>CM053792.1:164548493-167135993 GCA_028749045.1 Cupressus sempervirens | reverse complement strand
TCTCTTTGTCCCTTGATATCATATGTGTCATTATCCTCTAATAGATGGAAATAGCTCACTTGCAGATTTATACTAGAAAAGGTTATCCTTGAATTGTGTGAAAATATTTCAAACCTTATATAGCGACTTCTCTCCTGATCATAAACTTATGGCTAAATTATTAAATATATAATATTTAGAGATAAGGCCTTATAATGGTATCATTCTTTTCCTTTTTATTCTATTAATTTGAAAAACCTACTAAGGCTTTTATTCAACATTTTCAAAAAAGTATTGGTCATCAATTTTATTTTTTACTAATTTGATTCATTGTAAGAAAGGTGTTATAGAAAAGGTGATTTCTTTTAGTGGTAGATTTTTTACATGCTTGGATTTCTTATCTTGTGCCTAATATTAATGTTCACTATATTTTATGTTAGTGATAGTTAATTCTAACTTGATGATACCTTCTATTCCAATCCAAAACATCTATTATCCATCGATGCATATGACACATGAATCTATACAAGTAGATCAAAGCTTGAAATAATAAGCAATGCAAGTTTTCACTGGTCAACACTTTAATCAAAGAAGCATTCGCACAAAGAGGCATGACAGATCCATTGAAATGGGTGTTACTAAAGAGAAAATGATCAACTATAAATATTTTTTGGTTACTTCACTTGATTAGAGTGCTAATTTAAACTTGCATTCGGTAACTCATCGAAGCTTTTATTTACAGGTTCTGGCACTATTTCCTTGAATGGTGGCTCTCTATAGATTGTTCTTTTGGTTCCTGCTAGTTGTATGAACCAATTGAGTTCTCCCCACATGATGTGGTTATTTGAGACCTCCATGGTTAGTGTGTATCATATGTAATTGTAAATAAAAAAATAGAATTCCATATTGTTCTCATTTATTGATCACAAGAAGCATTAAGCATGCTTTATATAAATCAAACCCCTGCATACATGCATGGTAACCACCACATGAAAAATGATTGAGACCAAAAAAAATGGTTGCGACATAATGTGTCATCCATAAATTACAATTATAATAGAAGGTGATCAAAGTGTTAGAACTAACACCCCCCCCCCCACGCCCCACCTCAATAATTCTAACTAAGGTGAGTAGAAGCTAATGCATAAAGGAGAAAATAAAATGTTTTTTGACAAGAAAAATATTATGGACATCTGTCAGATCATAACTACCATGGTGTTGAATGAAAAACTTACTTCAAAATCATGATGAAGATCATGATTAATCTGCATGAGTGCCCTTAGTGACTTTACTCAAACAATATAGATGGAAAACAAAGGAAAAAAATCTACTAATTGAAGATACATGAGACAATTATTTGCAAAAAATGAATGGATGAAAAAAATCTATCATTCAAGGATGCACCTAGCACATGGTTATGTATGGGTGACCCTAATGACAATCCTCAACCATAAAAGAATAAATTACCAATTGAAAATACAAGTTCCAATCATCTATAAATCTAATCAACTATGGAACCAAGAAAATATTCTCACAAAGAGGCATGAAAAGTCTATTAGAACAAGTCTCACTAAAGAGGAAATGAAGGCAAGGCTCTCTTGAAGAGAGAATGACCTTGGCCTTTCTTTGATATAGAATTGGGTCGAACCTCTAATACCATGAATTTTCGATGCAAGCCTCTTCTCGTATGCTGAAGTAGAATTGGTGGCTTCCATTTGAAATACTCATATGACATTGGAAGAAAAAAGGTTTAAAACTCCATTCTTTGAAGCTTTGATTTACTACACTTGCAAATAAAAACTTAAATTTGTTTTCCTAGAAACCTAATATTCATGTAGGATCACATGCTAAGGTAACATTGGATACACACAAGTTGTCTAAAGTGGCCTTAAATTCAATAACATATGAGTACACAAGAACTAGTGATTGGGCTACCTTAGAGATCTCTTGTATTGATGGTGTTTGTCAAGGTTGCACGTTATAAGAAAACATCACAAAGATCCTTTTCCTATAGGTAGATCATCATGTGCTAGGGTACTACATATAAATCAAAACATCACATACATGAAGATCCATTTCAAGGATCTAGGAAGAAATACAAGTTTTTGTTTGTAGGTGCAACAGATTGGAGCTTGAAAGAATAGAGATTTGAACCTTTTTTATTCTTATGTCATGTGATTATTTTGAATGGAAGCCAACAATTATTTTTAGGCCCACGAGTAGAGGCTTGCATCAAAACGTCATGGCATTAAAGGGTGGATCTAATTCTACATTAGAGAAAGATCAGGATCATTCTCTCTTTTAATGGGTCTTGCCTTCATTTTCTCTTTAATGACACCTATTTCAATGGATTTGTCATGCATCTTCATACTAATGCATCCTTGTTTCAATAGTTGATCAGATTTATCAATAATTGACACATGTATTTTCTAGAAGGAAACTTACAACCAAAAATTTTACCATTTCCACATAACCCATAATAGATCTGAAATAAATAAGCACTTAAAATCCACATGTAAGAGAATAGACAACATACCCATGGTGCAAAAATGTGACACAAGATATATCCTAGGAAACCCTCATTGAGCAAAAAAACCCAACCTCCAAAAGCATCCATCATCACACATTATTCATTAAAAATACCATTGCAATACAACCATAGACTTGCCTTCAAAGCCATAGCCATAACCAAGAAATCCATGTGAACAAGAATGAATCCACTCATCCTATGCCATGCTTCCAACCTTCACAACTACTCCCTTAGCTAACCAGTCTTGCCTTTTCTTTCTTGACTTTCCTTTCTTGTCTTTTGCATTACACATCTACAACTACCGTTGTGGTTTCTTTTATAGTACCAAGCTCCCAAAAAACCACCAAGTGGTACTAAATAAACCATTTTATACCTAACTCATTGACCCCACATTTAATATTAGGCATTTAATTCTTTTTCCTTATTGTAAAATAATTACATCAAATTTTTTCATAATGTTACAATACAACTCTTCAAAGATATCCCATGGGAATCTCTCCATGTTGCACATCCATCTATGTGCTCCTAGGTGAAGCATTACATAATAAAATAAAACAACAAAAGAAAATAATATTATTCAATGTGTACAACACACATAATCTCAAAAATCTCTCAATTTTTTTAATACATTACATAGGGTCAATTTGTAGCCACATAAATGAACAAGGAAATAATCCCTATTAGCACATCTATAATAATGGATCAAATTACACCATGTGTTCCATCCTAGTATCCACAACAAAATCAAAGTATCTAGCTTCTCAAAAATGAATGATCTCACCTCCTATTATGCGACTACCATGAAACATACATAGAATCCATCCAAAGTGAAAGTCACCCAACCTATCACATAAGAATCATAAAGTCTTGTACCAACTAAAATTCCAAGAATAAACACCTAATCCAAAGGGTAATTATATGTATCAATAGTTGTCAAGCTCCTCCAATTTGTAACCTACACTCACAAGCCTCAAGAGAAATACTTTCCACATATACACTAAGAAGTTCCTACTGTAAAAGATAATGTCAAATCTATAACCAATCCATTTACAACATCTCATAGAAGTGAATCCATGTAGTATCAAGGACATCCAAACCACATTAACCAATAATTTGCAATAAAAAATCTCATAACAGGTCTCCAACACTCTCCCTAATTCTCCACAACCAACAAAGGAAGAGATAAAGGAATAACCATGCCATCTCTCACACGGCATACATGAACACAAAATAGTGATTACGAGGTCCAAACAATCCCAAATCCAATGTAAGTGAAGCCAAATATCTAGGAAGATAATTGAGACCAGAGAGAACCCATGCAAATCATAACCTGTATTGTGTCCTTCTACACACACCTCTATATATAAACTATGAAATTATGATCTCCTCCATAAAACCTCAACCCAGAAGTCACAAAAATGCCCAAATCATACCAATATAACTAATCATGGATGTAAGCCTCTCCTAAGAAGATCAAACTCATAAAACCATTCCTAAACAAAGGGATAGCCATTCCCAATCCAAGGAATATGCCCAATATAAAACCATCTCCCAAACTTAACCAATATACCAACATATGCACAAGGAGATAACCAATGCTAAATCATCTCTCAAATGAGCCCTCCAAATCTAACATGTGTACTATAGCTCAAGATCCATATCAATGAAAGACAAGCATAAACATAATGCACCTAAGAGAAATAATGGGCTATACCTCTCAAGTAGACACTAGTACATTTGGGCTCATTTTTTGACCTTTATTGGTCAAAATTTAGACCCAGTTTTTGACCAAAATTTGACTAAATTTGACCAACACATTGGTTGAAAATTTTTTGGTCAAAAATTTGAAAAACTGTTGAAATTGCTAGCACATTTTCTGCCAAGCATTGGTCGAACTTTCGACCAATGCTTGGTAGAAAATTGTAGGGTATTGGTCAAAATTTTAACCAATGCTTGGTAGAAAACTATAGGGCATTGGTCAAAATTTTGACCAATGCTTGGTAGAAAACTACTGGGCATTCTTGGTAGAAAACTACTAGGCATTGGTCAAAATTTTGACCAATGCATGTGGAAAATTGTTAGGCATTGGTTGAAATTTTGACCAATGCTTGGTCAAATTTTTTTTGAGGCTCACAATTATTGAGGTCCAATTTAGTAATGGCCCTTCCGGTGAAATTTCCATCTAAAACCTTTCTAATGAGATAATGTGTTATGAGCTCTTCATCAGTGGGATGGAATGTGAATCCAGGAGGTAATTGTGCATCACCCATATCATGGTTCATGATATGGGTGATGCACAACTACCTCCTGGATTCATGTTCCATCCCACTGATGAAGAGCTCATAAAAAATTATCTCATTAGAAAGGTTTTAGACAAAAATTTCACAGGAAGGGCCATTGCTGAAGTGGACCTCAACAACTGTGAGCCTTAGGGAGGGTTCAATTCCTTCCTTTATTATTCACTATGCATATAATTCGATACACCCATTTGATCTCAAATGATGATATGTACTGAATGTTGAGTGTCTATGTTGAGTGCTCTTAAACCATCCATTTCATGCCTTCATCTATACCCAATATATTTCTAGTTTCTTTCTACTCGCACGCTCATTTCATTTCATATGATCATCTAAAAATTGTGTCACTCTAATCTCTCAACTTTTTCCTCTTGATTGATTGGACTCACTAAGTTGGCTCACCAACTTGCCCCACCAATTTGACTATTCAAGTATGCTCGCCAAGTTGACTCTTTGAGTTCGGTCATCAAGTCACCCCACCAAAGTGCCTCATCAAGGTCAATCTTTAGGTCTGCTCATCGAGCTCGCTCACCAAGTCAACTCGCCATGTCACATCTCTCAGTGGCCTTGCTAAGTTGGCTCGCCAACTTGCCCCACCAAGTTGCCACTTTAAGCCCACTCACCATGTTAGATCGTCAGGCCGGCTCCCCAAGTCAGCTCGCCAAGCTAACAATTGAAGTATGCTCACCAAGTCGACTCTCTAAGTTCGCTCACCAAGTTCGCTCCCTAGGCCAACTCTCCAAGTTAGCTCACCAAGTCACCCCCACTTGCCCCACCAACTTGCCACTTTAAGTTGATTCGCCATGTCAGCTCGCTAAGCTGACTCCCCTAGTCAGCTTGCTAAGTTGACAATTCAAGTACGCTCACCAAGTCAACTCTTTATATTTGCTCACCAAGTCCACCCCCTAAGTCAGCTCACCAAGTCACCCCACCCAGTCACCTCAATGAGTCAACTCTTTAAGTTAGCTCACCAAGTCGGTTCACCCAGTGGTTCTACCACCTTGCCTTGGCAAGTTGGCTTGTTATATGTGCTTGCCAAGTTGCTCCACTGAGTTGCTTCTCTAAGCCCACTCACCATGTCAACTCACTTGTTCGGCTCACCAAGTTGACTGTTCAAGTACGCTCGCCGGGTGGGCTCGCTAAGTCACCCCACCAAGTCATGTCAACAAGTTGATTGTTCAAGTATGCTTGCCAAGTTGACTCTGAGTTTGCACATCAAGCCACCTCGTTGAGTTGCCTCAATGAGTTGACTCCTTAAGTCTGCTCACCAAGTTAGCTCTCCAAGTCATCTCACCAAGTTGACTCACCATCTCGTCTCACCAAGTGGGGCTCTCTATGTAGGCTCGCCAATCTACCCCACTAAGTCACCTCTTTAGGGCCGCTAACAATGTCGGCTTGCTAGGTCTATTCCCAAAGTTGACTCATCGAGTCACTGTTCAAGTATGCTCACCAAGTTGACTCTTTAAGTTCGCTCACCAAGTTCACTCGCCATGTCAGCTCGTCGAGTCAGCTCACCAAGTCACCCCTCCAAGTTGCTTGAAGCAAAGAAAAATTTGGTGTCATTCAAACTTACCATATCTGAAGGGATATAGTGGCTAAAAGTGCATATTAGATTCATGGTATTGAATATGATAGCTGGAAATTGCATATCAAACCCATGTAGGATAATATCAGTCTTTTTGTTGTAGATCATACTTCATATCATACCTTAAAGTGGTCATTTACTAGTCCCAAAGTGGTCTATAGAAGCCTACAATAGCTAGCTAACATCTGGATGTGATACATGTTGATTATATGGCATTAAAACCTATGGATTGAATTGTTACAATTTTATTTGTGACTGATAATAGGTTTGTAATCTCTCTTTTCAGTCTTAGCAGTAAACAATAAACTCATATTTTTCCATATCATTTAGCTATACATGTTTTGATTCATTGCATAGTCATTTCCTTTAATCATTTGTAATGTGTTATCATAAACAAGCATCAAAGTGAGCTCATTCTCATGAAGCGGGAACATGAATACCAAAAATATCATTAGAACCATTTTCATCGGAGCTAATAAAACAAGCACATTAAGCTCTAAACCTTGTTTGTGTTCCTCAAGTTAAATGCTTGCAAAACCAATCTTCAATAAAACCATTTTCAGGCTGCATATAAATGTCCATGGCACTGTCCTTACTGTCCTTACCAACATAATCATTTTTCAAGGGTGGAACTTACTTTTTATTTCATCCTTGTGTGCACCTACTTGCAACAGGGTGAACAGTGACACAACATTCCTCAACAGAATAAAAGCCTTGGATTACACATCCAATAGATGCTAAGTTTTAACTTTTTATTCTTTGATTGAAATTTTGCTTTAGTAACATTGTTGCTTCATGGCACTGTCCTCACTATCCTTACCAGCATAATTATTTTTCATGGGTGGAACTTTTCATTTCATCCTCATGTGCACCTGCTTGCAACAGGGTGAACAATGACACAACATTCCTAAAAAAAATAAAAGCCTTTGAGTACACATCCAGTAGATACTAAGTTTTTACTTTTTATTCTTTGATTGAAATTTTGTTTTAGTACCATTGTGACCGTTTCACACCTTCATCCCAATGCAAATGAGGACCCTCTCTTTTGGCTTTCACAGTGTGTACTCTATTAGTTTTAGTTGTAGCTTGGCAACATTTTGAAGTCTCAGGGGCTGTCAGATGGAAATCTTGAGCAAGTCAGGGCCCTGGTGGCAGGTATTCAGTTGAGATCAATTAGTTCAAACTTGATGTCAACTCAAAGGTATTTAGTTGAGAATCAAGATCAATTAGTTTAAACTTGATCTCAACTCAAAGGTAATAGTTAGGGCAAGCCCATGAAGTTGGATGAGTATCGATAAGAGTTGAGTAAAACAAATATCACTTCAGGTCTGAACAATTTGAGTTTTTTGACACTTACTCAAGTTTCCACATCTGCTATAGATGGAACCAGAGAGGAGCTTGATTAATGCCCTCCTCTTGAGGCTCCAAACCCAAATTCATCACAATTTCCTCAGTCTTGATACAACAACTAGACACTTGTAAATTTTGAACAATGTTATGTGTTCGAGCATCATCATTGATAGTATTCACTTAGCAAAAAATGTCCCTCTATTCACAAATTCATTTCCTGTAAAGAGTGAACAGAGAAAGGAATAGTGGGTGACTAATGAACAAACATAGTGATGCTCTTAAACAATGTTGTATGGTAAATTTCAAAATGATATCCAGGATGTGACCAAGCCTCCTTCATGATGCTCCAAATTTTCCTATTCAAATATTGCCAATTTTTTAAATGCAAGGTAAATACCATTCAATCAACTTTGATTACTATATTATCCATATTAAAAGCTCTGATCATTTGGAGGACAAGAAGCAGAGCTTCAACACCTATTTTTTTGGGATGAAGTACTTTTGTTGCTTCTATCAACAATTTAACAACTTATTAGAAGAACCACAAATGACATAGCCAATACAATATTCCAAGTCTCCTCTAAGATTTTCTTGATTTCTTTAACACCAAGTGACTACCATTGGCATTGATCACCTTTTTTTACCATATTATCCATATTACAACTTTACTACTCTAGAATGATGTCCAATCAATACAAATTCAGAGCCAGTACTTTAAAATGAAGTTAAATCAGTCTTGGAGTAAATGACAGTACTTTAAAATGAAGTTAAATCAGTCTAGGAGTTAGAGTAGCAACACCTTGGAAAACGATTTGTGAGAAAACATATTAGCATTGATCTTCACCTAACTCATAATTTATTGATTAGAATTGCATAACGTCTATCTTTCTCTACATCCTCAATCACCTTTTTTTCCTCATCCACTGGTGGGAGTGGAATCTGCAATCAGGTAGAAACCAATTCCCATGTGATCTCCACATGCATTAATTTTTGTTAAAAATGGATAGGAAAAATAGTATACAATTTGTTATATCAAAGTTCATACCTTGATTCTCCTCATCTTATTAGTGAATTTTGAATTGACTTCGAAGACATCTGTTTGTGCCACAATTTTTGTATTTGGCTCTTTATTGATAATTTTATGTTTCACACATGAAAGAGAATGTAGCAATCTGACAATATCTTCATCGGTCAAATTCAATCGAGTCTTCACTTCTGAGTAACTTAGCCTTTTGGATGCATTGAATAGAAAGAATGCTGATGCCTGCATATCATAACCACAGAGTAAGTTACACAAGGAAAAAGAAGTGAATTCCAGATATATCAAGGAAACTGACATTGATAAATGTGATGTATTCACTTTTCATATTTATGGTTTCTATAACACATCAATTTTAGTTTTCCTTTAAACAAATAGCATAAGTAGAAAATGAATCAAATTATCAATGTATGGTCATTAAAAATTAATGACATTAACCATTGCTTTAACTTATCCTACCCAACTAGTTCTTAACTAGAAACTAGAAGAAGAAATTCCCAATAATGATCAGTAGAAAATGACCTATAATGCCATTTTATACAAATCAAGGAATCTAACTGTCAGTCAATAATCAACCAAAAAGCAATTACCTGGTAAGTAGTAACAACAAGTTCCATAGGCTTAGGGTAAAATTTCCCATTAATATTACAAGTACCGAGAGATTATATCCATGTAAGCTTTCTATGCTTTGTCTTTGTTTGATAGAACTGCTTGAACGCCTCTACACATCTTACTTGCATTAAGTAGCAAAGATCAAAATGTTAAAAAACTTCATAAATTGGAAAATTTAAAAGGTATACTGTATACAAAATGGGCATACCATTTCGGGTGGTAGGTTAAGATAAAATGATTTGTAACTCAGCCAAAACCCAGTTGTCAAAACTGTCACAGTCAAGTCTATGCCAGGATGTGCTTGAGAATTTTCATTAAGGTAATCGTCAAAATGCCCTTGGTTCTCCTTTGCTAATGTTAAATCTGTGACCTACATACAAGCACAGAGATTTTTACACAATTTACAATTAGATTATCTTCATTGATAAGAATCAAAGTGAGTTTTTTTTATCTATGTATGATGCAGCATACCATTCCCTCCATTTTAGAAGTAAACTGACCACCACACTGTTGCTTTAGCTTTGTCAATATGCTTCTTTCATGATCATCATTTGCACTTTTATCAAACAAAAGTCTCTGTGCAAGCTTCTTCCTACAATTTGGACAAATATTAATTATATATCACAACACATAACAAGACAAAGTCCTAAATTTTAAAATAACATTATATGGATGAAGATTGTCATTCACGTCATGAATTCCAGATGTGTAAAGTTGCATAGCTGCACACAAAGACAGCTTGAAAAGACTCTCTCTGTATGGTTTGCATTAATAAATATTCACATATACATAGAGATTAATGCATACATAATAAGCTTAGCTATCCCAAACTATCTATTAGAGTATGACATATGAATTCGGTGTCTTCCATCCATGAAGGACTATCAATAGAGACATGTTACTAAAAGAAAGAAAATAACACACTATTTTGCAAATATTGATTTGTTTAAAATAGAATAGCAATACATGTACTTATAAAAGAGGCACACTCATACAACCACAAGCCAATCCCCATTTACATTATGTGAAGATCTCTTCCCCAATCCCCATCCATGTCAGAACCATTTCTTTGCCAATGCTTGTTAGCATCATCCAAAATACCATCCCAGTCTATTTCTACACCTTGAGTGGCACCTTCTTCCCAATCTTCATACGCTCCCTCAGAAACATATTCTTGCATTTCCTACTGCCTACTCTCTAAGTTATTTTCTTCTTTGTTCCTTATTT
This sequence comes from Cupressus sempervirens, assembly GCA_028749045.1. Taxonomy (NCBI): domain Eukaryota; kingdom Viridiplantae; phylum Streptophyta; class Pinopsida; order Cupressales; family Cupressaceae; genus Cupressus; species Cupressus sempervirens. The sequence continues at coordinate 167,125,374 of CM053792.1, read as the reverse complement.
CTCCCTCTGATGCTTCTCTCTACCAATCCCCTTCTTCATGTGGAATTACAGCTTCTTGCCAGTCCATGCTTGAAACAAAAGAATTTCCATTCTGAATTCCCTCAATGTCTCTTCGCTCATCTACTCTATTCTCAACCTAGCTAATTTCTTGCGTGTCAATATGAGACTCATCCTGAGTTCTTTCTGTTCCTCTTGTAAAATTGGATTCATCACTAGAACCATTAAATGGATGATTTTCAAAGACATTGGTATCATTTATGTCTTGACCCCTTGTGGTAATATTTAATCCAGTTCGAAAACCTTCCCTGATGATTAGGCATACATACTCATGAGATTTACGAAGACTTATTAGGATAAGATGCAAGCAAAGAGCATGATATATGATTCTTTGTTTCTCTAAGCACATCAAATTTAAAAAAAAAAAAAAACTAGATAATTGATTAAAATGACAAAAATGTTGGTACAGTCTAAAGCTAGCATGTCAATTTGTTTATGAAAACTCAATTTTATAACATCTAGTGTGCTAGAAATAGAGTCTATAGACTATGGAAACTCAGTCACATCATTTTATGACTAAAAAGTGCTAAAAGCGTCTACCTCAAAAGGAGAGTTCCCGTATCAAAAAAATAAAAGATAAATTAAACACAAAATCATTGCTTATATCAGTATAGGCACTCACAATAATCCAATCAACTACGATGGCAATCAACTCAAAATAATAAGGTAAATAATATGTTGGAACATTAAAGTCAATAGTGGGGCATACCACAAACTAGAAATAGTCCCACGAAGCCTTAGCTTGCCTAACTCCCCTACTACTGTCAAGGACCTCTGTTCTTCATTCAAGGCTCTACCATGCAAAAATCTTCCTCTGAGTAAAGACTGCAACAAAGAATTAAAAAATTATCTTATTGTGGTATTGTAAAAGAGTGCTATCAATGAGAGGAAAAAAAAATGTTGATTCAATAGAGTGCTATTATGGCCCTACTAAATAATAATCAAAGAGCATTCTACAAAGTGTGAATTTAATACAATGGCTAAAACTGAAGCCTTGAAAAGCATATATCAACTGCTTCCAATGCCATACAAAATTAGACTCATAAATCCCATTGGATCAGATGTACAATAGATTTCCCATAGAAAGTGAATGTATCATGATGATCAAGGCATTTGTTAATAGCCATTTAGGATGTCAGTAGCTTTACCCGAGACTGGAAATGGGAAACATGATAGCAGGTACTTAACTACCAAAGAATATAAGCATATCACACCAAGTCAGGCTAGGAAAAAGAAAGCAGTCCCCAAACCTTGGGTACAAAATATACTGCTTTGCAAGCCACTATATATATCACTTCTCTATATGCTTCTCTCGATATAATTAATATCCTTATATTTATCCTCTTTAAATCACCTTGTTTGATTAAATCACTTTTTTTAAAATATAGGTAATCCACAATTGGTGTTTCCACTGTGAGTAGATATTATTACCTTTTTTTCAAGTATAGGTTTTCTTTGTTAAAGAATGATATAATGATTCTTCTTGTAACTGTTCGTTATCTATAAATAATGCTCTAAGTTCATAATAATCAACTCTCTATTCTAATATTAATATCTGATGTAAATAAATGCCCTATGACTATCATTCTGTATTCTTTGGCCCCTATAGAATGTATGGTATTGATATCTCTATAGTATTCTACCTTAAATTCCTACTGAATGGACAATGTTTTACTATGTTGTAGTTGATGATAATGTCAACACTGATTTGGAAGATTAATTGATGACTGTATTAGATTGTTAAATCGATCTTCAAAGATGATTTCTATGTTCATCTCGTTACCATCTGTGCTAGATACTCTGTACCAATGGTTTGATGAGCCTCCTCCATTATTTGTAGACTCAACAAACCCATAATTTTGGAAGAAGATGTTTATAGTAACATAATGAGTTAACTACAAAATTACTAAGCTCATATTATATTAGCATTAGCTATTTGGCTCTTTCGCTTGCGTGGCCCACTAAAAATCTGAACGAGTCCTTCCTGACTAGTTCCCTATTCTCTATTCTTTGAGAGCATTGTGTCTGATGTTGTTGAAGCCAAGGTCCAAGGAAAAAAATGGTTATCCTCCATCAAGAGCCTATGCTCAAACTTTATGAGCTTCATTGTGCCCTATGTCCCCCTCTAACCACCAATGTTCTCTCCATCATCGACCAAAAACCTAAACTTTCTCCCTCAATGCGTTGCCCTTTAGAGTCTAAAATCTAAAACTCTATAACTACTCCCAATGTGAGCTACATTTCTTCTAGTGACTCTTATATCCTGGATACCTCAAGTGCTAAAAATTGAAGAGAGGCCTTGTAAGCCCAAGAAACATGCTTGGACAAAAAAGCCAAGAAAATGGTCCTTGACCTTGACTATGATAGTGATGAGGACACTCAACAAAAACAAACATGTTGCTTGAGTAGGTTCGCTAAGGACAGGGGTAAAAAAGATATCGAAGACTTGGCTAAAAAAGAGGAGACATTGTGGAAAGTGAAAGCAAAATTTTTGTTAAGAGTGAATTGGATGACTCTTCCTATAAGGAAAACCAAAGCCCCATGACGGACCCTTCCCTAAACCCTTCTATTAATCCCCCTCCCCTCACCATCCCATGTAGAATACCTTCTACTCCAAACCCCCTACAACCCCCCACAATGTCTCCCCTGTTGAACCTAAGCAATGTTGTAGTTGATAGTTTTAGCAAAGGAAAGACTAGTGGTCACTTCATGAAATGCTACAACTCTTCTTCTTCTCACTTATACAACCCAAGCATCATGCACCAACCTTGGCACAAGGTGATCAAGCAACCCCAACCTTCCTAACATCCAAGGGAACCCAAATAAACATCAACACACCCAAAACAAATCAGGTATATGGCAGAACTGTTGTTAGCAGTCATAAGGTAAATTGCAACACTTGACTCTTATACCATACACACAACCAAGAATGAAATTGGATCCTCCAGGACTCCCAAGTACCAAGAATAGTTTGGAAAAACTCCTATATGACCAAAAAAAGGTGTGACAAAGGTTGGAAAACCCGCCAACCACTTACCAAGCAAATTGCTGCAACCAACCAAACAAGCACTTAGGTTTCTTAGCATTGTTTTCCACCAATAACTCAAAATGTTTACAAAGGACCAGAAAAACAAAAGACAAATTCAAACACCCTTTTCAAAGTGCCAAAAGACTCCAAAGTTTCAAAACCTAACTCCACTCTAGGATACCCTAACCTTAATCTTGCACATAGGCCTAATTAGAAACTTTAGGCTTAGTCTACAATGAAAAGATTAAAAATATGGATGCATGGATCAATTCTTCAACTTCAGTGTGTCTTCCTAGTCAAATTTAAGATGCCTTGCCTCCACACCAAGTCCCAAGTTCCTTTTATCACTCTAACTCATCAAATTGCAAAAAATAGGTCTAATACACGGTCTTATTAGACCTAGGGCTTGCTCTTAAAAATGATTGATGTAATCTCCTGCCTCCAGAATTTTGACATTTGATAATACAATGCCCTGGTTTGCTCCATACCAAATTGGAGAAAATTCCAATGGTGGGAATTCAAACTAGGGCCATTCCTTTGGCCAAAACCCTTGTTTTGAGGGTTTCATAGGCAGCAAGGAAGAAAAATATATAACTTGCAAATGAAATCAGATCTCTCCTTGAAACCAATGCCAAAACTTCATAAAATTCAACCTCCAACTTTTCAATGCAAAACAGCCATCGTACAACCTTCAAGAGTCCATATAGTACGGAAAAATAGTCAAAAAAGCCTAGAAACAACATATTTTATTAGTTTAAAAGCAATTACAATGGTTAATAAACCAATACCCTACGACCAAAATTTTGAAGGAACAATAACGTGCGATTAGACTTCTTGATGTATAAATTAGGTCTTAAAAAATCAATTTCCTTTGGGGAAAGTACTTATTTGGTTTTTAATACTAATGTCACGGAGTTCGTTTCAAATCATATAGTGTCTTTTCAAGTGACGTACCATGTGTTCCTTTTCTTTTCTAACAAAATTGGGTTTTCAGATCTTCATTTAGGAATGTACTTCATATCTATTTTGTGGATATTCCAACTATGATTGGAAACAAACACTGCCAACATTCTAATCATAATTATCTTTGCAACTAGAGCAAAGATTCCTCAATCTTCGATTTGTTGCTCTTTAGCTACTAATCTTGCTTTGTGCTTGTCAATTAAAACATTATTTTAAAACTTGATCTTAATGCTTTTTATAATCAATGGCTTTCTTTCCAATGTCTATCTCTCAACTCAACACATTTTTTCATTTTTCTTTCCTTCTTGCTTCATCATAAATACTTGGTTCACAAGCGCTTATGAAGTTCTTCTTGCTAGGATAATGAAGTGGACAATGACTTTCAATCTAGATAATCAATTTCTTCCCTTCCTTCTATAGATTCAATGGGACTTTCAGAGTTTGGCTCAACTTTTTTGGGTAAGTGTGATGATATGTAGTGCACTATAAATTTTCTCTTCAATGAAAGGATTAGCACCTGTAATTTTCAAATGGCGATCAACTAGAACTAGCTGAAAATCTAACCTTAAAAATACATTTTATGCCAAATTCTAATCACAGTTAAAGACATTTAGCTATTGGAAAATGGCAAGATTATGTCTTATTTCAGATATGCAATAAAATGGGCAAGAAATGTGGAAGAACGTTAAGTTTTTATCCACCAAAACATGAGTAAAATTGTATAAATTGAATGTATTTTCAAAAATAATGTCAATTCCCTTCAAAAGAAATATTTTACATGCAATGTACTTGCTGAAGATGTTTCATTTTCAGGAACTCTTTAATCACAGGATCCACAATAGTTGGAAGCTTTGACCTGTTTGTCAGTTGTGGCTTGGCCTGCAGCAACAAAAAATTCATTAGTATATGCATCTCAACATTTAAAAAATACATCAAGCAATTCCGGTCAGTTCCAGTCTATAAATTAACTAGAATTTATTTCTTCTTTAACATATTCAACAATCAAGTACAAGGATTTTTAGTTTGGACTCTGCCTTGATGAGCATTCCCTTACAATCAAATTTACTTACTTTGGCATTGTATTTTGCATCAAGGAGAATATTTGATGATTTCAAATCATAGTGAATGTTAGATGGATTGCAGTGCTCATGCAAATGCTTCAGTGCTCTATAATATTTAGGGCATAATGACTTTAGATTCTGTTGCACTGTCTTTATTTTTACAAAAGAGAAACACAGAGAATCTGCTCTTGGCTCAAATCATTATCACTATTAGCTCAAACCATTTTCACTGAAACTAAATGAATAGGCATCAGAAAAGAGATAAAACAATGCCAAAACAAAGGATGGTCTATTTAGAAGTTTTAACAGCCCATAACCACTTTAGGAGGCTTATTGAACCTATTTAGAATTGAAAGTGAATAAAAATAGGATAAGGTTAGGAATTGAAAGAGAATAATAAATGAGTATAGAATCTCACTTGAAAAAAAATATAACTAAAGATTTAATGTGATGAAGAAGACTGGAAAAGAAAATGCCAATGAATAGAGTAGATCAGGATGTAATGATTGTGTGGACAAAAATACAATCAACCCATTACTCTTCCCATCAGAATAAATTCTGAACAAACCCTTGTAACCGCTTCTCACTATTTTTGTTAACACCACAATGAACAAGAAAATTGACTATGTGGAAAACAAGAAAACTCTTTGACAGGAATCTGTCTCAAGAGAAAAAAAACCAAAGCTGTTATGTGTTTTCCATAGCTGCATATATTTATTATAAGTATTTGTTGTATAGGAATGCATAGTTATGGGGTCCCCTTGTAGGCATATTATTATGTTGTATAGGAATGTACCATTAGCCTTGCAAAATATTGCAAAACATATTTCAAAATGGAGCCCCCATGTGGTCCTTAGTCTCCAACGCTTCATATTGTCAACACAAATCTATCATCCAAACTACTTAAGATGTCATATAAAAATTGTGAGTCTGCTACAACTCTTTTAGTTGTCAACCAATATTTTCAAAGATCATTTGTGCCTAGTCAAAAAAGGTAGTAGATTCAATAATGTTGAGAATAGATAATACATCCTTGGGGAATATTCTTTCACATTTAATTCCATAAATATGAGACATAAAATAATGATGATCCCTTGGATGGGTAATATGAATTTTTTCCTAGAGATAGTGGGTGAGGAGGATTATCCATTATGTGTTCACTTATCACTTGCATTCATGCTCCATGGATTGATACTCCCTAAGGGTAAAGATCTTATTGTTCAAAGTCATGTACTTTCTTATAGGAGTCTGGAAGACTATGGTTGTGTTGATAGAATCAAAGGCAACAATGATAGTATTTTCTGGTAGGGAACAAAATCATGTAGCTGGTGAATAATTATTTTCCAAGGTGTTGCTGATTTTTGGACAGTGAATGGATGTAGGAAAGAAGCATTTCTAAACTATCCTAGACTAAGAAGGTTGATATAGTATTCCTATTGAGAAACATTTCCTTTGTGTACATCTTCCTTGATTTCCTCTTAAGTTGCATTCTTTGATGTCTATGTCCATTAGAAACCAAACCAAGTTCTCCATCTTCAACACTTGGAGCACATCATCCTTCATATATTTCATTGTTAGCACTATCTTTTCAAACTCTTTGATCAACTTTTCTCTTCTTTTCCATGGGTTTGATGATACTTGTGTCGGGTTTCTGCTGGTGTGGATGATGAGGAAGCTATGCTCTTGACTCTATCTTTTCCTATAAGATAATATTTTATTAGTATAAAAAGCCAACACAATCTCAATAAAACCCAAATTGAATTATTACTTGTGTCCAAGGCTTGGGGTTTGTAATTACTCATTCACAAGTTACTTAACAAGGATTAAGGAAACTTGAAGCTTTGATATTGAAATCCATAATATGTTCTCAGGTAATTGATGTTGGAGTAGGATTAAAGAGGAAAATATTCCCCCAAAAGATAATAACATTATAACAAGGGCTTGGGTATGCAAAAATTATTTCTTTAATACCAACTGTGAGAAAAAGAGTAAGTGGTAGAATGAGATCCTAGAACCTAACGATCTAATGTCTAGTTTTGAATAAAGGGTGTCAAACCAAAACTAACAAGGGTACTTCTAATGTGTGACCTGTTATTGGACCAATATTAAAGAGGGTTTCAAGGGAAACCCTCTTTTCAACTACAATTTTGGACAATGCACTTGGGGGGGGGGGAGTACTTCAAACACCAAGGCAAGGATCATGAAAGGCCAAATTAGGGCATCAAAAGATAAGCTCCAAGGGAACTTTCTTCTACACATTTATGACACAAAAATTGCTAACCTTTCAAAAACCCTTTCAAAGATATGCCCCAAAGGTGTCTTAGATCTAAGAGGAAGAAGCCCAAAAACAAGAACAAATTTAGGCAAGGTAGAACACTCAACAACCTATGACTAGGATACACACCAAAGAAAAATTACCTGTGAGTGAGGAAATGGGAGGACATTTTTGCCTTATAAAAAAGGTGTTCTATTCAATGTAGTTCTGCAAGCATTGGACATCTACAAAGCAATCTTCAGGGGGTTCGTGTGTTGAAATCAAAATGTGAAGCATCTCCTTCAACTGGCCCTCTATAAATGGGCAATATGGTGCGAGATTGACAAGAGTAGGGGACGCAAATGGCATTTTGTGACAATAAAATGTGCAACATAATTAAGTCTAATGACATTACACCAACGACATTACCGGTGGAAGGCTTTAGGTTTTCAATAAACCTCATGAAAGAATAGCATGCCATATTTAGTGTAAGCGCCTAAGTGTGAGACAACTCAAACCACTAGAAGAAATGAAATAATCAACCAAATGCATGAAAGCATAAAAAAACGTATGAGGTAAATACCAGTTTAAGTGCAAAAAGTGCTAGATTTAGAGCCGGATGTGAGAGATGAAGTCTAGTGTTCCAGATGAGGAGCCAACGATGAGAAAGCAAGTAGCACTGGCATGGGTCGACCCAAGGTTCTGTAGCTCCAGCTACTTCGTGTGCTCAACGTCAATGAAATTGAAAACAATTTTGCATGTTAAAATTAAGCCCGTGTTGGTCAAAATTTTGACCAACACGGGCTTAGATTTTTAAAAATTGAAATTTTTCCTTCTACAATCCAACCAATCAAAACCTTATTAATTAATGGTCAAAATTTTTGGTCGAAAAATGACCTCAAATGTACTAGTGTTCATTGTAACAAAAGAGAAGCTTGATCACACCCAAAATCAAGTTATAGAGTTGGAGGAACAACTTATGCATTTGAAGAGTGAGAATGCTAATCTAAAAGGTAGTCCTAGCTGCAACTAAAGAGAAACTTGAACACACAGAAAGTCAACTTACTAAATTGGATCAAATGCTAGCAAACTTGCAAATGCAGCTTGAATCTACTAAGGAATCAAAGTAGTTATTAGACAATTAACTAGCAGCCATGATTTTACATAAATCAGATATTAAATCTCAATTCAAGGCAACAGAAATTGAGATGAAAGGGTTGTCTAAAAAGTGGATGCTTTGGAGCTAGAGCTTTAGGAGGAGTGCATGCAATGCAAAGATGCCATTACCAAGTGCAAGGTTTTAGAGGAGCAGTTACACAAGTTTGTGAAATGCTTCAATCCTGTTTCAAATATACCAGATTGATGTATATTTTAATTTCCTAAGATATATTGAGTTATATCTGATTTTTTTTATAACTTCTTTAGCATGCATGTATTCAATTTCAGACCTAGGGTTTTTGAACTAATGTAAAGATGTTTAATTGGATACCAAGAAGGAACAATTTTTTGAGTATTCCTAAAGTTTTGTATCAGAGGAATAAATTAGAAAGAGGCTGGTATTAACCAACCTGCTTGGAACCCCTCATATTTAATCTATGTTCTTTTCTTATTTGCTAAATACACAAAACAAAAGTATGCATATATTACTAATTTGTGCTTGCTTTCTATTTATTCTCCATGCTAACCAATGTAAAGTTCATGGTTGAAGTACACTGACATTTTCTATTTTATCATCACAATGAGATTTAAACTATAAGATTTAGCATGAAGATCTGCTTGGCATGAAGCCATGGTTTCCTATCTTGTTTATGTAGAAGTAGATTCCACCATAATAAATGTCCAAGAATGTATCATGAATAATTGACATGACTTAAATACAGGTAAGTCTACTAGATCTTCATAATCCATGTTAAATGCTGATTTGTTTCTGGGATAAATTGTGTGACAATTTTTAGCATCAACATTTTGGATCATACTACATGATCCATCATCAGGATATGAGAGAGTAACATTGATGGATCACATAGGACGATCCAAAAAATTGATGCTAAAAACTGTCACAAAATCGATCCAAGAAACAAATTAACATTTGAGTATAGTTGCCTCGAAATGAGGTAGAACTATCCAAAAGGGATTATATACACTGAGAAAAATATGGTAGTTTTGTGATATGGATATCTAATACAAACATCTTTCTCTCCTTTTAATATCAACTAGATAAAATGGTATGAAAGGTTTTATCAATGATTTCATGAATGATTTTCAATATGAATTTGTAGAAAGCAAGTAAGAATATCATCTTTGTCAAATATGGCATATGTTTAATTCTTATGTTTGTCTTTATTTGGATAATATTCCTACTTCTATGTTTTATGCCCATTGATATACTTATGAACATTGCCAAAATTATTATTTTCCATGACATACAAGGGTCTAAAACAATCAAATTGGACAAAATAGACCAAAAATGTTAAATTGAGAAAATACTCAAAATTATAGTACTACAACATTACAAATAAGTGATTTTCAAAAACATTGTAAGCATTTACAATGGACTTGAAAATACTACACATTTAAAATTATGGACAATTGTTATGTAAATTGGATACTTGCCTAAACCATCAACTTTCTTGCAGAAATGAAACTTTTCTCGATATGTTTATGAAATCAGTAAAAAAGGGTCTTCTTCTGAGGTGGCTCTTGCTGCACACACTATAGGTAAATTATAGTTAGAAATGTTTACATAGTAGCTCTATTGCTATTCCACAAGATTTTATAATTTGGGAGATGAAAGAATTTATAAAATTCTTTCAGGTCTGCTAGCAATAACAATTGGTGTTGGTGAAGTAGCCCATAAAGTGATGGAAGACTCTATTCCAATTTTTTCTAGTGCATGTAAAATTGCATTAGATGCAAAAAAATTACTCAATGGTATGAAATTCTAGTTTGTGACCACAAGTTAGATATTTGGTTTTTTTTTGGAAATATTTTGAAAGTCTGGAACTCTAATGTGGAGAGCACTTTTGACATGCACAACTAATCTACAATATTGCCTAGCTACTCATTGTATTTCCCTTAGTCTACATCACAAAATATTTAGATTTTGATTGTTGTTTATGCATAGAAGAGTGCAAAAATGTGGAACAAAACTTGAATGTGAATGTTAAGATTCTCTATCTTTTCCTTGGCATTGGAGTATAGAAGTGTGAATGGCAATATTCCCATAGTCCAGAATCATAAGGTTACACAAAAATCAAGATTTATTATTGTACTTTCACTTAAGGGTGAACAAATTATAGATTAGATGATGAAAGACTATGTCAATTAGTGCAGAATTTTGGCTAATTTTTTTATGTTATCCCTAATAGAGCCCAACAAAAAGAGAAGGCACATGAAAGGCCTCTAAGAATTCCAAAAAAATTTGAGTTTTAGTAGCATATAATATTTGTCAATTGATGCACCATACAAAGATATAGTCAGTTTTCTTTATAACGTATGGCTTAAGATAATAATGGAGGCCTGAACTCCCGAATAGTTAAGCCTTTTTTGGTACATCTAGAGTGGCCAACCACTTGGCAAGTCAAGGTAAGGCATTGTTATGGACATGATTAAGGATGGGCTGAACTTATGTAATCACTTACTACATCATTTAACTTTCCAAATGAATTGGGTATAAAATGCCCCACTTTTGTCTCTGAAATCTAAGAAAAAATCCGAGCTATATATCATCTTGGTATTGTTGTGGCACACCCCCATTTTTCATTCCCATTCTAAGATTTTTAGGCACTCGAGTTGACCCTAGTTTATTAAATATTTCTTTAGATATGACATGGTATAGCATCCCTCATTATATTTTAGGAACTTCTATCTATCCCCAAATAGTGATGGTGAATTTATTATGGCATCTAATCATTCTTAAAGAGGGCTTGGTTTTTGTTAGGGTGATCCAAGCCATATGTAAATAGAGCTGGGAATGTGCAACCATCCCCAAAATAGAAGGAATCTTGACATCCCTTAGAATTCTCTAGAGTTCCTAAAGTATCTTGGAAGTGTCTAGGCATTCTCTAGTTTAAACACCTAGGAACAACAAAAGAAAAAAGGAAGGAGTTGGGCCAAAAGGCTCCTCTACTTTACTACAAATGTTTATATTTGCAAGTGATAATGCAACCAGTTCTTGGAAAAGGTGTGAGGGGTTGTAAAAATTTAACCTTGAAAAAAGGATTAAAGGTGGGCCTGATATGAATCCCTATAAAGCTAGTTTTGTTGTAGGTAGAGATAGGTTATTGCCAAAAGATGATACTCAACCTCAAAATAGTAAAGTAGATTTGGTATAGTCAAATGATTACACATATGTGCTATTTATGAATCCTAAGACCTCAGAGATAGTTTAGAGGTGTGCAAATTCCTCACTTATCAAAACTTGTGAGCAATGGTGTAGATAAGAAGCACTTACAATACTAGAAGATGATTTTATTTAATGAATCTAGAATTCCCAATCCTAAAATTCAGGTAGAAAAATGTATTATAATGGCTCATAAAGAACTTACAAAAAAAATGAATACACAATAGAAGATGAAAACCCTCAAGTATTGTATGAGACATCCAAAACTTCATTATAGAAATTAGCTTTTCCCCACTCTTTTAACTTGTCACTGTCGAACACCACCCATGCAATCCAAGTAAAGGAACCTCCCAAAATCAATGTGAGGAGAGAGGGAAAGAAAATTTCAATCAACTTTAGTGTCAAACCAAGGACAAGAAATCTCATTACCTGCCAATCATATCATTGTCTCCCTCCTTCCCTAATCGATCTTCTCATTGACAATGAGCACCAGCCAGGGACTGAAACAAATTTTTGAGTAGGAAAGGAGGAATGAGAGGTAGGGGAAACTCTTTGTTAAATTTTTGGATGGGATTCAGGATCTAAAATGATGGACTGTGACTTCATATCTTTTCCTGCCACAATGCAGCAGAAAACCCTTACACAGCTCTAGCTCCTTCGTGTGCTCTCAAACATCAATGAAATGCTCCTTCGTGTGCTCTCAAACATCAATGAAATGAAAAATGTTTTTCCATGTTGAAGTTAAGCCCGTGTTGGTCAAAATTTTGACCAACACGGGCTTAGATTTTTGAAAAGATGATTTTTCCCTTCTCCAATTTGACCAACATAAACCTTTTTAATTGAAGGTCAACATTTTTGGTTGAAAAATAACATCAAATGTAGTAGTGAGAAATTTTTTGAGTAGACCAAGAGTGGGGAATGAGAATGCTCATCAATATATCCAAGTCTACAACCAATACTCTTCTAAGAAAAATATCCTTTCAAGTCCATATCAGGTTAATGCCCCTCAAAATTTCAAATAAAACCAAATAATTGTCCCAATAAATACATCTCTAAGCCAAGAGAAATCAGAATCACCACCATCTCTAAGTATTCATGAGAATCTATAACCAATCAATAAATTTTAACCCCAAATGCAACATATAAATATTAAGAATTATCGAGCAAAAGATCAATGCACTCAATACCAAGAAAATAAACCAAGATCAATGTCAAAGTTCCAATCATGACCTTAGGAACATAAACATGAAACTAGGATCTAACCATCTCAACCAAAGAGATAACATAATCTAACCATTTGAAAAGAGACAACATGCTCCATATGAACATACCATAACATGTCAAAAACTTGAAATGTGTATCAATAGTATACCATGAATTAATAATAAAACCATTCTAACACCAAGGATAACATGTCAAATGAAAGCATAAACCACACCTTTGACAAGAACCCCATGGGCCCTCAAGTTGAAACAATATCCACACACCATGAAGAACCATCACCACCAATAAGTGCACCATGAAAATGTCAAAGAAACTTCTACAACAACATGATCTAAGACTTCCTCCAACATCTACAAACACTCAATAAATATATCAATGCCAACAACTCTTGCTCAACCATGGTATTGAGTCACCTATAACATCATAACGTCTATCTCCTACATGATGATTCTCTAAATCTACAAAAAAAAAAAAAGTGTGAGTGCCAAGTGAAGCCAAGATCTCCAAACCAAGAAGATATAAACCAAACCAGGAAGTAATCCTCCACCACCTAATCATTATCACAAGCTCCCACTAAAGTGTTTATCCAATATATCCATGAAATCATGATTAAAAACCATTCTCTAACTATGACTCTAACCATGGGAATCAACCAAGGCATCTAACCATCAAATAACTCAAAGTGCACATCATGAGCTCCTCAAAAGAAATAAAATAACCATGATCCTCAACTAAGAAGATATACCACCATAACCAAATCAAGAATCCATACCAATGAGCACCAATTAATTACTTATATATATAGTCATGTCATACAAAATACATGGCACCATGATCACATCCATGAACTGAGCATCTAACTCTCGAAGTGTCCAACTTGGTAGCATAAAATAGTCAACCACAATCCTCCACCATGACTATGCCTAGTAGCAACATCTCATCCCTTCTACATGAGGATAAATTAATAAATCATTACTTAACGACATAAAAAAACCAAATCTAAACTACAAATATGAATATGCATCAATAATGATAGATCAACAGGTAAAGACAACCTATATCCAAGCCATAAATGCAACCTATAAGTATAGACTGCTTACAACACTGCACAACTTTTAGACCCAACAATTCATCATACATATCCAAACTAATAACTAATATCCATGTCATCATTAGACCAATTTTAGATACATATTGAGTATAAAATGACATCAAAACTCAAATCTTTGAATCATACACCATGTCATAAACTGATAATGTTACCATAGTCAGAATAAATCATATACTATTTAGATTAATATATGACCTAATAAACCATGCCAAACTTGCACCAAATCTGACCCAATGTATAGATCTCTCAAAGAGTTTTTTGTTGACTATTCGAAGTCCAAAGTCCAACTCCATATGCCCAAGTTATGCCCAAATTTATGATCAAAATAAATAACATCTAACTTTTGGGCACATAAAATCTTTAAAAATATCAAAATCACAGAATCAAACCTATATAAAGTTTTAGTTCTTTGGATCATCTTTGCAATGACTATAAGAAATCCAAAATCTGATATCCTAAAATGTTATGGCCATTTCCCCAAGACAACCTTTTGAGCACTTTCAAAGAAATTTGTTTTTTGATGAAAATTCTTATGAGATTAAATTTGGCAGTTGTCATGACCTAAAACTAAAAACTTTTTTCATTTTCTATCAACATGGCCAAACTATGCAATATTATATATTAAAATATATGGAAAGGCTGACCCAGATCTAATAGTGTGGTGTACTTTACCTAGGAGGTCATTTTTGTAAGCTCCCCCCTAAAACCTTCATTTAAATGAAACATCCAGAAAACCCTTTTGTTCAATAATTTATCATGCCAAAAATCTAGCAACAACCCATTATAACAACAAACCCAAAACCCTCAAATTTGCAATAAACAACATACAAAACCCATATATCTTTTCATTTCTTTCATTCTTTCATACATTCCCCTAGATTCAATCTAGGTTTGCAAAAACAAAACCATAGCTCTAGTACCACACTTAAGGAAATTTACAACCAAAGATATTATCTTTTCTACATAACCCATAATACATTTGAAACAAATAAGCACTTAAAATCCATATGCAAGAGAATATACAAAATACTCACAAAAATGTAACACAAGATATATCCTGGAAAACCCTCATTGAGGGAAAAAAACCCAACCTCCAAAATCATCCATCATCATGTATTATTCAATAAGAATATCATTGCAATGCAACCATGGAAGCCTTCAAAGTCATAGCCAAAACCAAGAAATCCATGTGAACAAGCATGAATCCACACATCACATGCCATGCTTCCAACATTCACAAATGCACCCTTGGCTAACTTGTCTCACCTTCTCTTTCTCAACTTTTCTTTCTTGCAAATTGGGTTGAAAGAAGAATGAGTTTAACCATGGAGGAAATTTTGTAGTTAAGCACGCTCAAGATGGAGTAGTACTAGGATGGGTGACCTCTCGAGAAGTCCCAATGCTTTGCCTCTGTGAGCATCACCTAGTTCCAATGAGTGCTAAGTGTTCCATTTATTCTCATGAGAGATGGATTCATGTTGAATCACTACTCATGAAACATGGGTCAATGAGTTTGACTCAAAAACTACATAGTTAAATCCTGATAGCAATATCACAATTCGACTTGCTATGGAAATGATCTCCAACTTACCTTTCTTATCTTTTGCCTTATACATCTACAACTACCCGTGTGGTTTCTTTTATGATACCAAGCTCCCACAAAACCAATGAGTGGTATTACATAAACCATGTGCTACCTAAACCATTG
Organism: Cupressus sempervirens; assembly: GCA_028749045.1. NCBI lineage: Eukaryota > Viridiplantae > Streptophyta > Pinopsida > Cupressales > Cupressaceae > Cupressus > Cupressus sempervirens. The sequence continues at coordinate 167,109,626 of CM053792.1, read as the reverse complement.
AGCCCACATTTAATTTTGGGCATTTAATTTTGTTCCCCAATATTAAATAATTACATCAAATATTACCACAATTTTACAATACAACTCATCAAGGATATCTTGTGTGAATCTCTCCATGTTATGCACACACCTAGGTGCTCCTACATGAAATATTACATAATAAAATAAAATAATACAATATAACAATATTATGCAATATGTGCAACACACATAATCTCAATAATTTATTCTTGCATGGTTGAGTGTTGTTGTTAGGGTCACTTGTATAGATTCACTTGTCATCTACATCAATGAATGATAGATGTTTTTCATTTGTTTTTCTCTATTCATTATTTTGGAACACATATGCAGTTTATTATCTACCGCATCTTTAATTCAGAAATGTTTTTCCTTTGTTTTCCATCTATTCATTGTTCAAGTAGTGTTTTTGGGGGAACTTATGCAGAATGATCTTGATCTTGATCTTGATTTCAAAGGAAGTTCTTCATTTAGCACCTTGGAAATTATGCTCTAATAGATATCTTTAATTTCTCATGCCACAAAAAATTCTCTATGTAGATTTTGAGGGGAGGTTAAATTATTCCCAGTGGGTTTTCTCTCTTTGGAGAATGGGGGGGGAGGGTTGGTGTTAGTTTTAGTTAATTCTAACTTGATGATACCTTCTATTCCAATCCATTATGCTTTCTTAACGGTGGTTTGATTTTTATAAAGCATCCTTATATGATTATTGTAATTATAGAAATGAATTGAACATGGAATTGTATTTTATATTTTGAGTAGCTCTATTTTTTTCTTGATCTATTATTTTGCATATTTTACATTTTTCTTCAAATATATCTATGCAAGTATAGCTGAAAAATTTTACATTTTCATCTCTAATTTGCAAAAATATATTAGGGATAAGATATTTATTTTTTGGTTTTCTTATTTTTCCCAATAGTGTATAGTTTTTCATAATTATCAACTTCAAGTAAGTCATTTGAGTCCTCCATACTTATGCATCCACATGATAAGAGTAATGTCTCTCCTAAATATGCTCAAAATTATTAAAACCCTAACAAAGGTATGATCAGATCAATATCTATTCCAACAATGTTGATGCACAAGTGATACTTACAACATTAGGTGTAGCTTTTAGTCATCTATGGTTAGACTATTTCATACTTTTAAATCTCTTTCTAAATATTTATGATGAAGTGCTTAAATGCTAATCTTTCAAGACTTCCTCTTGTTAAAATGATTGAATCTTCTAATCCATTTCTATTTTATCATGATCACAAGGCCTTGTTTCAATACCAATGTGATCTTCATAATGATACTAAAAAATGCTTCTTTTTGAAGAACATTACCCAAGACCTTACCTAATACAACACCATAACTCTTAAAGATGTGAATGATAAAGTAAATAAATGTGTTGCATGGGCCCTAAGAAAAACTTCTAAATTTATAAAAATCATTTACATTCTCATTTTGTCAAATGCCATTGAGCTACATCATTACCTTCTTTCACCAGTGTTATTGTGCCTCACAAACTGACTACCATGACTCTTGATAATACATGTGATACAAACAATAATATTGTTAATGTCATTAATCAATCTAAATGAAAAACCAAACCTAAATCTAAGCCTATGATTTGAATTAGATTTTATCATAAGGAGATTGTTAAGAAAATCAATGGTCCTTTTAACATTGCTACAAAGATTAATGATAATTCTTGTTGAGGAGTGCCTATTGATCCTACTTGCATGGTGAATTTTATAACTAATGATCATCTTTACATTTGAAAATTTCATGAAGAATATTATGTCAAATTATATGTGATTATTATGAATTTTAATGGTTTTACATATCCCACCCATGGTTTTATGACTTTTTTTTTGTAGAAGTTGACAATAAATGCTTAAATATTACCCTTTTTATCATCCCAACTTTTTATTAATTCCAAGTGATACTTGGTCTAGCTCATCACTACAAAAGGTTTTGTCTCTCATACCATTGAGTCCAAAATTGTTCCACAATGTAGAAATCATCATAGTTAATCATAGACGATGCTATTAGCCTAAACCAATACAACCACACATATGTCATCTCTTCTTGTCCCACCAAAAACTCAAAGCCTAAAATATTTTTGAATTGAGCATTCATAAGAATGTCCTATCTCCTTGTCCTAAAATTTAAATCCTTCCTACACCTTATATTCCTCCTACCCATACTTTTGTTCCACCTCCCATATCTGACAAGCATACCATAACCTCTATCTCTTGACCTAGTGAGGTTCCTTTTGTTCTTATACCTAAAGAAGAAAATTATTCAATGTTTATTAATCTTGAACCTTTTCAAAGATGAAGAAAAACCAAATGCAAATGATGTGCCCATGACTATCACCATAGATGTAGTGCTAGAGCCCATGAGATAGCTTCCCAAACCATTTACTCTCCTGAATTACCTAATAATACCTTAATTTCCTTTGACCAACCTATGTGTAACCCAAGAGAGGAAATAAATCTAAAGAAAATTATTTTTTCTAGACATGAATTTTTTTCTTTTGCATTAAAGATCCTATTATTATTATTATTTATCTAGATGAATAAACTACTATTGATGATGATAATAATGTTAATGTTGAAAATAATGTTGATCATAAATATTTTGATGAAATGTATGATTTTATTGAAATAAATCATGAATTATCTACTACATTTTCATTAATTTTATCCTTGCTCCTTGTGACAAATAAAATGATTCATCATTTGAACATGGTCCTTTTTTAAAACTTGAAATTGATCTATCTATTGTATCAATGTGGTGCGTGTTCCATGTTAATGTTTTCCCCAACTGATAATGTTGATTAATGTATGTGTAAGAGTCATATCAGTTATTACATTGTCATTGATGTTAAGCCTTAATTGGTTAGATATTATGATAATTTAGTAGAGTTCCATATCATTTGATTGATGACAAGGATTTGAAGAATGTGTGATGATGTAACTGTTGATAAGTGTATGATATCCAGTGGGCACTTGAATAAGTAAGACTTTGGTAGTATAATATTGGTTTGATTGATTTACATGATCTCAATATAGATGCATAGGAAAGATAGTTTGGTTGGGTGAATGAAGGAACACAATATTAACTATGCCACTATAGTTGTCACCGAGCACTTGATAAAGAAGTGAAGAAGTTTAGTGCTAACCGAGTCTAGTATTGATTAAGTGAGTTGTAATGATCACTAAGTATGAATAGGAAGAATACATTTAGAAAAGATGAAATCTAAGGGTAGCATTTTCTAAAAATTAAGAATGTTTGAGAAATTCCAATGATAAGGATGAATTTAGTTATAAGATCAATGACTGAAGAAATTCAAAGGAGATCCAATGAAGGATATCTATCAATTTAGAACGGATCTCAAATTTCAAAGTGAATGTCTATTTCTCGAGCATCTAGACTAAATAAACTTGAGCCCGATGAAGATCTAACAATTGTGATTAAATAAGAAAACCTAGAAGATTCTAGAGGAATGATACAAATTTTCTATTTAAGGGATCAAATGCATATTTATTATTGTTGATGCTAATGTTGAAGTTGATCAAATTATAGAAAGAATAAGGTGAAATAAGTAGAATAGTATTGGAAAGATCAAGCAAAGGAAGTGTTGAGTTGAAGTGTGAAATGTGAGAATCAACTGGAAAGGGATTAGAAGAAAGCAATTGAGAAAAATAGAGATTTGAAAAAGAAAGGTAGTGGTAGAACCTAATAGAAAATTTCACTATTTTGGTTAGGTAAAAGTAGGTTTGAAGGGGACCCGAAACACCAAACAAAAAGGAACCAAATTCAGGAGCTAATTTTACGTAGACTAGCAACCCAGAATAACAAAGTAAAATTCAAAGGATGGTTTTATAGGGACCAAAAACTAGGTCAAACTAGTTTTATAGGGACCAACAACCAACATAAGTTAACAAAACAACAGGGACCAAAAGTTAGAAAAAAGCAAGATAAAAAACTTAGATCAAGTCTTTTATAACACCTATAATAGAAGTGCCTAAGACAATAACCTCTTTGAGAGAATCATGAATATTCTTCATAGGAAGCTAGAGGTTAACTTTCTTAATGCTTTGTCTAGTTCTTCTTCTCAAACCACCAGCTAGTAGTAGAGGATGACTGGTTAGATTGGCTTCATCTAGAGAAACTTTCCAAAAAGAGGTAGCAACAACCAAGATGGATGAAGTAACATTCTGCATACCCATCTCACTATCCTTAATAAATTTTTTAAGGGAAGCTTCATACTCCTAGAGTTTGTTTGGGATGTTCCCAACCAAATATTCCCTTCACCTCTTACATTCCTCATCCAACTTCACCTATAAAAATGGGATTTTTCTTGCAAGGAAGAAATAGATAAGTGAAGTTTTTAAATTTCATTATACATCTAGTTGTCCATCTCTAGCCCAATATTATCTTTTTCTTTGGTTTTATTCAAATATTCTATAACTTTATCATCACCCTTTAAATCCTAGGCATCCTCAAAATTATCAATTTGTTGAAGATTTTCCTTGAAGTCCTAGGTTTTGGTCTTTTTCTCATTATCTATATCAAGATTAGTATCATCATGAACACATTTGGCCAGAGAATCAATAGTAGCCACTAGATCAAGGGAAAGGGTAGTATTAATAGGGGAGATCTCAACACACTCCAAGTCCAGTTTCTAAGTAACTAGGTTGAATAACCCATCTTTGTCATTAGTTCAGTGTCCTTCCAAATTTTGTTTTAATGCAAGACCTCTTTATTCACCATCTTTCCACTATCCTCTTTGATGATAATATCCTTTTTCTCAAGACTGGAATTGTTTCTTTTTATTCTTTTACACTTTGAGGAAGGGACATTATCCATAACTTTACCCTTATTGGAAAAGTGCTTACCTAGCTTGCTGATAGTAATAGGGGAAGAAAGCGGAGAATCATGGGATGAGATATCATCTAGGTTGAGAGAAAAATTCCTCTTCTTAGAAGAACAACTATCACTCGTAGTCTGGAAGATGTCATCATCTAGGGAAGCATTGACGACCTCCAAATATTTGGAGCTCTGATCAAAGTCCATTACCATCACTAGAGCTCACTTGCGACTACTTTTTTATTTCATCAAAGAGTCACCAACATTTTCCTTATTGTTGGGTGTGCCATCCACTTCCCTTGGCCCTTTGTTGGTAGAAACAAAGTGAGTGGGGATACTATCTCAAAAAACCTTAGTGATATGAAGGATGAGACCCTCATGGATGATAGGTCTAGAATCCTTATGCTCATGGGCTTTAAGGCTAGATAGGAGAGAATTCACTAAGTAGTAAGGTAATAGACAATTTCACTATTTCTTTCTTACCATTGTAGCAAAAAAATTTCTTAACCAAGTGGACCTAACAACCTTTTGAAATCCTATATGATAACATTCAATAGTAATGTTCTATACATCCTTTATAGAATGATAATCTTTAAAAATGTCAAGGAGTGATAAGGTCTAGATGATTTTTTGTGTAAATCCTCTAACAAGGTCACATTAAAAATGTGTATATAACCTTTAATAGGGTTGGCTCCTAACAGACCTCACTTCATACAAGTGAAAATATTTTGGTTGTCAATTCCCAACTAGTTTTTCCCTTTGCATGGTTTCCACATTAAATACATGTGTCAAAATATGTGAATTCTTATTATGTTGGATATTTATTTCATGCTAAAAAATATATGTTGCAATTTGGTATAAGTTGTATTTTTACTCTAATACTTAGTGTATTAAGGAATAGTAAGTTGATAGTTTGATGCAAAGTTTATATCAATTTGAATCATAATGTTAGATCTGGTTATTGAGTTAATGATCTAAAAGTTTAAGAAGTCCAAGTTGGTGAAAAGAGTTTTAAGGCTTGTAGGATAACTAGTTATAATTGATTCACCCCTTTTTGAATTCTCTAACAATTGGCATCAAAGATGAGTGCTTGAAGGAAGAAGTTTGAAGGGACTTAAGCTAAAGATCTAAAGATGTATAAGAGAGAGTTACCAAATTTGAACAAGGAGAACTTCTCTTCATGGAAAAGAAGGGTGAGGATTTATCTATATGGTATTGAAGACGATTCTCTATACTATTTGGGCAACTAGTACATTGCTCCTAGCCCTCCTATGATAGTTGAAGAGATGAGCCAAAAGAAAGAACATAATAGTCTTATGATTGGGATTGCTTCCACATTGAATGATGTTGAGGTTGATTATGTCAAGGACTATGGTAATACTAAAGAAATGTGGGATAACATGATACTTTTTTGTGGTGGAGATAAAAATATAGTGAGAGTTAAAGAAGAAAATCTAAGAGGCAAATATGATGAGATGAAGACGAAAGATGGAGAAAATATTGTTCAGTATGTGAACTAAATCAAGGAAGTTGTGAGTGCTATCAAAAATGTTGGAGGTGTATTAGTAATGAAGAAGTTGTATGTAAAGTTATCTGAACACTATTTACTATTAATGCTATAAGAGTATCTATTATTTAGGGATTCAAAGCTATGCCCGATAGTGATATTACTCTTGAAGGTTTAATTGGTCATTTGATAGCATTTGAATTGAGTACTACTAATAATAATGTGCATAAGATTGAGAATGATTTCAATTCATCACTAGTCATTGGAAGTTAAAATAAAGAAAACATCACTAAGGATGAAAGTGATTCATCCTTAGAGGAAGACATAAATGAGATTGAAGGACTACTTACAAGGAGGTTGCCTAGAGGTAAAGGAAAATTGAAAGGTAAGTTACCTTTGATATGTTTTAAATGCAATGAAGTTAGTCATATTTCTTCTAGATTTCCTAAAAAGAACAAGAGTGATAAAAATGTTAAGAAGGAGCACAAATACAAAAAGAATGAGGACTACAAGGACAAATGGAAGAAGTCATGTTACATTGCTAAGGAAGAGCACACTCAGCTAGACACTAATGATGAGAAGGAAGAAGTAGAAGCTATATATATCGTTGTTAAAGAAATCCCTATTGAGGAAAGGTACAAGGAAAAAAATCCCCTATTTCTAAAGTTAGTAAAAGTGGTACATAGATTATTGGTAGTGGATGTTCACATGCACGATTGGTGATATAAGTAATTTTGACAAGCTAGAAGAGTATGAAGGTGGAATTGTTAAACTTGGAAATGATATTCCATGCCATGTGAAAGGTAGAGATTCATTGATGCTAAATGATAAAATTAGATGTGAGAATGCATATTGGGTCAAGGACTAAAATATAATCCATTGAGTGTTGCATAGTTGAATAATATAGGTCACAAGCTAAAATTTTAGAACATAAAAGTTAAGATCTATGATGATAAAGGAAATCTAAATTGTAATGGAGAGAAAACAAGAGGTAATTAATTCTACCTAGATCCTACTATTAGGACATGTTTGTTTTCAAAATTTAGAAATGCATGGTTGTGTCATATGAGATTGTGTAATGTTAACTTTGAGAATATGGTCAAAGTAAGTAGAAAGAAGAAATTAAGAGGCTTCTCAAATCTGCATAAACTTGAGAATGCTATGTGCAAACAATGTAAACTTTTTAAGATGACTAAATCTAATTTTTCAAGTAAGATACATTCAACTAATGATATTCTAGAGTTCGTTCATACTGATTTGTGTGGTCCAATGAGAGTTGAGAGCTACTATGGAGATAGGTATTTTAAAATATTTGACGATGATTATTCTAGAATGATGGTAGTGATGTCTTTGAAGTTGAAATATGATGCTTTTCAAATGGTCAAGTGGTATAAAGCTAGAGTGAAAAACAAAACTGGTAAACAATTGAAATTTTTGAAATCTAATAGAGATGGTGAGTTTATGTGTGATGTGTTTTAATCTAATATTGGTTTTGACATATGAGTGACAATTTACTTAATTTATTTACTTAGTTCATGTTGAACAAGTAATACATGCCGAGCATAAGTTTCTAGATAGCAAGTGTCAAGTCACTCAAGTGTTGAGCAGATAGTAAGTGCCAAGTCATTTAGATGTTGAGTGATTAATGGATGGAAAGTCATTCAGAGGCTGAGTTACAACATTGAAGTTGTAGTTGATGTCAAGCATCAGGGAATTCAAGTTCCAAGTAATACAATTTTGACATAGTTCTTTGTAATGAACAAACTACTATGTAAACTAGTTTGCAGTCGACTTAAGGATTATTTTGTGATCTTAGCTGATAATGACAAATCTTTGTTGAGAATCCCTATGCATAACATGTAGCCAATAAAAAAAGGTAAGGATTAAGTGACATAATGAGTGAATTACAATCATTGATTCATACCTAACCCTAAGTCACCTTAGGTCTTCTTAAGGAGGACAAACCCTAAACATTTTTATGAATGTAGAAGGAGAAAAAGAGAGAAGTTTTCATGCACAAATAGAGCATTTATGGTGACTAAGATAAGGTGAATTAAGATACATTGCATAATCAATTAGAGAAGAATAGAGGAAATGAATTAGAGGACAGAATAGATAAATCTAATCAGAAGGATCAAGGGTACATGCAAAGAGGTGATCTGTTATCTAGTAGTAGAGTGCTAACTATGAGATCATTATTGAGACATTCTAATAGGTGAATCAATTAAATCTCTTAACATAGTAGTCTTAATAGGCTATTGTAAATCCTTTAACAGGGTACTTACTGCATTATAAGTTAAAGCCCTTTTACTAGACACACTTCTAATAGGGTGTTGGAATCCTTTAACAGGGTAAGATCTAACAATCTTGTAAGCCTTTAATAGGGTAGATCTTTCATAGGGTAGATCATGTTTCATGATCAAACATTGCAACCTTCCTTGGACACACTTTATTACCGTAATACTGGAGATTTATGGGTGTCATCCCTACCCCAATTTTACCTTCTCCTTCAAGGGTTTCTAGGTAACCAAATATCTTGTGTCATACATGTGTTGAGTGTTATTTACTTTCAAGATATGGATGTATATGCTTAATTTGGTATTTTAGTTTACATGCATGGATTGTGAGATGGATGTGTGGTGAATGATTTTAAGGTTGAAGTTTTAAGTGTTGATTATAGAATCATTGAGGTACATTATAGAATCAGTTAGAGAAGAATGGTGGAAAGGAATTAGAAGACATACAAGATATATTTGATTAGAAGGATCAAGGATACATGTGAAGAGGTGATCTATTATCTAGCAATAGAGTGCTAACCATAGGATCTTTGCTGAGACATTCTAATGGGTGGATCAGTTAAATCTCTCAATAGAGTGGTCTTAATAGGTTGTTATAAATCCTATAATAGGGTGCTTACTTTAGTATAAGTTAAATTCCTTTTACCAAGTACACTTCTAACAGGGTAGATCTTTCACAAGGTAGATCATGTTTGATAATCAAACATTGTAACCTTCATTGGATACACTTTATTACTACAGTAGTGGAGATTTGTGAGTATCATTCCCACCCTAGTTTTACCTTATCCTTGGAGGGTTTCTAGGTAATCAAATAACTTGTGTTATACATGTGTTGAGTGTTATTTACTTTCAACATATGGATGTATATGTTTAATTTGGTATTTCAATTTACATGCATAGATTGTGAGATGGATGTGTGGTGAATGATTTGAAGGTTGAAGTTTTAAGTGTTGATTCACCCCCTCCATCACCCCCCGCCCCCCCGCCCATCCCCCCCCCCCTTTGAGAGTTTAATTTTCCCATTTTATTTCCAACAATTGGTATTAGAGCCTTGTTCTCTGCAAAGTAAAGCTTTGCAACTTTGAGGAAAGATCTTGGAGGTGGAAATCTACAAGTTGGGAAAAATTATTGAGAACCAAAAGATTGAAATACGTCTTTCCCTAAATCAGCTAAATGAAAAAAGAGATAATCTAAAGCATTCACTCAAGAGAAGGAATGCTATAGCCATTGAAGATAATAACACACAATACCAAGAGATTGACACTAGTGGACTATTCATTGAAGGAAACACAAGTAAATTTGATGTAGCAATTGTAGATCTGATGGAAAAGAATGGAGTCCTAATTGAAGAGGTCATAAATCTCAAAATAGAGCAAGAAATCCAATCAGTATTGCAATGTGAGGTGACCAAGTAGAAAAATAAAGTTGGGGAAGAAAAATTTATGATTGAAGATGACAAAAACATACAGACCAACAGACTCAAAGAAAAGACATCAGATGTGAATAAGATTTCTCACATGTAATTGGAAACATTGAATCAAATGATGATTTCACATCATGAATTGAATGGAAATGATATGGAGATCACAACACTGAAGTTGCAGAATGAAAAACTAAGAAATGATCTTAAAAGAGAAAAATAATTTGTTGAAAGTTTCAATAAACCTAGTCAAGCCATCAAGTATTTTGAGCAATTGATGAGATCTCCTAGATCCTATAGTGATACTACTGGATTGGGTTATACTAGTACTGAAGAAGGAGAATCATCTAAAGTAGTGAACAAAGGAATGACAATGGTAAGAACTCAAAACTTACTTGTCATAATTGTGGTAAGATAGGACATACTGCTAATGTTTGTAGGAGCAAGACTACAAATCAAAATCCTAAGTAGAAGTTCATGGGTCACTACCACAAATGAAAAAAACAAGGACATTAGGCACATGAATGCATAACAAAGACCATAAGCACAAAAATATTTGAAGTATATAGTTATAATTGTTAGAAGTATGGACATAGAGCATATGAATGTAGATCTAAGCACAAATGGTCATCAAACAAGCAGAGAAAGGTAAAGCGCAATGGCAACTCTTATAACTAGGATTATAATACTAGGTTTAGTTGTCACTATTGTCAATAATATGGACATGGTGCTGAAAAATTCATTAGAAAACATTTTAGAACTAACTATAGAAGATGGCTGAGTCAAACTACATGTTTTAGTTGCTTAAGGACTAGTCACATAAGCAAGAATTGTCCAACAAGGTCAAAAGCACCAAGCAGTGAGTTCAAAAAAGGAAAAGGAAAGGCAGATGTTGAGAATGTCATAGATAAGATCAACAAGACACGGAAGAGAAAGGAAGCTTGTAGCACATCAAGTTTAGATGGGATCACTTTGCCTAAGGGGTCAGGTGATCACACCACCTCCGATTAAGCAATCAAGAGGTATGTGTGGGACTAATATTTAAAAGATATACTATACATCAATTCCAAGGTTATAGTTCTAAAAAGATTTTTTTTTATGAAGAAAGATGCAAAGTGTTGTTTAGAATCTAGAAGAAAACTTTAAGTTTTGTCAATTTTCATGTTACTATCAAGCATGAAAAGTTTCACTTAAATTACCAAGTGAAATCTAGTTAATGTCGAGCTATCGTAAGTGATAGTGTTAACTAAGCTCATAATGGTTTCTAAGCTTAAAGAAAACTACATGAAACTCAAGTGAGTTGAAATATCTATTGAAGCCGAGCTTATAATTGTGTAAGCACTAAGCATTAATTATAAAGTTTTAAGGTTTATATGATAGATTTTTGACTTAGTTAACATCATTCAAATCTAGAGAGAGCACAAAGAGTGAAATGCAAATTGAAGAGATCATTCCAAGCATTTATAGAGTGAATTCAATCACTACTCAACAACATTTATTAGATTTGTGAAGGTATTTATCATGTGTTGAGCTACACTGTTTGAATTTATGCAAACCCTAGGTATTAAATATGGTGTCTAGTTCTTCTACTACTAAGGTCAAAGAGGGAAAGGGAGTTTTAAATGTTCAATTAATTAGCAATGACATTAGACAACCAACTTTCAAGGAAATTCCTGACATTTCTTATAAACAAGACTTGTCTGGTGCATTATCCATGATACCACCACAAGTCTTAACGATACAAGATGTGAGATGCTATTACACATGCAAGGTGGATAGCATAGGTGACATGGAATTCAGCGAACTATATGCAAAACTATGTGAAAATGAAATACTAAAATAAGAATTCAAGATTATAGAAAGAAAAGGGTTAACTCGTGCCCTAGATTTTCCAAACATTTTAAAGACAAAGTGGATATAGATTGTTTTGAGTAGAATTCATGAAAATTATGTATAGTTAGAAGATGGACCTATCAAGATTACTAAGAAGATTTTGTAGAGGGTAATAGGGTATCCAACCCTAGATAGACTCAAAACCATAAGAAGTGAAGCAATATGTTATTGAAAAAACACAAGGGCAATATGGAACAAGAAAGTAATGACATTTTATACCATCATAGATCCCCTAATTGCTTTTGCAGTAAGGATTATTTCACACAAATTCTTTCAATCAAGAAAATTAGATAGTGTACCATGTGTTTTTGTTGGCATAGACTACAAGATAACAAAGAAGGATCATTCATATGACCTTGTTGAGCTACAGTTGCAACAATTATAAAAAAAACTTGGGAGCCATAAGGAAAACAAAAAGTGCACAATGCAAGTTTTGATCAATACTTGTGTATATATTTTTCTATGTACAAAACACATTTCCTTCCTTTGTTAAAGTGGCGTGGAAGAAAAAAAGATCTATCACAGTACAAAGAGGTGAATTCATTGAGAAAATGGGAGAGAATCTTGAGTCTATTATAACTAGTTACTTTGAGGACTTTAAGAATTCAATGAAACAAAGACATAGGATTCCAGTGTCACTAGCTGAGAAACATTTTAATGATGTTTTATTTCTAGTTGATACTAATTTTACATATGTACAGGCTGCAGTTCCAAGGGTAAGATGGTTAAGACCTCTAGGATATGAGATTAATGTGGATGAGGCATTTGCAGCAATTACAACTTTTCTTGTAGAACAAGTAGATAGTAAGGCTACAATCTTTGGTAATTATGATGTTGCAAATCAAAGATAACTATGGACTTGAAGACAACATTAGTAATAAGAAAGAAGAACAATATTGTTAAGAAGCTTAAGGAAAAATTTGGGGAAGAAGCAGAGGAAGATTGTCATGCCCAAAATCTAGGGCAAAACACACACACAAATTTTATTTTTTTAAAATAAAACTTAAGTGCACTAAGAGACAGACACAAGATCTCTTAACAATACTTCAATATTACAACTCAATTTAAAAACATCATGTAGGAATGGATAATTAAATCAAGCTTTCCTTGTTAAATTGATAATTAAATTAAAAAAACTAGATTTAATTAATTAAAGGATCTAACACTTTATTATTTTTAATTACCCCTTAAAAGATTACATCCATAGAACAATAGTATTAAGCTTACTAGTAATCATAATTTACAATTAATTTTAATCCTATTAACATTAACCTATACATATCTATTAAGCAAATATCACTTAACCATATAACTAATTGATTCATATGACTATTTAAATAAAATAATTCTAGTTATTCAAAATGTTTGAATAAAATGAACTCACTAATTAATGTAACATCTAACATACAATCAAATACACTTTATTTAAACTTTATTCAATTAACAATTTTGTTTAAACCTATATCCTATTCAAAATAAAACATTTCTAATAAATTAATAATACATCTAAAATTAAATAAAAGTTAAATAAATAAATAAGGTATTGGTGCTTCCAATGTATATAACAATTTGCAAGCAAATAAATCACTAAGGAATTAAAACATCTAAATTAAAGCTATTTACAAAAATACTATCTAACTTCAAAACTTTAATTAAAATCTAAACAAACCTACACATTAGCTTACTAACCAATACTATTTAAGCTTAACATTTTATTGCATACTAATGAGAACAATGTCATTGCTAAATATACTAACTATACTTAATTTAAAACTAAATCCCAAATCTAACATCACTAACTACATATAATTTAATACTTTAAACAAATTAATTAAAATACTAATAAAGTAAAACTAACTAATAAAACAACTTAAAAAAAAACTATTCCTAAAAACAATTACTAATACCACTTAAGTCAACACTAAACTTAACATCCACTATAATCTAATTCTAACTAACTAAACCAATCCAAATCTAAAATCAACTAAACTAAACTAACCACTCTACTTTCTAACCCCCTACACTTAACAACATTCTAATCCCCACCTCACTACCCACGTGGGTCTATACTTTCCCACTTGGGTGCATTCCCAAGTGCACATCCAAGTTGGGGGTGTTGTACGTGGCCCTTCCCAAAGTCAGCAATAAAGTTGATGGCCAAACAAATCACAGGGAAGGTATGATGGAGTGTTTAAAGGCATGAGTTGAATCATACTCTTTTAACTCCCAAGGAGCTTGCATGCTACCCCAATAGACCATGCGTTGACTAGTGGGATGGGGGCTATACGTGTCCCAAGCCAAGCAATATGATTTGCTAGTAGAACAAAATCATAGGCAAGAAAGATGATATAATAAAACTTTTACTCCACCTCTAACCACCCACCCTTACCCTTCCATTCATGGAAAATATCTAAGAAATCTTCATGCGATCGAAGGCATTAAGATGGTAGGTTTTGCCCCCCAAGTTGGGCACTAGTGGTTGGAATTTTCTTTTGTTTAAGGCTTTATAACAATGTTGTGTTGACCTTTGAAACCAAACAACATTAACACAACTCTCAGCCTGTTAACCCAGTGCATAACAGCTAAAAAGGTGGGATATCAACGCACAGGGTAAGGGGAGAGGTGAGGCAAGTTGGTAGGTTACATGAATTTGTAAAGTGATAGGATAGATGTAGCTAATACAATAGATTTATTTAATTGCTTATAAATCATTTTGATATTAATTAAATTTAAGAAACAAATTTTCTAAGGGAATCAATTTGAAATATACTCTGTCTCAGCAAAGGAATAGATTAATTCTCTCATACAAATTCCAGGATCCTTTAGGTGGGTGTTTTGGGAAATTTTCTTGTTTCTTCCTTTTTGAAAGTATATGCATCTTCTCCTTGAGATGATATGAAAAGGTGGATTAATCTCTCTAAGTTGGATCATATTTTGAAAAGCTAACATGTTGATAATATTACCAAGGAGTTATAATTCCTAATGTGCCATATGAGCCTAAAAAAAAAAACTAATAGTGTATTCCTTAAATCTATAAGATAATTAAGGTAGGATTCTATGCAATTTGTTTTAAATGAATTTACCAAATGCATAGTTCAACAAGATGTTTGAACAATTCGTTATATCAACAATGAGAGACTTATTATATCTCCTAATACATATGAAATTGGATTGAAAATTCAACATAATTAATTTCTTACTTAATATAATTAAACTTGAAAATTGCATAATTAAACATCACCACATTATCCATTCCTAATTTCACATATCCATAACTGAAATAACATAAGATACAATGCAAAAATGCTACTAAATCTTTTCTCTTCTATTAATCAACTTGGTTCAAGGCTCTGTTGAGAAAGAACCAATAATAAAACCTGACATCCTTGCCACTACATCAAAATTTAAATATATTTTTACATAGGATCTCAATACAATTTGAATTCTCTTCTTGGTCCTTAACAAGGGATCCTTCTCAATTTCTTGAATACATCACGGTGATCATGGAGAAAATGAAAACTGACTCGAAGAAAAATCAAACATATTATGATAAACAATTCAAGCATGCATTCCCAACCTGGTTTTGCACAATAGGTTCAACATTGAACCAAAATAGAGGGGAGGTGGATTTTCTCAATAGGAGACGTCAATCACCATACCATAACATAGCCCTTTTGGGGTTAAAATTCAAGAACTTCCATTCTTCTACAAATGCCCCTTCGAGGCCAATACCACAAGGATTTTCATTCCTTCCCTTCTTCAAGAATTCAAATATTCATACAAGGTATGTGATGACAAGTAGGGGCCCATACACCCTACCCTCTTTTCCTCTTCTCACCATGAGAGAAGACTCTAAACTATTGATGTCCAACTAAGGCCCTTCCCCCATACATGGCCACTTCTTCCCTATCCAAGGGTGAGTAATGCCAAAACAATCCCCATGAAATCCCCTCAAAATTTCAAAGCAAAGCATAAGAATGCCATCCAAGGACAAGTTAAGATCCCTCCCAAACAACCTCAACACACATACAAGCAATACAAGAACAACACAATGCCTTATACATGAATCAAAGTATGAACAATATGAAGAACATGATAAAAAGAGTGAAGAACCCTACCTTCAAAAAAGAAAGTTATGGAAAAATGACAAGTTGAGAAGAGCTTATCCTTCCTTTCCTTCAATCTTCAAACTTCTCAAAAAAAAAAAAACTAGAGATTGGGTAACAACCCCAAAACTTCTCCAAAATGCCTCTAAATATGATCCTAACTCAACTAGGCTTTAGGTAACCCCAAGGTGGAGTTTTAGTCACCAACTCATGAAGGAGACAAATCAATTTTAGAAATCAACCAAAAGTAGGGTTTTTGAGTGACCCTAAAAGTCAACCTAAGAGGCTAAGGGGGTGGAAAGTACTCCCAACCCATACCCTTACCCCTAGGATACTTAAATTTAATGTTTTTAGGCCTTAAAGACTTAATAGAACCCAAAAAAAGCTAGGAGAGTTTTAAGACTATATAACAACCTTTTAAGAAAGACAATGCAAATTAGCACAAATAGCAAGGGGTTTAGTTTCATCTTTCCATTAGGTTTCCTGGTTAAATATCATGCACACTAATTGCACACATCAGTAGTTCAAGAAATCACATGCATATATGTAAATTATGTATTAGGAAAATCATGTAAATTTAAAACATCCATTTTTCTAATAATCAATTTTTTATCTCATTCAACTCATATTTTTGACCATTAAAATTTCATAATCAAAGTGTTAGTTCTACATTCATTTACTTCATCATTATACATGTTCATAAAGCATTAAATGATGAAATCAATTATCTAAAAGTAAAGCATCACACATCATAAAATAACATAATAATGTTCAATGCATCAAATAATGTTCTGACATATCGAGTCATGAGTATCAAAATAGTAATGTATCAACTATGCTACGATGGGTCGGGGCGAGGTCTCATAAAGATGAAGAAGATGAAGACAATGAAGATGATGAAGAATAAGATGTCCATGCTCAAGCACCACTAGCCCTAACCCAAGGTCAAAGAGAAGATCAAGGTGAAGAAGAAGCTAAGCTTGAAGAAGGTGTTGAGGGAGAAGAAACTAGTGAAACACCTATAGCCATAGAGAAGAAGAAGAGGAAAGCTAAAGCTCTAGCAGTCAGCAAACCAAAGAAGGTTGTAAAACCTAAGCCTACAGTTCCAGCTACCTAAACCAACACAAGAGCTACTTCTAAGAAATCTCAAGAAGTGGCAAAACCAAAAGAAAAGAAGGCTAGGAAAGTTTTACAAGATGATGAGTCTAAGAAGAGACAAAGGAGAAAGTACATGGCTCCAACCAAATCAGATGAGGAGAGGAAAAAATATAATGATAATAGCCAATTCAAAGTGGTAAGCCACATTCCTTATTTTGATTTGGATAATCTATGAAAATATAAAGACTAATGCAGATTTGAGTGGATTTTCACATATTGAATTTGATAAGCTTGGAAAGCTAGAAATGGATAAAGTAGAAGAGTCAGTATATGCCATGATGGAAACATTTAAGATGACTCCAATTGAGGTTGCCAACTCTCTACCAAAAAAATTATATGATAGAGTTAAGAAAAGATGAAAATATAGTCTCACAACAAAGAGCAATATAAGAGAAAATACACTTGTAAGATTGATGCCATAGTTAGATAAATATGAGATGACTAAGGCTATTAAGTACATAGGAAGATTTTCTCCAAAGTATCAAGCATTCCATATTTTGCAGAAAAAAATTGAAGATGTTTTTTAGTAGAGTACCCAAATATGGAAGGTAATCTATGGGCTGACAACACCTAAGGCAATTGAGCAGACACCTATTAAGGTCGGTGATGAAAAAGGTGAACAAGAAGTAACTAAGGTTACTAAAGTTGATACTGGGAAAGATGCACATGTGGAAGGCATTAAGACAAATGCAGATACAAAGACAACAACTGAAGATGAGCAACAAATAGAATAGAGTATACCAGCTATAGAGATATCAAGTGCCAGTCCACAACATGTAACAAAAGTAGACACTGAAATTATATAGATCAAGGATGTTTCTGACAACGTGCCTTAGAACATCAATCCCTTAACAGAGGAAGACATGAAGAATACATTGCTAGACACCACCAACAAGGCACAACTATGTAGTCAACCTATATTGGTGATTTTAGATGAACTTAAGAAGGTAGATAAGATGTCTGCAGAGGTGGAAGCACAAGACATATCAACAACCCCTCAATGTACTGTGATACAGCCTACATTACCCATTGTAGTTTACGAAAGAAAAGAGACATCCATGACAAACATCAGCAAATTGGTGCCCACTGTGTCTGTACCAAAATTTTCTATAGAAGCATAGGCTAGAACACAAGTTCAAATAGGTTAGGTAGATACTCTTGTACCTACAACTCAAGTTCAAGATGCAACTAAAATCAAAATTCAAGAAGAGGAGAGAACTGAAGAGTCAGACTTGACTACAAAGTCTAAGAAATAATTAACAATACAAACACTAGTTACTTTGCCAACAATTGCTACTCCTCCAAGTCAAGAACTTTAGAGGACAAGTTTAGAAGTTACACCACTAAAGTCATCAAGGCCTAGTCCTAGTACATCCAAGGTAGATGAGGTTACATAATTTGGTTATGTCAACTTGGATGAAGTGATTGTTTTACCAAAGTTTGACCTTGCAACAATCACTATTGAACAAATGAGCATACTATAGGATGTACTTGCAAGGGAAAAGCATCAAGAACTACTCAAAAGGGAGCATAGGAAGAAGCAAGCATTACAAGACATCAAGGATATATTTCTTGATGCATTCATCCTACTAGCACCTGAAGAAGACAAGCCTATCATGGAGCAGTTGGTAAATATTGTAGAACAGATCAATGATACAGACTTGGATTCAAATGCAAAATTACTTGAATGGTCAAAAAGAAAATTTCAAGGAAAAGTCAATGAAAAGATATCAAGTGTTATTACACTTAGTTAGGTTGAATTAGAAACCAAAATTGGTAGTGTAAAGAAAGTCTTAGAGAATATTTTCTCACTTTACACCAAGTTGTGTGTTACAACTCTTTTTACACAAGAAGTGCAATGCCATATTGTAAATCTAGAGGGGGATATGAAGCTAATAGGTACTACTCTACTAAATTCTCTAGCTTAGAGTCAAAATCTATTTAGGAATTTGATGAATTCCCAAGGTCAATTGGTAACTCTGCATACTCAAGATGAAAATATTCGAGCTACATTGATCAATATACAATCCATGTTGACCCCTCACATGGAGATACTTCACAATGAGCTAGCCTCTACAAATACATTAATGCAGAAGGATCCCCATCTTTCTACACTTGAAGGCTTAGTTCATCTTGTTTCCGAGTTAGCCATCCAAATCAAATAATTGGAGGTAGGTTGTGATAACTGGGATGTAGCTCTGAAGTTAACACTTGAGATCCATAAACCTTTCTTGGATAAATGCACTATACGTGTAATACCCATTGACATAAGTGTCAAAAAGGGGGAGAAATAAGTAAAGGGGAGCACTAAGTTTTGAGAGTAATTTATAAGAGTGATAATGAATCCAAGGAAAGAATAAATATAGTTTTTTGGGAGACTAACCGAAGGGGGAGTTAAAGACAAAAGCAAAGTACAACACAGTTCAACATATGCATATTTACTCAATAGGAGTATTGGTTCAAATTTAGAACAAAACAATCAACTCAGTGGGGTTATAAGATTTTGAGGTATGCCTGCTAAGTCAAGTTTTTGTAAAATTTTGAAATTTTGTATATATGTGAAATAAAGATAGTGAATATCTGAGTTATGCTTGTGAGTTATGATCATTCATGCATGACCAAGTGTTTTTTCCACTCATGTCAAATGGGGAGATTGTTAATCTCATATTGGTTTTGACACATGAGTGACAATATACTTAATTCATTTACTTATTTCATGCTGAAAAAGTAATGCATGTCAAGCATAGGTTGCTAGATAGTAAGTGTTGAGTCACTCAAGTGTTGAGAAAATAGTAAGTATCGAGTCATTTAGATGTTGAGTGATCAATAGATTTTGAGTCATTTAGAGGTCAAGTTACATGATTGAAGTTGTAGTTAATGCTAAGCATAAGGGACTTCAAGTGCTAAGTTATACAATTTTGACATAGTTATTTGTAATGGCACAAACTACTATGTAAACCATTTTGGAGCCAACTTAAGGATTGTTTTGTGATCTTAGATGATAAGGATGAATCTTTTTTGAGAATCCCTATGCATAACATGTAGCCAATCAATAAAGGGAAGGATTAAGTGACATAATGGGTGAATCACAATCGTTGATTCATACATAACCCTATGTCACCTAGGTCTTCTTAAAGAGGATAAGCCCTAAACTTTTTATGAATGTAGAAGGAGAAGAAGAGAGAAATTTGCATGCACAAATAGAGCATTCATGGTGGCTAAGGTATGGTGAATTAAGATACATTGTAGAATCAATTAGAGGAGAATAAAGGAAATGAATTAGAGGACAAAAGAGATAAATTTGATTAGAAGGATCAAGGATACATGCAAAGAGGTGATCTGTTATCTACTAGCAGAGTGCTAACTATGAGATCATTGTTGACATATTCTAACAGGTGAATCAATTAAATCTCTTAACATAGTAGTCTTAACACACTATTATAAATCCTTTAACAGGGTGCTTACTTTATTATAAGTTAAAGCTCTTTTACCAGATACACATCTAGTAGGGTGTTGAAATCTTTTAATAGGGTAAGATCTAACAATCTTGTAAGCCTTTAACAGGGCAGATCTTTCATAGGGTAGATCATGTTTCATGATCAAACATTGTAACCTTCCTTGGACACACTTTATTACTACAATACTGGAGATTTATGGGTGTCATCCCCACCCTAGTTTTACATTCTCCTTCGAGGGTTTCTAGGTAACCAAATATCTTGTGTCATGCATGTGTTGAGTGTTATTTACTTTCAAGTTATGGATGTATATGCTTAATTTGGTATTTCAGTTTACATACATAGATTGTGAGATGGATGTGTGGTGAATTATTTTAAGGTTGAATTTTTATGTGTTGATTCACTCTCCCCCCCCTACCTCTTAGAGTTTACTTTTCCCATTGTATTTCCAACAATGTGTACATGGTGGAATCACATATTCATAAGACCTTGATGTAGAGTACAATCAAAATAATAATGAACTAAGCTAGACCGAAGAAAACATTGCCAATTAATGACTCTATGAACATCTCATATCTCCCTAACTACAACCACTAAAATTTCTCTTAGATCAACATCTTAGTCATAGTTTTGTAATGGGAGTATGCTATTAATGTAGATCTATGAACATCTATATGAGATTTATATGAAAATGCAAGATAAGAATATGAAAATGCTAAATTAAGTGTATGCATGAGACTAAACAATGTTAAGTAATGCTAAATAAATACTAAAATGATGCTAGAATAACACTAAAATAACATTAAATCTCTACAAAAATGATGTTGAATAGATGATAAAAAATGATATCTCTAATATGCCTATAGTATAGATGCATAGAACTTGGGTCCCTTTGCTCTATATTTTCCCTTCTATTTATAGGATTCTAGAAGGGGGTTGGGGTAAAGATTTGAGTTTTACCTTTTACTAGGGTTAAGAGTGAAACTAAAAATATCTCACAAAACCCCAAGAGGAAAATTCCAATAGACTTGGTTTGTGAGGATAAATAGGGATTTTCAATTCTTTTAAATTCCAAAAAAGGTGGATTTCACTTTTGAGGGTAAATGATTTAGTAGATTTATTATATGTTGCATTTATTTTCAACTTTTTTCTTTACCTTTTTATCTTTTTCTTTTATTTTTTGGTTTTATGAATTTTATTTCCTCTTTTTAAAAATGATTTTGGTCTTTTTGAAATTGATCAAGGGTTTAGGTGATTAATTACTTAACCACTCAAATGACTTGATATTGTGATTGATTTGAAAGTCCATTATTTTCCTCATTTATCTAATTTTGTCTTTAATTTTTATTGTTTGATTTAAATTCTTATTGTTTTAGGTCTTTGCAAATTTTTAGGTGTCTACAAATACCCCTCTTTGAGCTAATATGTGAAGCATATTAGTTCAAAGAATGTCTCAATTTCTTGATTTTTAGCCAAATTTTGATGATTGAGTCTCTGATCAATGATTTTTTGCTGATCTAAAGTTGGTATGATGCCCGCTTATTGATGATTTGATGTCAAATTACTAATTTTTTCTGATTTAACATTGTTACAATGCTTGATTATTGATGATTTGATGTCTAATTAGTGATGTTTTGCTGATTTAACATTAGTATGATGCTTGATTATTGATGATTTGATGTTCAATTACTGATGTTTTGCTAATTTAATGTTGGTGTGATGCCTAATTATTGATGATTTGATGTTTAATATCCTTTGTTTAGAATATTTTTCTTGGATGTCCTAGTTTATTTGATTGATGTTGAAATTTGGCTGGGGTGCCACAATTTGATATAGGTATGTTGCCCCCTTGGAAATTTAATTGGAAAAATAGACTAGCGATATATGAAGATTCTATTTTATTTGTAAAAAATGTTGATGACAAAGTTTGTAGAGAAATTAGGGTGTAGGTATGTTTTTGAATGGAATGGAACAATGCCTAGGTCGAGAAAATGGGGCAAAAGGCATTAAATAGGATGAAAGATGTTAAAATATGCCATAAAATGCCCTTAGTGATGGTTAAACAGGTCAAAAGACCTTTTACCCTTTTCATTTTCACATGTCCTTTTGACTTTTCTCCCTTGTGAGCTCTGATTTGGTGAAGATGGTGGTCCCATTATGAGAGGACATAATTGACAAGGGTCATAAATATGAGCATCCAACCAACTATGGAGCCCTGATAAGTCATCGAGAACCTCTGTGATTTCAATTTTTGTGAATCTTGTTTGAACCTTTGTACTTTATGCACTTTGAGTTAGTAAATGCATGTGTGTGACATTTAGTGCATTTAAACTATTTTATAGCACATTTAGAGTATTTAAGCACATATGCAATGTAGAATAGTGCATCCATGTTTCGAAAAAGAACTTTTACAAAATACCTAGGGTAGAAAAATAACACATATCCTAAAATTGTAGCACATACACATAGAATTGTAGTGCATTTACGTGTTTTAGTGCATACATATTTTCTTATAGCACATACACAGGAAGAAATAACACCTTTGATTTTTGGGATTATTTGCACCAAGGTGAGGACTTTAAATCTATAAATTTGGAGGTCTATAGTGCATATGCAATGTGACCTAGCACATTCATAGTGTGTAGCACACTCGTGTAGCAAAATAGTGCATTTGTAATATTGTATAATGTACATACATGTAGCATAGCACATCCATGCAAGGGAATAACATGCTTGTTTTTTAATAGCGCATGTGTTGTATCATATATCACTTATGCATGTTTTAGCACATTAGAGGCATGAAATACCACATTTGATCAATAAAATGGCATATTTGAGTTGTATAGCACATTCATGTGTTATTGCAGTGTGTCTGAGTAGCAAATAAAGTTTATAAGGGTGAATTGATGTTGCACTGGCTAAATGTAGGGCTTGTCGAATAGAAAGGTGTCCAGATAGGTAAATATGAACATGCTAGGAATTCTTAGTGTCAAAAATAGAATTATGATGTTCAATGGATGATGATAAGGTTGATGTTGACTTGTGAACTTTTTCATAGAATTAACCAAAATAATAGGGTTTTATGGTTGCAAAGTGATATGTAGGATCAATCAAGTATGTTGGATAGATAGAAAAGTGGCCCCCTTAGGATATAGAGTAGGAATAGATAACATGTCCATCTCAAGATATAGAGTGCAAAAAAAATAGGCTTAGGATTAAACTGTTGGTTGGATAGCTTAAGATTGACCTAGATTGATGTAGGATAATCACTTGTAATAAGAAACTAATGTTGTTGTTCAATTTTTTGGTGCAACAAGTACATGAGCAAAAGCTCATGGTTTAGGGATTTTATCTGTAGCCATTGGAGTTCATAGGTAGATTGTCAGTGGCTAATTGACAAGTTATTTATAGATATAGATTCACATATCTTTTGTAGATTCCTCAGTTTTTGGTGAACTGAGGATTATTGACAGTGGTGGCTGAGTGGTAGCACTTGGACCACAACACCTTTTACATGCCACTTGGGGAGATGATGATCACCCCAAGGGATGTATATAGGATTCTTAGGATCTCTACAATGGGGGATCTAGTTTATTATGATTAGATAGATGATGGGACAACTTTCAAAGATCTATTTTTAGATGATGATATTGGGGATGATAGTGTGCCATGGTTCCAAATATTATAGTATGATCCATTGCCTGATGTGTTAGTTGGATTGATAGGAGGATTTATTCTGCTAGATAGGTCAAGGCATGGATTTCTAGTATGATGGGGTTGCATTATTCAAGATATGATTGGCCATCCATAAAGATTTTCATGGGGTATCTTCATTTTAGCCCACTTGTATCATGATTTGCATTAGGTGGTATATTCAAGGGTTGCATCACTTTCAACAGGTGTGGTGTTATTATAGATATGGACATGGGAGCATCTTCCCATTACATAGTCAATATGTGTGTATTAGCGACCATAGGGTATGCCTTACATATATGTGTATTTAGGTGTTATTATCCAGCCATATTTGGGAAAGAACAAATATTGGAGACACCTGTTGGATGACATTAATGAGGTTTTGTGGAGGTTATATAGGTTTACAAAGCCATATGTAGAGGATGATGATGAGATGGTATATTTATTTTCTCCATAGTATTTTTTTGACCAAATCCCTTCTGTGATTGAGAGATTTTAATTCATGAAGATAGTTAGACAATTTGGTCACTGACAAGGGATGCCACATGGATTGGCACATTATGCCTGGGTGTAGGTAGGAGACCAGTACGAGGTCCTACATTGGAGTATGAGGCATGTTGAGAGGATTTCATGTAGATGATAGGGATGTCTCAAAGATGGTTATTGAGGGATGGAGAGGTGGATACAGGGATAAAGGGTAACTATGCTTGGTGGTTTAGAGGGAATCCATTTCTAAGGTACACAAATACAATGAAGCCAATGCCTCACATTGAGGAGAAATCAAGAGGGGGGAGGATGATGATGATGAGGGTGGATGGGGAAGAGGCATGGCTAGAGGTAGATCCATAGTGCAAGGGAGGTATGGAGGTAGAGGTAGGGTAGTGGTGTTTTTTAAATAGAGAGTTCAACCATAGGTTCCAATTAACAAGCAGATATTGACACAAAGATTAGGGGATGCGGGTGATGGTGAGCTTAGAGAGGTCCATGGGAGAGATAGGATTGTGATGGGAAAAGGCACAGGTAGTGGTGTAGAGCCAAGTGTGAAGGATGATGATATGGATCAGTGTAGGATAGTTCAACTTGGGCCATGCTACTAGATGATATTCAGTTTGTGAGGATATCGAGGCCTCGAGTACAAGGTCCCTCTATAGAGGGACAAAACTCATAGCCACAAATAAAACCACAAGTTTCCATACCATTAACAATTATACCAAGTGGGTTGTCTAATATGGAGGTTCATATGAGTGCCATTGATGAATAAGTCAGATTGATTAGCACATAGATTAGTCAGTTTTTGAGCACAGTGTGGGCATTCATAGCATCTATGACATTGAGGCCTCCACCTCCACCTCTACCTCTGAGAAAAGATGGGGTGACCACTAGTTAGTTTTTCCCAACCATTCCCAAGACATAGGGTATAGGTTCCTTAGATTAAGCTCTAAGATATGGGATGAAAGCCCCTAGTGATTAGGCACCTCCTGATCAAACACAGATAGATGGAGCTGGTGGCCTGATTGGTGAGACTCATGAGTGATCTTATGTATCATTTTGTTATGCATGTATTGTCTTATAAGATGAATTAGTTTTGGCAATGACCTTTTAATATATGACTATTCATATCAAGTTTTTTGCATGTCTTTTTTATGTTGGACTATTGTGTCTTTGTATTATGGACTTTATATGTTGGATAGTGGCATGCAGTGATGTTATGGATGATATTATGCATATGTTTTTTTTATGTTCTTATATGTGGATGTGATGTGGATTTTTAATGTGTAGATGAATAAAGGTTTAATGTATTAAAATAATATGGAGATCATGAATAAAGAAATGAAATGGGTGAAGTAATGAAACATAATCAAATGATATGATAATGAAAATAGGATAATGGAATGGGTGGTAATGTAGAGAATTAAAAATGGTTTAATGTAATGATGAAATGAGAGTGAGACTATGAATGCAATGTTGTAATATGATGACATGAAATGATAGAAATAATGAAAAATAATTAAGAAAATATGAGTGTGATAAGATGAAATAAATTAAGGAAAAGATGTGATGAAATGAACATGATGTAAAATGAAAAAATAAAACTGATGTGATTAATTAAAAAGAAAATAGGAAAAAAATGAAAATGAGATGAAAATGGATTGGAAGAAAATGATTAAAGAAAATGGAATGTAATGAGATGAGTTAATGATAGGAAAATTAAATGAATAAAATGATGAAATGGAATGAATAGGAAATGGTTCAGAATAGTTATAATGGAGTTAGGTGGAAAATGGAAGGAAATGATAAAATTAAAGAGGAGAAAAGCAATGGTTTATTGTTTGGATATGGAATGATGTAGTAGGATGAAATGATGATGGAATGATTGAAATGAATATGAAATGGTGCAAGATGAATGGGAGGTAATTTGGAGATAATGAAATTATAATGTAATGAGGATGATAGGAAAATGAGATACTGAAATGTAAATCAAACTATGAAAATGATGAAATATGAGTGGAGAAATGAAATGAATGATGCAAAATGAAAAGATGAAAATGATGTAAAAATAAAAGTAATGAAAATGATAAAAGGATGATGAAATGAAAAAGGAAATGAGAAATAAAATGATGTAGGACGATGAAATGGAATGAAATGGATTAATGAAATGAGAATGAAATGATTAAAATGATAAAACAAGGATGGGATGAAAATTGGATAATGGAATGATAATCAAATGAAGGGATGAATAAAATGACATGAACTAATGGAAGATGAAAATGAGTGTAATGGGATAGAAGTACAACTCAAATTTTGAGATTCAAAGGCCACAAAGAAATCTTGAGGCATGCAATTGAATGATATGATAATGTAAATAGGATAATGGAATGGATGGTAATTTGGAGATATAAAAATGGTTTAATGTAATGATGAAATGAGAATGATAAAATGAATGCAATGTTGTAATATGATGACATGAAATGATAAAAATAATGAAAAATAATTAAGAAAATATGAGTGTGATAAGATGAAATGAATTAAGGAAAAGATGTGATGAAATGGATGTGATGTAAAATGAACAAATAAAGATGATATGATTAATTAAAAATAAAATTGGAAAAAAAAATAGAAATGAGATGAAAATGGATTGGAAGAAAATGATTAAAGAAAATAGAATGTAATGAGATAAGTTAATGATAAAAAAATGAAATGAATGAAATTATGAAATGGAATGAATAGGAAATGATTGAGAATAGCTATAATGGAGTTAGGTGGAAAATGAAAGGAAATGATAAAAATAAAGAGGAGAAAAGCAATGGTTTAATGTTTGGTTATGGAATGATGTAGTAGGATGAAATGAATATGGAATGATAATGAATGATTGAAATGAATATGAAATGGTGCAAGATGAATAAGAGGTAGTTTGGAGATAATGAAATTAAAATGAAATGAGGATGATAGGAAAATGAGATAGTGAAAGTAATGAAAATAATAAAAGGATGATGAAATGAAAAAAGTAATGAGAAATAAAATGATGTGGTAGAATGAAATGGAATGACATAGATTAGTGAAAAGAAAATGAAATGATTAAAATGATAAAAAAAGGATGTGATGGAAATGGGATAATGGAATGATAATGAAATGAAGGGATGAATAAAATGATACAGAATAATGGAAGATGAAAATGAGTTTAATGGGATAGAAGTACAACTCAAATTTTGAGATTTGAAGGCCACAAAGAAATCTCAAGGAATAAGTGATGAAACAGATGAGAAATGTGAATTTGTG
Organism: Cupressus sempervirens; assembly: GCA_028749045.1. Classification (NCBI taxonomy): domain Eukaryota; kingdom Viridiplantae; phylum Streptophyta; class Pinopsida; order Cupressales; family Cupressaceae; genus Cupressus; species Cupressus sempervirens. The sequence goes on along the minus strand of CM053792.1, from coordinate 167,081,433 downwards.
AATTAAATAGAACATGATTGATCATGGAAGAATGTGACCAAAAATTTTGAGATTCAAAGGTCACATAATGCAATAGGAAAAATAGATATTATGGGATAATGAGGTGATGAAGTGTGATGAACCATAGTGATATTGGGATGAAACAAAGTCCACAATACTTTAATGTTGAAAGCTTGTTGTGATGGTGATGTTGTTGTCAATCATTTTTTGCCATGTCTTATTTTTTTTACCAATCTATTGGGCGATGTTGTGGAAGAATTCTTGTTTATTCCCATTTTGTGTGCCAACCATTTTTTTGAACAAACCCTATATGACATGTAATCTACATGAATGCAACTAATTGTCACATTTTGTAAAGATATGCAAATTAAATGTCATCATTGAGTACCTAAATAAGAATGGATATTGTACAATCACCACTAGCTCAGCTATGGTAATATAAATACTCTATATGTTAGAAACAATAGTCCACCAAGATAACTGAGAGGGGGGGGGGGGGGGGGGGGGGGGGGTGGGGGGTGAATCAATTATACAACAATTAGAACATTTATCTTCTTTAAACAAACATAACCATTCAACCAAAGTGAACAAAAAACATAATAAAATGCACATAGATAATTACACCAGATATGTTGACTAGGGAAAACCTTGATCAGAGGGAAACTCTGGTGGGAATGATGCCCATAAGATGATGTACTAATATAAATATTCCTTGTTAGAATATGGACCTTGTTAGGATTCTATTACAACATTTAGTACATAGAGTCCCTATTAGGAGACTTTGAATCCCTATTAGGAGATTCCAACCTTGTTACGAGTTGTAGTTGCCCAAACATGCAATTTCAACTACAAGAAGAGCTTACTGCCCAAACAAGTAATTTACTATTATGTTCTTATTTCCTTTGTTCTATCAACTTAACCAATTACTATCAGACCTTGTAGACTAGGTCACAAACCTTGGATCTAGATATCAAACCTCAGATTACTCAGCAAAACCTTAGCAATGAAGTTTCCTTCACTTTCACACTACTCTACTCAACTTTGCATTCTGCTCTTACTACTACTTATCATCAATCATAAAACCATCTTATCACTTATAACATGGTAAAGGAAAATGTTCTTCCTTTATACCATGTCCTCAAAACAATTCCTGAGTTGGTTGTTAGACCTTCTCAATTAATTATTATAAGACCACATTAAGAACATGTTACACTTAGCAATAGCATAAATCTTCCACCTTGCAACTTGAATAAATTTCCATACACATAATATTATGATGAGAGAACTTAGCCACATCATCATCGACATGTCTTATTCATGTTGTCAACCTCAATTCTCAGAATAACAACTCTACTAAGTGATATAACAAGTTTACGAGAACATGCCTCTATAAACTCTATCTCGTAATATACATCACCAAAACTTAGATAACTTCTTTTAGACTTATCCTTTCTTCTTCCAATGTTAACTACATATACCAGATACTTAGAAGTATCTCCCATAACCTTGGATAGTGTAAACACTCAACTAGCCATCTGTACCAACTTGATCTTTCTGTTGTTCTTCTGTCACATACCATAGAATACTGCTATGTTGACATTAATGAAAAACTCTATCATGAATGTAACATATCATCATAGTAACATATATATAGTACTCCCCCATAGGAATATCATCAAAATTCATGCTTCCAACCAATATTCTAACACTATCATGCTAATCATTGCCAAAGAAAATGAATAATGTATAGAAAAAATATGGTACCCATTAACAAAAGTTTTTCTATGGTAAAAGAAAAGAGACAGATGAGCTCAACATACTCACACATATAGACATAGGTTAGATAAAGAACCTCAGCTAAGATGTTATGCAAAACTAGTCGAGAGGAGACACTTTTAAGTGGACACCAATAATGCATAAAATTAAAGGATCACTAGATCAAAATAGTGAAAGAAGCAGGAAAATAATATTTCATAGTTTCATCCCAGTTTGTCTGGTCAAATACATCATCAATTTACTAGAAACACATGATAGTGAAAAAGATAGTATTTACAGACAATTATGCCAATAGTTCTGTGCAATAGTGTCAAGTTTGTTCAGTTCTTTATGGATTGAAGCCATTGTGTGATTCGTGTAACAAGCTATGGAGTGTAACTATGGTGATTTTGTAGCGGGATGCATGATGATTAATTTGGAAGATATGTATTAGTAGGGGGTGAGTAGGTGTATCATGGCATAGCAATGTCAAAGTAGAGCGGTGAGTATACTTGGTACTGGTGTGGTGGGTTTCATAGTGTGAATGTGTGGCCAGGTTAAAAAGTGTAAGTCATGTTGAGTGATGACCATAAATAAATGACCATGTGCATGTAAAAAGAAGCATGGTGAAGGACTAAGTATCACAACTTTTTGGAGATTCATTTGTTAGAGAGGTGAAGTGAGTGTGGGGTTGTTAGCATGGAAGGCTCACCAGACCAATAACAACATGAGATAGAGATAGGGGATGTTAATTAGGGAGGGTTGGTGAGGCAACGATGGAGGGAAAAGCATGTCCATCATATGTCAAGTGAACTAGTATATCAGCCTAAGTTCCAAGCATTGGTTCATGAGTGTGGAGGGTTAAGTCAGATAGGATCAGTGTAGGCACAACCTAGGGGCTCAAGAGTTCGAGTGGAAGAAGCTCCTTTGTCAGCATTGTTAATGTTGTTAGGGAGTGTAGTGCAATAGGTGTTGTAGGAGGAATTGGGTGGTGATCCTATGATGCAAGCATAAAGTAGTCCTCCTAAGGTGAAAAAAGTGTGTTAGAAGCAGTAATGGGTGTAGGGGAGATGGACTCTCTTGGGCAGACCACATGAAAATTATAGAGGGTGACTGAGGATGTTAGTGTAGGTGAGGTGACAAGTCCAATGAGTTAATTGATTAGCCTTAGAATCCTGATATAGGGATTGACAAGAGAGGAGATGGGAACATTAGGTGTAGTTGAGACAAAGGCAGAGGCTGATGGTGTGCCATAAGAAACAAGTGAAGTAGAGGAGTTGTAGAGAGCATTGGACATGGAGAGAGGTTGAGTCGGGAATGGAAAATAAGAAGTCATGTTTTTGTTATATTTGATGGATAAATCTTGTGAGGATGGAGTGCAAATAGAAGCTAGATGACTCCAAGTGGAGTTGAATGTAGAATGGGCACAAGTGGGATCTTTGGAAGTTGAGCTATGGGTGGAATAATCATGAGTAGAGGGGAAAGATGGGGGGATTCAAACTAAGTGAGAATGGGCACAAAGGTTGCAAAATGCTCTAAGGATGGCACAAGCAGATTTGGAAAGTGCACAAAATTAATTGAAGTTACTGCATGTGTAGTCAAAGACTTTTAAGGGTGTGGTGTCAAAATGAATACCATGTCATTATAACTACAAGAGCAGTTGACAGCTAGTGAGGCAAAGGTGAGGTGGTTGCAACAATGACCTAGTGAGACAAAAGTGGATGTGGAGTGTAGAAGAATGACAACTAGATAGATGTAACATGAGTTGGATGTGGCTCAACAAGAAATCATTATGCCAGGTATTAATAAGTAGGTGGACAATGTGTTCATAGATATGCAAAGGACTATGAAAGTACACTGAGAAGCCACATTATATGGGGCTATATTATTAGTTGATCATGTTTGAGTAGTGACAGGAGACCTAGTTCATGGATAGACAATTTATGCAACTATTAAAGGATCAACTATGCAGTGTGAAGTTCTTGATACCAATGGATGTTGTTTGGGCATGAGGGGGATCAACATTGCGAGCATCATCTACTGGGACTACGCCTAGGGAAATGCCCCAAGCCAAAAAATCCTAACATGCCACCTCCATAAGCAAGGATAGAATAAGTGATTTTCTAGGTATTTCTTTGGACATAATTGTACCTTTACCACCATAATAAAAAAGGAAATGTGTTGTTTATGGAAAACTAAAATCGTTACTAGTCCTTATTTCGTGTCTATGTACAATGTAATTGAAAATGTTTGATTATGATTGTCATTTTTCTGTTTTGGTATTTTTGTTGATATGTTTTAGATGTTTTTGGTATTTTTGAGATGATTTGGATGTTTTTAGTATGTTTGAAATTGTTCTAGATGTTTTTGGTATTTTTGAGAGAGTGGAAGGTTGCCCAAATCCACAAAATGTGTGAGCAATGGGATATTTAGATGAATATTAACCTTCACTTATGTGTGATAACTGAATGATAAAAAGAATCAAAGGTGGGCTCTCAATGAAAGATGAGTATGAACTAGTGTAACATTTTGACAAAGGAAGTGCACAACATGGAAAAAGTGGGAAGTGCTAACCCATGAATTACAGGTAGAACTGGATTGTAAAATTATGTTTATATTTATAGCCTTTATAGATAAGTTAGGACCAAATTTGTGATGTTTTCTCTAGGTCTGGACTGAGACAGATACTTATAGGGCTAGTAGGAAGGTGTGTGGGCCTAAAAGGGTGCTTTGGGACATAAACATGCACTTGATGGCCTGAAAAGGTGCTAGGGGACCCAAAAAGGGTGCTTGGGCCTACAAAAGGCACTAAGTAGTCTAAAAAGGTACTTGGGGCCTTAAAAAAAAGATTTTTGGGCCTACAAAAGGTGTTAGAAGGATTAAATGGTTCTAGGGGACCCAATAAGGGCACTTGGGCCTATGAAAGATGTTGAGTGGCCTAAAAAGGTGATTGGGGCCTTTAAAAAGGTGTTTGGGCCTACAAAAGGTGCTAGATGGCCTAAAAAGGCATTAGGGAACCCAAAAAAGGTGCTTTAGGACTCGAACATGTACTTGATGGCATAAAAAGGTGCTTGGGGCCTAAAATAATGGTGCAGAGGTTGCTGCAGTCTATCAAATGCTTACTTATTCTGTGCCACCATTGGTAACAAGGGTCAAGGGTTTGACTTGTGTGACATCTAGTCTCATGTATTGGGCTGCTATGATGGGGAAGTAGGCCAACCTTGTAGAGTGCTAGCAACCTTGTTGGTGTGCAAAAAGATGATGACCTAACTAGATGGTAATGAAAGAGTGCAATGAATATCTATGGCAATCTAAGTAATGCCTAAATTACCAACATGTCCCTAAATCATAGAGATGAGACATGAGGTCACAAAAGAATTTTTAGGATAGCATTGATATATTTGTTGAAGGATGTTGGATCAATCATACCTCTACAACATAAATAAGTTTGGAAAGCCCTTTTGATATTGTTGTGAGAGGGACTAAGGCAAATTTTTTCAGCTATCTATGTTGTGCTAGATTTTCCCAAGCTCCAAGATATGTTTCAAGACATAATGACGTTGCTTTTCAATTTATTTATTTATTTTGGTTTGTTTTGACATCTTTTCTAGAAGTAATAGGGCAAGGATCATGCCATTAATTATCTAAATATTTTTCAATATAGGGGGCCTCACCATTTATTTCATATAAAACTGATCAAGGTACGCAAACCTATCTCAAAGGAGTGACAATTATAGATAGACATCAGCTCATCATGAAATCAATAGATCATTAGATTGAAAAATATATGCAAAATTAATGACAATTTTTGTGGAACATTTTTATCGCTCATTTGATTTTTTTATTTTTTTTAATAGTTTTGATGTTTTTTGACTATTTTTAATGTTTTTGTTGGAAATGCAAAGGAGTAACTGAGAGGGGAGGGAAACAAATCCTAGTCCCTTAAGATGTCAACACAACTTTAAACCAAATCCTTGCTAAAACTTGGTTAACACCAAGTATTCTACTATTACTCGGTTAACATAAAGATAATTAGATCTTAAGATATTTAATGTAATTTATCCTTTATTAACTTAGTTGTAGAAGTATAAAAGAAATAACATGAACACAAAAGACACCAAGATTTAATGTGGAAACCCAAATTTGGGAAAACCACCAATTGCAACTAGTTACTATTTTCCATTCTTATAAAGTGAGCCCTATTAGGAGCCAACCCTGTTAAGGCTTACAAAACACACTATTAGGTGTGACCTTGTTAGAGGATATAATTCACCCTATTATGAGTATCTTGTTAGAGGTCTTTAGACACTTCAATTTATAAATGCCACCTTGTTAGAGGATTTTCAAAATAGTTGTTAGGCTAACTTTGTTAGGAGATTTGATTCATTGCTACAATTATTAGAGAGTAACAATGACTTGACCTCATTGACGATGCAACTTACTTTATTGATTTAGATCTCTATTCTAGCTTGATTACTCTATTCTTGTTGATCAAAATGTTCTTTTGATCTTTGTCAGCTTGGATACTCTGTCCTCTTATAGATATCCTTCCAAATTCACTTCCTTAATTCATCTTCTTCAATTCAACATTTCAATCCTCAACTTGACCTTTAATTTATATGATTCACCTTGTCAAGTCATATTGAATACTCTTTTAATCAAAAAATTATCATCCCTTACGTTGGCTTGTATTAACTAATAAATTTATCAGACTTAATATGTTGATAGTTAGCTAATACAGAATTTGTTAGAGTAATTAGTTGTTTTCACTTATTAATTGAATCACTTTGATTTAATTAAATAAGTTGCCTATTACTCTAGTTTTCTTAAGCTATCTCATAGGTACATATAATTAATATTTTATTAGTTATAATGTGCAACCCTAGCTATTTTAGGCTTTAGGTTACCCTTTTCAAGTTTCAATCTCCTTTATAAGGATTGATCTCTTTGTAAATTCAATGAAATCCATTGAATAATATTTTTCTTCTTTGTCTAAGTTTTTCAGATTAAACCCTTTCCTTTTCTTGTCTTTTGCTTCTCTGTGATAGGTTTTTTGCATGCAATTTTTCTTGGGCTTCATGGATTTGATTTGCTTTTTCTCAAATCCTACATGGTATTAGAGCCAGATCTATTGTAGCTTGTTCAGTTTTTCAAGAAAAAGGGAGAACAAGGGTTTGGTAGATCAGATTTGGTATTTTTTTGAGTTTTTTCTGATAAAATTGGGGGGTCACTAATTTTTAGTGTAGTTTGAGGCCAAACGAACATCATGAATGGATTCAGAAGGCATCAAAACCCCCATTTTGATATAAAATTTGTTTGATTTGGACAACATTGATCTGGGAGGCAAATTTTTTTGCTTGACGGGGTCGTACGACCTTGACATGAAATTTGAGGTGCAAAAATATCAAAAATTGCAAAAAAAATAAAATTTTAAATGGCATTTTGAGTCGTTGCAGTTAGGAAATTGCTAGTGGCTTCGCTCTCTACCACATCGGTCACTGCTAGCGGCCCACTTAGCAGTCACTGTTAGTGGCTTTGCTTGCAGTTCCACAATGGTGCCATAGTGGCTACCAAATCACTACTCCATTGCAGCTTGTGATGGCTAGAATTTTTAATTTGTTTTTAATTATTTTTTTATTTAAAAAAAAAAATTTCATGCATTCCAAAGGCCCTAGAGGTTTTTTTCCGTAACTTGAGCATACAGACGTATTTTTTTGATCCAAAAAATGTGTTGGAAAGCTAGTTCCGAGAAGGAAATGCTAATATAGGTTTTTTTTGGGTTTTGATGCAATTTGGTTGCCTATTTTGGTAGTCAAAGTTGGATGTTCTATTTTGCACTGTGGGAGGCATATCTTGAGCATCCAATCTACAATTTTGGAATTCTTTATATCGTTGGAAAGTTATTTTTGTGCTATTTCCAGTGATGCTAGTTTTTGTTCTAGATTCTTCTCCAAGAACTTTTTATTCAATCTTATGCATTTTTGCATTCTGGTGGATATCCTAGCTATTTCAGGTCTAGGGATCAATTTTGTTGGTTCAGATGCTTTGTTTTGGACTGTACCTTATATTGTGTCAGTCTTATGTTTTTTATGATCATTGTTGATATTCATTGTAAGCATCTTTATGCAAACACACTGAGATAAAGTGCCCTTCTTGCATTTTTGGATCCTTTTCATCATTATGATTTGTTGTACTCACACTATTTTATAAAGTCCCATGGGGGGGATAGTTGATTGCCATTTAGGCCCTCTTCCTTTGTCAAGTGAGTGTCCCTTCCATGACATTAGCCCCATAATGTGTCAATGACACATGCCTTTATAGGTGTTTGCACCTCACTGTCGATTTTTTTGGTTCCTATGTTGTAGGAGATTCTTGGCCCATCTTTTCATTTGCTTGTCACCTCACCCTATTTTCATTAAGGGGGGTTATATTGTTGGTTCTAATGCATCCATAGTTTGATGGTTCATTAGTGTGAGCTATCTATTTAGTACTTGATCCTACATACTAGGTGATTGTAGTGGCTAGCTACCTATGCATTTTGGTGAGATGGATCATCTACTATATAGACATGCTCAGTTCATGCCTTCTATTTCCTTGGAGTTTCTACAAATTAGCACCTTTTGACATGGTTTCGTGGATTTTCATGCTTCAATGGTTCTCTTCATGATCTCTCCTTGTTCTTATCTTTTGGAATATTCTTTGCTATCTCTTTTTGGAGTAGGGTTTTTTCAATGTGGTTTTCTCTATTTCTCTGATTTACAAAGATTTCGTTGTATTGGGTACCTGATTAGGCCTTATTGTCAGGACCCACTTTTCTGCTTTCATAGCTGTGTTAGGTTAGCTTACCTCCTGAGCTTCACTTAAGGGGGGGTGTTAGAGTAATTAGTTTCTTTCACTTACTAATTAAATGACTTTGATTTAATTAAATAAGTTGTGTATTACTCTAGTTTTCTTAAGCTATCTTGTAGATACATATAATTAATATTTTATTAATTATAATGTGCAAACCTAGCTTTTTTAGGCTTTAGGTTACCCTTTTCAGGTTTTGATCTCCTTTATAAGGATTGATCTCTTTGTAAATTCAATTGAATCCATTGAATAATATTTTTCTTCTTTGTCTGAGTTTTTTAGATCAAACCCTTGCCCCTTCTTGTCTTTTTCTTCTCTGTGACAGGTATTCTGCTTGCAGGTTTTCTTGGGCTTCATGGATTTGATTGGCTTTTGCTCAAATCCTATAGAATTGAGTACTCAATTTACACAAAGAATCCCTTCTTCCACCAACCAACTCAGTTAGAATGGGATTTATGATGCTAAACAACCCAACTCGATTGGAACAGACTTCATGTTGATTTTCCTTTGATAACCAACTAAACTCGGTCAATACAAACCTAGCTTCATTAACTGACTATGCTCTATCAATACTATTTCTGAACTAGGTTATAATTGAATGCTCGATACATATAGGAAACTACCTTTGATGCTCGAGTGAGCTTAGCTATGATTGACTTCTCAATAAGGGCTTGACATTTTGTGTAACATCAAAGTCAACATACAATTGAATAATTATTTTCAACAATCTCCCTCTTTGGCATTGATGGCAACACAACATGTCATAATATAAAGAAATTTTAGAGAAAAATAGAATTAAGGAAAATATCCTTAGTTTCATTCTTATTCTCATCCATGAGAACTCCCTCTGGAATGATTTTCTCTAATTTTTCTGACTACAATCTCTCCCTCTAACTTACTAATACAAATTTCTTTGATATGACAACAAACTCTCCCTCTTTGATGATTCATGCCAAAGAAAACATACAATTGATTTTCCATATACTTGATGTACTAATTAATATGCAATCTATTCTAGCAATACTGCATCAACTTGACTAATCTTCAAATGCTAGGTTGATGCATCACTAATATATCTTTAGTGAGCTTTAGATAGGGGAATGATCCCAAGCTTACCTCTTAGATGCAAAAATGCATCCTTAGGTAATGACTTGGTGAATATGTCTTATATTTATTCTTTTGTATTCACATATTCAAATCTCACCTCTTTTTCTTGCACTAATTCTCTTAGAAAATGATATTTTATTGGAATGTGCTTTGTCTTGCTATGCAACATTGGATTCTTGGATATGTTAATTGCATTGGTGTTATCATAGAAGATAACTACTAGATCCTTGATTTCTTCATTCATACCTGACAATAGTTGTTTTAACCAAATGATGTTGGAACAATTGACTGCTACTACAACATATTTTTCTTCTTCTATAGATTGAGAGATGTAATTATATTTCTTTTTTGTCCAAGACACCAGTCTCTTTCCAAGAAAGAACACTCCAGCACTGGTGCTTTTCCTATCATCAATACTTCCTTCCTAATAAGCATCAATGAAGGCTTTTAATTCAAAGTTGCCTCCCTTCTTATACCACAAACCATAATCTTTAGTACATTTTAGATACCTCATAATTCTTTTTATTGCCATCATATGTGATTCCTTTGGATTAGCAAAAAATCTTGCCACCATACCAACTACTAATGCAATATTAGATCTTGTGTGTACTACATATTGAAGTTTTCCAACCATTGATCTATATGTAGTCTGAATTACCTCTTTGTAATCATCATTTTTGTGAATCTTATGTCTAGTAGACATAGGTGTTCCAACTAGTCTAAAATCCTCCATTTCAAATTTCTTCAATATCTCCTCGATGTACTTTGATTGAGTAATGTAGATGCCATCATTCTTCTGTTGAATTTGTAGGATAGAAAATAATTTAATCTCTCCAAACATTGACATTTCAAATTCTTTACTCATTTCTTTAGAAAAATATTTGCATAAGTCATCATGTCTAGTGAATAACATATCATCTACAAAGATTTATGCTAGAAATATCTTCTTTTTTGTTTCTTCCTTGATGTATAGACTATTGTTGTCACTTATCCTTTGAAAACCAATTCTTACTAGATAACTATATAGTCTTTCATACCAAGCTCTGAGGGCTTGTTTGAGACCATATAAAGCTTTGTGTAGTTTGCAAACCATATCCCTTTTATTAGGATCTATGAAACCTTTAGCTCACTCAATGTAGACTTCTTCTTCAAGGATTCCATTCTAGAAGCCTAACTTTACATCCATCTAATATACGTTGAATCTTTTGTGTGTAGTATAAACAAGTAATGTTCTAACACCTTATAGTCTTGCAGCAAGAGAAAATATTTCTCCATAATCAATACCTTCTTCTTGAGTATAACCTTTGCATACTAACCTTTCCTTGTTCCTTGATACTTCCATTTTCATTCAACTTATTTTTTAATATACATTTTGTGAAAATTAAATTTTTGTCTTGAGTATCGTAACAAGATTCTAAGTTTTGTTCCCTTCAATTTTTTCAATATCTTCATTCATTGCCTCAATCCAACTTTCATTGTCTAATTCATCTTTAATTGTTCTAGGTTCAAACTTAGCAAGAAAACATGTAACTTTTAATTTATTCCTTGTCATTGTGCCTTTTGACAGATCTCCAATGATTTTCTCAGGTGCATGATGCCTTTTGACATATCTAGCAAGTATAACTTCCTTCTTTCTAAATTTTGGACTTGATTTAGTTGGCTCACCATGCACAAAATGATCTTCTAAATCATGCTTCAGTCCCATTGTATGTAACATGGGTCCTTCTAACTGAGACTTAGGTTACTCAAGCTATGATTCGGGTTGCACTAGTTATAACTTGGGTTGAATTGGAGATTTAAGGGACTCAGGTGGTGAAGACTGCTAACTTCTAGTTGTATTTTCTTGAATTTCAGGTAAAGTATCAGGTCCAAAGTAGACAATTTTTTTGTAGTTTTCAATTTCTTTTCTAATTTGTTCTTCACTCTTTTCTGCAAACTCATCACTTTTTACATGTGCACTTTCTATAACCTTGTGAGTAGTAAGATTCAATCATTTATATGTTTTTCTTTGGTTGGATTATCCTTCGAATATGCCTTCATCACATTTCACATCTAACTTTCCTTTCCTTGTTTCTTTTAAGATGCAACATTTTCTTCCAAATATTTTGAAATAGTAGACATTAGATTTATAGCCATACCATAATTCATAAGTGTTTGATATGTATCTCTCTTTAGTTGAACTTAATTTAAGGTATGAATTGTTGTACTAATTGCTTCCTTCCAGCGCTTGATTGCATCATTTTTTTGAGGTGTACCAGGTGTAGATACTTGTCTTTTGATTCCTCTCTCATTGTAGAATTCATTGAATTCATTTGAGATGAATTATCCTCCTTTTTTTTGACCTTAGACATTTTAGTTTCTTTCTTGTTTCTTTCTCCACTCTAGCCAGATACCACTTGATTTTTTGAAAGGCTTCATATTTATCTTTCAAGTACATCATTGTGATCATCTTAGAATAATAATAATAAAATAAAATGAAATACTTATCTCCTCGAAGGATTTCTATGCTAATAGGTCCACAAAGATTTGTATGAGTCAGCTTCTGAACTTCTTCAGAATGATAATTCTAGCTTTTAAAGTTTGTCTTTCCTATCTTCCCAATTTGACATTTTTTTCACATGCCCATATTAGGTTTCCTTAGACTTGTAATGCCTCTCACTCTTTTGTTCTTGCTTATGTTGACCAAGTTATCAAAATTCACATGACACAATTTTTTATGCCATAACCAGCTTTCCTCTACTTATGCTAGGAAGCATGAACTTTCACTTAGTTCTAGATAGAATAGATTACCTTTTGTTTGATTGTCATTCCCAACTAGATTTCATTTTCCATCTAGTAGCTTGGCCTTTCCATTCATGAATTCTACCTTGAATCCAATGTTGTTCAATTTTTCCACGCTAAGTAGATTGTTTTTCAGTCCTTCAACCTAGTACGTATTGTCACATCTGAGTTCATTAGTAAATTCAATGCAACCTTTCTCCCTTTACATAACATGATTCATCATTTCCAAGTCTAGCACTTCTATCATCATAGTGTTCCTAGTGCTCAAATTTTGTTTTATCACTAGTCATGTGATGAGAACAATCATTATCTATGATCCATGTCATTCTTGCTAATATGAGAAATGAGGGCCATCTTATCATTTTCATCATTTGATTCATCTTTAATAGTAGTTTAAACCATTTCATCATCATCACTAATATAAGAGTCTTTAGCCATGTAACAAGATTTCTCACCTTTATCCTTGTAATCTTTGTAGCTTTTGAAATCTTTGTTGTGTTTATACTTCTTTTCTTATTTTCTTTCTTTGTTTGGACACCTTGTAGCAATGTGACCAACTTCTTCACAAGAAAAATAGATTAGGGGCATTTTACCTTTGTACTTTTCTTTGCCTTTAGGGAATCTTTTTGCAAGTAGGACTTCAATGGTTTTAAGGCCATCATCAGAATCATCTTTATCTTCACTATCAGACTGTTTGGCCTTTATATTTTTTGCCTTTTTTTTGAGTGATAGTTTATCTTGTAATTCACACTCAATGCTACCAGAGTTAGGAACATAGTTATCAAAGTTGTCTAACTCAAAGGCTACCAACCTTCGCACTAGGGCATCCAAAGTTATATCATTTTTGGGATCGCATCTTATTTCTTGAATAACTAAAACTCTAATTACATAAATAGGAAGAAGAGTTCTGAGTACCTTGCTAACCACTATCACATCATCTATTTTCCCTCCTGAGGCTCTAATTATACTCACACTTTCTTTTATTATTTCACTGTATTGTGCAATGTTTTCATCTACTCTCATATTCATTTGATCAAACTAACCTGGTAGACTTTCTACCTTAGCTCTCCTCACATTTTTATCTCCTCCATAGATATCTTTTAGCTTGATCCATATTTCATGAGCAATAGGACAATATTTGACTTCATCAAATTCAACATAATTGAGAGCAGAAGCAATGCCAATCATCATTATGTTGTGATTCTTCTTTTTTATAATTTGGTCCATAGAAAAATGTCTATTAGGTGTAACATACTTGTTCTCTAGGTATTTTAGGCTGGTGTCTCCAATGGTTGCCAAATGTAGCTTCATAAGTTCATGGCATGCTTGGAAGTTATCTTGGTTCAACTTAGGAATTTCTCTTCTATTAGACATCTCGATATTTAACTTAGGCCCTTGAAACCTTATCTGTAAGAACCAATATCTCTGATACCAATTGTTGAAAATGAAAAGGAGTAACTAAGAGGGGAGGGGTGAATTAGTTACTACAAAAAAAAATTCTAGTCCCTTAAGATGTCAACACAACTTTAAACCAAATCCTTTTTGAAACTCAGTTAATACTAAATATTCCATTGTTACTTAGTTAACAAAAAGATAATTAAATCTTAAGATATTTAATGTGATTTATCCTTTATTAACTTAGTTGAAGAAGCATAAAAGAAATAATATGAACATAAGAGACACCAAGATTTAACGTGGAAACCCAAATTTGGGAAAATCACCAAGTGCAACTAGTTACTATTTTTCACTCTTTTGAAGTGAGCCCTGTTAGGAGCCAACCCTGTTAAAGCTTACAAAACACACTGTTAGGTGTGACCCTATTAGAGGATTTAATTCACCTTATTAGGAGTGGCCTTTTTAGAGGTCTTTGACATTTCAATCTAGAAATGCCACCTTGTTAGAGGAATTTCTAAATAGTTGTTAGTCTAACTCTATTAGGAGATTTGATTCACTACAATTATTAGAGAGTAATAATGACTTGACTTAATTGCTAATGCAATTGATTTTGTTGATTTATATCTTTGTTGTTCCTTGATTACTTGATCCTCATTGATCAAAATTTTCTTTGTATCTTTGTCAACTCAGATACTTTGTCCTCTTACATATATCCTTCCAAATTCACTTCCTTAATTCATCTTCTTCAATTCCACATTTCAATCCTCAACTTGACCTTTCATTTATATGATTCAACTTGTCAAGTTGGCTTGAATAATATTTTGATCAAACAATAATCATCTCTTAATTTGGTTTGTATTAACCAATAAATTTATTAGACTTAATATGTTGACAGTCAGCTAATACAAAATTGAGTACTTAGATAACACAGAGGATCCATTCATTTGCTAACCAAATCAATTAGAATGAGAGTTATGATGTTAACTAACCCAACTCAATTAGAAAAAAACATCATTCTAACTTTCCTTTGATAATTGACTGAACTTTTTCAATATAGAATTAGCTTCATTAACTGACTAAGCTTGGTCAATACTATTTCTAAACTTTGTTATAATTGAACACTCAATACATAAAGGAAACTACCTTTGATACTCGAGTGAGCTCAACTATGACTAACTACTTAGGAAGGGCTTGACATTTTGTGTAACACCAAAGATAACATACAATTGAATAATTGTTTTCAATAATTTTTTGACTTTTTTTGATGATTTTTGATCTAGTAATAATAAAAAGAGGAAGTAAGTGAGATTTTTTGGAATATGGAGATCACTGATGTTGGCATGAAGGCCAAAGGTGATGTTTTGGGGTATGTAAAGTATTAAGAAGACCAAAAGTGGTTTTTTGGGAACATGTTTGTAGTTATGAAAGCTAAAAGTGGGTTATTAGGAGCAAATGTGTATTTATGGAGGTACAAATGGATTTTTGGGACTACATATGGATTTATGGAGGCTAAAATGGATTTTTGGGACCACATATGGATTTATGAAGGCGAAAATGGATTTGTTAGACCATGTATGGATTTATGAAGACTAAAATGGATTTTTGGGACCATTTGTGGGTTTATGGATATTTGAGATGTGCATTGATTTTCATGTAATTCATTCCTATGATATCTTAAAACATAACTGAACTCCATGTTTTTTCCAAGTTGCTCACCTTCTATTTGTTTCTTTTTGTTGGTTATCTCTTCTATGAATTGTTTCTAATGTTGAGAAACCACTAAACAATAATCCACAAGTGTTTCTCAATTGGGTATGTATAAAATCGAGTCAAATGCAGCACCCTATATCCCCTTGTTTAGTTTTCCACTAATTGTGTTAGATAATACTAAGGTAGGCAATGGAGAGGCTAGAAATAAAAAAAATTGGCATGGATGGTTTTCCCTATTGTGTAGTATTTTTCACATTGAAGGACTTTGTTGGAGTTGAGGAAAGCCAACTCCGAAGATGCCCAAGATCACCTGCATGTGAAAACCTATCAAAGAGAAGCCAAGAAGAGGAAGAGCATGGAGCAAGGGAAAAACCCTAAATGGACATGAGAGACCACATATGCAAACACAAGAGAAAATGTATTTACAATGAAAAGTGATGTTGTGATCTGTTATGAAAATACAATGAGGGAGCCCAAATATAAAGAGCTCATGGAAGCTTGTAGAACAAGCTAGAAGGTGGTAGAAGATAAGGATGACAACTCAGCACACATCCACAAAAGGTGGAACATGCTAGAAGGGAACAAACTCCTGTGTTGTCAATGACTAACCACTACATGCATTAACTACAAAATATTAAATAAATGCATTTACCTAAGTAAGCTTAAGTAATAGAATAAATAATTAATTATTTACTCTAATACACCCCCTTAAGTGCAACTTAGGGAAATGCCTTAAGCTCACAAAACTAAGATGAAATGTAGAATGGGTCCCGACAACAAGGCCATTTTAGGTACCCAAGAACAATGCAAAGAAAATGCAACATCTGAAAATGGGGAAAGAGAGAAAACCATATGGGAAAAACCATTCCCCAAAAAGAGGTAAGAACCTAGTGAAGAACTGAAGAAGCCTCCAACTAGGGAAATGTCCCCTAAAATAGGAACAAAGAGTGATCATGAAGAGCATCACTGAAGCATGAAGAAGCCACAAATCTATCAAGAAGAAAGAAAACTGTCAATTTGAAGAACCTCCATGGAAGAAGAAGGCATGAACCGATCATGTCTATATGGTAGATGATCCATCTCACCGAAATGCATAGGTAGCCAGCCACTGCAATCACCTTGTATATAGGATCAACCACTGAATACATAGTTCACACTATCGAACCATCAAACCACAAATGCATTAGAACAACAACATAACCCCCCTTAATGTAGACAGGGTGTGATGACAAGCAACTGAGAAGGTGGGCCAAAATCTCCTGCAAACAAACCAAGAACGACGAGAGAGGGAAAGAGGTACAGACACCTATAAAGAAACGATCAAACTAACTTTGCATGGGGCTAATGTCATGGAAGGGACACTCACTTGACAAAGGGAGAATGCCTAAAACAAAAAACAACTATCCCCCCCATGGTGCTTTATGAAAATAGTGCATGTACAATTGATTCAAAACAATGTTCATGACTCCTAGAATGAAAAAGTGGCACTTTATCTCAATGCGATACATAAAAGTGCTTCAAAATGATAGCTACAATGATCAAAACTAAAAAAAAGCTGATACAAAAGAAAGTACAACCTAAAACAAAGGAAACCATGCCAGGAAAATGATCTTCGGGCCTAAAACACTCAAAATATCCACCATATAGAAAAAATGCCAAAACTACGATAGAAAGAACAAGGACCAAAAACTAAAAAAAAGGACCATATTTTTGAAAAGGTGATAGAACCAGCTTTCCAAAAATATAAAGTTTTCAAAAAAACGCATGGGACGCAAAAGATATGCATGCCGGATTCAAAAATAGGACTTCAGAATTCAATTTAAAAAAGGCAATAAAAAAGCATCAAATCCTAAAAATACCTACACCAAAGTCTCCATCTCGGAACCATCTTTCTGAAACTTCTTTTGGATAAAAAAAATACCTCTATATGCTCAAGTTATAGCCAAAAAACCAAAGGTAGGTCCAAAAGTGACCTTGGAGATGTGTAAGCAAGGTTGATGCAGTGCTGATGTCAGCATTTTAGAGGAAAAAATTTGACAGCCTTGTTAGCCATTATAGCAAAAAAAGATACCACGTGGCAAGCCACATGGTAGGTCCATGTAGCAGCCATGTGGCAAAATGCTGACGTGGTAGGGTCCACGTGGCAATGTGCTATGTGGCACCCCTACTACGTGTCTCACGCAAACTGGCTGCTCAGGAGCTAACTAGACCAAATGTCCACACAGGTGGTTGACAGATGGTGGGGCTGTAGGAGGGCAGTAGTGGCCATGGAGCAGAGTGACAAAACACTATTGAAGCGGCACAGACAGCAGAGGAAACCCACGGCAGCGAAGTCAACAACAGAGACTTGGGGCAGAGAAGTTAGTGGTGGTAGAGTCACCGTCTGCGAAGCGGAGGAAACCAAGAGGTGCCACCTGTAGAGTGCTACGAAGGAGGAAGGACAGAGTGCAATAGTGGGCAGGCGGCCCCACAATGGCCGTGACAGTGCGCCCACAAATTTCTTTTTTTTTCAAAATTTTAATGCGCAGATTGTCCGTAAAGTCATACAGTAGGGCCTGCAAGCAAAATTTTTTTGCCTCTCGGAGCTCTGTCTCCAAATTCGACAAGTTTTATATGAATCCTAACTACAAATGGCCTTTTGGATCCAATGATAATGTCCATTTGGCCCCAATGTGCTCCAAAAAATCACTGTTCCTCTGATTTGACGAAAAAAATGTACAAACAAACTAGGGTTTGTGACTTCAAATCACAACTTCAAAAATCTTCAATGAAGTTGCAGCAGGAAGGCTCTGATACGATGTTGGAGTTGAGGAAAGCCAACTCTGAAGATACCCAAGATCACCTGCATGCAAAAACCTATCAAAGAGAAGCCAAGAAGAGGAAGAGCATGGAGCAAGGGAAAAACTCTAAACGAACATGAGAGACCACATATGCAAACACAAGAGAAAATATATTTACAATGAGAAGTGACGTTGTGATCTGTTATGACAATACAATGAGGGAGATGAAATATAAAGAGCTCATGGAAACTTGTAGAACAAGCTAGAAGGTGGTAGAAGATAAGGATGACAACTCAGCACACATCCACAAAAGGTGGAATATGCTAGAAGGGAACAAACTCCCGTGTTGTCAACAACTAACCACTACATGCATTAAATACAAAATATTAAATAAATGCATTTACCTAAGTAAGCTTAAGTAATAGACTAAATAATTAATTATTTACTCTAACACTTGTGTTGTTGGGGAAGCCCAAAGGTGTAATCTCTCACTCATTTTATACCTTTTTTTTTGGAATGTTTTTTTTCTATAATTTTTTATGGTTGTTTTTGATATTTTTGATATTTGCAGTTATGATGTGTTTCCTCGAGGCTTTAGAAATAGAACCTTTTGAGATGAATATTGTTAATGGGTTCTACTAGTTCTTCTCCATCACAATTAGCTAGTTTATATGTACCTATCCCAAAAGATTCTATGATGATATAAGGGTCAATCTAGTTGGCTTCCCACTTTCCTTTATTTTCCCTCACTACCAAATTTTTAGGGTTCTCATGAAGGACTAAATCTCCATTTTGAAAGATAGGTGGCTTCACCTTCTTGTTATAGTGTCTAGACAACCAATTATGATACACTTTGAGGTGTTTGTTGGTTATGTGTTGATGTTCCTCCAAGAGTTCCAGTGGTTTTAAGAGGACCACTCTATAGCCCTCATCTATCATGACACACGTAAGGCGACTCTTAAACATTGGATTTCAACCTATAAGGGGAGAATTACTTCACTATCATAGAAAAACGAGAATAGGTTTGTTCCTATAGGCCCATAGGGCATGATTTAATTGTAAATGCCAATCTTGACCAATGTCATTGATGGTTCTTTTGAGGATTTTAATGATGTTTTTGTTACTAGCCTCTTCTTGGCCATTGCCTTGGGGATTACAATAAATTGACAAGGAATGGTGAATGATATGAATTTTTTACATAGCTCATCAACTATATGGTTTTTTAAATAGAAGGCATTATCCATAAGGATAGAATGAGGTATGCCAAACTGACAAATGATATGGTTCAAGATAAATGAGGAGATTTTTTTTCTAGTATTGTCTATGAGTGGCACTACTTTGACCCATTTGGTGAAGTGTACGATCATTGTAATAATCTATTTGTGTCCATTGGATGAATGTCGGTTAATCATGTCGATCAAGTCAGAACCCCACTAATAAAAAGGCCATGGTGTGGCCAATGGGTTGAGTTCCTAAGCCAGTGCATGAATGAGGTTGTCATGGATTTGACACTTCTTACAAGTCTTGACATAGTCAATAGAATACCTTTCCATGGTGGGCCAAAAATATCCCATTCTAAGGATTTTCTTGTAAATTTCAGATTGGTTTTGACATATGAGTGACAATATACTTAAGTCATGTACTTAGTTCATATTGAACAAAGTAATATATTTTGAGCATAAGTTATTAGACAGTATATGTCAAGCAAGAGATATATAGTATATGCCAAGTAACTAGTAAGTGTAGAGTCACTCAAGTGCTAAGCAAATAGTAAGTTTTGAGTCATTTAGACACTGAGTGATCAATGTATGTTGACTCATTCAGAGGCTGAGTTAAAACATTGAAGAGAATGTGGATGTCGAGCATCAGACACTTTAAGTTTTGAGTAATACATTTTTGACATAGTTGTTTGCAATGGCACAAGCTACTATCTAAACTATTTTGGAGCTGAGTTGAAGATTTTTTTTGTGGTCCTAGATGATAAGGGTGAATCTTTATTGAGGATCCCTATGCAATACATGCAACCAATTATTTGAACAATTTTTTTGAGTAGCTAGATGGATGAATTATAATTTTGATTCATACCTAACCCTATGTCACCTAGCTCTTCTTAAGGAGGACAAAACCTAAACTTTTTATATGTGTGAAAGGAGAAAAGAGAGAAGTTTACATGCACAAAAAGATCATTCATGGTGACTAAGGTATTATGAAATGAGATACATTGAAGAATTAGTTAGAGGAGAATAAGAGGAAACAAAGTAGAGGATAGAAGAGATACATTTGATCAGTGAGGATCAAGTAGACATCAGGAAAGAGGTGATATATTATCTAGTAGCAGAGTCATGAAGTGCTTGCTTATGTTTGAACTCTTTCCTTAGTATTTCTTGCCTCATCCTTCTGTCTAACGCGTTTTGAATTTTAGTCATTTGTGCCATTGTTATAGTCTTGGAATCATAAGAAGGAATCACAATATCTTCATCTAATTTAGGGTCTCCATAGTGAAGTACCCTAGCCACTCTTTTTGAACTTGAGTCTGGAGTTGAAAATTGCAAGGCGATGGCTTTAGTGCTTGGCTTCTGAATGTTCTTAATAGGAGTGCTAGTATTTGGTAATTCTACCATTGTTTTAACAATAGCCTACTCCTTTTATTTTGTTGTATCCTTTTTCTCATTTGATTTCCTTTCTTTTGCACTCAACATCTGATCAATATTACTTGTTGCACTTGGTGGAGGTGGTGGTAGAAGCATCAAAACTTTAGTCCTAGTAGTTTTTTATGTGAAAGGTGGTTCTTGTGTTTTCACCTTTACTTTTTGTGGTGTAGCTACTACTTTTTTGAGTTCATCTACACTCAACAATATAGGGCTTGTGCACAACTATACCTATAAAGGAGATTGGTGAAGGATCTTGGAGAGATCCTCTGTAATAAGTGGATTGATGTTCTAAGCTAACTTATCAAGAGCATCATTGATGATTATCATCTCTATAGGTGTAGTGGTTGTGTGATAGGGGCTAGGAGGTGGCATTTGTGTGTCTTGCACACTCTGTTCTTCTTCTTGTTGTTCTTGCTACTGATCGACTATTGTTAATTCTTCTCCCTTAGCTGACTCTTCTATTTCTTTCTCCTTATTTTCTTCCTCTCCTTTTTCTTCCTCATCTTTCTTTTCCTCTTCTTTCTTTTCTATTTCCTTTGCCTCTACCTCTCCTTTTTTCTCTTCTGCCTTCTTTTTCTCTTACTTTCTATTTGGCATTGGTTTCTACCTTATTGGTTTCCTCTACCTTATCATCAATAATTTTATAAATTTTTTTGCACAATTGTGTGGATATATTTACAACATCCTCAATCTTATTTTGAAGGATGCAAAAGGCTTTGTACTTGGGTACAAACTTGCCACTATGTTTCTTGTTTTCCTTTGTTACTTGAGCCTTTATCATGTCAAGCTTCACTTGAGCTAGGGTAGATTCTTTGATCTCCCTTTCCATCTTTAGACAATAATGCCATTTATTCTCAACTATCTCATACAATTCCTTTGGCATAGTATTGTCAAGTTCTAGAGGTGTGCTTTCAAATTCTGCCATCATGGCATACAAAGATTCCTCTACTTTATTTTGTTCTTCCCTAATGAGCTTATTAAAATTGAGAGACTTTAAATCATTCAAATATGTATTTTTAATCTTATTACAAAGTTTGTCAATTGTAGATTTAGGAGGATGGCTTACCACTTTAAATTGGCTAATGTCCTCTAATTCTTTCCTTCCATCATTTGTATCTCATTGTGCAACATACCTTCTTCTCTTCTTGGGCTCTTCAATAGGGTGATCAATGGATTTCTTCTTCTCCTTTGATGCCTCTTTTTCCTTTTGAGTGGTTGCCCTTGTAGTGGCCCTTGTTGTTGCTAGCTTAGCTAGAGCTGGTTTGGTTTGAGCTGCCTTGGTGACCTTTTCTTTTTCGGCTTTGGTTGAGCTAAAGGTTGTGTCTCTGCCTTTCTCTTTTTTTACTTGACTAGTGTAGGTGTTTCCTTGGTTTCTTCTCCCTTGGCACCTCCCTCCTTGTCTTCTCCTTGGCTTGTGTCAGCTCAACTGGGCCTTGCCCTTACTAACCTTCCTCCTCACTGTCTCCTTCTACTTCTTCTACTTCTTCTTCTTCAATGTTTTCTCCAAATGTCTTCTTTATCTTCCTTGCCATTTTATCTTTCTTCTTGATGATAGAAGTTATTTTTAATTTAGTTTCAAATTTGGATTTAACAACATCATATGTCCCAAAGTGAGGAGTTGCCTTATCAATTTCTTCTGCAAGCAATGTTGTCATTATTGTTGAGGCTTCATCTATATCAAGCTCATATCCCAATGGCCTTAGCCATCTTACTCTTGGTATTGCAACTTGAATGTAGGTGTAGTCAATGTCAACCAAGAAGAATATGTCATTGACATATTTCTCTACCAGTGAAACTGGTATTCTCATTCTTTGCTTAATAGACTTCTTAAAGTCTTCAAAATAGCTTGTGATCTGTGCCTCAAAATTGTCACCCATTTGATCAATGAACTCATTGATTTGTGTAATAGCAGTTTTATTGGGGTTCCAATTTACCTTTCCTATAGAAGGAAATTCTTTTGTCACATAAAATAATATACACATAAGAACTGAGCCAAATTTGCATTGAGCACCTTTTCATCTCCTTATAGCACCTAGGTTCTCATTAATTTGTTGCAACATGAGTTCTGCTAGATCATAGGTATGATCATTCTTCACTAGTTTGTAGGCTACATCAACTGCTAGACATGGAACACTATTTGGTCTACTGGATTGGTAGAATTTTTGAGATATAATTCTCATAGAAAAGTCTAGAAGTGGATTAGTTATTGTATCAATGGTCATTCCCCTATTATTCCACTTTGCTCTAGTATTCTTCTCAATGACCTCCTTTCTGTCACTTCTCAAGGTCCCTAGTTGATCTAGGGTTGGGAATCCTGTAACCCTATGAACTATTCTCTTGGTAATCTTGACAAGTCATGTCTCTAGCCATAGACATCCATCATGAATTTGACTCAAAACAATGAGAATCCATTTAGTTTTAAATCCTATAGGGTAGACTAGGGCATTGGTCAAACCCTATTTCTCAACTATCTTGAATTTCTTCTTCAAAATCTTGTTCTCACATAGTTTGTCATAAGCTTGGAATATTTCAAAGTCACCTATGGCACCAATTTTCCAGTTGTAGCACTTTCTCACATCTTCAACCATTACTAATTGAGGTGGAATGATGGATAATGCTCTAGCTGGGTCATTTTTATAGGCAACTTTGGAAATTAGCCTAAATTCGAGTTGCTTTACTTTTTACTGACTAATTGAATCTAATGACTCTCTTTTGCTTTAGGGTTTCATGAATTAGAGGCCATTTCACTGAAGTAGGGTTTAAATATATTAAAACTTTAACTTCTACGTAGCTCGACACTTGATAAATACCTTTAAATCGATGAGTTTGTGCTAAATTGTTGTTGAAATCCATGCAAGTGGCTATTAGGTTGTTGCTTGATTGCTTCTTCCCTCTTCTCATCTCTGCTCTTCATTTAAATGGCGTAAAATGAATGAAATTTGACCTTATACCTATCAAAGACCTAGCATTAAATTCTTTGTGCATACAGTTGTAAACTCAGCACTTGAAGGATTCAATATGACTAAGCTCCCATTGTAATTCATTTACTTGGCCTCCAATAGACTTCTACTTCACTTGGCTTCAACTATCAATTCAGCACCCATTGGAACTTTACTTGGCATATAAGGGTAACTCGGCAGCTTGTTTAAAGTTTTACTTAGCATCTTGCTCATGAAGATTTATTCTTTGTAGTATTCTTTTGTTCTTCGGGACTTATGTATGATGTAACTTTGTATATCAATCCCATACATCTATTTTTTTCTTAGTTGGAGGAGGTGTGATCACTTGACCTTTTGGGTGAAGTGATCCCTCCATTATCTGTGTTGCACTCATCTTTCTTCTTCCAAGTTTTATTCATTTGCCCTCTTATTTGTTCAACATCCACCTTCTATTTTCCTTTGTTGACTTTTATCTTGGATGCTTTTGACTTTGTTGGGAAATTTTTGCTAATATTTCCAGTCTTCAAGCAACTGAAACATGTAGTTTGGCTTAGCCATCTACTATAACTCCCCTTAAAATGTGTCCTAATGCAATTTTCAGGAATGTTTCCATACTCCTGACAATAGTGACAACTATACCTGGTATTGTAATCCTAGTTGTAGTAATGTACATGGTTGGTTCCCCTTATAGGCTGATTAGGTGTCCACATAGGCTTTGATCTGCATTCAAATTCTCTATGTCCATACTTTTTGTAGTTATAGTAGTGACCTTAAAATTTTGACGTCCTCATGGTCTTGGTTCTACATTCATGTGCTTGATGTCCTTGCTTTTTGTACTTGTGACAAAAGCTTGCATTTGTAGGTTTATCATGTTGATGATTATTCTTGCTCCTGCACACATTAGAGGTATGTCCTTTTTTACCACATAAATGAAAAGTAGTTTTAGTGTTCTTACCTTTGTTGCTTCTTACCTTTGTTGCTTCTTTCCTTTGCAGTTTTGGATGATTCTCCTTATTCAGTGCTGGTGTACCCAAGTCCTGAAGTATCATTACTAGCCCTTGATGATTTCAGTAGTTGCTCAAAGTACTTGATAGCCTTATTAGGTTTGTTGTAGCTTTTTTTTTATCTCCTTTTCTCTCTTCAATTCATTTTGTAATTGTTCATTCTACATTTTCAGAGTGGAAATGTCAATATCCTTCATGTTTAGCTTGTGATGAACATTCATCATCTGACTTAAGGTGTCTAGCTGCATGTTTGAAATCTTTTCAAACTCAATTGTCTTCTCTTCTAGTCTATTGGTAAGATTTCTCTTGTCATATTCTATCATGGCCTTGTCTTCAATGGCTCTCTTCTTTTGTTTAGTTACTTCACAAAGCACTATGGCTTGTGATTCTTGTTCAAGCTTGAGTAATCTAATTTTTTCAGCTTGTGCTCTATTTTTCTCCATTAGTTTTGCTATTGTTGCATCAAATTCCTTGGAGTATCCATTGAAAAATACTTGTGTGGTATTGATCTCCTTGTAGTGTATGTCATTTTCAGCTATGGCTATCTCCTTCCTTCTTTTTAAAGACTTTCTCAATTCTTATCTGGCTTCTTCCACTTTGTGTAGGGCTAGGAGCACATCAATCACCTAATTGTCTATGATCTTCCCAAGTTTGAAGACTTCCGTCTTCAGACCTTTTCTCTAAGTTATTGGGCTTCTCCTTGTGAGAACTATTAGATCTAATACCAATTGTTGGAATGTTCAAAATGGGAAGAGCACTTCTAAGAGGGTGGGGGTGAATTAGAAGTAACACACTTTTAACCTTTTCTAATCCTTTAAATCAAATAACTAAAAATAAGTTGAATGCATGTAAATACATCAAATAACCATAAAGTAAACACATGCAATAACACATAACATAGAATTTGGTAACCTAGAAACCTTCCAAGAATAAGAAGGTAAAGTTGGGGTGGGGATGATACCCACAAAATTATTGCAACAATAAATGTTCAACCAATTCTGATGGTCTACCCTGTGAAAGGCCTGCCTTGTTAAAGGCTTTACAATATGTCAATAGTGACCTGATTAGAGGATTTACAAACACTTTACATTAAGTGTCATCCTATTAAAAGATTTACAATAGGCTATTATACCCACCTAATACAATAGGATTTTAAATCACCTTCTCAAAAGGTTCTCCTACCTAGCTGTTAAGCTAACCTATCAATATAGGATTTTCAAATTCTAATACAATGGCAAGAAAGTATTAGAACAATGAACCTGATAGTATGCAATCTCTAATTGTTGGATTCAGGCACTTGATCTACTCTCTCTAATCTTTATCCTCTAAGATCTGATATTTGATCGTGTCTCTTGTCCCTTGTACTATTTTGATCAACTAGATGTATAGTTGCTGCTCTATTCCTCTAAGTTTTTCCTTCTTCACACTAACTTTTTTCTATAATCTCCCCATACACTACTTTCATCCACATATTCAAATGAGGTTTTTGACATCCTTTTAAAGATTGTAAAGACTTAGGGTTAGGTATGGATCTATGATCCATATTGAATCTCAAATTCCAGCTCATTCCTTGCATTTTTATCATTGGTTGCATGCCTTCTCCATTTTTGATTGGCTGCATGCTGATCGCATAGGGAATGTAAAAGATTCATTTTTATCCTTTTTCTCCTTCGAAATCCTTCTATGTCGGCTCCAAAAATGGTTTACATATGAGTTTGTGAGGGCACAAATTCATATGCTAATTCTATGTTACTTGGCACATAATGGACTACTGATGCTTGGCACCTACTATCCTGGATTGCTCCACACCTATATACTGCTTTATCTTTCTTAGCACATATATGATTCTAGCTCACTTAGCATATGAAGCATTCTAGTTTGCTCAGAATCAACTGTGACTCAACACCTATATGTTACTTGGCACTTATATACTACTCGACACCTGAAGTCACTTGGCATCTGTTGGAATTCTAACTTAGCACACACTGTGGCTCAATATACATAGTGTACTTGGCTTTAATGTAGAAATTAATTAAGTGTGTTGACACTCAAATGTTAAAACTATCTAAGGACCAACAATGAAGACATAGGTTAGTTGATCAAACAATTTAATATTTTAGAAGATCTTTGAGATCCACTCCATGGCTTGGCCCCCCAAACTTCTAGGGAATAGATGCATAATGTAGGTTGTATCATGCAAAAATTCCATACTTAATGTATAGAATTAGTGAAGATGATCTTGGGGATTGGATGTACCAAAATATTTTTCATATTTTGGTATTTGTATATTTTGGGGAAAAGGTGTCAAGATGACACTTTATCAAATGGGAGAGGACATATCCTCTCTAGATTAAATTTGGTCAGTTTGAATTTCCCTCATTTCATATTTTCCATTTCCATTTGTAGGTCTTGGAGCTTCTGGGTAACAATCGAGCTAAGGGTGAATCTTCTTGATCCCTTCTAAGGTTAGATATATCAAAATATGCAGGCAATTTTGCACCTTGTTGTGCCAATGATAAAAAGTAGCATTTTTTATGTTGTTCTAGTAGTTTCTCCATTATATCTACAAGTTTTGTGTTTCATTTAAATTATTTGATCTTTGACTCAAGGCTATTCTCACCCCAAGCATGGGATGAACCCATTTTGTTAGTGAGTTCTAGATTCTGTTGTTCAAACAATGGTAGTTCTTTAGTAATGGTGGTTGAAAAGCAATCAATGGGTGTTGTAGGATCAATGGTGCTTGAGGATTGTGCATGTTTTTTGTTTTCTTTTCTATTTTGGCACTTACTTGTATACATGGGCAATCTTTTTAGTTCATTTTGTTTAGCACTTACACTGGTTTTGCACAGTGGCATGAGATGTGAATAAAACCCTTCAATCCTTCAATGTTTTTATGTTGTGAGGATTATTTTTCTAAACCAAGCTATGATGAAGTATCAAGCTATGTTTTGAATGTTTATAGTAATACCATTAGTGATAGGATCTAGCTCCATAAAGTCAGGTGATGAAAGGATGTGTGCGTCCTTTCATATTTGACTTAATGTACAGGGTTGGA
The DNA here is from genome assembly GCA_028749045.1 of Cupressus sempervirens. Taxonomy (NCBI): domain Eukaryota; kingdom Viridiplantae; phylum Streptophyta; class Pinopsida; order Cupressales; family Cupressaceae; genus Cupressus; species Cupressus sempervirens. The sequence continues at coordinate 167,053,407 of CM053792.1, read as the reverse complement.
GTGATGATATTTGCTTGATAAATTCCCTAGGTAGGATCACCTAAATGACAAAGGTTATGGACAATTTGTTGCTTGATCTTAAAGATATTGGTCATTTTCAAAATTCCTTAGATTTGTAGAGTATTAAAGGAGGAAAAGGGTATCCAGATATGCCCTCTATTTTAGGGTATTATGTGTGTAAGTAGCCATTGTTTCAAAAATTCTCTCAAATACACTATAAATTTTTTTAAATGTGTTATTTAATTATTTAGATGTGTTATTTCATGTTATACTAGGTGCTCTTTTGCAGTGTGGGAGCATTGTTCTAAATATAGATGTGGTATTAGAAAGATAAAATGCATTGTTTTCTTGTTCAAATGTGTTATTCTATTGTTTAAATGTGTTGTTTCATTTAGGAAATATGTTATAGGAGTGCACATATGTGTAATTTTAAGGTATATTGTAGCATTTGTGTCCAATTTAGGGTTGGTTTGCAGTCGTGCCCAAATTTGCTTAAAAGTGTTGTAATCTAAAGTTCTTTACCATGTATTAAAATAGGCACATTCAAGCACAACAATAGTAGAAATGAAAATGAAATATTCACATACAAACCTAGAATGTAAAATAAATGGCTTCCTGACAATGGCTTGCTAAGGAAAGTGACTAGGGGTTTTAGTGTTTATCTGATTATGTTTGAATTTACCTCTTTGTGAAAGAGAGCTTCCCACCAACATGAGAGAGGTTTGGCACAATCTTTCAAGGCTACCAGAGGAAGGCTATGTTTCCAACATAATCAGCTTGCATTCAATTAGGAATACATGTTTGGAAGACTTTCCCTCTCACTGGCCTTACTAAGGAAAACCTAGGGAGGTATGCCTTTCTATGGCTAAGTAAACTTCCTATGGAAAAACATGAGAAATAAAAATTGAAAGCAGGTTTGGAAATTTGATCACCCTGAAAGGGGTGAGAGAATATCCCTAGTACTCCAACTTCTCAGACACAACAAACAAGATGTTCAATTATGAGCCTTTAAACTAGGAGAACAAGAGGCTCCTATTTAGTCAATGGGTTTAATCATTCCCAAATTGATTCTTATTGCCACTTTTGGAAGGTTTAGCATTCTAATCAACTTTAGAGAGTTGAGAGCATAGGTCAATTTACAAGTAGGTTAAAGAGACTAGTTTCTTACTTATACTAGATTGTGAACCTTGAAAAGCCATAGTTTAAATGACAAAAGTTTTAGGCCTACCTGATTTGATGCTAGGAAAAACTAGGTGCATTTTTAAATATCTTCATTCCCTTTATACAACTTCAATGACCTAGGAGTTCCTATTAGGTTTAGAAGATACCTGTGAGCAGCCAAAAATCAAATCTTCAAGTTAGATATAAAAAATGTTAGGTTTGACTAAATGTGATACAAAACTGCACAATGTGTTATAGGATTATTCAAGTGCATTATAATATCTACTAAAAGCGCTAGATGAATGTGTAAATGTGCTAAAAGATATTGTAAATGCACTATAAGATCTTGTAAATGTGCTATTAGATCATGAAAATGCACTACAGAACACTTCAAATGTATAGTAAGATAATTTAAAAGCATTAAAATAGTGTTTAGAAGCACTAGAATGACAAAAAAAATCTTAGATCTTGTATTGTGAGTTTGGGAGCCTCTTTGAAAGGTTTATGCTCTTATTATGGGTCTTCCCATACATAGTTAATCTTGCAACAAGTCAGATCTACACAAAAAATAAGGGTAACATTACAAGAAGGTTCAAATATTATAATGAAAAGTTAAAGAACAATTAGGCTTTAGAACTCAGCTCCACGGTGGGCACCAATTTGTACATGAAAGAATCGCATATTCATGAGACCTTGATGTAGAGTGCAATCAAAATAACAATGAACTAAGCTAGACCCAAGAAAAAAATTCCAAATAATGACTCTGTGAACATCTCATGTCTCCCTAACTACAACTGCTGAAATTTCTCTTAGACTAGCATCTTAGTGATAGTTCTAGAATGGGAGTAATGCAAATCTATGAATTTATATATGAGATCTATATGAAAAAGCAAGATAAGAATATGAAAATGCTAAAATAAGTGTATGGATGAGACTAAACAATGCTAAGTAATGCTAAATAAATACTAAAATGATGCTAGAATGACACTAAATGTCATTAAATCTCTAAAACAATGATGCCAAATGGATCATAAAAAATGATAGCTCTAATATGCCTATAGCATAGATGCAAAAAACTTGAGTCTCTTTTCTCTGAATTTCCCCTTCTATTTATAGGATTTTATAAGGGGGTTGGGGTAGAGATATAGGTTTTACCTTTTACTAGGGCTAAGAGTGAAACTAAAAATATCTCACAAAACCCCAAGAGGAATAGTCCAATAGACTTGGTTTGTGATTATAAATAGGGATTTTTCAATTCTTTTAAATTCCAAAAATGGTGGATTTCACTTTTGAGAGGGTAAATGATTTAGTTGATTTATTAAATGTTGCATTTATTTTCAACTTTTGCCTTTACCTTTTTTTGTCTTTTTTTTTCTTCTATTTTTTGGTTTTATGAATTGGATTTCCTCTTTTTAAAATTTGTTTTGGTCTTTTTGAAATTGATCAAGGGTTTAGGTGATTAATTACTTAACCATTCAAGTTACTTGATGTTGTGATTGATTTGAAAGTCTATTATTTTTCTCATCTATTTGATTGTGTCTTCAGTTTTTATTGTTTGATCAAAATTCTTGTTTTTTTGGGTCTTTGCAAATTTTAGGGTGTCTACATGATGAATTAACTAACTATTTTTTATAGAATGGAATTGAGCAACAAATATTTGCACCAAGGACACCACATAAAAATGGGATTGCAAAAAGAAGAAGTTAGACAACTATTGATTGTGCTAGAACACTGCTAATTGAAATGGAAGTTTCATAAATATTCTATAGAGAAGCCATAAGCATTGTAGTATATACTCTCAACCAATTTTAGTTGAAGAAAGGAACAAGAAAGACACCACATGAACTCTTGTATCGTCATACACTAAATGTAAGTTATTTTGAAATATCTAGAAGTAGGTGTTATATTCATAAAGATGCAAGGAATGGGAAATTTTATTCAAAAGGAGATGAAGGAATATTCTTATGTTACTTTGCTAGGAGAAAGACTTACAAGTGTTTGAATAAATAAAATAATACTATGATTAAAAGTACAAATGTTAGAGTTGATGAGTATGAAGGTAAGAACAATGAGGAGAACAAAAAGGAACCTGATGATTACAACAATCTTGCATATGTTTATGAAGATGAATCTAGTAGAACACCTGAGAAACAACAAAAAGACACCAAGAAATATACTACATTACTTGAGCCATAGATAAAACAACCTAGGTAGAATTTTGAGCCCCAACTAAGCAATGATAATGCTAGATATCAAAGAGCTGAACATGCCATAACAAAGTATGTGAGAAGGAACCATTCACTTAATAAAATAATTGGAGATAAGAGTGATGGACTCATGAGAAGAAGTAAGTTGAAGGATACTACTTCTTTGGTTGTTGAGTTTGAGACATGAACTATGAAAGATGCACTTGATAATGAAGATTGGTTCAAATATTTGTATATGTATATGATAAAAATATGGATGACTAAGGTCTAGAATAATGCACATGAAAGAGACCCTAAACCCATATTTTTACACATACATTTCAATTGTAGGAGGATGGAATGTAAATATAGAAATTCTAGTATTGAAATGAAGAAATGAAAGTACTTACCTCTAAAAAGAACCTATTGAAAACCATGGAAAATAGTCTCAAAAACTATTGATTTTTGCATTCCTAAACCTAAACTGTGAGATCTTCAAAACCTAGAAATATTTTTCTTTTTTGAGCCAAGTCAACCTTAACCTAGATAGTGCAGCACAATCTTACCCTGGGGCACAATTATGCCCCAAAATGTCAACCTTGACCTACACTACTTTGATTAAAATTTTGTTTGTGAATCACAAAAGTTTGATGAAAAGGGTATTCAAATCTACACTTTAATTTGTTGTTCCACACCTATATCTACAAGAAAAAGGGTTTTGTTATTTGGATGAGGGGTTTGTGTGTGTGTGTGTGTGTGTGTGTGTGTGTGAGAGAGAGAGAGAGAGAGAGAGAGAGAGAGAGAGAGAGAGAGAGAGAGAGAGAGAGATTACCTCATCTAGTAAGAGTCCCACCTTACCATGAATCACCAAGGGAGAGGGAGAGCCAAATAGGTGGCCAAACCTAATAGTTCACACATAAAATATGCTTGCAATTGTAAAGTGTCTTCTAACAGCTTTTGGAATACCCAGAGATCCACCTTCTTGTATAACTATGAATATGAAATGGGTGTCTCCTCAAGATTTAGAAACTTATGTGTGTTACCTTTGAAAGATTTAGCATATTGAAAATGAGTGTCTCTTCACGATTTAGCAAAATATGTGCATTACCTTCTCAGATTTAGCATGCTACAAAACAAAAGGTTAGAACAAAAATGCATAATGTAGAAACAGGGAGGTCGTATATATGCCCCCTTCCTTAAGATAGAAAAAAAAGACATACTATTTTGACATGTTAAGGAAAGAAAAGAACAAGGATAAAGCCTTCTTCAACATCAAGGCAATATTCATAGACAAAACCTACTCCAAGCCAAGAAGGTCACATCTCCTATGAGGCCTTGGAAGAGATGAATATAAAGACATATCATGCAAGAAGAGAAAAATTAACCCTTGTGAGGGATAGCACAAATTTAGCTTCCAAGGTGAGAGATTTATCAACCATGGAAACTGAATGTTCACCAATGAAATAGGTTATGATTAAGGACATAGATCCTCAATACAAACCAAAATTTTCATGTATGATTGAATATCACATAATAAATAAATATTGCTTAACCAAGGAAAAGTGGATCCTAGAAAGATAGAAAAGAAGGAGATGACATCCTTGCTCCCCAAGCATAGGAACAAGGATGAAAGGGGACCTATTATATTTCTTGCAACACTATACAAGACAAAGAGCCCTCAAACATTAGGCTAACATTGTTTACATAATGTGGAGCTTCATAATAGGAACATAAATGTTATTTAGAAAAAATATGATTGAAATACAACCCATTTCCACATGATATATAAATAAATTTACTATCAATGAGATGACTAATCTTATAATGTAAAGCTTGACATTCATTAGTAGAGTGATCATGAAATCTATGATACAAAAAAAAACAAAAAGTCTTCAAGTGTGGACTACATTTCTTTTTTCATTTAGGTCTAGTAATCATCTTAGAATGAAGGAGTTTAGGCAAAAGAACTTCTTGATCAAAATCCTTCATAGTTTCATCATTTTTTGAAGTGTTATTTAAGATGTTGTTAAAATTGATTTTTTGTTGAGGATTAAATCCCAATCCATAAGAATTCTCATGCCCCTCATTCTGTAAGGGCATTTGAATTTCCTATTTATTCTTACCACATGCTTGACCATTGAAGCCTTGTTTAAGTAGGAAATGATAATCGAGACCATAATGAGAAGCCATATTAGAAGGAGTTAATGGAACTTCATTAGTCACTATGTCATCATTAGTAGGTTTGACAATTTCATTGTGGATAGAAGAAGCAACAAAGTTGTTACAAAGAGCTTTAGAAGTAAAAACTCATTGTTCAAAATCTCCTATGGCTTCATAAAATCAAGATCAGAAACATTATACTTTCCAATAAAGGTAGGACTAAAATCTAAGGTTCCCCATTCATCACTAGGAAGATCATTAGAGGAAGAAGGATTACTATTAGAAATAGGAGTAGTGTGGGTTTGAATATTTAGACAAGGATTTGGTGCATCATCTACATGAAGTGTATACATCATGTTTTTATATATAAATTTGACTTTATGGTGAAGGGTGCAAGGAATAGCATGCATCTCATGCAACAAAGGTCTACCCAAAAGAAGGTTATAATTGAGAGGTCCAAGCATAACATGAATAGGTGTATTCAGGATGACCAAACCTACTTTGATATATAAGGTAATCATTCCCAAAGTTTTCTTAGAAATGTTATCAAAGCCACATGTAGGAACAATATTAGGTTGAATAGTTGAAAGATCGACATTAATTTCTTTGAGCATGTCCATTCTACAAACATTAAGCCTAGATCCATTATCAATCAAGGTCCTACGAATGATACTTTTATTGATAGTAATACCCACCATAAGAGCATCATATTGATTTTGAACTTCTTTAAAAGGTAAATCTTTTTGAGTAAATACAATGTCAGGAGAACTTCGGGTAATATGCATGCATTGTAAGAAGTCATTGATGTTCTCTTGATTAGGAGGTGGAGTAGGAAGAGTTTCTAGAGCTTTTGAAAGGCTTCATAGTAGGTAGGTGAAGTTTGAAGAAGCACCCATAAAGAAATCTTGGCAGTAGTATTTTGCAATTGGTCTATCAAATAATACTCCTTGCTAGGAAGATGTGGTGGAGGAGGAAGAATGGGCTGAGAAGGTGGCAATAAAGTAGAAACCACCGAATTAGGTTGAAGGTTACTCCTTGTATGATATGTGTGGCCTATAGAACTTTGGTCACTTAAAGACTCCAAAGACTCCATAGATTTACCTTTGATAGTAATGCAAGGACAACATTTGATAGTCAACCAAGGTTCTGGATAAACCATGTTAGTTGTTTCAACACTAAAAACAAATTCACAAGAAGGAAAGAAAGAAGACATCCTAGGAGAAAGTGAGGTAGAATCTTGATTCTCCATAAGATCATCACTAAGAGAGAGAGCATTAAGGTAAAACATATCATTTGCCACTAATGCCTCATCAGTAGAAGGAAACTCAAATGGTGATAAAGCATCTATGATGTCGTCTTGTTTCACTAAAATGTCTACATAAGGAGAGTGTGTTTTAGAAAAAGAGTTATCATCATGTATGAATATGTCATCCATTAATAAATCACCCCCTTGTATCAACGCTTCTTCATGAGGAGGGGATAAATTAATGTCTTTATCCAAGGTTTCATCCCAAAAAGGTAGATTCAATCACAATGGTTTCATGAGGAAGAGAGTAATCAATGTCCAAATCCAAAGGTTCATCCCAAATAGGAGGATTATCATCCCTATCGATAAAGCACATTGTAGGAGCACCATAAATCAATAAAGCTTAATCCCAAAAGGGAGAAGAAGGTAAATTATATTCTAAAGTAGGCTCATAGAAAGAATTAACATCAATCCTCAACTCATGTCCATAAAGAGAAATATGATGGAGAGATAGATTAAAGTCATCTTCTTGCTCTAATATATCCTTACAAGGTAATTTAGAAGAGGAAAAAGAAACATCACACACACTAGGAAATATCATTTTAGGTTTATCAATATTGTAAATAGTGGAACATGAAGGAAACTATGCACACACCCTAAGGTAAAAGTCAATTGGAGAGGTTGTGGAGGAGTGTGAAATAGGAATAGGATCAACAGAGATCTTATCCAAACCATTTTCATCCTCACTACCATGTACCTCATTAGGAAATCTATCTTCTTTTGCAATAAAAGCCTCATCAAAGTATTCAAAACAACAATCATACATATTGAAATATTAAAAGCATGAAAATGTAAATATTTTTGTATTTTTAAAGAGATTTTGTATTTTTGAAATATAAATGAAAGAAATCTAATTAGCATGCAAGATTTAACATAAAATAAAAACCTAACACCAACAAGATAATATAAAATGAAATCTAACACCAAAAACAAAATACAACATCTAATTCCACAAAAGAGAGGGGGTAAGCTTGTCGAGTTCACCAAAATGTATATGATAAAAATATGGATGACTAAGGTTTAGAATAATGTAGATGAAAGAGACCCTAAACCCATATTTTTACACATACATTTGAATTGTAAGAGGATGGAATGTAAATCTAGAAATACTAGTATTGAAATAAAGAAATGAAAGTACTTACCTTCAAAAAGAACTTGTTGAAAACTCTGTCAAATAGTATTAGAAAACTATTGATTTTTGCATTCCTGAACCGAAATTGTGATATCTTCAAAACACATAAATCTTTTTCTTTTCTGAGCCTAGTCAACCTTGACCCAGATAGCAAGGAACAATTGTGCCTCAAAATGTAATGTGTCTTAGAGAAAATGAGAGGAGGAGGCTTCCTTGTATAAAGATCTAGGGCACAAACTTCTGGAGAAGGTTGGCATGGGAGCAATAAATCCCAATTAACCTTAACCTCTAGAAATGGACCTAGATTAAATGAAATTTAAGAGTTTACCAATTTGGAACCCAAAACAATTGACCCAAAAGTGGGAAAATGAAACTTTCCAAAGCCCAAAATCTTGAAACTCCTAGAACTTGAAAATTGGACCTACGGTCAAGGACGAGGTCAACCTTGCCCTTGGTTAAGGTCAAGGTTATTCTTGACCTAGTTCAGAGTCAAGGTCAACCTTAACCCTTCATTTCATCCTATAGAAAGTTAAAGTCCTTAGTTTCCCAAAGAAAGTTGTCAGAAATAGGCTGGAAATAGAGAGAGAGAGAGGGAGGGAGAAGTAGATCAGGGAAAAAATAGCCAAATCCATGAAAATACATATTCAAGGTGATTGACATGACGTCATACCACTTACTCAGAGGGCTAAACACTCTTAACTCTTCACATGGAATTGTTTCAATTTTTAAATGATACAATATATGATATAATATTTGGTGGTAATGATTTTTTGTGTAAATTACTTGCTGATAAAATGAGCAAGGAGTTTGAGATTTCTATGTTTGGTGAAATTAAATTTTCATTGGTTTGCAAGTTCATCAAATAGAAGTTGGTATATATGTGACTCAATCTAAGTACATTAAGGAGATCTTGAAGATATTTGGTATGGATGATTCAAGGCTAGTTGGCACGCCTATGGTTGCTAGATGTGAATTATCTAAAGATGATACTACTGGTGACATGAATGAGACACAATATATATCAATTATTGGCAAATTATAGTATGTTGTATACATTGATCAACCTGATATTACATATGCAATTGGTATCATTGCAAGGTTTTCCTCTAATCCTAAGAAAACACACATAATCGCAATTTAAAGGATATTCAAATACCTAAAAGGTATAGAAGACTATGGATTGTGCTACAAATCAAAAAGTAATTGTTAACTGAGAGTTTACACTGATGTTGATTGGGATGGTAATGTTGATGACAAAAAGAATACTAGTGGTGAAGATTTCTTTTTAAGAGAAAGATTGATTACATGGAGAGTTGTATATCATAGTGTATAGCTAAAGTCGAGTATGTTGTTGTTGCTATTAACTATTCAAGCATAGTTTGGATCAAGAAACTATTGGAAAGAATGCAAGAATTTACTAACCCTATTATTATCTATTTCCATAACACAAGTGCAATAAACATATCCAAGAAACCTATGATGCATGCAAAAACAAAGCACATATCTATCAAGTATCATTACTTGAGGGAGAAAGTACAAGAGAGGCAAGATTGGAGTATGTGAATTCTAAGGGTGAAACTATAGATATATTCACAAAACCTACCTAAGGATTCTTTTGAGTATCTAAGAGGCCCTTCCTTTATCCAAGATTCACTAAGAAAGGATGCATACTATATTAATTCATGGATGATGTGATATATCTTTCTAGAGTTGATGCAATAAGTTCACTATATAGGGATTTTTTCCTAAAGTTATGAAAGATATTGTAATGATGCTAATGTAATAGGTACATATGTAAGGTACAAGGTATTACTACAAGGTTTTATAGGTTTTAGGTTGAAACTTATAGTTATCTTTGGCATTGTTGTCAACAGAGGAGATGAACTAGTAAGTGGGAGAAAAATAATAAAAGAGATGAACTAGTAATGTAGATGAATCATAATGGAGTCAAATGGAGAGAGTTGGAAATATTGAAGATTTTGTTGAAAAATAAAGTACACCCAACGAGGGAGAAATTATCAAAGTGGAACTGTTGAACCCATTATAGAGAACCTAAATGAACTTAGAGAGTTGAAGATTTGTTGGCATTTGATTATTTCATGATGTAATGTAATATCTTATATTTATGTGTTTCTATCAATTCCAAAGGGGGGGATAGTTATCCCCAACTAATAATGTTGATTAATGTATATATATAAGAGTCATATGAATTTTTATGTTGTCATTGATTTCAAGCTTTTATTGGTTAGACATTATGCTAATTCAATAGAGTTCCATATCAATTGATTGATGATGAGGATTTGAAGAAAGTATGATAATGTAAGTGTTGATAAGTGTAAGGTATTAAATGAGCACTTGAATGAGCTAGATTCTAATACCATAATGTTCGTTTGATTTCTTTACTTGATCTCAATATAGATGAATAAGCAAGACATTTTGGTTGATGAATGATGGAATATAGTATTAACTAAGATACTATAGTTGTTACTAAGCACTTAATAAAGAAGTGAAGATGTTAAGTGTTAACCAAGTCTAGTATTGACTAAGTGAGTTTTAATGTCAATCTATTATGAATAGGAAGAACAAGTTTAGAAAATATTATCCAAGGCTGAAATTTGATGAAAATTAAGAATACTCGAGAAGTTACAAGGATAAGGATGGAGTCATTTATGAGATCATTGGCTGGAGAAATTCAAAGGAGATTTATCAGTTTCAAATAGAGCACAAATTTCAAAGTGGATGTCTATTTATCAAGCATCTAGACTCAATGAATCTAATCCTATTAAGATCTAACTATTATGATTAAGCAAAAAAACTTGGAAGATTCTAGAGGAATGACAAATGTTTTCTATCTAAGGGATGAAATGAGGAGTTTATTAGTGATGATGTTGATTTTAAATTTGATCAAGATACATAAAGAATAAGGTAAATTGAGCATAACAGTATTGGAAAGATCAAGAAAAGGAAGTACTAAGTTGAAGTGTTAAGTGTGAGAATCAGCTAGAAAGGGATCAAAAGAAATGAGGGAAGTAGAGATCTAAAAAAGCAAGATAACAATAAAACCTAACATATCATTTCATTGTTTCTTTCTTACCATTGTATCAGAAAAATCTCTTAACTGAGTGGATCTAACAGTCTTTTGAACTCCTATATGGTAATATTCAATAGTAATGTTTTACAAGTCCTTAGAGCAGGACACTCTTTCGAAATGTCAAGGAGTGATAAGTTCTAGATGATATTTGGTATAAATCCTCTAACCATGTCACATTATTAATGTGTATGTAACCTTTAGCAAGGTTGGACCTTAATAGATCTCACTTCAGAAGAGTGAAAATATTTGGGGTATCGATTCCTAGGTGGTTTTCCCCTTTATGGGGTTTCCACATTAAATACTTGTGTTAAAATGTGTGAATGCTTATTGTGTTCCATATTTATTTAATTTTAACTATTTAATGTTGTAACTAAGTATAAGTAGGATGTTTACTCTAATACTCGGTATATTAAGGAACAATAAGGTGATAATTTGATGCAAACTTTATATCAATTTGAATGGTGATGTTAGATCCAGTTATTGAGTTAATGATCTAAAAGTTTAAGAAGTCTAAATTGTGAAAAGTGTTTTAAGGTAGGATAACTAGTTATAATTGATTCAACCACCCCCCCTCCCCTCTTAGTTATCTAACAGCTAAACACCTTCCCAAAAAAATGATAATTAAGTGGGAAAAATAATAAGATTGTCTAGCTCCTCTTGAATAGTGGATTTGTTTTTGTGTCTTCTTGTTTGTGTTATGGTTTCCCTATGATTTGTTTCTTTGATATGCTTTCTTTAGATTTATTTAGACAAATTTTATTTCTCAATTAACACAAGGTGATAAAGGGATCAACCTCTAGTGACATTCATGTATTTATTTATTATTCATTTATATGGTGTATACATGTAATGTTATGCATGTGTTGTTGTCATAAATGTGTCTTTGTGTTGTCATCTTGGGGATGATTCAAAGAACCATCTATATTTTTTGGTCTTTCTAATGCTAACCCCAAAAGAATTTCGTGCTTATCTCTTATGCATTCTTCTATTGTTCTCATAGTTCTACTACCACTGGGTATGACATCAATTCATTTTTATATAATTATTAATATACATGATTTATCATATGATCATACCAACCCTAGAGTTAGTAGATCCCTTTTTTGTTATTTTTATTGTGTTCATTTTCCTTGGTTTTTCCTAGTTTAGGGGGAAGTCATTGTGGAAATGTGATTTCCTTTTGGTTGTATCTTGACTTAAATATATTTCTCCATTTAAGGTGTATAAAATTCCTATAATGTAGGGGAATAAACTCCCCTTTTTACATATTTTGCACACATCGTATTGAACAATATTTTGTAGATTGCTTGGAAAGTCATACCGTTTGATGAGTAATCTCTTTTTAATAGATTTCCTAATGAGATAATGTATTCCTAGGGATTATCCACTACTACATTTGGACTCGAATTGTGGTAGGGCATCGCAATTGCGATGGACAACTGTCGCCTAAGAGAAAGGACCAATAATTGGCTCCCATTGGATGAGAGTTAGACTTTTGGTGTAGTACATTATGATGGAAAGCTCTTCTGTTGCAATTGCAATGCAAAAACCATCACAATTTGGCAGACAGTAATGCCAATAGGTCATCATCATATTGTTGTAATTGCGACAAGTAGGTATTGCAATTATGATGCCTTATAGTTTCATTATCTTGTCGCTATAGTGATGCCCACTCTGTATGGACAATAGTCATCCATCAGATTTTCCATCCCAAGTGTGATGGTGTGTGACAATAGTGTTGTGGATGTGATGACATTTCATCAGATTTATCCATAGCAAGTGTGACAACATTGTTGTTGGTTTAATGGCATTCCATCGGGCTAGGTTGTCACAATTGTGATAGTCTTCTAATATATATATATATATATATATATATATATATATATATATATATATTGCTCACGCTATAAATACATTCATATAACAACATACATTATTTCAAATTACACAAGTATTTCCTACTTATTTTGGTTTCTATTTCCTTCTCATTAGAAAATGTATGGCCAATCTTGATGAGATCAAAAGAGTCTATGAATTTATAGATGAGAATGTTGATGGTGTTGTGACTGTTGGTGAAATTAGTGGCTTCTTATTCAAAATTGAACAGTTTGAACAATTTGTGCAATTATATCAATCAATCTTCATTAATGAAGATGAAGAGATAGAAGATGAGTCGAAGGATATAAGGGACGCATTTAGAGTGTTCGATAAGAATGAAGATGGATACATATCTTCGACTGAGCTGCAATAGGTGATGTCTTTGCTTGGTTTGATCATATAGGGTCAATAGTGTGAGAGTATGATTTGTAGATTTGATTCAGATTCTAAATGGTCCCATAGGTAGGTGAGCCCACAATAGTGGGTTACACTTTTTTGCCTAAACTGACACTGAACTCTGAATTTTCAAGAAAACTTTCACTTTCAAATGCAAATTCCTATTTAATGGTTAGGAATTTGAAGATGAAGTAAACTAGAGTGTTTTAGGATTTTGTGTCTAGATTCTAAATATATTTATTTTAATTTTTTTTTAATTGAATTTATTGAATTATTTTTTCTCCTACGAAAATTGGTATGATATCAAAAACCTAATTTTTAAAGAGTGACACTATTTTTGACACACATAACTTTTTTTCTACAATTGATATCAACGTGATTCTTTCAAATTTAGTTTGTTAACATTTATACCTAAACCATAGAGTTGGTCTTATATTTTTATCATTAGTATTTCATATTTTATTGTAGTTTAAAGTTCGCATAACACTAATTTAGACATACGTGGCTTTTGACACATGTAACTTATTATATGTTTACCTAATTTCAAAAAAACAAAAAATTGATAGAAAGGTGACTCAAATACAGAGACTGTACTTATTTTTCAAAAAAAATATTTTTTTATTTACTATTTTTCCATGAGCACCGAATATCTCAGTTTATTTTTTATAGTAAACCTATATTCAATTCATGTTAAAAATATATATACCTAAGAATTTTGAAAAGCACCAAATTCATAGTCATTAGAAAGCTACTTCAGAGTACTTCAGTCATGCAAAATTTTAGGTCTTCAGTGCTCCATTTGAACCTGGTAATTCAACTTCGAAGAAAGGAAATCACTGAAAAAACTTCAAACTATTCATATAACCTTCTATCTAGCTAGTTTCGATAGAAACTTAGTTTCTATCAAAAATTTTTTTTGAACTTTTGATAGAAACTAAATCACTTAGTTTTGATCAAAACTATGGCCAGTTTAACCACGTGGTTAACAAACCTTCTCTAGTTTTGATCGAAAGTACTGTGGTAGTTTCGATCGAAACTAGCACGAAATTAGGGAAATATAGCATGGGATCTTGCCATAATTCTATGTTTTATATGCTAAATTTGTTTTAAAATAATTTTAAATTAAATACAATGAAAATCTAAATACTAATATAAAAGTAATAATGATGAACAAAAATAATAAAATAGACATAATTTTTAAAGAAAAAATAGGAAATCAAAAAATAAAATAATAGAAAACAAATAGACATACTTGGAGTAGTGAAAAAAATCAACTCGAGGGGTTGGTAGGGCTCTCAAAATCAGGCTCTTGTCTCTTAGATATCGCTATCCCAAAATTGAATAGTAGAAATGACAAAAAAAATCCTCAAAAATAAGTTTGTAAGATTTTAGAAATTGGGGTTTGATTCATTTGAAATTGGGCACTCGATTAGGTTTAGTTGTCTGATCCATACTAAAAAAGAAAGCAATTGATTTAATTGAAATCAAGCACCCAATTAGGTTTGGTTGTTTGATCCATATTCAAAAATTGAGCACCCAATTTTTTAATACAGATTGGGCTACCAAACCTAATTGGGTACCCAACTCTTAAAAATTGGGTGTCCAATTTTGAAGATGTCTCAATTTGCTAAATAGACTTCCACAAAATTGAGACTCATCTTCTTGCTATTACCCTTAATTGCAAGATCATGTCCAAATTTGAAGCTATCAAAGTTTGAATTGTTAATTAAAGTTTTAAATATCAATTTTGAAGCCATTAGTGTTCCCAAAATCATCCAAAGTTGTTCATAAAGGGCATAGTAAGCTATAGATTGAGGTAGTATGTTAGCATCCCTCATAGTATTCACAACATAGTTTAACCATCTCCAATGGATTATATAAGTCTAGTGGATGTATTTGGTATTGATAGGTTGATCTTTTGGTTCAATGCCAACTATGGTTGTACAAGTGGGATCAAATATTAGCCATATATTTGAATCTCTTTATCGATTGACATCTTTCTGTAATGTGTTATGCCAAGGGGATTGTTGGCAATGCATCAACATCCCTTGCAGGACTCACGAAATGTTTTAACTACCTTTTGTGGATTCTATTCAAGTAGATAGTGATTGTATCAAGTATTGACAAGTTGATAATTTGGTGTAATGAAAATAACACTTGTAATAGATAAAACATATAAGAGAATTTCTATAATCGTATACCTAGTTCAAAAGTTATGGTCTCCAAAAGATGAGAATTTTAAGAAAAAAAATATTTAAAAAAATGGGCACCTAAAAAAATTGTAAACGGGAGATGCACACATGTTGATGCATATTGTAACACATTATAGGTAATCTTGAATTGGAGCTAAGATAAACTCAATATTTTGGTGATTGTAGCCCATGGCTTTGTTATACTGTTTGACAATTTCATGTATTGGATCACCTATATATTATGTCCATGTGATAGAGGTTGTGTGTAATATATTATAGCTATTGAAATACCCAAAAATATTTAGTTGGTGGAATGTCTATGAGAAGATTTCTCAACAAGCATATTGTATTCTTTTGTTGATTTTTGAATGCATATTGGGTGACTTTAGGAATGTGGAGTTCTTCTCTTGAAAGTGTACACATTAAACCATTGTGTTGACAAACTTATGAGCTTTGTACTATGGACCAATGAAACCTCCAAGAAAGCAAAGAGAAGCATCACAAGAAGCTATTTTACTAGTTAGTAAAACTTTACATTTGTGAGAATAAGATATACAAGTGTACAAAGAACATAGTGGTATGGTTTTTAATATTTACATTAAAATTAAGTTTGTATTTAATTTGTATAGTGAGGACAAATTAAATTTTTTTCACTTTGTCATTTCCTCCATCTATATTAAGTTTACTTTCTTAAACTTTAGAATCAAATTTAAAATTAAGATGCTACATTTCATTTGGATTGATCTATTATACAAAATAATTATAAAACAATTAATCTAACTCATATATAGTAGCAAAAAAATCATTTTGTAGAGACATTGGTCATGTTAGAAATGTGTTAAGATAGCAATAATAGATCAAACTAGGCTTTATAAATATTTAAATTTATGATGAAACATTTTACACTATTTTGTATATATCAAAATGATTCAAAAAATATAATTATGGAAAATATTATAAAAAGTATATAATAAGTTAGCTTATTTTTAAAATAAAAATACATATTTTTAACACATTAAAATATTTTAATTATTATGTAACCATTCATGGATTTTATTTTTTAATTAAAAAAAGTAAAACATTATTAAACTTATAAATCTATATGCAAGAATTATTTATAAATAGATATATTGAAAAATAAACTAAAACTATTAAAGAAATTCTAAATCTTTGGTACCCTATTTAAAAATGTAAGTCTCATCTTTATACAATTTTAGTTTATTTTGAAATTTTAAATTATAATAAATTTTCATTAGTGGATTGGTTTGAATGAATAGAAAAGAAATAAAATTAGTGTGAAATTGTAAACATAATAAAATTATGGTTTACTATATAAAATGAAGAAAATAATGCACTTCCTTCCCAAAAAGGGCTATTATCGTCTAAAATGTCCTAACCAATGAAATCTTAGAAAATTATTTTTTAAAATATATTTTGTTAAATAATTGGCAACTTTAATTTTAGTTTAAAAAAATCGTTAGAAATACATATTAAAAACTTTATTTAATTGGTTCAAATATTTGTTATTAATAGCTTGTTAAGTTTCAACCGATGCCTATAGTCCTTAGCCATAGAAACTAATAATGTAAAACTGCATAGAACTAATATTAAACAAGAGCTCTAAAAGAGCTAAAGTCCTTGCCTTTTGCAAGAAAGAGAAGATTGGTTCTATTTTTTCTGGGTAGTGATTAAAGCTAGAGACTTCTATAGGCAGAGCTCAAAGTCAATGGATAACTGGCTGACAAAATTCCTTTTACAAACTTTGAATTAAAAATAAAATTAGAAAGTTATTGCAAAAATATTTTAAAATTATTTATTAAATCATCAAAATAGTCATCAAAATATTGAATCTAGTCAGTTGGGTAGATGCTTTTGAGCTCAAAAGACATCCCTTACATAGCAATAAGATTGGTATATCTTAGAAGACAAATTGCCAAATTCAAGGATGAGTATAGGTTTTCCATTATAGGCTTTATGGTAACCTATTAGTTCACAAAGTCAAAAAAAATTATAACAATTATGGAAAGTATAACAAAAAAATAGATTTATTGGTAAAAAATGAAAATTACATTACATCTAGAATTTAGTTTTAATATCTACAATTCAATTTTAAGTTTATTCTAAGATAAAGTGTAGATACATATTATATTTTATATATGATTTATTTGAAAAATAATAAAATAAAAAGAAATAATTCTTTCATTTTACAATTATAACCACATTTATTTAATTCATTAAATTTTACTAATACTTACATTAGTTTAGACTTTTTTAAAAATATACTAATAATATATTTAACATTAGCTTGAACATTGTGGCTTTGTAAGTAATTATTTTTTCTTTTGTTGTTTGAGCTCTTCTTATTGTAAATATAGAACTTTGCATACAATCAAATGAAGATGCTTAGTTTTTACAATATAAATATATTAGATAAAATTATCTAAATCTATTTAAACAAGGGATCTACAAGAGTTAGAATCCCTGTCTTTTGGTGAAAAAATAGATGTTTGTTTTAGTGATTGATTTGTCAAATTTTGTATTAAAATTTTAAGATAGACAATAATAAAATAATTGTATATACTTATTTCAATATATATTCATAGTTGATGTTTCAAAAAAAAGATATCAGAATACACCAATTTGTCCCTCAAAATATCACATGTAACAATTAGTCTAAAAATTTGAAGGCAAAAGAAAGATTAATCAGATAGCAGAAAGAAATTATGAAATTTACTACAAGATGGGCCAAACACTAGAATATTCACCATGAAAACAAAGCATTATCTTTAAAAAATATTTCCTTTAAAAAGAGATGTCAAAGAATATGTACCTAGCTAAGGAGGAGAATAGATACGTGGTCAAGGAGGAGCTTCACATTGAATGGTAGCACAAACTAAAAGTTAGTAACTACAAATATAAAAAAATGCCCAGAACATAGAAAATTACAGAAAGAAGAAGAATGAAGATGTCTGGAGTCTTCCATACAATGAGAAAAACTATGTACTATTTATTTCATAATGAGAGTAGACATCCTCTCCTAAAGTATAATGTTGAACACCATTTTTATTCAAGGAGTACATAACACACCACTCTAACTTGGGGTTTTCATTACTTAAAGAATATGAACTCTGTATAACTCTATTTTGATGCATTCTTGAGAATGGAATCCCTACAATAAATACAAACCCTTTATAAAAATATATAAGGCAGTTGCAATATAATGCAAATCCAATATTGATGTGATATGAACAAAAAAAACCCAAATAATATAAAAGACAAGAAAGCCATAAGGCAAAATGAGCCATAGAATATAATGGAGAAACACAACTACATTGGTTTTACTTATCTCCAACCCAACCCAAAAAGACACCAAAGCTTTGAGTATTTCAGAAAGCAAGTATGAAATATAAAACAAATGCAATATAATGGCTTAGTACTTGACTTAGTTTTAATAGTTTTTAGTATAAATCTAATGTTAAAATAATAAATTTATCACATTATATAAAATATTTTAATCAATGCAAATCTTATATAGTTAAATTCTATTCATATATATCATATATACTATTATAAATAAATTATTATATAAAAATAAAAATATTTTAATAATAGTATTATATATAGTGTTTCTTAAAATATTATACAATATAAGTGTAGATAATATTTTTAAAAATATTTTAGTTGAATGAAAAAAATTAATTCTTAAAAATAAAATATTGAAAGTATAAACATCTAAACTAACTTACTCACAAATAAAAATATTTAACTTCAATCTTGCGCATATAAGACTCAAAATGATTCACCCAATTAAATCATCAAAAAAATATTTAATATAAATTATGTAGTTAAAAAACTTGCATCTAACTATATGCATTTTATAATTAAATTTGAAAATGCTAAATTTAAACTTGTAAAAACAATAAGTTTTAATCACAAGTTAGGTATAAAATGTAATGCACAATAAAATGCATATATGATGGAAGTTTAATGAATATAATGCAACCACTAAGGCCAAATTAAATGTCGGTCCTTTATTTAAGCCACTTTCCTTTCACATAGCAATAAAAGAATTTCAATGGATTTTTTAAAATGTTTAAACCACTAGCAAAAATAGTAGTAACCAATTTTTAAAAAGGCATTTAAGTGTGAAAAATATGTATTTTAATAATATTATTAAGAGACATTTAAGATTTGATAATGTTTTCTGATTTTTGAAAAAAGTAATAATACTATAAACAGGGCAAAAACTATAGTCTCCTACCTATAAGGTTTTTGACTAAAAATTTAGTACTTTGTTGTACTGATTAGAATAATAACAATAACAATAAGGAAATATGTTTGATTAAGATATAAAAGTCTGATATTATTACTCTCTATATATTATTGTCAAATCAACGATAAAAATAGATAGGAAATAAAATAAACCGCCAAATGCATATTTTAGAAAAACATACAAAGTATCATAAAATTAATAAAAATAATTATAGTCATATGTTTTGCCACAATGAATTGCATTGAAAAACAACTAAAGTTTGATACCAGATGTGCGTCCTGGCTTTATTGCTTGTCATAATATTTGTACCAAAGCCAACTGTCATGAAACCACTTTCTCAAAGAATTTGGTAAAGGTCTCCCACTTGCATTGCAATGTATTTGTGTACTCCCCAAATTGGTTGGACTGATATGTAGTAGCATAAATGGGCAAGGATCAATCCCCACAAATGTACACACTAAATTTGGAGACGATAATGCTCTATTTCTCTTTAATGTTTCTAGAGATTGCAGAGATTTCTAAATAGGGTTCTCATACTATCATTTGGGTTTGATTCCCAAAAAAATTCCTAATTTTTCTGTCAAAGAGAATTTTGGACATTTTTAGGGGTTTTGTGGTCACTGTGGCATAGTTGTAGATTACTTCATTGGGTTGCTCAAGTTTAGTCGCCATTGTAATTTCTTTAGATTTCTATGTCATTGAACAATTCGATCGAAGAAAATAGGCGTAGCCGCCATGAAGAGATGGAAGAGAAAAGTGTTTTGAAGAGATGTAATTTGATAGTTTATGGATGTAATAAAAAGGATAAGAAATGCTAAGAGAACTCTTAACTGGTTGGTGAGCAGATAGAAATGAGTTGTGCATGTATCTTTAGGGAGGAACCAAAGTTAAGAGGGGCCTTAATTTGTTAATGAATCATTGAGGGAGGGTTCTGTATGTTTGTCTCTCACATTTATAGCAAGAAGTTTTTGATAGACACGTTCAATCATCAAAGCTTCAAGATCCAATATAAGATCTATTCAAACCAATGAATGATATCAGGTAGAGACATCAATTTATGGAGAAAACAACTCAAAAGACTTCTACTTATAGCTATATTCTAAAAAGTTGGTCCTTGCCCCTTTCTTCTCTAGAAGATTCATTTGATGTGGAGGAATTATACAATTGGGAATTTTATTTGACAGAAAGAAAGCTGGGTATGCCTTTTGTATTTTTAAGTTTCCATTTCTACTGTTCACTTTACAATCTACATTTGAATGTTGGCTTCTACATTCTATTGATATAGATATTTCATATTTGTACATGTGTACTACTTAGGAATCAGGATACCTTATGCAATACAGACATTTTATTGCTCCTGCAAATATGTGCAGATGTTTTTTTTCAAACATCCTAAAATGACCAAAACCAGATTTATTAGTGTTTACGAGAATACTAGATATACCAGCACTCTACAATTCTTTAGGATAAACAACACCCAATACAAACATGTGTCCGGATGATTGAATTGGAAAAAAATTACTAAGAAAATTCTAGAAGTCCCTTAATGTCTGGAAACTAGGAGAAGTTTCCAGAAACTTTTTTTTGGGGATTTTTGGTTCAAAAAATTAATAATAACCCTACCAAAATTCACAGAAGCCACTGAAAAAAAAGAATTTAATGATTAAAAATTA
This sequence comes from Cupressus sempervirens, assembly GCA_028749045.1. NCBI lineage: Eukaryota > Viridiplantae > Streptophyta > Pinopsida > Cupressales > Cupressaceae > Cupressus > Cupressus sempervirens. Next base: position 167,031,959 of record CM053792.1, on the reverse strand, counting down.
ATTTTAAAATAAAATTGCTTTTCAACTTTATAAATTTACTAAGTCTATGTAGAAAAATTAATTGGATGTAGCCACCGAAAACATTGGTTCATGCCTGTATAGGTAGGGACTAAAAATTTCATGCTTAAATGAATTTAAGTAAATGTGCAAAATAAAAAAATGTACCAATACTATGCATGATCTTTATGTTTAATTTTGTTAAGTTTTTTTTCTTACTATTGTAAAGATCTAAGAAGCTTTTTACATAAACCTCCTCTCATCGTTAGTTTAGGAGATTATTCTCCTACCTTGATATTCTTGCATGCTTATCACACCTAATTTTGAGGACTCATTTTTTATTCTCTATACATTAGTTTGTAAGTTACACTTAAACATTTTTAGAGTAAAAGGTACTTTAATAAATATCTATTTAATTATTTAGGTCCCTTTTAAAGTATCATACTTAGCTTAGGTTATGGAATTATTTTTCTCAATTTATAGGATTAGAACCACATGTTATGATCTAATTTAAGCTTCCCATGTAGTTTCACTTTATTTTAAAAAATATTTGACAATCATAAATCATTTTTTATCATAGTACTAAACATTATTTTGGTATAGCTAAAGCTTGGACCTTTATAATGATCTCAATTTTATTTTCATTATTTTCGTAATAAAGTTTTGGTTAAAAGTACATTTTAAGAATTCTAAGATGTAAAAATCAACTGAAACATGATTAAACTCATTTGACAAATTTTATTAGAAAAAAATATATTATTTAAATTGTAATTATTATTAATTTATATATACACTAATTGTTTTATAAAAAGAATAATCTTATTATAAGTTTCCAAAGCTTTTATATATCTATATTCCATTGCGTGATATCATATAACAAAAACCAATTTCCATGAATGTGGGACCTTTAGGCATTCCTAGATAAGAGCCAATGGTGCTAGCAAGATGGCAAGATTTTGACACACAATTCTTGCCTACCTTCCTCAACTTAAGCGTCCCCACTATATGTAGAAAATAGTAATAATTCTTTTTTAATTCTTTGTTAAACACTTTTTTGGTCTTCATCATTTTTATATAGCTCCCCCACTATAATAAAGTAACAATCTATAAAAAAAACTTTTAAGTCAAAATCTATAAATTGTACTACATCAATCTATTGATTTCACCTAATTACATCATTGAGAAGAATTTGACGCTTTGCATCATTAATCAATTCAAACTAATTTTTTTCTTATTTGGAAAAAGAAGAAGTGTGACTAAAATGTTGAAGAACAACTAGAGGAAGAGATCTAGTAGCTAGTGGGGGTCCAATGATCAACAACATTAAAAAGTCCAAACAATGATAACACATGCACTAATAGCCTTTCGCACATATAGTAATAGTTGATCATTTTAAAGCTTTCTTGGTTGCTGATTGGTCCATTTGGGAAAAAGTACTATAATTTTTGGTGAGCAGCTATTGGGGGTGAACATAAGAGGTTTCAAACTTTTCGACCACTTCATACTTTAGATTTCTACATAGAGCTCCTTAAATATAGAAATGCCTAAAGGTTGACTTTAAGCCCTTCAATCACTTGGAGAAGTTCATCAAACAATCAACAAATTTTGACATATAGATAAAAAGTTCTAGATGAGCTAAATTCACATAGGAAGTGGTAGGTCTCTTCCACTATAATTGAACAAGACAATTATTATAGAGTGAAATCTCCATAATAAGGGTTGGTAAAGGTAAATGTAATAATGATCTCTATGTACAATATATAAAATCAGTAAATGAGATTATGTCACTTTCAAGATTTTTGCCTTCCTTGTTGGTAGTTTCTACTGTGCAACTTATATGCTTAAATAGTCTCAAGTCTTTTACATACAAGTGAAATACATTAAAAAAAAGAAAAAAGTGCACTTCCCTTAGTCTCCTCTTATTTCATTTACATAATCTTATCCTATAATAAGGAATGCCAGATTAAAAGGATGCACTTCAAATCATACATTATTTGTCAAATTTGCATTCTATATGGAATGCATGTTATTTGTACTTCCAATAAGTAATGAGAGCTAGCTAATATTTTGCTACCATGTCTAATCATAGATGTTCATTTATGGATTCCTTATTGCATGCCCAAAATGTCAAGCATTGATATAATTGAATTTGGTTTTATCTGCTCAACTCGAATCATGTCATCCCAAATTGGCAAATAAGGCTAGAGTTATTTGAATTGTTTGGTAGTGTAAATTTATAGCAACACTGATTAATCATTGGAGCATTTATTTCTGCATTGAAGAGTGTTGAAGCATGGCATTCTATTTCCTTAAATTTGGGTTGTTATAAATTAGCCACAGAGAGTTCGGTGAAATTTGGGTTCTTAGATTAAAGAATGACTTTCATAGACAACACAAAATAATAAATATCATCATAATAAAAAAAATTTAATATTAATTTAGTTTAAGGATTTTCTATTTATAAATTTTAACAATATAGAAGAAGAGAACTTGCACATGTTTCAATTTTTTTGCTAATAGAGTAAAGTGCAATATCCTAACTATGAGCATGGTCAGAAGCTCATTTGGCTAAATTCCATTCCCGAGGAATGTAAGTAAAACTCACAGACTCCAGAGAATTAAAAAAGAGAAGAATTTGATTAACAATTGAAACCAATTTCCAACTAACATCCTCAAGTGCCTACCAAATAAGCAAGTTCACAACTACTTGGGAGTTAGACTCACAGATAATCTTGCACCATCCCCTCAAACAACATTTTTACACAACATATAAAATGGCCAAAGCCTCCATGAGATTATTAGTATGACAACCCTTATGCACTGAGAAAATAAATTGAACTTTTGTAGAGCTGGATCGAGCCACACCTCCAATGCTAGCAAGACCTAGATTCTCCTACAAAGAACCATTAATATTGACTTTAAGAATTCCAATAGGAGGAGGAGGAGATCAATGCCCCTCACAATTCACACATCGCTTCCCCTACTGTGTAGGATGTTTCAGCACACTATGATACCATTGACCCACAGTCCCTAGGGTCTCATCCTAAAGATGAAAATTGAGGTGATTATAAATACCAAGATCAATAGTTCCTTGAAGAGAGTGGAAGATCTTCCACCAAAGATGAAAGGCACCAATCTAGACATCTTGAAAGATTTCTTGATTCCTCTAATATGGCAAAGAATAAAAGAGGGCCCAATAATGCACATGTTCCAATTATTGTTCATTAGATTTGTTAATTAAAAGTTCCTTAAAAAAATATTTAGTGGGGGAAGAAAATTAGTGATTAGATCATTGTGCAATTTTATTAGTACTACCAGTTCATGATTATTGAGACATTCATGCATAAAAGTTGGATCAATTGTGCAAAGATTTTGGTTATCAAAGTGAAGTAGTAATAGGGAAATAAGGAATATGCTTGAAACATAACTTTGAATGACCACTTTTTGACACTCGTGGCAATAATATATTCCACAAGATTTATCTTTGATACTCAAACAATACGAAGACAACCAAAAAACATGTCAAACTCTAATGCACCGTTTGCTAGCTTATTGTGTGTGAAGTTAGCTATAATAGCTACTCATGCTTTTATACTAATATCCTTTTCTCCTAATATCCTTAAATGAATGAAATGTATTTACTTATTTTAAAAAGTGACAAATCATGTGATTATGCAACATTTAATTACATTAATAAAATATAAATTAGTGCAGAACTAGGAGTCAACTTATTTTTAGACATTTTTTATATCTTGAAAAAAAAAAAGATGATGTGGCATCATAGTCGATGATGTGCTTGTGAAACCTTAGTTTAATGACATTGTTGTAAAACCTTAGTGTTGTGGTCCCACAACACATGCTCCATTCCTTCCAAGGAATGGGGATCCCTGCTTTTCTCAGACTCCCGAACTCATAGTTCAAGATTTGGGAAAAAGTGTATGAGTCAAAATCATAAAAGATCAAAAAATTCAAAAATCAAAAATTCAAAAAATTTCAAAAAAAAGAAAAGAATAATAATAATAATTTTTGCATCACATAATTAAGGCACAGGGCATGCTGTACACGTGCGCACTTGTGCCAAGGCATGAAGGCGCACTCCGCAGGTGGGCAGGGTTATAAAACCCCTGCCCCCCCCACAAAGTCTTCATTCATTTGCTTTTCATGAAGGGCACTCCAATGAAGGTGAGCGCTTAACATTGTCCCCACGTGGTGCTTCTCACCCGCACACACTTAACACACCACACCCATGTGGTGCTTCATGCCCATGCACTTCTCCTTTAATGTGCTCCACCCATGTGGCACTTCGCGCCTCGCGTGCCGCTCCTTGGGCCGCACTTGCACGTGCTTAACACACTGTACCCATGTGGTGCTTCACACTCACATGCCACTCCTTTGGTCGTGCCCACATGTGCTTAATGCGCTTTGCCTGCGTGTGTCATTTTGTGTGCCTGTGTGCCCATCACATCTAACCTCCTCCGCTATGCACCTCCATTCACTGCAACACACTTTCATTCGCCGCATGCCCTAGCAAAGTGCCACTAAGCGGCCTTGCAAACCCTAGCCGCGCACGCATGCATCCATTTTTTTCACCCCCACTTTTTTTTTAAATGGAAAAGATTTAAAAATAATAATAATAAGGTAAAAATAAAAAAATTTAAAAAATAAAAAAATAAAAAAATAGAGTGAAAATAGATTTTAAAAAATAATTAAAAGTGCCCAAATTGGGTGTTTTATTTTTTTTCTTTATGTTTATTTCCAAGTCTTTATTATTTTGAACTAATAAATATTTTTTTTCCATGTTGTGTAGATCGAAGATTGAAATGGCATCCACGTCTAGAATGGCACCCAAGCTTGTCATATTCAAGTTTCAAGGCATACCCTCGAAGTCAAGATTTCATGATGACCATGCAGAAATTAGGGATACTAATTTAGGGCACACTGATCTAGGAGAATTCCTCAGAATCTATAACAAACCAATTGAGAGATCAACTCTAGGATCTTCAATGATTCAATCCAGGTTGGTAAATGCAACATCGCATCTTGTATCAGTACAATCAATAGAACTAATCACAACATTGGCACAACATTTTGTTTCTGACGAAAGGGTGGTCAAGAGTGTCATTGGAGAGGTTGTGTTGGATCTATGACCCGATAACATTGAGAGGGTCTTCCATCTCCCAAGAGAAGATTAACTCATTAGACTCTCATATGAAGTAGCTGAGAGATGGTACAGGGAACACTAGAAATAGGCAATGAAAATCATCCAATCCTCCTACCTCATTGAGAAGACTCCTTTAGGCAAGATCATAGGGAAAGTGGATATGACTCAGGGATATATGAAGGAGGACATTGGATATTCTATCATTCTCTTGAGCAGAGTTATGGGCTTACCTGGAGTAGGCCACCTCATCACTTTCATGGTCAACTTCATTGAGACCATAGAGCAGAAAAGATACCACTGGACTGAGCCACCACACTAAGTGAAAAATTTTGTGAGAAATTGGGAGCAGTAAAGGACAAGAAGAATTTCTATATGAATTCTTACATAGTATACCTACTTGCAACTAAGGCGACAAACTATCCCAGTTTGTACAAGAGAGGCAGTATGCAGGATCCTAATGCCTGGCCATACATAGTCTACCCTCAGCTAGTAAAGAAGAAGCTCTTGACACAAAGAAAAGACTATAGAATCATGAATGATGTGTTCATTTTATTCATTGAGGGAGATTATGGGAAGAGGTTATCTGATGAAGCCAAAGCACATATTACAGTTCTTGAGCCTACTTTATCCAGTTCAAAATGTTCACACGTCTGTGGGTAGCTAGTGCCTCCAATCCTAAGAAGCTTCCCAGGTATCCTAGTGAAAAACTAGTGCTATTGGAGATTGCACGAAAAATTGAGTTAGTATATGAAAAGATAAAGAGACAACAGAGGCCTTGCTAGGCATGGCCCCTGGTCATTGGACCATACTAGGTGAAACGGAAACAAGATATTCTGTCCTTCAAGTGGGAATGGGAGGATTATCCTCTCGAAGAATACAACTCTCCTTGTCCATACTTTGACAATATAGGGAGAGTGGAGAGTCTAATAGGAAAATAATTCCACCATGAGGATGTTGTTAAAGATCACTGGATGAACGTAATAAATGACTACGATGTCCACATAAGGGACTATTGTAGGATGACTTTGTATCTAGTAGAGAAGGCTCTCCAGTTGAACATTCCAGAGGAAATAAGGCAATAGGATTCTAAGGAGTTACTAGACCCCCTATTCAACTCAGAAAAAATTGGTGAAAGACCTATTATGAATGCTGAGGTTGATAGGGAGGAGGTCGATGATATTAATCATTGGGTGAGGCATGTCGTCAGAATAATGAAGGATTGGATCAAGAAACCTTTTCCACTTGATCCAATACCTGATACAGTGATCTTTCATGCGCATGCTTGTCTAGAAATAGGTAGAGGGAAGAAAGTAACAATTCCTACCTTTGCAGTCCCATCTCCTATCAAGCTCGAGATAGTATACCAACTTGATCACTCAGTTGGATACTATCACCCTCCAAAGAGGAAGGGAAAGAATAAAAGGAAGAGGACCTCCCCTTAGAGGATTCAAATAGAACAAGCTAAAGAACAGGCACCTCCCCAATAGCAAGAAGATAGTGCATAAGGGTCCCAAGATACTAGAGCTACTCAAGTCCAAGATGAACCTCAATTGCCTCCCATTGTGCCCTGCCAACCAGAAGAGGGAGAGATTCCAGGTGTGTGTGCTTGATAGTCAATCATATGTAAACTTTTCTTCTTTTGGTGGCTTTATACCATGTGATATCGAGAATGGTTTTCCATTGTAAGACTACATGTCGGTGAAAAAAATTTAAAGATGTCATAGATAAATGATTAAAGTGGAATTTTAGGTCAAAGTGACAATTTTAAATTAGAATGTTGGATTTGAGGCTTTAAATATCTTTACATTATTAATAAAGAAGATGTGGCCTGTAATTCAAATGAATTTTATAGATATAGCAAAAAAGAACACATATTTAAGATCATTCTAAAAATATTGAAAACCTCATTAATCAAAATAGCAATAATGAATGACTATTATATACAAACTAGTTGTAGAATACTTTTCACAATAATGAAAACACATATTCAAGAAATTTTCGATAAAAGTATTTGAAAATCTCATTAATCAAAATAGAAATAATGAAGGACCAGTTTTAGAATAGTACTCACGATATATATCATGCCCCATTTATGACAAAACTAATGAGTATCCTTTTCAAGAATCATCCCATGAATTTGGAAATGACTACAATTCTCCACAAGAATATCTTTGATAATTGTGTGCCTTTACAAGAATGCCATGAATGAATTTAGACCAAAAGAATCGTTGGTATCTAAAACTTTTAAAACATTTCTTGGTCATGTAAAGAAATATTTTCTAGAATTGAGGAATCAGGAAGGAAGCACAATTTGGTGATAAATAATGCCAATTTGGTGATAAAGAATCATGAGAAGCTTTTTTTTTTGGCATGTGGAGCCTCAATGAGCTAATCACAGTAAAAAGCCTAAGAAGAGAGATGCTCATCCTGCAAGGAATATTTGGGGTATGGACAAGGAATATAAACCCTCAAGAAACACACATCCTTTGGAATGTCATCATAGTGTACCACATCACTAGGAAGGGAGACTCTGAAGGGAATCACATATTGGATGAAGGTTTGTATGAGATCAAAGATGCAATTTTTTTATGATGGAAACAACACGAGGAGTTATTGTTGACAATTGGCTATATGTAGATATGTAAATATTGTCATTAACGGAAACACATGATGTACATGCTTATAGTAAACCTCAGAAATAAAGATACTTAGATTTTTGGTACTTAGGAAATTGTCTAAGTATGGAAATGGTTTACAACAGTGTATTGTTTTATGTATAACTTGTTTATATGATGTTATTCCTAAGAAAGAAGATATATGGGAATAGTATACATGTTAATGATGATATAACCTTAGAATTCAGTATAGACAATATGGAAAAGAGATATTTAAGATATACAAAACATCAGAATGAAAGGTAAAGGAATTATTTTATTTACAAAATAATTACTTGACCAATTAGGGATGACATCCTAGATGTTTACTCTAGGTTGGGAAAGTTTCTTTTGGTCATAGACAACCTAGAAGTAATTTGTGAAAAGGCATGGTATTTATGCAAAGACATCTTGCGAGATTATTAGGAAGTAACATACAAAAGTTGTGAATGTGAAGTTTTGTATCATATTTAGAAGCAATTTTTTGATAACGTGATTTTATGATCCGAGATCGAGCTGAGGTCAAAGATTAGCTGAAATAAGGTACAACATCCATACTTATATATTCAATGAAATTTAATTACTTGTTTGGGCAGTGAGCTCTTCTTGTAATTGAAAGTGCATGTTTGGGTAGTGAACTCTTCTTGCATATATTGTACCACAACTCCTAATAGGGTTGGAATCTCCTAATAGGGATTCAACGTCTCCTAAAAAGGACTCATATGTACTGAATGAGTTTATAGACTCCTAATAGGGTCCATCCTCTAACAAGGAACAATTATATTAGTACATCATCTTGTAGGCATCATCCCCACTAGGGTTTTCCCTTGGCTAAGGTTTCCCTAGTTAAAAAAATATGGTGTTATGAGTTCTCTCTATGCATGGTTACTTTTACTGTTTAGCATTAATTATTTACTTTCTTATGCATGGTTCAAAATAATTAATAATATCTAGTTGAGGAAAAAAGTTATAGAATACTAATTCACACCCCCCCCCCCCCCCCCGCCCTAGTATTCCCTATTTCTAATAGTTATTTCTTGTTCTTATAAACATATTACTCCACAAAATACAAATCCTTTATCTAATAAATAATTTCACCCTATTCCAAAAGGATGCATTCGAGATGAGAACAAACAGACAATTGGGTAAAAACGAAGAAAGAATGATGTGAAAATATTGGAAGCAAATTAGAAAATATAACTATGAACAATCAATATAGAAAATTAAAAATAAGTCCTAGTGAGAATGTAAGTACAAGATGAAGAATCTAGTGATCTATTTATATTAAAAGTTAATGGAAGTTAGACTAGATTATAAGTATATTATTAACACTTCTCCTCATGTCATTTAACATAATATAAAGGTTTTGACCAACAATGAAAACATATAAAAATCATACCATCAAGGGTATAGGATTTTTTCCTTAGAAACAAAGATGTCCAGTGAATATTTTCAATAGTAACTTATAGAGGGAGTTGGTCCTAAAATTGCAAATTAGGCCTAATCTTGCTCAATCTAGGTGAAGGGAATTAGGAGAAAAAAACCAAATTCTCATTCTTTGATACTATTTCATAGCTTGAAAAGAGTTTCTAAATATGCAATTTAATTTGGGGTTCATTTAGGATTTATAGGAGAAAAAACTCAAATACCTCATTAGGAGGGCTAATTTTATCATGTCTCTTTTAGCCCTTACTGTAGCAAATTGGATTGTGGGTTTTTTTGTGGACAAGAACCAAAGTATCTATGGTTACATGTTGATTCTAAGTAACATATAAACATGTTCATTCTATATAAAAAATAAATTCTAATTTGATTATATCCTAGTTAGTAAAGTGCTTGTGGAATGGTAGTCCTTGGGAAGGAATAGGATTCAAGGTTTGTTTGGTTGGAGAGTTTGTAACTCTACCAAGAATTGTTGGATTATCTTGTTAGATACCTTAGGAAGGCCACTAATGAGTAGACTATTGGATGGTCATTAAGATCTTATTAAGAAAAATGTGTTTGGTTAGTTAAACCACAATCCCCTCTACATCATATTGGTAGCAAATCCATTATTGTTGTGATTGGTTTGACTATTGCTTTGGTATATGTTAGTCACCAAAGAATAATTATTTCTAGAAATATCATAGGCTAGAATAATGAAAAATATCAAAATTCAGTACTCTTATTTCAGTTGTAATAGAATTGAGTTGTGTTATATAATTATTTGTGTATTTTGTGTTTAAGATTTTTTTCTATTCTAATAGAGCTTCAACCACATTTATTTTTCAAACAAGTCCCATAAATGTAGTTTGCGAGGGGATTAAAATATTACTGATTGTTATCCTTTATTTGTAAAAGATCAAGTAATAATTTGATATTCATGCATAGAATATCTCAAGAAAGGATCGAATACAATAATGTTGATACATGAAAGGGATTAGTTATATTGTCCATTCTTTTTCGATGCATATCAATGACCTGAGCTTATAATAATATTGGTTAAAGTTAACTAATATAATCTAGGTCATTGTTATAATTTGATTAGTTAATAGTGAAGCCATGCCATGAATGGACATGGCTCCACATCATGGAGACATGTCCTTTCATGACATGTCTCCTTCATAACATACTTATACCAATTTCTCAAAGCTAAGAGAGATATCAAAATCTATTAATATTCTCTCATTTTGGTGTTTGGTGATTTCAAAATTGATGAATAATATAAACTTAGATCTTAAATGGGATCTTTAACATGGTATCAGAGCCTAGTTAAGAGAAAGATCAGATTTATTAAAAGAGATACCTCTTCTATGATGGCAGGTTCTATGGAGTTTGAAAAAATCTCTATTGATGTTTGTCGATGCAAGCTCAGCTATCTCAAGAATTTTGTTTGCTCTTTCTTGAGATAATGACTATACTCCAAAATCAGATAATAGTATGCAAGATCACAGAGTAACTTAGGTGTAGGATAGATAACCATGATCAGGTTGGGAAATATACGAATAGACCCTCCTATGAAGCATGTGTGAATTAATTAATATAAGGAACATTAAAATTTTCAGTTCTTGCTTGACAAAGATGGTAATCAATGAGTCTATTCTACGATGAAGGAAGAATCAAGCTCAATCTGATGAAGGAAGAATCAAGATCAACCTTATTCACAAAGTCACAGTCACATCATTGAGTAATAGCCACCACATAAGATTTCATTCTTGCGTGGAAGCATGTTAGTTGTCAAGTTCCAAGGAAATATGACAATGTTTGTCTTCCAATGCACTAAATAATAACAGGTCATTGACGTTAGCGCTGCCAAGTAAATGTTTATGATAGCCTATGAAGCATGATTGTCCTATAGCATTCTAATATTATTCTTGGCTAAGCATCAATTCAATTAGGAATTCACCATAATCCCTACAAATATATGAGAATTTGAAGTTTGAACATTGGCCAGAGTTTCTAAAAATATTCCTTAGTGTTACAACATTCTTGTGATCAAGATGTTTAATGAGCATGGAGAATAGAAAATGACTAGAATGACCTACAAATTGAAATATCCACATATAAATTATAATTTAACCAAAGTATTTTGAAAGTAAAATTCAAAATTCAAATTAGTAGATATCATATATAAACCTAGCTAGAGATGTAGCTAATGAAGTTTAACTTTTGCATATTGTAATTTGTAACAAGGATAATAAATTGTAAAGTTAGAAATGTTACCTACTTTGTCCATTAAGCATTGCATGTCATATAGAACACATAGTGTGAGTCAATTTTGAAGGGACTAGTGTTTCCCACTATTAAAAAATGAAACATAAGTTCAAGTAGACAATGTATTGTGGTGGCTTCCTTTGCTAATTTGGCCATGTTTTGAAGACAAATCTTTGACCAAAATTTAGGATCCTCTACTTCCTCCTTGTAATATTATTCAACATATCACCACACTCAAAATAAACAATAAGAATAGTTCATGAATCAATGTATACTTTAGAATGATATAATATCATTTGTTTCCACTATTCAAATTCTTCTTCATGTATCCCAATTTACAACAAAAGTTATCAAATGCAATTAAACGTGATTGCAGATAAATAGAAACAATAGAATACCTTAGAGATGAATAATTTGAGGCAATCCCATAGTAAGCCATTCTTTCAAATCCTTCATACGCTACAACTAAATTTCATAAATAAATGAGTTCGACTATGGTGTCCTTCTGCATTGCCTGAAACCAAGAGATTGACATAGTTAGTTGTCATGAAATCATAGCTTAATGTTGAGATTCACTTGGTTTGAAGAATAGTTTAATATTCTCTACTAATCAGGGCCAATCATGTGAAGATGGAAGCTCATTTGGCCTAACCGCATCTTCCCCCCCCCCAATATCTAAATTCCCTGTTAACATCTAAAATTTGTTCATTCTATTAATAAAATGTAACATTCATGAATTATCACATGATAACATTCAATAACACATTAGTTTCAATAGAACATTGACATTAACATTGAAACATAAGATTCATTAGAACATTCACATGAACATTCAATAGAACATAAATAAAAAATCTATACATAAACATCAATCATTTTCAAATAAGTTACATAAGTTACATGAATCTTTTCTTTTATTCTCTTTTTCCTTTTTTTTTCCTTCCCTATATTGTTACAAAGGCATATCCATGTCAGCATCGATATTCCATCTCACCCGTAAACATGCACTCACTATCCTTTGCAATAAAACATAAAAGGGTTAAATTTTTAAAAATTGAGACTTTAAAGATTTTAAAGAGTATTGTAGCCCTCTTTACCTTGTCCAAGCACATTATCTTTCCTGTCGACTTGGACCTCATCACACTCATTAGGAACAACCTTTGCATACCTTGCAACTGCAATACAAGATGTTTTTTTAATCCCAACACATATTATAGTTAAATTTGTATTGCTACACCAAATTAAACTTAAAATGTATACTTGTATTAATAATTCAGAAATCAAAAATTGAATAGAAAATATATACCTTGAGTACTAGGTTCAACATTCGAATTGCCTTGTCCATGGTGCTCGACTACTATATCAGGATTGGCAGGCTGCAATCCAATGTAAATGATTAGTGCATTTATATCAATTGACTAAAGTATTTAATTTGAAATAAAATTCAATTGACTTATTTACCTCATCGACCGATCTAGCAGAAGAACCTTGCACACTCATTGCTCAGAGTCATTCAACTGCAGCTATATAGCCTTTTGTGTAGCCTAATTTCTTATCTTCAGGAAAAAAAATTTAAACTCCACTTTTTTTGGGGATCATGAATTTTTTTGTAATAAATTTCATTAAAGACAAAATTGTTTACAATTTATAAATATTTTCATATAATTTTTCATTTACTTATATTTTTTACAACTCGTGCAACAAGTTTTGAATATCCACCTGAGTAGAGCTTGTGTTGCTCGTGCTTTTATTTTCTTGCTTTAGTTGCCTCGGATGTGTCAGGCAACCTACGTGAAGTTTGAAATATGTTATATCACATAAGTAGGAAGAGTAATTATTACATAATTTCATTCTTAATATTATGACATACCTTCTTTTCTTGGGTTGTACTAGTTCTCCATCTTCTCTTTATTTTATCTCAGTGGCATCCTTTATAAGATTATCCCACTCAATATGGGAATATGGGGGGCACTGATAACATGGTTTTTTTTTCATTTGGGTCCTATAGTTGAACCTAATAGACTTCAAAGCTTGGCCCACTTTCTCAAGGAGCCTAAGTCCTTGAAAAATGTTGGGTCCAAAAAGTGATGTCATGGCATCAAATGAGTTGGTCCTTTAACTCTTTCGCTTGCAAATTCCACCTTTTAAGAAAAGAAAGAAACTATTAGATTCATAAATGAACTGAAGCTACCTTTTAATTTACTTGAAGAAAGTGATCAAATTAAGGAAACATGATCTAGCAATGAAATCAATATATGATACCTTGTGTGTATGTTTGGCCCAAATATACACAAATATTCATCATTAAGTTTTTCATAAAATATATTATTCCTTGCAAAATAATAATGTGATTAGTAGTTATTGCAAGAGGTTGTGTGGGAGGTTAGTACATTTGATTATGGATATAAGATTGTATAGTAAAAGAAAGGATCAATCTTTAAAGTATCTAGAAGTTGGGGTGCTTTCAGGAGAAGACCATCTTCATTGCTAATGAGCAATTGATCACAATTCTTTAATGTTCACGTACATGTAACACATGAACACCTAGGAAGGTCCTCATCACCTTCTACATAAAATAAATCCGATATTACAAAATTCCCCTTAAGAAATAATAGTTCAAGTAAAATAAACACATGAAAAATGAGAGAGAAAAAGATGAATCAGCTTACCATTAGGCGGTGTCACCGCATCTTTCATTGAGCTATGTGTTTCCAAATTTGTAGTTAGAAGTGCCTCTCCAGTTTTGTTCCTTGTACTAGGTAGTGTAGTGAATAGAGTATCAATGGTAGGAGATGAAAAATGATATTGTTAGAGCACAATAAAACAAGATTGTTAGAGCTATTAAAAAAATATTGTTCAAGCAAAACACAAGTGTAGGATAGAACATGTGATGTACTTGAACCACTTGAAGTATCATCCTCTAGGGGATCACCCCTTAACATCCTTACCATCCTCTAAAAAATAACACATGCATTTTATTTAATGACATAAATAAAAGATTATACTATAAAAAGTGTTATTGAACTTTTGTTATAATTAAAAACTACATTAACACTTACTGAATATGTGCAAACTAGGGTCAATAAACTATTGGTCTTATCTTGTGTTGTAGGAGTCTGAGGTTGAGTTAATGCCACTTCTAATAATTTTTTTCCTATATCATTAATACACTTTTTCAATGCAACCATAGGATCAGGGGCTAAATTAAAATCAATAGTAAATTTAGCCAGCTCATCGTAGCATGGCTCCTCATCCTTGTGGACTACTTTTTCCTTTCCCTTGTCCTGATCAACACTCATTTGCGAGAAAAATATTATTAGCTCTATATTTAAAATCAATCCAAAATAGTAGTAAAGAATAAAACATAATAAAAAATATGCATTAACATATTTCTTGTATCTAATTTGTACAACAACAATGAGTTTTACTTGTGGGGAAGAAGAACCATCATCACCATGCAGATCCTGTGGTTGTTGATCCATACTGTAGCCCTACATTTCACAAAAAAATCATTGAGACATGTTAAAACACGTGTTATTATTCTAAGGTAGCAAAAAAAATATTCAAATTTAATGGTACGTTTATCTTCATTGCTTGGAGTTGATTTTAAATGTGCATAGTACTTACCACCTCACCTAGGATAATGGCTTTGTTTGTATCTATGTAATTCAAATTGTAATCAATAAAAAACTCTTCATCACCATGTATTGATTTTATCACACATACAAATACGTGATTTCCCTCGTGCACCTCAAATATGTGATTGGGTCACTTCTTAGTTGATGCAGGTCATGTACTATTTATAAAACTTGTAATATTCTCTAATGCTTTTGGCCTTTCATCAATGTATATAGCTATATGTTTACTTTATTCACTAATTTTTTGTTGTTCATAATTGTTGCGAGTGCATACCTACACATACTTTTTTTATATCTAACAATCTACATCCAACTACTGTAATCATAGAAATGTCTGACATACTCCATTAATTCAACAACCTTGTTGTAAGACATTGTTATGCCATCCATGTAAAATAGGCCCAAACCACGTAATGAGGATGGTGCTATGCAATATATCCTCTCTCTAACACAAAAAATAGTGTTTATTGGAGGAAGTTCATTGGGGACCCATTGTTTCTATAGATGTTTGTACCTAAAAGGAACATCAAAGTCACCTTTACTCTCATCATCTTAATAATATCACCCCCCTTGAGCAAGGAAAAATTTCATGCACTTATTGAATTTCTTTATGATATTTTGACCTCAAGTCGATCTCCTTCATTTAGACATACTAAATGTCTCACTTTCTTCTTCCATTCCTATATTTTTCTTGCTTGAGGAAGACAAATTTGACAAATACATATTCACTAGTATCCAAACTCCACAAAATAAGAGAGATAGGTGGAAATGAGAGAGATATTTTACAAATGGTAAAAGACATTAATCTCTATGGGGTGTACTAACTTATACCTAGTGATCCATGATACTGTGTGGGAATCTCATGAAAGGGCTTCACATTTCTGCAATAGTAAATCAATTGTCTTATGTTAGCTAAAAAAATTCATGATACACATACTCAAAATTCCATAGAATATTAGCATCACGTATGAATTATAAAAACTAAAAGGTTATAATCATCATCATCCTCCTCATCATCATCATGATTAGTAGAAGCATCATCATCGTGATCATCTAAAGCATCAGAAGCATCATCTAGTTAATGTTTATATTCGCACATATGGCTTTGAAAGAAAAAAATTGGTGTAATTAATGTGTCTATCTGCAAAAATATTGGACATGTTGTACTTAATGTTTATATCTACACATATGGTTTTGAAAGAAAATTTTGGTGTATTTATGCCTCTTCATTTTGATTTTGTTCGAGAGAAGCCCGTCAATGGTAATAGAAAACAAGAATGCATTTTCTAAGAGTTTACAATTGTTCAACAAAATTAATGTTTTACAAGAAAATGTACCTGAAGAACTTTTAGCTCCTAAGCAAGAATGTTGTGTTGATATTAGATCTACCTTGCCTACTCCTAATGGGTTGGGATATTATTATTTGTCCCCATTGCATTCACTTTGATAGCCATGTTAGGGAGGTGATCTCTGTTAGAGTAATTAATTAATTAATAATTATTTATTCTATTTACTTAAGCTTACTTAGGTTAATGCATTTATTTAATATTTAGTATTTAATACATGTAGTGATGAGTTGTTGACAACAAGGGAGTTTGTTCCCTTCTAGCATGTTCCACCTTTTTATGGAAGAGTGCTTAGTTGTCAACCTTATCTTCTACCTCTTTCCAACTTGTTCTACAAGCTTCCATGAGGCCTTTATATTCAGGCTCTCTCATTGTATTTTCATTATGCATTCTCATTGTAAATACAATTTCATTGTTTTGCATTATTTCTCTCTCTCATGTCCATTTAGGGTTTTTCCCAAGCTCCACCTCTTCCTTCTTGGTTTCCCTTCGATAGGTTATTTTGCATGTAGGTTATCTTGGCGACTACAAAGTTGGATTTCATCAACTCCTACATGGTATCAGAGCCTCCCTGCTATTGCTTCATTGAAGGTTTTTTGAAGTCGCGATCCGGAGACACAAACCCTAGTTTGGTTGTTCATTTTTCATCAATCTAGGGGAAGAGTATTTTTTTAGAACACTTTGGGCCCAAACAAACACTACCATTGGATTCGAAAGGCCATTTACAGTTAGAATTCATATAAAACTTATCAATTTTGGAGACAGGGCTCCAGGAGGTTAAAAAAATTAAGATTGGGGGCTTCCATATGGTCGTACAGATGATTTGCACATTAAAATAATTTTAAAAATGTATTTAGGGCCACACCACTGTGGCACTACCCAGCAACCACCGCAGGACCACCTGCGCTCAGCTAGAGTACCACATGCGCCCAGCAGTGCCACCTAAACTCCTCTCGATCGCTGCTGAATCTCGGTTGCTGCCTGACTGCACCTCTTCGCTAAAAGCACGTCCAGTCTTTGCTACTCCTAACGATGCTCAGCCAATGGTTCCTATTCCTCTGCCGATCCAGCATTCCATTTCTCCACTCAGTCTCAGTCACCTGCTTTATCAGTAGTTGGTGGACACATTTGCTGCCTCATCAACGCGTGACACATGGTAGGACTACCACGTGGCACTTTTCCACATAGCCCCTACCACGTTAGCCATACCACCATGTGTCATCCATGTGGCACTGCCACGTGGTAGCCACATGGCCTCTTTTTTGCTATGACGGCCATCAAATTTTACCTCATGAAATGTTGACATCAGTGCTGCATCACCTCTTGCACATCTCCAATGTCCTTTTTGACCTACCTTCAATTTTTTGGCCATAACTTGAGCATACAGAGGTATTTTTCTAATCCAAAAGAAGCGCCGAAAAGATGATTCCGAGACAGAGACATTGGTTAGGTATTTTTTTGTTTTGATGCAATTTTGTTGCTCATTTTTCAGTTGAAGTCTGAAGTTCTATTTTTATCTCCAGCATGCATATCTTTTGCATCCCATGTCAATTTTTTGAAAATATTATATTTTTGAAAAATTAGTTTTGTCATCTTTTCGAAAATGTAGTCTTTTTCCTTAGATTTTAGCCCATGCTTTTTCTATCATTTTTTTGGCATTTTTGCTATATGGTGGATATCTTGGGTGTTTTAGGTCCAAGGATTGTTTTCCTGGCATGGTTTCTTTTTTTTTAGGCTGTACTTTCTTTTGTTTCAGGTTTTTTCCTATTCTGATCATTGTAGACATCATTTGTAAGCACTTTTTTGTATACGCACTAAGATAAAGTGCCACTTTTACATTCGGGTTCATGAACATTATTTTTGAGTTAGTTGTACTTGCACTATTTTTATAAAGCACCATGGGGGGATAGTTGTTTTCTATTTTAGGCCTTCTTCCTTTTTTTTTTCCATGTAGTGTCGTTGTGACCGTGTCTTTATAGGTGTTTGTACTTTTTCCTCTCTCCTCATTCTTGGGTCGTTTGCAGGAGATTTTTGGCCCACCTTCTCAGTTGCCTATCATCTCACCTCGACTGTATTAAGGGGGGGTTATGTTGTTGTTCTAATGCATCCTTGGTTCAATGGTTTGATAGTGTAAACTATGTATTCAGTGGTTAATCCTATATACGAGGTGATTGCAATGGCTGGCTACCTATGCATTTCGATGAAATGGATCATCTACCATATAGACACGCATAGTTCGTGCCCTCTTCTTCCATGGAGGTTCTTTAGATCAATAGTTTCTTTCTGATGGTAGATTTTGTGGCTTCTTCATGCTTCAATGATGCTCTTCATGATCACTCATTGTTCCTATTTTAAGGGACATTCCCCTAGTTGGAGGTTTCTTCAGTTCTTCACTAGGTTCTTACCTCTTTTTGGGGGAGGGTTTTTCCCATGTGGTTTTCTCTCTTTCCCCGTTTACAAAGGTTGCATTTTCTTGCATTGTACATGGGTTCCTAACATGGCCTTGTTGCCGAGACCCATTATACATTTTCATCTTAGTTTTTGTGAGCTTAAGGCATTCTCGTAAGTTACACTTAAGGGGGGGTGTTAGAGTAAATAATTATTTATTTATTTATTATTTATTCTATTTACTTAAGCTTACTTAGGTTAATGCATTTATTTATTATTTAGTATTTAATGCATGTAGTGATGAGTTGTTGACAACACGTGAGTTTGTTCCCTTCTAGCATGTTCCACCTTTTGTGGAAGAGTGCTTAGTTGTCAACCTTATCTTCTACCTCTTTCTAGCTTGTTCTACAAGCTTCAATGAGGCCTTTATATTTGGGCTCTCTCATTGTATTTTTGTAATGTATTCTCATTCTAAATACAATTTCATTGTGTTGCATTATTTCTCTCTCTCATGTCCATTTAGGGTTTTTCCCAAGCTCCACCTCTTCCTTCTTGGTTTCCCTTCGATAGGTTATTTTGCATGTAGGTGATCTTGGTGACTGCAGAGTTGGATTTCATCAACTCCTACAATCTCACCTAGTTCATCCTCATGACTTTGAAGTCCTTAATCACAATCTTGGGTGCTCAAATTAATGTCCAATAGATTTGCACCTTAGGGCCCTATTTGATCATTATTTGAAAGGACCTCAATGTCAACCATGAAATGTCTCTCAATATGTTTAGAGGTTTAGAGGTAATGTCACTCAACTACTCACTAAAGTTATTCTTCAGTTGGCTTCCATTGTTGGGCCAGCATATGGAGCCTTTATATCCAACCATTCATTATAAGTTGTAGAATGCACTTCATGCCTGGCATGCAAGTGATGCATCTGCATATACAATATTATCACCTTGAAAAACTATATTTTCTCCTGCTACTTGTGAACAACTAATTTTTCAAATTATTTTCACATGAAAAATTATTTCTCTATCTTCAACTAACCTAAATCCTTGCTTCTCCTAGCTATATTGTTTCTCTATTGTTATATATTGTAGAATAGATTTTTAATTTCTTTCTCCATGTTTTTATGATGCATAGAAAAGCCCATATCATCTTAGGATAACACTAAGGAAAGTGGTTGCAAATATATGAATAGAAGACTCTAAAAGGAGTTCAATTAAATAAATAATTTGCATGTTTGATTCTATTTAATGAAATAATAAACTAGCTAATCATCATATACTTAGAACGATCAAAGTATGCACAAAGTAAGATCTTGGTACATAAAATTCAAATAGGGAGTCATATTCCTAAAAAAGTCATAATATGCAATATGAATTACAGTGAAGAGATCAATTTCTTTTATAGAAATAATTAGTCCTAGAAAGATGCAAGAGCTAAATCAAACTAAATTTATAGTATAATAGAGCTAGATATGAAAGTTAGAAGTGCATGATATGCACAATTATAAACTAAAGCCCAACTAGACTAGAATATTATAAATTTAGGTTCGAATAAGTGAACTTAAGTTAGAGCATGAATGTACAAACATGTTCTTGATTATGTATAAAAATGCCTATGATGATATTCTTGAACATGTAGGCAATTAGTTAATGCAAGATTGTAATCTCTCTAAGCATGAAATGCATGAATAGGTCCTAACAACAAAATGCCTTCTTAAGTACCCTTACACAATGAAAGCCTCTCATCTTGAATCAATTGTTAAATATAGTGAACGTGTGGATTTCAGTACACTTAATCCTCTAATGCTCCACTAGATTGCACAAAATGTGAATAGCACTCTAATTATCACACAAAAGAATAATGAGACCATTAGGAGGAAAGAGAAACTCTATCATTAACTAATTAAGTTATTAAACCTTTTGACTATTAAGAATTGTTGCTTTGTACTTAGCCTTTGTAGATGATAATGCAATTAGAGATTAGTTCTTGTAAAAAAATGCAATAAGGCCTAAACCAAGATAAATAAAGAAAAAAAAGCTAGAAATAGACTTCCAATCATCAGAATCACAAACCCAATCTAAATCTTTGAATCCAATGATGCAAGAGTTGCTTGATGAATAGTATGTAACTCAAAATGCATTTGATAGTTTGCTACTAACTCATGTGGATCATGAGAAAAGTGAGCACATAAAGGTCAACCATAAAAGGAATATTAGGACAAGTATGTGTTAGGTATAAAAGATTTTCAAATGAAATATCAACTAATAAAGAAGTGATGTTAGTATTCAAAACAATACCCAGTTGAAAGAGTGTGGCAGAAGGCTTGGAATCCCTATAATGTCATTGTACAATAAGTAAACTGATGTGGAGGCTAATGTTATGGAATATGTATGCAGCTAGATCATTTTTGGTAAAGTTGATTATTCATTTTATTGTACCTAATCTGATGGTAGTTCTACAGGAATTTGTAATCAACCCAGCTAATCAACAACTAGACCAATTTAACTAGGTTATGGCTTGTTTCTTTCTAAAAATATCTGCTATGATATGTTTTTGTAAAATTACTTGTGAACTTTGCCCATTTTTTGTGGTTTGCATTATTTTTGTGCAGGATCTTGAGCTAAATCACTTAGCACAGGTTGAGTGAGTTTTATTGTTTTTTTATTTGGATTCTAGAATATATATGCAGCGAGATTATTTTTTCTATTGTGAGATAATATGTAATAAGCATCTTAAAAGAGATATCTCTGACTGTATAAATAGATAGATGTTTAGAAGGAAATATAAAGACATACATATTTACAAGGAAAAGAAATAAATGTTTACATACATACCTCTCTCACCCCTTGAAGCAAGAGCACGTAGATCACAAGGGCATGACACGGTAATGAAATCACAGAGAAAGAACACAACAATGAAAACATAGAGCAAGGGAACAACAAAAAAATGCAGAGATCACAAGGGTACAACAACCAAATTCATGGATCACAAGGGCATGACAACGTTCACAACTCTCCACCCTTGTTTCAACATTGGCCAAAGTTTCTAAAAACATTCATTAGTGTTACAACTTCACCAAAATCCCTACAAATATTTGAGAATTTGAAGTTTCAACATTGGCCAAAGTTTCTAAAAATATTCATTAGTATTACAACTCACTGAAGAAGAGTATCATTTCATAGTCCTGGCGAAAGTGCAATTTGTAATCAACCCAATTAATTAACAACTAGACCAATTTAACTGGGTTATGGCTTGTTTCTTTCTAAAAATATCTGCTATGATATGTTTTTGTAAAATTTTTTGTGAACTATGCCCATTTTTCATGGTTTGCATTATTTTTGTGTAGGATCTAAAGGTAAGTCACTTAGCACGGGTTGAGTGAATTATATTGTTTTATAATTTGGATTATGGAATATGTACCTAATCTAATGATAGTTCTACAAGAATTTGTAATCAACCTAGCTTATTAGCAACTAGACCAATTCAACTAGGTTATGACTTGTTTCTTTTTAAAAATGTCTACTATGATACGTTTTTATAAAATTTCTTACAAATTCTGCCCATTTTTCATGGTCTGCATTATTTTGTGTATGATCTTGAGGTAAGTCACTTAGCATGAGTTGAGTGAGTTTTATTGTTTTATTATTTGAATTCTAGAATATGTACCAAATCTGATGACATTTCTATAGGAATTTGTAATCAACCCAGCTAATCACTAATTAGCAACTAGACCAATTCAATTGGGTTATGGCTTGTTTCTTTCTAAAAATATCTGCTATGATATGTTTTTGTAAAATTTCTTGTGAACTCTGCCCATTTTTCATGGTCTGCATTATTTTTGTGCAGGATCTTGAAATAAGTCACTTAGCACAGGCTGAGTGAGTTTTATTGTTTTATTATTTGGTTTCTGGAATATGTATGCAATTGAATCATTTTTGTTGTTGTGAGATAATATTTAATAAACACCTTTAAAAAGATCTCTCTGACTGTATAAACATATACATGTTTAGAAGGAAATATAAAGAAATAAATGTTTATGAGGAAAAGAATTTTTTTTTTTACATATGTACCTCTTCTTTCCCCTTGAAGAAAATCGCAAAGAAAGGGCACATAGATCACAAGGGCATGACATGACAATAAAATTGTAGAGCAAGGGCACAACATAACAATGAAACCGTAGAGCAAGGGTACAACATGACAATGAAATCATAGGGCAAGGGCACAACAATGAAATGCATAGATCACAAGGGCACAGCAACCAAATACACCAATCACAAGGGCACAACAACATTCACAATTCTCCACCCTCGTTTGGAGCTCTCCACCTCTTTCGCGTGCATCTCTCCACAATCAAAATAAATGGAAAATAACTTATATCGTGTTTTCTTTTTTAATGCTCATGGGGGTGTTGCAAGTGCAACGCAAATGTTAGTATTGTGATGGCATTGAGGAGAATTGCCAAAAAAAACATGAAAATCAACATGAATTACACTGCCATCACAATTTGACCCCAAATGTTGTAGTAATCTTTTTTTCCCCTATGCATTATTTTCCATTGTGTATTATTTGACAAATTTCCTTATAAATGGGTTGATTACCATAAAGCAATTTGCTAGACTATCAATTCCATCTTCTGCACCTATCTTTTTCTTTGTATGTATCATAGTAAGTTTACCTTACTAGTCTAGTTTGCACACTCTCTCTCTATATATCTCTCTTATGAATGTTTCTTTCATCTTGGTTTAATATTGATGAGTACCTAAGTCACTTTGGGGCTCATTTTTTTTCCTTGTCTCATTTATCTTATGAGATCTTCTTTCCGATGCTATCGATCTACTTTAGTATGAGCATGTGTATAGACCCTTACTCATGCTAAAGTAGGTGTTAGACCAACTGATACTGATATTGAAAAGGTTGAAAGGTTAGATAATCGAGCTATAAAAGGTTGTAGGAGAGTTGAATCAGTTGTTGGTTTATCATTGATGTCAAGCCTACTAAACTTAATGATATCAATAAATCAATAAGCTAGATAATAACTTATGTAAGTTACCAAATCATCTGAAGGATGTGGTGTTGAGAAAATAAATGGTTGAGTAATGATAGACGATGCAATAATTAATTGATGTTAAGTGTATGAGCTTAAATGGGAAATTGATGAATTAGTCTTTGACAAGGTAATATTGGTTTGATTATTTTGCATGATTTGATGAAATGTTGAGCTGATACACGAGCATGCTACATTGGTCTATAATAAAGGAAGAAATTTTTGAAGTGAAAAAGACAAGGAATTAGTAAATGGTACCAAGCTTGAAATGTTGGTTGGTAAGAAAATATATTATTTGATGTAATGTTTACTAAGTATGGTTTAGCAAATTGAGGAACAATATTAACCAAGTGAGGAAGTGTTGCTAATCAAGATAGTGTCAATTGAGTGAACAATGTTAACCTTGATAATGAGGTTATTTGGTAAATGAAGAAGACAAGTCGAAAAAAATTGGACATTTTTTTACAAAATCAATTATGGGACAATATTAAGTGTGAATCTAGATTGTTCTAAAAGATTCCATTGAAGACAATAATTTGGTTCACAAAATCTATAGATGAAATTGGTTAGATAAGATCAGATTGGAGAGATTTAGGGAAAGCTTCATGATTTAGGAAAGTTCAACTATCAAGGTCAATTACAATTGGCACGATGCATAAAATATTTTACCTAGTGGTAGATTCAATGAATGTAAGCTGAGATGTGTTCAAATGGATGAGAGCAATTCAATGAAACCCTAATGAATGCGATTAAGTCGAAAAAATTGTCTATATAAGGGATGAACAAGAATGAGGTTATTTTTGAAAGTTGTTGATAACCGAACAAGAAAATAAGGGTATACCAAACACATGAAGTATGAACCTAGAGAAGAAAAGGGAAGAGTTGAAGTGTGTGTATTGATCATCCAAGCAAGGAAGAGTTTGAGGAGGAAAAGTGGGCAGACAGGAGATCTGAACAAGCAAAGGTAGTTCTATTTCATACAGGTCATTTAAGTGTTACTCTCTAAGCATTACAATCTCTTAGTCAAGTCAAATATTCCTATTTGTAAATCCTTTGTAAGGTTTCATTCTAAATAATGTACAAAGTCCTCTAATTGGGCCACTCATGAATAAGGTGGCAGATCTAGTTGATCTTTGGTGAGAATTTACAAGGTTGGCTCTTAACTGAGCTCACTTCAGAAGAATGAATTTCTCATTCGTTGTCAATTCTCATAGTAGTTTTTACCCAAATTGGGTTTCTACTTTAAAATATGGTGTTGATGTGTTTATGAGTGTTTACATGTTCTTTACTATTTCATATGCATGCAATTATTTACTATTGTAAGGGGCTTGAATCTATTACCAAGTTGTTTGTTGATAAGTTTAGAAGGGTATAAATTATTTTAAATGACATGTGATAACTGATTCACCCCCACCCCCCACCCCACCCCAGTTATCTAACAGTAGGGGATAAATGTAGTAATCATAAGCACCTTGATAAGGTGTAAAATTTACATTTAGTTGTCACTCTTTTTAGTGTGTTTATATTCTTTCATGGATTTGATTCCTTTAATTAATGATGTCTCTTAAATATATGTATGTCTTCTTTAATTATTTCATTCAACATTATCTTTTGTGTGCATAGGTTCTATTACCAAATGTGGCCTATTTCACATGTTTCCCCTTTTACACTCCATTTTGTATATTTTTAAAGATTGTTTTATCATATCAACTCTTGATTAGAATGAGAGCGATTTTTGCCTCGACAAGGCAACTTAAATGAAGAGGGATGCACTTTTTTCATGCTTGTCATTGGAACTCACCCTAGACATGCTAATTTGGGCCAAAATGTGAATTGGAGTTTGTTATTATGATTTTCCGTAGGGTTCTAAAATCAAAGTTGGCCTACTTTGGTTCTTGAACCCTAAAATGACATGGAGAGCTATAACTCACATTCTTCTCCCTCAATTTGGCATCTCATTTTGAAAATTTTACTTGCAAGCCAATCCATAGAAATCAAGCATTCATGCCATCAAGAAATCCAAGTAGAAAATCAAGTCAATTCAAAGATCAAGCATAGAAGTTATGGAGTAATGTCTAGATCCTAACATGCGTGAATGTGTTATTTTTCTTCCTATCCTAAGTCTAAGTTCAAGACTACATAAAGAAAAATTTCAAGCATATCCATGGGTCATCCAATGTTTGAGAAGGTATAATGTTTATCAAGCCTCTTCTACGAACAACATGTTTCTTCCTTTTATGCAATTTCATTTCATTTTCAAGGTCAATTCCTGAATTGGTGTCTAACTGAGGCAAACCCCTTTTTTTGTGTGCAAGTGATAAGTACAAAAGATTTTGATTTTGATTTTGAATGCCCAAATTATTTTCCTTAGATCTTAGGTTGAAGTTATTTTTTAGTAAAGCAAGGCAAATTTCAGCTATAAGGGTGAGTCTAATTTCCCATGTCTGTCTAGGTCAACCCTATCACACAAATTTGGTTAAATACTATGGCATAAGTCAGTAACTCTATCTACTTCTTAGATCTAGTTCCATAATTATCTTATAGTCCATTTTTTGTATGTGTACTCAAATTTTCCTCCTTTCTTGCTATTGAGTTCTAGTTCCATTTCCTCATTTTGAATTGCATCAATCAATCCTATTACATCTATGGAAGGAAGGAAATATTGTTCAATGCCTAAGGGATCTCTTAAATGTTGAATTTTTTTTCTTATATTGGTAATCTATTGCTTTTATTGGTGGTCACTTGGTTCCCACCAAAAGAAGGAAAATGATCCAAAAGAGACAAAAGGATGCTATAATTTTGTGTTCAAGCTCATTGTTTCATCATGTAGAATTGAGTAGATCATTTAGAGTGGGGTTGATCATCCAAAGTTGAGTCCTTCAATACAAAACTTAAATAGGAAGGCTTGTAGCTATAGCTTGTAAATTTGTAAATTTGTAAAGCTTAAATAACTAATATTTTTCAAGTTTTGAAATATCGCATTTACTGTCTCATTTGAGTAATACGAAGTATTTTCCTTGTAATTTTTGGGTTGTTGTTGGGTGGAGTAACCCTTCATCAATTTTATACAACTTGGGGAAGTTATTCTATCATTTTCCACAATGGAATCACTCTGAAGATTGGAAGAAAAAAATCTTTGTAATAACTAAGTAATAATTAACATATAATAAACCAACAATTGCACCATAGTTTGCATGGTGTACAAAAGAGGTGTGGAAGGCTAATTAGGAAGAGTTTGGTATGTTTTGCTTGCATTTGCATAGTGCATGAGGTGAATTAGAAGATCACTAGAAAAAACAAAAAAACTTCTAAATTAGGAAGATAATTAGGCTCTATTATGATTATCAGTTCATGTTATGTGTGTGTGTGTGTGTGTGTGTGAGAGAGAGAGAGAGAGAGAGAGAGAGAGAGAGAGAGAGAGAGAGGTTGGGGATATGGATAGGAGAATGGATATATATAGGGCTAGGAAAAAATATAGATAGAGAGGTATATATATATATATATATATATATATATATATATATATATAGGAGTCAGGGGATAAGGAATAGATATAGAGAAGAAAACTTGTATAGATAAAGAGATCATTAAAGAGGGAGTGAGGGAGATGTGTCTAAGAGGGGGAGAGAAGAAGATTAATGTAGAGATTGAGATAAAGTGAGGGATAGATGGAAAGAGGGAGAGAGAAACAAGAGGAGATAGGAAGAGAAGAAAAAATGGAGAGATAGATATGTAGGATAGAAATATGAGAAGAGAGAGGGATGTGTGTGTGTGTGTGTGTGTGTGTGTGTGTAGATAGATAGATGGATAGATGGATGGACAAATGGACAAATGAATGGATGAATAGATAGATAGGAAGCAAGAGAGGGAGATATGGAGAGATATAGGGAGGAAATAGAGAGAGGGAGGGAGAGAAAGGGAGGGGGGTAGGGACATGGACATGGATAAGGAGAGTATATATATATATTCTCTCTCTCTCTCTCTCTCTCTCTCTCTCTCTCTCTCTCTATATATATATATATATATATATATATATAGAGAGAGAGAGAGAGAGAGAGAGAGAGAGAGAGAGATGTAACAAAGGAAAAATGGATGAAGGGATTTCAGATGAATGTTCACTAGGATGACCAAATAAGGTATGAAACATCACATCCTAAACTTCATCATTTTCTCTCTAGGAAAGTAACCACTAGGCTCAAGATGGACTTAGACATTGAACAATTTTTCCTTCCTTCCATAGATGTAATAGGATTGATTGATGCAATTCAAAATGAGGAATTGAAACTAGAACTCAATATCAAGAAAGCAGGAATATTTGAGTACACAAACAAAAAATGGACTATAAGATAATTATGGAACTAGATCTAAGAAGTAGCCCAAGTCACTGACTTGTGCCATAGTATTTAATCGTATTTGTCCGATAGGGTTGACCTAGACAAACATGGGAAATTGGACTCACCCTTATAGCTGAAATTTGCCTTACTGTGCTAAAAAATGATGCCAGTACCCATGATCTAAGGCAAATAGTTTGGACATTGCAACATTTAAGAGATCCCTCCATTTGCTTTGTAACTCTTCCAACTTACCCAAAGTGGACACCTTGGTAAGTGTTTCTTTTATGCTTTGTGACAACTTCTTAGATGTGTTAACAAGTCTTTTCCACTATCCAAAGTAGTCTCCAAGGTGGGAAATTACTCTATTTTTCTTTTTAATAATGACTCGCATGTCTATTACTAAAATATGCATTTACCATTAAACAAGCTATAACTAATAAATTTATTTATTTCCTATATTTCTTTTAACATTTTGTACATACATGAAGAAACATAATAACTTTAATTTAATTCTTATTAAAAATTTAATATTTACCAACTAAAATATATTAAATATTTTTTCCAAGATGAATCAAGATTTTTCATGAACTTAAATACTGGTGCATCAATAAAAAATGGTTTTGCTTGCAGCGTTAGGATTGGCCGTCAATAAATGGACCTCTTTGACATCGAAACTTTTAGAAAGCTTGCTGCACTCACGAGAAAGAATGACATGTCAACGGGCTCAACTTTTTGATTTGGCAGGCGCATAATCAGACGAGCTAACGTATGACATGTCACACGGGAAAGTTTTCTTTGTTTCTGTAGGAATTATTCTCCGACGAAAAGTGAATTGGGGAAAACTTTTGAAACAGATGCTGGATTTGTCTCTATTCTTTTGATTATGTTCTAGAATCGTTTTGAAATTAAAGAGTATCATTTACAAAAACGTTTTCTTAATTCAATATTAGGTTGAAACATCTTTGATTAATTGAGAATTAAGAATCAAAAGTATTGGTTCTACCAAACTCATCATAAATACAATCTGAAACTAATATCTTATTACGTCCAGACTAGACTTAACAAGACTGATTTAATTAAGTACCATTCAATTTAAGAGCAGAAAAAAACCTGTTACAGATATTATTGTTTTAGCCTACCAAACGCACACATATACATATTTTGTAATCACATGGGTATTACCACAATCAATTTCAGAGTCATCTATTTATAGTTTATATTTGAATATAATAGAATTTTTTCTAAGAAATACTCCACTTCAAAAAAAATGCCATTTCCAAAATGATATGCTTGAAAATAAATTTACATGGAGTAGAATATGATCAAAGTTTGACAGCTTAACATTCTTTGAATCAATCAATCAAGTACACCTCGTATCTTTTATAGTTTTTACTGTGGCGGCGAAGCTTCTATTCCCTTATACAGGGATCTGTTAAAGCCCAACATGATTGGAAGTTTATCCAGCTTGAGAAACAAAATTTATTTCAGAAAACTAAATTACTTACAAGAAGGCAGAGTGCCTCCCAAAATGAGCCATGCAATGCTTAACATTACAGCACCTTGAAAAATATTACTAATATTTGAGGACTCGGGACATATTCAAGCATATACATTGATAATACATGCATAAAGTAGAAGATTCCTCTTACAGCAAGCTGCATTATCAGCTTCTTGTGTAGATCAATCAAATGTTTTAACATAGAAAACAAGCAAAGAGGTGAATGATCCAGTGAGAGGATTCTCAAGTATGTTGGCATCAAATCTCAGTGTTTCTTGCTCGTAACATTGCTATATTGCACCGGAATGTACTCCTTCTTTCCATAGTTGATGTTTGAGAAGAGGCAGAGAACAAGGAATACAATTGAATATGCTCCATAAATCATCCAGCTTGTATGAGGTGCTTTCTGACTCATGGCCCTGTGGAAAATAGTAATATAGTAATGTAACCCAATGAAGATAGAAACTCCACATTGCAGAAATGCTGCAAGCTTGGCTGAAAGGGGGCCTTTTGAAAAGCTAATGATCAAGTTCAAGAACTGCAAAATCAGATATACAATGTATCCCAAGGCTTCCAACAGCTGTAGATATATGTACCCAGTCAATGAATTTCTGAAGAAGAATACCATGGGCTCCATGCCAATCAAGAAGGAAGCAAGCAGTAGTGTGGCAAAGTAGGCAGCTAGATAAATGTTAGCATAGAGGATGGCCTTTTGAAGAGGAAAGTATGTTCTAATTTGATCAAATAGAACGATGACCACAATTAGGGGAAGCAGGACAAAGATGTAGGAAATCATTGAAGCAAAAAAGGGAGCATACTTGTTTCCAATCAGGGGCCTGAAGCCTTCTGTGATTCCTTCATTTGCACGATTGAAGTATTGCTTTGATTTGTTGGAGAATTTCTGAATTTCTGGCATCAGCTTATCAGCAACCTTTCCTGCCGTATCCTGAAATTTTGAGGGCAAATCTTGAATTTCTTGAATGAAATCACTGTACTCTTCTTCATTTACTTCAACTGAGTCTGTAGAATTGGCAGATGATTCTTCTGAATCTAGAGAGTTTAAGTGCTTGTCGTCCAGGATTGTTTCTGACTGAGTATTATCATTTACAGATTCGCCTACATTATCCTCTTCTTCCAATGGGAGATCAGACTTTGGTTGCTTCTGCTTTGGGACTGCTTCAGATGTATCATCCTCTATGATATCATTCTCTACTTCTTCATCTGCATTATCCTCGTGTAGATTTGCGAATTTGGATTTTGATTGCTTGTTGGTTGGAAGTGTTTTGATTTCATCGTCCTCGTTGACATCACTGATCTCAGATTCATCTGGATTTTCCTCTTTTGGATTTGAGAAATTGAATTTTGGTTGCTTATTGATTGGAACTGTTTCAGACTCATTTTCAACCTTGGCATTATCATCTGCTGAATCATCTATGTTATCTTCTTCTGGATTTGTGAAATTCAATTTGGACTGCTTCTTGGGGGGGAATCTTCTGCCTATACGTTCCTTCTCATCACTGTCTTCAGATTCATCTGAATTCTTCTCTTCTTGATCTGAGAAACTGGATTTGAATTGCTTTTTGGTTGGAACTCTTTTGGATGTATCCTCCCCCACATCATTTTCTTCAGTTTCGCCACCATTCTCCTCTTCTACATTTGAGAATTTTGATTTGGATTGCTTTTTAGTTGGCACTCTTTTGGATGCATTTCCCTCCTCCATATCATTGTCTTCAGATTCATCTACGTTCTCCTCTTCTGAATTCAGTAAAACTGAATCCTCCTCCATACCATTGTCTCTAGACCCTTTTGTATAATCCTCCTTAGAAGATTCATCTGCACTGTCCTCTTCCGTCTCTGAGATTTTGGAAGTGGTTCTTGACTTAATGTCATCTTCCTCGATATCTTTTTTTTCAGATTCATCTGCAGTTGCATTGATCACTTTGGGCATTTGGGTTGACATTCCTTCCTCTCCCAGATTGTCCATCTTGGTCTCTTTGTTTGAAACAGTTTGATCCAATATCAGTTGATCAGCTTCAGAGTATTGGTTTTTTTTCCTCATTTCTTCTCTAGAATTTTCACGCTCCTTGATCTTTGCTAAATTTTCAAGAGCTAATTTATCCTCAGGAGTCAGAATCTCCTCTGCTAGTTCCAAAGCATCATCATTTACTTTTTTCTTATTTTTATCAGTTTCGAACATCGCTGAATCATCACCTACGAGTCGAGCTTGCAACTCCATTCTGTTGGAATCTTCTTCATTATCTACAATTTCTGTTGTATTCTGTTTCTCTGTACTCCTTACCGTCGGGGGTGGGTCTAGATTTCCTTCTTTCTCCTCTTTGAGAGTGGATTTTGATACCTGCCTTTTCCCCTTCCCATCATTCTCCAGATCTCTTTTCTTGTTTCCTTCTTCGCTATCTCCACCGCTGGTTTTCTCGTGACTTTTTAAAGCATTTGGATCTTCTTCACTGCCCACAACATCCAGAGTGTCCTCTTTGTCTTTACCCCTCTTTGGCATCAGATCATCTAGATTTCCTTCTTTCTCATCTTTGCGAGAAGATTTTGAAACCCGTCTTTTCCCCTTCCTTTCATTATCCAACCCTTTTTTCTTGTTTCCCTCTTGACTTGAATCATTTGGGTTTTCTTCTTCTTCCCCTTCCTTCTCATCTTTGTGATTTGACTTGGATTCTGGCCTTTTGCCTTTTATTTTGTTCTGCGATCCTTTCCTCTTATAACCATCTTCACTATCTCTACCATTACTTTCTTCTGTATTCTCTTGAAATGCGGCCTCTGTGTTTTCTTCTATCTCATCTTTGTGAATCAAACTGGATACAGGCCTTTTGCCTGTTACTTCATGACGTGGCCCTTTTCTTTTCAATTCCTCTTCACTATCTCCACCGCTAGTTCTCTCTGCATTTTCCGGAACTGCATCAATTTGGTTTTCTTCCTCGTCCTTGAAATCTTTGGGACTCAATTTGGTTACCAGTCCTTTGCCCTTGACTCCATTCTGCAATCCTTTTCTATCATATTTTTCCCCACCATCTCCGCCAATGTTTTTCTCCTTGTTCTCTCGGATTGCAGCTTTTGGATCTTCTCCTTCCTCTTCCCTCACAAATTTGTTAGAAGGCTTGGATGATGTCCTTTTTCCCTTAAACCCACTCTGTAATCCTTTTCTTTGATACCCTTCTTCACTTTCTCCACCATTATTTTGATTTTCTTCTTTGGTCAGATCAATTGCAGAATTTGAATTTCCTTCTTCTGCTTCACTCTCACTTATGGGCACTGACTTTGGTACAGGCCTTCTGATCTTGACCCTAGTTTTTAGCTCATCTCCCTTGGATTCTTCTTCCGCCTCACCAGGATTCCTTCTATTTTCCAGCATAGCAGAAATTTTCTTTTCTTGCTTTTCCCGGTTGAGGCCTACTTGAGCTTGACTGACTTTAGATTGTTCTTCCTGGCTCGTGAGTAGATCTTGAGCTCTATTTGATCTTCTCCTTTTCATTTCTTTATTATTATTACTCTGAACTACCCTCCCCTTCTGAGAACTCTGTTTAACAGATGTCTTATCCATCCTATCAGTGCCCACCCTTTTTCTCCTCCTCTCGGTTCTAGTCATATTTTCTCCCAGTAGCCTCCCCTGAACAAGGCCTACTTCTCTATCTCCCAATTCTATTGGTTTGTCAGACCGAATTCCTGATTTAATCTTGGATTTCGGGACAGACCCAATTCCTTTCCCTACCCTCAGTGAAGTTTCTGCAGCCCTAATAAGTTTTTCCGTCTCAACAGTTGTGGAACCTCTAACAAAATTCTGTCTCAAGATTCCATCCTCAGGAGGCCCTGACCTCCTTGGTGAATCCAAAGAAACAGGGGAATTGGACAACACCGCCATGAAACAACAGCATAAAATGAAAAATCCAACCCACATTTGCCCCATTCTGACCCGAGATCATATGAATCAATTACAACAGCTTACTAATCACCCAATTCTATAAACACCTTAGAAAGACGAGAGATACTAGAAAAAATTATGAATAATCAAGAAACTCAAAGAACAGGCTTACCCGTACACCAAATTATGAAATCTTCGCTCTGAGCACTGTTCTAGTCATTCCATACTGAAAATCCCAACGCCTCCACTCTGGATATCTGAATTATGAATGCCAAAATACATATATTAGGCCTAATGCCTAAAGAACGGGAGATATAGGTCTGAAAGCCTCTGAATGCAGCAAACTGTTTCTTGAAATTGAAGATTGCAATTGGGTGTGGATGAACAAATCGGCTGGAGAGATGTCTCATAAGATGCCAATGACAGCAGCTTCGTACCAGCAGCAACAACCACACAGGACCCACTTGGATCTTTCAATCACTGTGACATTGCTCCACCCATTGTTGGAATCATGGTGAATCTAAGATACATTGCCATTCTGGTAAAATTGATCAGAAAGCGACGATCCAAGTTCTACAAATATGAGATAAAATTTCATGAAATTGGAGGGAAACAAGTGCGTATTAAACACAATGTATCTCCACGCTTTCCTTTTATATATTTCATTTGGAGGCGTTATCCATTGTCCATTTTGTAGAATTAGGTAAATCGAGGGAATGATTGTGTTTTCTCGTACTGTTTTGTGGGCTGGTGGAGCCTAAGATAGAAATATATTGTAGAACCGCGACATCAGCTTGGAGCTTTATAAAGGGTTGACAATAAACTAAGATCAGCTAACTGGTTGATGTTTGAGTATGGTGAAGTAAATAAAATAGGATTTCAACGTAAATTTTACATTTATTTGTCAAAGGGTATTTGGGTTACTACATAGTTAAGGGTATTTTCCTTTACAGCCTGAGTTGGCCTAGTGGTGGAGAACTTGTACTTTCGAAAGAGAGGTCACAAGTTCAAATCCCATTGGGGGTAGGGTATGTATGCTTCGTTCGTAGTGTCAAGTGCCTCTTGAAAAAGAGTACGAGGTAGGCCCATATCACTGTCACCATATGTAAATCCAAAAACTATGGCAAAGTGTCGTTGTTCTCGTAGAATTTTTTCGTTATCCAATCTTTTTCTACTCAATTATTTTGTGATGGAAATGTCAAGTTTTAAGTTGTGTTGTGTTTAATTCTTTAAAATTTTATTTTCAACATGAGAGTATTACTAGCTTATATATACCTCTATATATATTATGCCGAGAGTAATCGTTCTCGAGGCGCCTATTTTTATTTAATCCCAAAGTTATTTTAATCGAAGTTGGGATTAATGAAAATAAAAATAGGCGCCTCGAGAACGATTACTCTCGGCGTAATATATATAGAGGTATATATAAGCTAGTGGCAGTCGCGGCGTAATAGGAAAAATATTTACTTTTTATTTTTTATTTTGATAAGGTTACTATAAAATTGTTAATTAATTTTTAATTAGAGTCGTATGAAGTTACTTTAAAATTATGCTTCAAAATATTTTTAAAAATTTAATATAAGGAGTTTAATGTAGATTAAAAATATATTTTTTATTTTTGGGATATTGTAATGTAAAATATTATAGTCATACATAGATATATGGTTAGGGACAAAGTTACCATTATAGTTAATGTTAACCTTAGGGATAGAATTAGGGTTAGGGTTAGCATTAGAGTTAGGGTTGGAGTTAGGGTTAGGGTTTGAGCTATGGTTAAGGTTAGGGATAGAGTTATGGTTATGGTTATTGTTAGAGTTATGGTTATGGTTTAGATTAGAGTTATGTTTATGGCTAAGGTTAGGGTTAATGTTATGGTCATGGTTAAGGTTAGGGTTAGAGTTATGGTTATGGTTATGATTAGGGTTAGTGTTAGGGTTATAGTAAGGCTAACGTTAGGGTTAGGGTTAAGGTTTGAGTCAAGGTTAAGGTTAGAGTTTAAAGGGTTAGGGTTTGAGTTAGGATCAAAATTAAGGTTAGGGTTAAGGTTAGAGTCCAATTATGGTAGAGTCAAAGCCAAAGTTAGAGTTATGCTCATGGTTAAGGCTAGGGTTAGACTTATGCTTATAGTTAGGGTTAGGGATAGGGTTAGAATCCAATTATGGTAGAGTTAGAATTAGGGTTAGAGTTAGGGGTAGAGTTATGCTTATGGTTAATGTTAGGTTTAGAGTAATGCTCATGGTTAAGGTTAGGGTTAGAGTCATCATTATGGTTATGGTTAGGGTTATAGTGGGGATAGGGTTAGGGTTAGGGTTTGAGTCAAATATATCTTTTAATTTAATATAAGGAATTTAATTTAGATAAAAAAAATTTTTTTTGGGATATTGTAATGTAAAATGTTATAGTCATACGTAGATATATGGTTAGGGACAAAGTTAACATTACAGTTAATGTTAACCTTAGGGATAGAATTAGGGTTAGGGTTAGCATTAGGGTTAGGGTTGGAGTTAGGGTTAGGGTTTGAGCTATGGTTAAGGTCAAGGATAGAATTATGGTTATGGTTATCATTAGAGTTATGGTTAAGGTTCAGATTAGAGTTATGTTTATGGTTAAGGTTAGGGTTAGAGTTATGGTCATAGTTAAGGTTAGGGTTAGAGTTATGGTTATGGTTATGATTAGGGTTAGGGTTATAGTAAGGCTAGGGTTAGGGTTAGGGTTAAGGTTTGAATCAAGGTTAAGGTTAGAGTTAGGGTTAGGGTTTGAGTTAGGATCAAAATTAAGGTTAGGGTTAGGGTTAGTGTCCAATTATGGTAGAGTCAGATCTAGAGTTAGAGTTATGCTCATGGTTAAGGCTAGGGTTAGAGTTATGCTTATAGTTAGGGTTAGGGATAGGATTAGAGTCCAATTATGGTAGAGTTAGAATTAGGGTTAGAGTTAGGTGTAGAGTTATGTTTATGGTTAAGGTTAGGGTTAGAGTAATGCTCATGGTTAAGGTTAGGGTTACGGTTAAGGTTTGAGTCAAATATTATTTTAAATTTAATATAAGGAGTTTAATTTAGATAAAAATATATATTTTATTTTTGGGATATTGTAATGTAAAATGTTATAGTCATACGTAGATATATGGTTAGGGACAAAGTTAGGGTAAGGGTTTGAGCTAGGGTTAAGGTTAGTGTTAGGATTAGAATTAGGGTTAAGATTAGGATTAGAGTTAGGGTTAGGATTAGGGTTATAGATAGGGTTAGGGTTAGGGTTAGGGTTAGGGTAAGGTTCTAGGTTAGGGTTAGGGCTAGGGTCAGGTTTAGGGTTAGAGTATGAGTTAGGGTTAGGGTTATAGTTTGAGTTAGGGGTAGACAGAGCATTATAATTTGGGTTAGGATTAGGGTTAGGTTTAGGGTTTGAGTTTGAGTTATGGTTAGAGTTAGGGTTAGAGCTAGAGCTAGAGTTAGAGTTAGGGTTAGGTTTAGGGTTTGAGTTACCAATAGAGTTAATTTTACAGTAGGGTTAATGTTAGAGTTAGGGTTAGGGTTAGAGTTTTGAGTCAAGGTTAGGGTTAGGGTTAAAATTAAAATCCAATTATGGTAGAGTTAGATTTACAGTTAGAGTTATGGGTAGGGGTAGGGTTACGCTTACAGTTAGGGTTAGAGTTAGATTTAGGGTTAGGGTTAGGTTTATATTTAGAGTTAGGGTTATATATAGAGAGAGTTATATCAATGTTAAGGTTAGGGTAAGGGGATTGAGTCAGGTTTAAGGTTAGAGTTAGGGTTAGGGTTAGGGTTTCAGTCAAGATTAAAGTTAGGGTTAGGGTTAGAGTCTAATTATGGTAGAGTTAGATTTACAGAAAGAGTTAGATTTAGGGTTAGAGTTAGGGGTAGGGTTAGGGTTAGAGATAGGGGTAGACAAAGGGTTAGGCTTAGGCTTAGGGTTAGGGTTAGGGTCAAGGTTAGGATTAGGTTTAGGGTTAGAATATGAGTTAGGGTTAGAGTTAGAGTTATAGTTAGGGCTATAGTTTGAGTTAGGGGTAGACAGAGTATTAGAATCCTAGCTACGACTAGGGTTAGGTTTTGGGTTACGGTTATGGTTACGGTTAAGGTTAGAGTTAGGTTTAGGGTTACAGTTATAGTTAGGGTTAAAGTCCAATTATGGTAGAGTTAGATTCAGGGTTACAGTTAGTGGTAGGGATAGGGTTACAATTATAGTTAGGGTTAGGGTTAGGGTTAGAGTTAGAGGAAGGGTTATATTTAGAAGTTTTCTTATGGTCACAGTTATAGTTAAGAGGGGAGTAAGGGTTGGGATCTTAGATTATATTTATTATTATATAAGGTGCCCTATATAATAATATGTATATTCCCACGCTCATGGATAAGGTTAGGGAAAGAAGTAGGACCATGGTTATTAGTGTTACATTTAGAATTTCATTTAGGAGGGCATTGTGTGCTATTTTTTCCCCCTATTCAACCCATCACTGATGTCTGATCTGAGAGACCTTAAATGGGATAGGTTCTTTGCAGAGGGTTAACATTGCTAAAGTTGGCGGCTAACATTTTGTGTTGGCTCAGTTTCTTCATTGACCACGCTGGATCATTTTTTCTTGGCCAGGTTGATTCATGCTGCGAGATTCGATAACTCTTATTTCTTTGCGAGCTATCTTCCCATCTTCCCAAAAGTGCAAGATGTTGCCATGCATTCCCATTCTAATGTTTCTTTATATGCTAGTGTCTTCAAAACACTCTAAAGCCTAGAATTGCACAAGATGCTACCATGCATCTCCATTCTGATGCATCGTCATGCTACATTGTTTCTTCAATTCTTTGAAGCCCAAAATTGCATCATGCTACCACGCATTGCCTTTCCAACATTTCCTTACTCCACAATGCTTTCATGAGTCTTTGAGACCCAAAATTGTGCCACATGGAGGGGGTTCACACCTTTTGTGCTATCTGCTTCGTTTGTTGGGAGGAATCTCTTCACTACATCTTAGTCATCCATTGGAAATAAAGCCAATCTTGATCGACGAATGTGACTTAATCCTTCATTGGGAGGAGTTTCCTCATTGCATCTCAGTCATCCTTTTTGAGGGGAGAATCTACATCGACGGTTGCGACTTAATCCTTCATTGGTGAGGATTCACGATGCATCTATGCCGTCTATTTCGAGAGGAAGACCTTCATCGATGACCATCATTCATTTTTGAGGAAACCAAATTCCCCCTTGGGATCAACCTTGCATTTTTTGTGGGAGGTAAAGACATCATGTTATCTCTTTTCATAGTTTTTTGCCAGCGACATGAGTGTCTTTCCTCTTCTTTCCATGAGTCTCCATTCTAGCGCCTCCTTACGCTGCATTGTTTCTTCAATGCTCTAAAGCCCAAAATTGTGTCATGCTACTACATGTCACCTTTCTAACATTTCCTCACTCTGTAGTGCTTTCGCAAGGCTCCAAGACCCAAAATTGTGCCATGTAGCGGGGGTCCCCACCTTTCGTGCTATGGTTACAATTTAGATTTTAGGGTTATGGTTAGAATCAAGGTCAATTCTAGAGTTTATAGAATATTTAGAGTTAAGATTAGGGATTAAATATACATGAGGGTTAGCATTGGGTTGTATGATAATTACAGTTAGGATTATAGTTAGATATATCATTTAGATTAGGTTTTAGTCAAGGTTTAATTAGACTTAAGATTAGGGTGAGGATCAAGGTGAAGTCTATATTAGGGTTCATATCATGGTAGGATTGAAACTAATGTTAGGGTTAACATTGAAATTATGATTAGGGGTAAGGTGAAGATTTATATTTGGTCATGATTGTGGTTTGTGCTAGGATTAGGGTCTAAGCTATGATTAATTTTATGATTGTACCTTTAGGGTTAGGGTTTTGTTTAAGTTTATGATTATGGTTACAACTATGGTTTATGGTTCAAGTTTAAAGTTGGGAATGTGATTAGGATCAGGGATTAGTAAATTTTTAAAGAGTTTGGTTATAGGTTTACACCACGGTTAGGACCTTGGGACTGGATTTAGAGTTTAATATCATGGTTATCCCTATAGTTAGGTTTAGGATTTTGATCAATATTTTGGAGTTTGTTTTTACATTATGGTTAAGGGTTAGATTTTAGGGTTAGGACTATAACCAATATTAGTGTGTAGGTTTTTGGTTTAGATTATGGTTTGGGCTGAGATTTTCGTTATGATTAGAGTTTAGAATATCAATAGGGATATGTTTTAGTGCTATAATTATAGTTTAATGTTGGATTATAGTTAGATTGTACATCATTGTTGGGGCTAGGGCTAAGGTAGGGGTTGTTGTTAGGGTTAACTAAGGATGACAATTAGGATGGTTTATCTTTTCAAGTAGAAAAAAAAACTCATATTGATTCAAAAACAAAGAAATTATACTTCGAAAATATTTTTCTATGTCATAATAGATTCATTTATTTTAATTATTGTATTAGTTAATTAGTTGTTTGATGTTTCAAAGTAGACATGGCTTATTTTATTTAAATTTAAATAATATTATTGTTTTGAATTGAATTTAGCTTAATTGTTAATGATCATATTTATATTTCTAATATTAACTCCAATTTGATCAAAGACCAAATATATTTTTGGTATTTTTGTAAACAAACTTGCTTAACACTTCCCTATTTCAAAGTTAATAAAATATCATTTCTATTGTCTTAGATTTGAGAGTAAGTATATTAAATAAGTAATAATAAATGAACATTATGATTAATATATTTCTAAAATAAAAATATATTACTTAAAAACTTGTTTACTTTAAATGAATAAAGTACTCATTTACTTGTAAATTTTAAAAATAGAAATTAATCTACATATATATAAAATATTTATTCTTTTTCCTATTTGCATACAAATTAATTAAAATCTAAACTTTAAACTACACAAATATTTTAAAAATATATATCCATCAATAAATAGTTTAGAATAAAGTAAAATCTAAAAATTAGACACATATAGAATCTTTTTAATTTCTATATAAATGTTTTTCTAATTTATTTCTACAAACATGCAACTGATATTTCTATTATCCATTTTTTTCCATTCTAAAAAAATCTAGATGTAAATAGAATTTTTTTAGATGCATGCAACCTTTCTAATTTTTTCTACATACATATATTAACATTTCTATTTTATATTTTGTTTTTACATTATGGTTATTTCAATCAAAATATCTAGATGTAAATAGAATTCTTTTCAAAAAAATTTATTTAAATTTAAATAATATTATTGTTTTGAACTGAATTTAGCTTAATTGTTAATGATCATATTTATATTTCTAATATTAACTCCAATTTGATCAAAGACCAAATATATTTTTGGTATTTTTGTAAACGAACTTGCTTAACACTTCCCTATTTCAAAGTTAATAAAATATCATTTCTATTGTCTTAGATTTGAGAGTAAGTATATTAAATAAGTAATAATAAATGAACATTATGATTAATATATTTCTAAAATAAAAATATATTACTTAAAAACTTGTTTACTTTAAATGAATAAAGTACTCATTTACTTGTAAATTTTAAAAATAGAAATTAATCTACATATATATAAAATATTTATTCTTTTTCCTATTTGCATACAAATTAATTAAAATCTAAACTTTAAACTACATAAATATTTTTAAAATATATATCCATCAATAAATAGTTTAGAATAAAGTAAAATCTAAAAATTAGACACATATAGAATCTTTTTAATTTCTAGATACATGTTTTTCTAATTTATTTCTACAAACATGCAACTGATATTTCTATTATCCATTTTTTTCCATTCTAAAAAAATCTAGATGTAAATAGAATTTTTTTAGATGCATGCAATTTTTCTAATTTTTTCTACACACATATATTAACATTTCTATTTTATATTTTGTTTTTACATTATGGTTATTTCAATCAAAATATCTAAGATGTAAATAGAATTCTTTTCAAAAAATCTAGATGTATATAGAATTCTTTTAATTTTTTACATACATAAAATCTTTCTAATTTTTTTCTACATACATAAAAGAATAATTTCTATTTTCCCCATTTTATCTAAGGAACCGAGTAATGTCACCAGTTCCTTGCTCAATGACCTCTGAGCCTCCCTTACCAATAGCTCCGAACCCTACATCCCAAAAACAATTATTTCCACGAATGTGAGAACGATTACTCTCGGCGTAATATATAGACGTCTCTTCACATTCCACGAAATTCCACAAATATTTTCAGGAAACTGGAGATTGGCCATTAGGCTGATAATCTGCATTCCAATGCACCCATTAAATACACAATACACTGTTTGTTGTGGAGGAGAGCCAACCAAATTGAAATTAATTAAAATTGAAATCTAAATCAAAGTAGAATATTATAATTAATTTTGAATTTCAATTTACATCTACATCTAAATCTAAATGAAAATGTAAATAAAAAATAAAAATCTCACCTACAAAAATGTTACTCCAAAACTTCAATTTACTCCTATTCAAAAACTCCAATCTAATCCTCCAATAACCTCCACCTCTTCCTTCCTACAAAAACATAAAATGAAAATGAAATGAGGAGCCTTGGTTTTATAACTTTTGAGAGGCTCCTCATATCCCCCAACAAACGTCTCTTCACATTCCACGAATTTGTTTCAAATTCCCCCACTCCCCGCAAAAAATAAGCATGAATGTGCATGCAAAATTATATTTAACAAAAAAAAAATCATATTGAAATTATTTCGCCCCAATTTTTTCGGGCCCTATTTTTTCGGGTCCTACTTTTTCGGGCCCTATTTTTTCGGGCCTATTATTTCGGCCTCCATTTGGCTTCCTATTATTTCGGCCAGCTATTATTTCGAGAATTCTTTTTTAATATTTAATTTGGAAGTTTGTAACTGCTCCCAAATCTTTTTTATTGACAAGGAATCTTGGCATATTTCCGTGCTGCCATTGTATAGAACGCCTCTCGGCGTAAAAATAAGCATGAATGTGCATGCAAAATTATATTTAACAAAAAAAAAATCATATTGAAATTATTTCGCCCCTATTTTTCGGGCCCTATTTTTTCGGGTCCTACTTTTTCGGGTCCTACTTTTTCGGGCCTATTATTTCGGCCTCCATTTGGCTTCCTATTATTTCAGCCAGCTATTACTTCGAGAATTCTTTTTTAATATTTAATTTGGAAGTTTGTAACTGCTCCCAAATTTTTTTTATTGACAAGGAATCTTGGCATATTCTCATGCTGCCATTGTATAGAACGCCTCTCGGCGTAAAAATAAGCATGAATGTGCATGCAAAATTATATTTAACCAAAAAAAAATCATATTGAAATTATTTCGCCCCTATTTTTTCGGGCCCTATTTTTTTGGGTCCTACTTTTTCGAGCCCTACTTTTTTGGGCCTATTATTTCGGCCTCCATTTGGCTTCCTATTATTTCGGCCAGCTATTATTTCGGGAATTCTTTTTTAATATTTAATTTGGAAGTTTGTAACTGCTCCCAAATCTTTTTTTATTGACAAAGAATCTTGGCATATTCCCGTGCTGCCATTGTATAGAACGCCTCTCGACGTAATTATTGGGATTACATGTTATCTCCTTTAAAATAAAAGTGGGAATGAGTATTGTAGAAATGAACACAACCAAAATGCTTCTTTTTACATATCAAGTTTATTATTAGATATGCTCACTGTAATAAATTTTAAAAAGGAACCTTCAAACACAATATGGAAGCTAGTTCCCCTTATTATAGAAGGCCTTGAAAATATCTTTGATTCTAAAAAGTTGCCCATAATCTAGTCCCTTAAAACCCAAGCCACATTATTTTATGAAAGTTATGAGGTATAGTAATCCATTAAAAAATATCTTATTAAAAAAGAATGTATATACTTGTAGGATAGTGTAAAATAACAAAGTTAGGAAGGAAGGAAATTAAATATATCTCATACCAACTCATTATACAACTAAAACCCTATATGAGGGGCCTGTTACATATAAAATTTAGTTAAGTTCAAATATTTAGGTAGGTTAAGGGTAAGTGCACAAAGACGAGTCTCAATTCCACGGAAGTCGCAGATTAAGATCATGCTCTTCTAGGAACAGGCACCTGTATTAGCTTGGATACTCGATCCAAATTTCAAAAAATAGGTGCATGTTTTTGAAAAAAAATGAATTTTTAAAAAATAGGTACCCATTTAAAAAAAAATCAATTTTTTTTTTTTTTTTTGTGATTTTTAATACATTATAAACATTGAAAATACTAAATAAAAATGGGTGTATGTTTCTTACAATATGGGTGGGGGGGGGGGGGGGGATTTTTTTCTCCCACCTTGAACTTTGGTTCGTGATAGGCTTGGTGAGACCAAGCCTATGCCTTGACCTCTCAAGATCTGGCTAAGGCATTGAATTGACAAATTCAAGCCTTGCCATAATTTTTAAAGAGTCTCCCCGATCAATTTTTTTTACAAAATAAAAACCCATTAGAGTTCTCACTGTCCTAATTTCATAAATATAAATTTTATAGTGTTATGATTTTATTAACTATTTTTGCATTATTTTTAAATCAAAGGTGGTACCTAAATGTAAAATAGCAAGGTTCACTAAAACTTTAATAACTGTTTTATTTTATGTTTTTTCTTAAATTAATTTATATGTCATCAATCTACATACAATTCTTTTGAAGTTTAAAAAAATTGAATAAATTGAAATTTTGATCAAATTATGGTGTTTGTACACAAGAGGTTTTAAAATTTACCTTTATAGTCAATTAAAAATTAACATAAAAAATATTTAATTAAAAATTAAGGAAAAATATTTTCATCAATCTTTGGTGTGTTAGGTAACTTCCTTTAAAAGGATTTGTAAAAAATTATTTATTTGTGTCAAGTTATGGTGTTTGTACACGAGTGTGCTATGGTCCTGAACCAAAAATTTGGAAAAAAGTGTTTTTTTGAAGATTCATAACACAAAAGAAATCTATCATATGGGTACAGAAGTAAATTACATATTCAATAAGTAGGTTCTGAGCACTACATTCTTTATTTCTGATTTTTTTCATATTCAATCTCTAAATGCTTCAAATTTTGACATAATTGACAAAAAATCTCAAAAATAGGAAAAACACTTCCATTTTTTGCCCAAAAGTGAGACCCAACTTCTTGCACTTGCCCTTAACCAATAGAATATGGATGGTGGTATACAAGAGTGTGTGGCATCTACTATTCTCATGACTCCTATTATAATCTACCTTTGGAGATAGGCACCCTTCACATAGTGGCACCCTCCA
This sequence comes from Cupressus sempervirens, assembly GCA_028749045.1. Classification (NCBI taxonomy): domain Eukaryota; kingdom Viridiplantae; phylum Streptophyta; class Pinopsida; order Cupressales; family Cupressaceae; genus Cupressus; species Cupressus sempervirens. The sequence continues at coordinate 166,987,049 of CM053792.1, read as the reverse complement.
CAAAGTGGAATTTTCACCTCAATGGTATTTGTGTGTGAGAATGTGTGAGTGTGTCAAGAGCTAGTGTGGGTTCTCTACAATATATATATATATATATATATATATATATATATATATATATATATATATATATATATATAGGCATTGTCACACTCTAATCAATATAGTATAATAGATAACTAAATGTTGATATTTGAGTGCTCAACTCTAGAGTCTCACTCTTAAATCTATAGTTGAGTGTCTATAACTATTTATGTTATCTTATCATTCATGATAGTGGATCCCTTGGTATGATCTTGGGGACCAATAAAACATGCATTTGATGACTTTAGTATTGCAAAGGAGACCTATGATCATGTTCTTAATTATTTCCCACGTAGTATTGTTTCCCAGGTTCTTGATGTTGGCATGAAAATATTATAAATTGCTTTAGGTTATATAATATCAGGCTTTGTTATGTTTTTCAACCCCTAAATAGAAAAAATTATAAAACTCTCAAAGAAAAAAATATTAGTCAATTCACATGATGTTTTTTTATCAAAGATTTTCCTTCGGTGATTAAAGCTATTTAATAATACTCTCATGTCAAACTAAATCTAATCTAAATCTAAAAGTAGGAAACAACAAACTAAGAGAGAAATGGAAAGTAAAATATTTTTAGATTTTAGAGATTAAGTTGAAGTTACTAAGACAAGTGAATTATATTACTGCCCTAATTGGGCATATAAAGTAAGAGATGCCAATCCTATTAAAAAATTATGTATTTAAACTAGAGACAAGTTCTCTTACCAATTTTAACACTGTATGCAAATCAATAGTATAATATGAAAATCATGTCACTCAAAAATTACATATGTATTACAAGATTCATATAAATTTTCCTAAAATATTTATATCTCTACTTCAAATTAAGATCTCAAGAACCAACCAATCATACAATTGTTACACAAAACAAAAGAGAAATCATAAACCCTTAATTTCTAATTGAATCTTTGAAGAAAATATGAAAAGCATGACATAGAAAGTCATTGAATTTGATTTCATGTTATTTGTATAACTGCACAATTTTTAGATTACAAATTTGTAATGTTCTAAATTGTAAGTAACTAATTTGTGTACAATTTGAAGATTATTTTGCGCCTCCATTAGTGTGTTTTATAGAGTAAGACCTCACATGGTACTTAATGGATATATTTATTCAAATATGGATCATTTATCCTTTCTATCTCATGAAGTAATTGAGGTCAGCCCTTATTTCTAAGTGTTCTCTTCTATTTTTCCTTCAATAGATAATTAATTTCATCACCTAGACCCTATATATTCTTGCCCTTTGTGACTCTATCTTGACATTGAAATAAGGTGAACCTTAAGATCTCACACTTGCCCTATTTTCCTTGTACTTAGCCCAAATTTAAGAATAATTTTCTAGGTAAAAAATTATTTTGGTATTATATACCTTGGGACATTTTGATTTTGGCATTCTATCCCACATGTTTAGGCCCAAATTTGGCCCAAAGATCTATGTTGAGGTTTTGGTTAGAAATTTGGTCTTATGGTTAGCCATCTCAAATTTTTACCCTTGAAATGTTGTGAGATGTATATAAACACCCCATCTCTCCTTAATTTGGAGAATATGATCAAGATTATAAAGCATTCACATCCATTATCAAGTGTTCATAATCAAGTTATCATATGCAAGGAAACAAATCAAGTGTTAAATAATTGGGAGGCGGTGGGAGTGAATAAATTATGTACAGTTATCTCACAATCCCTTCAAATATTTCATCACCATCAAAGCAACATACACTTTAACAACAATAAATTTATACATCCAATCACTCAGTAGACATATTACACATAAAACTTAACTCATACATCAACTTCTTTCCAAAATGTTATCAAATTGTTCCTTGCATTATCGACTATCAGTAAATTTCTAATTATTACCTAGTGATAACTTAGTTATTATTGAGTTGTAGTAAAATGTGAAAACATGTAAAACAACTTGTAACTCAAATAACGTTCACACAATTTTGACACCCATATTTAACACAGAGACCTTATTAAGGGAAAAAGCACCTGAGATTGACAACCCAAAAAGTTCACTCTTCTGAAGTGATCTCTATTAGTGTTAGTTTAAAGAATAATTTTGACAACTGAGTGTTAATACACTTAACCATTTTTCCACTAAACAATGTCGAGCAAAGAGTAGGTGCCGAGTAATATGAAGTGTCGAGCTATATCAAGTGTCAAGCTATAACAGTAGGTGCCGAGTGTTAACAAGTGCCAAGTAATAGTAGGTGTCGAGTGTTAACAAGTGCCGAGTAACAGTAGGTGCCGAGTGTTAACAAGTGTCGAGTAACAGTAGGTGCCAAGTGATACAGTTTTGTTTAGGTGCTAAGCTATCCAGGAAACAACATGTGCCGAGCATCAACAATGCTTCAGGAGCTGAGTAACTCAGGATATTAGTATAAGAGTTTGTGATTGCACAAACTATGATGTAAACTATTTTTGTAGCTGACATAAGATAAATCTTGAAAGATATATAGATAAGAATGAATCTTTTACATTTCCTATGCAATTTGCATGCAGTCAATTGGAAAACTTGGAAAGGCATGCAACCAATAAGCAAAAAACAAGTATTGAGCGGGAAATTGAGATTCAATGTGGATCGTAGATCCATATCTAACCCTAAGTATTCAAAGTCTTTTTAAGGAAGATGAAAGGTTCATTAGAAAAAAAATGAGAGGAGAAGAGCAGAATTAAAAAGGAAAAACAAAATGGTATTTGGCGAGAGGAGATTTAGAAAGTAAGAGCAGCAATTCATTAATCAGTTGATCAGAACAAAGCAAGGTAGACAAACAAAAATCAGATCTTAGAGGATCAAAATTAGAGAAAGAGCCATAACAAGTTCCTGCATTCAATAATCAAGGATTGCAAACAATCAGGTTTATAATACCTAATACTCTCTTACCCTTGTATTAGAAAGAAAATCCTATGTAGATAGGTTGGCTTAATAGCTATTTGTAGATCCTTATCAAAAGGTGATTAAATCCTTTAACAGGGTGACACTTCATGTTAAGTGTTTGAAATCCTTTAACCAGGTCACTATTGACACAGTGTAAAGCCTTTAATAGGGCAGGCCTTTAACAGGGCAGACCATCAGAAGTGGTTGAACAATATTGCTGCAGTAATTTTTGTGGGTATCATTCCCACCCCAGTTTTACCTTCTTATTCCTGGAGGGTTTCTGGGTTACCAAATTCCAGTGTTATGTGTTGTTGATGCATGTGTTTAGTTTCATGTTTACTTGATGTATTTACATGTATGCAATTTATTTCCATCTAAAAGTTTTATTGGCTAAAGTGTGATACTTTTGATTCACCACCCCCCCCTTTCATAAGTACTCTTTCCATATTTGAATATTCCAACAATTAGGAGTCTACCTTGCTAAAGTTATATACACTTTTTGAAGTGACCTTTTTAAAGGATTTCACCAAAAGATCATCTAGACCTTATCATTCCCTGTGTAGGAATAAAAAGAGTGGCCTAATTTAAAAGAATTAAAAACATGAGTAATCAATGTTATCATTTAGGATTTCACAAACTTGTTACATCCACCGGGTGCTTTCGAGATTTTCTGCTATAATGGTTAAGTGGTAATAGTATAAAGTGATTTGTTAAGATTAACAACTACCTTTTCATGTTTAGATATTTGTTCTTTCTCTTTCTCTATCTTTTACTCACTCGGCTGATTTTGTCTTCCACAAACTCCACTTCTTCTCTCTGCTCGATTTACGTTGCTCAACACTTCTTTCTTCTCCTTCAAAAACTTCACTCTTCACAACATCCTTCAATCATATCTCTTTCAACTTCATCAACTCTTGAACAACTTCACAATGAAATCATCACCCACTTCAAACCAAGAACCTAAAACTATCTTATTATCCTCCTTAAATAAATTTCTCAATACTTCTAGATCCTTCCATCTTTTGTCGCTTAATCAAAATCCTTGAACTTAGGTTTACAGTAGAATTCCTTTATACAATGAATTTAAACACATAGAAAATATAACTTTAGATAGGACTTTGTGTCCATCCTTATCCTTCTTCAATTTCCTTCATCAGATCCTTCTTGATTTTTCTCTATCATTGATCTTGCCACAAACTTTGACTCTCTCTTTGTACCTTCTCAAACTTTCCAAATTTCCATCAAGTCAGCCTCCGATTCCCATTTCTCAAACTTGTTCATTTGGCTATCACTTGGTAAAAATTAGATTTACTCAAGCAACATAAAAATTGGGTGATACTAAGTTTCTTGGGAAACACTGTGTTCTTCCTTTCTTCTTTGCAACCACTCGAGCAATACTATAGTCACTCGGTGAATACAGTTTACCTTTATTAACCTTGTGACTCGATTAAGCTTGTGATATTCAATACATTACAATAATATATAATTGTAAAGCAATCAAACCAATATTACATAATCACTGTCTAGCTCATTTAAGTACCCATTGAATACCTTACATATCCACTCTGACTTCATCATACTTTCTTCAAATCATCTTCATCAATCAAATGATATGGTACTTTCTTGAGTTAGCATAATGTATAGCCAATTAAAACTTTGACATCAATGACAATATAACAACTGATATGACTCTTTTACATACATGCATAACATCATCACCTTACAATCTCCTCATTATCAATTACAATATCAGTTGGGGCTAACATCAAGTTCAAGATCCATCAAGAAATCAAGCAGTCTTAACAAACATTCAAGGTGTTTCTCCACTAGATATAATGTCTTCCCCCATTGGAGACCAAAGAAAGAGTTTTCTATCAACTAAGTAAATTCACATTCACCCACATTGATCCAAGTCTTTGTTTCTCTTTCCTCAATCAAACATTATGGAAATTTATAACTTCTATTTCATAAGATTTTTTCTTTCAAGATATCCTTTTGGGTTCTTGTGTTAATTAAAATTTATTACACCAACATACTTGATCATATTTAAAGAAACATTAGTGTTTCTAATGTGTGATATACTTTATTTTCTAGATCTAGTCTTTGATACATGACAACACACTTTCCTTTAGTTTGTTTCATTTTAAGGTTGATTCCTAAACAAGGGTTTTTTTTCTAAAGAAAACCCCTCCATCCAACCTTCTTCCCCATTTTTATATGTTGAAGAACAAACTTCGAAGTTTTTGAAACAAAACTAAAAAGAATAAGAAAGGTTAGAAAGACCATTAAAATTTGAGGTTAAAACCTAGGGAATAGAACAAGTTTGGTCATTTTTCATGGGTATAAAGAAGACTTGGAATTATTTATCCTCCTAATTTATCTCTAATTTTGAAGAGAGTCAAGGTACACTCTTCACGTCCCACATCTACATTTATTGGTATTTTTGAGATTTTGTGTGTCTAATATTCACATATGAAACAACATATCTCCTATTTTTTATTCCAATTGCATATAGATCTTTCTTAATTTGTATTTATTATCTCCTTATCATTTCCTATTTTAATTGTCTATATTAGCAAAGGATTATTGACCCATTTAGGCTTGAGACCTTCCAATCCTATTGAGATTTCTTCATTTTGAATGTGTAATCTTGAAAAGGAAAAACAATCTATTTCTTTTATTTGCTTCCATTTTTATATTGTAAAAGAATCATATTATAATCATATACATTAAAAGATTAAAAATAATTTTTAATTTGTGCCTACTTAATTTATAGATAAAAATTAGACTTTTACTTAACTAATAGCCCAAAATTTAAAATAAGACTTTGGATTCCCTTTTCTAGAATAAGAGAGCCGGCAAGCTTCAAACCTTTAAAAAATATCTTATTGTCAATTAGGTATACAAGTTTTTAAAAAAAACATTGTGACAACTTTCCAAATATTCTTCCATCCCTTTGTGAGAATTAATTGTAGCATATCTCCTTGAAGATATTCTTCATATGGTGAAAATATGTTGACAAAGAAATTGATGATGCATCCAAAATTTCAAACCTCCTTGACAATGAGTTACTTGAAATGAGACAGGGAATAATTTTAAATATACTAATGGATTGACACAATCAAAGTAATAAATACAAGAACACATGTAGGTTGTTGGTCATCTAAATATGTCTTAGAGTTCAAATTTAAATGTTGAGTAATTAACAACTAGATATTTAAGGTTTGATCTAATTGCATATTACCAGATTGCCAAGTTATTTTCCACCTTGAAAATAATGATCACCCATATGTAATTTCTTCTCCTTTAGTAATTCAAGCAACTTTATTTTAGTTGTGAAAATGAAGCACTATGAGTCATTGATCTCATCCAAGATTATTGGAGATTGCACCCTTTCTAACTTACAAGTTACAAGAGACCCAATGACAACTAGATACGTGTCACAACATGATTGGTCATGATAAAACAAGAATGGCCTACCATTGAATTTATGACTTTGTTTCTTTACGCTTAACTTTTGTTGCATAGAATCTTTTTAATTGTGCAATCGTTGATGTTAATGGAACTGATCAAGACCATTAACCCTATTGACCAATTATCATCTCCCTTGCATGATTTGCACTTTTCACATGTTCCTCCTAATTGCACAAATGTGAAACATTTTCAACCATAGATCGAGATAAACATGGTCAAGAGTTAATGCCAATTAAAACCAAGAGATCTTAGGAACTCACGCTTCATAACTTTGCACCCTTCACTTAAGAGAAAATGTTCACTTAATCATGAAAGTGTGATAGTATCATAACCATGCTTGTTCTATAACAAGGCCAAGACTTAAAGCTAAGGGAAAGGTTGTGGAGAAATTAGCTAAACAAGCAATTATGCAAGGAGGGCCGCTAAAAAAAAATGACTAAAGGGCATTCAATTGGTGACAAGTAATAGGAATAACAAGTGAACACAAAATCATAAATAAGCATAGTTGAGAATATAAAACCGATTGAACTAGTTAAATGGTTAGGTCATATGTAATGAAAAATGATAGGTTTAAAGTATAACTTAAGAAATCAAGAACCTACTATGGATGGTGAAGATCAAACTAGAATGATGAAGCCTTGTGACTCAATATGGTTTACATTTTTTAATGGATTTTCAATGTATTGCTAGGGAAAGATAATCACAAACTTTTACGACTCCTATTAGGTACAACATAGATTAAAAAATCATGTAGATGAGCTTGGAATAAATTGATTTTGTCAAATTCCCCTCTAAGTCAATTAGGATTCCCAACATCTATAGCATCGTCAAATAAGTCACAACATTCAAATATGATAGATGAAGAGGACCAATAAGTGTATAAGCTAAAATGTAGTGTTAGGGAATATTAAACATCCTAAACATTCAGCAAAACAAACTAACCTAACACACAGATTAGACAAAAAGAAAGCAATGAAAATGGGAGTGTAAACCAAAGAAAAGAAATCCAAAAGGTCTTCTTGATCTTGAGATGTAGTCCAAAGATGGGATGTCTTCTCAATGAGGTATTCCCAAGTTTCAGTGGTTGTAAATGGAATGATTAAAAAGTGAGGAAATATAAAGGATTTAAAGCTATGGAATTATGGAGTGATTTTGGCATTACAATTGTAGCTTGGTAGTTTGTAGGCTCTCAAACTATTATTATAACAATACTTATGATTGTGGATGATTTGTGAAGGGGAGAGGGTTCAATTTATAGGCAAATGGGAGGTGAGATTCATGGTTGAGATACACTCTTGAAAAATTCTTAAAAGTGTCTAGGATGTATTTGAGAGAAAGCATATGGATTGTTCTTTCCAAAATGATTCTCATTGTGATAAGTGTTACAAGGAGAGGGGGTTGAAAAATGGAGGGATTGTGACCATTTTGGAGGATGCAAAGGGGACAAAGGTGTAAGGGATGTGTAAGTGCACTTAAGGTTGAAAGTTAGTGCATTTTGTTGGAAAGTAGGAGAATTTCACATAAGATTTGACTCATATTTGGTTATGATCTCTTAATCCTCATGCTTAAGGTTGTAAAAATGATTAGGATGAGATTAGTTTTAGATTAGGAAATAATTAGGATACATGTGGAATTTTATGGAGGATGCATGTGGGAAAATTAATTAATCATGTTTAATTAATTAATTAATTAAGTGGGCTTAGTATTGCTGAATGGATTGGGTTGAGTTAGAACCAAGTGTTAGGTGGTTGGTGGCCATGTGCTCTAATTGATTATATGAGAATTATCTAGTCAAAAGGAGAATTTTAGGAATTAGATTAAATAGGCTTGTACAAATATCTAATTTAAAAGTGAAATGAGGATTTAATTAATAATCAAACTATGGGTTGTCATATTGATCATTAATTGGACTATAGTTAATTTATTGAATTAATAACTAGAGGGATGCCATGAATTAATTACATATTATATACTTAATCAACAATGCCTTAGGAGAGAACTACGCAAGATTACTTAATTATGTAATTAGATTGAGGTGTCTACATTTTGCCTCGACATAGTTTAGAAGAACATTATTTCAAAGATATTTAAAGTAATAGACAATGAAAAGAATTAAAAGGAAGTAAAGTTGCCCCAGCCTATAGGAAAATAGGGTTTGTTACACTAGGTATTGACCTCTTGAGAAGGTGGTTGGGAGAGAAAAAGGGTCTTGAGCAACATCTTGAAAAGAAATGTTCCTTGGCTAGAAACAAGGGATTCTCTTAGGAGATAATGGGGGACTAGTCTTTTGGATTGAACCCTCTAGTCTTGGCTTCTCAGGGGGATTTGTAGGAATTTGATTTTTTGATTGCTATGACAATGAATTTTAGACTAATTTTAGGATTGATTTTGATTCATTATTTTGATTAGAATTTTTGGGATTATGGGGGGAGGGTCTTTTGAAGCTTGAGCACAGGGTACTCCAAAATAGAGCACCACCATGTAGTTGAGAACTTATTTTGATATAGAAATATTAGAGACCTTCCAAGGTTACCAAAACTATTGAGGCCTCATCACCAATTTTGCATGAGATTGACTCAAAATAAACATGTAAGGATTTCCCTAGCATCACACATGAGTCCAAAAGGATTAAAGGTTGAACAAATGCTAGGAAACCCAAAAGTAAGTGATATTTCTCAAGCGCACCATGAAACAACAAGTGATCACATGTTTGGATATCAAAGTGTCATATTTGACTAACTCATAAATAGAAAACAAGAAAAAATATGAAGACCTCACTTTTGTGTTGCCCTATTTTCACTACACCATGATATAAAAGGTCATGAAAATCTTGATGAGGGATACAACCAAATAACTTAGAGAAGATAACCAAGTAATAAAATTGAAACCCAATATAAAAATGATAAATCTATCAAAACAACATTTTACCAAAGTGATCAATAGGACTAGATATTGACTAGATAAGGTCAGACACAAGGAAGAATGCATCCTATAGGGACTTGTCAGTAGGATCCTAAACTATGATGAATTGGAAAAATGAAGATTTGGGATAAAAATGATACTAAAAAAAATATACGTAAGGAATTTTTGGAGTGCATAGATGGAAGAACTTAGGAGCTTAAATTAACACAAATGACTATGTGACACAAAGGATGGGTACCCAAAGATACATATGTACAAATGAGCTTAGGTAGAGACACAACTAACACTATGTATAAGACACTAGTTACAAGATGTACAAGGACTTGGGGTGGTTGATGATAGTGCAAAGAAATGAATGATGGTGCCCTTGTCAAGTTAAAAGAAAAGATGAATTGATGGTGGATAAGATGATGTAGATAAGGGAATGATATACCTCAAAAAAAGACAATGATTGGGAAGGATGCATTCCTATGATAATTATTGGATTGTGATGAAGTCTTGCAACAAGGCTAGTAATAAGTCTAAGGATGTGAGCGGGTAGGTTAATTGATGTCCAATTTTTTATAGATGAAGAATATGGATGGGATGCTTCTTGTTATGGTAGATTACTAGGACAAGTGGGATATGAATGAATCATATTAGGTTGTATGGGGAGAGCCTAGAGAGAGATACCAATGAAAATGAATGCATCAAGTGATAGATGGAGGATATTTTTGGGGGGTTGCACTGATGGAAACATTAATGGACAATGGGTGATGGATAGAAGTAATTGGGTAAAGGAAAGAGGGAAGATAGAGATTGAGAGATGAATGGATTAGGGATAAAAAAATGTAAATGAGGCAAGGATGGGGAGATGGAAATATGGACATGATAGGGTCTCCAAGGAATATGTTATCAAAGAATAAGATTCCCCCACTTGGAATATGTCATGTATGAGGAGGCCTTATGATGGCTATGATAGGAAAAAGTTCAAGACAATAAGAGGATGGGAGATGTTGATTGAAGCTAGGATAAAAATTGATGAGGGAGGTGAAGGGATTAATTGAAAGGAATAATGAGTGGATAAAGGATAGGTGGATACAAATTGCAATGGGGAAATAAATGTCAAAAGGTGACCAAAAGCATGTATATATGGTGGTGGCCTTGATTTTTTAATGAAGATCCAAAGAAGGATGGATGAAGGTATATGGTTAAGATGTGATGGATACGGTGGGGAGATGAGATGGGTATGGTGAGAAGAAATTTTCCCCATGTGTGGAGAGAATTTTGATGGAGGGATTACACATGGTGTCTATTTGCAAAGTTGTTATCATGGTTCTTGGTCAAGGCAATTGTTTTCCAAAATTTCACCATTGGATGGATGCTTTTTCGTTATTTATTCTTTTTTTTAAATTTTACTTTTCTAACTTTTTGATTTTGTTGACTTTTTTACTTTATTGACTTTTGTGGGAGTCTTGGATTGATTTTATGGACTCACACATCAAGTTCAATATTGAGGTAAAAGTAGCCCATCTAGAGTGATCATTGGTCATTGGTATAACCTTGTTTGGAATGTTGGGATTATGTAAAGGCTTGGATTAGATGGTTTTGATGGGAGGTGAATGTGGGATAAGAGATATGGTGGTAGGAAATATTTGGATGGAGTGATTGGAAATGAGCACAAGAGGGGGATGTTGTTGGGATCAACATTGACAGATGTTATGAGGGGTGTGAAAAGAGTGTATGGTAGATGTGGGTATAATGAAGGAGTTATGAAGGTGAGCTTTGGGACATAAGGGCCTAAAAATGGATTTATCATATGGAGGAGAGGAATTGCTAGCTTGTGGATTAGCAACTTTGGATTCCATTATTGCATTGTAGTGGTGGTTCTCCCCTTGGGATCATAGACCAAGTATGTCACTAAGGCAATGGTTGCTCTCTAGATAACCGAATTGGCTAAAACCAAGATATATCCAATCTTTGGTTAGAAGGAGACTCTATGAATATAATTAATTTCCTAAAAGGAGTTACTAAACCCTCATGGAATATTAAAAATATCATTTTCGAAAACAAGGATATCCTTAATTCCTTGGATGACCACTACATTTCCCATGTGTATCATGAATCCAATAGAGTGCTTGACTCTATAGCTAGTGAGGTCATGAGGTGTCCAGGGGTTGTGACTTGGTAGGATGATGAAAGCCTCCCCAAAAACATCATGTCATGCATTGATTATGATTTAATCAATGGAAAGGAAGGCACAACTATGAAAAAGGATAGGAACGCTTAGAAATTATGTTTCTCTAATTTTAAAATGTAAGGATGCTAAATTGAATGATAAGTGTTTTAATGAACCTTTTATTATGCATTCTTTTTGTGCATTCATGAGAACCACTACTTTACCCCTAGTTGTGTCTTCCTTGGTGAGTATTTTCTAAGATCACTCTTTGCAAGTCATAAATCATAGAACTAAGATGGGAGGCCAAAGGAGAAGGTGTGAACTATCAAACTGTGACAAATGGAAGACGTTCGAGGGTAAGGGAAATTTTGGAAAATAGAAACCTCACCACCTTCATGGCAGAAACCCTAAGCTTACTAAGCTATTCTAGAAGAAGTGGAGTGATAGCTCATTGAATCTAGATGGCATAAAAGTCATCATCAATGAAGAAATCATCTCTGTAGTGACTGACATTTCAATGGAAGGGAAGAAGTTCTACAGAGACCATAACTTCTCGGATGTGACCATTGATAATTTCCCTATGGAACTAGGAGAGAGAGAGGCCCTTGTGAAAGAGGAAGGTAAGGCCTATTTTCAGCCTCAATGTATCAAGAAACTATGGTGGTTTGTCCTTTGAGCTATTATCTATTATGTCACTTTTGGATATTAGATTCTCTAGACTTTTCTTGCACCACTTTGTTACGATGAATCATTTTAGGCACAATATTAAGGTTTCAATTCCTTTTTACCTTTTATCTTCTTTATTTACAAGTATTAAGGGTATTAAGGAGAAAACTATTGTTAATCCTTTGTTACATGAGGGTCTTATTTTTCTCATTTACTAGCATACCAAAGCCCATTCCGTTGGGAAATTCCTTGAGCTGGAAGGCAAGGAGGATCTTGTTGACAATGACCCTGAAGACCCTCTAGGTTTTTCTAATGTTGGAGATAGTGATGGGTTGCACTTTGATGAGGATGACCTAGGGACACAGTCCAAAGGATAGGGAAAGCACACTACTTGCAACACACCTGTCAAGTCCCCAAGGAAACTAGGCTTGACTGCCAAAAATAAGAAAAAGAAAGTGGAGTTGGATGAGGAACCATATGAGGAAGATTCTTTGGATTCAAAAGAGGATGTGGAGTTGAATCAATGGAAGGGACTTCTAAGAAGAGAAAACTAGTTTGGAAAGTCAAATCCCCTAAGACAAAAAATAAGGTTAAAGTGGCTATTTCCTTTGATGAGTATGAGGAGGAAGGAGATAAGATGGACACTGATGGCTAGGAGGAAGGGTTCAGCAAGGTGAAGTAGTTGAAGAAAACCATGGGGAAAGCTGGAGTGAAAGGGGAACCTAGTGAGATCTCCCCTCTGGACTTTATTAAGGACTAGTATGGTGAATCTCTTTCCACTGAGGACAACCCCTTTTTCTACTCAAAATTTTAGTAGGGATGAGACTCCATCTCAAGTGAAAGGAATAAAAATCACCTATAAAAATATGACTATGGTCTCTATGAGATTGGGGATTGAGAGGGAGAAAATTAACCTAAAGGTTGGGGAATTTGATCTAGTTAAGGTGGACCTCTAGACTCTCATTGATCCCCTACTGATCATTCTTAGTGATAACAACAAGGAGGAAGACATTGAACTTCTTAACAATGTGAGGAACAACCATCTTGATAATTATAGGTCAATAAAATGTATTTTTCATCTAATTTTGGATGTGAAGGACATGGTGACAAGTGTTGAGGAGAGGGTTGGTGGGAACAAGAACTAGGATGTAGTTAACTCGGATAACACCCCCACTAGTTCCTTGATTGATTTGGCCACCTTCTATAGGATGGAAGCTGAGGTGATGGATTTGGATGAAAAATTCAATGGTATTAAAGGTACCCTCAGGAGTATAGCCAAATAGAGCTATAGAATTCTCAAAGCTTCCAATGAACACATAAAGATTCTGATCACTAAGATGGAGGGAAACCTAGGAGGGAAAGCCATTGTCATGATTGTTGATGATTATTGACCTATGGTTGAGAACATAGAAGGTATGGGAAGAAGGACCAGGGCCACTACAAAGATAATATTTTTTGAGGTCTCTTCTGAAACTAAACAAATCAAAGATGTTGCTGAGAAGATGGATGAGTTGGAGGAACATGAAGTTGAGATGATAAAGAGATTAGATTAATGCCCAATTGCTACCTCCCCACCTAGTCTTTTTTGTGTCTTTTTGGTTTTTTGGTTGTTTTGTTCTGTCTTTTAGTGGTTGGCTTTCTTGTGACATCTCTATCTTTTTTGTATTGTTGTATGTTGGGCTTTAATGCTTAATCTCTAGATCTTTTGTATAGGGTTTCAAGGCCCCCTTCAAAACCTATTTTCTAAATTAAAGAACTTTTGATTCCATTTTGTATCTTGATTTTAAATGTATTTCATCTTTTTATTTGGGATACACATTGTTTTTTCTTTTTCTTTGATGGTCCTTTGTGGCTTGAGGACTTTAACGCATTTTTTTATTAGATTTTCTTTGTTTGAGTATCTCTTTTAGAATAAACATAATAGTCTTTAGGTTTTTATGGATAGTCATATCTATGAATTTTTAGGTCCATATCCACATTACATGAGAAGCTCTCGAATGATCATGAGAAGTTTTGTGAGATGGAGGGGACATGGAGGAACATATAGTGGAAGGATGTGGGATGGTATGCATGGGTATGTGCCTTTATTGATCCTCATTGGGAATATTATGGGTGGGATATTTGTGATGGATGATAGGTATATTGATTTGGTGGATAAAGGAATTAGTAAGATAAGATAGGGGATGAGATATTACGATGTAAGGTCCCAAAATAGATTTGGTATGTGGAGGATGTGCAATTGTAGATTTTGGGATATATGGACCTAAAATGGATATAGAGGATGATGGAGGAATTTGATTGGTTGTTTTGGGTTGCAATGATGGAGGAGAGGAGATGGTGTTAAATATCTTGGAGGAATGATGGGAAGATAAAATGGTGGGTTTGGAAGTGTGATTGGATTTTGGATGTGTTGTTTTTAGATGAAGAGCTTTAACTTGGAAGGGATCCATGGTACCTTATTCATGTTTTCCTAAACCTTTAACTTTATAATTCCATTTTTTGAGCATTTGAACCAAGCTAGGATACTTCTTAGTTGTAAAGATGTGAGTACAATATTAGTTGGAGAGCAAAAGGTGGATATGGGAACCATTTTTTCTACCACAAGTGAACCACCATAAGTGAATATAAGTGGATCAAGGGGGTAGAGTGAATGTGGTGGGCTAGTTTGTATTTTCAGTAATAAAGGGTCATGAAGTGGAGGGGATGAGATGATATTCTCTTTAGATGGAGTGGCTGGTAATAATGGATCATATAGTGGAAAAAGTGGAATGGTACGATCTTTAGATGGAGTGCATGGAATGGTGGGATTTTCTCTTATGCTAATAAATTTTTCAACATGTTTTTAGACAGATTTTGGAGGTATTGGATTGGTGTATATGGTGTGATAAGAGGTGTATGGATGGACTCTTCATGAGGTGGATGGATGAATGTGAGGTTATTTAATGGGGATGGATAGATAGAGGATGAACTTGCAAGATTCGTTAAATGGAGTTTGGATAATACTATGATGAGGAGATATGGATGGGATAGGGATGGAGTAAATAGATGGGAGGGTTTAAATGATGGTAGGAGATGGAAGTGGATCAATAAGAGGGGTGGGTGAAAGAGGAATGATGGGTGTGGGAGATGTAAGAGGAATGATTAGTACCAAATTCACATAATGAAATAAGATAACATGATTCATCAATCTTAGGAGATGGGTATTCTATTGTCTTCCTTGTTAAATTCCTTGGAAACTTCTATGTTGGAGGTTGAGTTAGAAGATATGCAAAAGTAGATGGTGGAAAGCTAAGATAGTCCACATATGAAGGTCTGGTTATAGATTATAGGCTTGTTTGAAGGAGTGATGGTCTATAAATGTGTGTGGGAGATGAAATGGATAGATAGTTCACTTAGGAAGGCATGAAGGTGACTCGTGAACTAAATTGAATAATTGGTGTAGGATGTGCTATAGATTGTGGTAAAAAATATTAATTGGATTAAGGGATGTAGGTGGATTGTGGAAGGGGGTTTGTGATAATGTAGGAGGGAATGGAGTATGGTAGTCTAAGAAAAGATGAAGGATAAATGTAGGATAGAGTGGATGGAATTGGATTGGAAAAAGTAGGGGGATTAGAGTGATCATTGCATAGCTAGGATTTATAGAAGGACATTGAAAATGGGTTGGAGGATATGTTGAGATTATGGGTGTTACAAAAATTACATAATATTGTTATATTGTATTATTTTATTTTATTATGTAATGTTGCATCTAGGAGCACCTAGATGAATGTGCATTATGTAGAGATTTACATGGAATATTCTTGATGAGTTTTATTGTAACATTGTGATAATATTTCATGTAATTATTTAATATTGGGGAAAAGATTAAATGTTCAATATTAAATGTTGGTCAATGGGGAGTTTGGCAGAACATGGTTTATGTAATACCACTTGGTGGTTTTTTGGAGCTTTCTACTATAAAAGAAACCATAAAGATAGTTGTAGAGGCAAGGCAAAAAATGCAAGAAAGGAAAGTTGAGCAAGACAAGGCTTGACAGATTAGCCAAGGGAGCATTTGTGAAGGTTGAAAGTATGGCATGGGATGTGTGGATTCATGCTTATTCATGTGGATTGCTTGGTTGTGGCTATGGCCTTGAAGGCTTCCATGGTTGTATTGCAATAGTTTTTTGTTAAATGATACATGGTGATGGTTGCTTTTGGAGTATGGATTTTTCCCTCAATGAGGCTTTTCTAGAATATATATTGTATCACATTTTTGTGGGTATGTTGTCAATTCTCTTGGATGTGAATCTTAATTGCTTATTTGTTTCATATCTATTGTTAGTGAATAGTTTTTCCAAAGATTTTTGGTGAATTTGAACAAGGGAGAAAAATGCAAACTAACAAATTGAATTCCTATTTATTGATAAGGAATTCTTTTCTTTAAAGATTTACTCAATATTAATCAAGGTGCAGCTAACCTTTATGAAAAGATAATCGTTGTTCCTCTATCAAGGGAAAATCTTCCCAAGAAGTATTTTACTGAAAATACTTAAAAGATTGAAATCATCTCACGAATATGAAATAAATGCTAATGCTGAAAAACCACTTAATCTTAATGATCAATATCATATACATGATTGAATATTAAGATAAAAGAATAGTGTTAAAACAACAAAGATTTAACCTCCGACAACTTCTAAGATTTAAAACAGATAATTCCAAAAGAATGCAACAATTATAACTTAACTTCCAAATATAACACAGACTCTCAAGAATGCATATCACCACAAAGAAAACAATAGTATCTACTTCAAGAGGTTTTAGTAAAATAAAATTATAGAACTTTACTTCAATTGCTACAAATTCGAAATCTTCTATTTCAAAATTTAAAAGTGGAGAGTATCAAAACAAAAGTATTTTTGCTTTAGTCTATGGAGAGGTTAACCCTATCAAATATCATCTATTATATATATATATATATATATATATATATATATATATATATATAGGCATAGGGCTGGATAGTTATCCAAAATTACCCTACCAGAGGTAAATTTTCCATATGTTAACACAACCATGTTAACTAAAAAGCATCAAAAAATAAAACAAGAAAGAAAAACAATTGTCCATCGATCATGTGACACATCATGAGGAACTGTCAACGTTGGCCACAATCCTTGTGGCTTTCCATGTCTCATATGCAATTGAAAATACAAAGATAATAGACTGATGAGGTAAGTCAATATATGCCATCCTCTATTTCTAGATTTCTCTCTCTCTCTCTCTCTCTCTCTCTCTCTCTCTCTCTCTAGTTCTATCATCTTCTTTGTGTGCATCTCCAAACGCTTCAAATTGATTATTAGCATAGCCTCAATATGAGCAACATTGGAGAAATCATGTATAGATGGTGTCTTTTTGTCTTGGACCTCCTAGAACTTTCTTTGGATTTCACTTATCAGTTCTTCCATAGGGGCAACAGAGTCACTCTCTTTTCCTTCCCAGTTCTTACCAAACCACTTCAGATCACCTTGAATGATTTCATCCATGAGCCTGAGGCTATCCAAAATTTCTTTGATTTCGGTGACTGCCTGGACTAGTGCCTCATTCCTCCATTCGATGCAATCCTTAATTACATTTAAGGTTTTCTCATCAAGGCTAGTGATAGGGCATTTAGCTTGAAATTTTTGCAAACCAAATCCTTGAATTTCTTCAATCCAAAGCACCACCTTCACCCAGTTATTTCCCTCTTCTTCAAAACCTTCATTGCTGGAATCCACCATTTTAATGATGATAGTGGCCTCCTTCAAAGCCTTGTCCAAAAGTCTAATCTGTTGTTTGGTTTCTTTTAGGATGAACTACAACCATTCTTTGTATGTTTTTGCAATAGATTTGCACTTTTATAGATTGTTAATAAATTATTGATTGGCTGAAGAGGATACATCCACCATTGCTAACATTTCATTTAGAGGTTCGGGTTTCAGATGTAGGATTACATTGATATATTGTGCCATGCCTTTCATTTCCTCTTTCAAATTTTACTTGTCCTGAGCATCCTTCCAAACTCTATCTACTATATTCTTGTTTGAAATCTCAAAAGTCTTCATATCAATAGCATGACTCCCCTTTCCAAGGTTAATCTTCGATACTTGGTACTCCTAAGGAGTGAGGTTTTCATGGGAACTACCTTTCAATAGCTTGGCTATTTCAACTATGTAGTATCCCAATTTTTTATCAAAATTAAACCTAGACTCAGCTTTGGCCCTTTTAGTTTTTGAAGGCTTTTCCAGGCATTTGTTGACTAGGTCATCAATTGGCATGAATCATATTGGTACTAAACTTCTTTTCTTCTCAACAGAAGTTTCCAACCACTTGGGGGTAGTAGGTTCTTTACATGCCATAGGAGAAATTTTTCCTAAGGCTAAGGCATCAGATTGAGAACCAATGTTTTCAAGAGACTTCTAAGGATCCAACATATTATTAGCCATGAGGGAAACATTAGATTGCTTCAAACTTGCCTTTTCTTTGGTAGGATCTAGGTCAAATGTGACTGTCCCCTTTTCTTTGCTCGATGTTTCCTTTTTAGTGCTGGAACAAGTTACCCTTCTAAACTTTGGGACCTCTTCTTGAACTTGAAGTTGAAGTGGCATGGGAGTTACTTCAACTTTGACTTCAGCTCCAACTTTAGGAAAACCTGCAATAGTGTTAGCAACATCAAGGTTAGAGATGGCCTTAGGTTTGGGCTATGTTTTTTTGTGCTTAGCTCTCAAGTATTTTTCTAGGACTTTGAGAGTGGTTAAATCAACATTTTTTGATTTCAACCATTTCTCAGTTCTTTTCAACACCTTTGAAGTATGGGACATTAGGTCATCTTCTTCCCTCTTAGTCTAATTGAGCTTAGGGATAGGTATGCATTCAATATGTTCAACATAGAATGGGTCAATCACCTCTTCAACTTCATCTTCATTTATCCCAAGGGTATTGAGATCTACCTTAAACATTTTGATCTGATTGACTCTCGATCTAGACCATAATCTCTTTCTGACTTCAAATTCATCCTGACAATTTGCCCAATAATCTTCTAGATGAGGGACATGGGTTAATGTGCATGCCTAAAATTATACCTAGCAAATCTTGCATAATAAAACTCTTTTCAGAGATTTATATGGTTTGAGGCATAAATGTGACAATGTAAGTTGTGCTAACCTAGCTTGTTTGTAGTTTAAACACCTATAGTGACCAATCTAAATAGGGAACAAGAATGGAACTAATTTTTTGTACTTTTGAACGAGTCAAACATAGAAATGAGTTGCCTACATATATTTGATAAAACAATATTGTCTAAACAGTAACATGGCAACTTAAGTGGTTCTCCAGAAAAGCCCCCAATTCTGAGACATGTAAATTAGGGGAATTGAATATAAAAACAACCATAAATTTTGATAGCCTGCATGGATTCCTCTGATAGCCTGTGATTTTCATGACCTTGGAGCTCAAAAACTAACCTCCCAAGAATGACATCATTAACCCTCCTTAATTCCTTGCAAGATTTAGTTGCATGAAGGTCTTTGTAGTATTGCTAGATAGTCATCTCTTCTGGCGAGGGCATATGTTGAAGTCCCTCCCATTCTTTGGATGCCACTAAAATATAGACTAGGAAGGAATATAGAAAGAATGGGCTGAAATTACTTAATGCTATGAGGCCTCTATGTATATTCTCAGCTATTAAATCTACCCAATCAATAAATTTTTCACGTTCAACAATCTTCAGAATGAAAAGATACATCCAACTTTCCCAATGAAAGGCATGATCATTGCCTTTGACCTTTTTCAGAAGTAACACAATTTTTGCTATTTCTTTAATGAAATTCTCAATTGTCAATGGCTTAGGCAATCTTGAGCCTCCTTCAGTCGGCCTCAACAAGTAGGTTTGACCCACAATGGAGTCATAATCTTTCTTTCTACTATGATATAGATGCTCAGATTCCTCAAAGGTCCATGGTTCATAGGTTTCTTTATGAGGGATTCTCAAGGCTGCACTAGCACTTGTCCTACTTATTCTTACTAACACCTCCCCAAAAACTTTCTTTATGCATTTGGTGTTAGGGTCGTAGTGATTTGTGCACTCAACAACTAGTTTTGGGCATTCAGTAGCTGGTGGGAAGGTAGCAACTTCCAACAAACCACTATTGGCTAACTTCTAATGTATGGGACCAGACTGAACATCCCTCACTTGCTCAATTACATCCCCTAGGTTTTTATTTACCATGAAAGTATCCCAAATTTTAGGAAGGCAGCTCAAAAGGAAAGATTTTTCAAGCTTAGGCATTTTGGGTCGGAAGAGCGTCATGGTTCAATTTAAAGGACACATATTTATAGATCCAAACCAAAAACACTTCAAATGAAAACAAGGTACATAAATGACAAAGTGGGAGATAATGCACTTACAATTTTTAGTTGAATTTAGACTTCCACCTTCCTTGCTTACCAGTTGACATTGAGAGCTCAAAATGATTAAATGAGAACTCATACAGGACAAGGGGATAATTATGGGTAGTGATTTCTTAGAAACCCAAGAATAGATATGAGCGAGTAAAAAATCTATTACAAATGTGCCACCTTTACTTTGACAAGACTTGTAATGAAATTTTCAGTTAATACCCATCAAATCCACATGTAGCTCAACCTTTCATGATGTCACAAAATCTATGCACCACCTTTTTCAATAAAGTAATTGTACTTTAGCACGATTTCTCATAATTACCATAATTATCACCTTTTGCATCTTTGATATCACCTTAAGGTGGGACCCATTCCATTGGCTCATAAAGATGAGTTTATAATCTCGCTATGCACTTTTTGCAACAAAACAAGCACATGTTAGAAAATCTCAAAGTTGAAATTGAAGTCAAAGTTTGAATCAACTTTTTCTTCAACTTCAACTTCAAAAATCAGACTTGGGTTGATGGGGAGGACACCTTGCTGAGACAAAAAGGAAAGAGTGAAGCTGAACTCAAACTTGAAGGAAATCGATCTTCAACTTCAACTTCAAGTTGCAAAATAACACTTGGGTGGTAACTTTGCACATCGAGGAATGAATATTGTAACAATTGGCTATGACTAGGGAATGAGACTGAAAGGGATCATAGGTGGACTTAGAAACTCTAGTTCTACAAACCTAAACTAAAGGTGCACAAAACATGAAAAGATAGAACAATACAAATGGAAGGAAAACAAAGTAGGGGAAAATGAATATTTACAATGAGGACAAAAAGTAGACCTAGAACTTGAAAATTTCAAGATCCTGCCCATTGTATGACAGGGGTAGATCATCACCATTAAGATATTTAAGCTTGAATGCATTGGAACCCAACTTGACTGATATAATAAAATGACCAACACTTGAGTTGGGATTAATTGGGCCAATGAAGTAAAGTCCCCATTGCTGGAAGACTTCTTTTATGATGACTGGTTTCAAAGGTAATGCAACTACTTATGGTTTACCTATAAATAATTTACATTTTTCACAATTACCAACTCATTTATAAGTGACTTAAACATACCTAACCAATAATATCCATTCCTTATTATCTTAAAGGTTTTCACTGTAGATGAGAAATGTCCACCACAGGCTTCATTGTGGAAAGTTCTGAGTAACTTCTCCTGTTGATCAGTATTGACACATGTTAGAAACATGCCATCTAGACCTCTTTTATACAAGATATCATCAACAATCACAAACTTAGTTGCTTTGAGTTGGAGACTTCTTCTATCTTTTCCTTTTACATGATCAGGGCATTCCCCATAGGTTAGAAAATATGTTATATCAGAATACCATTCATCTTGTAAGCCCACTAGCAAGCAATTAGGGTAAGCCTCTTCCTCTTTATTTTCCAATATAAGTTTGAAAATACCTTGACCATGAACCAATTTTGTTGGTTTGATATCTAGGTCAAATTCTTGTACCTTTGACACCCAAGTTGCTCTGTTATTCACTGTTACATCCTGCTGTGTTAGGATTCTTTTAACTACCGTAGATGGTACATACACTAGAGAATGTGAATGCAAAATGTAATACCATAAATGTTTTATAGCCTTAACAACAAAAAATGCCTACTTTTTAGCTAGGGAATAATGCAATTCATGTTTTCTAAGAGGAACACTCATAAAGGAAATGGGCACCTCTTCATCTTTCTCACTTTTTTGAAGTAGTATACCTGACATAGTATGATTAGATGCATAGAAATACATTATGAAGTCCTTCTTAAAATATGGATGAAAAAGAGTAGGTGCTTTCACAATAGCTTTCTTTACTTCTTCAAATTCTTTAATTGTTGAGTTATCCCACTTGAAATTTTGCTTCTCACTTAGGAGCTTTGCCATGGGTTGTATGGTTTCAGAAAAATTAGGAAGAAATTTTTTGAGGAAGTTGATCTGGCCGAAGAAAGACCTTACACCATTATGATTAACTAACAGGCAGAGCTTTTGAATAGCTTTTACTCTTTCTGGGTCAATTTTGATCCCCTCCTTGGAAACTAGGTGTCCCAACAAATTTCCTTCTATTACAACAAAGATTGACTTTTTGGGATTCAATGAGATACCATGCTCTTTGCATTTCTCTAGGATTTTCCTTTAAATCCTTCAAATGTTTCTTTCATCTCCTTGAGAATACTATCATATCATCAAGATAGACTATGATGCACTTGTTTAAAAGATGTCCAAAAGTCAAACTCATGGCATGTTGGAAAGTTTCACTTGCATTTATCAAACCAAAAGGCATTCATTTATAAGAAAAGGTGCCCCAAGGTGTTGTGAACATTGTTATATGTTGATCTTCTTCAGCAACCTCTATTTGATTATAGCCAAAGAAACTATCAAGGAATGACATCATTTTTGAGCCTGCTACTGTTTAAAGGATCTAATCCATAATGCATAGAGAAAAATTGTCTTTTAGACTAGCTTGATTTAGATTTCTAAAGTCTACGTAGATTCTTATTTCACTATTCCTCTTTCTTATGGGTACTATGTTCACCACCTAGGTAGAATGATGTATGGGGAATATTATACAAGCTTTAAGCATTTTATCAATCTTCTTGAAAATTGCATCTGAAACCTTTAGATTATAGGTTGTCAATTTCTACCTAAAAGGAGCAATATTTGGCTTCAGAGTAATATGATGTTTGAATTGTCCTTTCTTGAATGTCTTGAAATCTTCATAAGACCAGGCAAAAACATTGATATACTCCATTAGAAATTTAGTGAATCTGGCATTTTATTCTATCTCATAGTAGCTTCCTATGTTTATCATCCTGGGGTTATGATTATCACCTAGGTTAACTTTCTCATATTGGTCATTCTCCACTTCTTGGGGAACTGAGCTTTGGGCTATGAAAGCATCCTATCTATCAAAGAGTTTCTCTAGCTCAATTAGACCTTTAGGTATCACATTTCCTTTTAATTGCACAATATTTTCTATTTGACCATCTAGTGAATTAGGACAAAATTTTCTACATTCTGATTCAGAGCCTTCAAAATAATTAGTGGAATTTTTTTCCATATTTTGCAAGAAAGCATTGATATGTGCGTCATCTTTGAATACTTTCCAAGAATTATTGTTATCTAGGACACTTGGTCTATGAATGATCTCTACTAAATATTTATCAATTGCAAAATTAGGATGACGGATTAGTAATAAAGCTGATACTGCTAAGGAATCTGCTCTAGAATTTAGTTCCCTAGGTATTGATTCTATTGAAAAGGCCTCAAGATCCTCAATTTCATCCCATACACGATTCTTGTAATGTTTCAATCTTTCATTTTTCATAGAAAACAAATTTTTGACTTGTTTTACTATTAATTTTGCATCACCTTTGGCTTTTGGTAGCTTAACATGTTTCTTTTTGGTCTCTTCTAACCCCAAAAGTAAGGCCTCATACTTTGTTGTATTATTTGTGTTTCCAAAGACTAACTTGAAAGAAGAAGGAAAAGTTTGACCTGTAGGGGATATCAAGACAACACTAGCTCTAGACCCACTTGAGCAACAACTTCCATCAAATTCCAACATCCAAGGTAAATCCACCACCTCTGACTGGATACTTGTTTCTTCATTTTTAGGCATAATCAAGTAATTAGCAAAATCAATTTCTTGATAAAAAATTTGAGACTTTGGATCATCAGATGGGAAAACTGTGTATTTAGACTTGGCTTCAGGGAGCAAGGTTACTTTTTCCTTCCCTATAGGTATAATGGCTTGAGACCAGTCCATCTTGACTTCTCCTCCCAAATCTCGACAGAAAGTTTGGCTAAGGAGCATGCCATAACTAGTGGGGATATCAGCTACTAAGATGGTGAGCTATATTCTCTTTTCAGGGAAAGCTGCTAAAAAAACCTGAGCATCTTTGATCTAACCTACTAAAGGTACCTATTTAGAGTCCATTGAATAACACTTTCCAAAGTTTTTAGTTAAAGGAAGGTCAAGGGCCTTATCCACTGCTGTTGGCATTATTTTATTTTAAGCACTAGAGTCTATTATAAAATTGCTTAACTTAAAACCATGAAGGTAAAGAGATACATAAAATGGATCTGGTTTTTCTTGACAACTCAATTCTAGACTAATCTTATCAGGATGGACCAAGTCTTTGTGATGATCAGGCTTTGAAGTTTTGGCTTCTTCATTGTAAGAGGCTACATTAGTTTGTTTAGCAGATACATTAGATGAAGGTTGATGAACATATTCAATAAGCTCAATGAGTTCATTAGGATTCATCCTTAAATACTCAACAAGAGATATTTGAATTCTACATGTTTTACAAAATTCAACTATATCAAATGCAGAGTCAGGGTCAGACCTTTTCATAATGTGAGGAATATGAGGTTGTGACTGAGGTGTCTTAGTCTCGCCTTCCTCTCTTTCTTTAGAATCCTTTGCTTGAGCTAAGCTTGTAGAATTTTTGGGCTGAGAATCAACTTTCCCCATCCTATGTCCTCTAGTGAGTACTAAACATGAAGCTTCTTCCAAAGTAAAAAGAATGTCACTACCTCTATTAGAGTCAGATTCATACTCAAGGTAACAATTTATGGAGTCTCCAGGTCCTTTGGAAGGTACTTCCTCTATTACCATGTTCGTGTTGGAAATAATCAAGATTAGCTAGGTTACTAAGAGGGGAGGGGTGAATTAATAACCTCAAGACTTTAAATTAATTCAGCACTTAATGCATTCATCATTAATTCATCTAATCTATTGCATGCAAGAGAAAAGATAAACAATCATAACACATGAACAAAAAATTTTGGTGACCCAGAAACCTTCCAAATAGAAAGTAAAACTAGGGTGGGGATGATACCCACAAAACTTCACTACTGCAGTATAAAGTTGGCCTGTTAAGGCTTACATTGACCAATTCTGATGATCTGCCCTATTAAGAGCACTTTGGACTACTAGATCCACCTTGTTAGAGGTTTTACAAACATATAATGAAGTATGCACTCTGTTAAGAGATTTTAAAAAAGACTGTTAAGTCTACCCTGTTAAAGGATTTATAAAATTGATTCACCTATCAGGATGAATCAATAGATCTAACTTACAACTGGATTGCTAATTAGATCCTTGAAGTACATATCACCTCTTATGATTGATATAACTTTACTGCTCCTTGTAGACATTGCTAAATACTTTGCTCTACTGCTGATTCACATTCACTCTTCTCAAAACATTACATATCTATTCCTTGATATACTCATTCATATATTGTAAATGATACAATACATTACATATATACCATTCCAATATTTACAATTACAAGGTCAACTAAAACACAAATAAACAAAATATTATTGAGTTGGCCAAATAGTAGAAGCTTGGGTTCTGTAAGTTGACTTGGTGAACTTTTGATACTTAATGTCCATTACATTACTCGACATCATCATGAACTCAGTAGAAATAGAAGCTTAGTCCATACTAATCACACAATGTATCTTCAAACTCGGTAACCATTTGAGACTCAGTAGATATAGTGTCACTTGATAGATATTGAATCCTTTATTTACCTTGCTTTCACTCGGTAAATGCTACACATCCATTACTCAGTAGACACTGGCTTCTCATCACACAAACTGATGACTCAGTAGACACTGTGAAGCTCAGTGACCACTATCTTCTCGGTAAACACTACTAGACTGCATACTCACTTAGTAGCTTCAAGAATGCTCGGTATGAACCATAGATTGAGTGATGAGCTCGGTAACCATATAGAATTGAATAAATGTTGTCACTAATGACAAATATAACATAATGCTAACAATCTCCCCTTTTGGCATTAGTGACAAAACCACTTTTAAGCCTTATGTACACTGACATACTGATCTTTTAATTTTTCAAAAATTGATCTTTGTAAAGCTATTGTATATACATTTTCACATATCTCCCCCATACATATGACATAATATATACATAGTCTCTATGTACATATATCAATATATTTTCTCCCTTATTGTCTCCACAAGTCTCTTATGATCTCTTACTCCCCCTTTTGGACAATAATGCCAAAGAGTTATGCAATATACTCAAATAGAGACACCAAAATGTGAGAGAAGTTTGTAATGTACCTTGAGAATAAGAGCGAATGTCTTATCCTAGTTCTCTTTAAAAATTTTGCAAGTGGAGAGTGCCACTTGAACTTCTGCAAAAAGTTCAATCATATGTTCTACAATAGAAAAATTATTATCCTAGACCGATGTCTTTGAATATGTAATATGTTTCTGCATTGTGTCTTGTTAGAGCTTGTAACCTTGGTCGCACCCTAACAGGTTTTGGTCCCAAGTCTTCCCATTGAAGTTGAACTTGAAGTAGTAATTTACTTCAACTTCAGGTTCAAAGTATTGTTGGTTTGCCATGTGATAAGCGCACTAGTTTTATTGAGTTGACCTTTGTAAACTTGAAGTCCAAGTTGATGTTGAAGCCTGATCACTCAAAACTTCAACTTCAATTTTAGTGTTGATTTTGTCTGCTAACGATTTTTGTATGCAGATTAAAGATTGCTGAGCCATTTCAAGGTGGGTCCCAACATAATATTTTCCCAAAGCACCTGAAGTTATATGTAAAGAAATTTAAGGCAGCACGTATTCAGCTGGGCAATACTTAATGGAGTATTAATAATGTCATTCCATGATTACTTGTTATGGGAAGGTACATGCAGATTTGACAGGGTATTTAAAACAAGAACACCTGCGGCACCTTTTCCGATGAATGTCACGCGAATTAGTAATGATGATTTTTACTCGCTAAATCTATCCCACGATTCTCTACCCATGTTATTTCTTAAATGCATGCAATTACCCTTTCCCACTCATCTCATTTTCTCTAGAAAAATCTCGGCGCTTCTGGGTAAGAAAGGCAAATTTCGGGCTGTGTCTTTGTCAAACTGTAAGTGCATCTCCATTCCCCTTTGCATTTTGGTTATACTTTGCTTCATTTTGAAAGTATTTTAAAACCTGGTCCTATAGATTTGTTGTCATAATAATCATGACACTTTTTCGACCAAAAATGCCCAAATTAGAGAAGCCGCCATTACTCAGTTCCTTGCCTGAAATCTGTGATACGTTTTTGGTTAATAGAAATTTATTTGAAGTTGTTGAAAAAACCAAAACTACTCTGTCAAGTCCCATTTACTAGAGGCTAGTTGATAGTGGTTTATTAGAAGCCGCCACTTTTCCCGCTGTAATCCCATGGCCAGAGCTCATCCTCGAATGTGCAAACCATTATGACATTGTTTCAAGATGCATTAAGAAAACCTCAGGGGAAGTAGTTGTCGAAATTGACAAGACCAGTGTCAATTCTGCCCTCAGGATTCCTCATAAAGAACACTATGAGCCATGGACATTTGAAGAAGCTAAACACCTATATTCCACAAACAAAACCAGCTATGACACCAAGATTGCTCAGTCCTGGCTCTTGAAAGTTGTAGAGGGAGGTTCTAGGTTGACTAAACCATTGACTATTGAACACTTCATCAAGGAGATTGCAGATATTGTATTCTTGCTGAATAGAATTAAGGGAAATGAACATGCTTTCCATTGGGAGTCTTGGATGTACTTCTTCATACCGAAGATAGTTGAAGGTGTCAAATTCATCGATTGGTCAAACCTAATGGCAGAGAACTTACATAAGGGCTTGATAGATGTTACCAATTGCGGTCCATTTTTCTTGTCCTCTTACTTGATTTATACCCTAGCCGCGTCCAAAGATTGAGATTATCTTCCACATATACCTTGGGTAGATGACATGCCTATCTACCAATATTATAGAGATCTCTAGGAAGATTTATCATGCAAAGAGTTTAAGAAGGTCAATGATGTTTTTCTAGGGAAGTTGGTTTTTGAACTACAGGGTCAAGAAAATGATAGGATGTCAGAGGAGGCCATTTAGGTTGTGCAAATTTATGGTTGTTATTTCATCCAATTTCCTAGATTTACCTATATAAGAGTACGTGGTTTTCTTGGTGAACCTTTGAAATTACCACGCTATTGTTTAGATTCTATAGTGTTGTCAGAAATGTGTCGGCAGTTTGCTTCCCTTGTTGAGTCCTTTCAAATTTCCAAAAAATCCTCTTCAATATTCTTCTCGATTGAAATTGGACATTATAGATGCCCCAGTTTGAAAGAAGCTATATTGTCAGCCAAATCTTTAACCCGCTTATGTCTTAAATCTTTCACCTCTCGGTTAGATTTTGACTACATCGACTTTATTAGAAACAATGTCAAAAATGCAGCTTCTCTATTTCATTCCCCGCAACTAGAGGATTTTTTGGTGAACTGTCATGATGAATTTGAAGTAAATAAGAGGCTATGGTCACGCTTGACCATTAAACAAGTCACCATGTTCAATGTGGAGTTAGATATCTATGGGCTAAAAGATGATGATTCTAAAGGTGTGCTTGATCAATTTTACATGGATCAGATTGAATTCATGCCTATCCCTGAAATCGATTGGGAGAAAAGGGAAGAAAATGATGTATATGCCTGTACCAAGGATGTAATAGTAAGAATTGCCAAATGGATAAAGTCAAAAACAATGGCTACTCCAAGCTTTTCTAAGAAGTTTTCAAGAAGCAAGGGTAAAAGGACTACTCATAAGAAAACTAATCGAAGTGTTCCTAATTTTGTTGCACGTCCACTTGAAGTTGAACTTGAAGCCGTTCCAAAAACACTTCAACTTCAAGTTCAAGAAGAAACTCCAAAAGGAAGGAGAGTAACCCGCTCAAGCACAAATTAGGCATTAGCCGTCAAAAGTAAAAGCACCATAACGGTGGACTTGGAGATAGTAGAAGACGTATCTATGGAAAATAATGTACTTGAATCCCAGAATTCCCTAATGGATATAGGAAACCAGGAAGGTAATCTCCCCTTAGTTAAATGTTCCCCTGCTACTGCAAAGGATCAAACTACTCCTAAATGGCTTGAGAAATAAATGGAGAAGAAGAGAAGTATGGTCCCAATATCCATGCCTATTGAAGACCTGGTCAACAAATGCCTTAGTAAAGCACCCAAAGTAAAAAAAGCAAGGACTAAAGCAAGAATCAATTTTGACAAAAGTTCAGGTCGATGGGCAATAGAGATAGCTACACCACTTGATGGGAGTTCTCGTGATTCTGTAGTGCCTCAAGATTTCCAAATAACAAAGGCTGATTTGGGAAAAGGAAACCGTGAAGTTGATATGAGATTCTTTGAGGTATCCAATAAGAAGATCGTGGAGAGAGTGTGGAAAGATGCCAGGCAAGACAAGAAAGAAATGAAGGAGACAATAAAGAACATGGCATAGTACATTAACGCTATCTTGCATCCTAAAGAAAAGCCTATCCGTGAGATGTCAGCCATTGTTGACGTATCCTTAGCAACCAATTAGCAATCGCTGGAGAATCTACATAAGTGCAAAGCAGTAGCCAAAGTAGCAGGTGAATGGGTACAAGATGTTTTTCTTAACACTGTAAAACACATTGGACATATAGATCATGCAATAAAGGAGATATCAAACATTACTAAAAAGGTGGAGGTAAGTAATGATGGATATGAAAAAGAGAAGAATAATTGGGCAAAAGTGAAAATATTGCTAGAAGATGTGCAAGAATTTGGGTTGTAGAAATTTCAAGCTGAATGTCATATAGCGGGTCTTGATGAAAAAACTCTGTACATCATAAAAGATTGCATTGAATGGCGAAATGAAGCACTAGCATAGGGGATATCTAAAATCAAAGAAGCATTACAAGAACTTAAGGTTATACATCAGATTATTCAGAATGACCTTAAGTGGTTTGTAAAATAGTTCATGGAAAGAGAAGATGACTCCGTTGCCCAATCAGATGAAATAATCAAAGAAGTCCAAAAGAAATTTCAAGAATGGTAGGACAAGAGGACACCAGCCAAGTAGGATTTCTCCAATGTGGCTCATATTGAAGCTATGTTGATTATCAATCTAGAGCACTTGGAGATGCACGAGGAAAAGGCTGCTGAATTGAAGAAGATGAAGGAAATTTGGAAGCAACGGCTCGCCTACATTGGTCTTCCACATCAATCCATTATTTCTACCTTTTCAGCTTCCTATGAAACATGGAAGTTGGCAAGAGGAGCAGTTAGTGGCGACAGTGCAACCTGATCAAAAAACATTTAGTTGTAGTTTCTTTACCATTTGGTTTTCTTGCAATTTCAGTTATCAGTTATTTCCAAAAGACAATTAACTCCTGGCGGGGTAATTTTGGCTTAAGTCCAGCCCCATGCCTATAAATGTAATAATTAGTATTGTTTAAGGGGTTCGAATTTCTCCAGTAGACTAGTAGACAAAACTACTTTTGTTTATGGTTTTATTTCCAGTTTAGAAGCAACATTTCAGAACTTCAGCAGATACATGAAACTTTATAGTTTGATTTTGGGTTGAAAGCTTTGTAAGTGGATACTATTGTCTACTTATTTTGGTATTTCTATAGATACTATTTAAGCTTTTAGCTGCACCGTTATTGATTTTGAAATTGTGAACTTTGAATTTGGAAATTCTGTGTGAAATTAGTTCATGAAATTTGCCTACTCGATAATTTAATTATTCAGCTATGTGGATCATTTTGATAATTAAAATCGAGTGGTTCTTTTGCATTAGAGTTTGTTTCATATTCATGAGATGAAATAAGTTGTTTCAACACCTCCAACAGATTGCATTCTTGGAAAGTTTTCTGTTGAGTTTATTTGGTTAAAACTCTCAATGCAATAAAGGTAGCTGCACTTGTTTCAATTGAAGAAATTTCAAGCAGAGAATTCCTAAGTTCTTCGAATAGGAATCCATTTGTTAGTTTACATTCTTTTCTCTGTTTTGATATATGAACATTCATGGGAAAAACTGTTCACTAACATGTCTATAACTAGAAGGATCATGTTTTGTATATTTATCAATGTGGACCTGATCCTGGCTTCCTCTCTTAGCAATTCTGCCTGCATATCTGACAAAAATCTCACCTTAATGTGATGTGTTGAGCTTGAGCTTGGGTCAAGCTATAGCTTTTGAGCACTGGCCTTCATATCTACATCGATCTTATTGAGTTTCTCTTTGATCTCCTTGGTATACTCGGTAACATCACAATGTTTAGCAAAAAGTGATGTAACATTGGAAAAAGAATGTTTAAGATTGCTCATAATTGAGGATAGTTCTATCTGGTTTATTGCAATGTGTTAAGCAATGTGCTCAAGCACCTTATTATCAAAAATTTTCTCTACCTTTTCAATTAGCTTCTCTTGGCCATATGTATCCTCATTGAACTTATTAATTGCTTCTTCCAATTGTAGCAAAATGTGTTGTGATGAATCCACATCAACACCTATAGCTTCTATTATTATGTTCTTAACATTATTAATTATCCTAAACTCTCTATCTCTTTAAGCTCTGAGCTATTTCTACCTTGCCTTCTGTTCCAAAAGCTGACTAACTAGTCTCATTTCATTATTGTAGTAGTAACTAGATCTAACTTGGGAATGACAATTTCCTTGTCCAAATCAATATCTTCATCAATTTCCTTACCAGTAAGAAAGGGTTTTAGGGGTCTCCTTGGTTCTACTTCTGACCTTACTACCTTGTACTTAGGAAAAGAAACAATTGTAGAGATAGTTGGACTTGCAGTAAATACTTGAATAGGACCAACTAAAGAGATGCTTGTAGGTATGCTAAATGAATCCAAAATTGATGTGCTATCCAAAATTGAAGTAATAATAGGTGGAGCACAAACTGGAGCACTTACAATAAAGAACTAACTGGAACAAAAATTGGTGCTAATGAAGTTGTAGTAGTCAAAACTATAGAACATGATGGTATAACTTACTGTACATGCTGCAATTGTAGAGCTGGATGCTTCACATACTGTTGATGTAGAAGACTTGAGAGATGATGAAGAGGGCTATAGCTTGGTAGATGAAGTGGTAGACACTTCCATTATTGAAACTTGGAGCTGAGAGGAAGCAAATAGTGACTAAATAGATGATGTGTCTATTGTAGTTGCTATCACATTTGTTGAAGCTGTCTCCAACCCTGATGATGTAGCAGTCTTAGGTGGAGAGTAAGGCATGGAGGCTATAATTTGTGCTGCTATTCTCATTGGATCACTTTCTTCATCTCCCTCCTTGTCTTCCTCTTTAGCTTCTTACTCTTTCTCTTCATCATCAACATTGATCTCTATTAGATCTTCACTAGGCTTGTGTAGATGATAGATGTTTTCCCACAAAGATGTGGCATCCTTGACTACATGCTCAATTTCTTTTATCAAAATTAGACAAGTATGAAATCTCATCATCATTTTCTCTTCATTCTTTTCATTGCTACCTTAACCTCTGCATTTGAAAGATTTGGTAGAAGTTTTCTCAAGGATTGCTCAAATATGTCTTTAGCTATCTATTCAGCTAATTGCCACCTAACCTTGACTTTGTCTAATAAGACTAGAGGGATTTGTGAAGTAAACTAATCAAGAGAGAATTTCCATCTTCCTAGCTTGTCCATGATCAGATCTTCAACTTCCATTTGTTCTAGTGGAGTCTTGGATTCATACTTAAGTGCTTTGAAGTTATTGATTCCATCACCTACTCTCAATTGATTAAGTCTTTCTTGAAATGTGGGAGGAGGCTTAACAAGTACAACTTCACTATCTCCTTTCATTTTAGATCTCCTTGTGAATAAAACTATGGAGGTCTTGGGTGGCTTGGTAATGATTACCCTGCCCTTCTTTTTCACTGGCTCTACCTCCTTTTCAGATTCTTGCTCTTCTTCTTCTTCGGATTCTTCTTCATCCTCTCCTTTTCCCTTGGTAAGCATGAGAGGGGCACTTGGAGTTT
The DNA here is from genome assembly GCA_028749045.1 of Cupressus sempervirens. NCBI lineage: Eukaryota > Viridiplantae > Streptophyta > Pinopsida > Cupressales > Cupressaceae > Cupressus > Cupressus sempervirens. The sequence continues at coordinate 166,953,525 of CM053792.1, read as the reverse complement.
TCAACTTGGCTACCTTCCTCTTGCCTTTTCTTATAGCCTAGGGTAGCTTGATTTCAAGCTCAAGTCTGGCTTTGGCTTCTTCATAGGTTCCAAAAATAGGTTGCTTAGGATCTATTGGCTCATTCGCCAGTGCTTCAATGATATGTTTTGTTTCATCAATGTTAACCTCATACGAAAGAGGTTTCACCCATGCAATTCTATGCCTGACTGCCTAAATATACATTTTATCACAATCAACCATAAAACATACATCATCTTTATAATCCTCAACTAGCTTAAGAGGAATCCTGAACCTGTTGTTCATCTTCTCCTTGAAAACTTCAAAATAATTATCCATAGTACTATCAAAGTTTTCACCCATTTCTCTAATGAAATCATTAATATGATACATAATTGGAGTATCTTTCTTCCATGCTACTGAACCTTTTGATGGGAAAAACTTTTGAACATAAAAGAAAAAACATGTTAGCAAAGAACCAAATTTACAGGGGTTGTTCTTTGATGTCTTGATACTATCCATGTTTTTATTCAATTGTTTCAACAATAACTCTAACATATCAAATTCCAAATTCTTCTTCACAACCTTATATGTCAAATCCAATACCTCACATGACACACTATTCAAATGATTGGAGCTATAAATCTTGTGAGCAATGATGTGAATACCAAACCTTAATTCAACGTCACATATAGTGCTAATCTTTAGTGTTGGTCTGAATTTTTGCATGATAAAATTCCTTTGTCCAGGTATAAAAATTCAGATTGTATCCATTAATGGTGAATAGGGTTTATGGTCTTTGGTCATCCAAATTTGTTAACCTTTGAAAAAATTCATTAAAACCCTTTGTCTCATTCCTTTTGTAATTTTCGGGTGCAAAACACTTTTAAAAAAATTGGGCAAATATTCTATTTTCTTTTAAAATTTTCCCACACCCTCAAGTAACCTTTCCTCTCAGGTTCCTCACTGTCCGATTTGAATAGATCTACAGTTGTCGCTACCTTGCTATAAAAGGATGAGCACTTTTTATACATAGCAAGGTAGTGAGTGCCAAAAAGTTTATAAAATGGGAACATAAAATGAAGGTACGATGGTCAGGGATTTGTTTTTTGGTTGACTTTTCAGTCATGTGCACCTTGTAAGAACCATTAGAACAAGAAAAGGGACCCAGTAGAAGCAGCCAAAAGTCGGCACCAGAATAAAGGTCTTTCCAATGCCTCGCTACCTCGCTAACAAAAAAATTTGATATCTTGCCATTAGTGAAGTAGCGAGGTGCCATGAAATCAAAGACATGATGGCCTCCAAGTTTCTCGGTAATCGTAGTCTGTCCAGGTGGTATGACGAGTAATAACTGCTATTGTCAAAAGCAGTTAGTAGGGGTGATGGTGATTTGATGGGTTTTTATTCTTCTGGCGCCAAGTATTATTAAAGTCACCAAAGCTCGCTACCTCACTATTAGAAAAATTTGACATCTAGCTGTTAGCAAAGTAGCGAGGCACCATGAAAAGAATAGCTAGTGGGACCTCAAGCAATGTGGAAGGGTGACAAGGATTAAAAGTAAGGTCTTGTTGGGTGCCAACAGTGTAAAAATTTCTTGTGTCATCAATGCCCCAGACCCACACCCCATTCATAAAGCATATAAGGGATCTCGATCATCAGATCAACTTAAATCGATGATCCTTGCCATCTCACTATGAAAATTTGCGCGATGTTTAGTCTATGCGACATAGTGACTATGGGACCCACCACTTCTTCAAGGTACTTTGTTCAATTTCTTTACCCTTTGATTCAATCTTAGATCAATGGCCATCGCTATCTTGCCATGAAAAGTTGCTTAGAGGATATGTATAGCAAAGTAGCGACCTATCGACGCGTGTCCTTAGCCACCAGTGAATTCATTCAGAGCACCTATGATTGATGTTGTAGCTCGAATAAGAGGTGAAGCAGGATAGAAGCTAGCAAAAGGGGAGTTTGAAAGTGTTGAAAACTCCACACCAGAGGAGCAACCTGCAACAACATAGCTAGGAGAAAGTGGCATGAAATGAGCTGCCCATGCCTCAGAGATAGGGATCCATGTTTTTTAAAGCTACACAGTATGAAATCTATGAATAAGATGTTCATAGCCAATGAGATCCGTTGAATGAAAGCACAATAGAGAGGCCCCACACAGAATGTGCAGACATAGAGGGAATCCACACAGTCAATGGAGGCACCATGTTAAAATTGGAAGCCATGAAGTAGCTTACACAGGAATAAGATGCCATAAGCCAAAGAATAGATCACCCACACCAAGGTAATAGTAAGGAGATAAACACACATTCAAATTTAATGAAGAACCTCACAACAAAGAGAAGGAATTGCCAAATTTGGAGCACGCCCATGACAGTAGGAATCCCGTGAGCAATAGGAAAATATTGAAAAACCATTTATCCCACATTGGGGAGGGGATAGCTTTCCTAGAAATTTAAATACTATCCCACACAAACAACATGTTGTCTTTAAGACGAGCCTTTTCAAAGGCAAGCCTCGCATGGTGGGTCCATCTCGGATAGGTGGTAGTGATTGAAAGATAATTTTTGATGAGCAATGTGAAAAATGGAGGACACGTGGCAGTGTACTATAAGAGCGGGAGATTAGATACAAAGGCTTTACATTCTCACACCTAACGTAAGATCAAAAGTGTGAAAATGAATGCTCTCCAATGTTATGGGCCCAACATATGAGTGGAAGTAAATTACAAAGGCTCTCTGATGTTATGCTCACCTCATGTAGTCGTAAACAAATTTTCAAGGATCCCCGATGCTACGTGAAATTCGTGCTCGTAAGAGCGTAAAACAAATTTTCAACCTCTTTGGTGCTACATTCAAGGTTGTGAGAGTGTAAAGGGCAGCATTCAACGTATAAACGAAAAGTAAATACCAAATGGATCCCGATGCTATGGGAGGTTGATATTAATATGTTCATTGAGCTTCCCGTATGAGTGTAAAGCACATTTCAGTGCACTTGAGTGCTACGAGGAATTGGTGATGAGGTAGTCATACGGGAAAATCACAAAGTGACACATGGTAAAATGCTGGTCAAATCAGGTTGACCCCAAAATTGAGGAGTAAAGAGAAATTTGAAAAGTAATAAGAAATATTATTTTTTATGCTTTCTCAAAATGGACATGCATGCAAAGACTTTTAAATTAAAAGGTCATTTAATCTAAAGTTCTAACTTTAGGTTAATTTAAATTTTGATTTTAAATTTTAAAAGGATGTGCAGACTTGAACTTTATACCATAGGGGCATTTTTAAAACAGAGATATAGTGAGTTTCTAGAAGGCCAACATAGTGATATTATATATCGCCGGAATCAAGAGAAACAAAATTTTTCGATTTTGCAATTGGTTTTTGCATAGAATGCTGCTGGTTCATGCTATATGAGGTTTTCTAATTTTGGGGGCTTCATAGTGAATTGTGCAAATTTCATGTTGCAGATGAAATTGCAATCAGATTTAGATATATTTTCACTTGATTTGACTTCTCTAGCAATTATAAGGATGAATTGAATGTTATTGGAGGTGGTTGAAGCAATTGTTTTTTTCTAGCAACTGCATAATGTTGAATTTCACGGAAAAGCAAATATGGCATGATGAGATCAGATTTTTGGAGCCTTAGTATAGATTATGATGATTTCTTGATATTCCTTCATGAGATATTTGCATATTTTAAGTAAGGATATATCAAATATTTTGGCATCATTTATGGTTTTCAAAGTGTAGGTAGATGAGGAAGTTCAGTTTCAACAACTCCAGATTGAAGACTCTTTTAGTGGGACACATGTCAAATATAGATTAGAGACCCAGAAAGATTTTTCTCTCCTATATATCTTCCTTTTCTTCTTATTGTAATGGTTCCAATTTTTTGGAGATTTTAGGTGGATTGTGAGACCAATCTGGTTCCAATTTCCTAAGTTTTCTCATAGTTGTGATACCATTTTCTCAGTTTTATTCTGTTATGAACAACATATTGTATTTATTTTGAAGCATTTTTTATATTACACAGTCATTCTTTGTGTATTTTCTGAGTTTTGATATGCAGATGGTGTATTATTTTGAAGGAAATTAATACAAGAACTTCACCTTTCTTAGTTTCATTCTGATTCTCATCTCTTGCTTTTGTTACTTGCAATGTTCTATGCTTAATAACAAAGAGCTTGGACTCAGGAAAAACCTGGGAATCAAATTACAAACTAATCTCCCTCCTAGAGGAAGACATAACTGGGATGTGAAGGGAAATTGAATGCAAAAAGGAAGCTATTCACAGGAGCAACTAGTAGGAAAAGATAACATTCGCCATTCTGCTATTGAAAGAATGCCTTCCTCCAAAGGTCCGAGATCTCACCCAATTTTGTTTGATGACAATTTCTATAATACCCCTAAAATGATATGTCAGGAAAAGGTTGTGCAACCACATACATTTGGTCTTGAGGATAGGACTAGTAACAATATTTTTTAGTGTAGTACAAACCCTTTCATGTTAGATTATTCCCCTAAAGAGGTCAGACCTAGACACTTAGAACCTAAAAGTTTTAATGATGAGAAAACATTTGGGTCTGAATTCACTATCCCTGATCCTGAGGAGATTGAAAATTTGAAAGCACAACTTGCTGAGCAACAAGCTATAAATAGGAGATTTCAAAAGGAAAGGGAAGAAAAGGTCACGAAGGCTTATGAAGAAAAAAAATAATTACTTAGGTGAATCGCTGCTCTAAAGAAGAAAAATGAGATAGTAGCTAGTGCCTGGCAGCCTGAGATTGTGGGACAGGTTGAATAGCTTAAGAGGCAAGACCAAAATTTGTTGGAAACCTAGAAAATGAATCTAGAGGCACCTGTAGTACAACAAATTAGGAACTATATTGCTCTAGAAGTTGATAACAATAGAGTAAAGAATGTGAAACCTGTTGTAGGTGCTAAGGATAAGGGAAAACAAAAGGAGATTGGTATTAAGATCAATGAACCAGTGAAGACAATTCAAATCCATGATTCCATGTCAATTTCTAATATTGAATTGGAAAAGAGAAGACATGAAAGGGATGCTTTAGCCAAGAGATTGGAGATTGTAGAAAGTGAGGCTGCTATAGCTGAGATGAACAATAAGATCAAATTCCTAGAACTTAGCAAGAAGCAATCGATGACTATGCCTAAAGATGATGATGGATCTAATGATGCGAATCAAAATACTACTAAGGTACCTATTTCTTTCTTGTCTTCATCTTCACATAAAGTAGATCTTAAGAAATCTATTGGTGATGCTAGCACTAGTAATACTATGAGTAATATTAAGAAAGGCAGTGCTAATCACCCCAAGATTGATTTACAAAGAAGGCCTATTCAATTAGAAGGCTATAGGAAAAAATGTTTTGATGGAATCCCTAGTTTTCCAAATCCTATCCCACAAGAAATGAGGAAAATATTGCCTAAATTTGATGGAAATAATGCTATTTCTTGTGAGTACCATTTGAGATGTTTTCTTGATATGATGAGTGATTATGAGGTTGAAGCTGAAGATGTCATTATGAAGTTGTTTGTTTAGTCATTAACAAAAGATGCTAGAGAATGGTTCAAGAGACTTCTTGAATTATCTATTGTTGATTGGAAAGATATAAAGTATTGTTTCAAAGAGCAATATGGTGACAAGAAAAATCTGAGCTATATCTTGAGTGAATTTAATAATATTAAGAGGTTACCTAATGAGTCTGTTACTGAATTTAACACTAGAATTCAGAAAAGGATGTACAAGCTAATGCAAATCATGCAAATTGATGACAAGGTATGTTTGATCACTTATCTGAATGCTTTTGATGGTAAAATGGCATACCAACTTAGGGATAAAGAGCCTACGACCTTAAGAGATGCTTTCAGGATTACCATTAATATAGAAAATAATTTAAGGATTTTAGGGAGATTAGAAAGAAAAAGAGATTATCCTAGGTAATTTGGAAATAAGGGAAATAGAAAGGAAGAAAATAAGGTCATAGGAGGAAAAAAGAAAGAGCCTAGTGAAATGGGTCAGATTCTAAATGCTATAATAGGTCTAAATATTCTTCAAGTAAAGAGTGATAGAAACCCCATTGATAATAGGGTCCCTTATCAATCAAATTTAAATAGATAGCCTAGAATACAAAATTACCCTTACACTACCCAGTGGAAAGATGGTAAGCCAATTCCTAATCAGACACAAAATGTAAAGGATAAGATTACCCTAGACCCCCTACAAAGGAACACTGTAAATACAAATGATGATGTACCATGGTGCATTGTATGTCAATCACCTCATTCTTCTAATCATTGTGTTGTTGCTCAATCATTTGCCCTAGATCAAGGTGTGCAACTTGAAATGAAAAATGAAGAGAAAAACCATGATGATGTAAGTTGCAATATGGTAAGCATGTGTGATGATTTTATAGATTCTGATTCTAAAGAACCTGAAAATGATATTACCAATTAGAGAATTGCTTATCATTTACATGAATAGAAAATGCTTTCAGATGATGAAGGTTATGATGAAGATAAGGTATGTGTTACATCTTCTGATGTAGGTCACATAAGCTTAAGAATGCCCTCCAAAGAGGAGATTGATAGAATCACAGTAGAAATGATTTTTCAAGTTCATAGTAACTACAATTTGAGAAATAGAATAGTAAATAATGATGTAGGAAATCCATCTAGTGTATTCATCAAAGATATTACCCATAAGATGAATGATGAAGATAAGAAGGTCAATATAGATGTGCCTAAGATCAAAGACAACAAGGTTAAGAAGTGGGAACCAAAAAAGAAGGTTCAATTTCAAACAAATGAAACAACAAAAGTAGTTGTGCAAGCAAAGAAATTAGGACTTGATACTATCAATCAAATAGTGGTGCCTGTTGTTCAAAAGACTTCAACTCAAGGTATTCTTGTAAAACACACTATTGTTGAACCTGTTGATATGATATCCATGTTGTCCCAAAAAACCATAAAAGTACCTTTGTCTGAACTTCTTAGAATTGAAGAGCATAAAAGAAAGGCTTTATCATGGTTGGGAGGGATAGGAAACAACAATATTGTTGTAGAACAAAGTGTTATCCAACAAACCCCATTAATAGTAGAGGATAGTGGTATCATATCTTAGATTCCCCAAATGTTTTTAGATGATTCCTCATTGGCATATATAGAAGATATTGACCCATTTTTCCTTAGTCTGATCATAAATGGAAAGACCCTAAAAAATTGCATGATAGATTCAGGAGCCTCTAATACCATCATGCCCTTCAAAATAATGGAAGCATTAGGTTTGAAAGTAAACATTAAGCAAGGTAGATGCAGAGGTATGGATGATAGGGAGGTTCCAGTCATAGAGACTATCACTGCTTTACCATTTAGACTAGTTGGATACCTTGAGGTGGAACTAACTATGTTAGTACTTGTAGTTGATATTCCTCCACATTATGAAATGTTGCTCTCTAGAAAATGGAGTGCTGCTATGGGGGGAAGCCTACAATGTGATTTGACTTATGCAACTTTTCATATAGGAGATAAGGTTGTCAAAGTGGACAGAGAGCCAAGGGTCAGTCACCTTTTAGGGGAGGAAATTGACAGAGACTCAACTTGTTTCTTGGACACTGGTGTTAATGCATTCAGAGCAGAATTGATTATACAAGAAGTTGAAAAATTGCCTGTTGTAATTGAACATGAAGTTGAGTGTTGTATGGACTCACCAATATTATGGACAATGTTTTTTGATGGGGCCAGTTCAAAAGAAGGTTCAAGGGTAGGGGTAGTTTTTGTTTTTTCTGAGAAAAATACTTTCAGATACTCATTCACTTTAAAGTTTTCTTGCACAAATAACATAGCAGAGTATGAGGCCTTGTTTCTAGGATTGAAAGTTGCTACACATCATGGAATTAAGAAATTACATGTCATAGGGGATTCTGAACTAGTTATCTCCCAAATAAAAGAAACCTATGCATCCAAGAATAGGAGATTAAAGTAGGATAGAAATGCTATTTGGGACTAGATATAATCTTTTGATGTATTTGGTATCTCATGGAGAGATAGGAATCATAATAAGATGGCTGATTTATTAGCAAATGTAGCAATCAAACTGAACTGCCTCATAATAAGTGGGTTGTGCCATGACTGGTGGGATTGGATTATGAGGTTGCTGCTGAAAAGGAATGTTAGGCACTGGATGATTAACAACTGGTGGATTCAAGGTAGTGTTATCAAGAAGATTGGTCAATATTTTAGTGAAAGGTTGGAGACCAGATATATCTAGGGATTTAGCTCTTGATGATGATACTGTGGGGAAAAAAGGACTTGCATCTTCAAAGGACAACTCAACTTCTTCTTCAACTTCTTCATTCAAATTAACAGATCCTTGTGGAAGAAATCTTCCATATTCATCTCATCATCTTCCTCTTCGATGCATGCAACTAAAATTTTCACACTGGTAAAAAGAACTTAATCTAAAACTATGACTCAAAAAATGCTCCTAGCTTGACACCATCCCCGACAACAGTGCCAAAAATGAACCGCCTCACAATAAGTGTTCCATAGTCATGCGCTAGGCCTAGCTTAGGAATAATCTATTCAAGCTAAGAACTACTTTTCCCCTATGATGAGGTGCATTTAGATTGTCAACCCAAGGACGTATACTTGAAATGGTTGGCACAGCATGTGCACTAGGTACCTTGATGAGTCATTATGCTTGTGCTATAGGAAAGTAAAAATGCAAAGGAAATAAACTACACTACTGTTGTGGAAAGGAAAATAATGAATCTATGAATGTTGAAAACACAATGACAAGATAACAGATATTCCATCTTGACTCATCCACTAGACTGTTTTCACAGATGCTGCAAGAATGTTCATGAAGTGTGATGCTATAGGAAGGAATTAACTAGCTACGTATTACTTAAAATACTACTAATACTAGTAAAATGAATCTATTCTATCCTAATCTAATCCACCTTTCAAGTGGGCCCCCTTGGTTGGCTTCTCTAATCTACCAACGCAGGATAGAAGCTAAAGAGAACTAATTTATTTCATTAATCAGTCATTACATGATTTAGAATTGTAAAATACAACTGCAACAAAATGTGAATCAGTGTTCTCTCTTACTCGATAAAACTTATTAAAAACCAAAACTTCACACATAGGAGTCAATCCTGACATATATAGGGAATCTACACTTTATTACATAACAGAAAAGTAACCGTCCTAAGTTAAGTCTGCAAGAGAGAATATAGGAGAACAACTGAAAGTGGAAAGGAAGGATAACAAAATTGAAGAGGGACCAATGGAGTCTCAGCATCCGCTTGTTAGAACGTAAATGCAAAGAAGGAAATGGCTCATAAAAGCTCCTCCTTATTCACTTCCATGTTTCCTAGAGTGGTTATAACTTCCTTTTTGTGGTTGTTCCTTGATGCTCGTTTCTCCTTGAATGCCGTCAGCAACCAACTTCTAGATTCTTCCGCTCATCCTTTAATCCTTATCATCAGGTTAGTTATGATATAAGATATATTTGCAAATAAAAATCCATCAAACTAAATTCAAGCATAAGAACGCACATTTGGATATTTATATGAAATACTTCATATTAGATATAATTTAGGCAAAAGATGACATAGTTTTTCTACCCCATAAATCATCAAAGGTTTATCAAACATAGGCTTATAAGTGTTAAAACAAGGATAAACGGAGTATCACAAAGTATCTTAAACATAAAAAAATAAAGGCATTTTTTAGACTCATCACAAACCTAAGGAGATATCATTTGCATAAATTTCTCAAATTGAAGTACAAAGCAGACCTTCAATACCTAATAATATTGAAAATTGGCAAGTCTTTAAAGATGATAAAGACATTATAATTTTTTTTTTAAATGAAGACAAATACGATGGTCAAGAAATGGATTGAGATTTAATTGAAACTATAGATGGTAAGGAAACCATTTTTAGCTAGGAGATTATGTAGTTGAAAACCAACAAGGTGCCAAAGAGGTTAGTGGTTTTGGAAAGTATTTTTGATAATTAGGATAGAGTCAAACCAGGAGTTAAGGACCCTAAGCCTCAAGAATTAAAAGAGATAAACCTTGGTACTGATGAAGCTCCCAAGGAAGTTTATATTGGCCAAAATCTGCCAGCTAAAATCAAAAAACCATTGATTGACTTGCTCAGGAAGTATAGACATGTTTTTGCATGGTCATATGATGACCTTAAGGCTTATAGGGAAGATTTGTTCCAACATGTCATATCACTAAAGGATAATGTAAAGCCTTTCAAAAAGAAACAAAGACCAGTAAACCCTACCCTAGCTCCCAAAATGCAAGAAGAATTGATGAAATTAAGGGATGGGGGGATAATCAAACCAATTAGATATTCCACCTGGGTTTCAAATTTGGTACCTATTAGAAAGAAAAATGGAGACATATGATTATGTGTGGATTTCAGGAATTTGAACATTGCATCCTTGAAGGATAATTATGGATTACCAAATATGGAAGCCATGTTGCAACAAGTAATTGGTTTTGAGCTAATGTCCATGATGGATGGTTTCTCAGGGTACAATCAAGTCCTGGTAAAGGAAAATGAACAATTTAAGACAACCTTCACAACCCCATGGGGAACCTATGTATATGTAAGGATGCCTTTTGGCTTGATTAATACAGGAGCTACTTTTCAAAGAGCCATGGATGTGGCATTTCATGATTATATCAACAAAATTATGGTTGTATACCAAGATGATCTTACAAATTATTCTAAGAAGTGTAAGGATCATTGTAGGCATTTGGAGAAATTTTTTATCAAAGCTTTGGAATATGGAGTATCATTGAACCCAAAGAAATGTACATTTGGGGTAATAGAAGGTAGATTATTAGGACATTTAGTTTCTAAGGATGGTGTGAAGATAGACCCTGAAAGAGTGGCATCCATTGATAAGGTTCCTAAGCCCAAAAATGTGAAAGGAATATAGTCTTTCTTTGGGCAAGTTAATTTTTGAAGGAGGTTTGTTACAAACTTTGCTGAAATTAGTAGACCTATTTCTAAAATGCTCAAAAAAGGAGCTACTATTGACTGGAATGGAGAATCTTCACAGTCATTTCAAGATATTAAGACTGCCATAAAAAATGCCCCAGTCCTTAGTACCCCAGATTATACAAAGCCTATGCACATTTTTTCTTTTGCATCCTTTCACATTGTAGCCGTAGTCTTGTTGCAGAAAAATGAAGAAGAATATGAACAATCCATTGCTTTTTCAGTAAGTCACTGCAACCTGCTGAATTGAAATATGACATAAATGAAAAAAAAGCATATGCTTTAGTAAAGGCTGTTAAGGCTTTCAGATGATACTTGATAGGTTCTATTGTCATTGCATTTGTGCCTAGTGTTACTGTTAAAGACATATTTTCTTAGCAAGAAGTGTCAGGAAGAAGGTGTAGATGGATCAATAGGATCCAAGAATTCAATATTGAAATATAGATAACTAAGTTGGTAAGAGGTCAAGCTTTGCCTAAACTCATGGCTGAATCTAATTTGGATGCTAATCAGATAAATGTGGTAGTTGATGACCTTAGATCTGACTTATGTGACATGGATCATTATGATTGGTATGTAAATGTTATCTATTATCTTCAACACATAGAAGATCCTTCCCATTTGACAGAAAATGAAAAAAGGAATACTAAATTGCAAGCAATCAGATACATAATTGTCAAAGGCAGTCTATGGTGGAGAAATTTTGAGGGAGTGTTATTGAAATGTATTGATCAAGAAAAGGCAAAAGAAGTTTTAAACGAAATGCATGCTGGAGTTTGTGGAGGACACTATATGGCCAATAGCACTGCACATAAGGTGATAAGAGCTAGATTTTGGTGGCCTTCTCTTTTCAAGGATGCTCAAATCATGATTAGAAAATGTGATGCTTGCCAAAGATTTGTTGGAAAATTTAAATTCTTAGGTAATACTCCACTAAAGCCTGTTGAGGTCCAAGCACCTTTTCAACAATGGGGTATGGATTTCATAGGTGAAATTTCTCCCAAATCTAGCACTGGCTATTCTTGGATCTTAGTTGCTACTGATTATTTTACAAAGTGGGTAGAGGCTATCGCCACAAGGAATGCAACAAGTAAAGTTGTCGAGAATTTCTTGCTGAATAACATTATTTCCATATTTAGTTATCCTCAGAAGATTGTAACAAATAATGCAATGTGCTTTAGGTTTGAAGAATTCAAGAAATTTTGTGACAAATATGGAATCACTAGATCAACATCTTCCCCATATCATTCGCAAGGAAATGGACAAGCTGAGTCCACAAATAAGAGTTTGATGAAAATAATAAAATGGACATTGGATGATAATAAGAAAGCCTGGGATTCTAAATTGCAATTAGCCATATGGACTGATAGGGTGACTGTTAAAAAGGCTATTGGTGTGGTACCATTTGATCTAGTATATGGAATTTAGGCCAGGATGCCTCAGAACAACTTGGTAGGACTCTACAATTACATTCAGTTAGACGATGAAGATATTACTGATGACATGTAAGAAAGGCTGGATGAACTTGTAGGATTAGCAGAAACTAGAAAGGAAGCATCTCTCCATAACCAAAGGTTGCAACTACAAGTTAAGACACTCTATGAAAAAAGGACAGTAAGCAGAAAGTTTGAAGATGGAGAACTAGTCTTAATGTGGAATGCTAGAATGGAGGATAAAGGAAAACATGGTAAATTTGATCCTATCTGGTTAGGTCCTTATCTGATTGTAAATTCATGGGGAGAAGACTCCTATATTCTTAAAAATTTCTTGTACAATATTCTTGAACTGCTAGTTCATGGATAGTACTTGAAGAGGTATTTTTGCAGAAATACTTGTTTTTTCATGAACAGTAGTTTAGGGTTTCTTGTACATATGTGTACATCCTTTTGTCTTTGTATAGTTTCTTGTACATAGTTTTCTTGTGTGTGTTTTTCTCTTAGTAGTGGTTGGTTTGTAGGGAGCATGGTTGGTCTGCTTCCCCCAAAAATTCTAAGCCCTCATTTGAATCCAGAGAATTCAATGTCCCCAGATAGAGCCATTGTTGGTCTGAATTTTTGCATGATAAAATTCCTTTGTCCAGGTATAAAAATTTAGATTATATCCATTAATGGTGAATAGGGTTTATGGTCTTTGGTCATCTAGATTTGTTAACCTTTGAAAAAAAATTTAAAACCCTTTGTCTCATTCCTTTTGTAATTTTTGGGCGCGAAGCCCTTTTTAAAAAATTGGGCAAGTATTCTATTTTCTTTTAAAATTTTCCCATGCGCTCAAGTAAACTTTCCTCTTAGGTTCCTCACTGTCCGATTTGAATAGATCTACCATTGTCGCTACCTCACTATAAAAGAATGAGCACTTTTTATACATAGCAAGGTAGTGAGTGCCAAAATTTTTATAAAATGGGACCATAAAATGAAGGTATGACGGTTGGGGATTTGTTTTCTGGCCAACTTTTTAGTAATGTGCACCTTGTAAGTACTGTCAGAATAGGAAAAGGGACCCAATAGAAGTAGCTAGAAGTTGGCGCTAAAATAAAGGTCTTTTCAATGCCCTACTACCTTGCTATCAAAAAAATTTGACATCTCACCGTTAGCAAAGTAGCGAGGTGCCGTGAAATCAAAGATACAGTGGCCTCCAAGTTTCTCGATAACTGTAGTCTATCCAAGTGGCATGACAAGTAATAACTGCTATTGTCAGAAGTAGTTAGTAGGGGTGATCATGATTTGATGGCTTTTTATTCTTTTGGCACCAAGTTTTATTAAAGTCAATAGAGTTTGCTACCTTGCTATCAAAAAAATTTGACATCTCACTGTTAGTGAAGTAGCGAGGTGCCATGAAAAGAATAGCCAGTGGGACCTCAAGCAATGTGGAAGGGTGATTATGATTAAAAGTAAGGTCTTGTTGGGTGCTAGCAGTGCAAAAATTTCCTGTGTCATCAGTGCCCCAGACCTACGCCCCATTCATAAAGCATATAAGGGATCCCAATTGTTAGATTAGCTTAAATCGATGATCCTCGCCATCTTGCTATGAAAAGTTGAGCGATGTTTAGTTTATGAGACATAGTGAGTATGGGACCCACCACTTCTTTAAGTTACTTTGTTCAGTTTCTTTACCCTTTGATTTGATCTCAGATCAACGGCTGTCGCTATCTCACCATGAAGAGTTTCTTGGAGGATATGTATAGCAAAGTAGCAACCTATCAACATGTGTCCTCAGCTGCTAGTGAATCCATTTAGAGCACCTACACTTGATGCTATAGCCTGAATAAGAAGTGAAGTAGGATAGAAGCTAGTGGAAGGGGAGTTTGAAAGTGTTGAAAACTCCAAGCCAGAGGAGCAACTTGCAATAATGTAGCTAGGAGAAAGTGGCATGAAACGAGCCGCCCATGCCTTAGAGACAGGGATCCATGTTTTTTAAAGCTGCATAGTATGGCATGTATGAATAAGATGTCCACAACCAATGAGATCCAATGGATGAAAGCACAACAAAGAGGCCCCACACAACATGTACAGACATAGAGGGAATCCACATAGTCAATGGAGGTGCCATGTTAAAATTGGAATCCATGAAGCAGCTTACGTAAGAATAAGATGCCACAAGCTAAAGAACAGATCACCCACACCAAGGTAATAATAAGGAGACAAACACACATTTAGATTTGATGAAGAAGCTCACAACAAAAGGAAGGAATCACCAAGTTTGGAGCATGCCCATGATAGTAGGAATCCTGTGAGCAACAAGAAAATATTGAAAAACTATTTATCCCACATTGGGGAGGGGATAGCTTTCCCAAAAATTTAAATACTATCCCACACAAATAACATGTTGTCTTTAAGATGATCCTTTTCAAAGGCAAGCCTTGCATGGTGGGTCCATCCCGAATAGGTGACAACAATTGAAAGACAAATTTTGATGAACAATGCAAAAAATGGAGGACATGTGATAGTGCATCGTAAGAGTAGGAGATGGGATACAAAGGCTTTATGTTCTCATGCCTAACATAAGATCAGAAGTGTGAAAATGAATGCTCTCTAGTGTTACAGGCCCAACGTATGAGTGGAAGTAAATTACAAAGGATCTTTGATGTTATGCTCACCCCATGTAGTCATAAACAAATTTTCAAGGATCCTCGATGCTACACAAAATTCATGCTCGTAAGAGCATAAAAAAAAATTCCAGGCCCTTCGGTGCTATGCTCAAGGTCATGAGAGCGTAAAGGGCAGCATTCATCGTATAAATAGAAAAAAAATACCAAAGGGGTCCCAATGCTATGGGAGGTTGATATTAATATGTTCATTGAGCTTCCTGTATGAGCGTAAAGCACATTTCAGTGGGCTTTGGTGCTACGAGGAATTGGTGATGGGGTAGTCATATGGGAAAATCACGAAGTGACACATGGAAAAAGGCTGGTCAAATTAGGTTGACCCCAAAATTAAGGGGTAAAGAGAAATTTGAAAAGTAATAAAAAATATTATTTTTTATGCTTTCTTAGAATGGACGTGCATGCAAAGACTTTTAAATTAAAAGGTCATTTAATCTAAAGTTCTGACTATAGGTTAATTTAAACTTTAAAAGGATGTGCAAACTTGAACTTTATACCACAGGGGAATTTTTCAAACAAAGATTTAAAGAGTTTCTGGAAGGCCAACATAGCAATATTATATATCGCCAGAATTGTGAGAAACTAAATTTTTCGATTCTGTAGTTGGTTTTTGCATAGAACGCTACTGGTTCATGCTACAGGAGGTTTTCTAATTTTGGGGGCTTCATAGTGAATTGTGCAAATTTAATGTTGCAGATGAAATTGCAATCAGATTTAGATATATTTTCATCTGATTTGACTTCTCCAACAATTATAAGGATGAGTTGAATGTTTTTGGAGGTGGTTGAAGCAATTGTTTTTTTTGGCAACTGCACAATGTTGAATTTCATGGCAAAGCAAATATGGCATGATGAGATCAAATTTTTGGAGCCTCAGTATAGATTGTGATGATTTCTTGATATTCCTTCATGAGATATTTACATATTTTAAGTAAGGATATATCAAATATTTTGGCATCATTTATGGTTTTCAAAGTGTAGGTAGATGAGGAAGTTCAATTTTAACAACTCCAAATTGAAGACTCTTTTAGTGGGACACATGTCAAATTCAAATTAGAGACCCAGAAAGATTTTTCTCTCCTATATATCTTCCTTTTCTTCTTATTGTAATGGTTACAATTTTTTGGAGATTTTAGGTGGATTGTGAGACCAATCTGGTTCCAATTTCCTAAGTTTTCTTATAGTTGTGATACCATTTTCTCAGTGTTATTTTGTTATGAACAACATATTGTATTTCTGTTGAAGCATTTTTTATATTACACAATCATTATTTGTGTATTTTTTGAGTTTTGATATGCAGATGATGTATTTTTTTCAAGGAAATTAATACAAAAACTTCACCTTTTTTAGTTTCATTCTGATTCTCACCTCCTACTTCTGTTACTTGCAATGTTCTGTGCTTAAGAACAAAGAGCTTGGACTCAGTTGCAACCCCTTAAGGTTGTATATCAGAATAGATTTGCTGTTGGAACAAAGAGCCAAGTAAATGCTTATTTATATTGATAGGGTTGCAGGTTACACCAGAAGGATTTTTCATAAGTACGAGAGTTGTTATGAAGATTGATGTCAGTTTGCAAGTGAAATAGATAGATCATATGCCTGAATATATGAGCATAATTTAGGTATCCATCTACATATTAAGGTTTAGTTGATGCCTAATGGATAAGGGACTAGTCAGCTTGAAGGATACATGTTTTCTATTGTTGCATACCTAGATAATGTTGAGGTAAAAATCTTAATCGAATATCATTCTTTTGTGTTTCAGAGTTAAAAGAGTTTTCCCTCACTTAGTTTATTAGGTTCATGTGCTTTGTTATCAGCTATTTCACCCATGAATGCTTGCATAAACATAGAAGATTAAGGGATTTTATCTATTTTCGAGATTCAGTTGTATGCCTTTACACTAGTTCAATATAAAGAGTCTGAGGTCCACCCGCCTAGGTCTAATTGAGCCTGAAGAAGAAGAAGGATTTATCCTTATAGTTGGCCCAAGACTACATTCAAGTGCATCGATCATAGGAATTTGCTAACCTTAGATGTATTGGTCTGGTTTCTTGGTTATTTCCAAAACTATTAAATTAGGAGCCAACATTTAGAACTCTACCATCCCACTCAGCTAGGGTTTTCTTTTGAAGCTCTTCTCGACCTAAGGTTTTGGTAGTTTTGGCTTTGCTTAGCATAGGGAGACCCATAATCTTATGAATCATTTTCTTGGTGATCAACACAAGCTGTTCTAACCATAATTGACCATTATGCACATGACTAAGAATATACCTAGTCCACTTAATCTGAAAGCTCCTTGGCATATGCAAGATAGGGTTTAACCATTTGAATTCTAAATGCTTATGCTTGAGTTTCAACAAACCATCAACACACATTTATCCTAGGTCACTATCCATCTCTAGGATTCCAATTTCTTGCACAAAACACTTAAAATGAGTGTGAATATCATTAATTAGAAGTACCTTGGGAGGAATTTTTGATTGATCCCCATTAGGGTCAAGTGACTCCACAATTGCTGGTACTAACTTGAAGTTTGGCACTTTCCATTCCATACCTTTTACCAACATCTCAGATCCTCTTTTTGCCTTCCTACTGCTGCTACTTTCGAATGCCATGGTTGCTCGATAAATGAGAAAATATTTTTGAATAAATCTTTGCTACAAACTTGGTTGTGATTGCTTGGATGCACTTGGAATTTCTCTACTCTATGTATTCTAAAGTCATAGTGAAAATTGAAGTTAAATTCTACCCTTTTTGATGAAAATTTCTCCATTAATGCTTGGTACCATAATGATGTAGTGCATGATAGACTTTTATCCACTGACTTGCTCGATAGAAGCTTATGACTTGGTATCTGAACAAAAATTTTATTACTCCTGACCTACCTCGGTTGAGTCTATGACTAACCTTGCTTAGTATGACCAGATTTCTTGCAATCCCTCTGTATCTAAAATACTAATTTGGATCTTCTACTTTCTTTCATTTGGAACTGCTCAAGATATAACTAGAAGATATAGGTCCAGTTCCTCCTTTAAGAATCTAATTGGAAATTGTGAAGTCACCCACTTCTTGAGTGACATGACCATCATTTGAACTGTCTTGCTTAGTAGATTTGGGAATCCACTACTATCTCATTTTTTTTGTGATATTATTACCTTTAGCTTTATTTTCATCTTCAATCTTCCCTATGTTCATGCAATTCTTAGCTATATGACCAAGTTTAGTGCTTGTATAACATCTCACTATTGTATCCTTCTTTCTCAAGTGATGCATTGCATAGTTTATGCCAATGTGTCCATATTCTCTCCACAATAGTGACATCTACACCAAGTATTGTAGTCCCAACCAAATATTTCCTTTACAAGTTGTTAAGCTGGATTAAATGGTTTAGATTTGCATTCAAATGCCTTGTGACCTTGTTTCTTGCATTTGTGACATTTACCTTCAAATTTTGGTTTCTCCTTGCATTCTTAAGCTTTATGACCATGTTGAATGCAATTGTAGCATTTTCCATTGAATTTTTCCTTTCCATTGCTCCAACATTTGTTTGATGTATTACCACAGTGATTGCAAGTAGGTATTTGATTCCTTTGGGTACCTTGCTTGGAAGATTCACCTTATTCTTTGTATCCAAGTCCTGCTTTACCTTTTTGCCTATGAAGATTCTGCTCACTTTCCTGATTTGATTGATCCATGTCTACTTGAGATTTCATTATCCTTTCATTGAGTTTCTTTTCAAAAATTAGATCAGCTTTCAATCTTTCATTGATTTGTCTTTCAGTGATTAAATCATTCCTTAAACTTTCATTTTCACATCTCAAACTCATGATTTCCTCGTTTGCATTGGAGAGTTGATTGATAAGATTTTCTTGCTGAAGGGATTGACTTTGAGTTTCATTATTTCTTGTCTCCAAGTCTTCACTTGACTTATTCCTTTGTTCCCAAATTTCACACATTCTTATTGACTGCATTTCCTATTCTCTTTTCAATTTTCTTACCTCATCTCGCAGAGCGCCATTCTTTTCTAAGAGTTCTTTGATTGCCTCATTTGCTTCATTTGAGCTACTTTAAGGGAAAAAGTCTTCAATATTTTCTTCAACATACTGGTGGTCATTCATTTTTTTTGCAAGTTCCTTTCTTCTTTTCAGGGATTGAGAAAGATGCTCTTTTGCTTCTTTGAGTTGAGCTATGGCCATCTCCAGATCTAGCTTCTCATTGTCAATAGCTTTATCAAGTCTGAATATCTCCATTGTCCTTGATCTTTGCTCAAGATGTCAAACTTTATCATGAGAACCACAAAGCTCTAATACCAATTGTTGGAAATAATCAAGACTATCTAGGTTACTGTGAGGGGAGGGGTGAATCAGTAACCTTAGAAACTTAATTCAACACTTAATCCATTCATAATTAATTCATGTAATCTACTGCATGCATGAGAAAAGATAAACATTCATAACACATGAACACAAAATTTTGGCGACTCAGAAACCTTCCAAATAAAAAGTAAAACTAGGGGTGGGATGATACCCAAAAAAATTTACTACTACAGTATAAAGTTAGCCTATTAAGGCTTACATTGATCACTTTTGATGATCTACATTTTTAAGAGCAATTTGGACTGCTAGATCCACCTTGTTAGAGGTTTTATAAACATACAATGAAGTATGTACTCTATTAAGAGATTTAAAAAAAGACTATTAAGTCTACCCTGTTAAAGGATTTAGAAAACTAATTCACCTATCAGGATGAAATAGTAGATTTGACTTACAACTAGATTGTTGATTAGATCCTTGAAGTACATATCACCTCTTCTGATTGATATAACTTTACTACTTCTTGTAGACCTTTCTGAATACTTTGCTTTGCTACTGATTCACATTCACTCTTCTCAAAACATTACATATCCATTCCTTGATATACTCATGCATATATTGCAAATGATAGAATACATTACATATATACCATTCCAATATTTACAATTACAAGGTTAGCTAAAAAACAGGTAAACAAAATATTACTAAGTCGGCCAAATAGTAGAAACTTGGGTTCTGTAAGTTGACTTGGTGAATTTCTAATACTCGACGTCCACTACATTACTCGACATTGTGATGCACTCGGTAGAAGTAGAATATCGGTCCATACTAATCACACAATGTAGCTTCAAACTTGGTAACCATTGGAGACTCGGTAGATATAGTGTCACTTGGTAGCTACTGAATCCTTTGTTTACCTTGCTTTCACTCCATAAACACTACACATCCATCACTTAGTAGACACTGGCTTCTCATCACACAAACTGATGAATCGGTAGACACTATGAAGCTTGGTGACCACTATCTACTTGGTAAACACTACTAGACTGCACACTCACTTGGTAGCTTCAAGAATGCTCGGTATGAACTATAGACTAAGTGATGAGCTTGATAACCATAAAAAAATGAATAAGTGCTATCAATCATGACAAATATAGCATAATACTAACAATTCACTACTATTGCCTTTTCAGTTTCAAGCTACTGGTGTCTTATATTTTTGGGACAAGTGGCTCCTTCATGATCATTAGTAAGGTGAAAGAAACACATGTTATTTTTGCTGAGACAAGCTCAATTTGCAATCTTTGTTGGCTAGGGGGTAAAGTGAGCTATTTCCCTTGGGAACTCATATTTTAATTTGGATACTTTCTTGAGATATCTTGATAGGGAAAAGAGGCTTTGGGGAGTTGCTTCTTTATTGCTACAAGATCATTAGCTAACTTTTGAACAAGTGAGTCATTAGAAGATGATGTAGAGGCTTGAGAATTTGGTATTTAGACCTCTTTCTTCCACTTTCATGATATAATGAGATCATCCTCCAATTCTATAGCAAGGTTTTGGGAGGTTGTAAGCATTTGAAGATTCACTCTTTTCAATGGGAAGGCAATATCTGGGGGCGTCGCATTTAGAGAGAAACCTTTTTTATTTTCATCATTTGGTATGCTTGCCATGGGTATTTGATGCAATGCTTTGTTGAATTGAGCCACAAGCTCCCACATGGGTACATGTATCTCCTTCTTCATCTGACTCAACTGCATAAGCAAAGAATTTGCATCTTCAAGGGATTTGAATCTAGCTTCAAAAGCATCTTTCGTAGTATCCTAAGAAGTAATGGATGCATTGAGTAAGTGATGAAACCAATTTGCTACTGAGTCTATCTAAGTTTGAATAAACAGCCTTACAAAAACATCTTTTGTTGCTACAACCAAGATTTCACATGCATGTTAAAATCATTTAAATATTCTTCAAGTGATTTTTTCCCATCCTCTTTGAATATAGGTAGGATTTCTTGTGCTCCTTTAGGTAAATTACCCAAATTTCTTGCAAGTTGTAGAGGTCCTATGGTAGCATCCTAGGGTTGATTGTGAGCCATTACTGGTATTGTTATAGCAGAAGGGATTAAGATTTCAGGGATGATTAAAGATTGCAAACACATAACAGGGATCCCAATTTTAGGAGGTGATGATGGTCTATTGGTAGTTTTGGATTTATTTATTTTCAAGGAAACATCAAGTTTAATGTTAATCTTAGCTCAAGCTTCAAATTCTTCATCTACTAGGCCTAAAAACCTATCAGCTCATGTATATCCTTTTATAGCTAGAGTGAAGCCTCAACTTAACCTAATCAATGATTTGCATGAGAAACTCTTTCTACCACAACCTCTTCTTGAACAACTAGCAAGCCTCTAATCCTCTTAGCTATTTCTTCTTCTCTTTCTAGTACCAATTGTGCTTGGAGGTATTGTTGGTTACTTGATCGATTAACCCAGGCACAAGTGTTAAGATCAGAGACAATATCTTCTTGTGTATCTTGAAACCCTACGTTAGGTTGTAGAATATACAACTGATTGTGATTAGGAAGTACCATTTCACAAAACCATTAAAACTTGTAAGAAGCCAAAAATGACAACTCTATCTTCCAAGGTTCCCCAACAAAGTTGCCAAAAACTATTAGTGAATAGTTTTTCCCAAGATCTTTGGCAAATTTGAACAAGGGAGAAAAATGCAAACTAACAAATTGAATTCCTATTTATTGATAAGGAATTCTCTGCTTTAAAGATTTACTCAATATTAATCAAGGTGCAACTAACCTTTATGAAAAGATAATCATTCTTCCTCTATTGAGAGAAAATCTTCCCAAGAAGTATTTTACTAAAAATACTTAAAAGATCAAAATCATCTCCCAAATACAAAATAAATGCTAATGCTGAAAAACCACTTAATCTTAATAATGAATATCATATACATGATTGAATGTTAAGATAAAAGAACTATGTTAAAACAACAAGTATTTAACCTCCCACAGCTTCTAAGATTGAAAATAGATAATTCCAAAAGTATGTAGCAATTATAACTTAACTTCCAAATATAACACACACTCTCAAGAATGCATATCACCACAAAGAAAACAATAGTATTTTCTTCAAGAAATTTTAGTAAAATAAAATTATAGAACTTTACTTCAATTGCTGCAAATTTGAAATGTTCTAATTCAAAATTTAAAAGTGTAGAGTATCAAAACAAATGTATTTTTTCTTTAGTCTACGAAGAGGTTAACCCTATCAAATATCATCTATTACATATATATGGGCGCAAGGCTGGATAGTTATCCAAAATTACCCTACCAGAGGTAAATTATCCATATGTTAACACAACTGTGTTGACTGAAAACTATCAGAAAATAAAATAGCAAAGAAAAATAGTTGTCCATCGATCATGTGACACTTCAAGAGGAACTATTCACATTAGCCACAATCCTTGTGGCTTTCCATGTCTCATATGCGGTTGAAAATGTAGAGATAATAAATTGATGGGGTAAGCTGATATAGGCCATCCTCTGTTTCCAAATTCCTTTCTCTCTCTTTAGCTTGGTCATCTTCTTTGCATGCATCTCCAGCTACTTCAAATTGATTATCAACATAGCCTTAGTATGAGAAACATTGGAGAAATCCTACTTACATGGTGTTGTTTTGTCTTGGACCTCCTAGAACTTTCTTTGGATTTCACTTATTAGTTATTCCATAGGGGAAACAAAGTCACTCTCTTTTCCTGCACAATTCTTACCGAACCACTTTAGATCACCTTGAATGATTTCATCCATGAGCCTGAGGCTATCCAAGATTTCTTTGATTTTGGTGACTACCTGGACTAGCACCTCTTTCCTCCATTTGATGCAATCCTTAATTACATGTAATGTTTTCTCATCAAGGCTAGTGATAGGGCATTTAGCTTGAAATTTTTGCAAACCAAATCCCTAAATTTCTTCAATCCAAAGCACCACCTTCACGCAATTATTTCTCTCTTTTTCAAAACCTTCATTTTTGGAGTCTACCTTTTTAACGATGATAGTAGTCTCCTTTGAAGCTTTGTCCAAAAGTCTAATCTATTGCTTAGTTTCTCTTAGGACAAACTACAACCATTCTTCAGATATTTTTGTAATAGCTTTTCACTTTTGTAGATTGTCAAGAAATTATTGATTGGTTGAAGAGGATACATCCACCATTCCTGACATTTCATTTAGAGGTTTAGGTATTAGATGCAAGATGGCATTGATATATTGTGCCATATTTTTTATTGCCTCTTTCATTTGCTACTTGTCCTAAGCATCCTTCCAAAATTTATCTGCTATCTTCTTGTTTGAAACCTTGAAAATCTTCATATCAATAGCATGACTCCCCTTTCCAAGGTCAATCTTTGATACTTGGTAGTCCTGAGGAGTGAAGTTTTAATGGGAACTACCTTCTAATGGCTTGGCTATTTTAGTTGTCCAGTGTCCTGAGTTTTTTTCAAAGTTCAACCTAGACTTAGTTTTGGCCCTTTTAGTTTTTGAAGGCTTTCCTAGGCATTTGCTGACCAGATCATCAATAGGCATGGATATTGGTACTAATCTCCTTTTCTTATTAATAGAAGTTTCCAACCACTCAGGGGTAGTAGGTTCTTTACTTACCATAGGAAAAAAATTTGCTAAGGCCAAGGCATCAGATTGAGAACCAATGTTTTCAAGAGACTTCTGAGGATCCAATGTATTATTAGCCATGAGGGAAACATGAGACTACTTCAAACTTTCCTTTTCTTTGGTAGGATCTAGGTCAAATATGACTATCCCCTTTTCTTTGCTTGATATTGCCTTTTTAGTGTTGGAACGAGTTACCCTTCTAAAATTTGGGACCTTTTCTTGAAATTGAAGTTGAAATGGCTTGGGAGTTACTTCAACTTTGACTTGAGCTTTAGTTTTAAGAGAACCTGCAATAGAGTCAGAAACATCAAGGTTAGAGATGGCCTTAGCTTTCAGCTATGCTTTTTTGTGCTTAGCTCTTGAGTATTTTTCTGGGACTTTGAGAGTGGTTGACTCAACATTTTTTGATTTCAACCATTTCTCAGTTCTTTTCAATACCTATGAAGTATAGTACATTAGGTCATCTTCTTCCCTCTTAGTCCAGTCGAGCTTAGGGATAGGTATGCATTCAATTTGTTCAACATAGAATGGGTCAATCAACTCTTCAACTTCATCTTCACTTATCTGATGGGTATTGAGATCTACCTTAAACATGCTGATCTGATTGATTGTCAATTTGGACCATAATCTCTTTCTGACTTCAATTTCATTAGGACAATTTTCTAAATATTCTTCCAGATGAGGGACATGGGTTAATGAAGATGCATGTCTAAAATTATCCCTAGCAAATCCTTCATAATCAAACTCTTTTTTGGGAGTATATGGTTTGAGGCATAAATGTGATAATGCAGGTTGTGCTAACCTAGCTTGTTTGTAGTTTAAAAACTTGTAGTGACCAATTTCAATAGGGAACAAGTATGAGACTAAGTTTTTTAAATTTTTAGGGGAGTCAAACACAAAAATGAGCTTCCTACATATCTCTCATAAAATAATACTATCTAAAAAATAACATGGCAACTTAAGTGGTTCACTAGAAAAGCCCCCAATTCTAAGATATGTAAATTTAGGGAATTGAATATAAAAACATCCATAAATTTTAATAGCCTACATGGATTCCTCTGATAGCCTATTATTTTCATGACCTTGGAGCTCAAAAACTAACCTCCCAAGAAAGACATCATTAACCCTCTTGAATTCCTTGCAAGATTCAGTTGCATGAAAGTCTTTGTAGTATTGGTAGATAGTCATCTCTTGTGGCGAGGGCATATGTGGAGGTCCTTCTCATTCTTTGGATCTCGCTAAAATATAGACTAGGAAGGAATACAGAAAGAATGGGCTAAAATTACCTATCACTATGATGCCTCTATGTAAATTCACAGCTATTAAATCTTCTCAATCAATAAATTTTTCACCTTCAACAATCTTCAGAATGAAAAGATACATCCAAATTTCCCAATGAAAGGCATGATCATTGCCTTTGACCCTATTCAGGAGTAACACAATGTCTATTATTTCTTTAATGAAATGCTCAATTTTCAATGGCTTAGGAAATCTTGAGCCTCCTTTAGCTGACCTCAAAAGCTAGGTTTGAGCCACAATGGAGTTTTTGTGGTTCGACAATGCACACCCCATTCCCTACTAGGAATTGGGATCCTCTACTTTTTTTTTCGGATCCTCGGACTCACAATTCAGGATTTGGAAAATTTGAAGAGTCAAAAGAGTAAAAACTTGAAAATTTGAAAAAACCAAAAAAATTGAAAACATCAAAAAAGTTATAAAAAATATAAAAATTGAAAAAGAAATGTGCCGCGTGCACACTTCCATCACCGCATGCGCTTCATAAAGTGTCGTGCACACCAAAAAGTGTCACGCATGCCACAATGTGCCATGTATACTACAAGTACCATGTTGTGCATGACGTCAGATGCCCACCTACGTGCATTGTGCATCTTGCACGTGCTTTCGCACCATGCACACTTCCAAAAACTATGCTCCTCTGTGCACTCATCCACTCTGCACTGCACGCAATCACACTGTGTGTCTTTGCACCATGTGCCATCACTCTACATGTGCACCATGCCTCCCATTCATGTCCCACATTCCATGCAACCTTGCATCATGCGTACCTCCCAAACACATGAGCTTATGCTAAAATAAATAACACATCAAGCAAACCATCAGATGCGCTAGGTGTGCTAATTTTTTTAAATTTAAATTTTTTATGCTTTATGAGGTTAAAATTAAGGTTTTGTTTGGTGTTTTCAAGTAACTAGTTTTTAAGGTTTTTGTTCAGTGTGATTAGGGTGTGTCTTAATTTTGGATAATCTGGATCACTTGGTTTCTCACCAGGAGAGAGGACAAAGGTTGAAGATACAAAGGTTGGACACATGAACCGGAATAGGTTCCTCATCTTATGTAGCTATTAATGACAAGATTCAACTTAGGTGCCTTAGTATTTTAGATTGAAGAAGTAGAAGGAGTTCAAGTTTATGAAAATGATTAGCTATAAAGAGGGTATAAATCATCAAAACGGGGCAAAGAATGTACACAAAAAGTGATCTAAAACCCCATTTGAGAAAAATCCAAAAACCATTTTCAAAATTGAGAACTTTGATTTTTTGGTGAATTGAGCTTCTAAGGTGCGTATGTCCACAGCTTCATAGGTATGCAGGTATGCAGGTTCATAGCTTCGCAATTCAGAGGTGCACCGATAGTTAACTACTTTTTCTAAAAATAGCACTTTCCATGCATTGAAAAAGCATTCTAATGGTAGTTTAACTTTGACACACAGCTAGTGAAGGAGTAGCTTCTAATTTTGGCACCTCCAAACACTCCTACTTCAATTGAAGGTGTCCTCCTATTTCTTTTCTCATATTTTCTTTGTTCTTGACATGTAAAGGGCTCATGCATCCAATTAATGAATAAAATATGGATGGAGTGCCTCTAAGCACCAAATTAATCGTTAGATTGTATATATTTAGTTTGTTTTATTGTTTAAAAGCATTTTATTACATGAAGAATATCTCTCACTCTTAATAGAAACAAATTGAGGAGGCAATTTCTTATAAATAACCCATTGTAATATGTAACAAAGGCTGCTATTATTATGAAATAAAATTATGCTTTTGGTGGTCGCATTTGTAGTGTAGTGATTCTTTCCTGAATGTGTCATTGTTTTGTGAATTTTATTCATGAGATTGTAATTGAGCCAAAGGTTTATTGCATTTTTTTTGATTGTGTGATCTATTAATTTTGCCGTTTGCTACGGTTTTACAAATTTTGCTGATGTATATAGCTTGAGAAGAGATCATCAAATTGTGTTTGCATAGCTCTTTGTCTCGCATGAGTACACTTTTCATGGCCTTGTGACTTGATGAAGAGTGAAATATCATTTGGTTATTAAAGTTTTCCATCAACGATTGCATCAGTGGATTCTAGGAAGTGTTGCTCCTATTTTCATTAGTTTCCTACTGATTTTTTTGAAAGTTTAACTCACACTGTGTTGTTTTCTGTAGCTTATGTCCATTAGGTTTTCAATTTTATATTTTTTTGTTTGAATTTCATGTTATTTTATTTGCTAACCCCTTATTATAATAGGAACTCATATTACTTTCACTGTTTGATTTTATTCATTGAAAAATAGAAAATACAAAAACATTATTCTTTTTGTGTGTTATTTTGAAATAGCAAAAAAAATTTACTTTATTTTGAGATCAAATAGAACCAACAAAGGCCTCCTCATGAACAATCACATTTATCTTCAACTAAGCAGATTTTGGTATGTTGCAAGACAAATACTGAACCTTGGAGTTGATCCCAAAAGATTAGCTTTTCAAGAGAGGAATTGTGCAATGGATCCCTATTGTTGACCTCATGCATAATGATCACCCAATAGGAGTCATAATCTTTCTTTCTACCATGATATATATGCTCTGATTCCTCAAAGTTCCATGGTTCATAGGTTTCTTTATGAGGGATTCTCAGGGCTGCACTAACACTTGTCCTGCTTGTTCTTAGTAACACCTCCCCTAAAACTTTCTTTATGCATCTAGTGTTAGGGTCATAGTGATTTGTGTACTCAAGAACTAGTTCTAGGCATTCAATAGCTAGTGGGAAGGTAGCAACTTCCAAAAAACCACTATTGGCTAACTTCTAATGTACGAGACTAGATTGAAAATCCCTCGCTCGCTCAGTTACATCCCCTAGATTTTTATTTACCATGAAAGTATCTCAAATTTCAGGAAGAGAGCTCAAAAGGAAATATTTTTCAAGCTTAGGCATTTTGGAGTAGAAGAGCATCATGGTTCAATTTAAAAGACATAGATTTATAGAACTAAACCAAAAACACTTCAAATGAAAGCTATGCACATAAATGAAAAAGTGGGAGATAATGCACTTACACTTTTCAGTTGAGTTCATACTTCCACCTTCCTTGCTTACCAGTTGGCATTGAGAACTCAAAATGATTAAACAAGAACTCGTATAGGACAAGGGGGTAATTATGGGGAGTGATTTCTCAGAAACCCAAGAACAGTTGTGTGGGAAGAAAATCTATTACAAATGTGCCACCTTTACTTTGACAAGAGTTGAAATGAAACTTGTAGTTAATACCCATCAAATCCACATGCAGCTTGACCTTTCATGATGTCACAAAATTATCATGCCACCTTTTTCCATAAAGTAACTATACTTTAGAATGATTTCTCATAATTACCATAATTATTGCCTTTTGCATCTTTGATATCACCTTAAGGTAGGACCCATTCCATTGGCTCATAAAGATGAGTTTATAATATCTCTATGCACTTTCTCGAAGAAAACAAGCACGCGTTAGAAAATCTCAAAGTTGAAGTTGAAGTCAAAGTTTGAAACAACTTCTGCTTCAACTTCAACTTCAAAAAGTAGACTTGGTTTGACGGGGAGGACACCTTGTCGAGATGAAAAGGAAAGAGTGAACCTGAGCTTGAACATGAAGGAAATTGGGCTTCAACTTCAACTTCATGTTGCAAAATGACACTTGGGTGTTAACTTTTTACATTGAGTAATGGATATGGTAACATCTATTATGGGTTATATGGAAATGGTGATAATTTTTTGTTGTAAGTTTCCTTACAAGTGGTATCAGAGCTATGGTTTTGTTGTAATAACCCTAGATTGAATCCATGGGCATGCATGAAAGAATAAAAGAAAGGGAAAGATATATGGGTTTTGTAGGTTATTTATTATAGATCTATGGATTTTGAATTTTTTATCATGATGGGATATTGGCAGTTTCTAGGTATGTAAAATTATTGGTCAAAAGGGTTTTTTGGATGTTTCATTTTAATGAGGGTGTTTCGGGAGAGCTAGAAGAAATGACCTCATAGGCAAAAATAGATCTCACCATTAATGGATCTAGGTTGGACTTTCAATAAATTTTGATTTATAATATATCCTAGTTTGGCCATGTTGATAGAGAATGCAAAAGGTTTTTTATTTCAGCTTTTGACGATTGTCAAATTTAATCCCATCCAAATTTTTGTCACAAAAAAATTTAAAATAGATAAATAAAAATTGCATTGAAAGTGATAAAAAGGTTTTCTTGGTAAAGCAACCATAACTTTCACTTAGAATAGTGGATTTTAGACTTCTTACAGTTGCTGGAAAGTTGATTCAAAACACTACAACTTGGTATAGGTTTGACTCTGTGATATTCAAAGTTTTAAAGCTTTTATAAACCCAAAATTTATATGTTGTTTGTTTTGAGCATAGATTTGGGAATAACTTGGGCATATGGAGTCAAATTTTGGACTTCAAATAGTCAACAAAAATATTTATGAGAGCTCTGCACATTGGTTCATATTTGGTATAGGTTTAGCATGGTTTATTTGGTGATATATTAATTTGATAGTTTATGGTATATATTGACTATGGTAACATTGTGAGTTTATGAAATTATATATTTTGGAGATTTTATGTCATTGTATACTTAGCTTATAGATCATATTGGTCTCATAGTGATATGGTTATTAGTGTTTGATTTGGATATGTATGATAACTTATAGGTTTTACAAGTTGTGTAGTGTTGTAAGTAGTCTATACTTACAAGTTGTATTTATGGCTTGGATATGGGTTGTCTATGCCCTTAGTCACATAATTTTCTCATTTGTCTTCATGTAAAGATGGATGAGATGTTGTTACTGGGTACAGTCATGGTGAAAGATTATGGTTAACTTTTTTATTGTGACAAGTTGGACACTTTAAGAGTCAAATGCTTGGTTCATGTATTTGATAATGGTCCCATAGATTTTTGGCATGACATAATTTGATATATAGGTACTTTTGAGGTAGTCATTGGTTTGGATTCCCTATTTGGTTATGTTGGTATGTCTTCTTCATTGAAGATCATGGTTATTTGGTTTCTTTTAAGGACCTCATGATGTGTACTTTGAGTTATTTGATGGTTTAATGCATTGGTCAATTCTCATTGTTAGATGATGGTTTTTCATCATGATGTCATGGATATCTTGGATACATGGTTTAATGGGAGCTTGTGATAGTGATGAGGTGGCAGTATAAGACTAGTTCCTAGTTTGGTTTGTATCTTCTTGGTTTAGAGAACTTAGTTTTACTTGGTACTAATATTTTGGTTTTGTTAGTGTAGACTTGGAGGATCTTAATGTAGGATATGGATTTTATGATGAAATTGAGGAATTGGTACCATAGTTGAGTGGGCATTATTGGTATTTATATATTTATTGAGTTTTTGTGGATGTTGGAGGATATCTTAGATCATGTTGCTAGAGAAGAATCTTTGACATTTTCATGGTGCACTTGTTATCTTTATGGTGTGTGGAGATAGTTTTTCATGTGTGGAGATAGTCAAATCTTGAAGACTCATGGGGTTCTTAGAAAATGTGTGGTTTATGCTTTCAACATATTATCCTTGGTTTTAACATGATTTCATTATTATGTCATGGTATACCCTTCATATACATTTAGAGTTTGTTTAGATTATGGTATGTTCATATGGAGCATCTTATCTCTTTGGTTGAGATGATTAGATCATGTTGTCATGTTTATATTCTTGAGGCCATGGTTGGAACTTTGACATTGGTCTTGGTTTTATTTCTTGGTATTGAGTACATTGATCATTTGATAGATAATTCATGATATTGCTATGGTGCATTTAGAGTTGGCATGGATTGATTGGTTACAAATGCTCATGAATATTACTTAGAGAAAATGCTAGTGTTGATTTCTCTTGTGATTAGAGAAGTATTTTTTGGGATAGATGTTTGGTTTCAACATGAAGTCTAAGAGGCATTCACATGATATGGACTTGAGAGGAGATTGTTCTTAGATTTGTCTTGGTTGGAGACTTGGATATCTTGATGAACATTCTCATTCCCCACTCTTGGTCTACTTGGTTGTTTACTACTTGAGAGGTATAGCCATTGTTTCTCTCAAGTGAATTATGTTTATGAGTTTCTTTAATTGATATGGATCTTGAGCTATGATACATGAATTAGTTATGGAGGGTTAATTTGAGAGATGGTTTAGAATTGATTATCTCCTTGGGCATATGTTGTTATGTTGATTGAGTTTGAGAGATAGTTTTATATTGGACATATTCCTTGGATTAGGAATAGTTATTCCTCGAGTTAAGAATAGTTTATGAGTTTGATCTTTTTGTGAGAGGCTTACATTCATGATTAGTTATATGGTATGGTTTTGGTGTTGTTGTGTCTTCTTGGTTTGGATTTTATGGAGGATATCTTGCTTGGTAGAATTTACATCTAGAGGTGTGTGTAGAAGGACATGATACATGTTATGATTTGCATAGTTTCCCTTTGTCCTTGGTTATCTTCTTGGATGTTCAGTTTCACTTAAATTTGATTAGAGATTGGTTGGAGATTGTGATCATTAGTTTGTGTTCATGTATGTCTTGTAAGAGATGAAATTATTTCTCTTTATCTCTTTCCTTTGTTGGTTGTGGAGAACTTGGGAGAGTGTTGGAAACTTGTTATGAGAGTTGTTCTTGTAGGTTATTAGTTTGTTTTGTGGATGTCCTTGATACTATATGGATTCACTTCTATGAGATGTTGTGAGTGAATTGGCTATATATTTGGAATTATTTGTTGTAGTGGGATCTTCTTGGTGTCTATGTGGAAGGTATTTCTCTTGAGTCTTGTGATTGTAGGTTACAAATTGTATATGTTGATGATGCGAGATTCACTTGGTATAACTTTGGAGTTATGGACAGTTGGGTGGGTTAGCACTTGATGTGGGTGCTATTTCAACTATGGATTTTGATAGCTATAGATACACATGATTACCTTTGGATTAGGTTTGTGTGCTTGGAATTTCATTTGGTACATGATTTTATGATTCTTATGTGATAGGTTGGGCAACTTTATCTTAGGATGACTTCTATATATGTTTGGTGGTAGTGGCATAATAGGAGGTGAGATCATTCATGTTTGAGATGTTGGATATTTTCATTTTTTGTGGGTACCAGGATGGAGCATATGGTGTACTTTGATTCATGATGGTGGATGTGCTAGGAGGGTTTTTTTCCTTTTTCATTTATGTGGCTAAAGATTGACCTTACACAATATATACAACAAGGGAGATTGTTGAGATTATGGGTGTTTCACACATTGCATAATATTGCTATATTGTATTATTTTATTTTATTACCTAGATGGATGTGAAACATGTAGAGATTCTCATGGAATATTCTTTATGAATTTTTTTGTAACATTGTGATAATATTTCATGTAATTATTTAGTATTTGGAAAAAAAAATTAATGTCTAATATTGAATGTGGGTCAATGGGGGTTTGGTAGCACATGGTCTATGTAATACCACTTGGTGGTTTTGTGAAAATTGATACTATAGAAGAAACAACAAGGGTGGTTGTAGAGGCAAGGAAAAAAAACAAGAAAGGAAAGTCAACCATGACAAGGCTTGACAAGTTAGCCAAGGAAGCATTTGTGAAGCTTGAAAGCATGACATGGAATGTGTGTTTCATGCTTGTTCAAATGAATTGGTTTGTTTTGGATATGGATTTAAAGGATTCCATGGTTGTATTGCAATAATTTTTTGTTGAATAATACGTGGTGATAGATGCTTTTTGAGGCTAGGTTTTTCTGTCAATGAGTGTTTCCCAATATACATCTTGTATCACATTTTTGAAGGTATATTATCTTTTCTCTTGCATGTGGATTTTAATTTCTTATTTTTTCAAATCTATTATGGGTTATGTGGAAATGATTATAATGTTTGGTTACAAGTTTCCTTATAGGATATTGAAATAATGGATTTGGACTACAAATATAGCTAGTAGTATTCTTGTGAAAAGGTGGAGATTGAGACATGATTATGGAGGAAGATGGACACATGAATTATGTATGAGGAGGATATGTGGATGTGACATAGAAATGAGGTTTAGATGAATTCAATAATGTATTTCCCTTTTTGAAGTTTAGATAAGGAGTACTAGTGGATATGCAAGGAGGCATGATGTGGTAATTTAGAAGAACATTCAAAATTAGGAGGTAATTTACAAAATTATTTGTAAGGTTTTCAATATACTCATCATTGTCAAAAATACTCTAATCATCATTATAATAGGATAAAGTGGGAGAGGTGGGATGGACACACTCATCATAATAGTAGTGTGACATCATTATTAGTTCATGAGATGAATAGGAATAAATGATGAAGATGGATGAAGCACTAAAGCTCAGATTGGGATAAATAATTAGCTTAGACTAGGATTTGGATTAAGCTTAGAATAGGAAGGGAAAAATGAAAAGAATATGGAAAGGGGATAAGGAATGACCAAGAAAAAATATGATATCCTAGGGTATGGAGAGAAAATGAGGACTTGATGGAAGACTAGAATAATGATACTAGAAGAAAATAACACATGATGATAAAAAGGATATGAATATTTTGGAATCTTGGATGAATCTTTGATGAGGTAGTGACTATGCTAAGCATTCCCTAGTTTTTCTTTGAGACTATATCTTTGGATCAAGTGAAAAAACTATTAGAATACTTTAGAATAACTTTTGGGGAGGGGGGAGTTGGGGTGAATCAGTTATCCAAGGTCCAAATGCATAAATAAACTTTTCATAGCTTAGTGAACCCATAAAACATTATTCATCATGCATGTATCCATAAGATTATGCAATCACTTAAAACTTGTAGGTTACTATCAAATCAACTTGTAGAAATGTAAACATGAAACATAATAGATTCATCAATGCACTTGACATAATGATTTACATGGAAACCCAATTTTGGAAAAACCACTAGTAACATGCTACTCTTTTTCACTCTTTTGAAGTGATGTCCTATGAAAGGCCAATCCTGTTAAAGGTTACAATACACATTATTAAATGTGACCTTGTTAAAGGATTTCAATCACCCTGTTAGGAGTGAGCCTTGTTAGAGGACTTTAGACCATTCACTTGGAAAATCACCTAGTTAAAGGATTTACAAATGACTGTTAGGTCAACCTTAATCCAAAGGATTTACCTTATATTTGTACAATTGTTAGAGAGTAATAGTAAGGCTTGATCTAGTAACAACTTAAAACTTCACTTGTAGATTATAGATCATTGCTTAGTCCTCCATTCTGCTTTGCCTTCATACATTGGAGATTTAATAGCTTGTTCACCCTTCAAGCATTCATACCCTTAAGCCTTCTTGCTTAACATGCCATTGTAGACTCTTCTCTTAGGTCACTTGATGAAGAAAAACCCTTGATTCCTTGTCTTCCTTAGGTTCTTGCACATGAAAAACTTGCTTCATGACCAACCATTCTTGTAAATAAGAAATTAAGCTCTTTTGCCACTCATTCTCCATCCTCCAATTTAGGGTTTGAATGGATTGGGTAGGATACAATGAATCTATCCAACATTCCATATCTCTTCTAGAAACTTCTTCTTGAATCCTCTTTGAATTTGCCTAAAAATAGTTTAGCTTGACTTTTGTGCCTCCAACTCATTAATCTTATCTTCCACTTAGTTCACATAATCTAAGAAAAAAAACTTGTCAACTTAGATCTATTGAATTCATGATATTTGAAATAATGCAATAGTTTGACATTATCTTGCTTCTGATGCTTGACACATATTGCATTACTTGGCATCCTCTGTGAAATCACTTGACATGAACTAAAGTTTACTGGTGCTCGACATCAACTAAACTTTACTCAGCATCCACTATTCTACTCGGCATACATTAGAATAATCATTTACTCAGTTTCAACTAATTTTTTGCTTGGCTTGTGCTGACTTTTCTTAGCACCTACTATCCACTTGATCAATCTTGGTAAAAAAACTCTGTGTAACTTATTCTTCTAAATTTTCTTAGTGTATTCAACCTTTGTAACCTTAAGTAGATTATAAATACATCATGTTATCATTGTCTTAACTAATTCTTGTACTTCTTTACATTAGCATAACTCATCCTTTCCTATAGGTGATATTGTCACATCTTTTGATCAAATCCTCTTCATCAATCAAATAAGTGATAGTACATAAATCATATAAGTAGTTATCTTACCAATAAATAACAAGTTTGACATCAGTGAAAAAATAATGATTGAAGTATATTAGTCATACTTGTATGTTCTCAACAATCTCCCTTTACAATCTCCTTCTTTGATTAGATTCTTCAATCTATTCTAACCAATCTCCCTCTTTGGCATTGATGGAAAACCAAACTTGATCGATCAAATGAAAAATACTATGTTCAACCAAACTGACTAGGTTAAAATAGTAAGATCAACAAAATACTAGAAATAAAATAATTTCTTGTATTGAAATCTCTCCCTCTATTAGTAACTTCCATCTTCTAAATAGTTTACAAAACTCTTTTCTTTTATTCTTATGTTTCTCCCTTTGAGTTTCTTATAGTCTCCCTTTTACAAGGTAGATGTTAGGATTTCTCCCTCTTTCATTTCTCTATCTTCCTCATCATACTTATGTTTTCCTTTGATCAGTAATATCAGCAAATCTACAATCTCTCTTGATCAATAATCTCTCCAATTATCTTTCCTTTCTCATTCTGATTAGTGAATCTCTCACTTTGTGATAATTATCTCTTGATATCTCCCTCTTGATCAGTCAATCTTTCCCTCTTTGACAATAGTGCCAAAGACTTATGCCAAAAACTTGTCATCTTAACATGTAGATATAAGCTTCTTTAGTTTCTTCAGTTTTCTCCCTCTGTCACCTTTTTTGTGATTGATTTGAAGTTTTAGCTCTTTGATTACTTTAGGCAGCTCCTTAAGTAAGATCCTCTAGACATATAAAATTCAACTTGTTTGATGTAGGTCACTCCTCTTGTTACTTAGATAGCCTTTGATAGGGGTATCGCCCCTAGTTTACCTCTTAGATACTCATGAGCATCCTTAGGTAATGCTATTGTGAATATATTAGCAATTTTCTCTTTAATGTTAACATAATCCATCTTCACCTCTTTATCTTGAACTAATTCTCTCAAGTTATGATACTTTATTGCAATGTGCTTAGTCTTTGTGTGCATCATAGGGTTCTTTGATATATTGATATAACTTGTATTATCACAATAAAGTGTCACTGGTTCTATGATCTCTTCCTTCATTCTTTTGAGTAAATATTTGATCCATACAATGTTTGTACAATTTATAGCAACAACATATTAAGTTTTAATAGTAGATTATTAAGTGCAATTCTATTTCTTGCTAGTCTATGTAACTAGCCTCTTGCCTAAGAAAAATGCTCCTCCATTGGTTCTCTTTCTATCATCAATGTTTGTAGCCCAATCAACATCAGTGTAGGCTCTTAATTCAAATTTCTCATTCTTCTTATAGTATAGAAAAAACTCTTCTATTCCTTTCAGATATCTCATTATTCTCTTTACAACTATCAAGTGATTGTCCTTGAGACTAGCAAAGAATCTTGCAACTATCTCTACAGATAATGCAATATTAGGTCTGCTATGTACTACATATTGCAATTCACCAATCATAGACCTATACAAAATTTGATTCACCTTAGCTAAATCATCATTCTTTGACAACTTGTGTCTTGTCACCATAGGTGTACTTATTGGTTTGGAATCCTCCAATCCAAAATTTTTCAATAATTTTTTGACATACTTTGACTGAGTGATGTATACACCATATTTCATCTGATATACTTGCAAACCCACAAAGAACTTGATCTCTCCAAACACAAACATTTCAAATTCTTGCAACATTTGATTTGCAAAATCTTTACATAAAGTATCTTGATCTCCAAATATGCTATCATCAACAAATATTTTAGATAACAAAATACCTTTTCGTTTTTCTATTTTCATGTATAGAATGTTGTTATCATCACTCCTTTCAAATCCAATCTTCACAAGATAATTGTGAACTTTCTCATATCATTCTCTTGGCACTTGTTTCAAACCATATAGAGCTTTGTGTAATCTACATACCACGTTCTTATTGTTAACATAAAAAAATACTTTTGGTTGTTCTATGTAAAATTTTTCCTCTAATATGCCATTCAAAAATGTAGATTTAACATTCATTTGATAAACTTTGAACCCTGTGTATGCAAAATAAGAAAGTAAAGTTTTTACTCCTTCTAATCTAGCAATAGGGGCAAATGTCTCTCCATAGTCAATTCCTTCCTCTTATGCATATCCCTTGCAAACATATGTTTCTTTGTTCCTTGTGACTTCACCATTTTCATCTAGCTTGTTTTTGAATACCCATTTGGTGCCAATCACATTTTTGTCTTCTAGTCTAGGAACTAGAGTCCATGTTTTGTTTTTCTCTATTTTTTCAATCTCTTCTTCCATGGATTTACTCTAGTCCACATCTTCTAATGCATCTCTCATTAATTTTACTTCCTTCATACTTAGTGAACATGTGTCATTTCTCAATCTATTTCTTGTCATTGGTCTGGCATCTTTATCTCCAATGATTTGCACAATAGGATGATGTCTTTTGACATATTTTGACAATCTTGGTTCAACTCTTGTTTCTTTATTTTGTCTTCCAGCTTTAGAGTCACTATGCACATCTCTGTTAGGTGGTTCAACATCTCTTTCATGTACACTAATCTTAGAATTAGAATGTGCTTCAACTTCATTTTGTAACTTGGCATTTGAATGTAACTTGTTTCTTGAATGCAACTTGGTTCCTGAATGCAACTTGATATTCATAGTATGTGACTCGGTAGTCACTAAAACTTGTTGTTGGTTTATAACTTGATTTGTACCATCTTCTTTAGTAGGTATACCTTCATAAACATATACAACTGGTTTTAATTCTTCTAGTTCTTTCATAGGTTTGACCTCATGTACTTCTATATATTCATCAAAATTTACATTCACACTTTTCACAACTTTGTTAGTGTTAGTATATAAATACTTATAAGCTTTGCTTCTTGTGGAGTATCCTAGGAATATACTTTCATCACTTTTTGCAACAAGTTTACCATTCTTGAAATTTTTAAGAATGTAACATTTGTTTCCAAATACCTTAAACTATTTCACATTGGGTGAGTATCCATAACATAGTTCAAAAGGTGTTGAATGAGTACATTTCTTGACTTGTACATAGTTCAAGGTATAGATAGTTGTACTTACATCTTCTCTCTAGTATTTCAAAGCAACATTTTTCTCCATCATGAGCATTCTAGCACAATCCATTATAGATTTGTTCCTCCTTTCAGCTATTCCATTTTGTGGGGCGGTTCTAGGTGCAGATGTTTGTCTCTTGATTCCTCTGTCATTATGAAACATCTCAAACTCATTTGATGTAAATTCTCCACCTCTATTAGATCTCAAACATTTAAGTCTTTTGTGTGTTTCCTTCTCAACTCTTGCTAAGTACCACTTAAACATTTGGAAAGCACCAAATTTCTATTTTAGAAACATAACTGTCATCATTCTAGAATAGTCATCAATAAGTAGCATAATGTACTTATCTCCTTTGTAGCTTTGCACATCAATTAGACCACAAAATTTAGTATGAACAATCTTTAGTATTCCTTTAGAGGTATAAGCTTTACTCTTAAAACTTGACTTTGTCATTTTTCCTAACTGACATTGTTTGCAAATTATATTATTAGGCTTCTTCAACTTAGACAAACCTCTAACTCTTCTCATGTTACTAATACTGATCAAGTTATCAAAATTTACATGACATAACCTCTTGTGTGATAGCCACACATCATCAAATTTCACAACAAGACAAGTAGCATCCTCTATATCAAGATAGAATAGATTATTCCTAGTTTGATCACCATTTCCAATCAATTTCCCATTAGTGTCACACATCTTAGCAATCTTGTTTTCAAACTAAATCTTACATCCCAAATTATTCAATTGTGACACACTCAACAAATTATAGTTAAGTCCTTCAAGATAGTAAGAATTGTCACATAAAATCTTACTTGTTAGCTTGATTGAACCTTTTCCTTTTATCAAACATGGTGCATCATTACCAAATCTTATATTATTTTCATCATAACAATTTAGGAAAATGAACTTACTTTTGTCTCCATTCATGTGATGTGAACACCCACTATCAATGATCCATCTATCATTCTTGGTCACACAAGTCACAAGTGTAACTGCCTCATCTTCATCAGATTTGTCCTTCATTGCAACATACACCACTTCATCATTATGTTCATCAGATTCATTTCTTGTTTCCTCTTTAAAAATGTAGCATGACTTCTTGCCTTTGTCTCTATAGTCATTGTTGTCTTCATCTCTTCTACTCTTGTATTTGTCACCACCTCTATAATTCTTCTTTTCTAGACATCTAGTAGAAATGTGACCAACTCCATTGCAATTGAAAAAAATGATAGGTAATTTAACTTTGAAATTACCTTTACCTTTGTGGAATCTCCTTGCCAATAGTGCTTCAAGATGTTTCACATCCTCCTTATCTATATCATTATCACTAAACACAGACTTCTTCTTTTTCTTCCTTTTCATCTCATTAGGTTCCTTTAATGGTACCTTAGCTTTGAAAGTAGATTCAATACTTTTAGGTTTGTAATTATCAAAGTTAGATAGCTCAAAAGTAGTGAGTCTACCTACCAGACCTTCAAATGATAGATTAGTCCCTGGTACACATCTCAATTCTTGCATTGTAGCAAATCTAATAGCATATGCATGCATCAATGTTCTTAAAACTTTGCTTAGTATAGTATCAGCATCTAACTTACCAGTAGCTACTCTTATTGCATTAACAACTTCTTTTATCCTTGCAACATATTGGGTAATATTTTTTCCTTCTTCCATTCTCATATCATCAAACTTACCTATGAGACTTTCAACTTTGGCTCTTAGAACAGTTGTATCTCCTTCATAGATAGTGGTTAGGGAATCTCACATTTCCTTTGCATAGTCAAGACCTTTGATATCATCAAATTCAGTATAGCTCAGGGCAGAGGCAATCTCCAACATTGCATGGTTATGTTTTTTCTTCTTTCTCATATCATTAGTAGTTGGGCTTCAACAGGATTAACATGCTTAGTGGTAATAGTAGATTGTGCATGATCTCCAAGTCCTCCAAGGTGTAGCTTCATCAAACTTTGTCATGTAGAAAAGTTTTCTCTATTGAGCTTGGGTACTTCTCTTTTTGACATGTTGATCTTTATGCTTCTAGTAGCTTCAAACTAGTTCTCTTAAGTAGATGGCTTTGATACCAATTATTGGAATGCTTTAGAATAACTAAGAAGGTGGGGGGGTCAATTAGTTATCCAAGGTCTAGATGTATAAATAAAATTTTTATAGTTTAGTGAACCCATAAAACATTATCCATTATGTATGCATCCATAAGATTATGCAATCACTTAAACTTGTAGGTTACTATCAAATCAACTTGTAGAATTGTAAACATAAAACATAATAGATCCATTGATACACTTGACATAATGATTTAAGTGGAAACCCAATTTGGGAAAAACCACCAGTAACATGCTTCTCGTTTTTACTCTTCTAATGTGATGCCTTATGAAAGGCCAACCTTTTTAAAGGTTGCAATACACACTGTTAAATGTGACCCTATTCAAGGATTTCAATCACCCTTTTAGGAGTAAGTCTTGTTAGAGGACTTTAGATTATTTACTTAGAATGTCACCTAGTTAAATGATTTACAAATGACTATTAGGTCAACCTTAATCCAAAGGATTTACCCTAGACTAATACAATTGTTAGAGAGTAATAGTAAGGCTTGATTTGATAACAAATTAAAACTTCATTTGTAGATTACAAGTCACTGTTTAGTCCTCCATTCTGCTTGACCTTCATACATTACAACTCTAATAGCTTGTTCACCCTTCAAACATTCATATCCTTAAGCCTTATTGCTTAACATGTCATTGTAGACTCTTCTTTTAGGTCATTTGATGAAGCAAAACCCTTGACTCGTTGTCTTCCTTAGGTTCTTGCACATGACAAACTTGCTTCATGACTAGCCATTCCTATAAATAGGAAATCAAGATCTTTTTCTACTCATTCTCCATTGTCCAATTTAGGATTTGAATGGATTAGGTAAGATACAATGAATCTATCCTACATTCCATATCTCTTCTAGAAGCTTCTTCTTGAATCTTCTTTGAATTCATCTAAAAATGACTTACCTTAAATTCTATGCCTCCAACTCATCAATCTTATCTTCCACCTAGTTCACATAATCCAAGAAAAAAACTTGTCAACTCAGATCCATCAAATTCATGATCTTTGAAATAATGCAATAGCTCAGCATTATCTTTCTTCTGATGCTTGGCACATACTATGTTGCTTGACATCCTTTGTGAAATTACTCAACACAAGTTAAATTTTACTAGTGCTTAGCATCAACTAAACTTTACTCAACACCTACCATCCACTCGATCAAGCTTGGCAACCAAGCTCTATGTAACTTGTTCTAAATTTTCTTAGTGTAACCAGCCTTTGTAACCTTAAGTATATTATCAATACATCATGTTATCACTATCTTAACTAATTCTTGTACTTCTTTACATCAACATAACTCAACCTTTCCTCTAGGTGCTATTGTTACATCTTTTGATCAAATCCTCTTCATCAATCAAATAAGTGATAGTACTTAAATCATATAAGTAGTTTTCTTACCAGAAAATAGTAGGTTTGACATCACTGAAAAAATAATGATTGAAACATATTAGTCATAGTTGTATGTTCTCAAAAATCTCCCTTTATAATCTCCCTCTTTGATTAGATTCTTCAATCTATTCTCAACAAAAAAAATCCATCAAGGGAGAAAGAAACCTTGAGGGAATAAGATAATGTGGATATGTTGGAAAAATACTTTAGAATCAAGTTGATCGTTTATATTCACCAAATGTTTTCACAAATTCATGTCACAAAGAATAAACTTCACACACACTTTATCTTAAGGTAAAATAGGTTTGAATATACTATTAATAGGCCCACAGAGAGGAGCCCAATCTTGGTGTACCTAATTCTCATGTGTTGTGTCCCTCTCAATCTAACAGGTAAGTCGATGCAGAGTTGAATGATAAATATTACACGTGAGCCCCCATTATATAAGGTCAATGAATCTTGGGGATGAATTCCAAGTATCCTTATGTCTATAACTAAGGGTAACACAAATGATGAGTAAATTTAGAGGATAACACAATCTTCTTGCACTATGAATGATATACGAAGGATAAAAGGGTGGCAACTAGTTTCATTTATACTAAGATTAATGACATCTTCCCATTTAGTTTTTATGTGTATGAATCACTTAAGATTTTAGTCAAACACGTTGGATCTTAAAGGATAATAAACCTAATATAGGTTATCATTAATACACATCTCCCAAGCTTGAGAAGGTAAGATAGGACTTTACTTAACACCTTGTTTATATAGAAATAATGGGGATACCAATTTGAGGTCATTCTCTAATGGGAGTACAACCGAATAGAAAAACCTCACTAGAAGTGAACTAGATTTCTTAATATTTATGGCCACCCCATGAAGGAAACAAGAGATGATACAGATATAAACAACCTTTTTCATGTCGCTTAGACTAATAGAAATCTAGTATAGAAAATAGCTCATAAGAAGTGTTGAAAATATTTCTTCAAACACACCATGGACATTTTCTTTCCAAATTCAAACCTAATTAGATCAATTTTTTTCTATCTATAACAAAAAATAGTTGTGATCAGCATGCAAGGTTATTTGTTGAAAAGTAAATACAATGATTGAAAAAGGGAAAATTTAT
This sequence comes from Cupressus sempervirens, assembly GCA_028749045.1. Taxonomy (NCBI): domain Eukaryota; kingdom Viridiplantae; phylum Streptophyta; class Pinopsida; order Cupressales; family Cupressaceae; genus Cupressus; species Cupressus sempervirens. The sequence goes on along the minus strand of CM053792.1, from coordinate 166,910,182 downwards.
CATAACCTTTTACAACCCTTAATCATTCAAGATTGGGTTTTTGTTCACCTTAAGCCCAAATGAAAAGTTTTTGTTTTTTGTTTTTTTGTTTTGTTCAATACAAATTTAGGCATTCAAGATTGCATGGTTTTCATTTTAAGCCTAAATAAAATATTTTATGGTTCAATTTCAACCCTATAAAGTTTTATGCCCAAATAAAAAAATGAGGTGTTGTTTGCATACAAGGTTAATTTTAATACTTAAAGAATGGTGTGTTAATTTTAGATTTAAAAAAAAAAATTAACACTCTATTAGACAGAGTAATCCCACAAGCCTAAAGAGCATTCTTGTAGACCTATAGAGAAATCCTATGGGTTTATAGGGAATTTGTGTGAGTGTCTAGAGTAATATTGTGGGTTTAGAGAGCAATCCAGTAGCTTTAAAGAGCATTCCTATGGACTTGACTTATCCACATTCTTGCAAGTTTTTAATTTTTTTACAAGGACCTGTAGGATCGCTACTACGATATTTGGGAATGTATTCTCACCAACTCTTGGAAAGAAGAAAGATAGAAGATGAAAATATATGTGAGGCTAGGAGGCCTCTAGCTATGGTAATGTGATCTTGTTGGTTGTATTCATGTTCCCACTAGTCACACAAGAAATCTCGTCAGATGTCATTTTTGAGGATGTATTAAATCCGTCTTTGGGAAAGATGTTTCCTATACCTCCTTTCTAGCCTTAAAACCCACAATCAATTAGAAATCCTTGTAAAATACCTCGAGTAACAAAAATTATTAGTATTTGGTTAGTTTTGCAAGCATATAATAATAAAAAAATATTAGAGAATGATTTTTGTTATGGGTCTCGCTAGACGTGCAGGAATGTATAAGCTAAAATGTGGTATAAAGGAATATTAAACATTATAAATATTCAAAAAAATAAACTAACTTAACACTTAGATTAGACTAAAAAAAGAAATGGAAATATGACTGTAGACCAAAAAAACACTCCAAAAGGTCCTCTTGATCTTGAGATGTAGTCCAAAGATGGGATGTGTGCTCAATAAGGTATGCTCAAGATTAAATGGTTGCAAGTGGAATGATTAACAAGTGAGGATGGATAGAGTATTCCAAGCTATGGAATCATTGAGTGATTTTGGCATATAATGGTAGCGTGGCAGTTTTTAGGCTCTCAAACTAGAATTATAATATTACTTATGATTTTGGATGATTTGTAAAGTGGAGAGGGTTCAATTTATATGAAAATGGGAGATGAGAGATGCACTTTTGAAAAATTCTTAAGAGTGGCTAGCATACATTTGAGAGAGAACACATGGATTGTGATTTCTTAAATGATTCTCATTGTAACAAGTGTGACAAAGAGATTGGTTTGAAGAATGAATGAAACGTGACCATTTTGAGGGATGCAAAGGGAAAAAGGGTTTAAGGGATGTATAAGTGCATTTAAGGTTGACATTTAAGCATTTTTTGGGGGAGTGGAAGGATTTTACATGAGAGTTGACTTTGGGTTGAGTTAGGATTTCTCAATCCTCATATTTAAGGTTGTGAAAATGATTGGGGTGAGATTAGATTTGGATTAGGGGGTGATTATGATGAAAGTGAGATTTAATGGAGAACACTAATTAATCAAGTTTAATTAATTAATTAAATGGTCTTATTATGGGTGAAGGGGTTGGGTTGAGTTAGAACTAAGAGTTTGGTGGTTGGAGGATAATTATTTGAGGGTTAAAGTTAGAAGCCATGTCCTCTAATTGATTGAATGAGAATTATTTAAATAGAAAGGAAATTTTGGGAATTAAATAAAATAGGCTTGTGCAATTATTATTATTATTATTTTATAGATAAATGACCTAATCCTTGATACATCATGAAGTACATAGATACATCCAGATAATCATCTTTTAGTTCCACGTTAAAATTTTCTATCTTCCTTTGAGGTTGTTCCACATCCTTCCTTTCGTCTTCTTCTTCCTCCAATCAAGATTGGTATGTGATCTAAGCACTACATCTTGTACTTATGTTAAGAATAAAACTTTGAAAAGTCACAAAACATGAATACAAAAATGACATAGAAAGGAAAAGTAAAGTAATAAAATCATTTTCTTAAACAAAAATTAAATCTAAATCTAAATTATCAAAAAATATATCTAATAGAGAAAAGTAGTCATTTCTCATTTGAGAAAACATATCTTAAGAAATGTGACTATCAGTTTGTTACAGCGAAGGGTTTTTTTTGTAATGTCTTGGTTACATAAAATATAATAGTAATAAAACTATGTTACCCTACTAGCATAAATGTGAGGAAAGAAGAGGAAATCATACCGAATGTCCATCAATTCCAAATTGAAAGATTCCAAAACCTCCAAATTTACCTCAAATTGATCTTTCTAGGCTCAAACACCATCTTCCATTATGAAACTATCTATCCAATTATATTATTTTGGGATGTAGGATGTAGGCAATGGGTAAAAGCTAAAGAAATACTACCAATTCTTCCCCAAGATGAGATGTTAACTATGGTTGAAATTCTAAAAATCTAAACCATCACTAATTCAAATGGAGTCCATATATTGAAATTTTTTCTTCTTATGTATAACCTTCTTCTATACCTATATTTGCTAACTCATTCTCTCTTTGATTTCCCTACCTATAAATATGATTGGTTGTGATTGTCTCAAAGGTTTGACAAAGTGAGAGGGCTCTAGACAAAATTGAGTCCATTCCATAATTATTAAGGGATCCTTTCCTTATAACATTTATTATAATTCAAGAATCTCCTTCAATCTCTACATTCTTGTAACCAAGAGTTTTACATAGTTTTGGTCCTTCAACTAAAGTTGTTAATTCCACCCAATTACTATTTCCTATTCCTATATATCTTTCTAACTTTTTTTTATCTCCATTCCTTCTAAGTTATGGATTCTACAACCAATTCCTACTCTACTTAGATCCCTCTTGAAGCTCCATCAAACTTGAGTTCAAACCATATGTCCTTGGGTGGTTTCCATTGGCACATCTCTCATTTAAATTTTTAAGTATCCCCCCCTAGCCCCATGTTCCTATAAAGAAGGGTAATTTTAGACCTATCCACTTGCCTCTCATTTTCTCATCCCAATGAGGCATTATAGCCTCCTTTTGTTTATTCAAAACCTGGCTATTGGTAATTTCAATGGTAATAGTCTCAATTTTAATTAGAATTTTCTATACATTCATCTTATTATCTTAAATTTTTTTTGGTTGCATTGATTCCATAGTTCCCATAAGACCATGAGAGGTGAAGATATCCATAAAGATCTTGTTGGAAACTACAATTGGAGCAATTCTTATGTTTTCATTGGTGTCAAATCTATTGGTAAGACAAAGTGTCAAACCTGATGGAGAGACATTTACTAATAGTGTAGAGTGTCATATTATTTGAGTAATGAAGATGATTTGAAAAAAAAAGATAGCAAGGTAAGCTAGTGATGTTGATGAGTGATGAGAAGTTAAGTATCATGGAAAGACAATGAGAACTTGATAAGTTAGTCATTGACAAGATAATGTGTTGTTTAATAAATGCATGAAGTGAAGAAGACAATTATAATTAATTTTTTTATAGAAATGATAAGAGTTGAGTTAAACTCTAAGCTTGACCAAGTATTAGTATTGGTCAGTAAATGAAGTAGCTAAAGTAGAAGATTAAAGAACTTAAGTAGATGTCGAGTGATAGTTATTATCAAGAAAGTGTATGAAGAAGTGTTGATGGTGATTAATTATAGTAATGGCTAAGTGGGACTTTTTAAGCCGAGTGATGTAGTATAGTGTATGCTAAGCTACACAGTGATGACCAAATAGAAGAACATAGTGATTTTCAAGTGAAAACAAAAGCTATAGTTTGTGAAAGAAAGAAATTTGAGGTTGACACTGTTAAACCTTCACATTAGTCAAAATTCATGGATGATAAGGATTGATGAGCTACCATATTTAATGAAAAAGGAGGGTTTGTTATGTTATCAAAGGAAAGGATTCGATCGGTAGTTTGTAGAAGAAGAAGGAAAATAAAATGATGGAAGGTTTGATGAATCTAACCTAACCCTAAGATCAATGGTGATTTTTAAGAAACAAAACATCAAAATTACCTATTTGAGGAATAAGAGATGATTTCTAAGGTTTTTTTTTGGTTAAATGGTGATCTTAAGGTGAAGCTATGAAGAGTTTGGTGAATTATGATTTCTTGAAGGGATGCTAAGAAGATCAGTGATGGAGATGTGACTTGAGGCCAATCAATGAATTGATAGATGATAAAATAGAGATATAAATTTGCAAAGTGAGTTTTCTTCTATAGATCAAACCTATTGTTACATTCTAACCACTATGGCAATCAAAGTACTTTAATTAAGGTTGACCTAGCAGTCATTTTGTAAATCCTTTAATCAAGATGACATTATAATGGAATGATCCAAAGTCCTCTAACAAGGCCACTCCTAACAAGGTGATTAAATCCTTTAGCAAGGTCACATTTAATAGTGTGTTATATAAAATTTAGTAGGGTTGGCTCTTATCCAATCTCATTTCAGAAGACTAAAAAATTGGTAGCATATTACTTGGTGGTTTTTCCAAATTGGGCTTCCACATTGTATCCTAGTGTTGAAGTATTATTTACATGTGTGGATGTTATCTTATGCATGCTATTTTTATAGTAGTTTATTTTAGTAGCAATTGACACATATAGGAATTAGAGAGTTAAGAAATTGCATGAAAAGTTGATTTGCTTATGGTAAGATATATAGATAGAGTTGTTTTATGAGATTGATTATGTTGTTAAAATTTGAATTGGTACATCTTGACCCGAGGATAACTGATTCACCCCCCCACCCCTCACTATCAGTTATTCTAAATCATCATAAAAATTGGTATCAAAGATTTCGTATGTGTAAGGAAAATTTGAAGGACTCAAGCCAAAGATCAAGATGTACAAGAGAGAGATACCTAAGCTAATCAAGGAGAACTTCCCAGCATGTTAGAGATTGACGAGATTGTACTTATTCAGTATTCAAGATTCCACATCATACTATTGGGAAAATGCATATATTGAGGTTCATAGACCTATTATAGTTGAACAAATGAAAGAGAAGGATCACAACCAAATGATGATTGAACTTGTAGCATTCCTAAGTTATGCAAAATTTGATTATGTGAAGGAATGCATTACTATAAATAAAATGTGGGATAAGTTGGAAAAAATCCATGGAGGAGATAAAAATGTATTGATAGCTAAAGCATAAATCTTGAGAGGAAAATTTGATGAAATGAGAATGAAATAAGGTGAAACTATTGCACAGTGTTGAGGTTGAATGAAAGAAGTAGTGAATTCTATCAGAGAAGCTGGAGTAGACATATTTGATGAGACTGTGATAAGTAATAGATAGAGAAGGTGAACCTAGCACCTTACTTAACATAGAGAAGGTGGCCACTGAGCATCAATAGCTAGGTACTACTGAGGTTCTGTGAAAGAGCTCTATCTATCATCAACAAACTATTGAGCATCATGTTATTGGAGTTGAGTCATAGATAGAGTCTACTGACCATCAGACAATGGAAGTAGAGTTACAACCAAAGACAATAGAAGAAGTTGAGCATGGTGAATCTAGTGAACAACAAGAAGAAGAAAGGAGACTTGAACCTATATTGGAATTAAAGTATGCGAGAAGAAATCATGCACAAGATCAAATCATTGGAGATAAAGATTTAGGAGTCATGACAAGAAGAAAATTGAAGAATGATACATGCTTATTATGTGAGTTTTAGCCTAAATCTTTCAAATATTATTTGGTGAAAAAATATTGGAAAGAAGCAATGAATGAAAAATTAAGAAAATTGAGAAGAACAAGACTTGGACATTGGTACCTAGACCAAAGGATAATAATTTGATTTGAACAAAGTGGGCTTTCAGAAATAAGTTGAATAAAAAAGGTGTAATCACAAGGAAAAAGGTAAGACAATTTGTAAGGGATATGCACAAGAGGAAGGGGTTGAATATGGTGAAATATTTTCCCTAGTTGCAAGATTGGAAGGAGTGGGAACTTTTTTTTCATATGTTGCTTACAAATTATTCAAAGTGTACCAAATGGATGTTAAATCTACATTTCTAAAAGAAATCTTGGAGGAATAATTCTACATTGAACAATTTGAAGGATTTTTAGATCCAAACAAAAAGAACATGGTATGTAAGTTATACAAAGCTTTATTTGGTTTGAAGAATGCCCTTAGATCATGGTATGAAAGATTAAACAATTATTTGGTGAAAATTGGTTTTGCAAGAACTAATGACAATAGCAATCTATATTTGAAAAGCGAATCTGAAAATAAGATATTGCTAGCTGATTTTTTTATTTTTATGATATCATATTTGGAGGAAAAGACTAATTGAGAAAATATTTTTCTAATAAAATGAAAAAGGAATTTGAGATGTCAATGTTTGGAGAGATTAAATTCTTTTTTGGGTTGCAAGCATAAAAAATGAATAAAGGTATTTTCATTACCCAATCCAAGTATGTCAAGGAAAACTTGAAGACTTTTGGTATAGAAGATTCAAAACCAGTTGGAACACCTATGATGATTGGACATAAATTGTCAAAAAATGATGATTTAGTTGAGGTGAATCAAACATTATACATTTTAATGATTCGAAAACTATAATATATTTTACATAGTAGACCTCACATTGCATTAGTAGTTAGAATTGTTGCTAGATTCTCTACTAATTCTAGAGAAAACCATATGATGGTAGTGAAAAGGATACTGAGGTATCTGAAAGGAACATAAGACTATGGACTATGCTACAAGAAAAGTGAGAAATTTGAGTTGAAAGTTTATAAAGATGATGATTGGGCAAGAAATGTTGATGACAATAAAAGTACAAGTGGAGGAAATTTCATTTTAGGAGGAAAATTGATTTCTTGAACAAGCAAGAAGCAAAACTATATTTCACAATCTATAACAAAGGCTGAATATGTTGTTGTGGCAGTGAATTTTTCAAATATTGTAAGGATCAAGAAATTATTGAAAGGAATGAAGGAAGAGATAACCAAACCTACTGTGATATATTGTGATAAAAAAAGTGCTATAAACATATCAATGAACCATATGATGCATACAGAGACTAAACATATTGAGATCAAGTATCATTATTTGAGAGAGCTAGTACAAGACAAAGAAGTAAGATTGGAGTATGTGAACAAAAATGAACAATTGGCTGACATATTCACTAAGGAACTACATAAGGATGCTTTTGAGTATCTAATAGCTAAATTAAGGGTCATTCTCTTACCTGAAAAAAACTAAGAAGAGATATTGCATTGCATCAAATATTTTAATTAGAATATCTTATATATTGATGCAAGAGGTCACACTTTAGGACATTCCTAAAGATGAGAAAATTAGGACATTGAACCATGAGTACACAAAGCTAAAAAGAGATAATGTTAAGATACAATTTCTATATCAGTTAAAATAGTGACATGAAGATTTATGTGAATGGTTGCAATTATTGTCAAGAGGGAGAGAATGATCAAGTTTCCATATAAATAAAGAGGGAGATGTATGGCAGTTACCATTCCTATCAATAAAGAGTGAGATAAGTTATGGAGAAAGAGGGAGAATCTATATGGATTGATTGATATAAAAAGAGGGAGACATATGTTGTTGAAATCAAGGTATTGTCATCCAGAGATCATAAAGAGTATGTGCTGAAATGATAGAGCAAGTATCTTGAGGTTGCATTGGATGACAATCAAAATGAAACTAATAAATAGAGGAAAAAAACATAGAGGGAGTTGACAATGCAAGCATTTAAGATTTTTGATTGCATGGTAACTAGAGAGGTATTACCATCAATGCCAAAGAGGGAGACTTTTGGAAACTACTATTGGAGCAATTGTTATGTTGTCATCGATGTCAAACATATTGGTAAGAAAAAGTATCAAACCTACTGGAGAGACATTTAATAACTAGTATAGAGTGTCATATCATTTGATTAATGAAGAGGATTTGAAAATATTACATAACAAGGTAATCTAGTGATGTTGATGAGTGATGAGAATTTAAGTATCATGGAAAGACAATGGGCACTTGATAAGTTATTCATTGACAACATAATGTGTTGCTGAATCAATACATGAAGTGAAGAAGATAGTTAGAATTGATTTTTGAGAGAAATGATAAGAGTAGAGTTAAACTCTAAGGTTGACCAAGTGTTAGTATTGGTTGGTCAATGAAGGAGATGAAGCAAAAGATTAAGGAATTTAAGTAGAAGCTGAGTGATAGTTATTATTGAACAAGTGCATGAAGAATTGTTAGTAGCGACCAAGCATAGTAATGGTTGAGTGAGCTTGTTGATGCTAAGAGAGATAGTATAGTGTATGCCAAGCTACACAGTGATGACCAAGTAGAAGAATATAATGATTATTGAGTGACAACAAAAGTTACAATTTGTGAAAGAATGGAATTTGAGGCCAACACAGTTGAAATTTTCAATTAGTCAAATTGCATGGATGATAATATTAATGAGATGACATATTTAATGCATGAGGAGAGTTTGGTATGTGATGAAAGGCATGGATTTGATCAAAAGTTTCTAGAAGAAGAAGGAAAATGAAATGATGGAAGGATTTGATGAATATGACACAACCCTAAGATCAATAGTGATGTTTAAGCAGAAAAAGATTGAACTTTCCTATTTAAGGAGGAATAAGTGATTATTTCTAAGGTTGGTTCATTGTTGAGTGGAAATATAAAGGAAAATTTTTAGAGAGCATAGTAGTAGAGGAGAAGTGTGAAGATTTTGGTGAAATATGATTTCTTGAAGGGATGCCAAGTAGATCAGTGATGGAGACGTGAATGGAGACTAGTCAATGGACTAGTAGACGAGTGAATGGATATCTAAATTTGTAAAGTGAGTTGTATTCTTTTGATTAAAACTATTGTTATATTCTAACCATTATAGCAGTCAAAATCCTTTAATCAAGGTTGTCCTAACAACCATTTTGTAAATCCTTTAATCAAGGTGACATTCTAATGGGTTGATCCAAAGTCCTCTAACAAGGCTACTCCTAATAGGGTGATTAAATCCTTTCATAAAGTCACATTTAACAGTATTTTGTATAACATTTAAAAGGGTTGGCTTGTAACTGAGCTCGCTTCAAAAAAGTAAAAAATTGATGACATGTTACTAGCTAGGTGTTTTTTCCCAAATTGGGTGTTTGCATTAAATTTAGTGTCAAAGTGTTATTTACATTTGTGGATTTTATCTTATGCATGATATTTTATAGTAGTTTATTTTATTCACAGTTGACACATATAAGAAACAAATTATTAAGAAATTGCATGCAAAGTTGATTTGTTGATGATAATCTATATAGACATAGATATTTTAAGAGATTGATTAAGTTGTTTGTGTTGAAATCTAAGACTAGGTTTTGAATATTTTGTGTCAACACACTTAAGATGTTTACTAAATTCATGCTGAGCTAGTAATACATGCCGAGTAAAATATGTATAGATGTCGAGTACATAGTTGATTTTGAGCTACAATATATATCGAGCCAGACAAAACTACAATAGGTGTCGAGTGAACTTCAAGTGCAGAGCAATCTTCAGGTGCTGAGTGAAGTTCAATTGCCAAGCAAAGTATAGGTGTTGAGTCACTATAAAAGTTGAGTGAAACATAATTGCTATAGAATTTGAGTGGAACAAAATTGCTATAGGAGCCGCATGAGCCCATTTTTCTATATGAGTCTAGCATCAGAGTTAACAAGTTTCAAGTAACACGAATTGGACATAGTTGTTTGTAATTGCACAAACAGCTATGTAAACTATTTTGAGCTGACATAGAAGAATCTCGAAGGATATTAAGGATAATAATGAATCTTTTACATTTACTATGCAATCAACATGTAGCCAATAAGAAAAATGGAGAAGGCATGTAACCAATAGGAAAAGTACATGAATTAAGTAGGAAATGAAGATTGAATATGGATTGTAGATTCATACCTAACCTTAAGTCTTCAAAATCTTTAAAAAGAAGATGAAACCCCATTATATGCATGGATGAATGAAGTGTGTGGGTGAACTATAGAGAAATTGATAAGGGTTAAGACTTAGTGAAGAACAGAACAACATTGCAACATCCAATTGATGAAGAACAAAGTATTAGAATATCAAAGAGTGACATATCAGATTAAGCAAGGATCAGGTCAGTTAGAGTAGAACAAGGATTTGGGATTAGCAATTATAGATTGCAAAGCTATCAGGTCAAAGACTTTCTAATACTTTGTAGCAATTGTATTAGATAATGGAAATCCTGTGGACATATGTTGGCCTAGTAGCCATTTGTAAATCCTTTAACAGGGTGGCATTCCAAGTGAATGTACTGAAGTCCTCTAACTAGGCCTACTTTTAGTAGGGTAGTGAAATCCTTTAACTAGGTCACTTTTGATAGAGTGTAAACTCTTTAATAGGATAGGCCTTTCATAGGGTAGACCATTGGAAGTGGTCAAACATTATAACATTGAAAAGTTACACATGGCTACAGTGATATTTTGTGGGTGTCATCCCCACCCCAATTTTACCTTCTCATTTTTGGAGGGTTTCTGGGTTACCAAAATTTGTGTGTTGCCTATTTTCATGCATGTATCTACTTTCAAGTTCATTAGATAGATTGAATGCATGTGAATGGTTCTAGTTAAAAGAATTTAAGAAAGTGTTAAAGTGAGTTACTTCTAATTCACCACCACCCCCCCTCTCAGAAGTTTATCTTCCCACTTGTTAATTCCAAAAATTGGTATCAGAGCTAAGTTCTCACAAGAAGGATCCTTACAACTTAGAGAAAATATCTAGAAATGGAAGTCTAAAAACTTGGGAAGATCATAGAGAATTAGGCAATTGACATACAACTTTCTTTACATGCTTTGGAAGAAGCTAGAGGAGAACTAAGAAAATCCTTAAAAAGAAGAAAAGAGCCATTGAAGAAAAAGCCATGATAGAAGATGCCAAGATAAATCTTACCAATAGACTAGAGGAGAAGAAAATTGAGTTTGAAAGAATTTCCAACATGTAGCTAGACACCTTAAGCTAGATGATGAATGCACATCATGAACTAAATATGAAAGACATTGAGATCTCTACACTAAAAATGCAAAATAATAAACTACAAAATGATTTGAAAAGAGAAAAAGGAGATTATAGAGAGCTTCAACAAACCCAATGAGGCAATCAAGTACTTTGAGTAGCTAATGAAATCACCAAGGGCCAGTAATGATACTTCAGGACTCGGTTACACTAGCATTGAAGGAGAGTCATCGAAGACTGCTGAAGAAAAGAGTAACAAAGGTAGGAACACTAAACATACCTATCATTCTATGGTAAAAGAGGGCATACTTCTAATATATGTAGGAGAAAGAATGCCCACTAGTATGATAAACCTAAGAATGCAAGTTCTTGTCATAAGTGCAAAAAATAAGGACATCAAGCACATGAATGTAGGACTAGGACTATCAGAACACCAAAATTTGAAGGTCATTGCTACAATTGCAAGAAGTATGGACATAGAGCATTTGAGTGCAGATCAAAGCCTAGGTGGACATCAAATTAGGCAACAAGGGAGGGTAACCATGGTCATCACTACAATTGGGATTACAATACCAGGTATAGTTGTCACTACTATCAAGAATATGGACACATTCCTAAAAATTGCATAAAGACACATTTCAGAGGGAACTGTAATAGATGGTTGACCCAAACCATATGTCTTAGTTGCTTGAAGAATGGTCATATCAGCAAGAATTGCTCAACAAAGTCAAAGGCACCCAAGTTAGAAGTCAATAAAGGAAAAGAGAAGGTAGATGTTGAACACATCAGAGGAAAAATGAATAAAACATGGAAGAAGAAAGATGAGAGTACCTCATCAAATGAAGGGATCACTTCACCAACAAGTTAAGTGATCACACTTCATTAAACTAAGAAAGAGAAGGGAAAAGCGACTAATTTACAAAGTTTCATTAGGCATCGGTTCCTAAAAATGAAAGTACAAGAATAGATCAACATGAATAAATATGCAAAGTTAAAATTTATAGATTACACAAGTGTTGCCGAGTTGCCCTTAGATTCTGAGTAAAATCCAATATAATCCAAATGATCAGTAAGAACTAAGTTGGTAGAGGAAGTCGAGTGAAGAAGAAATATTAGTTGAAGTCAAGTAAGTAATACTTCAGTGGAAGTCAAGTTGTGGAAAGAAGATGGAAGCCGAGTTATACTAAAATCCTTAAGGAGTCGAGCATACAGTTGTATATGCACTAAGCATTTAATCCTATATTTTGAAGAGTATAAATTCAATTTTTTATTATTTCTTGTCATTCAAATGTAGAGCAAGAATGAGAAGAGAACAAAAGTGATTTCCAAACAACAATTGAAGCTTTTGCATAGATTTCGACAAAGATCAAGCACCGTTTTCATTGATCTAAGGTATTCTTCAAGTGTCAAGTTGTGCAATTATAAAGTTTAATTTATTTTGAAACCCTAGATTTGCAATATGGCTTCTAGTTCTAAAAACCCAAAGGAAAAGCAAGATTTCAAGGTTTAGTTAGTTAGCAATGAGGTTAAACAACTAGATTTTAGGCCAATTCCAGAAGTTGCATATAAGAACAACCCTGTTGGCATACTATCCATTATTCTACCCAAATTTTTAATGGTGCAAGATGTTAGGAAATGTTACAATTGCAATCTAGGAGCAATAGGAGACTTGGATATTTATCAATCATATGATAAACTATGTGAAAATGGAGTGCTAAAGGAAGAATTTCAAATAGTTGAAAGAAAGGGCTTAACCCATGCCCTAGTTTTACCCACAATTTTCAAAATAGAATGGATAAGAATTTTCCTAAGTAGAATACATAATGGTTGTTTATGGTTATAAGGAGGACCTATCAAGATAAAAAAGAGAATTGTACATAGGGTTACAATTTTTCCAACCCTAAATCGGTACAAGACCCTGCGAAGTAATTTCAAGGAAGTTATTTAAAAGAACACCGGGGAAAAATGGAACAAAAGGAGCATGAATATTAACACAATCACATATCCCCTTTTGGACTTTGTAGTAAATATCATATCTCACAAGTTCTATCAATCAAGTAGATTCAATAGTGTTCTATGTATTGTTGTGGATGTGGCCTACAAAATTGTCAAGAAAGATCATACATATAATCTAGCAGAATTATTATTATAAGTAATAATGGAGAATATGGGAGCAATAAGAAGATCAAAAGGTGCTCAGTGTAAGTTTGGATTAGTTCTGATATGTATATTTTTCTATGTTCTGCAAGAATTTCCCTCTTTTGGCAAAGTAAATTGGAAATTAATAAGCCAGCTATTAGTCAAATCAATGAGTACATTGAGCAAATGGGAGACAACTTTGAATCTCTAATGACAAGTTACTTTAAGGATTTTAAGAAATCCATGAAGCAAAGATAAGGAATACTAGTTTCTCTAGTGGAACAACACACCAATGATATTTGTTTCTTAGTTGATATTGATTATACTTATATCCAAGTAGCAGTTCCAAGGGCTAGATGGCTAAGACCATTAGCATATGAGCTAAACATTGATAAAGCATTAGTAGCAATCATAGCATTGCTTGTAAAGGAAATTGACAAGGATGCACCACATTTGGGAACATATGATGTGGTGAGATCCAAAATGGATATGGAGTTGAAGACTGCGTCCACTTTAAAGAAAAAAGACAAGCTTGTGAAGAAGTTGAAAGAAATTTTTGGAGAAGGCACTGTAGAAGAAGAAGATGATGATGATGAAGAGGAACATCAACCTCTTGCATTGACACAAGGCTTAGGAGAGGATGAAGAATAGGAAGAAGGTGTCCAGGAAGAAGAAGCCAGGGAAGCACTAGCTCAAGCCAAGCTTGAGAAGAGAAAGGCAAAAAATCAGCCTATAGCCCAACCTAAAGCAAAGAAGTTCACAAAGACAACCCAAGCCAAGCCAACTATACTAGTAACAAGAGCCACCACAAGAGCCTCAACTCAAAAGGCCAAGGAACAAGACAAAGAAAAGAAGAAGGCTACGAAGCAAACTAGTCCTGTGCAAAAGAAACCAAGGAGAAAATATGTTGCACAACCAGAGTCAAATGATGAGGAAAGGACATAATATGAAGATATCAGCCAATTTAGAGTGGTAAGCCATGCTCTTAAGTCAAATATTGATAAAATTTGTGATAATGTTGGGAAGAATGCATATTTTTCTAGATTGAAAAATATTAACTTTAATAAATTAAGTAGAAAAGATCAGAATAAAGTTGAAGAATTAGTATATGCCATGATGGCAGAATTCAAGAACACTCCTCTTTAATTAGACAATATAATGCCTAAGGAATTATATGAAATTGTTGAAACTAAGTGGCATTATAGTTTTAAAATGGAAAAAGTGATAAGAGAATCCACATTGGTACAAGTAATGCCATAATTGACTAAAGATCAAATCACTAAGGAAAATAAGAAATATGGGAGCAAGTTTGCACCAAAATACAAAGCCTTCAAAATTTTGCGAAATCAAATTGAAGATGTTGTCCAAAAACCAAAAAGAATGTGGAAGTTGATAAATGGCTTGACAACTATGAAAGAAGGAAAAGAAGACCCATTTGAGGGTAGGAATGATGAAGAAGAAGAAGAAAATAAGGAGGAAGAAAGAGAAAAGGGAATAGAGAAAGAGAAGAAAGATAAAATAGTGGAGGAGGAAACAAAAAAAGAAGATGAAATGACAACAACTAAAGAGAAACAAATAGAATAGAATGTACAAGATACACAATTGCCACCTCCTAGTCCTCCACATACAACACTTACAGTTACACTCATTATAAAGGATGTTCTTGACACTTCAACTTAGAACATCAACCCTTCAACTGTAGAGGATCTCAAAAAGATCCTTCACCAATCAACATTGCAGGAAGAACTTTGCACAAATCCAGTTTTACTGAGTTTTGATGAGTTACAAAAAGTTGTAGCAGCAATAACAAGGGAGAAGGAAACTACACAAGAACAATCCTTACAACCTCCAAATTCTATAGTAGATCAACCTAAAGAGCAAGAGATACAAGACAAAATTGCTAAGGTTGATTCTACAACAAAGGTGATAACTACTACTGAGGAGCCTACAAAGGAACCAATAGGACAAGATGTTCCTGCAGCACAAACCCTAGATGCACCTCCTCAAATTGTCATCATTGATCAAGGTAGTAGAAGAGAGGAGAAAGAAGTGGAGAAAACCCCTAAGGAGCAAGAGGCAATACAAAAGTTGTAAACCTACCTAGCTCAAGGACTTCTTAGAAGAAGTCGAGCACTGATGCAATTCCATTGCAAATCTCTACACTAGGCTCAAGCTCTACTAAGGTTACAAGGGTACTTTGCTATGGAGACCCTACATTAGATGAAGAAATAGTCATACCAAGGTATGACTCAAGGAAAATGAACCTGCAATAGATATATGAAGTGCAAGAGGCACTAGAAAAGCAGAAAAGAGAAGAGATACTCATAAATGAGTATAAGTAGAAGCAGACACTAGTAGAAATAAAGGAAATATTTCTTGGTGCATTCAACTTGTAGACACTTGGTGAAAGCAAGCCTATATTGGAACAACTAACAAATATTGTAGAATAGGTGACTAATGAAGACCAGGAAACCAATGTGAAACTCATGGAATGGTCTGAGAAGAAATTTCAAAGAAAAGTTAATGAAAAGATATCAAGTGAAATAACACTTTTGGTTGAATTGGTGAAAAAGATTGAAAAAGTGAAAAAGGTACTTGAGAATGTATTCTCATTGTAAAAAAAGTTGTGTGATTTCTCATATTTCACATAGGAGATAAGCCAAAGAATAATGAGCTTGGAGAGAAATCTAAAGATTTCCAACACTCAACTCCCAAAAGATCCACCTTAGAGTGAGAAGCATTTTTCCCAAATGCTTCACACTGAAGGAATTAGCTATGTTGATAGTTGAAGAGGCCAATACTAAGGCCAAACTGATGTAGATATAGTCTTTCATAACCCCACACCTGGAAGTACTCCATAAAAAACAAGCCTATGCAAAGAATGTTCTCAAGAAAGATCCTAATCCTTCTACTTTGGATGGACTTGTTGATCTTGCAACAAAGACAACTATCGAACATAAATCATTGGAAATTGCTTTAGACAATTGGGATGCATCTCTCAAGATGATTATGGAGGTCAATAAAATATTTTTGGCAAAATATGGTCTTAATCCTTAGAACCCTTTGACATAAGTGTCAAAAAGGAGGAGATATAGTAAAGGGGGAGATACAGATAAGGGGGAGACATTAAATAAGAGGGAGATATTATGTTTTTGGGGAGTTTTAAATAAGAATGGAATGAAACATAGATATAAAGTATAGGGTACACAGATACATCAGCTTCGGGAGAGCACAAGAATTTTGGTTATAGTTATAGCATAGAAATGACACATCAACTCAGGGGGAGTTACAAAACTTTTGAGGTATATATATATATATAGATAGTTTTCATAGAATTTTGAGAAGTTTTTGAAGTTTTGAATATATTCCAAATTGTATGCATATTTTACTCGAGGAGATTAGACATTGATATACTGCTAAGTGTTTTTGACACTCATGTCAAAGGGAGAGATTGTGGAAATCTAAGACTAGGTTTTGACTATTTCGTGTCAACACACTTAAGATTTTTACTAAGTTCATGTTGAGCTAGTAATAGATGCTGAGTAAAATATGTATAGATGCCGAGTAAATAGTTGATGCCGAGCTACAATGTATACCAAGCCAGATAGAACTACAACAAGTGCCAAGTGAACTTTAGGTGTCGAGTAATCTTCAAGTGCCAAGTGAAGTTCAAGTGCTGAGAAAAGTATAGGTGTTGAGTCACTATAGAAGCTGAGTGAAACATAATTGCTATAGAAGCTGAGTGGAATAGAATTTCTATAGGAGCTGAGTGAGCTAGTTTTTCTATATGAGCCGAGCATCAGAGATAACAAGTGTTGAGTAACATAAATTGGACATAGTTGTTTGTAATTGAACAAACACCTATGTAAACCATTTTTGAGTTGACATAGAAGAATCTGAAATGATATTAAGGATAAGAATGAATTTTTTACATTTTCTATGCAATCAGCATGTAGCCAATAAGAAAATTGGAGAAGGCATGCAACCAATAAGAAAAGTGCATGAATTGACCAGGAAATGAAGAATGAATATGGATTGTACATTCATACCTAACCCTAAGTCTTCAAAATCTTTAAAAGGAAGATGAAACCCCATTATATGCATGGATGAATGAAGTGTGTGGGTTAAATATAGCAAAATTCATAAGGGTTAGAGACTTAGTGAAGAACATAGCAACATTGCAGCATCTAGTTGATGAAGAACAAAGTATCAAAATATCTAAGAGTGATATATTAGATCAAGCAAGGATCAAGTTAGTTAGAGTAGAACAAGGATTTGGGATCAACAACTGGATATTACAAAGCTATAAGGTCAAAGACTTTCTAATACTTTCTAGTAAATGTATTAGATAATGGAAATCCTATGGACTTAGGTTCGCCTAGCAGCCATTTGTAAATCCTTTAACAGGGTGGCATTCCAAGTGAATGTAAGGAAGTCCTCTAACCAGGCCTACTTTTAGTAGGGTAGTGAAATCCTTTAACCAGGTCACTTTTGATAGAGTGTAAAGTCTTTAACAAGACAAGCCTTTCATAGGGCAGACCATTAGAAGTGGTCAAACATTGTAACCTTGAACAGTTACACATTGCTGCAGTGATATTTTGTGGGTGTCATCCCCACCCCAGTTTTACCTTCTCATTTTTGGAGGGTTTTTGGGTTACCAAAATTTGTGTGTTGTCTATTTTCATGCATGTCTCTACTTTAAAGTTCATTAGATAGATTGAATGCATATGAATGGTTTTAGTTAAGAGAATTTAGAAAAGAGTTAAAGTGAGTTACTTCTGATTCACCCCACCCCTCTCAGAAGTTTATCCTCCCACTTGTTAATTCCAACAGTTTGAAGTTGTTAAAAGTTGAATTGGTACATCTATACCTAAGGATAATTGATTCACCCCCCTCTCAATTATTCCAAATCATCATAATAGATCTATATATGCTATCCTTTTGAAGGAGGGGCCAAGAATGTAGTATATCCATTATAATTCTTGGACATGATGATACCCACCCCAATTATGAATAGATCTATTTCAAACATTGAATCAAATAAGGGAAATGTAAAAAATGGTGGCAAATGGATTCTACCTCATTTTTGCATAAATGACATCTACTTGGGACTTGGTATCCTGTTTTCTTACATATTTTTGAGGTAAGGACCTTCTTATTTAAAACTTACTAGGTGAAAATTCCTACCTTAGGTGGAAAAGAGTATCCCAAGATAACATAGTAAGGAGGGAGTCCTTTGTGTTAATTTAGAGAGACCTAGAGAATTTGTACCCCTCCTTCGAGTTGTATTCCATGCTCTTTCTTCCATCCCACATCAATTTTTGCTTGTTAAAATTGAAAGTTACTTTCCTATTTGATAAGATCCTTTTACTAATTTCACTTCCTTAGGTCTCACCAGAAGAGAGCTTCTTTCTCCATCCCTAGATTCCATGTTAGTCTATACTGAATGAAGAGTATACAATCCCTCATGAAGTTCCAAATTTTCAATCCTCTATGTGGTGATTTCTCCGTGAATATGCTAATCAGATCTATATTGTTTAGATATTTTTTTTAAATATCTTTTCTCTCTTGAAGTGTGGATTCATGTACATTCTCCATACTAGTTTAGCTCCTAAATCTTTACCTTGCATTTTTATGTCCCTAATCCCTACACCTCCCTCATCTTTTGGTTTGAAAACTTATCCTAAGCTAATGGGGACATGCTTTTCTTTTCCTCTGTGCCCTACCAAAAGAAAGTCCTAAGGAGTGTATTGATTTCATCCCTATTTTATAGGGGGATCAATATGAGATAATTGATAAATAGGTTGTGCTTAAAGGATAGATTGTGTCATAGTTGCTCTACCCACAAAAGAGAGCATTTTTCTTTCTAGAAATCCATTTTCTTTTGATCTTTTTAAATTTTTTATCCCATATTTTTAAAATGTGTCCCTTTGTCTAAAGGGAGACCTAGGTATTTACAAGGTAAACTTCCTCTTTTAAAATTCAAATTTTGGCAAATCTACTACTCTAGATTAGGATGGGTGTTAAAGAAAAAGATTTCCAAGTTGTCACAGTTAATCTATTAAATTTATGCACAAGTATATTAATTTAATATTTTTTGTATGCCTCCCATGATACTTTGTCCACAAAGCATAGCTAGTGTCATCAAGAAACCCTTGATGAGTCATCAGATCTAGGTCACTAGTGACACTTATTTATTTAATAGTATTATCATACCTAGCATTGTTTATTGATCTTCTTAAGGCTTCTACCATTAAGATGAAAAGAAAAATGGATATCAGATCCCCCTATCTAAGTCCCATGCATATTCCAAAAAAGCCTTTGGGTGATCCATTTACTAGTATTGATAACTTAAGGGAGGATATGCATTAAAAGCAGGGTATATTTTAAGAAACCCCCCCTTTAGAAAAGGTGTAAGAACTTGGCGAAAGGTGTACAACACTTGACAAAAAAAAAAAAAAAAATTGGAAAAAGATATCAATTTACAAAGAAAAAATAATAATCTCCATTGGCGAATCATTCATAGTCTCTCGAACGATGTGTAAAATTTGGGTGAATTGTGTGATTTTAAAACCACAAAAAAATATACATTGGCGAACAAAAAATAATCATCATAGTAAAATATTAATTTTTGGGTGAATCATTTTATTGTATTAGATGGGAAATATATACATTAGCGAATAATAATAAAATAAATTTTGTGGGTGAATTAATTCATTGTGCTATTGCTAGACATAAAATATATAAATTAGAATTATATGGTTAAATTTTATAATAATATTTCTCATCTTAGTATTGTTCTCATAAGGCATAAGTTAATCTTTAGAAAGAGGATTTGATACTTTAGGAACATAACATTTATTTTAGCATCTAGATTCAAGAACACCATACATTCTAAATTTTAAATGTAAATTCAATACCAACCATTTTCATCAGGTTATTTGACATGTATTAGTTTAAATTGAAAGGCTAGTGAAAGCCTTAAAGATGCAGACTCCATGCTACACCTAAATTGCTTGTAATTTTTGAGCTTTTCAATTCAAACTTGGAAGTAGACATAAACTATACTTGATTAACAATTCAATCTAGGTTTTTTGCTAACTTGATCTTAATGAAGTTATGTGTTCTACCAAAATCAATTAGTTTTTACATCCTTTGTTTCTTTATGACCTCCATGACCTAATGATCCATAAATAGGTTGGATGTTCCACACTTTGTATCACAAACATGGACAGTTACTATTCAAATCAACTCATGATTGTCGTACTTCTTGTTTGAAGTAAAATATGCTGGAGAAGACTCCTTACTCCTTAATGCTCCAATTTATTATTTGTGAGCCTAGAAACTTACAACAATAATAAGGCACTCGATACAAATTTCTTTTGCAAAACTTGGGAGCACCACTTTCATTACCTATGGGTCATTAACGGATAGGAAAAATCTTCAAGAATTAGTAAGGTGACATAGCTCACATTGAAATGTGGATGAAGCAGTTAAGCTTTAGCTTCAAGAAGTATTGAGGGGTAGGTCCATTGGATTGACGTGACTATAATGATGAGATGGAGCTCAAGTCATGCATAAATACATAAGTGTGGATGAAGATGAGGTATCACCAATAGGCATGGTAACAAGGCCTTCTATTCTTTGAGTAAGGAAAGTAGTTTGTTGATTCCACTTGACCCATCATTCACTAATTCCACTTGACTTGTGCTACTGGCATTTCATTCAAAAGGGCTAAAGGATAATTAATTGATGGATCTAGAAAAAAATTCCCTATCTATTTTTAATGGAATATACCATAGAAATCATTAAGCCTAAGTAAAACCTTCCAATAACTAAAGCTTCTATAGCTCCAGAAAAGCATGACTGCTGAAACTCCTAAAGTCCTAAAATGATCTTTGCTAATAGAACTATTACAGTTCCAATACCAACTTGGTTGGAGGAAGTACTATAGATGAACAATTCAAAAAAGGCTATTTGAAATATTTTTCCAGTAGTATAACAATAGTAATGGTAACAAAAGTAGTATGATAGTAATAAATGTATCATAATTTAGATTCATAGCTAATGATATTGTTGTGTACCACTTAATACAAACAACAAGAAGTTAGATTTATAATTTCACTATTCAAAAAAGTCTCAAATTTAAAAATTATTGATATGGAATTAGAGTCTATTATTATTGTCAGTTGTAAAATATTTTAAATTTGCATTGGTGATAGTCTAATACAGTGTGCTATTGTGAGAAGTGTAACCAAAAAAAACCATGAGATTGCATTTCTAGTGATAGTCTAGTCTATTGTGGTTAAAGTGCAGTCCTAAGGAGATTGTGTTTCTAAATCCCAACACCCAAGTTCTATCATCTAAAAATTGGATCAAAACTATACTTAAATTAATTTAGAATATAACATGAAATAATAGAAAATCTTATTAGGAAATTGACCTCTTGGTTTTGCATTGGCTTAGATTTTGAATGTGAGTCCTAAGAATTAAATGTGGCTACTTGCAAGCCATTCCAAATGATTGAAGGTTTATAATTTATAGAAATTAGTAAAAAGATTAGGTGATCATTTTGAGAAATGACATCTTCAATGACGCAATAATATTTGAAAGGCCTGAGAGTTGCAAAACCATTTTGCAATTTTTTTCCCCATTCGGTGTGGATACCATACTCAAGATGAATGAGCAAACTTCTCTTGTTGTGATTGTGGATTAGATTGCTTAAGATGATGAGGTTGTAAATGTGGAAATAGGTAGGTTCATGTGGTGTGGTTCAACTTTAGGTTATCCTTGCCGAATAATCTAGTATGTGATATTCTTATTGAATACATTTGAAATGACAAACTAAGGCTTACATTTACTTTCCAAATAAACAAGCAGTCTAGAATCCACATAGAGGGAACTCCCATCTCCCAACTTGTAATGCATTTGATCTGTTGAAGTAGTTTAATGTCAATAAGTGTAAACCATAAGCTACTCCTTAAAGCTACAATTTATTATTTGGTTAAGAAATTAAATGTGATCTATTAAGAAAAGTAGTTGAAAACTATGTTCAATGAACATAAAAGGAATGCACAATATTCACAATACAAATGCAGGGATTTCACCCCAAAATATCTAAGGAATCTACAAAAAAGATTTATTCATGTAGGATAAGAAAGGATGTATAATAAGATTCAAAGTGAGCAATCAAAATAAATAAATAGTGTATAATCTTGCTTTCATTAGGGTATTTAATTGTTATTTGTCACAAAAGAGCATAGAAGGGCTTGCTGCCAAAATTATCCATGTCCCCTTTCCTTGTCAAGAAATTAAATAAAAACTATCAACTTGAAAACCAATTTAATCTAAATGAAATTGCAATCCAAGACCTAACCCCACTTTTTGTTACTGAAGAGAAGGGCTTTGAGAATTTTGAAGTAAAGGCCCTTGATGTTGATGTTGTTGCTATAATAATTGCAGTTGCGCTTGCATATTCTACCCAAAAGAAAAACACCATTTTAGACAGAGTTTGTAAATTATTTTCCATCTTTGTAAAAGCATTCACTCATTAAGAATTTCAAATTTGTGACATAAGTTTTTTATTTCTTTTTTGAGAGTTTCATTTTTCTCAAGATGTATTGATATGAGAGTTGTCATTAAGTTATGCTATTAAGTTGTTCCAACAAAAATAACATTATGTCAACAATAGAGTAACAAAAAACTTGAACTCAGGATATTCAACGGATTGAAATGGGCACGGTGAGAGAGAGGGATGGAGCGGGCGGGAACTGCAATTCGAATCACGTTGTTTCGAATCTGGAGAAAGGCGGGAGACAGGAGAGCACGTCTGGAGGAGGGCATGCAGCAAGCGTAGGGCAGGAAACGGAGGGGAAAGATGAGGATGCCTCAAAGGATGGGGACCCACGGGTTATGTTGCCCCATCTAGGTGAGAAGATTCCCCCTCCCCCCCATGTGGGCAGTGGGTCGTCTGGGGCATGCGGACACTGGTCAAATCTATTCGGGATAAAACCATCAGGTAAATCGTCTTTCCCAAAAGTCATTGACAAATCTGATAAGGAGAAAGGTATTTTTGCTCTGGAAATCCCTAGGGAAATTATTGACCACAATATCCTAAGCATGGCGAACACTCTGGTAGGAAAATTTGTAGGGCCAAGACCTAATATTGATGTAGTGAGGACATTTACTAGGAGAAAATGGGATCTTAAAGGGCATGTAGAAGTGACTGCTATGGCCAAAGGCTTCATGTCTTTTGAGTTCTCTTGCTCGAAAGATTTTTCTCGTATACTATGTGCTGGGAACTGGTCTTTGGGCAGATCCAACCTAATATTGCAAAAATGGACATCCAACTTGGATTTGAACAATGATTTCCAATCTCAAGTTCCAGTTTGGTTAAGATTTCCGAAACTTCCTTTGGAATATTGGCATGAGGATGTCTTTGATGGCATAGCCAGGACCTTTGGAGAGCTCCTCTCCATTGACCCTGTCACAGCAGCTAAGAAAACATTGAACTATGCAAGAATTTGTGTAGGAGTCATCGAAGGCCAGGACATGCCTCAAGTTTTAGAACTACAATCTCGTCTGGGAAACAGATCTCAAAAGATTGACTATGAAAGTGTGCCTTTTGCTTGTTTCCATTGTAAGAAGGCTGGCCACAAGGCTGGATCATGCCCACTTTTCAAAGGGAAGAGTACGGTGGGAAAGGCTCGTCCACAAGGGGGGATAAAAGATTCTCTAGATCCCAAAAAAGAATGGAGGAAAAAAGCATCGCAAGTCAAGGAAAATGGAGAGGCAGAAGGAAAAACAAATACTGCTCCTAATGCGCCCCAAGAGGAATCAGGGCCTCCTCGGGCAACTGGAAACGTAGGAGGGGGAGAAGAGAAAGGAGTGAAAGACGATTCAACACCTCTCCCCAATGCGAAGGAATCTGAGAAGAAACCTGAGGAGACAGGTGAAAATATGACTCTTCCCCCTCTGGATTCTCAGGAGGATGACTTGAAACTATCCTTTGTCCCGAACTCCATGGAAGAACTAAAGGAGGGGGAACCCATGTCCCAGGACCCTAACCCGGTGTGTTGTCCCCCCCCTTCAACAGTAAACAGAATCATAGATAGGCTGTCTGCATCGACAATGGAAGATTTGGCGAGAATTGATGCTTGGCTGGACAAAGGACTAGAGGGAGAAGAGAATCCCTGGACAGAAGTCAGGAGTAGAAAGAAGAATAGCAGGGACCCTTCTCCGGTATCTCCCCCTTCTACTAGAAGCATGGCCAAGGCTGATCTCGGCCACAAATCTAACCTAGTGGGAAGGAAAAACAAGAATGAAATCAGGAAAGAGGAAGCCAAAAGAAACATTAAGGATGGTACGCAGCGCACCATCTAGGAAGCATGTTCAGTAGTTAAATCATGAAGATCTTATCTTGGAATATTCGTGGACTCAATGGAATCCACAAGCAAGAAGTTATTAGAAATATGATAAGGGACCAAAGGCCTGATGTGTTTCTAATACAGGAAACTAAAATGAAGAAGGAAAGGATGGAAAATATTAAGTTCAACAATAGCATGAAGGGCATAGCCTCTAACTCTGAAGGAGCGTCTAGAGGACTGCTGTTACTTTTCAATGATAAGTATTTCAATATAGTAGCTGAGTATGATGAAGATAACATTCTTTTCTGCAGAGTTCAACATTTGCACACCAATGATTCCTGGTTTTTAGTGAATATTTACGCCCCCAATAATAAGAGAGATAGAAAAAACTTCTGGACCAAAGTTGGTAATATGGTGCAAGATTGTGACATTAAGAAAGGTATAATCATGGGAGACTTTAACACACCGCTAGAAGATAAAGAGAAAAAGGGAGGTATGCCCCCGGATTGGGAAAGTAAACAGGATCTTTCTAACTTCATAAATAATCTGGCCCTTATGGACGTAGAGCTTAAGGGCGGATCCTTTACCTGGTCAAACAAGAGAAAAGGCCATGATTGCATTCAGGTTAGGCTGGATAGAGCTCTTATATCTTCGGACTGGCTTCAATCCTTCAGCTGCAGACTATCTCTGCTTCCCAGAATTGGTTCGGATCACTCTTCCATTTCTCTTTTAGTTTCCCCTCTGGTACACAGGAGATACCATCCTTTCAGGTTTGAGAAAATGTGGACCTCTCACCCTGACCTCCTGGATAATATCAAGAAATGGTGGGGGATAGAGGTGGAGGGCTCAGCCATGTTCAGAGTCACCAGAAAACTTAGCAATGTGAAGAGGATGATTAAAATTTGGAACAAGTCTGATTTTGGTCACATCTTCCATGAAAAGAAAGAGTTATTTGATAATCTAACTATTATCCAAGATTGCATTCAGAAGGAAGGTTACACTGAGACCAACAGGGTTTCGGAGCTCAAGACCCTGTCTGAAATTCATAACATTATTAATAAGGAAGAAAAATTTTGGAGGCAAAGATCGAGGATCACCTGGCTAAAGGAAGGAGATCGGAACACTAAGTTTTTTCACCTAACCACCCTCAAGCACCATGCTAGTAACAGGATCTATGGTATCAGAAAGGGGCAGGAGCTGTTAACTGAAGAATCTGCCATCTCGGAAGAAGCTGTTTCCTTTTTCTCTAGCCTTCTCTCTGAGGACCCAATGCTTTCCATTTTGGACCAGGAGGATTTGTTACACTGTATCCCTCAGCTCATTCAACCTATCCATAATAAACAGCTCTGTGCTATTCCTAATGCTTCAGAAGTTAGAGAGGCTCTCTTTTCTCTGCCTGCTAACAAGGCTCCAGGCCCGGATAGTTTTCCCACTTTTTTCTTCCAAAGGTTCTGGCTGGTGATCATGGGAGAGGTTGTTCAGGCTATCCAGGAATTCTTTGGAGCCAAATCTATTCTCAAGGAGCTAAACTCGACTTTTGTGGTTCTCATTCCTAAATCCCCTGGGGCGGACTCGTTGGACAACTTTAGACCTATTAGTCTATGCAACTCACTCTACAAGATCATCTCTAAAGTTCTCACTTTAAGAATGCTCAAGATCTTGCCCATGATAATCTCGTAGCATCAATCAGGTTTTGTTCCAGGGAGACAAATTTTGGATTCTGTCCAGATGGTGCACGAAGTCATCCACTCTCTTGAGGCATCCAAACGGGAAGGTATGTTTCTCAAACTGGATCTTTCTAAAGCTTATGACAGGGTGGACTGGTCTCTCCTTGGGAAGGTCCTCTCGACTTTTGGCTTTGATAGTAAAGTTTGCAAAATTATCTCTCAATTGGTGTCTACCTCCTCCTTGGCTATTCTGGTTAATGGAGTCCCTTCTAATTTTTTCAAACCTTCCAGAGGCCTTAGACAAGGAGACCCCCTTTCGCCCATTTTGTTCATCATTTTAGCTAAATGCTTAGGAAGGATTATAGACTGTAGAAAGCGTGAGGCTTGTATCAAAGGGATCCTTCCCTCCTCTAATTGCGTTCCCTTCACTCATCAGCAATTTTTTGATGATACTATCTTGGGGGGGGAAGCTTCTGTCAAAGAGGCCAAAGCCCTGAAGAAGATTCTTGATACTTACTCCAGTGGGATGGGTCAGCTGATTAATTGGAACAAAAGCTCGCTCTTTTTCATCAACACCTCTGAGTTTAGACAAAGAAAAATCGCCAGGATTCTGGGTTGTGGGGTAGGCTCTTTCCCCTCTACCTATCTTGGTCTTCCTTTGAGATCCTCACCCCCGGAGTCTTTTTGGAATGGTATTTTGGACAGATTCAATAGGAAGATGGCTAGTTGGAAAGGGGTCTCTCTTAGTCAAGCGGGGAAATGCCTCTTAGTCAAATCTTCTCTTCAAAATCTGCCAATCTACGCCCTGAGCCTCTTTGGAATTTCGGGGAAAATAGCTAAAAGAATGGAGAAAATCCAGAGAGACTTCCTTTGGAATGGTAATGAAGGGAAGAAAAGATACCCTCTTGTTGCTTGGGAGAAGGTTTGCCTCCCTAAGAGGTACGGAGGTCTGGGCATTAGAAAGATCACTCACCTCAATAAGGCTCTCCTAGCTAAACAAATATGGCGGATCTTCAGTAGCACTGGTGAATGGAGGGACACCTTGGTAAACAAGTACCTTAGAAGACCCACTCTTCTTTTCACCCTTTTTAATGAAGATATCCCAAAAGGATCGAACATTTGGAATGGGATCATGAAAGCCAGGGACCTGGCTAAGGCCAGGATATCATGGAAATTGGGAAATGGGAAGGACATCCAGTTCTGGTCGGATAGATGGCTTTCCCAAGATCCACTTATCAATAACCCTATTTTTGAGAGATGGATGCAAGCTTGTACTGATCAAATTGGGTCCAAAGTTTGTGATTATTGGAATGGCCAGGAATGGAGTGACCTATCCCTCATCTCTGAGGACTTGAATCCTATAATGCTTATGTTCAATTCCATGATTCCTATCAATTTGGGGGATGAGCTGGTCTGGAGGGATAATCCCAATGGAAGATACTCTGTTGCCTCAAGCTATAATTCCCTTTGGAACTTAAAAGAGAAGGCCCCTTGGGCGGAGGCTTGGATTTCGGGTCTCACTCCAAAGATCAACATTTTTTACTGGCTGGCTCTTTAGAACAAAATCCTTACTCATGACAATCTCATGAAGCGAGGACATGTTATGCCCAGTAGATGTCCCTTGTGTAAGAATCAGGCTGAGACCGGAAATCACATTTTCATCTTATGTGACTATGCCAGGGAGGTGTGGAATGTCATCACACATGATAATGAAACCCTCTGGTGCAAACCGGATAATCTCATGGATTTTTTCCATCAGTGGAAAGGTCTTTGTAAGATTGCTGGTCGGCAGGATCACTCGAACTGGATTTTACCCCATTTTTGCTGGGGAATTTGGAAGGAAAGGAATAATAGAATATTTAGAGACAGAGAGGAGCCGGCTATAATCCTTGGCAGGAAGGTCTCGAAGAATATAAAGGAAAATCTCCAAGTGCTGAAGGAGGAAGAAGAAGAAGAAGGGGATAGAAAGATAGCTAAAGAAAAAGACAGGAACCTCAAAAGGCAGGATGCTAGCTGGCTTCTCCCCCCAGATGGTTGGTCAAAAGCCAACTTTGATGGGGCTTCTAAGGGTAACCCAGGCCCTTCAGGTTGCGGTGGAATCATAAGAAATAGCTATGGGGAGGGAATAGCTGCCTTTGCTTCCCCGCTGGGAATCCAGACTATTCATCTGGCTGAAGCTAGAGCTACGAGTAAGGTGGTCAAGTTGGCTTTTGAAGCCGGGATTACTAAACTCTGGCTTGAGGGGGACTCCAAAAACATTATTAATACCATTAATGGTATTTCCCCTCCCTCGTGGACGATTGCGAACATAATTGCTGAGACTTGCGCCACTCTCACAAAGTTCGATAAGGTCCACGTCACTCATGTTTACAGAGAGGCAAACCTAGTCGCTGATTGGTTTGCTAATAAAGGGGTTAACACCACCAATAATCTGACCTGGCATGCCGGAAAAGATTTTTCGGCGGAGGCAAAGTTGCTCATCGACCAAGATAAAATCTTGGGAAGGACAGCTCAAATCCAATGCAATTATGGATAATAAAGATTGCTTAATGAATGGTAAGTGCCATTATTGGCATCATGATTTTCACCAGCAAAAGGGGTTTCCTCTGACATTTCAACACGTTCGAAAGGACGATACCATTATTTTCAGAAAGGGGTATTTTCACGGGTATCATAAAAGAAACATCACCATTTTTTCGAATGCAAATAACTTGCATAGTTCAGAGTTCATGAGAATTGTGGAAGTTGATCAGGTAAACATGACGGGTGAGAGGAGCAGAAAGGAGCCGGTGGGGGAAGTTCAGAAGTGGAAGAACAAGGCCAAAGTTTGGAGAGAGCTGGAAAAGGGTGGGGTTACTAATTTCTTCGAGAAACTTCATGGCTCAGATCCTGAGATCACCAACAGCATGGTGAATTCGTGGAATAATGGTAAGGTTAAGGTGAACAGGGTCTACTTTCAAATTACTGAGGATGTGGTTGCTGAAGTCACGGGGTTTCCGATGGAGGGGCATAAATTCTTCAGAGACAAGAAGATGTCTTCTAATGCAATCAAGGATTTTGTGAAAAACATTGAAGAGCTGAACAAGCTAGGCAAGAAAGAGACGTTTTTTGTAACGGATACTATAAAGAAGCTCTGGAGGTATGTTCTCTACGCTGTCATTGAATATATAACCCTAGACCCCAGGTTATATAGGGTTAGGACTCACCATTTTGTGATTCTGAATCATTTTCACCATGGTAGTAAGATCTCCTTCCCGTATTATCTTTTTAACTCAATGAACAAGGCCATTTCTAGTTTTAAAAAGAAAGCTACCGTCAACCCAACTCTGCATGAGGGTCTTCTGCTTCTGATTCATGAGCATTTCCATGCTCAAACCATTAGCAAAAACCCTATCCAGGGGGCGGATGTTGACAAGAGCAGCTCCAATTTTTCCTTAGATTCTGACGATGTCGAGAGCATCAGCTCTGATGAGGTTTTTGAGCATTCAGGTAAGAAGACTAAAAGCCATAAGAAGGATTACCCCTCTATCAAATTACCCAGCAGAAAGAGCCCTAGAGGTCATACCCCAGCTAAAACTGGCTCTGCTGAGGTGGAGGAGGAAATGGATACTGATGATTCTAACAAGGTTTTGAAGGAGGAGCTAGATGAGGAGAAACTGAGAAAAAGACAGAAGAGGGAGGGAGAGAGCATGGAGCACTCCAGTAGTCAGGGAAAGGATTCTTTGCCCATTCCCCTCTCCCCTATACATCCTCAGCCTCCTTTGGAGGAAAATGACAACTCTGGACAGATTGAGGGGGAAGTGCAAGTTAATAATAGAAGGAAGGCTTGGAAGAACTTCAATGTGAGAACGGCCACTATGGGAATCTACAGAGAGGCGATGAACCCCCAACTCCTAGTGGACGACCTCGAGAAGCCTAGACTCAATGAGCTAATTGACCCGGCTATGGTGGCTATTTTTGATAATGCAAGAGAAACGGGCATGAATCTGTTGAACAATGCCCGCAATAGCATGATCGACAACTTCAGATCAATTAAATGGCTTTTCCATGAGCTTGAGGATGTCAGAGATAGGGTTTCCCAAATGGAAAAAATCAAGAGCAAGACAGGTGTAGAAAGCCAAGGCGACCGAAACAGCTGGGAGACTCTGATGGAGAGGAGAGTAAAAAATATTGAGAACTACAATCACAACCTGGCTAGTCAAATGATCTCCCTCCTCGCTTCGATCAACGACAACATCCTCTCTCTCTTGGAAAATCTCAAAGACAGGAACCAGATGGAGGAAGATGATAAACATAATAGAGACAAAGATAGGTTGGATTTGGATAAAGCCAAGGACAGCACTATGGAGCAGGATTTGACGAATGCCCAGGATCATAAGGTAGAAGAGCAACAAGAGTGCGCCGAAGCTGCCCAGACCATGATCGAGATGGAGAAGTAGTCTGCTAGGTTGGGTCTCTGTCCTTTGGTTTTTGTTTCTCCTGGCTTTGGCTTTTTGTCTGGTCTCTGTTTTTCTGGTTGGTTCTCTGGCCTTTTTAGTGGGCAGTTGTTTCGGGCTGGGCCTTTGGGCTTATTTTCAGCCGTAAGGCTTATGTTTTGGCTGGGTGTTTTTTCGCTTATTTTCAGCCTTTCTTGTTGTTAAACTTATGGGTTTCAGGACCCCTTAAAACCTGTTTACCTTATCAAAAACAAAAATCTTGAACTCTATTTTTGTAATTTGTAATTGTAATATGATTGAATATGGAAGAATTGAAGTAGAGTATAGCTATAAATACCTTAGAATTGAATGCTAAATCACTTCATTGAATCAGTCTCAAATGTGATGCTCCTATATCCCATATGGACTCAAAATCCTAAAACTAATTAGTACTAATAGGTTCCTCTTCATTCTGAGTCAAGTATTTAAAATCCATAAAATCTTCATCTTCATTCTGACTCTAAGACCTAAATTCATAATTTATGTTGGAATCAACAGTAGCACCACCATCTTTTGAAGCATTGCAAAGGCCTCATCTTTTACACATGGAATTCCAAATGGCCAATTACCTATTATAAGGAAAATCTCCAACATTGTATTGAGTCACAAACAACCTCAAGCAAGTTTCCAATTTTTTGTCTAGTTTCTTTCTGACCTTTGATTTCAAAAAACCCAATGCACTAAAAAATCTCTCATCTTCCACTGACCCTAATAACATATTTTGACATAAATCAACAAGTTTGAAATATTCTAATATTGAATTATGCATTACTTCACTCTGACTTATCATTTTCTAGAGCCTTGTTATTGCATCACGATCGAATGGATTCTCAAAGTCTTCCATCTAGTGTTTCATACATAATGAAAAATGTTTACATTTTTTTTAAAGATTATTTGAATCTAAGATTCCTTGTATTGGTTGTTCATTGCAATCTATATGCTTTGAAAATTGTTTTATCAATTTGTCAAGTGAAAGTTTATTATGAAACAACTTTGCATCACTTGGATTATCTTTGAAGTGTCTCCAAAATTGAGCAAACACACAACTCAAGGCTTCAAGAATTTCTTCTTGAAGGGATCTTTCATGAATCTCACTTGAAATTTGGTAGGAAATAGACTTCACATTTTCACTAATAGATTTTATAATCTTGTCAAAATCATCCTTTCTAACTGGTAGTAATTTGCCTCTCTTGCTTGTCTTAGATTGGTGCATTGGTATTTGAAATCCTTTCACAAACACACATAGCTAATTTTTTGAATTGAATCATAAAAAAATCTCAGCATGATTCAAATTTGTAATTATATCCCACCTTGAAAAAATTAGGGTATGACCTATGAGATTCAAATGCAAAGAATCTAGAGCCATGCATGTCATTTTACGTAAATCACTAAACTCATGAATATACATAGTTTTGTCTTGGGATTTCTTAACAAATTTGTTCATTAAATCTAGCATGGGTCAAAGACTGGCTAAAGTTAATAGGCTCTCTATATCACTTAACTTATTTTAAAAATCAAAAGCTTTGTCTATTGTAAGGGATTGCTCATATATAACTCCAATCAAGGATTGATATTCTACTAGAACTTGTTCTGTTGGTCCATGCAAAGATATCCATCTGGTCTCCGCATCCTTGAGAATCTTATTTCCTACTATTACTCCCTCAATTTTTTTTTTTAATTATGCAAAACATTTAGGACTTTTGCAAAAGTAGGAGTGGAGCTCACAAATTAGATCTTCAACTTTTGACACTATAGGAAAACTACTTACAATCTTATATGCTAAATTCATTCAGTGGGCCATGCAGTGTATGCGAAGCATGTAAGGTGCAATACTAGTTTTTAATCTTTCACAAAGACCAGTCCTTTCCCCTTGCATTACTACAGCTCCATCAACTTTGACACACACTAACTTTTTGGCAATTTTCATGTCATCCATATTCATTCAAATCTTTCTTAACTTCTAAATAAAAATTTTCTACAATTGAATTTTCCCTCATTTTACAAACACAAAGTAGAAAAGCTTGATGAACATGTTCTTTTATAGTATATACATGCATACAAACCTAACAAGTGTTATCTACCATAGTGACTTCATCTAAGGATAATGAAATGAACTTGGATTCTTTTACTCTCTCCTATACATTGTGCTTTTCCACCTTAGCAAGACAACTTGTCATTTCCCATCCAGTGTATATTGACCAATGTGACATAGGATAGTGAGGAACTCTCAAAAAAGATAATAAATTACTATATTCTAAAAAGTCTCTAATAGGATTCCCTCTAGATAGAATATGAAAAATAACACTCATCTGAATGGTATTTGCCAATTTTGCATCATTGGTTGTATGTTGAAACCTTGCCTTGATTGGACTACCACTACTACCACTACCAATTCAATATTTTCTTGAAATTCTCTTCATATTCTATGGCATACTTAACATGAAGGCATTCTTCCTTTGATTTCCATCTCACTGCCACTACTTCCTTTCCATCTATTATTTGTTTATCAAAAACTGTACCAATATTCTTTTCTATAGTGTTGAGCTTTAGCTAGAACTTTTTTCTCTTTAGTTTTCTAGATACAAATCATATACCTACATTCTATTGGTGGTTCATCATTGTTTGTGACTAGTTCAATAAACCAGTACTTTGCTACCCAATCAACCTAGAAATTCCTTTTCATTTCCCACTCTCACCCCATTTTTACATTCCTTTTTCTTTTCTTCCTACCAACATCAATATTATCTTCTATTATAACATCTTCTATTGTTCAAACATTATTATCCTCATTTGATGCATTTTGATCTAACTGAATAACAACCCCATCTTTTGGTGGTGGTGAGCTATTGTGATTTCCTTCTGCACTTGTAGTTTCACAAGTTGGTAGACCAAAAAAATTGTCGATTCCAAAGAAAGCCTTTATTGTAGTATCTCTAAGTTTTGGGCATTTTGATGTAAGATTAATCCCTTCACTACCCTTGGGGGTCCTACCCTTGTCAACATGTAGCCTTCCATTGACAAACCCTTCAATTTCACTTTCTTGAGACTAAGTAGTATTAGTTAAAGACTCACCCTCCCCTAACATCTCAATCCATTGAAAATCTATTTACTTCCCTTTGAATAAGTAGTATTAGTTTCAGACTAGGAATTGAAATTAATTCATAACAATGATACTAAGAAGTGTAAAGAAATTATTGCCTACCTTGGTCCTTTACACTTTCTTTGGAATAATTTTTGTGTAATGTGTTGTGAGATTGTAACTCTAGTCTCTTGCCTGCCCGTTGTTTGCCAAAATATACATCAAATTTTTTTCATAAACCAAAATATAGAATCCAACAAAAATTAGAAACCTATAAAAATATAATCTTAGAAGTCATTACAAGTCCTAAATGGACCAAGTCTTGATTGTATAAGGACCAACAGTGTCCAAGAATAAATAACTAGTCTAAAAAGTCTAGAATAGGCTAGTGTGGAAGTTTAAGTTTTTAGGAAAGGGTTTATTTTTTAAATAAAGTTTTTCTTTATTTAAAATTCAACTATTTAAATGGTAATGATTAGTTTAGGGATTGAGAGGGAAGTTTTTCTTTGTTAGAGTTTTTAGACATAACATTCAACTCAACAATTGAAGTTGGTTGAATTAGTTTTTGAAGTAGTTATATTATTCAATAGTGAGTCTTTTATATGAAGGAAGGAGTCTTTGTTATGACAAAGAAAAAAAGAAAGAATGGTGTGTGTACTAGTGAACAAACAAAAATACAAATACAATTCAATTCAACTTTGAATCAAAATTTGATTGGTTTGTTCTCCATATGCATTGACAGGGTCTTCTCAACCAATTTATTTGCTATTGGATGAAGTTTCTAACATTTTAGTGAATTTGTTGTTCCAAGTTATAAACCATTAATTTTGTTAATTGCTTCTATTATTGTAGTAGGAACCTAGAATAATGGGAATCACTCCATGAATATAAAGGCCTAATATTCATGGAATGTTAATTCTAATTTGTATCATAGATTACTAAACATGCATATGTAGATCCAAGTGGGATTTGGGTGATCACAGTTCAAGAATAGTGAGGAAAGCATTGAAATTGGATACCCAAGTATACAAGTGGCTAATCTAGCCAAAAAAGGGCTATATTTTGTGAGTGGGAATATTATAAAATGTGCATTTTATGGAGAATCCATCATCAATTTGGTTTAGAAGTGTGTAGAATTGGGTGATTGAGAAAGCCCTAGATAACAAGGGTTTGGAGCCACAATTTATAGGTTTTGATGTTGTAGAGCACCAAGGTCTAATTCCTTTTAGAATGGAGAAATTAGAGACATAAATAAACATTTTCTAGGAGTTGGAAGTGCC
This sequence comes from Cupressus sempervirens, assembly GCA_028749045.1. Classification (NCBI taxonomy): domain Eukaryota; kingdom Viridiplantae; phylum Streptophyta; class Pinopsida; order Cupressales; family Cupressaceae; genus Cupressus; species Cupressus sempervirens. The sequence goes on along the minus strand of CM053792.1, from coordinate 166,875,069 downwards.
AGGAGGTCCTTAACCCATACTTCCTTTGGAAAACTTGGTCATTTTCATGCATTGAAAATAGGGGGCCAGTCATGGTTAGGTGTATTGATCCAAAGGAAGCATATGAAAGTTTTTGATATCTCATAGAACTTTTTAAAAGGTGCCTAGAAATGTTATCATCTTGTCAAGTTTTTTCTGGGAAGACAAAGTTATTACCATCCTAAGCCTATTATAGAGTTATTGGATAGCTTATTAGGCCTTTGGAATAGGTTGAAGAACTTTGTGTATTGGAAGCATGGGAATAAAAAAAGAGTCATAGAATCCCTTGAGTTTAGGTGGTTTGAAACCTAGGAAACCAAATCCATCATTTAGGACCTACAAAGAGCTATTCTCTTATTAATGATTATTACAAATTATCTAGTTACATAGTGAGAAGTTCAATTGATTATGCTGAAGTTTTGGTGCTTATAGAGTAAGGATGTGCATGAGGTGTGATTCAAATCCCAAGAAGACTCTAGTGGACAACACTTAAATTGTTGAAATTTAGGTGTGTTATAAGCAAAATCAAATGTATAAGAGAGATAAACTAGGAAATTAGAGGATTGAGACTACATACCATATTAGTACATGTGTTTTGTACTTGATAAATAATCACTAACATGTTTTCTTCCGATGTGAGCATTTGACACTGGTGTAGTGAAGGTTCAGTGAAAATATTTTATTTATTACATTATTGAATAACAATTATTTTTTATCTTTTTGACCAACCCTTCCCTATGAAGGTCAACTCAGCTTGCTCTATTTTTGGTTGATTGCTAAGGTTATTTGCATGTTTTACTCCTAAAATAGATTTATAATGCAGTTAACTCTTATCAATTCACTAAGAGGATTTCATTAGGTCTTACTTTTCCTTTCCTTTCTTCCTCAACTTGTCATCTTGCAATTTTTTATATTCATTTCCTTATGTCTCTTAAAGCATAAAATCTGCTACTTTTGTTTCCGTTGTTTGCTATTTGGTCTGGCTTTTGTGGGGTTTATGGTTCCCTTTGACTTGTGATAATTGCACATGCAACAATCTTCAAAAATTTAAGCTTTTTCTAAATGAATGAGTAAATGTGTGAAAGTTTTGATGACATGGATTAGATTAGGTAGTCTGTGGAAACCAAGTTGAACTATTTAGAAACAAACAAGATCCCCATCCATCAAACCATAATCACTCTTTTGATGCTGACCATTTGTTAAATATTTAAACCCACATTGACATATACATATTTATGACATACATTAAAAACTATTTCTTACAGAAAGAAAAAGATACTAAAAATTTGTTTCAACTTCCACCAAGAATACTAGACTCCTTGAATAAATTCAGTGTATTAAAGGAACATTGATCTTTTTGGTCTGTCTAGACTCTACAATCATTATAGTTGTAGATAAAATCTCTAACAAAAACCACTAAACTAGTAAAAATTAAAAATACAAAATAATAAATCAAAATAATGTTAAAGAGTTGCTTACTTAAAATACCTTATACAGTCTGTCTTGATGAATTTCAAGGAAAGGAAAATAAGGAAGCTTAAGATCAAGTTTTCTCTATATAAAAATTTAATATCACTAACCTATGTATTCAAATTTACATAGCCCCATAGGATGCAAATACTAAAATCCTTTCAACTCTATACTGCTTATTCTACTCTATGGTTTTGGACATGATCAATAATCCTCTTTAGATGACTTGGATGTACAAAACTTGCCATCTATTCAATCTTTGAAAATGTGAGAATGTCCAAATTTATAAGATGTAGAGAACCAATCAAATTATGAATCCATTGTTGAGTGGGATGTTGAGAACCATTGAAATTATGGCAAGTCAATTTGATAAAATTCAAGAAGAAATGGAGAATTTAGTACATCAAATACTTAAAGATCTTATTTCCATGAAACCTAAGAAGATACTAAAATCCTTTCGACTCTATTTTGTTTATTCTACTCTGTGGTTTTTTACATGAATAGTAATCCCCTTTAGATGACTTGGATGTGACAAATTTTCCATCTCTTCAATCTTTGAAAAGGTGAGAATGTCCAAATTTATAAGATGTTGAGAACCATTTAAAAAACAAATCCATTGTTGAGTGGGATGTTGAGAACCATTGAAATTATGGCAAGTCAATATGATAAAATTCAAGAAGAAATGGAGAATTCAGTACATCAAATACCCAAAGACCTTATTTCCATAAAACTTAAAAAGAAGTAAGTGGAAATTACAATTAATGAGCCTAAAATATTGAGAAGAAGTGACAAGGAAGCATAATTGTTTGTTAGCACAATTGAACAACCTAATGTTTATATAGGAGGTGTACCAATACCCATTGATGCAACTAAAAGTGAAGAAGATCCATCTAAGGATCTGAACACTACTTGTGTTGAAAATTTGGATTAAATTGGAAGAATTATGCAAGGAGTATCAACAATGATAGAGGATATCAAAGATGAAGTCAGTGATCAAGATCAACAAGAAGAACAAGATGATGGAGATAAAGTTGAGCAAGTTGAGCAAAAAAAGAAATAGTCAAAGGATCAAAAGTTGGATAAGTAAGATTAGGAATCAGATGCTCAAGAAGATCATCATCAGGAAAAGGACACAATGAATTTTGAGGCTACTAAAGAATAGAGAAAGGATGTTCAATACATTAAATGAGATGAGGATGAGATCAAGAACTCAATGCCAGTTGCGGTAAATGAAGAATAGTCTTCATTTCCTGTAGGACTTAACACTATTAATGTCTTATCAAAAAAGAGGCCAGAGACAAAACATAATGAAATTATATATCAGAGGTCATAAGAGATGCAAATTATGATTAGTGATACACCACTCACACTAGGGCATCAATTATATCCTTAAATATGATCTGACTAGTTCTTCTAACTAAGGGGACATCCTCTTCCTCAAACTCTTCTTATATAGTACCTATATGTGGTGAAGGTGTAGTATTGGATATTTTTCTCTGATATACTTTCCCTTTTAGCATATGCTCAGGCTCTAGTTATACAACAATTGCTCCTAAATTAGATGCAAATGTAAAATTCTATTTTCATTTTATAGTAGTTGACTTCTTGGGAGCTACATGGGCCTCTTTCTTCTATACATCCTCCTTGTGTATGAGAGTTTTATCTTGCTTACCCTTATCCCTTCCTACTTTTTCTCTCACTTCATAAGCAACAATCTTATTGTGCATATGTATTGATTTAGGCCTTAGGGGTGTCAGAAGCTTCAAAGTAGGAATATTGACCTTTATCCTTATCAATTTTATATGATTCCAACAATTTTTGCCTCTTGAATAAAGGATCTAGAGGGAAGGTATTTTTGAACCATCTAAAAGTTAAGATCATGCTATGTCAGGACCAATGATTGGTGTTATCATTCTCAAAATTTTCCATCTTGCCATTGAAAATTGGTTTCTTATATAGTTCATCCTTATTGTATAGAAGATCAGATGCATCATCAATATCCTTATTCTAGACCTTTGGAGGTATCTCTATTTGTAGAGAATACTCAAATAACTCCAAGTTCATTCTATAGTAGTCCCATATCTATCCTTCATAATTAGTAATGTAATTAACCTAATGATCCTTCAAATGAGGCTCATGTACATATTTTTTCCTTGCTACCTTATTAAATAATCCCACTTGGTTATACACCATACGAATAAGCTTGAAATCATCAAGTAGGTATTCATTATATTCACAAGTGGTGGTCCTTATAGCCTTGATGTTTGTAATTGTGTGGGCCCAAATTAAAATGGGGGAATCCCAACAACATGTATTCTTACCCTTCATATTCTCATAGGTATTATCTGATTTCCAACCAACCTCCAATATTACCAATCTATTTGAAGGATGATGTGGAAAATTCTTTGGGTAAATAGTGTACCCCAACACTTTAAGTAAGTGAATGTGCATAATTGTATGTAGTAAGCTCCAATTTGGAACACTCAAGAATCAACCTCAATTGAGAGTCTCTTCACATAATCATTCTTTATGTGATAGATGATATTGAAGATAAGCATCATTCACATTTCTAAACTATAGGCTTTGTGTGTGTAACTTTTCCTTCTTCACTAGCTATGGATAAATAATATGAAGTTATGCTTATAGATCCTATTTTTTTCCTCTTTTGGTGAGCCCTAAGTAGTCTTCCCTTGTGATAAGTAAATATACAATGTATGGAATCATGTATAATTTAGGGTTATCCTTGATTGCCTAAAGCTCATCATGAAAATTGTCACTTATAAGCGTGACATAGTAAATCCTGTAACAGAGATTAGGACATAGATGCTCAATAAGATCATCATCAGGCATAGGACACAATGAATTTTGATACTACTAAAGAATAGAGAAAGAGTGTTAAATATATTCAATGAGATGAGGATGAGATCAAGGACTCAATGCCAGTTGTGGTAAATGAAGAATGATCTTCATTTCCTATAGGACCTAATGTTAGAGTAATAAGATATTGCCTTATTAATTAAATCATTTTGATTTAATTACTAAGTCACTTATTATCTCTAGTTTACTTAAGCTAAACTTTAGGCATATAATTATTTATTCTTTTATTAATTATTATCATGCAACCTAGCTTATTTCCTATTATGGATTTGATCTCCTTTTATAAGGATTGATCTATTTGTAATTTATTAATTCACTTTTGATAGTAGCAATCTCTTTTTTTTCTCATCAAGAATGTCTCATCTATGAATCTAGGAATTCTAGCCTCCATAGCTTTTTGCTTCTCTCTTCTATGATAGGTGTTTTCATGTAGGTGATTCTTGAGAGTTGTGGGGTTGATCATTCATCAACATCAACATGGTATTAGAGCTCTAGATCTTCATGCCCCTATTTAGTTCATGAGAGATTTTTCTTGGCTTTCAAATCTTTTATTTTTCTATTTTAGAGGGTTTTAGTTTTTAGAATTATTTTGTATTGGATCTTGGGGGGTCATTTATTTTTCGATGCATTTTGAGCCCAAATAGACCTCACCGTTGGATTTGTAGCACCCAAAAACCCCTATTTTCATATAAAATTTATCCAATTTGGACACTGTTGAAATTTGAGGCACAAAATTGCTCCTAGATTTGGGCATGCTTCACATGCCTTTAAAAAAAAGAAAGGCATGTCTTTTCCAAAAACAAATAAAAGTTTCAAAAAGAACTTCCATGCTTTCTTTTATTTTTTATTTTTTTTAAATCATGTGATGCTTGCATCATTGAAGGATGCATATGTCAGCTAGGTACTAACACATGTTAGTCCAACTACTGACACATTAGGTCTAACAACCGTAGGTGTGATGTCAGCAATTTTGGAGCTAAAATTTGATGGTCTTCAAAAGGTCTCTTCTTTGATTCATTTTGTCCTAAAAAGCTATCTGTGATTTTTTGGCCATATCTTTGTCATACAAAGGTATTTTGTGATGAATCTTATATCATTGAAAAGCTCTTTCTGAGCCCATCATGATAGTATAGGTTATTTAGACTTTTGATTCTATTTAGTTTCCTATTTATGTAGTCAAATATAGAAGTTCTATTTTGCACTCTAGGAGACATATCTTGAGCATCCAATCTCCGATTTGGGAATTTTTTATATCATTGGAAAGGTTTTTTCAAACTCTTTTTAGTGATGCTAGTTGTTTTTCCAAATTTTTCTCCAGGCACATTCTATTTATTCTTCTACATTTTTGCATTCTGGTTGATAACTTAGTTGTTTCAGGTCTAGAGATCGATTTCTTTTCTTTAGATGATTTTTCATGACTTGTACTATCTACTGTATTAGTCTTATGTCTCTTCTGGTCTATTTAGACATCATGTGTATGAATTCTTGCAAACACACTGAGATAAAGTGTCATCTTGCATCTATATTTTTGTTTCAGTTGCTTTGCCTTGTTTTTTCTTCTGATTCAAGTAGTGTCATCTGATACAGTGCCATGGGGGGTTAATGTTTTCATTTTTTTATCATCTTCCTTTGTCTAGTGAGTTTCCCTTCCATGACATTAGCCTCATGCCATGTATGAGATTGATCACCTTAGTACACACATATGTACTCTTTTGTGCATCTTGATCATGGTTCCTTGATATGCAGTTCTTTTGGCCCAATTTTTCAATTGCCTTTCACCTCACCCTTGTTTACATTGGCCTCACCCTTGTTTACATTGGGGGGGGGGGGGGTGGTTCTTCTATTATTTCTCATGCTTGCTTGGTTTGATTGATCAACTCTTCAAGCTTTGGTATTTCATGCCATTTACATCTTTGAGTTTAGTTGTTTGCCTTTATGTGCCTCTTGATTTGATATAGACTACAATATTCTCTACCTGGTCAGGTTCTATTTTAGTGGAGGTTCATCAGATTAGTAGTTACTTTTGACATAGCTTTGTAGCTTCTACATGCTTTAGTTGTGTTCTACATGATCATCTTTGTTCCTATCTTCTGGACCACTCCCTAGTTTGGAGACTTCTTTAGTCCTTCACTAGTTCTTTTCAGCATTTTTTCAATCTTTTTTTGGAGTAGGGTTCTTCCCATGTGGATTTCTCTATTTCTCCTCTTTCTAGAGATTTGGTTGTTCTTGGGTACCTCATTAGGCCTTTGTTGTTGGGACCCAAATTTACTTTCAGCAGTAGTTTCTAGGTTTTTAGCTACGCCCTAAGTTTGTCTTAAGGGGGGGTGTTAGAGTAATAAGATACTACCTTATTAATTAAATCAATTTGATTTGATTACTAAGTCATTTATTATCTCTAATTTACTTAAGCTAAACTTAAGGCATATAATAATTAATTCTTTTATTAATTATTATCATGCAACCAAGCTTTTTTCCTATGAGGGATTTGATCTCCTTTTATAAGGATTGATCTATTTGTAATTTATTAATTCACTTTTGATAATAGCAATCTCTTTTTTTTCCCATCAAGAATGTCTCATCTATGGACCTAGGAATTCTAGCCTCCATAGCTTTTTGCTTCTCTCTTCTATGATAGGTGTTTGCATGCAGGTGATTTTTGGGAGCTGTGGAGTTGATAGTTCATCAACTTCAACACCTAACACTATTAATATCTTATCAAAATAGAGGCCAAAGAAAAAAAATAATGAAATTATATATTAGAGGTCATAAGAGATAAAAATTATGACTAGTACTACACCACTCACACTAGGGCATCAGTTATATCCTTAAATATGCAACCATTGAAACCATTCTATTTCAAACAAATTGTAACATTTAGGAGGAAAAATCTGCACTCTTACCAAGGGATAGCAATGATTTTATGGTAGATTTTATGAAATGGAAGGTGAAATCTATCTCTAAGTCATGTAATGCCCCGCCCGGAGATCCTTGGAAACAAGGATGAAAACAAGTCAGAACAATTTTTTTTATTTTTTTTATTTTTTATTTTACAAGTGTAAATGCACATGAGACAACCTACACAAACCAAAAGATCGCAATGGAAGACTAAAAGAAAACCAAGCACCAACGGATCTCCAAACGCCACTACCAACTAGAACACAATCACAAAACCACAAAGACCTACCAAGCTGAAAGACATGAGCTAAATCTTGGAAACTAGCTAAGTCTAAAATCCTGAAGCCCTGAAATTTGGCTAAGTTTGAATTTCTGAAGCCCTGATTTTTCCTAGAATCTACACCTTAGCTAGTAGACGTCTGAAACCCATCTCAAATGAATTGTCGCATATATTAAAATATATCTTAAGTATAAGGAATTAAATATACGTCAACTTATACTTCAACGATATATTTTAAGCCCCTTACAACATTTGAGAAGCAACGATATATTTTAAGCCCCTTACAACATTTGAGAAGCACTAGGAAGGTAAGATAACCAAAAGGGTATCTAAAACCAACTTTCAAACTTTATTTCAACAAGCTGAACTAGCCCTATTTTTTGCATGAAGACAGAGCACCAGTATTTCTTCTCACGCGAATACTTTCACCGGCTCGCGTGAAGATTCTCAATGGCTCGGGTGAGGACTTTTCATCCTCACGCGAAGACTTGATTTCTCGCGCAAAGAAATCCGCAGCTCGCGCAAAGATTTCATAGCTCACACAAAGATTCTCATTCTCGCGCAAAGATTCTCATTCTTGCACGAAGATTCTCATCCTGACACGAAAGAGAATCATCCTCCCGCAAAGATTTGAATCAACACGCACCCAAAAACATAAAAACAAGGCTAGAAAAAGAACGAAACTAAGTTCCTCCACACCGGGGAGTACCGGATCCACTTTTCGAGGTAAGGACACTCGAATCCAAGCTAAGAGATGGACAACTGGAAGCAAAGTCTAACCATCTAAAACAATAGCAAGGGAAGAACAGAAGGAAACATTGCCATAAACTAAAGTAACATCGCAGTGAGCATGAAAATAACCTCTTACATTTAAGCATAAATATCAAAGCAATAAACCAATTAACCAAACTAGGTACGCGGTTCCTCCCAATCGTCAATGGTGTCATAGGACCATCGTGGGCCCTAGCCATCCCCTGCGCATAACATCCCAAGCCACCGATTAGATCATCGGTGCTGTCATGATAGGGACATCACTACTAAACATGCTACAATATAAGTAATGAAATCTAACATGCTAGTAGTAACATAAGATAACCCTGAAATCAGATAACATCATCTACTACATGCTAATCATCATAATGAGGAAAGCGTTAAAACTAACATCATCTAAGCATGATAACATCATAATGAGAGCATAAATCACAAAAAACATACTCCGTATACCGAAGTACCAAGTGACACATCCAGCAACGATCACGCTAGAATAATGGACCATCTCTATACACCAGTCCCTAGCAGTGGTGAAGGTAGCTACGCCTCCCAACCACATGGCACCCGTAGGTCTACACCCACCATGTTGATGGAGATGATGATCCAACCACACACACACAAAACAACAACCATGGCTAACACACACGCCAAGCAGTATGATGACTGAATCCAAGACATAGACAATGCATAAACTACAGGTCCTGGTCAGACACCTCAACGGGCTACTACGTAGGGATTGACATCATGGAGAGTCACTTGGCATCGAAAAGCCCAAGCTAGTATAGGCAGCTACTCTTCACGACGGAAGGCGCACAACCCACACATTTTAATTATCTTGTATTTATTACCACCCAAAGTTTTAATTTAATTATCACTTATATAAAACTTCCTCTGCCAACCGAGAAGTAGTCACCAGGTTACAGGATAGAAGCCCCCTTTATATGCTACCCTACCCTACCCATGCTCATCCAATGATGAGTGCCCGAAGCCATGCAAACTCCCAACCCAACCCCAATGATCAGAACTTCTAGAAGTACCACGAAAGATCGGGCCTCGTAGGTCACCCGACAATATACATGTGTGTGGCACACCACCATCACAGAGATCATACACAAGGACAGGATGAGAATGCAAACAAAAGTCAATTGACTGAAAACATAATCGGGATGACGGATGCTACATGCATCCCAATGCAACAAAAGATGCAAAATTGTTCTGACTGGTGTCCAAACAGATCATCTAGGTCCACGAACCACAATGTGCCAAGAAAACTCGAGAAAATAAGGCAGCACGCAAAATGAGGTAAAAACTCCAAATTTTGGAAAAATTCCAAAATTAAAACCCATTTGGCCTTTGGGTTCAAAAACCCCAAAAATCCAAAAATAATTGAAAACGGACACTGTATGCAAAAATGGCTAGCATAACGGCCCAAAAACCCAAACCCCCATTACAAAAATAGGTAAAACGTTCATACCCGACCAACCAGGCAGAACTAGCAAACAGAAATGGAGGGGAACACTAGTTCACAGCCTCCTAACATATTGCTACAAGAAACGAAAGCAGAAACAGAGAAAAAACATTAAAACGGGAAGGCCCTACCTGATAGCAAAAAGGGTCAAAATTGAAACCCGTAGAATAAAATAAATACTCTGCTGAAACTGCTGAAACTTTCGACAAAGCGAGAACTCCTTGAGCCGAATCCAACGGGACAAACCTCGCAAAGATCCCATGCTCACAACTCCCGCAATGATCAAAACAATAATCCTTCAGAAGAGGATTTCCAAATTTGCTCTCCAAACTCAATTTTCCAAAATGTGAGAAGTGAATAATGAATTCACTTTTCCAATATTTATTCATTTTGAGCGAATAGCTGATAATGGAAAATAGCTAGCTGGAGTAGTTAAACTCTGAAACAACCCAAACAAAAATAGGTTATTATCCATAATGGAAATTCACCTAAGGCAAAGCTGCCAGAAATTAAATCCAAAAGATTAAAAACTGGAAAACCCAAAATTACACAAAAACACTTAACACTTTCGCGACAAATGTGAACTTCTAAATGCACAGACATGTTCATTGGTCTAATCACATAATGCAATTGAGTTTGGATTTACTAATCACTGAAAGGTTTTAATATAAAACAAGTAAATAAGGATACGTCGACCATATAGGAGCGACATTGGCAAAATATGAACAGCTGGATCACTAACTCCATAGGCCACTGCCAGGGATGTAATTCTTGCACACTAGAACACACGATCAAGTGCAATTGCATATAATATAATAGCCGAAGTAATTAAAGAATTTAAATAACTCATTAATCCATTTACACCACTCACATTCGCATTAATCATAAAAGACGAGAATGAAGTAAATAACCATAGTATAGAATCCATCTCATAACATAGTCAACAATTAGGTCCAATACATCATATCACCAGATAATCAGTTATCATAGATCTACTGTCATCTCAAATTAACATCAACATGCAAATATGATAAACTGAACAGCATAGCAACAAAGCATCTATGGTATGGAAATCAAAGTATAACATTCGACCCTCAGGTCGTCTCAAGGTACAAATATCAAAATAGCATCAAGTATCTCTCGAAACAAAAATAGACAAGGTACAGACTGCAAACATGAGAGGCACTACAAGTCATGCTCATGATGTGTCCTGCCCAAAATATAGAACACAATTACTTGGCGAGAAGATAAATCATAGATTTATACGAAATTGTTTCATTGTTTGGGCAAACAGTAATTGCCAATTGGGATTTATATGAATCAATTCCAATTGCCATAAGGTGAAATGAGCTAACTCCTCCACTTGCCATAAGGTAAAATGAGTCGACTCATTCACGAAAAATTGAACAACTGTTGGCGAATTACCCATACTACATGCAAATGTAACATTGAAACTTGGTGAACATTACCTTGGTTGCCATTACTTGGTCAGCTATGTGAAAGGTAAATACCACCTGGAAAAAACTCAAATGCAAAGTTTTCTTGGCAATTAGATGAGGTATGACCTAGTAAACCTAAAAAAGCTAGGTGATTGGGCCACCATGGAAGGGCTTACAAATTGCCAAAAGCAACACCATTAAAGCCTCAAATTCACAAAAAAATAAAAATAAAAAAATTCTGCTATATTATACCCTGATTAAAAGATTAAATTCACCCATTTCTTTGTGAACCTAGAGGCTTTGAATGCATATCATCAAAAAGCCCCAATCTAGTCTATCATATGCATTTTTAATATCTAGTTTAATTAACATACTAGGTGCTTTTTTATTTTGAATGGTATGTATAGCCTCTTTGGAAATAACTACTCCATCAAAAATAGATTTGGATTGTGCAAACCTTGTTCGTTCTTGCTAATCAAGTTTGGGAGAAGTTTTTGGATCCTTATTTCCATATTCTTAGTATAAAAAAATTAGAGTATTGAGAAGAGCTATGGGATGATAATCATTAAAGGTCTCTAATTTCTCCTTTTTCAAGTTAAGGGTGATAAGGTATTATTCACCTTTCTGTGGAGTTTTCCCAATTCAAACTCCTTCTAAAGCTTCAGTTATGTCCATCCCTATGAAGTCTCAACAATTTTTAAAGAAACACATTAGAAATCCATCTTTCCTTAGTGGTTTATCTAAATTCATCTACTTGAGGGCCAAACTTACTTTCTCAAAGGTAAATTTTCCCAATAATATTTTATTTTGTTCTTTGGAAATAAGATTTGGAATATTCTTAATGATTCTTTCTTGTGCCCCTAGGTTTTGGTTACCATTATTATTGAATATTTCTTCAAAGTACTTTATTTCCTATTTTGCAATATCATCTAGGTCCTCCAATTTTTCCCCATCCTTACATTTAATGGAAGTGATTCTTGTTGGAAACTATACTTGGAACAATTACTATGTTTCCATTAATGTCAAACCTTATTGGTAAGATAGTTTTCTATTTGATTTGAGTGTCATATCTGGATGATTGATGAAGAGGATTTGTGAAGTTCGTTATAAAAAAAGCACCTAGGAAAAAGGTTGAGTTATGCAAAGAAACTACAATGGGAACTTGATTAGTTAGACATTAACAAGATAAAGTGATTTTTTAAATCATTCTATAAGTGAAGAAGATAGTCATGCTGAAGCTTTGAAGAAGTGATCAAAGATTGACCAAATGCATAGGCTTGACCAAGCAATAGAGTAGAAGATTAAGGAACTTGAAGTTTGTATCGAGTGATGCTAGTGTCAACTAAGCCACAGTATTTGTCGAGAAGTAGTGTTGACCAACCATCACCATTGACCGAGTGTTAGTATATGTGCCAAATAGAATTCTAGTAGTGACGAAATAACCCAGTGATGACCAAGTGTCAGAACACAGTGTTGGCCAAGGGACAAAACTTTGATAGTTTATGAGAAATCATGCTTTCTAGCCAACAGATTTAATTTCTTGGAATATGTAAAGTGTTTTGAAGACAAGGATGGATGACTAGAACATTTAAATCAAAAGAAATCATGTTTGTACATTTCTATGCAAACACTCAAAGAGAAGTTTGGGGAAGTTTCTAGAAGAGAAAAGAAGAATTGAAATGTTGGAAGGATTCAATGAATCTAACCTAGCCCTAAGATCTATGGTCATGTTTAAGTAGAAAAAGATTAGAATTACCTATTTAAGAAGGTACAAGGGATAACCTAATAAGGTTGGAGCAGCTATTGATTGGTGAAATTAAGTAGAATGTTGAGAAGAATTAAGAAGAGGTGAAGAGCGTTTGCTTGAAGGTTTACCAAGTGAATTAGAGACTAAGATGACAATGAAGGCCAGTCAGTGGATCAACATTTGAGCTGAAATGTGATCTGTATTCCAAAGTGAGTTGTATTTTGCAGATCAAAACTTGTTATTACTTTCTAACCGTTGTATTAGTATTGAAATCCTTTAATCAAGGTGGAATTCTAATAGAATATTCTAAAGTCCTCTAAAAAGGTCACTCCTAATAGGGTGATTGAATCCTTTAACAAGGTGGCATTCTAATTTGTTAGAGTAATAAGATATTTCCTTATTAATTAAATCATTTTGATTTAATTATTAAGTCACTTATTATCTCTAGTTTACTTAAGCTAAACTTTAGGCATATAATAATTAATTTTTTTATTAATTATTATCATGCAACCTAGGTTTTACTTGTTAGAATTTTGATCTCCTTTTATAAAAATTGATCTCTTTCTAATTTTATTCATTCACTTTTGATAATATCAATTTCTCTTTTTTCTCATCAAGAATGTCTCATCTATGAATCTGACAATTCCAGCCTCCATAGTTTTTCCTTCTCTCTTTCTATGATAGGTGTTTGTAGGTAGGTGATTCTTGGGAGCTGTGGGGTTGATATTTCATCAACTTGAACATGGTATCAGAGCTCTAGATCTTCATGCCTATATTCTATTTATGAGGAGTTTGGCTTGGCTTTCAGAGTTGTGCTTTGTCTTTCAGAGAGTTTCATTTTTTAGAGTTATTTTGTATTGAATTTTTGGGGTCACTAATTTTTGGGTCACTTTGAGCTCAAACGAACATCACAGTTGAACTTAGAGTGCCCAAAAACCACTATTTTCATATAAAATTTTTCCTATTTGGACACAGTTTGAATTTGAGGCAAAAACATTTGCTCCCAGATTGGGCACGTTTCTTGAGGTGATAATTTTCAAATTTTTACATGTATCTTGATGCAATTATTTTCTAATTTTGGGCACACAAATCAAAATTTTCAAAAATTAAGATTTTTAACACATTTCCTGAGGCAACAATTTTGTGATTTTTGGCATTAAAATTAAGATTTTTTCATGCAAATCAAGATTTTTGGGCACACAAATCGAGATAGTTTTGGTACAAAATTGACATGTTGTTGGAAATATTTAGGATAAGATAGGTTACTAAGAGGGGAGGGGTGAATCAGTAACTTATAAAACTTTTAAACAATTTAGCATTTTAACCATTCATCATTCATTCATCCAATCTACTACATAAATGAAAGATCAAACATTCATTACACATGTACATAGAGATTTGATGACCCAGAAACCTTCCAAATAGAAAGTAAAATTGGGGTGGGGATGATGCCCACAAAACTTCAATACTGCAACAAAAGTTGGCCTATTAAGGCTCACAATGATCACTTCTGGTGATCTGCCCTGTTAGGAGCAAGTAGGATTTCTAGATCCACCTTGTTAGAGGATTTACAAACATACAGTGAAGTATGCACTCTATTAGGAGATTTACAAAAGGACTGTTAAGTCTACCCTGTTAAAGGATTTATAAACTGATTCACTTGTTAGGATGAAGTAGTGGATCTTCTTACAATTGTTTGCTGATAAGATCCCTTTTGCATTGATCACCTGATGTGATAGATATAACTTTTTGCTCCTATGTTGACCTTGCTATATTCCTTTTACTTTGCTGCTGATTCGCTTTCACTTTTCTCAAAATATAGCAATACCTTTTTCACATGCGAACATCACTCTCTTTATATTTTCATATACATCATATTGCAAATGATATCATACATTACATATATACCATTCCAATATTTACAATTGCAAGGTCAGCCAAAACACAAGTGAACAAAACATTACTGAGTCGACCCAATAGTGAATAACTCGAGTTCACTGAACTGACTCGGTGACCACCTGATACTCGGCATCCACTACATTACTTAGCATCATCATGCACTCAGTAAGAGTAGAGGCTCAGTTCATACTAGCCACACAACATTTCCCAGAACTCGGTAACCATTGGTGACTCGGTAGATATAGTGTCACTCGGTAGAAACTAACTTCTTCGTTTACCTTGCTTTACTCGATAAACACTGAGACCTTTGTTTACCTTTTTCACTTGGTAAACAGTGAGTCCTTTTTTTACCTTTTTCACTCGGTAAACACTAAGTCCTTCGTTTACCTTTTTCACTCAGTAAACACTGAGTCCTTCGTTTACCTTTTTCACTCGATAAACACTGTTGAACTTCTCATTCACTCGATATCCTCTGGAATGCTTGGTGAAAACTATTTACCTGCTAAACTTACAAGGTAACCATTAAATGCTTGGTATACACTAAAGACTAAGTGATGGGCTAGATAAGAATTCAGAATTGAATAAGTGTTTACATTAATGACAAATATATCATAATTCCAACAATCTCACCCTTTGGCATTAGTGACAAAAACACTTATGAGCCAAAAACTTATGTGGAAAATTTGACATACTGATTTACACATAGCTTCCTTATTTACATATACCTCCCCCATACAATATGTATAGAGTATTTACAAACATCTCTATCTCTTCTCTATCTCCCCCTTTTTGACAATAATGCCAAATTAAACAATATATATTTACACAGAGACACCAAAATGGGAGATAAACTCATAGTGTACCTTGAGAATAAGAGCCAAAGTCTTATCCCAATTCTCTTGAAAAATTTTGTAGGTGGAGAGTGCTATTTGAATTTCAACTGAAAGTTCAATTATATGATCTGCAACTAAAAAATTGTTGTCATGGATCAATGCTTTGGAGTAGACAATGTGTTTTTGCATTGTATCCATGATAGGAAGGATCATATTCTGAATGTCAATCAAGATAGACCTGATCCTTGCTTCCTCTCTCAACAGTTCTACCTACTTTTTTGACAAAAATCTGATTCTGAGATGATGGAATGAACTTGAATTGGGGTCAAGTTGCAGCATTTGGGCACTGACCTTGATATCCTCATTAATTTTATTCAATTTTTCTTTAATCTCCTTGGTGTATTTGGTAACATCACAAAGTTTGGCAAAAAGTGAAGTTACATTATTAAAGGAATTTTCAAAATTGACCAAAATTGTGGACAATTCTACTTGTTTTATTGCAATATGCTGAGCAATGTGCTCAAGCACCTTATTATCAAATTTCCTTTTAGCCTTTTCAATCAATTTTTCTTGACCAAAGGTGTCCTCATTGAATTTATTTATAGCCTCTTCCAGTTGTAACAAAATGTGTTGAGATGAATCAATATCAACACCTATAGCTTCTATAATAATTTTCTTAACACTTTCAATTATGTTATACTCTTTATCTCTCTCATTCCTCAGTTGCTTTTGCCTTGCCTTCTGCTCTAATAGCTAACTGACCAATCTCATTTCATCAACTATTGCAGTATCCAGATCTATCTTTGGAATGACAATGTCCTTATCCAAATCTATGTCCTCATCCATTTCCTTGCTAGTAAGTATGAATTTCTTTGATTTTTCTACAGTGCTTACATCTTTTCCTTGAGAAGCAGAAACAATGGTTGATGAGGCTGGACCGGCTGACAAAACTAGAATAGGACCAACTAAAGGAAGGCTGAGAGAAGTGCTAACTGTATCAAAAATTGATGTTTCTCCCAAAACTAATGTACATGCTGGAATATTTATAATGGGAGAACTAACTAGTGCAAAAATTGGTGCTAATGTACCTGACAAAATTGTAGTACAAATGGGTACACTTACTATACATACTACCATAGAGGTTGATACACTTGATGTACTTACTCCTGTAGAGACTGCTGAGGAGGATGACTCGATAGCTGATGATGAAGGCTATAGCTCAGTAGATGAAGTGGTAGACACTTCCATTGATGATACCTAGAGCTGTGATGTGGTAGGTGCAGATGATAAATCTGATGTAGATGCTATCAAACCTGTTGAAGTTGACTTCAACCTTGATGATGTGATAGTTTTAGGTGGAGAGTGAGGAAAGGATACAATAACTGCTGCTGCAATTTTTACTAGATCATCTTCCTCCTTATCTTCCTCTTCATCTTCTTCCTCCATTCCTTTTTCCTCCTTGTCTTCTTCCATTAATGCATGCAGCTCTCCTGGTGAGACTGTGATGGATGGAGTGCAATTAATATCATCAATGTCACTTTTGTTATCATCCTTGATTTCTACTGGGTCTTCATTGGGCTTATGTAGATGATAGATGTTTTTCCACATGTTTGTTGCTTCATTTACAACATGCTCAATTTCTTTGATTAAAATCAAATAGGTGTGAAATTTGATCATCATTTTACCTTCATGGTTTTTCATTGCAGTCTTTATTTCTGCTCCAGTGAGACTTGGTCAAAGATTCTTCAGAGATTGGTCATATATGTCTTTTATTGTTTGGGTGGCTAACTTCCATCTCGGTTGCAATCTCTCTAGTAGTTCTTTGGAGATTTGAGAGGCAAGCTATTCTAGGGAGTATTTCCATTTACCCATCTTGGAGAGTACCAGTTCCTCAATCTGCATTTTCTCAGCATCTGTTGTTGTTTCAAATTTCAATGCCTTGAAATTTGTGATGCCAACTCCTTCTTCCAATTGTTTGAGCCTTTCCTCAAATGTGGGTGGAGGCCTAACCAGTATAGGTTCCTGCTTTCCTTTTCTGGTTCTTTTGGTGAATACTACAATAGGCTTCTTCTTAGGTTTGGTAATGATTACCTTACCTTTCTTCTTTGGAGGTTCTTCTTCAGATTCTTGTTCTTATTTTTCTTCTCCTCCTCCTTCTTCTTCATCCTCACCTTTTCCTTCTATTAGCATGAGAGGACTGGTTGCAGTTTTCAATTTGGCTATCTTTCTCTTGCCTTTGCTTATGGCCTATGGTAGCTTGATTTCAAGCTCAATTCTGGCCTTTGCTTCATCATAAGTTCCAAAGGTAGGGATATTAGGAATAGCTGGTTCATTCACCAGTGCCTCAATAATGTCTCTTGCTTCATCAATATTTAATTCATAAGGCAATGGTTTTACCCATGCCACTCGGGGTATGACTGCCTGTATGTACACTTTATCATAGTTAACCATGAAACATATATCATCTTTATAATCCTCAACAAGCTTAGGAGGAATTTTGAACCTATAATTCATTCTTTCCTTGAAGTCTTCAAAATAGTTATCCATGACTTTGTCAAAATTTTCACCCATTTCTGCTATAAACTCATTAATCTGATATAGAATTGGAATGTCTTTTCTCCATACTACTATTCCTTTTGAAGGAAAGAATTTTTGCACATAGAAAAATAAGCAGATCAATAGAGAACCAAATTTACAAGGATTATTCTTTGAAGTCCTTAGACTTTCCATATTCTTGTTTAACTATTTCAACAGTAAGTCTACCAAGTCATATTCCAAATTTTTCTTTACTACCTTAAATGCTAAATCCACAACCTCACACGGTACACTATTCAATCTACTGAAACTGTATAGTTTATATGCAATTATATAAATGCCAAACCTGAGTTCCATGTCAGATATATTGTTAAGCTTCAATCTTCTTCCATCACATTCTACTAGGGTTTTCTTCTGCAACTCATCCTGACCTAGGGTTTTAGTGGTTTTGGCTTTGCTGAGCATAGGCAAACCCGTGATCTTATGAATCATCTTCTTGGTTATCAATATGGGTTGCTCCAACCACAACTGACCATTGTGTACATGGCTAAGAACATATCTCACCCATTTAATTTGGAAATTCTTTGGTAGGAGCAGAATGTGGGTCAAGCCTTTTTCTTCTAAGTGCTTATGCTCAGGTTTTAGGGCTCCATCAACACATAATTGTCCTAGGGTATTGTCCATATCTAATGTACCAATTTTTTGAACAATGCATTCAAAATGAGCACGAATATCATTAATAAGAAGTACCTTAGGTGGAATTTTTGATTGAGCTCCGTGTGGGTCAAGTGGTTTAGAAATTGCAGGCACTAGTTTGAATTTTGGGGCTTTCCATTCGACTCCTTTCACAAGCATTTTAGAACCCCTCTTCGTCTTGCTGCTACTGGTGCTTGCAGATGCCATTGCTACTTGGTGGATGATAAATTCCTCAAAAAAATTCTTCGTAGGAAATTTGCTTCAAATCGCTTGGAATCACTGGCGTGCAACTGGAAATCTTTTAGCTCTAAGTATTCTTAAGTCGTGCGGAAAAATGAAATCAAATTTTTCCCTTTTGATGGAAACATTGTCATTAATGCTCGGTATGAAGGTAGCTGAGATGACATAGTGCATGCCAGTCTATCATTGATTTACTCGATAAAACCTTGCAACTCGGTGGTTGAACAAAATCTTTGATACTCCCAACCTAGCTCGATAAGGTCTTTAGCCAACCTTGTTCGATAAATGCAACACGGTGAATGATAACTTTTCTTTGATCCTTGTATCTGAAATACTGATTTGATCATTTGCACTCTTTCACTCTTGAACTACTTAAGATATGGCTAGAAGATGCAGTTCTTGATTCTTCTTAAATCTAATTGGAAATGGTGGAGTCACCCATTTCTTGAGTGCCATGACCATCATTTGAACTGTCTTGCTTGGTAGATTTAGGAATCCACTGTTCTCTCATCTACTTTCGAATGTTATCAACTTTAGCTTTCTTTTCATCTTCAATTCTTTCAATATTCATGCAATTCTTGGCTATATGACCAAGTTCAGTACATGTATAACATCTTATGGTTGTAGCTTTCTTTTTTAGGTGATGTCTTGCACAGTTTATCCCAATGTGTCCATATTCTTCACAATAGTGATACCTACACCAAGTATTGTAGTCCCAACCAAATATTGCTTTGATAATTAGTTCTACTAGATTGAATGTTTTTTATTTGCATTTAGATGCCTTGTGACCTTGTTTCTTGTATTTGTGACATTTTCCTTCAAATTTTGATTTTTCTTTGCATTCATTAGCTTTGTGACCATGCTGATTGTAGTTGAAGCATTTACCATTGAATTTTGCATTTCCATTACTCCAACATTTGTTTGATGTATGACCTATCTTGGCATAGTTATTGCAAGTGGATCTTTGATTCCTTTGTGCACCTTGTTTGGAGGATTCACCTTCTTCCTTGTATTCAAGACCAACTTTACCTTTTTGTTTATGAAGATTTTTCTCATTTTGTTGATGCAATTGATTCATGTCTACTTGAGATTCCATCATCCTTTCATTGACTTGTTTTTCAACATTTAGGTCATTTTCCAAACTTTCATTGATTTGTCTTTTAGATCTCAGATCACTTTGTAAGCTTGCATTGATTTATCTTTTAGTGATTAAATCATTTCTCAAACTTTCATTCTCAGATTTTAGATTCATAATTTCTTCATTTGCATTAGATAGTTGACCTACAAGATCTTCATGCTAAAGGGATTGATTATTTCTTGCCTCTAAGTCTTCATTTTCCTTGTTTCTCTATTCCAAAACTTCACATAGCCTGATCGATTGGATTTCTCGTTCTTTTTTAAGCTTTCTTACTTCTTCTTGTAGAGAACCATTCTTTGCTAAGAGTTCCTTGATTGATTCATTAGCTTCATTTGAACTACTTGATGGTAAAAGGTCTTCAATCTTTTCTTCAACATATTGATGATCATTCATTTGTCTTGCAAGTTCCTTCCTTCTTTTTAGAGATTGAGAAAGATGCTCCTTTGAGTTGAGCCATGGCCATTTCCAGATCTAGCTTTTCATTTTCAATAGATTTGTCAAGTTTGAATATCTCCATTGTCCTTGATCTTTGCTCAAGCTGTCAAACTTTATCCTGAGAACCACAAATCTCTGATACCAATTGTTGGAAATATTCAGGATAAGTTAGGTTACTAAGAGGGGAGGGGTGAATCAGTATCTTATAAAACTTTTAAACAATTCAACATTTTAACCATTCATCATTCATTCATCTAATCTACTGCATATATGAAAGATCAAACATTCATTACACATGTACATAGAGATTTGTTGATCCAGAAACCTTCTAAATAGAAAGTAAAACTGGGGTGGGGATGATGCCCACAAAACTTCAATACTGTAGCATAAAGTTGGCCTGTTAAGGCTCACAATGATCACTTCTGGTGATCTGTCCTGTTAGGGAGCAAGTAGGACTACTAGATCCACCTTGTTAGAGGATTTATAAACATACAGTGAAGTATGCACTCTATTAGGAGATTTACAAAAAGACTGTTATGTCTACCCTGTTAAAAGATTTATAAACTGATTCACCTATTAGGATGAAGCAGTGGATCTGCTTACAACTGTGATAAGATCATTTTTGCATTGATCACCTAATGTGATAGATATAAATTTTTTGCTCCTATGTTGACCTTGTTGTATTCCTTTTACTCTACTACTGATTCACTTTCACTTTTCTCAAAATATAGCAATACCTTCTTCACATGCGAACATCACTCTCTTTATATTTTCATATACATTATACTACAAATGATATCATACATTACATATATACCATTCCAATATTTACAATATCAAGGTCGGCCAAAACACAAGTGAACAAAATATTACTAAGTCAGCCCAATAATGAATAACTCGGGTTCACTGAACTGACTCAGTGACCTTCTGATACTCAAAATCCAATACATTACTCGACATCATCATGCACTTGGTAGGAGTAGAGGCTAAGTTCATACTAGCCACACAACATTGCTTGGAACTCAGTAACCATTGGTGACTCGGTAGATATAGTGTCACTTGGTAGAAACTAACTTCTTCATTTACCTTGCTTTACTCGGTAAACACTAAGACCTTCATTTACCTTTTTCACTTAGTAAACACTGAGTCCTTCATTTACCTTTTTCACTTGATAAACAGTGAGTCCTTTGTTTACCTTTTTCACTTGGTAAACACTGAGTCCTTCGTTTACCTTTTTCACTCGGTAAACACTGCTGAACTTCTCATTCACTCGGTATCATCTGGAATGCTCGGTGAGAACTGTTTACCTGCTGAACTTACAAGGTAACCACTAAATGCTCGGTATACACTGTAGACTAAGTGATGAGCTAGATAAGCATTTAGAATTGAATAAGTGTTTGCACTAATGACAAATATATCATAATTCCAAAACATGCTTCTTGAGGCAATTTTTAGTATTGTTGGGCCCACTTTTTGAGACATTTTGGCACAGATCCTGAGGCAAAAAACAAATTTCTCTACTTTTCCAATGCTTTTTGACCTACATGTGGTTTTTTGGCCATAACTTGCTCATTCGAACTCCATTTTTTGATCCAAAAGCAACATCAAAAATCTGATTCCAAGCCCATCATGATGGTGTAGTTTACTTGGATCTTTGATGCAATTTGGTGGCCAATTTTTGATGTCAAAGTTAGAAGCTCAATTTTGCACTCTGAGAGACATATTGTTGAGACTTTTTTTTTTTCAGATTTTGCTCTAGGCACATCCCATTCAATTTTTTATTTTTCTACATTTTGATCGATATCTTGGTTGTTTCAAGTCTGGGATCAATTTTTTTTGTTTTAGATATTTTTCATGGGTTATACATTGTATCAACCTTATGGGTATGTGCAGGATCACGGTGTGCCAAAAAGTGGCAATGTGAAAAAAATAGAGTTTGAACACATCTAAAAGCGCTTCAAAATCCACTCTAACTTTTTTTCACCTATCCAGGTACCAAACCTGGAAGGAAAGGTTGAGCCTTATTGGATATCCAATCTGATATCGGATATCCAATTTGATATCGGATATCCGATAATCATATAACATTATTATTATATTATAATAATATTATTATTATTATATTATAATAATAATATTATTATTATATTATAATCATATAATATTATACTATAATAATAATATAATAATATAATACAATATTTTATCTTATAATATATATTAATGTAATATAATATATATAAAATATAATATAATAATAATAATAATAAAGTAATATATTATAATATAATATATAATAAAAAAGTATAATATATTATAAATAATAATATAATATTACTATATTATTATATTATAATATAAAATATAATATAATGTAATATCTTATATATAACATATCATATAAATAAGATATATGTTATATCTTATAATGTAATATCATATATATAAGATATATGTTATATCTTATATATAAAATATAAGATATGTGGTGTCTGATATAATATCGAATATCCGATATCTGTGACTTTACATAAACAAAAGACCAGATTTGCGGGCCCTTATTTCTCATATTTTGGGGGCCAATATTAGTGCGCGATTGGATATCAATTATACGAACGGATATCGGATATTAAGGTGTGTTTTTAAAATTTTTTTAACTCATTTTTAATCTAAATTCAATAGATTTTAGCATGATTTTATTTGTTTTAGTTGAATCTAGGGCTTTTTTGAAAAAAAAAATTAAAATTAAGATTTTTTTTAAATATATATTACGTTTTGCAATTCAATAGGAATGGCTGATCAGAATGATGACACTGAGGCAAGGAATAATTTTCCTTGTAACCCCCCACCAAAAAATCTAGTACCCCCACAAAACCATCCACCAAATGATCCTCTACCCCCTCAAAACCCTCCTCAAATCAAGGATTTGATAAATGAAAATCTCACCGAGTAGAGAGGTTTGCATAAAACATATAATAATGTACCCGCATTGGCTCCTATGTTATCCACATTAAACACTATAGTGGATAACATTGAAACCTTCACAAACCAACAAAATACTGCTCTTCATTGGCGTGATCAAATGTACAAGATGTTTGATGATGGTTTGGATTATGATGAGGTTGTGGCCCTCAACATAAGCAAAGACAATTTGTCCAACCTTTTTGCGAACCGAAAAATGGGTTTACCAGTTGACCCAAAAAATCCAAACTATAGATTAAATGGTGCACAAATGATGCCATATGTGCAAACTTTTGGGATAATTGGTGGATGGTCTTTGATATCCCTCCACATGGAAATTTAGACATACCATTTTATTTCCTTAGAAAATTATATGCTAAATTTGTGTTGAAACTTAAAGTGAACTATTGGAGCATGAAGGCCAACATGGGCTTAGGACTAGGGGCTCCTTAGGATAGACCCTCTTCCTAGTGGAAGAAAGTTGGCACTTGTGTCCCCCCCACTGATATCTCCCCTCCTCCTCAAGTGCAACATCTAGATATTATGATAGAGGCTAGCTCTCAGACCATCAGAGCCATTCATAGGCTGAGTAGCCTAATGATATCTTAGGCTAGGTCAATCCTACCTCCTCATGTTGATGATGTTGGTGCCAGTTCATCATCAGCTAGCTCATCACATGTTTGTGTGCCTCACACTTGCATTACTTGCAAAAATATTTCCTTGGGTCCCATAGGTGATCTTCCTAAGTATCATTTTGTATTAGACAAGGATACACCAGACACACATGCAGAGGCTACAGACCCTAATGCGAGAGAGGAAGGGAATGCAGAGGCATGGAATCCTTCGGTATCAGTATGTGTATTTTTTTTTTGTTATGACATATGTGATTTAAAGTTAGTTTTTATGATAGAGTAATTTTAATTTTTAAGCCATATTGACTTTTATATGTGTTAGCGCCTATAATTTTTGTCGCACCCTAGCATGTTTCAGTCTCGAGTCTTCTCGTTGAAGTTGAAGTTGAAGTAGTAGTTTACTTCAACTTTAGGTTCAAAGTCTTGTTAGCCTTCCGTGTGATAAGCACACTTTGTTTTCTCAAGTTGACCTTTGTAAACTCAAAGTCAAAGTTGACGTTGAAGCTCGATCACTCAAAACTTCAACTTCAATTTCAGTGTTGGTTTTGCCCGCTAACAATTTTTGTATGCAGATCAAAATTGCCAAGCCATTCCAAGGTGGGTCCCAACATAATATTTTCCCAAAGCATCTGAAGTCATAAGCGAGGAAATTTAAAGCAGTACATGTTTAGGTCTGGCAAGATTTGAGGGATTTTTAACAATGTCATTTCATGATTACTTGTTATGGGAAAAGTACATGCAGATTTGACAGGGTATTTAAAACAGAACACCTACGGTGCCTTTTCCAATGAATGTCACACAAATGAGTAATGATGGTTTTTACTTGCTAAATCTATCCCACGATTCTCTGTCCAAGTCATTCCTTAAATGCACGCAGTTACCCTTTCCCACCCATCTCATTTTCTCGAAAAAAATCTTGGCGCTTCTGGGTAAGAAAGGCGAATTTTAGGCTGTGTCTTTGTCAAACTGTAAGTGCATCTCCATTCCCCTTTGCATTTTGGTTGTGCTTTGCTTCATTTTGAAAGTATTTGAAACTTGGTCCTATAGACTTGTTGTCATAGCAATCATGACACTTTTTTGGCCAAAAATGCCCAAATTAGAGAAGTCGCCATTACTCAGTTCCTTGCCTAAAATTTGTGATACATTTTTGGTTAATAGAAATTTATCTGAAGTTGTTGAAAGAACCAAAACTACTCAATCAAGTCCCATTTACCAAAGGCTAGTTGATAGTGGTTTATTAGAAGCTGCCACTTTTCTCGCTGCAATCCCATGCCCAGAGCTCATCCTCGAATGTGCAAACCATTATGACCCTATTTAAAGATGCATTAAGAAAACCTCGAGGGAAGTAGTTGTTAAAGTTAACAAGACCAGTGTCAGTTCTGCCCTCAGGATTCCTCATAAAGAACTCTATGAGCCATGGAAATTCAAAGAAGCTGAACACTTGTATGCCACAAACAAAACCAGCTACGACACCAAGATTGCTCAGTCCTGGCTCTTGAAGCCTGTAGAGGGAGGTTCTAGGTTTCCTAAACCATTGACCATCGAACACTTCATCAGGAGATTGAAGATATTGTATTCCTATTGAATAGAATTAAGGGAAATGAACATGCTTTCCATTGGGAGTCTTGGATGTACTTCTTCATACAGAAGATAGTTGAAGGTGTCAAATTCATTGATTGGTCAGACCTAATGGTAGAGAACTTGCATAAGGGCTTGATAGATGTTACCAATTGTGGTCCATTTTTCTTCTCCTCTTATCTAATTTACGCCCTAGCCACATCCAAAGATTGGGACTATCTTCCACATGTACCTTGGATAGATGACATGCCTATCTACCAATATTACAAAGATCTCTAGGAAGATATAGCATGCAAAGAGTTTAAGAAGGTCAATGATGTTTTTTTAGGGAAATTGGTTTTTGAACTACAAGGTCGAGAAAATGATAGGATGTCAGAAGAAGCCATGTAGGTTGTGCAAATTTATGGTTGTTATTTCATTCAATTTCCCAAATTTACCTATCTTAGAGTAGGTGGTTTTCCTGGTGAAGCTTTGAAATTACCATGCTATTGTTCAAATTCTATAGTGTTGTTAGAAATGTGTAGGCAGTTTGCTTCTCTTGTTGAGTCCTTTCAAATTTCCAAAAAATCCTCTTTAGTATTCTTCCCGATTAAAATTGGACATTATAGATGCCCCAATTTGAAAGAAGCCATATTCTCAACCAAATCTTTAACCCGCTTATGTCTTAAATCTTTCACCTCTCGGTTAGATTTTGACTACACCGCCTTTATTAGAAATAATGTCAAAAATGCAGCTTCTCTCTTTCATTCCCTGTAATTAGAGGATTTATGGGCAAACTTTCATAATGAATTTGAAGTGAGGAAGAGGCTATGGTCACACTTGACCATTAAACAAGTCATCATGTTCAATGTGGAGTTAGATACCTATAGGCTGAAAGATGATGAATCGGAAGGTGTGCTTGATCAATTTTACATGGATCAGATTGAATGCATGCCTATCCCTGAAATCAATTGGGAGAAAAGGGAAGAAAATGATGTATATGCCAGTACCAAGGATGTAATAGTTAGAACTACCAAATGGATAAAATCAAAAGCAACAGCTACTCCAAGCTTTTCTGAGAAGTCTTCAAGAAGCAAGGGTAAAAGGATTGCTCATAAGAAAACTAATCGAAGTGTCCCTGATTCTTTTGCAGGTCCACTTGAAATTGAACTTGAAGCAGTTTCAAAAACACTTCAACTTCAAGTTCAAGGAGAAACTCCAAAAGGAAGGAGAGTAACCCGCTCAAGCACGAAGAAGGCATTAGCCATCAAAAGCAAAAGTACCATAACAATGGACTTGGAGATAGCAGAAGACCTATCTATGGCAGATAATGTACCTAAATCCCAGAATTCTCCAATGGATACTGAAAGTCAGGAAAGTAATCTCCCCTTAGTTAAATGTTCTCCTGCTGCTGTAAATGATCAAAATACTCCTAAATGGCTAGAGTAATCAATGGAGAAGAAGAGAAGAATGGTCCCAATATCTATGCCTATTGATGACCTGGTCAGCAAGTGCCTTGGAAAGGCACCCAAAGTAAAAAAAGCAAGGACCGAAGCAAGAATTAATTTTGACAAAAGTTCAGGTTGATGGGAAATAAAGATAGCTACACCACCTGACGGGAGCTCTCGTCATTCTATAGTGCCTCAATATTTCCAAATAACAAAGGTTGATTTGAGAAAAGGAAATCGTGAAGTAGATATAAGATTCTTTGAGGTATCTAATAAGAATACTGTGGAAAGAGTGTGGAAAGATGGGCAAGATAAGCAAGAAATGAAGGAAACAATAAAGAATATGGCACAGTACATTAACGCTATCTTGCATCCGAAAGCAAAGCCAAACCATGAGATGTCAACCATTATTGATGTATCCTTCATGACCAATCAGCAATCTCTGGAAAATTTGCATAAGTGCAAAGCAGTAGCCAAAGTAGCAGGTGAATGGGTCCAAGATGTTCTGCTCAATACCGTAAAACACATTGGAAATATAGATCATGCTTCAAAGGAGATATCAAACATTGCCAAAAAAGTGGAGGTAAGTAACAAAGGATATGCAAAAGAGAAGAATAACTGGGAAAAAGTGGTAATATCGCTAGAAGATGTACAAGAATTTGGTTTGCATAAATTTCAAGCCGAATGCCCTGTAGCTAGTCTTGATGAAAAAAAATCTGTACATCATAAAAGATTGCATTGAATGGCAGAATGAAGCATTGGCACAAGGGGTATCTGAAATCAAAGAAGCATTACAAGAACTTAAGGTTAATCATTAGATTATTTAGAATGACCTTAAGTGAATTGTAAAAAAATTCATGGAAAAAGGTGACTCTATTGCCCAATTAGATGAGATAATCAAAGAAGTCCAAAAGAAATTTCAAGAATGGTAGGACAAGAGGACATCATCCAAGCAGGATTTCTCCAACGTGGCGCACACTGAAGCTATGTTGATTATCAATCTAAAGCACTTGGAGATGCACGAGGAAAAGGCTGTTGAACTGAAGAAGATGAAGGAAATTTGGAAGCAATGGCTCGCCTACATTGGTCTTCCACATCAATCTGTTATTTCCACCTTTTCAACTACCTATGAAACATGGAAGATGGTGAGAGTTGCAGTTGGTGGAGATAGTGCAACCTGATCAAGAATCACTTAGCTTCAGTTTCTTTGCCATTTTGTTTTCTTGCAATTTCAGTTATCAGTTATTTTCAAAAGACAATTAACTCCTGGCAGGGTAATTTTGGCTTGAGTCCAGCCCCATGCCTATAAATGTAATAATTGGTATTATTTAGGGGGTTCTAATTTCTCTAGTAGATCGGTAGACAGAACTACTTTTGTTTATGGTTTTATTTCTAGTTTAGAAGTAATCAGAACTTCAGCAGATACATGAAACTCTATAGTTTGATTTTGGGTTGAAATCTTTGTAAGTGGATACTATTATCTGCTTATTTTTTTGGTATTTCTATAGATACTATTTAAGCTTTTAGCTGCACCTGTTATTGATTTTGAAATTGTGAACTCTGAATTTGGAAATTTTGTGGGAAATTGGTTCATGAAATTTGCCTGCTCGATAATTTAATTTTCAGCTATGTGGATCATTTTGATAATTAAAATCGAGTGGTTCTTTTGCATTAAAGTTTGTTTCATATTGATGAGATAAAATAAGTTGTTTCAACACCTCCAATAGATTACATTCTTGGAAAGTTATTCTGTTGATTTTATTTGGTTAAAACTTTCAATGCAATAAAGTTAGCTACACCTATTTCAATTGAAGAAATTTTAAGCAGAGAATTCCTAAGTTCTTCGAATAGGAATTCATTTGTTAGTTTAGATTCTTTTATCTATTTTGATATATGAACATTCATGGGAAAAACTATTCACTAACAATATGTATGTGATTGTCATTCACGTTTAGTTGATGACCGAGGAGGAGCTCAGAAAAATTGATGATACCACGCTCTTGGCCATTTCATTTGGCCTGGAGACATCTATGATACATTATGTTGTGTTCGCATTATTTTTTCTATTTGATATTGTAACATATATGGTTGTTAATCTTTCTTTTATCTTGCAGGTAGCACCTGTCTCGAGGGGACAAAGTGCTGGGGGTGAGCTAGCACACATTGACAAAGGAAAGGTAATTAGGCACTTTCTATTTGATTAATTATCAATGCATTCTTGTAAAATGTTTATGGTAATCTCATTTAATTACATTCTTTATTGTATATAGGGCGTCACTACTGGTGATGAGCCTCTATAGATTTTGCATCATAGACCATCAAGGATTTCCAGTCGCACTAAGAGCTCCATTGTATATATAAATATCATTTATTTTTTATTATCCTTATCTTCATAAATAAATTCAAAACTAATTTTCGTGATATTAACAACTACTATTTTGTATCTCATAGGAGACTCCTAGTGCACATGAGGTCCAACGAGAGAGTTATGTAGATTTGATGACGTAGCCACTCACTCCTGAGGAGGAGCCTACAATAGTAAGTTGTAGTTTGAATTCATGATTAAATCTATTATAAATTTAGCATGCTATGAATTATAATGTTATAGTTTAAATTGTAGATTCATCTAACAAAGGTATTTGAACATATACAACCCACAATTAGAGAGGTGCCAGCATTGCCGAGAGCATACAAGAGGACTCCTAACCAGTACAGGAGGTCGATAAGAGAGGTATTTATTATGAAATTTTGATAGTATTAATCTCCATTACAAAAAAGATCATTATGCATTTGAGTAATTTGATGTTAGATACGTAGAATCATATAAATTTAGTAGTCTAACTCTAGGTTTTCCTTTTTTTACATGTAGGAGGCATTTGATCCACCTAGTGCAGTGAAGAAGCTACATTTTGATCATCCACCAGCACCCTAGGATAGTATAGTTTTCATAGGATGCATCATGAGAGATTTTGAGATGGCATATGCCACATTGTATACAGAAACATTGATATTATACACATTCTGATGGCATGATCAGCCACATTTTGTATATGGATCTATGTATTTTGATATATATTTGAGTACTTTGTCTATGGATACATGATATTTGATAGATATTTGTGTAAAATTTTGTCTATGGATACGTGTATTTTGATATATATTTTTTTCATTTATGTGCACAATGATATACATATTAATTTAGTATCTAGTATTGTTCAATTTATCGTGGATCATGTGTATTGTTCATGTTTATGGAATATCATTAATTTTGATTATGTTTGTTATATTTGATTCAAATGCAATAATTTTTAAATAAAATTTTAACAACCTTTATTATCAAATTTGGATGCAATGTATAATTTGAAGTGCTATCATGACATAAACACATTTGTTAATCTCCTACACAAGGTCCAGATAACCCCAAATCTGATTTTAAACTCCAACTTCAACCTTGAAACTAACTCTTGGCTTCAAATCTAATCTCAACATAGTTAAGGAATCCACTCCTCAACCATGGATTCTATTCCCAACTACCAAGTCATTCATAGATTCTTAATCTTTGATAACTAGCACTTCACTTTGCTACTATCCTCATACTACAACTTTTTAATTTCAACATAACTTCAAAATATCTCAACTTAAGAGACTTGATTGGATGGTTCATCGATAGCCCTCATGAGCTCCAAGTTATTTTAGGCCTCAGCATCACTGTCCTATAGCATTTACCGGTTCTGAGTTGTGACCCTCGAAATATCAACCTCAAAATGCACTTAGAGCACCTTGGAGACTCCTCAGTATGAGGTGGCCGCAGACGATGGATGATCTCCATGCCTAGAACAAGGGTGTCATTAAGGTTCACCTGCTCACTTGGAGCTAATGGCACTAAAAATTTGATGCCAAGATCAGTAGTTTCAAAGTTATGCTATGCTGCACCTATGAACTGAGGCACACTGCCGAGTTTTGGCATCGAGCGAGGGATGTACCGAATCCAAATGGAATGTGATCTCTCAAAAATGAGATAGGTTATTTTAGGTCTTAGAATCATTGTCTTGTAGTATTTGATAGTTCATCGATAGTCCTCACGAGGTTCAAGTTATGACCGTCGACAGATCAACCTCAAAATGCACTTAGAGCACCTTAGAGACTCCTCGGTACAGGGTGGCCGCAAATGATGGATGGTCTCCGTGGCCTAAACAAGGGTGTGACTAGGGTTCACCCACCCACCCAGAGCTAATGGTGGTAACGATTTGATTCCAAGATCAATGGTTTCAAAGTTACAATGTGGTACACCTATAAATTGAGGCACACTGCGAGTTTTGGCATCGAGCGAGATCGCTGT
This sequence comes from Cupressus sempervirens, assembly GCA_028749045.1. Taxonomy (NCBI): domain Eukaryota; kingdom Viridiplantae; phylum Streptophyta; class Pinopsida; order Cupressales; family Cupressaceae; genus Cupressus; species Cupressus sempervirens. The sequence goes on along the minus strand of CM053792.1, from coordinate 166,843,391 downwards.
GCCGGAATGTGATCTCTCAAAAATGAGATATGTTATTTTAGGCCTCAACATCATTTTCCTATAGTATTTGATAGTTCTTCATAGCCATCACAAACTCTGAGCTATGACCCTCGAAATATCGACCTCGAAAGGCACTTAGAGCACCTTGGAGACTCCTTAGTACAAGGTGGCCATGGATGATGGATGGTCTCCATGGCTGGAACATGGGTGTGACTAGGGTTCACCTACCCACCCAAAGCTAATAGCGCTAATGATTCAATGCCAAGATTAGTGGTTTCAAAGTTATGTTGTGGTGCACCTATGAACTAAGGCACACTATGAGTTTTGGCATCGAGCGAGATCACTGTGCCGAATCCAAATGGAATGTGATGTCTCAAAAATGAGATAGATTATTTTAGGTCTCAGCATCACCATCCTGTAGCATTCAATAGTTCATTGATATCCCTCACGAGGTCTGAGTTATGACCATCAAAAGATCAACCTCAAAATGCACTTAGAGCACCTTGGAGACTCCTCGGTATGGGGTGGCCACAAATGACGGATGGTCTTTGTGGTTGGAATAAGGGTGTTACTAGGGTTCACTTGCCCACCCAGAGCTAATGGCACTGATGATTCGATGCCAAGATCAATGGTTTCAAAGTTACGTTGTGGTGCACCTATGAACTGAGGTACACTACAAGTTTTGGCATCGAGCAAGATTGTTGTGCCAAATGCAAATGGAATGTCATCTCTTGACAATGAGATAGGTTATTTTAGGCCTCAACATCATCATTCTATAGCATTCAACAATTCATCGATAGCCATCACAAAGTCTGAGCTATGACCCTTAGAATATCGACCTCAAAAGGCACTTAGAGCACCTTGGAGACTCCTTGGTACGGGGTGGCCACGGATGATGGATGGTCTCCATGGCTAGAACAAGGGTGTGACTAGGGTTCACCCACCCACCCAAAGCTAATGGTGCTGACAATTCAATGCCAAGATTAGCAGTTTCAAAGTTACGTTGTGGTGCACTTATGAATTGAGGCACACTGCGAGTTTTGGCATCAAGTGAGATCATTGTGCCGAATCTAAACAGAATGTGATCTCTCAAAAATGAGATAGGTTATTTTAAGTCTCAGTATCACTATCCTGTAGCATTTGATAGTTCATCGATAGCCCTCACGATGTTCAAGTTATGACTATCAAAAGATCAACTTCAAAATGTACTTAGAGCACCTTGGAGACTCCTCAGTATGGGGTGGCCGCAAATGATGGATGGTCTCCATGGCCAGAACAAGGGTGTGACTAGGGTTCACCCACCCACCCAAAGCTAATGGCATAGAGAATTTTATGCCAAGATCAATGATTTCAAAGTTACATTGTGGTGCACCTATGAACTGAGGCACACTACAAGTTTTGGCATCATGCAAATGGAATGTGATCTCTCAAAAATGAGATAGGTTATTTTAGGCCTCAGCATCACTGTCCTATAGCATTTGACAATTCATTGATAGCCATCATGAGCTCTGAGCTATGACCCTCAAAATCTCGACCTCAAAAGGCACTTAGAGCACCTTGGAGACTCCTCGGTACGGGGTGGCCACAAAAAATGGATGGTCTCCATGGTCAGAACAAGGGTGTGACTAGGGTTCACTCACCTGCTCAGAGCTAATGGCGCTGACAATTCAATGCCAAGATCAGCAGTTTTAAAGTTAGATTGTGGTGCACCTATGAACTGAAGCACACTACGAGTTTTGGGATCAAGCGAGATCACTGTGTCGAATCCAAATGGAATGTGATCTCTCAAAAATGAGATAGGTCATTTTAGGCCTCAACATCACTATCCTGTAGCATTTGACAGTTTATCAATAGCCCTCATGAACTCTGAGTTGTGACCCTTAGAAGATCAACCTCAAAACACACTTAGAGAACCTTAGGGACTCCTCGATACGGGGTGGCCGTGGACGATAGATGGTCTCTATGGCTAGAACAACGGTGTCAATAGGGTTCACCCACCCACCCAGAGCTAATGGCACTACCAATTCAAACAGTTCTAGCCGTTAAGAGTTAGATTTTGAAAAGTTGTCAAGAAAATTGCAAAAGTTGCTAAGCTACTTTTTGCAATTTTTGTGCTAAGACAAGATTTATTGCAAATTTGATTGCAAATGGAATATACAAACTCCTAGGGGCCCTAATAATGTTCTAAACATGTAGAATTACCTAAAAAATATGGAATTTACCAAAAATCTACTTTATTGGACCAATTGATGGCCAAGGCTTATAGTTGCACCATGCGGTCTTGTGTCCATTACGAATGTGGATGGTCACAAGGAGATCATTAGATCTATCCCTAGACCTTATCACATCAAGAAAGGAAAAATGATTAGGTGCTTTGTGTAGACACCTAAATCCTTTAGAAAATAAAGTATTTTTATTTTTTGAAAAAAAATTTGATGACATCATCATTTATTAATTAATTAATTATTTAATTAATTTAATCTTATTTAAACATTATTTCCTTATTTATTAATTATTTAATTAATAAATTGACCAAAAAACTCAAAATAAATAAATAAATTATTTTTTGCCCAAAACTTGGCCAATTTCCTTAAGACCACTAACCTCTTCCAAAATCTTCTAATCCTTCTTTAATTTTGATTAAAGGCTAATCCCATCATTTCTTACCCCTAACCCCAACTCAAAATATTTAATTAAGATTAAATATTAATCCTCATGTTTATTAAAAAAGTTTTAATAAATATCTCCTCAACCCAAACCCTTGAAATAAATAAAACTTTATTTATTTCCTAAAATCTAATTTATCCTCATCCTAAGAAGTTGTAGACTCTTCTAGAAAGTCTTCATCCTCATCCTAGGAAGTTCTAGACTATTCTAGAAAGTCTTTATCCTCATCCAAAGTCTAGACTCTTCGAGAAGATGTCTTTAAACCTAATCCTAATCCCCTCTTAACCTTGTCACATTCCCTAAACATGGGTTAAGACTTACTAACCCAAGCCAAAGTTAACAAATATCTCCTCCTTCACCCACCCTCATTAAATGCCATCCACTTGCCTATCCCCGAGCTAATCCTAAACCATCCTAATCCATCCTCTAATCATTTGCACAATCCTAAGCAAGCTTAAAACCTTCTTAATCAAGCCCAAGTCAAAATTCCTCTCATCTCCCTCAAAATATCCCAACCATAAAACTTTATGAAGCCCACTAGGCCATAAATGACTCTTCCAAGCCCTTTCATTGCTCTTACAAGCCATTATGAGGGTCTTTATGAACATTTTATCCCTTGAGCCTTCTTTGTTGACTCATCCTTCCCCTTTCCTCCATCCTCTCACCGTATGACATGTGTCACTCCCTGATTGGATATAAGGAAGCACAATCCATGTGCTCTCCTCTCATGCAATCTGAGCCCTCCATGAGCTTTTCCTCATCCTTGCATCTTAGCTCTCAATCCCTCAAGCCTGTTTTCTATAAATTGGATCCTTCTCCTTTGCAAAATAACACAATCCATGAAGTAAAGTCATAATGCCATTTTAAGAAGCCATTTTACATCAAAACCATACACTCACACTCAAATTTCAACTCCATTTGAAGCCCTTTTTGAAGCATAAGCTTGAGCATACATCCTATCTATTTAGACAAAGCCACTCAACAAGAGAACTTTTTATTGAGACATCCCATTAATGGCTCATATTCTCAATTAAGAGCTCATCTTAGTCTATCTTGAAGTTTATGGATTTTGTTTAGTTTGTAGAAGCTTTATTTAAATTTGGTTTCTATTAGCATACTAATATTTCTCATATACATTTTGGCACGCCCGGTGGGACCTCGCATGGGTCATTTTTATTAGCTTTTTTAGTCAAATTTTGTATGTCATTTACTAATTTTGGGTGATTTTTCTTGTTTTTGTGATCGGTAGGATTGTATAAATTGGTTTTGTAGGTCCACATGAGCATGAAGAAGACAAAGGAACTCATAGTCTATCTCATAGTGTTTGCAAATTTTTCAAGCTTATAGGTGGAAAAAGCACTTGGAATTCTTCTTCCTCTTCTTGTCTATATTCTTCTTATTCCATCTACTTCTTCTTCTTCTTCTTCTTGTGGGAGATCTTGGCTATTTTTTTTTTAAGGAAGCAAAATTATACACACTTCTTTTTAGTGCTTAAAATGAACCCCCAAATCATACTTAAATCTATAAAAAACTAAAAATTTGTAAAAAAAAAATTAAAAAAATTTAACAAGTGAAACTAAACCAATCCAATCATTTGCATCCTTGCAACATCAAAGTTCTAGATGCATTCATGCAAAGTTAGGAACACTTCATTTTTGAGAATTTAAAAAGAACTTCAAGTTTCAATTTCAAAAGGTTCAAAATCAACACTAAGTGCACACTAAAATCTAAATCAAACTCAAAGCATCAATCAAGGATAAAATGAACCTCATTTGCAAATATTTTAAAGTTCTTTTAAAAATCTCATGAAAACTAAGAGTCCTAAATGGTTGCCAAAATTGTCCTAAAAGCTTTGTTATTTGTTCCAAACAAGTGTCTTGTTGCACAATCTTGAATGTTTCCTAGGTTTTTCATGCATCAAAACAATCTAGGAATATCATTTTTGGGCTTAAAACATGCAAACTAGAACACAAAATCTTGAATGAAAACCAAAGTCCAAAGATTCATTTTCACTTTTGAGTCCAAAACAATCTCGAATGATCTAAGGTTAAAACAAAGCACTTCAAAGTTCTTAAAACAACACACAAAATCTCAATCTTGAATGCTCAAAGGAAAAAACTTGAATGTTTAATCACTTGTCTTTGAATGCATGTTGCTAAAATCACTCTTGAGTGCCATGGATTAAAATCAATTTTTTTTTTTTATGAATGCATTATTAAAACAACAAATCCAATCTTGAATGCAAAAGGTCAATTAATCATTACAATATCTCACACTTCACCTTTTGGGGCATAAAAAGAATCTACATTTTAGAAACTTTCTAAGTTATAAAAACAAATAAAGACACTTTGAGTGAATTTGTTGTTGGACTCACCCTCTTTAATCACTCATCATTCTAACCATTGGTTGTAATATCAGTGCCATATATGGGGATGGGTCTACCTAAGAAGGTGTTAAGTGCTCCACAAAAATCAAATTCCACTCACTTGAGTTTTTATTGGTTTTTCTAAGATAGAAAATTTCTTGAATGCACATTAGTCTCGCTAACACTTCATTTGGGCATAAAAATTGAAAAAATCTTGACATGGAGGGCCTTGGGTGTGCGCTTGAAACCGAGTTTTACACATCTTTATTTTGGTCTTAAAACAAACTCACACTCAATCTTGAATGCTTTAAAGAAAAATCAATCGATACTTGACGTGGAGGGCCTCCAGGCGTGCAAGTTTACTTTTGTTGACCCTAAATCTTCTTGGTGTATTCATTCTTCGATCAATTTTACTTTTGTTAATGCTTCAAGTTGGAATTGAACATTTGCATCCTAAACATGTGTGTTTGCAAGGTCTAGATTCGAAAAACTAAAGCGTCAGTTGGAAAAGAACTCTGTCTTTTAGCCAAAGATCATCCAATTCTTCTCTCCCCTTGTCGTCCTTCAAAGCCATCTTGGGTGCATAAGATTAAGATCCAAAATCTTGTTTAAGTTTTAGGAGGCCTACTTGGGGATTTCATCACCCCTTGGGATGACCTCAACTCCAGCGTTCTGGCGGAGTATAAAGATCGAGAGGTGAATCCAAAGACACCTCTCTTGGAATCAAAATTTTATCACTCGAGCTAAGCCTCAATGAACTTTATACCCTTGAGAAGTGAAAGAGGAGAAGTGGTTTACCGCTCCTCTCAGCTGTGTGACATTGTTTTGGTTTCATCTACGGATTCAGGCCTCACGTACCTTGGGTATATCGAAGACTCCCTAGCTAAACCAACTGTCAGCCTTGTAGACAACCATCTAAGATGTTAATGTGTTTGAAGTGACTGATCGAAACATTTTTAGAACATACACACTCCGTGGTGCAATTATCACATTTTGAGAATCACAAACTTCTATCTAGTTGTTCCTATCTATTGCTTGATTTTTTACTTGTTGAATGAATGTTTGCCAAACTTGGTCAATCCTAGCTTAGGGCACACTTAGTGTAGTCACTACCTATTCCAGAAGTTGAACGAGTTGAAGCAAAACAACCAAAATCTCTCTAAGCCAAGCACATTAAGGAATTTATGTTAGAACCCAAACCCAAATAGAAGTTTTACAAAGTCAAAGTCAAGCCAAGCCATCTTAGGCATACCAAGAACTTTCAGCCAAGAGAAAGGAAATAAAACCAAGCCCTCAAATTGGTAAACTCCACAAATCAGAGGACAAAGCTATCGGCGAAGCCCTTCAAGACACCTAGTTAGATCGCACTATCCAACTTAACCAACATCTAGGAGTTAACCCTGCTTATGCATTACCAACTAGGCATTATTTTTATGATTATACCCCCTTGTTTCTCCACATATTCTTGCATAAGCTTCACTTTAGAGTCATCCTTGTAGGTAAGCCAGCCATATTTAGTCCTCCCCTTAAGCATTTTAGCTCATCCATCTCATTTAGAACTAAACCATCTAGCCAAAAATCCAAAATCTTCACATCCAAGCCTTCAAAATTGTTGTCACTTTGCCAAAAGTTTTCCATTCCTAACATCTTCCAAATCCACCAATCTCACCAAGGTTATCCCTTTGATAGAGCTTTGTTTAGGGTAATCTAGCTTTGTCACTTGTTATCTCTCATCACCTTGAGCTAAAGGTTGGGATCCACAAGTGGTCAATCTCGTGTTCTTCCTAAAGGATCATTAGCCTATCCTTAAGTTGACACAATCACCACCAATCTTGCACATAGGAAAGCAGACCTTTCATGCTTTGGAAACATATCTTTGAAGTTAAAATCCCTAACCCAATCCTCCTTAGGTTTTGTCATACAGCTTTGCCTCAACCTAGGAAATCATTTGCATAGAAAATCCTTCCCTCTTTGCATCCATCAGCATTGTTGCATCTCATCCCTAGGAACATTTTGCATTTTCATGCCACCCGTCACTCGTTTAGCCAAGAAGAAGAAGGAAACAATGGAGCCCTATCATTTGGATCAAACAGCTTCGCTCCCCTTGAGCACCCAACCATCCTTCAGTCCAGAGAACACTATACCATCACCTACTGACATTGAAGCTTTCATGAACCAACCAAGAAATGCAGTATTGGTGAATGCCATTATAGACAAGAACAAAGAAATAATCATGGCTAACTTTTGAAGGGACAACATAGGAGCCTTTGACTTTGGAAGACTTCCTCCCTTATCAGATCCATCTCACTCATTGTTTGGACAACTCCCATCACCCATAGGCTCTTATGATTCAAATTATCCTCAATATGTGCCAAAAGAAGAGCCTCAACCCACCCCATATGATCCAATAGACCCAAACATACTAGCCTCCACTCAAGTTGAAATCTCCCTTCTGCAAACCAATCCAGCCACCACCACTCCACCATTGGTCCATACCACTCCATCCCAAACCCCCTTCGCCCAAAACACCTCATCATTCACTCCCTTCACTATTGTTGTTGCTGCTCTCCAACCCAGCCTTCCAAATCCACCCATCTCCCAAATCAATGCTAGCATCTTTGGCCAACCTTAGCAATATACAATTGAGATGCCACCCATGGGGCCAAGTAATCAACCCTTCATCACCCCCAGCTTGTTTACCTCAGCTTAGAACACAATTCCATCATTTCCACTAGGTCCTTGGAGCTCAGTGTCATCAGCCACAAATCCACAAGCTCCTACTCTCACTCCACAAAGCTATCAAACCCCACAAGCTACTACCAATGTTCTGCCAAGCTCTCAAGTGACCCGAGCTCCTGCCACCCCTCTACCAAGCTAGGAGGAAATCTACCACCACCAACCACCAATTACTTGGCCTCTTTTTCCATGCAGATACCTTCCCAAATGGGGGCACAACCCACATATATTGGTCAAACTCCTCAAATCCAAAGTCAAGTTCCACAAGCTCCTCGATCTTTTCCCCAAGCTTCACAACCATCTTATACCTTACCTCCACAAAGAAATCCATTTATCCCACAACCAGCTTATGTTCCTCAATCCCAACCTCAAATCCAATATCAACAGCAAGCCTCACAACACATGCAACAATATGTGCCACCTCCACCACAACAAACCATCATCCACCATTCAGTTTCCCAAGCCATGTACAATCCCTACCAACCCATACCTCAAAGCCATCCATATTCCATTGCCCCATCTAGCACATACCTACCTTAGGGCACTCCTACATTAGGGGCACCCCAGCCATCACCCATTAATTCAGAATGGGAAGCCATGAAGATAGCTTTGAAGAACATCCAAGAGGGAAATGATCCAAAAACCTTCAAATTTGAGAATGTGTGTCCTTACCCATTTGACAGAGCCATTACTATGACTCCATTCCCCAAGCATTTTGAGACACCCAAGTTTGAAAAATTTAGAGGAAAAGGAGACCCTATCACACATATCAAAGAATTTTACATGCACTGCCAAGAAGTGGCATACGATGATGTCTTCCTCTTGCATCTCTTTCCCAAAAGCTTGGCCGAACCAGCTCTTGAATGGTTTTATAGAATACCATATGGCACAATTAAAAACTTTGCTGAATTGTCTGAGGCATTTGTAGCCCAATATGCCCATCTTGTTGAAACAGAGCTATCAGTAGTGGATCTTTTCCACACTAAACAAAAAGGTGGAGAAAGCCTTCCCGAATATTTGCAAAGATGGCAAACTCTTACCACCCACATATCTTGCACCTTGCCAAAGCGCCATTTGGTGAAAATGTTTATTGATAATGCCCATCCTAGCTTGGCTCACCACATGACCATGAACTGTTTGCAGACCTACAAAGATATCAAAGAGAAAGGAATGATCCTTGAGCAAGGACTCATTAAAGATGGTGTGGTAAATATTTACAAAGAAGCCAACCAAAATCAAACACATTCAAATGACAAGTCCAGGTATTGGAACAAAAACAAGCACGTTGCAATAGATGGGGTTACTGATATGAGACATGTGAATATTGTTGGTCCTTCCCAAAATCAATCCAACCCACCTTATCAACCAAACAATCAACAAGCTATCAACTACCAATAGCAGAATCACCAAAGCTATCAAAGCCACAATCCAAGACCTAACTTTAAAAGGTCTAACAATCAAGCTAATGCCATCAATGTAGCTACAGGGCAAAAGCCCAGATTCCAACCTGCACCTAGAAACTATACACCCCTTGGTGAGCCATTGGATGTCATTTTTGAGAAATTGACTAAGGAAAACCTCATCAAATTTCCTCCTACCCAGGAAATTGACCCAAGTCAATCCAAAGCTACATGGTACAAAGATAATGAGTACTACAAATTTCATAGGGTAAAAGGTCACACTACCCTCAGATGCATGAAACTGAAAGATTATGTGCAGGACCTCATTGATAAGAAAGAAATCATTGTTGGTGCCCAAACCTCTCCCAATGCAAGCTTACAGATCTATCAAAATGCTTTTCCTCCTCACAACAACCAAAATCTTGAAAAAGTACATATCCAAACCAAAAAAAACAACACCAACAACTGCCAGCCAAACCAACAGCATGGGAAGAACAATGACCACACTTCATCCTATATAGACTATGGTAGCCTCATAGGTTGTATATCTGAGAAAGAGCCTTCTGTCAATGTTATCAATATCCAAGGACCAAACAATGAGTGTGTAGTCACCACTCGAAGAGCACGATTTAACATTGCAGGCCCACCCATTTCACCAACACCATCAGTTCCATCAAAAAGCCAGTACAATATTTTGGAACACCTTGGGAACATGCCAGCCCAAATCTCCATTTTACACCTTCTTCGCACTAGTCCTGTGTACAAAAACACCTTTGACAATGCTCTCATAGAATCTCGTGTCCCTTCAGATATCAACGCTACTAATTTTCATAATCTCATTGGACACCTATCCTCCTCATGTGTCCTATCTTTCAAACACACTGACATACTTGTGGTCAAGCCAAATCACCCGTTTGCTTCGCATAGCCATTATGGTATCCAATTTTGCTATAAAAAGAGTAATGATAGATAATGGATTAGCCTTGAATATTTTCACCCTAAAATGCATAAAACAAGCTAGGTATACTGAGGCAGATATCATTAGTGAGGTTATCACCATCAAAGCTTATGACAACTTGGAAAGAACCACAGAAGGAACTATTTTGCTGCCAATCAAGCTTGGGCCAGTCATCCAAGAAACACTCTGCCATGTTATTGATCTAAACCTACCATTTAACATCCTCCTTGGTCAGCTGTGGATTCAAGCCATGAAAGTCGTTCCATCCACTTACCATCAGTGCGTCAAAATTTTGCATCAGGGCACTGAGGTAACCATCCATGCCGATCCAGAACCCTTTGCTTACTACAATGTGGTTGAAGCTTCATATGAAAACCATTGCCCTAGAATTGATATCATCACAGCCATCGCCAGCTCATCCCACTCTTGTAATGACCCAAAAACCATCCTTGCTTCCACCCTATCTACTGTGAAGATCAATAACAAAGGCTATGGAGAGTATAGTCTGTCAGATGCATTTGCTGTTAGGGCACTCCCACTTGATCCACATGCCCATGGATGACCAACATATCACAAATCTAAGGAGATTCCACCTCCTTGATACAAATAGTTTTACCTAACAACCTTTGTATCCTCAAAAATCCCTCTTCATGAGGAGCTCACTCCATATATCAACAATTGGTTACATAAGGATGTACTTCCAAGAAATAAAGCACGCCTTGATCACTTTAACCAGAAGCATCCCCAAGAACATAAGCTCATCACTGACAAATGGAACTATCAAGGTGGTGGTCTAGGACCAGAAGAAAGAGGCATGTAGTGCCCCATCGATGCACACAAGTGGAAATTGAAGTTAGGTCTTGGCTTTGGCATACCCACAACTGGGGGCACCAATGAGAATGGTCACGCTTTTTCAAACATTCACCACGACCTTGTCAAAATCGAAGATATTCCTAAGGAAGTTGAAAAATGAGCCTAGGATGATATCCCAAACCAAATCTCCCTGGGAGACTCTATTCTCCAAGAACAATCCATCCATTTCATTGAACTACCACTCGCCCATCCACAACTCATAGATTTGAACCAACCAAGCATCATACACATTGATGAGTTCACATCAGAGGAAGCACTTCTGAGATTCATGGGAGCCGAAACTCCTCACAAGCAAAAAAAACTAGATTCTACCTATATCTATAAGCTAGATCCCAAGGGGTATTTTGGAGAAAATCCCCAACCTAGTTCTAATACACCCAAAACTAGAACTAAGGTGAAATCGAGACTAGTTAAGGTAGCGAAGAGAACCCCTCAGCAAGAAAATCCAGAGTCACAAGCAGAACATGAGGATTTAGCATTGCCTCCTCAAGATAATCGACCAAAGATATCTTCTATTCTAATTGAGGATACTAGAGAAGTCAGCATCGGTTCTTCAGAGATCCCCAAACCTATTCACGTTGTTGCATTCCTATCACAAGACCAAGTTGATCTCCTCTTTGAGGTCTTAAGAGAGAACATTGACTGATTTGCATGGTCATATCAGGACATGCCAAGACTTGATCCAAAGCTTGTAGTTCATCATCTTGCAGTTGATCCAAAGATCAAGCCCGTTAGACAAAAGCTTAGAAAAATGCACCCCAACATGGCATTACTAGTCAAAGCTGAATTAGAAAGAATGTTAGTTGTAAGGTTATCTGACCTATCGACTACTCAGAGTGGATCTCCAACATGGTCCCCGTCACTAAGCCTTCTGGTGACATCAGAATCTACACTGATTTCAGAGATCTTAACAAAGCTTGTCCAAAAGATGATTTTCCCTTACCCAACATAGATATGATTGTAGACCTTACAACTAGACATGAAATTCTGTCCCTCATGGATGGATTTTCTAGGTATAATCAAATCAAGATTGCACAAGAGGATCAGCATAAGACAACATTCACTACCCCTTGGGGAACCTTTTGCTACAATATGATGCCTTTTGGCCTAAAGAATGTTGGGGCTACTTATCAAAGAGCTATGATAGCCATTTTTCATGATCTCATCCATAGCATTTTGGAGGATTATATGAATGATATCTTGGTCAAATCTCATACCTTCATGGATCATCTTGCTGACCTAGAGAAAGTCTTTGATAGGTTAGCCAAATATCATCTCATGTTGAATCCCAAAAAGTGTGTCTTTGGGGTCGCATCTAGCAAGCTTCTAGGCTTTATAGTTTCTAAATGAGGTATAGAGATCGACCCCAAGAAGGTCAAGGCTATCTTAGACATGCCTCCTCCCCAGACACTGCAATAGCTTTGCACTCTTTAGGGAAAGCTTCAATTTGTTCGATGCTTCATCTCTTAGCTTGTAGATAAGTGTATGTCATTTGCACACTTACTGAAGAAGGATGAGAACGTCAAGTGGGATCCTTTATGTCAGTGTAGCTTCAATCAGCTCAGGCAGTATCTCACCAATCCCCCTATCTTGGTTCCACTAGTTCTTGGTTGTCCCCTAATTTTGTACATATCAGCAATGCCTACTACTCTAGGGGCACTTCTAGCACAGCTCGATGACTATGACAGAGAAAGAGCCATCTACTACATTAGTAGAACCCTAGGTGGTTATGAACTCAATTATACTCCTATGTAAAAAGCTTGTTTGGCAGTTGTTTTCTCAACTCAAAAGCTTCGCCACTACATGCTAAGTCATACCATCCAACTAGTCTCCAAGATTGACCCTCTCAAGTATATGCTCTCCAGAACAACACTTATAGGCCATTTGGCCAAATGGGTTATGCTCCTTAGCGAATTTGACATCCAATATGTGGACAGAAAGGCAATCAAAGGGCAAGCTATAGCAGATCACCTAGCTGATGCACCTCTAGTAGATACATATCCTTTGATCATAGAATTTCCAGATGAACATATCTGTCTAATTGAAGAAAAGCACCCATGGAAACTTTATTTTGATGGCTCACACACATCTCGTGGATCAGGGGCAGGAATATTGTTGGTCACACCTCAAGGAGATTACATTCCAAAAGCCTTCAAGCTACAATTCCCTAGCACCAACAATATAGCTGAATATGAGGCTCTCATAGTAGGATTAAAGATAGCTATAGAATGGAACATTACTGAGTTACAAATCTTTGGTGATTCTCAGCTCATCATCAAGCAAGCCCTAAATGAATATCAAACCGAAGATGAAAAGCTATTACCCTACAAAGAGCTAGTTGATCAGCTAACCCAGCATTTTACAAGGCTTCAATTTACACAAGTGCCTCGAATACAAAACAAAGTAGCAGATGCTATGGCTACTATAGGCTCGCTCTTGGAAATTCCCCAAGCAGCTACACAGTATGAGTTTTTAGTCGAGTAGCTCCTCACACCCGTCTATGCGAATGAGGATTCAAACCTTGTTTATATCTTGGTTGGTCCCCAATCCCCTTGGTACCATGAGATTCACGCTTACCTTATGATGTAGGTATGCTCTGATACCACTTGATGGAGGTTTGCTCTGATACCACTTGATAAAGGGCCACACCACCCTTACCCACTCACAATCAAGAAAGCAACAATATAGAGACCAAGAAAAAAAAAAATGCTTCAGAAATAATTTTATTATACTTGAAAAATCCTTACAACACCCACAAGATGATATGACTTCTTCAACATAAGAGAAATCCTAAATAAGAGTCTTCACACCAAGAGCTTCACCAATAACTTCTACTTGAAGAGCTACACCTTTAGAGTTTTCACACCTTGAAGTCTTCACGCCTTCTAGCTTCTACTTCTCAAACTTCTCCTTGAGCTTCCACTCCTCAAGCTACTCCTTGAGCTTCTCTTTGAGCTTCATTAGAAATGTTCATATGCCTTGCTTAAATAGGCACTTCTAACCCAAGACATTACAAACACAACCAATGTGGGATAAAAGGTAAATACAACTACCTTTAAATAAATATTAAATTCCCACCCAAATACAACTAAGCACCCAACAAATATTAAATACATGATTTATCCAAAACCTTCTAGAATTTCTACCTACACATCTCGATTAATGGAATGACAACTATTTTTCTTATTTTTCTATTTACGCCACCTACGCACCTTGAAAATAGAAATTCCTCTTTTCTTTTTCTTTTTTTCTCCTTTTTCCCTTTTTTTATTTTTTATTATTTCTCTTCTAATTTTTGTCACTTTTCTCTCTCCTCTAGAATTTTTTTTTTTTTTTTTCCAATAATTTTTTTCATGCAAGATGCTCCTGCATCAGACTCCCCCAGTAGATAGAAAAGTGTGTCCCACACTTTGATGCCAAAAGAAAGATCTACCACCATCTTCATCTTCACCAAAGGTTTCCACCTCAATAGGGACAACAAAACCACCATGCAAATCCTCCACACCAACATCTCAACCATCCAATCAACAAGCTCATGCACAAGAACAAACTGAATGTAATGCTTCATTACCAAACTCCCATTCACATCAGCAAGTAGTGAATTCACACCCATAGCAACAAACCCCACATCAACAGCCACATGTAGATCTCCATCAATACATGCCAAACTCTCAACACCAACAACCTCATTGCTCACAACAAGATGCTCTGCAATACATAACTCACCTCCAACAACTGGATCATCCACCTCCAAGTGCTCCATAATCTCCATGTCAGATTCAACCAATTGATCATGAAAACCAACCTCCATCCCAACATTAGCAAGGTTAGGAATATCCTCAGCAACAACCTCTATTTGCTCTACAAGTTCTGCATCAGACTCCATAGACTGATTAGCAAAAGCAACCTCTTCCACCTCAACCTTGTGATGCCATCTTCTCTCACGAACCTCCTTAACTTGATCAGCCAATCTATCATCCAACCGAGAAATCATCTTAGAAAAATTCCTCTCCACTATATCATGGATGTTTGCAATCATCTTAGGGTACAATCCTCTTGGAGCCATCTCCCAAGATCTTCATAAACCCTCTGCAACAAATCCTTCCCACGCTCCTTGTGACAACCAAATTGTTTGCAAGTCAGATCGCAACCTGCCACCTCGCACGAACAATCAGGAACCACATCACAAGTCTAGGACCACGGATTTGCAATCCACAAGCTCTGATAAACTTTGCCCAACCAAGGTCCTGGTACAAACTGCCTC
Organism: Cupressus sempervirens; assembly: GCA_028749045.1. Taxonomy (NCBI): domain Eukaryota; kingdom Viridiplantae; phylum Streptophyta; class Pinopsida; order Cupressales; family Cupressaceae; genus Cupressus; species Cupressus sempervirens. The sequence continues at coordinate 166,828,128 of CM053792.1, read as the reverse complement.
ACACTTCGGCGATCTGCTTGTACACTCAGGAACTTCTGCTCTGATACCACTTGATGTAGGTACGCTCTAATACCACTTGATGGAGGTTCGCTCTGATACCACTTGATAAAGGGCCACACCACCCTTACCCACTCACAATCAAGAAAGCAACAATATAGAGACCAAGAAAAAGAAAAATGCTTCAGAAATAATTTTATTATACTTGAAAAATCCTTACAACACCCACAAGATGATTAGAAATGTTCATATGCCTTGCTTAAATAGGCACTTCTAACCCAAGACATTACAAACACAACCAATGTGGGATAAAAAGTAAATACAACTACCTTTAAATAAATATTAAATTCCCACCCAAATACAACTAAGCACCCAACAAATATTAAATACATGATTTATCCAAAACCATCTAGAATTTCTACCTACACATCTCAATTAATGGAATGACAACTATTTTTCTTATTTTTCTATTTACGCCACCTACGCACCTTGAAAATAGAAATTCCTCTTTTATTTTTCTTTTTTTCTCCTTTTTCCCTTTTTTTATTTTTTATTATTTCTCCTCTAATTTTCGTCACTTTTCTCTCTCCTCCAGAAATTTTTTTTTTTTTTTTTTCCAATAATTTTTTTCATGCAAGATGCTCCTGCATCACCGTAATGATGGTATCATATCCCCTCACCTCACACATACCCAACACCAGAACCTCATTCAAAAATCATCCCGCTATGTTATCATAGCCAATACGCTATATCGTCGAGGTTATCACGATACTCTCTCTCGATGTTTAGATGCAAATGAGGCTGCAATGGCATTAAAAGAAGTACATTCCAGAATTTACGGTGCCCACACGTGTGGTATGTCCCTAGAAAAAAAAATCCTTAGAGCAGGCTACTATTGGCCTACCATTGAAGAAGACTCCTATGACTTTGTTAGAAAGTGTCTCCCATGTCAGAAGCACGTAAATCTCGTGCACACTCCAGCATAGGATCTACAGCCTATTGCACCACCTTGGCCTTTCGCTTGTTGGGGCCTTGATCTAGTTGGAACTATCACACCTCTCTCGTCTGATGGACATAAAAAGATAATAATAGCTACAGACTATTTCACTAAGTGGGTGGAAGCAGTCCCCGTAGTCTCAGCTACAGGAGTTCAGGTCTCCAAGTTCATCTTGTACCACATTGTTTGTCGCTTCGGCATCCCATCCACCATCTTCACTGACCTCGGAGGTAACGTTGAAAATCTCAACATGGAAGAATTATGCACTTCCCTCTACATCCATCACCGCTTTTCTAGGCCATATTTCCCACAGGGTAACAACCAGGCAGAGGCAATGAACAAAACCCTCCTCAAAATCCTAAAGAAAGTTTTCAATGATTTCGGCCGTTATTGGCACCTACAAATAAATCCAAGGGCCTATCGAACCTCCTTCCATACATCCACAGGAACAACTCCATACTCCCTAGTCTATGGTGCCAAAGCGGTACTACCCATAGAGGTTGAACTTTCCTCCTTGCGCATATCTTTGTAGGTGCAAATATCAAATGAAGAATACATAGTAGCTCGGCTCACCCAGCTAGATCTTTTAGACGAGAAGTGACAATAAGCCTATGATCATCTCACAGTCTATCAAACTTGTCTCAAAAGGAATTTCAACAAGAAGGTGCTCCCACGACACTTTTAGCCAGGCGACATGGTCCTCAAAGAAAATATGAAAGTCCCAGCTAATCGAGAAAAGAAAGGCAAGTTTGAACCTACATGGCTTGGTCCTTATGTTGTCACTACATCCTTTGGCTCTAGAGCCTATCAGCTATCTACACCAGAAGGAGAACTCTTGAATTATCTTACTAACATCATTCATCTTAAGAAGTTCTATGCTTGAAGATCCTTGGTATACCCAGCTTTTGAAAAATACTAAAAAATAGTAAAGAGAAATAAGCATCCAATGGTGAAAACTTGGCAATTCAAGCGCCTTGGATAGGTACTTTGGTGAAAACCTAGTAATTCAGGTGCCTTGTGTACTAAGACTAATCCATTATCTATCACTATCCTATCCCTCATCCATTCACCCACCATCCCATAACACACCTGCTTGTTTCCTTGGTATTCCAACCAAATATCCAAAATCTAATGAAGCTTATAAATACCTCTTGTACAGCTTGTAAATATTGTACCTCAGCTTGTAAATCTTATACCCTAGCTTGTAAATCTTGTATCATCCCTTGTATCATAGCTTGTATATCCAAATCTTGTCCAAAGCTTGTACCATATTCTAGCTTGTATTATATGCCAAATCTTGTATCCTAGCTTGTATCCTATCACATGCACACAAAGAATCCCATTTTCCTTAAGCTTTTCGCAAACCATCTACCTATCTGCCTATCAACTATTACAGACATCCCACCCTTCATGAACATTTCCATCTCACAAAAACCAAAACATGAACAAACCTTGTACATTTGTAACATATCTTGGTCCATCAGCTTGTACATCATCTTTAACTTAGTACCGTTATATATATCCAGCTTTCGTGTTAGTTCCTCCTTGGTCAGCATCTTGCACACATCGCACAACCCTTGGTTAGCTATTCCAATGCATCCTTTAGCTAGATCTCCTATCACCAAAGTTTTATCCTTCTTAGTTCAGCTTGCTAGATGCATCACTCATCCATATTCATCAACTTAGGTGCTCTTCGATAGATCCTTGTAGGATATAGCTTTCCTCATGTCTGATCTTGGTTCGTTAGTACCTCGTCCCACCTATCTTGTTGGCAAATGGTTCTCTTTTGGATTTTTGCTTTTTTTTAATTTAGAATCTTCCCTTTTGGGTCTTGAAGTATCTTTTCCAAAAAATCTTTTTGTTCCCTCCTCAAGGTTGCCACGATCTTCTATATCATGGTATACCCTGAATGGGGCAATTTGAGCATAAGATCTTGATCAAGTCTTTTGTTTGTTTTTCTGTTATGCTTGTGGGTTACCCAGTGTTAGTTCCTCATTGCTTCCTCTAGGATTCATGTGTGATGCTGGGGCAATCCTTGCGTGTTTTTTTTGAGTCAGTCCGTCAGTCCTTTGGACAGTTGGTGAAAAGGCCTTGATGTTCTTGGTAACCTTGGCAATTAACCAATAGTCTTATAGCAAATCTAGTGCTCAACTACATGGTGGTACTTCTCTTTGAAGTATCCCCCTGTGCAAAAAAAAAGCTTCAATGGTTTCCCTTCATCTCCATTATCCCCCATCCATATCCAACATCTGTCTCTCCTACCCCAGCTTATGCATCAGTATCTCTTTGAATCAATCTACACTTTTAGCTTTAGGGATCCACAATCCTAGTCTTAGGGATCCACAATCCAATCAATCCACCAAATCTCATCTTTCGAGCTCCACAATCCTAATCCTAGGGATCTCCGAAACCCATCTTCCACCAATCTGACTCTTTGAAATCTTGTTGCATCAGCTTTATCATCCCATCATCCATCTCCCTATCTTGGATTCTTTTTTATAATGCTCCACTCCTTCATCCTCTGCAATCCCTGAGATCTTAAGCTTGCTTCCTCTTGTGCCTCTGATTCTCCCTTTATCATTCTCTCGTAGTGAGAGTTTGAGCTAACTAAACCTCTTCTCTTGAGCCAATTTGAGTCTCCTTGCTCATCTCGAATTCTTGTACTTTTCAAGAAGTCGTCGAGCCTCGCTTTCTCTCCTCGCCACCTTCTTGAGGGGGCATCTCGCAATCCATTCTCTCCTTTTCTGGTCTAGCCTTGGGCATCTTATTATCTTATCTTTGATGCCATGCCACTTGCGGCATCACATCAAAGAGGGGCAAAATGTAAACACATAAATCCTTTAGAAAATAAACTATTTTTATTTTCTGAAAAAATTCCTGATGACATCATCATTTATTAATTAATTATTTATTTTATTTATTTATTTATTTTTATGCCATTAAATCCCTTTATCTTAATTAAAGAATCCCTCCCAAAAATTTTTAAATCTTATTTAAATATTATTTCCTTATTTATTAATTATTTAATTAATAAATTAACCAAAAAAAATTTAAAAAATTTAAAAAATATTTTTTGCCCAAAACTTAGCCAATTTCCTTAAGACCACTAACCTCTTCCAAAATCTTCTAATCCTTCTTTAATTTTGATTAAAGGCTAATCCCATCATTTCTTACCCCTAACCCCAACTCAAAATATTTAGTTATGATTAAATATTAATCCTCATATTTATTTAAAAAGTTTTAATGAATATCTCCTCAACCCAAACTTTTGAAACAAATAAAACTTTATTTATTTCCTAAAATCTAATTTATCCTCATCCTAAGAAGTTGTAGACTCTTCTAGAAAGTCTTCATCCTCATCCTAGGAAGTTCTAGACTATTCTAGAAAGTCTTTATCCTCATCCAAAGTCTAGACTCTTTTAGAAGATGTCTTTAAACCTAATCCTAATCCTCTCCTAACCTTGTCACATTCCCTAAACATGGGTTAAGACTTACTAACCCAAGCCAAAGTTAACAAATATCTCCTCCTTCACCCACCCTCATTAAATTCCATCCACTTGCCTATCCCTAAGCTAATCCTAAACCATCCTAATCCATCCTCTAATCATTTGCACAATCCTAAGCAAGCTTAAAACCTTCTTAATCAAGCCCAAGTCAAAATTCCTCTCATCTCCCTCAAAATATCCCAACCATAAAACTTTATGAAGCCCACTAGGCCATAAATGACTCTTCCAAGCCCTTTCATTGCTCTTACAAGCCATTATGAGGGTCTTTATGAACATTTTATCCCTTGAGCCTCATTTGTTGACTCATCCTTCCCCTTTCCTCCATCCTCTCACCTTGTGACATGTGTCACTCCTTGATTGGTTGTAAGGAAGCACAATCCATGTGCTCTCCTCTCATGCAATCTAAGCCCTCCATGAGCTTTTCCCCATCCTTGCATCTTAGCCCTCAATTCCTCAAACCTCTTGCCTATAAATTGGATCATTCCCTTTTGCAAAATAACACAATCCATGAAGTAAAGTCATAATGCCAATTTAAGAAGCCATTTTACATCAAAACCATACACTCACCCAAATTTCAACTCCATTTGAAGCCCTTTTTGAACCATAAGTTTGAGCATGCATCCTATCTATTTAGACAAAGCCACTCAACAAGAGAGCTTCTTATTGAGAGAGCCCATTAATGGCTCATATTCTCAATTGAGAGCTCATCCTAGTCTACCTTGAAGTTTATGAATTTTGTTTAGTTTGTAGAAGCTTTATTTAAATTTGGTTTCTATTAGCATACTAACATTGCTCATATACATTTTGCACTAGTGTTTCATGTATTTCATAAAATTTAAACTATGGAGTTTCCCTCCAAAATGCTCATGTAGCCATTACATTCAAGATTTGAATTTTCTAAAGCAATAAGCTAAATTTTAAGTGACTTATTGAATATTTCAACTTATGAAATGACTTGAGATTATTATGAGACCTTATTAGGACCTATCTAATGACTCACTTACCCTATGCAAACCTAGACATTACTAAAGTTCAAATCTCATGGTCCTTTACAACTTTTCAATATGAAAGTCTTTCAAAACATTATACAATATTATGACTCTTTATGCTTTCAAATGCCATGATTGGCTGCAAAATGAAAGAAATCAAGTATTCTAATTGTTCATCCGTACTTTCTAGATTTTTCTTATTTGATTAGTTTGATAAAAATAGTTTTAATAATCATAATGTCAGCTTTATGTCAAATAAGAAAAAAACCAAACTTGTAATAAAATATCTGCAAGAAATTATCTTTCATATAGCTATAAATGCTCTTAAAATTATCCTTATAGCCTTGTATCACATGCAAATATGATTTGCAAGAACTTGTTCAATATCTTCCTCTTATAATTCCTCACAAAGAACCTACCAAAATAAAAATTAAAATGTGCAACTAATTTAACCTATCTTTTTCATTATTACAAAAACCATATGCAAAAAGGGTTCACATTTTACATCATAATACATCATAAATCTTAGAAATTCTCTCCAATACCACCCCCCCAACTCTTCATGATGTACCTACATTCCAATATCATAAAAAAATTAGTAACTTATTGTATTAAACAAGATAATCATCAGTTCATTGAATCATTATGAAGAAAATAACATAAGAAGTAAATATACCTAGTCGAGTGTTCCAATAGGGTCCTCTCTCTATTTTAGGGTCTCCAACAGGGCTTCATGATCAACATTAGCAATAGTAAAAAGTTCTTTTACTTTTGGTCTTCCTTGATGCTTCAACAACTTTACATTTGTTACTATAATAAGATGCGAATATATGAGAATTATTTTGTGCTTCTGATAGTCTTTAAATGTAGGAATTCTGTTCCTTTTAAGCATGTATGTTTGTATCCATGTTCTAGAAACAACCACTGAACCAGTAGGATATGTGAATCCATCATCATCTGTGATCGTTTGTGCAAGTTTTTATTTACCTCTTACACAACATGCTAACCAATAATCAAATTTCTTATCATTCCCTTGTGGTGCAACCAATGCAAAGACATGTCCTGGCTAAAGTAGATCGAATAGATGGTTATGCTCAAGTGAACTTTCCATGTCATAATTTCTGATAGAGGGTATGATAGACAATGGAGTAAGATAATGTGGAGCCCATGTGTCCACCCACTCACTTGACTCACAGTGATCCCAATCACACTAAAAACAACTAGGACAAAAACAAGCTAGTTGTCATGTCCAAATGGTCCATGTACTAGAATCAGAGCTCTGGAATGAATGCATTTTTTATGAGTCTCTCACTGTAGCACAATTTGATCTATCAACTACAGACCCTTCCTCAAACAACCAAAAGAGCCTATGTACCACTGAATCAAGAGTCCCCCCCTATGATAATATTAAACTACACCAATCAACAATGCTACAAGCATCAAGAAGCTCTGCTACTGAATTCTTCAGTTGCTCCTTGACTAGAGCTCTCTTCACACATGCCCCTACTGCATCATGTTCCCCTTTTCCATGGCTGGATATAAAAAAACTCCAAATATGAGGCACCCCTCTCTCTACGTGCATCCTACACAACCAATAAAATATGCCAGCATTCTTGAATTGACTTGTACAGTTATCTGACCAAATGATATGTCTATCCATAGCAATTGCATGCTCATGTAAGAAATCAAAATAATTCTCGAAACAATGTTGCACAAACTCATGAGAGTGAGATCTATCATCACTCATATAAAAATGATACTCTTTTATAATCTTTCGATTATCTTTTGCACTATCAAGGGCATGTCTATATGTTATGTGAACAAAAATAGCAATCTGAATAGAGTTGTAATACTGAGATTGTGTCTCATTTTGAGGTTGCAATGTGTAGTTCTCAGCAAAATCAACAACTGATATAATAGTGCCAATGGAAAAAGTCTCCTTGCACATTCTAAATTGTTCATCCAACCACTGAGACCTGTGACTATGTCTTGAATACTTGTAAAAAAGATTTTCCTTGAAGTTTGAAATAAAACTAACCACACAGATATCTTTTCCAACCAATTCACATCTAGAGCTATCACCTCCACTCTTCAATGTGTATTTCACCATTTCATATACCTTTTTTTTTCACTATTGTCTTTCCAAGATCTTGTTTGCACCCCTCATGGAAACATGTGTCAAACTTGGATAAGCCACCGCATTCTGAACACTTCTCATTTAAGCAAACATTTTTATAAAAGAAACAACCATCAAATGTATGACATAAAAGTTGATCTAAAAAGTCTCTTGATAATTTTGGAATCCCACTAGCACCACAATCCTCCAACATTTTTTTACTATGAAAAGTAGAACAGATGGAGCATAATAGTTCATAGTGCATAGAAAACTCAACATGATATTTGCAACATGTAATTCAAATTTTGAGTGGCACACAATAAAATGGCTTCAAAGATTCAAAATCCCTTTGTGATATATGAAGACTTGGATGACTCTCTCTAAATTGTTTGAACAACATAGTATGACTTACCTCCAAATTGTGTTTAGGATGTAGCGTGCAGTCTTTGATGCTAATTCTCAACTTTAATACGTCTTTAGCATTGGGTGATACTCGTGAGTTAGAGTGTCAAAATTGTGTAATTTCTTCCTTCACATAATCGGATAGCTTCTTATCAAAATGTGGAAGTCTCCCACCAAATGCCCATGTTTCATTTTGAAGAGGATCATCAATTTTCTCTCATTCACTAAGTGCTCTTCTCAAAGTAGTATGATTTATTCAAATCAATACAAGTTTGTCTTATATATCTACCCTTTCTTAAATGATGACTTACCAAAGAGGTTGTAATAACCCTTCGAGTAGCTCTGTTATCCTTCGCCCTGCTATTTTTTCCAATGCTATTGAGAGCACTGAAAGGATTCTTCACAATAATGTCATTTCTTTCCAAATTTTTATTGACACAAATCTTCAATTTGGAAATCATAGGTCTCATCTTTTTCATTTTTAATAAGTGCATGAAAAGCTGACATTGCTCTACCACTGTCTTATTGCCAAAAAACATCTGATAGAGTCTTGAAGCCCATAACCAAATGGTTCTTTCTAATTTTTTCCCTTCCAAACTAGTAATAATCATTTCATCAATTTCAATTATCCATTTTGGTGTTTTAGAACCTTCATGTCGATTATAATTACGAGATATGTAAGGTTCTTGTGCATTAGGTTCATTTGCATTGTCATGTTCAACATGGTCAATTATGTAATTTGGATTATGACTTGGTAGCATTTCGTCTTCAAAATTTTCATTCTCTAAATTTTCAATTTTGGCATTATCATTTTCAATAGGTAAATTTTCATTCCCCAACTATACATATTCATTATCTAACTCTATGATTTCACCTTCGACCAATTCATCGTCAACTTGACTGATATTTAGCATACCTTGTCTTTTTTTTCGATGTTCCATTTTGTCCTTTCCCTATATGCCACAATGTCTTCACTGGATATCTTTCTTTTGCATTTAGCCTTTCGACGACTTTTGCTTCCCATTTAGATGACATTATCGAACACCTAAAGTTATATTTTCAAACTTTTTTTGAATGGTTGGGCCCCAAAACGCAACTTTTTGTAAAACCTGTAAAAAAAACTCAAAAAGTGATGTTGTTGACTCTGCAGGGATAGGGAATATATTGGAAATTGATGCCAGTAATATCGGATATCCGATATGTGACATAGGGCCTTATGGAGGGAACCCCGAGTTTGGGATTTATAGTTTATGATTTATCAATTATTCAAGTTATATTACTATGTAAAAATGTATTATAATATTATATATATATATATATATAATAATGTAACGTCAAGATATAACATATAATTTATTAATATATAATAATATATTATGTTATTCTTATTATAATCTATAAATATTATTTGTATTAATATCATTTTTCCTATATTTTTATTAAATATAATAACGTACTATATATTATATATATATATATATGTATGTATGTATGTATGTTATTAATATATATTATTATTATTATCTATAATATATTATTATTATTATGAGTTATGTTATCAATATATAATAATATATTATCTTATTAGTATTATAATCTATAAATATGATATATATTAATATATATGTCCCTAAGCGTCCTAGGACCCCTAGGGACATATTAGAATGCTTAATATGGGTCAAAGGGGGTCATACATTGACCTATGACCCTCTTCGACCCATTACATGACGACATATGTCCCTAGGGGTCCTAGGACCCCTAAAGACATATTAGAATCATTCAAATGGGTCAAAGGGGGTCATAGGTCAAGCTATGACCCCATTCGACCCAATAAATGATGACATATGTCCCTAGGGGTCTTAGGACCCCTAAGGACATAATAGAATCTTTCTTATGGGTCAAAGGGGGTCATAGGTTGACCTATGACCCCCTTCGACCCATTAGATGATGACATATGTCCATAGGGGTCATAGGACATATTAGAATTGTTCTTATGGGTCAAAAGGGGTCATAGGTTGACCTATGACTTCCTTCGACCCATAAGAACGATTCTAATATGTCTCCAAAGGTCCTAGGACCTCTGGGGACATATGTCATCATTTAATGGGTTGAACAGGGTCATAGGTCAACCTATGACCCTCTTTGACCCATACGAACGATTCTAATATGTCTCGAGGGGTCCTAAGACCCCTGGGGACATATGTCATCATTTAATGGGTTGAAGGGGGTCATAGGTCAACCTATGACACCTTTTAACCCATATGAAGCATTCTAATATGTCCCTAGGGGTCCTAGGACCTCTATGGACATATGTCATCATGTAATGGGTCGAAGGGGGTCACAGGTCACCCTATGACCCCCTTTGACCCATAAGAACGATTCTATTATATCCCTAGGGGTCCTAGGACCCTTAGGGACATATGTCATCATTTATTGGGTCGAAGGGGTCATAGCTTGACCTATGACCCCCTTTGACCCATTTGAATGATTCTAATATGTCTCAAGAGGTCCTAGGACCCCTAGGGACATATGTCATCATTTAATGGGTTGAACCTATGAACCCCTTGACCCATAAGAACAATTCTAATATGTCCCTAGGGGTCCTAGTTTAATCGGTCAAAAGGAGTCATAAGTTAACCTATGACCCCCTTTGACCCATATGAACAATTCTAATATGTCCCTAGGGGTCTTAGGACCCATAGGGACATATGTCATCATGTAATGAGTTGAAGGGGGTCATAGGTTAACATATCACCCACTTTGACCCATAAGAACAATTCTAATATGTCTCTAGGGGTCTTAGGACCCCTAGAGACATATGTCATCATGTAATCATAAGAATGATTGTAATATGTCACTAGGGGTCCTAAGACCCTTGGGGATAGATGTCGTCATTTAATGGGTGGCAGGAGGTCATAGCTCAACCTATGACCCCTTCTGACCCATAAGAATGATTCTAATATGTCTCTAAGGGTCCTCCTAGGACCCCTGGGACATATGTCATCATTTAATGAGTTGAAGGGGGTCATAGGTCACCCTATGACCCCCTTTGACCCACAAGAATGATTCTAATATGTCCCTAGGGGTCTTAGGACTCCTAGGGACATATGTCATCATTTAATGGGTCGAAAGGGGTCATAGGTCAACCTATGACCCCCTTTGACCAATATGAATGATTTTAATATGTCCTTAGGGGTCCTAGGGCCCCTAGGGACATGTCATCATTTAATGGGTCGAAAGGGGTCATAGGTCACCCTATGACCCCCTTTGACCTATAAGAATGATTATAATGTGTCTCTAGAGGTCCTAGGACCCCTAGGGACATATGTAGTTATTAATTGGGTTGAAGGAGGTCATAGGTCAATCTATGAACCCCTTTGACCCATATGAACAATTGTAATATGTCCCTAGGAGTCCTAGGACCCCTACGGACATATGTCATCATGCAATGGGTTGAAGGGGGTCATAGGTCAACCTATGAACCCCTTTGACCCATAAGAAAGATTCTAATATGTCCTGAGGGGTCCTAAGACCCCTAGGGACATATGTCATCATTTAATGCGTCGAAGATGGTCATAAGTCAACCTATGACCCCCTTTGACCCATATGAAGCATTCTAATATGTCCCTAGGGGTCCTATGACCCCTATGGGCATATGTCATCATCTAATGGGTCGAAGGGGGTCATAGGTCAACCTATGACCCTCTTTAACCCATATGAAGTATTCTAATATGTCCCGTCATCTAATAGGTCGAAGGGGGTCATAGGTCAATCTATGACCCCCTTTGACCCATATGAAGTATTCTAATATGTCCCTAGGGGTCCTAGGACCCCTATGGACATATGTCATCATTTAATGGGTCGAAGGGAGTCATAGGTTAACCTATGACCCCTTTTGACCCATAAGAACAATTCTAATATGTCCCTAGGGGTCCTAGAACCCCTAGGAACATATGTCATTATTTAATGAGTCGAAGGGGGTCATATGTCACTCTATGATCCCCTTTGACCCATAAGAATGATTCTAATATGTCCCTAGGGGTCCTAGGACCCCTAGAGACATATGTCATCATGTAATGGGTCAAAGGGGGTCATAGGTCAACCTATGACCCCCTTTGACCCATAAGAAGCATTCTAATATGTCATATGTCATCATGTAATGGTCAAAGGGGGTCATAGGTCAACCGATGACCCCCTTTGACCCGTAAGAATGATTCTAATATGCCTCGAGGGGTCCTAAGACCCTTGGCGACATATGTCATCATTTAATGTGTCAAAGGGGGTCACACATCAACCTATGACCCCCTTTAACCCATATGAAGTATTCTAATATGTCTCTAGGGGTCCTAGGACCTCTATGGACATATGTCATCATGTAATGGGTCAAAGGGGGTCATAGGTCAACCTATGACCCCCTTTGACCCATAAGAACAATTCTAATATGTCCCTAAGGTTCATAGGACCCCTAGGGGCATATGTCATCATTTAATGGGTCGAAAGAGGTCATAAGTCAACCTATGACCCCCTTTGACCCATAAGAACAATTCTAATATGTCCCTAGGGGTCCTAAGACCCCTAGGGACATATCTCATCATTTAAAAGGTCGAAGAGGGTCATAGGTCAACCTATGACCACCTTTGACCCATAAGTACGACTCTAATATGTCTAGGACCCCTTGGGACATATCTTGTCATAAAATGGGTCAAAGGGGGTCATTGGTTAACCTATGACCCCCTTTGACCCATAAAAACAATTCTAATATGTCCATAGGGTTCCTAGGACCCCTAGGGACATATGTCATCATTTAATGGGTCGAAAGGGGTCATAAGTCAACCTATGACCTCGTTTGACCCATAAGAATGATTCTAATATGTCCCTAGGGGTCCTACGACACCTACAGACATGTCATCATTTAATGGGTTGAAGGGGGTCATAGGTCACCCTATGACCCCCTTTTACCTATAAGTACGATTTTAATATGTCTCTAGGGACCCCTATAGACATATGTCATCATGTAATGGGTCAAAGGGATCATAGGTCAACCTATGACCCCCTTTGATCCATATGAATGATTCTAATATGTCCCTATGGGTCTTAAGACCCCTAGGAACATATGTCGTCATGTAATGGGTTGAAGGAGGTCATTAGTTGACCTATGATCTCTTTTGAACCATATGAATGATTCTAATATGTCCCAAGGGGTTCTAGGACCCCTAGGGACATATGTCATCATGTGATGGGTCAAAGGGAGTCATAGGTCAACCTATGACCCCCTTTGACCCATAAGAACGATTCTAATATGTTTCGAGGGGTCATAAGACCCTTGGGGACATATGTCATCATTTAATAGGTTAAAGGGGTTCATAGGTCAACCTATGACCCCCTTTGACCCATAAGAATGATTCAAATATGTCCCTAGGGGTCTTAGGACCTCTAGGGATATATGTCATTATTTAATGGATCGAAGGGAGTCATAGGTTAACCTATGACCCCCTTTGACCCATATGAACGATTCTAATATGTCCCTAGGTGTCCTAGGACCCCTAGGGACATATGTCATTATGTAATGGGTCAAAAGAGGTCATAGGTTGACCTATGATCCCCTTTGACCCATAAGAACAATTCTAATATGTCCCTAGGGTTCCTAGGACCTCTACGGACATATGTCTTCATGTAATGGGTCACCCATAAGAATGATTCTAATATGTTTTGAGGGGTCCTAGGATCCCTAGAGACATATGTCATCATTTAATGGGTCGAAGGGGGTCATAGGTCAACCTATGAGCTCCTTTAACCCATAAGAACAATTCTAATATGTCCCTAGGGATCTCAGGACCCTTGGAGGCATATGTCATCATTTAATGGGTTGAAGGGGGTCATAGGTCACCCTATGACCCCCTTTGACCCATAAGAATGATTCTAATGTGTCACTAGGGGTCCTAGGACTCTTAGGGACATATGTCATCATTTAATGGGTTGAAGGGGATCATAGGTCAACCTATGACCCCCTTTGACCAATATGAACGATTCTAAAATGTCCCTAGGGGTCCTAGGACCCCTAGGGACATCTCGTCATTTAATGGGTCAAAAGGGGTCATAGGTCACCCTATGACCCCCTTTGACCTATAAGAATGATTCTAATATATCCCTAGGGGTCTTAGGACCCCTAGGGACATATGTAGTCATTTAATGGATCGAAGGGGGTCATAGGTCAATATATGACCCTCTTTGACCCATATGAACAATTGTAATATGTCCCTAGGGGTCCTAGGACCCCTAGGGACATATGTCATCATGTAATGGGTCGAAGGGGGTCATAGGTCAACCTATGACCTCCTTTGATCCATAAGAATGATTCTAATATGTCTCAAAGGTCCTAGGACCCTTGGGGACATATGTCATCATTTAATGGGTCAAAGGTGGTCATAGGTCAACCTATGACACCCTTTGTCCCATATGAAGCATTCTAATATGTCCCTAGGGGCCCTAGGACCTCTATGGACATATGTCATCATGTAATGGGTCGAAGGGGGTCATAGGTCAACCTATGACCTCCTTTGACCCATAAGAACGATTCTAATATGTCCCTAGTGGTCCTAGGACCCCTAGGGACATGTCATCATTTAATGGGTCATAAGTCAACCTATGACCTCCTTTGACTCATAAGAATGATTCTAATATGTCCTTAGGGGTCCTAGGACCCCTAGGGACATATGTCGTTATTTAATGGGTCGAAGGGAGTCATATGTCAACCTATGACCCCTTTTGACTCATATGAACGATTCTAATATATATAGATTATAATACTAATAATATAATATATTATTATATATTAATATATAATATATTATTATATATTAATATATATAATATATATATATATAATATTTATAGATTATAATGCTAATAAGATAATATATTATTATATATTAATAACATATATATATATATATATATATATAATATATTATAATATATTTTTACATTGTAATATAACTCAAATAGTTAATAAGTTAGAATGTATAACTCAAAAACTCATTTTCCCTCTAAAATCTATGATGATTTCAAATTTCCCTCCAAACATGATCTGATATTCGACTAGGCTTGGTATTTACCAAGCCTACTTGGTCAACCCAAAAGACGTGTTTGAGGAGAGTTTTAGTGATACTTAGGCTTCGGGTAGCCGTCTGACAATGTTATTTTGATCAAAATTGAATGAAACAAAATGATTTTTTTAATATCACTCTCAAGATTCCATCAATATAATTTCTGTCAAATTTTGAGTTTGATAAGTATTTATTAGTTAATTATCAATGAAGGTTATTGTAAAGTGCTGATTGACATACTGATTGAAAAATAGCTATAACTTTCAAACAGTATAACATTTTTAAAATCTAAAAGTTGTGTCACATTCTATGCTTCGCCTAGTGTAAGAAAAAAAAAATTTAATTTGGTTAAATTTTCTATTAGTTAAGGTGGTCAAACACGAGACTTTTTTTTCCGAAAAAGTTTTGGTAAAAAATTCATATTTAATTATTTATTTGGAATAAAAATACTCAAAAATATGCGCCACATCCGAGCATGAGTCTACTTTTCATATCTATATTTATATTAAAAAATAATTATCATTTTATTTTGATTAAGGTGGTTAGACATACACCTACTTTTTATTTTCGCCCTGAAATTTTTGTATTACTGCATTAAAATCCAAACTTTTGACCAATCAAATTTTTTTTCTCCTGATAAGGCCTAGTAGTTTGGAAACTATATTCAATTTCCTATAGATTATTATTTTAACACTTTTTGATATAAAGTCCATAACCACTTTAAAATTATGTGTCAAGTTGACATAACCCTAATTTGCTAATTTTTCATTGCCACTTAAGGCCATAGTTTGGTACACCATGATCCTGCACATACCTGTATGCTTCAACCATAAGAGTAATTGAACTATATAACTCTATCCTAATTTTAATACTAACCATAATCTAATCTTAACTAGAGCCAAAGTAACATTGACCTTAATATGTACATCCTAACTGAACCCTATGTAATGCATAATCTGAAACCTTACTTCAATCCTAAATCTAACTCTAAACCTTAAATACCTAGCTCTAGATAATAAGTTAAGTTTCAAACCTTATATTCCTAACCCTACCATATAGACACTAAATTCTAAATATAAATGTAAACCATGATGTTAGCTACCCATATTCATACCCTAACACTAAACCTAACCAAGTTTTATGAACTCATACCGTAAAATGTTATTTCTAAAACTTAACCATGTAACCCTAATCCTGTAGTTTAAGGCGGTGTATGTATGTTTGAATTGAATGTAAGTTTATTTTCATGTCTATATTAAATTTATAAATTGGTAATTGTTACATTCTCTCAATTATTCACATAGGTTCACATGTCTGAATTGATAACATTATATGAAAAAATCAAGTTAGCATTTATTTTAATTTTTAAATAACAAATAGTCAATCTTTTTGTATTAAACTAAATTCTAAATGATATATCAAATAATAGATTAAGTAATACCTTTATATCAAATGATCTAGAGCTATGTAATGTATATGTATATCACAACAACTTGATTCATATTCAATATATTAAACTTGAAAATTTCCACTATCACCTCGAATAGGCCCCTAGGACTTGGTAAGACAATATAGATCCATTCCTCTCTTTTTTAATTGTTTTTGCTAATGTCACAAGTTGATTTTGTTTTCTATATTTTACATGTAGCATAATAATGAAAATTTTTATTTTTAGCTTAAATATATACTAAATATGTAACATGAAATTTTTACTCAAAGGTAGAACTAATTTAATTGGGTATAAGATAATGTCAAACATAAATTTAATTGAATAAATAAATTGTTCTCATAATTATTATGACTGAATTACTAAAGCTTTGATTTGTACTTATCAAGTATGTCATCATTTTCCTCTTTATTCCATGGAAAATATCATCAATCTTACCATAAGATCTAGTCCATGTGAATACAACCCTAGGTTGACCATTGAACAAATATGTGTTTTAAAAGTAATATTTCCAATGGTAGTGGAAAAATATACTACGATGTACTATTAAAGGTTGTGTGAAAAAATAAATATCAAATTTATGAAGTTTGATAATATAGAATCAAAATAATAGTTGTAGAAGGGATGAAAAATAAAAGAGTAAGGAATATTAGAGAGATAGAAATGAGTACTTATCTTCTAATATACTTATCTATAATAGTCATAGGTATAAATTAACCCTAGGTATAGATTAACCTTCAATTTAAATACCAAACTAGATATAAATCATAGGTAATCCTTAAATCATAGGTATAAACTAAGCCTTAATCATAGGTATAAATTAACCCTTCAATTTATATAACCAAACTAGATAACCATAATCTTGAATAATAACTATAATTCACTTCTTGACCCTAACTCTAACTACAATATTTCCCTTTACTTGTACGTGGCACTATTTCATCCTCAGGTCTACCACAAATTGTGCTTCAACCATAAGAACATTGAACTATATAAGTCTATCCTAGTTTGAATCCTAAACATAATCCAATCCTAGAATTAGAGCCATAATAACCCTAATTGTAATATGTACACTATAACTAAACCCTGACTAATGCATAATCCCAAACCCTTAACCTAATCCCAAAACAAACCATAAACATTATATGTGCATGTAACTAGATAATATAAGTTTGTTTCAAACCTTATTCCTAACAAAATTATAATTAATCTAAAAATTGAAGATTTAAGCCTAACCCTTAAATCCTAAATGCACTAAATTGTAACCTCAATTCTAAATGGAAAAATTTTAATCAAAAATTTTAAATCGTAAATCTTAGCCAACATATATTAATGTTCAATCTAGTAAAACCTAATTTTGTAAATGTTAACACTTTAGAACATTTCGGAACACTTTTGTAAAGTCTACACACAATCATAACACTAATCTTTTTCAAAAACACTACAAATCATTAGCCTAATCTTGACCATAATCTAAATATAATTTGAATTTTAATCCATACCCTAACCCTAACCTATACTTTACAGTTATGTATGTTTATGATGGACAATGTTTCTTTAATCCAAATATATTAAATCATTACCATGAATATTCTCTCCTCTTTTTTTTATATTCAAGTAATTAAAGATTTATTAGATGTATATCGTTTTAAAGATGTATTTACATTGCTATCTTAGAATTATTTTAATTAAATAGTAATTTTGTGAATTTTTATGTTATATACATATATTCAAATTATATTTGATGGACCCACCCCCACTCCCACCCCCTCCCCCACATCTGCCCATGCCCCCTTCATCTCCACCTCCACCTCTACCCCCAGCTCTATGACCACCTAGTCCTCCTCCGCTACCTACCCTAGAGGATCTGCACGAGAGCATGAGGCACAACCTTCATGACCTCATGTAAGATATATCGAGTATTAAATGCGGGGCCCATCCCCCCCTCACCTACTTCACTTTGTAGATAGTATGCAATACATTGTAAAATCTATTGAGCATTTAGACATTGGCATAGATAGCTTCCGAGTATGGAGACAAAAAATGTGTGTCTTCTATTTTGATGGCCTATCTTCTAGAGAGGTCCATAAGCTTAAATTAAATAAAGGACATTTTACAAAATATTTTGTAAACCCAAAGATAGGTCTTGAGATAAGTGAGAAGAAGCCTCATATATCTATTATATGGTGCACACATCCTCGTATATCACAACACTTTTGGGAGTAGTGGTGGATGGTATTTGACCATCCACCACACACTAATCATGAGGTGGCCATGTACTTTCTTAGGAAACTATGGGAAAAGTTTGAATTGGGTTTGAAACCCAATTATTTTGATATTAGACCATTTCAAGGGATCAGTGGAGAGATGCCTTAGGATAGGCCTAGGGAAAAGCTCAATGATAATATGAGGATCATTGACGTCCTTAGCCTCCTGTTCCTCTTCTTGCACCAGTTGTTCCATTGCCTCTCCATCATCGAGTAGTGTCATCTGCTCTTACTTCTATGTGCCCTTTCGGGCAATTTAGTAGACCAGTGGATGTAGGTAACGGATATTCGTCCACTTGGACATGTTTGTACCAGTTGTGGAGGTATATGTAGAGGCCCCCAAAGTGATGTTGATGCAGCACAGGATGGCCATGATGTTGAGGGTGGTGGTTTTGATGATGAGGCATAAACTGCTGATGGTGATGGTAGTGATGATATTGATGTGTCATCATTTGTTGACCTTCTTTGTGGAGAGGGAGAGAGTCAAGAGCAGCACATAAAAATTTAATTTAAATTTATAAAGTACATAAATATACTTTCTACATATATGCATAATTGTATTAACCATATTAATGTATGTTGATTTTCAATTAATAGAGGATGGATGATATTGTTCCTCCTAGGAGACAATATAGTATTTTTTTGAGACCTTTAGATATTGGCATCCCTCATACAGTATGCACTTTGAATTACACTATAAATAATGTAAATTGGAACTAAAATTTAATAACATGTGCTCATTTATTCTTTTTATCTAATTTTCTAGGGATTTTCATCTATTACATAGTTAGATGATTGTATAGGTCTTGATCCATCAACCACTGAGGCACAACCTCAAGTACCTATGGTATGAACTAATGAAGACAATAATTTTTACTATTTTTATGCTCATCTTTTGACCATTTCAGACATGTTGATGATCATCATGGTGGCATATCTCTAGAAAAATATGTGACACTGGCTAGCACTCAATATGATATATATGTTTTTATTTCAAAAAAATGTAGTGTAAATTATGTACTTTTAAATTTGCATACTTTGTAATTCATGTATATATAATTTTGACTCAAGGTTTATGTATCCATGATTTTAGGACTATGTCGCCATGAGTATTGTTGAGACTACATGACTAAGCTAGATGGAGGTATGGACATCATCCTTTCAAGTCAATATTGGTATTTATAAATAATTCATTATGATCTTTATCAAAATTTTAAAATTTATGTATACTATTACAAGACCTCACCACTGCCACATTTAGTAGCTTTGATAGTGCACCTCCTCCTATTATAGAGGGACACCTATCTCACATGGTATTATTTTAAATAAGTACTAATATTTTAATTTATTTGCAAGCTATATTTTGAAACCCATTTCAATTAAGCATGTACATATTATCTTCTCAGGATGTGACACATGATGCCCCCTAGGATGTGTCACATGATGAGACACATCATGTTACGCGAGATGATCCATTTGAGTCCTCTTGGTGTGGAGTAAAGAGGACTACAAATTAGATAGATTAGGTATTTTGGCACCTTTAGATTGTCTTTTTATGACCCATATTGTTTATTATGATACACTTTCATTAGGACAATTTTATATATATAGACTTCATAGATCATGTTATGAGATGTTAGACCATGTTATATATTTTTACGGCTTCTTATCATGCTAGTGTATCTAGTATAGATTATTATGTTATCATGTTGGAAGTATGAACCATTTTGTTTATTGTGGCCTATTTTATTCATGTTATGACACATTTTGTTAGTATATGATACATGAACAATAATTTTAATAAATTTAATTAAATATAGGAACATTAATTTAAACATGTTTGAATGTAAAAGTAATAGAAAAATATAGGAGGTCATTTCTTGAATTGACAAAGAATTTAATATCAACTGCACACATTTAACTTTAAAATAGAAGCAAGCTCCTATCTACAAATTCTATGACTAAATCAAAGATTAGATTCGACCTTATTCTTCTTCTTTGGTCTTGTTATGAATAATTTCAAAGTATTGCCTTCAACTGAATTATAAAATATAATTTTGATATCTATCTTTACTTTTGCAAATTGTATATGAGCTATATTGACTAAGGAGCAGACTATTTTGTATATTGTGTGCTCTTAGACTTCAACCATACCCATTATAAATAGAGAGACCTAGAGACATGTCCTTTCAAGTGACATGTCAAAGGACATGTCCCTTCCAAAACAATCTTTAACTAATCCTAGAAGTCAACAACTTTTCCAAGGAGCAATAAGTTTAAAATTAACTTAACACAAACTGAGTTTAGTTAAATCCAAACTAATCCTAAGTGTAGACGTCGATATCCCTAAGAGGATAATGTAAAGATATTTGGATTACTCTAAGTCATGTAAGAATAGATCAGACCAATCTGTTATCAGATTAGTAAGATTATAAGTTACATATTTAACACTCCCTCTTAACTTGATAATCATATTGAGAGATATCATATCTAGCAACATTAATAAAGATGAACAAGTGAGATTTGATACTCTATATCTATCTGAATCTTCTTAGCATTTAGCATCATAGAACACATGATACAATGTAATATTACTAAACCTGTTGATATGACAAATCATTGCTACTAGTGATAATAGTATTGCAAAAAATACAACATACAGGATAAATCTAAAGAATAATTAAGTTCTTCATTTATCTAAGTTGTGATTCATAGATACTGGTATTCCTATAGCACAACATGATCCTGAGTTAAGATCTACTAGAACATAAGATAAACCCCAGAGAATAATAAAATTCTTCCTTTATACAAATTGTGACTTATAGACATAGCAATGTCTATATCACAATATGATCTTGAACTCATCTAGATCTTACAGTAGAACTCTACTATTTTAGCACATTATCTAAGGGATCATCATCTCTCATAATGTCTTTTATACAAGTTTTCATTATCTCAGAGATCGTCACATCTTAAATAATGAATAAAAATAGTGGAACCCATAACAGTTAATAGCCTGACAAATAAAATTATTTTATTAACAATTTAAAGAATACAAATGGATTACAATTCAACCATACCAAGTCTTCTCCTGAAGTGGTTTATCTTCACTCTAGATAGAGGTTTGGTGAGTATGTCTTCTATCTGATCTATAGTGCAAATGTATTCTAATTTTACAGAATTGCTTTCTACCATATCTCTTACATAATGTTAAGGAATTTCAATATGCTTGGACCTATCATGAAAAACTAGATTCACCAAAAGCTTGATAGAACTCTAATTATCAAAATGAATAATCGTAGGATTCATAGCTTGCCCAAATAATCCCACAAGTAACTTCCTTAGCCAAACTACTTCTCGAGAGGCCATCATTGTTGTAATGTATTCAGCTTCTATGGACCTTTAAGCTACTAAATATTTTTTTCTACATATCAAGATATCATTGCTAATCCTAAACTGAAACAACATCTTGAAGTACTTTTTCTATCTTTAACACTTCCACCCCAATCTGAGTCAGTAAATCTATGCAAATCTAACTCAACTTTCTCATATTTGAGTCCAAAATTAAGAGTGCCTTGTAAGTATCTCATAATATGTTTAACTGCAACTAGGTGAATCTCCTTTGGCTCACACATAAACTAGCTTAAGGAGTTAATAGAATAGAAAATATCAGGTCTTGCATTTGCTAAGTACATAAGGGACCCAATCATCTATTTGTAGAGAGTAGAATGTATGGAAGGTGATTCTACTGCTGCTTCTTTAAGTTTATGTAGATTAGTCTCCATTGGAGAAGAAATAGACTTGCAATTCCACATTCCAAATCTCTTCAAAATATCTAATGTATACTTCCCTTGATTAAGTATGAAACTACTAGAATTCTATCATACTTCCATTCCTAGGAAGAAATGAAGGAGTCCCAAGTCTTTCATCTCAAATTCTCTAATTAGATCTTTCTTGCATTGATCTATAAGATGATCATTAGTTGTTATTAGTAAATCATCAACATATAATATCATAATTACCATATCATCTTTATCTCTTTTATAATATAAATTTGGATCAGCTTCATTCTTAGAAAATCTTAAGCCAATGACATACTTATCAATTCTTTCATACCAAGCCCTTGGAGCCTGTTTAAGCCCATAAAGAGCTTTCTTGAGCCTACAAACAAAAATTTTAGAATCATGAGTTTCAAATCCTTTAGGTTGCTCCAAATATACTTTTTCTATAATCTTTCCATTTAGGAATGTCATTTTTACATCCATCTGATGTACTTTCCATCCCTTTGGTACTGCAATTGCTAGGACTCCTCTTACAAAGGAATATCTGGCGACAGGAGAAAATTTTTCTTCATAATCAATCCCTTCTTTTTGAGAGAATCCTCTAGCTACAAATCTAGCTTTATATTTCTCCATACTACCATCAGCAACATCTTTTATTTTATCTTGGAACAATTTTCCAAACATCATTCTTCATAATAGATTGCTATTCTTCTGTCATAGCTTCTTTCTATGTTGTATGTTTAATAGCATGTGAAGGATTGGTTGGTTCTATTTTGGACAAATCATTCATGTTTGTTGTATAACTATAAAATCTTTTAGGTATTTTTCTTTCTCTAATTGTTCCAAAAGGTTCAGCAAAGTCTTGTGCTTCCTTGACTATTTTAATGGCACAAAGTGGTCTTTGCTTTGAATTTTGAGTTTCTTCAAGATTTAAATTTTGAATTTCATCTTCAATTTCTTCTATGTTTTCCCTCTAAGACTCAGACTCACTATTTCTTTTGGAACTAGGTAAAGGAGAAGGTTCTTTAGAACTTAGGGCTCTTTTAAATGCTAGATCTTCTTCAAAATTACATCCCTACTAAGTTCAATATTTTTCTATCCAAGTATGAAAATCCTATATGCATTAGATGTTTCACTATACCCTACAAAAATACCTTTCCTCCCAGAGGGTTCTAACTTGGTTCTCTTTTCTTTTGGAACCTGGATATATATGGGGCACCCAAAAATCTTAAGATGACTTATATTGGATTTAACCTTAGTAAAGACTTCTTCAGGAGTTTTATCTCTAAGATAAGAGTAGGGGCTTCGATTTTGAATATAGATAGCAGCACAAGAGGCTTTTGCCCAAAGATAATATTCTAGATTTTGATCAAATATCATAGCTCTAGCAATTTCTATAATTGTTCTACTCTTTCTTTCGGCTACCCCATTTTGTTTTGGATTATAAGGAATGGTGTACTCCCTCTTAATTTTTTTTTCTTTACAAACCCTTTCAAAAAAATCTAAGGTGTATTCTCCTCCATTATCAGTTCTAAGAGTTTTTATTTTATGTCCTGATAAGTTTTCAATTAATTTTTTGAATTCTTTAAATCTCTTTAGGATTTCTTCTGATTCTTTGCACTTTAAGAAGTAAATCCATGTTTTCCTAGAGAAGTCATCTATGAACCAAATATAGTACCATAATCCTCCAAGAGAAGGAACAAACATAAGTCCACATAAATCTGAATTAAATAATTCCAAATTTATTTATTTTTCTAGTGCTACCATGAAATGGACTTTTGGTGTTCTTACTCAGTGCACACCCTTTGCATATGCTTGAGTGGTCTTTATTTAGTTTAGGTGGACCAATAACCATCTTCTCCATAGTTGATAAGGTTTTGAAATTTAGATGCCCTAAAATTTTGTGTCATATTTCATTTATGTTTGTAGCTTCATGAATTAAGGCTTGAATAGGTCGACTAGATTTTGAATTCAATTCATACAAATATCCTTTTCTCTAACCAATCAACTTCACTTTCTTGATTGAGGAGTTCTTTGCCCAAGTTATTACTTTACCATCCACAAATGAAACGTTATGCCCATCATCTTCAAGTGTTGTAATTGAGATTAAATTTCTTTTTATTCCTAGTACATAGAGTACACCTTTGAAAAGAAGAGAATATATTGATTTTAGTTTCAAGGTGCAGTTTCCAATTCCTTTGACAGAATGTACTGAGTTATCACCAATGGTAACTTCACCATTAACCTTTTTTGATATAGAGTCTAGTACTTCTTTGTATCATGTTATATATCTAGAAGATCTACTATCAATTACCCATGCTTCACTTGAGATTTCATTTGATAATGGTGAATACAATACACAATTCTCGGGATCATAGTTATCTTCTTCCCTAGTAACATTTGTACAGTTCGCTGCTTGTTTAGAATTCTCAAGACAATTAGATCTGTAGTGTCCAAACTTTTCACATCTAAAGCATTTTATCTTGGATAGATCTTTCTTGGGTTTTCCATTCTTTTGATTTCTCTTTTTCTTCTCGAAATTCTTCTTCTTGCCCTTATAGGAGTTTGTATTAAGAACATGAAGTTCTTCATCTTCTATTTTTCAGTTTCCCTCCTTTCTTTAATTTTCTAGATTCTTCTTGAAGACAATCCCCCTTAAGTCTATTGAAGTTAGGGGACTTATCTCTGGCACTCATTCCTTGTGCAAAAGTTTCCCATGAATCTGGTAATCCATCTATAGCCATTAGTGTTAATTATGTGTCACTAATAATGGTTCCTATACTTGACAGTTCATCTCTAATGCCGACAACCCTTAGGAAGTAAAAATTCATTGATTCTCTTTTCTTTATTTGTATGTGATTTAATTTCCTTTTTAGTGCAAGAACTCTAGTTGCATTGTTGACCTCATATGCATTTAGTAATGCATTCATCATATCAAATGATGTTTGATGTTTTGTATGCATGGGTACGATATCATTTTTTACTCCATCTAATATGATTTGAATGGCTTTCCTATTTCCTTTGCTCCAAATAGATTTATGAAATTCAACTGGAGGTTATTTGGATACTTTATCAATAAATTATTTTACTTCATTTTCTTCAAGAATCATAATTATTCTAAATTTCTAGGCATCAAAGTGTTCTTTCCCATCAAACTTGTCCTCAATTTGATTGTGTATTCCATTGAAGGTAGGAGAAAGGTGTTAGATATGTTTAAGGTCCGATTACTAAATTTGCAAAGCCTAGGTTCGACTACCAAAGCTCTGATACCATGTAAAGTTTCTACAAATTCTATGACTAAATTACAGATTAGATTCAACCTTCCTCTTCTGCTTTGGTCTTGTTGTGAATAACTTCAAAGTATGGCCTTCAATTGAATTAGAAATATAATTCTGATATCTGTCTTTACTTCTGTGAATCATATATGAGTAGTATTGACTAAGGAGCAGACTATTTTGTATATTGTGTACTCTTAGACTTCAACCATACCCATTATAAATAGAGAGACCTAGGGACATGTCCTTTCAAGGGACATGTCCCTTCCAAAATAATCTTTACTAATCCTAGAAGTCGATGACTTTTCCAACGAGCAACGAGTTTAAAATTAACTCAACACAAACTGAGTTTAGTCAAATCCAAACTAATCCTAAGTGTAGACGTTGATATCCCTAAGAGGATAATGTAAAGATATTTGGATTACTCTAAGTCATGTAAAAACAAATCAGACCGATCTATTATTAGATCAGTAAGATTGTAATTTACAGATTTAACAATTGATCTCATATATTATTAAAAAAAGTGAAGTCATATAAATTTAAAATAGGTGAAGTCATATATATGTAACACAATGTGAAGGACATAAATAGAAGTCAACTCTTGTTTTTAAATGTTTGCATGTTTCGATTTCAAAATAAAATATTAGTTCAACAGATTTCTTCAAATGACATCTTGTAAAAATAAAATTTCAAAAAAAAAACACAATTTGAAATGTTAATAAAAGCATAAATTAATAAGACCTATATGTATTATGTAAATATGTGTAATGTATGTACTCACTATGTGTAATTGCACAAGATGTTGATGTTGGATCCACCTTAAACATTTAAATTTGCATAAATTGTACTTGAGACCTAAACAAGAGGTTAAGTTCTCTAATTTGCTATTGACAATGCATACATACATTTAAATTATATAAGTACATATATAAAAATAGCACAATAAAGAAAAACTTACATGTGTGTACTTTGTAGTCATCTTACTATAGCATTTGCATTCTTTGTCTTTTGCAATGCATCTATGATTGCCTCATGCTCATCCATTGAAATTGTCCAATACCTTATTAACAGGTCTTTCTTTGAATCTTTCTAATTTGATATTTATTGCCACAACCAAATGAGAATAGTGTAGAATATTCTTTTCTGATTGGTAGTCTTCAAATGTTGGTAAATCATTTATTCTTATTAGGTATATATGTAGCCAAGTGCTAGCTACAACAATAGACCCAATTGGATACTTAAAACCATCATCATCTACTTGATGACATATCAATTTTTTCTTAGGTTCCACACATCTAGCTAGCCAATCCCCAATCTGTTTGTCGTTATCATTAGGTGCAAGAACAACATAAACATGTCCTACAAGATAAGATAAAGTACATAAACAATTTAATCACGTGTACATAAATAAATAATATACTAATGACATGTACATAAATAAATAATATGACCACAGTCTTCTGATGCAAATGTAACATTTGGGCCTTCATTTACTATATCATCTTGAAAATGTGTATTAGTAGGTCTAATGATTTATGTTGTCAATCTTCAACCCATTATGTATTCTCACATTCTTCACATTCACCTACAAGACAAAACTGACAAAAATAAGCAAGCTCCCTAGTCCATATAGTCCAAGTGTTAGAATCTGAACTCCTAAATGAATGTCATTTAGTTGACTCGCTAATTGTCTCACAGTCATATCTTGAAAGGATAATTCTTCTCTTCAACTAGGTAGAAGAGATGTCTGATTGTAGAGTTCTGACTTGATCCTGTGTATAAATATTTGTTACACATTCCACAATCTCATGTCTATTTTTGAATTTTTCTTTTTCCTCAAATTTTAATTACTCTCTTCACACATGCACCAACACCATCATGTTCTCCTTTACCATGTCCAGCCTCAAAAAAAACTCCACACATGTTGGATATTAGTTTTCCTATGTGTCCTACTCAACCAATAGAACATTCTAGCGTTCTTGAATTGTCTTATATAATTATCTAACCATATCCAATATTGTGTCATTTGAATTTGTCTCTCTTAAATGATCATAAAAGACCTTGAAACAATATTGGACAAACTCAGATGAATGAAGTTTATTATCACTCATATAGAAATGGTACTCTCTAAATACATTATGATCCTCCTCTGTACTATCAGGTGCATGCCTCTAAACTATATGAACAAAAATTGCTATTTGCATTGAATTGTAATATTGTTCTTGTACCTCATCTTGGGGTGCAAGTGTGTGGTTCTCTGCAAAGTCAACAACTGAAAGTATAGCACCAATTGGAAACATATTCTTACATATGCAAGATTTTTCATCAAACCATCTAGCATATTGATAATGTTTAACATATTTTGGCATGATCACACTCTTAAACTCATCCATAAATGCATGACAACTAACTTTATCTGTAACTAGATCACACCTTCTTCCAATCTTCCCATCCTTTAATCGATATTCAATAGTTTTGAAGCTTTTTACATCACCTAATTGTTGTCCAAAAGTAGTCAAAGAATTTCCATGCAAGCATTCATCTAACAAAGAAAGGTTGCCACACATATCACATGTACCAAAAAGACATGCATTGAAAAGAAAATATTGGTCATTAGGTGGCTTACAAAATAAACCTAATATGAAATCCTTTATAGTTTGAGGTGGTATTTTTTATACCACATTCCTACAACATTTCTTTACTATGCATGGTACCACATATAGATCGAAGTACATCATAAGGGTAATGAAATTGAACATGAGTTTTACATTTGATTCTTTCCTTGTTAATCCTTACATACCATGGCTTACACTTTTCAAAAGATCTTTGACTAATGGTAATAGTTAACACCTTATCATCTAAAAATTTTCTAAACAATTCAGTTTGAGTCATGTGCATTTAAGGTGTTTAGGATGTGGATCATGAATTTTTGAGCCAACTCTCAATTTAAAAACATCTCTTGAATTAGGTGATATTCTTGCATTATCATGTCAAAAAAAATTAACCAAACTTTTGACTTCACTATTAAGTTTCATATCAGATCTTGGGAGTCTACCACTACAAGTCCACAAACTATTTGTTGGATCACATTCAAAGTTAACCCTTCTCTTTATAGCTCTTTCTAAAGTTTTATGACTCGCATTAAGATATCCACTTATGTTACTAATCAATCTTTTGTCAATAGTTGATTTGTTAACTAAAGTTGTTGTTATTACTCGTTGTGCCACATTCTTATCTTTAGAGAAAATTCTCTTTCCAATAACATTAAAGGCACTAGCAACAGTGGATACAACTTGTTTTAAATACTCTTTTTCATTCTTGGGTTTTGCATACATTCCTAACCTTTTCATTATTTTTTGCATTTTAGACATATTAATTAGTTGCAACATCAACTGATATTGAAACCCAAACTTCTTATTATAAAAAAAAATGTTTATATAATCTATTAGCATGTGTCCTAATCTATCTCCACAAACCATTCCATGAAGATTATCTAGCACATCATTAGAAAAATGAAATTATGTTCACACACTTCAGTATCATTCAAACATATTCCTTTAGTACTTGTTTCCATGTCTACATTCAAATAATTCTTATTTTCAATTGGCATTTCATTTTCAATGTTATTTGAAATTTGGATCTCATTTTCATTTTTTCTTGGTATTTTTTTTGGGGCTTGTATTTCCATTAGAGTTTTTTGTACATGATCATTTGACAATCTATTCTCATGAAGAAAACCTAAAGCATTTAAATTGTAACCTTCTTCTACAAAATCACCGATTTCATCACGAGAAAAAACTTGAGGGTTTGGAGACACACATGTATTGAATGTTTGATTAGAATGTGCACCTAAATCTCCTTATATTGGGTTCTCTTCTTCAGCCTCTTTATCCATCATGGTATCCTCAATGTCTTTCTCTTCTGAAACAATATTTGAAATCAAAAACTCAACATTGCTCAACTCTCTAATTCTCTATCTTTACATGTCATCAATCTTCACACAATTCTTTTGAAGTTAAAAAATAAAGGGAAAAAGTTAAATTTTGATTAAATTATGGTGTCCATACACAAGAAATTTTAGAAATTAGCTTAATCGTCAATTAAAAATTAATTTAAAAAATATTTATTAAAAAATTAAAAAATATATATTCTCATCAATTTTTGGTGTGTCGGGTAACTTCTTTTAAAAGGATTCACAAAAAATCATTTAGTTGTTTCAAATTATGGTGTTCGTACACAAGTGTGGTATGGTCCTGAAACAGGCATTGAAAAAATGGGTTTTAAAGATCCATACCAAAAATAATAATTTATCATATGGGTATACAAATAAATTACATACTCAAAAAGGGTATTCCTAGCACTACAATTTTTATTTTTGAAGTTTTTTATATTTAATCTCTAAATGTCTCAAATTTTGGCATTAATTGAAGATATATTTCAAAAATAGGAAAAACACTTCCACTTTTTGGCTAAAAGTGAGACCCGACTTCTTGCATTGACCCATATGTATATATGTGTGAGTGTGTCTTTGTGTATATACATGTGTGTGTGTGTGTGCGTGTATACATAAATATGTATATATACATATGTATATATACATATGTATATATATTTATGTATATATGTATGTGTGCATATGTATATATGTGCATATATGTATTTATCTATACATATGTACATATATGTGTGTGTGTGTGTGTACACACACACACACACACACACGTACATGTGTGTGTGTATGACCTAGTTGTTACATTATAATAATAATATATTGTCTCTAGAGTATAATAAAAAAATTAAGTGGCATTCTCATTAAGCAATCATCATGCATAATCGCTTTTTCGAAATCACTAAAATCAATGAAGATCTGTTACCAAGACTGATGACAGAAAAATAATATTAATAAAACATAATATTTATCATTTTTTATATTATGATTATATTAATGTTGTTAAGAATTATTTTTTAGTATACTATAATCAATATAATATTATTGTGCTAACTTATGTTATCATTTATAATTTGACCTAGGCAATTTATTAGGGTATAAAACAAATATATATAAGGAATGTTCACAATATTAAAAGTTAAGTATCTTATTCCTAAAATAACTATTTTGTTCATAAATTTAATTGTCTTACTATATAATTATATTTAAAATTTGATTATCTTACATTTCTTTTGTCTTTCATTACACCTTGCAATTCTTTCTCACACAAAAAATATTAAACATAGGTCTTTTTCTATTTATACTAAAACCATTCCTAGTTTTTTATATTGTATCATCTAAGTGGTACACTTATTGTTTTCTTTATGTATTCAAGTTTGAGAGTTATATTGAACAACCTTAGCCCAATCATTTACCCTTGTAAGGATCTATAGTCAACAAGGGAAACAATCTAAACACAAACCTTTGGATCCATTGCTTAAAGATAGGTTGTGATTTGAAATGTTTCTTCTACGAAATTTTTTGTAATATCCTCTTCTTCTATTGAAAATATATTCAACTAGTTAATTTGTAAATTCAAAACCTTCACAATAAAAGTAGTGCCATCTTCCAAAATTAACTTAGATGTTGATCCAAAAACATATGCCAAGCAAGTTAGATTCATCAAATCTGTCACTTGTCATGGCAAGCTCTTGTTGTTACAATTTTTTCATGTTAAAATCTATTGGATGATAAGCATGTTTTTTGACAAGGTGTCCAAAATAACTAAAAACAAGGTGATGCAATCTTCAATTCCCCTTTGTGAAAGATTTATTAAGTGTGACATCTTAACTAATCTATTGAATAGTAAGATTAAGAGATGATAATCTCCTAATGTTAATTCAAGTCTATGATCATTACCTATATGCTATGAATGTTATATGCATTATTGATTTTCATGAGAGATGATTTTGTGTCAATATAGATCTTAATAGATTTATCTTAATCTTACATAATTGAATTATGATAGCATAAAAAATTTAGTACACTATGGAAACACATAATAAGAAATATATCCTAAGAGATGATAAAAATAATAATTAATGTTTTGTGTTTCCTTTCTATTGTTGCACTTGTATTTCCATCTAAACAATAATGGGATAAAAAATTAAAATTAAAAATACATAGATTAACTGAATTCTTGTAGATTTTTAATTTTAAAAAGTGAATTCAAGTGAAAAAATATTAAAATTTCAAAGTTCAATAGTTTTGTTTAAAATTGTTTTTAAAAAAAAAACTAAAAACTAAAAAGTTCAATAGTTTAAACATTTAATATAGCTACTAGAATGAATTTAAATTTGTTCTCAATAAATACATTAATAGCTAAAAGTTAAACGCTATACTTCTTTCTTCATCCTCCAAATTCAGTTGGGATTAGAAAGTTTTTTAAGCCATTTGGACAAGCCAATTTTGCTATTATCCTACAGCCATGGTGTTCTATTACAGCAGTGCACTTTGAAGCACTCTGGTTTCTGTGGAACCGTTCAGATGCCTTGTTTATGAATCCAACTTTTGCTTCTGCAAACAATTTTTGGAAGCATTAAGTCAAACCATTCACATGCTCCTACACTGTGTGTGTATATTTATCAGGGCAATTGCAATGCTAACATTTGGCCAAATCCTTTCCTTGATCCTATAGTCCAAAGCTCTCATTTTGGCAAAGATTGTGGAGTGTAGCTTTACATCTGTGAATTATATTTCATTGAAAGTTTGCAAATCCTTCTCATATCATTGAGGCATTCTGTCAAACTGTACAAGCTTCCACATTTTACATCTGTGCCCTATTTGAATGCTCCCATTTTGGCATAGGCCACCTGCAAATGAAAACTGTTTGGATTACAAACCTATTTGTTGTAGTCAAAATCTACAGTCGGGAAGAAAACAACTTGAAAATTTTGAACTTTGCACGGGATTAAGGCAACAAGAACGACAATCAGTAACAACAAACAAGATGAGTTTGAAAATCCTATCCACATGTAAGGGAACTAGTGCTTCATCAATGGCTGCCAGCATGTCAACAATTTTTGCGACCATAGAAAATGAAGTATTCATCGGAAGTTGGGGCTAGCAGCATATGACAATGACGACTCCCACAGTTTTCAACCTATAATAACCTATGGACCAAGGCAGGGGTCCCATGAGGGGGGCTACAGGTCTATTTTTAACGTACAAGAAGTCCCATAAGAAAAAAAAAATCAGGTACAAGAGGTCCCATAAGAAATTTTTTGAGGGGCTACAAGGTTAATTAGAATCTTTTCTTTCATAATACGAGTCCGACTTTTTTAGGAAGCAGATGAAAATGGGGTAGGGCTGGAAATAGCCCCACCAACTTAGGGAAAAATCTAGCCATTTGTACTTCAAAACTTAAAAATCCTTTAACATAAAATAAGTTTTAGAAAGTTTTTCCTTAAATTTGGGAGCTGAAACTTTAAAGTGAAACAAATTACAAAATCCATAGGACCGCTTTGCTTATAAATTTCCTTAAAAATCTCATCGGGTGCAACTCTATTGTTTTTTTAAGGAAGCTGACATCCATGGGACCCCAACCTAATGGGTTTCAGTAGCTAAGTTCTATAGATCTATAATTTGGAAATATTGAAATCTTGAAGTTCTATAGGTCTAACATTAGAGACAAACAAATTCCCGCAATTATGCATAACAAGGGCTCCAGTCCCTACCTTATGCTAGGGTTAGAAGATAAATTATTTTTATTTTTAGTTATTCATTTTATTTTGTTTGAAATATAATAATACTCTAGAAAATATTCAGAATATGGTAAGAAATGAAAGGGAAATATATTGATGTTTTAATGCTTAAACTCAATATCGTAGTAAAGGAAATTTGTTCATAGATATTGAAACAAAAGCTTAGGAAAAGAAAAGAAAATCATGATCTAATGTTAAAGTTTATATTGTAAGGAAAGATTTTGTCATATTTGTATTCTAAATGTTAGAATTGTAAGTAATGATTTTACTTTTGAAAACTAGGGCTTAGTATATGAGACTTCAATTTTAGAAATTAAGATAATGGATTTGTGGGATACAATAGTTATAAGATTGAAGATATTGATTTCATATACAATTCTTTTTAAATACATTAATAAAAATATATATTTTACTAATTAGAAATATTCCAACAAAAAGAATAAAAATTGAAAACTACATTGTTATATAATAATAATAAAAAGATCTCTAAAGACCAAATATACAAAAGTTATCTATCAACTAGATCTAATTCTTAAAACCTTAACATGGATTTTTTTTATATGATAGAGTTGGTTAAACACCTATAACAAATATTTGTACTAGAGTGTTCCAAATCAAAAACATTTTAATATTAAGTCACCATTTTTTATGACTAGGGGATAGAATCCAATACGAGCACCCTAACTTCATGTTTATCAAAATCTTATGTGAAAATTTCAAAAAA
Source organism: Cupressus sempervirens (assembly GCA_028749045.1). Taxonomy (NCBI): domain Eukaryota; kingdom Viridiplantae; phylum Streptophyta; class Pinopsida; order Cupressales; family Cupressaceae; genus Cupressus; species Cupressus sempervirens. Next base: position 166,793,828 of record CM053792.1, on the reverse strand, counting down.
AATCAAAAAATTTACAGCAACTTACTTGGCAAGTCATCTACTTATAACTAAGGTTTCAAATCCACATCATCAATTATGATGTCACATTGGCATGTTTTTTGTCAAGTTGTCCAAAACAACCCAAATAAAAAGTGAGGCCAATGGTCATGCAAAAAGGGTTCTCATACTTGCACCGCTGATATGGCATCACATCATTGGTTGATTTTTATAACTAAGGGTACATTTCATTCAATTATGGGTGGTTATTATTGTACTAACAACTTTAATGTCACAATTATTGGTACAATATTGTCAAAAAAGTTGGGCATTAAGATAATAAATATGGATATTAAATCATTAAGTGTGGATATCAAAAGAACAACTTCTATCACAACCATCGGAATGCGGTCAATTATTGGGTCCTCTCCCCTAGTTGTCACATTTGAAGTATTGCACTATTACCAGGTTGTGATTGTATCGAAAGGCGGATCGATTTCAAAATAGAACTAATTTTACCAATATTGTTGTTGAATAAATTGTACATTAAATAATGAATTTTGTACATAAAATTCTATCCAACACAACTTAATTAAATTGATGGGAAATCTTTTTTAAAGTACAGAGAATTTACTGCAATTATTAGACACATTACTTATTGGTGAATTTGTTGCACATTAAATCTTAATGTTCTTTGTAAATTAAATTGGATCCTATGCTATTTAATCAAGCCTTTTCTTCGATTTTTCTAATTTAGATATCACAGAAGCACATCTACAGTACCAACAAAAATGTTACCTACTTGAAACCCTACTCCTCTCCAACTTAATGCACGACTAGTCTATGCTTGCACATTTGTCAAGCAGAAAACAACAAACTGTTATAGAGTAACATGCCTTAGGATATGTTGGTCATCTATGCACATACTGTACTAACTATAGACAAAGCACATAACTGTTCTGGAACACTCCACGCGCACATAACTATTTGTAGATGTATGCCTACAAAATTTAAGTTTTAAGGACTTGGGTGTATGTGATTTGTTTGAAATTTGAGTTAGCATTGTTTCTCTATGATGTCTCAAATACTTGGGATATTACTCTATGAGCAATTAATCCTAATAGACATTCATCATTGTCTGTTTTTAGGTATTTTTGAAGGACTCTGATTTCCTTCAAGCTACTAATGTAGTGCAAGGCAAGAGAATCCCCAAAGGAGATGTCCTAGCCCCCAACAAATAAACACACAATGGAAACACAACACAAGATAACAACAAAGCAAGATTTGATACCAAAACACAACTCTTTATTCATATAATAACTATTTACATGCAATATGCCTGATTGCAAGGCCTTCCAGGTTACAGCCAAATACAACAGCAATTACAATAACAATTCTGCAAAATCCCTCAAGATTTAGCTCACAATACTAATCCCAGCTAGTCTGGATATGTAACATAACAACAATTTGGTAGAAACCTCCAAGATCTCAACTTGTGCTCATAAGCCACCAAGCAACCTCCTTGTTTCTAAACCACAGCCACTAGCCCTTCTCACCAACTCGCAACTCCACCACAATCCTACTATAAACTGCCTCACATTCGGTGCTTTGTCCACAGACTCAGGAAAACTCGCCTTGCAACTACTCTCCAAACTCGCTCCTCCGAAATGAATGAATCACTTAAAGACTCCATAAGACCCCTTACTTATACACAACTAAGCCACAAGTCAGCCTAGCAATTACAAATTAAATAAACCCTTGCATTAAATGCATATTTAAGCCACAAGTCAGCTCACAACAAACATTAAATACAAAACATCAACCCTTGCGTTAATTAACCCGCAGTTAACACACGATAACTACACAAAAATACTTAGGACAAACCCCAAGTTTACGACATAGATTTAATGCACATAGAAGAGATAACCAAGACCACACATAGGTCTACACAAACTCCCAGATTGATCCATATCACGATCACACGCTACATGCATTAAATGCACCAAGATCTCTAGTCGACACCAACAAACTGTCGAGTGACAACAAACTCCTAAGCATCGCCGAGCTCCAAGACCATGCTAAGCTCCCAAACCATGCCGAGCTCCCAGAGCATGTCGAGCACCAATCCTTCTTCGACTGAGTACCAGTCCAAGCACCCTCCAAAGCAACTATTGAGCCTCCTCCCATGAACTCCAAAGTAGTCACTGAGAAAACCTAAGATGCTCTTGCATCAGACTCCCTAGGTAAATAGAAAAGTGTGTCTCACACTTTAATGCCCAAAAAAGATCAATAACCATCTTCATCTTCACCAAAGGCTTCCACTCCAACAGGGACAAGAAAACCAATCTGCACATCATCCACATTTGCATCATTCTATCAAACACCAGAATCTCAATCATCCAATCATCATGCTCACTCCTAGGAACAAACTGAACATAATGTTTCATCAGTAAATCCATATCCACATCAACTAGTGAATTCACACCAGTAACAAAAAACTCCATATCAGCAACAAAATGTAGATCTTCATCAATACATTCCAAACTCTCAACACCAACCATCTCATTGCTCACAACAAGACGCTCTCCAACATACAAGTCGCCACCAACAAAAACTAGATCATCCACAACTAAGTGCTCTGCAATCTCCATGTCAAACTCAACCAACTGATCATGAAAACCAATCTCCATCCCAACATCAACAAGGTTAGGAATATCCTCGGCAACAACCTTCAATTGCTCAACAGGTTCTATATCGAACTCCACAAATTGATCAACAAAACCAACCTCTTCCACCTCGATCTTGTTATGCCATCTTCTCTCTCGAACAAGTCTTCTAACCGGCCAAACAAATCTCTTCCAGATCAGTAGACTCCAACTCCACAAACATCTACGGAATTCTTTCCTCATCCCGTCCTTAACTCAATCGGCCAAACTAGCTTCAAACCGAGTAGACATCTCTGAAAGTTTCCTCTCCACCACATCACAAAGATTCGTAATCATCCTAGGGTCCAATCCTCTCAGATCCATCTTCCAAGATTTTCATAAACCCTCTGCAACAAATCCTTCCTACACACCTTGTGATAAAACCAAATTGTTTGCAAGTCAAATCGCAACTTGCCACCTCGCACAAACAATCAAGAACCAAATCACAAGTCCAAGAATACGGATCTGCAATACACATTAAGAAAACTCTCTATGATCATGCCTCAATGAGATCAACCTTCCATCTTCACATCCATTGATCCATCTGCAAGCCCTCTACAATTGTAAGTTAGAACCACAATTTACCACCTTGCAACCAAGAGATCTAGGACTCCAGAAAGAAAATCTACCACCAGATCAAGATCTTCATGGATCAACTTCTCCAACCCAAGTCCTGGTGCAAACTGCCTGAACTTCGACGATCTATCTACACACTCAGAAACAACCTTCGCAAATAAACACAAAGGAAACACGACACAAGATAACAACAAAGTAAGATCTGATACCAAAACACAACTCTTTATTCATATAATAACTATTTACATGCAATATGCCCGGTTGTAAGGCCTTCCGAGTTACGACCAAATACAACAACAATTACAATAACAGTTCTGCAAGATCCCTCAAGATCTAACTCACAACACTAATCCCAACTAGTCCAGATATGTAACATAACAACAATCTGGTAGAAACCTCTAAGATCTCAACTTGTGCTCGCAAGCCACCAAGCAACCTCCTTGATTTTAAACCGTAGCCACTAGCCCTTCTCACAAACTAACAACTCCACCATAATCCTACTGTAAACTGCCTCACATTTGGCACTCTGTCCATAGACTCAGGAAAGCTCGCCCTTCAGCTACTCTCTAGACTCACTCCTCCAAAATGAATGAATCGCTAAAAGACTCCATAAGACCCCCTACTTATACCCAACTAAGCCACAAGTCGGTCTAGCAATTGCAAATTAAATAAACCCTTGCATTAAATGCATATTTAAGCCACAAGTCAGCTCACAACAAACATTAAATACAAAACGTCAACCCTCATGTTAACCCGCAGTTAACACGCGATAACTACACAAAAATACTTAGGACAAGCCCCAAGTTTACAACATAGATTTAATGCACATAGAAGAGATAACCAAGACCACACATAGGTCTACACAAACTCCCACATCGATCCATGTCATGCTCACACGCTACATGCATTAAATGCACCAAGAACTCCAGTTGGCACCAACAGACTGCCGAGTGATAGCAAACTCCCAAGCATCGCTGAGCTCCAAGTCCATGCCAAGCTCCAAGACCATGCTGAGCTCCTAGACCATTCCAACTCTTAGAGCATGTCAAGCACCAGTCCTTCTTCGACCAAGTACCAGTCCAAGCACCCTCCAAAGAAACTATTGAGCCTCCTCCCATTAACTCCAAAGTAGTTACCAAGCAAATCCAAGATGCTCCTGCATCAGCTACCATTGAGGCTAGGGCATTGGTATGGCAAAAGGGTCTAATTCGAAAGGTTGGGCTTTGCCCTGGCATTAGTGGAAATACTTATGCTTTTCTTGCCCTTTATCGTTCAACAAAAGATAAACTGTATCTTCATCGAGAAAAAGCATTTGCTAGCTTTCTTTATAGTAATGGGAGAAGCCCCATTGCATCTAGTCAGATAAATGGTGGAGATCATCCATATCCTTTATTTGAGAGCCTAGGGAGCACTGCAAACTTAAGATTTCATATGATGAAGCCTAATGAAGCAAGGCTTCCTGGTTTTGAGTTGTATAAACTTGAAAGTTTAAACTATGATTGAATACCTTACAAATGTGTACATGGCAATGCAATTATTTACATGGTCCTCTTCTTAGTAGCCTTGGTTTTTAGTGCACTAGATTTGTATTTGTTGAATGCCATGGAATGGATGTGTTGTACAGATGGGCCAGGGGGTTGTGTTTGTGCTGCAACTTAGTGATGTCAGGAAGTCATCCCGAAAAGATTGGTGCCACAAATGTTGCTGCTCAAATGTGCAATAAGGGTTACAATGTTCTTAGGACGTAATCGATGGTGCTTTTGCACAGATTTTTTTGTGGTTACGAGGGGTATGCATACTATTTCTGCACAGATTTTCTTTCAAGCATGGATAAGAATGGGGTGATTGCATGAGAGGAAGGAATGTTTTTGGGCAAACAACAAAACAGGATCAGGATTTTTTCTGGGAAAGTGCAGTGCTTGATGTTATTATCAACCTCCATAGCAGCACAACATTGCAGAAACAACCACTTGATGCTTCCATACAACCACTTAGATTTTTTATATACTTTTGATAATTTTAGAAGAACATTCCCAGAGATTTATTTTTCCTCTAATTTTTGTGTAAAAAAATTAATTACACCTCTGGCAAAATTGTTACATGGCAAATTAGGAATCACTGATTGAAAATTAATTACCAAATAAAATAATTTTTAAACTTTAGAAACTCACTAAAATTAATTTAAAAATAAAATGATTTTTGAACTTTACAAACTCACTAGTTTTGATTGTAAAAATTAATTGTGATGGCCATTAGTTCCCTGCCTATGGGACTAAAAAGTCACAATTGTCCTCTTTTTCATCTGACACTGTTTAGTGGATTACAAAAGAATGTGCACCAACAATGTAACAATTTAAGTGAAATGTTGATTTTCTCAGTGCACTTCATTGATAAGCTCGGAAAAGAGAGCATATTTTTCAAACAAATCAACCAGAACACCTTCCTTCAACATACTGCCAACATTTGTCCATTGTTAGATTTATCAAAAATAAATTAACCTTTACCAGAACAAAGAACCATTTAAAACTTGGTATTCACAACTTTAAAAAAGAATCAACATCATATTGTAGTCCTAGCAGACCAAACTTCCAAAAAAAGCTTGGTGCATCAATATTATAACATTTTGATATGAATTCTCCACCAAAACAGCCAAAAAAATAAAACATAAAAAACTTGAATGCTATTTTTCTTAGTTTTCTTCTGCTAATATATCTTTAAGTAGAATATCACATTTTATTATCCAATCCATATCTGTAATTTATACTTACTGCAAATAGGAATGCCTTCTTTACGACAACACCACCCCAGCTCATCTCACAAAGCTTATAACAGCAGCAGCATCTTATGTGTTGCCTCAACATCCGGCCCACTTCTGTGCACAAACAGATAGATTAAAAGAAAAGAAAATATAGCTTACTACAACATGGAACCACTTATGACATAAAAGAAGAGAAATGTATTTGAAACTTAACGAATCTATGCCAATGGCATAATGCAGTTCTAATTTTCAATCAAAGCTCAGGGCATGTATATTAAAATATTTTGTTATGGATAATGGAACCAAAACAGAGAAAAATTACATATTTGCACTTTGGATATTCCCACGCTTAAGTGTACTAAGATCAAGTACTTCTACTCAAACGTATATCTGCTTAAAGTAAGTTTATCGATGTCCTTAGATTGATTCATGAATCCCGTTAGGTTGATTTATGAATCCTTCTGCCAACTAGAATAAAGCTTTTAGAAGTATTTACCAAAATTAAAGACAGAAAATTAATAATTAAAAAATATGACTTGGCACTAGAAACTATAATATTAGCTCACATAAACACAGTGTGATAGATCTACAAAAGCAAAATGATAATCAATTAGTTCTCAGTAAATTATTCCTGATTAAATTAGATCGCACTTGGCTCAGTATCATATATCATTCTGAGCATATGAATACATAATCCATCTTTATAAATTGCTGATAACTTTGAAATACACAAGGAATTAAAAATTGAACATATGGACTGTATATTCATGTTTCAAAAAACTGTAAATTGGAAGCTTGATGGGTCTAGAAAGAAAGATTCCTTATTGAATACAAAATATCTTTCACTTAAAGGATGCTAGAAACAGATACATTGTCACAAACCAAAAAATGATTTGCTGTTGAAAAAATCAAAAGTGCAATGCTTCTGAAATAGTACTACGATTAAATTTGGGATTCAAAGTGAACGACCTCCTTTAACTGTTACAGAAATTGATTTGTTATTAAAAATAAAGAAGGAAATCACTGCCAAAACTTACATCTGCAGCAACTACAGAAAGATGAATTCCTAACAGGTTACTCAAGAAATTCAGTCTGCAATAGAACCAGTCAAATAGAAAAGATACAGTACATGACTTCTAAACCCAGGAGCAGGGATCTATAACAAAAAAAGTAAGGTTTTTCAATTCTAAAGAATTGAATTTAAATGAATGCAGATTGTGCAGCTTGTAAGAGATGGTCATATCATAAAGCATTATCAACAATTATTTGTGACACAGAATAATTGGACTATCCACTCTGCCTGTTTGAAAGCAATGACTAGGATGGAATACTTGTCATTACCTTGGGTATTAAGGAAAGCTAGCTTGTGCAAATCAAAACCAAAACTACAGCACGAACAATTTGCTACTTTGCCAAAATATGAAAATTTCTGTAATGGAAAAAAAATTATTCTCCTAGATGCATAGGTAACTTGTACAAGAAATCTTTGAAATATTTTAACTACTCTAACATGATACAAGTAACTAAAACAAAGATAGCTTGTGTCAATGGTCACCTTCAGAGAACTGCTTCTTTAAAAAGCTTGAAGTTTTAAAAGGATACATGATAGTAGCTCCGCAGCTTCATCTTGTTCTTAGAACATGTTCAGATTGGCTAGATCCCCTGTTGGTACAGCAAGCCCCATATGACCACTGTCAGCATCTGGAAGGCAATCATCGTCAAAGTTCAACCATGCATCAAAGTCTTCAGAATTGGGGAGTTGGAAATGTGACAAATCTATGGGGATACTATCATGGAAAGGATTAACATCAGCATTGGAATTCTGTGATGCAGGCATTTCATCTTTCGATTTCACCATTTTATCACTAGGTTCTTCCCAATGATTTGATGTCAAAGATGGTTTTTGTGCTTCAGCTGGCAAGCTAAGAAGATCATTTGCTGCAGCAGACAACTGTGTAGTCCTTTGCCTTGCTTTAAGTTTGATTTTCATCTCACCCTTGAAATTGCCCAGATCTAGTTGACCACTGCTAGAGGAGCCACATCTGGTTATGATCTCTTTGGCCTGCACTTTTTCCTCTTTGTCTCTTTTGGTGCATTTTCTTTTAGCACCCCCAGACAAAGCAGTACCGAATGCAGCTACACTGCTTAGAATGCCACTTCTGTTAACTTCTTCAAGTAGAAGTTCGCTCGTTTTTACATGTGTTGACCATACATCATCTTTCACAACAGTTTGCACTGGACAAGAAGCTGTCCCTTGCATTATGTTACATAATTCCCAATCACCATTCTCCAGTTCCTGACCATGTTGTGCAACAATATGAGCAGGTTGCTCTGAATGGATGATGTGATTAGCTGCAAAAACAACAAGGGATGAATTTAATTATGTTACTCTTCAAAATTAGTAATTTCAGACTCAATCTGCCACCTACAGCCATTCAAACAATAAACTTCCTGAGGCCACAGAAGCATAACAAGACTCTGCACGCTTTTTGTTAAAAAGAACTTTAAATTAAATTTCTACTTATAATATATTCACAGCAATAATTTGTATGTCATTAGTAGTAAGATATCAAGCATTGAAGAAAAATATCCTCCACAAACCAGAATGAAAAAAAAAATTCAGCACATGTATGTACAACACCTGATGTTTTCATATCTGTGAGAGCATTTCCATTATTAGCAAGCACATTTGCAGTGTCATCTTTGACAGCACCACCAAGCATTTTTTTATCCATCTCTTTTGAGGGTATTGAGAACATTCTTTCTTTTAAAGATGCATCTGAAAAGCAGCTCTTGCCAGTTTCTTCAAATATTCTACACTTAGCTAGTGTCCATTTGGTAAGACCAAGAGAAGCTTGCTTTGGAAATTTATTTTGTGCACCCTTATGACCAGATACAGTGGTGCCTTGCAATTCCTGTAAAAGAAATAATCATCTCAGATGAAACCCTTCTAATAAAAATGGAGAGTCATTTCTCTACAGTAGTTTTCTCAAGTATTATATTCTGCTACAGTCAGAAATTTAGGACATTTTTGTAGCGACTAGCAGTGGAATTACTTCAGAGGTGAGAGAACCATTTTGGATTCAACACAAGACTAATTTGGGAAAATCCAGACCAAGTTTCACAAGTTCTGCATCATCTAAAATGAATCCAATGACTTTACAACTTAAAAATAAAAATAATTTATAAATATTTTGTAGCTAACAAAAATCCAGTCTTTTTCCAATTCACACTGCAAGAAACAAGTTTAATGTCACCAAGGAACTATGTAAACTGGATAATCTTCACATGGAAATTTAAAAAAAACCTTGGAATCATTAAAATACTACCACTGAACTTTGCAAAAGCCATAGTTTACAAACTCTGGAGTATGCCGAGTACCCTCTAAATTTTTAGCTGGAAGAGTTTTCACAAGTTCAACTCTCACATTTTAATAGGCACAATAAAATGTGGGTAAAAATGTCGATCCAAGTAAACCATTGGTTAGAATGCATTTTTCATGGGGTTTTGCCTTAAAAACTATGCATTTTTCTTTTGAGATGTCAATTTTTAATTTGATACATTTTTTAATTTAATTTTACGAAAACAAAAAATGTATGATTCACATTTTTAGCTAAGTTACCATGGTATCTTACTACCTCCCCTCCCGGACCAGCAGAAGTTCAATCTGGTTCAAAGTTCGGGTCTGGTTCGAACTCTGGTTTGGCCAGGGTCCCATTTTTTGACTGTGGGTATGATTAGGTTAGAAACCAATTTGAAACCAGGCTAACCAATCTGGAGAGTTCGACCCATTGCAAACTGGGCTCTGCAGATGGCTGAAAACATGTTTTTTTGGCAAAATTTAATAGTTGTTTGCCATCCACAACCCTAAAAGGTTGTTACAAATTGCTTTCTGTGGCCTCTCATTCTCATTTTATGTTTCCAAAAAGGTTATTTTTGTCTTAAGGAAGAGCACATAAGTGGTTGAGATAGAATCCGGTTGTGCAAGGAGTTTGAAGATTGATTTGTGGGTGTTCTTCAAGTGTTTGTGCATCATTCATACACATTTGCAAGCTTACAATGGCTGGAAAAGGTAAGTTCTTGTTCCATTTGCTTTTGTTTTTATTCTAGTTTTTTTATATTTCCATTTCTCTTTCATTCTTCATAAGATCTTTCCATTTTTTTTCAAAAAATTTCATTTTCTTGCATATAAATTATAAAATGAACATGTATCTAATATCTTGCCATAGGAAAAGGAATGGCATCTACCTCTTCATTAGTAGGAAATACCGAACAAAGAATAATAGAACCCAATTTTGATTCTCCTCTATGGAAGTATGTATATATTATAACACCCTTTCCAAGAGGTGGTGCATTCCATTGGAGATGTCAAGGTTGTGGTGTAGAAAGAAATAGCTCTTATTATTGTATGGTAGGTCATTTGTGTGGATACGTTGGAAGAGTGAAGGAATGCCTTGTCAAAAAAGGTGCCCCTATACCAAATGAAACCATGTTAAAATATATTGAAGAGCATGAGGCAGTAGAAGAGAGAGGACGTAGGGCAACCAAACTTAGTAGCAATAAAAGTCAAAAAAGAGAAAAGGGAATGCAACGCCAACCTCAAAAATGTTATAGCACAATACCACCCCCTTTTTAGTACCATAGCGGACACTGAGACTGAATTTGTACCCATTACACACAAAAGAAAGTGACCACTAGAAACTGCTTTTCAAAATAAGAGACATGAAATTGCTGAAATTAAGGTCGGAAGATGCCTGTATGCAAATGGGTTGTCCTTTAATATTGTTTGCTCTCTATTTGGAAGGAAGTGTTGACGGGTGACAATGAAGTTCCAAGAGGGTATTGCAACCCCAGGTTTGAGAAAGTGTGCACCACCTTGTTGGATCAAAAGGTTCAATGGAGTGAAGATCAATTGAAGCCCATAAAAGACTTTGGTCCAGGAGCACCTAGGTAAGGCTACACAGTAACCTATGGTTCCTAGTCAAGTTTTGGCTTGTAGCGGCCTTAGCCAAGCCACTAGTGAAATTGGGGGGGCTAGTGAGTCCTAGTGGGTGTCTTAGTCGTTAGGAGGTCTAATTAGGTCCTTGGAAGTACTCAATATTACTTGTTTGTCCAAAGTTGTTGGGTAGTGGGCAATTGTTGTCAAAGTTCTCAAATATGACATTTGGGCATTTAGAGGGCTAGATTGGACAAAGGAGGGGTGGAATGATGATTTCATGTCCCAAGGCTCATCGTTAAGCATTTGATAGTGTTTCATGAGGCTTTGACTAAGTTTGGTCTAGATATGCAAATAGTTGTCAAGTTGCATGACAACTTTGCAAAATTGCAAAAGTTGCCATGACAACTTTTATTGCAAAAGTGCATTTTTTGAGCAGTAGGTGAAATAACCACCTCAAGGTAGTTGGAACATGTGTGTTGGACTTATATAAGGCCTCCCTCAACTTGTGACAAGGGTTGGATGGCATTTTTGTGAAAATTGGTTAATGAACAAACAATTTTGTTGAGCAATTGTACCACAATCAGAGTATTTTTGTTTCTTGGGGTCATTCAATGGATTGAAATCTGTACTGTGACTTGTCTATGAGTTAGTAGATGTAAATACCAAGTTCTGTGTGTGATTAGATAGCACTTTTAGTTTCATTCCATTTTGAAAAATCTTTGTTTTCCTCACTATTGCTGGCCTAAACTAGGCAGTTTCTAAATATGGAGTCATAACTCACCTTTCCATTGTGGCATCTGTACAGTCTCTAGGAATGTGTGAGATGACTCCTTGTACTATAGGTGTGCAAGTGTGTGGCCTTGGAAAGCATGTTTGGTATTTCTACAGTGATGCCCTAGGCAAGCCAAATGAGCACGGTTAGGGATCACAGTGATTGATACAACATTTGATGGGATTGAGTGCATTGGTTGCTTCAATCCAAGTTGATGGAGAGAAGGATATAAGAGTGAATGTATTTTGGGTTGATGATCAATCTCATGGACCCTATGACCTAGCAAAAAACCTTCCTCTCCTTTGTTGGTTAGTTATGGTCATCTTTGATCATGTGATGTGCATGAACCAAGAAGGCATCCATGAAGCATCTTAGGGTTGAGTGGATTTCATGACCAGTGTGAACAAGTTGAAAAGTAGAAGGATTGGGAATAGAGTCCTTCAGAGCTAGGGTTAGAAGAAGAACCCTAATAGGCTAGAGAAGTAGCTTAGAAACCCTAAAAGAAGACAGGGTCAGGAAGCAAGACTTTTTCTTACATCAGAGCCCGAAAAGATTTGGGTTTGTGGATAGATGTTTCAGACTACAGAAGAATCAGTAGGTGAAACAATAATGGTGACTAATGCAAAGTTGGCCAAAGAAATGGGTGAGCAAAAGGAGAGAAATAGAGTCCTTGAAGAAGCCCTAGAGGAAATGAAGACAAAGCTAGAAGAAGTTGCTGAAGTAGCCAAGAATAAAGACAAAGAAGGTGAAAGTAGTGATAGAGGCAAATCAAAGATTGATGAGGAAGATAGCATACCTGAACCAAACCCTCCATTGAATGAAGAACCATTCTTGAAGGCCATCAAGGCACTAGGAGGAAAAGCCCAAGAAGGAATCCCATTGTTTAGTGAGAAGATGGACACTGATACTGATGAAGGGCCACACCACCCTACCAACTCATAACCAAGAATGCAACAATATGGAAACAAAGAGAGATAAAATGCTTCCTAAGCAATTTTATTAAACTTGAAAATCCTTACAATATTCTCCAAATGAAAGAACTCCAAATTCTTACAATATAAGAGAGCTTCCTCACTAATAGCTTCCAACTAATTTGCACACCAAGAGCTCTACAAGAAGAGCTTACACTTCCCGAACTTCCACCCGAGAACTTCTACTTCAAGAGCTACACCTTGAGAGCTTTCTTACAAATGTTCATATGGCTTGCTTAAATAGGCACTTCCAACCCAAGACATTACAAACACAACCAATGTGGGATAAAAGGTAAATACAACTACCTTAAAACAAATATTAAATTCCCACCCAAATACAACTAAGCACCACCATGTGGCCTAGTTATAAAATTACATTTCTTTTGTGGATCACAACAAATATTAAATGCATGATTTAAGGAACTTTCCACAAATTTCTAAAATGCCACCTCAATAAATGGAATAACGCCTTTTTTTCTATTTTTTCTATTTATGACACCTATGCACTTTGAAAATAGAAATTCCTCTTTTTTCCTCCTTTTCCCTTTTTTTATTTTTATTATTTCTCCTCTAATTTTCGTCACTTTTTCTCTCCTCCATTTTTTTTTTAAATTATAAAATTTTCCCATGCAAGATGCTCCTGCATCAGATACAGTGATGGAATGGATTGTGGAGATGGAAAATCACTTTGAGTGTGAAGGTGTCACGAAGGCACAAAAGGTAAAGGTTGCAAAGTCAAGAGTAAGGGGTTCAACATTGACCTGGTGGAAGTACATGCAAGATGAAAGAGTAAGTATGGGTAAGAAGCCTATAGCTAATTGGAATGCCATGGTGACTAAAGTGAAGGAGAATTATCTGCCAGAAGATTATGAAGTGCAATTGCATAGGAAGAGGCAAGGTCTGAAGCAGAAATTCTTAGATGTGGCCTCTTATACAGAGGAATTTTAAAAACTATGCCTAAGGTCCAAGATTCAAGAAGAGGAATTTGTTAAAGTGGCAAGGTATTTGGGTGGACTAAAGTGGAACATACAAGAAGAATTAAGCCTATGGACCCCTACCAGTGTTCAGAAATGCCATCAGTTGGCTCTTAAGGTGTAAGAAAATAATAGGAAGAAGGGGGACTCTAATTTCAAAGGTAGAGGTTGAGGAAGAGACCAAAGAGGGCATAGAGGTGGATACTAAGGCAAAGGCAATGATCAAAGAAACAAAGGTGAGTTTAAACTTGCCGAGCAAGGTAGTGAAACTACTTCAAGAGGGGGTTATACGAGAGGAAGAGGCACTCAAGGAGGCTCAAATAGAGGAAGAGGTACAAGTAGGAGTAACTCATACTTTGCAAGTATGAAGTGTTATACTTGTGGACAGTTGGGTCACGCTGGCTATAGATGTCCTGACAAGCCTACTTCTTCAAGCAATGACAAGAGAGTTGCACATGCTCATGAGGACGCAATGAGTTCCAAGGTATCTGAGGTGGATCATATTGAGTTAGAGAAAGGAGAGAACTTAATGATCAAGAGGATGTTGATTAGACAACCAATCAAGGATGAACCCAAGCATAGAAGGGCCTTGTTCAGAATTTGGTGCAAGATTTTGGGCAAGATATGTAAAGTCGTTGTGGATTCAAGCTCCACAGATAACATCATATCAGAAGAAGCAATGGAAAAACTCAAGTTGACAAAGATACCTCATGTTAACCTATACAAGGTCACATGGTTGAACAAAGGGCAAAGTGTGTTGGTGAATGAGAAAACTTGGGTTGAGTTTTCAATTGCAAGCTATAAGGACAAATTATTGTGTGATGTATTTCCTATGGATGCATACCATCTGTTGTTGGGTAGACCTTGGTAATATGACAGAGGAGTTGTCTATGATGGAAAGGAGAATTCCATTTCTTTTAAGAAGAATGGAAGAACTTTCAAGATTCATTCTTTGTTGGAGGAAGATGAATCATAGCCCAAGACTCCTGGTGTATTGTTAAGTAGTGGGAAGGAGTTCATCAATGCCCTTAAGCATGAAGGTAGTGAAGGGTATGCTATTCTGCTTTAGCCTAAGGAAGAAGAGAAAACTAAGCAAGAAACTTTACCGACTGAGATCCAAGAAATGCTTATAAAGTATAAGGATATTGTTAGTGATGGGACTCCTACAACTTTACCTTCAAGAAGAGTAATAAGTCATTAGATTGACTTTGTACTTGCTGCATCATTGCCTAACAAAGCAGCATATAAACTTACTTCAGATCAAAACAAAGAGGTAGCTAGGCAACTGCAAGAACTTCTAGATTAGGGTTTGATAAAGAAGAGCATCAGCCCTTGTGCAGTGTCAGTAGTTTTGGCATCCAAGAAAGGAGGAAAATGGAGGCTTTGTACAGACTTAGGGCAGTAAACAAGATCACTATAAGATATAGGTTTCCCATACCTAGAATTGAAGACTTAATGGATTGTCTTGGAGGAGCTCAATATTTCACAAAATTGGACCTCAAAAGTGGTTACCATCAGATAAGGATAAAGGAGGGTGATGAGTGGAAGACAGCTTTTAAGACCACAGATGGATTGTATGAATGGCTTGTGATGCCATTTGGGCTCTCCAATGCTCCTAGCATATTCATGAGACTCATGAATGAAGTGTTGAAGAACTACACTAGGAGATTTGTGGCGGTATATCTTGATGATATACTCATCTTTGGTAAGACAAGAAAGGAACATCTCAAGCATGTGGAGATGGTGATAAGGAAGTTGTAGGAAGAGAAGTTGGCAATCAACTTGGAGAAATGTGAGTTTTTGAAGCAAGAACTTGTATACTTGGGATTTGTAGTATCCAAGGGATCTTTGAAGATAGACCAAGACAAAGTTGTAGCTATCTTAAACTGGCCACCACCCACCACAGCAACAAAGGTAAGAAGTTTCCACAGGTTAGCTCAATTTTATAGAAAATTCATTGAGAACATCAATTGTATTCATGCACCATTGCTAGACACCATTAAGGGTGGGATGAAGACCAAGTTTAGGTGGACTTCTGAACCAAGGAATGCATTTGAAAAATTGAAAGAACAAGTAGCAACACAACCTATCCTTAAACTACCTAATTTTGACAAATCGTTTACCCTAGAGTGCGATGCAAGTGGGATGGCAATAGGGGGTGTGTTAAACCAAGAAGGTAAGCCAGTAGCCTTCTTCAGTGAGAAACTAAATGAGGCCAAGAAGAAATATTCTTCTTATGACATGGAATTGTATGCTTTAGTGCAATCTCTTAGGAAGTGGAGGCATTACCTTCTACCTAAAGAGTTTGTAGTGTTTACTAACAACCAAGCCCTTAGCTACATCAATACCCAAGACAAGTTGAGCAATAGACATTTGAAGTGGATGAAATATCTTCAAGCATTCACATTCACCATCAAGCATAAGAAAGAGCAGCTAAACAAGGTTGTAGATGTACTAAGCAGGAGGATGTTGACCATTCAAGAATTTCATCTACATAGCATTGGTATAGAGAGTTTCAAGGACCTCTACAAGGATGATGAAGATTTTGCTGAAGCCTACGAGGCATGCTCTAAATTTCAGACCATTTTCATAGTTCTTTTGCTGATTATACCTTGCAAAGTGGATTGTTGTTCAAAGGAAACCAGTTATGTGTTCCTAAAGGTTCCATGAGAGAGAACCTTATTCAAGAAAAACATAATCGAAGCTTAAGTGGTCATTTTGGCATCAACAAGACCCTTGAGTTAGTTAAAAGGTTCTACTATTGGCCAAAATTGTCAAGAGATGTGGAACAATGTCTAGTGTGCATGAAGGCAAAAGGAGGAGCTAGCAATGCAGGTTTGTACCAACCTTTACCAGTCCCTAATAGGTCATGGGAGTGTGTTAGCATGGACTTTATTGTAGGGTTACCTTAAATAAAGTAGGGTTGTGATAGCATCTATGTTGTGGGGACAGATTTAGCAAAAGGGTCATTTTTTACCTTGCAAAACTATCCATGATGCTAGCCACATTGCACATCTATTCTTTAAAGAGATGGCGAGGATCCATGGACTACCCCTAAGCATTGTGTCAAATAGGGATGTCAAGTTTATGAGCCATTTTTGGAAAACCTTATGGGGTAGCTTCGAAACTAACCTATCATTTGGTTCAGCTTACCACCCTCAAACTGATGGCCAAACTGAGGTGGTTAATAGGGCGTTGGGTAACTTGTTAAGATGCCTAACCAAAGAGTATGGTCAGACATGGGATGTAGTTATTCCTCAAGCAGAGTATGCATACAATGATAGTGTGAACAGAACCACAAGTAAGAGCCCATTTGAGATTGTTTATGGGATGCATCCAAGGGGTGTGTGTGAGCTTATAGACCTTGGAGCTATGGAGTATAGGAGGGGATAGGCTGAAGACTTCACTCAAACCATGAAGGAGATTCAAGAACAACTAAAGAAAACTATACAAGAAACTACACAAAGATTAAAGGCTAAAATAGATGAGAAGAGAAAGGATGTACAGTTTGTAGCAGGTGATTATGTCAGGATCCATTTGAACAAATCTAGGTTACAAAAAGGAGTACCTACTAAACTACAAATGAAGAGAGTGGGACCTTGTAGGATCCTAGCTAAGTATGGAGCTAATGCATACAAAGTGGATCTACCTAGCGATTTGAACATTTCACCTGTCTTCAATGTGGTAGACATAACCAAGTTTAAGGGGCCGTTAATTGAGATGGATATGAATAGCAAAGAGGTTGACAAGGATGTACAAGATGATGTCTTACCTCCCAAGATGGAACTACAAGCAGAGAAAGTGTTGGATTCAAGAGTCAAGAAGACCACTAGACACAAGGTGTACATGGAACACCTCATCAAATAGAAAGTTAAGCCAGAGTCAAAGGCAACATGGGTTGTAGCTACAGACTTCAAGAAGTTAGGAATTACTGATGACATCTTACCCACAGGAGTGAGATGACTTACTTTTGTGGGGAGCATGATGTAGGATCACCTAGGTAAGGCTACACAGTAACCTAGGGTTCCTGGTCAAGTTTTGGCTTGTAGTGGCCTTAGCCAAGCCACTAGTGAAATAAGGGGGGGTAATGAGTCCTAGTGAGTGTCTTAGTTATTAGGAGGTCTAATTAGGTCCTTGGAAGTACTCAATATTACTTGTTTGTCCAAAGTTGTTGGGTAGTGGGCAATTGTTGTCAAAGTTCTCAAATATGACATTTGGGCATTTAGAGGGCTAGATTGGACAAAGGAGGGGTGGAATGATGATTTCATTTCCAAGGCTTATCGTTAAGCATTTGATAGAGTTTCATGAGGCTTTGACTAAGTTTGGTCTAGATATGCAAACAATTGTCAAGTTGCATGACAACTTTGCAAAATTGCAAAAGTTGTCATGACAATTTTTATTGCAAAAGTGCATTTTTCGAGCAGTAAGTGAAATAACCACCTCAAGGAGGTTGGAACATGTGTTAGACCTATATAAGGCCTCCCTTGACCTGTGAAAAGGGTTGGATGGCATTTTTGTGAAAATTGGTTTATGAACAAACAATTTTGCTAAGCAATTGTACCACATTCAAAGCATTTTTGTTTCTTGGGGTCATTGAATGGATTGAAATCTGTATTGTGACTTGTCTATGAGTTAGTAGATGTAAATACCAGGTTCTATGTGTCATTAGATAGTACTTTTAGTCTCATTCCTTTGCATTTTGAAAAATCTTTGTTTTCCTCACTGTCATTGGCCTAAACTAGGCAGTTTTTGAATATGGAGTCATAACTCACCTTTCCACCGTGGCATCTGTACGGTCTCTTGGAATGTGTGAGATGACTCCTTGTACTATAGGTGTGCAAGTGCGTGGGCCCTAGAAAGCATGTTTGGCATTTCTATAGTGATGCCCTAGGCAAGCCAAATGAGCATGGTTAGGGATCACAATGATTGATACAACATTTGATGGGATTGAGTGCATTGGTTGCTTCAATCCAAGTTGATGGAGAGACGGATATAAGAGTGGAGAAGTCCTATGCCCACTAGGAAGTTCTAGTGACATGTTTTGTTAGGGATCTGATCAAACCCTTATGAAAACTGTCAGTACATTGGTGAAACCCTTAATTTAAGGCTTGAAAATAGCAACCCATTGTACAGACAGTTTGGGAAAGTGAGACTAGGTGAATCTAAAAGGTCTTCTAAAAGGGTATCAGGATCTGAAGTTTATTTATCACCTTGTTAAGCCATTTTCTAAGTTTTGTGCCAAAAGGTGAGTTTGGAGACCTAGTTTCAAGTAAATTCTTGAGATCAATAAAGAATTGAATGTATTTTGGGTTGATGATCAATGTCATGGACCCTATGACCTAGCAGCAAACCTTCCTCTCCTTTGTTGGTTAGTTATGGTCATCTTTGATCATATGATGTGGATGAACCAAGAAGGCATCCATGAAGTATGTTGGGGTTGAGTGGATTTCATGATTGGTGTGGACAAGTTGAAAAGTAGAAGGATTGGGAATAGAGTTCTTTAAAGCTAGGGTTAGAAGAAGAACCCTAATAGGCTAGAGAAGTAGCCTAGAAACCCTAAAAGAAGACAGGACCAAGAAGCAAGACTTGTTCTTAAATCAGACTCATGGGTTGAGACAAGGGTGACAATTGTTGCAGCTGGGTGGAAGGATTCCAAGAACTGTCCTTTGATCAATGTCCTTGTGGTGTCCCCTAAAGGCGCAATGTTTCTAAAAGTAGTGGATTGTGTGGGCCAAGTAAAAAATGGGCCATTTATTGCTAATATCCTAATTGAGGCAATTGAACAAGTGGGTGCTAGAAATGTTGTCCAAGTCGTAATAGACAATGCAAAGAATTGTAGAGTTGTTGGTTTGTTGGTTGAAGAGCAATATCAACATATCTTTTGGACACACTATGTGGTCCATTCACTCAATCTTATGCTACAAAATATTGGGAACCAAATTGAGTGTATCAAAACAGTGAATGAAGACGCTGAGGACATCCAAATGTTTGTCACTAACCACCAAATGACTCATTCTCTTTTTAGAGACCCATTAAAAATTGGAGCTACTGAAGGTAAATGAACTTGAACTCAAGTTAGCAATTTAATCTAAGTTGTCGATTTGGGTTCGGGGACGGATTCAGGTTCAGGGTTCGAGTTCGTGGGTTCAGGCAAAAACAAAATTTACAATTTGCGTTCATGGGTGGGTTCGTGAGTAAATATATATAATTTATACAAAAATTATATAAGCATTATATATACAAAAAGAAAAGAGAAACCTGTGAGTCCTCTTGGGCTCATCATGGGTCCTCCCGCGTTCACTGTGGGTCCTCCTGGATTCACCACAGATCCTCCCGGGTTCACCGTAGTTCCGTCTGGATTCACCCAATGCAAACCCAGGTGGACCCACAATCCAAATTAAGGACTCTGCCTAGACCCGAGCAACAAGGTCTGAACCTAGTAACTAAGAATTTAATTTTTAATATTTGAAAATTTCTAATTTTTCATATTTTGCTTTTGTAATGTATATACTTTTCTAAAATATGTATCTGATATTTTTTTTTTGCTCTAATTTATGTCACAAGTTGTTGAGACCCATTTTGTATCACATATAATGCTAGAGGTCTAAGTAACAATGCTCTTCATCATTGGTTCAGGAAGAATGCTCATAGTTGGTGGTACCCCCATGGCAAAAGATTCCAAATATTGCAGCCCCTTAAAATCAAAGTTATATCACAAGTAAGTTTTATTTGAAAAAATTAGCTCACTTTATTTTCAAAAGAATAATGACTAGAAAGTAATTTTAAATTTTTTATAAGATTGAATTAATTCTTTTTTAATTTCTTATCGTGTGTTGTCTTCATAGGTTGCTAGTTCTTTTGCATCATAAAGAAATTGAAGCACCTATTCTTTCATTCATTCAGTGAAGCGCAATAGGTTGCAATCAAAAAAAGCAAAGAACCTAGTATTTGTGCATTACAACTTGCACCTTCTTTCACACAAGAGTAAAGAATACAAAGAAGTGGGATATAGGTGCAGAGATTGCAGACTTAAGTGCTTCCTCTGCTTGGCTTACAATGGATGATTTTGATGACTTTGATGCCAATACTATTGTTGCTTCTATTGCCAATCCCATTGGCCATAGCTCAACTAATACCAAAGAAGATGAATATGAAGAAGATGAAGATTGAAGAACTTAGAATATTAATAGATTTATATTCCATTAGTTGAACAATGAATGTGAAACAATGATACTTGAATTTGATGCTATGATTTATTTTTTATGTTTTGAATCTTTGATGTTGAACTACATGATGATATGATCACTATGATTACAATTTTATGCTGTTTTTGTTCTTTAAATGTGTTTATGCTACTATGTTACATTCCAATTTTAACTCATGCTTCATAAATCTCTCTCTCTCTCTCTCTCTCTCTCTCTCTCTCTCTCTATATATATATATATATATATATATATATATATATTTTACATGTTTTTGTACTAACGAACCCAAATCCCTTCCCAAAATTTTGACAAACTGGTTTTTGAACTTCAAACTTGGAACCAAACCCAATTCCAAAATTTTTGGGCTTATCGCATACTCTTCAAGTCCGAGTCTACAAACTATGGCAAACACATTCAAGTTATGTGTACAAGACTTGTTTTTGCCTCCGAACCAAACCCTTGATTTGGCAAGGAGACTAACATCTAAAGTGCTATTGCAAACAAGTCAAATATTCCATATCTTTGACCCATATAAACTAGGAAAAAAGTCATTAAACAAAATCACAGAAACTCCCGTACAAGTGAATGCAAATCAATGAGAAAGACGGATGGAGGTAAATCCCTCATTGTGTTACATACTGAAGAAGACAAAGAGAGAAGCTATAAATTTCAATAGACTATATTACGAAGTAATTGGTAAAATACTTGCTTGTTATTAACAAAGACCAAGAGGTCTATATATACAAAAGAATAAAGCTAGAGAATTATTTAGAACAAAATTCCCTCCCATTGTCTAACCTAAGATTTCCCAAACTCTTTTTCAACTAAAGGTTTGAACTTCTGAAATGCATATGATTTCTTTTTAAGAAAATCCTCCCACATTTTTCTATTGAAAACATCAACAAACAATAGAAAATACCTGGACCCAAGAATAGGAGTGGCCATAGGGCCACAAATATCAACATGAACAAGCTGAAGTACCTGAGAAGCTTGCCATGAATCGCCACTGGGGAAAGGTGTGCAATGTTGCTTCCCAGCCTGGCATGCATCACAAACTCCAAGCTGTTGAGTCTGAATCTCTGGCAAACCGAGGACAAGCTCTTCCCGAGAAAGCTGAGAGAGATAATGCACATTTAAGTGCCCATACCGCTAATCCCAAAGTGTGCAAATAGAAGACCGCCAAGCAGCCATAGCTAAGTCCCAAGAATCACTAGAATCAATTAGTCGGAGAAGACCATGATCCTCACAACCCATTGCAACAATAGATTGAGTCACACTATCAATGATGGTACATTGTGTGAACTAAAGGTGACATCCAACTGTGGAGAATGTCGCAACAATTGACTGACTGAGAATGGATTTAATTCCATCCCATGAACGTAGTACACATCGAGGAAAATGAGATTCCTACCAACAGACTGAATTTGAATGTTGCCTTTGCCGACAACAGTGTACTCTTCTCCTCCACCAAAAATAACAAAATCTAAATAAGGCACGTAGTCAATGAACCAATCCTTGCGGCTGGGTGAAATGACGACAGGCACCTAAATCAATGTACCAGGCAGTCGACTTTACATGATCTACTAGTCTTGTAGCCATGAAGGCGTAAAAGGCAAATTTTGTCTACTCAGTGTGTCATGTCCCCTTCTCAGCACTAGTAATTTGGGCACCAATTTAATCTATCTCCACATCCGGATAGATTAATGACATTATCTAATAGGATGCCTACCAGTCACAATGGGAATTTAATTTAATTTACTTCAGAACTTTATTAAAGCATGTGGAATTAAGTCATTTTAATGTTATAAAGCTATTTATTTTATAAAATGGCTTTAAGTGACTACAAGACAAAAATGAAGATTAATCCCACATTCCTTGCTCCTTGTGTTTTCCCTTACTGCGAGGCTATAAATGAGAGCTTGTATTGGGATTAACGAACACACAAGAATTTATGAAATCTACACACATTCTGATTCTGGTTGCTTTAATGTGATTGGTTTTTTGGATTGTGAGGATGAAACCCCTCAAGTCCGGTGATTCAAGGGAGTTGGACGTCACCCCAATCTTCCTACTTTTAGTATTGCATTGGTAGAGGGCAGAAATTGGCAAACTGAAGTAAGTACTTGGTTTATTTATGAAGTGAATGATGGTGTTGGTCTACGAAATAGGAAAATGGGGGTCAAGTTGCTGAAAAGGTGAAGGGAATACGGCAAATAGATATAGAACTACATTTTTGAAGGGAGCATAAGCTAATGCAAACTGAAGGTAACAATATACTGGCAAAGTACAGGGAGGTGTTTTCTATCCAACATCATACACAGGGAAATACGTCGACATTGAAACATTTGTCCACAAGGTAGCAGAAGGGTTAGCCACAGCTGGAAGTCAATAGGAGGTACAGTCAGCGTGAGAGTAGAGTGGTCGGGCAAAGTAATACCAGTCGGCTGTTGAACATAGGTCTGTCACTAACTACCAACAGTCAGAGTTGAGTCAGCTTCAAGCTTCCACGTTCAGGCTAGTTGCATCCCCATTTTCCCTATGGCATGGATGAGTTTGGCATCGATGGCATGTGGATGGAGTCAGGTTTCCTTAAACGACTGAGCTCGTAGTCAACGTGAGCATTCAATATCATTTTGCAAATACACGGGTCGATTTTCCCATCTCTACACTGTTTAACATATTTTTACGTGGGTGTCTTAAATTGTTCACTGTTTTTCCAGCATTTATGTGAGTTTCATTTATATTGGTCATTATAGAATCATTTTATGTCGTCAAGTTCGTGGGCTTTGAATGAATGTGTACGAGCTAGTTTTAATGTATCAGATTTCATAATTTTATTTCAGTAAACAATGAACTATATTTGTATGGCTAATTCAAACTGTATTTTTATGATTTACTATTTAAAAATGCATGCTTTAATGTTATAATAAGAAGTGGGTGTGTGTGTGTCTTTGCTTGATTTTGTTTTTCATTTTATTTTGTATACACAAACTCCGAAATATATCCAATCCCTCTAAAAAGACTTTAGTTAGATCCCGGAACCAAACCCACAAATCCAAACCAGGATTCAGACCTTAACTGGAAATTTGGATATATAAGACATAATGCTAAACGCTATCATCATTGAAGGCATTATATTTAAGTATCACTGCTGGTCCAATTGTTTATAGCTAAGACTCATCATTGAGTAAAGCATACATAGAAAAGGCAATAGTCTTCTTTATGAATCCTAAGTCATCTATATATTATACTGTTTTCTAGAATTTATTCAAGTTATTGCAGCATAATTTTATCCCATAAACTCGTATATATTGACCATACAATTGAACCACTCTTATAAAAAGAAAAGAATAGACATCAAAGTGCTATAAAAGGAACTCTATACAATTTAAAACCATAAATATATGCATAGGTTATGCTGAAAGAAAGGCATAAATCTCTTGAACTGATTTGCATTTAACAGACTTATATCTAATAATAAATCATAACATTAATTGACGCTTACCATGTGCCTATTATATGTTGATTCCAATAGCTTGTTCATGGCAAGAATTTCACGCTCTCTAAACAAATCATCAACAAAACAAAAAATATTAGGCACTCTAGACAAACATGAAACCAACCAAAAAATTCCTTATGATTGAGATACCATAAATTTAATTCAATGCTGTGTTAAAAATACAGAAAGTAGAGGCATTACAAAGCATATTTTCACACCAAATGAAAGCCTAAATATCCATTATTGCAGAGTACTGCTTAGCCAAGCAAAAATTGAACTGATGAAGTGAAGAACATCAAGATTCTTCAAAAACCATGTTTTTTAATAAACATCTGGTGCTAGCAAACAAAATTTTTAATCAAGGTACCTTTCTTCAACTTTCTGTCTTTTGCAGACAGCCTTCTCCAGTTTGTGAAGATGATGTTTGTTCTTGGATACCTGCAGTCACAACAAAGCATTGGTAAGACACTTGTTTTGACATTCGCCAAGTATAATAATACATACCATACTCAAATGGCAAATATCCAATGGTACCTCTCTTGACTAAGATCATATTAAAGAAAACCAAAAACCACTTAATGTATAGGATAATGCAGATCCTATGATTTCTTGTGGATCTATCAAATATAGGCACTTTGCCATCAGTCTTTCTGAATTGGCAAGACATTTCAACTTTTAGTAAATCAAGAAATGAGAAAAATATTGATATTTTGAGAAATTACTTGTTGCTGGAGCTCATGCTTAAGCTTACAAATCTCCATTTTTATTTCCTCATCTTCCTTGTATGATATATTTGGCTGAAAATGGGAAACTGAAGAATATTACAAGAAAATTGACAAAGAAACTAAAAATCTTCAATACACAATGATAGAGAAATTATCAGAGTAAGAAAACTACCACTGCTTCTGTAAATAATCCAATGCTTTTGAGTTCCAATAAAATTCGTTGGTCCAAGTCCAACTCTTCTGATTGGATGTCATATGCATTTTCACTATCATTTTCAATCTGAGTACAATTACTACAAGGAGAATCCTCAGTTGTGCAAGGAAGACAGTCATCTTGTGGTTCATCATGCGATTTTCTATTTGTTTCCTCAAATTATTCTTCAACAATTAAGGCTGAAAGCAGTCTTTGAGAAAGTGGAATCATCCTGTCAAAAGATCTGAAATTACCAGGTCTCTTGATGTCCTCTTTAGCATTCAACTTGCTAGAAGGCTTCAAGGACTCATTATCATCACACACATTCCCCAAACTTCTTTGATTACACAAAATAACTGGACAAGAGTCTATTGGCAGCTTACTACGGATAAGATCCGCCTGTCAAGAGAAACTATTTATCAAAAGTTACCAATAACAAAAATTATGGAAAAAAACCTGATAAGAAAATCAATACTAACGAGCCAAGGCAAATGCAAACCGTCAAAACCTCTACATTTTAGAACAACATTGAGCATAAGCCCTACATGTTTAGCAGATATAATTTAATACAGTAAATGAGCCATTTTAGAGACTCTAAAAGGTCAGTTAAACTTGTAATCTCATGTAACATATAAACTGAGATATTTAATGAATGAAAATAGTCTTGCACCTCTCCAGTTTGATTACTGCTGGAATTTATCAGAATTGTGTCTTCATTCTCTACCTCTCTGACCTGCATCTACCAACCCACATTTATCAAACACATAAGCTCAAACAAGAATCCAATTGAAGAAAATGATCTAATAATTTTCCAAAATGCAATCCCTGAATATATTTGCTGGCAGAAGTCATGCATGGTAAAACTGTTACCTGGTGCTTGAGAAAATCAAGGTCGGCTTGAGTGAGAGATGCAAAAAATGGTTCCATTTGCTTCCAAAAATGCCCTGAGCATGCAACATCTGCAACAAGTACTTCCAGGTCAATCTACCAAGTTTTGAACATAATTCTTCTATGCAGCAGAGACTATTTTCAAAAACATTGGCAAACATGTAAAACTCTATTCACCTTAATGAAAATCTTACAGAAATGAAAGGAAACTTCCTCGATATTTTCAATCAGACAAACTCTATTTCAAAAAATTAGGAATTGAAATAGAATCATCATGTCCAACTTTTATTTTTCTCAAGGAAAATTGAAATTCACCAAAATGATGAAACATAGTATACTATTAGCATTTCCAACATCAGGTCTGACTATGTATCAATATCCTGGATTATTGCTGATTTGCTGATCCTTAATCAAGTATGAATTGAAACCATACCACTTGCATTATTAGAAGCATTTACGGCTGATATGAGTTCTTCAGTATTGTCCAAATCCCCTACAAAGATCAACATCCAAATATATTAACATTATATGATAACATAGAACTGTGATTCAAAAGTTACATAGAAACACTCAATTTTTGAATTACAACAACATCATGCCTATAAAATCTGACAACCCATTATTCATTTGACACCTTGACCACGTAACTAGCTTTCGGTCCAATGAAGTTTCCTTGGTTGGAGGTTGGCCTGTCTTACTGAACAAACTAACATGCATATATAACAGCCAATACTTTTCAATGAATCTTGAGTATTTAATCATGGAAATATATTATGCTATAAATATAGCCTACTCACCTTGCTACTTTATCAGTATCAAGCCTTGTACTTCTTAGTGGCTTGTTTGTTACAAGATTTTCAAGTTTTCCACTTAAAGAAGCATTCATTCTAAGAGGAGTGCTATCTCTCCCACTCCTTCGCCTTCCTGACTTAAGTGCAATTTTTCTATCAGCATCTCCTTGTTTCCTCATCTTGTTCTTGCACTTGTTACTAGCTCCTGATTCCTCGCACTCAGATAAAGAAGCTAAACAAGAATTACTTTTAGTTTGTAATCTGCTCTGTTCAAAAGCACAATTATTGGAAGAGTATCTTAGAATACCTTGGCCTCTGCATTCAGTTGAATCAGATTTAGCAACAGACTCGGGATTTGAAGACCCTTCCATCAAATTTGATAAATCATCTTGATTTAAAACTGGACACGCCAATTTTTTTCTTTTTGCATGTTGATGTTTTGGTGGCTTTTGCTTAGACCACCGGATGGCAAGATTTTTTGAAGATCCTGTTGAAAATGGACACCTGCTATTGTTTAAGCCACCAGTGATCTGACATCTAATTGGAATTGAAGTTTGTTCCTGGCTATCAAATATTGGAGAGGTTTGTGAAACATTTAAAGATGACTTCACAAATGCATGAGAACCCTTTCCTTTTCTGGGGCTTGCTGCATGAATTTTGCTGCGGATATTTGACCTGAACGTAATATAAAGATATTAGATGATAATAATTTTTTTAAAAATAAATTTAGGAAGAATTTTTGGCATTGACAAGAGAAATGGTGAGGCAAATATTCATATTTCCACACCTTACCAAAATCAGATACTGTACAGAATCAGAATCCAGATCCAGCATCAAAATTGGCAGATTCAGTAATTTAGATGATTAAGTAAAAGTCAATATTGATACTTCTAAATTCATGAGGATACAAGGATAATTCTTTCTGTTAAGTTATTAACAATGACTGTAAAAACCTGTGTTTTTATACCCATTTCAATGTAATTTAGCGTTATGCAAAAAAAATGTATCCGACTTTCTAGCAATTATTTGAAATGCAACCTCAGTATGAATTCTTATTTAACAAATATCATCTCAAAATCAATATCAGATTCATATCATTTACACAATCTTTGGAATTGGTGTGGTAGAAATTCCTCCACAAGGCAAAGGTTCATATGTATTTGTTGATACAAGATATGCAGAAAACAAATAAGTTAGATAACAGCCAAATTTGTTACCAGATTGTAAGCACTATAAAACCACTTGTTTTCGCCGTGCGACCAAATTAGGTATAATACAGTAAGTATCGCTTTGTTTTTCTGATCAAACTCTTTAAGAACTGTACCATTCCAAAAACTTAGAACTCATTTCCATGTCCAAACTCAAAACATCATTTACTTGACCTCCTATCAATGACATGAACAAAAAGTGCCAATAGTGAAAATTGAAAATTGTTGACCAATCTATGTTAGAATTTTAGCAACAACAATAGTCATGGATTGATGCACTAATGAGTTCTTCACTTGTCTAAAATTCGCTTTCCACTTCATTAATATTCACCTTCAACTCTTTAATTTGCAAAAATTATGCCATAGCATATAATTTCCCTAAAGTTTCCATGCCATTCAATAGTAGTTTTCATTCCCCTTCCATTTGCTAGCAATTGCACATACATACTTTTTATCCAACAAGATAATTGTCTCCCTTCTTTTACCAGTGAAATAAATAATTTCCAGGATACTTTTCTTTGCTCTTTCTTAATTTCTAAAATACAAAGCTTTTTTGAAAACTTTTACATTCTCTATGAAATAATCAATAAACTCTTCTAATGTGACTAGATGCAGCAAGCACCCGTAGTAAATATGTATATTATCATTCATGCATGACCAAAGTTTTGCAATACCCGAAGAATTCAAAATAAACAATAATCATCTACTAATATAATATTCAGAAAATTAATAAGAGTGCTAAAAAACATTAAACTAGATTACCTAGGAAACTCTGAATGCACTAACTTGAATAAATAATTATTAAAATAACTTTTGTACTTCAGAGGTAGTTCAACTAATAGCCTCAAACTTCTCAGCACAAGATCTTTAGATACCATAGAAAATCTTCTTTTCTTATCTTTCGCAACAACACACTACTATGTTAAAGCTCTGAGAACATCAATATTTATAATGTTATGTTATATTGACCCATTAACATTGAATGTAAACATTTTGGAACAAATAAATAACCATCTTGAATAAAAGAGATCAAAATTAGTCAATCACAAGTCATACCTACAGGCATGGCTTTCACATGGTCTCATGTGGCTCTCAGTGCTGAGCATTTGCTGCATACCCAGTTTATAATCTATATCTGCATCCAGCATTCTATTTCCTACTGTCTTGACAGAAACGTCTAATTTCATTCCACAACGTCTTCCTGTCATTTTTGCCTTTCCCCAACTTTCACATCCAGCTGGTAACATTTGATCCTTTTGCTTTAACTGGCGTGCAGCCTTTTCAGAGCTGAATATACCTTTTTCCCTATCTGTCACTGCAGACGGTCTAGGCATATTGTTAGAGTGACCATTCATAATGCATCGAGCAACAGATCAGATTATGCATATTGTGTTTACTAAAGTCCTTCCATCCATAGCATCATGGACCAGATCAAAATACTATTAAGATTTAAGAACAATGCTGATCTAGAAAAGTTCCTTGATATAATGTGAGATTCAAATATAGCAAACTAGTAAGCACTTCAAATAACTTCTGCTTTCACACAAAAAAAAAGAGGAACAAATTATAAACCCTAGAGATTTTATCTAAACATTTATCTGTCTTTCTCTTTTTGCAACTCACAAGCAGAAGTGCTTGCAAAATATGAACTTCTAGAAAAGAAAAACATCTACAGCATGAAGAAAAGAACCAAGCAGAGAATTTGAAATTTGAAAACCAAGTCAATCAAAACAGTTGTTTACTGAATTTTCTCATCCTTCTTACCAATCAACAAATAAAGTAAAACTAGGAGAAGATGAATGAGGAAAAAGCAATAAAAATTGAAAATGCAATAAAAAAGACAATGCAAGGATAAAAAATTATACTTCTGGAGAGATATTTTTGATACAAACCCGCATATTCATCATGGAGGTGTGAACTTGTTTATTTGGAACAGGTGTCAATTTTTCTATTTGAGATCTCTTTCTCAGCTTCATTGGTCTATAATATATATCTAATTTGTATATAGCTTCACTCAAAAAAATTATCAGCTCTCTGCACCACAAAAGCTTCACATTGACTACTATAAACAAAATGCAGACCAGTCAAATTGACATTCAAACCATAATCAACATTCTGCATAGCATCCCAGACTGAAAAAAATCTTAGTTGTCAGATTCATCCTAGACAGACCGGATCCGGATTTGGATCCGAATTTGGGCTTGGATCCTTGAGGATCTGAGCTAGATCCTTGATTCTGCCAATGGATCCTTTAGGATCCGCAGCAGATCCTAACAGATCCATAGGCAGAATCCTCAAGGATCTAAGCCATGGCTTGAGGATCCATAGGCAGAATCAAGGATCCAAGCCACAAGTTGAGGATCCTCAAGGATCATACTTCCATTTTGTAATTCAATAATTATCAAGTATACTAGATTCATAGATCCATTCTAGAATCATAGATTCATACTACAAAATGGTTTAGTTTCATAATTATGTATATTTCTCTTATTTCAAAGTGTGTGTGTGTGTATGTGTGTGTGTGTGTGTGTGTGTGTGTGTGTGTGTGTGTGTGTGTGTGTGTGTATGTTCCAAGACTTTACAAGTTAGAGGCAGAGGTGGCCTTTCTGAGGAAAATGTCCCCTAGACTCGGACTCAGTTGAGTCCTGGCAGAGTCCACATGGACTCGTCCAATCCAGAGCCTAGGACTGTCTCGAAAAAAGAAAAAAAAGTTTCGAATTTGTGAGCTAATAGATATAGAGATTTCTAGAAGGTGTTTTTTTTCCAATGTATATTAATTCTGAAAATGATGTTGTGGTATGTTAGGAATTTATCAAGGATTGAATCTTAAACAATTCCTTGACCAATCTTAGATTATGGAGACAACAAGATATAATGTTCTCATTTCAGTCTTTTGGGTGTGGAAAAAATTATGTAGAAAGAATGCCAACTGTCTAACAATATGCCTTATGCAGTTTGAATGCTTGAAATTGATTTTGACAAGCTTATTCTTAGGAAATTGTCCTTTCCCAATTTGCCCTTGTGTATAGGACTTGACACCTTTGGAGTGGGACTATCATGGTACTAGTACAATAGTACCTAGTCAAGCAAGTAATGATGTTTTTCAAAACTAATCTGGAACTATATCCTTGCATTACAAAAGTCAATGTTCTCCTACAGATTTTAGGAGAATATTTATAAACCAATATAGTCAGCTCCCAATTTGAAAATATGAACAATATCTGTCATATTATAGGAAATTTAATGTTTAAATCTTCAAATGTCATTAACTAGGTTATAGAAAATTACACAACTGAATACATAGACATACTTGAGAGCCCTGTTGGTGTCTACAACGCACACATAAGTTGTAGCAAACATATTTCTCAATATTTGAGTCTTCCATGACTTATCTTAGGCGTATTCTTTAGAGGGCATAGGCTACTATGAACCTTAGTCTTCTACACTCTAGTTGATATTTTGATATATGTTTTGAACTTTTGATTCCATGGATTTCATATATTGTAGACATTTGACAGTGACACTATGTTTAACTTTATATTATATTATTCAGTTTTTTTCCTTTAGAAATTCGCTTTTATACTTATGTGATCTATGCAAAATTGTGTATGAGTGTTAAGTAGCTTCTATTTATCTCAATTATTGTGTATTTGATGTTAATTGACTAAATGATGCATGAAAAAATCTTTAAATCCTTAAAAACCTTTGAATTTCACGAGTTTTTCGATTTTCTGAGTCCTTGCCAAGTACAGTTGCCGAGTCCAAGTCCGAGCACAATTTTGACTTCCCAAGTTAGAGGCGAGTCTGAGTCCCATAGCACTGATATATATATACACATACTTATATTGTTACATCCCAATTTTTGACTCAATTTTAAAATGTTCATATAGCTGTTGAGACTTCATGTGAAGTAAATTGACAAGTAAAATTAGTTATGTTCATGTTAAATGGTAAGATGGTTAATCTCTATAATTTTGTATTAAGATGACATGTTAGTTAATCGTTATGATGTTATTATATTGTTATCTTGAAATATTGGGAAGTTGGTTATTCATCATGGGATGTGAAATAGTGCATAGCCATTATGATGGTCTATAAATAATGACTTGTTATGGTAATTGTGATTATATTGAGGAATATGATATAATTGTGGAGAATTTCCTTTCTTTGTAGGAGCACATCGAAGGGGGGGAAGCATTGCCAGAAAGGAATTGGGCACGAGGGACACCATCATCACTTGGCAAACAGGTACGAGTTGTAAAACCCCTATGGCTAAGGAAAAAGTGGCTAGACAAGCAAGAGAGTACATTGGATGACCATGAGATAATCAGTTGAACTATATGTATACCACCTAATAATAAAAGAAATCACTAAGCATAAATTGAACTATAAAC
The DNA here is from genome assembly GCA_028749045.1 of Cupressus sempervirens. Classification (NCBI taxonomy): domain Eukaryota; kingdom Viridiplantae; phylum Streptophyta; class Pinopsida; order Cupressales; family Cupressaceae; genus Cupressus; species Cupressus sempervirens. The sequence continues at coordinate 166,761,254 of CM053792.1, read as the reverse complement.
AAGTTGGTACCTTTATAATTGTGTTATTTGGTTGGAGCCTCCTAGAGTTTAAAGCATGTCCTAACATATCGAGACCATGATACCTAAATATCTATACATGTACATACATACATGTATATATACATAAACAAATTATATATATAAGGACGTATACACATACTTGATATTTGGCATATACATAAAAAATATATTGTTGCGGTTTACACATGTACATGTATATACATATATAGGTATTTTAGATACCGTGATGTTATATATTAAGACAATATTATTGTTTCTTTCATCCTTGGCCAAAGTCTTATTTTATTTTTGCCTTGAGTGGCCACCTTGCTAATTAATCCTTTGGACTTTATGTCATTTTGGTGACCTTTTATATATTTAAATATTTGCCACATGTTTGATGGCTCTTTGATTTCTTTATAACTCCTTCACCACCACCTTTCTTGTTCTTCTTTATTGGAGCATGAGGCAATTTATGAATTTTGATGAGTCTATTACCTTTGGGCAGAAGAGAGGATTTTGATGAGGCAATTTATTGGAGCTCTATTGATGGCAAGCATCTCAATCGTATTTTATTCAGTGATATAAGTTTCCCATAGTCGTATAAGCTTTGTATCTATTCCCAACTTCAATCTTTTAGCAAGATCACAGTTTGATACCAAAGTTGTTTGACCACAGCTACCATTCCCCTATTTATTTGAACAAGAAACATTGTTAACTAGAAGTGAATTCATTGTCTGCAAGGGTCGTGAATCTCCACACTTGGGTGTTTATTGTTTGCAAGTGCAAGGAATCCTCTTGCACAGCCAGGAGGTGGTGATTATGTTCAGGTCATGCATTCTTTTCCATTTGATATAAGAAGTTTACATTCTTAAATAGAAAGAGAGGAAATCTCTAAAGAAAGAAGTATCTTTTATTTTCTTCATGAAGACTGTACATTAGCTTAAGCATCCAAAATCATTCAATTAGCATCAAAATATTGATTTCATATTAGAACACTGATCCATATCAGAATATTAGTTTTATATCAGAATATTGAATCTATATTAGAATCTTGATCCCATTATTTGAATACTGATTTGTAAGTGTCATATATGGTAGTGTACTAGGTGGTAATGTACTGGATGGCAGCATACTAGATGGCAATGTACTAGTTACTAGCAGAGACTACTACGAAGGTAAGCAGCCATAGAAACCAGCATACCATGAAGATAACAACATAAGATTAGCAAAATATAACTTTATTGATTGACTCCAAAGTCTACATTACCAGAAGTATATTGCTCCTACCATATCTCCCATCCTTACCTCCTCCCAACTATATAGTGCTTCAAGTTGGTTGTGCAAACCAATTGACACAACTATTCATTACATAAAAACTTCATTACTAATTTCTTCATTTACTATTGCCTACATTTACACCGCCCCCCCCCCCCCCCCCCCCCCACCCCACCACTAGCCAAAATCCCCAACTACTGTTTGTTGAGTTCTAGATCATTCTCTATGGCCCTTTGCTTAGTGTGTGCACCCTTCAACAGCCGCATGGCAGCCATCAAATCCTTCTCCATCGTGCCTAGCTTTGTCTCCTTCTCACCTCTAACAGCTTGTTCCTCTATTAGTTTGATCTGTAGTTTTATTTGTTCTCCCAAGAGTGCCCATTCCCTGACTTCCTGAGCATTCTCCTAGATCTTCTTTTCTAACTCCATGAAGGTGGCCGAAATACTTCTTCCATTTGTGCGAGAATCCCTAGGATCCCTCTTTGTCCGGCCTAAACTACCTTTGGTGTCTTTCACAGCTTCCAGTGGTGGCCATCTCTCTGCAACCAACTACTGGAGCTCTAAATGACATCCCTCCCACATGAAGGTGAGGAGTGCCTTAGCTACTCTAGCTGTCCATCTGTCAAATTCTTCTACTCTGTCCATGATACCACGCGTAGTACCTGTGATGGCCTCTAGTTTGAGTAAGAATCTCCTCATAGACTCACCAAAGCTTGGAACCCCACTCTCTCCTATCTGTGGTCTGCAAGTCGCATTCCCTCCTGTGTATGCCTCATGGATTTTTTCTAGCATAGCGTGAGTTTCAATCTCAGCATCTCCTACTTTGGTTGTTCCTCCTACCATCTCCAGGGGTTGGAGGTCCTCCATACTAACCAAGTACTTGGCTAACAAGCTCTCTGTCTCGACATCCATTTCTATCTGTGTCTCCACTACTAGGCTAGAGGTTACTATTGTAGAAGTTGGTACCGTTGGTGCTACAACCAAGGCAATTGGTGTTGTTGTGATGCCCTAAGGTGTGGAAAATTTGATTGTATGCCTTGTAGTCTTATGGTGGCAAAGATCCAATATTCTTGTATTTGGCATCTGTCCTAATGAGAGAAAATTAGGTATGAATGACAGTTGAGAGGGGGTGATGTTTATCCTTTTCGCACCCCATTGAGGGAGGACTCCTTCCTCCACCTATCTGCCAAAACTACCAAATCCACGAAATTCACCTAGGTTACTACCTTGTGTGTTATTGTCTAATTACTCTACTCGCCTGGACGTGGCCCATCTCCACTTCCTATAATACCCATCGTATTATGTACGGGTAGAGCGGTATGTGGTACCTGCCTTGTTGGTCCAGTACTTTCTGCATTAGCAAGACTCTCTTTTTCGTCCAAATCCGGTAGAGGACCGTCAAATATTGGCACACTTTCAACATCCTTGGACATCTCTTGTGTCCCCTCATTTCCACTGCTCACTATCTTGGTAGTGGAAGCCTCGGCATTACTTTCTTCTTCCTCACTTGTGTCTTCTTCTTCCACTATTTCCTCTTCTTCTTCACTACTACTTTTTGTTGGCAAGCTTATGGCCTTTCAAGGCCTCTTCTTTCTAAGTTCTATGCTATCCTCTGCGAAGGCATCCAAATGAAGCCAATAGTGCATTTTTGGTTTGTAAGGCTCTACTCTGTTAACTATGTGAGTGTCCCCCAATACTCTCGTGCCACCTATGTGCTCAAGGCATCCAAAAGAGAACTATGGTATGATGGGGCATATAGAAAGTTTTATGCCACAGCTACAAAAATTCTCTTATCCTGTTGGACAAGGCTTTTGTCCAATTGTAGAGTTCCCCACAGCTTAGCCCTTCACCGACAGAAGCATCCAAGCTGCAGTGTCAGAAGTCCTGCTTCCACTTGTGAGCTTGCTTTTGATTAGATCCACAATGCACCTCTATTCCATACTGCCAATGAATATTTTTTTCAAGCCTTCACTGCTTCTCCAGATTTCGTTTCTTGTTGTTTTTTCAAGTCCTTCCTGCAAATTAAGTCTATTAATTTTTCCTTTTCCATTGCTTCCATTCTCTTTGAGGGTTTCAAAATCTGTTGTCCTTTGTCTGGCACCCCAAATACTTTGTCAAACTCTCTCGGCAGAAATGATATTACCACTAGTTGATTCATATACTAAATCATGGACGTGTGGTCTCAACCATCATACCCATGGATTATTGACCAAAGAACTGATTTAAAAAAATGTAGATCAAAGATCAACATGAATACAATCTTGTCTACTTGTGCTTTCCTCAACGCCATCTTTAGGTGGTGTTTGTTATCTTCAGTATTTTGCCACCAGTTCTTGCTATACTTTCAAATGCAATATTGTCAGCTGATGTTCTGGCATTTGTGTCCTTACCATTTCTTTTCTTGGGAGCCATTCTTGGCTGCAAATTGATATCATTGATATGGTCTATAATCTTATTGAATATGTGAATATGTATTGGTGAAATTACAAGCTATCGAATGTTTTAATTTTGTATATTTCTTTCTTTTCTTTGCATATGCATAGTTACACACACACACATATATATTTGAAATATATATATATATATGCATCCGCATCCCCAAAAAAAAAAATTCGCACATCCATGCACCCGCTTTCCGTATCCGCTTCCGGATCCGCATCCAAATCAATAACTTAGCATAAGAAAATAAATAAAAATAAACCAATCATTAAAAAGGAAATACAAATATGTTTAGAGGGTAGGACTGAATTTTCATACCCGTACACACGTCTCTTGGTGTTTATATTAATCTATTATATGGCCATAACCTCATTCATTTACTCATGTACCTTAATTTGAATGTTGTAGCTGTCCACATCACAGTTTACATAGCCCAAATCTCCAGCTATTATGCAATTAGCTGATTTAACAATTATGTTCAAAGATGAAAAGAATGGGTGCTAAGTTGTAAAACAAAATTCAAACTCATTACAAAGTAACTGCAGCTATCAGCATAAACACAATTAAGCACAAAACACACTTTATCAAAACTACATGCTCCAACAACCACTAACAGCCGTAGACAGCAGACAAATCAAAAGAATGAAAAAAATCTGATTGGCAACTTCTCTTTCTAATATGCTAAAGTTGAAAGAATTTCAAACGATATGAAAATAGAACAATTATCAACAATTGACTAATACTGCCGATTGTCTGAGAAGATGAAACAATGATTACAATTTAAGTCATAGACCAAGACTTCAACCTCATCCAAATTAGAGAGTGACTAAAAGATAAGCAACAACACATATATAACGAACACAAATGACCCTCACTCTAAACGACGAGCTCCATCAGCCACTGAAAGCTATAAGAGGTAGTAAAGTTCAACGAAAGAAAACAACAGCTGACTAAATAATTTGGGCATTCTTAAATCAGCAAGTTGTCTTTTAAAACCTCGAAAACAAGATAATTGGAATCACAAAATAAAGGACATATTTTAACTTTATTGTTCATAATCCTAGATTTAATAGAACAAATTTTGTATTTCTTATGCAGACTAGAAATTAAACAGGTGAACTTATCAATCATTTCGTGGAAGTATGCACATTTTAAATGAATGGAAGAACAGCTTCGTTAAACACATTTTTATTGTCTTATTTCCTGTATAATGCATTTTGTCAATCTTTTCAATTCCTTGTTTTGACAGGCGTGCATTGATATCAGAACAAGGTTGGAGGGGAAGGATAATACTTTATATCTCTTATAAAGACTAAGCATTGAACAGATGAACTGATAAGTTATTTCATCTATGTAAGTACATTTGAGATGAGTGGAATGATAGCTTCATTCAACACTTTCTAATTATCTAGTTTCCTGCACATTGTGTTTTGCCAATTTTCTTTGCATTTCATTCCGAAGCCTATATTGATATCAGATAAAAAAGAATGAGAAGATCAAATTTATATTTTAAAGCATACTTATTCTTATTTTGAATTTCAGTAAAGATTTCAATGTGCGATTTCTAATTTTATTGTGAAGCAAAGCGCATTTCCAGTATATTTCAGATCAATTTAAAATAGAACGGAATTCATGTAATCGTCCCTTTCCACAGATGCCAGCGTCTTGGTGCCATTCGTTCCCATCACAACATCGTTATGTCGTTCTGTGTAAACAACCTAGGGAATAAGATCTCTGTCCACTTTTTGTTTTTGCCTTAAGACTTCCTAATTCTTGAACAATTCATTGCAACTGTTCCATCTTTGAGTCTCTGACAGTATTGTTCGCTCTCGCAACATAATAAGCAGCTAAAAAGTCGGCATATACAAATGCCAGGAAGAAGCACCATTGTTTGCTTGTAAAGTCGCAGATGCTCATTATGTTGAAAGGGCAAATTGTATCAGTCATGTTGAATACTTCGACTCGGGCCACTGCATTGGCCAAATGCACACCTGCCTTCAATACCCACGCAAGACCTGCAACAATCTGCGTGCCCTAACCAAAAAATTTATTGGAATTTCGCGGCATTCTGTAATCCTAGCCTTAAAGGGCAGTGTGCCCTAGTGTGAACACCGAATATCGTGCCCTTTTTTCCAAAATACAAATAAACGGTCCCTAGTCACTTTTCTAACAAGAGCTCTTTAGGAGTCGAAGTCACTAGCAGTTGCATGCTTTTGTGCATGCAATGTGTGAAAAATCAAACTATTGCAGTCACTGATTATTAATCTCCTATTACAAATGATTATTAAACTGCTGAAAACAAATTCTCAGCTAATATCGAAAAATAACACAACTGCGACTTCACTTAAAATACGGAAAAAAATGCGCAACAGAATCAACACAATATTTTCGGACAATTTGTCCTTGGAAAAACCCCTAAGGGAAAACCAGTTCTACAGATGAGAAATTATATTAAATTTCAGCAAATCAAGAAATACAAAATTCCTTGCCTCACACTGGCAGAACTCCGACAACCTCCTAATTTCTCCCGCTGATATTTCTCACTGCTATCCCTGCGCTAACACTGCGCCCTTGCTAACACTGCAAGACTGTTTGCTAACACTGCAAACTGCTTCTCCAAAGCTTCTCACTGTGCCCTTGCTAACACTGCAAGACTGTTTGCTAACACTGCAAACTATTTCACCAAAGCTTCTCCCTTACTCTCCAAATGCCCCCTAGACCCCTTTTTATACTACTCTCGTTGGTAAACCAACGACCGAGATTAAATCAAACCAACGGCTGAGATTAAGACAACTCAACAGCCAATAATAGAATTGGTTGCAAGGTGTCCAAAAAGAATCACTAAAATTAGTAAATAATAACCATTTACTAATTTTTGGCAGGTGGACAAACAGCTGTCCAAACCATCCATAAATACAACCGCTATTCATAGATAAAGACGAACAGCTGTCCAAGCTACCTATAAATAGTGCTGCTATTTCTGGGTCAGAAATAACAGCTGTCCAACTAACAATAATTAACACTCCCTCTTAGCGAGGAAGCTATTCTGCATGACACCCATCTTATCTCTGAAGAAGATAAATTTGGCCTTTCCCAAAGCCTTCGTCAGAATGTCTGCTACCTGCTCATCTGTAGGTATGTATTGTAGTCGAACAACTCCCCTTTGTACACAATCTCTAATGAAGTGATATCTGATATCTATATGTTTAGACCTATCATGAAACACTGGATTTTCAGACAACTTGATGCAACTCTGATTGTCACAATGTATCACAGTAGTCTCAACCTTCTGACCAAACAAGACTACTAACAACTTTCGAAGCCATATAGCTTCACATGTCGCCATGCTAGCTGCTATGTATTCTGCTTCTGCTGAACTTAGAGCCACAGACTTCTGCTTCCTGCTGAACCAAGATACAACTCCTGATCCCAAGTTCAAACAACACCCTGAAGTGTTCCTTTTGTCTGTTGTACTTCCTGCCCAATCTGCGTCAGTATAGCCTATCAACCTGATACCTTCACCTCGAACATATCTGATCCCATACTCGACTGTACCACACAAGTAACGTAGTACATGCTTAGCCGCTATCCAATGCATTCTCTTTGGTTCAACCATGAACTGACTAAGAGAGTTTACTGCAAATACTATATCTGGTCTAGTGTTGACCAAATACATAAGCGAACCAATCAACTATCTATATAAAGTGGGATCTACATCCTTCTCCTTAGATACATCGTCATGCTCTGTGCTCACCTCCGGAACACCTGTCACGGTCTCACGAAGCAATCTAAGTGCTCCATGATGAATATGGCCCAACCTCCTATGCCATAGCTCTCCAAGATCTCTAGGATTATTGTTGCTCATAAGTGCCTTAGGAGTATCAAACTGCAATCTATAAAGGCGACCACTCCTAACTCCAATAGTTATGGGTGATTTCCAATCCTTGTGCTTAATCAACACATGTGTCCCTCTAAAGAGTACATTATACCCCCTATCCTGAAGAACAGATACAGAAATCAAATTCATACCTAAGCCCGACACATAAAACACATCATGAAGAGGAATTATCTTTCCATTCTCCCTCTGAAACTGAACAGTCCCTTTCCCAACAGGGTTGAGTTTGGACAAGTTTCCCATAGAAATTTGGATGTTGGTGTCCTCCTCCTTGTAACTGGAGAAGTACTCTCTAACTCCTGTCATATGAAATGACGCCCCACTATCTATATACCAAACACACTGTGAGGTTGAGCTAACCATACAAGCTATGAGTGCAAACTCATCTTCCATTCTGCTGGAGAGTTCTTCTGCACTTGCTGAAGCTGCCACCTGCTTCTTACCCTTTTTCTTCTCTGGGCAATCACTAACATAGTGGCCAAACTCGTGACATCCAAAGCACTTGACCTTAGAAAGGTCCTTCTTCTTCTTTTCACTTTGTGAATTTGATCCTTTGCTAGATCCCTTCTTTGCTTTCCCTTTACCTGCTAGGGCAACGTTCTCTTGTTCCACCTCATTTTTCTGACTCTTGTTGGCCCCATTGACAAGACGTAGTCTAAACTCCTCCTGAGTGAAATCAGTCCATAGTCAATCCCAACTCGGTAAAGTATCTCGTCCACTGACAACTTGAACAAAGACACTTCATTGTTTAGTAAACCCATTTAGGGCTATTCTCACTAGCTCATCATCACTAGGCCTATCTCCAACAGCTGCTAACTCATCCTTGACAAGTTTGAGCCTGGTGAGGTAACTTGTGACGTCTTCTCCCTGATTCATCCGAGTATTCTTTAGCTTCTCTCTGAGAATCAACTTCCTATTAGTGGTAGCATTCTGGTACAGATTTAGAATGGCGTCTCACATCTTCTTTGCTGTATCTAGCTCCGAGATATGTGGAACAATATGATCCTTGAAAACTCTTCTACCCTTAACAATGCTCTGATACCATGTGATAAATCAAACTATTGCAGTCACTGATTATTAATCTCCTATCACAAATGATTATTAAACTGCTGAAAACAAATTCTCAGCTAATATCGAAAAATAACACAACTGCAACTTCACTTAAAATAAGGAAAGAAATGCGCAACAGAATCAACACAATATTTTTGAACAAATTGTCCTTGGAAAAACCCCTAAGGGAAAACCAGTTCTACAGATGAGAAATTATATTAAATTTCAACAAATCAAGAGATACAAAATTCCTTGCCTCACACTGGCAGAACTCCGACAACCTCCTAATTTCTCCCGCTGATATTTCTCACTGCTATCCCTGCGCTAACACTGCGCCCTTGCTAACACTGCAAGACTGTTTGCTAACACTGCAAACTGCTTCTCCAAAGCTTCTCAATGTGCCCTTGCTAACACTGCAAGACTGTTTGCTAACACTGCAAACTGCTTCACCAAAGCTTCTCCCTTACTCTCCAAATGCCCCCTAGACCCCTTTTTATACTACTCTCGTTGGTAAACCAACGATCGAGATTAAATCAAACCAACGGCTAAGATTAAGACAACTCAACAGCCAATAATAGAATTGGTTGCAAGGTGTCCAAAAAGAATCACTAAAATTAGTAAATAATAACCATTTACTAATTTTTGGCAAGTGGACAAACAGCTGTCCAAACCACCCATAAATACAACCGCTATTCATAGATAAGGACGAACAGCTGTCCAAGCTACCTATAAATAGTGCTGCTATTTTCGGGTCAGAAATAACAGCTGTCCAACTAACAATAATTAACACAACGATGAGTTCGATAGAAAAGAAAAATATTAACTTTTCTAATTGAGCTCTTTTAATCTCTCAAATGCCACAATTGAGTGTTCCAAATAAAGTTAGCACATAAAATCAAGAAATAAAAGGTCAACCTAATAATGGAAGTGTAACATTGATCATGGAAATATGATTTTCTTTCCCTGATCTAATTTGTATTGGTTGTTCCTATTGATCATGTCCATTGGTGCATTTGGAAGCCATAGAAAACCATGCATATGAGTGGAAGCTTGTTGTTGGCACTCGTACCTACACCAATAATCATTTATAAGACCAACACTTTTAGGTAGCTCAGCTTCCATGTAAGATAGGTGATTTCTCTTCTTGCATCTTTTTCTGAGTATGTACAACACAAAGAAAGTTTTAAGCATATAAGATAATATTAAGGAAAAGTTGTTAGCCCAATCATTTTTTTATTAAAATATATCAACAAATTCTATTAAGAAAATAATTAATAAACTGCAAGAAAGAAAATGATTTTCTTTAGATTTTATGTATATTAAAATATAATTTGTTTAATTTATTTTTTCTCTAGATTATATATATATATATGAAAGCATACATATTAATGTTAATAAATATTTTATTTTGATTTCATTTATTAAAATGCTTTTGTGGCAAGGAACGCGATTAATAACAAATATATAAAAACTAATCTAAATAAAAATAAAAATTAGATAAACAACTTGATAAATATTTTGTATTGTAATTTTAATTTTAAATATTTTGTAGTATAATTTGACCTATAAATTATATGATGATGAATTTGAATTGATATTTTCAAATAGATACACTTTAAGTCATGCAAATATCTATATATAAATATATTTTTATTGGATAACTAAAATGGTATGTGAAGATCATTATGTTGATGTTTAAAATAGAAAGGGAGAAATATTATTTCAGTTGGATTATTTAGAATATTATATAAAATAATATTTTAAGATGAAATAATATTAAATTATGATTGACCATGAAAGAAATAATAATAAAAATTTCTTCTTTAGATTATATGTATTAAAGAAACATATTAATGTTAATAAACATTTGATTCTAATTTCATTGTTTAAAACAATTTTGTGGCAAGGAACAAGATTAATAACAAATATATAAAACCTAATCTAAATAGAAATAAAAATTAGATAAACATCTTGAAAAATTTTGTACTCATTTTAAATTTTATCTGCAAACAAAGATTATATATTTTATTATAATTTATTTATATTTTTTATTGTAATTCTAATTTTAAATATTTTGTAGTATACTTTGATGTGCAAACAAACATTATATAATTATATAAATTATCTTATGATGAATTTGAATTGATATTTTTAAATAGATAGAGTTTAAGTCATGTAGATATCTATATATAAATTATTTTTTATAGATAATTAATATAGTATGTGAAGATCATTATGTTGATGTTTAAAATAGAAAGGGAAAAATATTATTTCAGTTAGATTATCTAGAATATTATATAAAATAATATTTTAATATGAAATTATATTAAATTATGATAGACCATGAAAGAAATAATCTAAACAAAATATTTTAAAATATATTCACAAATTTTATAAAGAAAATAATTAATAAATTGTAAGAAACAAAATGATTTTCTTTAGATTTTATGTATATTAGAAAATATTTTATTTTTAAATTTTTTAATCTTATCAATCATCAATAAATCTATTATAAAAAAAAATCATATTATTGGGCATAAAGCATATCTTATAGATTTTCCTAAAAGATATACCACACAATTATTTCTAATTCCTATAGTAAAATTAAAAGCAAATGCTATGTGAAAATGACAAAGAAGTGGGATAAATATAAGCCACAAAATCTACACAAAACAACCAAGATCTTACATTTAAATTTGGGAAAAACTACCATGAATAAGAAGTACTAGTTTGCTTATTTTTACAGCTACTATAAAACAACAAGTACGTGCCAAACAAAATGGCATGGTTACCAAAGACAATCCAAGGAGAGGCACTTTCTATTTGGAAAAACTCTGAAACTAAGGAACAAATAGAATGGAGATATACATAAAGCTCCAAAAAAACAATACACATGGAAATTTTGCAAACACCATTCTTACCATTAAATGATTTAAAAGCAATGCCATGCAAAACCTAAAATGCTCTTGGCAATGAAGATATTAGACAGATTTTATTTAAGCCAAAAAGAAACTTCACAAATAAAGAAGAAGATATGTATTTTAAAGAGAAAAGAATTACAAATCTATAATTAAATTGTTTACATGGTATACATGCATGTAAGGCATAAATCTTCTCTGTGATAATACAAACATGATTTCCACGGTGTAGAGATGGCCACATTTGATTTAGGTGATCTGACTGACCATTCATACATTGCCAAACTGATGTATGAATGACTACCCAGCCACCAAATCTATAAATCAATTATAGATTAAATTATTAATGAAAATTTATGAATGAAAATTTAACTACTTGTCAATCATGCAATTATTATTGAACAGACGCGGCTCTACAAAGACAACTGTTGGTCTATCTCCCTATAAAATCTAAGCGTCTCTACCTAAGAGATCATATCTATGTAAGGAAGAAACTCATTAGATTATAATCTGAACAAAGCTATTCACATTTCTGCATCATCTTCCCATCATTATTTATTTATATAATTAGAAATAAGAAGCAGTAGCATGTCATAAAACCAAGCCAAACTTTTACTGGGGAGGCAACTAAAAGAAGTAAATAGGGATCCAGTAAGTGGGTTCTCAGCGAGACTTGTGGATGATTCAAACATATTCAACTGGAATGTAATGATAATCAACTTCAGCTAAAGATGGTAAAAAATCAGACACAATGAAAAATATGATCAAGTGGAGTCTTGTAAAATGTAAAAACTATCATTGCAAATGAAAAAAGACGATTTCTAAAAGCTCTTACCATGTATTTCTCTTCAGCGTTAAGATTGAGTCACATTGAAAAATAAAGTTTAATGTCATGGATGAACATTTATAGAAATTGACAAAGGACATGAGATTAAACAAGTTGAAATAAAGTTGGAAAACTTTAGAGAAAAATAGAAAGTTTATATAAAAACTTAACTGGAAAATAGAAAGTTAATCAAAACTATTGTTTATAGAGGAAATTATAATGTTAAAAAGGAAAGTATCCGAAAAGAATGTTTTACTTTTAAATATTTTTAAAAATAAGTTTTTAAGTGCACATAAGAAAATCAATCGAAAAATTTAAAAACTGATATGGTCTTACAAAATTTCCAACGAAAAACTAAATTTTGGGAGGAAAGCTCCCACAATAAGCCTATCGGCTTAATAATAAACATTGTGATTGCACAAGATCCTTAATTTGAAAATTATCAATTCAAATAATTTTTATTTCCAATTTTATATCTTCAGCAAATTTGGAAAAACAGTATGAGAATGACATTCTTATATTTATATTTCAAATGACATTCTTATATTTATATTTCAAGATTTTTCAATATTTATTTAATGATTAAGTGCTTAAATCGCCGCAGATGCTTTTACTATGAGCTATAATTGCCAAGAATGTGAGGTAGAAGGAGAAGAGAAGAATGTGAGAGTGGGTGTGGGGAAATTGCACAAAGGTGGATTAAATCTATGGGAGTTCATCTATGGTGATCATTGTCTTTATGTGCTTAATTTGTATAATATATAGTTATGTGAACTTAATGAAAAAAAAAAATTAGAAACTTAATTTTTTTAAATGTGAAGCATTTGTCTATGTAGTTACATTTTATTTATTAATTTTCTATTTTTAAATAATATTTTTCCTTGATATTAATGATAAGATTTTATTTGGGATAAAAAACTAATTCTTATCAACGCAAATTTTGAAAGAGAAAAAAATTAATAGAAATTAGAAATAATTTTTTTAAAGTATATTCTTTTTTTTTAATGTGAGACATGACAATCACATGTTATAAAGTCAAGGAGACATTTATTTGTGTCCTTGAAACAATAACCTATTATCATGAGAAGATAATTAACATCATCATGTTGGAAGGCAACTCGTGTTTAATACTGCCTTAGAAAGCATTCACATCCAAATATTATAAGTTCATGTGGAACAAATTTTAAATTCTCACTAAGTCCCTACATAAATCACTTCAATTAAAATTTGCAAACATCTATGAGATTTGCATGAGACTTCAAAGATGGGTGTATCCTTCTTTCCAAATATTGTGTTATTTTTATTATAATATATGCAAAAGAATTTATGCATGAGCATTTATTCAAGATAAAGAACAGTGGAGACAATTGCTAGGCATTAATAAAAATAGAGATGATGTGACGGACGTGGTGGAAATCATGTTAGAAAGCTTACCATGTTTTCATTAGCATTAAATAAAGACTCTTAATATCATTATGAATTTTTAATTGTAACCCTATTTTAAACTCCTAAATAGCCCAACCACAAGCCTAGAATCTACAAACAAATCAACAACACTAATAGAGTTCTAATTCAAATGCATCATTTTACAATAATCCAATAAATAACCTTCACACATATTATTAACTTTGACTCCATTGTTTGTCATGTTGATGTTTAAGGTAGCTACGAGAGAGCTCCTTCATAACTATGTTTGTTTTCCTCAACAAATTTCTACTATGAGTTGCATATGTAACATCATGAGTTAGAGGCTTCATGTCTAATACATGTCATATTACTTGGCATCATGCTTCATTATGTCATGGTTACTTGGTATCAAGATCACTTGGCACTATTGTTAGCTGACAACATCCACATCATCTTTAGTGTTGTGCTCTTCTTTCATGTTTTCTTATGTATCATAAATGTATTGTAAAGGTCTTTGTTTGTGCTTCATTTTTAACTCTTACCATTATCGAGAGGTGCCTACCATTCTGGAGAAGAATTGTGTGTTGGCCTTGAATTTTATGTAGTTAATTCATGCTATAATATTGAAAATAGTGAATAATGTATGCTTTTAGATATATGTTTCTCTTGATAAATAGTTTAATTCTATAAACAATGACTAATCTTTGTAAAATTGATTCTAGGATGGATCAAGAAGCAACAACATGATGAGACATCACATGCGAAGTCTTGTAGGCTATACAAATGAACATTAGAGTTTTCTTTGTAGTCATGCGACTAAATTGGTGGTGTGTAACTTCATTAAAGAGGAAGATCATATGTAGACTATCATTGTGATTAGTTTCTTTGAAGAAGAAGAAATGACATTTAGAGAGAGACCATTCAGTTGCATAAATTAGATTTAGATGGAGCTTAAGTGGCAAATGTAGAATGTCAAGTCCTTTGAAGAGGATCAATAATCTTGTGTAGTAGTGTGACTATTGAGGCTCCTTGTTTGGTCACCTTGGAATCAACTTTTTGTGATAATCTAAAATGAGTATATTGTCCCTATTGAGGGAGTCTCGGCAAAGAGGGACTCTTAACATTTAGATGATCTTTTATGTGTTGATGAGTTCTTCTCTAAGAGAGAAACGTTTGAGGTGCAATCCCTTGTTAATGAGTTCTTCTCTGAAAGAAGTTCAAGGTGTAATCCCTTGTTAATGAGTTCTCCTCTATGAGAGAAGTTCAAGGTGAAATCCCTTGTTAATGTGTTCTTCTCTATGAGAGAATTTCACGGTGAAATCCATTCTTAATATGTTCTTCTCTATGAGAGGACTTCAAGGTGAAATCCCTTGTTCTACTCTCTAGGAGCAACCATGGTGAAAGTCATGTGTATTTTTTACTCACACTCTAGAAGTATCTATGATGAATATAGTTATGTTGAGACAAAATTTATATTGAGAAAATTTGTGATGAGATTTTTCTATAGACACTTTTGGGTTGGAACTTCATTGTGTTTGTCAAATTGAGACACTCTATGACATAGAATGATCCCTCTCTTGCTAAGTGAGAGTGTAAATGTTTAAGGTAGTTGTGAGATAGCTACTTCATAACTATGTTGGTTATCTTCAACAAATTTATGATGTGAGTTGCATATGTGACATCATGGGTCAGAGGCTTCATGTCTAATAGCTATCATGTTACTTGGCATTGTGCTTCTTGGAATCATGGTTACTCGGCACCATTGCTAGCTAGCAACATCCACATTATCTTTTTTTGTCATACTTTTCCTTCATGGTGTCAATTCATATGTTCTTATGTATCATAAATGTATTGTAATAGTTATTATTTGTGCTTCATTTTTACCTCTTAACATTATTAGGAAGTTCTTACCATTGTGGAAAAGACTTTTGAGCTAGCCTTGGATTATTCTCAATGTCATGATTAGATTTTTGGATGTGTAGCAAATTATTGAGAGACTACTCTATGTGTGAGAAAAATTCATTATTATTTTGTGTATTTATATTACAAGAAAAGAGAGGTATATGATTATCCTCTAAGCATGTATGTTGTTATGTTCAATCAACAATTGCATTTCTTCTTCTCAATGAAGTCTAAAGTGCTTGCTTGTTAGTATGTATTTTCATCTATCAAAGCATTTGTAATTGATATTACTTTTGCAGTTTTCAAAGATCAAAGCTTATGATTGTAGGAAGTCTCATATCTACATTTAATAATCTTCATATCGATTGTGATCAAAGGGTAGATATATTGTAATTGATTTTTCCAAAAGTTGAATGTTGGTCCCCCTCCTAAGTTGTCCTATTCTATTTTAGCTTCTTTTATTCCACTTTCTTGATCCTTGAAATGCTCTAAGTAAAGTGTGTTGACTTGGTTGTTAGCACCTCCTTCTTGGATTCATGACATGGCTTAACTACCTCTTGTCAATCTAGGTAAGTTTGGTGTTTGTGATGTTTCTTGATAGCTTGATATTTTTGTGCAATGCTAAGCATACCAACAATTGGTATCAAAGCCTTGGGTCACAGTTTCAAATCTCGAGAGCTCTCATTCATTCCATAGGTGTGAAACCCTCAATTGGTGCTAAGGGGGAGATTGTTGACTTGGTATTTAGCACCTCCTTTGGGATTCATGACATGACTTAACCACGTCTTGTGGATCTGGGTAAGTCTAGTGTTTGTGGCATTCATTGACAGCTCGAGCTTTTGGCACAACAATAAACATACCAACAAAGTGACCTTTCAATGAAGTCATTGAACTTGTTTGAACCAAGTTCAAAGTGGTTCAGTGTGTTTCCAAGGTTCATCATGGCTCAACCATTTACTTATCCCTTTTCTTAAAAAGTATGTTAGTATACGTCTTGAACCGCTTCATACCTCCTGAAAGCCTTTGAATTGTTCACTCCCATTCATTAGGATCTAGGTCTCATTTTTTAAGCTATATCAAACTAGTCAAATTAATGTGTCAACCTCACTTTAGTTAGTTGAATTATGGAGCATGGTCTTTAGTTTGCACACACTTTGACAACATTTAACCAAGATAAACCACATTCTACCAAGTTCAATGGAGTATTAATGGCATATCATCCCACCCAAAAGGAAAATATAATTGATGAAGGGATAGGGAGGGATGTTATTTGATGGGACCCACATGTGATTTTGAAGATAATAATATAAAATGAGCTATTAAAAAGGGAAGTAATCATGATTAAATAAGGTTGTACATTGATGTGACAAGTAATTAATATTTACACTCCTAAAGTTCTTTTCACCATTATTTCACATGGGTAGTGGATTTGGAAATTAAATCTTCAAGATTGGTCATGAGGTTTAAGTTATTTCAAGATAAGCCTTAGCAAATTTATGTTCTCAATTATTAAGTGGCGAGTAGAAAAATATAGGTAGTTTTTCTAGGTTGTCATGTTGGAGCATTACAATGTGTTCAGTCAACAAACTAACTCCCAAAATATTTCATTATTGATGAATTATGATTTAAGGTTTCATTCCTTGTCTATTAATCAAGGTAGAACAAGTAAAATGAGGTCATTAATTTTTAATAAAACCCAATATTTATTCTATCTATCGCCAATATATGGAGATACTTCCTTGACTAATTTTAACATAGAGGATTTCAAAAGGAGACTTAGGAATTCACCAGGCAAACCTTTTACCCAAGAAATTATTGAGAGTGGTCTCGTAAAAGCCACAAAATTCTCATAAGCAATTTCATGTCCAAATTTGATAAGGGAACGTGTCAACATGTATGATGCAAAGCATCAATGTATCTACAGAGATTATGGGGAAATATTGTTGTCCATTAATAGGAAAATAAGCATCTATATTTTTAAGATTCTAGAGCAAGAGGTATACTCATATTACACCCCCATAATTTATACTCACAAATATGAGAAGGAAGAGTCTACTTGTAAAAATATCATAGCTCTTAGTTGGTTGCTTAAATTCCAAAAGGGAGGTTCCAAATTACAAAGATCGCCCACTGCAAACGATATGAAACCTTGTGTATGGGACTTGGTAGTGTTGTTGCATAGGGTTAAAGGGTTAGACTGTGATGAAGTCTTTACCTTGGGTGGATGATTTCATTATTTAGATAATTTTATAAGGAAAGAAACAAATTGATTAGGGAGAAGTGATCACTGAGGCCATGGAAAAAATAATTAAATTTAGCTTGTCTCACTTCAAGAGACTTTTACATGTCATCTTACTTGATTTATAATCTTTCTTGTACTAGGGAGTGGGTAGGTCTATCTTATTGAGTTGTGGTCCCAAGGAATTCATATATATGAATATTATGTATTGATGGAAAGGGATACAGTTGTGGAAAACTATAGAAGACTTAATGATGTCTTCATAGGGAGTTTGTTATTTGAAATCACATGGTTGGTGGTCAAAAGGATTATAGATTAAGCAAATAAATTCATAAATGTTTACGGAAGTTACTATATCTAATTCCCACACTTCACCTGTATCTATGTAGGAGGGTATGAGGTAAAACCTACCATGTTTCCAAGGTGTGCTATGGATTATTTCATGTTTGCAGGCAACTAGCAATGATAATCAAGTACATACCTGAAAAGGAACATGATACTCCTTTCCCTTTAGAACTAGGATTTTGTTCCTACAAGACTTTCTTAGATGTTGTGAGTATTGGGTATGATTTGAATAGATATAATTTCAAGTATTACTAAGTAAGGAAAGGCTTTGATAACAAGAGATACACTCACTAACATTTAGACCCCGATGATCAATTTAAGCATATGAGTCAATTGGAAGACTATTGGAAGGATTTCATGGATGAACTTGATGTCAGGAGGAGACATTGGAGTAGGTTCAACTTACGACATATAAAAAGCATAGGGTTAGAATTGGATGTTTCCCACATATAGAGTGATAGTCAATAAGCAATTGATCCTAAGTTTGAAGAAGTAAAGAATAATCCCATACCCCAAATTAATTGGGCTAAAGATGAAAAAGATAATATTGAGATAAAGACATTTGGTTTTATGTAGAAGATCGAACGATGGCTTAAACATAATAAAGTGTAGGAAAACAAATATTATAGAAAATCAAGTCCCATAAAGAAAACCAAGTCTCTTCAGTCGACTATATTTTCTGATGCTAATGTTAAATCTTTTGATGTAGGTAAGATCAAGTATAAACCAAATGGATCCTCAAGAAATAAAGAACCAATGTGACATGTTACTATGAGATCCCCTACTTGGTTAACTAGGTCAAGATCGAAAGCTTGCAAGAAGAAAGGACCGGGAGCTGAAGCAATGATAGACCTAGATTTGAGGAAAGAGCATGAACATTGGCCTCAACCCATGGATTTCATAATTACCCCTTTGGATTCAGATGCAATAGCTACATGGTTAGTACTGCCCCTATAACTTAACACTATCACATAATCAGTTGAAGGTGCTCCCACTTAGTTAACCACCAATATTAATAAGAAAAGGAGCATAGTCTTTGTTTCAATTCTAGTTGGGGATATGGTGAGAAAGTACACCAACAAGGAATAAAACACCAAAGAAATTAAAGACTAAGTCAAAATTTGATGTTGACTCAAAGACATGGAATTGGATGGTTGAAGTGGCTAGGAAATTTATACAAAAGAAGAAGTTTTAGATCCTTGCATTAATGACTTCACAATAGAAAAAGTTGATCTTGGAAAAGCTAATACAAAATCATAAAGCCATTACTTTGAACTTTTTGCTAAAAATATGTTGACTAGATCCTAGAAGGATGGTAAAAAAAAGAAAGAAATGAAGCAGACAATTAGTGCCTTGGCCACCTACATTGATTCCATCAATAGCTAGAGTCCTCATCCAATCTCCCACACACCATGGTCCTTTGATCCAACTTCCCCTAATAACAAAAATATTCTCAATCAGATATAGAAGGGCAAAGTGTTAGCTAATTTCTTTAATGAATGGGTGAATGATATAATCAAAGACGATGAGAAATTCATTCCTGACTCTAGGTTTTTATATAATAATTTCACAAAGATACTACTCAAGTTCAAACTCAGATGTTAACTTGGGATTAAGAAGAAAAATGGATTGAGGTTGCTTTGCAGATCCATGAAGTGCAAAGATATGGTGTAAACAAATTCCTATCTAAGAAACCCCTAAAGTAAGTGGTTGAAAGATGGTTATCCATCTACAATAAAGACATAGACTGGAGGAATATTGTGACTAAGACTAGACACCAAGACTTTTGAAGATGGAGAAGGAGTTACAAAATTTAGCTAAGCATCTAGACACTAATATGAAATGTATCACTGTCACCTATATTTGGTACAATATCATTGTGGAGCATGATATGAATGTATTGGTCAAGGCATTCAAGAGAATAATTGATGAGATGAGAAAGGAAAAGACCCATATGGTGGATCACTTCACAAAGCTAGCAAAGATTGAGTCTAAGCTCTTCCTATTTGATGAATAGTTATTAACACATGCACATAGGCTTGTGGAGATGAAATGGGAGAAAGATATCTAGAAATAGAGGATTCCATCGATCAAAATCCTAAGCCATTCGTTTGCACAATATTTCATGAATTCCTATAGGGAATGGAAATCAAAATGTAATGTGGCAATGAAACCCAAGAGTGGAAAACAAGAAGTCACTGTGTGTGGCTTAGAAATATTTTTTCCTACTTTTAAAGGTCTTTTTCTAAAATTGGGGATGTTTATCCACTAGTCATCAAGTGTTAGTTTTTAAAACTAGTTTATTTTGACATGTCATTCTCCTGAAAGCACAGGTAATTTTAAAGTTAGTTATCATTAAAGCTGTGATATAAATACTAGGATGAGTTGATGTTAAAGGTTTAGAATTTTGGATTTGTGAAACTCTATTAGTAATACAATATACGTGTCTTTATGTTATTTGGGCATAGCCTAGGAATTATTTTACATGTGATTGAAAATATTTTTTAATTAATCAAAAGTAATATAAATTAGTGTGTTTATATATTGGTTTTACCTTTCTCTGTAATGGATAAATCCTATTCATAAATTTGACTATTACCTAGTTTATATAAATGAATGTAAGTCTTTCTTTAGTATTATTGGTTGAGGATCAATTAGTTTTTTATTGGTGAGGTGAATGTTTATATAAAATTTTGATTTCTTGTATAATTTAGATTATTAATTTTAATTTTCATGTATTCAAAACATATTGATGGCTCACATGGGTTAGATGGGCTCCCCATGTCTATATTTGAAAATGTGTGGCACATCATTGGTATGGATGTCGGTCATCCTATTAGTGCTCAAAGCCTTCTTTAGGAGATTAATTCCACATTCTTGGTTTTGATCCCTAAAAGTTTGGGTGTTGTTTATGTTGATCAATTAAGGTAAATAAGTCTTTTCAATTCTTTATGTAAGATCATTTCAAAAGTGCTCACCCTTCGGTTGTTGAAAATCCTCCTAGTTTGATTTGTTTCCAAAAAAATAGTTTGTGCCTGGGAGGCAAATTTTGGACTCTATCATTATGGTTCATGAAAATGTGCATTCCTTAGTCAAAACAAAGAAGTGAGGGCTTCTTATGAAGCTTGATTTATCCAAGGCTTATGACATAGTGGATTGGTTGTTCCTCTTGAAGGAACTAAAGGCTTTTGGTTTTGGCAACAAGTGTATCCAACTTATCTCCTTATTGATTTACACTCCTTTAAAAAATAAGTCTTCCAAAGGAATGAGGCAAAGAGACCTGATTTATCCTATTTTATTTGCTATCCTTGTTGACTGTTTGGGAAGATACTTCTCTAAGCTTGGTTTTGAAGGTTCTATTCATGGTCTCAACCCTTCTTCACATCCTCAATCTTGCACTCATGAACAATTTGTGGATGAAAATATCATCATGGGGGAGGCTTCTGTCAGGGAAGCTAGAAATATGAAGGTTGCTTTAAATACTATTCTTTTTCCATGGGCCAACTGGTGAACTGGAATAAATGCTCTATTTTCTTCTTGAATAATCAAGTTGCCATATAGTAGAGAATATCTAGAATCTTAGGGTGCTCTATAGAATCTCTTCTTGGGTCCTTATTGGGTCTCCCTCTTTGCCTTAATCCTTCAAATTCCTTTTGGAATAGCATTAATGAAAAATTTAATTAGAAGCTTTCCAGCTAGAAAGGGAATCTTGCTAGTCAAGGAAAAAAGGGATTGTTCTCAAAAGTTGTCTTCAAAATATCCAGATGTATGGTTTAAGTCTCTTCAAAATTCCTAGCAAACATACAGATATGTTAGAAATGATTCAGAAGAACTTCTTATGGTCATGTGTGGAAGAAAGGAAATTGATATCTCTTATTGCTTGGGACCAAATTTGTAGGTCGAAAGTTGTAGGGAGTTGGCAATCAGACCCATCAAAAGGCTTAATAAGGCTTTAATAACTAAAAATAATTAGAGAATTTATTTTGAGAATAGGGAATGGAATTTAATTTGGAAAGGAAAATATTTATATGATTTTCCCACAATAGGGCATTTTTTTTATGCACATACGGTTGGAGATGGTTCTCACATTTGGAGATCTTCAAGAATGCAAGCAAGTGGCTCAAAAGGGTATAAAGTGGAAGCTTGGAGATGGCTTAAAGATGGTGATGGATTATCCTTTGAGATATATAATTAAGGATCAAGATACCATTGATCAATGCAAAAATGCCTATGGTAATACATTACTTTTATATTTTATGTATTCAAAACATAAACATGATTACTAATTATTTCATTCTTAAGGAAATAATTAAGGAGGACATGATACATTGTGTTAGTGGTAATATAAAAAAATATGATGTGTATGATAGGAAAGTATTAAGATCATTTCAAGTTGAGATGATGGAGTCAAGCCTTGCAGAGCATTGATGAGTGGCAAATTTTGTGAGTGTTTTGGTTGTTTTTGTTATTTACAATAACTAGAGAAACATCTTGGATTTGAAGGTTTTTGTGTATATCTTTCAAAGAAGTTGTAGAGACAGCAGGGAGAACCAAAGAGGCATGAGCTGAAATCTTGTGATTAATGGAGAGATGTTCTACAAGTTTGGGACCAACTCAACAATGGAGGAATCATCACTTATCTTGAGAGATTTCGTGGACAATCTTGAGGCTATGTTGGAGTTCTTCAAAGGGTTGAAGGAGAGTAATATTATTGTATATGACATTTCTTTCCCTCTCTATATTGACCTTATCTTTGAGATATTTGGGTTTTCATTTGATGGTTTGAATTTCTTCAAGGATAGAAAGTTCATTGAAGAAGGTATAGCAAAATTTCCCAAGGAGGATGAAGAAAGGGAGGCACTTTTTTAGGTGGGTTATTATTCTTCAAATAAATAGATAAAGCCTAATTGGATTCATGTTCTTAATTGTGTTAGAGCTTATTTTGCTTTAGATGGTAGGAAACAAAGAGTCCATTGCTTTAACTTTGTTTTTGTATATCACTTTCGATACAGGGATAAAATGTCTTTTCCATTCTACATTCATAACTCTCTAAATTTGAGTGTGATTAAACACAAAAAGAATCTGTCATTTCTCATCCTTCATGAAGGTCTCATCCTTCTATTTGTATATTACTACTAAACCCAAAACTGATCTAAATATATTCCTTCTTCCCATTAATGATTTAGAATAAGTAATATAATGATTTTATAGTTTTTTTTTTTTTTTGGTTTATAACTTCCCAACCACCTTTTTAACCAACCTATTATATACTTTTAACCCTTTTTGTACTTTTTGCAAAGTTTCAAAGTTGCAACTTTTAAGCAACTTTCACATTTTGAACATTTTGATCTCATAATTTTGTGGTGACCTTAAAAACATGTCATAATGGAATATTGACCACCATTTACAATATTTTTACCCTTCCTTGAGTTTACAAACACATTTTGACCTTATTGACTACATTAAGACTTCCTTGCACAATTTTGATAACTTATTACAAATGGCTTGTCTAACCTTTACACCTTCACATAATGGACTCAAATACATTATAAATGGATCAAATGAATTTAAATCTCTCACATTAGGACTCTTAACCTCCTTTTTCTCTTTTAATTTAGGTTATCCTACACCTGTAGTGGAAATAAGAGGAAACCCTCGTGAATTATCAAAGGAACTAAGGGCAATAAGCAAGAGCTTGATGAAAGTGCTAGGATGGATATAGGTGATGAGGAAGACATTGAAGAGGAAGAGTTAGAAGATGATAGGGTCTTGGAGGACTATTGGGAGAATAATTTGGATGGCATAGAAACAAAAGATGTTAGGGAGAATCTTTTCCATAAGAATCAAAACATTCCCCATGCTAAGTCTCATAAGGATTTTTCTTCCCCTTCCCCTACGAAGAAATTAAAAAAAGATAAAGATACCCATGAGAATAAGTTGAAGTAGACTAATATCAACAAGGATACTTCTCCAATTAAGATTGTGGATTATCCTGCCTCAAACTTTGAGGATGGATGCCTAGGTCATGATAAAAAGGAATATGTGATTCATGAGCTTAATAATGCCCCTACTTCCTTGGAGATTCTTAGAAAATCCAACAATAAATTTGACCTTTCATTGGTCATCAACAACTAGACTTACAATGAAATCCATTCTCTCATAAATAAAGTTATTATTTTGGAGAAAAGGTTGGAGGAATAAATTGAGTTAAGGATGAAGATGGACAAAAATTATGAGGACATATCGATCCAACATAAGGATTTTGAGGGAAGGATTAACAAAATCCTTAAGAATAGTGATGAAAAAATCCATGCTTCTATCCTAAAACTAATGAATGACAAAATCAAATCAAACAAGGAAGGCATTGAGCTTGAGGTTGATTTAGGTAGCATAGGGAAAGAGCCAGAGATAGCAAAGAGACCAAGAAAAAGGCCCAGGGCTAAACTCAATAGGAAGAAAGGTAGTATCTTTAATGCTTCAAAGAATACTGAAGATGAGCCTCACATGATAGAGATACAAGTAGTCAAAGATCTTAAGGAGCTTGTCTAGGCTTGGGTCATCTTTGCTTTGTCTTTTATCTTTTTGGTTTCTATTTTTTCTACTGGGTTTGGTCATTCATAGTGTTGGTTTTAATTTTTTGGTTGTTGGATGGTTTTTTCTTTCTTCAACATAGTATTTATTTTTTGACTCTATTGAATATTAAGTAATTCTAATTTCTGAACTAGGGTTTCAGATCCCCTAAAAACTCATTTCTACCTTAATCCAAAAACTAGCTAACTAATAAAAAAATACATACTGTAGGGAGTATCTCATAGATTAAGGGTGAAACAGAAGATTTTGTGAATTTTTTTAGCTATTTCACAAATTTATCTATTTCTTTTGTTTTGTAAGGTGATTTTGGAAGTCCAAGATTCTTCTAGAGGGTAGGTGTCAAGAATGAGTAAATTACATATAGAAATAGGTATACTATCGATAAACCATGTGTCAACTCTTTACATTCTCTACCATTCAACCCATCTTTGAATCATTAAATCTAGCAGTCATGTGCTACATATATTTTAAAGTAAATTTTGAAGGGTTTGAAAAAATTTGATCTTGGGAATTCATGAAAAATCATAGCTAACATCGAATGACAGGTTTCCCATCAAACAAAGCCAATGAGGCAAAAAAAGATTTTGTTTATGGAGGGACTAAAAACCACATTATATGCTTCAAATCAAGAACTCAAATTTCCTTATAAATAGACATGCTTGACAAATCTCTCTGCACTTCTCAATCCTCCTCTACTTTTTAAACAGAGTAACGTTGATCTTTTAATTAGAAAATTAAGGTTGATTTTAGTGGATTCATTTGTTGTAGGGTCTAGATTTGATTTGTGAATGTCTTTTCTTGGTTTTACATAGTTTACATCCTAACAATCTTCTCTATAATATACTAAGGCTTTTCAATTGAGATCATTGTTCCTTTATGAACCTTTACTTTCTTTTTCTTTTTCAAATTGAGATTAGTAATATAAAAAATTGTTGATTTTAGCAACATAAAATATCCAAAATAATAGATGCATTTGATTCTCTTAAAAAGATAATTATATAATATGCTTATATGGATGTCTAACAATTTCTTATTGAGTATATTGAGGCTCTTTGATTGGGATCATGTCCTACTTTAAGCTCTAAGTTTTGTGTAAATTTAAATTTTGGTCTATTAGAACTTTATCTTCCATAGCATAAGATAATACACCTATCAATACTAGTTGTGAAGTGGTATGGTTATGCCAAGTTTTGGGTGATTTTTAACTTTTATAGATTTTAGTGACTATGGTCTCTTCTTGACAAAGAAGATTCCATTATTATGCTCACACCACTAATATGGAAATTTATCATCTTCATCATGTCACTACATTGAGCGATACTAAACCTATATGTTATGTGCTTTGTCATATTTAGGGCAAAATTGAACTTGGCCTAGTTTAGTCATTAAAGGGTATTAGATATGATGTAATGTTACACACTATAATGGAATACTATAAGTAATTTCATACATTGCTTAAGTAATTTGAAATTATTTCAAATTTTAAATCTAAACTGATTTTTTTGAACTTAACATTAAATTGTTACTTCATCGGTATCATTTGAAAATAAAGAATAGTATGTTCTAACTCATAGATGGATAAACAATGTGAAAAAAAATTAATTCTAATAAAAACTATATTTACCAAAAAAAAATTTAAAAAAAAACAACTTAACTTGAAGAACTTATAAACCTTATGCAAACTTCATACTAGACCTTACATCTTGAATTCTAGTTGACCAATTGTTAGAATTCCTACTACTTTAAGTCCAACTAATACCTTGATAATGCATATTATTTCAATAACTTACACATTTGCTTTAAAATTCTATTTTTAAATATTTCATATTTTAAAGGGTAAATCTAAACTGATTTAATTTGCTCATTTAAGATCCGTATTACTTTAAAGCAGACAAACATAAACGTGAAAATATAGAGAGCTTTCATAAAATAATAATAATAATATAGGGAAAAAAAGAAAAGGAAAGAAGCCTACATGAACAACTTGTAAACCCTAATCAACCTGCCGCTGGTAAGCTTTCAACTGGCCTTGAAATTGCTGGCTTCCCTTTCAACTCCTAATTAACTCGGATCAAAATTATGTTGCAAAAGATCGATTTGAAATTCACCAAATTTAAATGCACACAACAATTTTTCTTCAAATAATTTATTTTGAATTCCATTTAGTAACAGCTTAGATGGGAGTGGTGGAAGAATTGACAGGTTACAGAAGACAGCTGTCTATGCAGTGAAGATTTCTGAGCTGTAATGATAGTTATTGTGTGTAACGTTTGGTGAAAATAAAGGTAGAAACAATCAGAGAAGAAGAAATGATCATTTTAAAAGAATTTTGTAACAAATATAATTTCAAGAAATAAAATGAGCTCATCTTACACTCCAAAATATTTCTATTTGAAGATAAACAGAGCTATACAGTAATTGATAAGTAAAAATAGCATCACGAAGATGGTAAACAAAGTAAAGAAAATTTCATTTCATTGTCTAAAATATCTCTAGTAGAAGAAACAAATCTGGATCTAGGACAAGTTTATTCAATAATATCATACTTAAAAGACGCGATAAATAATAAAATGCATGCTTTTAATAGATAACGAGAATTTTGTGTTAAATTGAATGGAATACAATAAAAATAAAACTCATTGAACAATTGCACACGACTTACCTCAAGTTTCTACAAAAAATTTGTCACGTTAACAATGCGATGAGAAATGAAAATGAAATTTTGCAGCAAAATATTTTTGTTGACTTAAAAATCTCTTTCAGGCCGGTGGTGAAGAATGTTCAACTGCATGAAGAACTATTTTTTCTGGCATAAAGCTTTACAAAGTATAGCTTATAACAATTTGTATGAGAAAATGAAAATAATTCAAAATTTTGTTGTATCATTCCACTTAAGCATGGTCTGTAAATGTTATTCTAAATTCCATTTAGAATTTTGCGTAAATCTTCTCATTTAAGAATTGCATGTAAATCTTGCTGTCAAAAATCATCTTTAAATCTTCTCCATGCGCTCTATTTTGGAGATGTTTCTAAATTTTTCATTCAAGAATTGCCTGCAAATCCTTTACTGCATGCATTCTATTTAAACCTTGTTTCTAAATCTTTCATTCAAAAATTGCCTATAAATCTTCTCAATACATTCTATGTGAGAATTATTTCAAAATCTTGTATTTAGCAATTGCTCGTAAATCTTCCACTTTCAAAGGGGTTGTAAATCTTGTCGTAAAATTTGGCTGTAAGAGCGTCTTTAAATCTCCCATTCAATAATCCTCCCTGCCTCAACACTTTGATCGACATGCCTAGTGACAAATGTTATCATAAATTCATTTGATTTCAAATTAACAATTAATGATATCAAATGGTGGGTCTCATGAGGGGGCTTAAGCTCTATTTTTAAGGAAGCAGGTGGTCTCATGAGGAAAATATAATTTTGCTATGAGATTATTTGGAATCTTCTCCTAAAAAGTAGAAGCCCCTCATTTTTAGGAAGCAGGGTAAAAAGGGGTGGGGCTGGAAATAGCCCCACCAGCTTAGGAATGCTTTTTTCCACTTGTCAATAATCTAAATTTTAGTTTTTTAATTAAAATGCAGTTTTAGAGGGAATTTTAAATTTCAGTTTATTTTTAATGCACATCTTCCTTAAATTTCGGAGCTAAAATATTGAGTATCATAAATCATGGGACCGCTAGCTTTAAAATAGTCCCTAAAATGTAGCAAGCAGCTTCCGCTCTATTTTGTAGGAAGCCCCCTTCCATGGGACCCCAACCTAAATAGGCCATTGAATGAAATTAAATAGTCCACATTAACACATTTGATTTAATTATTGAATTTTAAAAATGTCTTGCCAACAGGCTTCCATAGAATGTTCTAATCAAGGGAAATGCATTGAAGAAAAGAGTGAAATGCATTTCTCTAGCTAGCAAAGAGTATTTTCAACTCTAAATTTTGATGGTAGATAATATAATGCAACACGAGAGGGTGTTTTGTATTGAGCATCCAACTCAACCGTTTGTGTAGACTTTTTCAAGGAAAGCAACTAGTACCCATTGCCTCCAATAATTGCTTTGACCACTAAATGATGACTCAATACTAACCACCAAATGATGACTCAAGAGTCAATACTAACCAATACAATTGTTTTATAGGGCATTGGCTAATCTCCAAACAAAATGTACCAAAGATTTTTTTAAAAAAAATTCATTGTGTTTTTCATTTTTTTTGAAATCTAGTAAATGGTAAAATTTGTAGGGAGGATAGCCATTTGACAAAGGATGATGGATCTTAGTTCCTAACCTCTCTACAGAAAGTTTCCATAAATGGGATGGCTTTTGTGGCATCTTACCATTTTATGATCCATCTTTCCAAAAAGGCTTCCATGTACAATTATGACTTTAAGTGGCAATGAATTTCAGTTAAATATGGTTAGGCAATTTGATTTAAAAAAATTAAACAATTTATCAATCTTATATCAAAAAGATGTTAGAAGAGGATCTCTAGGAAATTGAATGTAATTTATGTATTATTATTTTTTGAAAAAATATTCATTTCGTGATAAATGGAAATTTGATTATAGTGATGTATAAATTTTAGAAAAAAGATAAGAGCTAATGTAATCACAATCAAACAATAATTTTATTTATAAGGTTCTAAGTATAATTAGAAGACTTATATCTCAATGTGATATGTGTTTTTGCATAATTTTTTTTCTAAATAAATAATCAATTAAGATGTTTTTACACAATATTTTTTAAATAAAAAAAAATTCTATGTCTGACCACCTTAAATTGGTCAAAACTTAATACATTTTAATTTGTTTTCTCATATTATGTAAAGCATAGAATGTGATTCATGTTTTGGATTTGAAAAATGATATACGTTTGATTATTGGTGTTTTTCAATCAACCTATTAATAATGATTTAGACATAGTTCAATTAGAAAATAAATAATAATTATTTATTCTACTCAAAACTTGATAGAATTTACATCGATGAGAAGCTAAGAAACTACTTAAGATGTCCTCTATGTTTCATCAATTTTAGATTAAAAGCAGTGTCAACTACAATGTCAAAGTGTGAAAACATAGGAGGATTCTAAAAACACATTTTTTGGGTTGACTTTCCAAGTTTGGCATTCTAAAGACAAACCTAAGTCATATTTTTAGTTTGGTGATTTCTGTCAAAGATATCTGATATTGGATATGAGTCTAATATTAGATGTTGAAAAGATAGAATTGCAAAAGGTGCCAACCCAAATCTATTTACATTTAGCACATAATTTTTTGTCTATGTATCTGATATCTTGTGTGTGTGTGTGTGTACCATCTTAAAAAGTGTGCACTTTCTTTGTGAGACCTTTTAGCCCAACTTAGTGTGGTTTGGCACATTAAGATCTCTTATTGCATTTAATAACTTAAATCAAGCTCCTTTTTCTTTCTCAAGTCTTGCTCAAAACTCTAGGTTGACGTTAATTTCTATGCATGGCTTCCCATTTATTCCTCCAATTATGAAAATTGTGTTTTAAATGCATTTTTTTACTATTTTTTTCGTATATCTCATCATACTTCCTCTAATCGTGTAATATTTCTTGAATCATGGAACTTTTTCTGAAAGTCAACACCTTAGGGTTAAGGTTGAAGTCAACCTCAACCCTAGAGGCAATTTTGATTAGTTCCCAAGCTTGATGCAAAATATTGCCATTTTCTCACCTTGTGCAATCAATCCTTTCAATTTTTATCCTTAAATCAGCATTAAAGGAGATCTTCTCACTTCATTTGGTAATACACAAGATCTATGAGCAATCCACACACGAGAAGCCAAGTAAGTGAATTCAAGAGATTTCAAGAAAGAAATTAAGGCATCCATTTCCATCCTTCAAGAATTTAAGACCTGCATTTTCCATCATGTATTTATTCTTCTAGATCAAGATTCTTTCTTCCTTGGAGATAGTGGAGTTTGAATGTTCAAGAGGAGCTCTACTTTCATGACTTCAAACATTCATCTTTGAGGCAAAGTTGTGAACATCCACATATGTGAGATTTTGTTTTAAATTATTTACTTTTTTAAAAATGTTAAGTCAAGGTTAGATTGCATTAACATATTTCATCATGCGTATTCAACATAATTGCATTCACATTTCATGATATTTTACACTGTTACATCTACTTCTACTAAATGTTAGCAGTCTTTCATTTATATCTATTTCATTATAAGATTGACTCTTCAATTAGAGTTTGATTGATTCAATCCCCTCCCCACTAACAAAATTTCTTATTCTCTTGTGTGTAGATGCACATTTATAGGTTTTCAAAGTAGCAAATTTGAATATTAAAACTAGGGTTGTAGGTTTCTATCAGAATTTTTGAAGATC
Organism: Cupressus sempervirens; assembly: GCA_028749045.1. Lineage (NCBI taxonomy): Eukaryota > Viridiplantae > Streptophyta > Pinopsida > Cupressales > Cupressaceae > Cupressus > Cupressus sempervirens. The sequence continues at coordinate 166,729,998 of CM053792.1, read as the reverse complement.
TTATATTTTTGTATTAGAAGGTTGAGGTCAACCTTGACCTTAATCAAAGTTTCCCTTAATCCAAGTTTCCCTTGACCCTCTACACATCATTTACCAATAGCTCCTTGACATAATTCTTAGAGACCAATTCTAGATTTGTACCCAGGTTGAGGTCGAAGTCAGCATGGAATCTTCATTTTGACTAGGAGCTTACATCACAGCCCTTACCTAGAGCACCAAATCCTTACAATTCATGGATCCTAGCTTCTTGATTCCAGGTCCATCTTTCTTTCAATTTTTCATGTAGTTTGATAGTCAATTTTTAGATTTGAGGTGACATCCCCTGCTAGCCCTCAAGGTGAGCATATTCCCCTCTTTGTCACTTCATACTATTGGTCCTAAGTAATTAGATTACTGAGAGGGGGGTCAATTAGTAATATGAAAATCAAAAAACCCTTTCACCTTTCAAACCACTAATCGATAATCAATTTAAAGTATCAAAAAAATCCATCCAACACATAAAATCATTCACACATTCGACATAGAAATTTTTGTTATGAAAAAATCTAACTTGGATAAAAATTACGGTGGGAATTAGTACCTAGAAAATAATTTGTACTCTTGTAAAGTATGCCCTATTAGGAACTTAACCCTATTAGGAGTTTACAAAGAAACAACTAAGGGCCACCTTGTTATGGGCTTTACTTTTATCCATGTTAAGAGCTTTACCTTGTTAGGAGCAACCTTGTCAAAAGACTTTAAAAACTAGCTAAAGTGCCATCATGTTAAAGGATTTATAATAAAGACCTATTAGGATCCAATTGATTAAGAGATTTCACTTATTTTATTGTTAGGAAACAATAGAAAGATTGATCTACAAAATAACACTACCTCTACTTGACTAGATCCTCTTAAGCTCTCTAACTCTTCACAAATCACTTCTATTCTTCCTGGATGGAACACACTTTCCACTTCTTCACACACAAATTGAACCATGATCAACAACATCAAACATGTCATTTGTTCACCTATATATACTAGTTTTTGTTGCTTCCATCGACTTAACCAAATCGTAAATGTATTGCAATTGGGAAATTCAAATATCCCACTCAAATCCAACCATCATAAGATTTTATCTTAAATTACAAATCACTCTACATGACCACACCAACTAATTCATATTATTATGTGTCAAAGGTCAAACACATTTTGACCTCCCATGAGCTTCCTCTAGAATCTTCTCCATAAATACAATCTTTACCATTGTGATGCCAGATCATCACCTCCACATGTACATCCATGTCAATATATTACAAGTAACTCACCCTAAGTCATAGAAACCATGTTACATGTCATTATTTCTAGTTATCCAATCATCACTCAAGAACTTATTTTTTGTTAACATGGCTATCAAGGCTTTACTTGTCTTATTTCAAACTATCTCACCTATCATATTTTATTCCTAGGAATAATTTACCTTTCATGATAGTGTGCTTCTATCATGACTAAATTAGCTTTAATGTCTAGTGAACAACATCATGCTCATCATTATGTGATTTCTCCACTCTATTCACCATGGATTTGATAAACCAATCAAATTTCCTATCATTTTGCTACCTCACCAATCATCTTATTCTTCTCTTCACTAGCAATATCATACACCTTATTGTCTGTACAACACTCAATATACTTGGCATTATACTAAGAACACTAGGTCAATATTTGACATCAATGACAACACAATAATTGATCACCATGCAATCAAATCATCACTCTTCACATCATTATCATAAAATAAGTTATGCCAACAATCTCCCCATTTTTTATTGATGGCAACACATGTAATACTTTTCTTAACCTCATACACAAACTTATTCAATAATAATAACTATAAAATGTTTCCACTTTTGTCTTTTTTCTCTACCTTAACTTGTTTTGTCTCCTTATAGATTCCTCCCCCTTTCATTGCACTTCCATGCACAACATCATTCACATAGGTATTCTCCTTTGTCTACACTTCATGAAATCATTCTTCTACATTCTCTTCTTTCTATTATCTCTTCTCTTCTTATGAATTCATCTTTTCATTCTCCCCCCCTACTCATCCCCCCCCATTTGACAACAATTTCAAAGGTGTCAGTGCATACCTATTATCTTCTTTGCATCCTCTTCTTCTTTAGTATAATATTCTTTATGAAACTTCTCCCCCTAAGGAGTAGCCTCTAAACATCAATTCAAATCATAATTATTCTCAATAATGGCACTCAAAATGATGTAATCTACATCTTCTTCTAGTTCAACGCATGTGAGAAAATTACCCCTAACCTACCCTCCAAACACTCAAACATATCCTTTGATAGTGGCTTTGTGAATATATCTTCTACTTGTTCCTTATTTGGCACATACTCCAACTTTACTTCATTTTCTTGAACCTATTCTCTAAGATAATGATACTTGATGCCTATATGCTTAGTTGTAGAGTGTGCATTACTAGATTCTTTGAAATATTTATAGCGTTTATATTATCATGTTGCAGTAGATAACCATTGGTTCATCAACCTTCTCCAATATCGATTACATAATCCATATTACTTGTGTACAATTGATTATATTTGCCACATACTTTGCCTTAGTTATTGACTAAGATACACAATTCTACTTTTTACTTGCCTATGAAACAAGTCTTTCTCCTAAAAAGAATGACCCACCACTTGTGCTCTTCCTATCATCCACATTACCTACCCAATCAACATTAGTATAAGAACTTAATTTTAAATCTCCTTTATGTCCATACGACAATCTATATTCTTTAGTTCCATTGAGATATATGAGCATTCTATATATTGCAATCAAGTGACATTCTTTTGGATTAGAGGAAAATATTGTTACTAATCCAACCACCTTTATTATATCTTGTGTATGTGCACCACATATTATATCTTACTCATCATGGATATGTACAATGTCTCATCCACTACCTTTGAATCATCTTTTTTGGATACCTTGCATCTTGTCATTATTGGAGTACCAACTAGTTTTGAATCTTTCAATCCAAATGTTTCAATATCTCCTTTATGTACTTGGTCTGATTGATATATGTGCCATCTTTGAGTTGGTAAATTTGCAAACCTATAAAGAAATTGATCTCACTTATCATAGAGATTTTTAATTATTTCTTCATTTCTTTTGAGAATTTACTACTCATCCCAAATTTTCCTTTGAAGATAATGTCATCAACAAATATATCTCTACAATCAATAACTTGTCATCACTTTATACCTTTAGGTACACATTGTTGTTGTCACTTGTCCTTTTAAATCCAATCTTGATCAAGTGTGAATGTAGTCTTTCATACCATGTTTTAGGTGCTTGTTTTAATCCATACATGACCTTATGTAACCTACACACCATGTTCTTCCCTTCTAAATTGGAAAAATCTTCATGTTGTTCCATGTAAACCTCTTCTTATAATATACCACTAACATATAGTAACTTGACATCCATATGATAAAAAATTATTCTATTGTAAGTAGTGAACTAAAGTAATATTATTATCTCTTCAAGTCTAGCCACAAGTGAAAAAGTTTCTTCATAGTCCAATCCTTCATCATGTGCATAACCATTGCAAACTAGTCTTGCTTTATTCTTGATCACTTTACCATTTTCATCCATCTTGTTTTGAAAACCCATTTGGTTCCAATCCCATTCTTATCCAATGACCTAGGCACTAGAGTCCATGTTTGTTTCTTTTAATTTTTCTTCAATTTTTTCTTCATGGATTTTACCTAGTTTTCTTCCTTTAAATAATTTTTTACAATTCTTAGTTCAGACTGAGATATCAAACATGCACTTTATCTTTCTTTTCTCCTTGTTAGTATACCAAGTTTCTTATCACCAATTATATGATCTGGGGAATGATTTGGCTTTACACATCTTGATAACACTAGTTCTTCTTTAGGAGTTTCCTTAACCACTTGGACAAGTTCCTATCCATTCTTTTGTTCTTCCATAGGTTGTTCTATAACATTTTTTTCAATTGGTTTCATGTAGACAAATTCATTGTAGTCTTCTTGTTCTTTGTTGCTAGATTCATCATTCTATTATGAGTACTCATGGTTTCTCACATTTGCACTTTATATCATCTTGTTTGTGATTTTTTTAAAACACTTTTAATTTTTTCTGTTACTGTAATAGCTTAGAAATATTCCTTCATCACCCGTAGAGTCAAACTTTCTTGAGAAATCATCTCTTTTGATGTAACATCTGCTTCCAAATACTTAACTCACCTAGGGTTATCTTTCATACCATATTTTATAGGGTGCCTTGTTTACACACCTTTCTTTAGTTTTACCTGATTCAATGTATAGACTTTGGTTCTCACTTATTCTCTCTAAAAGGTTTGAGAAACACCTTTATGCATCATTAGAGTTCTTGTATAAATCAATGATTGACCTATTTCTTATTTATGTAATTCCATTTTGTCAAGGCATCTTGCAAGTTGAAATTTACCTTATGATTCTATGTTCCTCATAGTATGAAATGAATTCATGTAAAGTAAACTCACATCCTCTAGATCTGATTGTAATAATATTAGCTTCTTAGTGGTTTAACTTTCTACTCTGGATTTGAAAACTTTAAACATGTAGAATGCCTCTAATTTGCACTTTAGAAATACAAACACATCATTATGGAATAATCATTAACAAATAACATGAAACATTATGGAATAATCATTAACAAATAACTCATGTAAAATGCCTCTAATTTACACTTTAGAAATACAAACACATCATTATGGAATAATCATTAAGAAATAACATGAAACATTATGGAATAATTATTAACAAATAACACGAAACACCTATCTCCATGATAACTTTGAGTTACTAAGGGACCACAGATATTTATATAAACTATGTCCAAAATATTTTGAGATGTGTAACTTTGACTAATGAAGCTAGAACTGGTTAACTTCCCAAGATGACACTCTTTACACATTACATTGTCTAGTTTCTCTAGATTAGGCAATTTTATTACTATTTTCATCTTACTAACTTTGGAAAAGCTATTAGAGTTGACTTGACATAACCTTTTATGCCACAACCAATAATCCTCAACCTTAGAAACTAGACAAGTTTTAATAGTAGAATCCATTTAGAATAAGTTATCTCTTGTCTATTCATCAGTATTGATCATATCTCCTTCCCAATGATCCTTCACATTCCTTTCTATAATTCCAATATGTGTCCTTTGTTATTTAGCTAATAAACACTCAACATAGTATATTTTATTCCTTCAATAAAGTAGACATCTTCACAGTGTGTTTTATCATTCAAAACAATACTACACTTTCCTTTCACAACATAGGGACTGTTGTTACCAAGATTTCTCGATCCTCCATCACATTCTTTCATTTTGATGAACTTTCTTTTATCATCAATCATGTGATGTCAAAAACCACTATCAATTATCTGTGCCTCATTATTGTTCATGTTGGATATCAAATCCTTCTCACCACCTTCAATAGGATCTTCTTTAATTGCAACCAATACAAACTCTTGTTTTCTTCCATCAAAATCCTCACTGGTAATTAATACCTTCTTTTGCAATGTAGTATGTCTTCTTTTTATCCTTGGATTTGTTTTCCTTATCTTCTTTCCTTTTTTAGGGCATTTGAAAGAGAGATGTCTAGAATCTTCTTGCAATTAAAGAACTTCAAAGGTATTGTACTTACCACTTCCTCTAGGAAACCTCCTAAAATGTAGTACCTCTAGTTCTTTGTGTTCTTCTTTAGTTAAAATAGAATCATAACCATAAATAGATGAACTAATAGAAACATCTCTTCCTTTTCTTTCAAAATAAAGAGTCATAGATGCATTTAAAGTAGTTTCTGTCTTATTCATATTATTATTAAATTTACTTAGATCAAAAGTTTTTAACATATCTATCAATGGATCCAAAGAAGTTGCACTAGTACCTACAGATCCAACCTCTTAAATAGATGAGACTCTAATAACATATTTCAGAAATACGATTCTGAGGATTTTCCTTACCTCATCATCTTCTACAAGTGTTTCACTAGCACCTTTAATAACTATAGCAACATCATTGATCTTTTGGTTGTAAGGTTCAATGTTCTGATTCTCATTGCATCATACGTTCCTTTCAAGATGACCATCTTTTCCTTTTGCACATGAGCATCACCTCCATAGATTTTCTTTAGTTTCTTCCACATGTCATAGGTTGTGTGTAGTTCTTGGACATTAATGTATTTTTCCTTTGATAGAGAGCTTATAATGAAATCCATTGTAGTTCCATGTTCTTGTTGTATCTTCAATTGATTTGCATTAAGGTTTCCTGAAAGAGTAACGTATCTTATGATTGCATGATTTTGATACTTCTCTCCCATATCTCTAAGGTAGATATTTATCCTTCCACAACATACTAGGTAGTTTCCTCTTGAGATTTTAGGAGCCTCCTTGCTTATCATCTTGGATATTTACCTCAAGATGTTAATATTTCCCCACAATTGAGGACCTAAGCTCTAATACCAATTGTTTGTCCTAAGTGATTAGATTACTGAGAGATGAGTAAATCAATAACTATAAATCAAATAACTTTGTCACATTTTAAACCACTAACTGGTAATCAACTTAAAATGTGCCAAATAAATATATCCAACACATGAAATCTTTCATTCATTTGAAACACATATTTTGGTTACATAAAAATTCAAATTAGATCAAAGCCATAGTAAGGCTTAGTACCCACAAATAATTTGTACTCTTTTGAAGTACACCATGTTAGGAGCTTAATCATATTAAGAGTTTACAAAGACATGATTAAGTATCACCTTGTTAGGGGATTTACCTCTAGCCCTGTTAAGAGATTTACCCTTTAGGATTAGCTTTGTTAGAGGACTTTAAACACTATGTAAAGTGCCACCTTGTTAAAGAATTTAAAATAAGGACTTCTTAGGATTCACCTAATTATGGGATTTCAAGTATTCTAACTATTAGATAACAACATAAAGATTGATCTACAAAATAACACTACTTGTACTTGATCAAATCCACTTAATCTCTCTACATCTCTAGAAATTTTTTCTCTTCTTCCTAGCTAGACCAAACTTTCCACTTCTTCATACATATATTGGACCACAATCAACAACATCAAACTTGCCCTACTTTCACCTATATATATTATTGTTTGTCACTTTCATCAACTTAACCAAACCATAAATGCATTACAATTAGGAAATCCAAATATCCCACTTAGATCAAACTTCCATACGAGGTTATCTTACACTAAAAATCACTTTACATGACCACATCAACTAATTCATAGTATTTTGTGTAATAGGTCAAACACATTTTGACCTATCATGAGATTCCTCTAGAATCTAATCAATAAATGCAATCTTGACCATTGTATTGTTAGATCAGTACCTCCACATGTGCATCTGTGTCACTAGAATACAACTAACTCACCCCAAGTGATTACAACCTTGTTATCCATCATTGATTCTAGTTAACAGATTGTCACTCAAGAACTCGTTATTTGTTAACATGTTTGTCACTTCTTTAATTTGTTTGTTACAACTTCACTTGTATCACTTAAAACTATCTCAGCTATCACCTTTCCATTCTACTAGAAATGGTTTACCTATCATGATAATGAGTTGCAATCACAACTTAATCAAATTCACCATTTAGTGAGCATCATATTGCTCATCATTTTTTAATTGCTCCACTCCATTCACCATTCAGGATTTGATAAACTAATCAAATCACATATTATTTGTCACTAATTGTTCTTGTAGTTACACTGTTACCTCACCAATCATCTTATTGTTCTCTTCACTAGCAATGGCATACACCTTATTCTCTCTACAAGACTCAATTATACTTGGAAGCATACTAAGACCACTAGATCAATAGTTGACATCAATGAAAATACTATAAATTTTCATCATGCAATGAAATCATCACTCTTAACATCATCATCACATTATTGGTTATGCCAACAATCTCATCACACCATCAATTATGCCAACACATATAACTTATTCTAATATATTATATCTCATTACATTACACTTCCTTCTCTTAGGGAAAGGAGGAACAAATCCCAAGGGGCTTTTACATTGAGAAGACCTTGTATTGGTACTTCCTTTTGTACTAATTGGATTTCCTTTGTGTTAGAAACTTGGCATTCCTTCTATATTTGTGTGTGTGTGTCCCTTTTTACACATGATCACATTTTTGTGCTCACTTATCATAACAATTCACCTTTTGATTTTGGTTTTAGATCTCCTTTATTTGCATTTGTAATTAATTTGTATGCATTTCTATGATCATTACCTTGTAACATTTTATGCATCTAAAATCTCTCTTTTCATTTATATTTGTTGCATTATTTCATTCAATAAAATTGCATTGTGAAAAATACAAAAAAATTGTACCCTACATCTACTTCATTCTTAGATTGCATTGCATTTTGTCTAAAACAATCCAAAAACACAAAAATGTTTCATGGACATTGAATTTAATTTACAAAGGAGTATTTATATTCATTTGTTGTTCTATTTCAATTTTATTCAAGATTTTCCATAAATCATTCACATGATGAAACTTTAGTTTTTCCTTTCATTAATTCCTATAATGTTCACCCTCTCAACATCACTCCCACCTAGGGAAATATTTTAGCACGCAAAGAGTCCATTCCTTCAAATCATATCCCTCTAAAGGGTGAGGCTTTAAAAAATGATGTTGATCCTTCTACTAAGATATATTTCCCTCATGAAGCCATTTTTAGTCAAGCTTATTCATGTCCTAAAGTGCCCCCTTTTAACACAATATTTATTTCTTTGATGATTGTCATATTTGCAATGAAACCTTGGATAAGGACATGGATCATTCACTTCCTCATGATCTACCAGTTCCTATAAACTTTATTGATATTCCTTCTATATATGAGGCCTTGATGAGTTATATTTGTCATTCTCCTAAAAGTACCTTACAAGTGGAGGTTCACATCCTTAAAGGTTTTCCTTTTCCCTTTCAAGATACATCTCAAATAAAATTAGATATTGTTTAAAGGTGACCATGATGAAATTATTTTCACAAATCCAAACTTAGAGCATAAATGTCTTAACAACATTGACTCTGTTCAATCTTCCTTTATTTATCTCACACTTTAACCAATTCTTCAAGATGAATGGGGAACTTTGGTTTTCATACCAACATTCTATATCATGACCAAGATCATTGAATTTGAGAATAAAATGCCTCCATTTTATGAGCGTATGAATATTGAATGACTCTCATTAAATCCCCTTCTACCTAAAGCATATTATTATATGTCCAACATTCCAAATAAACATCTAGGTTTCCAACCCTCTAAATAACACAATTCTTCCATTTATATGTTTTATTAAATTCATAGTGATAAGTATGAGAATCAAGGATACCTACTTCCATAAAAAACAATAATGAATATCACAATCTTAGCTAAGGGTGTGGACTCTTATAAGCTAAGAGAATATATAATCATGAAGGGATATTTGTTTTTGTTTTTGTTGTTAGCATTCAATCCTTGAGAGGTGTAAGTGGCCCTTCTCCATCTCTAGGATGCACATTTACATACGCTTATGTCCAAAGATAATGACCCATTTTCCATCCACAAAGACTTCAAAAATATGTGATTTATATGGTATCATACAAATCAATCCATAATGTGTACAGGAAAACATTTCTTGATGGATAATAGAGACCAATCCATTTATGCGGAGCACATATATGCATACATTTAAAGCACATCTAAGGTGCAAACATTCTATAGGATTGACTTCTAGGCATACAAACCTACTAGACTATTTAATCCTATCTTTTTCTGATTCATAGTAAGATACACAAATCTTACTAGGTGAGGAAATTACGTGATGAATAAATCTTACTAGGTGAGGAAATTACGTGATGAATGGTACTCCCATTATTAATATGAACATGAATAATATAATAGAGAAATAAAAATAATTTTCAACAAAAAAATGGGCTTCTTATTATTAAATAGAATTACAATTATTAGAAATAGAAGTGCAAATCTACATGGGCATTTCCTTACAATATGTTGTATTCTAGAGCCACCATATCTATTGGGGGTGGATCAACTATCTCAAATCTTTGAAGACAAATTTTACCATTTTAAACTTATCAACAAATACCTCATTAAAGCATTTAACTTACTAATAACAAACTACAACTTAATACATATAAACACATGAAATAACATGCAACACATCCAATCAAAAATTAACACCAATATTTAATGTGGAAACTCAATTTGGATAAAAAAAAATACCATGAGAATTGTTAGCCACAAAGAAATTCACTCTTCTAAAGTGATCTTAGTTAAGAGCCAGCCTTGTTAAAGGTTACAAACAAATTTGTTAAATGTGACTAGTTAGAATGACACCTTATAAAGGATTTACAAATAGAGTTGTTAGATCTACTTGGTCAAGAGATTTTATGATACAATGGTTAGAAAGTAATAGTGAAATGATCTATGAATAAAATAACTACCTTTTCCTATTTAGATTTCCAATTCACTCAATCCTCTTCCTCAAACTCTTTTTTACTTGGTTGATCAACACACTTTCCTTCACTTGATTAGAATTTTTCTTTCCTTGATATACCCTTTTGTTCTTGTTTGGATATTAACAACATCCTTGTTCTTATTCATCCCTTATATAGAATATTTTTTCCTCTTAATCACATTCATTAGGGTTTCCTTGAATTCCTCTCATCCATTCGATCATATCCCAACTTTCATTCCTTGAATTTGCCACTAGGTAAGATGTTTTATGCATAACGTCGATTACAATTTGCATTGGAGTTTGAACATTTCCTAGATTACGAACCTTTCCTTGAATCTCTTCCATTTGATCTTACCTAACCAATTTCATTTGTATATTTCAAGAACAACTTCTTGTCTTCCTTTGAATCTTCAATATTAATCCAGATATTAACTCGATGTCATCCCAAAGGTAATTTTTACAAAACTATTCTTTTTTACCAAGTTGAGTTATTCCTTTGGCAAATAATTGCATCTTCTTAGTTAAAATTGTTCACTTGGTTGGCACTATCTTTCTTGATAACACTTGCAAAAAAATTTCTCAAAATTATGCTTAATACACTTCCATTGAAAATAGCCTTTTTTATTGACCAACATTTCCAACTTATTAGGACACACTAATTTCTTGTCTTTTCACTTCATAACTTTCTTCTTTTACTATCAAACAATGTAACATCATTATGTACTATCTTGACACTTCATCAAATCATGCAAAAAAATCAAACCAATATTAGCTTTTCAAAGACTAATTCATCAATTTCTCATTGAAGCTCAACACTTAACATCACATTTTTATTTCACCTTCTATCTTTACTCAACCATTTCTTTTCTCAAAACCACATTCTTCAAATGATTTAAGAACTTACATAATTTTTTATTTTATTTTTGGAAAAGGGGTAAAAATTTATTCAATCAAATCCAAATTACAGAAGGCCTTAGGCCCAGACCACCAACACACAAACCCAAAACAATTAAATTCTATCCTTTTCCACTAATTGCTCAAAAGTCCCAATATAATCAGTAGGAAGATTATCCCTTTCTAAAATATCCCAACCAACTCCTTTCCTTGAAGCCCATTTTGCCAAGACATTAGCCACTCCATTTCATTCCCTAGGAATATGACAAAAGGAGATCCAATCCAAAAAGCTACTCAAGTGAAGAGTATCTCTAACAATAGATGCAATTTTCCAGTTAGAGTCATCCACACTCTGGTTATTTATCATATCCACTACAATCTGAGAATCTGACTCACACACCAATTTCCTCCAACCAAGAGAGCATCCCCACTCCATAGCCACCTTAATGGCCAAGGCCTCCATCATGTTATTGTATTGAAATCCTTTGTGAATAGAGAACATGAAAACAATATTGCCATATGAATCTCTCCCAATCCCCCCCACACTAGCCTGTCTAGGGTTCCCACGAGAAGAACCATCTGTGTTAATTTTAAGGATATCTGTCAGTGGAGGTCTCCTTCTCCCCACCCTACAAACCTTTTTCTTCAGTGACTGAGGTCTCTTGCTATTTGTGCATCCCAATCCTTTGTCCATCAATCCCAAATTCTTGACTATACTAAAGTCACCAGGATCCACATGTTGAGTCATATCACACCTAGCATAAATAGTTTCCTAAAGTTTGCTTAAAATCAGCTACTATATTTTAGTGACTCCCAAACTAGAGTTACAAAAAATCCTATGATTACGCTCTAGCCAAAGATTCCAAAGAATAAAGCTAGGTCCAACATTCCAACCTGGAGGAACGTAGTTTTTGTCGAGGGTCTGCCAAGGCTGCCCCAAAATTCAATAAGAGATTCAACATGAATGCACCCATGACACCATGTCTCCCTCTACTTATGCCATATTTCTCTAGAGAGAGGACATAAGAAAAATAAATGAGACACATTCTTTCCATTCAACATGTAGAGGGGATAGAAAGAAGGACTCTGAAACCCTCTTCTCTTAAGATTATCCCAAGTAAGACATTTCTTTTGAATAACCAGCCATAAAAAAAAAATTACATTTCAGCCAAGAGAGTTTATTCCAAGCCTTCTTCCACCAGGGAACTTCATGAACTCCATGGAATTGATTATCCAATTGAGCATATCCTTGAGCCACACTAAACTTGCCTTTAGGACAAGGACCCCAAGCAAGGATGTCTTTGTCCTTAGAGGAACTGCATAGCCTGACAGAGAGAAGATAAGCCCACTCAGCCTGAATCTCCAAGGAAACCCCCAGAGGCCATTCATGTGGATCCTTCCACTAGCCACATCCATCAATCCGCACCACTTAATAATCTTGAAGTGAGCAACCTTGGTCCATCCTACAACAAAAAAAAATGACACAGAGGCTGGAGATGGGGGTAATTGGAGAGAATGGGAGGATGGCCATCCCAAGAGTCTTGCCAGAATAACACACTTGATCCCTCATTACATATCCAGAAAAGGCTTTCCTTGATAAGAGAAGCTCCCCTTTTAAGAGTATCCCAAATAAAAGAACCTTTTCCATCAAGAGCTAGGCTCAAAATATCTTGATATTCCACTCCTAAAAAATACTTTTGGGCCAAAATCTTAGCCCAATCGTGATCCTGGTTCTTACACCACCTCCATTATAACTTAGCAGCAAGAGCCTTGATGCCAAGAGCCATACATTTAAGGCCTAGACCCCTAGCAAAATTAGGCAGAAAATAGTGTCCCAGTTGACTAAGCTCCATTTAGAAGAAAGTATATTGCCTAACCAAAGGAATTGTCATGACAAAGCATCAAATTCTTTCATAATTCCAATGGGAGGAGTTTGCACCAGACACATGTAAATGGGAAGAGCCTGAACCACAGTCTTGAGGAGGATAACTCTCCCAACTGAAGAGAGCCACTTGTGAGTCCAGTGACTCACCCTACTATGGAATTTGTCTAATAGACCTTGCCAATACTCTTTCAGCTAAGTCCCCAAAGTTAAGGGAACTACAAGATAGATCAAAGGAAGAGAACCAATTTGAAACCTGAGAATCCTAGCAATCCTGAGCTGGATCGACTGTGGAGTATTAAAGAAATAAATAGATGATTTACCTTTATTAATTTTTTGTCCAGAAGCCTTTAAATAAGTATCTAAAATCATTCTAAAGTTTCTTGCCTCATTAATAGTAGCCAAGAAAATCAGTCCAGTATCATCCACAAATTGGAGCTACATGTATGTTGGAATATTATTATGCCACTTCCACCCTTGGACAAGCCCCTACTCTGCTTGAAATTTTATAAATATGCCTAAGCCCTCTGCCATAATGATAAAGAGATATGGAGAGATAGGATCCCCCTGTCTAAGTCCCCAAGAAGTAGAGAATAGCTCAATAGGTTCTCCATTAATAAGAACTGAAAAGGATGGGGAAGTCACACAATTGAGAATCCAATCAACTCATTCCATATCAAATCTGAAAGTGAGGAGAACCTGACCCAAGAACTCCCAACTAACCAGGTCATAAGCTTTTGATAAATCCAACTTAATAAATGTAGCCTTTTCCTTAGATGTGGCCATAGAGTGAATAACCTCTGAAGCAATAACCACCCCATCAAGAATCTGCCTGCCACCAAAAAAGCCTCCTTGTTCCTCGAAAATCAAAGTGGCCAAAAAAGGCTTGAGCCTTTCAACAATTAATTTGGTGATAATTTTGTAAGTAACATTACATAAAGCAATAGTTCTAAACTGATCCAAATTGTTAGCCCCATCAATCTTGGGAATAAGAGCCAGGAAAGTAGCATTCAAAGATTTGAGCATTTGTTTGTTCTGATATGATTCTTGGACTACCTCTAGAAGATCAAATTTAATAATCTCCCAAAATTCTTGGAAAAATTCAATGGGAAAGTCATTAGGGCCCAAGGTTTTACCTTTCTTCATACCAAAAACCACCTTCTCTAGTTCTTCAAGCACAATAGGCCTTAGTAGATCCCTGTTCATACTGATAGACACCAGTTGAGGAATGCAATCTAAAATATTCCTTGTCTCCACCAATGAACTAGATTCCTCCTTAGAGAAGAGTTGAGAAAAGTATCTAGTGGCCTCTAGAGAAATCACCTCTTTGGAAAATAGTTGATCACCAGAAGCAAAAATAAGAGAAGTGATAGAATTATCAGACCTATGAGCTTTAATCGTGTTGTGAAAGAAAGTAGTGTTTTTATCTCCCTCCTGCAACCAATCCATCTGAGAATTTTTCTTCCAAAATATTTCCTCCCGAAGCTCCCATTCCTCTAACTCCTTATGAGTTGAGGATTTTTTAGACATTAAATTTTGAGTCATTCCTTGGTCCCTGATTTGGCAAGTGACACTGTCTAGCCTAGCCTGAGCCGCCCTCAACTGTTCTTGAAGATTCCCAAAACACTATTTATTCAACTGTTTAAGCCTAAATTTCACATGCTGAAGCCTCTTCTCAAAGGTGAACATGGAAGTTCCATGAGGAGGCCTACCCTCATGCCACCAGGCTATTATAAAATCCTGCAGAGAGGGATCCCTCAACCACATCAGCTGAAACTTGAAAGAAGGATTCTTAGAAGTCTTGTAAGGAGTGACAGAGAGCTTAATAGGCCAATGATTCGAACCTCTCCAATCAAGAATTTTGATCTGGTAGACCATCTAATATCTAGGCAAAAAGAAGAAACTAGGAACCTATCAAGCCTTTCTGAAATAGCCTTCGTCTCACTCCTTCTATTATTCTAGGTGAATATACCAGAACCAGGTTTAACATCAATGAGATTCAAATAACCAATATTATCTCTATGCACACTAGATGAAGGGCCCAATCAAGCAATCCCTCATCTCTTTTCCTCTAAATTAGTAATAGCATTAAAATCTCCAACCACAATCCAAGGAAGGAAAGGATCCAAGGACCAGACAAATGTAATATGTGATGACATAATAGATTTACCCACCAAATCACTTGGAGCATAAATATTGGACAATAAACACCTTTCTCCTTTCTCAAAGTGAGAAGCCATCAGAGAGATAGAAGACCTTCTTGAAATCCACCACAAAGGAGTCACCTTCTTAGGATTCCAAAGACAAGTGAGTCCACCTAAGCTTCCTTACCATGGGGCCATAACTTTGGTCCACAACTATACAATTCATCAACTGTAAGCTTAGTTTCCTGAATGAAAATAATATCTAGAGAATGAGAGTCTATCAGTCTACAAACAACCTTTTGTCTAGGGATTTTGTTCAAGCCCCTCACATTCCAAGAAAGAATAATCATTTAGAAGATTGCAAGAAGTGAGAGTCAATGGGCTTCACAAATCTTGCCTCAACTAAAGTCTCTCCCATCATCTTAACCTTCTCCTGATCAGTCTTCCTTCCACTCTTAGCTAACTTCTCCGAGGTCCCTTTTTTAAAAGGCTTTTGCTGTAAGCCTAAAGATACTATAGCTTTAGAGCATTTTGTGCTATCAGGCATCCATTTCTTACTAGGAAGGCAAGAAGCTATGATATTTGGGGCGTCACTGGGATGTGACCCACCAGGAATATCACAACTTATCTCCTGAACCACTCCATCTAAAAATATTGGTTGACCTTGTTCCTCTTCAAGAACCTAGGCTAGATTCCTCACCTCCTCCATTAGGGTCCCCTGAAAAGAGCCATCCCCTTGGGGCATCTCAACTGGTATGCCTTCCTCCTGTACTAGATTATCTAGAACATTAAACCTATTAAAAGTGCCATCACTTTGTCTATCCATCCAAGTTCTCTTCTGTCCCTTTCCTTTATTACGTGTCTTAACTAGGATAAAACCCTCCTTATCCCTAGAAGAACCTTCTGGCATAGGGGCCTTACCCTTGTCATCCTTAGGGGTCAACATAGTGGAGGTCAATGATTGAGAAAATTTATTCTGAGGGCATTTGCGTTGCAAGTGCCCATACTCACGACATATCTTGCATCTAAAGGGTAAAGTCTCATAGTCCAACTGTTGAATCCATGAAGTAGAGCCCAAGAAAATCTCCATAGAGTCAGGCAGCAGATTATTAAGATCAACCTCTACAAAAATTCATGCATATGAAATTACCTTTCGGTCTTGGGTTTGAGTGGCCGACCCAATCAGCTTCCCAAGTAGAAGTGAGATTGAATGAAGAATATCCTCTCTCCAAAATTCCAAAGGCAGTCGAGGAAGACAAACCCATACTGGGACCCAAGACGGGATCTCCTCAGCAAAGTTAACTCGATGTGCCAAGGTTTGATAAAAAGCCCTACCTGGTTAAAGAAATATGGGCCCCTTTGAAAACCTTATTCCTGTCTGTCAAATTTGAAAAAATAACCATAAAATAATTGTTGGCTGCCAGAAGAATCTCCATATCTCCTTTTGGGTTCCAATCTGATGTGCCCACGATTCCAACATAGGAAGAGAAATTTGGAGACCCAAAAACTTACAAATCAGTGCATGCTTGCCCTAGTACTCCACATCCTCAAAAATTTGCTCTGGTTGAATAAACAACACTAGTTGATCATCAGAACACTCCAAACACCCATTCATCTTTTTAATATGGACAAAACCCTTCGATGATGAAGTATTCACCCCAGATGGGATATTATCAGTCTGGCTCTTAGCCTCCCCCACATCAGAATAGAAGAATCAACCATTATTAAATCATCAGATAAAATCTGAGACACAGGGATCTTTGATTGCCCCATGTCTAGAGCCAAAGACCCTATCTCCAAGATGAAACCCTTTATATAAACACTAGTAACCTGTTATGCACCCCACACTGCTGCAGGTTGAAGACTCCACTCCCAACGTCCAACCCCAATTGGCCTCGACCCCAAACAATTGCCCAAAACCCCACCTCAGCCCCACACACACCCCTACGCTGTTTGCAAAACTAAGCACATAGCCAACGACAGGAACAATGACCTCGAACATAGTAGCCAATGTCTGTAACTGGTAGGCTTAGGGCACATCAACCCTAGCCATCCAAAATGCCATTTTGCACACTAGAAACATCACACCCATAATTTCTCTTAATCACACAAACTCCCAAGAACTTACATAAATTAGTATCCAACTTAGTAAGTCAATAAGCTTGACATCAATGAAAAAATAACAACTGATCCAAGTATCCTATATTTGTTTCAGTGCTCAATTTGCTAACCTTATTCATCATCAACATCATCTTGGGTATTAATATTAACTATAGAATAATTCTCCCCCTTTGGCATTGATGGTAATACATCATATTTTAATGGTTTAGTCTCTACCTTTGATTATGTTTCTCCTTCTTCATTCTTTTATCTTCATTTTGTTTTTCTCTTAATTGTAATTTTGGGTCATCCCAACTATTAATTCTATCTATTTTTCATTCTCTTCCCCTTTCTTTTCTTTCCTTCCCCCTCTTAGTATTTATTTCCCATCTTTTATGCTATTTTCCTTGATTGTTTCTCAACCCATTTCAGTAATTCTACCCCCCATTAACAACAATGCCAAAGGTATCTCCAAAATTATCTCAAAACTAAAACTAATTTTTTATACAGCTATACCTTGTACCTTTCTAATACCAATCACTTCAATTTCCTTATATATTTTAGCTTCTTCACTATTAGAAATACTTAGAATAATTGAGAGGGGGGGTAAATTAGTTACTCAAGGTCAATATGTACCACTTGAACAATTAAACAATAAACACTTCATTGTTCTGCTTATCCAACCATTGCTCGATCTATACTATAAAACTATCATAAACATAACTTGCATTGCATAATGAAAACATTATCAAGTGTAAACACACATAAATCATTCATCATAATTTTTACAATAGGATTTTACGTGGAAATCCAATTTGGGAAAAATCACCAGCAACATGTTACTCTTTTTTACTCTTTTGAAGTGAGCTCTATTAGGAGCCAACCTTGTTAAAGGTTACAAAACACAATATTAAATGTGACCTAGTTATAGGATTTATTCACCCTATTAGGAGTGGCCTTGAAAGAGAACTTTGATCATTCCATTTAGAATGTCACCTAGTTAAAGGATTTACACAGACTGTTAAGTCTTCAAATGACTGTTAGGTCAACCTCTGTTAAAAGGATTTCAACAAAAACTATTTACAAAGACAAGGAAGAAAACAATAGGCTTTGATATGTTTGATTACAACTCACTTTGCCAGTGCAGATCTTTGTTCAGTCCTTGTGTTGACTGCTGATAAGTTCTTCACTTTCATCTCTGCTCTTGATTCGCTTGGATACCCTTGAAGAAATAAATTCACTCTTCTCATTAACACTTAAGCCTTATGCTTAGATTCA
Source organism: Cupressus sempervirens (assembly GCA_028749045.1). Taxonomy (NCBI): domain Eukaryota; kingdom Viridiplantae; phylum Streptophyta; class Pinopsida; order Cupressales; family Cupressaceae; genus Cupressus; species Cupressus sempervirens. The sequence goes on along the minus strand of CM053792.1, from coordinate 166,711,124 downwards.
CTTATCAAAATCAGCATCATCTCTATAAGCTTTCTCTATTAGCTTTGCAATCACTCACACTCGTGCATTTCTGATCAACCTTTCTTTATATGTCTCTCTTCACATGCAAGCTTTTCACATACACACTCATGCATTGTTACACACACACAATCTCACACTAATTTTTCTACTCTATAGAACTTTAAATAGGCAATTCATGCTTTGCCATTTTCTATATCTATCATAGATCTTAGGGTTTGTGATCAGGTTCAACTCTATTCATTGTATTTATCCATCTTCTTGATCTTCTTCTCAAAAATTCTCTATAATTTTTTTGTTAGGTCTTTACCTAATCCTTGCCTTGAATTTAATGATCCAACTCATCAATCTTATCATCAATGCAATTTACATCTACCAAGAAATCTGTTGAAGTTATTTAGAATAATTAAGAGGGGGGTGAATCAGTTATCTAAGGTCCCAATGTACAAATAAAACTTTTCACAGCTTAGTGAACCCATATCCATAAAACATATTCATGCATGCATTTATTAGATTTAAAGTTGTAGATTATTGTACTAGGTCAAAACAACTTTACAGAAATGTAAACATGAAACATAATAGATTCAATAACACGTTTGACACAAGGATTTTATGTGGAAACCCAATTTGGGAAAAACCACCAATAACATGCTACTAATTCTCACTCTTTTGAAGTGATGTCCTATGAAAGGCCAACCCTATTAAAGGTTACAATACACATTATTAAATGTGAGCTGGTTAGAGGATTTCAATCATCCTATTAGGAGTGAGCCTTGTTAGAGGAATTTAGATCATTCACTTGGAATGTCACTCAGTTAAAGGATTTATAATTGACTATTAGGTCAACCTTAATCCAAAGGATTTACCTTAGACTAATACAATGATTAGAAAGTAGTAATAAGGCTTGATTTGATAACAAATTACAACTCACTTGTAGATTACACATCTTTTTTTCAGTCCTCCATTCTTCTTGGCTTTCACACACTTAATCTTTGATAGCTTATTCACCCTTTGAGCATCCATACTCTTAAGCCTTTTATCTTTACATGCCAATAGTAGTATCTTCTGTTTGGCCACTGAATGAAGCAATACCCTAGAATCCTTGTCTTCCTTAGGTTCTTGCATATGAAAACCTTTTCTTCTGACCAACTCTCTCTATAAATAGAAAATTAAGACCTTTTTTCGTTTAAACTCTATCATTTATTTTAGGGTTAGGTAGGATTAGGTAGGATTCAATGAATCTACCCACTTTTCCATTTGGTTCCTCTAGAAACATCTCCCTTGAATCCTCTTTGGATTTTCCTCAAAATGGTCTACCTTGAATTTTGTGCCACCAACTCATCATAGTTATCTTCCACACGCTTCACAAAATTCAAGAAAACAAAATAGTTGGATTAGATTCATCAAATCTATTATTTAACATGAATACTGGCACTTGGCATCAATATGTTGTCACTCGATTTCGATATTGTTTTTCTACTTGTCATACACTAGATAACTCAACAAACACTATAGTTTACTGGTGCTCAGCATCAACTAAACTTTACTCGGCTTATATTGTATCACTCGACATACACTAAACTTTCACTTTGCTTGGCTCCAATTAATTTTTTGCTCAGTTTGCACTAACTTTTCTTGACACCTATTATCCACTCAGTCAAGCTTGGTAGACTCAATTATTCTTATTTGTTCTTCTAGACTTAGTCAGTGTATCCAACCTTGGTAGCTAACTTAGCAAACACTATAGTTTACTGGTGCTCAACATCAACTAAAATTTACTCGGCTTATACTGTATCACTCGACATACATTAAAATTTCACTTTGCTCGGCTCCAACTAATTTTTTGCTTGGTTTGCACTAACTTTTCTTGACACCTACTATCCACTTAGTCAAGCTTGGTAGACTCAACTATTCTTATTTGTTCTTGTAGACTTAGTTAGTGTATCCAACCTTGGTAGCCTTAAATAGATAATTAGTACACTATAAGATCACTATCTTAGCTAATATTTGTACTCCTTTTTCTTACCATAACTCAACCTTTCCTCTAGGTGCTTTTGTTATCTCATTTGATCAAAACATCCCCATCAATCAAAGAAATGATGGTACTCAAATCAACCAAGCAATTGTCTTACTAGTAAGTAGAAGGTTTGACATCAGTGACAAAACAATGATTGAAACACATTCTCATACTTATGTCAATCTATTTTCAAAAAAATCAATAGAGTTGGCTTGATCTCATGATTTCCTTGAATTTGTTCTTATACTATTACTCGACAATCTCTAAATTCTAGCACTCTGTCATTATTGAAATACTTGATCACTATAAAGCTTTTTGGCTCAACATCAACTGTCTTGTTTAGTTGATGCTAATGCTTGGTCAACACTGGATTTTCTTAGCACTAAGTGTAGCTTGGTTGACACTAATATTACTTGGCACTAACAATATTTTATACTTTTACTCTGCTTGGCTTAGCTTCCTTGACATAAACAATCACTTTTCTTTATCAAAGTCTATCTAATCAAATGTCCATCGTAACTTCCTTTTTATAACTCAACCTTTCCTCTAGATGTTATTATTATGAGGAGCTTCTCAAATCCTCTTCATCAATCAAATAGATATGACATCAATGACAAAACAACAATTGTTCAAATTGTAAGGTTCCAACAATCTCCCTCTTTGGTATTGATGGCAACATCTCAAACATATTAATAGTAATTATATCTTAGTTACCATACAATCAAAAAGATTTTGTTAGTGATAGTCTAATTCTTCTTTTCTAAATTTCTCTCTCTAAATATCTCTTAGGAGTAATTTCTCCCTCTTTCTTATAAATTTTTGAATTTCTCTATCTAAAATATCTCTCCCTCTTTGACAACAATTCCAAAGATGTGTAGTTGTCTCAGCTTCAAAGTCTTCATACATCTGAATGATGTAGATTTACCATGTTTGGCTGATATTTGTCATTTGTCTATGAATAATCTATTATGCTACACTAAATTATCTGTTATAGTCACTTCCCAAAGTAGAGCTGTATTGCATCACTCTGTAGGATATGATTAGTATATGTAATGTAATGCACTTTTCCTACTTAAGTAGCTTTGATTAGGGACATCATCCCTAGTTTATCTCTAAGATATTCATGAGCATCTTTAGGTGGGGTTTTGTGAATACATCAGAAATCTATTCCTTGGTATTTATATATTCTAGTTTCACTTCTTTGTCTTGAACTAATTCCCTTAGGTAGTGATACTTGATAGCAATGCGCTTTGTCTTAGTGTGCACCACTAGATTCTATGAAATGTTGATAGAACTTGTGTTATCACAATAGATAACCACTAGATCTATGATTTCTTATTTCATACCTCTTTCTAAAAACTCATCAACTCTCACATTTGCACTTTCCACAACTTTGTTAGTGTTAGAATTTAAATACTTATAAGCTTTTCTTTTAGAGGAATAACTTAAGAATATGCCTTCATCATTTTTTTCTATTCCTATTATCTTTCAGTATATAACATCTACTTCCAAATATTTTGAAATATTTAACATTGGGAGCATAACCATACCATAGTTCAAAAGGTGTATCATTTGTACCTTTCTTGACTTGTACTTTATTTAGGGTATAAACATTAGTACTAACTACTTCTATCCAATATTTCTATGATACATTCTTCTATCCAATATTTCAGGTAAATAGGTTATCATCCCTATGTATGTATGTGAGTCATTAATCATTCTTTTTATAAGAGCAAATTTTGGAACAAGTCTAGACAAGGTCTAGCATAAGATGAACATTTTAGTTGTACAACTTCCAGGAGGAAGTCAAATGCTAGTGGGGGAGGATGTAAGGTCCCTCCTCGCATGTACTTGTTAAATATGAACTTCTCTATTAAATCTATTGTAGGAGTTTAGAATAGATATGAAGCAATATTTTATGTTGTGAATGTCCTAATGGATTTGAGATCAGTGGATACATCTATACATTTTAATACTCAGTGATTTGAGAACTACTACATTATCTTGATTGCTTAATCACTAAATTTTACTAACAAAAAAATACGAGGCATTTTTACCTGATAATAAGGGTGTTGATTTTGGTACCTCGAGGGTTAGGTTTTATGCTTTCAAATAGTGTAGTATTCCTTAATAGGTGATGTCTATGATGATAGGTATATGCATGCCTAATGATGATTATTCTAGTATTTTAATCTAAATGAATGGATAAGTTATGTTATATTGATTTTATGATTTTTGATGATTAAATGTGAGTAGGAATGAATTAAATAGTTAACTTATTTGAAAGATGGATATTTTCATTTATGTAATTTCCCTGATACATTATATACATATATGCATGTGATTTTCTTGTGCTACTGATGTGTGCAATGAGTGTGTAGGATATTTGAGCTGAGAAATCTAATGGAGAAATGAAATTGAACCTTATGTACCAATTGTGGAAACCAGGGTTGAATCTAACATAGGATGCAAACCTCGTTGTTCATGTTTTATTTGTATTGTGGTTTGAATGAATGTATCATTTTGTAATCTTTAAATATTAATGATTCATAACAATGTTTTTATAGTGTCGCTTGACACTCATGAATTCTATATGCATTCCAGCATGATAGTTAGGATTAACCGAGTACCCTAAAGATCTAAGTTAGATGAGGATAGTTACATTTTTGCTAATCAGTGAGTAATCAAGGTTAATTACCCTAATCAAGATTAGTGAGTAATCTGCATTTTAGAAAGTTGTTATTAAATCCTAAAATTTTCCTAGCTTTTGATACGTCCCTAATTAATCCTTAAGGCCTAAAATCATGAAATCTAAGTACCCAAAGGGTATGGGTATGGGTTGGGGACATTTTCCACCTCCCTAGCCATTTTTGTTGACTTTCATGGTCACTCAAAAACTCCATTTTTGCTTTAGTGCGAAAATTGAATGATTTCATCATGGGTTGAATGACTTTAACTCCACCTTCAGGTTAGCCTTAGGTTTAGTTGAGTTAGAAGCCTCTAGAATTTTAGACAAGTGGGGGAGTTATTTCCTTTTTGAGGTGGTTGAGTTATGATCTTTTTAGAGGCATTTTTGAGTAGGTTTTGAGTGTTCACCCAACCTCTAGTTTTAGAGTGTAATCTAGGATTGAAGGAGAAGAAGGAAGGGAATGCTCTTCTCAATCTTGTTCATTTGCCATAACCTAATCTTAAAGGTAGGAATACTTCACCTCATGTTGTTGATGTTTTGTTCTTTCTTAAGATATTGTGTTTGCATTTGTATGTTTGTAGGTGTGTTAAGTATGTTTTGGGAGGGATTGAAACAGGTTTTCTTGAATGTCTTTCTTTTGTGTTTTGCTTGAATTTTGAAGGGATTGTATGGGTTGTTTTGGCATTACTCACCCTTGGATAGGGAAGAAGTGGCCATGTACGGGGGAAGGGCTTTAGTTGGACTCCAACAGTGTAGAGTCTCTTCTTAGGATGAGAAGAGGGAGAAAGGGTAGGGTGTTATGGGCCCCTACTCGTCAGCACAAACCATGTATGTGTTTTGAAATGTAAGAATGGAAATGTTTGTGATATTAGCCTCGAAAGGGAATTTTTGGAAGAACGAAAGTTCTTGAGTTTATAGCCCTAAAAGGGCACCTGTTATGGTGTTGTATTTGACTTCTTCTGTTGGAAAAATCCACCTTCTTCCTAGTCTAGTTCAATGATTGAACCTATTGTGCAAACCAAGATGGGAGTGAATGTTTGATTCTATCTTCATGGTATGTTTGTTTGTCTCCTGGTCATTTTTTGTTCTCTCCATAATCTTCATGATGCTTTGCATGATTTGAAATGGATCCCTTATTAAGGACCAAGAAGAAAATTTAAATTGATTGTTGAAATTCAGTTATGTTCGAGATTGAAATCTTGTGTAAAAATGTATTTTAAAGTTATTGTTGAAGTGGCAAGGATGTCGAGTTTTCTTACTGGTTCTTTCCTGATGAAGCCTCGAACCAGGTGGTTTAATAGAAAAATAAAATAAAATTGAGTAGTATTCTTGCTTATGAGTTTTCCCTTGTAATTTAGTTTTATGTATGTGTGTATTGACAAATGGATAACTAGATGTTTCACACTTTCTACAGCATTTTTATGTTTTGAAATCATATTCATTTAATTGAGGTTAATTAGATAACATGGTAATGTATATTAAGTTTTTCAAATTAAGTTTAAAATATGTTAAGAAAAAAATTCACATTTGATTTGTGCTTAAAATTTGTAATTATACATGTGTATGAGAAAGTTTAGTGATTCTATTTGAATAGTTATTTATTACATTTAATCCTATTATCACTTTAAAAAAAAAAAAAAAATGTTGTTGTGTTCATGCCCTACATTTTGGGCATGACAAGTTTCACCTCTTTCTAAAAACTCATCAACTCTCACATTTGCACTTTCCACAACTTTGTTAGTGTTAGAATTTAAATACTTATAAGATTTTCTTTTAGAGGAATAACTTAGGAATATGCCTTCATCATTTTTTGCTATTCCTATTATCTTTCAGTATATGACATCTATTACCAAATATTTTAAAATATTTAACATTGGGAGCATAACCATACCATAGTTCAAAAGGTGCAACATTTGTACCTTTCTTGACTTGTACTTTATTTAGGGTATAAAAATTAGTACTAACTACTTCTATCCAATATTTCTATGATACATTCTTCTCCATCATTAATATTTTTGCACATTCCATTATTGATCTATTTCTCCTTTCAGCTATTCCATTCTAAGGAGGGGTCCTTGGTGTTGACATCTGTCTTTTGATTCCTCTATCATTGTAGAAAGTTTTGAACTCATGTGAAATGAATTCACCACCTCTATTAGATCTCAAAAACTTCAAACTCTTCCCTATTTCTTTTTCAACTCTGGCTAAATACCACTTAAATAATTGAAAAGCATCAGATTTAGCTTTAAGAAATATCACAATCATCATTCTAGAGTAGTCATCCACAAATAGAATAAAAAATTGATCTCCATAGTAAATTTGAACACCAATGGGTCAAAAAAGGTTAGTATGAATAAATTCCAAAATATCATTAGTAGTATATGTTTTTTTTCGTAAAACTAGACTTTGTCATCTTTCCCAATCGACATTGTTTACACATAGCATTATCAAGCTTCTTTAGTTTAGGGAACTCTCTTATTTTCTTCATCTTACCGATATTCACCAAATTTTCAAAGTTCACATGACATAATCTTTTGTGCCATAACCAAACATCTTCTTGTTGTGTAAACAAAGATGTCTCATTTGATAGGTCCAGATAGAATAAGTTACCTCATGTCTTCTCTCTAGTTCTAATTAGCTTACCATCACCATCATGTATCTTGGCCTCTCTATTGTGAAATTCAACTTTGTAACCTGATTTGTTCGGCTGTGAAACACTCAACAAATTATAGTTAAGTCCTTCAACCCAGTAAACATTGTCAGATGTTATCTTGTCAGTCAGTTGAAGAGTACCTTTACCTTTGATAACACATGGGATATCATTACCAAAGTTAAAATATTCACCATTGTATAGACCAATATCTTCAAATTTATCTTTATCACCAGTCATATGATATGATTGGAACATCCACTATCAATTATGCATCTATTACTTTTATTTACATTAGAAATTAATATAGTTTTTCTCATATTCATTAGAATCTTCTTTCATAGCAACATAGACAACTTCATCATCATTACTCTTAGATTTATTATCAATCATTTCTTCAACAATATAACAAGATTTCTTACCTTTTCCATCCTTGCTTCTCTTGTAGTCTTTGTTATCTCTTCTTCCTTTGTACTTTCATTCGTTCTTTTCATACTTATCTTATTTGTTAGGACATCCAATAGTAATATGACCAACTTTGTTGCATGAAAAAAAATGATAGGTAATTTGCCTTTGTATTTACCTCTTCCTCTTCCAAACCTTTTTGAAATGAGGGTTTCAAGTTCATAAATCTCATCATTAGAACCATCACTTTCACTCTTCACATGTTTCCCTTTCTTCTTGCTAAGCAATAGTTGTGACATGAAAGCAAATTCAATAGTAGCAGGTGTGTAGTTATCAAAGTTAGACATCTCAAAAGAAGTAAGTCTACCAATTACACCTTCTAAGATAAAATTGTTACTTATTGTAGAGACTCTAATGGCATAGATAGGGAGTAGAGTTATCAATACCTTACTTATCACTATTTCATCTTTGATTTCTCCATTTGTACCTCAAATAGCATTAACAACCTTGTTACCTCTTGTGCAATATTGTACTATGTTCTCACCTTCCATCATTCTCATGTCATCAAATTTACCTCTCAAGCTTTCTAATTTTTCTCTTCGAAAATTTCCATCACCTCCATATGTGGTCTTCAATCTGTCCCACATCTTCTTTGCACTATCACAATCTTTTAGGTCATCAAACTTGGCATACCTTAGGGATAAAGAAATCTCCAACATTGTTTGGTTGTGTTCTAGCTTTTGTTTCAATTTTTCAACTATCAGAGGAGTAGTTGTTACCTTTACATATTCATTGTCCAAAAAATTGACAACAACATCACTGACACTAGATATGTGCAACCTCATCAAGGTTTTGCATGCAGGAAATTTCTCCTTGTTCAGCTTGGGTACATATCCCTTATTAGTCATGATCTTTAGCTTTTTCTCTATAAGTACTAATCTCTGATAAAAATTGCTAGAAATGTTTAGAATAATCGAGAGGTGGGGTGAATCAGTTACTAAAGGTTAATATGTATCACTTGAACAATTAAACAATAAACACTTCACTATTTTTCTTGTCCTAGTGTTGCTCAATCTATACTATAAAATTGTCATAAAAATAACTTGCATTTCATACTGAAAACATTATCAAATGTAAACACACATAAAGCATTCATCATAGTTTTGATACTAGGATTTTACGTGTAAACCAAATTTGAGAAAAACCACAAACAACATGCCACTCTTTTTCACTCTTTCAAAGTGAGCTTTGTTAGGATCCAACCATATTAAAGGTTACAAAATACACTGTTAAATGTGACCTAGTTAGAGGATTTATTCACCTTGTTAATTAGGAGTGGCCTTGTAAGAGGAATTTGATCATTCTATTTAGAATGTCACCTAGTTAAAGGATTTACAAAGACTGTCAAGTATTCAAATAACCATTAGGTAAACCTCTGTTAAAAGGATTTTAATACAAACTATACAATGACTAGAAAGAAAGTATTAGGTTTTGATCTATGTGATTAAAAATCACTTTATTGGTTTAGATCTCCATTTGGTCCTTGTGTTGATTGGTTGATAAGTTCTTCACTTTCATTTTTGATCTTGATTTGCTTGGAGACCCTTCAAGAAATCAGTCCACTCTTCTCAATAACACTTAAGCCTTCTACTTATATTCACTTATCAACATCAACATCATCTCTATAATCTTTCTCTATTAGCTTTGCAATCACTCATACTCATGTATTTCTGATCAACCTTGCTTTGTATGTCTCTCTTCACATACAAGCTTCACACATACACACTCACACACATTGCTTTGGACACACACTCTCACATTTATTATTTTAATTTATATCTCTTTAAATAGGTAATTCATTCTTTATCATTTTCTATAGTCACTGTAGATCTTAGGGTTTACAATCAAGTTCAACTCAATTCACTGTATCTATCCATCTTCTTGATCTTCTTCCCAAAAGTTCTCTAGAATTTGTATATAAGTTCTTTACTTAATCCTTTCCTTGAATTTAATTGTCCAACTCATCAATCTTATCTTCAACATGGTTTACATCTCCCAAAACATCAACTGGCTCGACATCAACCATCTTTCTTAGTCGATGCTAATGCTCAGTCAACACATATTTGCTTGGCACTAATTAAAACTTGATTGAGACTAGAATTACTCAGCACTAACTATATTTTATACTTCTTCTTAGCTTGGCTTATCTTTCTTGACATAAATAATCACTTTGCTTTATCAAAGTCTATCTAATCAAATGTCCATTGTAACTTTCTTTTCATAACTCAACCTTTCCTCTAGGTTCTATTATTATGAGAAACTTCTTAAATCCTCTTCATTAATCAAATAGATATGACATTTAGATTAGGTAGCAATATATCTCATCAATAGATTTAACATTAATGACAAAAGAATAATTGTTCCAAAATTGTAAGTTTCCAACACTTCACAACTCTAGGTTGCACCTAAAGAGTGAACATGCATCAACTCATAGATAGATATATGATAAAATATGAATTGATGCATCTTGCATCTTTCTTTAATGAGCATTAGATAGGGGAGTGGCACATGATTTACATATTATATTCTCAAAATTATTCTTGGGTAATGTCTTGGTGAAGATGTCAACAGTCATCTCTTGTGATTTCACATACTCCATCTTTACTTGTTTCTCCTAAACTTGTTCTCTCAAATAGTGATACTTTATTGACATATACTTAGTTTTAGAATGCATCACAAGGATATTTGAAATGTTTATAGCATTTTTATTATCATAATATATTGTTACAAGATCATTTACTTCCTCTTATATCCCTTCAAATAATTTTTTGATCCACACAATGCTAGAATAATTGATTGCAACAATAACATATTCATCCTTAGTTGTAGATTGTGAAATACAACTTTAATATTTACTTATCCATGTCACCAATATTTCTCCTAAGAAGAATTATCCTCCACTTTTGATTTTTCTATCATTCACATTTTGTGTGTAATCAATATCAGTATATACTTCCAATTCAAAATCTTCATTCTTTCTATACCATAGGCCATAATCTTTGTTTTCTTTCAAATATCTAATGATTCTCTTCATAGTAGTCCTACGTGTATATTTGTGATTAGAAGAAAATATTGCTACTATACCAATAAAATGAACAATATCATGTCTAATATGTACCATATATTGTAGCTTACCAATCACTGACCTATACAATGTCTGATTTATGTCGGTAGAGATATCTTCCTTGGATAATTTGTATCTAGTTAGCACCTGTGTTCCAATAGGTCTTGAGTCTTCCATCCAATTTTTTTTTAGGATATCCTTAATATACTTTGATTGTGTTATTTATGTCCCATCCTTGGTCTATTTGACTTTTAATCTAATGAATAATTTAATCTCACATATCATTGGCATTTCAAATTTCTTCCTTATTTCATCAGTAAATGATCTACACATCAATTCATTTCCTCCAACTATGATATAATCAACAAATATTTTAGCCAATAATATCTTCAAATTCACTTTTAAGGTACAAGTTACTATTTTTACTAGTTCTAATGAAACCAATTCTCATTTAATGTGCATGGATTATTTTGTACCATGTGTAGAGGCCTACTTCAAACTATAAAGTGTCTTGTGTAGCTTGCATACCATGTCCTTCTTGTCCTTATCAAAAAATCCTTTAGGTTGTTAAATTTATAATTCTTATTTTAGTATTCCATTCAAAAATTTGAACTTAACATGCATTTTATTTACCTTAAATCCTTTGTAAGTAGCATATATAAGTAGAATTCTCACACATTCTAGTCTAGAAATTGTGGAAAATGTCTTGCCATAATCAATGCCTTTCTCCTAAGCATATCCTTTGTTGGAAATCTAATAGAGAAAGTGATATATTAAGACGAGGGGTGTGAATTAGGATCTATAAATATTTAGCACTTCAAACAAGTGTCAAATCTGATAGCTTCACCTTAAACCCTTATCTTAGTTATACCATAAATTAAATGAACATTAATTGCATAATCATATCTAGCATATAATGGAATGAATAACTAAAAAAAATTGTAAATAAACTCATAACACATGAACACAAAGATTTGGTTACCCAAAAACCCTCCAAGGTGAAGGTAAAACTACAATGGGGATGACACCCACAAATATTCACTACTGTAGCAATAAAGTTCACCTGTTAGGGCTAAAATCTTGATCACTTCTAATGATCTACCCTATGAGGGGTCTTCCTTATTAAGAGCTTATAAGACTTATAAAATCTACCTAGAGTAAAGGATTTAACCTTATAACTAAGTAAGTAATCTATTAAGAGATTTACAAAGGTCTGTTAGGACCACTCTACTAATAGATTTAAACCCTAAAACACCTGTTAAAATGTACTAGTACTTAATCCTTTAGTTTGTACTAATATTTTGATAACAGATCTCCTCTGTTGATTAACTAATCACCTCTTTGATCTGATATGTCTTTATCTCTATACTTCATTGAACTTCTCAATCTCTACACTTTGTCTAATCTGTGTTCAAACTTACATGCACATAATCCTTCACACTTCTCACAGACACATCAACCTTATGAATTAGGTCATATACCCACCTTAAATAGATGATTGGGTAAACCTTCTAGATTCAAATCAACAATCTAGAATTAATCCTTTTGCTTCTTAGACCTTCCAATTTTCTAATTGGTGAAATCCATTTCCTAGGGGTTAATGATCCTAAAAAACTCATAATCACCTCGTTGATTACCTCCTTGATCTCCAAACATTTCCAACTCAAAAAAAATAGTTAACATCAAATTCAATGTCATTCCAAAAGAAATATGTAAAATTGTGTTACTTGACACTTACAACATAAGCACTTGGTATAAATTATTTCTTCATGCTTTCCCTCAATCTTAACTATGCTTGGCATATGATATACAACTTATTCTATATAACACTTAGCTTATACTCAACGCTGACTAACTCAACATCCATTTTTATCTTTGATTAGCTTGAAAATCATGTGAGTACTTGATGACCATTAACATGCTCAACAATAACTAATGCTTGGTAATCTACTTAGAATATTTACAAGTCTTCATTCCTTTTCTTGACCTATATAGAATGACTCAATCACAATGATGATTGAACAATCCTTCCTTGTGAATGACTAAGTGTTTGACACTAATAGACAACATGCCTTAGGGATTAATAATATCACCCTTTGACATTATTGGAATAAACACATTGTCATGATAAAAAAAATTCTTCAATACAAAATTGAAATACAATGACACCTCCTGAGAATATAATCCCTACCTTACTCAATATACATTGTACATGCACTAACTCTTCCACTTAGTATATACATGCAACACTTCAAAACTTTAAAACCATTTTATTCACCTGAGTCATCTGATTTCATCTGATCATGTCTTTATCTGATCATGCCCATTTTATTCACTCGAGTCATTTAATTTCATCTAATCATGTCCACCATTATTTGATCATGCCCATTGTCCTCCTTGTTTTTGTCACTCACGGTTGTTGGGGTGGAGTAATGGTAATGCCATACTTGTCTAAAAATGATTTTTGAATCTATAATATCATGGCTAAAGCATAATCCCAAGTTGTCCTCATAGACTCCAAAAAATTTAATCTTTATTTCTACCATAGCAACTAGATCCACTAAATTATCAAAAGTAGAGAGATTTGGATCTCTTTGTATCGCCTCCTTTATTGATTGAAGATTTATTTGCATATCCTCCAAGTGAGGTATCAACATTGTTTGAATAGAGATAAACTTAGCCCTTATTCTTCCATTATTAGCCAACAACTTTGCTAACCTTTCCTAGGTGAATTTCAATCTATTAAAATGAAATGAACTTGAACTTGTGTCCATGTTCAAAGAATGTCTTGTTGACATAAAATATGCTTGTTGTCTATCTATGACCTCTTGATTTTCCTTAGTAAATAATGTAACATCACATAACATTTTGTACAAAGAATGAATTTTCTTGACAACTTCTTATACATTATTTACAAGGCTTGATAAGTGAACTTTCCTTGCCAATAGGTATTGAAAGGTTTTCATCTTCTCATATGTCAAGTTATTAGTGTCGCAATTTGGAACCACAATAACTTCATCCAATGTCATTGGCTTCCCAAGTGATTGAGCCTTCTTCTTCTTGATTCAATTTCCCTTAGAATATGGAGTACTAGAGCTCAACAATGATAATTGCACACTTTGAGTTTGGAGCTGTATACTCAATCTTTGGAAAATATCTTGTGCTCCCTCAACACCTTTGGGCTCCTCATTCAGTCTCTATTTCTCAGTCCTTAAAAGTTCACTAGTGGATGTATTGTCTCCTTTTCTACCTCATTCAGAGGTCCTGATATTTTTGGTCTTTTATTTCCTATAATAGATTTCTCTATTTGTTATCTTTGGCTCTCTGACTCCTTATTCTCCTCATGTGTTAGCCTACTCTACTACTAAGTAGTAGCTGCAATCTCATCTAAATATTGAACATTTGTTCTAATAGTATCTATAGATGTATCAATAAGACTTATTGTTACTTGTTGAGATGGTTGTTAATCACCAATCTTTGGATATTCCTATATTTTGACAATCAATGGATTGGTGTCCATCAATGTATCCTTGATAGATTTAGGAGCTTACTCCTCTTTTCCTATCTCAGCAACCACTAACTTCTCAGGCTCTTGTTCAACTATAGTCACATTTGGAAATGTAGTATTAGGGGTTTCATTCTCAATGGTGACTGTCTCTATCTACTTTAGACTTTCTTGTGCCATCTTCTAAACTATTTCAACTAACTCCTCAACATTACTATAGATGTCTTTTGTATAATCCATTTCAAATATTCCTTTATCCTTTTCTTCTTCCTCTATAGTTTTAGGCATTAGTCCAAAACAAATCTTCCACACTATTTTACTCTCATGTACAACATCCTCAATTTTAATTTTCAAAATATTTTATGTTTTAGTCTTTGGCACAAATTTATTTTTATAATCTCTCATGGATATTGACATATGTTGTTTTCCTAAATTAGGTATAACTTGAGCTAATGTATCCTCCCTCATTTTCCTTTCTATGATCAATGCTCATTTCTATTTTCCATCGATTTTATTATACAATTCTTATAGCAACTATTTACCTAGGTCTATTGGTGTATATTTAAAATTCACCATCATATCTATGATGGAACTTTCTCTTAAGTTTTATACTTGATATGCATAAAACCATCTAACCCTATTGAATTGTTAAAAATTTCACATACCTTGTCAATGTCTTGAGGCACTCTCCTTGTACGATTTGAAACTAATTCAAGTCATCTAACTTGGTCCTCTCAACCTCATCATCATCATTATTTGGTTTGACAACTATCTTTCTTATAGGCTTCTTCTTTTTTTGGCCTTGTTCAACGTTTTTAGCTTCTAATGTCCTCTTCTTAGGATGTTTTCCCTTAATTGGCCTTGTAATATTGACTAGTCTTTTTCTCACTGGCTCCATAGCTATAGGAATTGATGCCTTAGATCTTTGTTTGGTGACTCTCCATGGTGTGGAAGTAGGCAGGGTTGCCACTTTCTTTAAGCTCTTCTTCAACTTAGGCTCAACCACTACAACTTCTTTACCTTTAGTTTCCTTGGGCTTGGAAACAACAAGTTATTTTCCTTTTCCTTCATCTTCTTTGCCATCATCTTCATCACTACTAAGATCTTTGCCTTTACCCTCAGTAATTTACACTAGTGTACCTCCAAGCTTATCTCTCAAGTCTTAGAAAATATTATTTCTCTTTCAATCCAACTTAGGAACTTTGGTTTGCATCATCATCTTTATTTTAGCAATCTCATATGTGTTGAATGGCTCAAAATTCTTACCAATTTTTTCTACTAATAATGTTGTAATCATAGCTAACACTGCATCAACATTAAATTCATAATGCATATGCCTTAGCCATGCCACTCTCAGTATTACTATCTGTACAGATGTGTATTATGTATCAATAAGAAAGCATATGTGATCATAGTAATGATCAACTACCAACTTAGATATCCTTGACCTATTCTTCATCAACCTTTTGAAACTTTCAAAAGAACCATCCATAGTGATTTTAGAATTCTCACCTATCTATTCAATATTTTCATTTATCTACTCAAGCACAGGCCTTGTCTTATCCCAAACAACATCTCCAACAATGGGAAAATAGTTATATACAAAGAAAAATGTACATAAGATAAGGGAACCAAACTTGCATTATTTGTTCTTACCCTTTCTAATTTCTTCAAGTTTCCCTACAAGCTATATCAAATATAACTCATCCAAGTCATAGTTGTGGTCCTTTTTGGCTAGTTTATATCCCATGTCAACAACACATGGCACATTATTTAGTCATCTCAACTGATAAAACTCTTGTGTGCAATCACACAAATTGTAAACTCATTCACTAGATCCTTAATTGAGTTGATTGACATACTCAACCATTCCACTTTTCCTTTGTTAGGTCTTCAATCACATCCTATTCCTAACAACAAGAAGTATTCACTCAGTCTCAAATGGGGTAACCAATGACATTATGTATAATGGATTTTTTGATTTTAACTGGCCCATTCTCCAATCATAAATTCATGTTAGGTATTTTTCTTAGAAAAAATTTAATCCATTCAAATTTGAACACTTTTGGGAATGCTAGGGAATGATTGAACCCTTTTTAGGCCATGACCTTGTTCTCATCCTTTAGCATCCTATTTTTGCACAACTTATCATAGGCATTCCTCATCTCAAAGTTCCAATTTTGCACATATAAAATGATCTGACATGGTGAACCATGATTACTTGAGGTTGAATTATGGATAATTCTCTGGATGAGTCTCCTATTACTGTAATATTTGGATATACCTTGAATTTGGGTGGGGGGCATGCATTGTACCAAACAATTTGCACATTACTACCCTTAAATCTTTCCATCTTCTCACTCGTAGATGTGGATGATGTCATTCTTGCAAACTAGGGTTTTTAAACTTAAACAACTTCACAAATTCAAAAACTCAGCAAGATAATCTTTCGTAACTTACACATTTGGCTGATTACACACTCTTGAATCACTTTGAAACTTTGAACAAATTGCTCCTATAAATTGCCTTAATTCTTCTCTCTATGAAATCAACAGCCTAGTAAGTTGAAATGAACCTAAAAAATGACTATATACCTTCAAATGATTGAATTGATTTTTCATTTAATGCTTCATAATTTTAGTATATGTATACAAAGTGCATGACAGTTGTCTCATCTTACTCAGTAAAACTCAGTACACACACCTTCAACTTTTCTTAGTCAGTATCAATACTCAGCTCATACTGACATAAAAAAAGGACACTCAGTCTCAACCATATTTTCAAATTAGTGCTATAGTATATCTTTGGTTAAAACATTAACATTTTTCTTTATGCATCTTCACTTATGCTGGCATGGACTTTAATACATCTTATGTTAGGAACTAGTGTAGGATTTAGCAACTTGAAAAACAATTTCATACATGCCCTTTATTCTTAGTTTGTGGGATTGTGTTCACCTAATCCATTAGATTGGGTGACTGAAAGATTACTTTTTGAATTTTTCTTTGTTCTTCCTTCTTTCTAAAAGTTTGATTCATCTAGTTTCTCACTTGTTCAACTCCAACTATTGTTTTGCCTTTGTTTTTCTCAATGTTGGACTTTGGTACTCAGTTCCTATAGTTTATGCTCAAATGACCAATCATATGATAGTGATAACATACTACACTACCATTCATCCAACTTTTGAATTTACTTTTGAAATGTGTTCTAACACAATTAGCTACAATATGTCTATACTCACCACATAGTTGATATAATGTAACACTAGTCTTGCTCCTACCCCAACTTCTTCCTAGGGACTCCTTAGGTCTTTCTCTTGACCTAATAGGGTTTCTATGTACCCTAATTCTCCTTAGGATCCTATCTATGAGGACATACTCCATTCAACTAGTGAACACCAATTAGGTAGAACAATAAGTCTTTTACTACTTCCAGGGCTTGCTTTGGCCCTTATCGCTTACTCTTCACTAAGTCCACAATCTGCCCAACAACATAACTATCACTCCAAATAAAGGAATGTTCTTCTCAAAAGGAACTAGGTTACCCTTTAAGACTTACTACCACAATTGGAATTGAAACCCTAATTGAGTTCCAAGAATCACTTAAAATTGCACAAAAATGCTTGCAACAGGGCTAGAAGAAATTAGCCCTCCATTTGATGAAAATCTTGAATAGCTTGAAAAAGTTCTTAATAAGGGCATAAAATAACCATGGGTTCAGATACCCTTTTCAAGGTACTAAAGAATTCTCGGGGTCTTAGGCCCCAAAATGTCTGTACAGTATGGCCTACAATAGTGCCTAAAAATCAGGGTTTGCAAATAAATTAGGTTTGTCTAAGAAGATGTAAGTTTTCCCCTCCAAAGATCTTCCACCATTTCCTTCCCTAGTGGTTGAGGCTTCAACACTCATACCTATTTCCTTTTCCAAGCTTTGATTGAAGCTATCTCTGCTTTTAATCCCTCCTACCACCTCTGTTGTATATTATGATCCCTAGTCATGCATCTCTGGCTCACCTAGGGCATCGCCACAAAAATGTATCCCTTGCTTCCTAGGGCCCCTCCTCCACTATAAAATATGTACAAAGATTCATCTTCCTAATTCCAAAGACCCATGCAAGTTCTACAGTGGGAAGAGGATCTATGACCCCATTGTGCTTAATTGTTTGATTCACAACAACATGCAGGCATGAAACAAAACAATTTTATTAACCAACTAGAAACCTAAAGAATCATAAAATAATGCTATATAGAACCTTATAATGAATTCCTCTAACACTTCTAACTAATACAAAACAATCCCAATCCATAGAAATGCCAAAATACTCATAAAACATAAATTGTAACTATATTCGTGTTGCCTAGCCTGTACACACAAATCCACTAAAACTTCCAACCCCTTCATTAGGTCAAGGATGGCATTAATTAAATACTCATCCCAAGTCAAACACTAACTATTTTAGAAAATTACTAAGCCCCATCCACAAATTTTCTCGAATGGAACAAAAAGTTAAGCAACTTTTACATCTTTGTGAGTTTTTCCATCAAACTTTGTCCAAAGGCTACCAAAATTCACCAAAATAATTAAATGGAATTAAAACATTTTAAAAGGACCTAAAATCACTTATTTGGCCATTCTACACTCCAAATTATAAAAATGTTGTATTTGACCTAATATGCAAGTAGGAGCAACTAAGGCCTAATAAGGCTTCCTACACTTAGCATATCTCAACTTAGGACTAGGTTAGTACCATTATTATCCTAGTGGTGTGGCTAGCACCACTACAAGAAAAAATAAACATAGGAGCCCTAGGTCTATTATGAGCCCACATAGGTGCCCTTGCACCATGATAGTTGTACCATGTATTGTAATCCCAATTGATTGTATTAACTTTCTTAGGTGCTTTGCCTTGCTCTTTGGGTGTTCAATTATTCTTTGCCTTAGATCTATAATCTTGTGACTTATGACCATACTTCTAACATTTTTAATAGTAACCTTCAAATCTAGAAGTGGTTGCTTCTTTATTGACCTCTGATTTATGTTCATGTGCTTGATGACCTTGTTTGTTGCACTCAAAACAATAACCATTAAATTTAGGTTTTGGGATTGACTTACCAATATTTCTCCTACAAATGTTTGTTGTATGGCCTAATTCTCCATTGTGATAGCAGGTAGGCTTCTTTTACTTTGGCTTTGTATCCACATTTCATTGTTCTCCTTTCTTTGATGATTCTCCTTGCTTGGAACGTGATAGGAACTTGACATATCCTAGTCTAGAGGTGGTATTAGGTATCCTAGGTACTTCCATCAATTCATTCAAAGATTTCATAGCTTCCTTAGGTTTTTTTAACCTTTCCATGAAATCCTTCTCAACTTTCAGTTCATTCTTCAATCTTTAATTTTCATATTTTGACTTATAATCTCAAGATCGAAAGCTCATGGTTAACACTAATAATTGATTTACCATGTCAAATTGATTGTGTGTTAGGGTTTATACCTCAGTGATATTTTCATCCTACCTTGTAGTCAACTATGTATTATTTTCTTCTACCAAAACTTTGTCATCCTCAACTTTTCTCTCCTTCTCCATGGCTTCACGTAGCCTTATTGATATCACTTCATGTTCTCTCTTCAATTATTTTACTTCTTGATTCAGATTATTTTCTCTCTCAATAAATCTTCTATTGTTGCATCAGTATCACTAAATCTACCTTCATTACACATGTCCTCAATCCTTTCTTCCTTATGTTGTGTGTCATTTTACTTGAGCTCCATATCCTCCCTTTGATTCAAGAACTTCCTTAGTTCCTCTTCATAAACCTTGACCTATTCCAAGGTAACCTATAAATCAAGCTCTTTGTTCTCAATAGTGTTTCCCAGCTTATAGGCTTCCATATCCAAGATCTTGTGTCTCGAGTGGTTAAACTTTTGATAAGAAAAACTATGCTCTAATACTAATTGTTGGAAATCTAATAACAAAAGTGAGATACTAAGAGAAGGGTGTGAATAAGGATCTATGAAACTTTAACACTTCAAATAAGTATCAAATATGATAGCTTCACCATAAACATTTATTTCAACAATACCATAAATTAAATGAAGATTCACTACAATGTCTAACCATATCTAGAATCTAATAGCATGAATAACTCACAAATATGTAAAGTAACTCATAATACATGAACACAAAGATTTGGTTATTCAAAAATCAACCAAGGTGAAGGTAAAAATGCAGTTGGAATGACACCCACAAATCATCACTACTACAACAATAAAGTTCACCTATTGGGTTACAAGTTTGATCACTTCTAATGATCTACCATGTGAGGTGTCTACCTTGTGAAGAGCTTACACGACTTATACAATCTACCTTGATTAAAGGATTTAGCCTTACAACTGAGTAATTACTCTATTAAGAGATTTACAAAGGTCTATTAGGACCACACTTTTAAGAGATTTAAACCCTAAAATACCCATTAAATTGAATCAGTGCCTGATCCTTCTATTTGCACTAATATGATAATAACATATCTCCTCTATTCATTAATTGATGGTCTCTTTGATCTGATATGTCCTTATCTTTGCACTTCACGATCTCTACACTATCTGATCCACATTCAACATTGCATGCATTCAATCCTTAAAACTTTGTACACACACATCAACCTTATGAATTAGGTCATAAACCCCTCCTTAAATAGATGATTATGTGAACCTTCTAGATCCAAGTTGATGATTTAGAATCAATTTTGCTACCACTTAGACCTTCCAATTTTTTGATTGGAAGAATCCCTTGCCTAAGGATTAATGATCCTCAAGAAAATGTGTAATCACCTCCTTGATCACCTCCACACTTCTATCTTGATAAAAATGATTAACATTGAATCTAATGTCATTTTAAACAAAAATGTAAATTGTGTTACTCAACAC
The DNA here is from genome assembly GCA_028749045.1 of Cupressus sempervirens. Classification (NCBI taxonomy): domain Eukaryota; kingdom Viridiplantae; phylum Streptophyta; class Pinopsida; order Cupressales; family Cupressaceae; genus Cupressus; species Cupressus sempervirens. The sequence goes on along the minus strand of CM053792.1, from coordinate 166,689,789 downwards.
TTACAACATATTAGTGCTTGGCATAAATTGTTTCTTCATGTTGTCCCTTGGCCTTAACTATGCTTGACATATACTAAAGAACTTAGTCTATATAAAACTCATCTTCTACTAAACTCTAACTCGACATTCATTGTGATCTCTAATTAGCTCAAAAATCATGTACTAGTAAAATTTGACTCATTTTTTGACAAAAAATTGTCAAAATTTTGACCCATGTTAGTCTAATATTTAGCCAATTGGTTTGTTTATAATTTTATGATCAAAATTTTGACCAATGCTTGTATTGGTCAAAATGCCAACGGTTTATATGGTCAAAATTTATCTATTTTGTCATTACATCATGGTGAATGTATTGGTCGAAAGTTCCACCAATGTTGGTCAATGCATTGGTTGAAATGTTGACAAATATTTGGTCAAAATTTCTACCAAGAGTAGTCCAAAGTTCCACTAGTGTTGGTCAATGCATTGGTCAAAATGTTGACAAATCTTTGGTCAAAATTGCCACGAAGATTGGTCAAAAGTTCCACCAGTGTTGGCCCATGCATTGGGAAAAATATTGACAAGTCTTTGGTTGAAATTACCACCAAGATTGGTCAAAAGTTCCACCAATGTTGGTTGATGCATTGGCAGAAATTTTAACCAACTTGTTTTGTTAAAAAAAAAAATTGTTGCTTCACAATTGCCAGACATGAAATGTCTGGCACTTTCGAAGTAGCAAAAAGGAAAAGATAACTATCTCATAGCCAACTATTTTATGCCATTGTAGCCACAACTTTATTTCTTCATTGACTATGTAGACCTGTGAAGCTGCAAAGACAAATTTCAACCATTGATCGCTCCATCACAACTTCTTGTTGTTTTTCTCCATTGAATATTGTGAAATGATGATAACCACTACACTACTTATAATTGCACCATCATGACTTAGGTTCTTAACTCAAAAAATAACCCTACAATGGTGTGAATAATGACTGCACAGATATGAAGCCTTGACTAGGGTTTGCACTTAACTCTTTGCAACAGTGTGAATAATACATTCTGCATCATCACCATCTTGACCCCAAGTTAACCTTGATCACTTGCAATGGTGTGAAATATATTTCTCTACTTAGCTTTCATGTCATCACAACTTAAACTTTGAAGCTCATTTTGATGGAATGTATCAGTCAAAACTAGTCTACATATATCGAAGGGATACTCCTTTGAAAATTGAATATTAACTAGTTTGCATCTATCAAAGGGATACTCCTTCAAAAACTAAATATAAAAACATTTTCTAATAACCAACTAAATGTAGCTATCTCAAATTAAGATACTATCAATGATATCTAACTTAAGGTGGCTCTTCAGCAGTGCTACAACTATACACCAAAAATAAGTTATGCAAAAAAGAGTATTTTTTAAATGATTTTTTTTTATTATAAATAATGGAAAAAGACAACCCATTGCAATCACTGCTCCCTTTGGCTTCCACCTCTTAGCTTCCCAACCTGTGAAATAGTGCACATAAACTTAACTTCTAACCAAAACATGTTGACTGCAATCATAAGCTTAGACATATGTAGTCTAAAAGACAAAATAAATATATATCAAAACTTATTATAAGCTCACTAGTAATAAAAGATCAACATTTTTTGAGCTCCTAGAAGAATTTGTAGATCAAAGCCTCAAATCCCTAGCTACTACTTCCCCTAAAATAAATGGAAAAATCCCAAATGTGATTTAAAGAATGATTAAATTAGTGTAAAAGAGAGAATGTAAAATGCAATATTGATATTGATAAATTTATATTGATATTCAATAGATGATTCTACAATTTATGTTGATGTATTTTATTTGTGGATACATAGAGCCAAGTATACCTATTAGCGAAAATGGTGAGCATTCAAGAAAGTTGGTGTAACGCCCCGCCAAGGGATCCAAAAAATTTAACCTAAATTTTCTCTAAGTTTTCCAAATTTTTTTTTTTTAAAACAAGAAAGATAAACCATTCATATCAAACACATAGTAGCGGAAGTAATAACATACAATCAACTATAAGCATACATAATAGGTTACATTCCTTAAGGATCCCGAGATGTTGAGCCACATTTAATCTAATTAATACTAAGTCTAACAATTACCACATCCATATGAAAGAATAGTTAAAGGTCCACAGTCCATGATATGCATTTGTTCTAAATGCCTCTTGGCAAATAAATTTAGAATGCTCTATCATCCATTGTACATGTCATAGGGTATGAAAAGCTTAAAAGATTAAACATATGTAAAAATAAAGATACATCATCCTCATCAAATCTATGATTCAAGTGTAATAAAGTAAATGAAACCATTAACATACATGATACATCCATCCAACAAATAAAGATATAACAACCATCATAAAAGATAACCATCCATCACAAAACACAACTAACTAAGTGTGTGGTTCCCCCCAATCGTCAATAGCATCATTAGTCCATCGTGGGCCCTAGCCATCCCTCTGCGCGTAACATCCCAAGTCACCAAAGAGATCATCGGTATTATCATAGTAGGAATGTCACTCCTAAAACATACTACAACATATGCAGAAATAAATCTAACATGCATGAATAAACATAAGATGATCCTGCAAAGTAGATAACATCATCTATCACATGCTAATCATCAATATAAAGAAACATGTTAGTAATTACATCCACCATAATGATCCAAGAACATAATGAAGGTAAATGCCAACAAAGATAGTGCTGAAGGAGATAGCCCCAAATAGAATATCAAATCAAATATCAAATCACATTACACAAGTACTCTCTAAGTCTAGGAATCCTAAAAGTATACTAACTTAAGGTTCCAACACATAGATCAACATCTACACCCAGAGGCACAACAAAGACATATAGGAAACCTACTATGTAAGTGGGAAAGTGTCATCGCACGAATCATGCTAGAGTTACCCTGGTAGTCTCGCAATAGACCCCAGCCCCCTAGTGATCTCTATGTGGCCACTAGTATCCTCTTGTACTGACGAGGCATACTATGGAATGCAAGGTCGAAACCAATCATTCTCTCTACTCCCATCCTAGTTTATACTAGCACTCGAGGCATGTGCGAGAACATACTATTATCTTATTAGGTTCATTTTAATCCCCATTTAGTGTAAATGTTTTCACTTATTAAATAACTTACAATGAGTTACCCTGGCAGCCACTTAGGGCCCTGGCCCCCATTGCAAGCCACTTCTTGACACTACAAGTAGATAACCTACCCTAGGCTCATGGAATCATAAATCAAAAAATCACCTTAGTCCTATACAAGCAACTGGAAAAATACCAAAAGATAATCCACAATAAGAACATCAAATCTCCATGAGCAACTAAAAAGCATCCATTGATAATCATGACCACATCAGTTCTCTATTGGCAACTGAAGGTATCAATGATAATCACAATATCCATTGGTTCTCAACAAGCAACCATAAAGAATCTCAAAATAAATCACAATATCCATTGGTTCTCAACAAGCAACCAAAAAGGCATCTCAAAGAAAATAATACTGATTGAAGACTCTAAAATGGTCGAGTCAAAACATGTCACAACATGACAACATCAAGAATAAATCAACACTTCAGTCCCATCATGGCGACTGGAAAGTAATCCAAGTATGATTGATTGATGACTAAAAAATGGTTAGATCAAGTGTCTCATATACATATAACTCAGCTTCACTCAAGAAGACTGATGAGCAATAACAATTAGTAAATACAAACATCTCATAGAGAATACCATCACATTACCATGGTTGGGTTTTAAAAGATCGAGATCAACATCAACATGACTTCGCAAACACCTAACCCTTGAGCCTTTGGTAACAACCTAAGATTGGTCAACAATCTAGTCAACTCCAAAATCCCAAAACACAAACAATATACATACCACAATGTAAGTTTCATGTTTGGGTTTAGCTCTAATCACACAATGTCAATTGACAGTAAAGTTCCAATTTTCACTTTAGTGTGAGCTTTCAAATTTAAAGAGGTACATCTTACCCGATATGGTTAAACTCATTCAATTGCTCAAAAGAATACAAAATTACCCCATATAATTTCCAAGGATAATCAAGATGCAAATACATTGTTATGCCAAGTAAGAGGTTTCAATTTTCATTTCAAAGTATATTCTAGGTAAAAGTATTCCTCGATCACCCCAATAATTAAACCCATCCGGATATTCAAACACCACTACTCCTATTTGACTTTTACTAAATTTTCTCCAAATTCACCTAAGGGTGATCATTCAATAAGTCATTGACATTTCAATAATACTAATTTAATAAATTAATACTATATCTTCTTTAAGCAATGTTAATCATTAATTAAATGCAATTAATCTAGTTAAATTAATTAATGATTATACAAGACTAATATACTACCATTCATTAATAATCTACAAAATTACAGTCACTTGACAAGCTTAATACAATGTCTTTCATTATTAATCAATCTGAATTAAATCTCATTTAATTTAATTAATTAATAATTGTATGAAGTATCCATATTAATCCACAATTTCAGGGCTTTGAATTACTTTAATAATAACTCAATTGATGATAATAAATACATTTTAATATTATTATATCTCCAAATCATAATAATAATAATTTATATTAGATTATCATTAATCTAAAAATATTATTATTATTTCACATAGTAAACAATATATTAACGTTCAATTTATATTAATTAACATTTATTAATACTAAAAAAAATTATTATTAAAACATTTAATAACAATAAAGCTAACTTTACTAAAAAAACTTTATTAAAATTTAATAAATGTTTTAAGCCCTTGCGGCTGTAATGGGAAGCCGTCCAGCTTCTTCCTTGTTGTTTTAGAGTGATCATTCATAGTAAATTGGCTCTAAGCGTATACATGGAATATAGCTATTAATTAGGCTTGATATAGTGTTCCTAAAATTGTGATGTAGAGGATTTTATCATATCTTTTGTTATCAATTTATTCATTCAGTTCGATGAAGATTCTCAATGATTATGGATGCCGTAATTCTTAAATACTATTACTGATATTATTCATTCAGTTCGATATTTGTCATCTATCACCATGGAAGCTATTAATATGATATGAAGGCTTGATAGTATTTCATTATTCATGGAATAATCTTAATTTATAAATTTTTGCAGGTAAATAACGCTGCTATGATTTTGCATTATGAAACTTTGATGAATGCTTTACAAGTTTCACGGGTGTACGATTTAGGAGCCGGATTGCTACATCTACATCTTCAAAGTCATAGAAAATCACATGGCTAGTTAAGTTTTGGGAGATATGGAGAATATTGTTGTTTTGTTCCTTACATATTTGTTCCATTGCTGGCTCTTATTCATTCTTTTTAATAAATATTGTTGCACTTCATGTAATCGTTAGTACTTTCTTCATATAATCGACAAGGTAGATCTAGATATAACAAGCTGGAAAAGCCTTCCCATTTATTAATAATAATCTTTGCCGCCTGATGTCATCTTTCTCATTCGAGAACACTAGTTTATATGCATCCATTTGCATGCAAATGTTGAAGGTTGTAGAAGTATGATCATTTTCTTTATAAGTTTAGAAATATAATTTTGATTTTTGATCGATTTTGAGATAATCAATATAGTTTCAAGGATTATCTTATATTTTCAGTAATGCATTTTTCTTTCTCTAAAATGATGACTTTTGGTTAAGGTTCCATTAATTTGTTAGCATCCTTTAAGCACCAATAGTACTCGTAAAGGTAGGCTAACTATAGTGCCTTTTCAAGATACGATGGTTCAGAGTATTGGCATTGTTATGTGCGCATGTGCTTTATAAGTTATTCACTGCAAGATTTTTGATTAAAGTAAAAAGTTCCTTTCCAAAAATTCCTTCCTTCTCCAACATTTGCAATTCGTCCAAGAACCGAACCTACTCGAGTGACTAGGAGTGCTTGTAGAAGCATATGAGGATGCCAAAGCATATGAGCTTTCCCAAACACACTAGGAGAGCCTGTATATAAAGGCCTCTAGGATGCATCTAGAATGTGTCTAGAAAGAACTAGGAGATAAGCATGACAACTAAGCACATAATTTCCACGATAAGAAGATAAACATGATGAGGTGTCTAGAATGTTGTAGACACCATGTGCTCAAATAATATGCTAACTCCTAAGTGTAGACAACACATGCATAATTAGAGTGCAAACTCCTATGTTGTCAACATGACAACTCACAAGAGTTTGCATACTCCTATGTGAATAAATATTAAAATAATGCACCTTAATTTATTTAATATCACTTTACTCTTTTTAATTTAATTTATTAATTCTAAATCTCATGCACTTATCACGTGGTCATGAAATTATAATAAATTAGTTTCTTTTTCGCTTTTAAATTTATTTTTGAAACTTAATTAATAAAATATTTATTAACTTATAAAATAATATTATTTAGCATTTATTTAAAAAGATGAACTCTCAATATATTATTATTAAATTAAATAAATATTGTCAAGTTCCAAATTTAAACTTATAACTTTCATCTCCAAATTTAATTCTTTTTATTTAATTAATTTTCCAATTAATAAAATAAAATAAAATATTAAAAGTTCATAATACTTTTCCATTAAATTAAATCTTTTAATTAGACTTAATTAATATAAATTCACTAAGAAAGAGTTCGACAACAATAACAAAATGCAAACTAGGGCAGGCACTACAGTTGGTATACATATGAGTTAAAGTATAGAAATGTAGTTAACAAAGAATTACAAAAAAGTACCTGATCAAGGTTGATTGTTGTTGTAGTTCTTGATAGGGAAGAAGTAACATGATCTATATAAGCAACAAGACTAAGCATTGCAACTTTCTTTATAAGGCTTGCAAGATTGCTATTTGTGAATCCAACAAATCCTGTCATGGCTCCCTACATTATTCAGATACAAAATTCACCTAGTTATATGAAATTATTTTTTGTATATGTATATGTATAGATTGAATTGAAGGTCATGTGCTCAGAGGTTGCTTATTAAAAGGAGATTTAATAGTAGGTATAGTGGTCATAATGGAAGAAAATATGGATGCAAGGTGCATTCAAAGGTCATCTATATTCATGATGTTGACCTAGTTTCTCACATTTTTAAAATTTTGCAAAATTACAGTGAAAAATCTAGTTATCCATTTGAAATCCCTAAAATTCTATTACCCTAATGAATTTTTAAGTGGGTTTACATTGTTCACATTTTTAACATAATTTTCTAAAGTCCTAACTTGTTGTTAATCCTTGCAATGATGTGATGAGGACCTCATATGCACCTAACCCACCACGACATGTATCAAAAGCTAATATTCTCACATTGGCTAAAGTTTTCACATCTTCAAAAAATGCAAATATGCCAGCCATTGATCTAATAGGATCTGATAGTTATGAAAATCATGGGTCCCCTGAGGTATTCTTAAGGCAAAACTTGACCTATGACCATGTGATGTATGGTTAGTTGCAACTTCATGACTTGAAACTGGATGTTATCCTTCTGAGCTACAAAGTTGTGCTGACTATTAAGATGACCATGTTGCACCTTCATGACCCCTCTGACAGCTAAGTAATGAATTAGGGCAACAGAGCAAAAAGAGATAATCACATCATTGCAACTTCAAACTATTCATTTGATGTGAAGGAAAAGGGCTTATGGATATAAGGACTGAATAAGGTTTTTACATATCCCTATCAAGTTTGCATGGCAATAAATGAAGACTAAATGTAAAAGACAAGACTCAGTCTAAGGGTTAGCTACTTCCTATATTCAACTAAATTCTCTTTAGATCAGGACCAACTTCCATAGAATCACAAGGACTCTCTACACTTTAGGCTCTACAACACCAAGGTAGGTGCACCTTAGGGATGAGAATGACTAGATATTTTTTGACATTCTTTTTCACAGTTCATTCATTCACACTCTTCTCTCTAGATCTATCCCCTATAGCAGATAATGGTCACAGTTCTTCTTAGATTTTTAATAACTCCTTGATTACAGTAGCTACCTATAATTCAAAGAAATATTATTACAAATAAATGAAGACCAATAGTTTGATTCTTCATTATAGAAAAGTAAAATTGATTTGATTTATATGTTCTTTGTGTGACCAAACAATTGCATCAATTTGCATCACAACTTATGATTAGTGTCTTATCCATTTTTTGTACAAAGTCACACTAGTAAATGCTTGACCTATATAATATCCTTGCAATTAAAATTATCAGTTGTTAACCCTAAACCCCATTCTTCTAATATCCCTCTCAAATGCTTTGAAACCCTATTTATGGAAGTAATTACTTAATTCCTTGAATTAAAAGAAATAATAATTGACATACAACCTATCTAAGTTGCATTAAATTGCATGAACTTTTCTCACTGAATCCCAAAGTAACAATCATATGAAAATGGAGATAGAGTTTAGAGACAGATATTCAAAACTCCCTCCTTGTATTAATATTCTTTGAAACTAATACATTACTGGTATAAACTCAATAACAAATCTAGATATGATACACTTGTTATTCAATATTCTTAGACTTACAAAATATTGAATACATCATACAATTAACACAAAGAAGATTGGATTGACTATAGATAATAGCATAAACACTAAAATTTATAGAGACTTTGGACCCTCCTCTAGCCTTGGGAACTCACTTATATAGTGTGAGATGCAACAAGCTACGAGCATAGAGGGAAAAGGACAATTTTTCTTAGAAAAAAAGAAAGACGAAGGGACAAAAGCTATCGCTATCACAAAAAGACAAAATTTGAGGCTTGCTTGCACCTTTACAGAAAAAAATATTTATCACTAATCTTCTTGTGGTGGGACCAATTTTTTTGTAGCAATTACTTGCGAATTTGCTACATCTAGTGATTGGCTCTATTGCATTTGTTGCTCTTCCAACTGTTGAACCACTTGGCTTATACTTAATGTATCAAGTTCAGTGATCTGGATATTTATCACAATTGGTTGATCCCATGCCATATCATCAGTTTGAACTACCATGTCCATAGTTACAATTGGTTATTCTTCATCTAATCTCTTTGTTTGTGTTGATACTTCAATTAACTGCACCTTTTCTATAGCAATAGACTTGTCCATATTTTCTCCTTCAACTGCCTCTATCAATAACTATGTTAATATTGGAGCATAATCCAATACCCACTTGTCAAAGAGTGTATCATTAGGCCAATTGAAACTCAATATTTCTTGTTCCTTTCTCAAGACATTTCCTCGAATTGTCCTTATTTCTTCAAAAAATTGTTTAAAAGAATCAAAAAATAATTTTACTTGTACCACTTCCTCTATAGTTCTAGAAAACCAAATATACTTTTTATCATTTACAATTGTATTAAGCCTGATACTCATTAATTCATTCAATTCTTTAGCACATTCCTCCTTTTCTCTTATATGGCCTATACCTTTAAGTAAATGTGGAAAGATGCCAAAAAAATTACCAAGATATTTCAGGAAACAATTATTTATTTTTATTTGCAACAAATTTCTCTTACAATCAAAATATAAGAGATGCCTGGTCAAAAATTCTTTCAACTCATTCATTAGAAAAATCAATGACATGACAAAAAAGGTTGTCATGATATCATCCCTACTAATCCATTTGTCCAAAATTGGCCTTAAAGTTGCCTCATGATTCATTAAATCATTCCTTATCTCTACTAATTTTGATAATTCTAAATAAAATAAAGGCCAACCAATTCTATCCACTAGATACAAAATTGTATCTATGATCCTATCTTCATACTTGATGCCCAATTTCACATGCAATGACCATATTCTATTCTATAGTTGTTGATTCAATTAAGAGGTAGATTAGTTGTAGGGGCCCACCCTATAGGGGGAGAAAGGATATAGTTGGGTGGGTGGGAGGACATGTCAGGGTCTTTTGGTGCATTGGTGTAGAGGGAATAGTTATTGTGCGGGGCTAAGGTTATCCCACCCACCACTGCTTTATCATTAGGAGGTTATAGCCATTTATCTATAGGGTGTATAACTAAACCCCTGGGAATTATTTTTCCTTCTCCTCATCAAGCTCCTCTTTTGTATACATTTCTAGCTCTTGAGGAGTATTGGGAATCTCTACAATTGGGATGGTATTAATAGGTAGTATTGGAGGAGGAGGATAAGCAATCTTGAGCTGACCAAATTGTGTACCTATCTTTGTTTTCTCAAACTGGTTGTCCATTTATCCTTCTCTAGCTCCAACTTCACCCCTTTGGAGAAAAAGGTAATACCCTTGTACAAACATATGTGCATCAACATTGAGTACCAACATAATGGTTTTACAACTTTAGCCTTATTTATTCCTACTAATCCATCATGGATTTCTTCTACTAAATATGTAGTGAAATCAAAAATTGAGCTCATGCCATATTGTAGTTTCTAAGCAATGATAAAAATAATAGATCCTTGGATGTGATCTTGTTCATCCATTCCAAATATTTCGTAGAGAGAAAAATATAGTGCTTGAGCCCTAGGATTGAAATATAGTCAAAGCTTATCAAAAGATAACAACATTTTACAGCATGACCTGGTGAAGCAGTGAAGTTTCCCTAGTCATTGAGTCACATCAGTTAAGTGCTCAAGTACCATTTAGCCAATGGCTAAGAAAAAAGTCAGTAAAGCCTTAGTCGCACAGTCGCTTGATTACGAGAAGTATAATGAACCTTCACATCAACTAGGAAAACTATTATGTTCATAGAGTCGGGGCCTTAGAAGACAAAGACTAAAAGAGAACCATGATTGTGTGAAACTACTTAGGAGTACATAGAGAAATTTATTCACATAGTCGTAGGGTGACCAGATGGTTAGGAGATTTGAACAGGTCCCTAGAGAGAAAATTGAACAACTTGGATCTCAGGGTGGATTGTTCATCACCACTATAGAATTAGAAGAAGGAAATCCAATAGAACCTCCCATGCCTAGCCTAGAATTTACTAAGGCTGATTTCAAAGAAAAAGAGCTAGATCCTGTAATAGAATAGGCTAGCCATGAATTCTTATCTGATGATAGTTTTATAAAGTCAAGGGCCTTTTACCAATTTGAATGGAGAATAAATATTGAAAACTTTGAGGAAAGATGTTGTAAAAGGAAAGCTAAGAATCAAGACAAAGAAGATCCAGTCATACAAGATGAGATCTAGGAAGAAATGCTGCAAGAATTCAGTAGTGTGACTCTTGAAGAGGGAAAAAAAATGATCAGATTAGCTAGATTTTTACTTCTTCCAAATTAGGACATTGTAGATGAAATGGTTTTTAATGCTATTATGAAGAAGTTGAGCATTGAGGAGAAAAAGAAAAGGGCACTCAGTGGTGCTAAATACAATGAGGACCATGTTGCCTTAGTTATTTGATCCTTAAAAAGAGCATCTAGAGCTACTTGTTCTCAAACTAATGATTCTAAATTAATGGGGAAATTGATTGTCAAGAGAGTAGAGGATAATCCAAATGAAGAGGTAGCATAATTAAATGTTGAAACAACCACTCTTACCTTAGCCATTGCTAGGAAAGAAAAAAGGTTTATACAAGAGCTACATGAGAAATATGAACGAGTCTTAGATGCCTACAATAAGGAGGTCAAAAAGAGGATTAACCTTGAAAATAAAATGACAAGACATAAAGGATAGTCTAGATGAAACACTTTTTAATAGGTGGATGGCAAAATATTCCTTTGTAAATCAGTTGTTACAAGAAGTTAAAGAAATGGATGTGGACTAGGATGAGTTACAAATAAGAGACACAAGAATCATAGTTCCTACCATTTAAATTTTTAGTTTAAAGAAAATAGAAGTAGAATTTAAGATAGTGGGGGATAAGTAAAGGGCTAGGAATAAGTTGAATGAGATTGGAATTGATGTTTGGTGGTAAATAGGTAGAATGATGTTTCGTGGTAAATAAGTTTAGAATTTTACAATTGTTATATATAATTACACCACAACTAAATAAATTCACTCATTTTTCTAGCAATGTTCCCATTCAAGATATATTAAATGGTAACTTTCAAAAGAATTATAGGTAGTAAAAAACTATTGGCTATCCAGAATTAATCATACATTACAACACTACATGTCTATAATGTATGCAATCATAATCTTAATTCAAATATTTTGTCAATGACATTCATAATTGTATGATATAATCTATGTTGAATATTGATGTGAGAGACTTGATATTGTTTGAACAATGTATAGCTAACTTACTTGCATTGGATACAAAGTCTTGCTACAGTTAGAATCTTAATGCAAATATTTTGTCAATGGCATTGAAAATTACATGAGATAGTCTATGCTGAATCTTGATGTGAGTGACTTGCTATGATTTGAACAATGTAAAAATTTACAAATATAATTTCAAATATAAAAATTTCCTTGCAATTAAAATTATTAGTTGTTAACCCTAAACCCCATTCTTATGAGATCTCTCTCAAATGCTTTGAAACCCTATCAATTTATGGAAGAATTTACTTAATTCCTTGAATGAAAAGAAACAATTAATTGACATACACCTATCTAAGCTACATTAAATTGCATGAACTTTGCTCACTTAATTCCAAAGTAAAAAGCATATGAAGTAGAGCCAGTTTATTCTTTCTCCCTATCTAAGATTAGTCTATTCTTGTTCTTGGTCTTGCTTGTTGGCCAAGGTAGTTTCTTTTCATTTAGTTTAGCAAAAAATTCTTCTAAATTTAAAATAGCCAAAACACTCCTAATTTGATGGCCCCATAAGTAAATTTATCTTCTAGGAAAATTAGTTTCCCCTATAAATACATTGAGCAGGGTTCATGCTTTTCAATTTATTTCTATGTTTGGATCTACTCCAAATAATCAAAATCTACTACATTGCAATGAATCACAAGGGAGAATCCATAGAAGTGTAAGATCAATTCTCTGCATATTTTTCATTTTCTACCTTCTCCTAGTTAGGAATTTCCATGGATTGCTGAAAAAATGGATTATTTTTGTTGGTAAAAAGAAAGGAATGAAAAGGGATTTCAGCACAACAATTTTAGAGTGGAAGAAGGTATAAAATTGACTTGTTGTGGATGAAGCCGTTAATGATGATAACTCAGTGATTTGCCTACACCCAGAAACCATGGAAAAGTTGCAATTATTCCATGGTGATACAATTCTTATTAATATATTTTTACTGGCTCTTTTCCCTTTGTGAAGTTAGGGTATTTGTGTTTGGGATTAGGTGCTTAGGTTTTTTAATTTATTTTTCACTTTTCCCTTTGATCTCTCATCGACATCATATTGCAACGAAAGAAAAGAAAGGATATGATCTATATTGCCCTGGTGGATGAGACTTGCGAAGAACCTAAGATTAGAGTGAATTCAATACCCAATGCTCAAGTGTAATGAATTTAGTACCCAATGCACAAGTGTACAAGTGGTGATAGCCCCTCTCTCTAATAGGGGCTAATTTTTATGATTTAACACCATATTTTTTCACATTGCCCTAATTTTAGTAGAAGTATATCCTTTAGGAAGGATTATTTTAGAACTAGTTCCTTTTTGAAAATTCAATAAATTAGCTCCTCTCCCTTGAAGGATAATCCCAAGAATCCTAACACCTCTTCTCACAAAGATAGTAATGAGGAATACTTGAGCTGAACATTAAGAGACATAATATTTAGTTTGATTTCAATTTAAGTATGTTATTTATTAGGCTTAACTCTATTATTTCCTTCAAAATTTAGTTTGATATCAATTTAAGTGTGTTATTTATTAGGCTTAGCTCTATTATTTTATTGAACAATAATCTTTTTGTTTGTTATGTGAAGAATCTTAGTGATGTTTGGTTAGTGTTTGTATTGGATATTTTTGATAAATTTTATGGAAGGTATATGTTACATGGCTAATTTATGATTCTTTATCTTGCTGCTTGGATATAATCACCAACAAAAATTCCAAAAATGATTACTCTTTGTAATGGTTCTATCGGTTCAGGGCCATCTCTCTACCTTCTTTATCAGAAAAATTATTCATTGTGCCAAATGTTTAGACCTTTCAAATTAACTTGATTTTTAAGACAATCTTCAAAAAAAGAAAACAAATATTTTCTCCAAAGTACACACTAGTTCATCCATCCTTAATGAAATAGATTAAAAGGAGGATATTAACATGTTAATTACTAAAAGTAGCACTTGCAAGTCATTGTGTACTATCAAAACAATATTGTTGCGTATAAAACATTAAAAATATATTATTTTTTATATTGCCCTTCCTATGGCTAATCCTATAGCTCGGATACTTTTTTTTTTTTTTTGTGCACTTCATAGGCATGTGGATTTTTCTATTTTAGAATTATTGGTAGTAAAAAATTAAAAACACATTCTACTAGAAACTATAGCTAAATAATTAGCTAAAACAATATAAAAATTTTTGTAGCAATAGAAAACCAATTCACATTCTTATTTATGTTAGAGATAGTTTTGGATATTGAATTCTGAAGGTTAGTTTGGGAAACATTGCTTTTGTTCACCAATGCCTTGATGTTAAGTAGGACAAGCATGTGCATATTCTTCCCATTGATGATACCACTGAGAATACAAATGGATCTTGAATGAAAATTTTGTCATATCTTGAGTTATTCCTGAGTTTAGATCAGTCATGTATTAGTTTCAAAGAATATTAATTCTACAATATCCATGTCTCTAAATTCTACTATAGGGGATAATATCAAATAACTAGTCATTTACATCCTTAAGGTGTGATAGCCCTCATTTTCACTTTGCCAATTGTCTGAAAGTTTTAAGGTGAGAATGCCTTGATTTGTGTTATGAAATAAAGATGATAAGTTGAACCCTAGCGATCACTTCTATAAATTGCATGAAATGTTTGTTCTCTTACTCACATTGTCAAATGAGATAAGAGTGATTAAGTTAGTGACTTAGTGACATGGTTAGCTTAGAAGAAAATGCATGTGATCGCTCTATCACAATGATAAGAGGAAAGTGATTGAAACAAGTTGTGACATGGCAAAACCAGCTAAAAGGCACTTGTTTGCATGGTTATGTGGTTAATAAATGAAATAAATGATAAGAACATGACCATGCAATGCAATAAAATTGAAAGTAGAATATAAAGGGTCTAGTAGTCACAGTGTTAAAGAAATAGCAATAAAGATAAACTGTGAAGCAATAACTAGATTAAATGAGCATAAAATATCCTTTTATCGCATGTCACAAAGCACAACTATTATTAGATAAGCTAGGCTACAACCCAAAAAAGTCATAATGTTAAGCTATATACAATATCTTGATCTCATAGTCATGGGAATAAAAACTTAAAAGTGAGAAAGATGCGTGAAGCTACAATTTCATGGTTGCTAGGGGTATTCATACAGTTGCAAATAGTAAGTGTAAATGTTAATGAAATGAAGCAACCCCACAATTAAGATTAAAGAGAGATCAAATATTTAAGGTGCCTAGTCATGTAGTTAATGACCAAAAATGTTAGATAGGCTAAAAAGTGGCAAAAGGGGTTTGAAGCTATGGTCATCCAGTGACTGGTGTTTAAGTGCTAAGGTAGAAAATGATTGTGGAACAATGAAGAAAGGGGGTCATTGGGTCATGAGTATGGTTTTCAATACAAAAATGACTATTAAGGAGCCTCATTATGACTTAAAAGTGATGTCCTCTCAAAAGTGCATGAAAAGTTAGGAAAGGCTGGCAATCAAAGTAGATTTTGGCATTTTTATAGAAATTGACATTTTTTCATGCATGTTGACATAAATAGACATAAATGCTCACTTTTTTGTGTTTTTTCTCTATTAATAGGTTGGTTTAATGGTATTCTAAGTTATAGTCTTTGCAAAATCTAGAGATAGAACTGTGAGCATTAAGAGATTTCCAGAATTTGTAGAGATTTACAGAGCTTTCAGAAGTTTGATATTGACATAATTTATTTGCAAGAATTTGATTGTAGAATAATGGTAGAAGAAGAAGGTGAGATAATAGCTTAGATTGATGTGGAAGAGTCTTCTAAAGATACTAAACAAGCAAAACCAAAGTTGGCAACCCTATATGCAGAGGAGTGGGTATATTTCCTTCCAAGGTCTTCTCATGTTCAAACCTTGAATACACATGTTTTTAGAGATGCATACCTTTATAAAAAGATGCCATTGTACCTAATATGAATGGAAATGAGATTTTCTGGTATTTATATCAAAATAGGTTTGAAAAGTCACCAATTTGCAACCTATAGATTAAGAATATGGCAAAATTGATAATTCCAAAAGTAATAGTGGATGTTGATCTGATAAAGGCATTAATCAAGTTCTACAATCCAATAACTAAATCTTTCCACAAGAAGGATATGAGTATCCTATGCAGACTAGATAGGGAGACTTTCTTTGAGCTCTTTGACATAGGAGGACCTATGAAAAAGGAAATTGAAAAGGAGAAGATGAATGAAACTTTCAAAAGTTCTAAGAGTTTCTTTACTAGAAGAGTCATGAAGAGGCACATTCCCAAAACAAAGCTAGTGAAGGGTCTGATGCCAAAGAAGGTAGGAGACCTAATGTCACTTGATTTTTTCTACAAATATTTCAAGTACACCATCTTTGGGATAAACAAGGTGATAAGAATTGATGGCACAAATAATGCCCTAGGCTACATATATATAATTAATTTGGATATTTAGGATCCAAATCATAATGTTTGGTATGATTTTGTGGAGTAGATCATCAATAGGATTCATGATGAAATTTGTGTGGCTAAGAATGGAGAACTTGGGAACTTCAAATTCTTTCATTGCTCATTATGGATGTACATCATTCTATACAAGAACATAGGGCATATTAGTCCAGACTCCATTGAAGCCACTGAAGAGAATGGAGAGAACTTTCCCATGTAGATGTGGTCTCACTTTTGGAAAAAGCTTTATCCATATGCCAGTGATATTTCTTTTTACAATGGTTTTGGTTTTCCTATTACAAACATGTTAGAAGATATTACTGAAAGAGTACCTAGTGGGGTAAGTATGCTAATAAGACCATTTGCTTGCCCAAATGAGGATAGGGTACTAAGTCATGATTGGGATAGTTTGTTTCTCTTTGAAAATTTTTCAATTATAAGGGCTTTTGGGTGTCCACAATCCCCTCATGTATTACCAAAATACATCCCTAAAACGTTTGGCAAATTATAGTTCTTTTTAAAATTGCTGATGATGAATAAAGAATATTTAGGTTCTACTATTAAGAAAGGCTCTTTTGTAGCAAGGAATACAAAAGTAGGTGATTTTCTAATAGGAAAAGATGTTATAGAAGAGATAAATCAGTGCATGGGAGTGTTCAAGCTTCCCTCAGCCCTTGCTAGGACCTATGATCCAAATGATTTGGTGAGGCATACTCTTAAATAGATGAGAAAGTACACCCTCCCAAGTAGAAAACCAAATTGGGAAGACGACTGCATAATGAACTATTTATAAATAGAGGTTTGTAGGGATAAAACCCAAATATGGAGTAAGATAATGAAAATTGAAGAAGCCATGAAGGTAGCTAATCCATCACTTTAGGGTTTCAACCATGAAGCAACATACGTAGATAGATATAATAGGTGCCTTGACAATTTTGATCAAATAATGGCACAGGTGCCTACTAAAATCAGTGATAGGGCATAGCCTCAATCCCTCAACAAGAGGATGTCATAACCATTGAGGTTTATAATGATTAGCTAGAAAGCTCCTCATGGGCACAAGGGAGGAAGAAACAAAAAATGATTGAGATCCCTGATAATATCACAGGAAAGGCACTTCAAATTTTGCCTAAGGGATCCTATTTTTTTAACACCATAAGACAATTTCTTGCTGAATCAAGCATGGGAGAATAAGAAGATCCCAAATAAAACTAAATTAAAAATTTAGATGCTACAAGAGTGAATCATTCAATCTGAAGAGTTCATGAAGGAGGATGAATTCATTAAGTTAGATGAATCCAAGACATTCTTATACAAGGTAAAGAAAGGTGAGATTACCTTAGAACTCCAACTAGGAGATTCCCTTGAGAAGACTAGAGAGCTAATACAAAGGTTATAGGAATATGATCCTAGCAGTGAGGTCCTCACAATTGAAGAATCTAGAGAGCTTGTAACAAGAAGTGTGATGCTTCTCTTTCTAGGATGGGAGCTGAGTTCATCTTTCACACTAGACTAGATCAAAAGACATGATAAGTTAGACTCTTTTGAAGAGACCAATACTGTTGGTGAGCTGCAAAGGTATAGATTCAACATTGATAGTAAGATAATGGCTATATAGATCATGGATCCTAAGGGAAATAAGCCAACCCTCATGGAGATAAAGGATTTCCCCAAGGCAATGTAATATTTTGGAATTTCACTACTATATCTAGTGATCAAATCCATAATCTACATAACACAACATCATTGATGGGGAAGAGCAAAATGGATATACTAGAAGAATAGTTGTATCAAAAATACAACATATCCATTGATTCTAGTTAGAAGTATGAGGAACAACTAAAGAGGACTTATGTCATAGAAAAATGGGTGACTACCTTAGAAGAAGAGAAGAGAAGCCTTAGGATTATTACAAGGCCATCACAGAGGTGAGAGACTAGGAAGCCCAAATAGAAGTTGATGCAACAAATGTAGGAGAGGGTCAAAAGATGGATATAGATGAATGGGATGGTGCCAAGGAGGTAGAGATCGAGATAATTAAGAGCTTGGTGATGCATAAGATAGTTGCCCTACAAATTGTACCACAAAATGTGCATAGCAGCTACATTTTTCTACAAGGAGCTAAATTCCAATGCTCATAAGCATTAGCCCTTCTATCCCCTTTATTCACAACATGGAGACCATATATAATATTATTTGATAGCTTGGTTCTCCTATTACCCTAAAAGAAGGAATTACCTAAGGAAATAATTATTAAATCAAGAAAGATGATTAATAAGGTGAAAGAATTGCATGGGTTTTTCTCAAGAAAAATGCAATTAACAAGGTAAGATGAAGACAATTTATATGGGGATTCCAAATTTTATTCCTACTATTCTAGATGCTAATGGTGTTATAAAGGAATGATAGGAGTGGTCTTCCTCTTTTGAGGATATTTTTAGACATCCATGGTTTGGGGTCTATTGCAATAATGAGATAGATGTAACAGTTGTCTATGAAATGATTGACTTTCTATTTAGAATTGAGTCAGATATAAGAAAGGTTACTAGAGAATCGAAAGCAATAACTAATATAAATGAAGTAGATACCTTGAAGAGTTGGATGTAGTTAGGGATGCCACATGACCAGATATGGATACTGATATTTCCATCTGGGAAGTCATTGCTGATATAAAGGCTATACCATTTTTTGATAGCAACTAGGAAATGTAGGAATACAATTAGAGGTAGAGGAAACAAGAGAAAGGCAAGTAAAGCAATAGGAGCATAAAGACTAACATAATTTGCAAGGATACCTGCTGAAAATGCCACCTGCCTATTTTGTAACTACATCTAGATTTTTGATTAAGTATAAAGAATGTTTGTCCTGTAACAAATTTTTTTGACATATGTCCTCTCATCTGAAGCTTGTTGCAATCCTCTATATAAGGATTTATAGGATGTGGAGTGAGGGTCTAGATCTATATAATTTAGTATTTTTTCTATTCATAGTCAGTCCAAATTTTGTTAATCACTTGTTGTATTTGACTTTGTAATTCTAAGAATAGGGCGACCATTGAATGATTCAATTATGGACCCTTATTGAGGGAACTTCCAAATTGAATTTGAGTTTATATGTACTTTATTTATGCTATTACTATTAATAATCTTGCATTCTAAGTATTTGAAATCATGGAACAGATTTTTCAATACAACCCTACTTTTCTCAATGGTTATTTTCTTCTAATAGTTTTTTTTAATAGGGAGATATGGATGCTTACCTAAGGGATATAAAAAGGATTCAGATATCTTCTTTAGAGAAAAAAATCAAAACTATTACAAATAAAGAATAAAACTGCTATATTTGTACCTATTTTATGTGGATCTTGTATTTGCACCAACTATAATAAAATGAAACAATCAAATAGATTAAAATTCATACTAATATGCTCATCAAAATTTAGTGTAGTGGTTGAACAATACTATATTTGTACTTTTTATGTAGATCTTGTATTTGAATAAACTATAAGTAAAATGAAACCCTAATCAAAGAAATTGAACAAGGTAAAATTCATACTTATTTATTCACCATTATTGTTATTTGATTACTACCAACAACAACATCCTACATGTAAAACTGTTGTTTGAGTGCTAGCCCTAGATCTAGCTACAAGACCCAAAATGAGGCAAGTGGTAAAAATATTAATTTAAATTGATTAATTAATTAAGGTATGTTAGTTTGAGTGTCACTTGGTTTCAAGAATACTTTAATATTCTCTACTTAACAAGGCCAACCATGTGAAGGTGGAAGCTCATTTGGCCTCACCCCCCCTCCCCCTAACATCAGTCTAAACTCCCCATTACCATCTAGTTACATAATTCATTCATTCATTCATCCATTTATGAACTATAACATTCAATGAATACAATTATAACATTCTTTCATTATCCAAAAAAGTTTATCAAACAAGGTTTATTAAAGAGAATTCTAAAAAAATAGTTCTTTTTATTTTTCTTAGCTTTCTTAAGGTAAAGGTTGATAGGAGCATCAATATCTTCCTCTTTCTCCTCCTCTTGTGGCATATGTATTGTCAAATTATGATGCCTCATCCTATTTTGAGGAGCAAGAGGTTGCTACACTAAAGGGGGCTATGTTGCAATAACAAGTAAATGGGTTAAATTAGCATACTCTATTTCTTTTTTTAATTGTTACAAGTATTTAATTAACTTGTAGAACGTAACATGCATTTTTCTTATCTAACAATTCCACATCATGTACAATAACATTTTGATCTACTGCTACCTCAACATGTTGAACACTTGGAACATGCTCCACTCCTTCACCACGATGTTCAACATGCTTTAAAATATTCAAAAATAATTGAAGATGTGAAATTGTATTCATAATTGTGTAATTAGTTTCTAATAGAAAATCAATACCTCCACCACTATGATGAACATCATGGCCTTCATCATGCACGGGTTCTATGATAGGATATGAAGGCTATAGTGAAATTTTATGTGCATTTTTATGTAGTCAGTTTATGTTGGAAACTAAAACCAAAAAATAAATTTCTCAACTATTCAATTTGATTTACTTTTCATTTGACCAATTTACCTGTGTCTCATTTGGTGCACCGGATTCTTGGGTATGGCTTTCAAATTCTTGGCATAGGTGTACAACCATAACTATATAGTTTTTTCCCTCAAGGAAATTTTTTTTATCTTCATCTATGGGCTCTACAGTGAATTTTGTGCCCTATGTATTTTTCTTAATATCATCAATTTTGCACGTATGATTTCATTAAACAAATTTTTTTGCAAAATTATATTTATAAAAAATGAAATTCCATTGCTGCTACTTACAAATCAAGACTAAATATTCATATAGCCACTAGAGCCAAGTTTGTGCTGGCCAACCTTTTCTAGTCTCGCTTTTGTAGCCATTGATGTGTCCTATAGTCTATGAGTAGTTTGAAACATGTTAGATTATATATTTACAAAGATCACTAATTAGTGCATGATTACATTCTACTTAATACTATCATGACATACCTTATTTTTCCCTTTTCTAGTTTATTTGCTTTACCACATAGCCTTTCCTCTTTTGCATCTTCTATTATTTCATTCCACTCCATTGGTGGAATCATAGGAGGATGGTTGTACTTTGGGTTATCCTTTAGACCTCTTCTATATTGGTCCCTCACAGTCTTTATATGTCTAGATGCTCTTTTGAGAAGTAGGGTAGTGTCAAAAATGTTTTTTTTCCAAAAAGGTCCTCAAAAGATGTAATGAGTTGATTTTCTAATTTAGGACCCTATTCATTCAACCTTTAAAAAATAAAAATTGTTAGATCAATAACTTTAATATAGTACAATAAATGGAAGAAAAGAAAAATATTGTAGCAATGATATGAAACTATGTACCTTTTACGTATGGTGGGTCCAAATAGCTTCAATGCCATTTGAAAAAGATGATCAAAGAATACATCATTTCCTACAAAAACATCATGGGATTATTAGTCCAAAATGAGGTATGCACAAATAAACTATAATTATACTATAAATAATAACAATTTCAAAGCACCTGGAAGCTTTTGTAATTTTAAGGGAAACATAGTTTTCTTGTTCAACAATAATGTCCTCGCAAATGAACTAGTACTAGTCACATGGGCTGCTCCAAGAAATGGTTCAACTTCAATAGTAATGTTCTCTATTGTTCTATCAATTGTATGTCTATCTATTAGTGCACAAAAATAGGTTCATGAGTATAAAATACACCCAACAAAAATAATAATTCATGATTAGCACATTACAAAAAATAGAAAAATAAGGTTTTATTAGTTGTATTTGGCATAGTTGAAGATGTTTGCAAGCTCTTTGTTGTCAACAATGTAGTCGACAACATCAGGGTAATGACCAAAGGAGGCATCCACACTTCATCATGAGCTAAAGAATACATTGTTAGAAAATAAATTTTCAATGGATAAAAATCAAATGGGATACTAGCTAGAAGCATCAACAAATAAAAATTAAGTGTTATAATGTTGATGAAAACAAACAATGTTACACTACTAGGGCCACTATCTTTTGTTATTGCTCATATTGGTTCACAATGTGTACAACTGCTACATTCTTTCTTCTCATAGGAATACAAGAAGATATTAATTAAAGAGAAAGTGTAATAATATTTTAATTTTTAGTAATGCTAAATCTATGGATTAAATATATATACTAAGTTGGCATATATCTGACTAGTTCAAATAAAGACCCAAGTGTGGAATAGTACTTAGCCATAACTGAATTTTCCTTAAATAAACTCAACAATGTAATAATACTATATTTTTTAGTAATGTTGTAAAGAGAAAGTGTTATTTACATGAAGGTTGTGTGCTACAACCCTCACCATGTTCACCACACAATCTCGTAAGTGTCACAAAATCCTGTAGAAGAACACATAATATTTTAGATCATGATCCATAAGATACTATAAATATAAACATCTATTGAAATTCTATTATTTCTTAATATTAATTACTACTTACCTTCAAATAATTGACTTTAAGTATCAATTTTTCTTCTAGAACCTCTATCTCCTCGATTAGGTTTCTCTCAGGGATAATGTTAAGAATTTCATTATTGTATCTTTGTATGAGTTGGTGGGCCATGAATATGGGGTTAGCACTATGGGAAATGTAATCTAGAAATGATGCCTGTGTTTTAGATCACATTTGATCTACTATCATTTTCACTTTTCCCCATCAATATCAGTAAAATTCCATCAAAATAACTCCAAATCCATAAAGAAAAGAACATAATATAAAATTTGTCTCTATATAATTTGTACAATTACAATAATTAAGGTTTACCTTCATTGAAGAAGGTGTGTGAGCAAGTACATCCCCACCTGTGTCTTTTGGTGTATCCATGTCACTTTATGAAAAAGATTAGTAATTCTTAGCAATCAACAACAAAATGAAAGTAATTCTTAAGAATTCAACCACTTATTAGTTAACACCGGTTGATAACTATTTATAAATCCTACAATATTTCCTGTTGTTTTTAGCCTTCCATCAACATACAACAAATTATGTAGAAGACAAAAATTACATGATGCATTCATCAAAATTATTGTATATTTTTTAATTCCTTACCTCAACTTTATGGATGGTAGATATGCAACATCATTGTATATACTCCATGATAGTAGAGTTCACCACATAATAATAATTATAAAAACATACAAGTCAAATAAATTTCAATCAATAAATCATGACCCCATCATACTTGATGTTGATCATACATTGACAAACATTTCATTGATCATCATCTTCATCCATGCCATCATCATTATCATCACTATTATTGTAATTGTCACTTTGATTATCGTCACCACCACCACCATCTTTATCACCATCATCATCATCATCTTCATAACCTTTATCATGACCATCATTGCCTTGATCATCACCATCTTCATCAATATGATCATGATCATGATCATCATCACCATCATCATCAACATCATCAGAATCTTCTTCTTATTTTTCTTTTTCTTCATTGTGTAATAGTCATTCATGATCATCATTTACTTCATCTTCTAATTCTTTAGTATCTTCTTCTTCCATCACATTATACTTTACTGGCCTTCCTCTTGGATCATGTCTAATAACAAATGACCTTGTATTAATAATTGTAAATCCACTATCATATTCAAGAATAGTTCTATTCGGATCATTTTGATTCAGTCATAACCTATACCATTTGATGAAAAATATAATTAATTTGAATGAATTAAAATAATACTTAAGCATATCATCCAAAATGCCATAGTATTTATTTTCAGATTAGTGAGGATGTATGTCATTTCTAGATGAAATATTGGTGACTTGGAAGACTGTACTTATATCAAGATCACAAGTTTTCTTCATTTTTTCTAAATTTTTAATGCAAAATTTATAGTTATGGTAGTACATAGCTTTGTGGTGTTTAATCTACAATTATTCAAACATGTCAAGATTATTTGGATCAATTTGAGAGTTGATATTAATTTTATGGATCATGATTAGTAATCTTTTGCATATGTTTCTATCTCTTAAGCCATATGCTAGATCAAGTACCATTGGTGTAACATTGGGATCTCCATTACAATGACCTTATTTAACTAATGATGCAACACTATCCCATGTTAATGAGCGACCTTTTTTTTGAGATTGTTGAATCCATACTATCATCCAATCAAGATTGTTTGCAATATACAAATGTAGTGCATCCCACTCATGACCAACTATAAAGAAATTAACTCGACTAATTAAAAATAACTTATATTGATGATGGATAAGAATTAATTAACTACAATAACATATTATAATTACTTCTCACTCTCCTCAATCTACCTTTCCCCATTAGGTACTCCTCTTCAAATTTATTAATAGAGTTGGAATCCCAAATGCAATCTACATAGATATTTACTATGAACTTTGGAAGATATTCACTAATGTACACCATGGTCTAGTATACCATATATCCCTCTACCATAGAACCAATAGGACATGTTTTTTTTTGAACCAATCCTTTCATAAATTTCAAGTGCCTCTCAACCATCCACATTGACCTAATTTGTACAAGTCCACACAATTTAATCTCCTCAACTTGATGTATGAGGTAATGTTCTTGAGTATTGAAAAAAGTTGAAGGTAGACACTTTTGCATTTCACACATAAGTTGTGAAATTTTTCTCTTCCAATATTTTATATATTTTTTTATCAATTGTTTTAAATGATAACCACCTAAAAGAGATTCAACATGCAAGAACATATAAACAATATTTTAGATAAAAATATGCAATAGATTACATAAAAAGTAAAGCAAGTCATAAATATAATATATGTACAACAAATCTAAAAAATAGCACTTCTAACCTCATGTATTTTCTAAGATCATATATAGCTTGTTTAATACTATTGCCAAATTAGTGTGGGAAGGATAGAGGTAGGAAGTACTACAATCATTAAAAAATTATCTTTTCAATATATTATAAAATAATACAATAGGTAGTACATGCAATTTTACAAATATACTGTAGATAGAGAACATGACTTACCTTGATGAATTATGTTAGTCATGTATTTTCAACCTTGGCCCAAAATCACCTTTCTTTGATATAAGACTAATTATATTTTCAACAAATCCTATAGAAATTTTGGTTTTTTAATGACTTAATTTAATGCATCACTTTATTGCTCGGTTAATAACCAAGGAAGGACACTCATATTTATGTAGTCTCCATTGCTATTTGATTCAATGAAATCTTTCAGTGCATGATTAGGTTCATGAATTTTATTATAAATTTTGGAAAAAAATTCTCTATCACACCTTACATCCAATATTTTCTATAGTGTCTTTGTTACATTCTTTCCAATATGTATAACATCAAACAAATGCACGATTGGGTGATCCTTGTAGTACGATAACCTACTAAATTGAGTAAGATAAATTTGTATTCCTCTAGGAAGTTGGTCATTTATGCCTTGACAACCTTCACAAGCATCAATTATGTCATTACTAAATAAAAGACAATATCAAGATATAAATTTCTAACTTTAGACCACAAATTGGACATTACCTCGACAATTTTATCGATCATGTTTCAACTTCCATAAATGAACTATCATTCTTTGTGGCCTTGATGTTGTCTCATCTTTCCCATTAAAAAGATATTTTTCAACAATTTGATACTTATGATTATTGTGGAGAAAGTGCCTAAACTCATCGAATACTTGCTTTCCTAAACTTCTTGAATGATGAGATTTCATCTTCGAACTACAAAGTGGACATGAAATTTTTTTCATTGTCTAAAGATTTAAAAGATCATGTACAATTATCATATGCAACTTAAGCATACAATAAAAATGTATAAGCACTATAACAGACCAAAGATATGTGACCTTAACAATATAACATATTGAAAAAATGAGTTAGTCCAGGGGCATCATGTATTGTCCATAAAAGCATTGCATGACATTGAAATTCTCTTTATCCTATTGGCCTAGAGATCTCATACATAGTGAACCCATTCCATAACTTTAATAACTCATCAATAAGGGGCTCAATATACACATTCATATCTTTAACTTGGTACTTACCTAGTAATTGAATCAACATAAACATTACATAATTATTATGACCATTTTGATGCACTCTTTATAAATTAATTTAGATCACTATTAAATGAAAAATACTTCGTACAATCATTGAAAACATTATGTGCTCCCTCTTTATGGACATCCAAGGAAGTCTATTATTGTTAATAACAAAAAACATGACACATTGAGTAAACAAATCTTATATCTCCAAATGGATTGACACCATCTACTACCAATGTAAGCTTGATATTATGAGGTTCTTCTTTAAAGTGTGGCCATGTTTTTTTATCTCTTTAAATACAAAACCATCTATAGGCATTCGCATAATGCCATCTTGACTTCTATTGCATGCATGGTAATCCATAAATTGTGCCAAGCTAGTGCACCTGAATAATTATTGAAGATATGGAATAAAATGAATGTACTAAAGAACCTTGGTTTTTGTTATTTGATTTGACTGATATCTACTAATATGAAAATCAGGGCATTCTATTACAAATTCATGTTTTTTATGATATAGAATGTGATCATTGGGGCATGCATGTATTTTCTGATACTTCATTCTAAGTTGATTCATAATGGTAAATAATTCTCGGTACAAATGAGAAAAAATGTTTGATGGTGGTAACAAAAATTCACCTATCAATCTACAATAACAAATATGAGTTGTTAATATAATGAATAGTAATAGTATGCTAACATTTTAAGATGACAAAAATGGGATACCTTAGCATACATGGCATTGCTACATTGGATAAAACATTTATAACCTTCAAGTTCACCAACAACACTATAGAAGAGAGAAGAGTTGTTTGGGAGACTTGGTATAAGGGCGCATGTTCCTTCTCAAGTATAGGTATATCAAAACCATATTCATCATCATTATTAGATGCACTAGTACCATCATCGTGAGCATCTTCATCAGCTACACCAATACCATCTTCTTCAATTATGTCCTCTAGCACATTAACATCTTCTTCCATGGGAGTGTTATCCTTAGCTTGGATATTCACTCCTCTATGTTCCTCTAGTTATAAATCCACATTCAAAAATTGACGATAATCATGGCTCCCTTCAATGTGAACATGTTGCCTATAATGACTTTGGGCTGTTGTGATCAAAATTCTTTAATTCTTTAAACCCTTACACTTTTTGCAGGGACAATAACAGTTATCAAATTATTTTTGGAACCGAGACCACAATCTAGCAATTGTCTCATTATTTTGTTTTGAGTTCATAGTGCTAGGCATTGTCTTTCTTCATAGGAAAAAATATCTAAAAAATTATTGGACATGTTGTACTTAATGTTTATATCTGCACATATGGTTTTGAAAGAAAAATTTGGTCACCTCGCTCAAATTCACCCATATTATGTGCCAAGAGAAATTTTTCTTAGATATGTGACCTAGGTATTAGAGGTTACCGATGATGCTAATGGACCAAACTAAAATATAATCCTTAGCAATATTGCATTTATCTCTATTTCTTGAACACATCTCTTAGTTATACAAGAGTAAGCAAATCTTAGTGTATTTAAACTATTACATTCATTCAACTTCTCTCCTTCCAATTGGTGAGTGTAGTCATTCATTTAGTGGTAGTAGATCATAGAATTTAGAATTTGTTTATGTGTAGCCTTTCATTCCTCATCATTCTCCTAATGAAATATATATATTCAATGGTAATGCCATGCTTCAAATCAACATTATGTCCAGACTCTAGAGGACGTTCATGATGAACATGTTGACAATATTTAGCATGGGAAAGGATCTACACTAAGTTTTAGTGAGAGGATTTTATCATCTTATACTTAGGTTAACCATGCTTCAAAGACTAAAGAGGTTGGCAATTTTCTTATTCTCTTCAAGAATTCTAAAATTTATGTTAAATATCACAATAAGAAGTAGATACCTTCTAAACAATAAAACATGATAATATTATACATTATAGGCATTTAAAATCTACCAAAAGCATATACACAATATGGTGATACAGTGACAAAGAGCCATGCACTCCTAAAGAGAAAAAGTTATGATGCATAAGCCTAGATCTATGGCAAGTTTCAATGAAATGATTTAATCATGCAATGCCTAAATTCACCATGTTCCAAATAATGAAGAGAAAGGCATTTTTCTTTCTCTCTTTAGTAATTTCAAAATATATGTTAGATATCACAGTTACCATTAGATACCTACTAAACTCAAAAACATGATAATACCATATATTACAAGCATTATGAATCTACCAAAAGCATATACTCAATACACTAACAAATGAGCCCTACACACCTAAAGAGCACAAGCTATGTTGTGTAAGCCTGCAAAAAAGGTTAGCAAGTCCAAATACATGATTGGTTACATGGAAACAACATAGCTGATATGGAGCCTCCTATGGTTGTAGTAGTTGTACCAAATATCCCAATCCATGACAATCTCTAATTAAAACCCCATACTCACCATGGGGAAAAATAATTGCTTTAACCCTAAATATTTTTGCATAGATTTTTTATATGTAAAACTTATGTAGTTTTGCATAAAGAAATTGCTACATATATATCATTACAACTTATACAATTTTGTAAGATTTGAGCAACATGAATTTACATTTGGGTTTTGTTATGCTGAGAGGTGTTCCTATACAATCCAAGCATAGACCAAACAATAAACTTCCGCCACCAAACAAACTCGTCAAATAACAAAATGATGAATACAATTTTCTTTTTATTTATTATGAACCCAATTTGGTGAAAATTTTGACCAACTTTGGCATAAAAAGCCTAATTTGATCAAAATTTCAACCAATGTGGGCATAAAAAAGAATAAGAAGAAATCATAGGCCAATCTAGCCTTTGGCCAATAATTTTGGTTGAAAAATAAGGGGAAATGTATTAGTGATGTGAGTATTTGGCCACCATTAGCACACTCAATAGTAACTATTTCTCGGCACTTGACTTAAAATATTTACAAGTTTTCATTACTTTTTTAAGCCTTTATTAAATGACTTGGTCATAGTGATGACCCAATAATCTTGCCTTGTGAATGACTAATTTTCACACTAATAAACAACATGACTTTGGGATTAACAATCCTTTACATATTAGTCTTGATTTCTTCCTTGTCACATCTCCATTCTCATTCATCTTGATGAAGTGTGCTCCCCTTAATACCATAAACCATAATAGAAACAAAGAAACAACAACAAATGCAAGAATAAAATATGGACTTCTTATTTGCACCACAAATGCAGAATTACACAATTCACAAGTACAAATGCTAACTCACATGGACACTTTCATTACAATAATCTACAAGACAAATATCACCCAAAGTTATCCTTGAAAATGTTCAGGCCTTTCTTAAATAGGCAATTTTATGCCACCTGAGAAGGCTCTAGACAATGAAACTTAATACCTAGGGCTGACATACCCTAACAATACATATACAGTTGGCCAAATACATCTTTGACAATTATTTTAGATATTTTAGGTAGCCCAACTTTGGAAGGCCATAACTCTTGAACCATTGCTCAGGTTGGCTATTATAACAACTTTTTAGAAATGTCAACTCGTGATCTACAGGCTTGAAACAATGCAAGTGCCCTTCCCTCGAGTTTTTGGACCTTATCTGGGCACTCTAAGGCCTCCAACGGTGAGCCTAAAGATTTTTTAGCAAATTTTTCCACCAAAAATCTGCAATGAATTCTCTAACACTTAAGATGGAGAAATGAGACTTTTATGGTAGGCTTACAACTCTGAAATGAACCTTCATGTAGAAAATGAGAACATTCTAAGACCATATGAAAAACTTACTAAAAATATAAAGTTCCCATAAATAGTAACCACCTTGTCTACTAGTCCTTATTAAAATAGAAAAGACTAAAATGAATTTTTTTTTGGGTGATGCAAGATTGCTCTTACACCTAGAATGCTCCTGCATCAAACATTCAGGGTAATTTGAGAAGTGACTTTGTCACGTCTCAGGTGTTAAGAGGAAAACCAAGATGGTTAACCTTCTCCCTTTCTAGCCATGGTGAATCCTCTACTGGCCTCCCTTTCCATTTGACCAAGTATCCCTCATAAGTTATGTTCCTTGTACTTTTTCCAATACAATTGTCCAGTATCTCCTCAATCTCCTTTGTAGCTGAACTAGCTACTGGAATACTCCACTGTGCTTCCACAACCTCATCTCCATCACCTCCTTCATAATACTCTGTCAAATCCAAAATATTAAATACTAGTGAAATATTCAATTCAATAGACAACTCCACTTCATAAGCATTTCTAGAATCATTCCTTTTCACTATTTTGCATGGTCCAAACTTCTTCCTCTTTAGCTTATTATATGTACCCACTAGAAAATGCTCCTTTCTCAAATGAACCATGACTTCATCTCCAATCTAAAATTCTTTATACCTCTTTTTCACATCTGTCATAGCCTTGTATTGTGTATTCATCTTTATGATGTGTTTCCTCACCTCCTCATGGATGTTCTTCAAATGTTTAGCAAAATCTTCTACCTTAACACTACTTATCTCTCCTTTATCCAACTACCTCAATTCAAAAGCATTTTTGGGACTACTCCCATATACAATCTGGAATGGTGATTTACAAGTACCCCTATTGATAGAATTATTATATGTAAATCTCACCCATGGTAAAACCATATCCCATCCTTTTGGCTTGTCTCCAACCAAACATCTTAGCAAGTTTTCCAAACTGTGATGAACTAAACTTAAAAATTTTCTTCAACTTCTTCCATAATGTATGCCAAAAATACCCAACAAACTTGGTATGTTGATCTAAAACTATACTCTTTGGAAGACCATGTAGTCTCACCACTTATCTGAAAAACAACTTTGCTACATGAACAACATCACTAGTCTTCTTGCAAGGAATAAATGTGCCATATTTGAAAACCTATCAACCACCACAAAAATATAATCATGCCCACACTGAGTCCTAGGTAATCCAAGAACAAAATCCATGCTGACATCCTCCCACAATTTCTTTGGTATAGGTAATGGCTGATACAACTCTATATTCTACTTTACTCCTTCTGTCATCTAACATACTCTACAACTCTATACAAACTTCTTCACATCTTGCTAAAATTGTGGCTAGTAATAATTCTTAGTAACCAAAGCTATGGTTTTATCTCAGCCAAAATGTCCAACCAATCCTCCATTATGCTTCTCCTTGATTAGATTCTCCCTTATTGAGCTTCTAGGAATGCACAACTAGCTTCCTTTAAAAAACATACAATCTTGGATCATGAAATCCAACCACTTTGTCCTATCAAGTGTAATAGGTTCTATACAAGCCTTCCATGCTTCACCAAAATCAGGATCATCTGGTTATAAAGTATTGAGTTCCTTGAACCCATCCAACTCTATCTGTATTTCTATTAGCAAAAGTTGTCTTCTACTAAGAGCATTTGCAACTCTATTAGACTTCCCACTCTTATGTTTCAAAAAAAATGTATAACTCTATAAAAACTCAACCCACTTCAAATGCCTTTGGTTTAATTTTCTTTTACTATTCAAATATTGCAGAGCTTGATGATTAGTGTACAAAAAAAACTCCTTAGGAAGAAGATAGTGTCTCCACTTCCTTAATACTTGAACTATAGCATAAAATTCTTGATCATAAATAAAATATTTTCTTTTGGCATCATTCAATTTCTTACTAAAGTAAGCAACATGTCTACCTTCCTAGCTCATAAAAACTCCTATTGCAATACCACTAGCATCATAGTCTACTTGAAACACCTTGTTAAAATTAGGAAGTGCTAAAATAGGTTGCTCAGTAAATTTCTCTTTTAGTAGATTAAAAATCTTATCTGCTCCTATAGTCCACTTAAATTATTTCCTATCCTCTCTCATTGTTTTAGTCAAGGGTCCACAAATACTGCTAAAATTTCTTATGAACTTTCTGTAAAAACTAGCCAGTCCATGAAAATATCTTACCTCTGTCGCACTCCTTGGAGTAGGCCATACAAGGATAGCCTTCACTTTCTCTGGGTCCATTTTAATACCTTCTACTGAGGCTACAAATCCCAGGTATAACAACTCTTTTTTTACAAAATTGCACATCTTCAAGTTTATCAACAACTTTTCTTCCCTCAACTTATCAAACACCTTGCGAATATGGATCAAATGCTCCTCCAATGTCTTACTAAAGATCAAAATATCATCTAGGTAAAAAATCACAAACTTACCCAAAAATTCCTTCAGTACCTTATTCATGAGCCTTATGAAAGTGCTCGATGCATTGGTTAACACAAAAGGCATGAATAACCACTCGTATAATCCATCTTTGGTCTTGAAAGTAGTTTTCCACTCATCACCTTCTCTGATACAAATCTAATGGTACCCACTTTTTAGATCTATCTTTGTGAAATACTTAGTCCCACTCAAATAGTCCATAATATCATTTATCCATGGCAATGGAAATCTGTACTTGATTTTGATCTTGTTGATAGTGTGAGAACATCCTCCATTCATCATTCTTCTTTGGTGCTAATACTACTAGTACAACACATGGACTTAGACTCTCTCAAATCAACCCCTTCTACAACAACTCATGAACTTGTCTATTCAGCTCATCACTTTTTACTGGTGTCATTCTGTGTGCTACCTTGTTTGGCAAACTAACTCTTGGAACCAAATCCATTTGGTGACTAATCTTCCTCATTGGAGGCAATCCATTAGCTACATTATCTAATACAATATCAAAAAAATCTCCCAACATATCTATAACTTTTGTAGGTACCTCCTCTATTTCTTCTTTACTATCTTTTAAAATTATAGCAAAACACACATGCTCATGCTTCATACCTCTGAGAAACTCTTTTCCATCAACAAAACATATTCTTGTAGCAATACATATCTTTTCTTCTTTATCCTTTAATGATTTCAACTTATGTTTCACTCCATCCTTGGTTAGAGTATATCTTGCACTCAAGCAATATGGTATGGATGCAGGTATTTCTGTCTCTTCAGCTTCAACTTGGTGACCATCATTTTTGCAACCAAATTGTCAATACTTCCACCATCAATAATCACATCACAAAACTTCTTTTCACATCTACACCTTGTTTGAAACAAGCTCCTTCGTTGATCAAGTTCATTCTTACCACTCAACAAAACTCTTCTGTTAACTAGGACTATTCCTCTTTCAACATCTTTGGAATGTGAGGATCTAGCATCTTCATCAACATGTGCAACTCTAGCCTAGCCTTCTGTTCTTTGATCTATCCTTCCTTGGCACTAGAAACATCCAAATTCTCTATGCCCTTCTTCTTTGTAGTGAAAACATTTCCTATAGAAGCCTCCTTTTCTAGATCCTTGTCCACTACCTCTTCCTCTCTAATCTCTATTGTTCTAATCATGAAAACAATTGGAATTATTTCCCCTTTGGTTCTAATTTCTACTTCTAGCCACATCCTTGCTCTTTTGATCATCATTATGACCACCATAAGATCATTTGCTAGATATTCCACCACCATCTCTTCCACTATTCTTGTTGTGAAAATTCTTGCTTAGTTTCTCCTCAACTTTTAGGGAAAATTGGTATGCCTCCTCAATATTCTTTATTTGAACTAGACTCAACTCATCCTGAATGCTTGGCCTTGACCCATAAAGATAATGGTCCACTTTCTCCTTATCAACTTCTGCATGGTCAATTCTAATGAGAACTCAATAGAACTCTTTGGTATACTCTTGAATAGATTTTTCCGCTTGCTTTTACCCTTCCATTTTTTTCAAAAGATCAAGCTCAAATCCATGAGAATGAATTGTCACTTAAATTTAGCTACAATCAATTCCCATCTAGTGTTTTTTCCTTTCCCTTTCTATTTCACTCCAACTAAACCTCCTACCACTAGAGCTTCACATGTCCCTTTAGCTTTCCCTTCACAAACTTGACCCTATTAGGATCCTCAATATCTTCATACTCAAATTACTCTTTCAGTTCATTGATCCAATCAATCAGCTCCTCTAGAATAAGATTTTCTAAAAATGTGGGAACTTCAAACTTAGGTCTTTTTCCAATCTTTGAGACAGCCCTAAAAAGCCTCTCTTCTTCTAGGTTTAGAAATGCCTCTACTTTGGCTTTTTCTTTTAGTTTGTCCTCATCCTCGCTTTCATCTCTTATGGAAAGATATATTCCTCTATGCATTGTTTCTTCCAATCCTTGCATTTTTCTTTGGAGAGCTCTAAAACCATCAGGTGTAACACCTACACCTCTTCTGCCACTCTCTTTGTGGAGGCATTTTTGTGCTTCCACTAAAACCCTAGTGTAAATTGCCTCTTAATCGATGATCTATCTACACGCTCAACCCAAACCATGCTCCTACTGCAAATTGCCTCACAGTTGGTGATCTATCCACACACTCAAGAACTCTAGCTTTGATACCACTTAATGAAGTGTGTTCCCCTTAATACCATAAACCATAACAAAAAAAAGAAACAAAAACAAATGTGAAAATAAAATATGGACTTCTTACTTGCGCCACAAATGTGGAATTATAGAATTCACAAGTATAATATGCTAACCCACATGGGTGCCTTCATTACAGTAATCTGCAAGAGAAGCTATGAACTATCACCTAGAGCTATCCCTGAAATTGTTTGGGCCTTTCTTAAATAGGCAATTTTATGCCACCCAGGAAGGTTCTAGATAATGAAACTTAATACCTAGGGCTGACAAACCCAAACAATACATATAGAGTCAGCCAAATACATCTTTGACAATTATTTTAGATATTTCATGTAGCCCAACTTCAAAAGGCCATAACTCTCAAACTGTTGCTCTGATTGGCTATTATAGCCACTTTTTAGAAATGCTAGCTCATGGTCTACAGGCTTGAAATCGTGCAAGCACACTTCCCTCGAGTTTTTAGACCTCATATGGGCACTCTAAGGCCTCCAACAGTGAGCCTGAATATTTTTTTGCAAATTTTTCCACCAAAAATCTGCAATAACTTCTTTGATACTTAAGCTAGAGCAATGAGATTTTTATGGTAGGCTTACAACTCTAAAATGAACCTTCATGTAGAAAATGTGAACATTCTAAGCTTGTATGACAAACTTACTAAAAATATTATGTTTCCATAAATAGTAACCTCCCTGTCTACTAGTCCTTATTAAAATAGAAAAGACTAAAATGAAAATATTTTTTGGGTGATGCAAGAATTCTCTTACACCTAGGATGCTCCTACATCACATCTTTTTCTAAAAAATTATTTAGTACCAATAAAATTCTTATTCTTAGGTCTCGGTACCAATGTCCATATGTTGTTCTTTTCAATTTGGTCAATCTACTCCTTCATTCCTTGAATCTAATATTCATTATCTAGTGCATCCTTGATTGATCTAGGCTAAAATTTAGAAATAAAAAATGCATTCTCTCTTAACTTACTTTTCTTCATAACTCCTATATCTTTATTTCTAATTATCTAGTTTAGTGAATGGTTCCTTCTAACATACCTTTCTAAGATAGGCTTAGTTCTCTATTGTTTAGAATTTTCTTCACTTGGTGGGAGTTCAACTAGTTGATTGGTCTTCTTGTTGTAGCTCCAGTAAATTATCAAGCACTCCCTCCTAAAAATATACAAATTTTTGATAGTCTTCATGTTCTTTTTTGCTATCTTCTTCACTATTATTTACAAACTCATCAATCCTTACATTTTCACTTTCCACAATTTTTCTAGTGGCCTTATTCAAGCATTTTAATCTTTTCTCTTAGTGGAGTAACCTAGAAATATACCTTCATCTCCTTTAGAATCAAAATTTTCATTTCTATCATCTTTCAATATCTAACACCTACTTCCAAATATTTAAAGTAGCTAACATTAGATTTATGCCCATACCAAAGTTCATAAGGACTTTTGTTTATGCCTTTCATCAATTGTACTCAGTTGAGGGTGTAAACAAAAGTGTTGATGGATTCTCTCCAGAATGTTTGTGCAACTCCCTTCTTAATTAACAATGTTATAGAATAATCAACTATTGATTTATTTCTTCTTTTATCCATGTCATTATGTTGTGGAGTCCTCAATTCTAATAGTTACCTTTTGATTCCATTTCCATTATAGAAGAGAGTAAATTAATCAGAAATAAATTCACCTCCTCTATCAAATCTTAGGCACTTTAGTTGCTTACATGTTTCCTTGTCTACTCTTTCCTTGTACTATTTAAATATTTTAAAAGAAATAGATTTATCTTTTAGAAACATCAAAGTTATCATCCTTGAATAGTCATCAACAAATAAAAGGAAATACAAATCACCATAATAACTTTGTACTCTTATAGGACCACATAGTTTAGTATCAACCAACTCTAATATATCATTAGATGATTAGGACTTGGTTGAAAATTTTGACTTAGTCATCTTACAAATCTGACATTCCTTACACATCACTTTGCAAGGATTTCTTAGTCTTAGCAAAACTCTAACTCTTTTCTTCATACTAATCTTAATGAGGTTATCAAAGTTCACATGATAATTTTTTTTATGTCATAAGAAAATATCTTCATTTATTACTTCACTTCTTGCAATAATGCATCTATTTGTAGTAGAATTTTGATAGAATAAGTTATCTTTATATTGATCACCAATAATAATCAACTTTTGAGCAATATCATAGATGTTTCCCTTTTAGTTTAGAAATTCCAGTCACTAATCTATGTTGTTCATTTTTGCCACACTCAAAAAATTATACTTTAGTCCTTGAACCCAATAAGAATTATTATATTTAATCTTTTAATTCAAAATAACGTATCCTTTTCTTTTGGAAAAACATGGAGCATCATTACCAATTCCAATACATCCTCCATTATACTCCTATATATTTTCAAACTTTTCAGCATCACTAGTCATACGATGTGAACAATCACTATCAATAATCCATGTATTAGGTTTATCTACTTGATAAATAAGGAATTTTTCATCTTCATACATTTCTTCTTCTGAAGCATCCTTCATAGAAATATAGACAACTTCCACACCTTTTTCTAAGTCATTAGATTCATCAATAATTTTTCCTTCCTTGGCTAGGTAGCATGCTTGCTTTCCTTTGACCTTGTTGTCTTTGAACTTTTGGTATATATTATCCCTTTTGTCATTCTTATCATTATTGTTATTATCAGGACACCTAGATGAAATATGACCAATTTTATTGTAATTAAAACATTTTAAAGGTAACTTACCTTTATACTTTCCTTTTCCTCTTAGTAATCTCTTCTCTAATAGTGCTTCCAATTCTTCTTGCTCTTTCTCCAGGGATAGTAAACTAACATAATCACTTCCTTCTAAACTAGGATAGCTTCTTTCACTTTCTTTCCTTGAACTACCAATGGTTAGAGATGTTTTGAAAGAAGTTTCTATCCCTAGTACACTATTATCATAATTGTTGAGCTTATATGCAATTAGTCTACCAATCAAAGCATCAAGAGTAAGAATATTGCTAGGTATTGATCTCACTTCATGAATAGTAGAAATTCTAATAGAATATAAAGGTAGGAGATATCTAAGAACCTTTCTTACCATATCTTCTTCAATTATGATTCTACCAACTCCTTAATATCACTACCACTTCCTTGTTTTTTTTACAATATTGTATAACATTTTTACCTTTTTACATTTCCATGTCATTAAACTTTCCTCCAAGACTCTCAACTTTCACTATTAATACCTTCTGATCACCTCCATAAATAAGTACAATTTTGTCTCACATCTCATTTGTAGTAGAACAGTTCTTGATATCATCATATTCAACATGAGTCAGAGTAGAATATATCTCAATCATCAAGATGTTGTGTTGTACATTTTCCTTCATCGATTCAACTATCATAGGTCCAAGTGGTGGTGGAGTGTAGTAATTCTCCAAGTAGTACAATGCATAATCATTAATTCCAAATAGATATAGTCTTAATGTACTTTTCCATGAGAAGAAGTGTTCCTTATTCAACTTGGGTACCTCTTTCTTACACATTTTTAAATCTTTAGCTCAAATATTTTAAAATTTTATCTTTAAGAACCAAATTCTCTTACACCAATTATTAGATAACTAAGGGGGGCATGAATAAGTTATCTCAAGTCCTTAAAGACTATTTGTGCCCTTTTAAACTTACCAGCAAATATTTTGTTAAAGAATTCAACCAACTAACAATAGTTTACAACTTAATTCATATAAACACATGAAATAATATGAAACAAATCCAAACAAATATTAACACCAATATTTAAAATGAAAATCCAATTTGGCTAAAAACCACTTTAGGTATTGTCACCCACAAAGAAATTCACTATTCTAAAGTGATCTTGGTTAAGAATTAACCTTGTTAAAGGTTACAAACACATTTTTTAAACATGACCTTGTTAGGGTATTTTCACCAATGATCAGCTCAATCTCCCACTCCTCAAGGAGTGGCTTTACTAAAGTACTAAGCACATTCATTGGAATGACACCTTACAAAGGCTTTAGAAATAGGATTGTCAGATCCAGTTAGTTAAGAGATTTTCTACAATAATGGTTGGAAAGTAACTTTAATGATATGTGAATATAGTAACTAACTTTGCCTATTTAGATCTTATTTGTGCTCAATCTTCTTCCTCAAACTCTTCTTTACTTGGTTGATCACCACACACTTGATTCATTTTTCCCTCTACTCGGTATACCCTTCTATTCTTGTTCAACTATCAACATCATTCAAATTATTCTTGTTCATCCCATAAATAGATTATTTTTACCACTTTATCATATTCATTAGGATTTCCTTCAATTCCTCTCATTTTTTCAATCACATCTCAACTTTCATTCATTGAATATGCCATTAGGTAAAATATTTTATACATCATTCCAATTGCAATTTACCTTGGAACTTGAATTGTTGTTGGATCACAAACCTTTCCTTGAGTCTCTTTCATCTAATCTTACCTAGCCAATTTCATCTATAGATTTCACTAACAAAATTCTTGTCTTCTTTATAATCTTTTGGATTAATCCAAATACTCACTTAATGTTGTCCCATTGTTGGTTTTAACAAAATTGTTCTTCTTTACCAACTTGTGTTCTTCCTTCTCTGAGTAACCTCATTTGCTCATTTAATATTTTTCACTCAATTGACATTATCTTCCTCAATAACACTTACAAAATTTTTTCTCAAAATTATGCTTGGTATAATTTCACCAAACAATAACCTTTTTTTATTGACCAACATTTCCATCTTGGTAGCATACACTAATTCCTTCTCTTTTCACTTCACAACTTTCTTCCTTTATTATTGACCAATGTAACTCTTCCTTTATTATCAACTAATGTAACATCCTTGTGTATCATATTAACACTTCATCAAATCATGTAAAATAATCAAACCAATATTATCTTGTCAAAGACTAATTCATCAATTACTCATTGAATCTCAACACTTAACATCACTTATTTATTTCATGTTCTATGTTTACACAACCATTTATTTTCTTAACACCACATCCTTAAAACAATTTGGCAACTTACATAAATTAGTATCCAGCTTCATAAGTCAATAAGCTTGACATCAATGTCAAAATAACAACTAATGCAATTCTACTACATTCCTTTTAGTGCTTGGTTCACTATCCTTACTCATTAGCACTATCATCTTGGGTATCAATATCAGTTGTAGTAACACACATCATATCCAAAACTATCCTAGACAACCCTATGGGAATTCCTAATATAGGAAAATTTTTAGAGCCTAAGAAGGTTCTAAGAAGGTTAACCCTAAATGTTAAGGTTTAGTAACCCTAAGTTATTATTATTTATATTTTATTGCATCAATGTAGGGTCTAAGAACTCTTGAAACTGAAAATAAATTTTGAAGGAATTTCATTTTTGTTGATTTCAGGTAGCACAACTTTCAAAGACTATAACTCAATTTCAGTTGCTTTGATTGGCTATTTGTTGATCTCAGATTGGTTTTGACAAGTGAGTGCCAACACACTTAAGTTATTTACTTAGTTCATGTTGAACTAGTAGTACATGCTCAACACAACATGTATATATTAGACCATTCTAAGTCATAGTGAGTGTCAGGCCACTCATGTGTCAAGTAGATAGTATATGCTGAGCAACATAAGAGCCAAGTAAATAGTGGATGCCTAGCAATACAAGTGCTAAGTCACAACAGAGAGATTAGTGTATGCCGAGCATCAAAGATCTCAGATGCCAAGTAAGATAGTTTTGACATATTTGTTTGTAAAGTCACAAACAACTATGTAAACCATGTTTGAGCTAACTTAAGATTGAATTTTAATATTTTGAGATAAGGAAAAATATCTAGTTGGATTCCCTATGCAATTACATGCAATCAATCAAAAAATGGGAAGGATTAAGCAGCATAATGGATGAACCTCAACTGTAGATTCATACCTAACGCTAAGTCACTAAGTCTTCTTAAGGATGAAAAACCCTAAACTCTTTAGAGAGAGAATGAGTGAGTGTGTAATGAATTGAAAGAGAAAAGAGAGAAGTTTGCATGCACAAACAAAGCATTCATGGTGGCTTAAAAGTTATGAAGTGAAATAATATTGTAGAATCAGTTAGAACAAAATAGAGGAAAGGAAAAGGATACAAAAAAGAGACATCTGATCAAGAAGGTTCAAGAAGACATTAGTTTAGAGGTGATCTATTATCAAGAAAGCAAGTGCTTACTGTAATATCAAAGCCGAGACATTCTAACAAGTGATCTTAGCCAAAATCTGTTAACAGAGTAGTCCTAATAGGCTATATGAAATCCTCTAACAAGGTGCTTACTTGGTTGTACTTTAAAGTTCTTTAGCAAGGTACACTTCTATTAGGGTGTTGAAATCCTCTAACAAGGTGAGACCTAATAGTCTTTGTAAGCCTTTAACGGGGCAAACCTTTCATAGGGTAGATCATGTTTCATAGTCAAAACATTGTAACCTTCATTGGATACACTTTATTACTGCAGTAGTGAAGATTTGTGGGTGTCATCCCCACCCCAAATTTACCTTCTCATTTGAGGGTTTTTGGGTAATCATATCTAGTGTCATATGTGTATGATTTCTTATGTGCTTATATGACTTAAATGTATATGCTTTACATGTTATTTTAGTTTACTCATTGAATGTATGAGATGGATGTGCGGTGAAAGTTTTTATGGGTCCAAGTTTAAACTACTAATTCACCCCACACCATCGCTTAGAAATTTACCTTTCCTATTATAATTCCAACACTATTATGACCCCATTTTGGAAATTCCATGAAGCACTCTACAATGTCTTGTTGGAAATATAAGAGGAGTAACTAAGAGAGGTGGGGGGGGGGGGGGGGGGGTGTGAATTAGTTATGCCTAAAATATATCCCATATCCCTTAGATGTCAATTAAAATTCAAACTAATAAAACTAATTACTATTGATACTCAATAAACACACATAAATTGTTGTAACTCGATAAATGCAAAGTGTTAATTACTTTAGTGAATCTTAAAATGTTATCATTAATTACTTGCAAGCATGAAAGAAATAACATGAACACATGAGACACTAGGATTTAACGTAGAAACCCAATTTGGGAAAAAACCACCAATGTAACTAGTTACTATTTTTCACTCTTTTAAAGTGAGGCCTATTAGGAGCCAACCCTGTTAAAGGTTACAAAACAAAGTATTAGGTGTGACCCTATTAAGGGATTTAATCACCCTATTAGGAGTGGCCTTGCAAAAGGTTTAAAAAAAACTCAATGGAATTGTCACCTTTTTAAAAGATTTACAAATGGTTGTTAAACCAACTCTATTAAGAGATTTTAGTTCACTGCTACAATGGTTAGAAAGCAACAATGAAATAACCTAATTTTGATGCAACTAAATTGTTGATTATAGATCTCTACTCTAGTCCATACTTGATCCTTCTTGATCAAATAATACTTTTCTGCTCCACAAGGATATCTGCTTGTCCTTCAAATTCACTTCCTCTTCTTATCTCTTTTAATTCATTCAACTTCAATCTCACACACTTTGAAATCACACCTTGACCTATTTACTTATACCTTTTAGACTATCAAGTCAGCTCAAATACAAATTATAATAACCAATATTCATCACCTCACTTAGCTAAAATCGATAGGTAAAATAATTAAGCTTTACATGCCAAAAATAAGAAAATCCTTTGGTAGCCAATCCAGCTTGGTACAAAATTGATTCTAAAGAAATTTCCTATGTTACCCAATAGAAGCTTAGTTAACATTTCTAACTTACAAAATTCCTTTGGTAATCAAGTGAACTCGGTTCATAGTAGAAAAATCTTATGTAATCTTCTAATTCCTTTTTGCTTTCTTCTTCAGCCTTTTCTGCAAACTGATCGATTCTCACATGTGCACTTTCTATGATTTTGTGAGTAGACAAATTCAGACATTTGTATGCTTTAATTCTTCAAGAATATCCTAAAAATATACCTTCATCACCTTTTACATCAAATTTTCCTTTTCTAGATTCTTTCAAGATATAACATTTGCTGCCAAATACTTTCAAGTAATTTACATTGGGTTTGTAGCCATACCATACTTCATAGGGAGTTTTGTTTGAGTCCTTCTTTAACTGAACTCAGTTCAAAGTATGAACTACAGTACTAATAACTTCCTTCTAGTATTTTATAGAAACATTATTTTCAATCATTAGTGTCCTTACATAATCCATGATGGATCTGTTTCTTCTTTCAACTATTCCATTATGCTCAAAAGTACCAAGGGTTGATACTTGTCTTTTGATTCCTCTTTCAATGTAAAAATTGTTGAATTCATTTGAGATGAATTCACCACCTCTATCTAATCTTAAGCATTTCAATATTTTTCCAATTTCCTTTTCTACTCTAGCTAAATACCATTTGAATTTCTCAAAAGCTTCTAATTTTTATTTGAGATATATGACAGTCATCATTCTAGAATAATCATCAACAAAAAAGAATGAAATTTTTTTCTCTACTATAAGTTTATATTCCAATGGGTCCACATAAATCATTATACACAATTTTCAAGATATCTTTTGATTGATAGTTTTTGCTCTTAAAACTAGTCTTTCCCACTTTACCAATTTGGCAATACTTGCATAAT
Source organism: Cupressus sempervirens (assembly GCA_028749045.1). NCBI lineage: Eukaryota > Viridiplantae > Streptophyta > Pinopsida > Cupressales > Cupressaceae > Cupressus > Cupressus sempervirens. Next base: position 166,645,851 of record CM053792.1, on the reverse strand, counting down.
CCAACATCTAGTTTATTCAAACTAGGAAGACCTCTTACTCTTATGAGTTTGCTAATCTTGATCATATTATCAAAGTTTACATGACATAATATTATGTGCCATAACCAACTTTTTTTTACTTGAGCAATGAAACATGAACAATCACCAAGATCACTATAAAATAGGTTACCTTTTGTTTACATGCCTGATCCAATCAAATTTCCTTGGTTATCTAGTAGTCTTGTCTTGCCATTCATGAATTATACCTTGAATCCATTGTTGTTTAGTTGTGCCACACTCAGTAAATTATATTTTAGTCCTTCAACCCAATAGGCATTGTCACATACAAGTTCATTGGTTAATGAGATTCGTGCTTTCCCTTTTATGCAAAAAGGCTCATTCTTCCCAAACCTTACACTACCTCCATCATAGTGTTTAAAATGTTCATGTTTGATACAATTGTCTAATTGTGTGTTGTCTTTGATGTTAAACAAATGTCATATCAGTTGTCAATCAGTGCTTATTGAGCTCACTTGGTTAGTAAGATAGTTTTCCTTATCTACCGAGCATTCCTGAAGATTACTCTGTGAAGGCAATGTCTACCAAGCTCACTCGAGTGTCGAAAGAATTTAGGTAGGAAGCAATGTTAACTGATTTCACATGGTTAGCAAAGGAAATTTGGATAGATTTAGTGTTAACCAAGTTCACTCGGTTGCCAAAGATATTTTTTTAAGTTCCTAGTGTTAACCAAGCTTCTATTGGTTAACACATGGAATCATCTAAGAACCAATGTTTACTAAGCAGGGTCAACCAATGAGGGATTTTGTTTTTTTGACATAAGAAGCTTACTTATTTTAAGTATTATTTATAGCCAGTTGTGGTAATTATTATTGGTTATTGTAATTTGAATTTGACCTGATTTGACAATCTAGATGATATAAATGAAAGGTCAAGTTGAGATTTTTAGTGTGTGCAAGTGTGTTGATTGAATTGAGAAGGAAAGAGTAAGAGTGAACTCGAAGGATAAGTAGGTATCCTTGTGAAACAAATAAGTATTATTCAATTAGGAAGGATCAAGTATGAAGCAGAATAGAGATCTATAATTAGCAATTTAGTTGCATCACAATCAGGTCATTTCATTGTTACTCTCTAACCATTGTAGTAGTTATCTAAATCTCTTAACAGAGTTGGTTTAACAACTAGTTATAAATCCTCTAACAAGGTGACCGTTTCATTGAATTGTTTTAAGACCTCTTGCAAGGCCACTCCTTATAGAGTGATTAAATCCTCTAACAAAGTCACACCTAATAGTGTGTTTTGTAACCTTTAACCAGGTTGACTCCTAATAGGGCTCACTTCAAAAGAGTGAAAAATAGTAACTAGTTGCATTGGTGGTTTTTCTCATATTGGGTTTTGATGTTAAATCTTGGTTTCTCATGTGTTCATGTTATTTCTCTTATGCTTGAAAATTAATGAATGTGAATGTTTAAGACAAGCTAAAATTAAATCACACTCTACATTTATCGAGTTACACTATTTTTTGTGTGTTTACCGAATAGCAACAATAATCAGATTTCTCAATTTAATTTTATTGTTGACATCTAAGGGATCTGGGATTTATTTTAGTGGTAACTAATTCACCCCCACTCTTAGTTACTCCTTCTATATTTCCAACAATTGGCATCAGAGCTTTTGGTGCTTGCAGGAAAGGTTTCAAGGACCTAAGCTAAAGATCAGGATGTCTTACAAGAAAGAAATTCCAAAGCTAAACAAAGACAACTTTTTAGCATGGCAGGGACTCATGAGACTTCATCTAGCCTCCATTAGTGATTCAGGCTTGAAATACCTTGATGAAGAATACACAACCCCCACTAGTACATTATCTATTAGAGATATTGCTAAGAAAAAGAGCCATAACACCATGATGATTGATATTGCATCTACTCTTAGCTATGATGAATTTGATGATATCAATAACTACAAAACAGCTTTTGGTATATGGAACAAGCTAAAGGACATCTATGGTGGTGATGAGAATGTAAGGAGAGCCAAATAAAAAAGCCTTAGAGGATAGTTTGATCAAATGAGAATGAGAGAAGATGAAAATGTCACCAAATATGTGAAAAGAATCAAAGCCAATGTCAGTGGAATCAGAGCTTCTAGAGGAGAAATCAAGGATGAAACTATTGTAAGTAAAGTTCTTAGAACATTGCTTCCTATCTATGCAATTAGAGTATCTGCTATTCAAGAAAAGAGGTGTGAGCCAAATCACAAGATAAGTTTGGATACCTTAGTAGGAAGATTGACTGCTTTTGAGCTCGACAACTTTGACAATTATGTTCCAGCTTCCAAGAATATAGAATCTCCATTTGAAGACAAACTTTCACTAAAAGAGAAAGAAAAGAAAATAAAGGACATTCAGTCAAAAAGTGAAGAAGAATCAAAGGAAATTTTTGATAGTGATCTTGAAGTTGTTGAAGCTTTACTTGTAAAAAAAAATTCTACAAGCAGAGGAAAATACAAAGGTAAAGTTCCCCTAATCTATTTTTCATGTGAAGAAATTGGTCATATTGCTGCCAGGTGCCCAAACAAAGAAAGCAAGGATGAAAAGAAAAGTCACAAGTGCAATGGCAAGAATGATTTCAAAAATCACAAATCATTTAAGGAAAAAGGTAAGAAGACTTGTTTTATGGCTAAAGATTATGATAATAATGAAGATGAAATAGTATACATTGCTATGAAAGATGAATATGATGATGAAGAAAATAAGATGGCACTTATCTCTCATGTTAGTAAAAATAACACATGGATCATAAACAGTGGATGTTCACATCATATGACTAGAGACAAAACAAAGTTTGAAGATTTTTAAGACTATGATGGTGGTAGTGTAAGGTTTGGAAACAATGAAGCTTGTTGCATAAAAGGGAAAGGTCAAATATCATTAACCAAAGAACTTGTATGTGACAATGCCTATTTGGTTGAAGGACTAAAACATAATCTGCTGAGTGTGGCACAACTGATCAACATTGGATTCAAGGTGGAATTCATGCATGGCAAGGAAAGACTATTGGATAACAAAGGTAATCTGATTGGATTAGAAAAACAAACAAGAGGTAACCTATTTTATCTTGATCTTGGTGATTGTTCATGTTTTATTGCTCAAATGGAAGAAAGTTGGTTATGGCATAGAAGACTATGTCATTTAAACTTTGATAATATGGTCAAGATGTGAAAATTTAGAAAAGTGAGAGGTATTCCTAGTTTGAAGAAACCAGATGTTGGTTTATGCAAGAATTGTCAAATTGGAAAAAAGGGAAAGACTAGTTTTAAGAGCAAAAAATATCAGTATAAAGATGTCTTGGAAATTGTGCATACTGACCTATGTAGCCCCATTAGAATAGAAAGCTATAGTGGAGAAAAATTCTTTATTCTTTTTGTTGATGACTATTCTAGAATGATGACTGTTATGTATCTTAGAGAAAAATTAGAAGCATTTGAGAAATTCAAATGGTACCTAGCAAGAATAGAGAAGGAAACAAGAAAAAAATTGAAATTCTTAAGATCAGACAAAGGTGGTGAATTCATCTCCAATGAATTCAATAATTTTTTAATTGAAAGAGGAATCAAAAGATAGGTATCAACCCTTGGTACTCTTGAGTAAAATGGAATAGCTAAAAGAAGAAACAGATCTATCATGGATTGTGCAAGGACTCTAATGATTGAAAAGATTGTTGCTATCAAATACTGGAAGGAAGCCATCAGCACTATAGTTTATACTTTGAATCGAGTATAGTCAAAGACAAACTCATATAAAACTCCCTATGAATTATGGTATGGCTACAAACCCAATGTAAGTTACCTAAAATTATTTGGAAGCAAACATTATATCTTGAAAGAGTCTAGAAGAGGCAATTTGATGTGAAAGGTGATGAAGGTATATTCTTAGGATATTCTTGTAGAAGTAAGGCATATAGATGTTTGAATTTGTCTACTAAAAAAAGAACAAGAAGATTACATAATATTTGTTTACTTTGAATCGGATACATTGTTAGACACATCTATTAATAAGGAGACTTCACCTCCCAAGTCTTCCTCAATTACTGAGTTGCAAGAAGTTCAAACCGAGTCACATTCTGAAGCTATCGAGACAATGCCTATTGAGTCTAAGCAACCTGAGCTAGAAGTTAAAATTCAAAATGAAGATAGTGCAATTCATTCAAATGGCAAAGAACCTATATTGGCCAAGTATGTCAAAAGGCATCATGCACTTGATCAGATTATTGGAGATAAATTAGAAGGTACTATGACAAGAAGTAAGCTAAAAGGTACATGCTTACTCATTGATTTTGAACCTAAAAGTGTAAAAGATGCATTGAAAAATGAAAGTTGGATTGAGGCTATGAATAAAGAAATAGAAAAAATTGAGAAGAATGAAACTTGGACTCTTGTTCTAGGCCTAAAGACAAAAATGTAATTGGAAAAAAATGGGTATTCAGAAATAAGCTGAACAAAGATGGACAAGTATCAAGAAATAAAGCAAGATTGGTGTGTAAAGTCTAGTCTCAAGAAGAAGGAATTGATTATGGTGAGAATTTTTCTCTTATTGCAAGATTAGAAGGTGTTAGGACTCTTCTTGCATATGCTACTCACAGAGGATTTAAAGTATATTAGATGGATGTTAAATATGCATTTCTCAATAGTATACTTGATGAAGAAGTCTACATTGAACAACTAGAAGGTTTTGTTGATCCAGACAAAAGGGACATGGTCTACAAATTACGTAAGGCACTGTATGGTCTGAAACAAGCTCCTAGAGCATGGTATGAAAGGTTACACAACTACCTTATACATATTGGTTTTTAGAAAACTAATGATAACAGTAGTTTGTATATCAAAGAAGGACCAAATAACAAGATTATATTGGCAGAAATATTTGTGGATGACACTCTATTTATAGGGAATGATGATCCGTGCAAAGAATTTTTAGAACAAATGAACAAAGATTTTGAGATGTCCATGTTTGATGAAATAAAAAAATTTGTTGGACTATAGATACAAAAAAGAAAGAATGATATCTACATTAATCAATCTAAGTATATCAAAGAGATGCTCAAGAAATTTGGAATGGAAGATTTTAAACTAGTTGGAACCCCCATGTGTACTAGACTAAAGCTTACCAAAGATGATGATTCAAAAGAGGTAGATTAGACCTTATATAGATTAATGATTAAAAAAATATTGTTTGTAGTTCATACAAGGCCTGATATTGCTTTAGCAGTTGGGATAGTGGCAAGATTCTCAGCTAAACCTAGAGAAAATCATATGATGCCAATCAAAATAATTTTGAGATATTTGAAAGGTACTAAAGATTATGGTTTATTTTATAAACTTGGAGGAAATTTAGACCTAAAGGTATTCACTGATGTTGATTGGGTAGGAAATCTTGATGACAAAAAAAGTACAAGTAGTGGAGCATTCTATCTTGGTAAAAGATTGGTATCTTGGACAAGCAAGAAAAATGCACATCCCAATCTATAACAGAAGCAAAATATGTTGCAACAGCAGTAAATTGTTCTAACATTTTTTGATTTAAATAATTTTTGGAAGGCATGAAGATTGAGATCAAATAACCAGTTGTCATGTATTGTGATAACACCATCGCAATTAACATATCAAAGAACCTAGTGACGCATTTCAACACTAAGCACATTGCCATAAAATATCGTTTTGTTACAGAATTGGTATAGGACAAAGAAATCAAATTGGAATATGTTCACACAAAAGAATAGATTGCAGACATATTCACCAAGCCATTACCTAAGGATGCATTTATGTATCTAAGAGGTAAGTTAGGGGTCATTCCCTTATCTAAAGCTCACTAAATAAAGTTTTAGTGATGCATCAATGGGAACCAAGTTGAAGATCAATCAATTGATGCAACATAGTCAAAGGGAATATTGCATATGAATAAGTACTCAAGTTACATTGATACTAATTTGGTTTCTAAAATTTGTTTTTATATTTTTGAGGGAGAGGTATTATATCATGTAATTCCTTCACAGAGGGAGATTATTGCATGAAAGAGAAAAAGATTTCTAGTAAAAATATAAGAGGGAGAAACTTTCTATCAGAAAAAGTCTTGTTCTCAAATTTCATTGTGCTATGACATGTTGTGTTGCCATCAATGTCAAAGAGAAAGATTGTTGGATACAATTGTCTAATTGTGTATTGTCTTTGATGTTACACAAACGTCATATCAGTTGTCAGTTAGTGCTTACCAAGCTCACTTGGTCAGCAAGACAGTTTTCCTTGTCACTGAGCATTCTTGAAGATTACTCTACGAAGATAGTGTCTACTGAGCTCACTTGGGCATTAAATGAATTCAGGCAAGAAGGAGTGTTAACCAAGTTCACATGGTTAGCAAAGGAAAGTTGGACAGAGTCAATGTTAACTTTTTGATTGACTATCTTTTATTTTCTTTCATTTTTCTTTGAGATTTTAGCTTCAAATGTAGACTCAATATTCTTAGAAGCAGGAATATAGTTGTCAAAGTTTTCTAGTTCAAAGGCTATCAATCTTCCTACTAGGGCATCCAAACCTATCTTTTTATTTGGATCACATTTCGTTTCTTGAATAGCAGACACTCTGATTGCATAGATGGGAAGAAAAGTTCTGAGTACTTTACTTACAATTGTTTCTTCTTTGATTTCTCCTCTAGATGCTTTGATTGCACTAACACTGGCCTTGATTCTTTCAACATATTTTGCAATATTTTCATTCTCTCTCATCCTCATTTGATCAAATTGTCCTCTAAGTCTTTCTACTTTGGCTCTTCTTACATTGTCATCTCCTACATAGACTTCTTTCAGCTTGTTCCACATATCAAAAGTAGTTTGACAGTCTTTAACCTCATCAAATTTAGCATAATTGAGAGCAGATGCAATGTCAATCATCATGATGTTATGATTCTTCTTCTCAACAATATCATCAACTAATAATGTTCTAGTGGGAGTTTTATATTATTCATCAAGATATTTGCATCCTGAATCACTGATGGTAGCTAGGTGAAGCCTCATAAGTCCTTTCCATGCTGCAAAACTGTCTCTATTCAGCTTTGGAATCTCTCTCTTGTAAGACATCTCGATCCTTAGCTTAGGTCCTTGAAACCTTCTCTGCAAGCACCAAAAGCTCTAATACCAATTGTTGGAAATATAAGAGGAGTAACTGGGGGGGTGCATCAGTTACTCCTAAAATATATCCCAGATCTCTTAGATGTCAATTAAAATTTAGATTGATAAAATTGATTACTACTAATACTCGGTAAACACACAGAAAGATGTAACTCGATAAATGCAAAACGTGAATTAATTTAGTGAATCTTAAAATTTTATTAGTAATTACTTACAAGCATGAAATAAATAACATGAACACATGAGACACCAGGATTTAACGTGGAAACCCAATTTGGGAAAAAACCACCAATGTAACTAGTTACTATTTTTCACTCTTTTAAAGTGAGTCTTGTTAGGAGCCAACCCTATTAAAGGTTACAAAACACATTGTTAGGTGTGACCTTGTTAAGTGATTTAATCACCTTGTTAGGAGTGGCCTTGCAAAAGGTCTTAAAATAATTCAATGGAATTTTCACCTTATTAGAAGATTTACAAATGGCTATTAAACCAACTCTGTTAAGAGATTTTAGTTCACTGCTACAATGGTTAGAAAGTAACAATGAAATGGCCTAATTTTGATGCAACTAAATTACTGATTATAGATCTTTGCTCTGGTTCATACTTGATCCTTTCTAATTGAATAATACTTTTCTACCCTACAAGGATATTTGCTTATCCTTCAAATTCACTTCCTCTTCTTATCTCTTTTAATTCATTCAACTTGCATCTCTCACACTTTAAAATCACAACTTGACCATTTTACTTATACCTTTTAGAATGTCAAGTTAGCTCAAATAAAAATTAGAATAAATAATATTCATCACCTTAGTTGACTAAAATCAATAGGTAAAATAATTAAGCTTTACATGCCAAAAATAAGAAAATCCTTTGGTAGCCAACCCAACTCAGTAGAAACTGATTCTTAAATGATTTCCTGTGTTAGCCAACAGAAGATTGGTTAACACTACTAACTTACAAAATTCCTTTGGTAATCAAGTGAACTCGGTTAACACTAACTCTGTTCAACTTTCCCTTTTTTAACTGAGTGAGCTTGGTTAACACTCTTTTCTACTTAACTTCCTTTAATACTTGAGTGAGCTCGGTAGAAATTGCCTTTTACATAGAGTAAACTCAGCTTCGCTTGGTAGACTAGGAAATCTATCTTCATTGACCAAGTCAGCTCATCATGCATTGACTGCCATCTGATATGACATTTGTGTAACATCAAAGACAACACACAATTAATCAATTATATCCAACATATCTAACTTTTGTGAGCTCTATCCAACTAAGGTTTTCCCACTTTTTGGAACCTCTAAAGCCTTCAATACTAAGTTCAAATATTTTGTACCTTGCTACTGATATCAAATTTTTTAAATAACTTCAAATATAGACTCAATCTTCAAATAAAATTTTACTAAGAGGTTGGTATTTCTAAAATAAACTTCTTGGGAATAAATCAAAACATTTTGAGCTCGAATGATGAACTTATTGTTAATAGTAAGCTTCTAGAAATAACAACTTGACACTAAGAAAGCCCTCCTTGAAAAAGAAAAAGAATAATAATTTTGTTGTGATGCAAGATCTCCCTTACATCAAGATTTATCCTGCATTAGATACCTTAAATAATTTAAGAAGTAACCCTTTCATATCTTATGTTTTTAGAGGAAAACCAAAATGGTTAACCTCCTCACTTCTCAGGCACAATGAATCTTCAATAGGTAATACTTTCTAGTTGACCACATATTATTCACATATCCTATTTTTTGTGCTTCTTCCCACACAACTATCTAAAATTCCTTCAATCTCCTCTATAGTTGAAGTAGTAGTTGTAATACTCCATTGTGCTTATATAACCTTATCTTCAACACCTCCTTCATGATACTATATCAAATCTAAAATGTTAAATACTAATGAAATATTCAATTTACTGGAAAAATCTACTTCCTAGGAATTCTTTGAGTCATGCTTCTTCAATGTCTTGCATGGTCTAAACTTATTCATCTTCAACTTATTATATGTTTCTATTGTGATTCTCTCCTTTCTCAAATGAACCATGAATTCATCCCCAATATGAAAATCATTATGTTATAAATGTTTAGAATAACTAAGAGGGTGGGGGATGAATCAATTACTCAAGGTCTATATGTACCACTTGAATAATTAAATATTAAACACTTCACTATTCTACTTATCCTGTTGTTGCTCGGTCTCTACTGTAAAACTATCATAAACATAACTTGTATTGCATAATGCAAACATTATCAAATGTAAACATTCATCACAGTTTAACACTAGGATTTTACCTGGAAACCAATTTGAGAAAAAACACCAGCAACATGCCACTCTTTTTCACTCTTTTGAAGTGAGCTCTATTAGGAGCCAACCCTACTAAAGGTTACAATACACATGTTAAATGTGACCTAGTTAGAAGATTTAATCACCCTAGTAGGAGTGGCCTTATAAGATGACTTTGATCATTCCATTTAGAATGTCACCTAGTTAAAGGATTTACATAGGTTGTTAAGTCTTCAAATAATAGTTAGGTCAACCTTTGTTAAAAGGATTTCAATAAAAATCTATTTACAAAGATTAAAAAAGAAAATAGTAGGTTTGATTTGTGTGATTAAAACTCACTTTTTTTGTTTCAGATCTATATTCAGTCCTTATGCTAGTTCACTCATAGGCCTTTAACTGTCATCTCTGATCTTGATCTTCTTGCACACCTTTCAAGCAATTAATCCACTCTTCTGATCAACACTTAAGCCTTTTTCTCTAATTATCTTATCAATAACAATATCATATCTGCATGTTTTCTCCTTGAGCTTTGCATTCTTTCACTTGTGTGTTTCTGATCGAACCTTCTCTATATGCCTTTCTTCACATAAAAACTCACTCATACACACATTGGATGGGCTTGGCTCAGCTTGACTAGACATGACACCAAATTTTTAGTTCTATATCTCTTTAAATAGACAATTTGTGCTTTACCATTTTCTACATCTACCATAGATCTAAGGGTTTATGATTAGATTTAGTTTGATTCAATGTATTTTTTCATCTTCTTGATCATCCTAAAAAACTTCTCTAGAATCTATCTATTAGGTCTTTACCTAATTACCTCCTTGATTAATGATCTAACTCATCAATCTTATCTTCAACACATTTTACATCCCTCAAGAAATCAACTAAGTTAGCTTGATCTTACAATTTTTTTGAATTTTGTTCTCTTACTTTCACTTGATAATTTCTAATTTTTGATACTCCGTCATTGTAAAGCTTCTTGGTTTGACATCAACTAACTTTCCTGATTGATGCTAATGCTCAGTCAACACTAGATTTTCTTGGCACTAACTATAACTCATTTGGCACTAGCATTACTCAACACTCCTTAGTATTTTACTCTTTTTCTTGACTTATCTTATCTTTCTTGACATAAAAAATTACTTTTCTTTATCAAAGTCTATCTAATAAAATGTCCATTGTAGATTTATTTTCATAAATTCAACCTTTCCTCTAGGTGCTATAGTTATGAGTAACTTATCAAATCCTCTTCATCAGTCAAATAGATATGACATTTAGATCAGGTAGCATTATGTCTCATCCATAGATTTGACATCAATGACAAAAAAAATTTGTTCCAATTGTAAGTTTCCAACAATCTCCCTCTTTGGCATTGGTGGTAACATCTCAAATATCTAAACACTAGTAGTAGCTAGGTTACCATACAATCCAAAATATTTGACTACCATGAGTGACCAATATCCTTACTTTCATTCTTATTCTCATCCATGCAAACTCCCTCTATTAGTTTGTTTCTCTTTCTCTCTTTTCTCAGTAATCTCTCCCTCTTTGATCTCTTCTTAGTAGTCTCCCTCTTTGACAAGAATGCCAAAGATGTGTAGCTCTCTTAGCTTCAAAGTCTTCATACATCTAAATTATGTAGATTTTGCATGTGTGGCTTATACTTGTCATCTATCTATGACTAATATGTTTATGTTGTACTAAGACATTCTACCTTAGGAATTTCCCAACGTAGAGTTCTATTGTATCACTATGTAGAATGTTCTAATTAACACATGTGATGCAATGCACCTTGTCTTCTTAAGTACCCTTAGTTAGGGGAATCACATAGAGCTTCATCATGATTTTTTCCAATCTTAAACTTTGGCAAAGATTGTTCATTAACCAAGGCCTTATGATTCTTTTGCAACCAAGTAATCTAGTAGGGATTTAGATGCTTCCTTCTTTCTAACTTTAAATTATTAACCATTTCCTCATAAATAAGATTATATGTGATACAAATATCAATAATGTCATTGCATACTTTACCATTACGCTTGCAGCTCATGCAAAATAAATTCTTCCTTTTTCCTAAAATTTCATTCTCATCACTCAATAAGACTCTTCTAGAAATTAGTACTTCTCCTTTTTCATCATCTTCATAATGTGATGAATTGGCATCTTCATCATCATATATAACTCATGCATTTCCTTGTGGCCTTCTATTGTCTCTCTCTTGATGTTGAGGACACTCATAAGTCCTATGACCTTCTCTGCAATGGAAACATGTTCAACAAAAACCTCCTCTTCCTAGAACTTTCTCTCTTCCTCTTCCTCTTTGACCCTTATTATTCTAATCTTGGGGGATTGATTGAAATTTTTTCCCCTTTGATTCTTACTATTCTTTTTCTCATAAATATTTTTTTGATATTTAATTTGGCCTCCACAACACCATATGTTGGATTTGGCATCATGACCTCTTCCACCTTGGTTTCTTTTAGACTTATTTTTCATCTTGTCTTCCACCCTTAATGAAAATTGGTATACCTCTTCAATAGTGGTCATTCTATCTAAAATCATCTTCTCTTAAATACGTAGCCACAAGCCATTAAGGTAACAAGAAAATTTCTCCTTGTCATCTTTTGCATGATTTTTTCTGATGAGAAATCGATAGAACACTTATGTATTCTCCTAAATAGATCTGTCCTCTTTGAATTTGCTTTAGTAAATCAGGCTCATAATTGAAAAGAACAAATTGTCTCTTCAATTTCTCCACCATCTAATACCATATTGTTATTTTCTCCTTTTATCTTATATCTCTCCAATTTAATTTTCTACCAACAAAATTTTTGCATGACCCTTCAGTCTTTCCTTCATAAATTTGACCCTCTTAGGATCTTTGATATCTGCATACTCAAAGTATTCTTCAAGATCATTGATCCAATTGATCAGTTCCTCTAGGTTAAGATTTCCACAAAATGTGGGTTCTTCAATATTAGGTCTCTTTCTAATCCTATAAATGGACCTCAAAATCCTAGCCTCTTCTAGATTTACTTTTGGCACGTCTTTTTCTATATGCCCTTCTTCAAATTCCTCCTCACTTTTGTCTATTTCCACTATATTCATTCCTCTATGAATATCCTCTTGCAATGCCTTGACGTGTCTCTTAAGAGTTCTCAAACTCTCTCCTGCCAAACCTCTGATTCTTTTTTCGTAGTTTCTTCATGAAGGCATTTTACATTTATCACTCAAACCCACAACCATAGTCCTAGTGCAAACTACCCCATGTTTGGTGATCTATCTAAACACTCAAGAACTTGTCCATTCAAGTGGGGATCTACTTTCATGCCTTCAAGCATTCATGATTGAGGTAAATTTGCAACAATCCACATACGTGAGGATTTTTTTTACACTATTTCCTTTTGATTTTTATGTTGATTCAAGGCTATTGCATTAACATATTTTATCACAGATTAAACATAATTATGTTCGCATTTATATGATATTCTACATTGTAACACCTACTTTTACTACGTGTTAGCATTCCTTCATTTATATATATTTTAATTTAAGGTTGATTCCTCGAAAATATCTTGATTGAGGAAAGCCTCTCTGCACAAAAAAGAAAAAAATCCCCCTCTTTTGTAGGTAGGTGTGGACTTATAAGCTTGTAGAATAGTGAATTTGAATTTTGGAACTAGAGTTTCCAATTTTTGTCAGAGTTTTTGGATCTTAGATTTAATCACAAAGAAAGTTGAAGTCAACCTAGACCTCAACATACATTATCCTTGACCTTAATTCAACCTTGATCCTCCATGTCATACTCTACCAAAAGCTCCCAACCACCAAAATTATCATAACATGGCTCTATATTTGTGCTCAGCTTGAGGTCAAAGTCAACGTGGACTCTTGATTTTAACTTGGAATTTCTATCTTAGACCTTACTTAGAGTCACCAAATATTTACATTATGTAGATATTAACTTATTGATTCTGAATCTATGTCTATTGCAATTTTTGTTTCAACTTGACTATTGTTTTTTAGATTTGAAGTGGCATCCCCTACTTTCTCTCAAGGTAATTATTTTTTCCTCTTTGTCAATTCACAACACTTACTCTTGTAGATTAATTTTTCATTGTATTATGATTCCTTCTCTTAAGGAAATGAGGAATAAAACCTTGTTTGGCTTAGATAGGGACTAGTTACAAACCATTGAGATGTGTTGAAAAGTCAACAAGTTCATAGTTGGATCTACAAACTAATAAATAGAGTGAATATTTTACAAGTGACACCATAGAGATTAGTTACAAACTATGGAGATGTGTTGAAAAGTAAACAATGTCATAGTTGAATCTACAAGCTAATAGATGGAGTACAAATTTTACAAGTGACACCAATTTACCAGGTTTTCACCACTTAGCAGGGTTGCTATTTTGTCTACCAAAATGCTTGTTTAATAGGTTTTCACCAAGGCACTTTTCTTTTTTGGATTTTTTGGAAGGTATTTAGGCCTTTTTTATCTTTAGATAATTCTCCTTTTGAAGGCTGTGTCATAATGGGCCAATGCCACTAATATGTATGCTCAAATATGATAATAGGGTGATTGAAAAGAGATGATATAATGGATAAAGCTATATGGAGGATAAGTTTTTATCCTTTGGATAAGATAAATGGGAAGGAAGGATAGAAGGAGGCATTATAGTAGGTAAGTTTAGGATAGTGTATAGGGTATTGAAAGGATTGTGCAAGTGTGGATGAAAAACTAGGTATGATCAACATTGACACACACCTTATAGGGTGGTGGAATGATGGAGGAAACATATATGAAATAGCTTGGGGTTTTGATATATGATGTAGTTGAAGATGTTTGGAAGAAGATGGAATGAAATACTTTGGAAGCTTGAATTTTGACTCTACTGTATTTCTAATATTCAAGTCTTTTAAGAGAGACTCAAGAATCTGCATAGTTTGTGAATTTTATTTTATTTTGGATGTGTTATGAAGCATTTATTCAAAGATGGATTAAAAAACCCATATTTTATTTGATTTTTTATTTTCTTAGTAGACCATTGTGGTCTTTTGAATATTTTTTCTTTCTTTATATTTACATGTTGTTAGGTAGGACATGGTGATCTTAATTTGTAATTGGACACTTGTATTTCTTATTCTTATATTGTACATCTATTAGTACCCAATATGGACATTGTTTTAAAACTTGTGATTTGTGTTTCCAAACCACTTTGAACCTTAGTTTAAAGTAGTTCAAAATGGTTTAGTGGTTTAGATGATCCATCCTGCAAGTTCAATACAAGCAAAATTCAGACTCATGGTTCAAAGTGCAGAATGGTCGACTCAGAAAAGTTTAGAATCCATGTTCAGATTAAAACCTGAATTCAATCTTGGCTCATAATGTCAGGTTCAGATTCTATCAATTCAATAGTTTTAATGGTTCATTCTGCACTTCAAGTGAAATCATTGGTTTGACTTGATTGAAATAGGGTCAGTGTTCTTTGTTTCAAAATAGTTTGACTTGCAGATTCACATATTTTAGAAGTTCAAAAGATTCATCAAAATCATAAATATTGGCCTTCATTTGTGAACTCTTCATACTCATTCTTGCATGCCCACTTGCTTCCAAAGGATATACTCATGATGTGGTCCCACTTTACATATGTGTAACCTCTCATATCTTAGCTCTGTAGCTCATTACTAAGCCCACCCCTCAAATTCTTCATTGTGGTTTTGGAAGCAAATGGATGGGGTGAATATTGATGAAGGTGGTATCATAGTAAAATAGGTCCATATGTCCATCAATTCCCCTCAAGCTATCCTCAAGGGATATGTAGCTGATGTTGGGTAAGCATGCTCTATTTTGATTGTATATAGGGGATTGTTGCCATTGTTATATTTAGTGGTTTAGTTGGTTATGATTCACTTATTTGTTGTAGTAATGACATGGGAAACAATTGTTCTCCTCAATACTCTTACCTTTTCCATCATACTAGTTTCCTACACAAAAGCTAGTTAGATTGGGCATGATGGCATCTCGAATGTCATTAAAAAAAATGTGGAAGATTATATCAAAACAATGGAAGAGAACTTGATCATCCAAGGGCCATTGCTATACTCATGACATTTTTAGTAGTAGTTATAATTTTGTGAATACTTATTACTCTTGCTGTTTTAAAGGTAGGTTCAAAGGCCATTGGAGCAATTTGAATGATGATCATATCTCCTATTCTTCCTTTGTTATTTTGGAGTATTCTATATGTATTGGGTTTGAGCAACATTATATCTTTTCGACATAGGTGAAATTCAATAAAATGTCTACTACATAATGGAGTATTTATGGAGGCAGCATTCAAATTGAAAGATGAGAGCACAAAATGTGCATGTGAACCATTTAGTAGGATACCTAAATTCATCAAAGTTGCAAATCTGTATGCGGGACACTGGGACTATCCAAGAGCTCGATGGAGTTTTGATGTGGTAGGATAAGCTTTGTATAGCCATAGCATAGAAAACCTGAGCTTGAATGATGAACATATAGGCTCGGCTCCCTTAGAGGAGAAGAAAACCTATGGATTTCCTCACCCTTGAAACACATAAGGAATGGTCGATCCTAGATGCTATGTAGTCGGGCTGCTGTGAAACATAGTGGACACGAGTTGTATAAATGGTTTATAAGAAGCCCAAATGTAGAAAGATGTACATAAATCTGCCATCTATTTTTTAAGATACTCTTTATCTTGTAGCAACCGGGGAGTGAAGGAAATGAGAAGATCCTGACTGCAAGTAATTGCACAACTCATGGCTTTCCCCACATGATTGAGAATCCCAAATTCATGTGCAATGCATGGATTTTATTCAAGTGTAACTACTTAAGATAGATAGAAATGTGAAGTGATTATAGGGTGCAAAATAGTTGTCATTCAAATTTAATTGATAATGATTCCAATCATCATGCAAAAGGAAGATGTGCATCAGGTGGTTGAGTTTTAACAAAACTCTCAAGTTGGGTTTGAGGGATAGTTTTCAAATTTACATCCATGGCAATCCTGTTGATATTCGAATGATCCACCCAATTGTTACGAAGCCTGACAGAATAAAAGATCATTCTCCCTCAAGTCGAGCTTTGCATAATTATACATTTATCCCATCACCAAATAAAAATTTGGCATGATCTTGGAAGCATATGAATTGTGTTGCTGGCCATGATTGGTCAAGTATTCAATGCTTAGTTCAAGTGGTTCAATGTTGCAATTGCAGTCTCTTGCTGAGGAAGGAAATTCTTTTCTTGTTTAGGGGCATACCTTGTTATAAAGGAAAGATGTTACAAAGGCATGGAGATGGATTTGGATGTATTGTTGGAGGATATTTTTTGAGCACATGGCTGCATGGACAACACAATGAATCTTGGTGATATTAAAGTGAGTTTAGTTGAAATTGAACGCGTGTGTAATTCCTTGGATAATAGATGGTATTAGTGCATATTGTCGAGGTCTGTGGATTTTTGCACTCCAAGTTGCTTCAAAAATGGTAGATAAATTATACCATAAAGAATATGCAGAAGGATACAAAATTGAATTTCAACAGAAGCTTAAGCAGCATGTAAAAAGAAACTTTGGAATAATCCATATTTTAATTATGATAGTTTAGGGGGCTTGATATAGAAAGCAATTACAAATACACATAAATATGAAAGACATTTGGTTTAGTAATTGAGTAAAAGATATAAACCCATGATACATTGTCACATATCTCATTATGATGGCAATCTAATATTTAATTAAGGATCAAACATTGTATTTGCATGGGAGTGAAAATTTAAACAGATTTAAAAGAAGACAAGTTATAAAATCTTTCAAGATTTACTTAGGAAAAATGAAAAGTTTTTATGGGAGATGAAAAGATGATAAATAAGATAGTAGTAGAGGAGGAAAGGGTTCCACTTTCTTTTCTAGGATAGAGACTTTGGACTGCAGAATAGAGGAGCTTGATGGAAAGTTTTATTTGTATTTGCTAAGGGAGAAAGAGTAGAGTTTTTTTTAATTTTCCAAACTATGAATTGGAAAACAAGGGATATTTTGATTTTGAATGTATGCAAGGGGAGGAAATTCAATTTTACTTTTTAGTTAGTGATTTAGATGAATAATGTAATGAGAACTTTGTTGTTTCTGCATTTTTAGAGGAGGGAGACTCGAAAGATAGTTGCATACTAGAACTTTGAATATGGGCAATTTTCTTTCCACTGATTGTTATCTTTGCATAACTTTTAGTTTTCTCTAAACACATTTGTGTCATGGATTTCTGACTATGTTTGATTCCAAAGTGTCTTTAAAGCTCTAACTCTTTGCTTTCTTAGGCTTTATTCTCTTTGTAACACTGCATGCAAATGGACTTTGTGTCATTTTATGTTAGGAATAAGGTGTTTCAACCTTGTATAATTCCTATTCTTATTATTTGTTTTGTAAAATGTATTTCTTGCAAATAATGTTGATGTGTCGACATCTTGAATTGTGTGTAAGGAGATCATGACTAAAACAATTATGACAGATTCCTATGACACATAATAGCTATGTTAGGAAGATTCAATGACAGGTGAAGACATGTGGCAACTAAGATATTTGAGTACTATACACTCTACCTCAATAGTGGGGTTCGGGGCATCACCTGGAATTTTTTTGGGGGTTCCTATTTTCTCGAAGAATGGTAAAAACCCTAATACGATTTACCTTTTGGGAGTAGCCCTAAAGTGAAGAGCATGTTATAAGCAATTTTTAGGGTTGCGAAGAGATGCGATGTGAAAAAGGTGTATTGTTGGTACTGCGAGCAGCTACTGGAGTCTTCTATTGTCGATGTTGAACTTGCATTGCAAGTGTATTATAACCTTGTGTTGAAGATAATACATTGTGCAGGTTCTGAACAGGTGGGGTTGTTTTACCGAAAGGTTTTTCCCCATCAGAAAATCTTTGTGTTATGTGTTTCTTTCTCTGTTTATTAACTATATGCATGGTTGGCTGCAATATTGTTGTTTACATGATATTGAATCTATAAGTGTAGAAGATTTTAATAGGATTTGCATCATACTTTCCTTATGAGATTAGTGTAGGAAGCTATTTTTGCACTTGAGTTGCCTTACATTTTAAACCTATTTTCTTGTAGTCTTTTCATGCTTTCTGGTTAAAAGCATCCACAATTAATTCATTGTATATCTTATATGGGGAGCTGTACTCGATAAAATTCAGAGGAAGGTTATCCAATGATAACCTATCCAACTATTGGTGTTGATTAGTCCTCTTACTTGGGCATTTAGGGTTATAGTTGCACGTATTTTCTTGAAGGACAATCTATTCACTAACAACATTTAAATTGATTCCAAAGAACTTGGGATTTGTGGATGGATGAGGCTTATATGGAGGGTTTTAATGGATGGGTTGATGGAAATTGATCAAGGATGAATATTTTTTTTCATCTTGAGGTATGATGGGAAAAGAGGATGATGAGGAAGAATGACAAGCATGGGAGATGGAGTGATATAGGGTCTCAAAATTATAGAAGGTTTAAAGGTCTTAGATTTGATATATAAGGACCAGGGATGGATAATGGGTAGAGATATCAATATATTTAGAGTGAGAAAAATGGTCAAGGCTACTAGTAGGATCATGAATAACCATGATAAGAGAAAATTATTTGATAGAAGAAGCTCAAGATTTGGGTATTTAATCTTATGTCAAGGATTAGGAAGAATGGGGGACATTTGAGATGGACATGGAGAAGTATTACAAAGGAATGATGAGATACTTTGATATTGACAAGTATCTTTGGATAACATAGGGAGAGTATTTTTATCTTGATTTTTAGTAGGCTCATAAAAAATAGTAGAAGTGGTATCTTGATCTTGCTTGATAGATGGAGAAGAAATATGACATGGAGGGATATGTTGTTCTTGAGATGGAGCGATGACATCTTGGAAGAGATGAAAGGGTATGAAGTGATCTTGATCTTGATATTTCTTGATACTTATTTCTTCATCTTTTTGATAGTCCTCTTGACATGGAGCCACTTCTAAGGATGGGGGAGTATCTTGGGTTTGTATGATAGGCATAGAAATCCATGAAGGTTTGTGATATTTTATTTTAAAATCATTGAAAATATTTGCATCTAAATGCATATTAGCTTGGATTTCTTTTAGAGTTAGACCTTGAGGGTGGACATAGTTAGTATGAAAAGCATTAGGTTCTTTTTTTGGTGGAGTCATGCTGGCTATATTTGATTGTTTAGGAGATGAATAAATGTTGGAAGAAGTACAAGCTAAAAGAGTGCCACTATTAGACATAAGCTCCTTAATTTGATCTTTCTTGAGAATGGTATCATCATCACATGAGTAATTAGGAATTTTGATTTCAATTAAATCATCATCAATAAAATCTTAGATTTTATGTTTCAACTCCATACAATACTAAGTATCATGCTCATTATGTTGATGATAGGCACAATAGTTTCTCAAGAATGATATTCCACATGAGGTGGTTTGTGGCAATGTGATGAGATCATTCTCAAGAAGTGTTTCCAAAATTGATTCATAAGATATTCCCAAAGGAGTAATTATTCTCTCTATGTGATGATTAGGCTCTTCATGATGTTCTTTTAGACATAGAACACTCTCAAGTGAATATAATGCATCTGTTTCCTAATTTTCTTGATCAAAGATGATCTCATCATCACATCATGGAATAGCCTCTTGATCAAAAATTGGATTATAATATCATTGATTTATCATGTTTGAAGAAGATGATGAATCCTAATTAAAAATAAAAGGCCAAGTTGATTATAAGGAATACTTGTCTAATGAGGTCTTATTTTCTTTCTTCATTTCTCATATTTATGATCACAAAGCTTGATATTTATCAATAAGGATAAATATAGATTGATCATACATGTTATGATTGTTTTGAGTTGCCAAAAAATTATGGACAACTAGAGTAATGTGACTTCCTTGTCTTGAAGCTAATTTATACACTTGTCTTTGAGTAGATGAAGTTGAAAGGATATATCCAAATGATTTACTACAAGCTGTTAGAATTGAGGCTTGAATACTTTATGTTAACACTTGTGAATGAGAAAGAGACTAAGATAGATTTGGTGAAAAGATAGATCAAGATGACTTACTATAAGATGTCAGAGATGAGGCTTGAATGCTTGATGTTGACAATGTTGGCTCTTGATTTAACAGTTTAACAAACAACCAAGAAACTAGAAAAATGCATCTAAGGCTAGCAAATTCCTATGATGAATGCACCTGACTGCAGTCTTGGGCCAACTATAAGGCTTGACCCTTCTTCACTTTAGCCTCTATGAGAGCTAGGCGGGTTAACCTTGAGGTTCTGAGATATGGTACCAGTGCATTTAAAACATAAATCTAAACCTATTTATTGTAGATGAAAACCCTTATATCTCCTAATAACTCATGAAATGACATAGATCTACAACAGCTAAATGCTAATCTATGAATCTCATAAATTCAGCGAGGGTTAATTCTTTTCAGCCCACTACAAAACATGAAATACTGAATTTATTTTGAATAAAAGATTTTGTGCAAATGACATTCATATCAGCTTGCATCTGGTTTAGTGATCAGTGTCTTATCCATTGAAACATAGAGTCATTACCAGCAGGATGACCTAACTTGTTTGCATTACAATCAAGTTTATCAACTGAAATCCCCAAATCCCATTCTTATGCACTATCCCCTTCATACACCCAGAAACCCTATTAGAACACTGAAGCATTTACTTAACTCCTTGAGTCAAAAGCAACAACAGATCTAACATACAACTCATCCAACTTGCCTTAAATCAAATGAACCTTGTCCATTTAATCTCAAAGTTAATAGCACATGAAGAATTAGGAGACAGAATTAGAGAACTTAGATAATTCATGTAAATCCCCTTTTATATTCATCCATGGAAAGACTAAATACATTAGACTGGTAAAACTAAATGAAGCTCAAGATATGTCACATAATCTAGCATCCATTATCATATCTCAGAAACAATGCAAGAAAATGAAATGCAAATCTGCACAGGTGCGGGTGTGTGGCCTTCACTACTAGAGCTTAGCTCAATAAATAAGAAGCAAAACTAATCACATCCATGGTTTCACAGTAGAACACTGGAACCCTACTAGTATTACCCAGAGAAAATTGGTAATCCCCACAATGCAAGAAAGAAAGAAAGATATAGGAGAGAAAGAAGTCTCAGATCTGATCTATGCCTGACATGTGTCCACTTGGAATTCAATCTTCTACAACTAGATAACCTCTTTCTCCCTTCTCCCATTTTGATCTAATTTGGTTTCATCATTTTTCTATTACTGATTCGCAAATATCTTTGTTAAAATGATGAAAATTTGTTGAGTCACCAAAATATCTAAAACTTCATGAAATGCTTGGTAAAATTTGAGTTTTACTGAGTGAATTTGATTAATTTTGACCCCAAATTCATTCTTACCATGTTTTATTGATCCTCTAACTGGATTTTTAGTTTTTACCAATTCCATTGAGAAGGCCCAAATTTCATATTTCTAGCTATAACTTGAACCCATGAATTCTTGTGCAGCAATGAACTCCAAAATTGAAAAGTTTGTCTTCTCACGATATATAATATCGCTATATTTGCATACCAGGAACCTCCAAAAAACTAGTTTGAAAAATACCCCTCTGCTATGAGACTCAGGTTTGCATCCTTGATTCAAAATTTAAATTTTCAAAAATTTAAATTTGTCTAAAGTTCAAATTTTAGAATATGAGCCCATTTGAATTTAAAACAAAACTTTCACATCTACAGAAAACATTTTTCAAAATGACAATTTAAAATCATTTCATTTTTATCCACCCCTTCAAATTTAAGGTCAACCCAAGATTGACCAAGTGCCACGTGGCACTATCTGATTGGTCAGCCCCTATTTGCATTGTCACCATCATCATTAGTGGGCAGGCCCACTACCACATGGTATATTCTTGCATTCTTGCTTTATTTAACTTCACTGCTACTTTTTTATTGCGGGGATATGCAAGCTGTTCGATCTACGATGTGGCACGATCTTATGCATTACATCTGAACCTTGTTGTCAATTTCCATGTCACCACACCCGAGACTCACTTGCCACATGTCTGAACCCCACATTCCCACATTTTTTATTATCTCTGGGGCACCTTCATCTTGCAGAATTGTGGACGCCGTCGATCTTGACATGTGGTAGCATCCTAGCACATCTTCGCCACATCAGGGCACTTGTAGATTCATTCAAAATTTTGCAATGGCTCAAAATTTGACGTCCCCTAGCTGACCACGAGCCCCGCCCTCTAACCTGTGGCTTCCCAAAAGCTAGTGTCTTTAATTTGTTATGCATTGTGTGTATGATAGTATTTAAACAATTGAAATCTCGTTTGCCCAACTAATGTGGGATATCTGCTTTTTTTATTCTTCTTTTTACTCTGTCTGCAAGTTCTTCACATGGAATGCCCTATTCCTTTTGTTTTCAAGCTGACTTGAAACTCATGGCTTCCTTTTGGATGTGTTGATCATGCTCGACACATGGGGCCTACTGTGAGATGCCTCTTGGTTTCACATTTTTGTCTATGCTTTTGATCATTCTGTGAGCATTATTGTTCTTTGTTGTATGGGCGTCTTCCTTGGTGGCTTCTCTTTGTTTATTGCCCTACAACTTCTCTTTTATATGGCAACATCCTCCTTTGACATGGCATGAAGTGTCTTTTTAATGTGGATTTTTTTCTAAGTTGTGGGCTTCTACTTGCTTGGCCTTTTTTAAAACTGGTGTTAATCTCCATATTGTGTGACTTCCTTGATTTGGTGGCTTAGACTTACTTCAAACATGGGCCGCTGCAATAGTGATGCACGTGGACATTCTACCTCTTTGCTTGAGGGGGAATTTGCTCCTCTTTGCTCATCCATAGACCTTGCACTTACTGTGAGAGGCCCTAATTTTATGCAGCAACTTCTCCCTAATGTGGACTTCCTATTGAAACATGTGGGAAAATGCCTCGAACTCAATCTCATGTGCCTCCTCTTCAAAAAATGCAGATCTCCCCTTGGAGAAGCAATGGGTTTCAAAAATGTAGGTTGCTGCTTTATCTAGTGTTGTGGAACTTTGAAAAGAAACCCCCCCGTCAAAATATGGGGGCCATGTTGATCTCAAATGTTGGCTAACTTTTCCAAAATGTGGATTTCCTTGCAAGATCATGGGTAACTTCTGCCTTTGAAACATGATCCCTCCACCATTAACATGAGGACCCTACCTCCATCACGTGAGATTCCTATACTAAAAATGGCGTGGACTATTTTTTTTAATGTATATAAATGGTTTCTCCTTCAAGATTCGTGGAGCTCACGAGCCATCTTCATCATCTCATTCCCTTATCATGGAATATGGCTATCCATATACCTCAAATCATTGTTCATTTATTTTTCAAAATCATTGTGTAACTCCACAATGAAAGACATCTGAATTTTAAAACACTATTCAACATTCTCTCACCTCTGATTTTAAGTCAAGAGTAAATCCATCCACATTTAAATCCCCTTTTTAATAGAACATTGTTTAGTCAAAACAAATGGCCCCCTACACTTATTGAACTCCTTTAGCATTTACAAAATGTCCAATTCTAAACATTTATCGAACTCAAATGATGACAATGCCCACAATGAAATATTATAACAACTACAATTATTACCATATCCCCCTTTACAGACCTCAATTTGCATAGAAACTCAATCAGCCTGGAAGAATCAATTGGACCCCAAAGTGGGTCCAGCTAATTTTTGTTTTGTTTTCGAACAACTGATTCTACAAACTGATCCATCGACCTTCTCAGACTAACTGGAATCCAATTCAACTGCCGAATCATCATTTAGAACTCATTTTATCACTGTTCTACAAACTATCAATTTGATTTCAGGAGGTCCTTTGACTGGCCTTAAAAATTGATCTAAACACTTGATTGGACTCTAAAAACTGACACACTAACTCTTTGCTCTGCACTCTTGCACCCTATCAAATCTCGTCTCATGAAAAATTTGGGGTCAAAAGATATTGACCGTCAAAGTTGACCTCTTAGAACTGCCTACAAGAAAACATGTCAAAAAGTAATAAATGGGGTTCAGAATCAGCTTCAAAAATTGGGCAAATTGACACTTGAGGGTATGAAAAATGGGACATTGATTATCTGTCATGAGGAGAGTATAAATCTAGGATTTGGGCTCATGATGAATAATAGGGCGCACATGGCAAGTGGTCAAAGTGAGCTACTCAAAATTTGCAGACTGGAAGAATGGCAAAAAAACTTTTTTTGCAAATGGAATTGACCTAGAAAAGTGTGCAAATGGATTCGTCATGACTAAAAAACTAACACACTTGGATTATTTTCAGAGGACAACACAACGGTACAATCCATTTGATCTAGGCAATCATGGATCTCAAGTTATAACATCATGAACATGGGTTCCAATCAATCTGCACTTTACTAACACTAGTAAAAGGATAGAAATTGCGTTTGGAATCACATTTGAAAACTGATCAAACGGATTCGTCATGAGCTGAAACTTGAAAATAAAAAGTCTCTATCATCTACAATGCAATGCAAAAAGAAATTTAACATTTTGGTCAACTGGGTCAAAGTTATAACTCGTCAAACAAGGCCTCCCAGAATTTTGAATATTTTGCAAAAGCATGAAAACAATAAATTACCAACTTTGAGGGATTTGAAACCCAGTCAAATGGACTTGAAATGACTCAAAATTTGAAACATAGGCTCTTGGGTATGGACACTAGACACTCCCAAAGTGGTGAGTCATGAAACATTTCTAGGTGCTAGATATTCAGATGCAAACATGGCCTCCTGCCGCTATTTGACACTTAGGGTAAAATGCAAATTTGACAAATGCTCAAAACAAGACTTCACAGAATGACTCAAAATAGCAGTTTAACTTCATGGAATGAGTGGATATACTGAATGGAAGGTGCTAGAAGCATTAAACACCTCATGGGCCTCAAAGGTATAGCTAGGTACATGTGCACGAAAAGCATTTATGGGACTTAATTTCTCAAAATTTTCAATATGTGACTAAAAATTGACCATGCAATTTCCAATCCCAACAGACACTTGTAAAAAAGTAAGATTTTAAGATAGTTTTGATGAAAAATAGATAAAGACAAGTGATGAAACTCACTAATCAAGATTGGTAATTAGTAGACCCGATATTTATTTTTGGTGAAAGGAGACCTTAGACTTGTTGTAATAGAGAAGAGGA
Organism: Cupressus sempervirens; assembly: GCA_028749045.1. Taxonomy (NCBI): domain Eukaryota; kingdom Viridiplantae; phylum Streptophyta; class Pinopsida; order Cupressales; family Cupressaceae; genus Cupressus; species Cupressus sempervirens. Next base: position 166,620,083 of record CM053792.1, on the reverse strand, counting down.
TGAAAGGTAGCCATAGATCAAATTTTTGGTAATCAAGGTCAGATAGTTTTTGGGATCCATAAACAATTTTTGATAGAGATCTAATATTGTATGATTTCTCAAAAAGAATATTTTTTTTGTAGTTTTTGAATGTTTGGACAATTTGCAAATAGTTTGTTGATAAAATTTTCAAATAACCAAGGTAGATTCAGTACACATACCAAGAAATATAGTTTACTCATCTCTTAAGGGATGTGTTTGCAAGTTCAAATATTTTAGTTTTTCACTCATTTCAGTTTTGACTATTATACTATTGGCTTGAAGTCATAAAGTAGATAGCAGTAAAACATAGTCCAACAAGGGACAAAGCAATCTAGCAAGATGAGTGTGACAGAGGTAGATTTAAGAAATAAAATGAAAAAACACACTCTATCCCTAGAAGAAAAGTGTTATCTCGACTGAGACTATTAAATTTTACTTAACCAAGACTTATTCAAGATTTAGTTCAAAGATTTTGATTTTACTTCTCTTTTGAGAGCTTCCCACCAATGTTAGGGGGGTTTTACGCAATCTATAAGGACTACTAAAGGAAGGATATGACATGCTCTTTTTCCTTCACCCTAGTAAGGATGAAAGCATTTCATTTTATAGGGGGTCAGAATGCCATGACTAAAGAAGTTGTATCCCACTTTGGGCTTTCCCTCTCATTGACCCTACTAAGGAAAATCTTGGTAGGTATGCTCCTACGTGTCAAATTAATCTACCTATTTGAAAGTAAGAAAAATGAAATCGAAAGTAGGTCTAGGAGTTTGATCACATCAAGAAGGATCAAAGTGTATCCCTATGGATTTTAATTTCCAAACACAATAGACATTATTTATTTATTTCCAAGCCTTTAATATATTAAAAATAGGAGGCTTCTGATTAAGCTACATTTTTCTTCACACCTTAGCTTATTTTCATAAAAAAAAATAGTATATTTGGAATTTTGATTCACTATGAAAGTGAAGAGCATAGGCCTAATACCAAATCTGAAAATCCAATTAGCTTTTCTACTTGGGCTATATTTGAAATTGAAATTCCAAAATTTAAGAAAAGTACAAAGGGATTAGGCTTACCTCATTTTGAAGCTAGCAAAGGTTAGGTGCATTATTGAGATTGACTTTTTTGTTTGCTTGTACTTGGATGATTATTCCAACTCCTTAACATCCACATCATCTAATGATTTTAGCCATTATTTTTTATCCAAATTAAAATCAAAGATTAAAAAACCCTCTCTATAATTTTAAGAGCTTTCCAAAAACATAAAATTTTCTAGAAAAATTCAATATTTGAATCAATAATTACCTTTTTATGAGAAATCTTTAAAAAATATTAATACCACAAATGTAATCTAGAATTTTTATTTTTTTTATCATAGCCTCTCGATAACATCTCCAACCTGCAATATAAGTTTCATCAAACAATTCTTTAATTTTCTCCCAAAATAATTATTTAGTGAAAAATCATAAAAAATTATAAATGGCCAATAATTAATCATAAAAATCTGATTTTTTTACCATATGCCATCAAATTAAACTTTCAATAAAGATTTGATCAAAAATTTCTTCAATTTGCAGCCAAAGATAATATTTTTTATGAAAAATCATTAAAAAATTACACATCACCAAATTGTTTTATAAAAATCTTATTTTTTACTATAGGATCCATGAACATTTTGTAACGTCCCGCCAAGGAAACCAAAATAAAATATCTAACAATGTCACTAAGTTTGCTAAACATTTTTTAAAAAAATCCAGTATGACTTTGATAGGGAAAATACAGTGAATCAATTAAATTTAATCTAGAAATGTTTTTCTCAATTTTCAAACCCCACCCCCAATTTTGTCTTCTATATTCAAGCTTTTCTAATGAGGGTTTCAATTTTGTTTCTCTCGAATAATTTAATTGTGAAGGATGCTCATTTCTTGAACAAGGGTTTCAATATAAATTATATTTTCAAAATGCAAGAATCAATATAGAAGACACAAGAAATATAGAAGTTTTTCGAGAGATTTCCTACAATGATTTCTATGAGAATCCTACCATAGACTGAGGTTAAAAATCTAGAAATAGCTTGGTGCTTGCAAAATTCATGTCTCCTATATCCTTCAAAAATTTCCCGTCTTTCATTTTCAGAAAGTGCTCCTCCAAACTTGTGTGTGCAGAAAATAAGCTTCAATCTCTTAAGAAAGAGACTAACCCTACTTAGGGTTTCCAGTTTTACAAACATGCAAAGACCTCTTTAAAAAACTACATTTTATTATTTTAATTTATTGAATTCCTTTGGGCATGCTTAGTATTTTTAAATTAGAATAATGGTATTTAAATTTTATTGCCACTCGATTTTATTTAGCAAGACATTTAGAAGGCATATTTATTATTTTAACCAATAACAATATTTAAAGTCCATTATTTAAATGAAACTTCAAAATTTATTATTGTTAAATAAAATAAATATAATTACACCAAATTTAGCCGTTTAATTAAAACTTTTAATTTGAACTCTTTTGTTTAAATAATTTCTTAATTAATTAAATGTAATAAAATTAATTTTTCTCTTTAAATGTTTTGTCTAATTAAATCATTTAATAATCTCTAGTTGATTTAATTATACTTTAAAATCACAATCGGCCCACAAAGAAAACTCGAATAAAAGGCAAAGTAAGAAACTGGGATCTCAAATTCACGTCAATTTAACAAATTTGGAAAGGTCAAGAAATTAGATACTTGTCCTTTATGTTAGGACACTTAGGCCCAAGTTGAGGATTTGGACTTGAGAACTATCTCCCCTCTTTTACCACTAAGATACTGCAATAGGGCACACTCATCCTTGCAAATTAGGGAATTTGATGCCTAGTACCTGCAATCTACATCAAAGTTGAACATGTACATATACGTATATATCTAAACTAAACAAGCAATGGTCAAGAGTGGTACATCATGTAGATCTTGACTAGTAGATGACTATGACTCCCTCCCTCAACCACATCTTATATGTCAAGCATAAGGTAAAACATACATGTACACCATACACATGCAAATATGGGGTATGTAACCATAAAATCACATATAAATCGCCCATATAAGTGTCATCATGAAAACAACTAAAATTATTAAATAAAGTATACAAATCATCATCATCAAATGAATAACCATGAACACATAAAATATCTGAGTATGAAGTAGCTCATCAAATATGTAATCCAAACATATAAATAGTAACAACTAATCAAGTAACCAAGTACCACTAAATTAAATCACAATATCATGAAAAATGGCCTAAAAGAATTTGATAATATAACATAAAAGAAAACTAGGGGTAGGCACTACACATTTCATTAGAAAATTATTTGATTTGTAGCCAAAATTATTGATTTTATGAAAAATCATTAAAAATAATTTTAAATCAGCAAAAAATAATTCAAAAAATCTTTTTTTTTCTAGGTTCTTGATATCAACCATAACCTATGATTAAAAAATTCATTAAAAAATTCCATTTTGTTTAGAAGATATGAGCAAATATTTTTAAACTTATATTCAAAAAACTAATCAGCAATTAAATCCTAGTGATCTAGAAATCAAGAGTTTGAGAGTAAAATATTATGTTTAGTCCCACAATGGGTGCCAAAAAAATTGTATCATTAAATTTTGATACTTTTGCAACTCATTACATTCAATGGATTTATTGATTTAAACCCTTGAAAACCAATCAACAACTTCCTATTCACAGTGTGCAAAAGCCTATTTTAATATGAAATGTACTCTTTGATAGAGAAATGAGACATTTGCAAGGTGCACTATAAAATGGAAGATTCAAATAGGCTACATGTAATGGACTTGAAAGAACCCTATGAATTCCATGAATGCACGTATGAGAAAATGAAAAAGACTAAGAAAAAATACAAGACTAAGCTAACAAAGATGAAGTAATTTATCCATCCTAGTTAAACTACCTTGTTTAATCTAACATGCAAGAAATGAAGAACAAGCTAAATGCTAAAAAGCTCTAAAACGCTCAAAAGAAATCACTATGCAAACTAGCAGCATAGTGATAACACAAAGTTGAAATCTTTGAAATGAGGTAGAGGTTCCCTTTTATAGATTGTAGAAATGAACAAATAGTTGAGATGCAAAAGTGAGCAAAGGTGGAGATTTAATCTTTGGTGATTTGTGTGCTCGTTATTTTGGAAGTTTCCCAAATATTATGTACTTAAGTAGTGTTAATTCTATTTTATTTTATTTTAGAAATGAGGATTTCATGTGTGCATTTACATGGGGTTTTAATTTATTTAATTAATAGGGGATATGGTTCTTTCAATTAAATAGACTTAGGATTAAGTGATCAAAAACTTAGATTATAATCAATTTAATGATTATTTTATGATTTTGATTAAAGATTTAATGATGAATGTAATTATACAAGTTGATTCAATGCATAATAGGGTCTAGTATTTAATTTAATTATATCACATTGGGGGTGCATATCTTACTAGATCGAAAATTGGTGATTACAAGTAGTACTAGACATAGAAATTCAAATCATTTGATAGATTTACTCAATAAAATATAATTGTAAGAAAATCTCAAATAACACACCATCCATGAGGAAACTTAACTACCATGGGAGCTTTAGAATGGTGTACCACATCAAGGATTTTTGGCACTAAGATAAAAACCTAGACGTTGATAAACCCCTAGCCCAACTTGAGTGGAGTAGACAATAATAAAGAAGGAACCTCATTGCAAAAACCCCAAGCTATGCAACAACATAAATATCTTAGGAAATCTAGGAAAACTTAAAACCAACACAACACATAGGGTGACACATTCATTATGGTTGTGGAAGACATTCTTCATTCTTTAAGTTTACATCATATATTCCAATCCTAACCTATAGCTATAAGAGAATGTTTCAAGTTGAGGGTGAGGAATTAGAAATAACACACCTCTTAGAGGAAAAAATTTGAACAAAACACACTGATTTAAGAGACATGCATTGCAAATAATGACAGCAAACTTGCAAATTCATACAAATATTAGCACTTTTCATAGAGGAAAAAATCAACAAAATAATGGTAGTTAACATGCAAATATTGTTGTGAACAAATTAAAATAAGTTTTTGAAGACAATGGAAAAAATTTAAGGGAATCCATGAAGCGAAGTGTGGGACAACCACAATACAAAATGATGGATTTTCTAGGATTGATGGATGAGATGACGCCTCCATAATATACAATACAAAATGCATTTTTTATGGGCACACGATGCCACCAGGAACCCTAAAATCTCGTTTACTCTCAATGTGACCTATAAATATCATCATTATATATATTCCACTCTGTAGGGAAAGCCAAAAGTAGGAGCCAAATAGAAGATCAATATTTCTTCAATCATCTTGTCGTTATAATTAGTATTTTAAACCATTGATGTAAAGAAAGTTTAAAAAATCTAGAATAGATACACCTTCAACATAATTCACTCGCATATTAATTTCACTTAATTTTTTTATTTAAAAAATATAAATTATTTCTAATTGTTAAATATTTTTTTTCCATTTCTAGTGTTATAGAAATGAAGGCAACTAAAAACATAAATTAAAAAAACTTTCATGTTCCAATGCCTTAATTAACATTGTTTCATTATTTAGCATAAAAATTGTAAGGCATGAAATAGCTATGAGATCTTTGTATTCCTCATCTTTTCTCTTGGAGGATGTGTATAATATCTTAAAGTGCATGCATTTCACTTGTTAAAAAACAAGAACTCTCATTTTTTGAGCTAGAATTGTTGATGCTCAAAAGATGAACTAGGATCTTTTTTGGTGCCTAATTTGTCTACCACTATTTCCTTCCACACCTTACATATAATATATAGCTTCACATATGTAGCATGAAAACTTTAGTGTATACTCTAGACAACACATTGAACAATGCCAAATAAAAAAAATTAAAAATAATGAAGATTCATTATAGAAAGAAATTTAAATATTAATAGACTAAAATTAAATTAAAGTACCCTTCTCAATCCTTCTCAAGTGAACCAAGAAAAGTAGAAAATAGTTCAACATCCCAAGTTTACAGATAATTAGGAAATCCAACTTGTTTTAAAATTTTGATGATTCTTGTCACCAATATTATAATTATCTTCCTTGCAAAGTTTCTGGCCAAATTTTTCCTTCCAATTCCGTTGTCACGTTAACTTGAGATACTATCCAATAGATGGAGAAGCGTCATTGCTCATAATTGTGGATGTAAAAATAAGGCAAGTGAATTTTATAATATAATTATGAAACCTAGAAAATGTACAAAATTTGTGAAAGATCAAATGATGAATGGAATCCAAATTGAAAATGCCAAATGAACATAACTGAAGAAGGGGAAATGCAAATTGAGAAATGCTTAAAACATAATAAAATTCATAAAACCATAAAGAAACCATATCATCCATATGAAAAGAGTGGTTTCTATGTTATTTAGTATTTGATTTTCTAAGAACAATTATGTCAGTATCTTTGATAACTCGCAAATTTATGACTCATCAACTTATCACCACTAAAAGATATTCAAGTGTTTATTAATTTTTAGAGAAAATTGAAAGAATCATTTTGATTTTTTAAAATTTTATTTACCAAATCTCATTTGAATGAGTGGCTTGAATATGATTATCCCTAAGTGCATCTATCTTTTGTAGAGTTCTCTTGAAAAATTGCAATTCGTTAACTATGATGTCATAGTCTTCCATTAACTTTGAGCTTACATAGATGGAATTAGTAGTGTCTAACTAGTGGAAATCATTTGTAACTTCCATTGGTAGACAATGATATATTCTATTCACTACAAATGCTCACCTCAAACAAGGACAATGTTGGATTGAAGGCCAACATATGCCTTTTTCTCCCTCCAAATATGATGTCTATTTATATTACATGTAATCAACTGTATTTATATACATTATTGTTGTTTAGTGTAAGCACAACTTTTAGTTAATCAATACAATTCCTCTACTCTATGTGGACATAGCCACAATTGCAGTGAACCACTATAAATTTTAGTGTCTTTTTCTATTGCTTAATACTTCTATTTTTCCTCTATTCTTTTTCATTCTTCATCATTTTACAATTGGTATTTGAGAAAATTAGAGCTACTGGTTGGAAATTTTGTGATTAAATTTATTGAAGATGGAAGAATTGAAAATAGAGAAACTTGATGGGAAGAATTTTGGTTTGTGAAAGCTATAGATGGAATCTCTACTGATTAAGAAAGATCTTTTTCCTGTGTTGGATAGAAAATCAAAAAAGCCAACAATGATGACAGATGAAGAGTGGGTAAAGATGGACAAGAAGGAAAAAATAAAAACCATTCTTTCATTGTTTAGTAATGTGTTGTTCAATGTCCGAGCTAAAAAAAACTTATAAAGAATTATGGGAAAAAATGTCTTCCGTGCATGAAATGGCTTTAATATTTAATAAAATATTTATTATTAAAATATTTTATAATAGGATTTGTAATGGAAGTAAGCTCAGTGGTTGTCACAACTAAGTTGAAATTTGATGATGTTGTGGAAACTCTTCTAAGGAAAGACACGAAGAAAAAGCATCAAGAGTCTTCATCAGATGATCTTCTAACTATGGTTAGCATTGAAAATAGGGGAAGAATCCATGATAGAAGAAACAATCATATTTGGAGATGGTCTAAATCTGTGAAGAGATCAAAGTCAAGAGGAAGAAATAGTGAGTGTTTCTTTTGTGGAAATCTTGGAGGTTCCAATAGGAATTGTTAGTCTTACAAAAGGGCATAAGAGAAAGTGTGGAATAGCAAAGCCAAAACAAATTATGGCAAGGATATGATATTTTCTTAGTCCTTGCAACATATGACACTTTTTAAGATTCTTTGGTCTTAGATTCTAGAGCTTCCTTTCACTCAACCTCTTGCACAAAATATTTTAAAAACTACCAAGAAGCCCAGTTTGGGAAAGTGTTTCTTGGAGATAACAAGTCATGTGAGAAAATTGAAAAAGGTGATATCTCTTGTGGTTTCACAATGCACAACCCATTTCTCATATAAATGGGGACCCCCTAGTTGAGTTTAACCCTACCAGGCTCTTAGTCTGGAGCCTTGGTCATTTTGGACCTTCCCATAGGTCTAGGTCAAACCCAAATCTCTAACTAGGGAGGTCCAGAGAGTCAAAAATTGAGAAAACTAAGTTTTTGGACTCTAATATGCTTCAAGTGCACATATGTGCACATGCATATTGCACCTCACTCTAGGGATGCACACAAGCACATGTGTGCACCCTTAGAGGGTGCACCTACAGGGGTGCGCATTGAGCACCTAGGGTCTATATAAGACCTTGAGCCCTCATCTTCCTTTACTTTTGACCGAACCTCCACACAACTTGAATCTACACTCCTCTGCTACCCAATCTCCCACACAACACAAAAATAATAAAGGTTAGACCTAAAGGGTGTGCACATGTGCACCTCCACATCCAAAACATTAAAAAAATAAAACATAAAAACCTAATAGAGGACCTAAGGGACTTCAAAGAGGTGCACCCATGAGGTGTGCATGCCTGCACCTCTACACTTAAATGACAAACAAATCCCCCCCCCCCCAATTTTGCACCAAGGCACTACACACATGTGCATGTGTGTACCTTGCCTAAGTAAGTAGGTGTATAGTGCAAAATAGTTATTTCAAAGTTATTAAGGTGCATTAATGCACCTATTAGGGTGCACTAGGTGTGCTAAAATGCACAACAGGGCTTCCTGGGGGGAGAAACAAGATTTTAACTTGTGTTAATTGATTTTGATTGGTTTTGATAACATTTTGAGCCTCCTAGAGTCCTAGTTTTGCTTTTTGATAACGTAAGGCTAATGTTTGTCACTTCTATGTAGATCAAATGACATCCTCATCATCTTCCATGGAAGAGAAGCTAGCACCAAAACTTTTGCATTCAAGTATCAAGGAGCTCCAAAGAAGTCACAATTTTAGGATGGGCATGCATAAATCTAAGAAACAAAGATGGGACATATAGACTAGAATGCATTCCTTACAATTTGCAATATACCAAGGGAAAGGTCTACTATGGGATCTACATGCATCTGTTCAGTTCTAGTGAATGCAACATCACATCCTACATCAATTCAATTTTTAGAACTAATAATGACACTTTTTGAACATTATGTGACCAATTAAAATGTCGTAAAGAGTGTCATGGGTGAGATTGTCTTGGACCTCCAACCTTGAAACATCGAGAAAGTTTCTCACCTTCCAAGGGTAGATCAATACTTACAAGTTTCATATGATGGGGTAGAGAAATGGTACAAAGATAATGAGAAAGAGGTGAAGGAAATAGTGCAACCCTCTTTCTTGATCGATAGGACATCATTGGGGCATAGAGTAGGCAAGGTGGATATGACCAGAGGATGCATGAAAAATGACATCAGATATGTGATTGTCATCCTAAGCAGAGTCATGGGTCTTCCAATAGTGGGTCACCTTAAGACATGGATGGTTCATTTCATTAAAACCATCAGGACTGGAAAGATGCCCATTGATTGGGCTACTATCCTAACTAATAACTTCAATGAGGAACTAGTGGCCATCAAAGTAGACCCTCACTTCTACATGAGATCATACATGGTGTACTTATTGGCAGCTAGAACCACAAATTATCTAGGCCTTTATAGAAAGGGAAGCATGCAAGATGCCAATACTTGGCCCTATGTAGTATATCTACAATTGGTAAAGAAGAAGCTCCCACTAAAAAGTGTGGAATATAGAGTGGTGAATGATGGGTTCATCTTTTCTATCATCTAGTTTATTGATGATGATTCTACAAAGAGAATGTCAGTAGAGGTGGCAACTCAAATTATAGAAATCCAAGCCTAGTGCATTCAATTTAAGACCTTTACATATCTTCAGGTAGCTATTACTTTTCTTTTCCCCAAGAAGCTCCCAAGATACCCCTCTAATAGGTTGATACTCCTAGAAATAGCCCATCAACTCACTTATGTGTATGATAGAGTGAGGAAAAAACATAAGAAGACATAGGTTTGGCCTATTAAAATTGGCTTTTTTGAGGTGAAGAAAAAGGAGGACATTTCAAAATTTGACTCTAAATGGGATAAGTATCCCTTGGAAGAATAAAACTCCCCTCACCCTTTCTTTGCCAACATTGGGATGGTGCAACATCTGGTAGGGAAATAGTTTATACATGTTCATGCCTTAGAAGATCACTACATGAATGTAATAGATGACTATGATATCCATATAAGGAATTATTGTAGGATGAGTCTATACTTAGTAGAGAATGTGCTAAAAATGAAGGTTCCTCCAAAGGCTATAGAGAAGAATGCCAAAGAAATCATGGATCCTTTATATAATACAGATAAAATCTATGACAGACCTATCATGAATGTTGAGATAGGGAGAGATGAAAATGATGGCATAGATCATCAAGTTAGACATGTGGTTGAATTGACAAGGGTATGGATCCTAAAGCCATTTTGGATGGATCTAGTTCCTTAGGCCATACCACTACAAACCATAGTGAGACCTATCAAATTTAAAGGTGCAAAGGTCACCATACCAATCTACCCCTATCAATCCCTAGTAAGGCTAGAAATGATCCATCAAAATGAGTGAGAGGTTGAGTACTTTGAGGCTCATAGGGGCACAAAGAGGAAGAGGGTACCTCCTAGGTCAAAGAAATGGGTAGCTCATGCTTAGGCATTATGATAGAAGGTACATCCTAAATAGGTACAAGTTGAGCCTTAGGCAGAGCTAGCACAAGAACCTCTAAAGTAGGCACAACTAGAACATCCATAGGAAGAATGAAAAAAGAAGCAAAGGGTGCCACAAGTAACAAATAAAAAGGAAGAAGCATCCCCCTTGACTCCAAAGAGAGAAATGGTTGAAACTATTGTGGTGGGTAAATGGAGGAGAAGATTGAAGAAGAAGAAAAATACTCTATCCCCATAGGTTCCTGACACCATCCTAGAAGTTGAGGATGAAGAAGAAGGGGAAAAATAGAGTTTATCCCCTTGAGACAAAGAACCTGCTTTTCCAAAGCTGCAAATGAAGAGTGGAGAAGAAACTTTACACAGACACCTCCATTTGCTCCAAGAGATCCTATCCAACTATCAACTTTAGAAGATGAATAGCAAAAGTCGATGACAAAGATGGAGAGTGAAGGAACTGATATCTTTGACCTCCTAGACTTTGACTTTATGTCGGTGGGCATTAAGATGATAGGTGAGAATATTAGAGACACTCCCACTAGTGAGCCTTTAGAAGAGGATTGGAATCAATTATGTCCTTTGCCTCAAGGACCTTTGGGTATTCCACCACCACTATCACAAGATACAACCATTCTGGATAAAGGGTCAGTAACTCCACTTCCTTTAATCACTTAGGTAGAGGAGGAACAAAAAACTGAGGAAAGGGGAGTTCCAACAACTTCATGCTAATGAAGTATTTAAGGAGGGACAAATACTAGAAGAAACCTAGCATACTCCTTGAGATATAGAGGCTAGAATCTTAACCCAATAGAGGAAATAGACTCCTACTAAAGATCTTTGACATGAGAAGACTCTAGAGAGAAGTGATAATGGAAAGGAGCCTTCTAGAGAATCAACCTCTTCAGCCAAGTATATGTCACCTATGGGCACCACACCAACATGGCTAAAGAGGGAGGTTATGTTTCATCAAAAAAGGTAGCTAGACTAGATAGCAAAGGATGGAATGAAGGAACTTATTAAAGTGGTAAAAAGGCTTGAGCCACCTAAGGGTAATGCAAGCACATTGGCCTTCAGAATGAAGAACCAAGATTAGGACCTACTTGCACATATTGTCATTCCTCCTCATGCCGACATTGAAGAACTAACTCTAAAATATTACCAATCAAGGAGGTCATGTTGGGAAGGCTTATGGTGGAAATAGATAAAGTGATGATCACCACATGTATGAAGGAGATGTTTTGACACATGGATCAAGATGAGTTCGAACTACAAACACTATACATGTAGAACGAGCTACTTAGAGGATACTTGAATGAAGTGGTGGGACCTATTGACTTAGAGAATCTAGAGGTCACTCTTGGAGTGGCACTAGGAAGAAAAGGAGCATGAATATGGTTGGATCCATTTTTTGAGGTAGGTAAGCAACAGTATGATATTTTTGAAGAGAAACAAGTGTAAATAATATATGGTAATTTGAACCTATTGCACCACATCTAGTCAACTGCTAACAAGTTGGTTTCTATAGTGAACCAAGTTTTTGGGTTGATGGATGAAGTGCATACCTAGGCCAAGGACCTATAGGCATTAAAACAAGAAAATATCAAAGGTATCAAATTCTTATGGAGCTATATACTAAAAAGGAGCTAGATAAGCTTGATGATTGGATATAGAAAATATCAACAGGTAATAAATCAATGAAGGGATTTCACAAGGAGATACAGTGGATTAAAGAAAAGGCTCAAGAGCAATTTTTGGAAGTGAAGAGGTACTACAATACCACCTACCTTGAGATTTTTGAGGATAAATCCAAAACCAAGCTTATTGTAGTGCACTTAGTAGTCCAACAGTTCAGAGGGACATTTAAAGAAGCTTTATTAGAAGATGACATCAAAAAAAAATTCAAAACTAAATAAGCATTGTTGGAACTAGACACCAACCTTGAAGATTTTGTAGATACAAGGATAGAAGTTAGTAATTACCAAAAATTAGTGAAGAATAAGTATGAGTCTTTAGATTTATTGGAAGCTAGCCAAGTGGTTGAGATGATAGAGAAGTTCAAGAATAAACATCCAGACATCATTTTGGTATAAAGACAGAAAAAACCCAGATGTTGGAAATACAGTTTTGGATAGTTAAAAGATTTTTTTGATTTTTGGAACCTATCACCAATGTGCACAAGTGCACACATGTGTAGGTACACTTTTCACATAGGTGTGACAATAGTTTCGAATAAGAAGCAGTGCACTAATAGTTAATTTCTAGTTGCTATTTTAGAGCATTCCTTGCACTAGAAACACATTTTGATGGTTGTTCAACTCCAAGAAACACCTAGAGAAGGTCAAGATCCCATTTTTAGAGCTTCCAAAGACTTCCAGATCATCTCATATCTTCCTTCTTCTTATCTTCTTTCTTGCATTCTTTTAAGTCATGTAAAGGCTCATGTACCCATTAAAGGATATATATAAGGGTGGAGACCTACTTAATACCATTTAGAGAGTTTTTTTGTATATAATTAGATTTTTCTTATTATTTTTTAGCATGAGTTGTATTTTAAGAGCTCTCACTCCAAACACAAATGGAGAAGATGATTTCTTATAAATACATAGATGTAATATGTACTTTTGGCCTTCATTTTGATGCAATAATATATGTTATTGGTGCTCTCATTCTAAGTGTAGAAAATCTTGCCAGAGTGTGTTATTTTTGTGAATGCATGTTCATGAATAATTATGGAGCCAATGGTTTATTGTGTTGTTATGATTGTGCGACCTTTTAGTTCTGGTGCTTGCCTTATGTTAACAAATTGTGTTGACATAACGAATTGATGAAATGATCATCTATTGTTCTTGCATAGAATCTTATCTCACCTGAGTGCACTTTCTATGGCCTTGCAATTTGATGAAATGTGAAACATCTTTTGGTTTAAACTGAGTTCCCATCGATGATTACATCAGTGGAGTTGAGGAAGCATTGCTCCTAATTTCATTGGTTTCCTACCCAACCCTTTTCATAATTTAATTCACAGATGTGTTCTTACCATGGATTATGTCTTTCAGGAATTTCCCTTTCAGTTATTTTATTTAATCTCTCGCTACTTGATCTTTTTTTTAACACTTGATTAAAATAGGAATTCATATAATTGCATTGGTAGACTACAGTCATCATAAAATAGAAAATATAAAAAATACATTTCTTTTGTGCTTACATCACAAACAACATCAATAGATCATCTAATATTGTTCAAAACTAGAAAAGGCCTCCTCATGAACATACACATTTATCTTCAACTAAGTAAACCCAATAGGTTGCAAGACCACCTGAAACCTTGGAGTTGGTCCTTGATCAAATTTTGAAGAGAGGGATTCGAAAGGATCCCTTCCATTTAGCATCATGCAAAATGACCACTCAACAATATCATCCTATAGCTGGAAGTAAGAGGGCAATGGGTGTTGAATGATGTTCAACATGTTCCCAAATTAATAAGAAATATGATTTTAGTTAGTCAGTTATTCACACAAGATTTTTGTACCTTTTTCCTTCCAAACTATTGGAAACTGACCAAAGGTTCTATGGTTATTTCCAAGGGTAATAAATATTAGTATTTTTTATCTTTTTGAAAGTCTTACTAAAGTAGGAGCTACTATGACCATTGTGGGCAGCCATGTGGCTCTTTAGTAGCAAGGTTAGGCCACAAGAATGAGAAGGGACTTTAGGATATGCTCAAATGGAATCAACCATCAGGTCTTCAATCAATAAATTTGGAATTTTATGACCATTGTCCTTATGAAAAAAAAATGCTTAGCTTAAAGTACGATGGACATGAAATGAAGACCACACCATTAAAACTAGTGCTCTTGGATATCTTTGGTCCTATCGAGGTAACTTCTTTAGGAGGTACAAGCTATTTTATTTTACTTTCCTTAATAATTATACTTTAAAATTTTGGATTTACATGATGTCAAAAAAATATGAACTATTTTCAAAATTCAAAGTTTTCAAAGCCCTTGCCAAAAAATAAAGTGTTCGAAAAAATAAATACTTGAAATGAATAATGGAGGTGAATTTTGTTCATTGGATTCTGATAGATTTTGTACAAATAATGACATTTGAAGGGTGAAAGTTGTCCACTTCACTACTTAGAAAATGGCCTAGTGGAAAGGCTTAATAAAACCATCATTGACAAGGCTCAGGTTGTACTTTCTAATGTTAGCTTAGGAAAATAAATTTTGGTTGAAGCATGTAATATAATAGTATATTTCATCAATCATAGTCCTTCATCACACTTCAATTTTTGAATTTTGAAAGAGGGATTGCTAGGTAGAATATTTTTTATATTCACATATTTTTGGTTGTCAAGAATTTTGTCATGTTCTTAAGGAGAAGAGGAGAAATTTGGATCCCAAATCATAACCTTGCTTATTTCTTAGCTATGGAGAATATTATTTTGGCTTTAGAATTTGGAGCTTAACTAATAAGAGGTTCATTTGAAACCAAGATTTGGTTTTTAATGAAAAATCATTTCCATATTTGAAGGAGGAAACTCATAACCTAGAGTATATCCCTCTAAACGATATTGTCAATAATGATCATTGTTTTCCTTACATTTTATCACAAGGAAATCCATTTGAAAATACTCACCACATAAATCCTCAACATATAATTTCTTCCTCACCCACCTTTTTCCTAGCACCATTTCCTACTCTATCATCATCCTCGATATCAATAATCATGAGCCATGATAGTGCTAATTCACCACAAGAGACTCTTAAAGACACTTCACACTCTTTGAATAATAATCAAGTTTGTGACAATCTCCATTCTTATAGGCATTTAGAGTATTCACCACACACCCATCCATATTTAGATGAAGCACATGGGATGCACAAAATATTTGATGCCATGCAAGGATGGAAACTTGGAAATGATAGGGTACAATTCATAGAAACACCCACATGATAGAACATGAATAATCGGTCCTATAATATAGCTCATTTGTTCTGTACAAAGTCTTTGTCCAAAGGAAACCTTTAAGTTCTTTATTCCATATACAAATTCTAAGGAATTCCCTCTAGTTCAAAGGAAAGATGGATTGCCCCATGTTGAATGTTAGATCAGTGGTCCTACCACACTTGCCAAAAATATGTAGAGCAAACACAACCTTGGGGAAAGGAATGTTGTCCTTCTACCACCTAATCCTTCCTTTTATGATCATAGATACATAGGTGATGCCCAAAGACATGCCATTGTGGACCCAAACAATGACTTGGAAAATGCCAAGTCTTCCTTACAACGAACACATGAGCTTAATCAAAAAACTAGATATAGGCTAGAATACAGACATATTTTAATAAATTTAAACATTGTCTCTATGTGTGATTGGCAACCCATGGAAGTAGCATATAATGAAGTACAACATGATTCTATTGGGTGAAATTCATCACTCTTTGAAAACATGCAAACAATTGAAGGTTAATGCTAATAGAAAAAAAACTTTCCATTCACCAAGTACCCAATTCAAAGGGAACTCCACATGAATTATACAGGTCAGTAGATAAAAACTACCATCTATAGAAAAGTGTGCATCACATAGACATTAACATGGAAATTTAAAATATTGGGGTTGCTATCTCTTTTGATCATAATAGTAATATTGGAAATACACATAAGGAGTAAAATGTTATGGGTTTTAAGAAGTCTACCACATAGAGAAGGCCTTCATCCAAATTCTTTGATTATGAACTTTTGTTTTTCAAAGAAGTATAACCATCACTCTTGGTTTCATAATTCTCAAAGCCCGCATATAATAGAGCTCCACTCAAGGATATAAGCATTGATCAATGGCTAGTTATGATGCCTAAGGAAATGGATTCCTTACTAAAGAACCAAAAATGGAATTTGGTCACTCTTCCACCAAATTGAAGACCACTTAAGAACAAGTGGATATATTGAGTGAAAGAAGGAGGAGGAAATAAATGCTACAATACCATTTTTAATCATAATAAGATTTGTTTTTTAAAAGGGGATTTGATTTCAATGAAATTTTCTAACTAGTTGTTAAGAAGGCAACTATTCATCATTTTGGGATTGGAAACTGTATGGGATCTTGAATTGGAGAAGCTTGATGCCAAGACTAATTTCTTACATGGTGATGTGGATAAAGAGATGTACATGAATAAGCCTCAAGGATTCCTAAAAAATGGGATAGAAACACCTTAATTACAAATTGAATTGAAGCTTTTATGGGATCAAGAAAGCTCTGA
The DNA here is from genome assembly GCA_028749045.1 of Cupressus sempervirens. NCBI lineage: Eukaryota > Viridiplantae > Streptophyta > Pinopsida > Cupressales > Cupressaceae > Cupressus > Cupressus sempervirens. The sequence goes on along the minus strand of CM053792.1, from coordinate 166,603,057 downwards.
GATACTGGTATTCAAAATTTGATCTTTTCATGGTTGAAAAAAGCTTCATCATAAGGTATGAATAAAATCCATATGTTTATTTCAAGAAACTTCTTAATGGAAATTTTATCATTTTTATCCTTTATGTTAAGGACCTATTGGTAGTTGATACAAGTACAAGGATTGTTCATGAGTTAAAGAAGAAATTGGCAAGAAGGTTTTCTATGAAGGACTTAGGGGTAACTAAGAAGATTCTTAGAATGTTGATCACTAGAGATAGTAGAAAGAAGGATATTTTGTTGTCACAAAAGGCACACATTGACAAAGTAGCATGCGATTCAAGAATAAAAATTGACAGTTACAAAGATAGGCAAAAAGGTCAATCTGGCAGTTATCTTGATGAAGGTTGTCCCAAAAGAGAAGTTAAAATGTGTCATGACTTCTCATGGGTGCCTTAAGAAGAAGTAAAACAACAATTATGACAGAGGGTTGGCTAATCAATTACAAGATCTATTGAACTTCAGGTGGGATATTTTTAACTGAAGGCCAATGAACACCTTATTTTCCCTCTAAATGTGATGTCTCCTCATATTACATGTAATTGGTTGTCTTTATATACTCATTTTTTGTTAACTATAAAATCATCTTTTAGTTAATCAATACAATTCCTCCGCTCATTGTGGAGGTAGCCATAGTTGTGGTGAACCACAATAAATTCTAGTGTCTTTTTATATTACATATTACTTTTGTGTTTTTCTCTATTCTTTTTCCTTTGCCATCATTTTACATATAGATCATAACATATCATTTGTTGCACCATCTGGAAAGCTCCATGACAAATGTCATCCCTTCTATGTTGCCAATAAATGTAATGGAAAATCCATGTTTCACATTTGACTAGCTAAAACAAGTTACCCTATTGTGAACGATCATTTCTTAGAAGTAAATTTTGTTTCCCGTTATTATCTTCATCACTTTAATTTCCTTGTCTTCATTCAGATTTTCTAACTTTTCTCTAATTTCAACGACAACAATAAATGCCCCTAAACAAGTCATTGTTAAAATTAACTTACATATTTTTATAGATATTTTTTAGAAGTTAACTAAGTATTAATTGAATTTACATATTATTATGGTTTATTTAGTAGTAGTTGACTGTAACATTGGCTTTAATATAGACCATTAAAGAAATTTAGAACTAGTTAACTTGGATATCAATTTAATTTATAGACTATTATAGGATCAGTTTATATATAGTTAACTATAATATTTAATTATTATTCTTGTAATAGGAATATTTTGGTATATTTGATATTTTATTTAAATAAATATAAATTATAAAATAAAATTGTAAGATTTATTATTATTAGTTTTAATTTCTATTGGATTCATTTACTTTTGAAAAGCAATTAATATGGTCAATTAGATTTTAGAAATTATTGAAGTCCATAATTTCTTGTAAAGTTTGAGTTTTTCTCATATTTATTAATTTTTTTTTAAAATCTCATTTATCTAAAATCTTATTGACTCTAGGAAAAATTAGCAAGGAAGAAATTGAATTTTAGAAAGGAAAGTTCTAAAAATTGTTAACAAGACCTACGAATATCAATGTATGATGGCATTTATTGTGCAATTAATAATAAAACCACATACACAAAATCTTTGCATACATCTTGTGCATTGTTTTACTATGTCTAATTTGTATGTGTTTGTAATTTTTGCTCCATCCTATTTTCGCTCTACAACCCATCATTCCATTCCATCATTTTTCAAATTCATATTCATACTTTTTCGCTATTGATTTCTTCATATCCACATAGTTTTTAGGTTTTTGTATCCATTACAAAAGCAAGTGGAGGCAAATTAGTTTTTAAAAATAATTTTAATGAATTATTCTCTGACACAACTCTTTATGTGAATATCATAGTTACTACAAGTTCAAAATAATATAGTTACCTGTTTTTGGAAATGTATTGCAGTCAACTTTATCCATGATAATTAATTATTTTACTGTACACCTATAAACAATCATTTCACTATTTTATTCATTGGTATATAATATTATTGCTAAGGGAAAGTCATACCTAGATTATAACTATTAATTATCGAACTCTCAAATAAAACTATTTAATTTTCATGTATTACTTTAAATAATATTTTATGTAATATTTAAAGTTAATAATTTAAATATATAAATTATATAATAAATACAATTATAATTCAATATATAAGTTGTGGAAATGGTTAGCAAAACTACCCAATATCCATTATATTGTCTTAGGGGATTTCTATATGGTAGAGAGGCCTAAGGACAAAGTTGGTGGCCTAAGATTTGAATGGAGATGAGTTGTCTTTCTAGAATGGGATGTTGATAAAGACCAGCCTTGTAGATCCACTTGTTGAAAAGAAAAGTAGTTCCAAAGATATTTGGTATACTTGGTCAAACTTTCAAAAGGGAGATAAGAGAATATATGGTAGATTGGATAGAATATATTACAATAAAGAAGTCTTTAGATGCAATAATGACCCTAATGCTAGTCATGTTCAAGTTCTCCCCTACTCTTTGTCATATCTATTGGAAATATAAGAGGAGTAACTGAGAGGGGATAGGTGAATCAATTACTACTAAAATAAATCCCAAATCCCTTGGATGTCAAATAAAATTCAGACTGATTAAACTGATTACTGCTGATACTTAGGAAGCATACAAAAATTGTTATAACTCGGTGAATGCAAAGTGTGTTTAACTTATCAGATCTTAAGATATTGTCAATAATTAACTTGCAAGCATGAAAGAAATAAAATGAACACATACGACACTAGGATTTAACATGGAAACCCAATTTAGGAAAAACCACCAAATATAACTAGTTAGTGTTTTTCACTCTTTTGAAGTGATCCCTGTTAGGAGCCAACCCTATTAAAGGTTACAAAACAAACTATTAGGTGTGACCCTATTAAAGGATTTGATCACCCTATTAGGAGTCGCCTTGTAAGAGGTCTTGAGACAATTCAATGGAATTTTCACCTTGTTAGAGGATTTACAAATGGCTATTAAACCAACTCCATTAAGAGATTTTAGATCACTGCTACAATGGTTCGAGAATAACAATGAAATGACCTGATTGTGATGCAACTAAATTGCTGATTATAGATCTTTTTTCTTGCTTATACTTGATCCTTCCTAGTCAAATAACACTTTTTGGCTCCACAAGTATACCTACTTATCCTTCAAGTTCACTTCCTCTCTTCTTATCTCTTCAATTCATCCAACTTGCATACTTTGAAATCATGAATTGTCTTTTTACTTATACCTTCCAAATTGTCAAGTCAGCTCAAATACAAATTAGAATAACCAATATTCATTACCATATTCGGCTAGAATCAATAGGTAAAGTAATTAAGCTTTTCATGCCAAAATAAGAAAATCCTTTGGTAGCCAACCCAGTGCGATAGAAACTAATTCTGAAGTGATTTCCTATGTTAACCAACAAGAGCTCAATTAACACTATAGACTTAAAAAATTCCTTTTTTTAATCGAGTGAACTCAATTAATATTCATTTTAACATAAATTCCTTCATCACCTGAGTGAGCTCGGTAGATACTGCCTTCTATACAAAGTAGACTTAGGAACGTTCGGTAGACAAGGAAAAATGTCTTCATTGACCAAGTGAGCTCGACATGCACTGACTGTCAACTAATATGACATTTTTGTAACATCAAAGACAACACAGAATTAATCAATTGTATCCAACAATCTCCCTCTTTGCCATTGATGGCAACACAACATGTCATAGCACAATGAAATTTTGAGAGCAAGACTCCCTTTGTTAGAAATTTTCTCCCTCTTTGATTTTACACAAAAAACTTCTCCTATAGTATTCTCCCTCTATAAATTGGAACAACTCAACTTCTCCTCGAAATTACAAAATTTTAGAAATGACAGTAAACTTCTCCCTCTTTGACAACACATGCTAAAGACAATTCTAATTAGTGTCAATGTACCTTGAGTACAGATTCATTTGCATTATGTTCTTGTCAATATTGCATAAACTAATTGATCTTCAATAGGTTCTGGTTGATGCATTCACTAAACTAGATTTAGTAAATTTTAGATGGGGGAATGACCCCTAGCTTACCTCTTAGATACAAAAATGCATCCTTAGGTAATGGCTTGGTGAATATATCTGCAATTTTTTTCTTTTGTATGCACATATTCCAATCTAATTTCATTGTCTTATAGTAATTCTCTTACAAAGTGATATTTTATAGCAATGTGCTTTGATTTGGAATGCATCACTAGATTCTTTGATATGTTGATTGCACTAGTGTTATCACAATACATAACAATTGGCTCTTTGATTCCAACCTCCATTCCTTCCAACAATTGTTTGAACCAAACAATGTTAGAGCAATTTATTGTTGTAGCCACATATACTGCTTCTACTGTGGATTGAGATGTGTAGTTTTGCTTCTTGCTTGTCCAAGATACTAGCCTTTTACCAAGAAAGAATGCTTCACCACTAGTGCTTTTTCTATCATCAAGATTTCTTGCCCAATCAGCATCAGTAAATACTTTTAAGTCAAGGTTGCCTCTAAGTTTGTACCATAAGCCATAGTCTTTAGTACCTTTTAGATATCTCGAGATTCTTTTTATTGCCATCATGTGGTATTCTCTAGGTTTTGTTGAGAATCTTGCTACTATCCCAACTACTAAGGCAATATCAGGCCTTGAATGTACTACATACTATAATTTCCCAATTATTGATCTATATAAGATCTAATTTACTTATTTGGAGTCATCATCTTTGTTAAGCTTAATTTTAGTACACATGGGGGTTCCAACTGTTTTTGAATCTTCCATTCCAAATTTCTTGAGTATCTATTTGATGTACTTAGATTGAGTGATATAGATACCATTTTTGTTCTATTGTATCTGCAATCCAATAAAGAATTTTATTTCACCAAACATGGACATTTCAAATGCTTTATTCATTTTTTTTGAGAATGCTTTGCATAAGTCACCATTTCTTGTAAGTAGAGTATCATCCACAAATATTTCATCCAACACAATCTTCTTATCTAGTCCTTTTGTGATATACAAACTATTATTATCATTTGTTCTTTGAAAACCAATCTGTATCAAATAGTTATGTAATCTTTCACACCAAGCTTTAGGAGCTTATTTTAGACCATATAGGGCTTTATGTAATTTTTAGACTTGTCTCTTTTGTCTAGATCAACAAAACCTTTTGGCTATTCAATATAGACTTCCTCATCAAGAATTCCATTCAAGAATGTAGATTTAACATCCATCTAATATACTTTAAATCTTATGTGAGCTACATATGCCAGTAAAGTCCTAATACCTTCTAATCTTGCAATAGGGGAAAAAGGTTCACCATAATCAATACCTTCTTCTTGAGAATAGCCTTTACATACCAATCTTTCTTTTTTTCTTGACACTTTTCCATCTTCATTCAACTTATTTCTAAATACCCATTTTGTACCAATCACATTCTTATCTTTGGGCCTAGGAACAAGAGTCCAAGCTTTATTCTTTTCTATCTGTTCTATTTCTTCATTCATAGCCTCAATCCAACTTTCATTTTCCAATGCATCCTTAACACTTCTAGGTTCAAATTCAACAAGTAAACATGTACCTTTTAGTTTGCTTCTTGTCATTGTTCCATCTGATTTGTCTCCAATGATCCAATCAGGTGCATGATGCCTTCTAAAATATTTAGCCAATACAAGTTCTTTAGCTTTTGAATGAATTGTATTATCTTCATTTTGAATCTCAAATTTAGGCTCGAGTCCTTCTATCTGTGGCTTGAGTCCTTCAGACTTGGTATGCACTAACTCGATAGCCTTTGAATATATGACTCTGGTCCCTATGACTCAGTTTGCACTTCCTACAATTCAGTAACTATTGAAGACTTGGTGAGCTCAGGAGATGAACTCTCCTTTTTGTCAAATATGTTTGGAAATGTATTAGGTTCAGAGTAAATAAAACTTTTGTAATCTTCTGGTTCCTTTTTGCCTTTTTCTTCACTCTTTTTTGCAAACTCATCAATTCTTACATGTGCACTTTCTATAATTTTGTGAGTGGACAAATTTAGACATTTGTATGCTTTACTTATGTAGGAATATCCTAGAAATATACCTTCATCACCTTTTACATCAAATTTTCCTTTTCTAGATTCTTTCAAGATATAACATTTTCTGCCAAATACTTTCAAGTAACTTACATTGGGTTTGTAGCCATACCATAGTTCATAGGGAGTTTTGTTTGAGTCCTTCTTCAACTAAATTTGGTTCAAAGTATGAACTAAAGTGCCAATAGCTTCCTTCCAGTATTTCATAGCAACATTCTTTTCAATCATTAGTGTTCTTACACAATCCATAATGGATCTATTTCTTCTTTCAGCTATTCCATATTTATTAGGAGTATCGGGGGTTGATACTTGTCTTTTGATTCCTCTTTCAATGTAGAAGTTGTGGAATTCATTTGAGATGAATTCACCACCTCTATCTAATCTTAAGCATTTCAATCCTTTTCCAGTTTCTTTTTTCTACTCTAGCTAGGTACCATTTGAATTTCTCAAAAGCTTCTAATTTTTCTTTTAGAAACATAACAATCATCATTCTAGAATAGTCATAAACAAAAAGAATGAAATTTTTTTCTCCACTATAAGTTTCTATTCCAATGGGTCCACATAAATTAGTATGCACATTTTCCAAGACATCTTCTAACTGATAGTTTTTGCTCTTGAAACTAGTCTTTTTCCATTTTACCAATTTGGCAATTTTTGCATAATCCAACATCAGGTGTCTTAAAACTAGGGATACCTCTTACTCTTCTAAGTTTTCTTACCTTGACCATATTATCAAAGTTTACATGACATAGTCTCCTATGCCATAACTAGATTTCTTCTACTTGAGCAATAAAACATGAGAAATCACCAAGATCAAGATAAAATAGGTTACCTTTTGTTTGCATGCCTGATCCAATCAAATTTCCTTTGTTATCTAGTAGTCTTGTCTTGCCATTCATGAACTCTATCTTGAATCTAATGTTGTTAAACTATGCTACACTCAGTAAATTATGTTTTAGTCCGTCAACCCAATAGGCATTGTCACATACAAGTTCATTGGTTAGTGAGATACAACCTTTTTCCTTTTATGCAACAAGGTTCATTGTTTCCAAACCTTACACTACCTCCATCATAGTGTTCAGAATATTTGAAATTAGTTTTATCTCCAATCATATGGTATGAATATCCACTATCTATGATCCATGTGTCATTTTTACTAACATGAGAGATAAGTGCCATCTTATCTCCTTCATCATCAAATTCATATTTTACAGCAATATACATTTTCTTACCTTTGTCTTTGTAGGATTTGTGACCTTTGAATTCCTTCTTGCCTTTGTACTTCTAGCTTTTCTTCTCTTCCTTGCCTTCTTTTTTTGGACATCTAGCAGTAATATGACCAATTTCTTCACAAGAGAAATAAATTAAAGGAATTTTACCTTTGTAGTTTCCTCTACTCCTAGAATATCTCTTTGCAAGTAGGGCTTCAACAATTTCAAGATCACTATTCAAACTTTCTTTAGTTTCTTCCTTGCTTTCTGATTGATTATCTTTTATTTTCTTGCCCTTTTCTTTGAGTGAGAGTTTAGCTTCAAATGCAAATTCAATATTCTTGCAAGTAGGAACATAGTTGTCAAACTTGTCTAGTTCAAAAGTTATCAATCTTCCTACTAGGGCATCCAAGCCTATCTTGTTATTTGGATCACATCTCTTTTCTTGAATAGCTGATACTCTAATTGCATAGATGGGAAGAAAGGTTTTGAGTATTTTTCTTACAACAAGTTCTTCTTTGATTTCTCCTCTAGATGCTCTAATTGCACTAACACTAACCTTAATTCTTTCTACATATTTTACAATATTTTCATCTGTTCTCATTCTCATTTGATCAAATTGTCCTCTAAGGATTTCTACTTTAGCTCTTCTTACATTGTCATCTCCTCCATAGATTTCTTTCAGTTTGTTCCACATATCAAAAGTAGTTTTATAGTCTTTGACCTCATCAAATTCAACGTAACTAAGAGCAGATGCAATATCAATCATCATGATGTTATGGTTCTTTTTCTCAGCAATATCTTCAATTGATAATATTCTAGTGGGAGTTTTGTATTCTTCATCAAGATATTTGCAGCTTGAATTACTAATGGTAACCAAATGAAGCCTCATAAGTCTTTTCCATGCTATAAAGTTGTCTCTGTTCAGCTTTGGAATCTCTCTTTTGTAAGACATCCTAATCTTTAGCTTGGGTCCTTGAAACCTTCTCTGCAAGCACCAAAAACTCTAATACCAATTGTTGGAAATATAAGAGGAGTAACTGAGAGGGGAGGGGTGAATCAGTTACTACTAAAATAAATCCTAGATCATTTTTATGTCAAATAAAATTCAAACTGGTAAAATTGATTACTGTTGATACTCAGTAAGCATATAGACATTGTTGTAACTCAGTAAATGTAGAGTATGTTTAACTTATTAGATCTTAAGATATTGTCAGTAATTAACTTGCAAGCATGAAAGAAATAACATGAACACATATGACACTAAGATTTAGCATGGAAACCCAATTTGGGAAAAACTATCAAATGTAACTAGTTACTATTTTTCACTCTTCTGAAGTGAGCCCTGTTAGGAACCAACCTTGTTAAAGGTTACAAAACACACTATTAGGTGTGACCCTATCAAGGATTTAATCACCCTATTAGGAGTGGCCTTATAAGAGGTCTTGAAACAATTCAATGGAATTTTCACCTTGTTAGAGGATTCTAAAATGGTTGTTAAACCAACTCTTTTAAGAGATTTTAGATCACTGCTACAATGGTTAGAGAGTAACAATGAAATGACCTGATTGTGATGAAACTAAATTGCTGATTATAGATCTTTGTTCTAGCTTATACTTGATCCTTCCTAATCGAATAATACTTTTTTACTCCACAAGGATACCTACTTATCCTTCAAGTTTTCTTCCTCTCTTCTTATCTCTTCAATTCATTCAACTTGCATACTTTGAAATCATGAATTGTCCTTTTACTTATACCTTCCAAATTGTTAAGTCATCTCAAATACAAATTAGAATAACCAATACTCATTACCATAGTCAGCTAAAATCAATACGTAAAATAATTAAGTTTTTCATGCCAAAATAAGAAAATCCTTTGGTAGCCAACCTAGCTCAATAGAAACTGATTCTAAAGCAATTTCCTATGTTAACCAACAAGAGCTCGGTTAACACTGTGAACTTACAAAATTCCTTTTGTTAACTAAGTGAACACAGTTAATACTCTTTTCTACATAAATTCCTTCGTCACCTAAGTGAGCTCAGTAGATACTATCTTCTATACAGAGTAGACTTAGGAATGCTCGGTAGACAAGGAAAATTGTCTTCACTAACCAAGTGAACTTGGCATCCACTAACTGTCAACTGATATGACATTTGTATAACATCAAAGATAATACATAATTAATCAATTGTATCCAATAATATCATCACCCTATGATCTCAAAAATCATTAGATTAGATCAATAAAGACCAATTTATAAGGATCCTAGAGGTTTTTCTCTTAGCAACTAACACCTCAGTGACCAAGACATTATAACAGCCACCAAAATCATCCAGTGGTATAATACTCACTTCTTCCATCATCATGATCCCATTATCAATGGGACCAAAATAATAACTCCTAGAAAACCCTTTTTGAAATGGTGGGTAAGAAGAAAGATAAAGATGTTAGACATTAGGAACTCTCACTTTTCAATTCCCTTCATAGGGTAGAAATGGAAGTTCAAAATAATGCAAGTGGTGGATGCAGTAGTTAAGGTAAGGGATGAGCTTAGAATATTTCAAACGAAGAAAGTCCAAGGTGCTAAGGTGAGGGCTAAGATGAATTGGTTGAATTTTGGGGAATAAAAGCTCTAAGTTCTTCTTTTATTCTCTAAAGTCTAAATAAGTTAAAGATACAGTTGAATGTGTGTGTGTGTGTGTGTGTGTGAAGATGGAGTGTCTTATACCTCAAGTGAAGTTATTTTAAAGATATTTTATCCACACTACAATAAGCTATTCAAATATGAGGATGATGGGTTGAATAGGAGGGAAGCTAGGTCTAAGATTGAAAGCATTATATCCAAAAGGCATATTTATTGATGAGATGACAAAAATTATTCATTATATGAATAAAGACAAAGTCTTAGGCCTAGATGTCCTACTAGTAGAATTTTATAGAGAAAATAGTGATTGGATTTGTTCTAATCTATTAGAAGTATATCAAGTTTCTTTTAGGAAAGGGTCCCTGTTGGAATTATTTAGAATAAATGAGGGGGTGGGGGGGTGAATTAGTTATCCAAGGTCCAGATGTATAAATAAAAATTTTCACAACTTAGTGAACCCATAAAACATTTATCATCATGCATGCATCCATAAGATTATGCAATTCCTTAAAACTTGTAGGTTACTATCAAATCAATTTGCAAAAAAGTAAACATGAAACATAATAGATTCAACAACACACCTAAAATTATGATTTACATGGAAACCCAATTTGGAAAAAACCACCAATAACATGCTACTCTTTTTCACTCTTCTAAAGTGATGCCTTGTGAAAGGGCAACCCTATTAAAGGTTACAATACACACTATTAAATGTGACCTTGTTAAAGGATTTCAATCGCCTCATTAGGAGTGATCCTTGTTAGAGGACTTTAGACCATTCACTTGGAATGTCATCTGGTTAAAGGATTTACAAATGACTATTAGGTCAACCTTAATTTAAATGATTTACCCTAGATTGATACAATTGTTAGAGAGTAATAGTAAGGCTTGATCTAATAAAAACTTACAACTCCATTTCCAGATTATAGATCTCTATTTCAATCCTCCATTTTGCTTGGCTTTCACACATTTTAGGTCTAATAGCTTATTCACCCTTCAAGATTTATACCCTTAAGCCTTCTTTCTTAACATGCCAATGCAAACTTATTCACTTAGGTCACTTGATGAAGCAAAACCCTTGATTCCTTGTCTTCCTTAGGTTCTCGCACATGACAACCCTTATTTCTAACCAGCCATCCCTATAAATAGAGAATTAAGATCTTTTGTCATTCATTCTCCATCATCCAATTTAGGGTTAGGATAGATTAGGTAGGATTCAAGGAATCTACCCCTAATTCCAAATCACTTCTAGAAACTTCTCCTTTAATCCTCTTTAAATTCACCTCAAAATGGTTTGCCATGAATTCTATCTCACCAACTCATCAATCTTATCTTCCACCTAGTTCACAAAATCCAAGAAAAAAAACTTGTCATCTCAGATCCATCAAATTCATGATCTTTCTAATAATGCAACCACCTAGCATCAACTTGCTTTTGATGCTCAACACATACTGTGTTGCTTGGCATGCACTAAAAAAACACTTGACACAGACTAAAGTTTACTAGTGCTCAGCATCAACCAAACTTTACTTGACATGCACTTGAATAGACTTTTACTCAGCTCCAACTAATTTTTTGCTCAGCTTGCACTAACTTTTCTCGACTCCCACTATCCACTCAATCAAGCTTTGCAAACAAACTTTGTTTAACTTGTTCTTCTAAAATTTCTTTGTGTAACCAACCTTTGCAATCTTAAGTAGATTATCAATGCACTATGATATCACTATCTTAACTGATTCTTGTACTCTTTTGTATATCATAACTCAACCTTTCCTCTAGGTTCTTTTGTTACATCCTTTTGATCAAATCCTCTTCATCAATCAAATAAGTGATAGTACTTAAATCATATAAGCAGTTGTCTTACCAACATATAATAGGTTTGACATTAGTGACAAAATAATGATTGAATCATATTTATCATACTTGTATCAATCTATTCTCAACAATCTCCTTCTTCAATAGTCCCTTGGACTTGACATAAATGTGGGAATAATTAAATTGATCCCCAAAGGAGGAGACAATACGTTGATTAAAAATTGGGGATCTATCACACTATTGAATGTTTCCTGTAATGTCCTAGCTAAGATCTTGGCCTTAAGGATGGAAAACTTATTGCCCAATATCATTAATCTAACCCAAATTCATAAAAGAGAGGTACATACAAGAAAACCTTATGACATGTCAGGAGACTTTGGACTAGGAAAAAGCATTGGGGCAAAATACAAGAATGTTGTTAATTGACTATGAAAAGTCATATGATAAAATTGAATGGAACTTTATTCAAATGATGTTGAAGGATCTTGGATTCCCTTCTTATTTTTGTCTCATAGTCTCTACCCTGATGATCGGTGCCAAAGTTTTCATGGTATTTAATGGAATCAAATTAGAAATATTTCAATTTGTTTAGGTCCATCAGGCAAGGGTACCCCCTAGCACCTTTTATATTCATCATAGCTATTGATTCTCTTCACTATCTTCTCAAAGATTATTTTATTTCACCAAGAGTTAAAGGCTCCTTGATTTACAATAATGAATAAGTGTCCAATGTGTATTTTGTTGATGAAACAACCATATTGTTCATTCTAGAAGAAAGTAATGTGGGACATCTTATGGTCAAGATTGAACTCTTTTTCTCTGCATTAGGGAGAAAAGTCTCAGTCACCAAATTCATCCCCTTAGGGTGGGATAATCAACCCCCATCTTGGTGCTCCAAATATGGCATTGGATTAGATGTACCTAGTTATATAGGGAGGTATCTAGGCATCACATTTTTTGTTTGTCCATATATAAATGAAATGTGGCACTAGATTTAAGAGATATTAGTAGGTAAGCTTAGGAAATGGAACTCCAACTACCTCACAATGGTAGGAAGGTTCCAATTTTTCCTAAAGATCCTCTCCTCCTACTTAATTTCCCTTTCTTTTGCATGTCTCTTTAATTTTTGGCAATTTGACTTCCTCCAAAAGGTGATTAGAGATTTTTCGTAGGTAGACAAAAAAGGATGCAAGAAATTCCATGTTATTAAGTGGAAATGATGCACAATCAATAAAGAATTGGGTGGATTGGGCTTGAAGGACCTAACGATTCAAGGAATTAATTTAGTTGTGAAACAAATAGCAAAGGATACCTAAGATAATGACCCCTGGAAAGTATTGATAAGGAATAACCTCTATAGGGCTCATCCTTGTAGAGAAAAATCATGGATAGGGTTGATCATGTTGGATGTCCTCACTTGGGATATTAATGTCAAAGTGGGAGGATCCATTGTATTCAATTAAATTTGGAAGACCTAGAAGAAATTTAGCCACTAATTTGGAATGAATAACATAATTGGACTAGGAAATATCTTTTGTGGCTAGAGTTCAATTTTGTGGAATCTCATGCATGGAGGGAAACCTCTAGCACTTGTTCAGGGGTGCTCTTCTTGAAAATGGAAAGAAAAGGGTACAAGTTCATTTATTGATATTATCAATGGTGTATCCCTTGTGAAATGGGATGTGCTAAGAGAGATGTATGACATACCCTCGTCCCATTGGAGAACATTCTTCCTTCTTAAGGAAGCCATTATTAATGTCCCACTGAAACTTCACTACTCCTCCCTTGACTCATGTTCTCAAAGCTCCTTTGGCCCAAATCATCCCCTCTTCACCTTGCCAAAGCTAAATATGTCTGCTTAATCACATAAATCCTTGAATATATTTATTCCATATGGAATTTTTATTATGATCCACTAGGCTAGAAAAAGGTACTTACTGACTTTTGGGCCAGACCTATTGAGCCTTAAAAAATCCATTTAATGTGGAGGTTTCTTCTACATAACATGTCATTTAATAAACTTGTAGTTGAACCCAACACCTATGATAGTTGTAAAAAATTTGAGTCTATCCAACATGTTTTCTTTACTGCATTTTTGTTGAAGAAGTATGGATGTTATTCGGGCTAGAATTGGGCCTTTTCTTTTCACTGGAATTCATTGTAACTGGCATTGTAGTTTCATAATGTACACCCCATTTTCATGTGGAAAATGGGGACCCCCTATTTTAAATTCCCCTCTAAGGCTTCTAGTCTAGAGCACCAGTCATTTTTTACCCTCCCCTAGGTCTGGGGCAAACCTTAATCTCTGACTAGGAAGGTTCAGGTAGTTAGAGACAATGAAGAAATCAAGTTCTAGACAATATTAGTTCTTTAAGTGCGCACATGCACACTACACCCCCACTCCAAGGATACGCACATGCACATGCGCACCTTTGGAGGTGTGCACAAGGACCCACTCTAGGGCCTATATAAGGTCCTGACCCCCTCCCTTCCATTTACTTTTCTCTCACTCCCTCACTGCACCACACCTCTAAATATCTAGCCTCTTTGCAAGTGCACAACTCCAGTCCCCTACAAGCTCAAAAAAACAAAGGTCAAACCTAATGAGGTGCACACATGTACACCCCTTAGGGGTGGGCATGTGCATATCTCCACACTTCAAAATCCTAAAAAACATAAAACAAAAAAAACTAACAGAACACACAAGGGACCTCCTCAAAGGTGTAACAAAATATACAAGGGAACTCCTAAGAGGTGTGCACATGCAAACCCCTATGAGTTGCACATGTGTGCACCACCACACAAAAGAAAGACTAAAGGCTCCCCCATTTTACACTAGCTACTATGCATGTGCATAATCACACACTTTACCAAGGTGTGCATGTGTGTTGGTACACAACTGTGTACTTAGCCATTTTTAGGGCTAATTAAGTGCACTATGCAACCTGTAAGGGTATGCTAGGTGAACTAAGATACAACAAAGGCTATTATGGGCGGCACTACATTTTTGTCTATTTTGACTAGTTTTTCACTCATTTTGATGACAGTCCAAGTCTCGTTGAGTTCATCTTTACGTTTTGATATCCATAATACTAATGTTTGTCTCTTTCATGTAAATCAATGCCATCATAATCATCATCATCATCTTCTGTGGAGGATAAAATGGTGCTAAAACTTATTTCTTTCAAGTACCAAGGAGCGCCTAAGGATTCTATGACAGGAATGCAGAGATCAAAGATATTGAGTAGGGCCACATTGAATGGAATGCCTTTCTGACCATTTACAACAAACCAAGGGAGAGGTTAGAAATGATATCCACACTAATCTAGTTTGGGTTCATAAATGCAAAAACACATTCCACTTCAGTTCAATCTCATATACTGATAATGACATTGGCAAAGCATTATGTGATAGAGGAAAAGGTAGTGAAAAGTGTCATAGGAGAGATAGTCCTAGACCTTCGACCTTGAAACATCGAGAAAGTATTTCATCTTTTGATGGCAGATTAGTACCTCTAGATTTCATATAATGAATCAGAGTTATGGTATAAAGATAATGAGAAAGAAGCTAAAGAGCTAGTGTAGACCTCATTTTTTATTGATACGACACCTTTGGGCCAAAGAGTACCCAAGGTGGATATAACTAGAGGGTATATTAAATACAATGTTAGATACTCAATCATCCCCCTTAGCAGAGTTATGGGTCTTCTTGTAATGGGTCACCTTAAAAAATGGATGGTTCATTTCATTGAAACCATAAGGACTACCAAGATACCCATTGATTGGGCCACCATACTAAGTGATAACTTGGATGAGTAGCTAGTCACTATTTAAAATGATCCTTATTTCTACATGAAATCATATGTGGTGTACTTGCTAGTAGCCAAACCCACTAACTATCCAAGGTTGTATACAAAGAGAAGCATGCAAGATGCAAATACTAGGCCCTAAGTGGTATACCCACAACTGGTGAAAAAGAAGATCCCACAACAAAGTGTGGAATACAGGATGGTTAATGATGGATTCATCTTTTCCATCATCAGATTCATTGAAGGTGATTACACAAAAAGAATGTCAATAGAGGTGGTAGCTAGAATCAAAGAGATAGGTGCCTACTACATTCAATTTAAGACTTTCATGTATTTTTGGGTAGCTAGTACTTTTCTATGCCCCAAGAATCTCCCAAGATAACCTTTAGATAGGCTAATACTTTTGGACATAGTAGGCTAACTCACTTCTTATGATAGAGTGAGGAAACAACATAAGAAAACATGGGTCTGGCCAATTACAATTTGTGCATTCAAGGTGAAGTAGAAACAAGACATCGCTACCTTTTTTTCTAAATGAGATCAATATCCCGTGGAATAATATGACTCCCCTTTCCCATTCTTTGATAATATTAGGATAGTTCATCATCTGGTAGGGAAACAATTTGTACATGTCGATGCCCTAGAAGATCACTGGATGAATGCAATAGATGAGTATGAAGTCCATATAAGGGAATATTATAAGATGAGTTTATACCTAGTAGAAAATGTGTCAAAGATGAAGATTCCTCTAAAGGCCATGGAAAAGGATGTACTAAAATTTATGGATCAATTGTATAATAGAGACAAAATCTATGACAGGTCGATCATGAACTCTAAGATTGGGCAAGAAGAAAATGATGATATAAATCATTAGGCCAAACATGAGGTCAAGTTGACAAGGGAATGGATGCAAAAACCATTTTGAATGGATTTAGTTCCTCAGGCCATACATCTACAAGCCACTACTAGGCCTATCAAAGATAAAGGTGCAAAGGTCATCATACCAACCTACCCCACCCAATCCCTAATAAGGCTAGAAGCACTACATCAACATGAGTGAGAGGTTGAGTACTTAAAGGATAATAAGGGAAAGAAGAAGAAGAGGATGCCCCCTAGGGAAAAGAGACAAATGGTTGAGGCCTAAACAACACCAACTCAATAGGAGAAATTTGAACCTTAAGCTAAGCAAGAAGAGCTTCATGCAAAACAAACAGATCAACCTCTAGAGTAGGCACAACTAGAATAGAAGGAAGAGGAACAAAAGGTCCCACTATAATCACCCAAAATTGGTCAATCCTTTAAATGCATAATTATGTCTCATGGTGAAGGTTCAAATTGAATTAATTGAATCAAAGAATAAAATTAATTAATTCAAATCAACTATTACAGCCCATTTGAAAAATGCACATTAATATTCATTTCAAATAAATTGAAAATTGGTGTTTATCTCCAAAAATGAATATTCCATCCATTATGAATAAAATATTAGTTTCCATCCATTATGAATAAAACATTAATTTCCATCCATTATGAATAAAATATTAATTTATATCCATTATGAATAAAATATTCATTTTTGGAGATATATGTCAATTTTCATTTTATTTGAAATGAATATTCATGTGTATTTTTCAAATGCGTTGTAATATTTGATTTGAATAAATTCATTGTATTATGTGATTCAATTAATTCAATTTAAACCTTCACCATGAGATATAATTCTTCATTTAACAGATTGACCAATTTTGGGTGATTATATTTTCCCATCTTTGAATTGATGTGCGAGCAACATATTGATTCAAAGAATAGTCTAAATTGAAGTATAGAATGAGAATTGAGATCAGTTCCAATTTTGATTTATGAAGACTGATTGATAAGATTTTTAGGACTACCTCCAAAAAAAAGCTTTGTCCTCTAGAGTAAGGATTAGAATTCCCCAATGCTGGTCCATAAAATAGATGACAAGACCTATCATGAGTCATATGATTATCCCTAGAATGAGGCTTAATCCTCAAGAACCAGGGTTTAAATTCCCTGATACTTGTCCATCAAGCTATGATTTGAGTTGTCATAAATATGATTGAGATAACTGATAGAAAGTTAGTTAGTTGATCAATTGATAGAATAGATAGTAGATGATGTGAGATTCAGAGAGTAGAGATGCCCCTAACAATGAGGACTTTGACTTTAGATTAGTTTGACTTTGAAACAAGATTTTGAAGAAATATTTCAATGAAGAATTTTGAAGCAAGATTTTGAAAAATATTTGATTGAAATATTTTGAAGTAAGATTTGAATGAATCAATATTTTGAAGGAAGATTTGATTGAAATATTTTGAAGTAAGATTCAATGATGTAATCATCCTACCCCCTTAGGAGCAAAATTGAAAGATGATACTTCAAAAAAGTGATGTAGGTAATAGATGTGAAGATGTAGATATGATGAGTGATTCAAAAGAATGTAGAATAAATTAAAATAGATTGTAGAAAGTGTACAGTCCATTCAGAGTGATGTGGGGCTCCATATGACTAGGTCCAAGTTTGACAATGATTGTCTCAATGTCAGAGAATATCATATTTAAATTTTGATCCTGAAAATGGACTTGTGATTATCAAATTTAGGAGGGGATGATGAAATGTAATTTGTGTTGAATATTATACCTTGTTTTGTTAAAGACTATTCAAAGAGCTATGAGAGCCATGTTGTAGTGCAAAGCTAAGATTCAATGCAAATCTAAACTAAATGCAATCCTAGGACTTAGTCACTGAATCAGTATGGTATAATTTTCATCATTGAGCATTATAAAAAATGATATAGTACAATCACCATTGGTTCAACCATGGCAATATGAATACTTTATCATTCTAAGCCAATATATACATGAAAAGAAAATTATTTACAATAATTAAACATTGTACAATAATTGCAAAATTATTGTAGTAAAGTAAACACCACAGTCAAAAACAAAGAAAAAGTTCATGTTTTTCACCCTACCATCTCTAGTCTTAGACATCATTGAGTTGCTAGAAAAAAAATGACTAAAAAGAAAGTAAACATCGTGAAATATTTGTGTGTGTTTTTATTTGAATAATAGTTAGATACAACAGTATAAAATTTGTTGCCATGCAAAAAATAAAGCCAGTGATAGAATAGTTTGTGTTTGTCAGCAAGTGTAGATAACAAAACCATTGTAGCAAATAGTTGAAGGTTTGTCTATTGTGATACAATTTTTGGATGCACATAGGATTCGACCAAGTAAAGATTGGAAAAATCATTGTTGTAAAGAATCTTACAAATTGTGTTGCATGTGATGTGTTTGTCGAAGTGTATCAATTTTTTCTTGTTTGAAGGATAGGCATGAGTGCACACAAGAAGCATCTTTAGGAAGAAACAATAGTGTAGTACAACTATCAAAAGGCATTATATTCAATGTGTTTGCAAGATAAAGTTGTTGATTATATGATTTGGTGTATCTTATCTTACATAGATTTGATTGGCATTACGGCACATTGTAGGCAAATATCTGACTTGTCCATAAATAAGTGAGTGAGTCTTAGTGAGTTGATTCATAGCGTGTCAAAACAATTGAAAGACTCCAAAATTTTGTGAGAAGATAATTGTATCTATGAAAAAAGTAGCCATTGTAGGATCATAAGAAAAATCACAACAAGAGTGTGAGATGGTAGAAGAAAAGCTTGGAGGATGGTGGACGATGATAGTGATAATGTGGTAGATAGAACTCTGTGGAGAAGACATAGAAGAACAAAGCATGCCCAATCAGAAGCAAGCATGTCATCTTCCTCATTTTCTTCTGTTGGCTCTTGGGGATTTTCACCTTGACTTCCTCTATGGCTAAGCTTTCAAATATTCCTCCACCAAAAAATAAATTTGTTGCTTTCGCTATTGACTATGTGTACCCTCAAGGGTTTCCTCTAAAAGAAACCCAAGCTAATCTTTACTTACCTATAAACCTCTTCCATACTATTCAAACTAAAGATCCAAAACCTTCATGCACTCCTACTTCTAATATTCCTACACTAGCTAGCCCTTCACTATCTCTTAAAGAGCCTACCATGTAAACTTCACATTCTACCTTGTCCTTAGAAGTGCATCCATGTAAGAGGATTCTAGCAAAGCTAAAGATCAAGATCAAGAACCAGCCCATCTCCCTCAAGATGTCATTTCTCCATCTCAAGATCCATAGAGTCCTCCATCTCCCATATTGTGCCTCTCTACTAGAAAAGATCATGATATTCCTTCCACCATCCCTAATGAGATTATTAAAGATCAAGATAAGTACACTTTTCCTTTACTACCTAGAATTCCTTATGAAGATCAAAGTATTCCCTTGCCCTCTTGTTATACTTCTCCACATCCATTTCAAATCTACAATCAAGCTATAAGTGCTCCTATCAAAGGTGTTGCTCCTATTAAAGTTATTCATGAGTCTATTAATGGACTAGGTCATGTTGCTAACTCTAAGGATGCTAATATCCCTATCCACTATCCATTTTTATCTTCTAAATCTATTTTTGGTCCTTATCCATCTAAGCTAAAGTCTTCAAACCCTCCATCTATTTTGGTGCCTTATGTTCCTCCATCTCCTAATTCCACTCTTAGCTCATTACCTACCTCTTCTACCTATTGGAAATATAAGTGGAGTAACTAAGAGGAGAGGGTTGAATCAGTTGCCACTAAAATAAATCCCAGATCCCTTTAGATGCCAGTACAAAACAAACTCTGATAAATGAATATTGCTAATGCTCAACAAACACAGATAAAATGTTGTAACTCAGTAAATACTAAAGATGCTCAGTGAATAATTAACATGCAAATCTTAGATTTTATATATGATTACCATTATCTTAACTTAGATGCAAACACATAAAAAAAAATAGCATGAACACATTTGACACCAGGATTTAATGTGGGAACCCAATTTGGGAAAAGCTACCAATTACAACTAGTTACTATTTTCACTCTTCTAAAGTGAGCCCTATTAAGAGCCAACCCTATCAAAGGTTACAAAATACACTATTAGGTGTGACCTTGTTAGAGGATTTAATCACCCTATTAGGAGTGACCTTGTTAGATGTCTTTAGAAAATTCAACAGAACTACCACCTTGTTAAAGGTTTTACAAATAACTATTAAGCCAACTCCATTAAGAGATTTAGATCATTGCTACAATGGTTAGAGAGTAACAATGAGATGACCTAATTTTAATGCAACTGAATTGCTGATTATAGATCTTGATTCTAGCTTTACTTGATCCTTCTTGATCGAATATATATTTTCTACTCCATAATGATATTCTTCTTATCCTTTTGGTTCGCTATCTTACTACATCATTAGATCTTCAAAAATCATCCATGCATCCACATTCTTACACAATTCCAAATTCATGGCTTGACCTTATACTTATATCATTCATATTGTCAAGTTGGCTCATATACAACTAAGAACAACTAATATTCATCACCTTAGTCAGCTAGAACCAATAGATAAATCAATTAAGCTTAATATTCCAAAACAAGAAAATCCTTCATTAGCCAACCCAGCTCAGTAGAGACTAACTCAAAAATGATTTCCTATGTTAAGCAATAGAAGCTTGGTTAACACTACAAAATCACAAAGATTCTTTGGTAACTGTGTGAGCTTGGTTAACACTAGTTGCATCCAACATTTTCTTCATTAATCGAGTGAGATTAGTTAACACTCATCTTCTGAAAACTTTCCTTCAACACCTGAGTGAACTCGGTAGACACTATCTTCTTAGCTTGGAAAACTTAGGAATGCTCAGTAGATATAGAAAAATATCTTCACTGCCTGGGTGAGCTCAGAATACACTAACTAGTAATGATATGACATTTGTGTAACACAAAAGATAATACATAATTAATCAATTTTATCCAACAATCTCCCTCTTTGGCATTGATGCCAACACAACATGTCATAACACCATGAAATTTTGGAACAAGAATAACATAAGGAAGATATCCTTAGTTTTATCCATGAGAACTCCCTCTATCAGTGTGAGCTCTTTCTTTCTTCAGTTTCTCCCTCTATCTATAACAACTTCTACTAAGTTCATTCTCCCTCATAGATATCTCTTAATAAATTTTTTATGATAGCAAACTTCTCCCTCTTACAAAAAGCTTCTCCCTCTTTGTAATAACCAAAATTTCTATGAGATATGATAGTAAACTTCTCCCTCTTTGTAATAAAAAACATTTCTATGAGATATGATAGTAAACTTCTCCCTCGTTGACAACACATGCTAAAGACAATAACTCTATTAATATCAATGTACCTTAAGTATTGATTCATTTACAATATGCCCTTGTCAATTCTACACCAGCTGATTGATCTTCAACTTGCTCTGGTTGATTCATCACTAAACTTAATTTTGTGAGCTTCAGATAGGGGAATGACTCCTATCATACCTCTTAGATATAGAAATGCATTCTTAGGTAATGTCTTGGTGAATATGTCTTCAATTTGTTCTTTTGTATTTATATATTCCAACCTAACTTCTTCATCCTACACCAATTCTCTTAAGAAGTGATATTTTATAGCAATGTGCTTTGTTTTGGTATGCATCACTAGGTTCTTTGATATATTGATTGCACTAGTGTTATCACAGCATATGACTACTAGATCTTTGATCTCTATCTTCATTCCTTCTAATAGTTGTTTTAACCAAAAAATATTATAATAATTAAATGTTACTGCCACATATTATGCCTCTATTGTGGATTGAGAGATGCAATCTTTTTTTTTCCTTGTCCAGGACACTAGTCTTTTACCAAGAAAGAATGCTCCACCACTAGTGCTTTTCCTGTCATCAATACTTCCTGCCCAATTAGCATCAATAAACACATTCAAGTCCAAATTGCCTTTGAGTTTGTACCAAAAGCTATAGTCTTTAGCACCTTTTAGATATCTGATGATTCTCTTGATTTCCATCATGTGATTTTCTTTGGGATTTGTTGAGAATCTTGACACCATACCAATTGCTAATGCAATATCAAGCCATGTATGCACTACATACTGCAATTTTCCAATCATTGATCTGTATGTGGTTTGATCTACTTCTTTGGAATCATCATTCTTGGAAAGTTTATGTCCAATAGGCATAGGGGTTCCAACTGGTCTTGAATATTTCATTCCAAACTTCTTTAGTATCTCCTTGATATGCTTAGATTGAGTGATGTAGATACCATTTTTGTTCTGTTGTATCTGCAACCCAACAAAGAATTTTATTTTACCAAATATGGACATTTCAAATTATTTACTCATTTCTTCTGAAAATGCTTTGCACAAGTCATCATTTCCTATGAATAAAGTATCATCAACAAATATTTTTGCCAACATAATCTTCTTGTCTGGTCCTTCTTTGATATATAGACTATTATTATCATTTGTTCTTTGAAAGCCAATCTGTATTAAGTAATTATGTAGTCTTTCATACCAAGCTCTAGGAGCTTACTTAACACCATATAATGTTTTGTGTAATTTGCAAACCATGTCTCTTTTGCTAGGATCTACAAAACCTTCTGGTTGTTCAATATAGACTTCCTCATCAAGAATTTTGTTCAAGAATGTAGATTTAATATCCATTTGATACAATTTAAATCTTGTGTGTGCTATATATGCTAGTAAAGTTCTAACACCTTCTAATCTTGCAACTAGGGCAAAATTTTCACCATAATCAATACCTTCTTCTTGAGAATAGCCTTTACATACCAGTCTTGCCTTGTTTCTAGAAAATTTTCCATCTTCATTCAGCTTATTGTTGAACACCCACTTTGTATGAATTACATTTTTATCCTTGTGTCTAGGAACAAGAGTCCAAGTTTTGTTCTTTTCTATATGTTCTATCTCTTTATTCATTACTTCAACCCAACTTTCATTATCTAATGCATCTTTAATAATCTTGGTCCAAATTTAGAAAGTAAACATATACCTTTTAACTTATTTTTTTTCATTGTTCCATCATATTTGTTTCTAATGATTTGATCAGGTGCATGTTGTCTTGTGACATATCTTGCTAACATAGGTTCTTTGGATTGGGAATGAGTTCCATTGATTTCATCATGAACTTCAGTATCAAGCTTGGGTCCCACTATCTATGACTTGGGTCCATCAGACTCAGTTTGAACTAGCTTAGTAGCTTCTAACTGTGACTCAGGTCCTTCAGACTATGAATTGGGTTGCATTGTCTACAACTCAATAACTATTGGAAATTTTTGGGACTCATGGGATGAAGTCTCCTTTCTTTCAGATAGGTTTGGTAGGTATCAGGTTCATAGTAAAAAAATCTTATGTAATCCTCTAGCTCCTTGTTGCTTTCTTCTTCACTATTTTCTACAAACTCATCAATTCTCACATGTACACTTCCTATGATTTTATGAGTAGATAGATTCAAACATATTTGTATGCTTTACTTCTGCAGGAGTATCCTAAGAATATTCCTTCATCACCCTTGACATCAAATTTGCTTTTTCTAGATTCTTTCAAGATATAACATTTGCTACCAAATACTTTTAAGTAACTTACATTAGGAATGTAGCCATACCATAGTTGATAAGGAGTTTTCTTTGAATTTTTCTTCAACTGTACTTTGTTCAAGATATGAACTACAGTGTTGATAGCTTCCTTCTAGTATTTGATTGCAACATTCTTTTCTATCATCAATGTTCTTGCACAATCCATGATGGATATGTTTCTTCTTTCAGCTATACCATTCTACTAAGGAGTACTAGGGGTTGATACTTGTCTTTTGATCCCTCTTTTAATGTAGAAATTAATGAATTCATTGGAGATGAGTTCACCACCTCTATCTGATCTTAAACATTTCAATCTCTTTCTAATTTCTTTTTTTACTCTTTCGAGATGCCATTTGAACTTTTTAAAAGCTTCTAATTTTTCTTTTAGATACATTATAGTCATCATTCTAGAATAATCATCAACAAAAAGAATGAAAAACTTTTCTCCACTATAACTCTCTATTCCAATAGGTCCACATAAGTCTATATGAACAATTTCTAAGACTTCTCCTAACTAATAGTTTTTCTTTTAAAACTAGTCTTTCCCATCTCACCAATTTGGCAATTCTTGCATAAACTGAATCAAGTTTCTTCAAACTAGGGATACCCCTTACTCTTTTATGTTTACTTATTTTAACCAAATTATCAAATTTTATATGACATAGTATTTTGTACCATAACTATCTTTCTTCTACTTGAGCAATAAAACATGAATATTCACTAAGATCAAGATAAAATAGATTACCTTTTGTTTTCTTGCTAGATCCAACCAGATTTCCTTTTCCATCCAATAGTTTGACCTTTCCATTCATGAATTCTACCTTGAATCCAATGATATTCAACTATACCACACTCAGTAGATTATGCTTTAGTCCTTCAACCCAATAAGCATTATCACATACAAGTTCCTTAGTCAATAAAATACATCCTTTTCCTTTTATGTTACAAGGTTCATTGTTTCCAAACCTCACACTAACTCCATCATAATATTCCATGTGCTCAAATTTTTTTTTCTCTCCAGTCATATGGTGTGAATAGCCACTATCAATAATCCATGTATCATTTTTGTTAACATGAGAGATAGCTGTCATTTTATCTCCTTCATCATCAAATTCAACCTTTACAACAATATATACCATTTCATCTTCACTGTTATCAGAATATTTAGCTATAAAAAAATATTTCTTACCTTTGTCCTTGTAGTTCTTGTAGTTCTTGGAATCCTTCTTTCCTTTGTGCTTATTTATTTTCTTTTCATCTTTCTTTTCCATGTTTGGACACCTTGCAACAATGTGACCAACTTCTTCACAAGAAAATAAAATCAGAGGAACTTTACTTTTGTACTTTTCTCTACCTTTGGAATACTTTCTTGCAAGTAGGTCTTCAACAACTTCAAGATCACTACCTGAGCTTTCTTTTGTTTCTTCTTCTTCACTTCTTGATCAACTAGACTTTGATTTCTTATTCTTTTTCTTGAGTGATAGTTTAGCTTCAAATGCAGACTTAATAACCTTTGAACTAGGAACATAGTTATCAAAGTTATCTAACTCAACAATTATCAATCTTCCAACTAGAGCATCCAAAGATATTTTATTATTTTTATCACATCTCATCTCTTCAATAGAAAACACTCTAATTGCATAAATAGGAAGAAGAGTTCTATGCACCTTGCTTACAATTATCTTTTATTCAATGTCTCCTCTAGATGCTTTGATTGTGCTTACACTTGCTTCGATTCTTTCCACATATTTTGCAATGTTCTCATCTTCTTTAATTTTTATTTGATCAAAATGACCTCTAAGACTTTTAGCCTTAGCTCTTCTTAGATTTTCATATCCTCCATATATGTCTTTTAGGTTGGTCCACATCTTATGAGTTGTTTTGTAGTCTTTAACTTCATCAAATTCAACATAACTAAGAGCAGATGTAATCAATCATCATGATGTTATGATTCTTCTTTTCAGCAATATCTTCAACTGATAATGTTCTAGTGGGAGTCTTATATTTAGCATCAAATAGTTGCCAGATGTAACCTCATAAGTCCTTGTCATGCTACAAAATTGTCTCTATTTAGCTTGGGAATCTCTCTTATGTAAGACATCCTGATCTTTAGCTTAGGTCCTTGAAACCTTCTCTACAAGAAGCCAAAAGATTTGATATCAATTGTTGGAAATATAAGAGGAGTAAATGAGAGGGGAGGGGTGAATTGGTTACCACTAAAATAAACTCTGATAACTAAATATTGATGATGCTTGACAAACATACATAAAATGTTGTAACTTAGAAAATAATGAATATGCTCGGTGAATACTTAACATGAAAATCTTAGATGTTATCTGTGATTACCATTATCTTAACTTAGATGCAAACACATAAAAGAAAATAGCATGAACACATTTTGACACCAGGATTTAACGTGGAAACCAAATTTGGGAAAAAACCATCAATTGCAACTAGTTACTATTTTCACTCTTCTGAAGTGAGCCTTATTAGGAACTAACCCTATTAAAGGTTACAAAACACACTGTTAGGTGTGACCCTATTAGAGGATTTAATCACCTTGTTAGAGGTCTTTAGAAAATTCTACAAAACTACCACCTTGCTAGAGGTTTTAGAAATAGTTGTTAAGCCAACTCTGTTAAGAGATTTAGATCACTGCTACAATGGTTAGAGAGTAACAATGAGATTACCTGATTTGAATGCAACTAAATTGTTGATTACAAATCTTGATTCTAGCTTTACTTGATCCTTCCTAATTGAATATATCTTTTCTACTCCATAATTATATTCTTTTTATCCTTCTAATTCACTACATTACTACATCATTATATCTTCAAAAATTATCCATGCATTCACATTCTTACACACTTTCAAATTCATGGCTTGACCTTATACTTATATCATTCATATCGTCAAGTCAAATCATATACAACTTAGAATAACTAATATTCATCACCTTAGTTGGCTAAAACTAATAGATTAATCAATTAAGCTTAATATGCCAAAACAAGAAAATCCTTTGTTAGTTGACCCAGCTCAGTAGACACTAACTCAAAAATAATTTCTTGTGTTAACCAATAGAAGCTTAGTTAACACTTCAAACTCGCAAAGATTCTTTGGTAATTGAGTGAGCTCAATTAACAATAGTTCCATCCAACATTTTCTTCATTAACCGAGTGAGCTCAGTTAACACTCATCTTTTGTAGACTTTCCTTCGACACCTGAGTGAACTTGATAGACACTATCTGCTTAGCTTGGAAAACTCAGGAATTCTCGGTAGATATAGAAAACTGTCTTCACTACTCGAGTGAGCTTGGCATATACTAACTAATAATGATATGACATTTGTGTAACATCAAAGACAATACACAATTAATCAATTATATCCAACAATACCCTACCTCAAGATCAAAAAAGATACAAATCCTTGAGTCCTTCACATAAAGCTTTCCATCTAAACTAGCCATATCAACCTTCTTCATCCACAAGTCCCAAGTCTTTTGGAAGAAATTTGGATGATCATCTTAAGAACAAACACATGAATCCTTTTTAAAATAATCACTATGTCTCCTCTAGTTGACATGTGAATGCTAAGAAAGAAAATGCACAAAAGAGACCACAAAGGTCCACTATTGAAAAACCAAAGAAAATATGGGTTCCTAAATCCATTATGGAATAAATACAATCTAAAGCATTCAAAAGTGAAAAATCTAAAGTTGTATGGATTCCCAAGTCTCTTTTGAAGGACTTGAATATTGAAAAAAAATCAAAGTTGACATTCAAGCTTCCAAAGGCTTCCACTCCATCTTCTTCCAAAAATATTCCTAAAATGGTTTCCATCTTACTCTAAAAATATTTGACTCCCTTATACATCTAAACATCAAGTTATCTCATCCATATCTACTCAATCATTCCACTACCCATGTGTGTCTTTGTTCATCTTTCCCACTTTTGCACCTACCCTTCTATAATATTTTGAATCCTACACTTCCATGTTATCTATCATCCATCTATCCATCAAAATCCTACAACCTTATCCTCCATCTACCTCTATTTTTCCTACAATCCCCATTCCATTACCCTATCTACATCTTTGAGCATACATTTCAATGGTCTTGGCTTATCATGACTTATCTTTCCTATAAGAGTGCTATCTACCTTGAAAATTTTTGAGTTATTTCTAAAAAATTCAAAAAAAAAAGTGCCTTGGTGAAAAGTTGGTAAGGCACCTTGGTAGCAAAAGTAGAAAAAAAGAAAAATTGTCCTATGACAAAAAAAACTACTTCTTGTGGCATCTTCGACAAGTGCCATGATGAAAATCTGGTAAACATGCATCATGTGTAATTCTTCTATCCATGCTACCCTATCATAATATTTCTTATCCCTCAAACATATTTACTCCCAAATCATTCACTCATAGCCTCCATAACAAGCTTTTCTATCCTATTCACTTGACCCTTTGGTCTTGATCAAAAGAAAAGGAATAAAAAAAATAACTTGGTTCTTAGAAACCTCTTGACATGTCCATTCTCTTGGAGAACTTACATTTCATGACATCATGTTAGTATCCTACATGCTACCTTCCATAACACCATAACCTTATATTGCTATATCATTTTCCCTAGCTTGGGTACTCTTGAGGAGTTAGTCCTTGAAGATCACTTTCACTTTCTTCATATTCCTTTCATATCCATCTCTGTGTATCCATTAGCTTGTTGCTCCATCATGTCCTATACCTTGCTCAACAATGGAAAAAAATGATGTGATCTTGCTTGAGAACTAGTGATTTCTAAATGTTTCTTAAAACTCCAAACAAATCAGATATGATGCTAAGAAAATACTAAAAAATGAAAAATGTCCTAAAAAAATCATTATCCTAGTGAAAACTTGGCAATAGCCACCTTGATAATACCAAAAAAATCTAAAACTTAAAAAAATCCAAAAATTGCTCAACATTCCTGTACAACTAAATTTTTTCTTTCCTTCTTTGAGTGTTTTTCTCTCTACAAGTTGTAGGCTTTAGTTTTCTATCTTCACTTATGCATAAGCTGTCAGTTAACTTCAAAACACTTCTTATACCTACATGGATTGAAACTAGTCATAAGTCTAGGGGAAAACCTACCTATGCTAGAAATAAATGTCCTATACTTTCAAAAAGTCTCTCTTGCATTAGTCACCAGTTGTTCTAACTGAGTCTTTCTATTGTCACACTACTACCATGAGATTCCTTTAGTGTTATAAGAAACTCTCTCTTACTTCTGTCACCAATTGTTCTAACTGTGTCTATTTGTTGTTGCTTTACTACTACAAAGATTCCTCACACTCACACTAGGACTTTCAAACATGACATCAATCCACATATACCAAACTTGAACAAAAAACTAAAACTATTTGAGCTATGCTGAGCTTTACTTCTGAAAACTACCAAAAAATCTATATATCAACAAAATAAAAAAGAAAATTCAAAAATTCCAAAAATTCCAAAAATATCCATATATCGATAACCTCTAAAAAAACATTTGCAAAATTTCTAAAAATTCTAAACATTCATATTAAATTAGATCATCACATGAGGTGACACACATTCAATGTTTGGAAAACAAAAAAAAATGTGCTTTATTAATGAGCATCTAAAGTATTATTTAAAAACACACAAAGCCAAAACACAAAACAAATGCTCATTGAGATCCTCCTTGTGGAGGTTGGATATTCAAATTTCCTATAGGGGGCATTCCCACTTGTGTAGTCCTAGATGATGAAGCTTCTGGCATTAATCTTACACCTTCCCAAATGGTATCCATCAGAATCGAGATATGACCATATCACAATAGATTATTCAACTATGCTATAAACATCCTATCTAAGAAGGATACTCCTCTCCTATGCTTTGGGGGGACTGCCTAATGATACAATCCCATGTAGTATGCCACCTCCCATGCATGTTTCTCTAACCGCTCTCAAACTTCATTCATATCTTCTCATAGTCTTGTTGCCCCAAGTAGTGTTATTATCTATTGATTGATGTCTCATTCTACCTTATATGTATTCATAGTCATTTTCTAAGAGTCCCTCTCATACATCTAATTCATGAAGTGGGTGATCCTTGCATTAGCGGCATTCAGTTGATCTTAAGACTAGTACGCTATATCATTAGTATTTTCCATAGTTTCTCTAAATGCTTCCACTTGAGCTCATAATAACACTACCTCATTGTGATTTTGTTCCACCAATGCTTTTTCTATAGCTAGAGATGCCTTTTCAATCTCTTCTCGTGCTCATTCTACTGCCAGCATTGTTTCTACCCATTTTGCCTCCTTACGTGCTCCATCTTCTCGAGCTCTCTTGATCAACCCTTGAAAGAAATATGCATCTTTCTATAGTTTATTAGTTCTCTTTGTCTCCACCTCCAATGCTTTCTTCAGCTCCATTTCTATCACCACAACTACATCATGAACTAGTTGTGGGACAACACAAGGCTACATTTTTTTGAAGGGACAAAATGAAGATGTGATAGGATCAGTTGTCTCCTATGTTGATAAGTCAATTGTTCCCCCCAAGATGTTCTTTCCACACTAAAATGGTGATGTCACTAGTTGCACCATAGTTCCTTTCTCTATGAGTAGATTAGCCTCTTCCATAGGCATTTGATCTTCTTTCTAGCTATTAGTAAAGAAGACATACACGTTGCTATCTTCTAGTTGCATCCCGTCACCTGGAGATTCAGTCTCCTCCACTTTCTCATTTTCCCCTACGATTTTCATCACACTTTCAGCTAATATCTACAACAAGGTAGGATCCTCCTCAT
Organism: Cupressus sempervirens; assembly: GCA_028749045.1. Lineage (NCBI taxonomy): Eukaryota > Viridiplantae > Streptophyta > Pinopsida > Cupressales > Cupressaceae > Cupressus > Cupressus sempervirens. The sequence continues at coordinate 166,572,084 of CM053792.1, read as the reverse complement.
TTTCTTATTTTGGTTCCTAGGACAAAGCACCTTCACTTGCCTTTGCGGCTTCCCATTCACAATGATGCACATTTTGATGAGAGGATGTTCTACTTGCTTCTGATTGGCTATGCTTTTCTCTTCTATGTCTTCTCCACTGAGCTTCGTCTTCCATACTATCACTATCATCATTCACCCATCCTCCAAGCTCTACTTCTCCCATATCACACTTTTATTGCAATTTTTCTTGTGATCCTACCATGGCTACTTTGTTCATAGATACAATTATCTTCTCACCAATTTTTGGTGTCTTTCAATGCTTTCAACACACTATGAATCAACTCACTGAGACTTGCTCACTTATTTATGGACAAGTCATATATTTTCCTACTATGCATCATAATTTCAAACAAATATATTTTAAAATAGGTAAGGTACACCACATCACATAATCGACAACTTTATCTTGCCAGCACATCAAACATAATGCCTTTTGACAATTTCACTATTGTTTTTTCCAAAAGATGCTTCCCATGTGCACTCATCCATGTCCTTCAAACCAACACACTTTGACAAACACATCACATGCAACGCAATTTTTAAGATTCTTTACAATAATGATTTATCCAATCTTTACTTGGTCAAATCCTATGTGCATTCAAAAATCTTATCACAATAGACAAACTTTCAACTATTTACAATGGCTTTGTTATCTACACTTGCCAATAAACACACATTGTTCTATCATTGGCTTTATTTTATGCATGACAACAAATTTAATATTTTTGTACATAATTTTTCTTCAAAAAAAGGCACACACAAATATTACATGATGTTTACTCTTTTTTCATGCATGATTTTTCTAGCAACTCGATGATGTCTAAGGCTAGAGAAGCCAGGACAAAAAACATGAACTTTTTCTATATTTTTTGACTATGGCATTTACTTTACTATGGCCATTTTTTAATTATTGTACATTTTATAGTTATTATAAATAATTTTCTTTTCATGTACATATTGGCTCAGAATGATAAAGTATTCATATTGCCATGGTTGAACTAGTGGTGATTGTACTATATCATTTTTTTTATACCGCTCAATGATGAAAATTAAACTATACTGATACAGTGACTAAGTCTTAGGATTGCATTTAGTTTAGGTTTGCATTGCTCAATGATGAAAATTCTACCATATTGATTCAGTGACTAAGTCTTAGGATTGCATTCAGTTTAGGTTTACAATTCATCTTAGCTTTGCACTACAACATGGCTCCCAAAGCTCTTTGACTAGCCTTTGACAACACAAGGGGTAGATTATTCAATATAAATTTCATTTCATCATCCCCTCATCAATTTGATCATCATGAGTCCATTTTTAGGATCAAAATCAAAATATGATATTCTTTGACTTTGAGACAATCATTGTCAAACTTGTTCAAACCTAGTCATATGCACCCTCACATCACTTTGAATGGACTCTACACTTTCTACAATCTATTTTGATTTGTTCTACATTCTTTTGAATCACTCATCATATCTACCTTTTCACATCTATTACTCTATATCACTTTTTTTAAAGTAATCTTTTGATTTACTCCCAAGGGGGTAGGATGATTACATAATTGAATCTTACTTCAAAATTCTATTTCAAATCTTGCTTCAAAATATTTCTTCAACATTTTCTTCAAAATTCTTCATTCAAATCTTGCTTCAAAATCTTTTAATCAAACCTTTCTTCAACATTTTCTTGAAAATTATATTTCAAAATTCTACTCCAAATTTTGCTTCTTCAATCATTTCTTTCTTCCTTCTTCAAATCTTACTTCAATCTGTCAATCGAATCTAAACTCATAATATTCGTTGCTAGGGGCACCTCTGCTCTCTGTATCTCACACCATCTGTTATCTATCCTATCAATCAATCTATTAACTAACTTTTTGTCAGTTATTTGAATCTATCTTATGACAACTCAAATCATAGCTCAATGGACAAGTATCGGGGCATTCTAACCCTGACTCTTGAGGATTAAACCTTGTTATGGGGATAATCCTATAACTCATGATAGGTCTTGTCATCTATTTTAGGACCGATATTGGGGCATTCTAATCTTGACTCCAAAAGAAGTCTTAAAAATCTTATCAATTGGTCTTCATACAATCAAAATTGAAATCGATCTCAATTCTCATTCTACACTTCAATTCAAACTATTGTTTGAATCAATGCACAACTCACACATCAATTCAAAGAGGGGCATATGTAATCACCCAAAATTGGTCAATCCTTTAAATGCAAAATTATATCTCATGGTGACGGTTCAAATTGAATTAATTGAATCAAAGAATAAAATGAATTAATTCAAATCAACTATTATAACCCATTTGAGAAATACACATGAATATTCATTTTAAATAAATTAAAAATTAACATTTATCTCCAAAAATGAATATTTTATTCATAATGGATGAAAATTAATATTTTATTCATAATGGATGGAAATTAATATTTTATTCATAATGGATGGAAATTCATATTTTATTCATAATGGATGGAAATTCATATTTTATTCATAATGGATGGAAATTCATATTTTATTCATAATGGGTGGATAATCATATTTTATTCAAGGTGGATTCATAAAACATTATTCTATTCAAAATGCTCATTATTTTAATCAAAATGGGTTCTCCATTTTGAATAAAATAATCCAAAAGGGACCTTTCTTTATGAATTTTTAATTCAAAGTGGATTCCCTTAAAATTATTTTTAATTCATTTTTACCTTCACCATGGTAAATTCTCAATTCTGCCCAAAGCCCTTTGGAAAATCTATAATTACAAGGCATTTTAATAGTTAAGGGAGGCAATTTTAGAGTAAAGAAATTATGTCAAATTAAGCATTCTATCTTTCAATTCTAATTCATTCATTTCTATTATAATTCAATTCTAGCTTAATTTCTTTGTTTCTTAGCTTGATTGTACTCTATGCTAGCTTAATTTCAATTCTAAGTTTGAATCTTGCATTCATGATAGCTTGAAGCTCTCATTCTAGGGGTCTTATTGTCACTAATTTGGTCTTAATTCTAAGAGTAATTAATTCCATTTACATATTGATTCCTTAGTTAGAGAGTAATAAGAAGCTTTCATAGGTTTTATGCTTAATTTTGATATATATCATATGCTAACCCTATGATCTAATGTCTTATTGAAGTATGTTGGTTTTGCAGATACATGATCCATATTTCACACACACACACCCACCACATAGAACTTCAGAGGAAATAGCCCCCCCCTCAACTCCAAAGAGAGTGAGGACATAAACAATTGTGGTGGGTACACGGAGGAGGAGATTGAAGAAGAAACATACTCCATCCTCATGGGTTCCAAAGACCATCCTAGAAGATGAGGATGAAGAAGAAGGGGAATAAATAGATTTTGTCCCCTTGAACCAAAGAACCCACTTGGCCAAAGCTATAGAGGAAGAGAGGACAAGAAGCTCTACATAAACACATCCATCTACTCCAAGAGATCCTATCCAAATATCAACTTTAGAGGATGAACAATAAAAGTGCATAGAAAAGATGGAGCATGAAGGAACTGATTTCTTTGACCTCTTGGATTTTGAATTTATGCCAATGGGCATTGAGATGGTGGGAGAGAATATTAGAGATACTCCCACAAGTGAGCCATTAGGAGAGGATTGGAATCATGCAAGGACCTCTAGGAATTCCACCACCACTATTATAGGATGTGGTAATTTTAGATAAATGGTTAGTAACTCCACTTCATTTGTTGTATAAGAAGAATAACAACAACAAAAAATTGAGGAAGGAGAATTCTAAAAGCTTCACATTGATGAAGTATTTAAGGAGGGACAAATACTGGAAGAAACTTAGCAAAATCCTCCAAATATAGAGGCTAGGTCCTTAGCCCAATAAAGAATAGAAACTCCTTCTAAAGATCTTCCTTGACATGAGAAGACTCCAGAGAGAAGTGATAAGGGAAAGGAGCTTGTTGCACAACCAACCTCTTTAGCTATGTATATGTCACTTATGGAGACCACACCATCATGGCTGAAGGGGGAGGTTATGTTTTCATAGAAAAGGTAGTTGGAGCTGATAGTAGAGGAAGGAATGAAGGAATTGATTAAAGTGATAAAGAATCTTGAGCCACCTAAGGGTGATGCAAGAACACTAGCCTTCATAATGAAGAACTAAGATTGAGATCTTATTGTACATATCGCCATTCCTCCTCCTCATGCTAACACTGAAGAATTGACTCCAAAGAATTACCAAATCAAGGAGGTTGTGTTGGGAAAGCCCATGGTGGACATGGCCAAAGTAATGATCACCATAGGCAGGAAAGAGGTGTCCCAATATAGGTTGAGACTGAATTGATAACACTGTGAAAGCAAAATGAGCTACTTAGAGGCTACCTAAATGAAGTAGTGGGACCTATTGACCTGGAGAATATAGAGGTCTCTCTTGGAGGGGCACTAGGAAGAAAAGGGGGAAGAACATAGTTGGATTCATTTTTGGAGGCACGTTAGCAATGGCAAGACAATTTGGAAGCGAGAGGAGTGCAAATAATATAGGGAAATTTGAACCTATTGCACAACATCCAATCAAATGCTAACAAGTTGGTTTCCATAGTAAACCAATATTTTGGGATGGTGTATGAAGCACATACCTAGGCCAAGGACTTAGAGGCATTAAGATCAATAAAGGGTTAGAGGTATTGGATGCTTATTGAGGTATATGATGCAAAGGAGCTTGATAAGCTTGATGATTGGATTGAAAAGATATCAACGAGAAATAAAGTAATGGAGGGATTGCATGAGCAGATCTAATAAATTAAAGACAAATCTCAAGAAAATTTTTTGGAAATGGAAAGATAATATAATGTTGCTAGCCTAGAGATTTTTGGAGATGAGTTTAAGACCAACATTGAGGATTTTGTGGTGGCTCATATAGAAGTTAGTAATTAATGGCACATAGTGAAGAATAAGTATGAGGCTTTGGATTTATAGGAATCTACTCAAGTTTAGAGATGGTAGAGAAATTCAAGAATAAACATCCATGCATCATTTTTTTCTAAAGGCGAAGAAAACTCAGATGTTGTAAAATTGGTTTTGACACTTAGAAATTTTTTGGATTTTTGAAGCCTACCACCAATGTACACAGGTGCGCTTTTTATAGAGGTGCACCGACATTTTTGAAGAAGATACAATGCATCAAAAGTTAACTGCTAGTTTCTATTTTAGAGCATTCCATGCACCACAAATTCATTTTGACTACAGTTTAATTCTTAGAAACATCTAAAGAAGGCCAAGCTTCCATTTTTAGAGATCCCAAAGACTTCCAAATCATCTCAAAACTTCCTTCTTCTTATCTTCTTATTCTTTTATTATTTCATGTTATGTAAAGGCTCATGCACCCGTTAATGGATATAAACAAGGGTGGAGACCTACTTAGTACCATTTAGAGAGTCATTTTGTATACTATTAGCTTTGTTTTATTAGTTTTTTAGCATAAGTTTTCATTTAAAGAGCTCTCACTCCCAACTCAAATGGAGGAAGTGATTTCTTATAAATACATGGATGTAATATGTACAACAAGTCATTATTTTGATGCAATAAAATATGCTATTGGTGCTCTCATTCTAAGTGTAGTAAATTTTTCCATAGTGTGTTATTTTTTGTGAATGCATGTTCATGAATTATAATGGAGCCAATGGTTTTATTGTATTGTTATGATTGTGTGATCTTTTAATTTTGGTGTTTGTCTTATGTTAACAAATTCTATTATTGTGACAAATTGGAGAAATGATCATCTTTGTTCTTGCATAGTGTCTTTTCTCAAATGAGCACACTCTCTATGGCCACGTGATTTGATCAAATGTGAAACATCTTTCAATTTAAATTGAGTTCCCATCAATGATTGCATCAGTGGAGTTGAGAAAGAATTAATCCTAATTTCATTTCTTTCCTACTCAATCCTTTTGATAATTTAATTTGTAGATGTGTTGTTACTTTGGCTTATGCCCATTAGGAATTTCCCTTTCAATTATTATTTTTAATCTCTCATTACTCTATCTTTGTATTTTCATTTTAAACACTTGGTTAAAATAGGAATTCATATAGTTGCCTCGATAAATTGCATTCATCATAAAATCAAAAATACAAATATATATATATATATATATATATATATATATATATATATATATATATATATATATATATATATATATATATATATATATATATATATATATATATATATATATATATATATATATATATATATATATATATATATATATATATATATATATCTTTTGCAGTTATATTTCAGATAGCAACATATTGTCCAAGATTGGTTTGAACCAGGCAAAGCCTCCTCATGAACATACACATTTATCTTCAATTGAGCGAACCTAGTAGGTTGCAAAACCCACCCACAACCTTGGATTTGGTCCTCGATCTTTTTTTCAAGAGAGGGGTTTGGAAGGATCCTTGTCATTCAACATCATGCAAAATGATAGCTCACTAGAAGTGGTGCTAGAAGGAGGGCCTAAAACCATTCAGATAAAAAAAATAAGTTATTGTTTGAAAATTTTACAATTTTTGGACATTCAAAAAAAAATTGTCTGTCAATGTTAGAAGGTGCACAAGTGTACAAGTACTCAAGTGCTCTTTTTGAGGAGGTACTCTTTGTATAGGTGCACTTCCTAGAGGTGGCCTTTTTGAGAATTGAGGCTAACTAGAAGATCCTAATCCATCATCTCCATTTTAGTGAGCTTTACAATTTTCACCTAGTGGACATGAGTTCTTAGAACTTAGTCATTTTTGCAAGCCTCACAGTGATAAGGGGATACCCAAAATTCTTCCACTTCCATTCCAAATTTCATCATCTTTAGTTCATCCTTATCATTCCATCCAATCCTCCACCAATGACATTCTTTGCAAACATGGTAGATTCATCAATCAACTTGCAAGGTGCACTCAATCACCTTCCCAAGAATCCTGAGAAATTTTGCCCAAGGTTTATCTACGGAGAGACACAAAAACTAAGGATTGTATCAAGGTCTTCAAAGAAATATGCAATTGAAAATAGATTCAACAAGAGAATGTGGTCCTCATTTATTCCCATACACATTGGGAGAAGTTTCCTTCAATTGGTATGTGAATTTACCACTCAAATGTATCCAAAATTGGGTGGCCTTTGAAAAATTATTCCTAGATAAACTCAAAACATTCATCAACTTGATTGTGATACATCATTAGTTCATATCAATCAAGAGGGGCCTAGTAGAGACCATTTCACATTTTAATCATCACTTTCATATGGCATACTACAATTTGGAGACCCCCTACACCATACCAGTTGAAGTTGCAATCCAAATTTATCTTAATGCTACGAACCACCTCACTGCTATCTTCCTAAGGAGATTGCTTGCTGCACACATTGATACATTGGATAAATTATTTGAAGAAGCGATTATATTTTCTAAGCAAGCCAATCCTAATAGAGGAGGATTGATGGTTCTAGCTCAATCTAATACAATAGTACCAACATATGATGTTGGAGTGCAAGTGATGCCTAGTCAATTCATTCCAATGACTCCAATTCCACTACAATAGGCACTAGTTGTACCAGTTCCAACCATAACCTACCTAGGATATGAACTTCTAAAAGTTTCTTTATTTGAGAAAAAGGAAACAACATCTATTGAAGCAGAGAATAATGTTACAACTAAGATTAGCCAAATGAAGAAGAATATATCTTAGACTACCAACAAGCTAACCCATTTGAGGTTGTCACAAGGGAAGAATAACAACTTTCAAAGAATGAATGCAAGTACTTACAACAACAGCAACTATGGTTAGAATTACAAAAATAATTTTAATGGAAATAAGAATGCAAGGAATAATCTTAGTCCTCTAGATCGCAATAATGATTTCCAAAGATAAAATCGACAATGGAATACCCATTAAAATAATTGAAGTGTCCTTTCAAACAATAAGGACAATGCTCAATTTGTAGACATCAATCAATTTGACACCAATAAAACATGCCTAATGATGGCAGCTCATATTTCAATGGAAATAAAGAAGTGAACCAGAATTTACAAGGTAATAACAATGAGCCCCCTATGCAGTTCAATGCTATGCTATTAGGATCTTATGATTCTCCACAAAATCTTGAAATGGAAGAAAAAGTCAATGAATAATTTAGTTTTCCATTCAATCAAGAATGAGATCCTCAACCATAAGAGATGTTTTCTTTTCAAAATGACAATAGAAATACTTACAAATTGTGGAATTGAAAGGAACCCATGACTAATGGAATTCTTCTCAGATAACAACCAACGCCTCTAGGTTCAAGGGAAAATAATAATCTAGTGCCTATGAGAGCACCCTATGTTGGGTAAAAAAATCAAAACTAAGGAAATATAATTATGATACTAAAGAATCCTGCTTGGTCAATTGAAAAATATAGTATAGTAGAAGATTTTATTTTTTAAAGGCCAATATATCCTTGTTTGATATGCTATAGAGTTTCCCTAGTTAGAGGGAAGCATTGCTGAAGACTCTTGATCATACAAAGGCAATGCCTAGTGTAGGCCATCAGAAGACAACATAGTAGCAAGTTAATACTTCTAAGGTGATGCTACGATGTATAAAGATAAGGCTAAAGTGTCCCCTTTCTTTCTTAGTCTTAGAATTTTTGATAAAAACCTCCATAATTGTCTTACAAATTTAAGAGCTTCCTATAATGTCATGCCACTTTCAATAGCTCAAAGGTTGGGAGCCACCCCTCAACATATGAATCAGATAGTGAGTTGGCTTGATAAAATGAAAGTAAAAGTTATCGAGGTACTGAAAGATGTTTAAATACAATTAACTATAGACCCCAGAATTCAAGATATCATAGATATACATGTGGTGTAAATTTTGGAAACATATGGCTTGCTATCAAGTAGAGAATGGGCCTGATGTTTAAGAGGATGGTTGTCGACTAATTTTATCCAACTATGGTTACCTTGGAATGGGTTGAATAATCAGATCAAGATAGATGTTGAGCCAAAGGTAAAGACAATGATCACATAATACAATGCCTCAAATGAAGTAACATTTCTTCAATTAGACTTAGATTCTTACAAGGTGATGGCTCTTGACATAGCTCCAGTTAAAAGAAAAGACAATTTGAATAGAGAATCCATGAACCCTATCCCAAAAGAAGACATTGTGAATCAGTTCATAGACAACATGGTTGCAAATTTGCAAAGCTTAGGCGAAGAAGTGGACCCAAATGTTTTGTTCCTTCTAGGATTGTTCAAGTTACATAAAGTAAGTCATTCAAAATTTGAGTGCTCACATTGCCAAGAGGTGATTTCTTGGGTATTGACTCAGATAATGCACTTGAAAAATGGTTAAACTCCAAGTAAGATACAAAAGGAAGCTTTAAGTTCCACATGCATATCTGAAGTCATGGAGAATGAAGAAGAGGAAAAGGAAGATCTTAATGTGTCATATAGTGACACCTCTTTAGATGGTGGGGCTTTGTCTTCTCCTCCACTAAGGATGATTAAAGTCTTGAGGAGAAGATATTTTGTAAAAGGTCAAGGCTAGACCTCGATAGTTGTTCATCCTAAGACACAAATTGGTAAAATCATAGAATTGATTGGGGAGATTCAAGATCAAAAAGAGAAATGGATAATCCCCATATCAAAGGTAAACAATGGTAGCTCACCAAGTCCACCATGTGAAAAATTGCAGTGGATCTCAAAGAAACAATCCTTTAAAGTTCAAGTGAAAGAAAAACTTTTAACAAATAAACACAAGATAAGAAAGCTGAAAGATCAACCAATTTGGACACTCAAGTTTGAGGGCTCTAAATGAAAATTAGGAGTTAGTGTAGGTATTGAACTAATTAATCCAAAAGGTAGGTCATTTTATGTTGCATGTTGCTTACAATTTATATGTACTAACGATGTTGCAGAATATGAAGCCTTAATCCATGGACTTATCTTTGCATTAGAGAAGAATGTCGAAGCTCTCATAATTGAAGGAGATTCTCAATTGGTGATTAGATAGGTTAGATCAATCTACTCTTGCAATAATAGAAGACTACTTACTTACCAACAAAAGAATTTGGGACCAAATGGAATATTTTGAGACCCTAAACATAAAGTTTGTTCCAAGAAGGAGAAATATGGTCGTTGATGCCCTTGCAATTTTAGCTAGCATATTACAGCCCATTGAAAGAACAAAACTTAAAAGGTTTTTGGTTGAAGTGGTGGCTGCCTCATCTATTCAATATAACATTAGTAACTTCCAAGTCTTCTAAGATGACCAACATTATCTCAATTTCATTATGTGCAATAGTCTTTTCAAAGGATAGGAGATTGATGATACTCCTAATGGTAAACCTGAGGATGATGAACTAGAAGATGAAGATGGGATTATAAATTTGAAGACTAATACTATTCCTAATGGATAGTAGAGTTGGAATGTATCTTCACCAAGATGAATCAATACGTAGTAAAAGAACTATTGAAGAAAAGGGGAATGAAGAATGAGATTCATATAATCTAGGCACGGAAGAAGAATGAAAAGGTATGTAATCCCCATGAATGAGAAAGTATGCTTCAATTACGTACATAATACAAATATGTCATAGAATGGAATTAAAAAGAGCTCAAGATGTATGATCCTAAAATTATTGCTCACAACATTTTGTTAAAGCCTAATGCTAAACCTTTTCATCAAAGATAGAGATCGGTTAACCCCATTATCAAACTATTAATAATGAAAGAGGTCTAGAAGTTGATTGATGCTAAGATTATCTTTCCAATCCAACATTCTACATGGGTTGCTAACTTGGTTCCAGTGAGGAAAAAGAAGAGAGAAATTTGCCTTTGCATGGATTTTTACAATTTGAACCTAACATCTTAGAAAGATAACTACCATTTTCCCTCATTAGATGAGGTACTACAAAATGTAGATGGGTCTAAAATGATGTCCTTACTAGATGCATATTCAAGATACAACGAGGTGATGGTAGATGAGAAAGACAAGTTAAAGACTACATTTACAACAAAATGGGGAACTTTTGCATATAGAAGAATTCCTTTTGGATTAATCAATGTAGAAGCCACATTCCAAAGAGCGATGGATGAAGCATTCAAAGGTTTGATAAATAAATGTATAGTTATCTATATGGATGATCTAACTATCTTTTCAAAAGATCGGAGTACTCATATTGCTGGTTTGAGACAAGTTTTCAACAAATGTTGAAGATATGGCATGTCTCTTAATCGTAAGAAGTGTTCATTTGGGGCTACCAAAGGAAATATTTTGGGTCACATTATTTATGCTTTGGGATATTCATTCATCCTAAAAGAGTAGAAGCTATTCTAAAGTTGTCACCTCCTCATAGTCACAAAGTGATTAAATCTTTCTTTGGGAAGATTAACTTTGTGAGAAAGTTCATCAGTGGGTTCATTGAAATAGTTCATCCCCTCAATGACTTGTTGAAGAAAAGAGAAAAGAAAGAATGAGTTCTTCAGATAAATAAATTTTTTGAAGACATAAAAGTAGCTATCTCCATGACTCTAGTACTTGTAAGTCCTAATTATGAGTTTCCTTTCAAAATCTATTTGTTTTCCTTAGAACACTCATGTGTCAAGATTCTCACTCAAAAGAAAGACAAAGAAGATGAGAGATCTATCACATTTATTATTTGTATGCTAACGAATTTCGAATTAAACTATTACAATCTTGAGAAAAAATCTTTCGCCCTAATAAAGCCAATCAAGAAATTTCATCATTACATACTCAGGAGTAAGGTATATGTTATTTTGTTGAATCCTCTAGTCAAATAATTACTGATGTAGAATGAATTAAACAAAAGAAGAGGAAAATGGATGGCCATATTAGAAGAGTTTGATTTGGAAATTTAACCAATAAATCTAGTTAGAGGACAAGGGATGACTAAGATGATAGTTGACAATGAGATCAATACTGATAATTAGATCAGATTTGATGATGAAACCAAGACTAACAATGAACAAAGGATCATAATGTCTCAAGTGCACATTTACAATGGAATAATCATAGATTTTTGGTATCAAGATATTGTATACTACCTCTTATAGAATTGATACCCTAACCAGATGAATAGTTCCCAACACAAAGGACTCAAGATGAAATGTGAATCCTATATGCTTCAAGATAGGAAACTTGATAAAAGAAACTACAAGGGAATTTATTTGAAGTGTTTGGGATGTGAAGAAGAAAAAGAGGTATTGGAATAGTATCATGATAAGTAGGGGCACAAGACATGGATTAGCAGAGGCCATGACCCATATGATTTTGAGATCAAGTTATTTTTGGCCTATAATTTTGAAGGACACATTTGAACATGTATGCTCTTGCCAGACTTGTCAAACAAGTCCTAATAGGGAAAGACATCTAACTAGGCCAATACAACTAGTATTTGAGGTACACCCTTTTGCCAAGTGGGGAATGGACTTTATTGGACTAGTAAACTCACCATCATACACAAGACATATGTTTGTGCTCATAGTTATAGACTATTGCACACACTGGACTGAAGCTTAAACTTTTTGAAATTTCATAGCAAAAGTGGTTATTGATTTCTTGGAAGAGCACATTGTTACTAGGTTTGGAATTTTATTCTTCCTGGTATGCGATAATGGGTCATATTTTGCATCAATTTTCCTTATTCAATGGGCATTGCACAATCAAGTTATTATCAAGTTCTCATCTAATTATTGTCCTGAAGGGGACAATGTGGCCGAGTCCACCAATAAGAACTTTATTACAGTGATAAATCACTTGCTCAAAAAGAACCCAAAAGATTGGCACACTCAACTAAAATATACATTATGGACAAACAGAGCCAGGATTAAGAACACTTTGGGAATCTCCCCATATCTACTCATCTATGGATAGGAACCAATATTCCCACTGAATCTTAGGATTCTAGTGTTGAAATTCATGAGAGGGTATGTTGAGCATGATGATAGAGTCTAGATCAGATTGATGAATCTCTTGGAATTGGATTAGAAAAGGACAATAGCTTTAGAGCACATGTCAAAACATCAGGCTATCATAAAACGTTGGTTCAACAAGTGAGCCATAATCAAATCTTTCAAAATCTCAGACCTTGTTCTCTTATGGGATAAGGCAAAAGAAAAACTAGGCATTCACACCAAGTTTCAACACTTGTGGACTAGGCCTTATAAGATTGTGTAGATTTTGGGAGAAAATACTTTTAGGCTAAGTTATCTACAAGGAGAATTGGTCCCATTGTCAATCAATGGCTAGTTTCTAAAACGTTATTTCGAAGCCTAAAAATGGAAAAAAATTCAAAATAAATAATTTATTTATTTTTTAAATTAATTTATGCAAGTGTGTTTACTTTATGCAAGTGTGTTTATTTTCTACAAGTGTGTTTTCTTTAAAGTTGTGTCTATCTTCTCTTGTTTGTCTGAGGGTTAGCTACAATGAAGACTCTTTCTTGATGCATTCAATAGATCACTCCATTTGGTTTTGACTTTAGGGAAGAGGTATTTCTTTGTTAAAGCATTTAGATGATTTTGTTTCTTCTACCAACTAAAAATAGGTGTTGCTTGTTGTTATATAGGACTTCCAATCTTAAAATCAAAATCAAAAATTGATAGATCTCGACACTTTACAAATTTAATAATTTATTATCTTGGTGATTTTCAAATGTAGGTTGATAGTACCAAGGGATGATTTAAAACTTGTTGGTTCAGACAAAGGGTCTCTTTAACAAACTACTAAGATCACTATTTGGCATGAGAGTTTCCCAAAAGTTCATTAAAAGAGGAACGTAAGAGTTATCAAACTAAAAAAAAAATTTGGAAAACAACACCAATGCCTTGGCCACATAGTCTAAGTATGGTTAGGGTAGACAAGAAAGAAAAATAATTACAAGAGGTGTTAAATCTAAAGATTCTAGATGATTCTAAAAGGTAATTAGATAAAGTGATATGCTCTCCAAGATGGCTATCCTATTCTATACAAAATGCTTCAAAAAAGAATGAAATGGAAACATGTGAGCTTCATGAAGAAAATCAAAAGGGATTACAAAAGACTCAAAATAAAACAATTGGTAACTCAGCAAGAGCCCTCAAAAAGGATTCTCTCATCTGGAAAGATAATGATTGACAAATAGGTTTTATGAGGATTTTTGATGAATGGACCAGTGGAGCCAAATATTTTCTCCAAGTTTCTAGATACTCATGATAGACTACACCTTGAGATGTCAAAGTAAATAGATACACTAAGCACAAATTGAGCTCGAAGACTCGAGATTCTAAAGTTTTGACTCCCAAAGGACTTGAAAGCTTCTTGAAATATTCAAAATTTAGTTTCCACTTGACACATGTTAAAAGTATGCTTGGTGATAAAGAAATTGCTTTATCATTTTTCTCTTTTTTGGGGGCTATTTGTTGTGGTTTCATAATGCATGCCTCATTTTCACATAGAAAATGGGGACTCCCTAGTTTTAAATTTGCCTCTAGGGCTTCTAGTCTAGAGCCCCAATCATTTTTTACCCTCCCCTGGGTCTGGGTCAAATCCTATCCTCTAACTAGGAAGGTTCAGGTAGTTGGAGACTAAAGAAATCAAGTTTTGGACTTTATTAGTGCTTTAACTATGCACTTGCAATTATGCGCACTACACCCCCACTCTGGGGATGTGCACATCCACATGTGTGCACCCTTTGAGGGTGTGTACCTTTAGAGGTGTGCACAAGGAGCCACTTTGGGCCCTATATAAGGCCCAGAACCCCTCCCTTACATTTAGTTTTCTCTCACTCACTTGTTGCATTGCACCAGTACATATCTATCCTCTTTGCAAGTGTGTTGCTCTAGTCCCCTGCAAGCTAAATTGCTCTAGTCCCCTGCAAGCTAAAAATAACTAAGGTAAAACCCAACAAGTTACACACATGAGCACCCCTCAAAGGTGTGCATGTGTTCACCTCCACACTTAAAAACCCTAAAAAACATAAAACAAAAAAATCCTACGAAAACACACAAGGGACCTCCAAAGAGGTGCACACATGTGCACCCTTATGAGGTGTGCATGTGCACACCTCTACACAAAAGTAAGACTAAAGGCCCCCCATTTTACACTAGCCACTGTGCAATCATGCACATGCACATGTGCACTATTATGCAAATGTGCACTTAGCCATTTTTAGGGCTGATTAAGTGCACTAGTACACCTATAAGGGTGTGTTAGGTGTGCTAAAATGCAAAATAGGCTATTCTGGGGGGGACTTCATTTTTTTCAATTTTGATTGGTTTTCCACTCATTTTGATGATAGTCTAAGTTTTGCAAAGTTCATTTTTGCCTTCTAATATCCATAATACTAATGATTCCTCTTCCATGCAAATCAATGACATCATCGTCATCTTCCATGGTGGAGAAAATGGCACCAAAATCTGTTACTTTCAAGTATGAAGGAATGCCTAGGAAATCAAGATTCTAGGATGGGCATGTAGAGATCAAAGATACTGAGTTGGGTCACATTGACTAGAATACCTTTCTGACCATTTGCAACAAACCAAGGGTGAGGTCAGTGATGATACCCACACTAATCTAGTTTGGGCTCATAAATGTAGCATCACATCCCACTTCAATTCAATCGTCTAAACTAATAATGACATTGAGAGCATTATGTGATGGAGAAAAGGTAGTAAAAATTATCATATGAGAGATATTCTTGGACCTCCGACCCTAATACATTGAGAAAGAATTTCATCTTCTGAGGGCAAATCAGTACCTCCATATTTCATAGGATGGATCAAAGTGATGGTATAAAGCTATTGAGAAAGAGGTTAAAGAGCTAGTGTAGACCTCATTTTTTATTGACAGGGCACCTTTGGGCCAAAGAGTGGGCAAGGTGGATATGACTAGAGGGTATATGAAAGTCAATATTGGATACTCGATTATCCTCCTTAGCATATTTATGGGTCTTCCTATAGTGGGTAACTTTCAAACATGGATGGCTCATTTCATTGAAACCATCAGGACCACCAAAATGCCCATTCATTGGGCCACTATCCTAAGTGATAACTTGGATGAGAAGCTAGTTGTCATTAAAACTTATCCTCATTTCTACATGACATCATACATGGTGTACTTGCTAGTAGCTAGAACCACTAACTATCCAGGGTTGTGTAGAAAGGGAAGCATGCAAGATGCAAATGCTTTGCCCTATGTAGTATACCAAGAACTGGTGAAAAAGAAGCTCCCACT
Source organism: Cupressus sempervirens (assembly GCA_028749045.1). Lineage (NCBI taxonomy): Eukaryota > Viridiplantae > Streptophyta > Pinopsida > Cupressales > Cupressaceae > Cupressus > Cupressus sempervirens. The sequence continues at coordinate 166,555,786 of CM053792.1, read as the reverse complement.
ACAAAGTGTGGAATACAAGGTGGTTAATGATAGATTCATCTTCTCCATCACTAGATTCATTGAGGTTGATTATGAAAAAACAATGTCACTAGAGGTAGTAACCAAAATCATAGAGATAGGTTCCTACTACATTCAATTTAAGACTTTCACATATCTTTGGGTAGCTAGTACTCTTTTATGCCCAAGAAGCTCCCAAGATATCCTTCACACAGGCTAATCCTCATGGAGATAGCATGCTAATTCACTTCTTCTTATGACAAAGTGAGTAAACAACATAAGAAGACATGGGTCTAGCCAATTACAATTGGCACATTCAAGGTGAAGTGTAAACAAGACATTGCCACCTTTGACTCTAAATGGGATCAGTATCCCTTGGAAGAATACAACTCCCCTTGCCCATTCTTTGACAACATTGGGATGGTTCATCATTTGGTAGGGAAATAGTTTGTACATGTCGAGAAAAGATCATTGGATGAATACAATATATGACTATGATGTTCATATAAGGGAATATTGTAGGATGAGTCTATACCTAGCAGAAAATGTGCTAAAGATGAAGATTTCTCTCAAGGCTATGGAAAAGGATGTACCAAAAGTTATGGATTCTTTGTACAATAGAGACAAATCTATGATAGGCCAATCATGAATGCTTAGATTGGGTGAGAGAAAAATGATGATATAAATCACTAGGCCAGAAATGTGGTCAAGCTAACAAGTGAATGGATCTAGAAGTCATTTAGGATGGATTTAGTTCCTCAGGCCATACCTCCACAAGCCACAACTAGGCCTATCAAAGGTAAAGGTGAAAAGGTCATCATACCAACCTACCCCACTCAATCATAAGTAAGGCCAGAAATGGTACATCAATATGAGTAGGAACTTGAGTACTTTGAGGCTAATAAGGGAAAGAAGAGGAAGAAGGTACACCCTAGGGAAAAGAGACAAGTGACTAAGACCCAAGAAACACCAGCTCAATATGAGCAAGTTGAACCTCAAGCTGAGCAAGAAGAGCCAACAGATCAAGCTCCAGAGAAGGAACAAGTAGAACAATAGGAGGAACAAATAGAGGAATAAAGGGTCCCACTACCTAAACTTTAGAGGAAGAAGCCTCCCCCCTCAGCTCTAACAAGAGTGGGGATATAAACAATTGTGGTGGGTACACAAAGGAGGAAATTGAAGAAGAAAATTACTCCATCTCCACAAGTTCCAGAGACCATCTTGGAAGCCAAGGATGAAGAAGAAGGGGAACAAAGAGAGTTTTTCCCCTTGAGGCAAAGAACCTGCTTGGCTATAGCTGCAAAGGAAGAGAGCAAAAGAAACTCTACACAAACACCTCCATCTACTCCAAGAGACCCCATCCAAGTATCAACTTTAGAAGATGAACTAAAAAAGTGGATAGAAGAGATGGAGGGTGAAGGAACTGATATCTTCAACCTCTCAGATTTTGACTTTACGTCAGTGGGAACTGAGATGGTGGGAGATAAGATTAGAGATACTCCCATGAGTGAGCCATCAGGAGAGGATTGGACTTAATTTCCTCCTCTACCCCAAGGACCTCTAGGTATTCCACCACCACCATCATAGGATGTGGCTATTCTAGATAAAGGGTTAGTAACTCCACCTCCTCCTACCATTCAAGCAAAAGTAGAAGAATAGAAAATTGAGGAAGGATAATTCCAATAGCTTTGTGTCAATGAATTATTTGAGGAGGGACAACTACTAGAAGAAACTTAGCAAAATCCTCCACATATAGAGGCTAGGTCCTTTTCCTAATAGAGTATAGAAACTCCTTCTAAAGATCTTCCTCAATGTGAGAAGACTCCAGAGAGAAGTGATAAGGGAAAGGAGACTATTGCACAACCAACCACTTCAACTAAGTATATGTCATCTATGGGGACCACATTGTCATGGCTGAAGAGGGAGGTTATGTTTCAATAGAAAAGACAATTGGAGGTGACAACAGAGGAAGGAATGAAGTAATTGATTAAAGTGATAAAGAAGCATGAGCCACCTAAGGGTCATGCAAGAACACTAGCCTTCATAATGAAGAACCAAGACCAAGACCTTCTCACACATATCTTCATTCCTCCTTATGCTAACACTAAAGAACTAACTCCAAAGGATTACCAAATTAAGGAGGTTATGTTTGGAAAGCCCATGGTGGACATGACCAAAGTAATAATCACCACAGGCATGAAGGAGGTGTTCTAACATATGGATTTGGATGAAACTAAATTGATAATATTCCACAAGAAGAATGAGCTACTCAGAGGATACTTGAATGAAGTAGTGGGACTTATCAACCTAGAGAATCCAGAGGTCACTCTTAGAGCAATACTAAAAAGAAAAGGGGAAGAAACACAGTTGGATTCATTTTTGGCAGCATGTCAGTAATGGCAGGACAATTTTGAAGAAAGAGGAGTGTAAATAATAAAAGGCAATTTAAACCTATTGCACAATATCCAATCAAATGTCAACAAGTTGGTTTCCATAGTAAACCAATATTTTGGGCTGATGGATGAAGTACATACCTAGGAAAAGGACTTAGAAGCATTAAGATCAATAAAGGGTCAGATGTACCAGATGCTTATGGAGGTATATGTTGTAGAGGAGCTTGATGAGCTCAATTATTGGATTGAAAATATATCAATAGGAAATAAAGTAATGGAGGGATTTCACAAGTAGATCCAATGGATTAAAGACAAAGCTCAAGGGCAATTTTTGGAAGTAGAAAGATATTATAACACTGCTAGCCTTGAGAATTTTCAAGACAAGTCTAAGACCAAGATTTTTGTGGTATAATTAGTAGTCCAATAGTTAAAAGGAACATTTGAAGCAGCTTCATCTAAAGATGACATCAGAAAAGCATTTAAAACTAAATAACCACTGTTGGAATTGGACACAAGGCTTGAGGATTTTGTAGAGACTTGGATAGAAGTCAGTAATTACTAGCAAGTAGTGAAGAATAAGTATGAGGCTTTAGATTTACTAGAAGCTACACAAGTCATAGAGATGATACAAAAATCCAATAATAAACATCTAGACATCATTTTGGTCTAAAGGGGAAGAAAACCCAAATGTTGGAAATTCAGTGTTGACATTTAGAAGATTTTTTGAATTTTTGAAACATGTCACCAAGGTGCATAGGTGCACTTTATACAAAAGGGCACCAATAGTTTTGAAGAAGTAGTGCACCAACACTTAACTACTAGTTTCTATTTCAAAGCATTCCATGCACGGAAAACACATTTTGATGACAGTTTAACTCCTATAAACATCTAAAGAAGGCCAAGTTTCCATTTTTAGAGCTCCTAGAGACTTCCATATCATCTCACAAATTCCTTCTTCTTATCTTCTTATTCTTTTATTATTTTGTGTCATGTAAAGGCCCTTTGCACCCATTAATGGATATAAACAAGGGTGGAGACCTACTTAGCACCATTTAGAGAGTCAGTTTATATATAATTAGTTTTATTTTATTAGTTTTTTAGCATTAGCTTGCATTTAAAGAGCTCTCACTCCCAACACAAAGGTACAAGATGATTTCTTATAAATACATGGATGTAATATGTACTCTAGGCTATTATTTTGATGCAATAATATATTTTATTGGTACTTGCAGTCTAAGTGTAGTAAATCTTGTCAAAGTGTGTTATTTTTGTGAATATATGTTCATGAATTATAATGGATACAATGGTTTTATTGTGTTGTTATGATTTTGTGATCTTTTAGTTTACGTGTTTTCCTTGTGTTAACAAATTCTCTTGTTGTGATGAATTTGAGAAAGGATCATCTTTGTTCTTGCATAATGTCTTGTCTTGCTTGAGCACACTCTCTATGGCCTTGCAATTTGATGAAGCATGAAACATCTTTTGGTTTATATTGAGTTCCTATCAATGATCACATCAGTGGAGTTGAGGAGGCATGGCTCCTAATTTTATTGGTTTTGTACCCAATCCTTTTGATAATTTAATTCATAGATGTGTTGTTACTTTGGCTTATGTCCTTTAGGAATTTTCTTTTCAGCCTTTTTCTTTAATCTCTCATTGCTCTATCTTTCTATTTTCTTTTTAAACACTTGGTTAAAATAGAAATTCATATAGTTGCATCGATAAATTGCATTCATCATAAAATAGAAAATATAAAAAATTATATCTCTTTTGTGGTTATATTTTAGACATCAACAGATTGTCCAAGATTGGTTTGAACCAACAAAGGCCTCCTCGTGAACGTACACATTTATCTTCAATTGAGTGAACCCTGTAGGTTGAAAAACTCACCTAAAACCTTGGAGTTGGTCCTTGATAAACTTTTCAAGAGAGGGGTTTGAAAGGATCCATGTCATTCAGCATTGTGCAAAATGACAGCTCAACAACTAGGGAAATAGTGAATAGAAACAAATGACGTGATGTGTGCTAGTCTATTTTTCTCCCATCTTGCTTTGGAATATTTGGAAACATAAAATTAATGACTTATTTTAGGGCATAAGCAAGTAACTTATTGAGTCTCTTAGGTGACTCATATATACTTTTGTTTCTCTGTATGTCATGACTGTATTCAAACTCTAAAGAAAAAAATTCCTCAATATGCTGAAAGATGAGAAGATTTCATTGGAGAAAAAAGAACTTGCTTAGAGATATACCTCAATCAAAGATAAAGATGAGTTTGATATAAATCTTACAAAATTAATTCAATAGCTAAAAGATGAAGAAAGGTGGAATGCCAAAGCCCAACTCATAGCTCATCTGGAGTACAATTCAATATTCCAACATCCCCTATCAATATAACTACTTCCATTTCCAATAGTGATATTCTTGATTATGTTTTAGATGATTCTAATTATAAATTTTACTCTTGATGTAGTGTTGTAATAGGACTTATTAACTATGATTATTCTGTTGTGATAGATATAGATGTTTGTTATTTTTGTATTATTGGAGGGAATCTTGTGGTTACTCAACTTGCTCATAAGGGTTATCTAGAGACTCAAACTTTGTTGATTTTTGGCAGTTTTGATTTAATGATAAGCAATAGTAAAAATATTTAGATATTTAAACTTAATATCTTATTTTACAAATATATTTGATATTTGCACATAAAAATTAAAAATTAAATAATATTAATAAATTGACCTAATATAATAATAAAAGAAAAATTCAAAATTTATGATGTGAACTAAAAACAACAATTTTTTTGAAAAATAATTAACAAATATAATCTAAAAAATGAATCTTCTATCATTTGTGCAAAGAAGCAATAACAATCAAATCCATTGTTGTTAGCTATTGCAATTGAAAATAGAAAACAAAGGCATAAGGTTAGACATTGCAATGTCTACATTTTAAAAAATTAATTGGAAGTTAGTATAATTAATTCAATTTAAAACTATTTATCTCTCCAATTTTACTTCTATTTATCTTGCCATCTCAATTGAACTTTTTATATATTTATCTCTTCCATCTCTATCTATCCCTCTTTCTTCTTCTTTTTCTCCTCTCTCTCCTTCCCTCCATGTACCTCCCACACCCTCTCAATTGTAAACATGACATGAACCTATTGGTAATGGAGTAAGGAACCTAACTATCTTCTACATTTCAAGGTTTTATTTAAGACATGTTTGAATATGTAATACCCCTCCTTTTATATCATTGTAGACTTAGTTGTTAAAGTTCTATATGACCCTTCTATAGATGTGTTAGCCCTTAATTGATATTTGAAATGCAATACTTTGATATGTTGAGTAATTGATTATGTTAGGTTGTAATAATTTCCTACTTGCAATGATGATATTTTAATTGCTCTTAGTTAGTTAATAAAATTACTTTTATGATGATGTCATATGGTGCATCTTAGAAAGATGTTTATTATGCCCTCATGATTATGAGATATTCATGTTAGAATATGATTTTATTTATATTTAGGATTTACTATTATACCTACCCCATACTTGCATATGTATGGTGTGTGTGTGTGAGTTTTACATTTATGCTTAATGTGTCTTATATGGTTGAGAGAGGGAGTCGTAGTCACCTACTAGTTGGGATCTACACGATGTATCACTCCCCACCATTGCATGTTTATCTTATGTATATATGCACATGTACATGCTCATCTTTTATACATATTTATAGGTATTGGGCATCGACTTACCTGAATTGTCAAGATGAGTGTGACCTATCATAATAACTCAATTGTAAGAATGGGGAGATAATGTTTAGGTCCAATCCCATCCTAGCCTAATTACTTATCCTGAGAAGGAGGACATGTATCTAACTTTATACCCTTTTTAAACCTATCAATTTATCTTTGTCTACGTTGTTTACTTTTGAATTTTGGTTTATTTTGGTAATGTTGCTTTGTGTGCATTTGACTATGTGATTTATTTGGTAAATGGTTTAATTATAATATTTGGGTTGATCATATAATATTGAGAATTATTAAATATTATTTGATTAGAAAAAAAATATTAAAATATAAGAATATTTAATTAATTAAAAACTAATTAAATATACGCTTTAATTTAAAAGATTTGATTTAAAAGTCTAATTTAGAAAATTGGTTAAAGAGAAATAGGAATATGATGATATATAATTAATTAAATGTGTGCTTCAATTTAAAAGATGTAATTTAAAATTCTAATTTAAGAAGTTGCATTAAAAATGAATTAAAAGATTAAAATATTAAAGATTAGATATTGATTTGTTATAATTATTTAATTGATAATAAACGCCTACCATGTTAAAGGCTTTACACTATGTCAATAGTGACCTGGTTAGAGGATTTACAAACACTTTACAAGAAGTGTCACCCTATTAAAGGATTTACAATAGGTTGTTAAACCTACCTAATTCAATAGGATTTTCATCACCTTCTCCAAAGGTTTTCCCACCTAGCTATTAAGCTAACCTATCAAAATAGGATTTTCATCATCTAATATAATGATAAGAAAGTATTAGAACTTTTGACCTGATAGAGTGCAATCTTCAATTGTTGGGTTCAGGTACTACATTTTCTGTCCTATTCTGATCCTTGCTTGATTTGATCTCTGTATGTGTCCCTTGTATTGTTCTAATCAACTAGATATGTAATTGTTGCTCCTTTCACTAAGTCTTTCCTTCTTCACACTAAATTTTGCTATAGTCTCCCCATACACTATTCTCATCCTCATATGCAATGTATTTTTGACCTCCTTTTAAAGATTATGAAGACTTAGGGTTAGGTATGGATCTACGATCCATATTGAATCTCAAATTATCACTCATTTATTGCATTTTTCTTATTGGTTGCATGCCTTCTCCATTTTTATGATTGGTTGAATGCAAATTGCGTAGGATACATAAAAGATTCATTTGTATCCTTCTTCTCCTTCAAAATATCTCTATGTTGACTCTAAAAATGGTTTACATCTAAGTTTGTGAGGGCACAAACTCATATGTTGATTCTATGTTACTCAGCACATGTTACATTTCTACATTGCTTGGTACCTATTACACTCTGTGTTGCTTGGCACATACTACATTGTGTCTTGCTCAGCATGAACTGTGACTCAGCACCTGTATACTACTCAGCATCTATTACTTGCTCGACACCTGAAGTCACTCAACACCTGTTAAGATTTTGACTCAGCAACTACTATAACTCACTCGGCATACATAGTGTACTCAGCATATATGGTGGAATTGGTTAAGTGCGTTGACACTCGAATGTCAAGGCCATTCTAAGACCAAAAATCTCCCCCTTTGACATGAGTGTCAAAAACACTTAACTATGCATGAACTAATCTAATTGAGTACATTCTTTATTCTTGCTTGGCATACATGCAAAATTTTAAAAAATTGTTCAAAAATTTTGTGAGCAACAATATACCTTATGACTCCCCTTGAGTTGATTATGCCTAGCCCATTCTTGAAACTAAAATTCTATGCTGATGTGCCTGATTCTCTCTATCCTTTGTCATATTCCTATTCCCTATGCCTATCTACTATATCTGATCTATTTTTCTCATGTTTGTCAAAATCTTTGCATCTCCCCCTCACTTTTGGTTATCTACAGACTTTCCACTTTATTCTCAAAATAAATGAAAGAATGTAATCGAAATTATCAAAATTTGGTATTCTCCATTTATCTCCATATATCTCCCCCTTTTTGACACTAATGTCAAAGGGTTCTAAGAAGTAATACCATACTTAGCCAAAAAATTACTATTTACCTCTAGAAGTATCTTTAGAGCTACATCCCAATTTTCCAATGCAATGTCTAGTGACTTGTGCTAGATGGTAGTTTCTGTAGCAAGGTGTACAAGTCCATCTAGAGTAGAAAGATTTGGATCTTTCTTTAGGACTATTTCTACATATGCTTGCTCCTTATGTAGGACCTCTAAGTGTGGGGTTATGGGGGACTAGATTTGCATCAATTTTGCCTTTATGTTTGCCTCCTCTGCTATTAATACAGCTAATTCCCTTTGTGTGTGAAGCATCTTTGCAAACTGCTTCTCACTCTGAGTTGGATTTGTTGGAAGTTGCATGCTAGAAATCTTGAGATTTCTTCCCAAGCTCATTATTCTTTGGCTAGTCTCTTGTGTGAAGTTGGAAAAATCACATAGTTTTTTATACAATGAGAAAATGTTAAAGTATAATTTTCACTCTTTCTAGTTTCTTAGCCCATTCAACTTTTGATAATGCTATATCATTTGATATTTTCTCATTTACTTTGCCCTAGAATTTTATTTCTGACCATTCCATTAATTTTGCATTTGTATCATGGTCTGCATTAGCACATGATCAACTATATCTGATAGTTGTTCTCTTATAGGCCTTGTTTCATCTGGTGACTGCAAGTTGAAGGCATCCATGAAGATGTCCTTTATCTCATTCAATGCTTGCCTAAACTTATATTTTCTTCTCAATACTTCTTGTCTCTTTCTCCTATCTAGTGCACCTTGTATTTCATTTATCTTTTCTATGGTGATGGTGCTAGATTCATAGGAGGGAATGATGATTTCTTCATCAAGTTTAGGATCTCCATAGTGAAGTATCTTAGCTACCTTTCTAGAGCTTGAGCCTGGTGTTTGAACTTGTATTGATATCATATCAGTGCTAGATTTTTGAAGAGTTTGAGTGGGAGTACCAATTTTTGGTAATTCAACCAATATTTGTATTGCAGCTTGCTCCTCATCTCGTGCTTCTTCCTTCTTTTCTTCTAATTTCTCTTTATCACTGACAATTACTGAGGGTGAACCTATTGACTATTCTTGTTTTCCTATATCTTCCCATGTTGCTGCACTCAGCATCTAAAGTGCATCACTTACTGCTTTTGGTGGAGATGGTGGTGGAAGTAGTAAGAGTTTAGCAGCATTAAAGGTTAAAGGTGGTTCTTGTGTTTTCACCTTGACTTCTTTTAGATCTACTACTACCTTGTTTAACTCATCAACACTGATCAACACTAGGTTTGTACATAGGCAAGCTTGTTGTGTAGATTGATCAAGGATCTTTGAGAGATCCTCTGCAGTTAGAGGATTGATGTTTTGACATGAAGTGTCAATAACATCCTTTATTTTTATGATCTCTATAGGAGTGATTGTGGCATGAGGAGGGCTAGGAGGTGGCATTTGTGTGTCTTGCACACTTTGTGTTAGGATAAACCATGGACAGAAATAAAAACTACATGCAAATATAACCAATAACAGAAAATAATAGAACACACAGAAAAGAACACAAGGCACCAAGATTTAACGGGGTTCACCCAATCCCTGGGCTACATCCACCAAATAGCAAGTCTGATCTTATTACAATCCAGTGATTACAAGCTAATTACAATCCATAATCCCTTACAGCTCAATACTGCCGCAAGAACCAGTTTCGTATCACAACACTATGAAAAATACCCAAATCTAAGCCCTTTTATACAAGTATTAAACCGCTTTAGGGCTATAACATGTCAGCCATAATATGTCGGCTACCATGTCGGCTACTACCCAAAAAAAAAATTCGGGGCGATGCCCTAAACCCCACTATTTATGAAGTATGTACAGTACTTTCCTAATCAGTCACCACAATCTAACAATCTCCCACTTGGGGACTAATCAGGCTCCACATTAAACAACACTTTGTTCTTCTTATTCATCTAATGCCTTTTCCTCTTCTTTAGTTGTATTCTCTTCTTCTTCCTCCTTGTTTACTTCCTCTTCTACTCTTCCTTCCTCACCTTTCTTCTCCTCTTCACTTCTCTTCTCCTCTTTCTTTCCTATTTCTTTTTCTTCCTTTCTCTTTGAGCTAGCCTTTGCCTTATATTCCTTATCAAATACATCATCAATTGATTTGTATATTGACTTCCACAATTTTGTGGATTTATTTACAACATCCTCTATCTTATTTTGGAGGATGAAAAATGCTCTATTTTTAGGAGAAAATTTTCTATTATGCCTTTTATTTGCTTTAGCTATTTGACCTTTAGTCAGGTCTGGTAGCACTCTAGCTAGGATTGATTCTCTTATCTCCTTTTCCATTTGTAAACAAAAATGCCACTTATCTTCAACTATCTTGTATAGCTCCTTGGGCATTGTACTATATAACTCTAGAGGTGTGTGTTTGTATTCGGCCATCATTGCATAAATTGATTCTTCTATTTTATTTTGCTCTTCTTTATTGAGCTTATTAAAGTCTATAGTATTTAAACCATTCAAGTTTTCATTTCTAATATTTACACATAACTTGTCAATGATAGACTTGGAGGGATGACTTACCACTCTAAACTGGTTATTGTCATCTGACTTTGTTCTTTCTTCATCTCAGTCTGGTTGGGAAACATATTTCCTTCTCTTCCTTGGTTCTTCACCAGCCTACTTTATGGCTTTCTTCTTCTCTTTGGCTTCGTCTTTTTCCTTTTGAATTGCACCCCTGGTGGTAGCCCTTGTAGTCGACTTCTTTGTTTTGACTTCAATGGACTTTTTCCCCTTCTTTGCCTTGGGCTGGGATGCAGGCTGAGTTTTGGCTTTCCTTTTAGTGGCTTTGGCTTTAGTGTTGGCTTTTCTTTTGGTGGCTTTGGCTTTAGTGGGTGCTTCCTCGAATTCTTCTTCCTCGGCACCTTCTTATTTGTCCTCTCCTAGGCCCTATGTCAATTCCAATGGCTCTTGCCTTGGTTCATCATCTTCTTGTTCACTCTCATCTTCATCTTCAGCTTCTACTTCTACTGCAGTGCTTGCTACTTCTATATTAGCTCCAAATGTTTTCTTAAGCTTTCTTATCATTTTTACCTTATTCACTACAAAGGTTGTCTTCAAATCTATTACCACCCTAGATTTGACAATATCATAAGTGCCAAAATGAGGAGCATCCTTATCAATCTCTTCTGTAAGTAAAGCAATGATTGCAACTGAAGCTTGGTCTACATCAAGCTCATATCCAAGTAGCCTAAGCCATCTTACTCTAGGTAGAACAACTTGGATGTAGGTGTAATCTATGTCAACCAAGAAACAAATGTCATTTACATGCTACTCAACTAGTGATATTGGTATCCTCATCCTTTGTTTCATGGACTTCTTGAAGTCCTCAAAGTAGCTTGTCATCTGAGCATCAAAATTGTCTCCCATTTGTTCAATAAACTCATTGACTTGTGTGACAATTGTCTTGTTAGGATCCCAATTTACCTTTCCAATTGATGGTAATTCTTTCATGACGTAGAAAAATATGCAAACCAACACTGATCCAAATTTGCATTGAGCTCCTTTAGATTTTCTTATGGCTCCCAAATTTTCATCGATTTGTTGTAGCATGAGCTCTGCTAGATCATAAGTGTGGTCCTTCTTCACAATTTTGTATTCAACATCTACTATTATACATGGCACATTGTTCAATTTTCTTGATTGATAGAATTTGTGAGATATGACTCTGACAGCAAAATCAAGTAGGGGTTTAGTGATGGTGTTAATGGTCATTCCCCTATTGTTCCATTTGGCACCAGTGTTTTTCTCTATGGCCTCCTTTTTGTCACTTCTTAGGGTCTTAGGCTGATCTAGGCTTGGGAATCTAGCAACCCTATGAACAATTTTCTTTGTGATCTTCACTACCCCTATTTCTAACCAAAATGATCCTACATGAATTCAGCTCAACACTATATGAATCCATTTAGTCTTAAATACAATGGGGAAAACTAGAGCTTTAGTTAAACCCTTCTTCTCAAGAATTTGAAACTCGTCCTTCAATAAACCCTTGTCACATAGCTTGTCAAAGGCATTGAAATTTTCTAGGTCACCTATGGCTCCAATCTTATAACATTTTCTGACATCTTGGACCATTACTACTTTGTCTGGAATGACTAACAAAGCACCAGCTAGGTCATTTTTATACACAACCTCGAGAATGGGTTTAAATTCTAGTTGCTTAACCTCATTATTGACAAATTGAATTTTATGACTATCCTTTCCCTTTGTGGTTTTAGACCCAAATGCCATTCTGACCAAACTAGGGTTTAATATTTAAATAAACTTTCAAATACTGCGTAGCTCTACATTTGATGAAATACCTTTAAATCAAAGAGTTTGGGTTGAATTTCTATTGAGATTAGTACAAATTGCTACTAAATCGTTGTTTGATCACCTCTACACTCTTCTCATTTTTTCTTTGTGTTTGAATGGCTTGGAAATGAGTGATTTTCAATTTTATTAGGCTCAAAACCTAGCATTAAATGCTTTGTGCATACAGTTGTAAACTCGACATCCACTTTTTTTTGTTTACTCGATAGCCACTAACATATCTCATTTAGCATCAACTAGACTTTCTAGCTCAGCATATGCTGGAGTTTCACTCGGCATCTAAGGGTAGCTCAGCATCTTCTACAAAATTTTAAATTTTTAACTTGACATCTTTTCTCATGCAGATTTCTTCTTGGAAGCACTTCTTTGTTCTTTTGGGCTGATGTATGATACATCTTTATATATATCAACCCCATGTACCTGTCTTGTGCTTAATTGGATGAAGTGTGATAACTTGACCTCTTGGGTGAAGTGATCTCTCCATTAGATGTACTTGATCCATCTCTTCTTTGCCATGTCTTTTTCATTTTTGCCTTGATGTGTTCCACTTCAACTTTTTCTTTACCCTTTTTGACTTCTGACTTGGGTGCCTTAGCCTTTGTTGGGAAATACATGCTGACATGTCTTATCTTCAAGCAACTAAAACATGTGGTTTGACTTAACCACTTGTTGTAATTTCCCTTGAAGTGTGTTCTTATGCAATTCTAAAGAACATGACCATATTCCTGACAGTAGTGACAACTTTTCCTGGTATTGTAATCCCAATTGTAGTGGTGTGCATAGTTGTTTCTCCTTACAGGCTGATTAGGTGTCCGCATAGGCTTTGATCTGCACTCAAAAGCTCTATTTCCATCATTTTTGTAGTTGTAGTAGTGACCTTCAAATCTTGGTGTCCTCATGGTCTTGGTTTTGCAATTTTGTGTTGAGTGTCCTTACATGTTACACTTGTGACAATAACCTTTGTTTTTGGATGTGTCCTGCTGATTGGTCTTTCTACTCCTGCAAACATTAGCAATGTGCCCCTTTTTATTACAGAAATGACAAATGGGTTTAGTGTTCTTTCCTTTGTTGGTCCTTTCTGCTGCAGTCTTGGATGATTCTCCTTGTTCAATGCTGGTGTAACCAAGTCCTGAAGTATCATTACTAGCCCTTGGTGATTTCAGTAATTGTTCAAAGTACTTGATAGCCTCATTGGGTTTCTTGTAGCTTTCTCCTATCTCTTTTTCTCTTTTCATCTCATTCTAAAATTGTTCATTCTGCGTCTTCAAGGTGGAGATCTCAATGTCCTTCATGTTTAGCTCATGATGAGCATTCATCATCTAACTAAGTGTATCCAATTGCAAGTTTGAGATCTTTTCAAACTCAATTGTCTTCTCCTCCAATCTATTGGTGAGATTTCTCTTGTCATCTTCTATCATGGTCTTGTCTTCAATGGCTCTTTTATTTTGTTCAACCACTTCACAAAGCAGTATGGCTTGTGATTCTTGTTCAAGCTTGAGTAATTTGATTTCTTCAACTTGTGCTCTATTTTTTTCCATCAGTTTTGCTATTGCTGCATCAAACTCCTTGGAATCTCCATTGGCAAACACTTGTGTGGCATCAATCTCCTTGTAATGTATGTTACTTTTAGCTATGCCTATCTCCTTTCTTCTTTTCAAGGATTTTCTCAGTTCCTCTCTTACTTCTTCCACTTTGTGTAGAGCTAGGTGCACATCAATCTCTTGATTGTCAATAATCTTCCCAAGTTTGAAGACTTCCATCTTTTGATCTTTTTCTCCAAGCTATTAGGCTTCTCCTTGTGAGAACCAGTGCTCTGATACCAATTGTTAGAATGTTCAAATGGAAAGAGTACTTCTAAGAGGGGGGTCGAATCAAAAGTAATAAGTTTTCATCCTTTTAAACCCTTATTAACACATAACTTGAAAGTAAAGTACATGCATGTAAACATAAAAAGAAAACATGAAATGAAAGCATGCATCAACACATAACACAAGAGATATGGTAACCCAGAAACCCTCCAGGAATAAGAAGGTAAAACTGGGGTGGGGATGACACCCACAAAAATTACTGCAGCAATATGTTCGACCACTTTTGATGGTCTGCCCTATTAAAGGCCTGCCCTGTTAAAGGCTTTACACTATGTCAATAGTGACCTGGTTAGAGGATTTACAAACACTTTACAAGAAGTGTCACCCTATTAAAGGATTTACAATAGGTTGTTAGACCCACCTAATTCAATAGGATTTTCATCACCTTCTTCAGAGGTTTTCCCACCTAGCTATTAAGCTAACCTATCAACATAAGATTTTCATCATCTAATACAATGATAAGAAAGTATTAGAACATTTGACCTAATAGAGTGCAATCTTCAATGGCTAGGTTCAGGTACTAGATCTGCTCTTCCTATTCTGATCCTTGCTTGATCTGATCTCTGTATGTGTCCCTTGTATTGTTCTAATCAACTAGATATGTAATCACTGCTCCTTTCACCAAGTCTTTCCTTCTTCACTTTGAATTTCACTATAGTCTCCCCATACACTGTTCACATCCTCATATGTAATGGGTTTTTGACCTCCTTTTAAAGATTGTGAAGACTTAAGGTTAGGTATGGATCTACGATCCATATTGAATCTCAAATTCCAACTCATTCCTTGCACTTTTCTTATCGGTTGCATGCCTTCTCCATTTTTCTGATTAGCTACATGCAGATTGCATAGGAAACATAAAAGATTCATCCTTATACTTCTTCTCCTTTCAAATCTCTCTATGTCAGCTCCAAAAATGGTTTACATCTGAGTTTGTGAGGGCACAAACTCATATGTTGATTATGTGTTACTCGACACATGTTATATTACTAGTGCTCGGCACATGTTACATTTTTGGATTGCTTGGCACCTATTACACTCTGTGTTGCTCGGCACATGAATATTCCTAAATCACTTGGCACATACTATGTTCTGTCTTTCTCGGCATGAATTGTGACTTGACACCTGTATACTACTCGGCATCTATTACTTGCTCGGTACCTAAAGTCACTCGGCACCTGTTAAGATTCTGACTCAGCAACTATAATAACTCACTCAACATACATAGTGTACTCGACATATATGGTGGAATTGGTTAAGTGTGTTGACACTTAAATGTCAAGACCATTCTAAGACCAACAAGGGTTATGGTTCTTAATTAGAGAGTTTGCAGTTCATTTGAGGGATACGTTAATTTTTGGGAGCAAAATTCAAAATTGAATTGAAAGAATTGTTGATAGTTTTGTCCGGGATTTGGATTTGTATGCGTCCATAGATTATGTTAGATTTTAACTGTGGTTTTGAGGTAGGGTTTGAAAACACATTGTACAATTTTATTGAAAGATCTTCTACTTCATGTCTTCCTAGGTGCTTGCATAATGTTTATTAATTTATTGCATTGATTTTGGATGTATTTATTTTGGATAAAGAATTATAATGTAGATTTTGAAAAGGAAAACTTATTAATCAATAAAATTTGAATAGGAAAAAATATAGAAAAAAAATTAAAAAATTATTATGATTGTATTATTTTAAAACCCTTTCTAGTATAGGAAAATATGATTATAGAAAATTAGAAGAAAATAACAAATTGAACAACTAGGGTTCAAATTTAAATTGTCCATTAGAACCATGTGATTATCATTGATTTTTTAAATAAGGATAAATATTCTTCTTATATCTAAAATAATTTGGTTACAAAATTTATTGGAAAAAAATAAAGGATTAATTGAGAAGAAAGCATTTTGTAACTAAACTTATACATGCATGTGAAAACAATATATTAAAGATAGAAAACTAAGTATATTATGGGTGCATGATTTGAAAGATCAAAGGCATGTGGAAATACTAATTGCATGTTTATTTTTATTTTATAAAAATATAATTTAATTTTTAGATTTATTTTATTTTAATTTATTTTTTAAACTTTTTTTTGATTAATTCTTAATTTCAAAAATTTAAAATAAATTATTTTTAAAAATACTAAATTTTAAAAAAATAATTATTTACTTTTAAAATTAAATAAATAAATACTATTTATTTTCTTATAAATGGGTTTTTAATATCAAATGCTTTTAAAACTCTTAGTGGGATATAACTTAGTATATATTTATTCTACAAATGGAGCTACGAATTAATAAATATATAATTGTGATTGAGTTATATTTTAAGAGAAGTTATAGTGGATTTCACTATTTAATCATCTAGTTATGAATATTTAATATTATGAAAGAAATTGTAGATAAAGTAATTAAAATTATAATTTCAAGTTTGAGTTATCTCTAGTTGCATTATGAATTAAAGGAAAAGTAAATATTAATATTGGACTTAAATAGAAGTCAAAATAATATTTTAGAAATGAAATTAATATTAATATTTAATCTAATAATATACATTTATATTATTAGTTAAATCATTATGATTTAAGATTATTTAAATTAATAACATGATAATGTTGCATGATATTTTATATGTACAAAGAGATTTGACATCTAAATACTTATTGATTTAAATAATTATATTAGCATAACAATTTATATTGACATGTATATTCTTATTTTATTTCTAAACACATCCTTATGACCCAAACTAAACAAGAGAAATTGATAGAATTAAATCATGTGGCTGAAAACTATGTGTTTTCTTATATTCTATTTATAGTCTTGTGATGTTTATTTTTGTGATGGTTTTCTTTGTGAGTTGTTTAGTTGGCCAAGTTAGGATGTGCATCAGAGATGTTTTTGAGATTTTTTTTATGATTATTTGACTTGATGTTATGATGTACTTTATGATTTGAATTGAAATTTATGTTTTATGAGCTTTATGTTATTAAACATTTATGAGAATTTGAGTTTTGAGAACCAATATTATTTTTGGGTAGTCTTTTAAGGAACCGAAATTGATTAGTATTTCTTTTGTAGTATGGGACACAATTGTGGTTTGTGAATTTTAGGGAGGTAGTCTAGGTTCATGTCTATGAGAATGGCTTTGCAATGGGGGTCGAGGTGCAAAGTGGTTGCTAGGGTAACTCATTGTAAGTTGTGTAATAATTGATAACGTAGTAATTAAAATATTTAGAAAATATTAAAAAAATAAGTTAGATGTTTTGCATTGCCCATGCATTGAGCGCTTGTATAGGCTAAGGATGGGAATGGGATGATACCTAGTGATAGGTATGAATATTGTGCCTCATCTTCATGTAAGGTTATTCTAGTTCTACATGTGGCATGTTGAGGGTTGGAGGTTTAGAGTGACCAGTCCAAGGTAACTCAACGCTTGAGGATCTGGGGTCTAATGAAAGACCAATCTAGGGTAACTCAAGTAGTTTGACCATGTGATGACACTTCCTAGTGTGTAGCCTAAGTCTCCTCTATAGATTTTGTATTTGCCTTTGGTGGTGTATTTATTGGTGGTGTAGTTATCTGTGGCATAATTATTGTTGGTGTTTACTTTCATTGATGTTGATGATTCGTGGTTGATGTACTTTTTTCATGTGGCTTTTGACTTAAGGTGGATATCTTTCATTGATGTTATCTCTTGATTTTTTATACTTTATTTATACTTAGTATTTGTATACATCAACATTGAGTTGGTATGTGGTGATGGTATTAGATTGAGTGTATTTTCAATTTGGATTATCTTTCCTTCTTTGGTAGTTTATTACCCTTGAGGTAGATTTCACTATCAGGATTCCTTTCCTAAGATTGTTTTATAGTTTGATAAATGTTTGTGGATCATTCAGTATCTTCCCTGCATGGTGGGAGTGGGAGCCTAACTAGGTGATCATGCAGTCGGGAGGCAATGTCTTCTTACCATTTGGATCCCCCTCAGTTTGGCAAATGTTGGATGTTCACTGATGTAATTATATCATTATCATTTGTGTTCTTGTCTTGGAGACTTCTATTTGAATGTTGCATCTATGTATTTATGTATCGTCTTTTGAGATCCTATGAAATTAGTGTATTGTATTTGATGTACTTTTATTTATTGTTCCATAACCTACAACATGTGTAGTAGATGTTGTTATTTGGATGTTCTTTATCATATCATCTATATTTATGTATTTGTTATTCATTTTTATCATGGAACATTGTGCTTAAGATTAGAACTAATTAATATAAACTTCTTAAATGTGACTCAACATGAAGGAACCCTTGAGGAATGGAAAACTATATTTATAATTGCTTATGTGTACTTGATGTGTATGTGTATATTCCTTTCGCACTGTTATATGGTGTTGTTTAAACTTTAAAAAAAGGTTTGGTAAACATTATAACATGATAGGCTTATTTCTCTTGGGTTCTCAAGCAAGGTGTTGCAGAATCCATTAAAATGAGTGTATGATTGATTTGAAGCTCTCAAATACTACACAATTGCATTTAATTGATTTAAAGATATCAAATATTACATAAATAGACCAAATTTCTTTTAAAAAATTATCAAATATTGCATAAATGTATACATAAATAGACCAATTCTCTTCTAAAAAAATTATCTTCAAATCGGCATACCCATTGCACACTAAGGTGTCATTGCTAGTAATAAAATTACATATACAAAATGATTCTTACTATTTTCCAACTTGTACTAATATTTAAATCTTTTTGTATGGTGTGAACATGTTTAAACTAAAAGATTCTTTCTTGTTATCTAAATGACACAGATGAACATTTCAAATCAAAACTTTTAATTCTTATTTCTTAAAATAATAAAAATATTTATACTTCTCATTTATATATTTATGTATCTCTATGTATTTATATTTATTTCCATCATCATCTATATTCTTCATCTTTATGCTCCATCTTAACTCTACATTTTTCCACTTCATTTCAACTCAATAAACATTATACTTTTTGGCAACATTTTAATTTTTGTTACAAATTATTGGATAGGACTATCCTCCTCACAAATGCATAAAATAATATAGCAAGTTTTTACCAAAATTTCAATATGTAATTCTATCAATTTCAATGGTTAAAAGCATAAAACAACAATGAAGAAATACTTTTTTTTGAAAATATTTTGGCTTTTAGGTACACACCCAGATTATTAGCCTGTAGGCTATATATGTTGAAGTTCCACCAGTTTGGTGATGTTTGATACCATGAAATCCACTATTGTTGCTGAGATATCTACAACTGCTAGCTGGAACATGGAAGTTTTGTTGGTGTTTATACTATAATAATGAATAACTAGCAATTGCACCCTAGTGTACAATAGGTATGTCAAAGATATATTGGAGAAAAACTATAAAAAAAACATATAAAGAGGAGAGAAAGGGAAAATAACATTACTCTTTGTGAATAATGCTATGTCTCTCTCCTTTCATCTCTTTCTATAATTCTACCTCCCTCTTTATAACTATTTACCCTTCCCTAACATTACTGTTTGTGAATAAATATATGTCTCTCTTTGTCTTTCTATAACTCTAGCTCCCTCTCTATAGCTATTTACCTATAATTCCTACCCCTACTTGACTTTTCTGTTGTATTGCCAGATTCTTTTAGGCTAGTTTCCTGACTATGTTTTAGGATTATCGGTGCTTGGTTACCAAATTTGATTAGATGTTTTTTTATACTCGATTGATTATATGTGATGAGTTTCTAGTTATTTAATGTGTTTATGATTATTTTGATGATTATATAGGTATGTTTAGTTAGTGATTTCAATTATCAAATGATAGTTAGATAGATGGATTTAATATATGTAGTTTCTATGGTTACTTACCACATACTTGCATGTGTATGGTGTGCATGTATGTTTTCTTTATGTTTGATGTTTCTAATATGGTTGAGGAAGGAAGTTGTAGTCACCTGCTAGTCGGGATCTACATGATGCATTACTTCTTACCATTGCCTATTTAGTTTAGAATATATGTGTGTTTGTACATGTGTGAATTTTATGCAAATTGCAGGTACTAGGTATCAACTTCTCTGAATTGTCAAGATGAGCATACCCTATCATAGTATTTCAATGGTATAAGGGGGGAGATAACTCTTGAGTCTAAATCCTATCCTTAAGCCAATTGTCCTAAAAAATAGGACAAGTATCTGAGTTAGCTTCACCCTTCTGAATTCATCGAGTGATGTGAATTCGTGATTATAACCCTTGGATTTGATTTAGTTTTATGCTCTATATGATGGGTTGTTGTATTTTCTCTTGTGGGTCTGTGATGATTTTAGTTATAATTAAATCAAATTAAAAGATAATTTAATGATTCAATTTAATGAAAATTTTATAAAGAAATCTAGTATTTAATTATATTTACTTAATTGATAAATTAACTAAATAAAAAGAATTAAATTTAAGAGATTTTATTAAAGTTTTATTTTTGAAATAGTTATATTTATTTAATTTAATGATAATTATTTAGGATTTTCATTTTAATAATAAACTCTAAATAATGTTATTAATTAAGTTAATAAATATATTATTTAAAAACATCTTGTGAATTAATTAAATAAAGGATTAAACTTAAAGATTTTATCAAAGTTCTAATTTAGGCATATTTATATTTATTTAATTTAATAATTATTATTTAAGAGTTTTATTTTAATAATAAACTCTAAATAATATTATTAGTTGAATTAATAAATATATTATTAAAGTGTATCATGATTTAATAAGAGAGGGAAAACATAATTTAATAAAGTTTATTTTAATTAAAATACATAAAGCTTATGCATGAAATTAAAATATAATAAATTAATTAAAGGGAGAAAGAAAATTAATTTAATAAAGAAATTTTAAAATTGCTAAGAGTTGTGATTGAAAAGCTAAAAGGTAATAAAGTAATAAACAATAATTGATTAGCGAGTTCCCTCTTGTGATTGCACAATCAGAGCTCCAAATTATGGGAGAACTCTTTATTAGAGATCTAGAGCTCATTTTGCAATTACACAGGTTTTGGAGAAGCAATTCTTAGAGAAGGAAGCTTTTCAGAAGGAAGAGATTTTTTCACGTGTTTCATGCATTTGTGTATTTGTGTATTTGTGTGTTAGCATTAGAGCTAGGTAGGATCTTGTAGTTTAATTATACTATAAATATTCATTCTTTGAATTCTTGTCTTCTTCGTGTCTGGATAAATCTATTTTTAGAGTTTTTTAATGTGGTTGAAAAGCCCTTGTGTTGAAATCTTCTCTGCCTTATTCTTAATACGTCTTTGAGTGAAGTAATTTGATTGAAACCATTGTTTGAGAAAATTGAATTTTTGTTATAGAATTGTTTGTGATTTAATCTGAAATCTCATAATGGATTTATTGTTCTTTGTTTCAGAAACATCTATGAATGATTATACCTTAGGAATCTTTCTTTGATTGATTAGAAAATGGGATGAGGGTTTGCAAAGTTTCCATTTTTAGTAAGTTTCTATTTTTGAAAAGTTTCCATTTTTAGTAAGTTTATGTTTTTGGAAAGTTTATATTTTTAGTAAATTTCTATTTTTGGAAATTTTTCATTTGTAGTAAGCTTTCATTTTTAGCAGGTTTCTATTTTGGAAAGTTTTCATTTTTAGTAAGTTTTCATTTTTGAAAAGTTTCTATTTTTAATAGGTTTCCATTTTTGAAAAGTTTCCATTTTTAGCATGTTTATATTTTTGGAAAGTTTTTATTTTTAGTAGGTTTCTATTTTTGAAAAGTTTTTATTTTGGTAGGTTTCCATTTTTAGAAAGTTTATATTTTTAGTAGGTTTCTATTTTTGAAAAGTTTTCATTTTTAGTAGGTTTTCATTTTTGAAAATTTTCTATTTTAGTAGGTTTGTAGTTTTGTAAGTTTCTATTTTTACCAGGTTTCCTTTTCAGGAAAGTTTTTTCAAATTTTAACAATACTTATTAAAATTATTAATAATAATTATTATCAACTTGGTAGATAGTACTCTTTGACTTTTAGTTACCCTAGTCATTGCAGTAGACTTCCAAGAGTAAGCCTAATTCTAGGTGGGTGAATGTAGTGCCCACCTATAGTTTTCTTTTCCATTATATTTATCAAACTCCTTTTATGCCTATTTCATGCATGTGTAAGTTTCAAGGGTATTGGATTTATAATTATGAAATAATTTTATGACTTGGTTTACATGTATATCAATAAATAATTACTTAGTTGACTATATTCCATGTGTTGTTTAATGATTATGGTTACTGGTGCATTAATGATGCTTTAATGATTTGTAGTTAATAAATGTGATTTCTTTCATAGCAATGTCGGATGATGTTTTAATGATGATTACTTCATATTCATAACAATGCATTATTTTATCTGAGCATTTGATGTTTGACTTATCATTATTATAGTACTTACCCCATACTTGCATGTGTATGGTGTGTGTCTGCTTTATCTTTCTTTTTGTCATGTTTGATGTGGTTGAAGGAGGGAATTGTAGTCACCTACTAGTCAGGATCTACATGATGTACCACTCCCTACCATTGCTTATTTAGTTTAGATATATTTATATACATATGCATGCTCGTCTTTTATGCAGAATGTAGGTATCAAACATCAACTTCCCTGAATTGTTAGGATGAGTGTGCCCTATCACAATAACTCAATGGTAAGAATGGGGAGATAATGTTCAAGTCCAATCTCAGCCATAACCTAAATACTTGTCTTGCAAGGAGGACTCGTAACTAACTTTTCACCCATTTTAAAACCTGTGAGTTTATCTTTGTCTGTGTTGTTTAATTTTGAGTTTTGGTCTATTTTGGTAATGTTGCTTTTATGTGGATTTTGCTATGTGATTTATTTGGTAAATGGTTTAATTATAATATTTAAATTAATCATCTAATTAAATATTATTTGATTAAAATAAAAATATTAAAGCATGAGAATATTTAATTAATTAAAAAACTAATTAAATATATACTTTAATGTAAAAATCTTAATTTAGAAGTCTAAATTTAGAAAATTGGTTAAAGAGAAATTAGAATATAATGATAACTAATTATAAATTCAATAAATATGTACTTTAGTTTAAAAGATTTAATTTAAAAGTTTAATTTAAGAAGTTGGACAAAGAGAGAATTAAAATATTAAAATATTAAAGATTCAATATTACTTTATTATAATTATTTATTTAATAATAATTAAATTAGAGTTGCATTTAAACAATGAGTTTTGATTATTATTATTAATTTAAATAATAAGGTATACTTTAATTAGTACTTGCACTAATTAATAAATTGGAGGAAAATAAAATATAAAAGAATGAAATTTAAAGATAAAGTTGTAGTTATAATTATGGTGTAGTTATATTTATTTAATTTAATGATAATTATTCAAGAGTTTTATTTTAATAATAAACTCTAAATCATGTTATTAATTAAATTAATAAATATATTATTAAAAATACTTTAAAAATTAATTAAAAAGAGAAAGCTAATTATTTAAATTAAGATATTTTGTAACTAAATATCTAAAAGAGTTGTGCATAAAAAGGTAAAAGGTAATACTGTGAGTCCTCACCTTGGCCCATCATAGCAGTTTATTTGCATTTTAGATATTTTATCATAGCATATCATAGTAGTTTATTTGCATTTTAGATACTTTATATTTTGAGACCTTGTTATATGTTGGACTATTTTGGACTGTTACTCAGACTATTTGATACTGTGGAACACTTTATTTTATGGTAATCATTATGATGTTAGAACTTAGTTATGATGTTTGATGATGTTACATTCATGTACTTGGTTGGTTATTTTATTAATGAGTAGGAAATTATGTTTGAATAAAAATATTACATGGATTATATATATATATATATATATATGAAAATCATGAAATGTTGCAAAAGAGTCATATCATGTTTAGTTCGATAATGGTAGTATTATATATGCACAATGGTTAGAAATGGAAAAAAAATGTTATTCAATTGAGAAATGCCTTATGTTTTGATTCAATTATGAATATAGAATTAATTGAGGATTTATATGTGCACATGTTTTATTTATCTTGGACTACTAATATGTGGTTTGAGTGTGCAGGAAATAGCCATGGTAAAATAGAGAACCAAGACTATACCTTTGTATTAATTGAGATTGCCAAAGTTAGATCTAATGAAGAGATCTTAACCTCATTGTTAAATATTTTACTTTTGTAATGTGAATGGATGTTTTAGATTAAATTCTTTTTTGTGAAAATTGATTTGCCACTTGTAATGTTAAATGTATATTTATAGTGTCACTTGACACTTGTGTTGTTATGTGTTTAAATGGCAAGTCAGGTTGAGTCATTGGCAAAAGACACCCAACCTTATTCCTAACCAGTTAGGAATGTTTAAGTTTTCATTTCCTTGCATAAAATATCTTATGACAGTTTAAATTAAATTAAATTTTGAATTTCAAGTTTAGGGTGACTTTAGAGGGTTTTGTTTGAGTCTTAGAGTGTTCTTTTAGTGAAATTAAGTGCATGTTAGTACTATATGTTAGGGCTTTAATTTTGGCTTTACTCAAGTTAAAATCTCTTTTCTAACACTTTTAAAATCCCATATCTTAAGTATTGCAAAAATGGAAGAAGACTTACCCAAATTCCCACCTTATCTCCAGTTAGTTGATAATTCCTACCAAATAGTGAAACTTAGGTTGAGTTAAAGTGTTTGTTCTCTTTCATGATGGAGGAAAATTAGGAATGTTCTTCTTTTAGAGGGAAATTGGAAAATAGGTGGGGCATTCAACCACTCTCTAGTTTTTAGAGAATTTTGGTTTTGGAGATTTGAAAGAAGGATAGAGGGCTCTTCTCAAATCGAGTCATTTACCATAGCTTGGAGAAAGGTTAGAGCTTTTTCCATGTTTTGAAAATTATGTGTTGAATTATTTTTCTAAATATAAAATGTGTAAATTGATGTTAGAATCCAATTATGATTGTGATATGTGAACGAAATTTTCAATACTGTGAATATATATTTTGTGTTTAATATTTCTTAAATTGTTTTCAAGAATTAAAATTGAATGTTATTATTGTATGTGTGAGTGTGTGACTTGTTCAAGATAATTTGGGCATGACAAATAAAGTAATAAATAGTAATTGACCAGTGAGTTTTCTCTCGTGATTGCACAATCAAAGCCCCAATTTAGGGGAGAACTCTTTATCAAAGATCTATAGCTCATTTTGCAATTACACAGGTTTTGGGAAGCAAAATTTGGAATTAGATCAAAAGAATTGTGAAAAGTTTTAGAGGGTTTGGGATTTGCATGCATTCACAGATTGTCTTAAATTTTAGCTATGGTTTTGAGGTTGTGGGAGCGAAAATTCAGAACTAGATCAAAAAGATTGTTAAAAGTTTCAGAGGGTTTGGATTTGCATGCATTCACATATTGTCTTAGATTTTAGCTGTGGTTTTGAGGTAGGGTTTGAACGCCACTAGTTACCCTATATTACAAACTTGAACACTCAAACTAGTTAACTAAAATGAAATGCAAACAATGTTATGTATCTTTTGCTACTTTAACACTTGGAAACTTCAAACTTGAACACTTGAAACTTGAACCTTTAGACATGATACTTGAAACATAGAAAAGGGGAAAACTTGTGAGTTGGATTTCAAACATGTTTTCTTAATATTATGCTTTAAGGTAGTATCTCTTCAATTGTCTTTGCGAGCATTATGTTTTTCTTGTTTGGGTGTTTTCGGTGGACTTGAACCTAAACAATTTGAACAAGAAAATTTAGAAACAGTGAAACTTTTTAGCATGGAATTTGGAAACTCATAACATTTATGTTCTTGACTTTCAATTTATGTCTATACAATATAACTTGGATGTTTTCCGATGGATTTAGAGATGTTGATCTTTTGTTTGGAGTGTTTTAGGTGATCTATTTCAGTATTTGTTAAAAAGATGAATGTTGGATTAATATGATTTTCAGTTTATTATTAAACCAGAATCTTATTGCTCTAAGTGACTGAAAGTGTATACATAGTTAACTTATTTGTATTAGTTTCTTAAATGAGATTTTTTTTTGACATTGTAGATAGTTCTCTTTGATTTTTAGTTACCCTAGTCATTATAGTAGGCTTCCAAGAGTAAGCCTAAGTTTAGGGGGTGTGGATGTGATGCCCACCCTTAGTGTAGTTTTATCTTTCTTGTAGGCTTCCAGGGGTAAGCCTAAGTCTAGGGGGAGTAGATATAATGCCTACCCCTACTTGACTTTTCTGTTGTATTGTCAGATTCTTTTAGGCTAGCTTTCTGATTATGTTTTAGGATTATTGGTGCTTGGTTACCAGATTTGATTAGATGTTGTTTTATACTCAGTTGATTATATGTGATGAGTTACTAGTTATTTAATGTGTTTATGATTATTTCGATGATGATATAGGTATGTTCAGTTAATGATTTAAGTTATCTCATGATGGTTAGATAGATGGATTTATTATATGTAGTTTCTATGGTTACTTACCCAATACTTACATGTGTATGGTGTGCATCTATGTTTTCTTTATATTTGACAGTTCTGATATGGTTGAGGAAGGGAGTTGTAGTTACCTACTAGTCAAGATCTACACGATGCATCATTTCCTACCATTGCTTGTTTAGTTTAGAATATGTGTGTTTGTACATGTGTGAATTTTATACAAATTGCAAGTGCCAGGTATCGACTTCCTTGAATTGCCAGGATGAACATACCCTATCACAATATTTCAATGGTATAAGTGGGGAGATAACTCTTGAGTCTAAATCCTATCCTTAAGCCATTTGTCCTAGAAAATAGGACAAGTGTTTGAGTTAGTTTCACCCTTTTGAATTTGTCAATTGATGTGAATTCATGATTATAACCCTTGGATTTGATTTAGTTTTATGTTCTGTATGATGAGTTGTTGTATTTTGTCTTGTGCATCTGTGATGATTTTCAATTATAATTAAATCAAATTGAAAGATAATTTAATGATTTAACTTAATGGAAATTTTATAAAGAAATTTAGTATTTAATTAATTGAGAAATTAATTAAATAAAAAGAATTAAATTTAAGAGATTTTATTAAAGTTCTATTTTTGACATATTTATATTTATTTAATTTAATGATAATTATTTAGGATTTTTATTTTAATAATAAACTCTAAATAATATTATTAATTAAGTTAATAAATATATTATTAAAAAATGTCTCATGAATTAATTAAATAAAGGAATTAATTAAATATTTCTAAATAAAAGAATTAATTTAGGCATATTTATATTTATTTGATTTAATAATTATTATTTAAGAGTTTCATTTTAATAATAAACTCTAAATAATATTATTAGTTGAATTAATAAATATATTATTAAAGCGTCTCATGATAATATTATAGAGTCAATCAATACAATTGTCATAATCAATTGCAGACATTTGCGCCCGAATTTAGTAGACCCAGTCTTGCCATTGCACTTTGCACTCTTCCCAAACTAAGCAAAGCACCCATCCATCCTTCTTGACTTAACAATCTACTTGGTTAGTGAAAAAAAAAAAACTACAAACATCTTTATTAGTAAATGAACACCGTGGAAAAGTAGCCGTAGGATTCTAATAATTCCTATTTTTAAAAACAAATCCTTCATCATGATAAATATTATCATACTT
Organism: Cupressus sempervirens; assembly: GCA_028749045.1. Taxonomy (NCBI): domain Eukaryota; kingdom Viridiplantae; phylum Streptophyta; class Pinopsida; order Cupressales; family Cupressaceae; genus Cupressus; species Cupressus sempervirens. The sequence goes on along the minus strand of CM053792.1, from coordinate 166,527,682 downwards.
TAACTGATTATTTAAGAATTTGATATTATTAGTGGATGTTTTCTATTAATGCCTAAAACCAAGTATTTTGGAGATGATTTTAAACTTTAATATCTTAGTTCAAAAGACTTCTTTAATATCCATAATAAACAAAAGAAGCTCAAGAATCTATCTTGCTAAACAAAGTTAATATGCTAAGTCACCTTCTGCCAGAAAATCGAGATCACCATCCCATATTTCTATTAATGCCTAAAACCAAGTATTTTGGAGATGATTCTAAACTATAATATCTTAGTTTAAAAAATTTATTTAATATCCATAATAAACAAATAGAAGCTCAAGAATCTATCTAGCTAAACATAGTTAATATGTTGAGTCACCTTCTACCAGAAAACCAAGATCACCAACACATAATCTCTAATAAATCAACATAACTAAAGTGACATAAACTGAAAATAATTGCTTGGCATCAGTCATCTCCTCAGGACTTAGCACCAAATGCCAAGATGTTTAAACATCTATCATTGAACTGGTAGATGTCTAAACTCTAACCCATCATGCCATGTTGTAAAGGCATGAAAGCATAGAACATGCTTTGATACGATTGCTAATGATCCTAAGAAATTAATCGGAAGAGAAATTTAAAAAACCTCAAAGATCACCCAATCTATATTTTAGAATACTTCTCCATATCTGCATTAGGCTACGACTTACATGTATAGAAATGGTGGAGACTCATATCAAAAGAGTTGATTTAAATATGTTATAAAAGCATCTTTAATAATTACTATCATAAAGATTAGCAATAGTGTCATAAACTAAGAAAATTATTACTCATCACCATTCCACCCCTTTGAATTCTGGTTTTGAACTGATGAATATTCTAAGTTTAACCTAGCACACCCTACCCCTACAACGTTTGAAATCAAACCCTACTAAATACGAATGGAGATAAATTTTACAGATGAAAAATACAAGAAGGAATCAAGGAAGTAGAACAGTAGAAACTAGACAATATATACAATATTTTCAAATAGAACTATATTAAGTAACATGTCTCATAGACCAATATGCTGAATATACTTGGAGATAGGTCCTTTATCAAGATATAGAGTAAAGCCCAATTTTTATTATATGGGCTTAGACCATATATACAGACTTCTCTATATGTATTTCCAGATTTATAGATGAGAAAATCAAAATTACTAGTTACTTACTCCATATCAATATCATGTACTATAATTTATTACAACCCTAACCCTAGAATGACCTAACAAAGATTGATTAGGCCTAAAATTTAAAGAGACTAATACTAAGAGTATATGCTACATAAATAAAATGCACCTAACCCTGGAGCTTTGAATCTAGAAATGGAAATGTTCACGCTTGATCCTAGCATCTCCACGCCACCTCTTACTTTTTCCAATAAATCATAATGACTTCAATGATGTCATTTGAGGTTTCGGCCTTAAAGAATGACAAAAACTTGAATGTGGATTTCTCTCTACTAGTTTTTTTCAATATTAGGGGTGGAGAAATCCAATCTGTCTAGATTGTCAAAACCCACACCTAGATGGATGTAAGCCTGATACAGGCTAAGATAGTTGACCAACCATCCATGTCCAACCTCAACCAAGATCCTTCTCCAACCTAAGAGAAAATGGAAGCAAGATTCCATCTTGGGCCATTCCATATTGAAATCAACCCTGTCCCTAATAATTAGGGCTAGACATCTAGGGATATTAGCCACAATAAGACTCCTCGGGGGATGCGCCATATATATCTTAGGGAGAGGCACACACAAATCCTCATCCAAGCTCATAATTTCTTTCACAATACCTTTGCACCAGGTTGAGTCAAAAATATTTAAGCATAATTGTATCATTGCTCATTTCTTGATACCAGCTTTAGCCATACATCCTATGAAAATGCGTATAACATCACTATTGGTTCGCCATGTATACTCATACTTAAAGATTCCTTCTCTGATAGCTCTACTGACTGCAATTCGAGTCATTCCATCGATAGCCCTAAGGATTTTGTTCCACCTTTCAAGTTTGATACTACCACAAAAGGCCATGGTTCGAGCTTCAGAGGTATGAAATACACAAATATTAGTGTCCATTTTCAATCTTAACGACACCACCTAATAGTGACCTAGTACTATGATTAAAAGAAAGGCTCTGAATGCCAAATTCTCTAGAAGATCCTAGAAAAACCTAAACTCATGGAGAAGCTATCCTTTACCATGTCATCATTGATAGACAGGCTATGACCAAAATACTTAACACATAATTATCCTGCCATAAACTTAGAAGTCTAATAAATTACAATTAAAGGGAAAACTGCCCGCCATAAAATCTAATAATATTGCCCCACAAACCCTTAGTAGTCTCAAAGACTTTTCATACCAATAATGAGTCACTTAATTAATAAATTACATCACCGCTTATCTATAAAGCAAGGTGTGATATAAGGATTTAAACTTGAAACACCTATATAAACATAAGGATAACCTAATCTACCTGCCCTACAAAAACTTAATTGTTTAATACCAAAAATGACTTCATGATATAAGAGCTTTATTAAAAGGAAAAAGAGAGAACCTTTAAAAGTTAATATCCCTATCTGAATTGCAATAAAATAGCACCATCTGCCCCTTTATTAGCTAGAAGGTTCGCCTTTTATTGCCTTCTCCATATATATGACATATCCTAGTGTCCTCAAACCTATCTAGCAAGTGGATGACTTTTGCTAGCTTCGAGTCGAGAACCCAATTTGGAGTTGATCTGTTCCTTGTTGCATTTAAAATGATTTGAGAATCACCCTCAATGATGAGTTCAGATAAGCCTAAATGATGGCATATTTTAAACCCTTTCTCTAATGCTGTGAGCTCTGCCAACTTATTAGAAGTAGGATCAATGGCCATAGCTTTTTTAGCTAACCACTTGCCTGAGTCATTATTGATGATGCAACCAAATCTTGTTGCCCCTGGGTTGCCTCTAGCTACTCCATCAAAATTAAGCTTCGCCTAGCCCTTCAAAAGGGGGGACCATTTACAACTTTTCCTTGCCTCATTACTTTTCTTTAAGTAAATGAGAGGAGCATTAATTAGATTGGGCCATGTATTTTTTATTAGGCCATCCTAGAAAGAAAAGGAACCTTCTTCCATTTTTTATTTCCTAAGATCGAAATTAACAGTTTCCACTATGCTAGCTTCGATTTTTAGAATTAGCTATTCTGCTTTCATCTCACTGTCACAAAAAATCCTTCTATTCCTTTCTTTCCAAAAATCCCACATAAGGATAGAGGGACTAATATTCCAGAGTTTACTATAGATGCCCTTACAAAGATAAGAAGGCCATCCTATAAGGAATTTCATAAGGTTTTCAAAGAATGGAGAGAACCAACCTAATTTTTGAGTGAGCCATTCCCAACATATTCAAGAATATGGACATCTATAGAGAAGATGGTTTGCATTTTCACAGTCATGTTTGCAAAGAACACATCTTGAAAGACCTTCAAAACCTATTTTGCTAAGTTTGTATGTTGTCAAAATTCTATTTTGAAATGCTAATCGTAAGAAAAAGCTAGTTTTTGGCATACACGCAAGATCCCAACAGAGTTTAAGTAGGATTTCCACCTCTTCCCATCTCTTTGAGTTGATCAATGCTTTATAACCTTTTTTAACACTATATTCACCATCATTTGATGATGCCCAGATGAGTTTTTCATTCCTTTCAATTTGATTTATTACTTTATTATTTAAATATAATTCTAAAGTAAATTAAAAATCAAAGAAATTAATTGGGAGAATTAATGTTTTTTTTATAAACTTGGATGTGTTTATATGGTTCAGATATATGAAAATGATTTCTAATACTAGGGAAATTTTATTATTTGAAAACCTTAGTAATTATAGTACTTTGAGAAAATGAAAACATAAACCTTTTTATTGTAATCGAAAACCTTAGTGAATCTGACGATCAGAGAAATGAATTGAAACCTGGATTGAGATGAAAATGGAACTGGTGTATTTTCAAAACATAATGAATCGAGAAAATGACTTTTGCATTTACTCATTATGACGTGTGGTTTACTAGTGTTGGGTTTTCAAGATTTGACTTAGCTTTGACCAATTAGGTTGTATTACCAGAGGCTTAGGAGTTTTGTCTCTGATGTCATGATGATGTGTTGTATACGATCTTTTATACTCAACCATGGTAATGTGTCTTGTATGCTCTATGAGGTGTTTTGATCTATTGATTTTTATTGCTTTCGAGTGTTCTTGTGTGAAATTGAGGTGAATGGTGTGACCTATCTGATATAACCTTTGAGTCTTCAATCAATTGTATTTGAATTGCTTTTCTCTCACTTGTATAGGATTGAGGTGTTTGTATGATTTGTTCTTGGTGATGTCATGTTATGACGTGGATTGGTTTATGTGTACTTGATTTTTGATCAGTCCTATTAGGATGATCATTTTAGTGATGCTTGTATTTTGACCAGTGACTTTGGTACTTGTCAGTTGCTTGTTTAAGAACTGATGTATGGTATGTGGTCTTTTGTGATCTTTTTATTTTACTAAGCTTAGGATACATTATTTGTATGTTGTGTTGGGAAGTGGCTTGTAATGGAGGTCAGAGCCCTAAAGAGGCTTCTTGGGTAACCCATTGTAGGTTGTTTTAATAAGTGATAACATTTCAGTAATGGGTTTAAAATGAATTAATAAGATATTGGTACCACAGAAAGTCACTAGGGGCTGAAGGATTAAAAGACTAGCCGAGTAACCTTAGAGTTGACTCATTAGTATGCCTTGTCTATACAAAAAGATACTAATGCCACATAGAGACACTAGGGGGCCAGAGTCTAGAGAGGCTGCCAGGGTAACCTTAGAGTTGGCTTATGCGATGACACTTGCCCACTTACATAGTAGATTTTCTACGTGTCTCTATTTGCCTCTAGGATTAGTTGATACTTGTATCTTGGTACCCCTTGAGATAGTTTGTTTTCAAGTGATTCCTTGAACCTAGAGGTTGGTTTTAACTTTTGAGTTTGCTATCCATTTGGGACTTGAGTTTATCTCCTTAGTGTGGTGGGAGTAGGCTATTTAGGTTCCATGAGGTTGGGTGGCAATGTTTTTTCTAATACTACTGAGATTCGAAAGTTCAATGTCATGACTGGAGTTCCCTGTTCTGTACTCTCTTTCATTATGTTCCTTTTTATCTAGTCTTGTATTCCTATGATGGATGGTTATACTCTAAGTTTATTATATTTTATTTCATAGATCTAACTAGATGATGTAATCTATTTCATGATGTATATTATTTCAGCCTTTCATACCCTGTGACCTGTATAGTGGATGATTGCGCATTTTGTTTATTGCCTAGTGGCATTCGGTATAATTGTATATAATTTAAATGGATATGTAGTTGCAGTTATTCTTTAATGAGGATTTATTGTATAGTGAATTTAGTGTTAATTAAAATTAAATGTGATTCATCATCATGGAACCTTTAAGAGTTGTAACCTATTTATGTGTTGTTGATTTATGAGTGTATGTTAATTGCTTCTGTTATTCTATAACTGTTGTTGTATCTTTATCTTTAAAAAAAATGTTTGACAAACTTAGTGAAACTTTAGGTTAACTTCTTTTGGGTTTTCTGGCGGGGCGTTACATTACCTCTCTTTGTATCTCTCCATCCATCTAGCTCTAACCACACCTCTCTATTTTGATTTATCTCTTTATATTACTTTTTATCCATCTTCACCTCATATATCTTTATCTATTTATGTCATCCCAAAATATAAATATTCTTGTCAGACTTCTCTAACAAGATATTACTCTCATGTCTCTCCTCTCCATATCTAGACACATCTCCCTTCTTTTATTCATCCATATCTCTCACCATCACCCTATTTCTATACCTTTCAGTATCTACATCTCTTTTTTTCTTCCCTTATGTCTCCCTCTATCTCTATCTCTATTTTTTTTTGTGTGTGTGTGTGTGTGTGTGTGTATCTCCCCCTCACTAGCTCTCTCTATATATCACACATTCTCTCTTCCTTCTCTCTCTCTCTCTCTCTCTCTCTCTCTCTCTCTCTCTCTCTCACACACACACACACACACACACACACACACACATTTTTTCATAATATCTCCTATATTTATATTTATCCTTACCATCTCTATCTACCTCTTTCTTTTATCTCATCAAAAATCCCTTTTCTTCCCCTCATATCCCTCTTCTCTATATCCATATTTCTTCCTCATCTCTCTTTTTATCTATCTTCATCCATGTCTCCCTATTTATCTCCCTCTCTACCTATCTATATATCACTTTCTATCTCCATCTTGATCTTTACTTTTCTCCCTCTCTCATCATCTCTCTCTCTCTCTCTCTCTCTCTCTCTCTCACACACACACACACACACACACACACACACACACATTAATATATATTTTTCTTTATGTCAAGTATAATATATTATATAATTATATATTTAAATTTTTTTTAAATGAGTTTATTTTTGCTATATACCATTTTTTTATCTATTTAATATTTTAAATATCAGTTGGATTAGTGATCTAAATATAGTTTTGTTAATATTTACATTCATTATAATATAATTAGAAAGTATACATTTAAATTGGAAATTATTTTTCCATTAACCTATTATAAACATAAGAATTAACTCAATCTATTTAATTGAATAAGTTTTTATTTAAGAATTTCAATTATTTTTAAAACTTTTATAATATTCTTATTTTATTAATATTTCAAATTTAAACATGTTTTTTAGTAAATAACATCCTAATCTAAAATACATAAGTTTAAGTAAGGAAAAAAAATTGTAAGAGACATAAACATTATGTTTTAAATTTCCTAAATTTATTTAAAATATATTTGAAAAAGCATATTGTAAAAAATAGGAACAAAAGTTTCCCACCAACTAAAGTCGTGAACTACATGTTACACCCTCCCAAGATCTGCAAACAATTACATGAAATGAATATTGAACTATAAAATATATAATGTCCTTTTATCTACCTTTCCCCTTTTATATATTTCTAGAAATATAATGATAATATATTCAATAACTATCATACTAGAATATTAGTAAATATTTTCAATGAGAATAGAGTTAAAATGAAAATTAAATAATGAATTATATTATAATAATCAATTTTAATTTACTAATAATCTCAAATGAGGATTATACATAACATAGTATATATATCATGAAATGTATTCATGGTGTAATAGTTAATATTTTAGTGACAAGTAGCATTCTTTTGTAAATAGTTCATTGTCTTATCCTTTCTAATTTTCTTGAACGAACACTAGCCCATGACTCTGACTACCTCATCATTGGTGGTTCAAATCTGGCTGATGCTCAAGAGGGAAAATTTGTGACCTGTATTCACTAAGGGCCTAATTAGGAAATTAGAATATGTTTTGTATTATTAGTTCGGTGGACTAAATCGAAATTGGGAATAAGAATATGTATATTCACATTTTTTCCCTAAAATGAGCATATGTCCACTCCAAAAAATACATGTTATTAGAATAGGCCATTCCTATTCCCAATCTCTCTTTCCCAGATTTAATACTTTTTGAAATCTATGGTGATGTAGGTTTTCAAATATGAGCATCATTGGACATTGGCTAGATAAGGTAGTCGTCAATTCTTCCAATGAATGGTCTCGATCCCCACATGTTTTCAATAACAGGAGTGATCAATTGAAGCGAAGGTAGGGAAGCTCAAAACTGATCAAATGTGAAGCTCAAAATCGATCAAATGCAAATGGAAAGCGAGGGCTCGAAGGGCATGGGCTTATAGAAACACTTCTATTGTTCGTTGACATTTTAAGGCATTAGGAACCCTAGATAGAGATTTTAATATTCACAGATGAGCAAGTTGTAGAGAATAGTAAGACACAAAAGTACATTCAGTTATAATGAAGAAATATTCTGATCTACCACAAATTACATTTTCTTACAAAATCAATGTTTGCCAAAAATTGGGTACAATTTACCTCCATTAAAAATACTTGATGACGATGTTAATGTTGTAAAGCATGCATTTGATAATGTGTTTTAGACATCAACCAAAGATCAGATGAACATGTTGGAGGGCTTTTGAGCCACCAAAGGTTCTTCGTTGATGAGGCCATGGGCAAGGCTGAAGAAGATGTCACAATCTCATTTCAGAAAAGGGATGATAAATAATGATAAATATGGGATAATATTCACAAGTGACAATGACCATAATTCAATATGAAACACATTGCCTGTGCACTGTCTTCTTGGATCTGATTGATGCATGTGTAATGACTACAAAAGTATGCATGTGCTAGCAGATGAAATGGTATGGCGCAACTGAAAGTTGTTGGCGACAAGAAAGAAAAAAATCAAGATAGAAAAGAATTCTCTTAACATATTCCAATTCTATTTTCGTACAACCAAACATGAAATTAATATATTCTCAATCAAAAACATGTGAACCAAACGGATATGGAATTGCAATAGGCTGTTCTCATTCCCAATCCTCATTCCTATTCTCATTCCCAATTCTAATTGTCAATTCCTATGCTAGCAACCAAACGAGCCATAAAAGAAGGGTTAATGAATTTTAAAAACACAATTTGGCTAGCAAATCAAAAAAATGTGTTTTTTCCCTACCAAGGAGCCATCAACTCTTTGCAAAATGATCAATTTGAGATCTTTCTTGTGGATATTTGAAGGGAAACTCCACAACTACAATAAAAAAACATGATTTGAAATGTTGCCAATTAGGGGGAAATACCCACAATACAAATGTTTACCCAACATCTCCCACCACCAATGGATCCACCGTCACTCAACCCTCACCCTTAGCCACTGTGTCTTCAGCATGCGCTCCCAAAGCATGTCAAAACCAATTAGAAAGTCTACTTCTTACACAATCCAGTGATTGGGGTTGTCTCCAATTCCATGAACAAGTCATCCTTCAATGCGATAGCTTGCCTTCATGACCACCACCAAGACATTCCAAATCTGACTATTGATGATGCAAATTAATGATGGGACAATTGAATGACTGTTCAGGATGCAACAAGCGACCAGGATCCAATGGATGGTCGTAAGGGTTTTTAAACACTCTCAATCGTGGATGGAAAAAATCAGCTCATCCATCCCATTTAGGGGAGTGCTGAATAATATTCATAAATGACTAAGTTGTAGAGCACAATAAGACACAAAAGTACATTCAGTTATAATGAAGAAGTATTATGATCTACTACAAATTACATTTTCTTAGGGCCCGTTTGGTTGCTGGAATACAACCGGAATAGGAATAGGAAATTAGAATATGATTTGTATTCTTTGTTTGGTGCGTGGAATAGGAATAGGGAATAGGAATACGTATTCTCATTTTAGCCCCAAAATGAGCTTTTGTCCATTCCAAAAAATACTTGTAATTGGAATTGCTATTCTTGCATTCATTTTCACTTTCTCAAATTTGATTAAATTTTCAAATCCGCTTTGACCTGGGGTGAGCGTGGGAACTTTGTTTTCAATATTTTCAAATATTTCAGCGATTTTCCAATGGCGCCGATTGCATCTTCAGAAATATTTTCAAACGGCACCGATTGCAAGTTAACCCTATTCCAATTTAAGCTTGCATAACCAAACAAGGGATAAACAAAATTGGATTGCATTTTTCCATTCCTATTCTTCATTTTCCATTCTCATTCAAATTTTCTATTCTAATTCTCAATTCCTACGCTTGCAACCAAATGGGCCCTTATAGAATCAATGTTCGCCAAAAAAAATGGGTAGAATTTATCTCCATTAAAAATATAACGATGGCTTTAATGTTGTAAAGCATGTATTTGATAATGTTTTTTAGACATTAGCCAAAGATAAGATGAAGGCATTGGAGGGCTTTTGAGGCACCAAAGGTTCTTCATCGATGAGACCATGGGCAAGGCCGAAGAAGATGTCACAATCTCATTTCAAAGAAGGGATGACAAATAATGAGAAATATGGGATAATATTCACAAGTGGCTACGACCACAATTCAATATGAAACTTGTTGCCTATGCATCATCTTCTCAGATTTGATTGAGTCATTTGTAATGACTACAAAAGTATGCATGCACTAGAAGATGAAATGGTATGACACAACTGAAAGTTGTTGGTGGCAAGAAAGAAAAACCCAAGATAGAAAAGAATTCTCTTAACATATTCCAATTCTATTTTTGTACAACTAAACATGAAATCAATATATTCTCAATCAAATACTAGGTGAACCAAATGAGTCTGGAATCGCAATAGGCTATTCCCATTCTCATTCCTCATTCTTATTCTCATTCCCAATTCTAATTGTCAATTCCTATGCCACCAATCAAATGGGCCCTAAAAGAAGGGTAGATGAATTTTAAAAACACAATTTGGCTAGCAAATAAAAAAATTGTGTTTTTTTCCCTACCAAGGAGCCATCAACGCTTTGCAAAATGATCAGTTTAAGATCTGTCTTGAGGATATTTGAAGGGCAACTCCATAAATGCAATAAAAAAGATGATTTGGAATGCTATCAATCAACGAAAAAATACCCAAAATACAAATGTTTACCCAGCATTTCCCACCACCGATGGATCCATCGTCACTTAGCCCTCGCCCTTAGCCACTGTGTCTTCAGCATGCGCTCCCATGACATGTCATGACCAATTAGAAAGTCTACTTCTTGCATAATCTAGTGAATGGGTTTGCCTTCGATTCCATGAAAAAGTCCCCATTCAATGCGATAGCTCGCCTTCATGACCACCACCAAGACATTCCAAATCTTACTGTTGGTGATGCAAATTAATGATGGGACAACTGAATGACTATTGAAGATGCAACAAGCGACCAAGATGCAATGGATGGTCGTCGAAGATTTTTAAACACTCTCAATTGTGGATGGACAAAATCAACTCATCCATCCCATATAGGGGAATGTCGAATAATATTCACATATGACCAAGTTTTAGAGCATAGTAAGACACAAAAGTACATTCAATTATAATGAAGAAGTATTCTGATCTGCTACAAATTACATTTTTTTACAGAATCAATGTTTGCCAAAAAATGGGTAGAATTTACCTCTATTAAAAATATAAAGACGACTTTAATGTTGTAAGGCATGTATTTGATAATGTGTTTCAAACATTAGCCAGAGATGAGATAAGGGCGTTGGAGGGTTTTTGAGCCACCAAAGGTTCTTCATTGATGAGGCCATGGGCAAGGCCAAAGAAGATGTCACAATCTTGTTTTAGAGAAGGGATTAAATAATGAGAAATATGGGATAATATTCATAGGTGGCGACAACCACAATTCAATATGAAACTCATTGCTTGTGCATTGTCTTCTCAGATCTAATTCACAATTCAATATGAAACTCATTGCTTGTGCATTGTCTTCTCAGATCTAATTGAGTCATTTGTAACGACTGCAAAAGTATGCATGCACTAACAAATGAAATGGTATCTAGTACAATTTGAAAGTTGTTAGTGACAACAAAGAAAAAACCAAGATAGAAAATAATTCTCTTAACATATTCCAATTCTATTTTCATACAACCAAACATGAAATTAATATATTCTCAATCAAATCCCAGGTGAACCAAATGGATCTGGAATTACAATAGGCTATTCTTATTCCAAGTCCTTATTCTTATTCTTATTCCCAATTCTAATTGTCAATTCTTATGCCAACAACCAAACAGGCCCTAAGGGCAAATGAATTTTAAAAACACAATTTGACACACTGTTTTTTTCCTTACCAAGGAGCCATCAACGCTTTGCAAAATGATCAATTTCAGATCTGTCTTGCCGATATTTGAAGGGCAACTCCACAACTGCAATCAAAAACATGATTTGGAATGCTGCCAATCAGGGGAAAATTCCCACAATACAAATGTTTACCCAGCATCTCCCACCACCGATGGATCCACCGTCTCTCAGCCCTCGCCCTTAGCCACTGTGTCTTCAGCATGCGCTCCCACGGCATGTCATGGCCAATTAGAAAGTCTACTTCTTGCACAATCCAGCGAATGGGGTTGCCTCCAATTCCATGAACAAGTCGCCAATGCGATAACTCGCCTTCATGAACACAACCAAGACATCCCAAATCTGACTGTTGATGATGCAAATTAATGATGGGACAATTGAATGACTATTCAGGATCCAACGAGCAACCTGGATGCAATGGATGGTTGTCGAGGGTTTTTAAACACTCTCAACCGTGGATGGACAAAATCAGCTCATCCATCCCACATAGGGGAATGCCTTCGGCATAATTATGGCTGATGATGCTATTTCTTTGTTGATCACGCCATTTGGATATGCAAGGAGTGCCTGTGACCAGCTCAGAAGTCTGTCAAATTGCTTTCCCTTTGTGAGAAACAAACGTGAGTCACATGGAATATGATTATTACAGCGTTCAGAAAACATGGTTTCCTCAAGAGAACGCCCACTCTTTCACCAGATGAAACAAACAGGTTTTCAACCAGACGAGTTCACACTTACCAGGTCCTGTGCCAAATTGGGAGCTTTGGGGCAGGGTATGGACATCCAACAGAGCATAGAAGATACAGTATTATTATCATCAGAAGTTGTTGTATCTGTCCTGGTAGACATGCATGCAAAATGTTGAAGTATATACAAGGCATGTGATTGTGTTACAAAATGCATCAAGGAAATGAGTTCACTTGGAATGCGATGGTTGGATTTTTGAAAAGGTTTTACAAACTTTCAAGCAAATGCAATTGTCATTTATAAAGCCAGACTCCAAAACCTTTCCCAGCGTTCAATCTACCTTTGCTAAAATGGGAGCTTTGGACTAGGACATGGACGTCTATCACGAGTATAGAAGGTAGAGGATTTATGGCATATGTTACGGTTGCACCTGCCTTGGTAGACAGTTAACTCAAAATGTGGAAGCATAGACAAGACATGTGAATTGTTCGACAGAATACCCTAAGAAACTTTAGTATTGTGGACTGATTATAAGATGTACATAAAATGTATTTGATTAGAAAGCTTTAGAAACATTCAACCTGTGTCGATAGGGAGCTTTGGAATGGGGAATGGACATCAATGAAGCATAAAGGATAGAGGATTTTATCCAGACGTGGTGGCAATTGCTTTGGAGGTTATTTGAAGCACGCGAAGTGTTTGACAAAATTGCCTCAAAGAGATGTCAGCGCATGACAATGTTTGCAAGATATGTACATAGTGGATTTGTGAAAAGGGATTTAGAATTTATTAAATATCCTTGAAAAGTGGAACAAAATTGTTATTTTTTGTTATTATATCGGTTGTTGTTTCTGTATTTGTACAAATGCTTTAGTGGTTTAAACCGACTTAAAGAGCCATGAATTGAAAATCATCTTACCGTAGGCTTCATTTGCGAATGTAAGGCTTTCTCGAAATTTTGCTCTGAAATATCATATATTCATTTTCTCTCGTACACATGACCTGAAATGTTACTGTTTGGCATTGCCTGAATTTTTTAAATGTTTCTTTGGCCTAATTTGATAGTGTATTAATCAAAACTCCCAAGCATTCCTCCATGGATTCCAGTTCAAGATTTGCAATGTTCAAGAATCAGTTAAGGATGTCTCAAAAGACTCTGGCAGAGAAATGTACAGTAGTTTGTTTTTTGGTATTGAAATTAATTTATAGAATACAGTTAAGCTCTGTTTCTATTTCTGAGGTTTGTTTACAAATGCAAACATCAAAACGTGTATGTATTTTGAATTGCAGGCACCTTCCGAGTAAAAAGAGCTGCAAATGTATAAAGCCACTTTGGAGGAGTTTTCGGATTTCTCAAGCATATCAAATTATATTGAGTGGATGATGTTAGATACCAGTGGCTTGCCTATGGAAGGTTGGTATTTATTAGAATCCCTCATAGTTTATCCTAAGAATCTGGTTTTAGTGTCTTCCACAATCACAAAGAACTGGATTGTAATAATAGGGGAGCTAAGACTACTTTGAAATCTTCCCGCTTTACAAGTTTGGTCATTGAGAACTCAATCAAGTTTGCTGACGAACTCAGTTTGTAAAACATTGTAGAGTTTACAGCGCTTAAGTGCTCCCATGAGCAACCTTAAAAATCTGAGATTAACCACCAAATATATGTAACAAAGATCTTGATTTTCAGAAATTAGTGTCCAAGCCTTTTGTCTCTCAAAATTCATGACATGGAATCTCTGATTGAGATGAGCTTATTGGAGGTAAAGACATTGAACTGTCTTGAAATTAATAGGTGTAGGAGCCTGAAAGAAATATCAGAAATATACAATTTTAGAAATATTGTAATGTTTGACATTGTCAATGCCATGAGCTTAAAGAGTTAAGCTCCAAGAGGTGATGATTCGTGAAGGTCCAAACTGCATCGAGGATTGTAATTGGTAGTTGTCAAGATTTGAAATAAGTGTCTGGCAATTTTAATGCAGCAAAAGTTATTTTTTCTGGATTGCCCAGGGCTTCAAGTGCTACCAAGTTTTTCAAAATTGACTTACCTTGAGGAGATTTCATTCTTTAGTTGTTGGAAAGTGTAGGACATAATTTTGCTGACAACTCTGGATCATCTTCACTTGAATGCTTGTAGAATGCTGAACAGTGTATCAGGTGTATCCCATCTCAGGGATCTTGTAGAATTGAACATTTCTCAGTGCTGGGAGATTGAGCATGAGATACGTCTTGATGAGATGGATTCTCTAGAGAGGTTTACGATTGATGAATGCCTAAAGTTGAACTCTTTTCAGTTCTCTAGCTGTCAAATTCTTAAAAGAGTGTCCAATAACTTTGAACGTAGTATTATTACACATAAAGGAGTGTCTGGAGCTTGAAGATCTGACATCTTTTTCCTATATAACCTGCCTTGAGTATATTGCATCTTCAGCTGCAGAGCATACATTTAGAGGATTGTGAGAAGTTGAAGGAGATAGATATCAAGTATTGTAAGAATCTACAGACCATAACTTCACCGATGACAGCCATCAGTCTCTTTGTTCAAAGGTTGCACGTGCTTTTTGATTACATCGAATTGAAAAACCTTTCTAAATTTATTTTGCAAGGTATACTTTCTAAGTGCATGCTATATACTACATAATATGGATCGTTCTTCATTGCGTGTATATATTTTCTGAAATGACTTATTTTGGGAATCATAATGTTAGTAAATCACATACTATCATTCCCCTTTTATTGAATGTGCCATATTAAGTAAAAGAGCAAAAAACTTATTAATTTATTTTTTGCTTTGTAAGATAAGAGCTTATTGAGATCAACTGTTTATTTTTACAGATTATATTGCATTTTAATAACACATACATATATCAAGAAGCACTTATATATCTCTTCAGTTTAACTGCATATTTCATGAAGAATTATATACAACTTTTATAAACAGTTCAAATTTATTTCATGATGAGATAGGGATTACTTTTTAAGTTTTTTTGCAGACACACACATTCGGTGGGAGAAGAGATACCCAACATCCTTCATATAATTATTCATTTTCAACCTTTTTTAAAGTTTCAAGCGTGATTTCTCCCCAAAATTGTGAGTCTGCATGATAAATCTCAATCTATAGAAGGAAGTACAAAATATTCCTAAGAAAGATGTTCGTATGAAACAAGACAGAAAAATGTGGTTTTACTTGAAATCTTCTTTGTGCTTACAATATATTACCTGGTTATATCTTCCTATCGGCATAACCATTGCACCTTGTTGGGGTGCAATTACTAGTTATTAAATTAAACTATTTTATAAATCAAAACAAATTTAAATAGTTCTTAAACAACTTCTAGATATTGCATTTCTCGTCACATTGTCGTTACCGTTGACTTTCTGATTTCCAGAGCCCTCCATGATTTCTGCAAAAAATATCACAAAAATGCAGTCCAAACAAAATGGAAAAGCCTTGCTCAATAGAGTGATTTGAATCCGCCCCTCAAAAACTGAATAGAGACATATCTGGACAGAAAAAATCATCTGAGAGAACTATCATTATAATTTATAGATGGAATGCAGCATCCTGGGGTTTTTGAAAATCGATTGGTTAAATTGTATTTTAGGCTTCCTTATAGCTCCTGAATTGCACGTAGAGCAGGATGCAAATAACAGTCAAATCCTAAACACCAATTGTGATCCACATGCTGCACAAGTCCTCAGAAATTCACACTCCAAGATGATGATTTGGCTAGTCTCAGACTTTATTTGTCATGTGTTCTCTACGCCTCTGTACACCTTCCGTTCCAATCAAATATAAACAAAACAGTTTTCTGCAAAAGTTTGGATTCAAAATATGCAACTTCTACAATGTATATTGGTATACTGAATTATATGCTACAGATACCTGCATTTTTATTGGCCGAAGAGGAAAACTTTAATCACAGTTTAATGTTTAAAGCTTCCTCTGTAGGTTACCAATACTTTCTGGGGAAGCCTCCGACTTAATAAGAATTAACATTTGTGCATTAATTTCTATGAGGATCTTTGATGCTATTCCCAGTATTTAGCCACTTGACACCACAATGCGAAACCAACTCCACAAAACGCCACCACGAATCCAACCCCTGTTCCCGTCTTCAACTCTCTGCTTTCCCACAATGAAATCTCTCCGTCTTCTTGTTCTTGTGAAGTGGGAGGAAATGATCTTTGAGAACAAGTCTTATTCAGTGGAACTCCACACAAGTTCACATTACCCAAAAATGATGATGCTCCAAATGTGTCAAAGTGCCGTTGTTGAGGAATCCTTCCTGACAGATTATTATTTGACAAATTCAAATATCCCAGAAAATCCAGCCCCTGGATTGAACCAGAAATCAACCCATTCAGCTGATTGCCCGATAGATCCAAAGATTCTAGACTGTGGATTTCTCCCAAGCTATCTGGAATACCCCCACTTAAATGATTGTGACCCAAGTTTAGAGTAATCAGGCCTTTCAGCTTCCCAATTTCCCCTGGAATTTTTCCTCTGAGATTGTTCGCAGAGAGATCAATAACAGTAAAAGCGACAGGAATTGAAGAATAGTCCAGCTCGTTTCCCTTGTTGGTAATGTTAATCCCTTTCTGATAATACATTTCATAAGCAATAAAGTACCTCCCATAGCTTTCACCATTGTTTCGAGCTGTAGCCATGGCAAGTAGTTCTGTGATTTCAGTGGGGATGACACCTGAGAAGCCATTAGAGGCAAGGTCGATGATCTGAAGATTGGGTAAATGAAAAATCTCTGAAGGAATTGCACCCAATAGATTATTCGACTCCAGAACAGCAACTCACAGATTTCTTAAGCTTGCAATCCAACTGGGTAATTTGCCAGTAAAGTTGTTCTTGCCGAGATCCAGGAACTCTAGTTGTTTACAGTTGAGAAGCACTGATGGAAATTTCCCTGAAAATCTATAGCCTCTCAGATCCAGTGACTTGAGTTGTTGTAGATTACCCACTTCATCTGGTATTGCTCCCTCCAACTGATTGCTATACAATGTCGACACTTTCAGAGAGGTGCAATTTCCCAGACTTGAGGGCAGAGAATGGCTGAGCTCATTATTTGACAGATCCAGATTTTGTAACATCTGCAAGAAAGAGATTGATGAAGGAATGGCACCTCTGAATTTGTTGTTAGACAGTGACAAGAAATCCAGAGAAGGCGGAAGATTTATTCCAATATACTCTGCAATGTTTCCTTCAAAATTGTTCTTGGACAATTCAAGAACAGTCAATTGACGGTGAAGGGCAAGAGAGGGAAGAGGACCATGGAGATGATTGCCTGAGAGGTTCAGGGTCTTTAGATTATGCAATTTACTCCATAACCATGAGGGTATGCTTCCCACCAGATTGTTTCTGGAAACGTCCAAATGCTCAAGTCTGGTCTGGTAGGACACCCATTTTGGAATGCTCCAACCCATGTTACACCCTCTAAGCAATGGTATTAACAGATTAAAAGAAGGAACCCAATCTTTTCTTATGTTGACAGTCAATCCACTATCAGTTAACCAAAGGTACTGCAATTTGGTTAGGTTTTGAAACAGGGATTCTGTCACTGTTCCCTCTAACTGATTGCCCCATATAGAAAGGGTTTTAAGGAAGGACAATTGACCTAATGAATATGGAACACTACCAGTTAATTCATTTACACTCAGATCAAGATATCTCAAGTATGACAATCTGGACAACCACTGGGGAATAGTGCCTTGCAGTGCATTATCGTGAAGGCGCAGGAAATTGAGTGAAGAGAGATTGCTCAAGGATAAGGGAATTGTTCCATAGAATTTATTGACACCCAGATCTAGATATATCAAGAATCTTAGATTCCCAATGACAGAAGGGATTGTGCCTGTTAACTGATTCACTGAGAGGTCCATGTGAGTGAGGCTTAAAGCTGCAATTTGGACTGGCAGAATCCCATTCAGGAAATTCATCCTCAAATTGAGCGAAATCAAGCTGTTCATAGCGAATACCCAATTGGGTATTTCAGAAGAAAGTGAATTGCTCTCCATGTGCAGATATGTAAGTGAACTGAGGTTTCTGAGAGAAGCAGGAATTTGACCTACCAGACTACAATTTGTCATGTCCAGATGCTGAAGCCTCTTAAGATCGCCTATCGACTCGCCCAGTTCTGTCATAGCAAGGCCGCTGAGATTGATGCCACGGAGTGAAATATACTCCAGTTGAGTAAGATTCCTCAGCCATTTCAAACATGGGATTTTCAGATGCCCTAGATCAGAAAGATCCAAGTAACGTACCTTTGAAATCTTTCCCAACTGTAGAGGCAAAACTCCAGAGAAACCTGTGTTGGAGAGGTTGAGATAAGTGAGATCTGTGAGCAAGGAGATGTTTGTAGGCATCTCAACTCCATGAAAGGAATTCATGCTCAAATCCAGGTATTTCAGTTGGAAGAGGTCAGAGAGCATGAAGTTCCCAGTCATGGAATGAAGAGAAAGGTTGAAACCTCTGAAATCAAGAGAAACCACTCGTCCTGAGTGAGAGTCACAGCGGAGGGCTGTCCATTCGCAGTAATTAGAAGAGTCTTTCCAAGACTCCAAGAGGCCATTCGGATCTTTCACATTATCTCTCAATCTCAACATGGCTTCCTTCTCTATTTCGAGGCATCCATGTGTTTGTTGGCAAATAAAACAGAGTAGTACACATATTTTGAGATTAACTCCAATTTTCTGCGCCATTGTTTGCTCATGCTCTGTATATTTTATAGAAGGTCGTAACATACAAGTTCTTGTGTCTCGTTTATTTTACACCTGCTTAACTTTTCCTCTTATTTTCTGTTTAAACTTTGTGATAGGTAACTACTCCATATCTGTGATGCTGCCAATAACTTGTGATCATACAATTCTTTAATCAGTTTATGTAAGCTGATGGGAAATGGAAGTGGTTTCCAGGAAATGTGGTTTCCACAAGAGAGGAAGGGAAGGAAAAACCAAATTTGAGAAAGGTGTGGTTAACATGGCATTGGTACATAAGCGAGACGAGAACGGATTTATATCGCCATTGGTCTGCTTGTTTATTCTGTCCAAAACTCCAGAAATTTTTGAAGCTGTAGCCATTCCCCGACCAAGCCTAGAATTATTGGTTAGCATTTCTACTCCATTTCTGTTTCATCAGGATACTTGGTAAAAAGGAGCAGTCTTACATACGTTGTACATAAGAAAAACACGTGCATGAAATAAAATGCCCAACTGTAGTTGACGAGGAAATGGGAAATTAGATAAGTAAGAATGATCAACCACTATTTTTCTTTAAGTTCAAAATAGGCGCTGCTGAATTTTGACGGCAGCGGATTGACTAGGTTGAGGGGATACGTACTCTACATGCAAGAATGATAAAATGTGAAATAGTTTATTGGGTAGATGTGTTCGCTTGGGATGGGATTTTGTTTTCTATAGATTTCAAATTTGATAGAGGTTGTGGATTTGTTTTCATAGGAGGTCTTGGGGTGTGACACTCTTTTTTAATTAGGAGAGAAGACTCTTAATGAACTATGGATATTCAGAAAGACATTTCATGTTGTTTCCAATCTTAAGTTTTATGGATCATCTAGTAAGTATCATTATAAATTTACTTTTATTTTATTTTGTTCAAACATAAACATAATACCTTAATAAACTACCTTAATAAACCATTAAATTATACATTACCAATTTCTTATATAAAAAATCAACACATCATTGAATGCCACTTCAAAAATATTCTCTTCAATTATAGAGGTTTGTAATGTAGATAAATAGATTAGTTGTCTTTCTTGACCTTATTAGAATATGAGCTCTAATTAATAGTGAAGGATATTTGTACTAAATATTATATAAGCTTTTTAGATTAAAAAAATATATAGATGTTTTAATTTTATAAATGAGTATTTTTTTGTATGTGAGTGTTATATATGCTTTAATTTTGTAACTAATATTTATGTTTTTTATCTATTGTGAAATTTTAGTTCTATAATTAAGTTGGCAGGGTTATGTAGAGTAAAACTCCCGTTGGAATGTTTGGACTTTCTAGTGGTGTAAAATTTAAATAGTGTCGGTAATTTGATGTTAGGAATATCATTTATGAGCATAGGGAGTAGGTGACAACTAGAGAAGCGTCCATTATTGTGAAAGAAAATCTTTATATCTATGGTCAAATGTTCTTTGAGCTTAGTAGAGGGAGATTTTTTTTCTTGTTGCAACCATTAACCTAGAAAGACAATGTTGCTTTCAAGGTGATTGTGTATTTGGCCTTCAATGGCATTAGTGATTTGAGCTCCAAATCTTCATATGATACTAACAATTCATTTAGAGCCCATTTGATTATTGGAATTGGGAAATTCAAATATCTAAATTCCCAAATTTGTAGTTTGTTCTTTATAAACAAAAAAATAGAATAGAATTTTCCAAATTCTATTCTTTTCCCAAAATGATCAAATGAATCTTCCACCTCAAAAGGTGGAGTTGGAAAACCAATTTCAATTCCACTTTTTTATAAATCAAAATTTATGAAGTTTTTGAATTTGTTTACCTGTGTTTACCCTTGTGCAGATGCACACATTGTAATTGCCCAAACAAAGAATTTTTTGTCTACAGAAGTTGGAGATTTTGGAAGTTTTGTTCACTGAAATGCCTAGGATTGGGTTTGTCGAAGTTGAATATGCACTCTTGGAGATTATCTATTGTTAGATGTACAATTGGGTTTGATTTTTTGAGGTCTTCAAGCTTCTATTTGCAAGTATGTTCATTGCAAAATCTCCTCCATTCAGTTGTGTTAATCTCAAAACAAAACAAAAAACTCACAATCTACCTTGAAAATCTCATAGTGTATTGTGTTAATCTCGTCTTCTCCTATACCACACTCTTAAACACATTCAATAGAATCGCCAATTAAACTATTCTCACGTCTCTGAGAATAGATCTATACTGTAAGAAAGAACTTAACTACCCCACACATAGACATGTAGCTCTTGATACACACACACACATGAAGGCAACTCTCAAGCATCTCTCAAAGCACAATAACCCAAGCATCTTTTGATCATGGGTGAAAGACATGAACACAAACCATAATGTAATGACTCCACACCACGTTAGTAATCTTCATAAAAAGTGAAAAAGTCAACAAGAGTCAAGGTCGATATGCACATTGCCTATTCAACATTTATAATATCCATATTAATTTAAAGCTCACAATATTTACTCACTGATATACCCAAGAGATCATTTTTCTGTTAGAAAAATACCAAAATGTCCCAAACGTGATGACCTTTATAACAAGAGCTCCAAAACTTGCTCAAGATACACAAAGGGGCGAGAATGTTGTAGGAGTGCTTTACCACCCTACCACGAAGTTGTTAGGTTTCCCCAAAATCTTTCTTACCATGAAAGATACCTAATCCGATAAGGAAATCCAAACAAGAAAAACTAAGAGGAGTAATGGAATTGTGCTACTTATTACATCCAAGTCCCACACTTTCAAATATAACATCGTTAGGGACATATCCATCCTACATCTCACCATTTGATTCCCTTTCATACACATGATAACACAAAATGGATAACCACAAGGTAATTCACAAGGGAAATAATAGAAACACACTACCACATAAAACCACAATAGAAATGCACTAACTATTTTCAATAAGGACATCATTCACAACCATATCCCAAAAGAAGATAAATAAATAACGTAAAGAGATACTTCATAATATTATTTGGGTCAACTGCAGTTTCAAGCAGAGCTCTTAGCCATAAAATATATCATACAATATACTACCACTCTTGTAGCAACTTAATCATAAGAATCTAAATGAAAAACACAGTATTGCTTTGTTTTTGAAAATAATATTTACATTCAAACATATAACCAAAATATGGTTAGATTTTTTCTCCCATTTCATGCACACCCGAGATACTCACTTCCCAAAACAATCTATCAAATCCTTAAAAGAAGAATTAGTATTCAATCCCTAAACATTTCCAAAGATCAATTTATATTGACTCTAAGCTACCCACTTCCTAGATTGAACTACTTAACAAATTCATAGAACAACCATCTAGTAAAAGTTAGAACACCCAACCATTTTTCTTATGGAATGCATCTCACAACTTCTTAACCAAAGCAAGCCCTTAATTGCACAAAATATTTGTTAATGCTATGCCCAATTTCAAATTTTAAGATAGTAAGTCATTTTTAACTAAACATTAGTCTACTCATTCTATAAAAGCTATATCTCAAAATAGATTTCAAGAAGTAGTTTAAAAAAATAAAATTAAATAATGATAATACTAATAATTTCTAAAAACATCTAGTTCACAAGATAAATCTACTTAAGAATATTCCTTCTAAATGAATAGGAAGAAGACAATTTAAGGAGTCACATTTATTTTGCAAGGAGTTGTTTCTAAACTTCTTATTGATGTTATAATAAAACTAGTTGATCATTTGCAAATTAATTAAAACAGTAAGTAAACCATTCTATCAACTTTCAACATTTAACAAACATTTAAAAGAAATATATCTATTTTTTTGGCAAATAACTATCTCTATAACTCCAATTGATATCAATTTCGATGCAATTATGAATATAAAATTGACTTGATCATTAAAATGTATAAAAAGAAAAATAAATCTAATACCCTTTTAGATAAATGACTTTGACATTTAACTTTACTAATTATAATTTTATGAAGATAAGATACTATCTTACTATCATCAAATGAGATAAATTAATGCCAGATTCTACACACTAAGATATAATTAAGTTAACCATTTGATTACAATAAGATAAGAATTTCCCACCAATCTTATAAAATTGAATACAACTAATTGACCCTATTACTTGAAATAAATCTAAAAGGCACCCATTCATCCAAGAAAATAATTAATTTAAAATAAAATGAAATAACTAACTTTACCTTCTAGTAAATCCACCTTTCTAATTGCTACAAATTTTACTATCAAATTTAATAAATGGAATTAAAGTAATTGATATACTAATTCCCAAAGCTTCAAACAAATTTCATATTACGATCTGAAATGAAAATAAAACTAGTTTACTATTATTTATGTCAAATGAAGTAGCCACTATACATATCTCTATATAAAATGAAATAAAAGAAAACCAAATCATAATAATCAGTTTGAAAAACACAATTGCAGGCAATTAACAAATGCAACTAATTTGTTACAACAATGACCAAAAGTGGGACGACATGTTTTAGCCCGATGACCCCAAATCACACACTCGAAAGCTATTATGATCCTTGCAGAGGTAGCCTAGGCCTATTAGATGCTCATGGGTGGTGTTGCTAGCATTGGGAAAGGAGGGGAGATTCAAAGAGGAACCCGATGGTTAATGCTCACCCAAAAATAAAATCCAATTCCCATGTGTTTTTTTCTTTATTTTTCCCTCTTTTTAATCCCCAAAAACATTCTATTTTCAAAACATGTCCCACTTTTACAACTTTCCTAATTACATTTTATTTTAGTTGAGGAAGTAAAGTTTTCCAATATTCCTAACTTCCAATATATTGTATAACTGACATAAATCTATGTGGAAACATATGCAAAATTTGGTGTAGTGCCTCTCGTGTTTGAAGTCTATACCTTCTTATATTTTGATTTGAGAGATACTTGTACCCTTGTTATGTTTTACATTTGAGATGACCCGAGGGTCAAATGTTATACCCTGATTTTAGTATCATAGATGAAAGACTACTATTTTGTTCAGTTTATCATATCTGCATGACGATGTCATTTTGAGATGACATTATGTTTTGTGATGATATCTGGTTATCTGGTATTTGGATATATCTTTGATTATGTTATGTGGTGAATTTAATACTATGGTTATTTACTTCATTCTTGCTTCATTATGTTTTATGTGAACGTGAGTGATGTAAATGGATTATTTCAGTATAATTGAGTAAATGGTTAAATTAGGCATTTAATGCATTTATTGCTTCGGCTATGATATTATATGCAATTGCACTTGATCATGTGTTTTAGTGTGCAAGATTTATATCCTTGGCAGTGACACATGGTGTTAGTGATTTAGCTGTTCATATTTGCCAATGTCGTCCTTGTATGGTTGACGTATCCTTATTTAATTGTTTAAATTAAACCTTTTGGTGATTATTAAATCCAAACTCATTTACATTATGTGACTAGACCCGTGAGTGTGTCTGTGCATTTAGAGGTTTGTATTTGTCATGAAAGATGTCAAAGAGCTTCTGTGATTTTGGGTTTTCGGGCTTTATTTAATTGATTTTTAATTTCTAGTAACTTTTCCATAGATGAATTCCAATTACATGGAATAATATGTTTTTTTTTGGGTCGATTCGAAGTCTAACTGGTCTAGCTAGCTATTTACCCTAATCACTTATTCACATGAAAAGTGAATAAGTATTAAAAGATGAATTTAATTCCTCACTTCTCACTTTTACAATTTGGAAAATTGAGAGCTTTTTCTAAAATCCTTATATGAAGGATTGGTTTTATGTTCATTCTGAGAGCTACATGTGTGAGATCCTCGCCAGGACGGACTTTTACAACACAGAAGTACATAACTCTATTTCAGCACATGGTGTCTACAACACTGGAGTTTTCATCATTCATTGAGTTGTCATGTTGACAACATAGTTATTTGCACTCCCTTGTTAACACATGTTGTCTACAACATTGATTTGTGTGTTACACCCTTGTAGGCTTATCTTGTCATCATCGCACTTACTTTCATGCTTAATGGAGGATAACCCATATCTGGTGGACATGTGCCTAGTTGTATGACTTATCATGTAGCTAATTTCGAGGCATTCTAGATGTATCTTAGAGGCCTTTATATACAGGCACTCCTAGTGTACTCTTGATATGGCATATTGAATTAATATATCATCATTCTGATCATACTCTCTCTTTCTAGTCTACGGTTGTGCTTGTGTTTGAGTTCTTAGTTCCTGGGTGAATTTTTTCCTTAGGAAAATTCTTACATGGTATCAAATCTTGGATATTTTCGCATCACATAGTCATTCAAGACTACTATTGCTTCAACACCTTAACCTGAATCCAGAGTACTACAGAAATTGGGAGCATCTAGAGCCAGATCTGACCTTGCCATTGTATCCAGAACACTAATTCAGTGAAGATTGACTATAAACTCAGCTATCTTCAGCCAAAGTCGATCGTGAGGCAAATTTTTTTTGCAAATCGAAACCTGGAGGCCCCAATTTGCAGTTTGGGTATGGTCATTTGCAGATCTATTTAATTATTTTTTTGGATTTGCATTTTTATTTCTCTGTAATTATTTTCGACAATATTTCTGAAAAAAATTCCCTTCGGGCACCTAGTAAAGAATTTTTTTTCACAGAACTGAGCTGTCAAATCCCAGCATTGCGCAGAGTATTTTATTTGTTCATAAGACAAATTCCTTTTATTTTGCAAGCATCTTCCATTTTTCGGTGGGCTTATTTTAATAGTAGCGGACATACAACATAATTTACGTACTACACAAATTCGGCCAAGCTCACCGGCCAAACTTCCTTCATCTCGATGGGAGTAGCACACAAAGTTCTAGCCAGCCCGCGCTTTGTTTTAAAAGTTGTGGTGCATTTCTTTTATATGCCCGCAAGTGTAAACCCACTACCAATGTGGGAAAAAACACCTGCTACCATTTTTTCAAGATTCGACGCCAGGCAATAAGATGCTAGCCACAACAAGCATTTTACAACAACTTTCACACTAACATGGTGATTAAAACCCCCAAATCACCGCCAAACAGATTCCGACCTCCGCAAACAAAAATCCAATGACAAAAAATTTAAAAACTCCAGTACATGGTCAAACTTTCCCACCCCCAACAAAAGGAAATTCTGCTCAACACATGGCAACATGGAGGATCACCACATCAATGCCACACAGACACTGCAGTTTCTACCACATGGATAATGACCTCCCGCTTGTAGCCATGTGGCCGCTCACTATTCGCTCGAACAACAAACCTACCAACACTGTGACACACAGGTACACGTCACAATTTTGCACACGTCACCAGCCACGCGACAGCTAGCAAGGAGCCATGTGTACTCTTTGACACCTAGTTGACACGTTAGCACCTTTGCCAACTCAGTTGAAGGACACGTCAGCTGCCAACTGTACCGCCACATCATTGCATGATTTTGCCACATTGTTGTCTGTACGAATGTATAGCCACATCATTCTTCCACATCATCCTAGGGGGCTTATTTTTTTGCTAACATCATCCAATCACTAGGTTAAATTTGATAGTCGTCTGACCTTCAAAACCTAGCCATTTACAATTGTTACGATGAATGTTTGACCATCAAACTTAAGCACACAATTTTCCTGCCTGACCCCTCTCTAGATTGCTTTTCATTTTGGTAGCTTGACTCTATGAGCCCATAACTCGGACATCCAGAGCTTGACTCTATGAGCCCATAACTTGGACATCCAGACTTCAATTCAAGTGCAATGTTTTTTGAAATTGGGTAGAATTTCCTAAATTTTCCAGTGGCGTTGTTTTCTGGTTTTTGTGCAAGGAATTTTTAGAAGTTGCATTTTTTGGTGATTGTACTTGTATAATCTTGCATTTTGCAACTTCAAACATTCCGTACAGGCACATCTGGTCACTTTTTAGGTTTCATTTTTTTTTTGAAAGTGCATTTTTTTGGTCTACTTTTCGATTGTGCAATCAGATTCTAGGGTTGTGTGGACAAAATTTTCACTTTCAAAACTAGGGCTTTTTCTGCATTGTAAGGCTTCGATTACTTTTCAGAATTGTTGTACATCTGAGCTACAGTGCTTAGTGATAGATTTGGGCCTCAAAAGATAGTTGTAAAAGAAAAATCAAAAAGTCCACTTTGTTCATTTTGACAAGTGGCCCATTGTACGCGCACTACTTATAAAGTGTCAAAAGCATCTTTTTTGGGGGGGTCTTTTGATTGAGTGAAAAGGGGGTGGGGGGGGGGGGGGTGTACTGTGTTCTTGTGTCTCTTTTTTGTGATCTTTTCATTTTTGCATCATGGGTTCATTTAATTGTCCACCTCTAACTTCATGCAATTATTCTACATGGAAAGATATTGCTTGGAGTAGATTAATGGAAAAAGGATATAGTCTTTATGTTGATGGTACAATTACCAAACCTACTGATGCTAAAGAACTCATTGAATGGAAAAGACAAGACCATTAGGCTTTAGGAATTATCAAAAGTTGTGTACATAGGGATCTCTTCTTTCACATTGCTAGTTGTACATAATCCAAAGTAGCTTGGGATAAACTTGAATCATTGTAAAGTAAGGTGAATGAAGAAAAGGGATTTCAGATTGAGGATGATCTACTTCTCTTGGATCCAAAGAACTTTGACATAATTCAAGATTACATCAACAAAGACAATGAATATAGGGCACTTCTTAAAGATTGTGGTAGTCCCATGAAGGATGAAAAGTTGATTCATCACATCCTGAAGAGGCTACCTTCGGAGTATGCTTTTTTTTTTTTTGAGTTTTAATACTCACAGGTTGACCATGGGATCTGCTTACCAGGAGCCTAGATTTGATGCATTTGTAGAGATGTTGATTGTTGAGCAATCTCACTTGATGGATTTAGGACTACTCAAGTCATCAAAGACCAAAGCCTTGGTGGCTAGTGATGAGAAACAACAATAACAAGACGTTGAAGCAGAAATCACAATTTGAGACACAACAATCCTCTTCACAACAAGGTGGTTCTTCTTCCAACAAGAAGGGAAGTAATGAAAAGAAGGAAAAAATCTTTTGTGCATACTACAAAAAGCTAAATCATGACGAGCTTCATTGCAAAACTAAAAGAATCAATGAGTTAGAAAATCTCCTTAGGAAGAACAAGATTCAAGTGCCAGGTACTTCCAAGGATTCAACTCCAACCTCTTCGAAGGGTAAAGGGAAAACACTTATGACAAACACAAGTTCTTCTTCGAAATGGATACTTGACTCAAGTGCCTCTTATCATATGGGTTCTTCAAAGGGAGATTTGTCTTCATTGAAGCAGTCAAAGGTACCACACATCTTCATGGGAGATGACACTAAAATGGAAGTTGAAGGGAAAGGACATGTGGAAATGGACAATGGGGAATTCAAAGATGTTCTCTATGTTCCAAACCTTAGCTCCAATCTCCTATCAGTTTACCAAATCACTCACCTCGGAGATGGTCACAAAGTTGAGTTCCTTCCAGATTCAGTGATGGTGCGCAGTCTTAGAGATGACTCATTGGTTGCAGTGGGGAAAGTCAATGATGACAAGAGGCTTTACTCCTCCTCCCACTTTGTGCCTAAGTCTCCTTCTCAAGCCTTGTTGACTCACTCTAATTCACAAATCAACTTATGGCATGAGCAGTTTGGTCATCTTGACTTCTGCTCTCTTCAACAACTTTGCTTTAAACACATGGTCAAAGGTCTACCAAACATCAACTTTTCTAAGGGAGAGTGTTCATCATGTTCAGTGGATATGAATCTTGAGGACAAGTATGATAAAGGCAAGTCTTCTAGAGCTCTAGTTGTTCTCTAATTAGTTCACATGGTTTTAGCAGGACCCTTTGCAGTGACTTCAGTCAACCAAGGCCACTACATCCTTACTTTTGTTGATGACTTTTCACAATTCACATGGGTCTACTTCCTTCATCACCAGAGTGAAGTGGTTCATAAGCTTCAAGCCTTTAAGACTCATGTTGAACACAAATCAAGGAAAGCCATCAAGGTTCTATGGATGGACAATGAGAATAGATATGTGGATAGAAGACTTAGAGACTTTTGCAAACTTGAGGGGATTGATCTTCAGAATTCACTAGCATTCAGTCCACACAAGATAGATGTTGCACCTATGAGGATTAAGACTCTCAAGACCATGGCAAGTTGCATGATAAGAGCCAAGTCTCTTGATCCTACACTTGAAGTTGAAGCCATTAGCAGTGCTACTCACATACTTAACGGGTCTCCTCATAATGCCCTAGATGGGAAGACTCCTTTTGAGGCATGGTGCAGTAGAGAACCATCTATGAGTCACTTTAGAATCTTTAGTTGTCCAGCATGGGCAAACCTATCTTCTAGAGAATGCAAGGCACAAGCACCTCGGCCTTGTACTTCCATAAGATATGAAGACAATGTTAAGGCATATAGACTCATGGATCTAGAGACACATGAGATCTTTGTGGAGAAGGATGTACACTTTGAGGAAAGTTCACCCAGCTTATCTTCTACTCCTCTCTGCATTTCATACATTGTGGAAACTGATAGTGACACTAGTGATAGTGCTTCAATAGATTCAGACACGTGGGGTTCTATTGACAGTTGCAGTGAAAGGTCAGGGCATCAATATAGTCCACATGCTTACATTACCACAGTGAAAGGTCCAGCAAAGTAGGGTACATGTTGTCTTCCAGCTCCAACTTCATTTGATGACTACATGGTAGACATTGGAGGTTTGTTCATGGAGTCACACACCATAGACTTGGGGGATAGCCTTGACGACTTACATCTTCTCATTAATGATGATGATCCTTCTACAGTTGTTGTGAGGGCTCACTCTAACCCTCATGTCCATTCTCTACATGATCAATCTTCACAGGTTGGTGTGATTGTGGATCCTAATGTACAATAGTTGGCGGAGGTCTCCTTGTTAGTGGAGGAGACAAATGGTTCATTGGAATAGGTTCAACAGACATCCTTGATAGATTTGCATTCATTATTTTTAGCATAGTTGGAAGGGGCAAACATCAACATCAACACATGGATACTTGAGCAAGTTTTAGGACCACCATACATCTTTAGGATTGTGCCTTTGCCATTGTTTCTTCCAAAGGGGAGGAACATCATCCAGCATTCTTGGACCAACTTCTTCCTTGGAGCAATGATCATTGGTCAACATTCTTCATTTGGTGGGGGGGGGGACTACCTTGTCTCTCTTCCTCTTCTTTCTTATGGGGGGGACTTTTTCCTCTTATGAGGTCTAGTTCTTCTCATTCTTCACTTTTGTATATACTGGATGTATGTTGTAATGGGGGGGGTCTTGATTACTCCATCCATCCATGCATCCCTATTTATCTCTCTTTTTGCGGGAGGGTTTTTCCCATGAGGTTTTCCCTCTTTCTCCACTTTATGAGAGATTGCATTTTCATTATGTACATGGGTACCGAATATGGCCTAGTAGCTGGGACCCATCCTGCATTTCATCCTAGTTTTTGTAAGCTTAAGGGCATTCCCCTAAGTTTCACATAAGGGGGGGCGTTGTTGTAAATAAATATTTACTATTTACACTTACTTAATTTACTTAGGTTAATGCATTATTTTATTATTTTGCATTATTTTATTATTTTATTTTGTGAGACACTTAGGAGTTTGGGCACCTTTTTGAGTTGTCATGTTGACAACACAAAAGTGTGCAACTCTATTTCAGCACATGGTGTCTACAACACTGGAGTTTGCATCATTCACTAAGTTGTCATGTTGACAACATAGTTATTCACACTCCCTTTTTTAGCACATGTTGTCTACAACACTGATTTGCATGTTACACCCTTGTAGGTTTATCCTCTCATCATCACACTTACTTTCATGCTTAATGGAGGATAACCCATATCTAGTGGACATGTGCCTGATTGTATGACTTATCATGTAGCTGATTTCGAGGAATTCTAGATGTATCTTAGAGGCCTTTATATACAGGCACTCCTAGTGTACTCTTGATATGGCATATTGAATGAATATATCGTCATTCCGATCATACTCTCTCTTTCTGGTCTACAGTTGTGCTTGTGTTTGAGTTCTTAGTTCCTGGATAAATTTTTCCCTCAGGAAAATTCTTATAGTTCTTGTGTGAAGAGTGTAGGATTGCACAGTTTGGTGTACAGAGAGAAAATGTTCTCAAGTATCTTCTTCACACTGTCTATCTTAGTTGCTAATGCAACTTGTGTAAGTGCTATATCACTAGATATTTTGTCATTCACTTTATGTTGAAACTTCTTCTCAGACCATTCTAATAACTTTGCATTAGTATCAAGGTCTGCATCACTTACCTTTTTCACTATTTCAATCAATTGTTCAATAAGTGGCTTTGTTTCATTTGAAGTAGGTAGACTCAATGCATCGAAGAAGATGTCTTTAATATCAAGAAAAGCTTGCTTCTACCTATGCTCCCTTCTGAGCAGTTCTTGATGTTTCTTTCTTACTAGGGCTTCTTGAAGTATACTCATCTAATCAATTGTTATTGTGGCATAATCATATTTTGGAAAAACAATTTCTTCATCTAGGCTTACATCTCCATATGTTATTACCTCTTCTACTTTTGATGAGCTAGGACTTGGCACTGAGAATTGCAAAGGTGTTGCATCTATGCTTGGCCTTTGAAGAGTGTGACTAGAAGGAGTGCCATATATTGGTAATGTTACCAATGTTTGAATTGCTACTATCTCCTTTGTCTTGGTTACCATTTGTGGCTCTTCAGGCTTGTCCTTTTATGCCTTAATACTTTGAATTGCATCTTGAACTTGTGCTAGAAGTGTAGGTACATCTACCTGATGCAGAGCCACACCTTGGAAAACTCAGGAGGAATCAGTCACTCAACTGAGTTGCTTCAAGGGGCATCTACAACCTTCAGGATCACACACTAAAATCAGATTCAAAACAAAACTTTGAAAATAAAATCCCCCAAATAATCTTCTTGCTACTTCCGGATAGACCTGTACTCAGACATGAATAACTTTCGAACCAAAAAAGATTTACTAAATCCAACCATTGAGATTTGGCATAACTAGGTTTCAAACAACATATAATTTTTTTAGAGAAATCCAACAGTTCAAACTTGAGATATTGACCACGCATCAGAGTACATTTTTCTGCAAAACATTGCTTCTTGTTGTCTCTAGATAGACCCATGAACAGACATGTATAACTTTTGAACCAGACAATATTTTTTCAATCCAACCGTTGATATTTTGCGTAACTAGGTTTCAAACAACATATAAAAATTTGAGAGAAATCCAACAGTGCATTTGGGAGATATTACCCATGCATTGAGACTAATTTTTTGCAAACATACCGAATTCAACCCAAAACTAAAACTTTTTTAATCTTCTGCAAACTATCAACTTGTTTCTAGTGAGAAGATAATAAAAATCCATTCAAAACTCAGACCATTGAAAACTTGCACAAAGACAAAATGAAAAAAAAACATTCCATATCTCTCCAAATTTGATTTTTTTTTCTGTCTTACATAGCCGACTGGCTCTCTTTTAAAACTAACTTTCTTTTTTTAATTAAAGGATGTGAAACGTTTTCTTTCTATCTAGAAAAGAAAAATGTCTTCTATCCAAAAAAAGGATAAGAATCTGAAACGTTCTTTTCCTACCAATATTAGACAGTCTAAATCAGGAATATTCCAAAAAACTGCCTACTACCTATTATTGGATTCTGAAAATCATTAAACACTCCACCTACGAACTAAAAAAAACTATTCTAATTTAAGATCCACACACCTGGTCCTAGGTGGCTATATCTGGAGAGCTTATCGAACTGCTACTCTAGGTATGCCACCACATGTAGGATGTTATTACAAACTTCAAAAACTAAAAGCATTTAAAATATAACATTACATTCCCTATTACATTTTCAACAATGTTGCCTCCTATAGCGTTTCTCTTCTCTGCCACTGCAGCATACTCCCCTGTAGAATGAATCTCAAGTCCTCTTGAGATGATGTGTTATAGAAATGAATCTCATTCTTCTTTCGAACTTTCCAATTTCTTTGAACTAGGATGAGCATATCTACAAGAAAAACAAAAATAATATTCAACTTCTCCACCTTGTAGCTTTGATTCTTTAATGCTGTAAATGTCACAGAAAATTCTCCAGCATGATTCACTATACATGAAATCTGCATCCTTGCATAAACATTATTAGAAGAAAACATATCATCAGCATTAAGATTATTTGAGTTCTCTTTTTGAATATGAGCTTCCTTATACACCATGTAATGTGCATCATATCTATCTTCATCAATAGTAACCATAAACTTATCTGCTTCTTGACTATCAACCAGTTTCACATCTTGAATCGTATTTATCTCTTCTTCCTTTATTAAAAATTTATCATCATCTTGATCTTCTATAGTAATCTCACTTTCAAATATCTCTTTCTTATTACAACTTTTCTCAAGAACAATAACAGTATTGCACTCTTTCCTTTCTTCTTCAAGCTGAGTTTCCGTACTACCGCCATGCCTTTTCCATTCTCCCATAATGGCTGCAAATTTTTCCCATAAATCAAATTCTTCTTTAGAACTTGCTGTTACACATTCCTTAGCTTCATCTTCATGCCATTCCTCTTGACATTTTTCTTCATTATGCATATTTAAGGCTTCATCAGTTGCCTCAAAAATCTTTTCCGTAGGAGTACCTTCCAACATTGTACTCTTCTCTATTTTCAAAGGACACATTATTGTTCCAACCATAACTTTATCACACTCAAATCCCATAGGGTTTTCCTCTTTATTCTTTTCATCAACATTTACTTGCTACACTCCTTCTTTCTGCATTTTATTTTCTCTCAACTTAGCTTCATTCTCTTCACGTTTCCTTCTCAAACTTTTTATTTCCTCTTCTATCTTGTTTACCTCTTCTTTTTGTTTTCTCATTTCTTCTTCCTCTCTTTTCTTCTTTTCTATCACTTCCACCTTCAAGTTTGAAGACTCCATCTCTGAATTTTTTTCCTCAATCTGATTTTTAGCATCATTCTGTAATTTGTCTTTGAGTACCAGAACCAGTGCAAAGAGTGGCTCTTCTTTCCTTTCACCTCTTTCAAGAATTCTTTCTTACCCATCACCATAACTTTGGCTTCTGCGGCTTTTGATTCTTCTTGACTTGGCTCAACTAAAGGTATCAGTTCAATGACCTTTCCATTCTTTGTAATAGTATACGTATTCTTCACTCCATCATGATGTGCCTTGAGATCATATTGCCAGGGTCTGCCGAAAAGTAAATGGCATGCATCCATATTAACAATATCAAACAATAATCTATCTTTATAGACTCCAATCTGAAATTCCACCCAAGATTGCTCTTCTACTATAGTCTGTTGTCCTTTATTTAACCAAGATACTTTGTAAGGATACGGGTGTTGTATTCTTGGTAGCTTTAACTTTTCCACCATTTCAAGAGACACAAAATTTTCTGTAGAACCAGAGTCTACTAGTACCTTACAAACTTTTCCCTAATATTTACAGGTAGTTCTGAAAATGGACTTCCTTTGTGGTGGTTCTTCTTTGACAGGCATTTTCAATAGTGTTCTTCTCATCATAAGTGCTTCCCCCTTTTCTGGATAACCATAACTGTCTAAATCTTCTTGTAAATCCGCTTCTTGTGCCAGGTGTATTCTCCTTTCACCATGAGTACTAGAGCTTGCTTTTGCTGGACATTTGTGTGCCATATGACCTTCCTGATTATAGTTGTAGCATCTTATTGGTCCATTTGTCCTTCTTGGTGATCTTCCTTTGAAATTTTGCCTTCTACCTATGAAACTTCCTCTGAAATTATCAAACTTATTATCTTCATTATGCATCTCCGTTTGTGGCTGAAAATTTGGACTCCTTCCGCTAAATGTACCTCTTCCTTTGAATGGTTGTCTTTCTCTGCCTCTGTTATTATTTTCTTGTCTCCTTTTGATTTTCTCTTCCACCTTTAAAGCCAACTGATAGCACTTAGCTACGGTGTTAGGACTCAACAACTGCAACTCTTCTTGTACGTTCATCCTCAAACCATTTAGGTATCTTGCTACCTTGATACTCTCGAGTTCTGCAAATTTTGACCTTAGGCTTAACTTCTGAAATTCTTTTGTATAAGTACAGACATCCATATCCCTTTGTCTGAGATTCTACCTCTTCTGATGCAACTGTACCTCATAGTCTTCAGGGAGATACGTCTCTCTTATCATTGACACCATCTTCTTCCATGAAAAAATCTCCCTTTTATCCTCTTTTACCCTTTCTTCTTGGACAAAATTCCACCATGTAAGGGCTTCTCCCTTCATTCTGGACTTAGCCAACTTAACTTGCTACGACTCTGAAACTTTTTCACATTCAAAATGATTTTCAAAGGCTTCAATCCATTCCAACACTAATTCAACATCCATCTTTCCTATAAACATAGGTAACTCCATGGGTTTTCCTCCCAAAGCCTTTAAAGCTTTAAAAAATGGCTTCTCGTTCTCAGATATCCTATCTTCTTCACTGTCGGGTACGTCTTCCTCTTCTTCCATTTCTTCTTTCATTTCTTTCTTCTTAACTATATTCTGCATATATTCCAACTTACTGGCTAGTTCTGCCACTATCCCCTTCAACTCCCTATTCTCTTTCTGGATAAGTTCTTCTTGCTCCTCCACTTTCTTCATTAACTCTGCATTGGTCACCATCTTGTTTGACCCTATTGAAGAATCTTGATCAGGGGCGTTCAACATATAACTTCACAACCTGCAACTCTCAAGCTTTGATACCAAAAATGATGCAGAGCCACAGCTTGGAAAACTTAGGAGGAATCAGTCACTCAACTGAGTTTCTTCAAGGGGCATCTACAAACTTTAGGATCACACACTAAAATCAGATTCAAAACAAAACTTTGAAAATAGAATCCTCCAAAATATCTTCTTGCTGCCTTCGGATAGACCTACACTCAGACATGAATAACTTTCAAACCAGAAAATATTTACTCAATCCAACCATTGAGATTTGGTGTAACTAGGTTTCAAACAACATATAAATTTTTTAGAGAAATCCAACAGTTCAAACTTGAGATATTGACCACGCATCAGAGTACATTTTTCTGCAAAACATTGCTTCTTGCTGTCTCTAGATAGACTCGTGAACAGACATGTATAACTTTTGAACCAGACAATATTTTTTCAATTGAACCGTTGATATTTTGCGTAACTAGGTTTCAAACAACATATAAAAATTTGAGAGAAATCCAACAGTGTATTTGGGAAATATTACCCATGTACTGAGACTAATTTTTTGCAAACATACTGAATTCGACCCAAAACTAAAACTTTTTTAATCTTCTGCAAACTATCAACTTGTTTCCAGTGAGAAGATAAGAAAAATCCATTCAAAACTTAGACCATCGAAAACTTGCACAAAGACAAAATGAAAAAAAACATTCCATATCTCTCCAAATTCATTTTTTTTTCTGTCTTACATAGCCGACTGGCTCTCTTTTAAAACTGACTTTCTTTTTTTAATTAAAGGATGTGAAACATTTTTTTTCTATCTAGAAAAGAAAAATGTCTTCTATCCAAAAAAAGGATAAGAATCTGAAACGTTCTTTTCCTACCAATATTAGACAGTCTAAATCAGGAATATTCCAAAAAACTGCCTACTACCTATTATTGGATTCTGAAAATCATTAAACACTCCACCTACGAACTAAAAAAAACTATTCTAATTTAAGATCTACACACCTGGTCCTAGGTGGCTATATCTGGAGAGCTTATCGAACTGCTACTCTAGGTATGCCACCACATGTAGGATGTTATTACAAACTTCAAAAACTAAAAGCATTTAAAACATAACATTAAATTCCCTATTACATTTTCAACAATGTTGCCTCCTATAGCATTTCTCTTCTCTGCCACTGCAACACTACCTGACCTGTTTGACTCTGTGGTTCATTAAAGACTTGTGTTTCCATTTTATCCTTTCTAATTGTCTCAACCTTTTCTGGTGCAACTTCTAGTACATATTCTAAAGATTTTACACTACTGACTAGAGGGATGATTGTAGATGGTTCATGTGTTTTCACCTCCTCCCTTGTAGTTTTAGTCACTAATTTTTGAAGTTCATCTGCACTCACCAATATAGGGTTGTTACACAATTTAGCCTATAGTGTAGATTGATCAAGTATCTTTTTCAAATCTTCCTCTGTTAGGGGATTGATGTTCAGAACAATGAGATTAGAAATATTCTTTACTTGATAATTTCAATACTCACACTTATTATCTATGGAGGGATGACATTCGATATTTGTCTATCGTGTTCACTCTATTCGTGTTGCTGCTCTTTCTCAATTGTTGCCTGATCATCTTCATCATCTTTAACCTCAATAGGTTCTTGTTCTCCTAGTTTGACTATGGCTAGCCCATATGTAATTTTCCACATTTGTGTAGTCTTCTTTACAACATCTTCTATGTTGTTATGTAATATGTTAAATGCTCTATATTTAGGAACAAATCTAACAACATATTTCTTTATGGCTTTAGCTATTTATGTCTTATTGAGTTCTGGCATAACTTGAATAAGGTATGTCTCCCTAATTTTCCTTTCTAAGTTCAAAAAATAATGCCATTTTTTCTCAACTCTGTCATATAAAATTTTAGGCATGGAGTTGAAAATCTCTACAGGAGCTTTCTTAAAATTTTCCATCATGGCATATATTGCCTCTTCCACTTGATTCTTTTCAACTTTTCCAAGATTCTCAAAATGAATGTGAGAAAAACTTGATAAATCTGCATTATTTCTAACATTCTCACATAAGTTATATAGAGCTGAAGATGGATTATGACTCACCACTTTGAATTGGTTTTCGTCATCAGATTTAGTTCTTTCCTCATCAGTTTCAGCCTGAGCAATGTATTTTCTCCTTGGTCTTTTTTGTGCTCCACCTTCCTACACTATAGGTTGGGCTTTCTCTTTAGCCTTTTGTGCAATGACATGTGTACTGGCCCTTGTGGTAGGTGTTGTTGGTTTGGGTTGGCTTGGTTTAGCAACCTTCTTAGGTCTTGTCACTACTTGTGCCTTAGCCTTTCTCTTCTTCTAATCGGTAGGAATAGGTGCTTCCTCAGCTTCTTCCTCGACACCTTCTATAGTTTTTGTTTCTTCCTCCTACTAGTCCTCACCCTGTCCTTGTGTCAATGCAAGTGCTGCTTGAATTTGAGTGTCTTCTTCCTCTTCATCATCCTGCTCAGCACCTTCACCAGATTTTTCTTTTTGTTTCTTTAACAGTTTTTCCTTCTTTTTTATGACAGAGGCAATCTTCAAATTCATAGTAATTTTTTATTTGGCCAACTCATAGTATATTTGTCTACATCTTCTACAAGTAATGTTGTTATTTTTGCAGAGGCCTCATCAACATTAATTTCATAACCTAATGGCCTTAGCCATCTTACTCTAAGAATTATTGCCTGAACAAATGTGTGATCAGCAACAACTAGGAAACAAACATCATCATAATATCTTTCCACTAATGATAATGGAATCCTTAATCTCATCTTCATGGATTGTTTGAAATCCTCAAAATGACTAGTCATTACTGATCAAAATTTTCACCTAATTGTTCAATGAACTCTCCTATTTGAACTGCAATAGACCTATTTTCCTTCCATGCAATAGTACCAAATGTAGGAAATGTGTTCTAAACATAAAATAAGATACATATCAAAATAGATCCAAATTTACACTAAAAACTCTTTGTTTTCCTTATTGCTCCTAGGTTTTCAATTAATTGTTGTAGTTGTAGCTTGGCAAGATCATATGTATGATCCTTCTTCACAATCCTGTAACCCATATCTACTATAATGCAGGGTACATTGTTCAATCTACATGATTAATAAAATTTATGTGCAATTTCCCTTACAACAAAATCTATTAGTGATGGTGTCTATTGTCATTCCTCTCTTGTTCCACACAACTCCTGTGTTCTTTTCAATAACTTCTTTGGACTCGCTCATCATAGTCTTTGGTTGATCTAGGGTTGGATACCCTATTACCCTATGGATTATTCTCTTTGTGATTTTGATTGGTCCATTATCTAACCACACTGAACTATCATGAATTCTACTCAAAACAATCCTGATCCATTCAGTTTTGAAAATGTTAAGGAAATCTATGGCACGAGTTAACCCTTTCTTTTCTACAATCTTGAATTCTTCCCTTAACACACCATTTTCACATAGTTTTCCATATGCTTCTCTGATTTTCATGTCACCAATACTAACAAACTTGCAATTGTAACACTTTTTGACATATTGAATCATTAAAACTTTTGGTGGTATCATAGATAGTGCACTGGAGGGATCTTATTTGTATGCTATGTCTAGAATGACCTTGAAAACAAGCTATTTTACCTCATTTCTAACCAACTAAACATTTAAAACTTCTTTTCCCTCTACACCTTTTGATTTTGAAGAACTAGATGCCATTTTACAAATCTAGGGTTTACAAAATTTGAAATAGTGTAGCTTGACACACGATAAATACCTTGTAAATCATGGCAAAATGATGTCACACAACTACTCAAATCTCCTACAAATGCTTCAGATGAAATTTTCAAATTGCCTTTAGCTCTTCTTGCTCTCTCTCGATCTTGAACAATGTTAAATGAGCAGGAATCAATCAAATACCCCTTTAAAATGTTGCAATTAATGCTAAGTGCTTACACAGTTGTAAGATCGAAATCAACTAATTTTAGGCTCACTCAACATGCACTCATTTTTTTCATTCATTTAGAAACCATTACAAGCTTGGCATCAACTAGCCAATCTATTATCTCGACATTCACTAGAATTTCACTCGGCAACCATAGGAAACTTTCCATGCTTAGTAGTAACATGAAAGTTTGACAAAACTTAAATTTTTTTTTTTAAATTCCTAATAACACTTTGCATCTTTATTCATCCTTATGTAATCCTTTTAGAACTAAATCCTTTGGAACTAATGTATGATATAACTTTATAATGTTCCATTTATATCTGATTTCCTATCCTACCCATATATCTCTAATTCCTCTGCTATTTGGGGTGCTGTTCAAGGTACTAAACATTGTCTAAATAAAGGTTGTAAGTGGAATGTTGGGGATGAAAGAAAGGTTAGGTTTTGGGAAGATGTGTGGTTACTAGATCATCCATTGTTGGATGACTTTAATGATAACACTCCTATAGAAAGATGTAAATTTTTTTTGGAGTTCTAGTGGGTAACTACTGGAGAAATAATGGTTGGGTGAATATTGTTGAGATTTTCCATAGTTTTAACAGTATTCAAATTTCTCTCGACATCTTTAATTTTTATCCTAACATGGAGGATACTGTGCTTTGGAGGATAGAATCTAGTGGTAATTTCAAAGTATCTTCTATATTTAGAATTGATCTAGACCACAACAACCCCCCCCCCCTGCCATGGTCCAAAAACTAAATTTGAAAGGACTTATTCCTAAAACTAATATTTTCTTCTGGACTACCCTTCAAAATAAAATTTTAACTCTAGATAATCTCCAGAAAAGGGTTATTTATATAGTGAATAGATGGAGTTTATGTAAGATGGAAATTGAAGATATTAACCACCTTTTCATCAATTGTAGTTTTAGCTAGAATGTTTGGGAATCCTTCCTCTAGTACTGGAATATATTGTGGGTTTTGCCTAGTAATCTTGTTGAATGTTTTCAGAATTGGAAATATCCTATAAAAAAACTCTGATATTTGATTCATGTGGACTATTTCTCTTCCTCATCTATGTTGGGGTATCTAGAAAGAAAGGAACAATATAATTTTTAGAAATAAAGAAACTCCTAAATGGGTGGTGGGCCAAAACATTATTAGGGCTATCAAAGAAAACTTTATATCTTAGAATAAAAAAATTGTTGATGTGAATATATGTAGCTCTATGAAAATAATAGGAAATATAATGAAACACAATGAGCACAAAGAGGGTGTGATATGGAGTTCCCCTCCCTTGGGATGGCTGAAAGTTAACTTTGATGGATCAACTAAAGGGAATCCTAGAAGAGTTGGGTGTGGTTAATCCTCAAGGACCATTATAGTAGATTGGTGGATGTTGTAGTGATCCGTATTGATCATTTGACAAGCCATAAAGTAGAGGCTATTGGTGTTCTTTACACTATTAGAATGGTAGTGGAAATTGGTTATCAAAAATTAAGGGTGGAAGGGTATTCCTTAAATATAATTAATATTTTGAATAATAAGAATATGGTGATGTGGAATATTGAAGGGAGTATTTTGGAAATTAAAAATTTGATTAAATTTTTTGACAATGTTATTATCTATCATAATTACTGAGAGGGCAATAAAGTGGCTGACTGGATTGCTAATAAAGTAGTGAATGGGGATGAAAATCTAACGTGGAGTGACAAACTCAGCAAGGAAAGGAAGCTAATGGAATGCAATCAAAGGAAATATTATGTGAGATTTTGTGGATTAATATGGTAAGTGGTGGCTTTAAATATCATTTCTTGAGGGAGTACCTTTTCATAATTACCAATAGTATAGGGTACATATTCTAGGAAAAAATCTTCTTTGAGTTAAAAGATAACTCATCTTCGTTGATTGTTACCATTTTTTGCAAAATTATTAGAGTTGGGTACATTATGGGTAGGGAGCTAAGGAAGCAAGAACCTTTTAGCTGCAAAGAATGGAAATCTAGATGTGTGGTGTGGGATATACTCTAGAAGAGTAAGTTAATTGTGTATATTGAGAAGTTGCATGACATTAAACCCAACATAACCAATTACTTCTTCAAGAACTAGTCTGCGGGGAGGGTTACTCGTCATGGGTTTATAGTGGAATTGACAGAGGAGTTCATTGCTAAGATTACTAGTCTACCCATGGAGGGTCTAAAATTCAAGAAGGAAACTAGTATATCAAATGCGACGTTCAAGAATTTTCCCATAAATGAAGAGGAGGGAAAAAATCTTGTGAGGGATGGGGACTTCTATGACCTAGATCAGATTGAGGTAATATGGTAAGATGTTTTATCTTGTTTTTGTGAGTATTTTATTATGTATGGAAGATCAGGTTCATAAATTCCATTTTTTGTTTTTGATCTATCTTTTATATACAGATAGGTTGTCCTTTCCCTTTTACTTGAATTTTTGTTTTTTGAATAGCCTCCAAGCCCATAGAAAGAAAGAAACTAGACATGTGCTCTATGAAGATCTTATTTTGTCAATTGAAAATTATTGTAGAAAAAATGTAGTGAATCTTTCATCTACAATGGAAAAGAAGAGGAAATATCTTGGGAAAGAGCATCTTGACAAAATAAGTGCTAAAAAAATTAAAAGCTATAATGTGAAAACTGAGGAGGGTTGTAGTAATAGTAAGGGTAAAAAGAAGGAGATTAAGGCTAATAATACTTGGAAGGTTAATGAGGAAGCTATGGGTTTTGAGAGAAGTGAAGAAGATGAGGGAGAATTGGAAACTGGTGATCTCAGCTCCAACTTGGATGGGAATTCTAGTAGTTAGGGAGACCCTTTGGTTAAAGAAGATGCGGAAAGAAATAATGAAGGGAAAATGGAGACTAAGTCACATTCAAAACCCTCGGGCTAGAATGAGGATAAAAATGTCATGACTCAAAGTGAAGGGCCTACACCTCCCCTGATTGATAGTAATGAGGTTAAGCTCCTAGTAGACTCAAAAAAGGAAAAGAATGTTGAGGATAACACCCTTCTGATTAAAGAGTAGAATTCAAATAAGGAGAACTAGACATATTATATGTCTTAAGAGGGTTTTAAAAAGGCAATCAGTTAAAGCTAAATGGTACCCACAATGTGACTATTAATTCAAAGAAAATGTGTGATGATGAGGCCAATAAAGATGACAATAAAATGATGAAGTTATCTTTCCTCCATAAGGCTAAATTGAAAGATGATGCCCCTCTCTAGGTTGATTCTTGGCTCTATAATGAAATCATTGTACTCAAGAAAAAACTAGGAGAGCTCCAAAGTAAACTGTATGAAGAAAAAATGAAGAGAATCCAGCTGGAGAATCATGTGGGTAATATCCCTAAGAAATTAAAGGCCTATGAAATAGAATTACACCAACTGATTAAGGATAGTGGTCAAAGGATGGATATGGTAACCTTGAATTTTTTTGTTTTTGTTGCAAGCATTGGTAAAAGAAGTAATGAGGAAATTATTTCCCCTATTGCAATTAAGCTATCAAGTGGCCCTGGCAAGAGGCCTAGGCAAATTATGAAGAAAGTTGTTGTTGTTACTTCAGGTTTGGCTATGGAGGATATCCTTCAAGGTACTATGGTGGCTAGTAAGGAATTAGCTAAGGTTATTAAAAATTTATCTTAGTTGTGGGCTCTGGTTGTTGGTTGGGTTCCTGGTCCTGGTTTTCCTATTTCTATTTCATTTCCAATTTTTGTTTTCCTGATATTCTGTTAGGTTCGAGGTCCTTGTAAAACCTAGTTTTGAACTTTGCCCATTAATTTGTAGGTTCCAGGTCCTTGTAAAACCTGGTATTTTGATGTGTTTGTGAACTTTAGGTTCTAGGTCCTTGTAAAACCTGGGTATCTTTTATCATATTATCTTCTTTTTTTCTAGTTGTAAGGGGTTTTGGGTCCCCTCGAAACCTATTTTTACCTTAATCTAAAAATAGTGCAATGATCTAATAAATATGCAACTAACTTTGCTTGTTCAAATCTTCAATCCATTCAAATATTTCCTTGCTAACTAGCTATCACACTAACTCCTTTAATCAACTTTACTTCACACTTAATATATGCTCACTATACCCTTTTGTAATTTATTGTCTATCAACTCATTTAGCAACTTTACTATCAACTTGACCAACATCAACTTCCTTATTTCTTATCTCTTTTATAGATAGATTTTTTTTGCTAAATCAGATTCATTAGGGTTTCCATTATTTTTTCTCATCCAAAGGATCAATTACCAACTCATATACATTAAACCTATTGCTAGATAAAATTTTTTTATGAGTCATGCTAGTTATAACTTCACCTAAGACCTTGAACTTTTCTTGGATCTCAAAACTAGTCTTAATTATTCACCATTTGATTTTACCTTGCCAATTTCATCCATTGATCTTGCTAACTGATTTTTTTCTTATCTTAGAATTTTCTATATTAATCCAAATCTTCACTTAATGTCATCCTTTGATCGATCTTTCATAAACTATCATTCTTTATCGAACTGTGTTCTTGTTTGATCGAACACCTCCATCACTTGGT
Organism: Cupressus sempervirens; assembly: GCA_028749045.1. Taxonomy (NCBI): domain Eukaryota; kingdom Viridiplantae; phylum Streptophyta; class Pinopsida; order Cupressales; family Cupressaceae; genus Cupressus; species Cupressus sempervirens. The sequence continues at coordinate 166,483,166 of CM053792.1, read as the reverse complement.
TAACACTATGTTCACTCAGTAACATTCTCTCTCAGTAACACTATGCTCCAAGTTTCTCAAATTACTTAAACTTCCTTCTTCTCCTTTTACCAACCACCATTGCTAGTTCAATGAAACTCACTAATTTCTTAACTTTTCACCTTACAAATTTATATTTTCTTTATCAATCAAAATAACTTACTTGTGCATGGTCTCAACACTTCATAAGGTCATGTAGATCAATCAAACCAATATTTTCTTTCCAAAAACCAATCCATCAGTTGGCCAATTAATTTCACATTCTTAACATCACTTCTTCATTTCTTCTTCTATCTATACTATTCATTTCTCTATTCAACATCACATCCTTCAGATGATTTGCAACTTACATGAATTGGTACAGTCAATCAACTTGATATCAATGACAATATAACAACTAATGTAACTCTTGTACATACAATTTATAGCTCAATTATGTGACCTTGTTCTTCATAAACATCACTTGTGTCTAACAATATTCCTTTTCTTTCATCAGCATTAGTTGTGTCTAACACTTAGTCTCTTTTAGCATATTTTGAATGTGTTGACTTGGCATCTTAATCAACATGTGAAACCCTTATTTTTCTTTCAACTCTCCCTTATGTCCTTCCTTGGAATTGAGGTCATCCATAATATTGATGACCTTATTCTCCATACTAAAAACATGTACAATAGAAACCTCTTCATCTTGGTCATTTTCCTCTTCATCTTCATCTACCTCATTGTTCTTCAAAATTTTGATCATTGGAGCAATTGAAACCCTCATTCATCTAGTTTTAGCTGGTACCCAAATCTTCATTTTTCTTTTGGTTCTCATTTTAGGCACCAAAATACCTACTGCCACCTCTTTCTTTTTAGCTTACCCTCTTTTATTTCCATCAAACTAGTTGTTTAGCTTCTCCTCAACTCTTAAGGTAAACTAGTATTCTTCTTCAATACTAGTCATTCTAACCAGGCTTAGCTTCTCTAGAATGCTTGGTCTTAACCCATTAAGCTAGCAAGCAACCTTATCCTTGTTAGATTTTGCATGCCCTTTCTTGATGAGGACTCAGTAGAAATCATCTATATATTCTTGGATGAACTTAATCGCTTTCTTCAACCCTTGCATCTTCTTAAACAAATCAAGCTCATAGCCAACATGGATGAATTGCTTCTTTAGTTTGTCCACCATGCTATCCCACCTTGTGATTTTCTCATTTTCTCTTCTATTTCTTTCCAACTTAATCTATTTCCACTATATTTTTTCATGACCCTTGAGTCTGGCCTTTACAAACTTGACCCTATTAAGATCCTCAATATTCCCATATTCAAAGTATTCCTCTAATTTGGTGATCTAACTGATCAACTCCTCCAAGTTAATGTTTCTCAAAAATGTGGGGAAATGGCCCTAAAAATTCTTTCCAAATCTAGGTTCATGAATTCTCCTTTTCTTCCTACTCAACATTTTCTTCATCTTCAACTTCATCCTCACTTTCATCTCTTACAACAAGATTCATCCCTTTGTGAATCTCTTTTTGTAATTCTCACACTTATCTCGAGAGAGATATAAAATTAGTTGGTAAAATTCCAACTCTTCCACCATGTCCTCTTTTTGGAGGAATTTTCTTACTCCCTCATAACCCACAACCCAATTGTGGTACAAACTCCCTCACATTCGATGATCTATTTGCACACTCAAGAACTCCTACTTTGATACCACTTGATAAGGGAAAAATTTGAGACAAAATGAACACAACAAAAAATTAAACTTTAATTATGTAACTGAGAACCTACTACATGCGTTACAACAAAAACAAACTCAACTACATTCCCTATGGGCTACAATATTATTAAATTCTAAAGAAAAACCCTTCTCTCAATGCCTTCACTCAAACTCCACAAAAAAAGGCCTTTACACCTCAATAATGGTCCTTAAGTAGCTTGTCTTAGGTTTAAGGTTAGGAATAAATATTACATTTTGACATTTAGTGATCAACACCAAAAAAGATTGGTGCAAAATAGAAGCTTCTAGAAAAGGTAGTCCAACTTTCAGGAGGCGTAACTTTTGATCGAAGAGTCTGATTGACAAAGCGTTAACATTTCTAAAAATATTTTTGAGCCCTCTATAGCCTAACAGGTTGCTTAAGATAACCCCCCATTTTTTAAGTTTGTAAAAGGTCATTTAGCACCTCAAATATGACTTCAAAACATTTTTAGAATGTTTTCAAGCAACTCAAAATTACAATAACTTTCAAACCATGAATTCTTTTCACCTGATTCTTTTTCTAGAGTTCCTAAAAGTTCAATTAGAAAATTCCCTCCATTTTACACCCTCTAATTATTCATATCTATGGCTCTATAAAAAAAAATCCATTTTCTACATTTTCATGTATCCCAAGGTTTCCAAAAATACTAACCCAAAAAGGTAACAATGGAAACCTAAGAGTTGAAATCTCAATTTTTCCCAAATGGGTATCAAGAAATACAAACACATTAAATAGAAACTATCTCTAAACATATTTTTGGGTGATACAATATTGCCCTTATACTCCTGGATGCTTGTGCATCAAAAGGTTGTTGCTTTAGTTGTAGTGCTCATAAAAAGATAAGGTCTATTGAGAAGGGTGTAATGTGGATGGAATCAATGTTGAAAGTCTATTGGGAAAGTTAGATACTAAGAAGGGGGGTAAATCAAGATCTATAAAATTTTTAATGTTTGAAACAAATATCAAATCTGATATCTTTCACCTTAAACCCTTATCTCAATCAATATCGTAAATCACATAAACATTGATTGTACTGATGTATTAGATCTAACAGCTAATCACATCTATGAAATATGAAAGTAAATGATCAACACATAACACAAAGATTTGGTAGCCCGGAAACCCTCCAAGGTGAAGGTAAATCTTGGATGGGGATGATAGCCAAAAATCTTCACTACTGCAACACTAATTTTTTCCTGTTAGGGATACAAATTTGATCACTTCTGATGATCTACCCTATGAGGGGTCTTCCCTATTAAGAGATTACAAGACTTATTCATTCTACCTTGATTAAAGGATTTAAACTTACAAATAAGTAAGCACTTTATTAAGAGATTTACAAAGGTCTATTAGGACCACTCTGTTAAGAGATTTATGCTTAAATACTTGCTAGAATGTATTAGTACCTGATCCTTTAGTTTGTACATAATATGTTGATTACAGATCTCCTCTTTCCAATCTTTGATTCGATCTCCAATATGATATATCACTATTCTTCCCTTCATTTCTCTGCTCAATCACTCTATCTAATTCTCCTTCAAACTTTTCTTCAAGCATCTAAACATACATATACACATGCACAGTCATAGTGAAAATAGGGTTTGGATCCTCCTTTTATAACCAACTAGAGAAGGTTCTAGATCAAGATCAATGATCTAGATCACTCCCTTTTTTTCTTAGACTTTCCATTTTTCTTATTGGTTAAATAGCTTGCATAGGGATTAATAATCCATGAAAAAAATGCATAGTCATCTCCTTAAATTACTCATCAATCATTAAAACATGCATTAAGTTGTCCAAAAATGGTTTGCCTCATTTTTTGTACACTTCCAAACAAATATATCAAAAGTGGCTTGCTCGACAAATGAATACATTGATGCTTAGTCATAACTAATCTTCACGTTGTCCCTTGGCTTCTATTTGCTTGACACTTATTGTATGACTTGGCATGACCTGAATTTGTATAGCTCAACTTATATTATCTTATATATTACTCGACATGCATAGGAGTACTCAGTGACCATAGACTTTATCAACAATAACAATTGATCAGCTTTTACTAAAATATGAACAAATATTATATACATATCTTGACTTTCATAAGATGGTTTGGTCATAGTGATGACTAACCAGATCCTCCATATGAATGACTAAGTTTTAGCACTAATAGACAACACACTTTAGGGATAAAAAATCTCCCACTTTGATATTAATGGAAAGAACACTCTGTCATTATCCAACATTACATCCAAAACTGAAAAATAGGACCCCACCTTACACTATGAATCATTCTTCATTAAGACTTCAATATATACAACATATATACATGATATATAGAACATATATACATGACTTCTAACATACTCTAGCTAACATACTCTGACTTCAAAAATGAGTATTCATTTTTAAAAATTTAAAGAATCATACCTTTGCATTTTTCACTTTATATTTTCATTTCCCCCTTAGTGTTCATTTCATTTCCCCCTTAATGACATATCCCGTTTTCTTTTTTCACTCATGTTTGCTGGAGTGAAGGGGTCAAACCATACTTGTCCAAAAATGGTTTGTGAAGTTGTATAAAAATTTGTAACATGTTATCATAACTTGATCTTATTAGTGTAAATAATTAATTATTATTTCTCTTTACTTAAGTTTACTTAGGAATATGCATAGACATATGAGTTGTCTTGTTGACAACACATGAGTTAGCAACTTATTTGAGCATATGGTGTCTACAACATCTCTTTATGAGATACACCTATGTAAACTTATCCTCTCATCATCGCACAAACTCCTATGCTCAATGGAGGATAATCCACTCTTGGTGGACATGTGCTTAGTTGTGATGTTTATCTCTTTGCTGACTCCTAGTCGTTCTAGTTTCCTTTATACACAAGACACTTCTAGTGTGTATTCATCTCATATCCAATCATCTGATATCCATTATCGTTTGATCATCATTAGTCTCTCTTGTACTTGTAGACACCTAAATTTGATTGCACTGCTTTGGTAATCTAATTTAGCCATCTCTAAAGGCATCATTAATTAAATTCTTATTTAATTAATCCTTTGCCATCCCTAGTTGATTAATTTAATTAATCATCTATAGTCCTAATTGATAAATCAAATAATCTATTATTTATCAATTAAATCCTTTTCTCCTATCTAATTCCAAAAATCCCCATTTATTAAATAAATCTATTTGATAAATGAAATCCTCAAATTCAAAAACCCCTAACCTATCTCTAATCCTCCATTTAGCCTAATCCACCCCATCCACCCATACTAACCAAGCTTAGCCACTAACTCACCCACCCTCATTAATGCCATCCACTTGCACATCTCTAACATCCCTAAGCTAATCCTAAACCCAAGCCTAATCCACCCCCTAATGTTGTCACATTCCTTAAACAAGTTTAAGACTTTCCTAATCCAAACCAAAGTCTCCCCTCAAAAAACCCAACCACTAAGTCATGAGTGCTCTTAAAAAACATAAAGACTCTTACAAGCCCACTCATGACTCTTACACCCATCTTCCACACTCTTCCCTCTTCCACACTCATTCCTCTTACATCCCTCTTACATACTCAACCCCACTCATCATGCCTTTAACCAACCCTTTACCCTACCCTCTCACACTCATCCTCCTTGTGATAAGTGTCACCTTCCCATTGGTGCTAAACAAGCACAATCCATGTGCTCTCCTTTGAGTGCATCCTAGCCCTCCTTAAGCCTTCATCCATCCTTGTATCTAAGCCCTCCATCCCTCTACCCCTTAGCCTATAAATTAAATCCCATCCCAAGCCATTTCATCAACAATCTTTGAGCTAAAGTTACCATGCTATTTTGAGAACCAAAGCCATCAATCTTACCCTTATAATGCCAAATTGAGAGCTCACAAAGCTACCAATTTTCCATTACCCATCTCCATTGAAGCAACTTTTGAGCATCTTGAGCATACATCCACAGCAAAAGGACACATCTACAGAATCCAGAAAGCATGGAGTGTTTTCTCTTGTGAGGTTTGCACTTCTTGTTTGCTTTCTTTGTCTAAGCATATATGTGAATTTAGTTTTCGGTTTGTGAATGTTTACTTTATTTGTTAATGTTCTTTGCATACTAAATCTTGTTCTACAGTACTATCTATTGAGCTTCTTGATCTTGACATTGAATTATTGCCTTAGGAAAATTCTTACATGGTATCAGAGTTATACCAAATTCTTACATGGTATCAGATCCATAGGAGTTTCATTGTATAGCCATTGGAGAGATTTTTTTTACAGGTCAAGATTGGTGCTTTCTGGTGTAAATTAGATATTGGTATCACATTCAGAAGGTTAAAAAACCCACAAATTGACTTTTTTTTCATCAAAATCAGACGTATGAGGTGATATCTAGAGTTAATTGATTTTTGGAGGTGTGACGGCAAAAATTTAGGAAAAATAATTATAGATGTGATTTTCAAACAACGATATCTCCCTCTTATGAACTCCTTTTTCAAGCAATTTTTTTTGTTTTAGGGTAGAATTTCATGATCTACACATTGGTGTAGAATGTTTGAGATCTCTATTCCTAAATTTTTCTACAACTTGCAAATCATTATTTTTGTAACTTCAAAGGCTTAGTTCAGGCTCATATGGACACATATTCAGGTGCTATTTTTTTGAGTGCATGATTCTTTGTCTACTTTCTAGATCTGGTATCAATTTGAAGTAATTTTGAGTAGACATACTAATTTTGGCCTATTAGCGCTTGTGTCTTATCTTGCTGAGTCTTATATAGCTTCATATTTATTGTTGTAACTAGCAAAATTAGAAGTCCACTTAGGCCCTAAATTGGCAAGTGATCATTGTAATCGCACTAAATATAAAGTGCCAAATCATGCATTATGGGGGGTTTCTTTAAATTTTTTTGCATTTCAGGCATGCATACATTATTTGATCTCATGGACTCATGTCAAAAGTGTTACTTTGGTTTAAGATTCAAATTGACAAAAAGGAACTATAAAAAATGGAGTGATTTGATGTTTGATCATCTAAGAGAACATAAGGAAGTGTTTCCTTATATTTATTCGAAGATATTTCCACCTAATACTAATTGGGGAAATCTTTCTCTTCTTCTTTTCTTTATGTATAATAGTATGAGTAAGGAATGTTTTGCTCCTCTTAATAAGGCAAGTAGTCCTCATGACATTTGGATGTGTCTTTGGGAAGCATATGGAGATCCACAAGTCCCTCCATTACCAGAGGACATTCTACCTCTAGTCACTCCAGTTGTGGTACCTACAACTCCAATTGAGATCATACCTCCTGATGCTCCTAGTTCTTCTACTGATCCAATTCCAGCCACAGATGCTCCTGATTCGCCGCAATAGGAAACACCATGTCTTCCTATTTCAGCTTCATGGGATGACTTCCTTCCAAACATTGTAGTGTTGTTTGTGGAGTCTTACATTGAAGATGTGGAAGACATTATTGATGAAATCCATCTTCTCTTTGTTGAGGAGAATTCTTCTTCACTTGTTGTGAGGGAAAACTCTGACCCTCAACCAATTGATCTTTCATTTGAGATTGACATGATTGTGGATAGTTTTCTTTAGTAGATGGAGGAGGACTCTTTTAATTCAAAGGAGACATATTAGTCTTTGGAGATTGTATTCTAGTTTCCTTAGACATCATATCTTTTGAGGATTCTTCCTACTCATTGGGGAGCATTCTCTACTACACCTATGGCACCACTTCTTCCTACAAGGAGGAACATCATTCAGTTTTCATGGTGCAACTTTTTCAGTCATCAAGGAGCTTCTTTCATGGGTGTACATTCATCATTGAGGGGAGGCTACATTTCTTATCTTCCCATATCTTCCTATAAGGATAATTTCTTGTATTTGGAGTTTGATTCACTTTCATACATGGACATGTTGCCTTGTTTGCCACCTCGTTTTGGGCATCCACCATATTGGCTTGTGGCATCTACTTTCATCAAAGACTTGTCAACATATGAGTAGACTTCAAAGGCAACATCCATAGCATACTACATATGGATTCCTCATCCATCTTCCTATCCAGAATGGGAAGTATACTTGCACCTATACTTGTTGTATCTTCTTCCTAAAGGGAAAAATGTCATTTGTAGATATTGGACACTTTTTTGTCTTCATAACATCCTTGCAGGAGATTATTCAATATGGGGGGATACCATCATGTATTTTTTCTTATGGGGGATATATGCGTGTACATGCATGTTGTATGTCATACTAGGGGGGTCTTGATTACTCCATCCTTACATGCATCTTGTATTTCTTCATCTCTATTTTTGGAGGAGGTTTTTCCCATAAGGTTTTTCCTCTTTCTCCATTTTTAGAGAGATTGCATTGCATAGCATTGTATGTAGAGTATTGCATTTGTACATGGGTACCTAACATGGCCTAGTAGCTAGGACCCACATTGCATCTTGCATTTAACTTTGTAAGCTTAAGTGCATTCCCCTAAGTTGCACTTAAGGGGGGGGGGTGTTAGTGTAAATAATTAATTATTATTTCACTTTACTTGAGTTCACTTAGGAATATGCATAGACATATGAGTTGTCTTGTTGACAACACAGGAGTTAGCAACTTATTTGAGCACATGGTCTCTACAACATCTCTTTATGAGATACACCTATGTAAACTTATCCTCTCATAATTGCAAAAACTCTTGTGCTCAATGGAGGATAATCTACTCTTGGTGGACATGTGCTTAGTTGTGATGTTTATCTCTTTTTTGACTCCTAGTCATTCTAGTTGCCTTTATATGCAAGGCACTTTTATTGTGTATTCATCTCATATCCAATCATCTAATATCCATTATCATTTGATCATCATTAGTCTCTCTTGTGCTATCTGTTGAGCTTCTTGATCTTGGCATTGAATTATTTCCTTAAGAAAATTCTTACATGGTATCAGAGCTATACCAAATTCTTATAGATTTAATAGATTCCAAAATTGTAATTTTTATTTCTAGTTGCCTAGGTCAATCAAACCTTTTGTAGTAGAGAGATGTGAATCTATTTTTTCTATCTCCTTGGCTAATGACAACTCTCTACATAACCTCTAAATGAGGTATCAACATTGACTAAATTTAAATAATTTTTGCTCACATTCTACCATCTATGGCTTACAGTTTAGCCATCCTCCCTTGAGCAAAAATAAATATATTACAATGCATGGAACTTGAACTTGAATCCATGTTTAAAGAATTTCATGTAGACTTCAAATCTAATTGCAACTTCTCAATTTGATCCTAAATATCCTGAGTGAATCTTGGTACATCACATAATGCTTTATATAAAGGTTGGATACTTTGTACAAATCCTATATTATTTACAAGGTTTAAAAGTTCAACTTTCTTGATGGCAATTTTAGTTGACACTTTCTCCAAAACTTTCTTCTCAAACTTTTTCTCAGACCATTGCAATAACTTCTCATTTGTATTAATGTCATCATTATTTACCTTTTTGGAAATATGAACTAATTTTTCCATTGTTGGAGCTTTTCCATCAACATCTTTTGTATCATAAGAATCAACAAAGATATCTTTGATCTCTTGTAGTAACTATTTCTGTTGATGCTCCCTTCTTAATTCTTCCTATCTGGTCTTCCTGGCCAATAGATCTTGCAAAATTTGCATTTTCTCGTAAGTTAAGTGATGAGTGTCATACTTCAAGATCACTATAACTTCATCAAGTGTCACTATCTTTCTAGGTGATCTTGCCTTCTTCTTCAAACATCTTCTTCCTTTTTGACTCTAGGTTGCTGTTGCTTAGCAATACTAGTTGTAGAGTGTGAAGAAACTTCCACACTTGGTATCTTCATCTCTTGTGCACCACTAGAATCAATACTTACTGAAGCTAACTCCTTTTGAGTTGTAATCAATTTTTATGCAAGTGTAACACCTTTGTAATCCCCCGCCCGAAGATCCTTGGAAACAAGGATGAAAAACAAGCCAGAACAATTTTTTTTTTAAACAAGTGTAAGTGCACAAGATACAACCTACACAAACCAAAAGATCACAACGGAAGACAGAAAGACAACGAAGCACCAATGGATCTCCAAACACCACTACCAACTAGAACACAACCACAAAAACCACAAAGACCTACCAAGCCGAAAGACAAAAGCTGAATCTTAGAAATTGACTAAGTCTGAAATCCTGAAGCCCTGAAATTTGGCTAAGTCTGAATTTCTGAAGCCCTGATTTTTCCTAGAATCCAGACCTTAGCTCACAGAGGTCTGAAACCCATCTCAAATGAATCGTCGCATATATTAAAATATATCTTAAGTATACGTCAACTTATACTTAAACGATATATTTTAAGCCCCTAACAACATCTGAGAAGCACTAGGAAGGTAAGAAAACCAAAAGGGTATCTAAAACCAACTTTCACACTTTATTTTGACAAGCCTAACTAGCCCCTATTTTTCGTGCCAAGACAGAGCACCAGTATTTCTTCTCACGCAAAGACTTTCATCGACTCACGCAAAGATTCTCAATGGCTCACATGAGGGCTTTTCATCCTCACGTGAAGACTTGAATTCTCGCATGAAGATTCTCATCCTCGCGTGAAAGAGAAGCATCCTCCTGTGAAGATTTGAATCAGCACACACCCAAAAAACACAAAACCAAGGCTAGAAAAAAATGAAACAAAGTTCCTCCACACCGAGGAGTACTAGATCCACTTTTCAAGGTAAGGACACTCGAATCCAAGCTAAAAGATGGGCAATTGGAAGCAAAGTCTAACCATCTAAAACAATAGCAAGGGAAGAACAGAAGGGAACATTGCAATAAACTAAAGTAACATTGTAGTAAACATGAAAATAACCTCTTGCATTTAAGCATAACTATCAAAGAAATAAACCAAATAACCAAACTAGGTACACAGTTCCTCCCAACCGTCAATGGCGTCATAGGACCATTGTGGGCCCTAGCCATCCCCCACGAATAACATCCCAAGCAACCGATCAAATCATTAGTGCTGTCGTAATAGGGACGTCACTACTAAACATGCTACAATGTAAGTAAATAAAACCTAACATGCTAGTAGTAAGCATAAGATAAAACTGTAATTAGATTACATCATCTACTACACGCTAATCATCATAATGAGGAATGCGTTAAAACTAACATCATCTAAACATGATAACATCATAATGAGAGCATAAATCACAAAAAGCATACTTCGTATACTGAAGTACCAAGTGACACATCTAGCTACAGTCATACTAGGACAATAGATCATCTCTGTACATCGGTCCCTAGTAGTGGTGAAAGTAGCTATGCCTCCCAACCACGTGGCACCCGTAGGTCCACACTCGCCGTGCTGATAGAGATAATGATCCAACCACACACACACAAAACAACAACCATGGCTAACACACACGCCAAGCAGTATGATGACTCAATCCAAGACAAAGACAATGCATAAACTATAGGTCCTGGTCAGACACCTCAATGGGCTACTACATAGGGATTGACATCATGGAGATTTGCTTGGCATCAAAAGCCCAAGCTTGGATCTGTGTAGCTCTACTCCCTTAATGGAAGGCCAATACATTGTGTAGCTCAACTCCCTCAATGGAAGGCCAATAAACAAAAGTACCATTTATTATCTTTAATGTTATTACCACCCCAAGTTTTAATTTAATTATCACTTATATAAAACTTCCTCTGCCAACCGAGAAGTAGTCACTAGGTTACAAGATAGAAGCCCCCTCCATATGCTACCCTACCCTACCCATGCTTATCCAACGATGAGTGCCCGAAGGCATGCAAACTCCCAACCCAACCCCAATGATCACAACTTTCAGAAGTACCATGAAAGATCGGGCCCTGCAGGTCACCTGACAATATACATGTGTGTGGCACACTACCATCATAGAGATCATACACAAGGATAGGATGAGAATGCAAACAAAAGTCAATCGACCGAAAACATAATCGGGATGATGGATGCTATATGTATCCCAATGCAACAAAAGATGCAAAAGTGTTCTGACTGATATCCAAACGGATCATCCAGGTCCACGAACCACAATGTGTCGAGAAAACTCGATAAAAATAGGGTGGCACGCAAAATGAGGTAAAAATCTCAAATTTTAGAAAAATTCCAAAATTAAAACCCATTTGGCCTTTGGGTTCAAAAACTCCAAAAATCTAAAAAATAATTGAGAACGGACACCGTATGCAAAAACAGCCCAAAAACCCAAACCCCCATTTCAAAAATAGGTAAAATGTTCATACCCAACCAACCGGGCAGAACTAGCAAACAAAAATGGAGGGGAACACTAGTTCACAGTCTCCTAACATATTGCTACAAGAAACGAAAGCAGAAACAGAGATAAAACATTAAAATAGGAAGGCCCTACCTGATAGCAAAAAGGGCTGAAACTAAAACCCGTAGAATAAAATAAATACTCCGCCGAAATTGCTAAAACTGTCAGCAAAGCAAGAACTCCTCGAGCCGAATCTAATGAGACCAACCTCACAAAGATCCCACGCTCACAGCTCCCGCAACAAGAAAAACAATAATCCTTCAGATGAGGATTTCCAAATTTGCTCTCCAAACTCAATTTTCCAAAATGTGAGAAGTGAATAATGAATTCACTTTTCCAATATTTATTCATTTTGAGTGAATAGCTGAATATGGAAAATAGCTAGCTGGAGTAGTTAAACTTTGAAACAACCCAAACAAAAATAGGTTATTATCCGTAGTGGAAATTCACCTAAGGCAAAGTTGCCAGAAATTAAATCCAAAAGATTAAAAACCCGAAAACCCAAAAATTACAAAAAATCACTTAACACTTTCGCGACGAATGCGAACTTCTAAATGCACAGACATGTTCACTGGTCTAATCACATAATGCAATGAGTTTGGATTTACTAATCATCAAAAGGTTTTTTAATATAAAACAACTAAATAAGGATACGTCGACCATATAGGAGCGACATTGGAAAAATATGAATAGCTGGATCACTAACTCCATAGGCCACTGCCAGGGATGTAATTCCTACACACTAGAACACACGATCAAGTGCAATTGCATATAATATAATAGCCAAAGCAATTAAAGCATTAATTAACTAATTAATCCATTTACATCACTCACGTTTGCAAAATGCGTAAAGAACATAGATGAAGTAAATAACCATAGCATAAAATCCATCTCATAACATAATCAACAAATATGTCCAATACATCATATAACTAGATATCATTATAGATCTACTGTCATCTCAAAATAGCATCAACATGCAAATATGATAAATTGAACAGCATAGCAACAAAGCATCTATGGTACAGAAATCAAAGTATAACATTCGACCCTCAGGTCGTCTCAAGGTACAAATATCAAAAGAGTATCAAGTATCTCTCGAACAAAAAACAGACAAGGTACAGACTGCAATCACGAGAGGCACTAAAACCTTTCTAAGCTTTAGATTATGTAGGAAGTTCTATATGTGGTCATGTCTCTTCATCTATTTCATTATGCTCCTAACCCTACTCCTTGGTCATTGCAACACTAGATGTCACTATCTATGTTGTTCCCTTGGTAGGATATCCTAAGACTTATGGTCTTCCTTCACCTGTAGTATATTTCTCTACTTGAGCATTCAACACATCAGTATGACCCTTTGTGGTATGGTCTTCCTTTGCGAGCACACCATCTCTTTTCTATTCAACTATTGACACAGTCTATTTCTTGACATCTATAATAAGATTCTTTTGTTGTAATCAAGCATTGTAATCAATAGTAACTATAGGTGTTTCAATTATAGTCATATTTACTTATCGATCCATTCCTTTCTCTCCAATCCTTGGATATTCCATGATTTGCATAATAAATGGATTGGTGGTGTCCATCAAAGATTTTTTTTATAGATTTTGGAGCTTTCTCCTCTTTCTTCTACTTGGTATACACTATATTTTCTGGTTTTTTGATAGGTAGAGTCACATTGGGCAATGTTGTGGCAAGGGTTTCATCCTTAATGATGACTGACTCTATCTGTTATTTCTTTTATTGAGCCTTTTTCTCCATGGTTTCCATTAATTATTTTGCATCATTATACAAGTCTTCTATGTTATCCATTTCAACTTTGTCATCTTCTTTTTCTTCCTCTTCAACTAGTGTTGGCATTAGCCCAAAATATTTCTGCCATACATTTTTCTCTTTTTTGAACAACTTCTTCAATTATGTTTCTCAAAATTTTATAAGCCCTTGTCTTAGGCACAAATTTATTTGCAAAATTTCTCAATGCTATAGACATATGAGTCTTGCCTAAACAAGGCATAGTTTGGGCTAAAGTAATTTCCCTCATTTATTTTTATGTAGTTAATTCCCATTTATAATTTGAATTAATTTTATTATATAATTTTGTTGGAAATTCCTTACCTAATTCTATAGGTGTATATTTAAAATTCACCATCATGTCCAAAACTATTTTTTCTGTCTTTTTTTATCACTTCTATCTCAAGTATCATACTTTATACATTTAAATCTTGTTAAGCCTACTAAACTTCTAATCTATCACATACATTTTCTATATCCTGAGGAGCTCACCTTGGCACTATCTCAAACTTACTCAGATCATTTTATTTAGTCTGCTTGCCTTCATCACCCTCCTCATCATCAGGTTTGACAATACGTTTCCTCCTTAGCCTTTCTTCTATTGAACTTGCTCAGTCTCCTTGGCCTCTAATGTCCTCTTCTTTGGATTATTTCCCTTTGTTCGCTTGGTTATCTTTGCTAGCCCTTTCTTTGGCTCAGAAGTTGCAAGGGTTTCTTCCTTGGATCATTTCCTAGTTACTCTTCTTTAAGGTGTAGAAGTAGGTGGTTGCACTACTTTCTTTAGGCTCTTTTTGACCTTAGGATCAACAATTACAATCTTCTTACCTTTTGGTGCCTAATTCTTGGCAACCACAATCTCTTTGCCTTTGGATTCATCTTCTTCTTCATCTTCACTATCACTATCATGTACTTCCCCTTTTCCTTCAGTGTTTTTTAGGGGTGATTCCCCAAGTTTACCCTCTAGATCTTGAATCATTTTTTTCTCTTCTTACCCATCTTTGGAACCTTTTTCTGCATCCTCATTTTTATCTTTGCAATCTCATATGTGTTGAATGGCTTGATAATCTTATTAGTTTCTTCTATCAATAGTTTTGTAATAGTTACAAACACCTCATCAACATTAACCTCATATTGCATTAGCCTTAGCCATGCCACCCTTGGTATAACTTCTTTGGGCATAGGTGTAGTTGGTATCCACCATGAAGCATATGTGATCATAATGTTGACCAACCACTAACTTTGATATTCTCATCCTATTCTTCATTTTCCTTTTGAACTCGTCAAAATGCCCATCTAAAATTGTTTCAACATTTTCACCTAATTGCTCAATATAACCATTGATCTACTCAGTTACAGGTATATCCTTATCCCACACAACATCTCCAATTGTAGGAAAGGAGTTATGTACATAAAATAATATACATAGGATAAGTGAGCCAAACTGACATGATGTATTATTTACTTTCCTAATCACTCTAATATTGTTTTCTTGTTTAATTAATTACACCTCATCCAAGTCATAGCTATGGTCCTTCTTGACTACTTTGTATCCCAAATCTACAACTACACAAGGCACATTGTTCAATTAGCTTGACTAATAGAAATTATGTGCAATCACTCAAATTGCAAACTTTGTGATTAGATCATCAATTACATCAATAGTCATTCCTCATCCATTCCACTTTGTCTTGGTGAGATCTTCAATTGTGGTCTTGGCCAGGTAGTGAATGGTTTTTACTTGGTCAAGGGTAAGGTAACCAATTACTTGATGTATGATCAATTTGGTAATCTTAGCTGGCTCATTCTCTAGCCATAAATTCATGTTGTGCAACCCAATCAAAAAAATCTTAATCTATTCCACCTTGAACACATTGGGAAAATTTGGGGCATGAGTTAGCCCTTTTTCGACAACAAATTTTCTTTCTTCCTTCAACACTCCATTCTTGTGTAGCTTGTCATATACATTCCTCAGTTTGAAATCACCAATTTCTCCAATTTTTCACATGTAGTATGATCTTACATCATGGACCATAATGACGTGGGGTGGAATCGATGACAAAGTTGCAGATGAGTCTCCAATAATCACAATCTCTAGACAAGCCTTGAATATTGGTGAAGGGTTCATGTCATTACACACAATTTGATCATTGATGTCCTTCAGTGCCTCCTTCCTGCCACTTTTAGATGTAGATGATGTCATTGCAAACTAGGGTTTTGAACTTCAAACAATTTTTCAAAACAATCAAACTCAGTTCAAAGGAATCTTGCACACTTACATAGTTTTATCGATGACACACATTATAATCTTCTAAAATTGGCACAAATAGCTCTACAATTGCCTTGATATCACTTTGAGGGTTCTAAATTTTTGGGTGAATATAAAAAAAAACTCAAAATTGACTAAATGCCTTCAAACAATCAAAATACCCTTTCATTTAATGCTTTGTACTTTTAGTAAGTAAACTCAAAGTGCATGATAGTTGTCTCGGCTCACATAAGATAACTTGGACTTCATACTTGCATTCAATGGCTTGGTCATGACACCAACTCAGTCATAACTGCATTTCTATTCTCAATAATAGATATGTCAAACATATTAGCCCGGTTGATATCGAAGATTTATCTACACTGTGACTCGATCATAATAGACATTGATACTAATGCTCAACATCAATTATGCTCCAAATTGGTATATATATTCTTTACTTGGTTCACACTTAACAACTATCCTAATGCATCTCATTTTATGCAAATGTGGACTTCACTACATCACATGTCTAGGAACTAATTTATGATAAATCATTTGAAATATAGTCCCTCACATACCTTATTTTCTTAGTTTTTGGTAGTGTGATTATTTGATCCATTGGATTGGGCAATCTTGGCTTCACTAGTTCTACTTTGGTTGCCTTCATCCTTCTTTTTCCATGTTTAATTCATTTGATCTCTTGTTTGTTCTACATTAATAGTACCTTTACCTCTTTTTTTGTTCATTGCTTGGTACCAGTGCTTCAATCCTATAGTTTTTGTCCAAATGTCCAATCTTATGACAACTATAGAAAACTATAATGTCATTCATCCAACTCTTGGATTTACCTCTAAAATATGTCCTAATAAAAATTTCTGCAATATGACCAAATTCACCACATAAATGACAATTGTACCATATGTTGTAATACCAATTGTAAGATTTTCCATTTTTAGGTGCATTTCCTTACTTCTTGGTTGTCTAGATAGATTTTGTCTTTGAGTTACATCCTTTTTCTCTATGTCCAACTTCTCACAATTATATCAATATCCTTTAAATATAGGTGCAATTGGTGTATTGTTGACTTTGAATCTACATTCATGTGCTTGATGACCTTTCTTCTTACAGTCAAAATAACATTCATTGAATTTGGGCTTAGGGTTTTGTCGATCACTCTTTCTTCCGAAAACATTTCTTGTATGACTTGGTTTCCCACAATGATAACATATAGGCTTGTTGTTCTTTGGCTTTTCATTTCTTTTTTCTCCATTCTTTAATGATTCTCTTTCCTCAATAGATGATAGGTGCTCGACATAGTCTAGTCCAGATGTGTCATGGGGTCTTCTCTGTGATCTCATCAATTCTCCATAGTATCTCACAACTTCTTTGGGTTTATTTAGCTTTTCAACGAATTCCTTTTCAAATCTCAACCCATTCCTCAGATGATGATTCTAAGATTTCAAATTTTTCAATCTTCACATCTTTCCTATTAAGTTCTTGATTTGCACTTAACAATTGAGCGAGCATATCAAATTACTTGTGTGTGAGTTTTTGCATATCAGATATTCTGTCATCAAGTCTTGTGGCCATTTGTCTTTTTTCTTTATTAGCCATTGTCTTGTCTTCTTCAGATTTCTTTTTATGTTTAGTCACTTTACACAGTCTTACTAATTGGATCTCATGCTCTCTCTTTAGTCCTCTTATCTCTTCATTCAATGTATTGTTCTTCTTCAAGAGATCTGTTATTACTGCATTATTTTCACTAGAATTTCTATCATCAAGTAGACCTTCAATGTCTTCTTCTTGATATTGTGTGTCATTCTACAGGATTTCCATCTCCTTCCTTCTCTTTAAGTATTTCTTCAATTCCTCTCTTGTTGCTTTAGGTTTTTGTAGTGCAAGTTGTATAACAAGCTTATTATTCTTAATGATCTTTCCCAACTTGTAAGCATCTATCTCCAAGATCTTGAGTCTCAAGTGGTTAGACTTTTTCTAAGAGAACAAATCTTTGATACCAATTGTTGGAAGTTTATTGTCAAAGTTAGATACTAAGAGGGAGGGTGAATCTAGATCTATAAAACTTTTAACCTTTTAAACAAATATCAAAACTGATATCTTTCACCTTAAAGCCTTATCGCAATCAATATCATAAATCACATAAAAATTATTATAATAATGTATTAGATCTAATAGATAATCACATCTATGAAATATGAAAGTAAATGATCAACACATAACACAAAGATTTAGTAACCTAGAAACCCTCCAAGGTGAAGGTAAAACTGGGATGGGAATGACACCCACAAATCTTCACTACTACAACAACAAAGTTCACCTATTAGGGATACATGTTTGATCACTTCTAATGATCTACCTTGTGAGGGGTTTTTCGTATTAAGAACCTACAAGAATTTTTTAGTATACCTTGATGAAAGGATTTGAATTTACAACTAGGTAGGCACTTTTCTAGGAGATTTAAAAAGGTCTATTAGGACCACTCTATTAAGAGATATACCCTGAAATACTTGTTAGAATATATTAGTGCTTGATCCTTTGGTTCGTACTTAATATTTTGATTGTGGATCTCCTCTTTATAATCTCTAATCTGGTCTCCAATCTGATATATCACTATTCTGCCCTTCACTTATCTACTTGGTTGCTCTATCTAACTCTTCTTCAAATGTCACTTCAATCATCAAATTACACATGCATGCACACACACTCACACTAAAAATAGGATTTGAGTCCTCCTTTTATAACCAATTAGAGAAGGTTCTAGGTCAGGATTGATGATCTAGATCTCTACCTTTCACCACTTAAACTTTCCACTTTTTTGATTGCTTAAAAACTTGCATAGGGATTAATGATCCATAAAAAAATGTGTAATCATCTCCTTAAATTACTCCTTGATCATTAAAGCATGCATTAAGTTGGCCAAAAGTGCTTTACCTTAGTGTTTGTGTAATTCCAAACAAATATATCCAAACTAGCTTGCTCAACACATGAATACACTGACACTCAGTCATAACTAATTTTCATCTTGTCCATTGGATTCTATATGGTCAAGACTTACTGTATGAATCGACATGAACTAACTTTGTATAGATTGGCTTATACTATCTTATGTCTTACTCAACATGCATGAGAGGACTCAGTGACCATAGACTTTATTGGCAATAATAGTTGCTTGGCTTTTACTAAAATATGAACAAGTCTAATATGCATAGCTTGGCTTTCATATGATGGCTCAGTTGTAGTGATGACTGAACAACTCATTTATATGAATGACTAAGTGTTTGAAACTAATAGACAACACACCTTAGGGATCAATAGTCAATGCATGATAATTTAGTTAGGTATTGTAATAAAGTGGCAAGGTGTCCCTTATAGGTGGTTTATTAAGAGTTTAAGAACAAATTGAGATCCAAGATTAGGATCCATGATGAGCAGTATCTTTTTGTAGGGGCACCTGACTTAGAAAGAAGACCAATGAGGGGTTGAAGGCATGAAGAGGACTACAAGGGGTCAAACAAGTTGAGTTTGAATATTTTCAAGTTGGTAATTCCCATTTGGGGTGATGAAATCAATGTACTAGTTAAAATTCTTGAAGGTCCTACTAAGGACCTTAGGACCTAATTTATTGTAAGGGAAGAAATAGTGCCCAAAGGATCAAGTAGGTTAATAAGGTCTTTAACATGATAAATGTATCCAAGTCCAATCATAATAAACAATTTGGCATGTTAGATTGCATAGGAAAGCAATTAAACAGAGTTTAAAAATTCAAAATTTTAAATAACATGGGATGGTCATGAAATAAAATCTAATATATGAAACCAACCAAATTTTCTATAGAAGTGTTTGAAGTTGGTGATCACCAAATTGCTTGTTTGGTAGAAGGAACACTAATTTTGAGGGTAAGGTATTATAGTAGACAATCTATCTTCATAAGGGAAATTTTTTATGATATAATTAGTTATTATGTGTTCATGGGAGGCTGAATCAACCACTATTTGGTTGAGATTCAATTTTTAAGGGTGACATTGACCAAGCCCAAGTTTTGAGGGTTTATTGAGGACAAATTAGGCATTTTGTATGTGGGAAACCTAAAGAGTCAAACTAGTCACATTTTCCTCTAATTGGACTCAAAATAATATTCTATGCAAACTTTTAAGGTTGTGTAACAAGTGTTGGGTAGGATTCCTTTGTAAAAGTGGGGCGATTTAACCCTTAAAACAATCACAATTGGCTAATTGGGTGAGCTGGTCCAAAAAAAAATGATATTGACCTTTTGATATGTTGTAAAGAAGCCAAATGGGCACTTAATCATATTTTAAAATTGGGAGTTATTTGGGAAAATTCTGATTTTTTTTGAGAAAATTGTCATTGGAGGCCTAATTGGCTACTAGGCCTAATAGGATAGCATTTGGGGTTTATCTATAAGTTGGGAATTTGAAACTTTGTGAGTTCATCCTTATGATTGGATTGGAAAATTAGATGACCTTAGAACACTAGTGGGATATTAGAAGGGTTGAGTTCATGATTGGGGGAATTTGAGCAATTGTATTGAGAAATGTTGTGGAATAACACAAGCATTTTATGCATCTGACAAGTTTTGTAATAGAAATAGTGAAGCCCCATATTTCTTTCAATCTTAATATGGGAATTTGAAGTAAGAACATTAAAATTAAGAATGATGCCATGGTTAAATAGAGTTATAATAAAATCAATCTATGGAGTATGGTGGGTATGGAAGTTAACTAATTGAGGGTTTTGACTATTGAAAGGTCTAATGTGTGTGGAGTTAGTAGATTGGTTGAGGGAACCTTATATTGTTTCTAGTTGAATAATCATATTAGAGTCTTGAAAGGATATGCTTAATGTTGTAGAAATTAAGAAACCAATGTATTATTTTATTTTTAAAATATTTAAAAAACAATTCCTCTGGTGTTCCTTCTCCCGACCCAGTGTGTCTAGAAGAATGAGTATTGTGTGGTGTTATTGTAACGATTGGTGTAACCTACATTGTATATTTTTTATTAATCAATCTAGAGTGTTATATAAAATAAAATACTATTTACTTTTATGATATTTATGTTATCAATTTATAATGTGTCAAAATCTAAATAAACAAACCTGTGTCTCCTCTCCACCAAAGACCATCATCATCAAATCATCTATGAGCATAAAATCCTTAGACCTAGATGCATAATAGCTCCTCCTAAAATGTATACATGGATGGGATATCAATCCATCCTCATTTTCCTTAGTATTTACCCCATCACATATATACTAGCAACTAAAATACATATGGTTAGTGGGCCCCAATGACTCTAATGATGCACATGATGATGATGTAGATGGCACAAGCAGGGATAACACTAGTGGTATATGTGATGATGATGGAGCTGGCACAAGGTAGAATGACCCTAATAGTACATGTGATGATGATGGATGTATCATACATGATGATCTATCCACTCTCCTAGAGAACTATGAGCCATGTTGAATGATGACAATGGTCAATGATGCAGCTACATGAAGGGCTTTTAGATCAATAGACTCCTTTATGATTATCAGGACCACAACATGACACATGGTTTTTCTTGTTATATGTTTTCTTTCTTTTGTTGGTACCACCCAAAAAGCCCTAGGTATATCATGTGCAAAGCCTTTTCCTCTACCTTGGAAATGGAAGATGTCAAAGTAATTTCACTCCTTGCTAAGGATGAACTCATAGTATAGCTTTCTCAAAAAATATAAAGGCATGTTATTTCTTCTAGGGAGTTGCTAGTAACACGATCAGTGAAAAGAGCACATATATTACCTTTTTGTATTTCCCTTATCTTTCACTTTCTCATATGATAACCCATTGGCATAAAATGTACGACACATATCCCTCCATGAACCCCATTTTGTAATCTCCCTAGACACCTAATTTGCACTATTGGCCATTTCTTCTAGTGTACTTTCCAGGGTTGAGTGGTGATCAAGACTAGATTTCCTCAACTTAGTCATCAATTGGAAAATTTCAAAGGTATTTTGTGTAAGGCAGTTGATAAGGTCCTCCTAGGTAGAATTTACATGATTTAATGGGACACATAGAGGATTTACAACTAATCACGATTGTTGAGGGGGAACATTGAGTGGAGTGTTTTATGTTTGTGTTGCAATAGGTGGAGGATATTTTGGTTGTTCCACATTCAATGGAGGGTTTTGTGCTTATGCATTTGAAGTATTTATGGGGGTTGATTGAGTTGTTCATGTAGGAGGTGGTCTTTTAGCTTTGTGTCATTTTCTTGGATTCTTTGAAGCATCTAATATTAAAAATTGAAAAAAATAAATTAAAAAATTACAAACCATAATTTAATAAGAAATAGAAACATAAATGAAAAAAGAGAGTTGACCAAATACCTTGTTTACAAGGCCCCATCCTTGCAAATGTTGAAAATGTCACTAATTTTCCAAAGCTCGATCAGGCTTGTGCTTTAAATGTGCTCCTTTTGTTGTTTCTCAATGTCTTTGAGGCATTAGAAATTCCCTTGGCTACAAGAAACAATAGTCAAATAGTGGTAAATGAAACTTGATTAGGTTTTCAAAAATAAATTTGATTTCAATAACCTAATCAGGTTGTGCTTTTTATTATTTTGGCTAGCCTTGGATACCAAGGCTAGCTAGGTTTTCAAATTTTGAATAACCTAATTAGGTTATTGACATTTTTTTGTGTGGTGTCCACTAAATTGTACACCATCTTAGTGCACACATCCCTTGCTCAAACACCTTTTGTAAGCTTATAGCCCAAATTCACATGTATACAACAAATTGATTTTTAATATTAAACATAAAATTTCATTTTATTTTTTCCACAATTCTAGCCTATGAGTAACTTCCCCAAGGGCTATGCTATTGTTGAAAATTAAAAAAGAATAAAACATACTATATGGAAACCTCTTGATAGAGGATAGGCTAAGATAAAATTTGGTGGGTCATTGAGGAATGGGAAAGATGTTGGTGGAGGTGTCATTCACAATCATGAAGGTGATTTGATGGTTGCTTACTTTGGTTCATTTTTTGATATTTTTAGCAATCAAGCTGAGTGTGTAGACTCTGTTGGGGACTTCAAATCATGTTGCCTATTAGTTTCCAAACTATTTTCATATAAGGGGATCCTAACTTAGTGGTGGATACTACAACAGGAAATTCCAAAATTAGTTGGTCTTCTAATACTACTATGAATGACATTAAGTGCATGATGCTTGGCTTTGAAGGTCTCTCTAAATATCATATTTTTAGAAAAAAGAATGGGATAGCATATACCTTGCCTTGTTTTGAACACCTCATTACAAGCTAAACATGTTGGAGAAAGATGGAGGCTCTTCCTCCTATTTTTAAACTTTTAATTAAAGAGGATAAAATTCATACTTTGTGCCTATGATGACCACTTAAATTTACTCATTAATAGGGGTTCTTATGAATTATAACTTATGTTTTGGAATTATAAGTATTTTAGAATTCAAGTTTTTTAAGGAGAGCTTTACTTTGGCAGTCATCTTTCTTTTGTGTTCCACTTGGAGCTAAATAGTTTTTGATAACATTAACTTAAACTCATATAGAAACCATGTGATTATGAATTAGTACAATAGAAAATATATTTCTTATCAACAAAATCTCAAAGTATATTTATTTCCACATTTATAAGGCTAATGATATTATGATTTATGGAGGCCTTTTTTTATAGAAAAGTTGGTTGCCACGAATGAGATATCCTAACATGATATGATGAGACTTGGAGAATGTAGATTAATAATGGTTCTCATATTAATATTTTTTAAAAAAATCTCTTTTGCATCATAGTACTATATTGATTTGTAGGAGGCTATTATGAGTTTGATTGGTTCACTAACTATGTGTGGTGCTAGAGTTTGAATTAAACCCAATAGCCCTGATATCTTAAAAAATGACACATGGGATCACACATTTTCAAAGAGGGCAGGTTTTCTAAATTCCTTGATAACATGATAGGTTACACTGAGAATCTTTTAGTCTAGTTTTCTTGTTCATGGGTGGTTAGTAGGGTTTTAGTGGGAGGTATTAGCTTTGAGGTGAATGAGACATAATTTCTAAGGTTGTGGGCCTCCAAATGACTGGTAGAAAGTGGAGGAAGTAAAGCAAGTTTTCTGATACCAAAAACATGAACCAATTTCAATGTAGTGCAAGGCACAAAGAATCACCAAAGGAGATATCAAAGCCCCCAACAAGAATCACATAGAGAAAACAACATGCAAAGAATCCAAAAATGACAATTCTTTATTCATACAATAATCAAATTTCCATACAACGTGTCAAACTATTAGGTCTTCCCAATTATATTGACATAAAAAATCCAACTCAGATTGAGCAAGGTCCTTCCACCATAATCTATCAACTCTTAGGTTTCCCTGAGCTTGTTTCTCCCAATATATATTGATGAATCCTACAACCACCGCCCTTAACTTATACCCAATGCCTCTTCAGTCGACATTCAAATATTACATATCCAAAGACAAAAAAATTAATCCCAGTAGTTGACAATAACAATTAAAATCCCTAAACCTAGAAAGTTCTCAAAATACATTCATCACTATGTTAGCTACATGAAGATCCACCTCGAGAATCTAACCAAAATACACAAATGATCAAAATCTATGACCGAAACCACTGATAAGAATATTTATCCATCAAAAAGAACCTCAAGCCACAAATAAGGAATGTTAGCCACCGATAAGGACTCTAGACCATTGACAAGAGCTTTTGCCATCGATAAGGACTTCAACTATCAGATTTGGTACACAATGAACTATTGCAACAAATTAATTAGTTAATCCATAGACCAATCAATCACCCAAATCCACTCATAAAGAAGTTTGATCAAAGACACTTACTCCCTAGGAATCCCTCAACCAGAGTCCAAGATAAAAACCCATAACTTGATCATAAGCTCCATCCATAACCAAAATCTCCAAAACCTATCAGGTAGAACCAAAAAGGTATGCAAGCCATCAAAATAATGCAAGATCTTAGACTTCTCAAAGATTCTCCTGAATTAGACACCCTAGGTGAAAAAATATGTTTTTAGGAACAAGAACATCTTGAGGAATTCACCACATGGATCCCATACTTATTCCTAATCCAAAAATCTACAGGAACACCATCCAGCCTATGTTTAGCTTTGTTTCTTGTTAATCTCTGAAAATCCTTTCCCATGTCCATTTTTCTACAAACCTTAATGTAAAACCTTCTCTTTGACACTTTAGGATGTTTAGAACTATAGGAAGGTTGGTTCATATGATCTTCAACCACCTGATCAATCCTCCACTCAACCTTCTTACCAATATTAAAATCACCATACATATCTCAGCTTCCTGCAATGGAATCAAGGAAAACTTTCTTCCACCCTTATCAATAAAGAGAAAATTCTTGACACAATCATGCACAACCATTCAATCATAGTACCAAGGTCTTCCAAGAAATAGATGATAAGTACTCATGTTCACCACATCACAAAGCACTTGATCCACACAAGGCCCAATGTTGAAATTCACTACAAACTACTCTCTAACTTCCAAAGTATTTGTATCATGAAACCAACCTATCCTATAAGGACAAGGATGTGTGAACCTCCTTAAACCAATATTACGCACCATCTCTTAGTTTGTTAGTACTACCACCATCTCCAATTACCTTACAACATTTTCCTCTAGACTTGCAAATAGTTCGTAACAAACTTCTCCTCTATCAAGGGTCAAATTTACACTTATTCACCAATACCCTTTGAACCATATTGTTCTCTCCAACCTCAGGCATAGCTATATCTGCAAAAAAAAGTTCCTACAACATAGTTTCTTTATTATATTCAAAATACCTATGTCCATCAATCCACAGTTAAAACATATACCTTTAAATCCACCACCTTTTATCATCTTCCTAAGCATCATTTTAGGTCCTTCTTCAACTACCTACTTATCCTTCACATTACTCTCCTACTTATTTTGACCTCTAGGGTTGCTATGATGTTTCCTTTTCAACTTATCTTTTTTCATCATGGCATGCTGGTATGCATCCTCAATCAAATCTTTATGACCATACCTAATGGTAGGTTTTTAAATCTCCTTGGTATAGTCCTTCATAGTCATATCTTTCTAATTTATGTTTTGCAATCTCTTAAACAAATCAAGTTCCAAATTAGTCAGTATAAACTTAGCCTTAAGTTTAGTAACCATCAGCTTCCATATGGTGATTCTTGTTTAACCTTCTTCCTCTCTTTCCTTCTGCAATTCTTTCCACCAAAGTGAAACATGTCCCTTCAGCTTAGTTTTTTCTAACCTAACCTAAAGAGAATCTATGATATATTTTAACTCAAAGTAATCATCAAGTTCACCTATCCAATCAATTAGGTTTTCCAAATTTAATGCACCTAAGTAATTAGATACTTGTGATTTTTTAGTCAAACTTATTAACCCATATTTTATGAGTAGTGGTTCACACAAACCCATCTCTCATGATGATGAGTAGAAAACTTAGTACTCATTAGATCTAGGTAATTCTCATAGAGGTGAAGCATCGAGACTTCTCAATAGGTCACCCATCCTAATACTACTCCATCTCAAGCATGCTTAACTATGGAGTTTCCTCAATGGTTAAAGCCACTCTACTTACAACCCCATTTGAAAAACCTTTACCAACTATTGTACCTTATGAACTATCCATTATAAATCCCCTTAATTATTGATAAGTGGGAGATATTTTAGTTGGAAATATAAATGGGAAAGTAAACTCTAAGAGGGAGGG
Organism: Cupressus sempervirens; assembly: GCA_028749045.1. Lineage (NCBI taxonomy): Eukaryota > Viridiplantae > Streptophyta > Pinopsida > Cupressales > Cupressaceae > Cupressus > Cupressus sempervirens. The sequence goes on along the minus strand of CM053792.1, from coordinate 166,456,228 downwards.
TGAATCAACACTTCAAAACTTTAACCATTAAATATTCACCACATGTCCATATCATAATGTAGTATATAAACTAAAATATCTAACTATACATTGCATCCATAGCATAAAACAAATTTAACAAATGACACAATAATTTGGTTACCCAGAAACCCTCCAAGGAGGTGGTGAAACTGGGGTGGGGATGACACCCACAAATCTTCACTACTGCAATTGTAAAGTGTAGCCAATTACGGTTACAATGAGTTTGATCATAAACTATGATCTACCCTATCAAAGACTAAAAAGACTGTTAGGTCTCACTTTGTTAGAGGATTTACACCCACAATCAAGTAAGCACTTGGTTAAGATATTTACAAGAGCCTGTTAAGAATACAAAACCTATTAAGGATACTTTGTTAGGAGATTTTCTCTGTATCACCTACTAAAATGATTCAGCACCATGATCCTTTGGTTAGCACCTTACTGCTAGATGTTAGATCTTCTCTTTACTGATAAATCCTTGATCCTTCTAATTAGATATGTCTCCTCTATCCTTTCTCTACTCTTCTCTATTCTCTCTAATTGATTTGTCAATTTGTAACACTATCATAACCTCTATGGCCACCATGAATGCTCTCTTTGCACTTAGCATTCATCTCTCACACATTTTACAAACTCTTTAGGGTTTTTCTCCTTAAGTAAACATAAGTGGACTAGGGTTAGGTTATAATCAATGACTATAGCTGATCCATATTTATGCTTAATTCATCTCTTCATCTGATTGGTTGCATATACTACATATGGATTCACAATATGATTCAATCCTTATCTTTTATAATTGCAAAACAATGTTTATGTCAGCCCAAAAATGGTTTACATAGTAGTTTGTACCATTACAAACAACCATGCCACTAACTATTTACTCAACATCTAAAGGCTTTGATGCTCGGACATTGCTCTTCTCTTAATGTTTTAACTAACCTTCTAAACAACTCAGAACACACTGTCTACTTGACACCTATATCACTTGACACATAATAACATTCTTGGCCCCTTCTGTTGGCTTGACACCTAAGTGACTCGACAAGCATAGTTAATTCAGTACATAATAGTGCTTGGTACTAACTCTTATATTATTCAGCATGGATTTTCTAGCAATTGATGCTTGGCATGCTTTGATCACTTGGCTCACATTGATTTCTCAGCTTGCTCTGATCACTCAGCATGCAATGCTCACTCAACTTGCACTATGTTTTTGGTAGATAATAACTTAGGTGTTTTTTCACTACCTTGTCAAAACCAAAATGAGATCAAAAATCTCCCCCTTCGACATGAATGGAAAATTTTTTTTTTCATGCATATACAACCTTAATATGAGCATAACTCAGACAATATATATATCCTTGACTCAGCTCTCATACAAAATTTCAAAACTTCAAAATTTTGCAAAATAGGTGACTATCACTCATAGCTCATAGCTCCATTACTCCATTACTCCCCTTGAGTAAATACTTTATTTTTTGGTTCTTCTTTAGATACTCCCCCTAAGTAGATATCCCCCTTACTACATTATCCAAAATTGTATTCCCCCTTTTTTGAGACTTATGTCAGCTGGGTGATACACTCAGAGTGTGTTTATCCAAAAATGATTTATTAACCTCCATTAAAATCTTCAGTGTTGCATCCCAATTGTTGATGGCTATGGCCATCATGAGTTGAAATTTGGGAGTCTTTCTTCATCAATGTCTTAGTATAGGGTATTCCCTTATGTAACACTTCCATGTGTGGAGTCAACATGGATTGGATACTAATCATAGTAGATTTGATGTTTGCATCTTGTGCTTACAACTCAACAAGCCTACCTTGTGTGGATGGTAACCTCTAAAAATGTGCTTGGCTTTGACTAGGAGATAACTTAAGAGTAGTACCTATAAATTGTAGATCTCCTTGTAGCTGGCCAATAGCCCTCTAAATTTCCTGTGTAAATAGATTAACATCACATAACTTAGTTAATAGAGAGAAAATATTCTCTAACACCTTCTTCACACTCTCCACTTTGGTTTCTAAGTCAACCTATCTTAGTGCAATAGCACTAGATATCTTCTCCAGTACCTTTGTATGAAATTTTCTCTCAAACCATTCTGAAATTTTAATATTAGAATCTAGGTCTTCATCCTTTATCTTGTCAATAATAGTGATAGTTTTCTTAATGATAGGCTTTTCTTTATTCATATCAAGGAGACTGAAAGCATCATAGAATATGTCTTTTATCTCTTGCAAAACTTTATTTTTCTTGTACTCCCTTTTCATTATTTCTTGCCTCTTTTTCCTTTATAAAGCTTCCTATAGAATACTCATCTCTTGAATTGTGATTGTAGTAAGATAAACCTTTGGTAATTCAATCACTTCATCTAAACTTACATCACCAATGATTCATCATCTATACTCTTTGATGTACTAGGACTAGTCCTTGATATTTGTAATGGTGTAGCATCTGTGCTTAGCCTCTGAAGAGTTTGACTAGTAAGAGGAGATGCAGAAACTAGTAGTGTGACCAATGTATGTATAGCAATTTGTTCCTCTAGCTTAGTAGTCAAAGATGACTCTTTAGTCCTATCATCCTTCTTCACTTTCTTGTGAACTTCACCTTGTACTTGTGGAATAGTTACAAGACTTGTTTCTTAACCTATTTTTACTTCAGTTCCATCTTTCTCCACAATAACTATTGCAAGAAAACCTAAATTATTTAGGCAAGGTAGTGATGTGTTTGTTTGATGTACCACTGCCTCTTTCATCTAAAATACTACAATGGGTATTGCAGATGGTGAATTAGTTGTAGCAACTGTCTGTTCCAAGTTTTCACTTTTATCTTCTTGAAGACCCTTTGTTTTTCTCTTTTACCTAAGTAGATTGAGGGGGCACAATTTGTGTTTCTTTTAGTTTCTCCCCTATAGATGCAAGTTATTCCTTCTCAATCTCATCAACTCTCACCAGTACAGGGTTTGTGCATAGTTTTTTTGTTGTGGTGGAGTTTGTCAATATCTTCTTCAAATCTTCCTCAGTCAAAGGATTGGCATTCTATGTTGATGCATCATGAACATCCTTTATGAGTATTGAGTCATCTTGACTCACATGGTCTATGTGTGGAGGACTAGCACTTGACACTTGTACATCTTGTACATCTTGTTACTCCTCCTTAGTTGTAGTCTCTTATGTTGTCTCCTTGGTACCATCCATATTACCATCTTTTCCCTAAACTTCAAATTCTTGTGCACCTTTATCTTCATCACCTTTCTCTACCTCTTTCTTAGGATGCTTTTTCTCTTCATCTTCTTTCTTTTCTAAGGTCTTGGTGTCTAGACCATAAATATCTTTCCAAAGCAATGATCTTTGTGTCACCACTTCTTCAATTTGATTCCTCAAAATCTTAGAAGCTCTATATTTGGGGGAAAATATCCCCTTACATTTATTCATGGCTTTAGCCATCATCTACTTATCCAAAAAAGGCATAACTTGGGCTAATTGAGCTTCCCTTATTTGCTTCTCATTGGTTAAACTATATTACCACTTTTGCTCATATCTATCATATAGACTTTTAGGTAATGAGTCAACAATCTCTAGTAGATTAGATTTGAAAGTAGCCATCATATCATAAATGGACTCTTCAACCTTATTCTTATCAATACTCCCTAACTTATCAAAATCTACATGCGTGAAACCAAATAAATCTACATTTGTAATGAAATTTTCACACAAATTATCTATGTTAGAAGAGGGATTCTGGCTTACCACCTTGAATTGGCTGAAGTCATCTAACTCTATCCTCTCCTCATCTAAATCATCCTTCTTTTACTTCTTCCTTAACTTCCTATTGGTTTTCTTTGAAGGATGACTCGGCTCTGCTATGGCAATTGACCTTTTTCCCTTAGGCTTTGCAACTTCAGTAGCCTCTATAGTGGTTTCCCTTGTGCTTGACCTAGTAGTACATACTACAAGCTTCTATTATGGCTTCTTCATAGGCTTCTCTTTTTTCTCCACTATTGTTTCCTTTGCCTTTCTCTTCTTCTTGGATTCATTAGGTGTTTCATCAGCTTCTTCTCCCTTGACACCTTCTACATCTTCACCTTGATCCTCTCCTTTGCCTTGTGTTAAATTCAATGGAGCTTGGCCTTGTCCTTTTTCTTCATCATCATCATCATCTTCTTCTTCTCCCCCTTCACCAAATCTCTCCTTCAACTTCTTAACAAGTTTTTTCTTTTTCCTAAGAACTATAGCTATCTTCAAATCAATTGTGATTCTTGATATGGCTTCCTCATAATTACCAAATGAGGTGGCACTCTTGTCAATGTCTTCTACTAATAAAGTTGTTATTTTTAGGCCTCATCTACATTGATTTCATATGGTAAGGGTTTCAGCCATCTGACCCTAGGTATTGTTTCTTTCATATATGTATAGTCTACATCCACTAAGAAAAAAACATAATTTTAATGTTGCTCCACTAGTGATACAGGTATCCTCATCCTCTATTCCATGGATTTCTTAAAATCCTAAAATTAGCTAGTCATTACTAACTCAAAATTTTCTCCAAGATGCTCTATAAACTCTGTTATCTGATGTGTGATAGGCATGTTTGTCTTCCACAACACTTTACCAAATGTAGGAAAATTTTTATGCACATAAAAGAACATGAAAACTAGTAGAGAACTGAATTTGCATGATGCACTATTTTTTTTCCTAATGGCCTCCAAGTTTTCTAATAATTTTTGTAGTTATAACTTGGCAAGATCGTAGGAATGGTCTCTCTTTATTATCTTGTATCCCTAATTAACAACCATACATGAAACATTATTTAATCAACTAGACTGAAAGAATTTGTGAGCAATTACTCTCACTGCAAAGGAAATTAGGGAGTCTAATATGATATCAATAGACATCCCTCTTTAATTCCATACAACACCTATATTCTTCTTAATCATTGTGCATACTCCTCAATTTATCTAAGGTAGGGTACCCTGATACTTGGTTTATGATCCTCTTTTTGATAAATGTTGTAGTTGTAACTCAACAAGGTCATAAGAATGGTCTCTCTTTACTATCTTGTATCCCAAATGAACAACCATACATGAAACATTGTTCAATCAGCTAAACTACAAGAATTTTTGAGCAATTACTCTCACTGCAAAGGCAATTAGGGGGTCTAATATAGTATCAATAGACATCCCTCTTTTATTCCATACAACACCTATAGTCTTCTCAATTACTTCCTTTGCATCACTATGCATACTCTTAGGTCTATCTAAGGTAGGGTACCTTGATACTAGATTTATGATCCTCTTAGTGATCTTGGTTGGCCCATTCTTCAACCAAATATAGTCATCATGTATGTGACTTAGCATAATTTTGATCCATTCAATCTTGAAAACATTGGAAAAATCTAAGGCACGGGTTAGCCCTTTCTTCTCTATGGTTTTTTTCTCTTCCCTCAAGACTCCATTACCACATAGTTGACTTTATATATCCCTTATCTCCTTATCTCCTACCTCTCCAACTTTACATGTATAACAACATTTAACATCTTGAATCATAAGAACTTTTGGTGGTATCATCGATAACGCACCAAACAGGTCTCCTTTATATGCAATTTAAGGTATAGCACAAAAAATTGGTTACCTAACATCATTACTAATCAATTGGACATTTAAAAATTACTTTCCATATTTCTTAACACTTGCAGAAGAGCTAGCTTCCATTTTTACTACTTACGGTTTAAGAAAATTCAAATAGTGTAACTCGGCAAAAGCAAAATTCCTTTCAAATATGATGAATATTGTTGAGTAGTAGTCAAATCCAATTCACAAACACTATAATATCTTTTTGCAATTTTCCTTTATGCTCTTCATGCTCTCTTCAATCACTGGTGAATGCAAATGAGAAAAAATCAACTATATAACCCTTCATATTCAACAATAAATGCTTAATGCTTACACAATTGTAAGCTCAGCTATCATAGGAATCTCAACTCACTTGGCTTACATATGCTTTCTAATATGCTTGGATAACATAGAAAGCTCAGCCAATACTAACACAACTCCATCCCTCAACAACAAGTAAAATTCTATTCATGCTCGGCAAAAACAGTGAAACTTTCCATGCTCGGCAACAACATGAAAAATAATAAACTATAGATTTTCTCTAGGTTCTAATGACTCCATTGCATCTTGATTCATGCATAAGTAATATTTTTAGATCTTATATTCTTGGAACTAATGTATAATATAGATTTTGAAATATCAATGCAATACATACCTTGATTACCTAGTTGGGGGTGATGTGATCACCTAATCCATTGGATGAAGTGACCTCATCTGCACTTGATGTACTGCAATCTCCTTTCTTCTTCCATGTCTTTCTCATTTGAACCTTTACCTTTTTCAACATCAACCTTCTCTTTGCCCTTGTTAGATTTGTTGCTCGGTGTAGGTAACCTTGTTGGATAGTTTCTACTGACATGACCAATCTTCAAACAACTTAAGCATACAATATCATTTAGACATCTATTGTAGTTGCCCCTAAAATATGTTCTAATGCAATTTTAAGGAATATGACCATACTCTTGACAATAGTGACAATTGTATCTTGTGTTGTAATCCTAATCATATGAATTTCCTTTATGGTTTCCCTTTGTTTGCTTTCTTGATGTCCACTTGGATTTGGATCTATATCCATAAGCCTTGTGTCCATATTTCTGATAGTTGTAACAATAGCCTTCAAATCTTTGTGTATTAATAGTCTTGGCCTTACATTTAGGTGCCTAATGTCCTTATTTCTTGCACTTATAAAAGTAACCCTTGAATTTCTACTTAGGGTTCTGATTTCTAGTTTTGCTACTACAAATATTTGTTGTGTGACCTAATTTTCCATAGTTATGACAAGTGGGTTTATTTTTCTTACCTTTTTTACTTTGTTAACCACTTCTAGATGATTCTCCTTCTTCAATACTGGTGTATCCCAATCTAGAAGTATCATTATTAGGTCTTGGTGATTCCATAAATTTCTCAAAATACTTTATGGCCTCACTTGGCTTATTAAGATTTTGTCTTTCTATCCTCAACTCATTTTGTAGTAGGGAATTTTGTCTTTCCAAAGTAGTAATCTGAATGTCTTTCAAATTCAGTTCTTGATTTGCAAGAATCAATTGATTCATTGTATCCAATTGTATGTTTATAAGCTTTTGCACATCTGATGCCTTCTCTTCAAGTATGTTAGCTAGAAGTCTTGTATCTTCTTCAATCATGGCTCTATCTTCTTCAGATTTCTTTTTTAATTCAGTTTTATCACACAACAATATTGATTGTGCTTCTTGTTCCCTTTTGAGATTTTTGACTTCTTCAATTAGGGTACCATTCTTTTCCATCAGATTTATAATGGCTTCATCAAACTCTCTAGGGTATCCATCCTCAAATAGTCTAGTAGTATCAATTTCTTGATATTGGGTGTCATCTTGTAGAATATCTATCTCTTTCCTTCTCTTTAATGAATACAATAGTTCATCTCTTTCTTCCTTGAATTGATTGATGGAATTACAAGTAGGAAAGGTGAACTACTAAGGGGGGGGGGTGAATCAATAGTTAAATATGAACCCATAAAAATTTTCATCACTCATCCATCTCATGCATTCAATAGATAAACTTGAAATAACATGCAAAGCATAAACGTCTAAAATGTGTAAACACATAAGCAATCACACATTTGACACCTAATATGATTACACAAAAACCCTCCAAATGAGAAGGTAAAACTAGGGTGGGGATGACACCCACAATTCTTCACTACTACAGCAATAAAGTGTCACCAATTAAGGTTACAATGAGTTGACCATGAGACATGATCTACCCTATGAAAGGCCTGCCCTATAAAAGGCTTACAAGGATTGTTAAGTCCCACCTTGCTAGAGGATTTCAACACCCTATTAGAAGTGTGTCTAGCTAAAGAACTTCAGAACATCCACTTTGAATGTCAACCTATTAAAGGATTTACAATAGTCTGTTAGAACTACTCCACCTAGGAGATTTAGCCAAAATCTCATGTTAGGATGTTTCAGCATAGATCTTGTGATTAGCTCTGGTAGCCTGATGAAAGATGAAGTCTGTACTCTATCCTTCTTGATCCTCTCTGATCTAATATGTCAATGTTGTATCCTCTATCCTTTGTTCTTTTCTAATTGATTATGCAATTCACTCTCTTACAACTTCTAAGTCTCCCAGCAAACTTTGTTGTTCTCTTCTTTCAATTCCTTACACATACATTCTTAATGAAGTTTAGGGTTTCATCCTCCTTAAGATGACTAGAAGACTTAGGGTTAGGTATGAATCTATGGTTGAGATTCATTATTTTTGTCACTTAATCCTTCCCTTTTTTATGATTGGTTGCATGTAATTACATAGGGAATCTATTTACAGATTCTTCCTTAATCTTCAAAAGATCATATTCTATCTTTAGGTCAGCTGAAAAATGGTTTACACGGTTGTTTGTGTCATCTCAAACAACTATGCCAATTTTGTGTTACTTAGCACTTAAGCTTACTAATGCTTGGCAAATACTAAAATTTTATCTCTCACTTGGCACCTGAACTGCTCGACATCTACTATTTGATTGGCACCTAAATCACTCAGCATGTATTGTCTACTCGGCACTTAAGTGATTTGGCACATGAGTGACTTGACACTCAATGCAACTCGGCATAGTCTATATTTACATATTATACTTAGCATATATTACAAGTTTGACATGAATGTAATAAATGACTTAAGTGTGTTGACATCAATTGTCAAAACCAATTTGAGATCAACAATCTCCCCTTTTGGCATGAGTGTCAAAAATAATTAACTTTACATAATCAATCTAACCTTTTCGAGTATAATTTATTCACAACTCGGCCTATATAAAAAACTTCAAAATTTTGTAGTAGACTATATACCTCAAAATTCATAACTCCCCTTGAGTTAATGTGCTTGTATTATCCAAAGATCTATTCTCCATTCTAGGTAATTTTGTCTCTTTGTTGATACTCTTTATCTGATATACTATGTTTCTGCTCTTCCTTGTTTGCTCCCCCTTTTTTTTGTTTTTCTCACCCTTTCTTCCATCTCCCTTGCATGTATTTTCCTTATATCTCCCTCTTTGCATATTATCTCCCCCTTTTTCATATTATCTCCCCCTTTTTCAAAATTATGTCAAAGGGTCTATGCAGAGATGGTGTATTTGTCCAAGAAGGACTTATGGAATTCCATTATTATTTTAAGAGCAGCATCCCAATTATCACATGCAACATCAAGTGACTTGATTTGGATGGCTATCTCTACTGCAAGGTGAACTAGTCTATTTGATATAGAAACATTAGGGTCTTTCTTCAACCAAGTTTCTACAAATGCTAGTTCTTTATGGAGTATCTTCATATGAGGGGTTAGGGAGGCTTGAATTTTAGTCAACTTGGCTCTTATATTAGCCTCTTCTACTATTAGCACAACTGGTTAACTCTATGAGTGAAGCAATGAGTGAAAATGCTTCTCACTCTGAGTAGGGTTTTGAGGTAGTTGCATACCTTAAACTTTGAGATTTCTCTCCAGACTCAAAATTCTATGACTAATTTCTTGTGTGAAGATTGTTGTGTCACATAGTTTTGTGTACAATGAGAATATTTTCTCAAGTACCTTCTTCACTTTCTCAATTTTTGTAGTCAATTCAACTTGTGCCAGTGTTATAGCACCAGATATATTATCATTGACTTTTAATTGAAATTTTCATTTAGACCATTCCATAAGTTTAGCATTTGTATCTTGGTCTTCACTACTCACCTATTCCACAATATCTAATAGTTGTTCTAGTAGTGGCTTTGACTCTTCAAGTGTAGGAAAACTGAAAGCATCTTGAAAGATATCTTTTATTTCTTGCAATGCTTGTCTTTGCTTATACTCCTTTCTAAGTATTTCTTGATTTTTCTTCTTTTCTAAGGCTTGTTGCATTAAGCATATTTGTTCCAAGGTAATGGTTGCATAGACATATTTAAGTATCACTATTTCTTCATCTAGAGTTACATCTCTGTAGTGAATTACCTTTGCAACCTTGGACAAACTAGAGCCTGGTGCTAAAATCTGCAGTGGTACAACTTTAGTGCTCGGCTCCTGAAGGACTTTTATAGGAGAGCCAGATGTTGGTAATGTGACCAATGCTTGTATGGCTTCTTGCTCCTTCTCCTTTGGTGTTTCCTTGCTTTCTTCAGGTTTTCCTTGATCAATTATAATGATTTGATTTGAACCTTGATCTTGTGCTTTAGGTATAGATGCATCTATCTATCCTATTTTATCTTTGTCTTCTATTTTAGTCTACTTCTTCTCAATAGTGTCAACTTTTACAAGTGTGTCAACCTTAGTAGATGTGTTTACTAGTGTATGCATCAAAGGTTGCTCATGGGAAACTAAAGGGATGGCAGAAGGTGGTTCTAGTGTATTCACCTTGTCCCTTGTGATATCAATTAGTGCCTTTTGGAGCTCATCTACATTGACCAATACTAGATTCTCACATAACTTTGCATTAAGTGTAGACTGATTCAATATCCTCTTCAAGTCATCTATAGTTAAAGGATTGATGTTTTGAGGTGAAGCATTAGAAACATCCTTAATGATAATTGTGTCTATTGACTTGTCTATGTCATGTGGGGGGCTAACACTGGGCACTTTTGTGTCCTGCACACTCTGTTCCTTTTGACGATCATCAACTATTTTCATGTCATCATCTTGTCTTTTAGGTTCTTCCCTAATAGTATTGTTTGTCCTCTCATTTTCCTACATATCATTATCATCTTTGTCATCATGCTTGATATCTTGCTCATCCTCACTTTTATCATCCTATTTTTCTTTAGAGGGATCAACCTCTCCTTGCTTCATAGTGGTTAAGCCATAGATTAATTTCCATATTTGGGTTGATTTCTTAACCACATCATCAATATTTCTTTATAAAATGCTAAAGGCTCTATATTTAGGTGTAAAGCTAGCTGCATATCTCTTCACTGCCTTAGCAATCTATCCTTTTGTTAGCTCTCGCATCACTCAAGCTAATGTTGACTCTCTAATTTTTTTCTCAAGATTTAAACAACAATGCCACTTTTCCTCAACAATATCATATATACTTTTGGGTATATTGTTGGAAAACTCAAGTGGAGTGTTCTTAAATTTGGACATCATAGCATACAATGCCTCTTCCACTAGATTCTTTTCATCTCTACTCAATTGATCAAAATCTAAATTTTTCAATCGAGATAAATCTATTATTCTTGACATTATCACACAAGTTTTCAAGATCAGAAAGTGGTATATGGCTTACCACTTTGTATTGACTAATGTCATATGATTCTATCTTTTCTTTATCTGAATCAAGCTGAGCAATATGTTTCATTCTCTATTTCTTCTGCTCTTGGCCTCCTTGTTCTGCCTATTTAGTTTTCTCCTTAGTCTTTTATGTGGTTGCTCTTGTGCTGGCTCTAGTGGTAGTAGTTGTAGGCTTTTTTGGCCTAGGCTTGACAGTTTTCTTTGCCTTTGATTTAGTCATAGGTAGAGCCTTGGCCTTCCTCTTCTTTGGTGTTGATTGGGCTAGTGCCTCTTTGATTTCCTCTTCCTCCTTGGCACCTTCTTCTTCTTCATCCTCACCCATGCCTTGTATTAAATCTAGAGGTTCATGAGTTTGTACCTCTTCTTCTTCTTCATTCTCTTCATCATCTTCCTCTTCCTCATCACCAAATTGAGCCTTCAGTTTCCTTATTAATTTGTCTTTCTTCTTCAATTTAGAATGTTTTTAAACTCCATTTCCACCTTGGACTTCATTACATTGTAATTACCACATATTTTAGCACCTTTATCAATCTTCTCTACTAGGAGTGTAGTAATGGCAGTTGGGGCTTCATCAACATTTATTTCATACCCTAGTGGTCTCAACCATCTAACCCTAGGCATTGCTGCATGAATATAAGTGTAATAAATATCAACAAGGAAACATATATCATTATAGTGTTTTTTTACTAAGGAAATTGGTATCCTCAATCTCTGCTTCATAGACTTCTTAAAGTCTTTAAAATAGCTTGTTATAATTGACTCAAAATTCTCTCCCATTTGCTCAATATACTCATTGATTTGGACAGCCACAGACTTGTTTGTCTTCTATCCAATTTTTCCAAAAGATGGGAATTCATTTTGCACATAAAAGAATATGCACACAAGGATTGATCCAAACTTGCATTGTGCACTTTTTGTCTTTTTTGTGGCACCTAGATTTTCATTTATCTGTTGCAATTGAAGTTCTGCAAGATCATAGGTGTGATCTTTCTTAACAATTTTGTAACCAACATACACTACTATGTAGGGCACACTGTTTAACCTGCTTGATTGGTAGAACTTGTGGGAAATAACTCTAACAGAAAAATCAAGTAAAGGATCTATAATGGTATCTATGGTCATACCAAGCTTGTTCCATTTAGCACCTATATTTTTCTCTATTGCCTCTTTGGAGTCACTACATAGAGTCTATGGTCAATCTAGGGTTGGAAAATCTATCACCCTATGGATAATTCTTTTTAAAATCTTGATTGGTCCACCCTCTAACCACAAACATCCTTCATGAATTCTACTCAGAACTATTTTGATCCATTTAGTTTTGAACACCGTTGGGAAATCTAGGGCACGAGTCAAACCCTTTCTCTCCAAGATCTTGAATTATTCCTTCAGGACTCTATTTTTACATAATTTATGATATGCTTGTCTTATTTCCATGTCACCTATGGCTCCTACTTTATAGTTGTAGCATTTCCTCACATCTTGTACCATTATTACCTTAGGCAAGATCATGGATAATGCTCATGTTGGGTCTTATTTATAGGAAACTTCTAGAATAGATTTGAAATCTAGTTATTTAACTTCATTTCTAACTAATTGAACATCAAACTCCTCTTTTTCTTTCATAGTTTTTGAACTAGAAGCCATTCTGACAAACTAGGGTTTATCAAATTTAAAACTGTACAACTTGGCTTATGAAGAATACCTTTAAGATTTGATAAATTGGTGCTTGATCATTGCTAGGATCCTTGCAAGTGCTTCAAAGTAATTTTTAGATTGCTTCTTTACTTTTTTTGTTCTTGCTTTGAGTTTGTAATCACAAAAAATAAGGTAAAAATTGACCTTATACCCTTTAGAACTCTGTAATTAATGCTTGGTCATGTACAACTATAAAACTTGGTATCAACACAACTACTATTTCATTTGGCATGTATAAAGACTTCCTTCACTCAGCAACTACTACAAAATTTTCTCTAACTGTCTTTGATCAGCAACTCAGCATTACCTAGTTTTTCACTCAGCATACATAGAAGATTTTTCATACTCAACAACAACATGAAACTTGAAGATTTTAACCTTGAATTTTCCATGAATTCTTGCATCATAATTCATGCTAATGGAATCATTTTAGTGCTAATTTCTTTTGAGATTGATGTATAATGCAACACTTTAAGTATCAGTCTTGCATACCTCTTATTTGCTTAGTTTGATGAAGTGTGACAGCTTGACCCATTAGGTGAAGTGATCCCTTATCCTTTTGATGTATTTCTAGCATCTTTCTTCTTCCATGTCTTTTTCATTTCATTCCTAATGTGTTCAACATCTGCCTTTCCTTTACCTTTATCAAATTCATAACTTGGTGCCTTGGACCTAGTTGGACAATGCTTGCTGATGTGACCAGTCTTGTGATAGCTAAAACATGTGGTTTGACTCAACCATCTCTTGCAGTTACCACTGAAGTGAGCCCTAATACAATTTTTAGGTATATGACCATATTCTTGATAATAGTGATAGCTATATTTTGTATTGTAATCCTAGTTATAGGAGTTTTTATAGCTTCTTACCTTTGTTGGCTAGTTGTTTAATGACCATGTAGACTTGGATCTGCATTCAAAGGCTCTATGTCCATACTTTTGACTATTGGAGCAGTGTCCTTCAAATTTTGGAACATGCATGGTTTTGGTTTTGCATTCATGTGCCTGATGACCTTGTTTGTTGCACTTGTGACAATGAGTCTTGTTCTTAGGCTTAGCATTTTGATTTGCATTCTTGCTCATGCAAACATTAGTTGTATTTCCTTTCTTACCACAACGATGAAAAGTAGGTTTAGATTCTTACCTTTATTGTTCCTTTCCTTAGAAGCTTTGGATGATTCTCCTTCTTCAGTGCTTGTGTGGCCCAATCTTGATGTATCTCTACTAGATCTAGGGGATATTAGTAGTTGCTCAAAGTACTTGATGGCTTCATTTGGCTTGTTGAAACTTTCAAAAAAATCCTTTTCTCTTTTCAAGTCATTCTGTATTTATTCATTCTATAGCTTCAAAGTGCTTATTTCAATATCCTTGACATTCAACTCATGACGAGCATTCATCATTTGGCTTAAGGTATCTAATTGCATGTTTCAGATCTTGCATAGTTTTGTTTATTTTTCTCCAATCTGTTTGCCAAAATTCTTTTGTCTTCTTCAATCATTGCCTTGTCTTCTACTTCAATCATTGCCTTGTCTTCTATAGCTTTCTTCTTTTTTTTAGTCACCTCACACAATAGTATAGCTTGTTATTCTTGCTCCAACTTGAGATTTCTAATCTCTTTAGCTTGTTCTCTGTTCTTTTCCATTAGATTTGTAATTGTTGCATCGAATTCACTAGAGTTACCATCTACAAATAGCTTTTTAGTGGCAATCTCTTTGTATTGTGTGTCATTTTCTGCTACAGTAATCTCTTTCCTTCTCTTTAGGGAACTCTTCAAAGCATCTCTGGCTTCATTCAGTTGATGTAGTATGAGATGTATCTCAATCTCCTAGTTCTCAATGGTCTTTCCCAACTTGTAAACTTCCATTTCAAGATATTTCCTCTAAGTTGCAAAGCTTCTTCTTCTAAGAACCATGCTCTAATACCAATTGATGGAATTACAAGTAGGAAGGGTGAACTACTGAGAGTGGGGGGGTGTGAATTAGTAGTTAAAACATGAACCCATAAAACTTTTCACCACTCATCCATCTCATGCATTCAATAGATAAACTTGAAATAACATGCAAAGCATAAACATCTAAAATATGTAAACACATGAGAAATCACACATTTGATGCCTGATATGATTACCCAAAAACCCTCCAAATGAGAAGGTAAAACTAGGGTGGGGATGACATCCGATATTCTTTACTACTGTAGCAATAAAGTGTCACCAATTAAGGTTACAATGAGTTGACTATGAGACATGATTTTCCGTATTAAAGGCTTACAAGGACTATTAAGTCCCACCTTGTTAGAGGATTTCAACACCCTTTTAGAAGTATGTGCCTGGCTAAAGGACTTCAAAACATCCACTTGGAATGTCACCCTATTAAAGGATTTACAACAGTCTGTTAGGACTACTTTGCCTAGGAGATTTAGCCAAAATCACCTGTTAGGATGTTTTAGCATAGATCTTGTGATTAGCTCTGGTAGCCTTATTAAATATCAAATTCATACTATGTCCTTCTTAATCTTCTCTAATCTAATATGTCAATATTGTATCCTCTATCCTTTGTTATTTTCTAACTGATTCTGCAATTCACTCTCTTACAACTTCTAAGTCTCCACGCAAACTTCATTGTTCTCTTCTTTCAACTCCTTATGCACACATTCTTAATGAATTTTAGGGTTTCATCCTCCTTAAGAAGAATAGAAGACTTAGGGTTAGGTATGAATCTATGGCTAAGATTCATTCTTTTTGTCACTTAATCCTTCCCTTTTTTTTGATTCGCTGCATGTAATTACATAGGGAATCTTCTTACAGATTTGTCCTTATCTTCAAAAGATCGTATTCTATCTTTAGGTCAACTAAAAAATGGTTAACATAGTTGTCTGTGCAATCTCAAACAACTATGCCAATCATGTGTTACTTGGCACTTAAGGTTACTGATGCTTGGCACATATTGAAATTTTGTCTCTAACTCAACACCTGAACTACTTAGCATCTATTGTTTTTTCGACACCTAAATCACTCGACATATATTGTCTACTCGTCACTTAAGTGACTTAGCACATGACTGAATTAGCACTCAGTGCAACTCAGCATAGTCTATATTTACATATTATACTCAACATATATTACAAGTTCAGCATGAACTTAATAAATGACTTAAGTATGTTGACACTCAATTGTCAAAACCAATCTAAGATCAACATTGATGTAGGACAAGTTGTATTTCAATCTTCTAGTTATCAATAGTCTTTCCAATTTGTAGACTTTCATCTTCTAGATCTTACCTCTAATGTTGTCAGGCTTTCCTTCAAGAGAACCAATGCTCTAACACCAATTGTTGGAAATAATAATGGGAAAGTAAAATTTGGAAGGGGATGAATCAACACTTCAAAACTTTAACCATAAAACATTCACCACACATCCACCTCATAATGTATCATATAAGCTGAAATAGATAACTACACATTGCATCCATAGCATTAAAAAAATTTAACACATGACACAATAAATTAGGTTACCCAGAAACCCTGCAAGGAGAAGGTAAAATTGGGATGGTGATGACACATACAAATCTCCACTACTACAGTTGTAAAGTGTAGCCAGTTATGGTTATAATGAGTTTGATCATAAACTATAATCTACCTTATGAGGGGTCTTCCCTATCAAAGGCTACAAAGATTGTTAGGTCTCACCTTGTTAGAGGATTTACACTCATAATCAAGTAAGCACTTGGTTAAGAGATTTACAAGATCCTATTAAGACTAAAAAACTTGTTAAGGCTACTATGTTAGGATATTTTCTCTATATCACCTATTAAAATTATTTAGCACCATGATCCTTTAGTTAGCACCTCATTGCTAGATATCAAATCTTCTCTTTACTGATAAATACTTGATCCTTCTAATTAGATATGTATCCTTTGTCCTTTCTTTTCTCTACTCTATTCTCTATAGTTGATTCTACAATTCATAACATTGTCATAACCTCTATGGCCACCACGAATGTTCTCTTTGCACTTAGCACTCATCTCTCATGCATATTACAAACTCTTCAGGGTTTTCCTCCTTAAGTAAACATAGGTGGAATAGGGTTAGGTTATAATCAATTACTATGGTTTATCCATATTTTTGCTTGATTCATCCCTTTATATAATTGGTTGCATGTACTACATAGGGATTCACAATATGATTCAATCCTTATCTTCTATAATTGCAAAACAATGTTTATATTGGCCCAAAAATGGTTTACATAGTAGTTTATGCCATTACAAACAATTATGTTACTAATTGTTCACTTGGCATCCAAAGGCTCTAATGCTTGGCCATCATTGTTCTCTTAATGTTGCAACTTGTCTTTTGAACAACTTGGCACACACTATCTTCTCAACACCTATATCACTTGACATATACTAACTTGCTTGGCTCCTTTTGTTGGCTCAGCACTTGACTGACTCGGTACACATAGTTTTCTCGACACATACTAGTGCTCATCACTAACTATCATATTGATCAACATGTATTGTCTAGCAATTGATGTTCGACATGATTTGATCACTCAATGCGCACTGATTACTCAAATTTCTCTAATCACTCAGCATGCACTACTCACTCAGCTTGCCACTATGTTTCTACTAGATAATGACTTAAGTGTTTTTTCACTGCCTTGTCAAAACCAAAATGAGATCAACAATTTTCCATGAGTGAAATTATGATATTGATATAATGATTCAATTGTGTAGTTTTTTAGTCAAACTCGTTGAAGCATATTTTATGATTAGTGGTTTACCAAAACCCACCTCTCATAAAAATGAATAGAACACTTAGAACTCATTGGATCTGGGTGATGCTCACATTGAGACTTCTCGAGAGGTCACCCATCCCAATATTACTCCATCTCAAGAGTGCTTAGCTATAGAGTTTCCTCCATGGTTAAACCCAAATTTCTTGTAACCGATCTACAAAACATTCACCAAGTGTCCTACCTTATCAACCATTCTTTAGAAGGTCCCTTAATCTCATCAATTGATAAGTAGGAGATATTTTCTATAATAAGTCAAATTGTAATATTGCTATTAGCATTCAACTGAGTATTTTTTTAGTCAAAATTGTTGACCCATATTTCATGAGTCATGGTTTATAGAAACTAATCTCTCATGAAAATGAATAAAACACTTAATGCTCATTAGATCTAGGTGATTCTCATAGAGGTGAAGTATTGGGAATTCCCAGGAATTAGATACTTCTATACTATGACTACTACTCAATCTAGCCATATATCTCTCTAATGTGTTAAATTTGTTGCTTCCAAAGTTTGTCTAAAATTTTGAAATAGTACTTGTGATCTCATTTGTCATATTAGCCATCTCAAATCTAAGCTCCTCTTAAAGATGGGTTTACTTTCTAGAAGATATCTTACAAGACCCAAGTACATCTACCTCAAGTTCAGCAATTTGTTTAACAAAGAAGGAAAATATCCAAGATCTAAACCCTTTGTAATAGATCCAAATAATCCCACCTTGCACACATATCTTAGTTGTTGCAAGCTAGATCTCTAATCTACAACCTCATGAACAATGGGCCACATGTTCACAAGTAATAAATCATAGAACTACAACCAAAAGAATCAACTCCAATATGCTCTGATAACATCTAATGTAGTGCAAGGAACAAAGAATCCCGAAAGGAGATGTCCAATCCCCCATCCAAAATCTCACAATGCAAACAAAATAGAAAGAATCTAATAATTATTTATTCACAAAATCATCAAATTTTCATACAATGTGTCAAGTTGTTAGGCCTTCCTAGTTATGGCTACATAAGTACTCAAACTCATATTGAGTGAGATCCTTCCAATATAAGCTATTTACTTTTAGGTTTCCCCTAACTTGTTTCTCATAATATATGTTGATGAATCCTAAAACCACCACCCTTAACGTATATGCAATTCCTCTTAACTCAATATTTAAATATTGCATATCCCAAGATAAACATAATAAGCCCATTAGTGAAAAATTATAATTAGAATCACCGAACCTATGAAATTATCAAAATCCATCAATCACCATGTCGTAATCCAACCAAAACACTCAAAAGATCAAAATCTATGACCCCAACCACCAACAACCTAATTGACAAAGACTCCACTGATAAGAACAATAATCCATCATCAAGAACCTCAAGCCACCAATAAATAACGTCGACCACTGATAAAGAATCCAAACCACCTTTAAGAGAATCAACCACCAACAAGGGCTCCAACCATTAGAATCGATAGATAATGAACCATTGAGAAAAATTGGCAAGATAATCCACAAAATAATCAGTCACCCAAATCTACTCAAAAAGGAATGTGATCAAAGTCATTCTCTCTAGGAATCCCTCAAATAGACTCCAAGATAGAAACCCATAACTCCATTACAAGCTACATCCACAACCAAAATCTCCAAAAGCTCAACCAAAACCAAATAGGTATACAAGCCAAAAAATTTATGCAAGATATCAAACTACCCAAGGATGCTCCTATATTAAATTATTCCAACTAGATGAGCCCCCTATCAAAATGCATGGCAGTTATGAAAGAGATAAAATCTCTGAACCTTGGGACTAGGTATACTTTATAGAAATCCAATATTTTATGCTTGGAGTTCAAATCAAGGTTTTTTATTATTTCCCCATGCCTCTTTATAACCACGTTTGAAATTATATTTAAATCTATTTCTCATTATTTCTCTTTAATTCTATGGATAATTTTGTTAAGGATGTTGTTGATTTAGCTAAGGTTTTGGGTAAATCTCTTCACCAAGGCCTCATATTTTGGCTTTATCTCTTTCACCTCACCCTGTGACCACTGCACCAAATTAGTGTGAATGAAGCCCCTTCACCATATTAGTTCCCACCCTTTGCAAACATGCTTTATACCCCTTGTTGCAGTAGAAAATGATGTTGACATAACCTTGGTCTAAAGATTGGTTCCCACCAAACCAACCCTGAAATCGTCACCCATTGTACTATGGTGACCACCATCAAGATGTTACCTTTGGATAATAAAAAAATAATGCATACCAAGATAAAGAGAAAGATAAGAAATAAAAAATAAACTAGATCATTCAAGAGGTTGGGTCTAACAATTAGATGGTTGAGAAAATGAGCACCCATAGGTGCCCTCACATAAATTTCTACTCACCATCAGAGAAAAGAATAGTATAAAGAGATAGAAGATTCTAACAAGGAGATTCCTAAGTACCTAGTCAAGAATGATAATAGGGACATAAATCTAAAAGAGACATGGGTGATAAAAATTAGAAGGAGGAAATGAATAAGGATGAAGCTGTGGAGGTTTAGGGCTTTGATGCAACTCTGCCCATGTTTCAAAAATTTATAATTCAACACTAATTGATATGACTAATGACATGATTCCTGAGGAGGTTGAAGGGAGCATATATATTTTTCAAAGCAATGTCACTTGGACCTTTAATGGTTGCATGGTGTTGAAGGATAGCCTAAAAAAGTTGAGGAGCAAAATGATAGACTCAAAAAAGAAAGTCACTGGCATTTACCAATTTAGTTTGAGGGTTATGCATAATTATTCCAACTCAATTCATCTCTTACACAAAAGAAAACATTGGGGCTCAATCCTTAGAAGTGATTAAATTACAAGGAACTCTTCAAGCTCCTCACAAATGATTGGGTTAGGGTTATCCCACAGTTAGGTAGAAAACTTATCTATTTTTGTTTATGTTTTCCTTTCTAGCTCTTCTTATGAGGTTCTTTAAGGAATGTGGTGCCTAGGGTATATTTTTTACTATGGTGTTTAGACTCTACAACTATGAATGACTATTTTAAGACTATGTTCATGTTAATAACTATTTTTAGGACTATTTAGACTAATTAGTTTTTTGTTATAGTAATCAAATGCCTTTTTGTATGGTTTCTATGTTGGTGGTTAGTAGCTAGATTTTAAACTCTTATCATAAGACCTATTTATGTATTTGATACTTGGTGCAATGTTAATGTCTTCTTAACATGATTTTGGTTATCTATTAAGCCTAGTTAGATTGTATATTTGTGTCAGTGCCCTTGATTTTTCTACTTATATTTATAAAAAAAATAATGGACTTTTAATATAAGATTGAGGTGCATTTCTTAATAAAATCCACATATCATCATGATGGGAAACAATAATGATTCCTTAGGGACCTTCTTAGGTATGATTTATTTATCATTAAATGATATGTCATGATTTCTCATATGAGAAGTAGATCAATCAAAGATATAATCAATAATGTCATATAAAAAGACTAACTTGAACTTTCTCAAATAACTTATTAAATGATATATGCATAAAAAAAGTCATGTGCATAGTAAATGCATAGATATCTTATATTTTAATACTTTCATTTCTTGAAAAATGATTTGATTATCTTGAGGTATATAAAGTAGGTTAAGCATGTATATCAATAGGATAGGTAGTGATAGACAACTTATTATCCTCTTCCTACCTTTCAATCTCTATAACACTAGAGTCATTTTTTTAAGATCTAGCTTGAGTTCCAAAAGCTATGCTAAGCATATTCATTAGGAGGATAGATTTTGGTATATTGCCATGATGTCATCTTCCTAACTTTTTCTAATTATGACAATACAATTTCAAAAAAGAATATTGTTGTATTCCATTTTTTTTAAAACACTATATTTTCCCTAAAATAAATAAATAATTTTTTTTCAAAGTGAAACTTTATATTTATTGTGGCAATCTTTAGACAATAATAAACTTTGTATTTCTATATGAGTGTTATAAATGACTAGTATATCTATATTTTTAACAAATCTTTATTTTTAAAATCGACCAAGAATATCAAATCTCAAGATATCTAACATTCATAAATATAAGTAATTCATCAAATTGCATTTTAAAAAAATAAGAAGATTGTAAATATTTTAAATAATTTTTCAAATTTACTTTATTGAATTATTCCATCTTAAATTTGTTACTAAAATGACATTCTCATTTATGTTGGAATTACTTTTAAAATAACTAAGGGGAGGGGGGTGAATTAGTTATTCAAGGTCCAAACGTATAAAATAAAACTTTTTCACAATTCAGTGAACCCATAAAACATTCATACCCATGCATGCATTCATTGTGTATTTACTAAAACTTATATGTTATTGTCAAATCAACTTCTAGAAATGTAAAGCATGAAACACAACAGATTCATCAACACACTTGACATAATGATTTATGTGGAAACCCAATTTGAGGAAAACCATTAGTAACATGCTACCTCTTTTCACTCTTCTGAAGTGATGCCTTGTGAAAGGCCAACCTTGTTCAAGGTTACAATACACACTATTAAATGTGACCCGATTAAAGGATTTCAATCACCCTATTAAAAGTGAGCCTTGCTAGAGGACTTTAGGCCATTCACTTGGAATGCCACCCTATTAAAGTATTTTCTAATGACTATTAGATCAACCTTAATCCAAAGGATTTACCCTAGACTGATACAATTGTTAGAGAGTAACAATAGAGCTTTAATCTGACACAACTTACAACTTCACTTACATATTATAGATCTTTGTTCAGTCCTCAATTCTACTTGGCTTTCATACTTTGTAGCTCTGACAGCTTGTTCACCCTTCAAGTATTCATCTCCTTAAGTCTTCTTTCTTGATATGCCATTGCAAACTCTTCTCTTGGGTCACTTGATGAAGCAAAAACCCTTAATTCCTTCTCCTCCTTAGGTTCTTGCACATGACACCAACCTCTCTAACTCTTTTGCTTATTTTATCGCTCATTATCTATTGTCTAAATTAGGGTTTTGGATGGATTAGGTAGGATACAATGTATCTACCCCATATCTTGTCTTTTTTAGAAACTTCTCTTAGAATCCATTTGAATTCACCTAAAAACTATTTATATTAAATTCTGTGCCACCAGCTCATCAATCTTATCTTCCTCTTGTTTCACAAGTTCTAAGAAAACCAACTTGTCAGCTTAGATTTGGTGAAACTTTGATCTTTAACATAATGCAATAGCTCAGCATTATCAATCATCTGAGGCTTGGCATATACTACATTACTCGGTATTAGCTGTAAAATCACTTGGCATCAACTAGCTTTTACTGGTGCTCGGCATCAACTAAAATTTACTCGGCATCACTATCTAGCTTGGCCTCTACTAGAATTTTCTTTCATTTGGCTCCAAGTGACTTTCTCCTCAGCTTGTACTAACTTTGCTTGGCATCTAGTATCCACTCGGTCAAGCTTGGTAGACAAAATGTATTTGACTTATTCTTCTAAACTTTCTAAGTGTAGCCAACCATTTTGTAACCTTAAGTAGATCATCAATACATCATGTGATCACTGTCTTAAATGATCCTTGTACTTCATTACATAATCATAACTCAACCTTTCCTCTAGGTGCTTTTGTTATATCTTATTGATCAAAACCTCCTCATCAATCAACTAAGTGATAGTACTTGAATCTTGTAAGAAATTGTCTTACCAACAAATAGCAGGTTTGACATCAGTGACAAAATAATGATTGAAACACATAATCTTCTTCAACAATTTCTTTCTTAACAATCTCTTTTTCAATGATCTTTTCAATTAGATATCAACAATCTCCCTCTTTGGCATTGATGGCAAACCAAATTGATCAACCTATATCATCAAATGATGAACATCTTGTTCAACCAAATTGACTAGGTTAAGATAGTAAGGAAATACCAAAGAAAGAACTTGTATTCTTCTTTCAACAACTTCAATCTTTTGATTAGGTTACAAAAATATCTTCCTTAAAACTTCCTCTGAGTTCCTTCTTGTATCTCCCTTTTACTAGGTAGATTAGGATTTATCCCTCTTTCTTTCTGGTCTCCGATCAATGTCTCCCTCTCTATTTTGACTTGATTCTTGATATTTTTCTCCCTCTCTGATATTTTTCTCCCTCTCTCATCAGCAACTTAGTTTAGGACTTTCTTCCACTTTTCTCTTGATCTTCTGATGATGTACTTTCTCCACTTTTCTCTTGCACTTGATCAGTAAAACTCATCAGTTTAGGACTTTCTTCCACTTTTCTCTTGCACTTGATCAGTAAAACTCTTCTTGTGATGATGATCAATTTAATGTACTTTCTCCCTCTTTGACAACATTGCCAAAGACTTATACCAAAAAAAAAATGTCATTCTTAAAATATGCAAATATAAGCTTTGCAATTTCCTCGTTTGCAATTTACTTTAGGTTGTTCTTAAAATAAGATCCATTGCATCAATTTGTATTATATGAAAATCAACTTGTTTGATGTAGAGCACTCCCTGTATTTCTTACATAGCCTTTGATAGGGGTATTACCCCTAGTTTACCTCTTAGATACTCATAAGAATCCTAAGGTAATGCTTTTCTAAAGATATCAACAATTTTCTCCTTTGTGTTGACATATTTCATCTTCACTTCTTTATCTTGAACCAATTCTCTTACATAATGATACTTAATTGCAATGTGTTTTATCTTTGTGTGCATCACTAGATTCTTTGATATATTGATAGCACTTGTATTATCACAATAAAGTATCATTGATTATGTGATTTCTTCCTTCATTGCTTTGAGTAGCTATTTGATCCATACAATGTTTGGGCAGTTTACAGAAGCAACAACATATTCTGTTGGAGTTGATGAAAGCCAACTCCAAAGACACCCAAGATCACCTGCATGCGAGAACCTGTCAAAGAGAAGCCAAGGAGAGGAAGAGCATGGAGCAAGGGAAAAACCCTAAATAGACATGAGAGACAATATGTAAAAACAAAAGAAGAAAATATATTTACACTATGCACAATGCCTTATGATATGTGTTATGATATGAAAATACAAAGAGGGAGCCCACTTATAAAGAGCTCATGGAAGCTTATAGAACAAACTGGAAGGTGGTAGAAGATAAGGATGACAACTCAACACATATCCACAAAAGGTGGAACATGCTAGAAAGGGACAAACTCCCGTGTTGTCAACAACTAACCACTACATGCATTAAATAAAAAATATTAAATAAATGCATTAACTTAAGTAAGCTTAAGTAAATAGAATAAATAATTAACAATTAATTAATTATTTACTCTAACACCCCCCTCTTAAGTGCAACTTAGGGAACTGCCTTACGCTCACAAAACTAAGATGAATGCAAGATGGGTCTCGGCAATGAGGCCATTTTAGGTACCCAAGTACAATGCAAAAGAATGCAACCTCTGTAAATGGGGAAAGAGAGAAAACCACGTGGGAAAAATCCTCCCTCCCCCCAAAAGAGGTAAGAACCTAGTGAAAAACTAAAGAAGCCTCCAACTAGGGAAATGTCCCCTAAAACAAGAACAAGGAGTGATCATGAAGAGCATCACTGAAGCATGAAGAAGCTACAAATCTATCAAACTATTGATTTGAAGAACCTCCATAGAAGAAGAAGGCACAAACCAAGCATGTCTATATGGTAGATGATCCATCTCACCGAAATGCATAGGTAGCCAACCACTGCAATCACCTTGTATATAGGATCAATCACTGAATTCATAGTTCACACTATTGAACCATCAAACCAAGGATGCATTAGAACAAAAACATAACCCCCCCTTAATGCATACAGGGTGTGATGACAGGCAACTGAGAAGGTGGGCCAAAGTCTCCTGCAGATGAACCAAGAACGATGAGAGAGGAAAAGAGGTACAGACACCTATAAAGACACAGTCAAACTGACTCTGCATGGGGCTAATGTCATGGAAGGGACACTCACTTGATAAAGGGAGAATGCTTAAAAAAGCTAACAACTATCCCCCCATGGTGCTTTATGAAAAATAGTGCATGTACAACTGACTCAAAACAACATTCATGATCCCCGAAATGCAAAAGTTGCACTTTATCTTAGTGCGATACAAAAAAATGCTTCAAAATGATAGCTACAATGATCAAAACTAAAAAAAGAGCTGCAAAAAAATAAAGTACAGCCTAAAAAAAGAGAAACCATGCCAGGAAAATGATCTTAGGGCCTAAAATACTCAAGATATCCATCATATAGAAAAAACACCAAAACTATGATAAAAAGAGCATGGGCCAAAAACTTAGAAAAAAGACCACATTTCTGAAAAGGTGACAAAACTAGCTTTCCAAAAATATAAAGTTTTCAAAAAATGGGCATGGGACGCAAAAGATATGCTTATCGGAGTCAAAAATACAACTTTGGACTTCAACTAAAAAAAGGGCATTAAAAAAGAATCCAAACCAAAAAAATACTTGCATTAAAATCTCTGTCTCGAAACCAGCTTTTCGACACTTCTTTTAGATCAAAAAAATATCTCCGTATGCTCAAGTTATGGCCAAAAAACCAAAGGTATGTCCAAAATGACCATAGGAGATGTGCAAGGAAGGATGATGATGTAGTGATGTCATGCTGATGTCATCAGTCTGCAAGCTTAAATTTGACAGTTTTGAGGCTGTCGCGGCAAAAAGAGGCCACGTGGTAGCCACGTGGTAGTGCCATGTGGACGCCATGTATCTCACTCATGCCTTAGGCCATCTCAAACTTTTTGAATTTCCATCAAAAGTCAACCTTAGATCCCAATTCTCCAAACTTCTTCATCTAGTTGTTACTCAATAAACATAACATTTACTTGAGTAATATAGATTGATTAATACTTGATTGGGAAACACTATTTTTCCCTTTTTCTTTTCCAAATGCTCAGGCAATACTGTAGTCACATGGTGAATACAGTCTCCTTGCATCAACTTTTTTACTCAGTTAAGTTTATGATCTTCAATATATTGCTATAATATATGATTGTAAAACAATCAAACCAATATTACATTATTAGTATCCAACTCATTCAAGTACCCATTGAATACAACTCATTCAAATGTCCAACTAATAGTGTTGTGGAAAATGCTATAGCCTCCCTTAAACATTGTATTTTGGGTTAGTTTATATCCTTCAAACCTTTGATTGAGATGACGAGGAAATGGGTTGTCCAGAAATGGAAGGTGAAGGGTAGCATTAGTATTTCAGCAATGCCCAATGGCCTCTTTTGCTTTTGTTTCACATTAGTAGAGGACCTGGCTGTCATCCTTTCTAGGACTTGGTGTTATGGTAAACATTGTCTGGCCCTAGTGAAATGGAACCCTAGCGTTGATGTCACTTAGGAGCTTTAGAACCTGGCCTTGATTTGGGTCCACATTCCTAAACTATCATTGGAATTCTAGAATGAAAAGATCCTGAGATACATTGGAAACACTTTTGGACATTTTATCATTGTTGACTAGGTAACTATGCTTAAATCTAGACTTGTTTTTTCTAGATTCTATGTGAATGTCACCATTAATCAGACTCTCCCAACTATCATCATGTTGTCCACTAAAAGGGGGAAAAGGGTTCAGTCAATAGAATATGAGAATGTAGGCTTGTATTGCCAAAATTGTGGATACTTCGATCATGTGTTGTCAGGTTGCTCTTCCATTTCTATGAAGGAAAAATAGAAGGTGGACTCACCAAGCATTCTTGAGGACTTCATCTTGGTTGAGGAGACTTCATCCTCTCCTAAGAGAGTAGATGTTGAAATTATGGAAGACTATCTTGGTGGTAAGAAACTAGAGGAGGGCAAGAGGGAAGATAAGGTGGAAGATAATGTTAAGACAACTAAGGTAATGAGCATGGAATTTAGGAAAGAGATAGATGACCTTTTTAAATCCCTAGTGGTGGGAGAAGTTAAAGCTAACTAGGTGTTGGAGGAGGGTAAAATTGGTGCCCCCAGGGAGGCCACTCTAGGAGTGATAACTTTAGGTAATGATCATTTACGATTCCAAGTGATTTCAACAAAGAAAACATTGGCGTCCCTAAGCTTAATTGATAGGAGACAGACCATGGTGTTGGTAACACCTATAAAGAACCCACTACCAGATATGGTGGTGGGGGAGTTCTAAAATAGAGAAACCTAATAAGTTGGATCAATGGGGGATGTTTACCCTAAAAAGGCTAAAATTGGTATCCCCAGTGGAGGTTGCGGCCAAGGGCATGAGAAGCTTTGAGGAATTTGAGGGAAGATTAGCCCTCTTGGCCCCATCCTCCCCTCAAACAAGTGTTATGAAGGAATGGGAGTACCCTAAGAGGAAAACTAGGGGGACAAGAAACCAGATGTGGGGGTGGCTACTACTATGGGTCACCCAAATAGAAGAAGAACTAGGACTAAAGAGGTAGCAAAGGAAGTGGCTAGTGGAAGATAGCTTACACTGGAGACAATCAAGAAAGGTAAAAAATGAAATTCCTCTCATGGAATTCTAGGGGGTTGAACAACACCTAGAAATAGTATGCTCTTAGACAATGTATCCTGGTGGAAATGATTGATTGTATCCTCATTCAAGAAACAAAGAGGATAGACCAAAATTTTACTAAGGTGGTTGAGAAGCACTGGCCTAGTGCAGCTTTCTTCCATTTGAAAGCTGGCAAGGCCTCAGAGGGCCTTGAAATCATGTGGAACCCCACTATTGACAAGGCCTTAGGGGACCTTGCAATCATGTTGAACCCCACTATCTTGATGGCTAGGGAAGTCCTTAAAGAAAAGAACTTCATGGTTTCTAAGTTTAGTAATGAGAGAATGGTGTAGAATCTAGTTAACATT
Organism: Cupressus sempervirens; assembly: GCA_028749045.1. Lineage (NCBI taxonomy): Eukaryota > Viridiplantae > Streptophyta > Pinopsida > Cupressales > Cupressaceae > Cupressus > Cupressus sempervirens. Next base: position 166,427,537 of record CM053792.1, on the reverse strand, counting down.
TATGCCCTAAATACTAGGTCTAGAAGAGGGGAACTCTAGGATAGGATTAGAAGAGAGATGGGAATTTTAAAGAACAAAAGTCTTATGTGTATGGGAGACTTTAACACCCCCTTATACCCCTCAGAAAAGCTTGGGGGGATCATTGACTTCTTGAAAAGTATGAAGGATCTCTTGGAGTTCATAAACACTTATGACCTCTTGGATGTGGACCTACAGGGAAATCCCTTTACATGGTTCAACAACAGGAAGGGTTAGTACTTGATTCAGGTTAGGTTAGACTAGTTCCTAGTCTTGGTAGACTGGCCCCACATCATCCCCTCTTCCCTAGTTAATCACTTAAGGACTATTTCAAACCACTCCCCGATATTTTTCAACTAGGTGAATGATCTAGTGAGTGGACCTAAACCCTTTAGGTATGAAATTATGTGGCAATGTCACCCAAAATTTAGGAATAAAGTGGAAGAATGGTGAAATATAAGAGTGGATGGGATAGCTATGTTCTACCTAACACATAAACTAGATAATGTAAGAAAGAATGCTAGGGAATGGGCTAAAAGATCCTTTGGGATGTGTTTAAAATTAAGAAAGATGTCAAGGAGGAGCTCAAAAGGTTGCAAACTACCATGGTAGTAGGGGATGACATAGAGGTGACCACACTAGAGGAGGAGATGTGTAGGAAGAAGTTTAAGGAAACTAATCTCAAGGAGGAGATATTTTGGAAGCAAAGGTTTTGCATTGCTTGGCTGACAGTAGGTGACATAAAAACCTCTTTCTTCCATAGATCTACTTTGAAACATGAAAATGTAACACTATCACCTCTCTGGAGGAGGTTGGTGGAAGGACTATTTTGGAGCAGCAGGAAATGGGTAGGCATATTGTGGACTTCTTCATGAATGCTTATAAAAGAGAGGACCAAAGTTGCAACAACATAATAAGGAGAAATATGCTCAATAACATCCCAACATTGTTGGGGATGGAGGAAAATGATAAGTTAAAGGAGAAAGTTTTAGAAGAGGAAGTGAAGAATATGGTTTTCTTTATGAATTCCTTCAAGGCCCCAAGCCCAGATGGCTTCCCGCCAGCCTTCTTCCAACATTTTTGGGAAGTGATAAAAAAATGAGCTAATTTGGGCCACTACTGACATCATTAGAACTAGGAAATTTCTAAAAAGGATCAATAAAACGATTTTAGTTCTTGTGCCTAAAATTTAGTCCCCCAAAACCATAAGTGATTTTAGGTTAATCAGTCTATGCAATACCATTTATAAAGTGTTTTCCAAGGTGCTAGTCAACAAGATTAAATCCTTCCTAAATATGGTTATAGGGAACCCTCAAAAGGGGTTCATCCTAGGTTGAAAAATTATGGATGGTGTGATTTCCACCCTTGATATCATCCACTCCATGGAGAAAAGTAGAAATCTAGGTATGGCCCTCAAACTTGATATATCTAAAGCTTATGACAAAGTCAATTGGACCTTCCTTTATGAAGTATAGGAACAAGTCAGGTTCAGGAGGGATATTGTGAACCTAATAAAAACTACGGTAGAAACCATTCAGTTTGAAGTACTACTCAATGGGATCCCCTGGGGAAAATTTGAGGTGGGTAGAGGTTTAAGATAGGGGGACCCTCTTTCCCCTTACCTCTTTATCATGGTGGTTGAAGTGTTAGGGAGAGTGGTCTGCAGATTGACTATGTTGGGTGACTTAAAAGTTATTCAACCAGCTACCATACTAACACCTGAGGTTATCCATCAATTTTTGGATGATATCTTCCTCTTTTGAAAATCCTCCATATAGGAAGGTAAAGCTTGGAGGAACCTCCTCTCCAATTATGAGACTTTCTCAAGTCAGCAGATTAATCTAGCTAAAAGCAATAGATATTTCTTTAACATCCCTAAGGTTTTGTAGGTTAAGGTCAAACTATCCTTGGTTGTTAATCAAGGAAACTCTTGGGCACATACCTTGGGCTTCCTCTAACCACAAAGGAGGTCTCAACCAACTATTGGATCACTATTTTGGAGAGAATTCAAAAGAATCTTGTTGGATAGAAGGGCAAGTTGCTTAGCAATGTGAGAAAATTACATCTCCTTGGTGTGGTGCTCTAGGGAATTCCCATCTACTTTCTCTCAATTTTCAATATCAACTAGCACATGGTGGACAAACTAGAAAGAGTGTAAAGGAACTTCCTTTAGTCTGGCACAAAGGAAAAAAATTAATGGAGTCTTGTGAATTGGGAGACTATGTGTAAACCAAAGGATAAAGGGTGACTAAGTATAAGAAGAATTGTTGATATGAATAAGGTTCTACTCATAAAATTGGGGTGGAGACTAGTGGAAAATGAGACCAATTGGGGAAGAATCATGAAGACTAAGTACCTTTCCAACACTCACTTTAGATATAACCTCCTCAATAATAATCTACCTAGTGGGTCTAAGATCTAGAATAGCATTCTCAAAAATATGGCCCTTTTGAGAAAAGGTTTGAGATGGCTAGTTGGGAATGGGAAAAGAATTAGATTCTAGGAGGACAACTAGATAGGGGGGAAACCTCTCAATTATAGCAAATTCAGCGGCCTCCAAGAACCTGTAAAATGAATGGTGGGGACAAAGGTGGTGGACTATATTAATGATTATTGGAAATGGAAAGACTTATCCAAGTTGGATATACCAAATAGTGAGGACTTCCTGATCAAAGAGCTGGAGGATCTAATCAGCCACCATGTACTTCCTATGCATGCTCAATAGGATGAGGTGGTGTGGGATAGGTGAATGAATGGTTGGTTCTTGGTCAATTCTATCTATCAACTCATCTTCAAAAATGATCAAACATCATTAAGCTGGAGAAAGATATGGATTAGTTAGTTACTACCAAAAGTGAACTTCTTTTGGTAGATGGTGATGCATGGAAAAATCCTCACAATTGATAACCTTTAAAGACGGGGCCTACTAATTACCAATAGATGTCATCTATGCAAGGAGGTAGAGGAATGCATAACCCACCTCTTTCTGGAATGCCCCTATAACCTAAAATTCTAGTCCTACATTTGGAAAAAATTCCCAATGGAGTGGGTCATGAACAACAGAATGGAGCAATTTGTGGAGAAGTAGAGTTGCCCATTCTATCACCCCCACCTTAGAATCCTTTGGATTCTCCTCCCCCCACATGTTTGCTAGGGAATTTGGAATGAAAAAAATAACTGGGTCTTTTGTGAGGAGGAAAGGGGTGAGGAGACTGTGGGAGAGATCTAAGAAAGCTCATTATTGAGAATTTTATGGTAGAAAAAGTTAAAGTGCCATAGGAACCCCCGACTAGGATGGAGGAGGATATTGTTGAGAGATGGAATATTCTCCCCAATTTCTATAATTTTGACAACTCAAAAGTGGTTGCTAGAAGAAATACATATTGGATTCCACCCACTGGCCCCACTATAAAATTGAATTTTGATGGGGCAGCATGTAAGGGGCTTGTGGTAGCTAGTGGTGTGCTACACAACAAAAAGGGTGATGTGCTAGTTGCCTACTTGGGAATTTTGGGCTATGGAACCAACAATGTGGTGAAAGACACCACCTTACTATGGGGGCTACAATTTACAATGGAGATGAAGGTAAGGAGACTTACCATTGAGGGGGACTCTAAACTCATCATTGATGTGGTTCAAGAGCAAGCTCAACCTGGTTGGGCATTGAGGCACATCTTGGGGGACATATGGCATTGTCTTATGAAACTAGACCATTATGATTTACAACACACTTACAGGGAAGGTAATGCGGTGGAAGATGCCTTAGCTAGGTGTGGTTTTGATTTTTTGAACATAAAAAGTTGGAAGAATGTGAAAATGCTACCCAAGAATGTGCATTTCTTCATTTGCAGGGAAAATACCTTGCTAAATTAGGGTAGATGACCTTTCAACTTTGGAAATGGATATTTTTAGCCTTCTTGCTATCATTATCATAACTAAGGTCACCATAATGCTGATAAGACATCTCACAAAGGGGAACTATACTAATTGCATCATGAAAGAGCATGGAAAAGGTGAATTAATAAACAATATTGGCTTCAAAATTAATGTCATTATTGTTTGGCATTATGGTATGATTATGAAAAAAGGTCTCATTAATACTAGGGCCAAATCATTATGATATTATATGTGAAATACTCACACTCCCATAATGATATCTCCAACTAGCTTGTACATTGTATTCACAGGCTCATGAAGACCAAAAAATGAAAGCTTTTATCCACTGCTTTCTCTATTTTTAGGCCTACCTTGGCAATTTTCTAGGTGCAAATGAGAATTACTAAGATTGTGGAAGGAGACATGGTTGAGGAGAAAGTTTCCATGGGTGGGGACCTAAATATATTGGAGCCCAAAAAGATGGAGGACTTCTCCAAAAGCCAAGCAATGTGGATAATGCTAAAGGAAGGAGGGTTTTTCCCCTACATGTAGGTCATTGAAGGGTATGATGAAAATTGTTCATAATAGTTCATCACTAATTGGAAGGATAGGTAGGTGACCATAAATGGAATTTCTTTTCAAGTGAATGAAGAATCTATTGCTATGGCAATAGGTTTGGAGATGAAGGGTAGGAAATGGAAAAAAATAATGAAGGTGGCAGATGAGGTAAGTCTATCTAGTTTCTTCAAAGAGAATGGGGCTCCTAATCGATACTGAGGTGGCTTTAGGAGAGACAAACTTCTGGAGCCTTGGGATGATGCATGTTTGATGATAATGAAGTATCTTATGCTAGAGGGTAGGCAAGGTGTGTATTAATTTTATCATTCCCCTCTGCTTAACCATTTTCACCATAGGGAATTTATTATTATTCCTTTCTTTCTATTGCATGCCCTTGAGAAAACTATCATTGATGTTAGAGAAAAGAAGAAAATAGGGGCTAATTTCACCATTCTCCACCAAGGGCTCATGTTCCACCTCTCCCAATTTCACTTGACCCTTTTCCCTTCTTGTGTGATTTCCATTGATAGCATCCTCCCCTCTAGGCCCCTTGTGTTTGGAATTTACTAATGGTAGTCATGGCCCCACTCCTCAACCCTCACCTAGACAAACCACTGCAAAGGGTAAGAAAAATAGAAGTCTAACCCTTGAGCCAAATCCTACCAAAAGAATTAAAATGGACAAGAGGGTGGAGGTTGAAATTGGGGAATAGAAGAAGGTCAGGAAGAATTGCTAAGACCCAGGGTCAATACAAAGAAATGGCCAGTTATTCTTAGGAAGAGGAAGAGGAAGATACCAATTCTAATGAGAGTGACAAGAATTCAGGGGATGGTATGGATAAGGGGAAAGAAGAGATGGATAAAGAAGTGGAGAAATGGGACGACACCCTTGATGGTACCTGAGACTTTGAGGCAAACAACACTACTAAGGACCCCTCCCCCTACCACATACATGTCTCTGCCACCATCACCCTACCTTCTACTGTCAACCAGAAGCACCCCAATATGACCAATGCCTACCCTGACACTATTTCCTCCCCATTCAATAAAGATAGCCAGGAGAACCTAAAATGCCAAGCTAACAATCTTGATGTGCAAGTTAAGTGAAACCACCTAACGAATTGTAATAGGACTATAAAGCTAGAAACAAAGGAGAATGAACTTGTTACTCACAAGGAACACAAGGAACTGATGAACAAGTGCATGGTGGTGGAGGAGGTATTCGACCTCTTCTCCAAGTTTCCTCTCAAAGTGATGCATGTGGCAGCCACCACTCTTAACTTGTTAGCCAATAACTCAGAGGAGGAGAACCTTAGAAAGGAGGACACAAAGATTCTTTATAGCTTCCTCACTGATGACTAGGCCAAGGTTCTCATGGCTGGGAAGGGAAAGAAAAAGGAGGCTAGTTAATGTCTTTCTAGTTTTAGTTTTTTTTGGTACTCTTTTGGTCTCTCCCCATCTATTGTTGATGGTTTTGTTTTTTATGCTAAACTGGTTTATGGGTTGTAGGTGGTACGATGTGATGACCACCTACATGCAATTTGTTAACTTGTTAAACTCTACTAGTTTTAAAAGTTGGAATACTAGTAACTCTATATATTGGTTTACTATTTATTATGTTTTTGATATGAACCGTTAGGGGGACTATTTGATTTTTTTCTAGTTGCCAACTGGTCTTGTGTTGGTCACTAGCAGGTTTTTGTTGGTTGTTCCACCTCTATTGTAAAGAGCCAACCCCCTAGTTTTTGGCTACTTTTTATCAAAAATAACTAATATGACTCTTTCACATGCATTCATAGCATTACCTATTACACTATTAAATTGGTTCTAACAATCTCCCCCTTTGGCATTGATGAAAAAACATAACATATGATTTTACATTTAAAAACATTACATGAGATAATCAAATGTATGCATTGACAACAATACAACTTTTCAGCTCTTTGTCTTCAATTACATAAACTCTATAACTTGGTGTGTGTCTTTAGCATATCTCCCCCTTATGTTATGATCTCCATTCTTTCCTTCCTTTAGTATATTTTCCCTTGTGCAAATTTTCTCCTCCATTGGTATACTTCAATATTTGATAATCTCGCATACCTATACTTTGCCTTCTTTTGCACACTTCTCTCCTTTGATTTTTATTTCCTCTTTTTCACTATTTATTTTTAGTTATACTTTCCCCTTTTTCACTATTTCTCTCCCTCTTTAATATAAATTCCAAATGTCATTATAAATTTCATCATGAAACTTATAAAACATTGCTTTTATCCTAGTACCTTGCATGTACAGTATACATCAGTTTTATCATAGTCAACTTCACAACTTCAGAAATACTCTTGAAATGTGAACATTTATGCATCAAATCTTTCAAGATATTATAATTCATGCATGAATTGATGCAACATGCCTCTTCACCTAGTGAATTTTGGATAGGGACAGGACCCCCAATTTACCTCTTAGACATTCAAAAGCATCCTTAGGTAATGACTTGCTCAATATATCAGTAGTTTGTTCCTTAGACTTCACATATTCAAACCCCACTTATTTCTCTTGTACTTGCTCCCTCAAATTATGATATTTGGTTGATATGTTCTTTTTTTTTTCATGCATCACTAGATTCTTTGAAATATTTATGGCACTAGTATTCTTACAATAAATAGTGACAGGATCAGTTACCTCTTCTTGCATTCCCTCCAATAATTGCTTAACCCATACAATATTTGAAGAATTTGATTACAACATAAACATATTTAGCTTCAACAATAGATTGTGAAATACAAGTCTATTTCTTTCTTATCCATGATATCAATCTTTCCCCTAAAAAGAAAGCTCCACCACTTGTGCACTTTTTGTCATCAACATTTTCAGCCCAATCAGCATTAGTATATACTTTAAGATCAAATTCATCCTCTTGTTTATACCATAGGCCATAATCTTCAATTCCTTTGAGATGTCAGAATATCCTTTTCACAATAGTCATATGAGTCTCCTTTGGATTAGATGAAAACCTTGCAATGATTCTAGCAACTATTGTAATATCTCGCATACTATGTACAACATACTATAGCTTTCCAATCATAGATCTATATAGTGTTTCATTTACCTCACTTGTAGTGTCTTCTTTTGATAATTTAACTCTAGTCACCATAGGTGTACTCACTAATTTGGACTCATCCATCCCAAATGTCTTCAATATTTCTTTCACATACTTAGACTGAGTTACATAAATACCTTTCTTACTTTGATAGACTTGCAATCGAATGAAAATTTTTATCTCACCAAACATTGACATCTAAAATGTAGTACTCATTTATTTAGCAAATATCTTACTCAACATGTAATTTCCTCCAAATATTATGTCATCAAAAAATATTTTAGAAATCAACACCTTATCTTTTGAATAATTTTTCAAATATAGGCTATTATTTTTACTTGTTCTAGAAAATCTAATCTTAATCAGATAAGAGTGTAATCTTTCATACCATGCTCTTGGAGATTGTTTCAATCCATACAGAACTTTTTTCAACTTTTAGACCATGTTCTTCTTTTTAGGTTCAATGAATCCTTGAGCTTGTTCAAAATATACTTCCTCTTCAAGTATCTCATTCAGAACTACAGATTTGACATCTATTTGATACACTTTGAATTTCATGTGTGTACCATAGGTGCAAAAGTTTCACTATAATCCATTCTAGTATTTCCATAGGTGCAAAATTTTCACTATAATCCATTCCTTCTTCTTGTGCATAACCTTTGCAAACTAATCTTGCTTTTTTCCTTACCACTTCTCCATTCTCACTTAGCTTATTTCTGAAAATCCATTTTGTCCCAATCATATTTTTATTCATAGGTCTCAGTACTAGTGCCTAGGTTTGTTCTTCTCAATATGATCAATCTCCTCATTCATAGAATTAATCCAACACTCATCCTCCAATATAGCCTTTACTGTTCTTGGTTCAAAATTAGTTATTAAACATGTACCTTCTCTTAACTTCCTTTTTGTTTGTACTCTAGCACTTGTGTCTCTAATTATTTATTCTAGTGAATGTTTCTTCCTAACATATTTGGCTAATATAGTTTTAGTTTTTTGGTTCTCAACATTTTCTTTACTTGGTAGAAGTTTAGCTTCCTGCTCAGGTTCTACTATCTGGTGCTTGGGTGTAGTGTGCAGTAACTTAGTTGCAACTGTTTAGTTTCTGGAAGCTCTATCATGTAACTCATGTAGAGTATCGGGTGCCTCTTCATAGACATAAAAAAAATTGTTGTAATATTCATGTTTCTTCTTTCTTTCCACACCATCCTCTATGAAAACTCATCAAATATTACATTTTCACTTTCAATCTTCTTGTTAGTAGCTTTGTTCAAACATTTGTAAGCTTTACTCTTAGATGAATAAAAAAGAAATATACCTTCAACTCCTTTAACATAAAGTTTATGATTCCTTTCATCCTTATGAGTATGACATATACTTCCAAGGATTTTTAAATAACTTACATTTGGTGTATCACCATACCAAAGTTCATAGGGAGTCTTATTTATTCATTTCTTCAATTGTACCCTATTAAGTGTGTAAACCACAGTACTAATTGTTTCTCTCTAGAATATGTGAGAAACCTCCTTCTCAATCATCATTTTCCTTGCACAATCCATAATAGATCTATTTCTTCTTTCAGCAATACCATTCTATTGTGGTTTCCTTGATGTAGATAATTGTCTTCTAATACAATTCTCAGCACGAAAGCTAGTAAATTTGGTAGATATAAACTCACCACCTCTATCAGTTCTTAAACATTTCAAAGATTTACCAAATTTATTTTTAACTCTATATTTATATCATTTTAACATATCAAAAACATGTGATTTCACCTTCATGAACATTATAGTCATCATCCTCAAATAATCATCAATAAATAATATGAAATATCACCATAGTGACTATCAACACCAATAAGACCATATAAATTTGTATGTACCAATACCAAAATATCATTTGAAGTGTGTGTATTTCTATAAAAATTAGACTTTATCATCTTACCGAGATGACATTCTTTACACATAGCATTCTCTGGTTTTTGCAAATTTGATAAGTCTCTTAACTCTTTTCTTTCTACTAATTTTTACCTTGTTCTCAAAGTTCACATGACACAAGCTTTTATGCCATAACCACACATCCTCAAATCTAGAAAATAAGAATGTCTCAATTTTAAGATCAAGATATATTAAGTTACCTTTTGTTTGCATTCTTGTTCCAATCACATTCTCCTCATCATCAAAGATCTTGAGCTTTCTTTTCTCAAATTACATCTTGTGACCTGAGTTATCAATTGGACAACACTTGAAAGATTATATCGAATTCCTTGAACCCAATATTCATCATCACATCTAATTTTATCATTCAGCATTAGTGATCCTTTACCTTTCTTTGGGCATGGAGCATCATTTCCTAGACTAACAATTTCACCATCATCAAATTCTTTAAATTTGTCAAACTTATTTAGATCACCATTCATACAATGTGAGAAACCACTATCTATAATCCATGATTAATTCTTACTAAAATGGAAAATTAGGGAAGTTTCATTCTCATGCCTTTCACCATTTGGATCTTCCTTGATAGCAACATAAACCATTCCAACTACTTCCTTGTCATCATCAGAACTAGACTTGATATGCTCTTCTTTAGCAATGTAGCATGACTTCTTTCATTCTCCTTTGTAGCCCCTATTCTTCTAGTACTTGAAATCTTTCTTGTAATTTCTATCAAACTTACTTCTTGTAGAAGTTGATGATAGCCAACTTCATAGCTCACCAAGATCACCTACATGGGAAACCAAAGAAGGAAGAAGGAAACCAAAGAAGGAAGAAGTAGAGCTTGGAAAAACTAAATGGACTAAGAGAGAAGATATTGCAAACAAAGAAAAATGTATTTCTATGCAATATGCCTTGAAAATGATTTATGAAATACAATGAGAGAGCCTAAATATAAAGGCCTCAATGAGACTTCTAGAACAAGCTAGAAGATGCTAGGAGATAAGAATGACAACTAAGCATACATCCACAAAAGGTGGAATGTCCTCGATCAAGGTGAGGAGATAAGTATGACTTAGATAGGAAAAAACTCATGTGTTGTCAACAACTCCTAGAATGCATTAACCTAAGTAAACTTAAGTAAAGCGTAAATAATAATTATTTACTCTAACACCCCCCCTTAAGTGCAACTTAGGGGAATGCATGTAAGCTTACAAAAAGTTAAGATGAAATGCAGAATGGGTCCCAGCAATGAGGCCATGTTAGGTATCCATGTACAATGTAAAGAAATGCAACCTCTGAAAATGAGGAAAGAGGAAAAATCTCATGGGAAAAATTGTCCCCCAAAAATAGGTAAGAAAACCTAGTGAAGGATTGAAGAAACCTCCAACTAGAGGAATGTCCTAGAAAATAGAAACAAAGAGAGCATCATGAAGAGCATCATTGAAGCATGAAGAAGCTACAAATCTGTCAAAAATAAACTCCTGATCTGAAGAACCTCCATGGAAAATAGAAGACACGAACTGAGAGTGTCTATATGGTAGATGATCCATCTTAGTAAAATGCATAGGTAGCTAGCCACTGCAATTGCCTAGTATATAGGATCAACTATTGAATGCATAGCTCACACTATCAAACCATCGAACCAAGGAAGCATTAGAATAATAGAATAACCCCCCCTTAATGCAGAGGGGGTGAGATGATAGGCAATTAAGAAAGTGGGCCAAAAATCTTCTGCAGAAAGAACCAAGAACAATGAGAGAGGGGAAGAGGTACAAACACCTATAAAGGAACGTGTCACTAACACATTCATGGGGCTAATGTTGTGGAAGGGACACTCACTTGACAAAGGAAGAGGGCACAAAAATGGCAACAACTAACCCCTCCATGGTGCTTTCTAAAATAGTGTGATTACAACTATCTCAAAACAATGTTCATGAACCTGAAATGCGAGAGTGGTACTTTATCTTAGTGTGTTTGCATAAAGATGCTTACAAATGATATCAAAAATGATCAAAAAAGGAAAAAAGCTGATACAAAAGATAGTACAGCCCAAAAAAAAAGATCCCATGCCATGAAAATGATCCTTGGACCTAGAACACCCAAGATATCGACCATAGAGCAAAAATGCCAAAAACATGATAGAAAGAGCATGGGCCAAAATCTAGAGGAAATGATAGCATTTCTAAAAAGATGATAGAACCAACTTTCCAAAAGTATAACATTTTCAAAAAATAGAGATGGGATGCATAAGAAAAAGCTTGCCGAACTACATTAAAACTAAAAAATACCTACACCAATGTCTTTGTCTTAGAACCAGCTTTTTGGTGCTTCTTTCAGATCAAAAAAATACGTCTGTATGCTCAAGCTATGGCCAAAAAAATATGAGTAGCTCAAAAAGGGACCTGAAGAGGATGCAAGAATGTGTTGATGTAGTGATGAAATCATGCTAATGTCAGTAAACCACTAGATTAAAATTGACAATCTGACAGCCATCATGGCAAAAAAGACTACCACGTGGCACTGAGCTGACGTGGCAAGGGCCACATGGAAGATGCCAATGTGGCACCCCTGCCACATGGTAGCTACAAAATTTGCCAACTGTCTACTGCTAGTGAGTGGTACAGGGGCTACAGGTGGGCGGTGGCAAAGGAAGCACCGCTGATGGAAATGGCCATAGGGGTGGTAGAAGCCAATAGTGTCACAAGTCGCAGTGGTTGGTGGGAGGCCCACTAGTGGTAGCTAGGCTATGGTGTTGCCATGGTGGCTCTGCTGGCTATGCACTGGTGGAGTGGCGGTGGTGCTGTGGTGCTGCACTGAAAATGTTTTTTTTTTTTTGAAAAACTTGTCTGTACAATCCTCCCAGGGGGTTAAAAAAATTTCCAAACACTACGGAAGCCAAAAATAAATTTTTTTATATGAATCCTAACTATAATAGGCCTTCTAAACTCAATGGAAGATTCTATTTAGGCCCAAACTGCTCCTAAAAAAAGTTCTTCCCCCAGATTGAAGAAAAAAATCATTAAAAAACTAGGGTTTGTGTCTTCGAATCGTGGCTTCAAAAATCCTTTAGCCAAGAAGTAGCAAGGAGGCTCTGATACCATGTAGAATTTGATGAAAACCAACTTCATAGCTCACCAAGCTCACCTACATGCAAATAACCTGTTGAAGGGAAACCAAAGAAGGAAGAGGTGAAGCTTGGAAAAACTAAATAGATTGAGAGAGAAGATATTGCAAACAAATAAAAATGTATTGCTATATAATATGCCTTAAAAATGAGTTATGAAATACAATGAGAGAGCCCAAATATAAAGGCCTTAAGGAGACTTCTAGAACAAGCTATTAGATTCTAGGAGATAGGAATGACAACTAAGCATACATCCACAAAAGGTGGAATGTCCTCAATCAAGGTGAGGAGATAAGTATGATTTAGATAGGACCAAACTCCTAGACTAAAATTAATAAATAAATGCATTAACCTAAGTAAACTTAAGTAAAGCATAAATAATAATTATTTACTCAAACACTTATGTTAGGACATTTAGTAGAAAAGTGACCAAACTCATTATATTTGAAATAGATCAAGGGTAGTTTACCTTTGTATTTAGCTTTACCTCTTTACAACTTTCTTGCAAGCAATGCTTCAAGCACGTCCAAATCATATTCAATTTTAGATTCACTTTCTTTTTTACTTTTCTTCTGTATCATTGAATTATTGATGGTTAGGGGATACTTAAAGGCATTTCCTATTTTAATCATACTATTGTTATAATTTCTCAACTCAAATGTTGTCAACTAACTAACTAAACCATAAAATGTGAAATAATTTCTAGGCACAACTCTTACTTCTTGAATTGTAGAAACTTTAATAGCATAAATAGGTAAAAGATTTCTAAGAACCTTACTTACAATTTTAGAATCAATGATAGTTCCTCCAGCAGCTTTGATTACACTTACACCATCCTTTATTCAATTCACATGTTGTACAACATTCTCACCTTCTTTAATTCTCATATCATCATACTTGTCTCCTAAACTTTCATCTTTGGCTCTTCTAACATTATCATGTCCTCCATGTACAAGTCTCAATTTATCCCACATTTATTTAGTATTGGTGTAGTTCTTGATATCATCAAAATCAGTATCATTAAGAGCATATGCAATCAATCTCAATCATCAAACTATTGTGATTCCTCTTTACATTCATTTTCTCCATTGTCAGGGGACCAACAGGTTTAGTATATTCATTCTCCAATAAGTGTGTGAAATTATCTCTAATGCTAGAAAGATGCAGCTTCATTTGGTATTTCCATGATGAAAATCATTTCTTGTTCAGCTTTGGTAACTCTCTCTTATTCATCTTTGATCTTTATCTTAAGTTCCTTTAAACTTATTTCTCCAAGCACTACGCTCTGATTCCAAATTGTTAGATAACTGAGAGGGGGTGATGTGTTGGAATACTTTAGAATAACTAAGCGGGGAGTAAATCAGTTATCCAAGGTCTAGATGTATAAATAAAAATTTTCACATCTTAGTGAACCCATAAAACATCATTCATCATGCATGCATCCATAAGATTATGTAATTATTTAAAACTTAGAGGTTATCGTCAAATTAGCTTGCAAAAATGTAAAGCATGAAACATAATAAATTCATCAATGCACTTGACACAATGATTTACATGGAAACCCAATTTGGGAAAAACCACCCATAACATGCTACTCTTTTGACTCTTTTGAAGTGATGCCTTGTGAAAGGCCAACCCTATTAAAGGTTACAATACAAATTGTTAAATGTGACCTTGTTAAAGGATTTCAATCACCCTGTTAGGAGTGAGCTTTTTTAGAGGACTTTAGACCATTCAATTGGAATGCCACCCGGTTAAAGGATTTACAAATGACTATTAGGTCAACCTTAATCCAAAGGACTTACCCTAGACTGATACAATTGTTAGAGAGTAACAGTAAGGCTTTGATCTGATACAACTTACAACTTCATTTGCAGATTACAGATCACTATTCAATCCTCAATTCTACTTGGCCTTCATACACTGTAGCTCTGATAGCTTGTTCACCCTTCAAGCATCCATACCCTTAAGCCTTCTTGCTTAACATGCCATTGCAAACTTGTCTCTTAGGTCACTAGATGAAGCAAAATCCTTGATTCTTTGTCTTCCTTAGGTTCTCGCACATGAAAAACTTGCTTCATGACTAGCCATACCTATAAATAGGAAATTAAGATCTTTTTTCGCTCATGCTCCATTGTCCAATTAAGGGTGTTGATGGATTAGGTAGGATACAATGTATCTACCCTACATTTCATCTCTTCTAGAAACTTCCCCTAGAATCCACTTTGAATTCACCTAAAAATGTTTTACTTTAAATTTGGTTCCACTAGCTCATCAACCTTATCTTCCACCTAGTTCACGTAATCCAAGAAAACAAACTTGTCAGCTTAGATTCATCAAATTTATGATCTTTTAAATAATGCAGTAGCTCGACATTATCAAGCTTCTAATGCTCGGCACATACTATGTTGTTCAACATCCACTGTGAAATTCTTCAGCACGAACTAAAGTTTACTAGTGCTCAGTATCAATTAAACTTTACTCGACATCAACTGTTCTTCTCAGCATACACTAGAATGAACTTTTACTTGGCTCCAACTGATTTTTTGCTTAGCTTGCTCTGTCTTTTCTTGACACCTACTATCCACTCAGTCAAGCTTGGCAAACAAACTTTATGTTACTTGTTCTTCTAAACTTTCTTAGTGTAACCAACCTTTGTAACCTTAAGTATATTATCAATACATCATGTTATCACTATCTTAACTAATTTGTGTACTTCATTACATAATCATAACTCAACCTTTCCTCTAGGTGCTATTTTTACATCTTTTGATTAAATCCTCTTCATCAATCAAATAAGTGATAGTAATTGAATCTTATAAGCAATTGTTTCACCATCAAATAGCAGGTTTGACATCAATGAAAAAACAATGATTGAAGCATATTTTTCATACTTGTATGTTCTTAGCAATCTCCCTCTTTCAAAAATCTCCTTGTTTGATTAGCTTCTTCAATCTATTCTCAACATGATGAATCATTTGTGTCCAATTATCATACAATCCTTTCAAACAATTCAAGTACCAACAAAACTTTATAAACTTTAACAGTAGTCACTTGGTGTAACAACTTGACTTATCATTTAACTCTTTTAATCAATCTATTCCAAACTATTAAGTCATTGTTCTTTTTGCATTATTGATTATCAGTAAAATTACTTAGTTATAATTGACCATAAACTTAGTTATTACCGAGTTGCAGTAAACTATATAAAATGTAAAACAACTTGTAACATGAATACCATTCACACTTTTGACACCATGATTTTAATGTGGAAACCCTATGAAGGAAAAAAATCACCTAGGACCGGTAACCCAAAAATATCCACTCTTTTGAAGTGAGCTCTGCTAGGAGAAAACCTTGTTAAAGGTTAAATACGGATTGTTAATGTGACCTAGTTAGAGGATTTCATCAAAATATCATCTAGACCTTATGACTCTGTGTTCCTAACTAAAGAGTGGCATGATTTAAATGACTTACAAACACCACTAATCCATGTTACCATATAGGATTTCATAGACTTGTTAGATCCACTCGGTTCTTCCGCAATTTTTTTTCTAAAATGATTAAATAGTAAGAGTAGAAATAATCTATTAAGAATTGAAACTATCTTTTCTTTTTTAGATCTTTGTTCTTTCTCTTTCTATGTCTAATCTTTCTCTTGGATCTCCTTTCACTATGTACTTTTTACTGGTTGATTAATACTTTATCTTTCTCCTTCCACTACTCATTTCACCTAGCTCAATAATATTCTTTCACTTTCTTCAACTATGTATTCATAGCAACTTAACACTCTAGCAATATGATCAGTAACCAACAACCTAACAAAATAAGTAGCATTAGCAACTTTAGTAGTATAAATTAACTTGATTAGCTCCTTAAATAGTCATCTCCAAACTTCTATATTCTTCCATCTTTTGGAGTTTAATCAAAATCATCAATCTTAGGTTTATCCTAAATTTCCAAATTCAAAACTTCATACAATGAATCTAGACACTCAAAAAATATTACTTTTATAGATTTTTGTGTCCATCCTTATCCTTCTTCAATCTCCATCATTGGATCCTTCTTGAATTTTTTTAGTCATTGATCTTGTAACAAACTTGTACTCATGCCTTAGACAATCTCAAACTTTCTGAATTTCTATCAAAAGTCGGCCTTAGATCCCAATTATCCAAACTTGTTCATCTGGTTGTTACTTAGTAAACATAATAGTTACTTAGATAATATATAACTTCCTTAATATAGACTCACTTTGGCAATATTGTGTTTCCCTTTTGCTTTGCCAATTGCTTGGGCAATACTGCAATCACTTGGTGAATACAATCTCCCTTCATTAACCTTTTCACTCAGTTAAGCTTATGTTCTTCAATACATTGAAACAATATATGATAGTAAAAAAATCAAACCAATAGTACATTATCAATATATAATTCATCCAATTACCCATTGAATACCTTACTTATCAATCGTGTCTTCATCATACTTTCTTCAAATCCTCTTCAACAATCAAATGGTATGGTACTCTACTGAGTTAGCATAATGCCTACCCAACTAAGAATTTGACATCAATAATAATATAACAATTGATATGAGTCTTTTACATGCATTCAAAAGGATTATCTATTACATTATTAATGTGGGGTAACAATGAGATCTTATTATTCCTCATCCCTCCTCCCTTGGAGGATGTGTTAAAAGCTCTTAAAGCACATGCATATAACATGTTAAAAAGATGAGATCTTTTTTGGTCTCTGATCTACCTACCACCATTTACTTCCACACCTTACATATAATATATAGCTTCATATATGTAGCATGAAAATTGTGGTGAATACTCTAGATAGCATACTGAAATTGCCAATTAAAAAATTTAAAACTATGAATATTGATTTTATGAAGCAATTTTTCTCACCAATTCCATTCCCATGTTAGTTGACTATACTGCCCAATAGATAGAGAAGTATCATTGTCCAAATAATCATGGAAATAAACATAAGGTAGGTGTAGTCTATAATAGAATTATGAAAAATAGAAAATGCACAAGAATTATGAAAGATCAAATCAAGAATAGAAGCCAAATCAAAAATGCCAAATACACGAAAAAGATGAAGGGGAAGTGCAAACTAGGACTTTAACTCATAAAATCATAAAAAAACCCATAGTCATTCATCAAAAAATAATGATTAATATTCCCAAGCATTAATCTATAGCTTTATTATTATTTTTCTAAGTTATTTAGTTTTTAATTTTTACAATAGTTGTGTCAATTACTTTGATAACTATCAAATTTATGACCATCAATCTATCACCGCTAATAAGATATATTTTTAATGGTTGATGAGGAAAATTTTAATATAATTTAATGTTTAAAGCTGGGATTTATGGTCTATCATGGTCATACTAATCATAAGCTCTTCAATATGTTTGTTCTAAATTTCTTACGAAGTGGAAATGCTTTAGTTGGACTTTCATTTACACCACTACGGATTATATGCTTCAAATTCCTGCCATTTTTGTTAATTTTTCATAACCTAGATATAGATTAATTGCACAATAAATTCATACAAAGAAGTTTTATCTTATTTTTCATAATTAATACTCTTGGTTAATTAACTAAAACTAAATAGCGAAAGCAAAATAATAGAAGCCAAACACACATAGACAATAACACAGATATACCTAGGAAATACTTACAATTGTTGGATCTTTTATTCATCCCTTAACCAACTTATTCTTTTTGAGTGCAATAGAATTCAATCCAATACCAATTTGCAACTATAATCTTACATATATAGAGCCTAGTTTCTTTACTTAGCTTGCAAGGAAAGAAATATTACTTGCATCTTTGGCTTTAAATCACATAATATCAATCTTACTTTATGCAACCTCACAATCTCATAATTATCCTATTAAATAATAAAACTAAAGTTGTTTCTAAATAACCAACTCAAGTTTCTTTAAAGCAACTCCATTCCGCCTTCCAAGATAAACAACAAAGAACTAACACTCCCTTTTAGCAAGGAAGGTGTTCTACAAAACACCCATCTTGTCCCTAAAGAATACAAATGTATTCCTCACCAAAGCCTTGCTAATATATTTTCTATATAATTTTTAATAGGAAAGTATTGGAGTTCCACCATCTAATTCTCCACTCAATCTCTTATGAAGAAAAATTGCAATTGCACCTTCTGTCCAGCTTCAAGAAAAATACCAAAATACAAGATTTCCACAACAGTTATACAAAAATAACTTGAATCTCACAATCCTCTCTCTGCTAAGAAAACAAATTTCGCTAAATATGCACACACAAACTTGTGCTAAAAATTGTCTTCAAAAAAATCTAAAATAATCAAGGCAGATAGTATGACAATTTCTATCTACAAGAATAATTGCCTCTATTTCCCTTGCTGAAATTTTCTCTCTCCTTCCCCAATTTCTTTTTGAAAAATCTTCCTCACAAGATATCAAGGAAATATCTTCCTCTCTTGGGATTTTCTTCCTCACAATATATCTAGGAAATCTCTTCCTCTTGATATATCAAAGAACTCTATTCCTCTAGGAAATATCTTCCTCCATGTCTTCAAGAAATTCATCCTTTCTCCTTGGATCTACACCATGCAAACCCTGTGCTAGAGGATGATCTCCATAGCCACCCTACAACCCATGCTTACTTGAACACTTGTTCCCACACCCATAGAAGAAACTAAAGATAAATTATTTTTCTAAAATATGTGTCACAAATCTTAACTTTATTTTCCTTTGCTCTAGTACCATTTTAATTTTTCATTGCTTTGATGCCATGTTAATTTCTCTTAACCCAACTATAGATTAATTACATAATGAATTCATATAAAGAAACTTTATCTAATTTAAAATAATCAATACTCTAGGCTAGTTAACTAAACCTAAATAGCAAAAGAAAAATAACAGAAGCCAAACACACATAGACAATAACATAGATATACCCAGGAAATTCCAGTTCGGGGAAAACCTTACAACTGTTAAATGTTCTATTCACCCTCAACCAACTTATTCTTATTGAATACAATAGACTTATATCCAATACCAATTTGATACTACAATCTTACATATATAGAGCTTAGTTGCTTTACTTAGCTTGCAAGGGAAGAAAGTTTCCTTGCATCTTTGGATTTAAAAGTATGCAACCCTGCAAACTCATAATTATCCTATTAAATATTAAAACTAAAGTCGTTGATAAATATCCAACTCAAGTTTTTTTAAAGAAAATCCACTCCACCTTCGAAACTAAAAAACTAAAAAACTAACATTTTGACTATCCCAAGAGAAAAATTTTAATCACAATTTATTGGTTAAAGCTTCCCATATAGTTCCAGGAGGTATTTTTACCAATAGCCTCTAATTAAATAAAAGTTAACATTTGTACATTGATTTGTATGAGGATCTTTTATTCTATTTCCAGTATTTAGCCACTTGACACCATAATGCATAACAAACTCCACAAAATACAACCACAAATTTGACCCTTGTTCCCATCTTTAACTCTCTACTTTCCCACAAGGAAATCTCTTTGTATTCTTCTTCTTTTAAAGTGAGAGGAAGTGATCTTTCAGAAGTAGAAGAAATATTATTTAGTAAAACACACAAATTCATGTAACCCAAAAATGATGATGCTCCAAATGTAACAAAGTGGTAGTGTTGAGGAATCCTTCCTGACATATTATTATTTGACAAATTCAAATGTCCCAAAAAATCAAGACCTGGGTCAAATCAAGAATTGACCCATTCAACTAATTTTTTGATAGATCTAAAGATTCTAAACTATGGATTTCTCCCAAGCTAACTAGAATTTCCTGACTTAAATGATTGTGACTCAAGTTTAGGGTAATTAAGCCTTCCAACTTCCCAATTTCCCCTAGAATTTTTTATCTGAGATTGTTCGTAGAGGGATGAATAATAATAAAAGCTGCAAGAATTGAAGAATGGTTCATCTCATGTCCTGTGTTAGTAATGTTAACCCATTTTTGATAATACACTTCATAAGCAATAAAGTACCTTCCATACCTTTCACCATTATTTTGAGTTGTTTCCATGGCAAGAAACTCTATGATTTCAAGGGGATGACACATGAGAAGTCATTAGTGGTGAGTTTGATGGTAGGAAGAATGGGTAAATGAAATATATTTGAAGGAATTGCATCCAATAGATTATTTAGCCTTAAAACAACAACTCACAACATTTTTAAACTTACAATCCAATTGGGTAATGAAGAGCTTAGAGAGCATGAAGTTCCCAGTACTATTCCAAATCAAGTGTTCTTAACTATGAAGAGAAGTTTTGCAAATGGTGTTGCAAGTAGAGTGGGTTTAATCATGGAAGAAATTTTGTAGCTAAGTACACTCGAGTTGGAGCAGTCCTAGGATGGGTGACCTCTGAGGAATTCATAGTGCTTCAGCTTGTGAACATCACCTAGATCCAATGAGTGTTAAGTGTCCAATTCATTATCGTAAGAGATGGTTTTTCTGTAAACCACTACTCATAAAATATGGGTCAATGAGTTTGACTCAAAAATGACATAGTTAAATCTAGATAGCACTATCACAAGTTTTAAGTGATTAACTTTGTTTTTTTATAGATATGTTTGTGTGTGTGTGTGTGTATGTGTGTGTATTTGTATGTATATATACACACATATATATAAATATAATATACACATACATATATACACACACATAAATATGTGTGTGTGTGTGTGTGTGTGTGTGTGTGTGTGTGTGTGTGTGTGTGTGTGTGTGTGTGTGTGTGTGTGTATATATATATATATAGTACATGCATATACATATATGTATTGTTACCCACATTTTAGATTTTAGACTTAACTTTTGAATTTTTCTCATCTTTGAAAACTACTTTGAAGTTGAACCTAAAGTAGTAAGTTCAATGCTCAAAAGGTTCAAATTCGGTCTACCTAATGTTGGGATACTTGGGTCGTATATTGTTTGTCTAAACCTTGAACTTGAACCTTGAACCATTCATTTCAAAGGTTCAAGGCTCAATGGTCTACTTTTCCTATTTACCTAAGCATGATTGGTCATGTGATGTCTAGTGGATCACAATGCTCTTTTCAATGTTGAACCTTGAATGGTTTTTCATGTTGCTTCAAGTTTAAATTTTAATGAAAACCAAGTTGTTGTTGGGATTTAGTCATTCATGAGCATTGCATCCAAAAATATTCATGGCAAACTAAACTTTAATTTTGAACCAATCGCCCATGGTTCAAGAGTTTAATTTTGTAAGCTTAAAAGAAAGATAGTTGCTAAAGATAGGTGGTAGTATAGACACTCATTAAATTTACAAAAGTGGGAAAAGAAAATGCATTCAATAATCATTGGTAAAAATGATGGCAAAACAATATTTGGTATCTGTTGAGATCAAAGTAATCATTAATGAATAAAACGTGCCATGTCATGTTAGTAATTACCCTATCATTACATAACATGTTCTCCAATTTTTAACTTCCATAAAATCCTTTGCTAATTATTTTTCCATAATTACTTAAGGCAAGAGTTATCTTTTCTTCTAGAGATAAAAGGAGGTAGCAATTTAGTGTACCTATGGAGGATTTTCATGCAGCCTACATGGTGAGTTTCTTTCTTACTCCTCTAAGAGATACTATTTTTCTTTCTTTTAGCAATGAAATAACTAGTCTGGATTCTTTTCTTTCCCTCTAATTGCATACAACTTTGAAATCTTGTAGTTATTCTATGGCTACATTTTTTCCCAAACTTCCCAATGAAAAGAAACCATCACCCTAAACCAATTTACTACTAGAATTAGGAGACACTTCCCTTGCAAAAGAGGAGATTGAGAAAGTAGTGGCAATATTTTATAAGGCTAAACCTAGGTCAATTATGGAGAAAGTTTCCTTGAGAAGATTAATGTAGGTTGGGGTTTTTCCTAAAGCAATTCTTTGTTAAGAATTAGTTTGGGAATGCAGAGACAAGTATGATGCCACATAAAGGTGTATTAGGACACATAGTGGAGAAGTATTAGTCTATGTGAACCAGGTGATATTAATGGGAACCCTACGAATCCCACCTCATGAAGTATACAAAATTTGCACCATCGGCCTATCCTATGCCTAGTTCACCACCAATTCAAAGGACTACAATAGCACTATTGCTAAGAACTAGTTGGCTAAACTAGAGAAAGATGGTTCATGCTTGTCACAACCCTTGACATAAGAACATATGATTCCTAAGATTTGAGACATGATCATTCTCCTCAATAGGATAAAATGGAACCAACATGTCTTCTATTGGGAGAATTGGATGTACTTTTTCATTTAAACAATTCTGAACAATGGAAAGTATATTGATTGGGCAGAAATCATTGCAGAAATACTAGATAAAGAGCTTTCACAAGTATCTGGAACTATTAGCTATTATATGTCCTCCTATATATTCTACATTTTGGCTTGTTCCAAACAATGGAAATTTTTCCCTCATGAAGATTGGACTGGTTATATGGAAATTTATGACTACTACCCCTTGTTGCAGAGCAAGAGGAATCTTGTGTATTTCAGGAGGGTCCAAGATACTTTATTGGAAAAATTAGTCTTTGAATTATAGGGTAAGGAAAATAAAAGGTTATTGGAAGAAGTAGTTGAAATTGTTATAATCTATGGTACCTTCTTTATCCAATTCCCTAAATTTACATATTTAAGAGTCAGATGCTATAGAGGTGAACCCCTAAAGTTTCATAGATATTTCATGGACCATTATGTGTTAATTAAAGTTTGTGGACAAGTAGTAGAGGTGGAAAAAAATTGTAAAGAAAGGAGAGGTTATGGCTATGTCTTCCCAATCTGACTTGGCCATTATCACTATAACAACATCCAAGATGCTTTAGGTCTAGAATCTAAACTACAAACTATGAACCTATCTCCTTATGTTGTTTGAGCTAAGTTTGATATAAGGGGTTGTGCACAGGCTCAATTTGACCTACATCCCCTTTCTACTCATGTGCCACAAATAGAAGATTATTGGGAACAAAAATATGACTACAAAGTAAGGAAGAGGTGGTGATCTAGGTTTATCTTGAAATAGATTTTAGAAATCAATTTGCAAATGGATGCCATCAGTGTTGAAGAAGAGGAAAATGAAGAAGTTGTTGACCCATCATTTGCTGAAAAAGTTGAAGCTTTCCCTATACCTAAATTGGATTAGGTAAGGCTAGAGCAAGATAAATTGTAGGATAGGACTCTCCCTATTTTTTACAGGACCAAAAAATGGCTCATTGAGAAGAAGAAATCAAAATTGGGACTAGTTAGGCAGAGTTCTCAAAAATGCTCTACTGGTTCTAGTTCAAGTCTATATCTTCCTCATATTGATCGATTTGTCACATGTCACCTAACAGGTAATGTAGAATCTGAACCTAAAGATGAACCCTTTGTTTAGAGAACAATTCAACTTCAACATTCATCTAGGAATACTCGCTCACATAGCAAGAAAAAAAAGGTTCAACAAGTAGTAGTTATTGATCTAGATGAGAAAAAAAGTGAAAGTGAGCCCATAATGGAGTCCTCTACCAAAACTCCAAGAAAAGGTATGTACCAGAACACTCAGTAGGTGATTGATGGTGCTAATGCCTTGAGTTAATTATTTGTTGGGAACAATCCATTTTTCCAAACCCCACCATCTAAAGGTGATTCCTCTACACACAACTTGTTTGACCTATCAATTAGTAAGAAGAGGAGTATAGTTCACGTAATTGTGCTAGTAAGCAACATGGTAAGTAAATTATTAGGAAATAAACCTAGAGGAAAGAAACCCAATCTGGAAACTATGCTTGAACTAGATGAGAAAATAGGGTGTTAGGTCACTTATGTGTATAAGCTTGATGAGGGTAAAGATTGTGATGATATAATGCCACAAGATTATACTATCAAAAGGATTCATATTGGACCTACAACAAGGGTTATAGATATCAAGATCTCCCAAGATAAAAATTCAAGGATTGCCAACATAATATAAAAAGATTGGAGAGACAAGTGGGATTTGAAGCAGTCTCTATGATTGATGGCTAAGTACATTCATACTCTACACAATCATGATGCCCTAGCTCTTCCTAATGCCACCTCCATAGTTGATGTCACCTCTCTATCAAATCAAAATTTTCTAGGTCAAATGAAAATAGATAGGTGTTAGTGAACATATTGTCCTCCAAAGAAATAAATACAAATTAATCCCAAAGCCTAGATAGGAAGACTGAATATGCATTAATAGTTGGGTCACTTTGCTATTGAAAATCATAAGTACCCTCTAAATTTATCTGGGTACAACTCCCTATGTATGATTTACAATATTCACAAAAATACAAATACAAATGTTTTTAACTAGAAAGTACAAAATATTTACAAACATCTATCTATAAATATGATGTAGATGCCAAAAATCAAAGTGACTAAAAGGAAAATGAATAGTAAATGACACGAAGTTCATTTACTGGAATGTTGCATTACATAATGGAAATAGAGAAAAAGAGGAATGGTCTTTTCCAAACACACAAACAATTAAAGTACAAAGTCCTGAGTATAATCATGATGGAAATCATATGTATCAAACTCCATTCAAAGATAACCAATACAATACAAAGATCAACATTGACGAGAGATTTAAAACACCAACTCAATGTTTTTACGTATTAAAATACTCCTCCTCTAAACGCAACAAAATAAAACTAAATTTTTTGTTTGATACCTACAAAAACCAATATCTAGAAAAAGAAATATCTTCCTTCTCTCCCTATATTCACAGCCCCTAATTTTTTTTTTTCTCAAAGTCTCCCCCAACAAAATTCAAAAAAAATGGAACCCTTCTTTACTCTTTAGCTAACCTATTTATTTCTCTCTCGATGATGGTTACCAGTTATACAACTAATTTCTAAAACTATTTCTTGAATGTCAAGTCTTTACATATTCCTAAGAAGTTTCTCATTCTTCCCCCATTGGTTTACATTTATGAGATAAACTTTATTGCAAGTTTATGTTTATCAATAACTTTTTAAAATTATTTCAATGACTCATCAACTTTATAATGTCCTTGTATTTCAAATAGCTTTCAAGGCCTTCTAAACAATGTTTCAACTCCTCCATTTGACCACATCTAATTACTTCATTAAATACTTTGTGAGCGCCCTTTATAATTTGGATTTCACCTCCACACATATTATTAGGATTTGACATCATCTCTAATTCTTTTCATGGATGACAACAAGGATGTGTTTGTGTTTGACCCCTTGTTTATCATTCTTTCCATCTCATGGTCTCACAAACTTGAGGGAGTCTTCATTTTGTTTATGACAATGGAAGCACATTGCACTTAGGATAGATCGGTGTGTTGACCACCTGGAAATGATCTCCCAATAGTTGATACATGGCTTCATTCTAAGCCCGCAGGGATCAAAAGTATTTTAACAAACAATTCACATGACCCCTTCTTCCAGTGTCAATGTGCAACAGTCAGTATATGCATTTTGTCAGACAAGTTGTAGACATCCTACATGCAGAGAATATGAAATCCCTATGCACCAAGCACTAGTGCTAAAAATGAGTGCATTTAATGTATATGCACACGTATGGGAGGCATCTTTATCCCTTTGTTCTAGTCGAGGCTCAATGTGGATGTCACCAACTATAGTGTGAAATCCCTTAGACCATATACCACCACATTCTTCTACAAAGCCAAGCATTTGGAGCTAGTAATGAGTGCATGAGGAATCTGCATTTGTGAGGGATAACATGGTGCATGCTAGAGGTACCTATCACAATGACATGTATGTGTTATAAGCAAAATGGTATTGCCAAATATACACTCAAAAATGTCGCAGACATATGTTGTTCATGATGGTTAAACTCAATGTGACTATTCTTCATTATACACATTTACAAGTACCTGAATAGGTTTTAATCTAATGATGACTCATTGGGCCATATGAAGGCATGTTCAAACTTTGAGGTTACTTGATGATGTGGTTGGGTTTCATCATGGGGAGGCCTAATTACTCATCTTGTCTTCATTCATGATGATAAATGGAATTCTCTTCAACTGGTTTCATGGTCTTCATTGGCCTAATGTCCCTTAGACTAGAGACTTGATGAGGCATGAGTGACCTATACACTAACGATGCTCTCTATATCGACTTGGCACTTAAAATCTCATCCTGACTTCTTACAATTTGTAGAGCCAAAATTATGTATTCGAGCTGGTCCTTGACATGTGGAGGTCATAGATCATGTTATCTCCCTTCAAAGTAAATGTTCTCACCCAGGGGCATTCCCAAGAAAAGTATAATTATGAAGGATAATTTAGTAATTATGAGACTGTGAGCTAAGATCTACCATCATTATCATATAAACATGCCTTTATGAACTTTAGTATTTCTCCTAAAGATGCTTTTGCATATCAAGCATTCTGAACATTTTCAGTCTACTCCACTCTGAAAGCTCATTTACAAGAATCTTAATGCTGACAAGCTTGCTTCAAAATATTATGATCATTACATCCTTGGTATCATTGATATTATACAAATGGAGTACCATGAACCTTATATAAGAAAGAACTCTTTGAAAGAAATTTTTGCACTAACACTGACAAGTTGCCACCTTTGCATCTCTTAGTCCTTTAAAACATCATGATATAAAATCTCAAAAAAGGAAATAGATCTTAGAAATAGATTTGAATTTTTTCAATCACAAAATCTACATTCTAATTTTGAACCTTGAACTAGCCCTCAATCTAAGATTGCAGACTTTGTAGTGTGACCCTTAGGTAATGGAAACTTAAACACTAAATAGGCAACCCCCTTTGAAATGAACCAATGTTGGATCGATTCTAGATATGAAAAAGGAACTTGAATGTGGAATAAAATCACCAAAAATCTCACAGTATTAAACTTATGTACTGGACCTACAAGATGAGCCATCTAAACAATCAAACCACTTTGAACTACTTTGAACCTTAGTTCAAAGAGGTTCAAGATTCCATACACTAAAATTTTTAATCATTGGGTCTATATTGGGTACCAATAGGGGCTCTAACTATGGAACTAATTTTGATACAAAATTAAAGAACTCCAACAATCTTTAGCAAAGGACAAGTGCCTTATCCAATGGGTGAATGGAGTCACTAGGAAAAGAAAAATCAAGAGATTCTTGCAAAGAGGGCAAAGGGGAGCAAGGCAAAGCCAACTAACCAAGACACCTAAACTACCAGCAAGCACAAAGCTTGAACATTATTCAAACTAACACTACACACACCAAAAACATATTTACAAAATATATACATAGGTAGGAAGAAAAACCTACCACAAACCTAGTAGTAAGAAAGAGTTACACAAATCCATTTATCAACTAAGAGAAGTAGGAGTCTTTCCACCACAATGAATCATGTATCAATGGAGCAACTCCAAACCATTGCCAAATAGTGCCTTCTTCAATACCAAACCCCGAGCTAAAAGCACATATAAATATTTTGACCCAACACTCCTTCCCAAATAGCCATAACTCATCATAGCATTCTTCATCTTCAGATGGCTTTTCTACATCATCTTTCAAATCAAGAAAGGTTTCAAATTGGAGAGAACAATATTCAGGAAATTTCTCATTAGCCTGCTGACTACAGTTTACAATAACCTACTTCTTCTCATAATCATGAGAATCATGCTTCACATCATTAAACAAAGAGAATTCATCCATCAGGGGATCAAATTTATCAAAAAAAATTCTCCAACTCTATCAAGAATCAGGGCATCATCAAATATGTGAAAAATTTGGTCTTTCTTTTCTCCTAGTGCATCTTCAAATTTCACAACATTATCTTTAATAGAATCACATCCCAAAGAATAAAATTAATCTCCAAACAAAATCTTTCAACCTATTTGTTTTATATTCATACCTTGACTATCCAAAGAGAGATCTTCTTTCCCAAGAGATGATGAAAATCTGCTTATGATATGCTCTTCTTCCTTGTAAATAAGAGTATCACCAGATTTTTCAACGAAGTTGCTAAATAGATTGAAACCAACTCCAACCTTTCCTCTTTCCATAAAAGTTTCAGCATTTTCTGATATGGAAGAATTGAACATATTTTCATCACATAATGGTGAATCTTAAGGCTGAAATAAAGAATTTTCTTTGACAGCCGTATTCTCACAAAACCCCATTGGCAAGAATAGTGGGTTGAGTTCACTCTAGACGACTTTACTTTCCAGATTTTTAGACTTTTCTTTACTCTTTCTTGTTGTTGTTGTATTTAGTTAAAATTAGATTGCCTCCACTAGAAGTGCCAAATGATCATCTTCTTGAAAATTGCCCAACTCAAAGGTGTACAGATATATCTTTGTTTCAGCATTCTTATCATTTTGAATGAAGATCTCATGCTGAAATTTATCATCTTCATATTCAACTGATGATTCTTTCTTTTCAAAGATAGCGGGAGAATCTTCTCCTTTCTCATCTTCTATGCATGGTGGAAAATATTTCAGCTCTTTACTTTCAACTAGATTATGATCAATAACTAAAACACACTTAGAGGAAGTCTCTTAAATATTAGGGCAACATTAAATATTCCCAATGGGTTATCCACTGGCTAGAAGTTAGTTTCAAGATGGCTTTCCTTCTCTTCATTTTTGTTGTTGCTACCAGGATTCCCACTCTCAGCCTGAGTGTTCTTGTTCTCCCATGTCTAGTTTTCTTGTGAATGAGCCATGGCTATTTGGATTCCTTTCTCACCCAGAACTAAATATTTGCATGAGATGAAATGTGAAGATATAACCAAGGCTTCATCATCATCCACCTCCAAATATTTCTTCAATCAAAAGGCTTTCTCTTCAAGCTCTTGCAAAATCTTGTGTAGAGGCTTTTCCATAGAAATCAAGATGTCACATCATCTTCAAGACTTATATTATTTTGGACAGCTCAACAAATGCTTTCTTTATAGCTATCCACAAATTTGTGTAACACTTTATCATCTATTTGCTAAAGTTCTAGGAGGGAATGGTTTAGCCTTGATCTTCCCATGATTTTTATAGTCAGCATGATCTTTGCAATAGAGTCACCAATCTCCTACACACAAAGATAATCAAAAAACTAAGGAAACAAATATTAACACTGATTTTCATTTCTAGATTCCCCGAAAAAGTTGTTAAAAATATGTTAGTGAATAGATTGTCCTCCAAAGAAATAAATACAAATTAACCCCAAAGCCCAACTAGGAAGACTGAATATGCACTAACAGTTGGGTCACTTTGCTATTGAAAAGCATAAGTGCCCTCTAAATTTATCTGGGTGCAACTCCCCATGTATGATTTACAATGAATTCACAAAAATACAAATACGGATGCTTTTAACTAGAAAGCATAAAAGGTTTACAAATATCTATCCATAAACATGACATAAATGCAGAAAAACTAAGTGACTAAAAGGAACATGAATAGTAAATGACACAAAGTTCATTTACCAGAATGTTACATTACATAATGAAAATAGAGAAAAAGAGGAATGGTCTTTACCAAACACATAAATAATTAAACCACAAAGTCCAGAATATAATTGTGACAGCAATCATATGTATCAAATTGCATTAAAAGATAATCAATACAATACAAAACTCAACATTGATTGGAGATTCAAAACACCAACTCAAAGTTTTGATGTATTAAAAGACTCCTCCTCTGAACACAACAAAATAAAATTGACTTTGTTGTTTGATACCTACAAAAACCAATATCTAGAAAAAGAAATATCTTCCTTCTCTCCCTGTATTCATAGCCCCTAATTCTGTTGTTTCTCAAAGTCTCCCCCAGCAAAATTTAGAAAAATTGGAACCCTTCTTTAGTCTTCAGCTAACCTATTTATTTCTCTCTCGATGAATGTTTCTGGTTATACAACTGATTTCTGAATTTGTTTCTTGAATGTCAGGTCTTTATACATTCCCGAGAAATTTCTCATTCTTCCCCATCGGTTTACCTTGATGAGATAAAATTTATTGCAAGTTTATTTTTAGCAATAACTTTCTAAAATTATTTTAATAACTCCTCAACTTTATAATGTCCTCGTATGTCAAATAGCTTTTAAGGCCTTTTAAACAATGTTTCAACTCCTCCATTTGGCCACATATAATTACTTGATTAAATACTTTGTGAGTGCCCTTTATAATTTGGATTTCACCTCCACACATATTATCGGGCTCTAACATCATCTCTAATTCTTTTTATGGATGACAACGAGGATGTGTTTGTGTTTGACCCCTTATTTATTATTCTTTCCGTCTCACTGTCTCACAAACTCAAGGGAGTCTTGAATTTTTCTATGATAATGGGAGTGCATTGTACTCGGGATAGATTAGTGTGTTGACCACCCAAAAATGATCTCACAATAGTTGATACACGGCTTCATTCTAAGCCTGTGGGGATCAAAAGCATTTTAACAAATAGTTCACATGACCCCTTTTTCCAATGTCAATGTGCAACAATTGGTATATGCATTTTGTTAGACAAGTTATAGACATCCTATGTGTAGATATATGAGAATATGAAATCCATATGCATCGAGCACTTGTGCTAAAACTTAGGGTGTTCAATGTATATGCACAAGTATGGAAGGCATCTCCATCCCTTTGTTTTGGTCGAGGCTCAATATAGATGTCACCAGCTGTAGTGTGAAATACCCTTAGACCATATACCACTGCATTCTTTTATGAAGCCAGGCATTTGGAGCCAATAATGAGCACATGAGGAATCTCCATTTGTTAGGGATAACATGGTGCATGCTCGAGGTGCTTATCATAATGACATGAATGCGCTATAAGCAAAATGGCATTTCCAAATACCCACTCAAAACTACCGCAAACATACATTGTTCATGATGGTCAAACTCAATGTGATTTCTTCATTATACACATCACCAAGTACCTAAATAGGTTTAAATCTAATGATGACTCATTGGACCATATGAAGGCTTGTTCAAACTTTGAGGTCACTTGATGATGTGGTCGAGTTTCATAATGGGGAGGCCCAATTACTTATCTTGTCTTTATTCGTGGTCCTCATTGGCCTGATGTCCCTTATACTAGAGACCTGATGAGGCATGAGTGACCTATACATCAACAATGCTCTTTGTGTTGACTTGGCACTTCAAATCTCATCCTGACTTCTCATAGTTTATAGAACCAAAATTATGTACTCAGGTCGGTCCTTGACATGTGGAAGCTGCAGATCATGTCATCTCCCTTTAAAGAAAATGTTCTTACCCATGGGCATTCCCAAGATAGATATAATCATGAAGGATAATTCGATAATTAAGAGCCCGTGAGCTAAGATCTGCCATCATTATCATATAAACATGCCTTTATCAACTTTAGTATTTCTCCTAAAGATGCTTTTGCATATCAAGCATTCATGATCATTTTCAATTTACTCCACTTCAAAAACTTATTTACAAGAATCTTAATGCTAACAAGCTTACCTCAAAATATTATGATCATTACATTTACAATTTCACTAAGGTAAAAACAAGAGCAAAAAAATGCATAATTGAGCTCAAATCAAGGCTAAATGCCTGGGAAGTAGAGAAATTAAAATGGGATGAGCTCATCATCCATATTAGTGAAGTTCAAGCATACGAGGAAGACAAATTTCTGACCAAGAAACTTTATGTCGACATAGATGTTCATTTCCTATTCATGTCTAGAGAAAACTTAGAATGGAAGAATTTGGTAACTGACCAATATCTAGAGGAATGCTCTAAACTCCTAAAAGAGATAGAATTTCTCACACATATCATGAACAATGACATCAAATACATTGAAATCAAAATCATGGAGAATAAAGATCAGCCAAATAAAGATTTAAGTGAAGTGGTGTCTGATTTTTGAGATAAGATGAAAATCATGAAGGAGATCAAATAACTCTCAGTCAAACACTTCACCACCATAGCTTGAACAGAGTCTAGGATGATCATTTGTAGAGATCATTTGGAAGCCCAAGAGAAAAAGAAGGGGCATATTCACAAGATAATGACCATGTGGAAGTTAAGGATGGAGAAGTTAGGTGTACTCCAAGAAAAAGAATTAATTGATTTTATGGCAGCTCACAAGTTGGGGAAAGATGCAGGTGGAGGCCTACCAGTAAGCCAGGAGCATAATATAGACTTGGCTAACAAAGTTAGCAATTAGATAGGGCTTAAGGGCCATAGGCCAATGGAATATTTCATTTTTTATAGTTATTTGTTCTATCTTTTTTCTTAATACTTTCATAGTTTATTAACTCCATGAGGATTTAGTTTTAAAAACTAAATTTCAAGCCCTGGATGGCTATATTTGTTATTTCAAATAACTTTGATAATGTCGACACTCTGGATTAGATACTATCATTTTTAGTTAACAAAATTTGAATCTGTAATACTCATACATTTAATGCAATGATATATGAAATTATGTGGTTTGATATATGAATCTTGGTTGTTAAATTATATGGTTTATTGGAGCATGTTTTTCATTGTGGTGTGGTAATGATTATAAATGTAGCCAGTTATTTCCTTGCATTATATGTTGATCTTGAATCCATAAAAATAGAGTGGCCTTCACTTAATCTTCTTCATTTAAATTTGTTTCATATTGATAATCAGTCATGTGGCTAATAATTATTGTAAAATTTGAATTTATTTTCCATCTGCACATTCTTTTCATCATTATGAATTTAATGTTTTACCTTATGCTTTCTGGTCAAAAGTAATTATGGAAATCATTTTGTTATAATAAGATTAAAATTGAGGCCCATTCATGGGCATATTGGGGTTAATCCAATCTCAAAAATGGAGACAGTGTTGTGGATACCTCTAGAGGAGGGATGGGTTAAAATTAATTTTGATGGGGCGAAAAGGGGAAACCTAGGTGTATCAAGGTGTGGATGTGTGGCAAGAGACCATAAAGAAACATACTTGCATTTATAGCTAAACACTTGTAGGATGGTACAAATAACACTACAGAATGTTTTGCTACAAGGGAAGCTTTGGGACTAAGAGCAAAAATTGGATGTAAACGTATACATATGGAAGGAGACTCAAAAATCATTATAAATAGCATTAAGAGAGGAAAGATGAAGGCATGACATCTGGATCAAAGTATACAGAAAATCAAGGAGTTGCTTCTGGACTTTGATGATTTTAAAGTTTCACATTTCTTTTGGGAAGTGAATAGAGAGGTGGATTAGTTAGCCAACTTAGGTGCCAATTTAGCATTGGACCCTCAACATGAATTTTTTGAGAACTTTTATCACCTTGGTGATTAAATAAAGAGATCAAATTTGTTTGGCCATTAGATTTAATAATTCACTCATGGTACTTCAATTTGGAGTTTGAAAGGAATGCCCATCATGAGTTTGACTTATGATGACATTAATCATCCCACGATACACAAAAATCTCCATGTTAGGAATTTATCCCTCATGCGTGTCAAAGGGGTGTTTGGCCTGTTTTGGTACTTCATTCTAGAGAATTCTAAGGTAGTTTATATTTAGGCTAAAGGCATGGAAAGTTCATTTGTTTTTCTCTGAGTCAGAAATGGAGGCAAATTTTTCTCTTGGTTCAGATTCTCAGATACAGACCTATGAAGGTCAAATATCCATGCGAAGCCTAAAACATATCTTTGTTCTTGATGACCGAAGATTTTTGAAAGGTGTTCAGTAGTTATTAGGGTTAGAGTATCTGAAGGCTTTCTGGAAGAGAAGGTCAATTTTGGATTTGGTGTCATTGTTTGTGGCACTTGCGTTGATGGTGTGGGGGGATCGAAAGAAGAGGTTTGTCAGGTTGTGGATCCAAGTGTGGACATGCAACAGCTTCTAGGAATGGATGACATTATTGAGTGAGTTATTATGGGTGTTGGAATTGAGATATGTATTAAACCTTGGCAGCTAATTAGTGGAGGGGACTCTTCCATTCAACCACTGGTGGTGTGGCCTTCTTAAAATCTGCAAGGTGCTCATATCCCCAAAGTAGAACAAGGTTCAAAAATTATCATGGAATACCTAAGTAAGCACATTTGGGTGATGAAGGAGGAGTGAGGCTTTATGAAGGCCACTTCAAGGAAGAGCACGCTAGCCCCTAGACAAAAAATTCACCATCAGATTGTAAAGAAATCTCATATGCATGAGGGTGCATCCACAATAGAGGGAATCTGGGTCAATGCCTCTCTGCTTACTAATGAGGGGAAAGACAATGGAAAGCACCACAGGATGAGTCAGAGGTTCTCGGTGAAGGATGATTGCAACCCCAATGTTTACTTTTGAGGAAGTGGTAAATTGGTTCAAGAAGTAGCTGACGATGGGGAAGTTGGTGGCTCTTTTTGTTTTAGAGATTGATTTAATGTATGGGTGGGTGGTGTGTACTAGTAGAGTGTTTAAACTATGTTTTTTGTTTAGCTAATAGTATCTGTAAGGGTAGGGTAAGGGTAGTTTAAATTATAAGGCTCTCATCCATATTTCCATAATGTACTATCTTTATCAATATCAATACAAAACAAATATTACCTATCAAAAAAAAAGATTAAAATTGCTATATCTTTGAAGTTGGGAAGTTGTACCTATAAATACAAAGAGTTTTGTATCAAAAGGAACTTGCTTGTTGGTATTTGTGTTTTTCTCTAAATGTGGGAATAGAGTCAAGAATTCATTGATATTTTAAAAGGGAAAATATATTCAGTAACAATTTTCGATGACTCTATTGGGGAAGAACTACTAGTGTTTGCAAGGCATCAATTTAGTAATTTATGATCTAGAATGGTCTTACCTCACCAAGACATTTTTACCATTCTCCAACTAGGCTTAGTGTTTGATAACACCCATGAAGATATTATCTCAGATTTGAATACCTTTGCCTAGAGCTATAGAACTAGCCTTGCCCTGTACCTACAAGTCAATCAAGTTCTAGAGGAAGAGGAAGAATTAGGAGAAACTATCAAAGGTTTTCTCATTGTACAAGAAGCAGTTGTAGTAGAAATAATAGCCCAACAACCAATAAAAGATGTCCCAAACCCCAACTAGAAACTAAAACCTAGGAACCCTAATTAAGATACACTAGCTGGGAAGAAATATAATAGAATTGACAAGATCAAAGGATTAGTGGAGAATGACTGAGGCCCTAAAGTAGTTAAATTTTTTCCTTGATTTACACACAGGATAAAAAAGGTAGCTAAATCCACAAGTAGGCCTTCTTCTCCCCCTAAATCATCCCTTATTGCTAACCTATAGGCCTTGATAATTCCTGGAACCCTAATTTTGTCACACTTCAATATCCAACCTTTTAATTTCATATTACCTAATATGGTTTCCAACCCTTGGGGTGCCCAGGTTGGACCTCTTAACCTAGGACCCAATCTAGATCCTCTCCCAAAAGGAGTGAGAGACATATGTCCCAAGTTCAGTGATCATGGAAAGAAATCAATAGAAGAGAATTTGAACTCTTTTAACACTACATGTAGAGTCCTTGTTGTTATTATAAAAAATGTGGCAATTAGATTATTTGTGCAAACCTTGATTGAAGCAACTATAGATTAGTTCCACCATTTTCCTAATGGAGCAATCATTGATTAGGCCTCTATGAGAAATTATTTTGAAGCAAGGTTCAAAGTAGTTGACGATGAACACACCCTCTTACTAAAGTTAACATGGATTAAGAAGGAAGTTAAGGAACATATACATGATTTTGTGGCAAAATTCAACAATATATTACATAAAATACCCATTGCAAAGAGGCCAAATGCTGAAAATAGAAAAAGCTTATTTGTTAATGCTATTTTTCCTAACATTAGTTTTCACTTAAGGCATGACAAGGTAGCATATTTTGATGCAACTTAAAGACTATCTATTGAGGTATAGGATGACCTAATATCCATAGGAAAATGGAGGAGGGAAGTACAAACATCTAATCCACAAACCTCTACATCAGGTCCGATGAAGTCTTTATTTTAGAGGTTAGCCAATGATATGATAATAATTTAGAGGAAATTACCAAAGAATGTAACACCATATCAAGATGTTCCTAGAAAATACCCCAATCAAGGAGGGGGAACATTTGGTAAATAATTGTGTATGCTACCTAGTTCACAAAAGTTCATGATCGAAGGCCCTTCTGCTAGTAAAGGGAATATGTGCACTTTCCATCCAATAGATGATTGTTGACATGAAAGTTTGCACCCTTTCTTGAGGTATGACCCTCAAGAAACCTAGTGTAACATGGAAATAGCCTCCAAGTGTGGTGCCTGCACTCTAAGCCTGAATCTCCAGAGAAGGTCGGCTTCCTTACTATTAGGATGCACCTAACTACTACTTGAGAGGAAAAGGGAGAGAGATTGTAGAAACTAAAATGTTGAAAGGGAAAGAAGGTGATGCATCAAGATAGAACAATGGTTATGACTATGCCTATACATGCACAAAACATGAATACAAAGCCCAAATACACAAATCTCAATTCTATTTTTCTGCCAAAACCCACACACAAGTCAAAACTAATAAACTGATGCAAGGAAAATAACATTCACAATGTAGCATTCATGAGATAGTTGACACAACAAGTAAAGTGGAAAGACAAGAAGAAGGCATCCAATGTAAGGCAAGGAATATGCACATACAGCTAAATGTGAGAAGTAAAATTGAAATTTCTATTCATGTAAGGAAAAAAGATTACAAAAAAATAGAGCATAAGGCTACTATCATGAACCAAAAAAGAAAAGAGAACCCTAAAACATATTTACAACTTCCTTTTATAGAGTTCAAGCATAACTTTGATATTACATTGAGTTCAACCCCCAACCAGGTGGAGTTAAGTTATAGAGGAGAGCAATAGCTGAGAATCAAAAGAAATCTAATCTGTTGCACATTCCCATGTAGGAAATATGATCATGAAGTGCAACCACCGACAAGAAATAACAAAAAGAACAAGGGAAAGTATGCACTTAGCTACAAGAGATCAAATTTGAGCAGAATCAATCATGATATGCTTTTCAAAAGCATGGAGTGCAACGACATTGAGGATATCAAAAATATGGTTACAGATGACAAATTATTCTTCTCCTTAATTTTTCTAACTATTGCATGAAATGTATTGATGTCATGCCAAATCAGCCATGTTAGCAAGTCAACTATATTCAACCATTTACCTCTTCCATGTGGACCTGTCTCCTTGAAACATTTTGTCACCTTGCCTCGTAATCTAACTATTTCTTGACCTATGTCTGCCTTTGTTCACAACTTCACAACTCACTTTCTTCATCACCTTCTTGGTCATGTGAAATTGTGACCACCTCATTATATGCCATATTGTTGCTTCACAGCTTGAAATTTTTTTATTTCATAGACTGTTATGACCTCACGACATCATGAAATGGACTGCCTTGAACCCTCACAAAGGTTAGGACCTAGCAATTCTTTTACTATGCGATGATGTTAAGTAGTGACCTTTTCCTTTGTCACCCCTTCATAACCTTAAACTGATTGTGTCATAAAATACATGTGACCCTGCAATCCTTGAAACCAAACTACTAGCATTAACATTTTCATTGTGCAACTTAAAACCTAACTACATCTTTGATACATGTGATGATGCGATGACCACATCTTTTAACTATTTGATGACACTCACAACTTCACAACTGCAAAATGCTACCTTTACTAACCATTGCGACTCGACGATAACCACCTGATTGCCTTCTTTGCAACTTTTCAACTTAAAGTACCAAACCATTTTTATGGAGTGATATAGATCCAATTTATCTTTCCTTATTTGACAAGATACTCTTTCAAAATGATTAACATTAAACTCCCCTCTAACCCTTTCAATGATGTGATGAAGAGAACTCAAATGAATTAGGCCCACCAAGACATGCGTCAACTCATTACTCCTTCACAACCTAGACCTAAGGTTGAACATTTAACCATGTGATGGAGTGACCAATGGCATTCAAAACTTCACCAACTTGACCCCATGTTATCCTTGACCACCTGTAAAGCTGTAAAAGCACATAAGTCTAAATTGTTGTGGTTAGCTTTCACATGGTTGCAACTAATTTTTTTTTAACTTCAAGTTGCCTGGGATCATGTGATTCTTGGTTAATTGCTTCATCATAGGCATCATTTGAATGCTAGCCTCTTAAGGTGTCAAGCTGTATTGACTGTTGAGATGATTATGTCACACCTTCGTGGCCCCTTTGATAGTTAAATGATGAATCAGAGTGATTGAGCAAAAAGTGGTTTCACATCATTGCAACTTGGATTTTCTCATTCGATGCAAAGGGATAAAAAGGCTTTAAGGATATAAGGAAAAGTTAATTTTTTATTTATCCCTAAAGTGCTTGCAATGAACATGATCATGGTTGTCACCCTAGATATTTGAATTTTAGGAAGGGGCAAAAATGGTTAACAATGACCATGATGGCACTTCCTATCTGGAGATAGTAAGGCAAAAAGAAATGGAAGTAAATAAAGAAACCATAGAAGAAGTCTTAATTGAAGAGGAGACCTCAAGAAGACCTAACAACTCTATTAGCTATTATCTTGAATACGAGTATGATTCTGAGTGTGGTGGTGATATACTTTTCACTCTTGAGGAACCTTCCTACTCTATGCTTACAAGGAATCAACGTGGGAGTAAGTCTCTAACTCATTCTTCTTCACCTACCCCAATTGGCAAAGGGAAAAGGTTGATGAACCAGCCTAATGGTAATCCCAAAGTTCAAAGAGGTCTAGTGTCAAAAGTGAAGATACTAAAGTGATTTTATCCTAAACCTTCCTTCGATATCATTGATTTTTGTAAGTCTACAAAGATCCAAATTGTTTGTGTTGATTATTTAAGATCAAATGCTAGTGAACTAGATAGATTAATTGAGTATATAAGAGGTTCTTCTCACCAAGACATGTCCCAGTAGGTGAATTGTGTATCATCTCTAGAATCTCCCATTAAAAATGAAATAACCCCATTGGTTCAAGATGCATCTATACATGACAAAACTTCAAAGAATTCCCTTGTAATTGAAAAATTGAATCCCTTTTATGTCTCCTTGTTTATTCACGACCATAAACTGAGAAATTACATTATAGATTCTGATAATGTCATGCCATCTTATGTTGCCAAAGCCTTAGACCTACCTATGAAAAATACTTTTGGTAGATGTTATTCTATGGATTCAAAACAAGTTCCCTTGATCAATCAGATCAAAGATGGCCAAGTCTCTCTAGCTGAGTTCCTTGACAAGAAAGTTAAGTTAACCATTCTAGTAGCAAATATTCCATCCAATTATGGAATTTTTTTGAGTAGGACATTTTGTAAGGATTTAGGAGGAGAATTCAAATTGGGTTGGTCTCAAGCTACCATACCGATTAGAAATAAGAAGGTTATCCTATGCCTTGAGACAAAGTCAAAATACACAGTATTCCCCTCCAAAGACCCTAGGTCCCACATTTTTTATAATGAAATGGACTTTGCTAACTATGTAATTTTAGCTAAAGAAGATGTAGCAAGCATGGGTAAAATGGTAAAAGAAGGTATATGGGAGCTCAAATTTTATGGTAGTTATTATTTAATCAAATCTAGATTTGGGGTCATGTTGATACCACCCTATGGGAAGATGATTCCTTGCCTGTGGATATGCTAAGCTGGTAGTTAAGCAAGTCAAGGATGTTTTTGCAAACCAAATTATATTGCAACTCGACATCATACAACAGATTTGAAAGGTATTTAATTTGTGTTGAGTTACACTATTTCGTGTTTTGCAAAAGAGTCAAGATGCTAGCAAGTTCTTTACAAAACCTAGGAAAGAGGGGAAGGGAGTTTTTAATGTCTAACTGATTAGCAATGATGTGATACAACCTTCATTCCATGTCATTCCTAAGATCACATATAAAGGAGATCCATTTGGTGTGTTATCAATGACACCTCAAAAGGTTTTAATGATCTAGGATGTATGATGTTGTTATACCTACAAGGTAGTTGAGGTTGGAGATTTAGAAATCAGAGATGCCTATCAG
Organism: Cupressus sempervirens; assembly: GCA_028749045.1. NCBI lineage: Eukaryota > Viridiplantae > Streptophyta > Pinopsida > Cupressales > Cupressaceae > Cupressus > Cupressus sempervirens. The sequence continues at coordinate 166,386,875 of CM053792.1, read as the reverse complement.
AGATTATGTGAGAATAGTGTGTTGATGGAAGAAAACATGACTGTAGAAAGAAAAGGGTTAATGCATGCCCTAGATTTTCCCCAAGTTTTCAAAACTAAATGGATAAAGATAGTGTTGAGCCAAATTCATGAAAATCATATATGGTTGGAAGGTAGATCAATTACAATATCTAAGAGAATCATTCATAGAGTGACAAGGTATCCAACCCTAGACTGACCAAAGACATTGAGGAGTGATTCAAAAGAGACTATTGAGAAGAATTTTGGAGCTATGTGGAACAAACATGGAATGTCAATTGAAGCCATCACAAACCCTATTATAGTGTTTGTAGTAAGAGTGATTGCACACATATTCTACTAGTCAAGCTGACTCAATAGTGTGTCATGCATTGATTTTGACCTAGGCTATAAGATTGTGAAGAGAGATCATAGCTATGACTTAGCCAAGCTACAACTTCAGCAATTATCAAAAAATTTGAAAGTTATCAGGAAATAAAAGAGTGCCTCATGTAAGTTTGGATCACTTATCATTTTCATATTATTTTATGTGCAAAATATATTTACTACATTTGGAAAGGTTGCATGGAAGGAAAATGATTTGTTACTCAACAAATAGGAGAGCTCATTGAGAAAATAGGTGATAATTTTGAATTAGTAATGACCAGTTATTTTGAAAACTTTAAGTCTATAAAATAGAGATCAACAATTCCTGTGTCACTAGTGGAACAAAATTATAATGATGTATGTTTTCTAGTTGATGCCAACTACACTTATGTAAAGGCAAAAATTCCAAGGGTAAAATGGTTAAGACCTTTACCATATGAAATCAATGTTGATCTAGCTTTGAGATTGATAAGGATGCTACATCCTTTTGGAACTATGAGGAATCAAAATCAAGGATCACCATTAACTTACAAACTACCATAGTTATAAGGAAGAAGAAAAAGATGGTGAAGAAGTTAAAAGAAAATTTTGGTGAAGGAGGAGGAGGAGAAGAAGAAGAAGAAGGCCAAGCACCATTGGAACTGACTCAAGGACTAGGTGAGGAAAAAGATGATGATGAAGAGAATGTCGAGTAGGAAACTAAAGAAACTAGAAAGAAGAGGAAAGCACAAAAAAAGGCAATCCAAAAACCAAAGAAAATAGCAAAGCAAACTAAAAAGAAGCCATTTGCACTTTTGACAAGGTCGAGCACAAGGGTTGTCACTGCAAAAGCTAAAGAGACAAAGGAAAAAGACAAAAGAGAGAGTGCCATAGCAAAGTTGAGCCAAGCTAGTAAGAAGCTAAGGAGAAAGTACAAACCACAAGGTGACTTAGATGATGAGAAGACAAAATCCAATGACTTAAGTCAATTCAAACTAGTAAGCCACAATCTCTCATCTGACATTGACAATTTATGTGAAAATGTAAAGACCAATGTAGATTTATCTAGGTTTTCACATATTGATTTTGATAAGTTAGGGAGCGGGGATAAAAATAATCTTAAAGAGGTTATTTATGATATGATGGCCACATTTAAGGCCACTCCATTAGAAATTTGTAACTCTATTCCTAAAATCCTATATGAGAGAGTTGAGCAAAAGTAAAAGCTTAGTTTGGAGATTGGAAAACAAATTAGAGAGGCTACTTTAGCCACAGTTATGCCTGAACTTGACAAAACAATGATTACAAAGGTTGTAGATAAACACAAAGGGATATTTGCTCCCACGTACTGAGCACTTAACATTTTGAGGAATAAAGTAGAAGAGATGGTAGCCTAGAGAAAGTTACTATGGAAAATTATCTATGGGTTATCCACCAAAGATGTGGAAGAGAAAGGAGACCAAGAAAAGGAAATAATAGCAGTAGTAGGAGAAAAGGAGGATACAATAGAAGATAAGGATGACATAGCTAAGGAAGATGCACAGGATGTTCAAGTGCCAAGAACTAGTCCCCCACATATAGAGCAAGAGAGTCAACAAGAGTCTATAACCATTGAAGACATACTTGATAACTCTATATAGAATTTTAATCTAGTGAGTGAGGAGGACATAAAGAAATTGCAATAGGAATCTACCAATATTGCAATCCCATGTACAAATAATGTATTGGTAAGGATTGATGAATCTCAAAAGGTTGAGCTTGTATCCACTAAGAATGAGCAACAAAAAGATACATCATTAGTGCCATCAAGTGTTGTTGAGGGGAAAGAAAATGAGCCACAAGAAAAGACCACAAATTAAAGTATAACTCTTGAATAGAAAGAATAGCTCAATCAAGCACCATCTTTAATGTAGACAATTATCATTAAGATGAAAGACAAGGAGGCAGTACCACCTGTCACATCACTGCCAAATATACTAAGTTCAAGATTATGAGCTATTGTGGAACTTGATGAAGAGGGAAATGAAAAGAGAAATGATAAGGAAGAAAACCCAATAGTAGCTCCACTAAAACCTAGTAAAGAACAATAGGGGAATTAACAAAAGGAAGAGGATAAGATGACTATTGAGAGTGAGGAACAAGAAGCAATTTAGACATTGGTTACTTTACCAGTCATTACACCTCCTCCAAGTAGCCAGACTCTTCATAGGCTAAGTACACAAGATACTCCATTGCATATTTCAAGGCCAAGTTCAAGAACACCAAAGAGTGTTGAGACTACATCTTATGATGATGTGAGTTTAGATGAGGTGATTAATTTTTCATAGTTTGATCCCACAACAATCACACTTGAAGATATGCCAGTTTTTTCAAGAGGTACTTCAAAGGAAGTCAAAGAAAAAAAATTGAGAAGAGAGCACAAACAAAAATAGGTGCTTCGTGATATTAAAGATATTTTTGTAGATGCATTTGATATTTCAAATTATTTTGCAAATAAAACTATTATTGAGCAACTTGTACATATAGTTGACAAAATAAAAGATGAAGATATAGAGACTAATGTAAAATTTCTTGAATGGTCTGAGAAGAGGTTTCACACCAAAGTTATGGATAAGTTATCTAGTTCCATTGTACTTAGTCAAGTTGATTTAGTAACTAATATGGAGGGTCTAAAGACAATTTTGGGGAACATTTATTCTTTGTACAAAAAACTATGTGATGTTGATATCTTTACCCAAGAGACTCAATAGTTAATTGACAAGTTGCAAGGAGAATTGAAATCAACTAGAAATTCATTATAGTATCTCTTGCAACTAGCCAATTATATTTTTAGAGACTGATGCTGACATGGAGTAGACTTGTTGAGCTGCAAACAAAAGATACAAACATTAGATCCACTCTTATTAGCATACAGTCCACGTTGACCCCACACATGGAAGTTTTATAGAAGGAACTAGCCCAAGTAGAAGCATTGATTAAGAAAGATCCACATCTCTCTAATCATGAAGGCTTAGATGATATGGCTACTAGACTAGAAATACATATTCAAATAGTGGACACAACAAGAGACAGTTGGGATTTCACATTAGGAATCATAATGCAATTGCATCAGCCATTTTTGGACAAACACACTATAGGTGTACCACCCAAATGACATAAGTGTCTTAAAAAGGGGAATATTGAAGAAATTTGAAGAATTTTCTTCAAGGCAGATATCTACTCAGGGGGAGTCACAGAAATGACATGAAGTATTTACTCAGGGTGAGCATTTTTTGCAAATTTTGAAGATTTTGAAATTTTGTATTGAAGCCAAGCAGAGATGATATATTGTCTACATTATGCATGAGATAACTATGTATATGTCATGTCAAAGGGGGATATAGCTAATCTCATTTTGGTTTTGACAAGGCAGTGACAAAACACTTAGTCATTATCTAGCCAAAAGCAGTGCAAGCCAAGTGCACAGTATATGTTGAGCATAAGCCCCCCAACAATACATGTCGAGTATTATGACCAATCAATATGTGAAGAGTCACCCTAGTGCTGAGAATTCAATACATGTCAAGTGATTTAGGTGTCAAGCAATAGTAAGTGTCAAGTTAAATAGAAGTCGAGTATCAACATAAAGAGAATAGTGAAGGTCGAGCATCAAAGTCTATTGATGCCAAGTTACCAGTCTTTGACATAGATGTTTGTTATGGCACAAACTTCTATGTAAACCATTTTTGGTTGACATAAACATGAATTTTTGATATTAAGAGATTAGGATCCAATCATATTATGCATCCCTATGCACTGCATGCATCCAATTAGATTAAGGGAAGCATTAGGCAGTAATAAGGATCAACCACAGTCGTTGATTATGACCTATCCCAACTCCAAAAATGCTTATTTAAGAGAGGTGAACCCTAAGGTAGAGTACCATGCACAAAAGAGATGAATGCTAAGAGTATAAAGGGCATTCATGGTGGAAATGATGGCTAAGTTATGGAACTACAATGCAAAATTAGTTTGAGCATAATAAAGTTAATTAGTGAAAGGTTATAGAAGATAGATCTGATCAATCAAAAGATAACCATAGATCTGATCAATCAAAAGATAACCAGTAAAGAGGAGATCTGACATCAAGCAAGAAGGTGCTAACCAAAGGATCGGGTGATAAATCATTTTGAAAATATCTTAATTTAAATAGTTAGCTTTCTCTCTTTACTTAATTTTTGAAGCATTTTTAATAATATATTTATTAGTTTAATTAATAACATTATTTAGATTTTATTATTAAAATAAAACTCTTAAATAATTATCATTAAATTAAATAAATATAACTATGCCACAATTATAACTATAACATTGTCTAAATTCTTCAGTATAGTTCAAAATATTTGAATGAATGGAAAAGAAGGATGAATGTGTGAGCATTTCGGTCTACTGCTAGGGCCTGTGTGCCCTAGCCTAACCAACGACTATGCTAACCTCTACGCTAAGCATTTTCTACATGCTTACATGGGTCTGTGCTTGTTGTAGCCTAGGTGGATGTTGCTAGTCTGGGTGACTTGCTTTGCCTTCGGCTGTGGGTGGGCATCTGGGATCTTTTCTTGCCATTGCCACATCTTGGTTGGGGGTCCATGATGGTGTTTGAGTGAGGGGATCTTGCCCCATCTTCTCTTACTTTGTTTTCTACATGTAGGCTCTGAGAGAATGGGAGATCTTGGTATCTCCTCCTCCCTACCTTCTGGTGGAGATTTGGAGATGGGTGATCTGGCTTTGATGGTGCATGCCAGTAGTAAAGTTTTGAATGGTAAATCCCAATTGGGGGAAGGTGAATCCTCTTCAAATGGGAAGATTCGACTATAGAAAGTTAATGGATGTTTGCAAAAAGCTAATTTCAGGCCAATTTTGGTTATTCAACCTAAATAGGTTCTAGAGGATGTCGAGTACTAGAGCAATCATGCTCTTATTTGTAAATTTTTGGGCCTTTGCCTTTCATTGCTTGTGTTGAATTCCTGGGCCTGTTGGGTGTGGAACCCCGAAGGAGATATGGAGATTCTGCTAGTGGTGAATAATTATTTCATGGTTATCTTCTCTAGTATGTCAGATAAGAATAAGGCTTTTGAAGGTGGTCCTTATTTTTTAAATCAGGTGGGGCTCTTCATCAAGCCTTGGCACATGGGCTTTAACTGAGTTGAGGAAATCCCTTCTTGAGTTTTGGTGTGGGTTCTCTTGCTAAGACTTTCTTTGGAATTTTGGAGGGCAGATATTCTTAATTTGATCTCGATGCTTCTTAAAAAACCTATGGGATCGGATACATAGACTCCAAATTGTAAGGTAATCTATTTTGCTTGTATTTGTGTAGAAGTTGATTTAAATAATCCACTCCCAGATTCTATGGATATTTGTATGGGCTCAGTTTCTTGGATTCAATAGTTGGATTATGAGACCCTACTATTTAGATGCAAAATTTGCCATGAGTATGGGCATTTACTTTGCAGATGTCCCAAGAATAAGAACCCCACTTGGGATGCTCCTAAACCCCCTAAGGAGAGTAAGGAGAAGGCTAAGTTATCTAATGGACCCATTGATAGTGAGGGGTTTACTTAGGTTAAATCTTGTAATAGAGGCAAAGGTAAGAAGAGAACCTGGATGGACAAGCAGACTGACAACACCTTTAATAGGTTTGAGGCTCTTGAAGACATGGTCCAAGAGGAAGGTATCCAAGTTGAGCTCTCATCTAGGGCTAAAGGGTAGCATGAGATTCAAGTTGGGGATATGCAGAGAGAGGTTCAAATTCTATTTTTGGGGGTCCTATAGGATGGGTAGCTAGATATTGATTTACATCCTCTTGTATAGGATATTGGAGATCTTCGTGGGTCACTAGGTTTGAAGGCCCTAGTCTTGGTTGCTTCTGACTGCCTTTTTCCCAAGGGGACCTTTGATTCCACAAAGAGTAATAAGGCTCCTCTTGTTTTAGGCATACAACAAAAATCCTTCAAAAAGGGGCCTTTGGATAAACTATCAAAGAGTGGTAGGAAGACTGATGAAGAGAAGGTGAAGATTATGGGTGAAAATTTGGTTGAGTCTGGGTTTGTGAAACCCATTGATTCTCATTTCTCTCACCCTCATAAATGATTGTGCTATCATGGAATGTAAGGGGGTTGAACACCATCCCCAGAAAAAAGGCTATTCATAGATTAATTGAATCTCAGTCTCCTGATATGGTCTTTATTCAAGAAACTAAACTTTCATTGGATGGTTTGGCTAATTGTGCTATGTGTATCTAGCCCCTGGGCTCTTGGCAGGGGGTGGGAGCCTTGAATAGTTTAGGTGGGGTGGCTTGATTTTGGGACCCAAGGAAAGTCTCCCCCTTGTGGTGGATCTCCAATCGGTCCTCCATCTCTTTGGTTGCCACTAGCTTTGAGACTGGTGAAAGGTGCCTTCTATATAATATTCATGCCCCTAATTATTTTTTAGGTAAGTCCCAAATTTGGGCTCATATTAGATTCATATGGTCCTTGGATCCCTTTCTTCCATGAATTATGGTTGGAGATTTTAATGCAGTTACCAATCTGGAGGAAAATTTGGGTGGGCTAGCTAGGCTGGACCCATCTTCAAATCTACTTAGAGATATGATTGGCTCATTAACTCTCATTGATGTGAAGCCAACCAATGGAATCTTTACATGGAATAACCAGAGATGTGATGGTGAGGCTATCTTAGAAAAGCTTGATAGATTTTTGGTTTTTGGCTATTAGATGGACAATAGGTGGATCACTAGTCCTAAAATTCTTGACTGGAGGGGTTCAAACCACTGGCCTGTTAAGCTCTCCATCTCTTCATACAGAGTCACCAAGAATCCCTCTTTCAAATTACAGCTAATGTGGCTTAGAGATTTGTCTTTACCTAATCTTATGGTGGATTGGTGGTATGAGGGAATGCCTGCTCATGGTATGACCATGTACACTTTTAGTAAGAGGCTTCAACTTGTGAAGTACAGGCTTAAGAGATGGAATAAATAGTGTTTCATGTATCTTCATGTTCATAAGACTATTGCTCAAACCAAGCTAGATGATATTACACACCAGATTCATGACCATGGGCTGAACTATGAGCTGAGTAAAGCTGAGTCCTTAGCTCTTAAGGATCTAGAAGAATGGGAGCTTTGGGAGGAGATTTTTTGGAAGAAAAAATCTTGTATCGATTGGCTCCAGGAGGGGGATAGGAACACTACTTTTTTTTAGAACTCTGTTAAGGCATGAAGGCATGGGAACTCTCTCTCCTCTCTTGTCTTAATTGATGGAGCTCAGATATTTTCTTGTGAAGATATCTCTAGGGAACAAGTCAATTACTTCTCTACTCTCTTCTCTAGGGAGGATCTTTCTACAGGGCCTAAGGAGTTGGACATCTTGGATTGTATCCCTCACCTTGTTTCTACTGAGATGAATGACACCCTCTTAAGCCTTATCTTTCTTCCTAAATTGGAGAAATTTGTGTTTAATATGAAGAAAGGTAAGGCCCTTGGCCTAGATGGTTTTTCGATTGAGTTTTTCCAAGAATTCTAGGAGATAATCAAGTATGATCTCCTACATGTGGTCCAGGAATCACATAGGAATAAACAGATGCTGAAGTCTTTGAATTCTACCTTCTTGGCTCTCATTCCTAAGAACAAAGGGGTAAATCGGTTGGATCAATTTAGGCCTATAGTGTTATGTAATGTTGTCTACAAGATCATCACCAAATTGATTGCTGAGAGGGTCAAACCACTCTTTGGTTCTTTGATCTTTGCTAAACAGGGTAACTTTGTTAACAAAAGATAAATTTTGGATGGGGTTGTGATAACAATGGAGGCTATACACTTTATGGCTACTTCTAAGGAGAAAGCTATGATCATTAAATTAGACATAGCCAAAGCTTATCATCGGGTGAGTTGGGAGTTCTTATAGAAAATTATTTTGACTTTTGGGCTTGCTAAGGAGTGGGTGGATTGGGTTCTTAGCCATGTGACCTCATCCTTCTTCTTAGTTCTTATTAATGGAGAACCTTCAACTTTGTTTGCTGCCTCTCGAGGACTTTGGCAAGGGGACCCTTTATCTCCCTATTTGTTCATTATCATGGCAGAGGGTCTTGGTAGATTTCTAAAAACTCAAGTGCGATAGGGTTTTATCTAAGATTGGAGCTGGAAGAATGATTGTCCTTTGTATTCTCATCTTTAGTTTGTGGACGATACCAAATTGATGGGCATGGCTCGAATCAATGAGGTAGTAAATATCAAGAAAGCTTTGTATACCTATTTGAAAGCCTTAGGTCAAAAAATTAATGATGATAAGTCTTTCATTTATTTCTTTAATACTCCTCAGCTTATTCAGAACAAGATTGCTAGAATTCTTAGATTCCAAATTGGTTCTCTTCCTTTTATGTACCTTGGGGTCCCTTTTCCTTGGGTGCTCAGTGGAGGGATTACTGGTTGCGAATTTTAGATAAATTTAGGAGTAAGGTTAGTCATTGGACTTACAGATTGTTATCTTCTACTAGGAAAGTGGTTCTACTTAAGACTATGGTGTAGTCTCTTTCCATTTATAGGTGTTGTGTTCAAGTCCACCCTCTAATTTTGTGAGGGACTTTGATGCTTTATCTCAATAGTTTTTTTGCTCTAGTAGCCTTCTTTCCTCAAAGTGGAGCCTGGTCAAGTGGGAGTTAGTGTGTAGGCTGAAACATGCTAGTGGCCTTGGGCTTCGTTTGATGGCTCTTGTTGTCATGGCCTTGGCTACCAAGCTGTACTGGCAATGGTGTAACAATCAAGACCAAGATTGGGCCAAGATTCTTTCCCATAAGTACTTTCTTGGTGTCAATTTCTCTGAGATACCATGACTTTCTTTGGTGGGTAAAGGCTCCTGTATCTAGGATACTCTTAAGAAGGGAGCCCAACTTGTTAAGGAGGGGCTCTTCTAGATTTGTAACAGAGGCTCAGATACTTTTTTTTGGCAAGACTCTTGGGATGGCCACCCTCCCATTATCTCTAGCTTTCCCCAGCTTCTTCCCTTTTCCCACACTTTTATTAATGATGGTTGGCTTAAGGTAGACCATTTTAAGACTGTCAAACACTTGGGTTAGGTTGAGGTGACTTGTTGGAAGGATTCATAGGAATGGCCTATGAGTGGCTCAGATGAGGATTTGTCCCTCCTTTCTAATGTTTTGGAGAATAGGTTTTGCAGCTCCCTTAATTGGAGGGACAACTTGGCTTGGCGTCCTGGTTCTAAAGGTAAATTTACTGTGGCTTAGGGCTATTCTTCACTTGATAGGAACTGACATAGTTTGGTTGAAGTGCACTGGTGGAAAAAGGGTTGGAGTAACTTTTCTTGTCCCAAATGCAATTTCTTCTTATGGCTACTAGCTCAAAAGAAGTGCTTCACTTGGGAGAATCTTCGCAAACGAGGTTTTCAGGGGCCTTCAATTTGCTTTCTTTGTTTGCACAATGAGGAGTGTGCATCCGACTTGTTTATTCTCTGCCCTTTTTTGAGAGAGTTATGGCGTAGATGGTGGGATGCTTGGTGTCATGGGTGTATTCATGCTACTTCCCTTATTGATTTCTAGGAAATCTTGGGAAGACCTCCAATGAATACTTCTTTCTTATAGGTTGCTTGGATGGTTGGCCCTATTTTCATTCTCTAGAACCTTTAGCTGGAAAGAAATCACAAAATTTTTTGTGGTTCCAAATTAGGAAGCTGCCAACTATGGAAGATGATTCTTAATAGGCTCTAGGAAATGATTTTTGCAAAGTGTGATATATTTGAGACTACAGCTCCAGGGGATCAAGTTATTGTGAAGAATTTGGGCCTAGGAGATAATAGTCGGGGATGCACTCTTGGCAATATACCTAGCCATGTTAAGCAGTGGGTTAGTCAGGGTGGGAGGTGGTCTCCTCCCCCGACTAGGATCTTGAAGATCAATATAGATGGTTCTTCTCAGGAGAACCCGAGTCACGCTGGTATTGGAGCTATTGGTAGAGACAGTGATGGTGGTGTGGTTTTTCTCCTCTATATTTACAAGGGTCAACATTCTAATAATTTGATGAAGGCCCTGGGTATCAAGGTTGCTATTGAGTGAGGTTGCTCTTTAGGGTGGTGGAAGGTTATTTGTGAGTTTGACTCTTAGATTGTTGTGGATATGTTGAATAACTAGAGGTTGGAGGATGTTAGTTGGCAACTTGCATCTCAAGCCAGACAAATTCTTAATCTTTCTAGTTCCTTGCACTCTGTCTCCTTTCATCATATCCCTCATGAGTGTAACAGAGTGGTAGATTGTCTAGCAAAGTGGGCTTCAGAGAATGTGGTTGGATGGGATATTAACGGTAGGGATGAATTACCTTCTGAGTGTTGTGAAATCATTGAATAGTTGCTTCTAGAGGACATGAGTATGTAGTGTTATTTTGGGCCTTTGGCCTTTGCTCTATAACTTGGACTTGATTGAATAATTTTTACCCCTCTTTTTCAAAAAAAAAACTATAACTTTGTCTTTAAATTTCATTCTTTTATATTTTATTTTCCTCTAGTTTATTAATTAGTACAAGCACTAATTAAAGCATAGTTTATTATTTAAATTAATAATAATAATTAAAGCTCATTGTTTAAATGCAACTCTAATTTAATTATTATTAGATAAATAATTATAATAAAGCAATATTAAATCTTTAATACTTTAATTCTCTTATTTTCCAACTTCTTAAATTAAATTTTTAAATTAAATCTTTTAAACTGAAGTACATATTTAATTAATTTATAATTAACTCAATATCATCATACTCTAATTTCTCTTTAATCAATTTTCTAAATTTAGACTTCTAAATTTAGACTTCTAAATTAAGACTTTTAAATTAAAGCACATACATAATTAGTTTTTTAATTAATTAAATATTCTCATGCTTTAATAATTTTTTTTTAATCAAATCATATTTAATTATATGATTAACCTAAATATTATAATTAAATAATTTACCAAATAAATCACATATTGAAATCCACATAAGAGAAACATTACCAAAATAGACCAAAACTCAAAATCAAACAACACAGACAAGGATAAACTCACAAATTTCAAAATGGTTGGAAAGTCAGTTATGAGTCTTCTTTACAAGACAAGTATTTAGGCTATGGTTGAGATTGGACCTAGACATTATCTCCCCATTCTTACCATTGAGTTTTTATGATAGAGCACGCTAATCCTCGCAATTCAGGGAAGTCAATGCCTATTACCTAAATTTTGCATAAAAGATGATCATGTACATGTATATAAATATATCTAAACTAAACAAGCAATGGTAGGGAGTGGTACATTGTGTAGATCTCGAATAGTAGGTGACTACAACTTCCTCCCTAACCACATCAAGCATAACAAACAAAAAGCTAAAATAAACACACACACACCATACACATGCAAGTATGAGGTAAGTACCATAATAATTATAAGTCAAACATCAACTGCTTAGATAAAAAAATGCATCATTACAAATATGAAGTAATCATCATTAACGCATCATCTAACATTGCTATGGAATAAATCACATTTATTAACTAGGAATGATTAGAGCATCATTAATGCACTAGTAACCATAACCATTAAACAACACATGAAATTGTAGGAATTGATGAAATCCAACTCCATAGTGCACCAAGATCACCTGTAGGCAAATAGCTTGCCGAAGGGAAACCAAAGAAGGAAGAGGTGAAGCTTGGAAAAAGACTAAACAAACTTGAGAGAAGTTATTACAAACAAGAAAAATGTATTTACAATGACTTGAGTTATGAAAATACAATGAGAGAGCCCGAATATAAAGGCCTCATGAAAGCTTGTAGAACAAGCTGGAAGATGCTAGAAGATAGGGTTGATAACTAAGCATACTTCCACAAAAAGGTGGAATACACTAGAAGGGAACAAACTCTCATGTTGTCAAAAACTTATCAACTACAACTATTAACTAAATGCATTAACTTAAGTAAACTTAAGTAAAAGAATAAATAATTAATAAATAATTATTTACTCTAACACCCCCCCTTAAGTGCAACTTAGGGGAATGCCTTAAGCTCACAAACTAAGATGAAATGTAGAATGGGTCCCAACAATAGGCCATGTTAGGTACCCATGTACAATGCAAAGAAATGCAACTTCTGAAAATGGGGAAAGAGGGAAAACATCATGGGAAAAACCCTCTCCCAAAAAGAGGTAAGAACCTAGTGAAGGACTAAAGAAGCCTCCAACTAGAGGAATGTTCCATAAAATAGGAACAAAGAGTGATCATGAACAGCATCACTAAAGCGTGAAGAAGTTGCAAATTCTATCATTAGAAAAAAACTATAGTGCCTACCCCTAGTTCACATTTTTGTTATCATTGTCGAACTCTTTTAGGCCAATTTTATGTTTGATGATCAGTACTATTGTTTTGAGATTATCAGATTTTTTTACATTTAGTTTATTATATGATGAGATTACTTGTTACTCTATATTTCATGTATGCATGATGATTATTCAATGATTTTAGTTATTGATGATGATTAGTTAGATGGATTATTATGTGTCTTCTTATCGATACTTACCCCATACTGCATGTGTATGGTGTGCATGTTTGTATTATTTATGTATGGCATTTCTGACGTGGTCAAGGAAGGGAGTCATAGTCACTTGCTAGTCGGGATCTACACAATGCACCACTTTCTGCCATTGCCTGCTTAGGTTAGAATATTGTGTTTGTACATGCATTAATTTTATGCAAGTTGCAGGTACCGAGTATCGACTTTTCTAAATTGCCAAGATGAGCGTACCCTATCGTATTATCTCAATGGTAAGAGAGGGGAGATAAATTCTTAAGTCCAAATCTTAAACCTTTAAGCTGTTTGTCCTAATTGAAGATTAGAACAAGTATTTGAGTCATGTACCCTCTGAATGCATTGGATGACGTTAATTCATGATTTTAACCCTTTTAGTTTGTTTTTAGGTGTTTTACTATGATGGGTTTTCGTATTTTACTTTATGAGTCTTTGGTGAATTTTATACTAATTAAGTCTAATTAAAAGATTAAATTAATAATTTAATTTAATAGAAATTATTATGACATTTTAATATTTGATTATATTTAATTAATTGAGAAATTAATTAAATAAAAAGAATTGAATTTGAAGATAAAAGTTATAAGAACAAATTTAGAAAGTGATAATATTTATTTAATTTAATAATTATATATTTAGAGTTCATTTTTAAATAAATGCTAAATATTATTGTTATTTAAGTTAATAAATATTTTATCAAATTAAGTTTCAAAAATAAATTAAGAAGTGAAAAGATATTAAATTATGAAAAAGTTTTAAGTTCGCATGATGCATGTATGAGATTAAAACATGAGAAATTAATTAAATAAAATATGTGAACTTAATAAAGATATTTTAATTTGCATAAAGTGTGCATGGGATTAAAAATTAATAAATTAATTTAGAGAGGAGTCAAGTGGAAAATTAAATAAAGTTATTTAATAACTTATTTTAACGTGCATGAGAAGGGATATAGGAAGATTAATAAAAGTTAATATTCAGTTAAGGGTTGTGAGCAAGGAGTTCTCCCGGGTGAACACACAATCAATGCCCCGATTTAAGGAGAGGGCTCTTTATCACAATTAGAGGGTTCATTTTTTAGAGGAGATGATTTGGGATGCGAATTTTGGAAGTGAATTATTGAAGAGAAATTTTAGAAAATTGTTGGAGAGAAGTCCTTAGATAGAAGTGAACTCTCTCGCAAATCTTCTAGGCGTTGCGATTTTAGCATCAAAACTAGGTAGGTTCTTGAATTTTGTTCACCTAGTTAGAATTATGATTATTAGATAATCCTGTCTTCTCTATGATTGTTGGAAATGACTCTCTGAATCTTGTTGTGTGAATCTTTCATTCTCTTTTTTGAATCTATGAATATCATCTATATGATATGATTGAAAGAAAAATAAATCAATTTGGAACCTGGTCCATAGGTAAAAGAAAATTAGAATTATATTCAAGAAGGGTTTGATTAATATGAGAATTTTATATTGAAAAAATCGATTGGTTTGTTATATGCATCCTATTAGAATACATATGGGGTTTTATGTCAAATAAATTTTTTTTTTTAAAAGTATTTATACATATATATTAGGGGGTTGGATTGTTTAATTATTAAACAAAAATCTTTTCAAAAAAAAGAAGAAGCATATTATTACATTTGAAGAGGGAATCAATTTTAAAAGTTTTTATTAAAAAAAATATTTATTGGGAGGGGGGGTTTTACCCCACTCACCTGCACTGCTGGCGACAATTGTACCCGCTATCAGAGGTACTGTGACTACCGTCGCAGGTCGTGCAATAGAAGGTAGGCCACACAACCTTGCTAATATTAACAGCCACATTTATTCATATGTGGGGTTTTTTTTTAAAAGTTGTTTTTAAATTTATAAATTCATAAATATATTATAATTTAATATTAATATATATTAATGAGTTTTATAATATAAGGTTTAGTGTTATTTAGTAATTTTGTTAATAGGTTTTAAAATTAATATATAATCATTATAAATGAAGTTTAATGATAATTTCATATTTATTTAGTAAGTTTTAATTAATAAGATTTTAATGTTATTGGTTATTATTTAATAATATTTATTAACTAGTTATATTATTATTTATTAACTTAAATATTAATGTATTTAAATTTTAATTGGTTTTCTATAAATTATTAATTAATTAAATTAAATTAAGATTAGTTAATAATTGAAGTAATGTAATGAATTATTAATCAATGGAATTCAATTGAGATCGAACTAAAAGGGAGTAATTTAATGGAAGTGAATTCATTTTATAATGATGATAAATATTTTGATATTATTTTAGAAAATCAACCTAAAACCAAATAGGGGTAACATGGTAAATTATTTAAAAACAAGGATGGGTCAAATGCAAGGGTGAATTGTATGAATATTTACATGAGAACATACACTAAAAACAAAAATTGAAACCTTACAGTATACTGAAACCATGTGCTTTCAAATCAACCCAAACTATGAAAAATGTACTGTTTTATTTGATGTTGTGCTTTTGAGGTTTCAGGGTTTGTCCTAGCTTAACCAGTTTAGGATTTTACTAGAGGCTTAGGAGTTATATGTCTATGATGTCATGCTGATGTTTTGATCTCGATTTTTTTAACCTAACCATGGTAATGTGATGGTATGCTCTATGATATGGTTGTATTTATTGCTTGTTTTTGCTTTCTAGTCTTCTTGTGTGAAGCTAAGGTGTATGTTTATGGGATACTTGACTTAACCATTTTTGAGTCATCGATCAGTTATATTTGATTTACTTTCCAGTCGCTTTGAGAGGACTAAGGTGTTTTGAATGATTTATTCTTGATGATGTCATGTTTTGACATATTTGACTTGACCATTTTGGAGTGTTTAATCAGTATTATTTTGGGATGCTTTCCGGTTGCTTGTTGAGAACCAATGGATATTGTGATTTACTTTGGGATACTTTTCAGTTCCTTGTTGAGAACTGATGGATATTGTGATTTATTATTTGATGTCTTTCAATTTCTTATTGAGAACTATTGTGATCATTATGATTATCTTTTGATGCTTTCTAGTCGCTTGTACAGGACTGAGGTGATCTTATGTGACTATTGATTTGTGCTTTTATTGAGCTTGGGTGGGTTATCTATATGTAGTGTCGAGAAGTGGCTTGCAATGGGGGATAGGGCCCTAAGTGGCTGCTAGGGGAACTCATTATAATTTTTTTTAATAAGTGATAACATTACACTAAATACTAACTTAAATGAACCTAATAAGATTAATTATATGTTTTCGTCCATGCCTCAAGTGCTAGTACAAACTAGGATGGGAGTAGAGAGAATACTTGGTTATGACCTTCCATTCCATAGTATGCCTCATTAGTACGAGAGGATATTGGTGGCCGCATAGGGATCACTAGGGACCCTAGAGTCCTAAGTTAACTACCAAGGTAACTCCTACATGTTTCATGCGATGACACTTTCTCCCTTACATAGTAGGTTTCCTATGTGTCTTGTGTGCCTTTGGGTCTAGATGTCGATCTATGTGTTTGAACTTTTGAGTTAGTATACTTTTATGATTTCCTGGAGTATTTTTGTTATGTGATTTGATATTCTATTTGGGACTTGAGACTATCTCCTCAGCATGGTTGGGAGTGGGCCATTCAAGTTTCACACGGTCAGGTGATAGTACTTTTTACTCTTACCATTGAGATTTGTTCGCAGTGACCGTCGCTGGAGCTTCTTGGGATGCTTGTTTATCATGTATTAGATGGTGTTATTTACTAATGAATTTCCTCATATTGATGATTAGCATGTGATAGGTGATGTTATCTACTTGTAGGATCATCTTATGTTGTATTCTTGTATGTTAGATTTCTTTATGATTATGTTGTAGTATGTTTAGTAGTGATGTCCCTATTACTATAGTACCGATGATCTTATCAGTCACTTGGGATGTTACGCGTGGGCGATGGCTAGGACCCATGATGGTCTTATGATGCTATTAATGGTTGGGAGGAACTGTGCACTTAGTTAGATGTGTTTTATGATGGATAGTTATATTTCATGTTAGATGTTTATATCTTTTATGATGGATGGATGTATCATGTATAGTGGATGGTTTCATTTATTTCACTATACTTTGTATCATGGATTCGACGGGGATGATGTATCTTTATTTTTGCATATGTATATTCTTTTAGCCTTTCATACCTTGTGACATGTATAGTGGATGATTGAGTATTCTGAATTAATTTGCCAAGAGGCATTTAGAACAATATGTATTATGGACTTTGGACTTTCTATTATTCTTTCATGTGGATGTGGTAGTTGTTAGACTTAGTGTTAATTAGATTTATATGTAATTCAATGTCATGGGATCCTCAAGAAATGTAACCTATTGTGTATGCTTTTGGTTGATTGTATGTTATTGCTTATACTACTATGTGTATGATTTATCTTCAGGTTTTTTTTTTTTTTTTAAATGTTTGAAAAACTTAGTAAAACTTTAGGTCATTTCTTTTGGGTCCCTTGGCGAGGCATTACAAAAACTATTGATTTGAAGAACCTCCATGGAAGAAGAAGGCACAAACTAAGCATGTCTATATGGCAGATGATCCATCTCACCAAAATACATAGGTAGCTAGCCACTGCAATTGCCTAGTATATAGGATGAACCATTGAATACATAGCCACTACAATCGCCTAGTATATAGGATCAACCACTAAATACATAGCTCATACTATAGAACCATTGAACCATAGAAGCATTAGAAAAATAGAACAACCCCACCTTAATGCAGATGGGGTGAGATGATATGCAACTAAAAAGGTGGGCCAAAATCCTCTACAGATAGAACCAAGAATGACGAGAGAGTTGAAGAGGTACAAACACCTATAAAGACATGGTCACACTGACTATGCATGGGGAAAAAAGGAAGAAGGCACAAAAGTAGCAAACAACTATCTCCCTCATGGTTTTTTATAAAAAAGTGCAAGTACAACTATCTCAAAAGAACATTCATGAACTCAAAATGCAAGAGTCGCACTTTATCTCAATGTGTTTACATAAAGATGCTTACAAATGATAGCTACAATGATTACAAAAGGAAAAATGCTAATACAAAAGATAATACAACCCAAAACAAAAGATCTTATGCCATGAAAATGATCCTTGGACCTGGAACACCCAAGATATCCACCTTAGAGAAAAATGCCAAAAATGTGATAGAAAGAGCATGGGGCAAAATCTGAAGGAAATGATAGCATTTCTAAAAAGATGACAAAACTAGCTTTCCAAAAATATAACATTTTCAAAAAATGAACATGGAACACAAAAGATATACTTGCCAGAGTCAAAAATAGAAATTTAGATTTCAAGTTTAAAAATGAGCAACAAAACTACGTCAAAACCTAAAAATACCTACACTAATGTCTCTATCTCAAAACCAGCTTTTTAGCACTTCTTTCAAATTGGAAAAATACGTTTGTATGCTCAAGTTATTGCCAAAAAATTACAAGTAGGTCAAAAAGGACCCTAGAGAACCTGGCAAGGGTGTTGATGTAGGCTGACATTATGCTAACATCAGCATGCTACCATAAAAAAATTGATAATTTTTGGACCTTCGTAGCAAAAAAAGATGCTATGTGGCAAAAATGATGACATGGCAGGTGATGTGGTAGGGGCCATGTGGCAGATGCCAAGGTGACACCCTTTCCACATGTCACCCCCAAAATGTGCCAAATGTCACAAAAAGAGGCTTCCACATATGTGTTAGGTACAGGAAGTTGTGGGGCCATGGAGTGGTGGCAGTGGTAGGCGACAGTGGCCATAGTGGTTGCAAATGCCGACGGCACCACGACTGTGATGGGTGGTGGGTGGTCTGTCAGTGGTGGTCAGGCTGCGGTGGTTAGAGGCAGGTGTGACTAGATGTGGCAAGGCCTTGATGGCATGGCAATGGCCCTGCAGTGGTGTAGTAGTGGCCCTGCATTTTTTTTAAAATCACAATAAATGCAAGAAAATTGCATCTGTTTCCTGGCTAAAAAAATTTGCCTCCTAGAGCTCCTGTCACAAAAATTGAAAATTTTTATATGAATCCTGATTCTAACGGGCCTTCTAAACTCAGTGGCAACATCCATTTAGGCCCAAAGTGCTCCAAAAAAATGCTCTTCCTCTAGATTGAAGAAAAATGCACAAATAAACTAGGGTTTGTGTCTTCGAATTGTGGCTTCAAAAAACCTTCAACCAAGAAGCAGCAAGGAGGCTCTGATATGATGTAGGAGTTGATGAAATCCAACTCCACATTGCACTGAGATCACCTACATGCAGATAGCTTGTTGAAGGGAATCCAAGGAAGGAAGAGGTGGAGCTTGGAAAAACACTAAACGAACTTGAGAGAGAAGATATTACAAACAAGAAAAATGTATTTAAAGTGAGTTGAGTTATGAAAATACAATGAGAGAGCCCAAATATAAAGGCCTCATGGAAGCTTGTAGAACAAGCTAGAAGATGCTAGAAGATAAGGTTAACAACTAAGCATACTTCCACAAAAAGGTGGAATACACTAGAAGGGAACAAACTCCTGTGTTGTCAACAACTTATCAAATACAACTATTAACTAAATGCATTAACCTAAGTAAACTTAAGTAAAAGAATAAATAATTATTTACTCTAACAGGAATATAATCAACTAAGTAATCATCGTTGATATATCTCTAGTCCAAGTTATGAAATAATATCCTTGAAACCAACACATCTATGAAATAGGCATAAAAGAGTTTTGTAAGTATAATAAAAAAACAAAATATGGGTGGGCATTACATCCTACATTTAATGTATTTATTTGAACAACACATTAGCTTATCAAGTACTAACTTATCAAGTTCCCATTGTAATTCCATTTTTGTTACACATCTCGACTCTAACTTTCACTAGGTCATATCATGATCTCTTCTGTTCAAATCCTCTTCATCAATCAAATAATATGGCACTTCACACTATTAGCATGAATGTATCTCCAGTAGGTTCAACACTTGGTTTTACCAATAGGTTTGACATCAATGACAATATAATAATTGTTCCAATTAAGATATCAACAATTGTAGATCCAACAATCTCCCTCTTTGGTATTGATGACAACACCCTTAAGTTACCATGCAATCCAAAAGTAACACAACACCTTAAGGGTTCAACTCCCTCTGTGTGTAATAGGTAGATATTTAGTAATATCCTTAGTTACATTCTGATTCTCATGTAGTTAGCTTCAATGATAAAAACATCCTTCATCATCTCCCTCTTTTTATATGATTTCCCTCTTTGTTTATGTCTTAATTAACATCAATGTTCATCCCCTTGTCTATCTTCAACTCTCTCTCTATGGTAACTTCCTACAATAGTATTATCTCCCTCTTTGACAACAATGCCAGAGAAATCTCAATCACCATAGCAACATCATGTACACTATCACACATCTTCTTACACATGTCAACTCAACCTTTCACTAGGTCATCTCATGATCTCTACTTTTCAAATCCTCTTCATCAATAAAATTATATGGCACTCTACACTATTAGTGAATGCCTCTCCAGTAGGTTTGACACTTGGGTGTACAAATAGGTTTGACATCAATGACAATTTAACAATTGTTCTAATTAAACTCTCAATAGTTGTAGATCCAACAAGTATAACATGGATAAGATTTCCCACCTGTGTTCTGTTGTATTTTTTTGAATTCCTCCAATGTCCTCTATCTCTAAATCACTTGAAGGTAAATCATTTTTTGCATTTAATTATCTTTGGACATGCCAAGGATTATAGTTAAGTGACTCCCAATTTGCTATCATGGTATAATCATCATGACCAATGTCCCTATCAACATTTCAAAAAGGATTATATAGTAACAACATAGACAAACAAAATTCCACCCACTTATTAGAATCACATAGAGGAATAGAAGAATACCTAAGAAAAACTCTAACAATAGTTGTTGTCTTCCTTGAACCCCATTTATTATCTTCTTTTTTTAGAATTATATATTGAGAGTCTTGACACATCAATCAAAATAATACCTTCCAAACAAAGTGGTCTTGTTTTGTAACCATCAAAAAAGGATTTTGTGAGCTCATTCTCATTTTCCTCATCATTTATTACTATAGGTTTAAAAAATTCATGTGAGACATTTAGATTAACAAACTTTTTTCTACACTCAACCAATGGAAATTCTAATAGTATATGCCATGTTTGTTGAGCTCCAATATCTCTTTCTACAACTATCTCTATTAAAATATTTAGGTATACCTGTGCTGCTAAATCATCTAGATTTTCAACATTTGAAAGATACATCAACATTTTTTGATATGTTTTAGAGCTTCTCTCATCCTTTTCTACATACTTTGCAATGTATTTGATTATTGCATGTCTTGAAAGCATAGGTTTCTAATCAATATTTGCCCTCCATAATTGCAATATGTAGCGATTGTGTGTATTAAGTTTGTCATCATTTCTTGTAGGTTCAAATATTTTATCACCCAATATAGTATCCTCGTATAGCTTCGACCCCCCAAATTCAATCGCTAAGGTGCATTATACCTAAAACATTAGTAAATACATATTTTGTTAACTCAACTTGTCCAAAAAGGTGATATAGAAAATTGAGATATGATTTTTTTTAATTTTAGCTTATTTGCAAACCATTCTTCCTCTTTTTTAATGAAGGCATTCACGTCCCTCATCAAAAATCATGTGTCTTTCAACACAATTGAGTATATGTTCATAGTCTTGGTTAATATCCATCTCAGCTAGTTGTGTTATATTCTTGAGGCGGGGATGTAGACCAAAATTCTTGAATGCCTAAAAATGACAATTCATATATTATTGTATTGAGTAAAGGTTAACAACACATTTTAATATTTTACTCATTTATAATATGAAACTTACATGTATATTTATTTCATGACGATCAAGTCTAGGATTTCATGTATGAATAATGGAGTCAAAATATCTCTCTACAATTTTTCATTCATCCTTATTTGACCAATTAATCATATCCATATTTTTTCCCCTTTTAGGCATAAGAATCCATGACCATGAGGTGGACCACGATGTTTCCACTCATATCTACACCAAAAGTCCTTCACTTTCATACCTTATTAAAGTATTTCTTTCCTAAACATATTATTCCTTAAGTGCTTGTAATATATAACTATATGTACATAGTAGACGATATTCTTTCTTCTCCATTTTTGAGCCTCTTGTGGATCAATAGGTGGTGTACCATGAATTAGTGCATGTAAATCAAAGCCCTACATATTTTTTGTACTTAGTGTGAAGAAAATTGTAGGTGTACCAAGTTGGTGAATCAAGTCAGCTAATTTTTCTTCACATTAGCCCAATATGATCTTTTTCCTCTTAGACTTGTGCCAAACGCCATTAGCCAATCCAAAAGATTAATACGTGGCATATTTTCCATATGTTGACATAGTTTATTCATGCTAATTGGCATGTCTTGAAAACTCCTTTAAGAAAAAATTACTGTTGAACTTTGTGCATGATGTCGCATTATCATGTTCATCACAAAATACCTAAACCATGGAATTTTTTCCAAAGTGACGATCCCTATACTTCATCAAATAAGATTCAAAAATTCATGCAAGTGTACTCATTTTATTTTAGGTTCTAGTGAATCACAACTTCCATTTGGAAATAATGTTAGGACATCCATATCCAACAAGCCCAATGTGACATACTCTTCGATAGATGGTGCACCTATAGATGTTCACTCAATTAAAGTAGATGGATCTATATCAAGATTATTAACCTAAGCATGGATTAACTCTATTTCCCTTTGAGCATTAGGCAATCTTGAAGCCATAAAGGTTGTGTGGTCAATTATGTTATCTTCATCTATCTCCACAAGTGGACCCATGAATATGAATTCATTTTCATTAGAATCAAACTCCATGTGCACCATCTTTAATCCATCAAAAACATTCTCATCCATATTTCTTGGTAATTCATTAAGAGTACTTTCATCTATTATAGCATCTACATGAAATATATCATGTTCAACTTTGTATTTCAATGCTCTGTAGACATTATCCCTATTTACAGTAAAGTTATAATGTGCACCACATTGATCCCTTATGCAAATAATAATGATTAGTAAATAATTTATTGTATGTGGCAATATTTTTAATACTTTTTCTACATGTTAAAGAAAACTAATAGTGTGCCCTTTGTACTTATATTGTCTGCTAGTTGCATGTGTAACTTGTAGTATAGGGCTAACATGTACGATCAAAATCTCTTCAACCTGTGTCAAACAAGAAATCTCTTATGGTTGAGAGCCAAGATTATATTATTTAAAGATGAAAACCTATGAATTTTTTTTTCTTGACAACATATATTGATATGGGATCCTTATTGGTGCAATATACTTTCATTCTCATATATGACTCTTCACAAACATAATACATATTTGGTATTTTTGAACTATCTATCTAATGTCTAAATTGCATTTGGAATCTTCTAAATTTAGATTGAAGCATACCATTTGGGTTAGACATGTTTCGTATACCACCTTCAATTTCTTTATTCCTATGGATTTCACTTTCATGTTGTGGTGTTTCTAGTACGCATTTTATATATAGTGAGCCTTCATTCTCAATATTTATTTGATTGTTTGTATTTTTAGGGTACTTGTATATGTCAATTAGTTGGGCTTTAGGATGTTGTACTTAACACTTCTCTATGATTTGAAGAAGGAGCCTCTTAGAAGTACGTCAATGATTGTTTCCCTCTACATTTTCCTGATCTCAATTTTCATTTTCTAATTGTTCAACTATTACTTCTAACCTTCTTCTGGCATATATTTTCCTATCTCTTTGATTTTTTGTTACTCAAGTTTTTGTTCAATTTCAAATTTTTTATTTTTTTTTTCCTATTATTTTTGTTGATGCCTATGGTATTATCTATGATACTCTCTTTGATACTACCTTTGGTATTCTCTTCTTGCCTCCTCAAATTCAAAATTCAACCTACGTCTCACCATAGCTAGTAGAAAAATAACATTAATTAATAACATATATTTATATATACATGGGAAATATTATAGCAATCATCACTATTACATATGTATTTAAAGTTATAGATAAAGTATGCATGATTGGAGAGAAGTAATGTTAAATTGAGTAGCATATATCTATATACATGAGAAATATAGTACCAATCAAGATTATTATTACGAGGTAGAATAACAAATTGGATAAAATTATTCTATAGGTCAATTAATAAGTTTATATGTATCTAAATGTGTGTATAAAGCATCCATGGCTGGATACAAACACTTTAAACATTTCAGTATGTTGAAAAATATATTAATATAGAAGAAACAAAGAAGATGAACAATTGAGAAAATGAAAATACATTTCAAGATTTATGAATTTGTAATAATTTTTTATAAAAATACAAACATGAAGATAAATAATCACTAATTATTATTACATCATGGAGATGTATTATCTTATTCATAGAAATGATCTAAAAGACATTTTATTACAAAAAACATGATCTTTCATTTTCCAATACAAAATAATAATCTGCTTTAGGAGATAATCACTCTCATTTTCTAATACAAAAGACTAAAACCAAAAAATGTGTGGATCTCCACATAAAAGAAACAATGACATATTCAATACCATTGTTTTATTATCCATCTTCCATTAACCCAATCTTGAGCTCGACGTAACTAGGCACAAGAACATGCTTGAAGATTTTGAGTATGAGGAAATTAGATTTCAAAAAACTATTGTTGACTTAGAGGAGATTCAAATTTATCAATGAAAAAACTCATCTACCAACAGTCTTTCTCAAACATGTATACAACCAAATCTAATGGAATGTATCGAGGTAGACTAAATGGAGATGTAGGTCTAATATGTAGAAAAAAAATAACTCCTCTAAAAGAGGTTATCAAGTCCATTCATTCATTATAAAATTATCATATTGAATGAAGAACTCAATCCTCTATGCATTGATGACATATCCTATTATGGTTCTAGGGAACCATTCTTTGTGGAAACCCTCTTCATCACAACACTCTTCAACTTTAATCCCATAATGAAAATTCATGTTTCATACTTTAGCATTAAGACAATGCAAAAAACTATTTCAAATTTTTATTATATATATGTAAATCAATCCTTAATAGAAATTTTTTTTCTTAAATATTGATTATTATAATCCTCTCAAAATAAAATCTTATATTAAATCAAATTTGAATAATGTTTGGGAGATCTCTACAAAGATGCAAAAATAAGAAAGCAACAGAGAAGGTCAATGGTCACTCCTTAGGGTGATGTTGATTCCTCTCCATTTTGGGTAGATAAATTTGCAAATGTGTAGGTAGTGATCACCACCTGTAACTCTTTCTCTTCTTTGGAAATAGATCATCCCACTTCAACAAAAGGGGCTAGGGTTCTAACTACTACCGTGACTAAATGACATGGTAACTAACCTCTAAATCATTATCCCTCTAAACAATGCAATTTTTTTAATTTCTAGGCTCTTGAATAGAGAAACCCCCTAGATCTAAGGCAAGGATTAACAAGTAACAAGAAACTATGGGTGATTTCTACCCAAATCCCTTCAGTAGAAATTGGGGCTAGTTCCATTCTGCTTGGCTATGAGGAAAAAAATATTTCTCCCAAAAATTATTACCATAACTAGGAGTTCAAAATCCCTAGGGTCCCAAATTAGAATAAACACCCGACAGATCCACATCAAAATTTCCCTCAATAGTTAGACACATCTTTTCCCTTAACAAATTTCCAAACCATGATTATTAGCAATCTCCGTTTGGATGGGATGTGGGATCTCTGCAATTCTCAAGGCATCTTTGTAAAATAGAGTGGAAATATCTCTCTTCTGACTCATTTTTTCATTTGAGTGATATGAGTTCTAGAAGACTAGGTAAGTATTACCAACCTTCTCATTAATACTCTCCTTATTAAATGCAAAACTGTTGATCTAAAATTTTATCTTCTATATATAAATCCATTCTTTTTAGAAGGTCAATATGTTCAATTATTTGAATGGAAACCAAATTTTAGTCCTCAAGTCCAAAATTCTCAAATTATTCCAAAATGGGTTTCCTTTATAAACTTCCATGTCAAACTTATTGATGAAAGCATTCTCTGGTAGATAGGAGACTCCCTTGGGAGATTCAAAGGATTGATGGAAAATTATAAAAAATCTACAAAGGTCAAAATATTATTTGATCTTAATGTTGGGAAACAACTTTGAAACCCACTGGCACAAATAAAAATAATAAATTGTTTCTACATTCAAATTGGCACTGGTAGGAAAGAATGGAGAAGAAAACCTCTAGTCTTGCTTGGGATTTTTGTCCTATAAAATTACATTTTAAAAGGGGCATACCCTAGTTTATTTACCACAATTAATTCATATACATGTCTTTTGATTAACATTTCAAATATTTCAAATGTGTTCATTCATATATTCCTTTGTTCATTGGTCCTCTTTTCTTGAAGTTACCACTAAGATGTTTCTTTCTATGTTCCTTTTACTTTCTATTATAATGCTAAAACTCATATGAAACATTTGTAACATTAGGAAAAACAAGATTTTCATTATTTTATCCCATCATTTTCTAATCTTGTATGATTCGGTTCTACTATTACTATAATTAAAGTTTTTGATTCCTACTCACTGAATATGTAATCTCCTTACACATAGTTTCTTGAAAATAAGGCACAATTGATGATAAACTCATTGATTTTTTAAATTTTAGTTTTAAGATTTATTTTAATCCAAATGATGAATTAACCTATCCAAATTTGATTGCATTAATAAGAGTACTGATAGTTAGTTTTGAAAATATAGATGATGATGATATGTGAAAGATTGAGATGAAAACTCTTAAGCCTATGTTCTAAGTGATTAAAGGAAGAACATATTGAAGTTGATTAATAGTTGCCAAGGTCAGCTCCTATAGGGTACAAATGACTATATAAAGGAAAGAAATAAAGATTTAGACAAAACTTTATAGAGGGGTTCTCACCCAAATCTCCAAGAATTCAAAACTTCAAATGAGTAAGAGGAAATTACAAACCTAATGAAAATAGAAGGCCAATTAAAAAGATCTAAAGTTCCATTAGGTCCATTCTTTTGAACTTTTCTCTTCTTTTTAACCTTATGTTACTATTAGATTATAACCAAATGTCACTATAGAGTGTCTATCTATTCCTAGTCCAAGAAGGTCTTTTCCTCAATTACTCACCAATAGATGTAGATTCAACATACAAAGCTTAAAAGGAAGAAGAGAAGATATCAAAAACTGCTTAATGTTTGATTAAGATTCCATATCATGAATATTTTTTCATTGATAATACTTAGTTTCATCTTAATGAAGGGGAATCAAAGAGATGAACTATCTAAAAATAATTCATACTATTTGCTCTCAACAAGACACAAGACAAGAAACACAATATTCAATATTCTATTATGTAGCAACAAATATTTACAAAATTGAATTAAAAAATAGAAAGAAGCTTAAAGGAGCTTCAAATTGCTGCTAGAATGTCTACAAGAATGCTCCTATATCCCAAAAAAGTAACCCCTAATAGAAAGAGGTAGGGAAAAATGGGACAAGAGTCTTTGGTCTGCTGAAAATCCAAAGATCTTTAGAATTCAACATATCTTTATACAGAAACTAGAGATTCTTAGAAATATCAAAAAGGAATCTAACGAAACCTTATCTAAGTCAATTGAAAACTTCTATAACCTTAAAATAAGTAATTGGTCCTAGAAAATTCATATGAAAACTACCTGAAGACCTGAGATTACATGATTGCCTATTATACCGCTATCTATACCAAACCTGTTACCCATAAATTAAAGATAAATTTGTAATCCTCCTCCTTCTTCATACATACCATTATGATTTATGATGCTTCCTTTATATTTATCGTCAAACACCCTAGAGGAAATACATATGTTGTCTTTTCTTTATTAGACTTGTATAGATTTGGGAGAATGAATTCTACATCATTAAGATTGTCAAAATCAACCCTCGGTTCAATGTATACAAAGTACATGTTCAGGTAATTTTGAAGCCATTCTATGTTTTGTTCCTCCATGATCCCTCACTTGTGAAGTAGGAAGTTGATATTGGCTTCCATCTTTGGCCACTCTTGGTAAAACATAACGTTGTCCCTAATTGATAGGATTGGATGCTTATGAACATTAGCTTTCCCTAAACTACCTGGAGTGTGACTCATGTAAACCTCTGGGAGGGGAATTATCAATTGATTTTTAATACTAAGTACTACATTCTCCAATCCCTCTAGCCATGTAGGGTCAAAGATGTTATGATAAAGGCTAATAATCTCTGCATAACCAATATTTTTTGTAGACAGAAAAGCAATGAAAGACCTTATAACTAAGCTATTGGTGCATCAGGTGAAGTCATAATTGAAATTTTATCTCCTATGACCTTGCTAATAACTACCCTTGGAAAATCGCCCATTGGATTCAGGATTCTATTCCACCTTTTAGGTTTTACATTGACCCTAAATGCCATGGTTCAAGTTTCTAGGGCATGAAAGACAACTATAGTCATTTCTATTTCTAACTCAGAGAAATATTACAACTAATAGGGGATAGAAGAAATTGATAGTATGCAATTGAAAAAGGACACCTCTTTTATAAAGGAATCCAAAGTCAAAGGATTTGGATAATTCTAGGAATTTTGATGAGTATACTATATGATTACTTGTAATATGTTGTGACCATGATTGTTATTTTTCCATACTCATTACCAATGTTTATTAATAGCTTTAAGTCTAAAGGTTGATGTATATAAAACATTTTGAATATGTGTTCGGAATGCTTAGGATAACTAATTTTTAATACTAAGTCATGTATTTACTTCTCTTGATGCTAAATGTAAATTGTACCAAGAATGTACTCTTCGCATCCATCTAAAAAATGGGCCATCCGTAAGAAGCTGCAAGGGATAAGACAAGGTGAATAGAGTTCATCTTGGTGATAGGGGAAAATGTATTAGTGTAATCAATACACTCAACCTATGAAAAAGCCTTCACAATAAGACATGCCTTTTACTTATCACTAGAACCATCAGTAGCAAACTTAGTATGATATAACCATTTGCATCAGACTAACTTTTTTCCCTTAGGAAGAGAACAAAGATCTCAAGTATGATTCTTCATCAAAGAAGAATACTCCTCCTCCATGGTACTATTCCACTCAATATGTCATGTTGTTGCTGCAAATGTTCAAGGATCACTAAAAATAGCATGACTTAGAAGACTAGAACCCACAATATGAGAAAGAGTGTGACTGGAAGTGAAAGAGTCACCAGCTAGAGATTCGGTAGCCTCAACTGTAACACAAGCCCATTTAGGCATTTGTGGAGGCTTTTGTGGTGGAAGTAAATGGGGATCACCAAGATCATCATCCTCATCATTTGGAAAAGAGACTAGAAAGGATGAGGGAGTAGTGGTAAGTGAAGTAGACTCTGGAGGCAGGGTATCTACTACAGGAAGGCACTCATCTAACTAGACATTCCATCAAAATAGGACCTATTTGGAATTAGGATCAAACAACCTGTATGTCTTAACATCCTCACAGTAGCCAACAAAAATGAGGTTTCATCTCTTTTGCTCTGTTTCTCTCCTCTGAGCATTGGGTACAAATGCCCATGCCTCACTACCAAAAACTCAAAATGAAGATACATCAGGCTTGACATTAGAATAAGCCTCCTTAGGAGTCATATGTCGAACTACCTTGTGAGGTATATAATTTTGAATATAGTTGGTACAATTGACTACCTTTGCCCAAAAAGATGAATCTATGGACCTAGACTATATCATACAATTAGCCATATCCCAAAGTGATCTATTCTTTCTCTCTGCTATACAATTATGCTAAGGGGTGTAGGGCACTAAAGACAGATGCTAAAGACCATGTTTAGAGCAAAAATCTCTGAAATCTTGGTTCACATACTCCCCCCCATTATTAGTGCTTATTTTCCAAATAGAAAGACCAGATTGCTTCTCCACAAATATCTTGAAGACTCAAAATGAATCAAAGACATTAGACTTGTACTTCACAAAGTACACCCATGTGTTCTTGGATAAATCATCAATGAAAGTAAGCACATATTTGGTATTAGAAAAAGGAGTGGGAAATGACATGAGGTCACTATGAATCAACTCCAATGGTGCCAAAGCATGAGGAGCTCATCCATGTGGAAAAGGATCTCTATGTTATTTTCCAAGAGCACAACCCTAAAAAACACCATATGTGCAAGAAATCTAGGGAAGCCCAAGAACAAGTTCTTGTGTTCTCATTCGCTAAAGATAACTCTAATTGACATGGCCTAAATGCTCATGCCAAAGTCTACTTACTAAATCTACATGTGCTAAAAGACATGAACTTGTGCCATTAGAAGACTCAAATCCATCAAATCTATATAGGTGAGATGTAGACTCAACACTCCTAGTAGCTGCTATCAACTTACAATCATGTAAGTCCTGAATAACCATATCATGTGGTGAGAAATCAACTATCTTACTAGAGCCAAAGTGGAAAATTTAATAAATAGACAATAGGTTCATTGAGATGTCAGGGACAAAAAGAACATCATGAAGAGAGCCCCCAACTAATGCAACAAAACTAGAACCCAAGACTAAAAGATTTAATGAGTTCCCAATAACAATCTATGAAGTAGCACAAGGAGCAAGTGAGGTGACCAACTACTAAGTATGAGTCATATGGTGAGAGGCACCAGAATCAAGAATCTAGGTGGGCCCAGAAGTCATTTCTCATGAAGTAAAAGCATGACCTTTCCCTGCAAGGGGGATGAAGACTTAGGAGTAAAAATGTGATGCTCTTGCATGGCTTCCTCTTAAGCCTCCAAATGTTTCCAACACCTAAAAAAAAGATGTCCATCCTTTCCACAAAAACTATAGGTCTCAACTAATTTATTCTTAGTCTTGGAGGTAGACTCAATAGACTTTGAAGATTGTCTTTCTTTAGTTTAGCTTTTAGTTTTGGTTTCCCCTATGAAGACTGAGCAACCAATGCTTGACTGGAAGAGCTAGAAGTATCCATCTATTGGATCTTTGCTTGTTCCTATGTCAAATGATAACAGAATGTCTCAAAAGAAGGCATCACATGTCTGTTGCCCAAATCATCCATTATGGAGTAGAAAGTGGAAGGAAAGATTTGATACTATCCTCTCAACTTTGAGAGTATCAATAAAATACAGTCATCATCTGTCTTGGTTTTCCCACATCCCTACAAAATTGAATGCAGAGATTTGAACCTCATCAAGAAGTCCTCCATGGTGGGAAAGCTGGTAGGAGTCAAAGTAGCCAACTTTGCATCAAGTTGTAGTGCCTAAAACTCATTCACTATGCCAAACAAGTTGGAAAAATTGGTCCAAATAACTTGAGGAGTGGTCAAACCATCCATGTGAAATAGGAGATTATCAGAGATGTTCAATGCAATCAATCCCATGGCTTCATCCATTTTGTTTCTATGTTGAAGAACCTTAAAGGGGCACTACAGGACATGTTTATTTTCATCTAGACATGACCATAAGCCATGTGACATAAGAAGCCTAGTCATATTTGCTTTCCAAGTATGGTAGTTGTGTGGTGTTAGCCAAGCCATAGATCGTTCCAACATTGAGAGAAGAAGACAAAAGTAGAAGGGTCATTTCTAAATTAAATTACATAAAGAAAGATGCACCCCCTACAATGTATAAATCTATCCCTTGCATACCAAAGAAACAACTAAGGAAAGAAAAAAAAAACTAGAAGAAAACCTAGATGGTAGATGCAGAGATGTAGGAAACTGAAGCCTCTATTTCAATGCCAAAAATAGGAGCTCAAATGGTTGAATCATGCAATAGAACTAGCATCATCATCTTCGGCTTGGAAACAACTTTTTCATGATTTTTTTTTTCAAAAAATGGGCACCATATGCAAAAGATATGGTTGAAAAACCAACTGCTCCTCCAAACAATGAGCTCTCTATAAAATAACAGAGATGGGAAAAAACTTGACGGTCGTATGACTGTTAAGTGATTATCGGTGGGAAAAAAAAAATTGGTCACTAGAAAAACTTGCCAGTCATTAGAGATAAATTTGGTTGCCAAAAAAATTTGGAAAAATCATTAGAAGATGATATCAGCCATCAGTTTACTAATGTCACTTGTCATAGGCGGTGACTAGCCGATAGAGGTAATGGTCAGGTGGCTCTACAACGGTGGCAACAACGACGACGACGAGGTGGTGGCATGTCGGTAGGGGTGGAGCACAGACTGGACCATGGTGGCATGTCAACGGGGGTGGAGCATGGGCCAGACATGGGTAGAGTGTGGGCCAAGATTGGGTGGCAGGATGGTGGCACGTTGGCTGGGCCCAAAAAATGCTTAAAAACACATTTTTTAAATTTTTGAGCTGTACAGCCTAAGAGAGGGAAAATTTTTTCCCAGAGGCTACTATGGCCAAAAATGACAATTTTTATATGGATTTTGACTATACCAAGCCTTTTGAGCACAATGGTAGCATCCATTTCTTGCTCAAAGTGCACTAGAAAAAGGTGCCTTCTCTAGATTGAAGAGAAATAACCACAAAAAGCTATGTTTTTCATCTTCAAATCATGGCTTCAAGATCTCAAAACCAGGCAGTAGTAGGGAAGCTCTAATACCATGTAGAAGTTGAGAAAACTAACTTCTCAGCTCACCAAGAACACTTGCATGCGAAATAACCTGTTGTTGGAAAGAAACTAGAGAGGAAAAAACAAATCTTGGAAATCTCAGCAAAGTGAGAGAAAATTGTATTCCAAGATGTTATAAATAAAAATTACAAGATTTCAACCTTAAAGGTGAACAAAACCCTAAAAAGGTAAAAAACTAGGTTGCACATTATAATTAATATAAAATATTAATTATATGCACCTAAGAGATAGCTTATGTAAACTAGAGTAATAAACAACTTAATTAAATAAAATCAAAGTTATCTAATTAATAAGTGTAAACAAATAATTACTCTAATAGTTCCTTCCTCTTTTACTATTTTTCTTAAATAATTGTTCATGACTTCTGTTATATTGGCTTCTATTTTGTTAAGTAATGATGGTATGTTGAGTTTTGAATTACAAAATATCCTCTTATTCCTTTCTTTCTAGATTTCCCACATAAGTATGGATGGGCTTATGTTCCATAGTTTTTCATAAATTGTAAGATAGAATCCATTTGGCCATCCTATTAATAGACTCTTAAGGTTCGTCGGTAGGGGTGAGGTCCATTTTAGCTTTTTTGGAGTCATTCCCAACATTCTTTTGCATATAGACATTGGAATTATAGGTGTTATATTGTCTCATTTTCTTGTTTACATGAATAACATCTCGAGGGTCCCTTGATTCCTATCTTCCTTAGTCTATCTGTTGTTAGAATTCTTTTTTGAATTGTTGTCCAGAGGAAAATTCTTGCCATTGGAAGGCATGTTGAGCCCCAACATAATTTGAGAGGCATATTAATAGCTTCCCATCTTTGAGATCATACTATTAGGTTGTATCCTCTTTTCACATTATACCTTCCTTCTTTGGAAGCTCCCCATATGAGTTTGTCTCTTCTTTCTTTATGATTGACCTTTCATTGTTTAAGAATTTCCTCAAGAGTCTTCTTTTCCTTAGGTTATAGGTCTATATTTTCCAAGGATTTCCATTCCCATATATCTTTCCAATTTTCCTTCCAAACTTGTTTATAATTGCTTACCTTAGTATCCCATTTATTTACTAAAGTGCTTTTTATATTGGCAAGAATGCTTAAGCTATCTAGGGGGGAAGTCCATCCCATGAATCTTCCCATAATAATGCTTCTTCTCCTTTATCTATATCCCAAGTTACATATTTTCTAATAAGGGATTTGACATTTTACTATATAGTTCCAACTTTCTCATTCTTTTGGTAAATTTTTCATTCTTAAAAGGGATGTGGGATCTTCTTTGTTTAAGTATTTTACTATAGGCCTAAAATCTCCAAGTACTTCTATAGAAATGTTTTTAGGGATAAGAATTAAAAAGGTATGATTAATCTCTATTAACATTGATCCACCATTTCTAGATGCTTCTATTAATTCCCATACATCTATCCCTATTATGGCCCTACATTTTAAATAAAAGAAGGCATGAAAGCCATCTGGCCCTGATGATTTATTAGGATTTAGGCTAAACAATGTTGACTTGACCACTTCTAAGGATAGAGGTTTTCTAAGTAATTTATTATCTTCTATTGTGATCATCTTCAAGATTTCTTCTAGCATCTTTTCTTGTGCTTTCCTAGTAGAATAATCAAAGTTGTTTAGGAGGTTTTTAAAATAGTCCACAAATACTTCTACAATATTTGTTGGGTTTTCAATGATGTTTCCTTCTTTATCCTTGATCTTCGTGGATTTGTTTATTGCTCTATTAAATATAGTGTTTTTGTGGAAGAATTTTGTGTTATGATCCCCTTCTTCTAACCATGTCTCTCTTGAACAAAGAAGAGTTGATAATAGAATATCTAAAATAAAGAATAAAGATAACAACATGGCGGATCAACCAATTGATATTGCTAATGAGACAGTCTCCTTCTTCAAATATATGTTAAGTAATTTTGAGGATTCCCCCTTGAATTCTGAAAATGTTCTTCTTAGTGATATTCCTAAAATAATCTTGAAAGAACAAAATACATTATTACTTCAAAAAATATAAAAGCAAGAGGTAACAACACCTCTTTTTCAAATGGCCTTTGACAATTCTCTAGGGTCGGATGGCTTCCCTACATGTTTCTTTAAAAAAAGTTGACACTTCATGTATGACAAAGTAAAAGACACCCTAGAAAGTGTCATAAATTCAAGTGGACTCCTCAAAGAGGTTAATCACACCTTCCTTGCTTTAATTCCAAAATTGTATTATGTAGCTAGCTTCAAGGATTTTTGGTCTATTTTTCTATGCAAGACCCTATACAAGTTACTATCTAAAACTCTAGCCAAGCACTTGACTAATCTCATCCCAATGCTTATAAGTGAGGAAAAAACAAGCTTTGTCCTAGGTAGATCTATCTATGATGGAATTATTATTAAAAAAGAAGCAATCCATTCTTTTGGCTTTAAAAAAGCTCCTAACATGATGATCAAATTAGGCATCAAAAAATCTTACAAAAAAATCAATTTGAGATTTCTTTGCAAGTTTCTTTATGCCTTTGGCTTCTCTAAATGTTGGGTAAATCTTCTCTATGAATGTATGTCGACTCCCAAAATTTTAGTCTTGGTCAATGGTTCCCCTAAGAGTTTTTTCTCCTCATCTCAACAATTAAGACAAGGGGATCCCATATCCCCTTCTCTCTTCTTTATTATGTTTGAGGCTTTGGGATGATATTTAAGAAAATTCAAACACAACCATTCCCTTAAAGGAATTAATTAAGATCTCACAAGAAGAAGAGGTAACCACCCACCAACAATTTCTAGATAATACCATGTTATATGGGGAAGTGAGTTGTAAAGTAGAAGATTATTTATACAATGTCCTTAGATCTTATAAGAATGCTTCAGGCCAAGATATTAACCTATCCAAATATGGGATCTTCTTTTTCAATACTTTTGCTAGTCAGGAGCAAAATATTAGTAAGATCCTGAATATTAAGAAAGGTTCCTTGCCTTGCAAGCATCTAGATGTTTTTCTATAATTGGGTCAGAAAAAGTCATCTAGTTGGGAAGCCCTCCTTAGTAAGGTTAGATCTAGGATTCAATCATGGAATGGGAAGTTTTTATCTATTTTTGGTGGAATTAATATGCTTAAG
Source organism: Cupressus sempervirens (assembly GCA_028749045.1). Classification (NCBI taxonomy): domain Eukaryota; kingdom Viridiplantae; phylum Streptophyta; class Pinopsida; order Cupressales; family Cupressaceae; genus Cupressus; species Cupressus sempervirens. The sequence goes on along the minus strand of CM053792.1, from coordinate 166,351,058 downwards.
CCTATTATGTCTAGTATACCAATTTATTAGTTATGAGTACTAGAGTTAGCAGGAAAGACCAGAGATGTACTTAATAAACTTTTAAAAATTACTTATGGCAAGGGTTGGAAGATAAAAATAAAATTTCTCTCCTTGCATGGGAAAAATTCTATCAGCCTAAGAAACAAGGGGGCTTTGGCATTAAGAATATGAAGGACTGAGATATGGCTTTTGGAGCTAAGATGATTTGGAATATGATTCAATATCCACACCTCAAATGGGCCAAAACACTATTCAAAAAATATCTACTTCTCAATGATACCTTAAGAAATCTTAGAAATAACAACTCCCTAAGGGGGTCTAACCTATGGAACTTCATGATTAACTATAGGCCAATCATCCTTAATTAAGTTACATAGAAAATTGGAAAAGGAAACAGAATAAGATTTTGGACAAACTCCTGGGGCAGTTATCCTATTATCAACAAGATCACTTCCATTCACTCTACTAGAAGTATTCCAGAAGAAAAACTTGGGCATTTCTTAATCAATTGTGTAGAGAAGTATATGGAAACCTCACTTGGATGGAAGTGGAAATCATTATCTCCCTTGCATATCCCTAGAGGAAGAATCAATTCTATTGAATATTTTAAATAAATGAAATATTACCTTTACAGGATCATAACATATGATAATTTGGGATAGCTCCAAAAGTTGAGAGTATAATACCAAGGATGGATATAACTATATAAGCAATCTAAAACATCACCCTAAGGTTGAATTTCCATAGTCATTATGCTAGAACTCTCTATGTTTACCAAAAGCTGAAGCCTTCTCATGGCAAGTCCTTCAAAAGAAAATCTTAATAGAAGACAAAATTAAAAGAATTGTTTTTGAGGGACCCTAAGATGCCCTCTATTTCATGTAGAAGAGGAAGATATTGATCACATCCTTCTCAATTTCCCCTATTCTTCTAAATTGTGGTATTAGCTCTACAATAAATTAAAACTTAAGATGGCCCTCCCTAACACAACTCTATCTCTCATGCTCTCTTGGACAAAATTGTATTCCAACAACATCTACCATGGTTTGTGGATAATTTACCCTTCCATAATTATATGGGAATTATGGAAGGAAAGGAACATAAGAATATTTAAGGAGTCTAGTATGTCTTGGGGACAACTAACCTTGAAAATTGAGGTCATTATCATAGAAACCCTTAATAGTAAACTTTCAAACTCTAATGGCTCATCAAAAGCCATGTTAATTTAGGATGAAAAATGAGAAACAAATGGCTAGGCCTCAAAATCCATCTTTATATGGTAAAGGTGGTGGGGAAAGAAAATTAAGATCCCTTTATAGATGGACCCCTCCAACTAAAAATTGGGTTCAATTGAATTTTGATGGAGCATCAAGGGGCAACCCGGGAGTCACTTGGATAGGATTTTGTATACACAAACATGAAGGAAAGACTATAGCCCAATGCTTGAAACCTATAGGTAAAGCTTCCAAAAATGAAGCATAATTTAATGCCCTCGTTGATGGGTTATGGTTTTGCATTAAATTAAATATTAACCAATTTGAAATAGAAGGGGATTTGACTATTGTGGTCAATGCATTTAGGAACCAATGATTTCCTAACTAGATATTAAATTCCCTTGTAACCAAGGCTTTATAACTAGCTAAAAACATCCAAAATTCTATTATCAACCATATATATTGAGAGGGAATTGGTTTGGTTGATAAACTTGCTAATGAGGGAGCTAATGAAAAGGAGGAAACTATCCTCTATCCTCACCCCTTCCCACCTTAAAATTTGGCCCTTTTCCTCTATTAATCTATATTTAATTTTAATTAAAATTTCTTTCTAGGAAGGATGACAACTCTCCCATTTTCTCTTAGGCCTTCCCTTTCTCCCCTCTTCTTATGTGGTTTTTTGTTCTTCTCGGCGACATGCATTTACTCTTCCTTGTCACATCTTTTCTTGGCGGGCATATTTACCTAATTTTGTCCTACATCATGCACCATCTTTATTAAGTCTTGGAATTGGTAGTACTTTTAGTCAATTTCCCTAGTGAACAAAATGAGAGCCTTTATGGCATTTATGTGGACAAGGTTGCAAACATCCTTCACTTATTTATTTTGGTGGGGTACTTTTATGACCCCACTTTTCTCCATGGATATTCCAATCAATATTTTGTATCCCTTTCACCTAATGGATTTTGATAGACCTATCAAAATAGAGAGAATTATGTAGATTGTTAAAGTTAAGAACAAGCTTAGCTGGTGAGTCATCCTACAATATCTTGGGAACCAATACATAAATAGCCCTAAAAGACTTCAGTCCAACTCAAACACTATCTCTATATTTATTACAGTTTCTCATCACTTTTATGTTGACCATGACCCCATTGCCAATCTATGTAAGGAATTGTTTAAGGATGTTTTGCTTGGTAACCTAGACATTATTCTCTAAAATATTAGGGATGACCTCACTATTCTATTAGAAAAAAACTATGATATGTTGTATTTTAGAGGGGAACCTATAATCATTTATCCAATCATCTTCATAGAGAACTCAACAAGTTTCTGGGCTAAAAGTGACACCTACAAAAGGAACTTGTATTTCCTCATGCACTGATGCTCCATCTTAGAGCCCCTAGAAGATGACTAGATAGAGCGGTATTTTGGTGATGAGGATATTTTATAGGATATATCTCTTAGGGCTATTGTTCAAGATCCCTTAGAGGCCTTTATTGAGGACTAATGCCCATCTTTTGTTTTTTGGATTATCCCAACCTTTGGAGCTTGTTGGAGCTCAAGACTAATTCTCTCGATCAATGCTTTCTTTTAAAAAAAACCTTATAATTTATAGTCCTAATTTTATCTCAACATTATCACTTATATTTTAGCTCTCAGGTAAAATTTTATATTTATGGTTGGTTTGTGTAAGTAACTAAAGTCTTTCAGAAATTATTAACATAAAAAAATGCTTTGATAATAACTCTTTCTTGTGATTTAGTCTGCTTACCATAATTGGTTGTCAAAGTGACAATGCATGTTTATAAAATGGGTTCTTTAAATTAGTTGAACCTAGGTTTAATCTTGGGTTTGTAATTAATTTAGTTAGTATTATTGGTTTGTTTCTAACTTTTTAACAAGGTTTTTGTGCTAGTGGAAGACTGTTTGTAGATTCCATAATGTAAATTTGAAGAAGCAATACTATGACCTAAAGAGTAGTCTCTTTAACATGAAAGGATGTAATCTAAAAATTTGATGATTGTCATCTTTTATGGTTTGGTACTCAATACTCTAGTCAACATTAGGTACTTTATCATTTGATAGGCCTTTATTTCTTGTCTTCCCTATATGCCTATTTAAGGGTGGGCAAGAAGAATTGTATATGTCCTTTTGCAATTTTCAGGGAGGCAAGACTTTCTTCTATTATAGAAAGGTTCCTTTCTTCTAGTCTACTTTGGGAATCTTAGAATCCCATTTTTCTAAGATATTATGTTATTTTTCTTTAATAATCTTATGCTAGGGTTGTTCCTTCATGTTAGATCAAGCAATAGATCATTAGCAAACATAACACCCTGTAGCTTTCCTAGGTATGAAATTTCCATGATGGCTTCCTAAGGAATTGATGAATATGTTTAAGATTATTATACCCAAACCAAACTTCTCTAGAAATATTATCTATTTGGTAGTTATTTTTTTCTTTGGCAAGTGGATTTGAAGGCAGGAAGAGGGTTACAAGAACCTTTGTTTTAGACTATCAAGGGTGCCACCTCACTAATCTCTTGGGAATTAATCAATATTGTAATCATTATTTGTAAACATCCAATTATGGAACCACTTATTCATGTAAAAATATATTATATACACTGAAATAAGGGGTATGTCCTTTAACATCTCTTGTAAAAGAGGGGATTTCCTCTTCAAGTCCCAACTTGGGCAATTGTACATATAGAAGACTGAACGGTCCTAGGCTACACTAGGGTTTTTCTTTACCCTATTCTCTTTCCCTGATCCTAGCACTTGAACATGGTTTTGTAAATATTTTGGATATTAATAAAATGGGCACTTGCATCTTATTGATATGAAATAAACTAACCTTAAGCTTTAGTTATCGTGAGTTCCATTAGTTAGGCTTTGATTTTCCCAATTCTTTACTTTAGTTAAAATATATTTTTATTGTTTATTTAATTATTTATTTATTTCAAGATGAAAAATTATACAGAGGTGGTGCAAGATTAGGATTAAGGAATACTATGTAGGATTAAGCCACACTTGCAAATGAAGGATTAGTGTTCAAACACAACTTCTAGAAAAAAAATATTTACTGGACTTTATTTAATTTACTTAATATTTTTATGTTATGTAGTTTCTCTTATAGGGCTGCAAGGCCAGACATCCTAAGTTTTTTAAAATAATGATACACACTTGTATTTGAGGAAAATGTTGAAGACAAGAAGATTTGCAGGCTCATAACACTTTATCAAAGCCTAGATAGAGCATGATAATAGTGTGAAACCCATAATTCATAATGTGAAACATGGAAAGGGAAAAACAACATAACAAATTTGAAATAACGATACAAACCTATATTTTGGATGAGAGATTTACAATCTCTAAAACCATATTCAAATACTGATATAAGGCAAAGATACGATTTGTTTTAATTGAGGAGAATTCGGAACCATTATGCAATCAAAATGATCAAACATAGGTGAACCAAGTTTGTTGGATAACCCCGAAGTAGTAGTGGCTAAAAAATTGGTATGCTTTCCAATGAAATTAAATATTGTAAAACAACATTCTTAATATATAATATTATTTTTTGTTAAATGAGAAAGTCAAGAGAACGTAAATTTAGAGTTGTAGAGTTATTATTAACACCAAATATTCTTGTGTTATGATCGTATAAAACACATGCATGCAATAATAAATTATCTACTATTTATATAAAGTAGGTTATATAAAATCTTTAAAACTTTATGAGATAAATTATTTTTATGTGATAAATAATATGCTGATAAATAATTCAATGAATTTATTGTTTGATTATATAACTATTTTTGTTTATAAAATTAATGATTAACATAATTTATACTATTTTTATAAAACATGTTTATCAAAATGCAATATTTTATTTCTATATATTTCATATATAAATTAATATAGCTTTTTAATCTATAAAAACTAAATTAATATAACTTTTTTATTACATTGTGCTATTAAATTTTATATATCATTTTTTGTAACTATTTATTACTGTGTTGTATTAATCTTTATCATATAAGATCAACCCTACTCTTCAACATTCTTAACTGAAACCCCACTTAAAATAGAAATATAATTGAACTAAATAGAATAATCAACAAATTGCTATCAAAATTTTAATGATTTTCTTTGTTGCTTTGATGTTTTATATTAATATTTACAAGTAGGAGTTGATTTGAAAAGTTAATGACAAAGTTGGTTAATTATCTTTTGATCGAAAATGGATAGTTTCATGTCCATTTAAAAATCTGAATTTGAAACTATAAGTGTTGAATTCATGGTTGTGAAAAGAAGAACTAATCTATAACAATACATTGGACATTGGGAAAAGAGTAAAAAACTTACATGGTTTGATAAAATATCTTACTGTCTATATTAAATTTTGAAATTTGAACTTTTAAATTTGTGTTTGTGAAACAAACGAGTTTGAATTCTATGACATTTATTTTCCTCTTTTATGCTTGCATTTGTAGGGCTATATATTCCTATAAGCATAATCATTGCACCTGCTATATCTTCCTATCAACATAATCATTGCACCTTGTGGAGGTGTAATTGCTAGTTAATATACATCTATTTGTGTTTATATTGCATTTATGCCTATATTGCAATTGATATTACATGTATTTGCAATTTTATTTTCTTATCTTCTTGAGCTTTTTTAGGGTAGATAAATGTCGACATATCAGTAGATGAAGAACACACTAAATGATAAATTAAATGTTAACATAGGTTGCAAATGCTTTGGTGCATTATGAAGTTCTCTATTTTAAGTTTATGTTTAGAAAACAACTTAATCAATGTTTTAGTCAGTATGGAAATTTAGGTATAATCAATATTTATGGAACAAAATATTCATAATTCAAGTTTTGTATTGAATTTGTTATTCTAGAACAAGACAACATACTGAATTAATTATTAGTCAAAATAAATGTAATAAATTTAACTGAAATTATAATTTCTTTTAACATAAAATTAATCTTTACAATATATAAATGTAATTTTTTTAAATCAACATATTAAGAAATTTATTTTAATATCATTTTAATTGATTATTTTTTAAAATATAATTTTTTTTAATACATGTTGGATCTATTTTTATTTGAAAAGATTTATTTTCTATTTTTTTTAAAGTGTAAAAAATTATTCATAATAAAGTAAGAATTTATTAAATAAAAGAATATTATATATTTTATACTTCCTAATAAGTTTTGTAATTTCTTTGAATAATATGGAGATAGATGTCCAAGTCTTTTTTTTATTTTAGCCATCAACATGTTGGGAAACCAATTTTGTCAAATAATCTGTCACTTTCTTCCACTCTTTGGGTATATACAAAAATAAAAATAATCTAAATAGTTACACTAGTTCAAAATTTGAGAAATCTTCATTTTTTCCCAAAATGATAATATAATAACCAACATTATTTTCCTTAGACCTCACTCGATCTCCATTTATTGTCATTTATTTTCTTGCCTAAGTTTTGGTTGATTCCTCATCCCTCTATCTTCCTATAAGTGTGCATTTGAATGCCTTTTCAGTTTAAAATCTTTCCCCTTCTCAAAAATTTTGAACAATAATGTTACGTATTGAAACTAAAGTCTCAAAGGTAAATATTTTGCCAAAAAAGTTGTCCAAAACACCAAGATACAAAATAACAAATGGAGAATCAAACATAAAGAAAACTAAAAATCATCATGTTGTGTAATTCACCCTAGATGTTGTAGCATCAAACAACATGGGTAGAGAAATATTTCATGGGGGTATAACTCATTAACACTTTGATGAAGTTGGAAGGTGAATTCCATGTTTTTCCAAATCTAAAGTGTTGACCTAAGAAGACTCTTCTATAAGATATTTCTTCTAGAAAACCATATACTACAAATATTCTCTCCTTGTATTTTTGGCAACATGAGAAGTGATTACCTGATCAATATATTTAAACTTATTTTCCAAAAATTGATGCACCTATTCCATAACATATGAAAAATATGAAGCTATATTTTTTTACTCATTTAATTTACCTTCATGATGCTTGTACAAATCAACCACACTAAAGATTGGAGAAACACCAATCAAAGATGGAATCTCAACTTCATATGTATTTGTTGGTAACATCTATAAGAATTTACAAGGGGCAATCTTCTTCCACTTCAACTTGTTTTAGGTACCTTGAGAGAATCTTTCTTTCCACAAATGAATCATTACTATCTCTCCAACTTCAAACTCTTGAACCCTCCTATGTTGATCAATGTGTTTCTTATACTTATAGAACTAATCTCCAATTTTTCTTTCACTATCTTGTGCAAATCATGGATATATTTAGCAAAGTCCTCTATAAAACACCTTTTCTAGTCAAATTTGTACGATCTCTCAACTCATCCACACCTCTTGGGTTGAAACCATACACCACTTGAAATGGACTCTTCCCTATACTTTGATTGATGGAATTTTTATCAGGAAAATTCTTCTTGTACTTAATCAAATCCTATTGACTTGGTTTATCGCCAACCAAACACCTCAACAAATTTCCTAAACTCTGATTAAAAACTTTAGTTTGATCATTCATTTATGGATGAAAGGCTGAACTAAATCATAAATATGCTCATTTCCTACCACAATATGTCCCAAAAATGACTCACAAATTGTGTCTATGTATTTGTAATAATACTTTAAAGAAAGCCATGTAATTGAGTTATCTCTTTGAAAAATAATATAGCTATGTGAGAAGCATCACTACATTTGGTACATGATAGGTATAAAATAATTTCCACTGCAATAAAAAAAAATTCATCACCTCCCTATTTTCATGGAAGCCCCCAAAAAAGTCCATTCTAATGCATTACCATTGTCTCTCTAGTATCAACAATGGCTGGTACAATCTAGTGTTTTGCTTCACTCTTTTGGCATACTAACACACTTTACATCCTTGCACCATTCATTTTACATCTAAACTCATTCCTAACTAATAATAACTCTTCTTTAGGTGTGCCAATATTTTTTCTAGTCCAAAATATCCACTTAAACCTCCACTATGCTTTTATTTTATTAATTTTTCCCTCATGGATTCTTGAGATATACACAATTGCTTCCCTTTCAACAACAAATTGTATTGTCCAAGATACTCTAGTTAAGGATTTTATCAATCCTAATGAGATTCTTACATGATTCCCATGCTTCTTTAAAATGTGTATCCTCATCATATCCCAAATAGTCAAATTCAACTACATTCATGCACATCTCATTCAACAACAAAAAAACTCCTACTCAATGCATCAACAACTATACTTGGCTTATCATTCTTATGTTTCAAAACAAATGAATAACTTTGCATGAATTCAACTCACTTCATATGTTTCCAATTTATCTTATCTTAGCCATTAATGATTGTAATTCAAGATGACCAGTGTACAAAATAGACTCCTTGGGCAACAAATAATGTCTCCATTTTCTCAGTGTTTTCACAATTGCGTAGGTCATTTTAATATACAAGAAATAATTTGTTTTTTCTTCATTTTTCTTCTTTCTGAAATAAGCTATAGGTATTCCTTCTTGATTTAGAATTCCTGCTATTGTTGTACAACTTGCATCAAAATCAAATTGGAACACTTTATTGAGTCTATAAGTGCTAATACAAGCTTCCTTGCTAGTTTCTCTTTCAAGACGTTAAAATTCATCTCAGTTTATATTGACCCAAAAAAATCCTTTTTTATGTCACTTAATGATTTTTTTTGATTGAAGAAAATATTACCAAAATTCTCAATACACTTCTTGCATAAACTTGCTAGCCCATGAATGCTTCTTGCCTCAAACATATTTTTTTGTGTTAGTCAATCAATATTTTTTTAAACCTTTTGTAGATCTATTTTCAGACCACTACCAAAAATAAAATAAGCCTAAATAAACCAACTCTTCTTTCATGAAATTATACTTTGTCAAATTTGCCATCAACTTTTCCTCTTTCAGTCTTTGTAGAACTACTCTTATATGTTATAAATCTTCCTTTCTTGACTTACTAAATGTAAAAATAGCATCTAAATAAATAATCACAAACTTATGTAGGAAAGACTTCAAGACTTCAATAATCAATCTCATAAAAGTTCTTGGTGCATTTGACAGTCTAAATGACATTACCAATATTTCATACAACTCATCCTTCATTTTAAATGTAGTCTTTCTCTCATCCCCTTCCCTATTTCTCATTCAATGGTAGCTTCTCTTTAAATGATTTTTTGTGAAATATTTTTCTACACTCAAATAATCCATCATGTTTTCCATTAGTGGAAAAGGAACCAATATTTGATTTTTATCTTGTTTATTTCTCTTGAGTTCGTACACATCTACTGACTTTCATCTTTCTTTGGTACTAACACTGTTGGAACTATGCATGGGCTTAAAATTTCTCTAATCAAACCCCTATCAAGTAGTACTTGCTCTTCAACATTTACTCTAGTGGTGAATATTTTCCAATTAGCAAATTTCTCTCATCGACCAATGTCAGTTTGGAAAAAAAATTCCACATATGTGGTACAAAAAATCACCCCAAGTTTACCAAAAAATGGATCACACCCCAGGCCCATCGCCAAATGATTTATGCCATCAACTCTCCTTTCAACATGAAATATCCAATCAAAAATATTTTTTACACACAACAAATTAAACACATTTACCTATGATTTTTGATGTAGAACTTTTTAGATGACCTCAATTTTTCCTTGGTTTTAAAAAACTATTTTTGGAGAGGGATGAAATTTGCCCCATAAATATGCAGATGTGTGTCACACACTAATTCAAATGTTCCAACTATATTATGCATGGCCATATATTGGACAAACTAGGTTTTCCTTAGAAATTCCATAAGACATGTTTTTTATTACGTGAGCTTTGCCAAATATTTTGTATACACTATAATGTTCCCATGAAATTTTCCAAAAATAAGTGGTATAAGCACATTCATAGATCAATAGGTTGTCTCAATTCCAATAAATTTAAGCAAAGGTGAGTAACTCAAACCCCTATCTATCTATACTCTATAATTTTAGTTCATTCTTATTTAGTATGTACAAGTTAGACTTTTAGTGGTTAGTTATTACTTGGGACTTGGGACTAGTGACCAGTACCACTAACTCACTAAGTCATGCAGTAACTAGGGAGACCTAGTACATCTATACTTTGTAGTGTAGGTTATAAAACCAATCTATATTATTTAGATAAATATATACAATAGTCGACTATCACTTTTTGAATAACTTGAAATTTTTGATAGCCTATATTTCTTAGGAGATGTCAAACATGAACAAGGGTAAGAGTCCTACATGTAGTGGAAGCCAAGAAAGGCCAACCAAATGCACTCATAGAACCTTATCATGTAATTTTAGTGGCCAAAAACAAGAATCTATAACATCACAAGTACATTTACAAGATTTCCAACCATTTCCACTAGCACATATTGAAGAAGTTGAAAATTTTGATATCTCTAATCATGATGAACTTGAAGAAGATATTTAGGTAAATGTCTAGAGTAGCCAAGAGCTACAAGTCAAAACCAAAAGTAGCTAGAATAATATAATTGACTTGGTTTAGAATTCTAAAGATGGTGACAATGCATGACCAAGAAAGGGAGAAGGGAAATACATGAATGAAAAATGGTGTGAAATCCAAAAAATATCAAAATTGGGATCTATCGATCAAGAATCCTCAAATAGAGTGGGCTTCAATGTGTCCATTCATTGAACCTGTGTGTAATCCAAAAGAAGGTGAGCCTTCGATAGAATGCAGATGTATGATATGCATAAGGATAAATAAAAGGGAAAAGAGGTTATAGATAAAAATTGACACCACATAAAAGCATATGGGTAAATTTTATGAGAAACAACTCATAGATGGAGTGAAAAAATAGTGACTCTCATTGTTGACATATCAGTCAAGTTTGTTATTAGTGAGACACACTTATTCAGATTGTATATAGCTACCAAGCTCATTGTATAGTTCTTAGTATTTTCCATGTAATTTAGTTGTTCACAAAGTTCTACAGTTGCTATCGAGTCCTTTGGACACATCCCAATGGTTACTAAGCAGATTTAGTTAATGTGAAAGCTAGCAATGTAAACCATGCATTTTAGTTGATGTCAAGTTTATTAGTGGTTACTGAGCAGTGCAACATTCACCGAGTTCATAATGTATTTGATGAGTGTCTAGTATTAACTAAGCTTCCCAGTTTTAACCAAGAGACTTAGTTTATTATGAGCTCGAGGTGAGAATGTTTACCAAGTCATACAGTGTAAATCAAGAGACACAATTTATATGATGAGTTTCACAATGCCTATTGAGTCACCAATGTAGACCAAGTTCAAGACTAATTAGAAGTGATTAGTATGAACTAAGCTTCTACATCTACTGAGTGCATGACAATGTTGAGTACTGATAGTGGATGTTGAGTATCATAACCTCATCAAGTCAGTCTTCAGAACCTAAATGTCTTCATATGGGCCGACTTTGTAACATTTGTGGTAACTTCTATGATGGCCAACTTTTTTAATTTGTATAACTAGATTGATATATATGTAATGCATTATTTCATATCCAATGTATGGATGTATGTAATATATGAAAATATGAAGATGTGAATGCAAATTACATCAAAGAAAAGCAAAAGGAGTGAATTGTAAAGGTCATAACAACATAAGGAGTAGTAGAGACATATCTATCATAGAAAGGTGATCAGTACACAAAGGAATTTCATTTAGCAAGCGAAGTTACAAATTAGAGATCATCTACTATTTCATCCTAATAGGTAGATCAGTCAAATCCTTTCATAAGGTAGACCTAATAGTCTTTTGTAAATCTCTTTACTGAGTGCATACTTAATTGTATGTTTGTAAATCATTTTACAAGGTGGACCTAGTAGTTCCTATTGCTCCTAATAGGATAGATCATCAAAAGTGATCAATGTAAGCTTTAACAGGCTAACTTTATATTGCAGTACTAAAGTTGTGGGTATCATCCCCACTCGAGTTTTTCTTTCTATTTGGAAGGTTTCTGGGTCACCAAATCTTTGTGTCTCAGTGTTATGAATGCTTTCAGTTTCTTATGCATACAATTAGATCAAAATTTATATGATGGATAAATGCTAATTGAATGGTTGGATTAAAGGTTGAAATTGTTGAAGTTTTAGAAGTTACTGATTCATGCCTACCCTCTCAATGACTTAGCTTAGTCTTGAATATTTCCAACAATTGGTATCAGAGCTTCTTGGTTCTCAGCAGAAAGCTTAACAATTTGAGCAAAGATCAAGGCCATAGAGATATTTAGACTTGAAAAAGCCATTGACAATGAAAAGTTGGATTTAGAAATGGCCATTGCCCAACTCAAGAATGCAAAGGAGCAACTCTCTCAATCCTTGAAATGAAGAAAAAAACTTGCAATTCAAATAAATGATCAACTCTACATTGAAGAAAGAATTGAAGACCTTCATTCAAGAAATTTAGATGAAGCCAATGAAGCAATCAAAGAACTCCTAGAAAAGAATGGTTCCCTACAAGAAGAAGTAAGAAAGCTAAGAAGAGAACAAGAAATTCAGTCGGTAAGGCTATGTGAAGTCTTGGAATAGAGAAATAAGATAAAAAAAGAGATGGATGGAAGGAACAATGAAATCCAAAACTAATCCCTTCAACAAGCAGACCACATTGATCAGCTCTCCAATGCAAATAAAGAAATCATGAGCCTAAGATTTGAAAATGAAAGAATGAGGAATGATCTAAATTCTGAAAGGCAAATCAATGAAAGAATGAAAAATGATCTAAAATCTAAAAGATAAATCAATAAAATACTGAAGAATGATCTAAACTCTAAGAAGAAAAGCAATGAAAGAATGATGAAATCTCAAGCAAACATGAATCAACCAAATGAGAAAAACCTCTATAGGCAAAAAGGTAAAGTAGGAATTAGATATACTAAAGATGGAGAATCAAAGATCATCTACTGTCTCATCATAACAGGTGGATCAGTCAAATCCTTTCACAAGGTATACCTAATAGTCTTTTGTAAATCTCTTTACCAAGTGCATACTTAATTGTGTGTTTGTAAATCCTTTCACAAGGTGGACCTAGCAGTCCTTATTTCTCCTAAAAGGATAGATCATTAGAAGTGATTAATGTAAGCTTTAATAAGCTAGCTTTATACTACAGTACTAAATTTGTGGGTATCATTCCCACCCCATTTTTTGGAAATATTCAAGACTAAGCTAAGTTACTGAGAGGAGAGGGGTGAATCAATAACTTTTAAAACTTCAACAATTTCAACCTTTAATCCAACCATTCATTTTGCATTTATCCATCATATAAATTCTAATCTAATTGCATGCATAAGAAGTTGAAAGCATTCATAACACTAAGACACAAAGATTTAGTGACCCAAAAACCTTCCAAATAGAAAGTAAAACTGGGGTGGGGATGATAGCCACAACTTTACTACTACAGCATAAAGTTAGCCTATTAAAGCTTACATTGATCACTTCTAATGATCTACCCTATTAGGAGCAATAAGGACTACTAGGTCCACCTTGTGAAAGGATTTACAAACATACAATTAAGTATGCACTTGGTAAAGAGATTTACAAAAGACTTTTAGGTCTACCTTGTGAAAGGATTTGACTGATCCACCTAATAGGATGAAATAGTAGATAATCTCTGATTTGTAACTTGGCTTGTTGAATGAGATTCCTTTGTGTACTAATCACCTTTCTGTGATAGATATGTCTCTGTTGCTCCTTATGTTATTATGGCCTTTACAATTTGCTCCTTCTACTTTTCTTTGATGTAATATACATTCACATCTTCATATTTTCATATATTACATACATCCATACACTAGATATGAAACATTGCATTACATATATATCAATCCAATTATACAATTTAAAAAGTCAACCATCAAACAAGTTACCACAAATGTTACAAAGTTAGCCTATATAAAGACATTTGGGTTCTAAAGACTGACTTGGTGAGGTTCTAATACTCGACATCCACTATCAATACTCAGCATCATCATGCACTTAGTAGACATAGAATCTTGGCCCTTACTAATCACTTCTAAGTAGTCCTAAACTCAGTTTGCACTATTGACTCGATAGATATTTTGAAACTTGTCATATAAACTGAGTCTCTTGATTTACACTATATGACTCGGTAAACATTCTCACCTTGAACTTGGTATAAACTGAGTCTCTTGGTTAACATTGGGAAGCTCAGTTAACACTAGACTTTCATCACATACACTACAAACTCAATGTGCACTGCTCAATATCCACTGATAAACTTAGCATCAATTGAAATGCATGCTTTACATTGTTGGCCTTCACATTAACTAAATTTTCTCAGTAACCACAAGGATGTGTCCAAAGGACTTAGTAGCAACTGTAGAACTTGGTAAACACAACTAAATTACATGGAAAACAATGAGAACTGTACAATAAGCTTGATAGCTATATACAATCTAAATAAGTGTGGGTCACTAATGACAAACTTGACTGATATGTCAACAATCTCCCCCTTTGGAATTAGTGACAAAAAAACTTATTAGCCAAAATTGAATACCTAATATCCATCACCACGTGATACTGGCTTAGTAGAGTATAGTAGTTTTGGGATTTTTCAAAATTGATTTGTAAGGTATATATAGTATACTATACATCTTCCTGCTATATACAACATGTCTTACTTATTGCAAGTTCTCCCCCATAGCATATTTCTCCTCATACTGTGTGTCTCTCTATGTACATGTCTTACTCCCCCATAACATATGGCTTTCTCCAATATAACTTTTCTCCCCCTTTTTGACATTAATGCCAAAGATTTATTCTATTTATTCACAAAGAAACACCAAAATGAGAAAAAAATTTAGAATGTACCTTAAGAATGATTGCTAAAGTTTTATCCCAATTTTCTTACAGGACCTTACATGTATGAAGTGCAATTTGTACTTCTTTTGACAATTCTATCATATGGTCTACAATAGAGAAGTTATTGTCATGGATTAGAGTTTTTGAATATGCAACATGTTTTTGTAGTGCATCCATGTTGGGAAGGATCATGTTCTATATATCAATCAATGTATATCTAATCCTTTCTTCTTTCCTTAGCAATTCTACTTGCATTTATGACAAGAAACCTATTTTCTTGAAGTACATAGAGCTTGAACTGAGGTCAAGTTGTAGTTGTTGAGCACTAGCCTTTAGATCTTCATCTATTTTAGAAAAATTTTCCTTTATTTCCTTTGCAAAACCATAAACATCACATAGCTTCCCAAAAAGTGATGACACATTTGAACATGATGTTTCTAAATTGCTCAAAATTGTAGAGAGCTATACTTGATGAATGTCAATCTATTGAGCAATGTGCTCCAACACTTTATTGTTAAACTTCTTTTTAGCCTTCTCCACTAGCTTATCTTGTCCATCAGTGTCTTCTTTGAATTTTTGGATTGCTTTTGCTAGCTGATACAAAATAGGTTGAGATGAATTAATATCAATTCCTATATCCTCTGCCAAAATTTTCTTAGCATCTTCAATTATCTTATACTCTTTATCTCTCTCCTCTCTTAGCCTTTGTTGTTTAGCCTTATTTTGGAGGAGTTCACCAAATGTTTGCATTTGTTTTGGAGTAAGCTTGTAAATATCCCAATTAGGGATTACTATTTCCTCATCTAAATCAATGTCTTCCTCTATCTCCTTTCCTTTTCCCAAAAATTTTGTGCTCGGTTGAACCTTGGGCTCAATTTTCCTTACACTTATTGCTTTTGTATTTGGAATAGAAACAATGGTAGATATACTAGGGCTTATAGTAAAATTTGATACTATACTAACTGAAGGAATACTTATAGAAATATTTGAGGAACCCAAAATTGATGTGCTCAAAATTGAAGAAGTCAAAATTGGTGTGCTTATAATAGAAGAGGTCAAGATTGGAGAAGTCAAAACTAAAGTACTCAACTTGGTAGATGAAGGAAGAATCTGTAACTCAGTGGATGAAGTGGATGTCACTTCTATTAGTGATATGATGAGCTAAGTAGGAGCAAAGAGTTATTGGACATTTGATATATCACTAGTGCTCACAATCAAACTTGTTGATGTTTTCTCCATACTTGATGTTGACACTGGCTTACTTGGAGAGTGAGGAAGTGAGGTAATGACCACTGTAGTTATCTTGACTAGGTTAGTCTCCTCATCATCTTCCTTTTCTTCCTTAGCAACCTCCCTTCCTTGATCCTCTTCATCTTCTTCATTGTCAAAGTGAGTTACTTCTTCAACTTCATCTTTTTCCTTATCTTCTTCTTCATCGTCATCGTTGACATTGACTGGAAAATCACTTGGTTTATGTAACAAATATATATTCTTTCAAGTGTTTGTTGCATTCCTCACAACATGCTCAATGTCCTTGATCAAAACTAGACAAGTATTAAACTTTAGAGTCAAATTCTCTTCATTCTTCTTCAACGACTCTTACACCTCAGCATCTAATATGCTTGGTAATATCTACCTCAGGGTTTGTCCATATATGTCCTTGATAGTGTGCTTAGAAGAATCCCATCTTGGATTTATATTTTCTAATAATTAATTACGAACTTGAGAAGTGAGCTAAGCTGGTGAGTATTTCCACTTACCCATTTTATTCAATACCGGGTCTTCAACTTGATTCTACTACTCTGCTATCCTAATCTCATATTTCAATGATTTAAAAAAATTTATGCCTGCTCCTTCTTCCAATTGCTTTAATCTATCCTGGAAGGTGGGTGGAGGTTTTCTAAATATGATGTCTCTTCCTTCTTTGTCAGCTTTCTTTCTTGACCTCTTTGTGAATACTACCTTTCTTCTTTAAAGGTTCTTCTTCCTCAGACTCTTCCTCATCCTCTTCTTCTTCACCTTGCTCATCCTCACCTTTTCCCTTAGTTAACAAAAGGGGTGACACCCACACTATTCTAGGCTTAGCTACTTGAATATACACCTTGTCACTATCCACCATGAAACATATATAATCTTTGTAGTCCTTGAACCACCTCACAATAGGTGTTCCATAGTCATGCACTAGGCTTGGCTTAGGAATAATCTATTCAAGCTAAGGACTAATTTTCCCCTATCATGAGGTGCATTTAGATTGTCAACCCAGGGATGTATACTTGAAATGGTCGGCACAGTATGTGCACTAGGTACCTTGATGAGTCATTATACTTGTGTTGCAGGAAAGTAAAAATGCAAAGGAAGGAAACTACACTACTGTTGTAGAAAGGAAACTACTGAATCTATGAATGTTGAAAACACAATGACAAGATAACAAAGATTCCATCTTGACTCATCCATTAGACTATTCTCACAGATGCTACAGGAACATTCATTAAGTGTGATGCTACAGGAAGGAATTAACTAGCTATGTCTTACTTAAAATACTGCTAATGCTTAGTAAAATGAATCTATTCTATCCTAATCTAATCCACCTTCCAAGTGGGCCCCCTTGGTTGGCTTCTCTAATCTACCAATGTAGGATAGAAACTAAAGAGAACTAATTCATTTCATTAATCAATCATTACATAATTCAAAATTGTAAAACACAACTGCAACAAACTGTGAATCAATGTTCTCTCTTACTCAATAAAACTTATCAAAACCAAAAACTAAAACTAAAAAATTTTTACACAGGATTTGATCCCGACATATATAGGGAATCTACTCTTTATTACATAACAGAAAAGTAACTATCTTAAGTTAAGTCCGCAGGAGAGAATATAGGAGAACAACTAAAAGTAGAAAGGAAGGATAACGGAATTGAGGAGGGAGCAATGAAGTCACGGCATCCACTTGTTACAATGTAAATGCAGAGAAGGTAATGGCTCATAAAAATTCCTCCTTATTCATTGCCATGTTTCCTGGAGTGGTTATAACTTCCTTTTTGTGGTTGTTCCTTGATGCTTGTTTCTCCTTGAATGCTGTCGGCAACCAACTTCTGGATTCTTCCACTCATCCTTTAATCCTTATCATTAGGTTAGTTATGATATAAGATATATTTGCAAATAAAAATCCATCAAACTAAATTCAAGCATAAGAACGCATATTTGGATATTTATATGAAATACTACATATTAGATATAATTTAGGCAAAGGATGACATAGTTTTTCTACCCCATAAATCATCAAAGGTTTATCAAACATAAGCTTATAAGTGTTAAAACAAGGATAAACAGAGTATCATAAAGTATCTTAAACATAACAAAATAAAGGCATTTTTTAGACTCATCATCTGCCCCCTACTAAACTAATGCTTGTCCTCAAGCATTACACTTCTTTGTCAAAGATCTAAGCTCCCCAACTTCTGTCTTTCCCTTTTTGCTACTCTTGAAGGTGTAATAGAATCCTCTGGTCCTTTCCCATACTTCTCATCTATGGTCTTTCTGCAACTTATCAAGTTTGTCAACATCAATATCATACAAGGGCCATAAAAGCATTGGAGGTTGCATGGTTAAAGGACACCATAGCTCTGGCCTTAGTTGCTTTCCCAGTTCTAAATATTTTGGAACTCTATATAGTGCTACTTCCAAATTAATAGGACTATGTGGCTCTGATTTCTTGAGAGAATCTGGTAATTGTGCCCATCTACCTCTTACTCCGGTCATAGCTCTTTGGAACGCAAAGTAGGGCAATTTTTCATATTCGTCATATACTTTGGCTCTAGCAGAAAATACCTTCTTTCTAATGTCTGGATTACTCTTCCCATAGGTTAATGTAAACCAGTCTCGAAGCATTTATTCTGGCTATTTACTTTCTGCCCTCAAGGGTAAAGGTTTTGCTCTCTCCTCATCTCTATAATTAACCAGTTGTCTGTCATAATTCACCTCATTAGACATCTATGAAATTAAAGCTTTCAAATACACATCTCCTATATAGAGCAAAGGATTCCACTCAGTTTCTGCAAGAATGACAAAATTATGAATATACAACTCACACAATAGATTTTGCTGCCATGGTGGTAAGGTTTGATACAGCCCATAAAACTCTTGTGCGGTTTTGAATTCTGCATTTACATTTTTGAGGGTTAACATCAACTGAAACAAAAGATATTGTTCTTCCAAACAAAAAGCATATACTCGAGGAGGTGGTCTGCAAGCAAGAGCTTGATCAGCTAATTTAAGTGCATGTTCCATGCACTGTTTCTATCTTTCTAGCTATTCTTTCAATTCTTCAATCTCCTCATTTTGTGATGTTATGATCTTGCTCATTCTTTTCTTCTCCTCTTTCCATAGTGCTTCAACAAATAAATGTTGTCCATATAATTGGAAAAGGAGTTTTTGCAAGGTGACAACACTGTTATCTTTTTCATAATCTTTTTTCTTTTTTCGTTCCCGCTATAGATGTTCTGTCAAACTATTGATCCATGTTGACTTATAGGGGACTAAGGCACTATTTGAATCATGACTTTCAGGAACTATTTCATTCTCATGGCTTGAAACACCTGGTAAATCCATTAAGGTTTCATTAATTTCTTGCTCACATGCTACAGGAGGACTACCAGAAGCTTCTGTCATCTCAGTGTGAAGGGGAGAATGGTCAAAAATTATCTGCACAGGAGACTCTAGAGCAGGTGCTTTAGACAATATAGGATTTTTAAAAATTTGCCCTCTCATTCTAGGGCTTCTCCACAAAGGAGTCTCTTCTTGTACTATTGTCTTTTGCCTACTTTTCTGTTTCGGTATCACTGCTGCAGGATTAGTTGCTGCAGGAACCTTCTTTGTTTTCTTCTATTGTTGAATTGCAGGACTAGGTTTTTGTTGAGCAACGGTTTCTTCTGATGACTTCCATTTCCTTTTAGCTTGACTAGTAGTGGGTTAAGGGATGTCATATTCAGGTGGAGGCACATTCTCTTGAGTGGAAGAAAATTTTGGTTCAATCCCTTGTGCATTTTTTGTTTCAGCTCCCTCGATATTTTGTTCTGCAGGCTCACTACTAGGAACTACGTTTTCCTCACCCTGCCATTCACTAGGGTCAACTTGGGGATACGTCCCTATGAGACCTTTCTATTAATGATTTAATCAAAGCATGGTGAGTGACAGAATTATCTTTCCCTTTTTGAATCTCTTCCGCACTAATATAGAGCATATTATACAGAAAATTTGGGAGATTCACGGCAATATTGTGCCTTATACAACTAAGCAACTTTAAATGGTGTGCATGTAAGTGAGAAAATTTGCATTCACAAGTAAAATACCTAATGACATGCATTGCTAGGTTAGGGTATGGAGGCCGCAAAGACAATCTCGTGCACCCCTGCTTTGTAACATCCAATGGAGGGTCATGTGGGGTAGTGAACTGGGCCCTTGCTGACCTAGTGTCATGCGAGCTCAGATAATGCTCTCCAACAGGAGGTAACCTTGTTACTTTTACAATTTGTTCTTTTGTTGCAATTACTCTCAAACCCCACATAGGAGCTTCACCTTCATCAAATGTCTTGGTGAATTCTACAGCTGCTTCTTCATCATATGATGTTAAATTCAAACAATAACCTAACCACCCGCATGCATTGAATCTTCTTATTGCTTCTACATCAGAGAGCAACAAAATGTGCTCAACCAACTTTTTTCTCTGTAAACCTCCTCTCATTTCTTGATACTTCTACTACTCCGTTTCCCTCTCCCTTCCTGAATGCAAACTTCAAAACTCTGCATTATTTCTCAGACACTTCACCGCTTCTTTTTGGGAACATTAATTGCCATAACCAATTGTTATGTGCCATAATTAAACTTTAGGTAAAAGTAAATCATGAATTTGCATGGAAATCATCCAAAAACATGGTTCAAATGCCAAAAATTTAAAAAATAGGTCACATCATGGCTTAGCACAAAAAATTTGGCACGAACAAAGAAAAATTCATTCAGAAAGTGGGAGTACAACACTTGACATGGCATACTTATGGAAAAAAGTTCTCATTAATAAAGGGTAATGCCAAGATTTTTGAAAATCATCACAGTTAATGAGGCATGTCATTGGATAGTATGACACTCCCCTGCCCCCTGCTAATTTTATGACAAGTGTCCTCACGTGTTAAACTAGTATGGGTTAGGGACTGGAATACACCATAATTATAAAGACTATGCAGTATTAGATATAATTAACAAAATCTACAAACTTATAAATAAATAATAATTTGAAAAAATTTATACCTACCAAGTGGATTGTCACATGATCCAAAAAAAAGGTGGCAAAAATAATGTCAATGGCAACATCCATTAGCATGTGTAGATTTGATTGAAAACACAAAAACGTAAGTATGTAGAAAGTGAGTGGATGGAAGATTAAGAAATGGAGTGAGGTGGGTGGATGGAAGATTAAGATATGAATGGAAAGAAATATCATGAAAAGAAAATGGACTTTATGCAAACATAAAGTTATTATTATGGACATGCAAATTAGAATTAATGTTGAAGAAGAGCAGGCAAAAGGTTTTCACCTTCGACTGCAGGAAGAGATACTTGAGTTGTTGTTGGATTCGGTTGTTCGAACTATTGCATGAACTTAGCTTTTTTTTGAAGCTATTTGTAAAATTTAAGTCGATGACCATTGATCAGCATTTTAAAAGGCATATCATCAATTGTGGTTAGTTGAACTATTCCATTGTCAAAGACATGGATGATTTGATATGGTCCTAACCATCACGCCTGCAGCTTCCCTAGCATATCCTTGAAGCGAGAATCATACAATAATTCCTAGTCACCAGCTTTGAACTATTTGTTGAGAATATGAGAATCATTCCAATGTTTTCTCTATTTTTCCACTAGTTCAGTATGTTCTAAAGTGGTCTTGTGCATTTCATCCAAAGAATTAAGATGCAGGAGATGTTCTCTTTGTGCTGCAAGAAGATCAATATCTAAGGTCAAGGCTGTTCTTAAAGTCTTGTGTTCAAATTCAATTGGAAGCATTGCCACTTTCCCATACAAAAGCTCAAATGGTGTGAATCCGGTAGTGGTTTTCCAAGTTATTCTATAAGCCCAAACAACTTCTTGTAACCGGCTGGTCCAATCTCGACGATGCAAATGGACTGTTTTGGTTAGAATATTTTCCAACTCATGGTTGGTAACTTTTGCTTGTCCATTGGCTTGTGCATGATAAGGACTGGATCTGCGATGCCTGATGTTATACTGTTTCATCAATTCTAAAATTAGGTTAGAAGTAAACTGTGTGCCTTGATCAGTAACCAATTCTTTAGGAACTCCATAATGTATAAAAATCTCTTCATACAAGAATTCGGCAAATTTTTCATCACTGGCATGTTTCATAGCCTTAACCTCAACCCATTTGGTTAGGTAGTTAGTAAAAACTAGAATATAAGACTTCCTATTGGATGGAGGATCAATAGGACCGATGAAGTCCATTCCCCATTTATCAAATGGTGTTAACACCATTTGAGGGTTCAAAGGCATTTCACCTGTTTTGGTTGGGCAACCCATTCTTTGGCATTGGTCACACTTCCTTGTATAATTGATTACATCTTTATGAAGGGTAGGCCAATAGTAACCAGTGGCTAAGATTTTGAAAGCTATTCTTTTGGCTGCAAAATGTCCTCCGCAGGGCTCATTATGACATGCATGCAAAATATCATATGTCTCATCTTCTCTTACACATCTGCGCATAACTTGATCAAGTCCAGTATAGAATAGAAAATTGTCTATCCATGAGAAATGGAAGCTTTTCTATATGAGTAGCTTTCTCTCCTTATAAGAAAAATGTGTTGGTGTCTTATTAGTTACAATGTAGTTATCAATATCTGCATACCATGGAACTTTAACAGTAATAAGAAACAAACGTTCATCTGGAAATGTATCATCTACTAGAGTAGTGTCAGTATCATGATGATTGATTCTTGAAAAATAATCAGCTATGTCATTTTCTTTTCCAGGCTTATCTACTATAGTTATGTCAAATTCTTGTAACAATACTAACCATCTTGCTAACCTACCAGTTATAGCAGGTTTGTTCATGAGATACTTGATTGCTGTATGATCAGTATGAACATAGATAGGATAACATGTGATGTAATGCTGAAATTTATTTAGAGCATAGACTACTACTAACAATTCTTTTTTAGTCACTGTGTAATTTAGTTCTGGACCATGAAGACTCTTACTAATATAATAAATGGCATTCTCAAGATTTGAGTGTTTCTGTGCTAAAATTGCTCCTATGGCATAATCAGAAGCATCTGTATATATGTGAAAAGTTAGGTTCCAATCAAGGCCTTGTAAAATTGGGGTTGTGGTCAAAAGTTGCTTAAGCTGCAGGAAAGCTTTATCACACTGAGGTGTCCATTTGAATTCAGCTTCTTTTGTAAGCAACTTATACAAGGGACTGGCTATTTTACTGAAATCTTTTATAAAACGCCTGTAATATCCAGCATGTCCCAGAAAAGATCTGATATCTTTTAATTTAGTGGGTATGGGTAATGTTTTAATTACCTCAATTTTAGATGGGTCTACTTGTATACCTACAATAGATATGAAATGACCGAGTACCACACCCTCTTGCATGAGCATGAAACACTTTTCACTATTTAGTGCCAAATTATGTTCTTGACATCTTACCAAAACTTTTTCAAGATTTATCATTGCTTCTTCAAAAGTAACTCCAAATGTTGTAAAGTCATCCATATAGATTTCCATACAATCATGTGATATATCAGCAAAAATACTAATTACAGCTCGTTGAAACGTTGTAGGAGCATTACAAAGACCAAATGGTAAAACAGAGTATGCAAAAGTACCCCATGGACAAGTAAATGTAGTTTTGTCTTGGTCTTTAGGAGCAATATTGATTTGATTATAGCCACTGTATCCATCTAAAAAGGAGAAGTACTTCTTTCCAGCTAGTGTATCCAAAACTTGATCTATGAAGGGTAAAGAAAAATGATCCTTTTTAGTAGCCTTATTCAACTCCCTATAATCTACACAAATTCTCCATTTTCCTCCTTTCTTAGGTACTATAACCAGCGGTGATACCCATTTACTATCAGATATAGGATAGATAAAGCCAGCATCAAGCAGTTTCTGCAATTCTATTTTGACTATTTCTCTGCGGCTTGGATTTATCCTCCTCTAAGGTTGACAAAGTGGTAAAAAACCTTCATTAATGTATATCCTATGGGTACACAGTGTAGGGCTTAATCCTTTCATATCATCATAATCCCAAGCAAAAGTCTTCTCATGCTTCTGCAGCAATTCTTTTAATTGTTCCATCTGTATGGATATCAATTTGGGGTTAACATGCAGTTTATGGCCTTTACTCAGTTCAATAGGAATAGTGGATTCTACCATAGCAATTTCAGAGATTGGGCTTCCTTCTACTTCATAGGGAAGTAGTGAACAAAGATTTTCAAGTTCCTTAAGTAAAGTACAACTTGTATCACACTCCTCATATGTAATCAATTCTAATACAGAGCTTTCAGACACATCTTTTCCTACCACACAGGTGTTGGTAAGGATGCTCTAGATTACTGAATCTTCTTCTTGCAACTTTAGAAAAGATTGCCTATGTAACATCATAAGTTGTACTATGGAATTTATCTCTTCTTCTTCATCTCCTAAATTTGGCCAAAAAGATGTACTCAAATCTGGTAATGGTTGTGCAGGAGGATATAGATCAAATTTCTTGGTTGCTTGGTCATTTGATATGGTCATATTCCCTGATCTGCAATTTATGTTTGCATCAGCTGTGGCCAACCATGGTCTACCTAGAATGATAGGATAGCTAGATAGGTTTACTTTAGGGGACAAAATCATGAAATTTGTAGGATATTCTAGGGAATCTAAGGTCACAACAATATTTTCTATCATTCCATCACGAGTGATAGTGGAACTATCTGCAAGCTGCAGAATAGTTGGTGTGGGCCTTAATCCTTCTATTTGTAACTTCTTCATGGTTTCTTTAGTCAACACATTTATAGCAGCTTCCAAATCTATTAAGGCATTTTTAACAAATTGACCATTGATGCTGACACTTACTACTAGACTCCCTGGGTCAGAATATTTTGGTGTAATCACTCTTCCTAACATGATATCAGCTAAATGTCCAACAACATGAATTGTGGTAGGATTCTTCTTCTTCCTTCCAGGTTTCTTTAGACAAGCTTCCCTAATAGATTTTCCATAAGAAAGAATGTCCTTAATAGCTTGAAATAAAGGTATTCAAACATGCATATTCTTCAACTGGTTAACAATGTCAAAGGGTTGTTCCTTGCTTTGTTCCTTTTGTATTAGTTGGTCTGGAAAAAGGAGGCTCTACTGCTGGTTGATCTAGTATTGGTATGGTAACATTAGTTGGGTCAACAGTTTCATCAACCAAAGGTTTTGATGCTGTAGGAGAGTCTGATACTTCAGTTATAAGAGGTGGCCTTGGTACTAGTAAGGTCGTTCCAGATCTCAAATGTATATCTGCGACATCTAGGGTATAAGCAGGGCACTGTTCGGTATTAGTACTATACATGGACTGTTGTGGTTTGCTATTTGGATTTTGATGAGGCTGTGCAGGTAGCTATGTTTGCTTTTGAGGTCCACTATTTGTAGGTGGTGGCATTAAAGCAAGTTGTTGAGCTGGAGGGGGTAATTTTGGAACACCAGTATTTTAGTTAGGCCATTGTTGAGATCCCTTCCATCGGTTTGGAGATTGCCAATTCCCTTGGTTTGGAGATTTCCATTCCCTTGGGGTGGTTGCCATTGGTTCTGTTGGTTCTAGGGCCATTGGTTATTCTGCTGGTTAGGCCAAGGTTATTGGAAATTTTGAGACCATTGAGACTATTGTACCATAATAGCCACTTTTTGAAATTCTTCTATATACTCATTAACTGATTTGGTTTGCTTCAACTTTGACAATTCTTTAAAGTACTCTTCATCATCCTTGAGGTCAAATCTATCTATCACTCTTTGACTGAAATCTTCAAATGTAGTTACATGAATGTGACCTTGAGTAGTCATTCCATGATACCACCAATCATAGGCTACATCTTCCAAGTGTAGACTTGCAAATTGAACAACATCACTCTCTTTCATGGGGTTAAGTGTGAAGAAAGTTTGTAATTTTTGTAGCCATGCTCTAGCTGAAATTTTATTTGTTCCATCAAAAGTAGGTGCTGTAAACTTGCTTATTTTATTTTTGAGCTCTCTTCCACTTGTGTCATGCTCCCTCCTGTTCTCTTTCTTGGGCATCAAAGTGTTCATTATATACACATATTCTCTAAAAGGAACTGAACTACAAAAGTCATCATCTAAGCCATTATAAGTAGCTCTTAATGTAATCAAGTTACTTGTAACCTCTTCCATTGGATTTGGTACTGGTGCTTCATCTGCAAGCAAGAAAATATTTTTGGTTGATTTAGATGGTGTGGATCTCCCATTTCTTGGCTCCTCTGAAGTGCTCCCTTTCTCATTAATAGATGCAACTCCTTGTAATTTTTCTGTCAATATTCGCAAAGCCTCT
Source organism: Cupressus sempervirens (assembly GCA_028749045.1). Lineage (NCBI taxonomy): Eukaryota > Viridiplantae > Streptophyta > Pinopsida > Cupressales > Cupressaceae > Cupressus > Cupressus sempervirens. Next base: position 166,324,295 of record CM053792.1, on the reverse strand, counting down.
CTAGTTTCTGCCAAACCATCCATTGTTTGCTTCTAAGTATTTTGGATGTCTTAGAAGAATTTCTTTGCCATCTCATATGGATTAGCCATACTTTTTTCTTCCTTGGATTTTGTACTTTTGTTTTCAACTGGGGGTTTGATCAAAATTTCTTTATTCTTTTCTCGCTGCAAATATCTTTTTTCTCTTTCACTTAGTTGCATGCGATCATAAATTTTGGCATGCAACTAATTAGAAGCAACATGCAACCATAAAATATGACATGCAAGATCTGGGTAGTTGTCAAAACTGACATGCAAGATCTGGGTAGTTATTAAAACTGATAGGCAAACTTCTACAAACCCTCAGGCTAGCAAGATCATGGCTCTGATACCACTTAAATGTCCCTTTACTGATTTTTCATGGTATTTCCAGCCTCAAATGAGATCTTTAAAATCAAACAACCAATATTACAAAGATCTGCCAATTTCCCAATAAAACGCAAATCGGGTATGTCCAAATTAGTGCCAAAAAACTTCACAACTTCACAAATTATTAATAAATCTGAGAATGGACATTTTTACAAAAATTTCATCAGCATAACAGCCTACAAAATGACATTTCCAGATTTGTATAGCCTTTACACAACAGCTCACAAATGTAGGACAAAACTATGCTCAATCGGGCTTCCGAAATTAACACACAATGCCCGGAAACACCACAAAAACACTCATAAACTATCTCAGAAGTTTAATCATGAACCAATACATATATTCAGCTCTATTTTAACATCTTAAAGTCTGAAATACAGCAGCAACCCAAACTGATATGAAACACTCAACTGAAAACACCAAACTCAAACCAAAAACAACCCCCAAAACCCACAAATCGGCACTATTCAGCACAAAGGAAAACTCTGTATGAGCATGCACATGGAATGACTTCAAACTCCCATCCTTAGCCTTCCTATAAACTTGCAAAATCCCATTCTTGGGTCTCCTTCTCCACAGGTTTGGAAGCCTCTGAAGAACAACAAGAAAATTAGCAAAAATCAAGTTCTGGAATGAGCCCAAAATGGCTCCAAACCCCTTTAAAAGAAGGCATAACCCTAACTCACATCTAAGAGGGGTTAATAAAGTATAATTTAATAATAATTTTTATTTATTAGTCCATTGGTTTCCAAAGATTAGCCCCTTTTTCCAAAACTTCACCTTTTTGGAGCCTGCCTACCTTAGCAAAGTTTTTTTTTTTTTTTTAATTATTTGAATAGGGGACATGACAAGTCCTCCCCTCCCAAATATTGCTTGTCCTCAAGCAATGAAGGTTAGAATTCTCAAGAATATGTGATCCTTCCCAAGTTGCATCCTCTAGTGGTAATCCTTTCCATTTGACCAAATGCTCTATGACGCTCCTATTTCTCAACCTTTTCTCTCTTGTATCCAAAATCTCTTCTGGTATCAAAACTAATTTCCCTTCATCATCAAGAGGTGGTAATTCTGTAGATACTATGGTTTTCTAGCCTAGAACCTTCTTTAAGCAAGATACATGAAAAATATTATATATTTTTCTGTTTGGTGGGAGCTCCAATTCATAAGCTACCTCTCCTACCTTCTTGATGATTTTATAAGGCCCATAGAACCTTGGCTTGAGTTTCTCTGCCCCACTCCTCTTCAAGGTGCTTTGCTTATATGGATGCAACCTAACAAATACCAAATCTCCCACCTCAAAAGATCTTTCAATCCTTTTCCTGTCAGCATATATCTTTTGTTGATTCTGTGCATGTTGTAGATTATCCTTAAGGGACCTTATTATGTCTTGGCTTTGCTTGATGAAATCACTTGTTGTGGGTACTCTGCTATCGGAAAGTATTAGATCAACAAAGGAAAGGGCATCATAACCATAAAGAGCATGAAAAGGAGGCATACCAATAGACATGTGATGAGATGTATTGTAACAATACTCCCCTAGGTGTAACCATTTCACCCAAGCATGTTGTTGATTTGAAACATAGTTCCTCAAATATCCCTCTATCCATTTATTAACTATCTCTGTTTGTCCATCTGTTTGAGGGTGATAGCTAGTACTAGGAGTGAGTTTAGTTCCTACCAAATGAAAGAGCTCCTTCCAAAAAGAGCTGAGGAATTTACTATCCCGGTCAATAACAATGTTTCTAGGCAAACCATGTAATCTAAAAATTTCCTTGAAGAACAATTCGGCCACTTGTGATGCCTTGAAATTAGATGTGATAGGAAAGAAATGTGCATACTTAGTTAGTCTATCTACCACCACATATATGCAATCCTTACCTTGAACCTTGGGCAACCCAGTGATGAAATCCATGGAAATACTTTCCCATTTTTGTTCAGGAATAGGAAGTGGCTGCAACAACCCTGCAGGAAAATTTTGCTCACTCTTGCTTTTTTGGCATACCATACATTCCTTAATGTGTTTAAGGACATCCTCCTTCATACCCTTCCATGAAAACTGCTCTCAAATTTTCCTGTATGTCTTGAAGTATCCCTAATGACCAGCCAAAGGTGTGTCATGAAAGGCCCTCGATATCCTCTCCTTAGTTTTTGACCCTGGCGCTAAGAAGATCCTGTTCTTGTAATAAATCAATTCATCAACAACCTTGTACCTATTATCATCCACTAACTTATCCAAAATCTTGGTGGCAAATGAATCTTTAGCATACTCTAAAATTATGGAGACTTTCCAATTAGCAGAGATAGATGATAAGGAACACAAAGTGGGCTTTCTTGAGAGAGCATCAACAACCACATTATTCTTTCCTTTCATGTATTCAATATCAAAATCATAAGCTTGCAATTTGCTTACCCATTTTTGTTGATGATCATTCAAATCCCTTTGGTTCAAGAAGAACCTAAGGCTATTATGGTTTGTCTTTACAATGAATCTCCCACATACCAAATATTGTCTAAACTTATGAAGTGCATGCATGATTGCCAACATTTCCTTATCATAGATGGAGTAACCTTTCTTTGATTGATTTAATTTTCTACTCTCAAATTCTATTGGATGTCCCCTTTGAGTTAGGACAGCCCCTATACCTTCTCCAAAAGCATCACATTCAACAACAAAAGGTAAAGAGAAATCTGGAATTGCAAGCACAGGGCATGAACTCATTACCTCCTTAAGCTTATCAAATGTTTTTTGTGCCTCTTCTCTCCAAACAAAAGGTCCTTCATTTGTCAAATCAGTCAAGGGGGCAGCAAGCTGAGAAAATCCCTTGGCAAATCTCCTATAGTAGCTACACAACCCGAAGAAACCTCTCAACTGTGTAAGATTACTGGGTGGAGGCCAATCCAAAATTGCCTGGATTTTTTGTTGATCAACCTGTACTCCTTTAGAGCTTATAATATGTCCCAAATATAGGATCTCTGTCAAATCAAACTCACATTTAGATAGCTTAGCATAGAAGGATTGCTGCTCCAAGATTCCCAAAACAGTGTCTATGTGCTTTAGATTCTCTTCCCATGTTTTACTGTGTATCAAGATATCATCGAAAAATACCAAAACAAATTTTTGAAGATGCTGACTGAATACCTTATTCATACAAGATTGGAATGTTGCAGGTGCATTAGTGAGTCCGAATGGCATAACAAGAAATTCAAAGTGCCCATAGTGACATCTGAAAGCAGTCTTTTCCACATCTTCACTCCTCATTCAGATTTGATGGTAGCCTTATCTTAAGTCAATTTTTGAGAAGTATACAGCACCATGTAACTCATCAATGAGTTCATCTATGTGTGGTATGGGATACTTATTTGTTATGGTCTTCTTGTTTAGAGCCCTGTAGTCTATACACATTCTCATTGTACCATCTTTTTTCTTGACAAGTACCACAAATGATGCAAATGGACTAGAGCTAGGCCTTATGAATCCCATGTCCAGGAGTTCTTTAATAGTTTTTTCAATTTCTTCTTTATAACCTCTTGGATGGTGGTATGGGGTTGTTATAACTGGTTTGGCACCTTGTTCTAACTCTATAACATGCTCAAAACCTCTATCTGGTGGTAATCTTGGAGGCAAATCATTGAAAACTATACTATGATTATCAAGAATATTTTGAATTTCAAAATGGAAATTACCTTGATTCTTTGGAGAGCTTGTTGGTTGGATTATGACTCCTGCTACCCATGTTACTTGTCCTCTTCGAAAAGTCCTCTCCATCCTCTTTGCAGAGACCACCTTAGGTGCTCCATTCGATAACCCTCTCAATATGACTTCTTTCCCATTGGAATGAAATTTAAACTCCATAGTTTGATGGTTCATGTAATAGCCTCTGATAGAGTGCAACCATTGAACACCCAATACAAGATCTATCTCCCCAATACCAACCACATAGAAGTCATCACATAACTCATAATCTCCTAAGGTCATCTTGAGTTGTTTCACCACCCGTGTGCAAGGCATAGTGAATCCATCAGCTACAGTAACATTGAATCCCTCAAAATCTTCTGCTTTAAGCCCTCTTTTCATGACAAATCCCTCATCAATAAAATTGTGAGTTGCCCCACTATCAAGAAGAATGGTCAACCTTTGCCCTGCTAGTACCCCTCGAATTCGGAAGGGATGGTATCTTGGGACTCCTGATAATGCTGCTAAAGTGTCATCCTTGCTGATTTCTTTTACTTTCTCTTCTTCTACCTCCTCCTTAGTATCATGAAATTCCTCATGCTCATCTGAATCAGATTCTGAAGCAACTTCAATATAGTGCACTTGACCTTTCCTTAAACATCTGTGTCTTGGAACCCATGGTTCTCTACAAGTAAAACAAAGCTTTTCCCTTTGTAATTCACTACTAGTCTCTTCATCTAGCTTCTTTTTTGCCACATTTGTCACATCTTTTGGTGGTAGTGTTGGGAAAGTCTTTTTCTGAAAATTTCCCTTATGTTGCCAAAAATTTGGGGGTTTTTGATTAGTGATTGATTTCATAGGCACGCAAGTTTCAAGTTGCAAGCTTCTTTTGATAGCTTCCTGTAAGGTTGAGGGTGAGAAAGCCTTAACCAAACCCTTAACAGAATCTTCTAAACCATCAAGAAAAAGATAAACGATCCTCTTTTCACTCATTTCAGGTACCATAACAGCCACTTTTTGAAATTCTTCTATATACTCATTAACTGATTTGGTTTGCTTCAATTTTGACAATTCTTTAAAGTACTCTTCATCATCCTTGAGGTCAAATCTATCTATCACTCTTTGACTAAAATCTTCAAATGTAGTTACCTGATCGTGACCTTGAGCAGTCATTCCATGATACCACCAATCATAGGCTGCATCTTCCAAGTGTAGACTTGCAAATTGAACAACATCACTCTCTTTCATGGGGTTAAGTGTGAAGAAAGGTTGTAATTTTTGTAGCCATGCTCTAGCTGAAATTTTATTTGTTCCATAAAAAGTAGGTGTTGTAAACTTGCTTATTTTATTTTTGAGCTCTCTTCCACTTGTGTCATGCTCCCTCCTGTTCTCTTTCTTGGGCATCAAAGTGTTCATTATATCCACATATTCTCTAAAAGGAACTGAACTACAAAAGTCATCATCTAAGCCATTATAAGTAGCTCTTAATGTAATCAAGTTACCTGTAACCTCTTCCATTGGATTAATGGTTGGATTTGGTACTGGTGGCTCATTTGCAGGCAAGAAAATAGTTTTGGTTGATTTAGATGGTGTGGATCTCCCATTTCTTGGCTCCTCTGAAGTGCTCCCTTTCTCATTAATAGATGCAACTCCTTGTAATTTTTCTGTCAATATTCGCAAAGCCTCTCTAGTTTCTGCCAAATCATCCACTGTTTGCTTCTGATTATTTTGGATGTCTTGGAAGAATTTCTTTGCCATCTCATCTGGATCAGCCATACTTTTTTCTTCCTTGGATTTTGTACTTTTGCTTTCAACTGGGGGTTTGATCAAAATTTCTTTATTCTTTTCTCGCTACAAATATCTTTTTTCTCTTTCACTTAGTTGCATGCGATCATAAATTTTGGCATGCAACTAATTAGAAGCAACATGCAACCATAAAATATGACATGCAAGATCTGGGTAGTTGTCAAAACTGACATGCAAGATCTGGGTAGTTATTAAAACTGACATGCAACTTCTACAAACCCTTAGGCTGGCAAGATCATGGCTCTGATACCACTAAAATTTCCCTTTACTGATTTTGCATGGTATTTCCAGCCTCAAATGAGATCTTTAAAATCAAACAACCAATATTACAAAGATCTGCCAATTTCCCAATAAAACCCAAATCGGGTATGTCCAAATTAGTGCCAAAAAACTTCACAACTTCACAAATTATTAATAAATCTGAGAATGGACATTTTTACAGAAATTTTAGTAGTATAAAATCCTACAAAATGACATTTCCAGATTTGTATATCCTTTACACAAAAGCTCACAAATGTAGGACAAAACTATGCGCAATCGGGCTCCCGAAATTAACACACAATGCCCGGAAACACCACAAAAACACTCATAAACTATCTCAGAAGTTTAATCATGACCCAATACATATATTCAACTCTATTTTAACATCTTAAAGTCTGAAATACAGCAGCAACCCAAACTGATATGAAACACTCAACTGAAAACACCAAACTCAAACCAAAAACAACCCCGAAAACCTACAAATCGGCACTATTCAGCACAAAGGCAAACTCTGTATGAGCATGCACATGGAATGGCTTCAACGTCCCATCCTTAGCCTTCCTAGAAACCTGAAAACTCCTGTTCTTGTGTCTCATTCTCCACAGGTTTGGCAGCCTCTGAAGAACAACAAGAAAATTAGCAAAAATCAAGTTCTGGAATGAGCCCAAAATGCCTCCAAACCCCTTTAAAAGAGGGCATAACCCTAAATCACATCCAAGAGGGGTTAATAAAATATAATTTAATAATAATTTTTATTTATTAGTCCATTGGTTTCCAAAGATTAGCCCCTTTTTCTGAAACTTCACCTTTTTGGAGCCTGCCTGCCTTAGCAAAGTTTTTTTTTTTTTTAATTATTTGAATAGGGGACATGACAGTGGTGAAGGTAGCTATGCCTCCCAACCACGTGGCACCCATAGGTCCACACCTACCGTGCTGATGGAGATAATGATCCAACCACAAACACACAAAAGCACAACATCTAAGGCTAACGCTCACGCCAGACAGTATGATGGCTGAACCAAGAACCTAAGACAGTGCAAGGAGTAAAGGTCCTGGTCAGACACTCAAAAGGCTACTAAGTAGGGGCTGACATCATGGAGAGTCACTTGGCATCAAAAAGTCGAAGCTCGGATCTGTGTAGCTCAACTCCCTCAACGGAAGGCCAATACATTGTGTAGCTCAACTCCCTCAACGGAAGGCCAATACACAAAAGTACCATTTTATTATCTTAAGTTCTATTACCAGTCACACATTTTATTTAGTTATCACTTATATAAAACTTCCTCTGCCAACCAGGAAGTAGTCACCAGGTTACAGGATAGAAGCCCCCTCCATATGCTACCCTACCCTACCCATGCTCATCCTACGACAAGTGCCCGTGGGCATGCATACTCCCATTCCAACCCCAATGATCATAACTTTCAGAAAATCCACGGAAGATCAGGCCTCGCAAGTCACCCAAAAAATGTATGCGCACATACTCATGTGTGGCGCACCACCATCACCAAGATCATAACACAAGGACAGGAATGAGAACACAATGCAAAGAAAACACCCAACTGAAAGCAACACCGGAAGGACGAATTCTACACAAATCCCAAAGCCAATAAAACCATACATCATTAAATCACTCAATCGGCCTCAATCCGAGAGTATGGATTCTACACGAATCCCAATGATGCAACAAGACCAAACATCATGAACTCACTCAACCAGCCTCAATCTAAGAGTATGGATTCTACACGAATCCTAACGTTCATGAACAAAAGCAAAGGTCCAAAAGAAACCAAAACAAGTGTAAAATCACTCAACCAAACACAACGTCAGGAGTACAGATGCAACACGCATCCCAATGCAACAAAAAGTGCAAAAGTGGTCTGACTGATATCCAAATGGATCATCAAGGTCCACGACCCACAATGTGCCAAGAAAACCCAAGAAAACAAGGTGGCATGCAAAACGAGGTAAAAACCCCAAAAATTTGGAAAACTTTGAAATTAAAACCCATTTGGCCTTTGGGTTCAAAAACCCCAAAAATCTAAAAATAAATGAAATCAGACACTGTATGAAAAAACAGCTAGCATAACGGCGTAAAATACCAAACCCTCATCCCAAAAAATAGGGAAATGTTCATACTCGCCCAACCAGGTAGAACTAACATACAGAATCGGAGGGGAACACTAGTTCTCAGCCTCCAAATAAATGGCTATAAAAAACAAAGCTGAAACGGAGCAGAAACAATAAAACAGGAAAGCCCTACCTCACAGCCAAAAGGTCAAAACAGAAAACTAAACCAGAAAATAAAACGCTCGCAGAAGTGGCTGAAAATCACGGCAATCCAAGGTTTCCCCGAGCTAGATCCAACGAGCCCAACCTCGCAACGATCCCATGCCCATAGCTCCCACAACGAACAAAACAGTAAATCCTCATGAAGAGGATTTTGGGTTTTACTCTCCAACTTTCTAATTCAAAAGTGAGAAGTGAGGAATTAAATTCCTTTTTGGATATTTATTCACTTTTTGGGTGAATAATCGATTAGGGCATTTAACTAGCCAATCCAGTTAAACCCCAAATCGACCCAAACGAAAACAGACTATTCCTATAGATAGGAATTCATCTATGGCAAAGCTGCCAGAAATTAAAATAAAATAATTAAAAAGCCCGAAAACCCAAAAACACAAAAATCACCTTAACAACTTCGTGTCAATGCGAACCTCTAAATGCACAAACACACTTACTAGTCTAATCACATAATGCAAATGAGTTCGGATTTAATAATCACCGAAAGGTTTAATTTAAACATTTAATTAAGGATATGTCGACCATACAAGGATGACATTGGCAAAATATGAACGACTGAATCACTAACTCCAAGTGCCACTGCCAGGGATATAAATCCTGCACACTAAACAACACGATCAAGTGCAATTGCATATAATAACATAGCCGAAGCAATAAATGCATTAAATCACCTAATTTAACCATTTATTTAATTATATTAAAATAATCTATTTACATCACTCACGTTCGCAAAAGGCATAGCAACGCAGGAATGAAGTAAATAACCATAGCATTAAATCCATCATATAGCAAAATCAGAGGTATGTCCAAATACCAGATAACTAGATAACCAGATATCATCATAAAACACACTGTCATCTCAAAATGGCATCATCATGAAATATGATTAACTGAACAGCATAGTAGTCTAATATCTATGATACTGAAATCAAAGAGTAACATTTGACCCTCAGGTCATCTCAAATGTGAACATAACATGAGAACAGATATCTCTCAAATCAAAATAAAACAAGGTAAATGTCCGCAGCACATAACCAAATAATCCAACAAGAACAATCCATTCTAATTACTTAAGCATTTAATAATGATTGATTACTTTGTATTAAAGGCATTTAAAACACATAAGCAAACACAGTCATAAACATGACTAACCATCGCTATAGGAACCCAGTCCAGTGTAGCATGGTAATAGTACACAGTGCAATCTCTGCACACATCTCAGGGTAATCACGGAACAACCTCATGATACCACATCGATCCTAGTAACCACTGGCACAAACCTCAATGAACCAAAAATCACATCATAATCTCAAAGATCAGTCCAAAGCATAAATAAGGAAACTGATACAAAAATATAAATCCAAACACCTCGACAGTGTAGACCACTCAGGGTCACAATCATGATCCATCACAATAAAAGATCAGCAAGGTTGCATCCATCAGGACGACTTACAAAAGTCAAATGGGAGAGGCACTACATCATCCCCCCAAAGACTAGGCTTACTCCTAGAAGCCTGCAATCCAAGAATAGAAACCAAACACACCAAGAACAAAATCAAAAGCGAGCAATAGGAATGACTCAACAACTCTGTACAAGTCAAACCCAAATCACTCCAACATTCTCCAACCAATCACGTTAACCCCCAAATAGGTTAACCACGAGAGAATGGGTGTCACACAAACACAAGGTCCTCCAACAAGGAACCTTCTATGCGCTAGGAAAAACCAACTAGCCATAAAAAAAACAATACAAGGTAAGGAACAATCCACTCTACCTTGTCAACAGGTGCCCAACCACGACATGCACCAACCACATGACCACAAAACTAGGTCAAAACACTAAGCACTTCCAACAAAAATTGGAATCAGGGGAATAACCATCCCAAGCTTCTCAAGAATGCTATCATGTCACACATGATAATTCATGAATCCACGTAAACTCACCCTTAGAACAAAGAGGATGAAAGTTTACCAACAAAAGGACACACTCCAAAGGACTACTCACCACCAAGCATAGGAGCACAACACCTCACCAAGGCACAAAATCTCAACTAACACTGGGAACTAGGGTAACACAACCCAACCAGACAAGATATCACCTTTCCACAAGGTTTAGAGACTTTCGTCAGTGGACACAATCATCAAATGTCTGCATACCAACTCACGAGATGGTAACATGTGTCCAACGATACCATGTCCCTCTAGCACCATGCTAGGAAAGCTACACCCAAACTACCACTAAACTCAATCTCTAGCCTCGAGTCAACAGTTAAAGAGAAAACTTGACTGAGACAATCCACATGTAGATATAAGCTTAGGGAGGAGGATACTACAGAGTATAGGACTGAGAGGGACTCTCTCTCTCTCAACCTCTACACTAACCAGTCCATGATGCGTTAGGAAACTCACAATTTCACCAACCATCAACATACTCACCTGAAAGCACTAACTAAGCTAGTGGCATAACCACACTAGCCTACTCTCACAAGAGAGAAAAGGATACAGAGGTGCGCCCAAGACAACGTCCAAGAAGGAGAATATAGACTCAACAAAGAACTGAGTCACTCCTAAAAGACAAGGCAACACCAACCCTGAGCAAGGAATGCTCACAAACCACACTACACCTCACAAGGGTGGGTTAGTGCAATAGGAAACACAAAAACCCAAGCACGAACTCCAACAAGTACCTAGTAGATTATGAAGACAAGATAACTCTTCCGTTATGAATAACATGAGGAGTTAAACTTCTCCAATGGCCATAAATACAATATGTCATGATTGAATTGGCCTCTACTCGAAAAGGTACTCAGAACATCGATCAACAACTCCAAAAGCCATAGCCTCACAGTCGGACTCAGATTGAATCCATTTGAAAAGTGTCAAAAAGATATTGACAAGGACTGCAACATGAAGAAGCTAATAGAGACCAAGACCTATGATCTGAGCCACCACTCAAATCAAAACAACAAGGACAAAACCAACAGCCTTGGTCACCAAGACAAGCAATAGACAAAATGTCCAAATCCACACAAGAGCACACATGCCCAAAACAACATAAGGCATGGAGAGAAAGGTAATTCACACATTGAAACCATCATTACTCTTCTTTCATAATTTCATTAATAAAACATAATATAAGCACTAATGCACGATGAAACTGAAATATTTTAAGCAAGGGTCCAAGAGTCACCATAAAACAAGTACATATCTTTCAATTTCTTTCAAAATAACATTCCATTTACTCATCTTTTAAACCATCCAATTACATTAACACTTAAAATCTATCAGACACACTAGCATGTTCTCCATGATATTATCCCTTGTACATACTACCAGAGGTTCGAGATGAACATGATAGAGTCACAACACACAACTGGGCAGCAGTAAAACACATCTAGAATAGTCATCATGAAACATAATCAAAAGGCCCAAATGGGAGAATTGTCAATTCCAACAATAAGTACCAAAAAGAGCTCATTTCAACAATAAAATCAAATGTGACAACTGTCACAAAGAGAGCGATAGATAAAATTGATGACTACTCCAAGAGAGGAAAAAAACTAAAAACTAATGCTAGCCCAAAAACATGAGGAAAGTACCTCCAGCCAAATAAAATAAGGCATCAAACAAATCACATTACAGGTGATGACTAAGTACAGTCACACAAGAGGGATAAATCACCACACAATGCTAAGGAATACATCATCCTAGCATCGTTAGAGAACACACTCACACACATCAAGTAGTATACCTTCAATAATCTTATGCATATGCAGACAATAAAAATTTCCATGCAATGCAACATTTAGATATTCATCCATCTAATACAAATTTCCATAAGCTTAAGAAACAATCAGATTGGGGACTTAAGTCATTAACCCAAGGATATAATGCAAACCTACTCTTTGCAATGATTCACAATAAACACTCATTTTCAATGATAGGAACCATTTCATCATTATAACAACAAAATAAAGAATCACAAATAAGATTCATTCATCAACTTACAATCAGGAGAAAATAGGGAAACAATGCACCTAACTCCACAAGGAGAAACGAGCAGAGGCACACAAGGCCAACACATGGACACCAATCAGTGGTTCCATCTAAAAAGGGTCACACAAGCAACCAACCAACCAAGGCACAATGATCCCACCTACAAGGCTAGGAAGACTCACTTCCTTCTCCACACACTGCTCTAGTTGCATCTACTGGACAAGCAAGTCCATCATGAGTAGATACCAAAGAAACAAAGATCACGAGTTCTCTCCAAGACACTCACACTCAACCAACACAGCAACAACTACAAGGACAACATAAACATAGAGATCCCAATGTTTGAACATGGGCTCTGATACCAGATGTAATGCCCCACCTGGAGATCCTTGGAAACAAGGATTCAAATCAAGCCAAGATAAATTTTTTTTTACAAGTATGAATGCACATGACAACATCATACAGGGATCACAACGATCGCAATGAAAGACTTCAACACAATCTTGGCAACCAACGAATCTTCGAATGCCACTACCAATAGACACACCCAAAAAAAAGCCAACAACCACCACAGCAAGATGAGGGCACAAGAAATGACCACTCATCAACAAAACACCAAGCTGGGGTAAAATGTAGAATCCAAAAATTTGGCTAAGCCTGAAATCCTAAAGCCCTGAAAATTGGCTAAGTCTAGATTTCTGAAGCCCTGAAATTTCCTAGAATCCATAACTTATCTCTAAGAGGTCTGAAACCTATCTCAAACGATTTGTCGCATATATTAAAATATATCTTAAGTATAAGGAATTAAATATACATTAACTTATACTTAAACGATATATTTTAAACCCCTAGGAAATCTATTTTGAGCCAGGAAGGTGTAAAAACCAAAAGGGTGCCCAAAACCAACTTTCAAACTTTCATCTGACAAGCCTAGATAGCCCATGTTTCTCACGCGAGAAAGAAAACTGGTCTCGAGTTTCACACGAGATCTTTCACTGTTGCGCGCGAGAAAGTGTGCACTTCGCGCGACGACTACTGAGCTTCGCACAAGGATTCCTATGCGCCGCGCGAAGATTTACATTCTCACGCGGGAAGTGTATTCTTTCGCGCGAGGAAGAAACAGTCTCGTGCGAGGAAGAAATAGTCTCGCACGAGGAAGAAACAGTCTCATGCAAGGAAAATCCAATCTCGCGCGAGGAAACAAATCAGCACGACACAAAACACAAACAAAAAGCTAAACAAACAAGGAAACCTCCACACCGGGGAGTACCAGATCCACATAAATCGAGGAATGAACACTCGAGAGCACTAACAGCAAGGAAAGAGAAACATCTAACCATCTAAAACATAAAAGCAAATCACATACTGAAATAAACATTGCAATGAACAAAATACATTTCAGAACTAAACAACCAAATAAATGCACGGTTCCTCCCAACCGTCAATAGCATCATAAGACCATCATGGGTCCTAGCCATCCCCCGTGCGTAACATCCCAAGCCACCGACCAAATCGTCGGTACTCTCGTAATAGGGACGTCACTACTAAAAATATGCAACAATATGAGCATAAGGAAATCTAACATGCTAGTAGTAAAGCATAAGATAATCCTACAGTAGATAACATCACCTATCACATGCTAAACAACAATAAGCAACAGATATGCTTAATACAATAATTCACAGCATCTAATCATATGCTAAACATCATAATAAGGGAATGCGCCAAATAAAATAACATCATCTAAACATGATATACAAGCATCCCAATGAAAGCATAAATCACAAGAAAGCATACTCCAAAACCTGAAGTACCAAGTGAAGACATCCAACAACGGTCACACTAGGACAAAGATCATCTCTGTACACCGATCCCTAGCAGTGGTGAAGGTAGCTACGCCTCCCAACCATGTGGCACCCATAGGTCCACACCTGCCGTGCTGATGGAGATAATGATCCAACCACAAACACACAAAATCACAACATCCAAGGCTAACACTCACGCTAGACAGTATGATGGCTGAACCAAGAACCTAAGACAATGCAAGGAGTAAATGTCCTGGTCAGACACTCAAAAGGCTACTAAGTAGGGGCTGACATCATGGAGAGTCGCTTGGCATCGAAAAGCCCAAGCTCAGATCTGTGTAGCTCAACTCCCTCAACGGAAGGCCAATACACTATGTAGCTCAACTCCCTCAACGGAAGACCAATACACAAAAGTACCATTTTATTATCTTAAGTTTTATTACCAATCACACATTTTATTTAGTTATCACATATATAAAACTTCCTCTGCCAACTGGGAAGTAGTCACCAGGTTACAGGATAGAAGCCCCCTCCATATGCTACCCTACCCTACCCATGCTCATCCTACGACAAGTGCCCATGGGCATGCATACTCCCATCCCAACCCCAATGATCATAACTTTCGGCAAATCCACGGAAGATCGGGCCTCGCAAGTCACCCAACAAATGTACACACACGTACTCGTGTGTAGCGCACCACCATCACGAAGATCATAACAAAAGGATAGGAATGAGAACACAATGCAAAGAAAACACCCAACTGAAAGCAACACGGGAAGGATGGATTCTACATGAATCCCAAAGCCAATAAAACCATACATCATTAAATCACTCAATCGGCCTCAATCTGAGAGTATGGATTCTACATGAATCCCAATGATGCAACAAGACCAAACATCATGAACTCACTCAACTGGCCTCAATCCGAGAGTATGGATTCTACACGAATCCTAACGTTCATGAACAAAAGCAAAGGTCCAAAAGAAACCAAAACAAGTGTAAAATCACTCAACCGAACACAACGTCAGGAGTACGGAAGCAACACGCATCCCAATGCAACAAAAAGTACAAAAGTGGTCTGACTGATATCCAAATAGATCATCAAGGTCCACGACCCACAATGTGCCAAGAAAACTTGAGAAAATAGGGCGGCACGCAAAATGAGGTAAAAACCCCAAAAATTTGGAAAACTTTGAAATTAAAACCCATTTGGCCTTTGGGTTCAAAAACCCCAAAAATCTAAAAATAAATGAAATCGGACACCGTATGAAAAAATGGCTAGCATAACGGCGTAAAATCCCAAACCCTCATCCCAAAAAATAGGGAAATGTTTATACCCGTCCAACTGGGTAGAACTAACATACAGAAACGGAGGGGAACACTAGTTCTCAGCCTCCAAACAAACGGCTACCAAAAACAGAAGCAGAAACAATAAAACAGGAAAGCCCTACATCACAGCCAAAAGGGCAAAACGAAAAACTAAATCAGAAAATAAAACGCTCGCAGAAGTGGCTGAAAATCACGGCAATCCAAGGTTTCCCCGAGCTGGATCCAACGAGCCCAACCTCGCAACAATCCCACGCCTGTAGCTCCCACAACGAACAAAACAGTAAATCCTCATGAAGAGGATTTTGGGTTTTACTCTCCAACTTTCCAATTCAAAAGTGAGAAGTGAGGAATTAAATTCCTTTTTGGATATTTATTCACTTTTTGGGTGAATAATCGATTAGGGCATTTAACCAGCCAATCCAGTTAAACCCCAAATCGACCCAAACGAAAACAGACTATTCCTATAAATAGAAATTCATCTATGGCAAAGCTGCCAGAAATTAAAATAAAATAATTTAAAAGCCCGAAAACCCAAAAACACAAAAATTACCTTAACAACTTCGCGACAATGCGAACCTCTAAATGCACAGACACGCTTACTGGTCTAATCACATAATGCAAATGAGTTCAGATTTAATAATCACCGAAAGGTTTAATTTAAACATTTAATTAAGGATATGTCGACCATACAAGGATGACATTGGCAAAATATGAATGGCTGAATCACTAACTCCAAGTGCCACTGCCAGGGATATAAATCCTGCACACTAAACAACACGATCAAGTGCAATTGCATATAATAACATAGCCAAAGCAATAAATGCATTAAACCACCTAATTTAACCATTTATTTAATTATATTAAAATAATCTATTTACATCACTCACATTCGCAAAAGGTATAGCAACGCAAGAATGAAGTAAATAACCATAGCATTAAATCCATCATATAGTGAAATCAGAGGTATGTCCAAATACCAGATAACTAGATAACCAGATATCATCATAAAACACACTGTCATCTCAAAATGACATCATCATGCAATATGATTAACTGAACAACATAGTAGTCTAATATCTATGATACTGAAATCAAAGAGTAACATTTGACCCTCAGGTCATCTCAAATCTAAACATAACATGAGAACAGATATCTCTCATATCAAAATAAAACAAGGTAAATGTCCGCAGCACATAACCAAATAATCCAACAAGAACAATCCATTCTAATTACTTAAGCATTTAATAATGATTGATTACTTTGCATTAAAAAGGCAATTAAAACACATAAGCAAACACAGTCATAAACATGACTAACCATCGCTACAGGAACCCAGTCCAATGTAGCATGGTAATAGTACACAGTGCAATCTCTGCACACATCTCAGGGTAATCACGAAACAACCTCATGATACCACATTGATCCTGGTAACCACTGGCACAAACCTCAGTGAACCAAAAATCACATCATAATCTCAAAGATCAGTCCAAAGCATAAATAAGGCAACTGATACAAAAATATAAATCCAAACACCTCGACGGTGTAGGCCACTCAGGGTCACAATCATGATCCATCACAACAAAAGATCAGCAAGGTTGCATCCATCAGGACGACTTACAAAAGTCAAATGGGAGAGGCACTACATTCAACTCTTGGTGATGATACTGTGGGGAAAACAGGGCTTGCATCTTCAAAGGGCAACTCAACTTCTTCATTCAAATTAACAGATCCCTGTGGAAGAAATCTACCATATTCATCTTGTCATCTTTCACTTCGATGCATGCAACTAAAATTTTCACACTAGTAAAAAGAACTTAATCTAAAAACTATGACTCAAAAAATGCTCCAAGCTTGACACCATCCCTGGCAATGGCACCAAAAATGAACCGCCTCACAATAGGTGTTCCATAGTCATGCGCTAGGCCTGGCTTAGGAATAATCTATTCAAGCTAAGGACTACTTTTCCCCTATCATAAGGTGCATTTAGATTGTCAACCCAGGGATGTATACTTCAAATGGTTGGCATAGTATGTGCACTAGGTACCTTGATGAGTCATTATGCTTGTGCTGCAGGAAAGTAAAAATGCAAAGGAAGGAAACTACACTACTGTTGTAGAAAGGAAATTACTGAATCTATGAATGTTGAAAACACAATGACAAGATAACAGAGATTCCATCTTGACTCATCCATTAGACTGTTCTCGCAGATGCTGCAAGAATGTTCATGAAGTGTGATGCTACAAGAAGGAATTAACTAGCTATGTCTTACTTAAAATACTGCTAATGCTTAGTAAAATGAATCTATTCTATCCTAATCTAATCCACCTTCCAAGTGGTCCCCCTTGGTTGGCTTCTCTAATCTACCAACGCAGGATAGAAACTAAAGAGAACTAATTCATTTCATTAATCAATCATTACATAATTCAAAATTGTAAAACACAACTGCAACAAACTGTGAATCAGTGTTCTCTCGTACTCGATAAAACTTATCAAAACCAAAAACTAAAACTAAAAACTTTTTACACGTAGTCGATCTCGACATATATAGGGAATCTACTCTTTATTACATAACAAAAAAGTAACTATCCTAAGTTAAGTTCGCAGGAGAGAATATAGGAGAACAACTGAAATCGGAAAGGAAGGATAACGGAATTGAGGAGGGAGCAATGAAGTCATGGCATCCACTTGTTACAACGTAAATGTAGAGAAGGTAATGGCTTGTAAAAGCTCCTCCTTATTCACTGCCATGTTTCCTGGAGTGGTTATAACTTCCTTTTTGTGGTTGTTCCTTGATGCTCGTTTCTCCTTGAATGTTGTCGGCAACCAACTTCTCGATTCTTCCTCTCATCTTTTAATCCTTATCATCAGGTTAGTTATGATATAAGACATATTTGCAAATAAACATCCATCAAACTAAATTCAAGCATAAGAACACACATTTGGATATTTATATGAAATATTGCATATTAGATCTAATTTAGGCAAAGGATGACATAGTTTTTCTACCCCATAAATCATCAAAGGTTTATCAAACATAAGCTTATAAGAGTTAAAACAAGGATAAATGGAGTATCATAAAGTATCTTAAACATAACAAAATAAAGGCATTTTTTAGACTCATTAGTCCTCAACTAGCTTCTTGGGGATCCTAAACATGTTTTTCATTTTCTCCTTAAATACATCAAAATAATTATCCATGATACTATTGTAATTTTCACCCATCTCTACAATATACTCATTAATTTGATAGATCACATGAGCATCTTTTCTCCATACTATAGTGCCTTTAGAAGGAAATAATTTTTGAACATAAAAGAATAAGAAAGTCAACAAGGAACCTAACTTACATGGGTTGTTCTTCAAAGTTCTTATGCTTTTCATGTTCTTGTTGAACTATCTCAATAATAGCTCGATAAGGTCATATGATAAATTGCTCTTAACCACCTTGTAAGTTAAGTCCACAACTTTACATGACACATTATTCAATCTTCTTGAACTATACATCTTATGTCCAATGATGTGAATATCAAACTTCAATTCTATATCAGTAACACTATTGATTTTCATTCCTTTGCCATCCCATTCAGCTAGGGTTTTCTTTTCCAATTCTTCCTGACCTAGAGTTTTTATCATTTTGGCTTTTCCTAACATAGGGAGGCTAGTGATTTGATGAATCATCCTCTTAGTTATCAAAATTGGTTGTTCTATCCATAGCTTCCCATTATGTACTTGATTGAGGATAAACCTAATACATTTGATTTGAAATTCTTGGGACATGTGAGGGATGTGTGTCAACCCTTTGGTTTCTAGGTGTTGATGCTCATGTTTTAGGACTCCATTCTCACATAACTGACCTAGGGCATCATCCATTTCTAGTGTACCAATTTCTTGGATAATTCATTTGAAATGAGTGCAAATATCATTGATAAGAAGTACCTTGGGAGGAATTTGGGATTGTACACTACTTAGATCTAGGGTTTTAGTAACCATATGAGTGAGCTTGAAATTTGGCACCTTCGACTCAACTCCATGAACCAACATGTCAGATTTTTACTTAACCTTGTTGCTACTAGATGCCATTTTCACTCGGTAGGGTCTAAGAGAATTTGAAAAACTTTATCTGGAAATTCACTCAAATTGCTTTGGTTACACTAAAAATCACTCTTCGCGATAGCACTCAAAATTTCATACTAAGAAATGATTTTGATTCCATACTTTTTGATGATTTTTTTGCAATTCATGCTCAATATGAAAGTAGATATTTTGGTAGACTATCATCCACTACTTGGCATTAAACACTCGGCAAAGTCTTCATGACTTGGTAACCATATGAATCTTTATTACTCCTGACCTTGCTCAGTAGAGTCTATGACCTGACCTCACTCGGTAGAGAAGTAACTCAATAGTAATTGATACTAATCTCACTTAGTGATCCCATTGTATCCTAAATATAGATTTGGATCTTTGCCACCTTTTAATTGGAACTAATTTTGATGTCATCTTTGATAGCCTAGTTCTAGTTCTCCCTTCAGAACTTAATTAGATACAGTAGATTCACCCAATTCTTGAGTGACTTGAACGTCATTGCTCAGTCTTGTATTGTTGGTAGACTTAGGAACCCATTTTTGTCTCATCTATTTTTAGATGTTATCAGCTTTTTCCTTCTTTTCATCTTCAATTCTATTAGTATCTCTTAGTAGTATCTCTCTTCCTCATATGATTTTTAACACAATTCATACCAATGTGTCCAAATTCTCCAAAGTAGTGACATCTGCACTAGGTGTTGTAGTCCCATCCAAATATTGCTTTCACAATTTTCTCTACTAGATTCAATACCTTGCTTTTGCATTCTAATGACTTGTATCCATGTTTCTTGCATTTGTGACATTTGCCTTCAAATCTTGGTTTCTCTTTGCATTGATTAGCCTTATGACCATGCTGATTGCAATTGTAGCATTTTCCATTGAATTTTGCCTTTCCATTACTCTATCACTTGTTTGATGTATGACTTGTCTTACCATAGTGATTGGAACTAGGTTTTTGGTTCTTTTGATCTCCTTGCTTGGATGATTCTCCTTCTTCTTTATATCCAATTCCTTCTTTTCATTTTTGCCTATAGAGGTTTTTCTTATTCAATTGATTCATGTGTACTTGAGATTTCATCATTCTTTCTTTGATTTGCTTCTCAGATTTTTGATCATTCCTCAATCTTTCATTGATTTGTCTTTCAAATTTCAAATCATTTTTCATTCTTTCATTTATTTTCCTTTTAGAATTTAGATCATTCCTCATTGTTTCACTTTCAAATCCTAGGCTCATGATTTCTTCATTTGCATTGGAGAGTTGATCAATAAGGTCTACTTGCTAAAGGGATTAGTTTTGAATTTCATCATTCCTTCCATCCATTTCTTCTTTTATATTGCTTCTTTATTCCAAGACTTCATGTAACCTTACTAACTAAATTTCTTGTTCTCTTCTTAGCTTTCTTACTTCTTCTTGTAGGAAACCATTCTTTTCTAGGAGTTCTTTGATTTCTTCATTGGCTTCATCTGAATTGCTTGAATGAAGGTCTTGAATTATTTCTTTAATGTAGAGTTGATCATTCATTTGAATTGCAAGTTCTTTTCTTCTTTTCAAGGATTGAGAGAGTTGCTCCTTTTCTTTCTTGAGTTGGGCAATGGTCATTTCTAAATCCAACTTTTCATTGTCAATGGCTTTTTCAAGTCTAAATATCTCCATGGCCTTGATCTTTGCTCAAGCTGTCAAGATTTCTCTTGAGATCCAAGAAGATCTGGTACTAATTGTTGAAAATATTCAAGACTAAGGTAAGTTACTTAGAGAGGAGGGGTAAATCAATAACTTCTAAAACTTCAGCAATTTCAACCTTTAATCCAACCATTCACTTATCAATTATCTATCATATAAATTTTGATCTAATTGCATGCATAAGAAACTAAAAGCATTCATAACACTAAGACACAAAGATTTGGTGACCTAGAGACCTTCCAAATAGAAATTAAAACTTGGGTGGGGATGATACCCACAACTTTAGTACTACAGTATAAAGTTAGCCTGTTAAAGCTTATATTGATCACTTCTGATGATCTACCCTATTAGGAGCAATAAGGACTATTAGGTCCACCTTGTGAAAGGAGTTACAAATATACAATTAAGTATGCACTCAATAAAGAGATTTACAAAAGACTGTTAGGTCTACCTTGTGAAAGGATTTGACTGATCCACCTATTAGGATGAAATAGTAGATGATCTCTGATTTTCAACTTGGCTTGTTGAATGAGATTCCTTTGTGTACTAATCACCTTTCTGTGATAGATATGTCTCTTTTGCTCCTTATGATGTTATGGCCTTTACAATTCACTCCTTTTACTTTTCTCTGATGTAATTCACATTCACATCTTCATATTCTCATATATTACATACATCCATACATTGGATATGAAACAATGCATTACATATATATCAATCCAATTATACAAATTAAAAATTCAACCATCATACAAGTTATCACAAATGTTACAAAGTTGGCCTATATGAAGACATTCGTGTTCTGATGACTAAATCGATGAGGTTCTGATACTTGGCATCCACTATCAATACTCATAATTATCATGTACTTAGTAGACATAGAAGCTCTATCTATATTGATCACTTCTAAATAGTCCTAAACTCGGTCTACACTGGTGACTCGGTATACATTGTGAAACTCGTCATATAAACTAAGTCTCTTGATTTACATTGTATGACTTGGTAAACATTCTCATCTTGAGCTCAGTATAAACTAAGTCTCTTGGTTAACACTAAGAAGCTCAGTTAACAGTAGACTCTTGTCACATACACTATAAACTTGGTGAACACTACATTGCTCGATAACCACTAATAAACGCGGCATCAATGAAAATGCACAGTTTACACTGCTGGCCTTCACATTAACTGAATCTACTTAGTAAACATTGGGATGTGTCCAAAGGACTTTGTAGAAACTATAGAACTTGGTGAACAACTGAATTACATGGCAAATACTAAGAACTATACAATGAGCTCGATAGCTATATACTATCTAAATAAGTGTGTGTCACTAATAACAAACTTAATTGATATGTCAACAGATAAATAAGTACCACTAACTCATTGAGTCATGTAGTAACTAGGGAGACCTAGTACATATATATTTCGTAGTGTAGATTATAAATCAATGTATATTATTTAGATAAATATATACAATAGTCGACTATCACTTTTTGAATAACTTGAAATTTTTGGCAGCCTATATTTCTTAGAAGATGTCAAACATGAACAAGGGTAAGAGTCCTACATGTGTTGGAAGCCAAGAAAGGCTAGGAAAATGCAATCACAGAACATTATCTTCAAATTTTGGTGGCCAAAATCAAGAATCTATAACATTACAAGTACATTTACAATATTTTCAACCATTGCCACTAGCACATATTGAAGAAGTTGAAGAACTTGATATCTCTACTCATGATGAACTTGAAGAAGATATTTAGGTAAATTTCTAGAGTAGCCAAGATCTATAGGTAAATACCAAAAGTAGCTAGAATAATATAATTGACTTGGTTGAGAATTCCAAAGATGGTGACAGTGCATGACCAAGAAAGTGAGAAAGGAAATACATGAACAAAAAAATGATGTGAAATCCAAAAAATATCAGAATTGGGATCTATCGATCAAGAATTCTCAAATAGAATGGCCTCAAAGTATCCATTCATTAAACATGTGTGTAATCCAAAAGAAGATGAGCCTCCAATAGAATGCATATGTACAATAAGAACAAGGATAAATAAAAGGGAAAAGAGGTTATAGCTTAAAATTGACACCACATAAAAGCATATGGGTAAATTTTATGAGAAGAAACTTATAGATTGAGTGAAAAAATTAGTGACAAGATGGAAAACCAAGGAGGAATATCAACATGTTAAGAATGTAGAAATCTTATAATATCAAGGGAAAATATAGATGAATCTTATTAAAGTAAAAGGCTCAATTGAATCTCTTCTTTGAAAAGAAATGGAAGTTTAAGAAATGGGTAAAGCAGTCAAGTGTTATCTTCTATATTTTTAGAAAAGGGTGTACCATGACAAACTATCCATCATTGAGTGGTTTATTACACTTTCTAAAAGTTCATTATTATCCAAGGAGTCACTAGTCAATAAATAATTGATGGGAATGGGAATGTGGTCTTGCCGAGGTTGCAAAGGAAAATATCAAAGAAAAAATTGAGTCAAATTTTATGGTATTATCTTTGGATGAGGTGACCATAGTAGGGAATAATTCTTGTATATGCATGCATGTCTATATTGTACATAGTTTTGTTTGCCAACCCAATCTACTAACTATCATTAAAATGAAGGATAATTCAACAATGTAAAAAATATTTGACTAGTAAAGAGTTCTCTAATTTATTAAGGAGGTATAGATGAAATGACAATTGCCCAAATGTTGGTGTGTGTTGGAGAAGATGGAGCTTCACTAATGCAAGTCCAAAAGAATAGTTTTGTCATAAAATTAAACTATTTTCTTGCACCTTACATTATTGGCATTCACTGCATCTCCCACATAATGAATCTAGTTTTTGGAATTGTCAGCAGATTCTCTAAAATATATAGAGTTGAAGTTTTAATCAAGTATAAAAACTTTTGTCAAAGTCCTAAATGATTTAGGGAATTTCAATAGTTTTTTGAGGGACTAACTAATGAGAGAAAGGTTCTTAATGATAATAATACTAGATGGATCTCTTTGGATGAACTAGGTCATTGAGTTTTTTATCAATATCCATTATTTCTTGGTACAATGGTGTCAACTCATGATGATCAAGATGGTCAACAAAAATATGGTGAGCTACTTCAAAGGTTAAGTAATGTAGAGACACTCTTGATGTTAGCAGCCACTCTCCCCATGCTAGAGAAAATGTAAAATGTAATGAAGAAAATCCAAAAAAGATTTATGTATATTGCAAAATATAATACACTATATAAAACTACATGCATGACCCTCAAAAATCTCTGTAGAAATCCAGATTCATTTTCTGTGGATGAAAAACTTTTAGGGTGGATGCGAATCATAGATTTGGATAATCCTAATAACTTTCTAAAGATTGATTCCAAGGGGGAGTTATGTGCCAATATACAAGGTGTTGAGATACCAGTGCACTACTATGGAAGGCACATGTCCATGAGAAAAGGGAAGAAACCCACACAACCAAAATTAACTATTACAAAGGATCTATTTGAGTAGATTAATGAGTCTGTAATGGATTTTGTGAAGGAAATTTATTATAATATTTCCAAAAAAATGAGAGAAATATTTCCTCAACATGAATTACTTGAATCAATGTGTATTGTGTTTACCCACTATTGGAGTTTAATAAGTCCTAAAGATTTTAGAGATAAGTTATTGGTTTTAATAGATCAGTTTTTATTTGTTTTAATAGATCAGTTTTGCAAAACCAAAGAAATCAATGGGGTAACTATAAATGGAGTTTTATGTGAATATAACTTGAGAGAGAAGTAATGTCATTTTGCAGAAACAATGAAGGAAAAATATGATCTTATGTGTAACCCCATAGAAGAAGGATCACTGACCAAACTTTGGAGAAATCTATCTCAGAGAGAAGTGTTGTGAGATTCAATATCATAATATTTCAAGCCTGCTAAATTATGTTTGACCATGATATTGGGGTCTATGTAGGATGAGAGAGTTTACATTGCTTTGGGGTTCCTAAAGTCAAAGGTAAGAAATAAACTAGACAAGAATTTTGAAAGTCTTCTGAGGCTATATACACCCAGATATGAATTAAATTATTTTCCTTATGAAAGGGCACTAAAATTGTGGAGGAAGAAATTTTAAATAAGAAGTATGAGAAACATACTCCAAACAATGAGATCACTAAGTCAAGTAGTGGTATTGTTAGAATTGATATTGAAGGTGAGGATCAAGCAAGTAGAGGTATGTAGATTGGAGAAAACATGGAGCATAATAAAGGTGTGTTGGAACTTGATGGAGAGGAATCTGAAGATTTGGATGATGAGATGCAACATAATCTCTAACAATTATGTTATCATATGTCAGTGACTCAACTCTGAATTTATTACTTATTAGTAATTACTATAGTCTATATTCTAGATTTTGGACACTATTCTCTGAATCTCATCATGATTCATCTATCATGCATAATAAGTCATATCATTTTCTAAATATCTAATATCAAACAAATATGTACATTTTATGTTAGATGATGCTATCAATCATTCAACTGTTACCATTACTTCTTCTTTTTTATTTGCATTATTATGCAACATGCTTATATGATACATTGTTATGGTACAATCCTTGATGATTTTTTTTGAAAATGTAGCAATTCATATGATAAAATTCATATTCATTCTCATTACTTTATTTACACATGATGAATGACACAATTCAATGAATTCATGTTGTCAAAGTTTAATTTCAATATCCAATTTCATAATCATGAGTTATAAGTATTAAGTTTACAACCATTAGATTTAGAAAATGACCCTGAATTCCCTTCTATAGAAATAAGGGAACAATAACAACTTCAAGTCATTTTGTGTCATGTGAAGAGTCTTAGATTCTATTTAGCAAAATAACATCTAGATTCTACTATGTTTATCTTGTTCAAGAAACAAAGTTCAAACTTTAAACTCATATCAAACCATCAAAAATAAAATAAACACTACAAAGATGATTAAAAGTACTTTCCAAGTTTCACATACTTTGATGGATGCCTTATGAGATGATTGAAAATTCAGTCAACTTTTTTGGAATATTGAATTCTACTTCATTTGGAGTTTTAATATTTTTCATGTTATAGTACATGACCTGCTACTCCATCAGACATCCATATGTGGAAGATTTATTTGAAAGAAATGCTACATCCAATAGTGCATTTATTTTTTCCAATGATTTGATGCAATTCAAAATGCCTTCAAGAGTTGTATCCTAAAAAAACTTGACTACTTTAGACATTATTTTGGCCTCCAACTCTTTTGATAAGCTTCCCTTCCAATAAATTTCATTGATGCGTTACTAGGGAAAGGATTAGAAAAACCAAGACTTATCATTAATTTTTCTTTGTCATCCATCTCGGTGAGCTTTCTCCCAATTGAGTTCAAATATTCCTCTCCTTCCCTTATACTCGTACATTTTTGAATGATAGTTGATGACATTGTTGATGCATGAACATGGTCATGAATTCCATTGATGGCCAAATACATATTATTATTTGTGTTGATTATGAGTACAATTTGTTTTACACTCTTCTCGAGCTTTAGAAGGTCTTTGTTCTTCTCAATCTGCTCTTTGATGCTCCCACAAACAACTCAAACACTTAAATGCAATTCAAACCAATCATACAACCTATCAACATTTTTCATAATGTCCCCCCACATTTTTCTTTAATTAGCTTGGCTGAGTTTTTAATTTTGTCATTGACTCAATCAAGTTGATTTTGTAGGTTGTGATTTTTTAATTCTCCTTAGGTACCTCTTCCACTATTTTTGACAACTGATTTTCACTTTATTTCTTTATTTCCTATGCTTTCTCTTCCCATTGTTTTTCTTTTTCCCTCTAATTATCCAATTGATTATTTGAGTTACTGACTATATGTCCACTAGATTCCAATTGTTTGAAAATATCTACTGCATATGATCTTTCATCTTTAGTTGTTTATTGAATTCTTTCAATTTATCCATGAGTTCTTTGAATTTTACATCTACATCAATATTAACATGATTCAGAGTATAAGTTTTTTATTGCTTTCTTGCAATTGTTCCTTCAACTTCTTTAGTCTTGCTTTTCTCTCCACATTTATAGCACTTAGTTGTTTTTTTTTTTTCCTCTTTCTTCCAATTATTACTTCAAAATTTTAATCTCTACATCCATGTTTTCTAGCTATGCAATTTCTTCTTGAGAGGAAGCACTTCTTATCCTTTTCTCTATTTCTTTGCACCTATTATTTGTTTCTTTCTCCTTTGCCTTTGCATTTTCGAGGATTTATTTTTAACTTTTCAATTGGTTTCTACAATGCTTTTTTCTCCCTCCATTATGAACAATGAATTATAGATCGTAGAGTTGGTTTTTTTGCCACATTGTCTTTGTCCACATTTTTTACATTGAAGAAATCCATTGATAGGATGCTAACACAAAAATCTATTGGATTTATCTCACTCTTTGGTGGATTATTATCTATTTATGGGGATGAAACAATCATGAATTCGATCATTTCTTTGTTTTTGTTATATGTTCAAAATATACTACTAGATGCAAGTTCTTGAGAACGGGCCACTTCAAGTACATCATTCTTGAATGCCTTATTATTTTTTCTATTCATTATTTGGGTTTATTGAAAATTTGTTACAAAATCATTGAATTAAAAATTTGTTTCTATTGACACAATACAATATTTGAGAGGAGGCAGAGCACTTGCAACATTATACTTATCTCCGACAATGCTCAAGGTTGTATGATCTAAATTATTTTGGCAATTGAGAGGAAAATATTGAAAGAATAAATATTGGTATTGTAAATATATAATAAACCATATGAAGATTTATATTCATTAAAATAAAAATTCATACAACTATGGACAATCTCATAAGTGAGATGTATGCCTACAAATCAATCAAATTTAGACAAACTCATGGAGGAGTTGTGTGTCTGAGCTCATAAAATTTGGGCAACCCATAGATGAGATGCATGCCCATGAACTCCATAGAGGTGGGAAATCTAGTGGATGAGATATATGACCATAAACTCCATATACAAGATTTGATACAAATTAGCAATCTCACCAAACAAGATGTATGTCTGTATCCTTCTCTATTGTTAAATTCGACTTGAGCCTCTTTATACATCTTCATGGAAGTGGAAAGGTTGCTTTATCTACATCTTAATTAGAAATTGAATGGACTAATCCAAATTGAAAAGTCATTAGAATTAATTAAAGACAAGAATTAATTAAAATATATGATTTAATATAATATGCCAATTCAATTCTTATCGTTCCTCCCTTCTTAGGAGGCAATGGGTCCCTTTATCTTATCTCCATGATATATGCTCAATAAGGTTTCCACACATAGCCTAAAAATGAAATATGTTGAGATATGTTCATATACAAAGATACCCTCTAAGTTTTCATGATATGTCAATCACTTGGAAGAAGAAGCAATGGAATTAAAACCCATTTTTAAAAAAGTATCCTCTAAATTCCATAGAAAGGTAATATGTTTGATAAGTGAAAAATAAACTCCATTTCCTTGGACAATATCTTTGTGAATCTCATTACCACTCTGTGAAATCTTTAAATTTTAGGTGCATTCACTAGAGTTAATTTCATCCCTGGAATATAAGGTCATTGTGTCGAATTCACACCTCCTTTGTCAAGGATCATAATTTTTTTAATAAACCATTCATATATACTATGAAAATCACCCAATGTAATCCCTTCAGAAAATTTGCATCTCAAAGGAACTGTCACATTTCTTTGATATTGTCATTGCACACTCAAATTTCAAGAATATGATATATAATACTTTTCTCCTCCAATCCAATTGAGATCTTTAAAAATGAGCATGCATGGAGATTGAATGGGATTTATCTCTAATCACAATGTTTGACTATTGATCTTCCTCTTCCACAATATCTTACATTTTGGTTTCAATTTTGATCTTCTTTTGAGTAGATGCTTCTTCTTTGATGAAAATGTTGGAAAAGTGAATAGAATGGAAGATTCTTCAAATCGCAAATTTCTACAACCAATTTTTTATCAACTTCTAATCCAATTGTTCTAACAATATTCATAGGAAAATACTGAAAGAATATGTATTGGTATTGTAAATACATAATAAATCATATGAAGACTTCTATTCATTAAAATAAAAATTCATAAAATTATGGACAATCTTGTTGTGAGGTCTCATAGGATCTACCCTAGTATAGATGACATATTTGCATTATGATACTTCTAATTCAATGTTTTGATACACTTTTGAGACTATAAAGTTATGCCATTTTAATATATGCATTTGATGATCTGCGTGTTGTGACCTAATGGATATATTTAGTGATTTCATTCATGTAATTTCATTGATAGAAATTGAATTGTAGAAATCCTTGAAATGTCAAATGATAATGTTTAAGTGGAAGTTAGAGTTAAAGGATAAATTGTGATATGCACTAGGACTTAATTCACATTCCTAAGGAATCAATAGTCATGGATTCAATATTTCATCACTATGATAGAAAATAGATTATGAATTTATTTAGAATATTAATTTGATCATGTCTAATATGCCAAAAATAACAAGGCAAAAATGCACAATTTTTTTTTAAAGTTAATTAATCCACTAAGTTGATATATTTTTTACTACAACTTACATGACATATTAGGTTTTGATATGAATCTATGTATTTGTTTCACAAATTAAACTATAGGGATGTTGAAAGGTAGATATAGGTTTCCCTAACAATACCTTAATACTTCATTTCAATTTATAACCATTGTGTAGGATTAAATCATTATATTTAAACATTCATTATTTAATTGATTTCGACATTTGTTTGTATTACATTAGACTCTAATATAATATCCCCACTAAGTATCTCTACTAACTAACTCATTTCACTTTCTAATCAAAATAATCGATTATTTAAAATAAAGAAACCAAATACAATTTATTAAAAAGATCTAAGCATTAATACTTTTAAATCATATACTAATTAAACATACTATCCCATCTTTTAAAATCATTCTTAAATTTCACTATATTAATATTAATT
Source organism: Cupressus sempervirens (assembly GCA_028749045.1). NCBI lineage: Eukaryota > Viridiplantae > Streptophyta > Pinopsida > Cupressales > Cupressaceae > Cupressus > Cupressus sempervirens. The sequence goes on along the minus strand of CM053792.1, from coordinate 166,293,882 downwards.
AATTTAATGTTATTAATCACATTCTAAACATTACTAATATTAATTAAATCTTAGATGACAGCAGTAATATTTATATTTTAATTAAATTAAATTAATCTAAAACAATATTAATTTTATTTACCTTTAAAATATTACACATGTTAATCAACAATATATTATATCTACTAACTAACTAACTACTAAAAACACAAATTACAACTAAAACTAATAACACTTACATCTACAATCCTATTCTAGAATAGACATATCTAATATTAATAATATATACAAATTGTTGGAAATGATTGAAAAGATCATGAATGAAGAATGATGGAATTGGTCAAGAATGTTTTCAATCATTGTTTTGTCATTGATGTCAAACTTGCTACTTGCAGGAATGACAATTGCTTAAATCATCCAAATACTATCAATTGGTTGATTGACAAGGAGGTGGCAATCAATAAGATGTAACTAGAGCACCTAGAGAAAGGTTGAAGTTATGATGTTGTAATGAAGTATAAGGATCAGCTAAGCCTTTGATGAAATAGTGTATTGATGACATACTCTAAGACACAGGGAATGGACACACTAAGACATGTCAAAGATGTAAGGTTTAACTAAGTCATTTTTAGAACCTGACTAAGTTCATTTGTGAGTGCCAAGCTAGCTAGTTAAAGCTAAGCAAGTTCAACTTCAGTATGTGTCGAGCAATCCTTCAGGAGCCGAGTAACACAGAAGGTGTCAAGAAATCCTTCAGGAGCCAAGTAACATAGAAGGTGTCGAGTAATCCTTCAGGAGCCGAGTAACACAGAAGATGCCAAGCATCAGTAAATGAAGTAGAAGTTGACTAACATAGAAGGTGCCAAGCATCAGTAAACCAATGATGTCGAGTTGTTGCATTATTGATAAGACAAAAAGATTTGCCAGATCAGTAATGATAATTTTGTTACATTGAATTTTGTGAATTAGTTGGATGATAAGGATGATTAGTAGATGTCACAAAATTTCATGTAAACCATGCAAACTAGTTTTGAGTGAATACTGATGGACTTATCATGAAATTTCTGGAAGAAATGATTTGGAGGGAGACCAATTTCTTTCTCTCAAATCAAATCAAGTTGATGAGTGGGAAGATTTGAGTGGGAAATGAAGAATAAAACTTCTTTATAAGGAGTTACAGGTCAGAGATCAGTAGAGTGTGAGTGGATTGGTCATAAATGTGGTCATGTGAATAAGCCAAGAGAAGGCTAGTGTGAAGTGTCAAAAGAAGGACACAGTGAGGAGTAAGTACAGAGGATTAAGACTCTGAGTTGATCAAGTGACTATAGAGTGCATTGGCATAACGAGTGGAAGAACTCAAGGAGACAGATCTTGAATGGTGAACAAGTTGTTAGCACTGCAGGGAAGAAAAGCCAAGCAAAGAAAAGAACTGAAGAGTGATCTAAAATCTACAAGGTTAGAGTTGCTATCTTTATCAGGTCAAAATCTTTCTAATACGTTCTTACCATTGTATTAGACATTGAAATACTACATTGCTAGGTTAGTTTAACACCTAGGTGGATAAGCCTCAAGAAAAGGATAGAAGATCCCTAGGAGAAGGATAAGAGATCCTTAGGAGAAGGATAGGAGATCCTTAGAGAGGGATAAAAGATTCTTTTGAAAAGGTGACTGTAAATCCCATGGACTTGGGTGGGCCTAACAGCTCTGTGTAAATCCCTTAATAGGATGGCATTCTAAGTTGAATGTTCATAAGTCCTCTAACAAGGCACACTCCTAATAGGGTGTAGAAATCCTTTGATAGGTTCACATCTAACAGTGTGGAAAGCCTTTAATAGGGCAGGCCTTTAATAGGGCAAACCATCAAAAGTAGTTGAAATCTATTGCACAGTAATTTTGTGGGTATCATCCCCACCCTTGTTTTACCTTCTTATTCTTGGAGGGTTTCTGGGTCACCAAAATCCTTTGTGTTATGTGGTGATGCATGTTTACTTTTCATGATTGTTTGATGTTTAATTGCATGCATGATAATTTCAATTATATGATATTAAGTATTTGACAAGAAAGTAAAAAGGCTGGAAAGGAAAAATTTGTATCGGACATTATTGGACCTTGAATAACTGATTCACCCCCCCTCTCAGTTATTCTAAAATAATTCTAACATAAATTTTTAAAAAATTCCTAAATCAAAATTAATTCAAAACACCATTAATTTAAACTATAATTACTTCAAACTACGACTAATTAAATTATGCCTAAAAAGATTTATCTAACTTCCTAAAACTTCTAACATTTAACATATCCTATCACTTAACTACTAATCCCACTAACCTTAGCCTAAACCAACTCCTACTAACCTTACCCTAACCAACTTCTACTAACTGTACCCTAACCAACTCCTACTAACATTACCCTAACCCTCACCACTTGGCCACTTGCCAAGGTCCCTCTCATCCCCCATGGTACCCTCCAAGGTTTGGTGCACTACCCCAGGAAAACAATGTGCTTCCCAATATACACCATGCTTCCCAAGAAAATTTTAGAAAGGTATGATGGAACAGGAAGCGTAGGTAGTTCTTGACCAAGCCTATCAAAACTCTTTCCACTGATTGCATTAATGTGGGGAAATTTCCATGTCAGACTCCTTTTTAAAGAAACTATTAACTGACCAAAATCTCAACATTATGAAAATTCGATGTAATGCACTCACTTTGGGGAGAGGAGAAAGTGGGGTGACATCATCACCCATGTGGAGGAGAATTTAAAGGAGTTATGTAGTAAAGTTTTTTTGGTGAAGCTAGGATAAGGTAAGACCAATAGTTTTAGATTATTTATTTATTTTTAATTCATTTTCAAACTACATAATCATTTTTTTAAAAGGTATCCAAGATATTAAATGGGATCCAAAGGGAATATTCTCTATTTAAAGGAGAGTTTCCAATTTTCCCATGCAAAGGGCAAAGAGCAATTTGCTCATGAAATGTAGATTTTTTCAATGTCTATATTTTTTTTTAAGTATTAGATTTTAAAAATTATTTACATAGCCAAAGGGATATATATATATTTTCTAGGACAATTATGGCATAGTGTTTAATGTTATATAGATACACTCGAATTGGAATACTTTTCTTTTCAATAATTATGAAAATACAATATGAAATACCACTTATATAATCAAATTTTCTCAACACAGTTCGAAATCAAATTGCATAACTTTATATATATCATCATTGCATCTATTTATCAATAAAAATAAGCATAAAAATTTGAATCATAAAGAATATCATATGAAAGGAAATTGCTCTCTTTTTTTCCAACACATGTGGGCTAGCCACTTTTTATTCATTTGATTCAAATACGTGATTTAAGGACTCTCTCAAAAAAGAGCCAAGGAAGAAAACTTGAAATTATAATCATTTCAAAAATAAGGTTAACAATAACTTTTTATCGCATGATCATTATCCTAAGGAGAAGTCTCCCATACATTTGAATTGAAACAACAACTCTGAATTCATGCTTGGCTCCATATCAAGGTAGCCACTATGAAATCTATACATTTCATCAAGGTAACCATGGAGAAATTGAAACTGACTAGGAGACAATTAGATTTAATACAAGGACACATAAAACAAAATTCTCCCATCCCAGGTTTGCACAATAGGTTTATTAATGAGCTAGATGATGGAGAAGGTGGATTTTTCTATGCCAGGAGAAGTCAATCACAACACCATAACAGATGCTGCTTCCGAAGCTATAATCACAAGAACTTTCATTCTTTCACTTCTCAATTTTTCAAAACACAAACATGGTTTGTACTAATGAGTAGGGGCCCATATCACCCTACTCTCCCCCTCTCCTCATCATGAGGAGAGACTTTACATTACTTGGAGTCCAACTAAAGCCCTCCTCCCATACATAGCCACTTCTACCCTATCCAAGAGTGAGTAATGCCAACAAAATTCTTACAGTTTCCCTCTTAAAACAAAATGTAAAACATTAAAAGAAAAAATTTTAAAAACCCATCAGAATCCCATCCCTTACATCTTTCATTATACATATGAACACACACATGTAGAAAGCCTACTTAAGCAATGAAAACACATCATGAAGACACGAACTTGAAAGATTCCTACCTTTACAAATGGTTATGGAAAACTAAAATTTGAGAAGAGTTATCCTTCTTCCTCCTTTAATCCAGACTTTATTCTCTAAATTTAGAGATTGGGTGAACACTCTTCCATCCTTAAATCTGCAACTAAATAGGCTCCTAACTCAACCACCTAAAAATTGCAATAACTCTAGACTTGACTGAGGAGTCTAAAATCTTCTAACTTAACCTTATCATTAAGGAAAACTTTATGGTAGAGTATAAACTTGTCAAACTCATGATGAAGTTCCAATTTTCGCACTAAGGTAAAACTGGGATATTTGGGTGGTCACAAAAGTCAACAAAAGGGTCTAGAGGGGTGGAAAATGCCCCCAACCCATACATATACCTCCTAGGCACTTGGTTTTCAGAATTTATTCGCCTCTAGGACTATTTAAGGACCTATTAATTTCCTTGAAATATTTGAATTTTCTAAAAACCCTAGAAATGCAAACTTACCACTAAACCCTAGTTAGGGTAATTAACACTAATTACCAACTAATTAGTCTTAGGTTACTAACTTAATCCATCTCAAATTTTTATGTTACTCGGCTAACCCTAATTATCATGTTGATATACATATAGGATTATGAGTGTCAAGTGACACTATAAAATCATTGTTACAAAATATTAGACACCTTACAATTATAGAATGATACACACATTCAATTTATGATACAAATAAAATATGAAACAACAAGGTCTACATCTTTCATTAGCCTTAGCCCTAATTTTCACAAACTATACATAGGGTCGAGTTTCAATTCTCCATTAGATTTCTCAACTAATAATCCTGCACACTCAATTCACACATCAGTAGTTCAAGAAAAATCACATGCGCATATTTAAAACTCATCTGGATAATCACATAAATCTTTCATATAATTAACTATTATCTCATTTCTTCTCATATATTTAACCATTAAAACTTGCATAATTAGAGTATTAATCATATTCTTGATCCTATATTTATTTATTATACTACATCATCTAATAATGTCTCACCATATCGAGTCATAATGTATCAACTGTACTATGATAGGTTAGGGCGAGGCCTCACAATATCAAGTAAATTTTAATGTTGATAAGTAGAATCTGATATTTTAATGTTTTGAACATTTTATGTGAAAATGATTACAAAAAGTAAGTTAATTGGAAATGATGAAGTATGAAACCCAAATGTTGAATGTGATAATGATTTATTGCACATATTTACATATTGCTTACATGATTTTCTTGGACTACTAATGCTTGAGTCTAGTGTGCAGGAATTTAACCATGGGTTTAATGGGGAACCAAGGTTCAAACCACTTTAAACATGACACAACCAAGGTTGAATCTATGGAAAGGTTTGGACCTCATTATAAAGTACTCTATTTCATAATGTGAATGATATGTTTGGAAAAGTTGAATTCATGTATTATTGGAGACAAGTCACTTTAAATGTAATGTGTTTTTTTGTGTCACTTGAGACTTGTGTCATCTATGTGTTGATGAATTGTCATTTACGATGTTGGAAAAAAGTCACCTAACCTAAACCTAACCCAATGCAGTACCCAAGTTAACCCCTTATGGTAGAGTGTTAGGAGAAGTCTCCATCAAGGGAAATTCGAATTACAACTTCCTATTAATTTTTAAGGATCAAAAAGTGGTCCTAGGAGGTAATTTTGGTGAAAAACAAGTGCTCTCATGATAGTAATATGGGTTGAGGATCCAAATTTAACCTTTAGTAGGCCTAGATGACCTTGGGAACCCTCCAAACAAGTCCTCTTCTTAGAATTTTGAAATGGAAGAGTTCACACATTTCTCCCTCTTCGTGAAGATTAAAATTTTAGAAAGGGGCAAGGATGTAAGAAAATGGAGGTTTCTTGTTTGACCCATTTTTAGCTAAGTAAGAAATTAGAGGCTTTTTAGAGGGCTGGGGGGGGTATTAGTGAGTTTTCTACCCACTCTCTAATTTTAGAGACTCTTAGGGTTTGGAATCTTGGAGGGAGCTCTTCTACAACCTTTCATTTCCAATTTGCAAAAGGATTCAAGGTTGGTGTTTCTTTCCATGAAGTTATGTTGTTCCATTTTGAATTTGAAGCATGGTATTGCATTCATGAGCATTTAGGAAGTGAGAATTCCATTGTAAGAAAAATGTGTGGTATCATCTTGTATCAACTTGTGTTGTGTTGTGATGAGCATGAAGTTTGTATTCTCATTGTTTTCTTGCTTTATTTTCTCATAATTTTGTGCATCAATTTTGTTATGGGTGTCAAGACTTCACTCACCCTTTGGGAAGGGAAGAGAAGTATTGGGTGAATGGGTTAGTTGGGCTTGACAATATAGTTGAGAACCTTGGAGTATGGGCTCCATTGTATGTCATAATCATTCATATATTTCTTGGGGGTGATAAGGGAAGTATGGTGGAGATGAGAAAGTTTATGGATTATGGGCTCCAAAGAAGCTATAGCTGATGGTAGTGTGTCTAGACGATGGTTGTGAAATCCTTGAAAGGACTTGGAGTTTGTTGATTAGTGAAAGTCTTGAAAGGGCATGAATTTTTTTATTGTAGATATTGTCTGATATGGCAAGTCTCCTATTTGAAAAGAAATCCTTCACCCTATGATCATGGTTTCATTGGTGAACCATTGTGAAATATCCTTGGGATATAATTGTCCAAGTGTTGAAATGCGATGTATATGCATCTGTGAGATTGGAATGAAACTCGATTGAGCCTTGTTCCCCTAGCTCAAAGGTGGTCTCTTTGGAGGCCTATGGTTGGGAGGAGAGTACCAATGGTCTTTGTTGTTTTGTTGTGATGTATTTTCAAATTTTGTGCTCAAGGATGCAATGGAAAATGCTTGGAAAGATCATCTTGTAGATGTTTGTTGAAGGAGAAAACTTGTTATTGTGCATTGTACATGTATTGAAGAATCTCTCTCCATATTATTCATGTTGTTGCAATGAATGATTTCTTAGTAGAAAGGAAGGGATGTGTAATTTTTTAATGTATTTGAAGGGATGAAATCCTTCTTCATGTTATTGTATATTGTATTGTAAGATTTGAAACCTTCTATTTTGCCATTTGTGTAGTGAATTGTAAAAGTGAGATCTTCATTTCATGTACATTGTTGTGAAGGGTGGATCCATGAAGTGAATGAAGAATTTTGGATATCATCATAAATATATATGTGTTGTAAGGTTCAATGTCATTTATTCTATGTAATGAAATGGAAGGATTGATGCATCATATTCGTCATAAGTGGAATGGGAAATAGATTCATCTCAAATGATCGCCATTGTTTTGATACTCATGTAATAAATATGCATTGTTGGAATCATGCTCAATTGAATCATGAGGCAACACAAATAAAATGTCTTTCAATTAGATTTTTTATGTAAATAAATTTTACCAAGTATTAGATTTTCAATAAATGCCATTTAGAGTTCCACTATTCATAGAAATGATTAATCTAGTTGTTCCATGTTGATCTGGTTTCCATTTCATTCCATGTGTTAAGTTTATTGTTCTAGATATTTTAAATAGACTCATTAATCTAGTTAATTGCATTGAGACATTAAAATCACATCATAGTTATGCTAAACCAAGATTCACAATACTATATTTGAATAGATTCTAGAGAAAAAATAAAAAAAAGGGAACATATAAGTTAAAACTATGGATTGGGAGTGAGTATTACACTCTCTGGAAAATGTATGGGGAGTGAGAAATAATCCAGTCCCAAATCACATAGCAATAAAATAATCTACATGTACACTCCCCATGATTCCTTAATAAAATAATAATAAACATGCGCTATAGCATTCCCCTAAAACCTAAGACTACAAGTAATGTATAAGTTCAAAAGATGGGTCAACCCCATGTCCCATTGTAAATCCCCTACATTCCCTAAGAGGCTCACATGAGCATGGAAAAAAGACATTATTCAAAAATAAATAAATAAATGATAAAACTCATCTATACTCTTATACCTTCCCTAAATTCAATTCCTTCCTAAACTGCATACACCCATTTGCCCATAAATCTATTTTCCTCCAACCCATGTATTGGAAAAAACTTGTCATACCTTGATTTACATGGTCCTACAACACTTACCTTTCCAAGCACATGTCACCTTGAATGGTGCATTGGAAAAGACATGGCCAAGTGGCTTAAAAGGGTGAATATTGATTGGTTGCAAATTTTAAACATGTCTACTTCCATATCATGCGCCTCTCCCAAGAAGGGTGTACTTTGCCATGAGTATGCCCCTCCTAGTCAACACACCACCTCAACTACCCACTTCCACTAGAAACCCCTCCATTCATACATGCCACCCTTGGTATAGGTCTCTCATGGGAGAATGATGGATCATAAATATTTAGGATGTTGGGTCATGTGATTTCTTGGGAAGCACTTGGAATGGTGCTTGGGTAAGACATGTGGGTAGGTCAAATTGGAGTGTAAAAAATTATGCATATGGTGTGTGGAGTAGAAAATTAGGAAGGTTGGGTATGTTGAGTGGAGATCGCCATGTGGGAAGTATATTAGTTTGATGGATAAAAGGGATTTGGGTTTGATAGTTAGTGGTTAGTGAATAGAATTATTTTTAGGGTCAATTAGAGTTCTAGAGTAGTAGGGTTAGACTGTTGGGTTTCACTAAAGTGGAATTTAGTAAGTAAAAAGGTATTATTTAGTTGGTAAGAGTGTGGGTTGATTAGTAGTTAGTGATTAATTAGATTATAGGAAATAAAGTTATTTAGAGGATAATAAAATAAAAGTAATAGAAATTAATTAGTTGATAGTTATGTAATGAAGGTTAATTCATAAGTAATATTAGAGTTTTGGGAATTTGTTATAAATTCTATAATTAATAATTTTATTACTATTTATAGTTAAAGTATCTAAGCTGTGTTGAGATTTATTATATATGTATGATGTATACTATTTTATAATTATTTTACTTCATAATATACAATCAATGAACTTAGTATATTATAGGTAATGTATAATATGGTATATATATATACATAGAGGTTTAGATGTTATTGAGGATTCATATTTTTTTATATCATCCATTACAAGAATATATAACATGTGCTCCATATACAAATCCTAACATTATTAGAATAAAAGGAATCCTATGATGATACTAATCCATATAGATTCAATATTGTTCCTCTTATTATTTGAGTACGCATCGGGATGATCACTTTATCTTAAGATCACCTTTAGGCTTTCAATAAAATATTCTATGTTAGTAGTTTATCTATTATCTCATCTATATGGTTTTGATTAGCATAGAATGTTGCAAGGAACTCAAAAACATATTAGAAAGTTGATAAGTTGATAGTTGGAGATTAGTTGCTAGGAATGACTAGAAGGGATACTTACTAATTAAATATTGAATGGTAAGTATATTATATACATTATTAAAGTATATAGGGATTATTAAGTAAGGGGAAATATATTATAATTAGTTGTTCAAATAAGTAAGGTAAGTAAATTGGTAAGTGGGTATGATAGTGATAGTAGAAATGGATGTTAGACATTTCTAACAAGAAGCTTGTTAATGATCTAATTGCTATTAGAAATGAGTATACATAAATTAACCAAATAGAGACTAGTAGAGTAAGGGTTTATTTAGCTAATTATTGTTTACTACAATTGTCAAGATGCTTAAGTTTGGACATTTAATAGTTAAACATTATTAACGATATACATTGTTTTGGTGATGAAGATTGTAACTTCGACTATCATATACATCTAGAATGATTGAAGTATGTATCACCTATTGAACATAATTGTAATTCAATTACCCTGAGCTAATAAATCTTGAATTGTAATGTCCCTAATGGACATTAGATTTTTAAACCCGACTTGGCATCTAATTTCTAATTCTTCTCCCTGATTTGATTTCCTATTGTTCCCATTATTTCTTTCTTATTTTTCTTCATATTTTTTGTATATCATCTCTCAACATAGGAATTCTATATATATAGTTTTTATTGTAAGAGTTGTATCTTTTCATTTATTATATAATTATATAATATTGATATTATAATTACATTAATGATTACATTATAACATATATTGTATTAATAATATATCAATTATATTTCTTATATTAATATTAATACCATTACATATAATACATTAGTTTATGTATTATTAATCTAAATTTTATATTTTATTGCCTAATATAACATTTAACTCTCATATTAATATATCATGCACTATTATAGTATGATAATAAATTATACTATATAAATATTATATTTATTATGATTTAATGTTTAATATCATACTTATCAATAATAATAATAAGTTATTAAATAAAGTGTATGCATTTATTGAATATATATTTGTATTATTCACGCCAATTAGGGCTCATGACATGAATACATAACTATTCGATAACTTGGTTTTTTCGAGTAAAAGTCAGTAAGTGATATCCTTAAGTATACCTTTAAAGAAAAATATATAAATATATAAATATATACAAAATTTTAAAAAATAATAATAATAAAATTTAGTTGTGTTTTTTTGCCTTGTAAATTTTGAGCATGACACTCAAATGTGAGATGTATGTCTGCAAATCAATCAAATTTGGACAAACTCATGGAGGAGTTGTGTGTCCAAGCTCATAAATGTTGGACAATATCATAGATGAGATGTATGCCCATGAGCTCCATAGAAGTGGAAAATACCATGGATGAGATGTATGACCATAAACTCCATAGACAAGATCTGATACAAATTAGAAATCTCAACAAATGATATGTATGTCCATATCCTTCTCTATTGTTAAATTTGACTTAAGCCTCTTTATACATCTTCATGGAAGTTGAAATGTTTCTTTATCTACATCTTCATTAGAAATTGAATGGACAATTCCAAATTGAAAAGTCATTAGAATTAATTAAGATATATGATTTAATATAATATACCAGTTCAATTCTAATCATTGTAATAAGTGCACTATGAGGATTACCAATGACCTCATCCCTTTCTAATCCTACTCCACTGCCACTAACAAGTGGAGTTTGTGGATTGCATTGAGATTTTTGTACATGCATTGTATCAATGTTATTATGCATAACATTTTTCTTCTTTGCACTTTTAGTAGCTATAATATTCTTGTCAAACTACATTTGTGATTTCCTTTTTGAATTTCTAATAGATCCATGTGGAAATTGAGTTGAGAGGAATGATGTATTTGTTACAATGGGTCCAATTTTTTTTTGTGAACCTGATGTTTCATTTGACTCATCTCCAGTGATTAGTTTGTGACTAGGTTTTTGTGGCTCTGATATGCTGAGTGGATACCAAGGTCCTTGACCTATTGGTCCTAGCCCACCATCACTTGGATACCCCATTTTTTTCTATTATCTTGCCCCTATGTCATAGTTCTCCCTTGTAGATCATTGAGTACAATATATTTTCCAGTTGAAGCTAATGTACTTGTAGTAGTAGTTTGAGGAGTGGATTTAGTGGAACTAGTGACAGTGCCTATAGAAGTGGATGTAGACTCCCAAGAAACCTCACACTCATATTTATCTTCATCCTTAGAATCATATTGTTCTTCTACTATATTTGGATGCTCAATATCCCATAATTTTCTAAATGTTTCATCCTTAGGAAAGTCTTCAAGATATGCAGAGGTCTTAGGGTCACCGAGATTCTTCCTCATTTCCCAAAAAAAATTAATTGTTTATCGACACCAATGTGCATCTACATGGTCTTTATTTATGGCATTTGGAAGATATATTTTACTTGGATGATTCACTTTATGGTAGAAATTGTAGGATATCACATGCTTCAATTTTTCTTTCTATCTCTAAAATTCCTTAATTTTTGCTGACAATTCCTCTATTCAAATATTATTTTCACTAGCACATTTCTCCATCTCTATTTTGACCACTTCCCAGGAGTCCATGTTTTAAAAAAATTCAATGAATGGCATATTCTCATGCTAATGTTTTCTTATCAAGTTACCATTCTATACAAGCTTTGTACCAATTATGTTCAATGTATCATACTTCAAGTGCCTAACAACATCAAATTTAAAAATTGTAAAAAATTTATGTGCCACTTTCAGTTCTCTTCTCTTAAATGTGTACCCTCTACATGTGATAGACAAGGAAGGAAATATGGTTTTCTTTTATTGACCATGAAAGAGTACATTTGTGCTTTCCATTTTCCATACAAATTCCAATGAAAATACTCTCTCTATCACATGTATTGGAAGTTTTTAGAGTTCTACCACTAAATTGTAAAACCTTAATACAATGTACTCTTCGATAAAGTACAAATCAACCAATTGAATTTGACTTCCTAGTTGAATGAATTGTTTGCAAGACATAGATAATCTAGGGATTGAAGTGCCTATAATTTAATTATAAAGGGGTGCCAAAAAAAAGTCTACAAAGTATTTATAGCCCCCTTGGGGATTACTCATCCTAATCACCAGTGTCCGTTCAAATATTTGTTTACCAAAATCAAGTTGAAGCTCTATTGTTTCAAATATTTGATGATGTTTTGATAATAGAAGATAGCACAAGTAGGTCATGTATCTAAATGTGATCTTTTGTGAACATCTTTTAATCATTGAAAATTATTCTTACATGTGATGAACAATGTGCTCAATAAAATTATATCTTACTAGTTATTTTAGACCATGAATATTGAAAATCATTTCCAAAATGATGGCACCCACTTTCTTGTTACTTTCCAAACCCAAACACTGCATTGATATCAGGGATATAGTATCCTAAACCCATTGCAAAAAAAATCCAATTTGGAAGACAATTTATGATCATGAGGCAAGTTGAATTCATCTACTATTCCTTTGATATATGAATTTTTTCTATATGTTCGTAAGTTCTCATTTATTTCTGCTAGTTTTTCCAGGTTAATGTGAGTTGAGTTTTGTGCTTCATATTGTAGGTCCAATAAACTACATAATTCACACTATGTTATCAAAAAAATTACCTCCTATGTATTTTGATTGACAATTGCCTTAATTTTTTCGTCATGGTTTTCAACATAAATTATTACAAATTTTGGACAAGGGAATACTAGAGGATACCCCAAGTGGGTTTTTAATGTGGTCCATGTTGTAAATTTATTTACAATGGACCCTAACATTTGGTTGTTTTTAATGTATTTTGACTCCTTTTGTGGATCATTCCACTTATTTTGAATTTCATTTCTAATTGCCTTCATACTCCTTCCATAGATAATAGGCTCACTATCATGGTATTCATCAATAAAATGTAGCATTTTAACTAGTTTGTGCAAGGCAAAAATTGGTTTCCATGTCCCTTGTACTTTACTTTGGGTTGCACTTCCATTGCGAGTTCTAGTGTTACTCCTTTTGTATGTATTCATCATCATTAAAAAATTTACATAACTATACACAACCACAAATTGCAATTTACAGGAACGATCAACATTTAAACCCTAAATTGTAATTATAATATTTTACTTGGCAAGTTACCTAGCTGATAGAATGTAAACAATTTAGGCTTACAATGCATGATAAATTCAAAATTAAACCCTAAATTCTACATTTAATACTACACTTACAGTAGTAATTTAAAAAATATGGTAAGAAAAATGTTTTCGAGATCTTACCCATAAAGTTGAAGCTCAAATTGATAACTATATTTTGTGAGTTATCTTAGAAGATTGGGACTGCATTGCAACTTGAAAATCATAAGTTTGTAACACTTTTCTAATTAATGATGCTACAATGTTTTTGTAGAGTCTCTAGTAGTTTGTGCAGAGATGGAAGATTGAACAATGAAAATAAAACCTTATGGTCTACACAAAAGGAAAATCTATAAATTGTAGAAGTGGGAGAATAAAAAGTGTCTTTGATATTAACTATTATGTACATTGTATAGTGTACAATTGGTATGTTGCCCCACTTTTCATCCTCTAATCGATTAGTAAAAGTGAAAACTTGTGCTATAGTGAGTTCCTAGTTGTGTTTGAGTTTAGGTCTAAGCTTTCTTAGGTGAATCAAGTCTCCATCATATTTTTCATTTTCCCCTTCTCCACATTTCATAGCCTAGTGGTTCCCCATTTTGTCAAAGTGATCATTTAGGTAAGCTAGTGCCTAGTCTGATGGAGATTCATGTTGCTCATACAATGATCATTTATAAGTTATATCTACTTCAAGCTTATAACTTTCTCAATAGAAGCTTGTGGAAATTCAACATTCATCTTCTCCTTGGTGGGTTTCTAACCCATGAAGATGATTTCCCACAAAGGGCACCAAATGATAAATATGGATCAAGAACAAGAAAATAGCAGGGTATTTTATGGAAAACCCATGTTCTCTTTACAATTATTACCTCAAAAAATGTTAAAAAATTTTCACTATGTCACTATTCATAACCTTCATGCAACTCACTATAGCGAGATGGTGATAGCCATTGATCTGAGATCAATTTGATGATTGGGATCCCTCATATGCTTTATGAATGGGCATGGGTTTGAGGCACTAATGATGCAAAAAAATATGCACTGCTGGAAAGAAACCAAAACCTTACTTTCATCCTAGTCACCTTTCCACGTTGTTTGAGGTCCCATCATGTGTTTATTTATCAGCTGGGCACTATGTCACTAACAGCAAGAAGCACAAGTTTCTCGATAGCGATATAGTGACCTCTAGTGTTGTCACTTTTCCTAGTGTATACGTGTATCCCACTAAATGCCATCCTATGCCAATTTATAACTGATATCTGATGGAGCATTGCCTGGGACCCATCTTCTGAAAAAGTTGCCACAGTATTACTTTTTGTCAAGGCGCTATGTCGCAAATGGCGAGAAACACAAATTTCCTGATAATGACTTAGCGAGTGGCTGGAGAAACTTCAATTTTGGTGACACCATTTGCAATTTTTTCCATGTGTGTCCTTTCTGAAATTAAAAATCTTGGGAGCTAGCACATAACCATTTTTGCACCTTTTTCCAACGCCAGACTTCACTTTTTAGCATCGGGACATAATTCTCTGATGGTCGCTACCTCGCTATGTGTAATCTCCGAGCATCTTGTTATAGCGAGTAAGTGACAACCATAGATCCAAAAAAGATCCAACAATGGGATAAGTTTTTTTTTTAAAAGGCTTAACAATGACCTCTCGTAGGTAGGAAAGAATATTCAGTTGTTGTTAAGCTTTTCGCGCCAGAATAAGATTTAAAAAGGTAAGACCTAGGGTTTTCTAAAGATGAAAAGATGAAAAGATGATCCCAACCCTACCAAAACAAATTTTAAAATTCCACCATATAATGCAGAAATTTTCCATGCTCAAAAGGAGCTATCAAGATGTTTGAGATGTTGCCATCAATGCCAAAGAGGGAGATTGTTGGAAACTTACAATTTGATCAATTGTTGTTTTGTCATTGATGTCAAATCTATTGATCAGATATATTGCTACCTAATCTAAATGTCATATCTATTTGATTAATGAAGAAGATTTGAGAGGTTCCTCATAATAATAACACCTAGAGGAAAGGTTGAGTTATGAAAAGGAAGTTACAATGGATATCTGATTAGATAGACTTTGATAAAACAAAGTGATTTTTTATGCCAAGGAAGCTAAGCCAAGCTAATCAAAAGTATAAAATACAGTTAGTGCATGTATATGAGCAATGTTAGTATGCTAATAGAAACCAAATTTAAATAAAGCTTCTACAAACTAAAAAAAAATCATAAACATCAAGATAGACTAAGATGAGCTCTCAATTGAGAACATGAGCCATTAATGGGCTCTCTCAATGAGAAGCTCTCTTGTTGAGTAGCTTTGTCTAAATAGATAGGATGTATGCTCAAGCTCTATGCTTCAAAAAAGGCTTCAAATGGAGTTGGAATTTGGGTGTGAGTGTATGGTTTTGATGTAAAATGGCTTCTTAAAATGGCATTATGACTTTACTTCATGGATTGTGTTGTTTTGCAAAGGGGAAGGATCCAATTTATAGGCAAGAGGCTTGAGGTATTGAGGGCTAAGATGCAAGGATGGGAAAAAGCTCATGGAGGGCTCAGATTGCATGAGAGGAGAGCACATGGATTGTGCTTCCTTACAGCCAATCAAGGAGTGACACATGTCATATGGTTAGAGGATGAAGAAAAGGGGAAGGATGAGTCAACAAAGGAGGCTCAAGGGATAAAATCTTCATAAAGACTCACATAATGGCTTGTAAGAGCAATAAAAGGGCTTGAAAGAGTCATTTATGACCTAGTGGGCTTCATAAAGTTTGATGGTTGGGATATTTTGAAGGAGATGAGAGGAATTTTGACTTGGGCTTGATTAGGAAGGTTTTAAGCTTGCTTAGGCTTGTGCAAATGATTAAAGGATGGATTAGGATGGTTTAGGATTAGCTTAGGGATAGGCAAGTGGATGGCATTTAATGAGGGTGGGTGAAGGAGGAGATATTTGCTAACTTTGGCTTGGGTTAGTAAGTTTTAACCCATGTTTAGGGAATGTGACAAGGTTAGGAGGGGATTAGGATTAGGTTTAAAGACATCTTCTAGAAGAGTCTAGATTTTGGATGAGGATAAAGACTTTCTAGAATAGTCTAGAACTTCCTAGGATGAGGATGAAGACTTTCTAGAATAGTCTAGAACTTCTTAGGATGAGGATAAATTAGATTTTTAGGAAATAAATGAAGTTTTATTTATTTCAAGGGTTTGGGTTGAGGAGATATTTATTAAAACTTTTTTAATAAACATGAGGATTAATATTTAATCTTAATTAAATATTTTGAGTTGGGATTAGGGGTAGGAAATGATGGGATTAGCCTTTAATCAAAATTAAAGAAGGATTAGAAGATTTTGGAAGAGGTTAGTGGTCTTAAGGAAATTGGCCAAGTTTTGGGCAAAAAAAAATTTTTTTATTTATTTTGGGTTTTTTGGTCAATTTATTAATTAAATAATTAATAAATAAGGAAATAATGTTTAAATAAGATTTAAACATTTTTGGGAGGGATTCCTTAATTAAATATTTTTAATTAAGATAAAGGGATTTAATGGCATAAAAATAAATTAATTAATTAATAAATGATGATGTCATCAGGAATTTTTCAGAAAATAAAAATATTTTATTTTCTAAAGGTTTTTAGGTGTCTATAGTGCTGAGTAATATTACTGTCAACCAAGCTACACTTAGTGCCAAGAAAATCTAGTGGTGACCAAGCATTAACATTGACTAAACAAGACAGTTGATGTCAAGCTAGAAAGCTTTACAGTGATTGAGTATTTTAGTGATGACTAAGTCCTAGAATTTAGAGATTATTGATTAATAGTGTAAGAGTGAATTCAAGGAAATCATGAGATCAAGCCAACTCTGTTGATTTTTTTGAAAATAGATTGTCTTAAGTATGAGAATCTATTTCAATCATTATTTTGTCACTAATGTCAAACCTTCTACTTACTGGTAAGATAACTACTTGGTTGATTTGAGTACCATGATTTGTTTGATTTATGGGGAGGTTTTGATCAAATGAGATAACAAAAGCACCTAGAGGAAAGGTTGAGTTATGGTAAGAAAAAGGAGTACAAAGATCAGTTAAGATAGTGATGTCATAGTGTATTGATTATCTACTTCAATTTGCAAAGGTTGGATACATTGACTAAGTCCAGAAGAACAAGTAAGAATAATTGAATTTGCCAAGGTTGATTGAGTGGACAATAGGTGCCGAGAAAAGTTAGTGCAAGCCAAGCAAAAAATCAATTAGAGTTGAGCAAAGTGAAAGTTTAGTGTATGCCAAGTGATATAGTGTAAGCCAAGTAAAGTTTAGTTGATGCAACTTTAGTGTTTGTCAAGTTATCAAGTGGATGACAAGTGGAAGAGTAGTATGGAAGCCAAGTTACAACATGTTGATGTTGAGTGCCAGTATTCATGTTAAATCATCGATTTGATGAATTTGATTCAATTATTTTGTTTTCTTGAATTTTGTGAAGCGTGCGGAAGATAGCTATGATGAGTTGGTGGTACAAAATTCAAGGGAAACCATTTTGAGGTGAATTCAAAGAGGATTCAAGGGAGATGTTTCTAGATGAACCAAATGGAAAAGTGGGTAGATTCATTAAATCCTACCTAATCATACCTAACCCTAAAATGAATGATAGAAATTGAACAAAAAAAAATCTTAATTTTATATTTATAGAGAGAGTTGGTCAAAAGAAAAGGTTGTCATATGCGAGAACCTAAGGAAGCCAAGGAGTCTAGTGTATTGCTTCATTTAGCGGCCAAGAAGAAGAGACTACTATTTTCATGTAAAGCAAAAAGGCTTAAGAGTATGGATTCTTGAAGGGTGAACAAGCTATTAGACATGAAGTGTGTGAAAGCCAAGTAGAATGGAGGACTGAAACAAAGATCTGTAATCTACAAGTGAGTTATAATTTGTTATCAGATCAAGTCTTACTGCTACTTTCTAATCATTGTATTAGTCTAGGGTAAATCCTTTGGATTAAGTTTGACCTAATATTCATTTGTAAATCCTTTAACCGGGTGACATTCCAAGTGAACGATCTAAAGTCCTCTAAAAAGGCTCACTCCTAACATGATGATTGAAATCCTCTAACTAGGACACATTTAATAGTGTGTATTGTAACCTTTAACAGGGTTGGCCTTTCATAGGACATCACTACAGAAGAGTGAGAATTAGTAGCATGTTATTGGTTCTTTTTCCCAAATTGGGTTTCCACATAGAATCCTTATGTAAAATGTTTTATTGAATTTATTATGTTTAATATTTACATTTCCACAAAGTTGTTTCGACCTAGGATAATAATCTACAAGTTTATGTATTGTATGATCTAAGAAATACATGCATGAATATTTTTTATGGATACGGGTTCATTAAGCTATGAAAAATTTTATTTGTACATCTAGACCTTGGATAATTAATTCACCCCCTCTCAATTATTCTAAATAATTCCAACAGATTTATTGGGAGATGTAAATCACATTGAAGATAAGATTGATGAGTTGGATCATTAAATTCAAGGCAAGGATTAGGTAAAGACCTAATAGACAAATTCTAGAGAAGTTTTGAGAAGAAGATCAAGAATATGGATAGATACAGTGAATCGAGTTGAACCTGATCATAACCCCTAAGATCTACAATGGATATAGAAAATGGTAAAGCATGAATTGCCTATTTAAAGAGATATAGAGCTGAACAATCAGTGTCAGACAATGCACGTGCGTAACAATGCATTTGAGTGTGTACATGCAAAGCTTGTATGTGAAGAGAGACATATAGAGAAAGGTTGATTAGAAATGCATGAGTGTGAGAAAGCTTGCAGAGATTATGTTGATGTTGATAAGTGAATCTAAGCATAAGGCTTAAGTGTTAATGAGAAGAGTGGGCTGATTGCTTGAAGAGTCTCCAAGCGAATCAAGAGCAGAGATGAAAGTGAAGAACTTATCACCTAGTCAACACAAGGACCAAACAAAGATCTGACCAGATCACATTTAATAATGTGTTTTGTGACCTTTAATAGGGTTGGCTCCTAATAGAGCTCACTTTGAAAGAGTGAAAAAGAGTGACATGTTGTGGGGGTTTTTCCCAAATTGGATTTCTACGTAAAATCCTATTGTCAAAATGGTGATGAATGATTTGTGTGTGTTTACATTTGATAATGTTTTCATTATGTAATGCAAGTTATGTTTATAATAGTTTTATAGTATAGACTGAGCAATGACACGATAAGCTGAACAATGAATTGTTTATTGTTTAATTGTTCAAGTGGTACATATTGACCTTAAGTAACTAATTCACTCCCCCCCCCCTCTCAATTATTATAAAAATTTCTAATAGTGAAGAAGGTAAGATCTATAAGGAAATTGAAGTGATTGGTATAAGAAAGGTACAAGGTATAGCTATAAAAAGAATTATTTTTAGTTTTGAGATACTTTTGGAGATACCTTTGGCATTGTTGTCAATGGGGGGTAGAATTACTCAAATGGGGATAGAAATAGTCAAGGAAAAGAGCATAAAAGATGGGAAATGAATACTAAAAGGGGGAAGCAAAGCAAAGAAAGGGGAAGAGAATGAATAATAGATAGAACTAGTATTTGGGATGACCCAAAATTACAATTAAGAGAAAAACAAAGTGAAGATAAAAGAATGAAGAAGGAGAAACATAATCAAAGGCGAAGACTAAACCAATAAATATGATGTATCTCCAAGGAAGAATATAGTTTCTAAAGCTTACTAATATTGGTATTGGATGATATATTTCAGATGTGTTGCCATCAATGCCAAAGGGGGAGAATTGTTTCTACAATTGATATTAATACCCAAGATGATGTTCATGATGAATAAGGTTAACAAACTGAGCATTGAAACAAATATAGGATACTTGGATCAGTTGTTATTTTTTCATTGCTGTCAAGCTTATTGACTTACTAAGTTGGATACTAATTTATGTAAGTGCCTAAATCATTTGAATGATGTCATTTTGAGAAAAGAAATGGTTGAGTACAGATAGAAGGTGAAATAAAGATGTGATGCTAAGTGTTGAGCTTCAATGAGAAATTGATGAATTAGTCTTTGACAAGGTAATATTGGTTTGATTTTTTTGCATGATTTGATGAAGTGTTAAGAAGGTACACAAGGATGTTACATTGGTTGATAGTAAAAGAAGAAAGTTATGAAGTGAAAAGGCAAGGAATTAGTGTGTCCTAATGAATTGGAAATGTTGGTTGATAAGCAAAGGTTATTTTTCAATGAAAGTGTATTAAGCATAATTTTGAGAACAAATTTTGCAAGTGTTATCAAGAAAATAGTGTCAACCAAGTGAAAAATGCTAAGAAGATGCAATTATTTGGAAAAGGAAGAACTCAACTCGGTAAAGAAGAATAGTTTTGTAAAAATCAACTATGGGACAACCTCTAGTTAGTATCTGGATTAATATTGAAGATTAAAAGGAAGACAAGAAGTTGTTTCTTGAAATATACAAATGAAATTGGTTAGGTAAGATCAAATGGAAGAGATTCAAGGAAAGGTTCTTGGTCCAAGAAATGTTCAAATTCCAAGGCAAATTACAATCGACATGGTGCATAAAACATTTTACCTAGTGGTAGATTCAAGGAATTAAAGTTGGGATGTGATTGAATGGATGAGACGAATTCAAGGAAACCCTAATGAATGTGATTAAGTGGAAAAAATCTTCTATATAAGAGATGAATAAGAATAAGGATTTTTCTAATAGCCAAACAAGAACAAAAGGGTATATCGAACAAAGAAAAATTCAAATCAAGTGAAGGAAAGTGTGTTCATCAACCAAGTAAAAAAGAGTTTTAGGAAGAGGATTGAGTGAATTGGAAATCTAAATAGGAAAATGTAGTTATTATATTCATAGATCTTTGCACTATTACTTTCTAACCATTGTAGCATAAAATCTCTTGACCAAGTAGATCTAACAACTCTATTTGTAAATCATTTATAAGGTGTCATCCTAAATGGGTCACATTTAATAAATTTGTTTGTAACCTTTAACTAGGTTAGCTCTTGACTAAACTCTCTTTAGAAGAGTGAATTTATTTTTGGATGACAATTCCCATGGTAGTTTTTATCCAAATTGGGTTTCCACATTAAATACTGGTGTTAATTTTTTGATTGGATGTGTTGCATGTTATTTCATGTGTTTATATGTATTAAGTTGTAGATTTTTGTTAGTCAGTTGAATGTTTTACTGAGTTACTTGTTGATAAGTTTAAAATGGTAAAAATTGTCTTCAAGGATTTAAGATAGTTGATCCACCTCGCACCCTGTGCCCCGCCCTCTTAGTTATCCAATAGATATGGTAGCTCTAGAATACAATATATTGTAAGGAAATGCCCATGTGGATTTTCACTTCTATTTCTAATAATTGTAATTCTATTTAATAATAAGAAGCCTATTTTTTTGTTGAAAATTATTGTTATTTCTCTATTATATTATTCATGTTCATATTAATAAGGGGAGTACCATTTATCATGTAATTTCCTCACCTAGTAAGATTTGTGTATCTTACTATGAATCACAAAAATATAGGATTAAATAGTCTAGTAGGTTTGTATTCCTAGAAGTTAATCCTCTAAAAAAATTTCACCTTAGATGTGCTTAAAATGTATGGATATGTGTGCTCCACATAAATGGATTGGTCTCTATTATCCATGAAGAAATGTTTTCTTGTACACCTTATGGATTGATTTGTATGATACCATATAAATCACATATTTTTGTGGTCTTTATGGATGGAAAATGGATCATTATCTTTGGACATAAGTGTATGTAAATGTGCATCTCAGAGATGGACAAGGGCCACTTACACCCATCAAGAATCAAATCCTAACAACAAAAACAAAAACAAATATCCCTTCATGATTATCTATTCTCTTAGATTATAAGAGTCCACACTCTTAGCTAAGATTGTGATATACATTATTGTTAAAGGATATCTCCTTATCGATGGAATTAGGTATCCTTGATTCTCATACTTATCGCTATGAATTTGATAAAAACATATAAATGGAAGAATTGTGTTGTTTAGAGGGTTGCAAACATAGATGTTTATTTGGAAGATTGGACATATAATAATATGCTTTAGGTAGAAGGGGATTTAATGAGATCCATTCAATGATCTTGGTCATGATATAGAATGTTGGTAGGAAATCCAAAGTTCCCCATCCATCTTGAAGAGTTGGTTAAAAAGTGAGATAAATAAAGGAAGATTGAACAGAGTCAATGTCCTTAAGAAATTTATGTTCTAAGTTTGGATTTGTGAAAATAATTTCATCATGGTCACCTTTTTAACAATATCTAATTTGATTTTAGATGTATCTTGAAAGGGAAAATGAAACACCCTCAAGGATGTGAGCCTCCATTTATAAGGTACTTTTAGGAGAATGACAAATATAACTCATCAAGGCCTCATCTATAGAAGGAATATCAATGAAGTTTATAAGAAAAGGTAGATCATGATGAAGTGAATAATCCATGTCCTTATCCAAGGTTTCATCGCAAATAGGACAATCATCAAAGAAATAAATATTTTAGTAGAAGGATAAACATCATTCTTTAAAACCTCACCCTTTGGAGGGGGATGATTTGAAGGAATGGACTCTTCTTGTGCTAAAATATTTCCATAGGTGGGAGTGATGTTGAGAGGGTGAACATTATAGGAATTAATGAAACAAAAAACTAAATTTTCATCATATGAATGAAATGGAAAATCTTGAATAAAATTGAAATAGAACAAGAAAATGAAGATAAATAGTCCATTGTAAATGAAATTTAATGACCATGAATTTTTTTTGTGTTTTTGTATTTTAGACAAAATGCAATGCAATCTAAGAATGAAGTAGATGTAGGGTGCAATTGTTTTGTATTTTTCACAATGCAATTTTATTGAATGAAATAATGCAATAAATATAAATGAAAAGAGAGATTTTAGATGCATAAAATGTTACGAGGTAATGATCATAAAAATGCATACAAATTAATTTTAAATGCAAATAAAGGAGATCTAAAACAAAAATCAAAAGTTGAATTGTTATGATAGGTGAGCATAAAAATCTGATAATGTGTAAAAAAGGACACACACATATATAGAAGGAATACCAAGTTTCTAACACAAAGGAAATCCAATTAGTACAAAATAAAGTACCAATACAAGATCTTCTCAATGTAAAATCCCCTTGGGATTTTTTCCTCCTTTCCCTAAGAGAAGGAGGTGTAATGCAATGAGATATAATATATTAGAATAATTTATGTGTTGGAATAACTGATCGTGTGATGAGATTGTTGGCATAACCAATAATGTGATGATGATGTTAAGGGTGATGATTTCATTACATGATGACGATTTATTGTATTTTTATTGATGTCAACTATCAACCTAGTGGTCTTAGTATGTTTCCAAGTATAATTGATTTTTGAAGAGAGAATAAGGTGTATGGCATTTCTAGTGAAGAGAACAATAAGATGATTATTGAGGTAATAGTGTAGCTACAAGAACAATTAGTGACAAATAATAGGTGATTTGATTGGTTTATCAAATCCATGGTGAATGGAGTGGAGCAATTAAAAAATGATGAGAAATATGATGCTCACTAGATGGTGAATTTAATTAAATTGCAATTGCAACTCATTATCATGATAGGTAAACCATTTCTAGTAGAATGGAAAGGTGATAGGTGAGATAGTTTTAAGTGAGACAAGTGAAGTTGTAACAAAAAAATTAAAGAAGTGACAAACATGTTAACAAATAATGAGTTCTTGAGTGACAATCTATTAACTAGAATCAGTGATGGATAACAAGGTTGCAATGACTTGGGGTGAGTTGGTTGTATTCTAGTAACATAGATGCACATGTGGAGGTACTAATCTAACAACACACTGGTCAAGATTCTATTTATTTAGAAGATTCTAGAGGAAGCTCATGATAGGTCAAAATGTGTTTGACCTATGACACAAAATACTATGAATTAGTTGGTGCGGTCATGTAAAATGATTTTTAATGTGAGATAACCTCTTATGGCAGTTCGATCTAAGTGGGATATTTGGATTTCCTAATTGTAATACATCTATGGTTTTGTTAAGTTGATGAAAGTGACAAAAAAATTCATATATATATATGGGTAGGTTTGATGTTGTTGATCATGGTCCAGTATATGTGTGAAGAAATGGAAAGTTTGTTCTATCTAGGAAGAAGAGAAAAAATTTCTAGAGATGTAGAGAGATTAAGTGGATTTGATCAAGTACAAGTAGTGCTCTTTTGTAGATCAATCTTTATGTTGTTACCTAATAGTTAGGATAGGTGAAATCCCATGATTTGGTGAATCCTAACAAGTCCTTATTTAAATTCTTTAACAAGGTGGCACTTTAAATAGTGTTTAAAGTCCTCTAACAAAGCTAATCCTAAAGGGTAAATCTCTTAATAGGGCTAGAGGTAAATCCCCTAAAAAGGTGATACTTAATCGTGTTTCTATAAACTCTTAATATGGTTAAGCTCAGGTAACATGGTGTACTTTAGAAGAGTACAAATTATTTATGATTACTAATCCTCACTAGGGCTTTGATCTAATTTGAATTTTTGTGTAACCAAAATATGTGTTTCAAATGCATGAAAGATTTAATTTGTTGGATATGTTTATTTGGCACTTTATTGATTCACTCCTCTCTCGAGAGTCTAATCACTTAGGAAAAACAATTGGTATTAGGGCTTAGATCCTCAATTGTGGGGAAATATTAACATCTTGAGGTAAATATCCAAGATGATAAGCAAGAAGGCTACTAAACTCTCAAAAGGAAACTACCTAGTATATTGTGGAAGGATAAATATCTACCTTAGAGATATGGGAGAGCAGTACTAGAATCATGTGGTCACAAGATATATTACTCTTTCAGGAAACCTTAATGTAGATCAGTTGAAGATACAACAATAACACACAACTACAACGGATTCCATTGTAAGCTCTCTATCAGATGCAAAATACATTAATGTCCAAGACCTACACACAACCCATGATATCTGGGAGAAACTAAAGAAAATCCATGGTGGTGATGCTCATGTGCAAAAGGAAAAGTTGGTCATCTTGAAAGGAAAGTATGATGTGATGAGAATGAGAACATTAAACCTTACAACCAAAAGATCAATGATGTTGTTGTAGTTATTAAAGGTGCCAGTGAAACACTTGTAGAAGATGATGTGGTAAGAAAAATCCTTAGAACTGTATTGCCCAAATATGTTATTAGAGTCTCATCTATTTAAAAGGTTAGATTTGTAGGTACTGGTGCAATTTCTTTCGATCTATTTTTAGGTAAGTTAAAAACTTTTGAGCTAAGTAAATTATTTAATAATAATATGCATAAGATAGAAACTACTTTAAATGCATCTATGAACCTTTATTTTGCAAGAAAAGGAAGAGATGGTTCGATTAGTTCATGTATTTATGGTTATGATTCTATTTTAACTAAAGAAGAACACAAAGAACTAGAGGTGCTACATTCTAGGAGGTTTCCTAGAGGAAGTAGTAAGTAAAGTACCTTTGAAATTCTTTAATTGCAAGAAGATTAGACATCTCTCTTTCAAATGCCTTGAAAAAGGAAAGAAGATAAGGGAAAAAAATCTGAGAAAAAGAAGACATACTACATTGCAAAAGAAGGTATTAATTACCAATGAGTAGTTTGATGGAAAAAACAAGATTTTTTATTGGTTTCAATTAAAGAAGATCCTATTGAAGGTGGTGAGAAGAATTTGATATCAAATATGAAAAATAATGAGAAGCAGATAATTGATAGTGCTTGTTCACATCATAGGGTTGATGATAAATAAAGTTCATCAAAATAAAAGATTGTGATGGAGGATTGAGAAATCTTGGTTACAACAGTCCCTTTGTTGTGAAAGGAAAATGTAGGATTGTTTTGAATGATAAAACACATTGTGAAGATGTCTACTTTATTGAAGGACTAAAATATACTATGTTGAGTGTTTATTAGCTAAATACCGAAGGACACATATTGGAATTGTAGAAAGGAATGTGAAGGATCATTAGGAAGGAGATATGACAAGTACTAATGAATAGACAAGAGATAACTTATTCTAACTAAATTCTACTATTAAAACTTGTCTAGTTGCTAAGGTTGAGGATTTTGGTTGTGGCTTAAAAGGTTATGTCAAGTCAACTCTAATAGCTTTGCCAAAGTTAGTAAGATGAAAATAGTAAGAAAATTGCCTAATCTAGAGAAACTAGACAATGTAATGTGCAAAGAGTGTCATCTTGGGAAGTTAACCAATTCTAGCTTCATTAGTAAAGTTACACATCTCAAGATATAGGCATCAAGTATCATTATCTTAGAGAATAGGTTCAAGAAAATGAAGTAAAGTTGGAGTATGTGCCAAATAAGGAACAAGTAGAAGAAATAAATTCACAAAGTCGCTATCAAAGCATATGTTTGAGTGTCTGGATGATAGGTTAGGGGTAATTCTCTCACATGTGTTGAACTAGAAGAAGATGTAGATTACATCATTTTGAGTGTCATTATCGAGAATAATTATGATATGATTTGAATTGATGTTTAGAGTCTACTCCCTTGGGCAGGCAAGGGGGCAAGGGAGGGGGGGCTTCATATTGAAAAGATTATACTGAAGAAGAAAAGAATGAAAATAAGATAATAGATAGGCACTAACACCTTTGAAATTGTTGTCGAATGGGGGGGATGAGTAAGGGTGGAGAATGAAAAGATGAATTCATAAGAAGAGAAGAGAGAATAGAAAGAAGAGAATGAAGAAGAATGACTTCATAAGTGTAGACAAAGGAGAATACCTATATGCATGGAGTTGTACATGGAAGTGTAATGAAGGGGGGAGGAATCTATAAGGAGATTGAACAAGTTAAGGTAAAGAAAAAGACAAAAGTGGAAATATTTTCTAGTTATTATTATTGAATAAGTTTTTCTATGAGGTTAAGAAAAGTATTACATGTGTTCCCATCAATAAAAAATTGGGAGATTGTTGGCATAACTTATTTTATGATAATGATGTGAAGAGTGATGATTTGATTGCATGGTGATCATTTATTGTGTTGTCATTGATGTCAAATATTGACCTAGTGTTCTTAGTATGTTGCTAAGTATAATTGATGTTGTAGAGAGAATAAGGTGTATGATATTGCTAGTGAAGAGAAGAATAAGATGATTGGTGAGGTAACAATGCAACTACAAGAACAATAAGTGAAAAATGATATGAAATTTGATTGGTTTATCAAATCCATGGTGAATAGAGTAGAGAAATCACATAATGATGAACAAGATGATGTTCACTAGACATTGAAGCTAATTTAGTCATGATAGAAGCATGCTATCGTGAAAAGTAAATTATTCTCGAGATAGAAATGTGATAGGTGAGATAGTTTGAAATAAGACAAGTAAAGCTTTGATAGCCATGTTAACAAAGAATGAGTTCTTGAGTGATGATTAGTTAACTAGAAATAATGACAAGTGACATGGTTTCAATGACTTAGGGTGAGTTACTTGTAATATAGTGACATGGTTGTACATGTGGAGGTGATGATCTAGCATCACAATGGTAAATATTGTATTTATGGAGAAGATTCTAAAGGAAGCTCATGGTAGGTCAAAATGTGTTTGACCTCTGACTCATAATAATATGAATTAGTTGGTGTGGTCATGTAGAGTGATTTTTAATGTAAGATAAAATGTTATGATGGTTGGATCTAAGTGGGATATTTGAATTTCCCAATTGTAATACATTTAGGGTTTGGTTAAATTGATGGAAGCAACAAAAACCAATATATATAGGTGAACAAATGACATGTTTGATGTTGTTGACCATGGTCCAATTTGTGTGTGAAGAAGTGGAAAGTGTGTTCCATCTAGGAAGAATAGAAGTGATTTGTGAAGAGTTTGAGGGCTTAAGAGGGTCTATTCAGGTAGAGGTAGTGTCATTTTGTAGATCAATCTTTTTGTTGTTTCCTAACAATAACAATAAGTGAAATCTCTTAATCAATTGGATACTAATAGGTCCTTATTATAAATCCTTTAACATGATGAAACATTAGCTATTTTTAAAGTCTTTTGACAAGGTTTCTCCTAACAAGGTAAAGATCTTAACATGGATAAGGTAAAGCCCATAACAAGGTGGCAGTTAGTTGTGTCTTTGTAAACTCCTAATAGGGTTAAGTTCCTAATAGGGCATACTTTACAAGAGTAAAAATTATTTTACAGGTACTAAATCCCAGTGTAATTTTTATCCAATTTAGATTTTTTCATAGCAAAAGTGTCTATGTCAAATTTGTGAATGATTTTATGTGTTGGATGGATTTTTTTGATACTCTAAGTTGATTATCGATTAGTGGTTTGAAAGGTGAAAAGGTTGTTTTCTTTTCATATCACTAATTGACCCCCCTCTTAGTAATCTAATCACTTAGGACCAAAAGTATGAAGTGACAAAGAGGGGAATATGCTCACCTTGAGGGCTAGCAGGGGATGTCACCTCAGATCTAAAAATTGACCATCAAACTACATCAAAAATTGAAAGAAAGATGGACCTAGAATAAAGAAGCTAAGATCCATGAATTGTAAGGATATAGTGCTCTAGGTAAGGGTTGTGATGGAAGGTCTTGGTCAAAATGGAGATTCCATGCTAACTTCGACCTCAACTAGTCCATGCTGACTTCGACCTCAACCTAGGTACAAATCTAGAATTGGTCTCTAAGAATTATAGTGTCAAGGAGCTATTAGTAAAGGATGTGTAGAGGGTCAAGGTCAACTTAGGGTCAAGGGAAACTTGTATTAAGGGAAACTTTGATTAAGGTCAAGGTTGACCTCAATCTTCTCATAAAAGAATATAAGATCTTCAAAAAGTTTGATAGAAACCTACAACCCTATTTTTAATATTCAAATTCACTATTTTGAAAACCTATAAATTTGCATCGACACATAAGAGAACAAGAAATTTTTTTGGTGGGGAGGGGATTGCCTCAATCAAGCTCTAATTGAAGAGTCACCCTTATAATAAAATAGATATAAATGAAAGAATGCTAACATTAAGTAGAAATAGATGTAATAGTGTAAAATATCATGAAATGTGAATGCAATTATGTTGAATATGAATGATGAAATATGTTAATGCAATAGCCTTGACTTAACATAAAAAACAAAAGTAAATAATTTAAAGAAAAATCTCATGTATGTGGATGTTCACAACATTGTATCAAAGATGAATGTTTGAAGGACCATGAAACTAGAGCTCCTCTTGAATATTCAAACTCCACTATCTCCAAGGAAGAAAGAAGCTTGATCTAGAAGAATAAATGCATGATGGAAAATGAAAGTCTTGAATTCTTAAAGCATGGAAATGGATGCCTTAATTTCTTTCTTGTGATCTCTTGAATGCACTTACTTTGTTTCTTGTGTGTGGATTTATTATAGAACTTGTGTATTACCAAATGAAGTGAGAAGGTCTCCTTTAATGTTGATTTAAGGATCAAAATTGAAAGGATTGATTGCATAAGGTGAGAAAATGATAATATTTTGCATCAGGCTTGGGAACTAATCAAAAATTCCTGTAGGGTTGAGGTTGACTTCAACCTTAACCCCAAGGTGTTGACTTTCAGAAAAAGTTCCCTAATCTAGGAAATATTACAAGATTAGAGGAAGTATGATGAGATATGCAAAAAAAATGGTAAAAGATTCATTTAAAACATGATTTTCATAATTGGAGGAAAAAATGGGAAGCCATGCATAGAAATTAATGTCAACCTAGAGTTTTGAGCGAGACTTGACAAAGAAAAAGGAGCTTGATTTAAGTTATTAAGTGCAATAAGAGATCCTAATGTACCAAACCACACTAAGTTAGATAAAAGGTCTCACAAAGAAAGTGTACACTTTTTAAGATGGTACACACACACACACACACACACACACGATATCGGATACTTAAAAAAAAGTTGGTGCTAAATGTAAATATATTTAGGTTGGCGCCTTTTGCAATTCTATCTTTTCAACATCTAATATTAGACTTATATTCAATATTAGATATCTCTGATAAAAATCACCAAACCACAAATATGCCTTAGGTTTGTCTTTAGAATGCCAAACTTGGAAAGTCAACCAAAAAAATGTGTTTTTAGAATCCCCCTATGTTTTTGCACTTTAACATTGTAGTTGACACCATTTTTAATCTAAAATTGATGAAACACAGATGACATCTTAAGTAGTTTCTTAGCTTCTCATCGATGTAAATTCTAACAAGTTTTGAGTTAAATAAGTAATTATTATTTATTTTCTAATTGAATTATGTCTAAATCGTTATTGATAGGTTGATTGAAAAACACCAATAATCAAATGTATATCATTTTCAAATCCAAAACATGAATCACATTCTATGTTTTACATAATATGAGAAAATAAATTAAAATATATTAAGTTTTGACCAAGTTAAGGTATCAGACATAGAGTATTTTTTATTTAAAAAATATTGTGTGAAAATATCTTAATTGATTATTTATTTAGAATCTTTTTCTTGCAAAAACATGTGTCACATTGAGATATAAGTCTTCTACTTATACTTAGAATCTTACAAACAAAATTATTGTTTGATTGTGATTACATTAGCTCTTATCTTTTTACTAAAATTTGCGCACCACTGTAATCAAATTTCAATTTATCACGAAATAGATATTTTTTCAAAAAAAAATAATACATAAATTACATTCAATTTCCTAGAGATCCTCTTCTAACATCTTTTTGATATAAGGTTGATAAATTGTTTAATTTTTTTAATCAAATTGCCTAACCCTATTTAATTGAAATTCATTGCCACTTAAAGTCATAATTGTACATGGAAGCCTTTTGGAAAGCTAGATCATAAAGTGGTAAGATGCCACAAAAGCCATCCCATTTATGGAAAATTTTTGTAGAGAGATTAGGAACTAAGATCCATCGTCCTTTGTCAATTAATGAGGGACTATAAAATGGACGCGACTATCCTCCCTATAAAATAGACAGGGCTATCCTCCCTACAAATTTTATCATTGACTAAATTTCAAAAAAAAAAAATAACACAATGAAATTTTCAACATTTGATCTTCATGATCTGTATATTTTGTGATCAACAAATTTTTTGAGAAAATTTGGCTCTATTTTCATTAATCTAAAAAAGAATTGTGTTTCATTTTTTTATTCTTTGGTACATTTTGTTTGGAGATTAGCCAACACCCTATAAAACAATTGTATTGATTAGCATTGACTCTTGAGTCATCATTTAGTGGTCAAAGCAATTAACACATGGAGTCTTGGAGACAATGGATACTCCAATCCATCTTGAATAAGCTATGAATAGGGTTGCTTTCCTTGGAAAAGTCTACACAAATGGTTGATTGGATGCTCAATACAAAACACCCTCTTGTTTGCATTATATTATCTACCATCAAAATTTAGAGTTGAAAATACTCTTTGCTAGCTAGAGAAATGCATTTCACTCTTTTCTTCAATGCATTTCCCTTGATTAGAACATTCAATGGAAGCCTGTTGACAAGACATTTTTAAAATTTAATTAAGCCAAGAGGCTTCTACAATGGGAGCATCCTTCGTTGTAAACAATCCAGAATTTTAAAAAAAATTGACAGGCAACTACCATGATTTTTAAGCCGAGAGGCTTCTACAATGGGAGCATCCTTCATTGTAAACAATCCAAAAAAATTTTAAAAATTGACAAGCAACTGCCATGATTTTACAAGCACATTTAGAAATAAAGAGATGGGTGGAAATGAAGAGACATAAGTAACATTTGATTATATTCATGCAAACATTTGTAGCATTTGGCCATCATGAAAGTGTTGCAAGAGTAAGGAAGCTTGCAAAGAATGGAGAATGTTCTGCCTTATAAACCATGGCATTCCACAAATCTTGCTACAAAAAGTGGAGTTTGTTTCTCATCAATTATTTTCTACACCAGAAGAAGCTTAAGAAAGAGTTGTTGCATGCAATGTAAAGAATGGGTTAAATTAATTGTGTTATTCCTTTTTTTGTAGCCACCAGACAATTGAAATGTATGCTACTGCCATTTTAGAAATTGCCAAGATGACCAAAAATCATTCTTGCGAGCTTGGGTTTGGACGTGGAGAAGTTCTACCATTCTGAATTTGAGAAAAACATAGGTAATCTGGCTATAAACCACTATTCATGTGAGGGAAGAATATCTTTGGACGGGGCAACATTGCCTCCACATACAGATCTGTGCTGCTTTGCAATCCTTTACCAGGCCAACCAAGAGGGTCTCCAGATTAGATCAAATGAAGGGAAATGGTTGATTGTGAAGCCTTCTCGAATTCCTTTTTTGTCTTTGTTGGTGACTATCTCAAGGTATATTGAATGCCTCTTAACAATGTTTATGATTTGAAGATATATTGAATGCCTCTTAACAACGTTTATGATTTGAATTGATAGAACATGGAGATTTGATTAACTATATTGGAGAGAATAATATGGAGTGTACTGCAGATATGGAGCAATGGCAGATACTAGAGTGCAGAGCATCAAGTTGTTCATAGTGGATGGAAAGATTGAATATAAGTGGCTCTTTTTATTAACTTCCTTGAGGAGAAGGAAATATGGGCTCCATCTGAGGTTGTAGATGATGATCACAATTGCAAGAGGTTGTATAGGCCTTTCAATTTTTCCAAGCTACTATAGGAGTTTGTAAAGAGGTTGTACAGGCCTTTCACTCTTTGGATTGAATTTATGCCATGATTTTTCCAAATTTTAATTTAAATAAACAATAAAATCTAAATTTGCATCAATTGACATACATTTGTATTATTGATTTCTATCAAATCAAGATTTTAATGGTCTATTTTTTAATATATTGTATAATTCATATTAAAAAAAAAATAAAGAAAATTTGATAAAGTTTAGTAAGTTTTAAATTGAAACAAGAAACCTTATAAAAAATCAAATTCAATTTAGAAACTTACTAAAATTTACATATTTTATATTTTAAACAAAAGTAATTCATTTTTTCTTATTACAATCTCAAATTTTCTTTATTTTTTGAATTTTTTCTATAATATAGTTTAGTTTCTATTTAATAAAAATAATATTATAATTCATCTTAGATTTATTTCCATCCTTATAATTCTTTTTTATTCTTGCAATTTCATTCATGTAAAAATGATTTAAAAAATATAGAATTGTTGCATTAGATGTGGTTGATTTCATAGTTGAGCATTTGTATGCTTACTGTTGAAAATTTGCATTGAAAAAATAAAATGAATTTATATTTTAGAAGAACTATGGAAAAAAGTATACTATGACATTTCATAGGAAGAAAAGTTAAACTGTTTAAATATATATTGTTTTAAATTATAAGAGAAATGAGTTTCAATATGTCTAGGCTAAAATAATAACATGTTCATTCATTATTGTGTTTGCAAATACTATATATTATACTAATATATTGGATTGGTGCATTAAAACTAATTATATAATTTAGTTAGAAAGAGAGAAGAGGGGGAAGATATCACATAGAAATAGACAACATACATGGGGAAGATATGGGTTAGAGAGAAAGAAATAATTAGAGCATAATTAGAGAGAGAGAGAGAGAGAGAGAGAGAGAGAGAGAGAGAGAGAGAGAGAGAGAGAGAGAGAGAGAGATTAGGGGGAAGATATGGTTAGAGGGGGGAGAAGGAAAAGAGGAGAGGGAGAGAGATGAGATATGGAGAGAAAAATGATAGCAAGGGTCCAAAATAGATGGAGATGGAGATGTGGGAAGGGGGAGAGAGAGAGAGGGAGATAAATCACATGAGGTGACATCATAGAGAGAAAGAGTGAGACAAGGGGGAGAGGGAAAGAAACATGAGGTATACATAGAGAGATATAGTCAAAAATAGAGAGAGAGAGAGAGAGAGAGAGAGAGAGAGAGAGAGAGAGAGAGAGAGAGAGAGAGAGAGAGAGAGAGGCATGTCAAAGAAAATAAAATAGGAGATGAGGTGAGACATGAAGTAGACACCAAGAGAGAGGATGAGAGGTAAAGATGCAAGAGAAAATGAGAGTTAGTGATAATAATAGGAGGGGATGAGAGAGATAGAGAAAGGGGAGAGGGTGAGAGACGTGAGATAGTCATACAAAGAGAATGCTAGAGATATAGAGGCTCGAGGGAGAGGACATGGAACATGTGAGAGAGACTGAGGCAAGGGCATATATGGAGAGTGACATGAGGTTAACATAAAGAGAGAGTATAAGAGATTATAAAACATGGGAGGGAAACAATGCGGAGAAGAATAAGAGTGGATAGAGAGATGGTGATGAGGAAGAGGAAGAGAAAATATAGCTACTATCTAAAATAGATATTTTTGTGTGTGTGTGTGTGTGTGTGTGTGTGTGTGTGTGTGAGAGAGAGAGAGAGAGAGAGAGAGAGGATAACTAGGGTCCAATATAGATGGAGATGATGATGAGAAGATAAAAATAATGAGAGAGAGAGAGAGAGAGATGTTATTATATGAGAAGATATGTTAAAGAAAATAAGACAAGAAAATTAGGGTGAGACATGAAGTAAACATCAAGAGATATGGTGAGAGGTAAAGGTACATGAGACAACAGCAGTAGGTGGTAATAGTAGGATGGGATGAGAGAGAGGGTGAGGGAGGGAGATAAGAGGGAGAGGGTGAGAAACATAAGTTAGACATATAGATATAATTTTAGAGATAAAGAGGCATGAAGGAGGGGAGATGTTTGTGTGTGTGTGTGTGTGTGTGTGTGTGTGTGTGTGTGTGTGTGTGTGTGTGTGTGTGTGTGTGTGTGTGTGTGTGTGTGTGTGTGTGTGTGTGTGTGTGTGTGTGTGTGTGTGTGTGTGTACATGTGTGTGTGTGAGTTTACCTAGAAGAGAGAGTGTAAGAGGGTAATTATAGGGAAGACATTGTGAGAGGTAAAGAGCCATGTGAGTGAGAGAGGGTGAGAGACATGCAATAGATATAGAGGGTGAATAGGCTAGGGGGATGATATTGTGAGGGGAGTGAGGGGAGAGAGTTAAAGACTATAGTTAGGGAGAAAGAGAGAGGGAGAGAAGAGGGAGAGGGTGAAAGACATGATGTAGAGATTAATACTAATTGGGTGACAAAATGATAGGAGCGTGTGGGAAAAAAGAGAAAGACAAAAGAGGGGGAAGAGATGAGGTAGGGAATCAAATGGATGGATTTGGTGATGGGGAGAGGGAGAGGGAGAGAGAGAGAGAGAGAGTCACGAGCTAGACATAATGTGAAGGATGAGAGATAAAGAAACATGAGAGAGTTGTTCAGACATTAATTTAATGATTAATAAACACACCATGTATTATAAAATTCGAAGCCTTAATAACTCTTTAACTCTTGATTTCTTTAAAGAAGTCCCACTACAACCTTTTCTCAATTGCAAATAATAATCTAGCTTTAAGGATAAAACTTATGCTAGCACTAATGCAAATGAAAACTCTATTTTCTATCCAAAGGTTAATTTTAATTACTTGAAAAAAAAAATATTTTGATCATATTAATTATTATCTTAGTGGTGATTTTTTTTCCAAAGGAAATATATTGTATTAAGTATATTTTGAAGTGAACATATAAAATCTATAATGTATCATAAAATTTAATATGTTTAATAATTATTATTTATTCTTTTACATTAATGACAATAATGTCTTTCATTTATTCATTGCGAGTGCTACTAGCTTATATATTTTTATATATATAAAAAAGCCAAGAGTTATCCTTCTCGAGGTGCCTATTTTCATAAATTGCCTCAATGCAATAGGCACCTCGAGAACGATAACTCTCGACTTTTTATATATATATAAAAATATATATAAGCTAGTAATTAAATCAAATGTATTAATGTGGATTATTTAATTTCATTCAATGGCCTATTTAGTTCTACAAAGATATCATTAATTGTTAATTTGAAATCAAACCAATTTATGGAACCACTTGTCAATAGGCATGTCGATCAAAGTGCTGAGGCAGTGAGGATTTTTGAATGGAAGATTTAAAGATGCTCTTACAGCCAAATTTTACGACAAGATTTACAACCCCTTTGAAAGTGGAAGATTTACGAGCAATTACTAAATACAAGATTTTGAAATAATTCTCACATAGAATGTATTGAGAAGATTTATAGGCAATTTTTGAATGAAAGATTTAGAAACAAGTTTTAAATAGAATGCATGCAGTAAAGGATTTGCAAGAAATTCTTGAATGAAAAATTTAGAAACATCTCCAAAATAGAGCGCATGGAGAAGATTCAAAGATGATTTTTGACAGCAAGATTTACATGCAATTCTTAAATGAGAAGATTTTGCGTAAAATTCCAAACAGAATTTAGAATAACATTTACAGACCACGCTTAAATGGAATGATATGACAAAATTTAGAACTATTTTCATTTTCTCATACAAATTGTTATAAGCTATACTTTGTAAAGCTTTATGCCAGAGAAAACAATTCTTCACGCAGTTGAACATTCTTCACCATCAGCCTAAAAGAGATTTTTAAGTCAACAACAATATTTTGCTACAAAATTTCATTTTCCTTTCTCATCTCATTGTTAACAACGCAACAAATTCTGTGCAGAAACTTGAGGTAAGTTGTGTGCAATTGTTCAATGAGTTTTATTTTTATTGTATTTGATTCAATTTAACACAAAATTCTCATTATCTGTTAAAAGCATGCATTTTATTATTTATCACGTCTTTTAAATATGATATTATTAAATAAACTTATGCTAGATCCAGATTTGTTTCTTCTACTGGAGATATTTTAGACAATGAAATGAAATTTTCTTTACTTTGTTTACCATCTTCTTGATGCTATTTTTACTTATCAATTACTGTATAGCTCTCTTTATCTTGAAATAGAAATATTTTGGAGTGTAAGATGAGCTCACATTATTTCTTGAAATTATTTTTATTACAATTATTTTTAAAAATTGATCATTTCTTCTTCTCTAATCATTTCTTCCTTTATTTTCACCAAACGTTACACATAATAACTATCATTACAGCTCAGAAATCTTCACTGCACAGATAGCTATCTTTTGTAACCTGCCAATTCTTCCACCACTCCCATCTAAGTTGTTACTAAATGGAATTCAAAATAAATTATTTGAAGCAAAATTGTTGTGTGCATTTAGATTTGGCAAATTTCAAATCAATCTTTTGCAGCGTAATTTTGATCCGAGTTAATTAGGAGTCGAAAGGTAAGCCAGCAATTTCAAGGCCAATTGAAAGCTTACCAGCGGCAGGTTGATTAGGGTTTACAAGTTGTTCATGTAGGCTTCTTTCCTTTTCTTTTTTTTCCCTATATTATTATTATTATTATTTTATGAAGGCTCTCTATATTTTCATGTTTCTGTTTGTTTGCTTTAAAGTGATACGGATCTTAAATGAGTAGATTAAATCAGTTTAGATTTACCCTTTAAAATATGAAATATTTAAAAATAGAATTTTAAAGTAAATATGTAAGTTATTGAAATAATATGCATTATCAAGGTATTAATTGGACTTAAAGTAGTAGGAATTCTAACAATTGGTCAACTAGAATTCAAGATCTAAGGTCTAGTACGAAGTTAGCATAAGGTTTATAAGTTCTTCAAGTTAAGTTGTTTTTTTTTTTTTTTTTTTTTTTTTTTGGTAAATATAGTTTTTATTAGAATCAATTATTTTTTCATATTGTTTATCCATCTATGAGTTAGAACATACTTTTCTTTATTTTCAAATGATACCGATGAAGTAACAATTTAATGTTAAGTTCAAAAAAATCAGTTTAGATTTAAAATTTGAAATAATTTCAAATTACTTAAGCAATGTATGAAATTACTTATAGTATTCTATTATAGTGTGTAACATTACATCATATCTAATACCCCTTAATGACTAAACTAGGCCAAGTTCAATTTTGCCCAAAATATGACAAAGCACATAACATATAGGTTTAGTATCGCTCAATGTAGTGACATGATGAAGATGATAAATTTCCATATTAGTGGTGTGAGCATAATAATAGAATCTTCTTTGTCAAGAAGAGACCATAGTCACTATAATCTATAAAAGTTAAAAATCACCCAAAACTTGCCATAACCATACCACTTCACAACTAGTATTGATAGGTGTATTATCTTATGCTATGGAAGATAAAGTTCTAGTAGACCAAAATTTAAATTTACACAAAACTTAGAGCTTAAAGTAGGACATGATCCCAATCAAAGAGCCTCAATATACTCAATAAGAAATTGTTAGACATCCATATAAGCATATTATATAATTATCTTTTTAAGAGAATCAAATGCATCTATTACTTTGGATATTTTATGTTGCTAAAATCAACAATTTTTTATATTACTAATCTAAATTTGAAAAAGAAAAAGAAACTAAAGGTGCACAAAGGAACAATGATCTCAATTGAAAAGCCTCAGTATATTACAGAGAAGATTTTTAGGATCTAAACTATGTAAAACCAAGAAAAGACATTCACAAATCAAATCTAGACCCTACAGCAAATGAATCCACTAAAATCAACCTTAATTTTCTAATTAAAAGATCAATGTTACTCTATATATAAAGTAGAGGAGGATTGAGAAGTGCAGAGAGATTTTTCAAGCATGTCTATTTATAAGGAAATTTGGGTTCTTCATTTGAAGCATATAATGTGGTTTTTAGTCCCTCCATAAATAAAATCTTGTTGTTGCCTCATTGGCTTTGTTTGATTGGAAACCTCTCATTTGATGTTAGCTATGATTTTTCATGAATTCCCAAGATCAATTTTTTTCAAACCCTTCAAAATTTACTTTAAAATATATGTAGCAAATGACTGCTAGATTTAATGATTCAAAGATGGGTTGAATGGTAGAGAATGTAAAGAGCTGACACATATTTTATCGATAGTATACCTATTTCTATATGTAATTTACTCATTCTTGACACCTACCCTCTAGAAGAATCTTGGACTTCCAAAATCACCTTACAAAACAAAAGAAATAGATAAAATTTGTGAAATAGCTAAAAATTGTCACAAATTTCTTTGTTTCACCCTTAATCTATGAGATACTCCCTACAATATATATTTTTTTATTGGTTAGCAAGTTTTTGGATAAAGGTAGAAATGAGTTTTTAGGGGATCTAAAACCCTAGTTCAGAAATTAGAATTACATAATATTCAATAGAGTCCAAAAATAAGTACTATGTTGAAGAAAGAAAAAACCATCTAACCATCCAACAACCAAAAAAAATAAAACCAACACTATGAATGACCAAACCCAGTAGAAAAAATAGAAACCAAAAAGATAAAAGACCAAACAAGGATGACCCAAGCCTAGACAAGCTCCTTAAGAGCTTTGACTACTTGTATCTCTATCATGTGAGGCTCATCTTCAGTATTCTTTGAAGCACTAAAGATACTACCTTTCTTCTTATTGAGTTTAGCCCTGGTCCTTTTTCTTGGTCTCTCTGCTATCTCTGGCTCTTTCCCTATGCTACCTAAATCAACCTCAAGCTCAATGCCTTCTTTGTTTGATTTGATTTTGTCATTCATTAGTTTTAGGATAGAAGTGTGGATTTTTTCATCACTATTCTTAAGCATTTTGTTAATCCTTTCCTCAAAATCCTTATGTTGGATCAATATGTCCTCATAATTTTTGTCCATCTTCCTCCTTAACTCAATCTATTCCTCCAACCTTTTCTCCAAAATAATAAATTTATTTATGAGAGAATGGATTTCATTGTAAGTCTAGTTGTTCATGACCAACGAAAGGTCAAATTTGTTGTTGGATTTTGTAAGAATCTCCAGGGAAGTAGGGGCATTAGTAAGCTCATGAATCACATAATCCTTTTTATCATGACCTAGGCATACATCCTCAGAGTCTGAGGTAGGATAATCCACAATCTTAATTGGAGAAGTATCCTTGTTGATATTAGTCTGCTTCAACTTATTCCCATGGGTATCTTTATCTTTTTTTAATTTCTTCGCAGGGGAAGAGGAAGAAAAATCCTTATGAGACTTAGCATGGGGAATGTTTTGATTCTTATGGAAAAGATTCTCCCTAACATATTTTGTTTCTATGCCATCCAAATTATTCTCCCAAAAGTCCTCCAAGACCCTATCATATTCTAACTCTTCCTCTTCAATGTCTTCCTCATCACCTATATCCATCCTAGCACTTTCATCAAGCTCTTGCTTATTGCCCTTAGTTCCTTTGATAATCCACGAGGGTTTCCTCTTATTTCCACTACAGGTGCAGGATCACCTAAATTAAAAGAGAAAAAGGAGATTAAGAGTCCTAATGTGAGGTATTTAAATTCATTTGATCCATTTATAATGTATTTGAGTCCATTATGTCAAGGTGTAAAGGTTAGACAAGCGATTTGTAATAAGTTATCAAAATTGTGCAAGGAAGTCTTAATGTAGTCAATAAGGTCAAAATGTGTTTGTAAACTCAAGGAAGGGTAAAAATATTGTAAATGGTGGTCAATATTCCATTATGACATGTTTTTAAGGTCACCACAAAATTATGAGATCAAAATATTCAAAATGTGAAAGTTGCTTAAAAGTTGCAACTTTGGAACTTTGCAAAAAGTACAAAAAGGGTTAAAAGTACATAATAAGTTGGTTAAAAAGGTGGTTGGGAAGTTATAAACCAAAAAAAAAAAAAAAAAACTATAAAATCATTATATTAGTCATTCTAAATTATTAATGAGAAGAAGGAATATATTTAGATCGGTTTTGGGTTTAGCAGTAATATACAAATAGAAGGATGAGAAATGATAGATTCTTTTTTTGTTTAATCAAACTCGAATTTAGAGAGTTATGAATGTAGAATGGAAAATATATTTTATCCCTGTATCAAAAGTGATATACAAAAACAAAGTTAAAGCGATGGACTCTTTGTTTCCTACCATCTAAAGCAAAATAAGCTCTAACACAATTAAGAACATGCCTCCAATTAGGTTTTATCTATTTATTTGAAGAATAATAACCCACCTAAACAAGCGCCTCCTTTTCTTCATCATCCTTGGGAAATTTTTCTATACCTTCCTCAATGAAATTTCTATCCTTGAAGAAATTCAAACCATCAAACAAAAACCCAAAAATCTCAAAGATAAGGTCAATATAGAGATGGAAAGAAATGTCATATACAATAATATTACTCTCCTTCAACCCTCCAACCCTTTTAAGAACTCCAACATAGCCTCAAGATTTTCCACGAAGTCTCTCAAGATAAGTGATGATTCCTCCATTGTTGAGTTGGTCCCAAACTTGTAGAATATCTCTCCATTAATCACAAGATTTCAGCTCATGCCTCTTTGGTTCTCCCTGATGTCTCTACAACTTATTTGAAAGATATGCACACAAACCTTCAAATCCAAGTGTTTCTCTAGTTATTGTAACAAAAACAACCAAAACACCCACAAAATTTGCCACTCGTCAATGCTCTGCAAGGCGTGACACCATCATCTCAACTTGAAATGATCTTAATACTTTCCTATCATACACATCATATTTTTTTATATTACCACTAACACAATGTATCATGTCCTCCTTAATTATTTCCTTAACAATGAAATAATTAGTAATCATGTTTATGTTTTGAATACATAAAATATAAAAGTAATGTATTACCATAGGCATGTTTGCATTGATCAATGGTATCTTGACCCTCAATTATATACCTCAAAGGATAATCCATCACCATCTTTAAACCATATCCAAGCTTCCACTTTATACCCTTTTGAGCCACTTGCTTGCATTCTTGAAGATCTCCAAATGTGAGAACCATCTCCAACCGTATGTGCATAAAAAAAATGCCCTATTGTGGAAAAATCATATAAATATTTTCCTTTCCAAATTAAATTCCATTCCCTATTCTCAAAATACATTCTCTAATTATTTTTAGTTAGTAAATCCTTATTAAGCCTTTTGATGGGTCTGATTGCCAACTCCCTACAACTTTCGACCTACAAATTTGGTCCCAAGCAATAAAAGATATCAATTTCCTTTCTTCCACACCTGACCATAAGAAGTTCTTCTAAATCATTTCTATCATATCTGTATATTTTCTTGGAATTTTGAAGAGACTTAAACCATACATCTGGATATTTTAAGACAACTTTTGAGAACAATCCCTTTTTTTCTTGACTAGCAAGATTCCCTTTCTAGCTAGAAAGCTTCTAATTAAATTTTTCATTAATGCTATTCCAAAAGGAATTTGAAGGATTAAGGCAAAGAGGGAGACCCAATAAGGACCCAAGAAGAGAGTCTATAGAGCACCCTAAGATTCTAGATATTCTCTACTATATGGCATCTTGATTATTCAAGAAAAAAATAGAGCATTTATTCCAGTTCACCAGTTGGCCCATGGAAAAAGAATACGTATTTAAAGCAACCTTCATATTTCTAGCTTCCCTGATAGAAGCCTCCCCCATGATGATATTTTCATCCACAAATTGTTCATGAGTGCAAGATTGAGGATGTGAAGAAGGGTTGAGACCATGAATAGAACCTTCAAAACCAAGCTTAGAGAAGTATCTTCCCAAACAGTCAACAAGGATAGCAAATAAAATAGGATAAATGAGGTTTCTTTGCCTCATTCCTTTGGAAGACTAATTTTTTAAAGGAGTGGAAATCAATAGGGAGATAAGTTGGATACACTTGTTACCAAAACAAAAAGCCTTTAGTTTCTTCAAGAGGAACACCCAATCCACTATGTCATAAGCCTTGGATAAATCAAGCTTCATAAGAAACCCTTGCTTCTTTGTTTTGACTAAGGAATGCACATTTTCATGAACCATAATGATAGAGTCCAAAATTTTCCTCCCAAACACAAACCATTTTTTTGGAAAGAAATCAAACTAGGAGGATTTTCAATAACCGAAGGGTGAGCACTTTTGAAATGATCTTACATAAAGAATTGAAAAGATTTATTTACCTTAACTGATCAACATAAACAACACCCAAATTTTTAGGGATTAGAACCAAGAATGTGGGATTAATCTCCTAAAGAAGGCTTCGAGCACTAATAGGATGACTGACATCCATACCAATGATGTGCCACACATTTTCAAATATAGACATGGGGAGCCCATCTAACCCATGTGAACCATCAATATGTTTTGAATACATGAAAAGTAAAATTAATAATCTAAATTATACAAGAAATCACAATTTTATATAAAAATTCACCTCACCAATAAAAAACTAATTGATCCTCAACCAATAATACTAAAGAAAGACTTACATTCATTTATATAAACTAGGTAATAGTCAAATTTCTGAACATGATTTATCCATTACATAGAAAGGTAAAACCAATATATAAACACACTGATTTATATTACTTTTGATTAATTAAAAAATATTTCCTAGGCTATGCCCAAATAACATAAAGACATTTATATTGTATTACTAATAGAGTTTCACAAATCCAAAATTCTAGACCTTTAACATCAACTCATCCTAGTATTTATATCATAGCTTTAACCATAACTAACTTTAAAATTACCTATGCTTTCAGAGGAATGACATGTCAAAATAAACTAGTTTTAAAAACTAACACTTGATGACTAGTGGATAAACATCCCGAATTTTAGAAAAAAGACCTTTAAAAATAGGAAAAAATATTTCTAAGCCACACATAGTGACTTCTTGTTTTCCACTCTTGGGTTTCATTACCGCATTACATTTTGAATCCCATTCCCTATAGACATTCATGAAATTTTGTGCAAAGGAATGGCTTAGGATTTTGATGGATGGAATCCTCTATTTCCAAATATATTTTTCCTATTTCATCTCCACAAGCCTATGTGCATGTGTCAATAACTATTCATCAAATAGGAAGAGCTTATACTCAATCTTTGCTAGCTTTGTGAAGTGATTCACCATATGGGTCTTTTCCTTTCTCATCTCATCAATTATTCTCTTGAATTCCTTGACCAATACATTCATATCATGCTCCACAATGATATTGTGCTAAATATAGGTGACAGTGATACATTTCATATCAGAGTCTAGATGCTTAGCTAAATTTTGTGACTCCTTCTCCATCTTCAAAAGTCTTGGTGTCTAGTCTTAATCATAATATTCCTCCAGTCTATGTCTTTCTTGTAGATGGATAACCATCTTTCAACCACTTACTTTAGGGGTTTCTTAGATAGGAATTTGTTTACACCATATCTTTGCACTTTATGGATCTGCAAAGCAACCTCAATCCATTTTTCTTCTTAATTTTCCCAAGTTAACATCTGAGTTTGAACTTGAGTAGTATCTTTGTAAAATTATTATATAAAACCCTAGAGTCAAGAATGAATTTCTCATCATCTTTGATT
Organism: Cupressus sempervirens; assembly: GCA_028749045.1. Classification (NCBI taxonomy): domain Eukaryota; kingdom Viridiplantae; phylum Streptophyta; class Pinopsida; order Cupressales; family Cupressaceae; genus Cupressus; species Cupressus sempervirens. The sequence continues at coordinate 166,248,897 of CM053792.1, read as the reverse complement.
ATATCATTCACCCATTCATTAAAGAAATTAGCTAACACTTTGCCCTTCTATATCTGATTGAGAATATTTTTGTTACTAGGGGAAGTTGGATCAAAGGACTATGGTGTGTGGGAGAATGGATGAAGACTTGAGCTATTGATGGAATCAATGTAGGTGGTCGGTCAAGGCACTAATTGTCTGCTTCATTTCTTTCTTTTGTTTACCATCCTTCTATGATCTAGTCAACATATTTTTAGCAAAAAGTTCAAAGTAATGGCTTTATGATTCTCTATTAGCTTTTCCAAGATCAACTTTTTCTATTGTGAAGTCATTAATGGAAGGATCTAAAACTTCTTTTGTATAAATTTCCTAGCCACTTCAACCATCCGATTCCATGTCTTTGAGTCAACATCAAATTTTGACTTAGTCTTTAATTTCTTTGGTGTTTTATTCCTTGCTGGTGTACTTTCTCACCATATCCCCAACTAGAATTGACACAAAGACTATACTCCTTTTCTTATTAATATTGGTGGTTAACTAAGTGGGAGCACCTTCAACTGATTATATGGTAGTGTTAGGTTATAGGGGTAGTACTAACCATGTAGCTATTGCATCTGAATCTAAAGGGGTAATTATGAAATCCATGGGTTGAGGCCAATGTTCATGCTCTTCCCTCAAATCTAGGTCTATCATTGCTTCAGCTCCCGGTCCTTTCTTCTTGCAAGCTTTTGATCTTGACCTAGTTAACCAAGTAGGGGATCTCATAGTAACATGTCACATTGGTTCTTTATTGCTTGAGGATCCATTTGGTTGATACTTGATCTTACCTACATCAAAAGATTTAACATTAGCATCAAAAAATATAGTCGACTGAAGAGACTTGGTTTTCTTTATGGGACTTGATTTTCTATAATATTTGTTTTCCTTCACTTTATTATGTTTAAGCCATTGTTCAATATTCTACATAAAACCAAATGTCTTTATCTCAATATTATCTTTTTCATCTTTAGCCCAATTAATTTGGGGGATGGGATGATTCTTTACTTCTTCAAACTTAGGATCAATTGCTTATTGACTATCACTCTATATGTGGGAAACATCCAATTCTAACCCTATGCTTTTTATATGTCATAAGTTGAACTTGCTCCAATGTCTCCTCCTAACATCAAGTTCATCCATGAAATCCTTCCAATAGTCTTCCAGTTGACTCATATGCTTAAATTGATCATCGGGGTCTAAATGTTAGTGAGTGTATCCCTTGTTATCAAAGCCTTTCCTTACTTAGTAATACTTGAAATTATATCTATTCAAATCATACCCAATACTCACAACATCTAAGAAAGTCTTGTAGGAAAAAAATCCTAGTTCTAAAGGGAAAGGAGTATCATGTTCCTTTTTAGGTATGTACTTGATCATCATTGCTAGTTGCTTGCAAACATGAAATAATCCATAGCACACCTTGGAAACATGGTAGGTTTTCCCTCATACCATCCTACATAGATATAGGTGAAGTGTGGGAATTAGATATAGTAAATTCCATAAACATTTATGAATTTATTTGCTTCATCTATAATCCTTTTGACCACCAAGCATCCGATTTCAAATAACAACCTCCCTATGAAGACATCATTAAGTCTTCTATAGTTTTCCACAACTGTATCCCTTTCCATCAATACATAATATTCATATATATGAATTCCTTGGGACCACAACTCAATAAGGTAGACCTACCCACTCCCTAGTACAAGAAAGATGATAAATCAAGTAAGATGGCATGTAAAAGTCTCTTGATGTGAGACAAGCTAAATTTAATTATTTTTTCCATGGCCTCAGTGATCACTTCTCCCTAATCAATTTGTTTCTTTCCTTATAAAATTATCTAAATAATGAAATCATCCACCCAAGTTAAAGACTTCATTGCAATCTAACCCTTTAACCCTATGCAACAACACAACCAAGTCCCATACACAAGGTTTCATATGGTTTGCAGTGAGCGGTCTTCATAATTTGGAACCTCCCTTTTGGAATTTAAGCAACCAACTAAGAGCTATGATATTTTTACAAGTAGACTCTTCCTTCTCATATTTGTGAATATACATTATGGGGGTGTAATATGAGTATACCTCTTGCTCTAGAATCTTCAAAATATAAATGCTTATTTTATTATTAATGGACAACAATATTTCCCCATAATCTCTGTAGATACATTGATGCTTTGCATCATACATTTTGACACATTCCCTTATCAAATTTGGACATGCAATTACTTACAAGAATGTTGTGGCTTTTACGAGACCACTCTCAATAATTTCTTGGGTAAAAGGTTTGTCTGGTGAATTCCTAAGTCTCCTTTTGAAATCCTCTATGTTAAAATTAGTCAAGGAAGTATCTCTAGATATTGGTGATAGATAGAATAAATATTGGGCATTATTAAAAATTTATGACCTCATTTTACTTGTTCTACCTTGATTAATAGACAAGGAATGCAACCTTAAATCATAATTCATCAATAATGAAATGTTTTGGGAGTTACTTTGTTGACTAAACACATTGTAATGCTCCAACATGACAACCTAGAAAAACTGCCTATATTTTGCTACTCATTGCTTAATAATTGAGAACATAAATTTGCTAAGGCTTATCTTAAAATAACTTAAACCTCATGCCCAATATTGAAGATTTAATTGCCAAATCCACTACCCATGTGAAATAATGGTGAAAAGAACTTTAGGAGTGTAAATATTAATTACTTGTCACATCACTGTACAACCTTATTTAATCATGATTATTTCCCTTTTTAATAGCTCATTTTATATTATTATCTTCAAAATCACATGTGGGTCCCATCAAATAACATCCCTCCCTATCCCTTCATCAGTTATATTTTCCTTTCGGGTGGAATGATATGTCATCAATACTCCCTTGAACTGGTAGAACATGGTTTATCTTGGTTAAATGTTGTCAAAGTATGTGCAAATTGAAGACCATGATCCATAATTCAAATAACTAAAGTGAGGTTGACACATTAATTTGACTAGTTTGATATAGCTTTAAAAATGAGACCTAGATCCTAATGAATGGGAGTGAACAATTCAAAGGGTTTTGGGAGGTATGAAGTGGTTCAAGATGTATACTGACATAATTTTTAAGAAAAGGGATAAGTAAATGGTTGAGCCATGATGAACCTTGGAAACACACTAAACCACTTTCAACTTGGTTCAACTAGGATCAATGGCTTCATTGAAAGGTCACTTTGTTGGTATGTTTATTGTTGTGCCAAAAGCTCAAGCTCTCAGTGAATGCCACAAACACTAGACTTACCCTAATCCACAAGAGGTGGTTAAGTCATGTCGTGAATCCCAAAGGAGGTGCTAAATACCAAGTCAACAATCTCCCCCTTAGCACAAATTGAGGGTTTCACACCTATGGAATGAAGGAGAGCTCCCGAGATTTGAAACCGTGACCCAAGGCTTTGATACCAATTGTTGGTATGCTTACCATTGCACAAAAAGCTTGAGCTATCAAAAAACGTCACAAACACCAAACTTACCTAGATCCACAAGAGGCATTTAGCCTATGTTGTGAATCCAAGAAGGAGGTGCTAACAACCAAGTCAACACACTTTACTTAGAGCATTTCAAGGATCAAGAAAGTGGAATAAAAGAAGCTAAAACAAAATAGGAAAACTTAGGAGGGGGGCCAACATTCAACTTTTGAAAAAATCAATTACAATATATCTACCCTTTGATCACAATCGATATGAAGATTATAAAATGTAGATATGAGACTTCCTACAATCATAAGCTTTGATCTTTGAAAATTGCAAAAGTAATATCAATTACAAATGCTTTGATAGATGACAATACATACTAACAAGCAAGCACTTTAGACTTCATTGAGAAGAAGAAATACAATTGTTGATTGAACATAACAACATACATGCTTAGAGGATAATCACATACCTCTCTTTTCTTGCAATATAAATACACAAAATAATAATGAATTTTTCTCACACATAGAGTAGTCTCTCAGTAATTTGCTACACATCTAGAAATCTAATCATGACATTGAGAATAATCCAAGGCTAGCTCAAAAGTCTTTTCCACAATGGTAAGAACTTCCTAATAATGTTAAGAGGTAAAAATGAAGCACAAATAATAACTATTACAATACACTTATGATACATAAGAAAATATGAATTGACACCATGAAGGAAAAGTATGACAAAAAAAGATAATGTGGATGTTGCTAGCTAGCAATGGTGCCAAGTAACAATGATTCCAAGAAGCACAATGCCAAGTAACATGATAGCTATTAGACATGAAACCTCTGATTCATGATGTCACATATGCAACTCACATCATAAATTTGTTGAAGATAACCAACATAGTTATGAAGTAGCTATCTCACAACTACCTTAAACATTTACACTCACTTAGCAAGAGAGAGATCATTCTATGTCATAGAGTGTCTCAATTTGACAAACACAATGAAGTTCCAACTCAAAAGTGTCTATAGAAAAATCTCATCACAAATTTTCTCAATATAAATTTTTGTCTCAACATAACTATATTCACCATATATATTTCTAGAGTGTGAGTAAAAAATACACATAACTTTCACCATGGCTGCTCCCAGAGAGTAGAACAAGGGATTTCACCTTGAAGTCCTCTCATAGAGAAGAACATATTAAGAAGGGATTTCACCATGAAATTCTCTTATAGAGAAGAACACATTAACAAGGGATTTCACCTTGAACTTCTCTCATAGAGGAGAACTCATTAAAAAGGGATTACACCTTGAACTTATTTCATAGAGAAGAACTCATTAACAAGGGATTGCACCTCAAACATTTCTCTCTTAGAGAAGAACTCATCAACACATAAAAGATCATCTAAATGTTAAGAGTCCCTCTTTGCTGAGACTCCCTCAATAGGGACAATATACTCATTTTAGATTATCACAAAAAAGTTGATTCCAAGGTGACCAAACAAGGAGCCTCAATAGTCACACTACTACACAAGATTATTGATCCTCTTCAAAGGACTTGACATTCTACATTTGCCACTTAAGCTCCATCTAAATCTAATTTATGCAACTGAATGGTCTCTCTCTAAATGTCATTTCTTCTTCTTCAAAGAAACTAATCACAATGATACTCTACATAGGATCTTCCTCTTTAATGAAGTTACATGCCACCAATTTAGTCGCATGACTACAAAGAAAACTCTAATTTTCATTTGTATAGCCTACAAGACTTCGCATGTGATGTCTCATCATGTTGTTGCTTCTTGATCCATCCTAGAATCATTTTTACAAAGATTAGTCATTGTTTATAGAATTAAAATATTCATCAAGAGAAACATATATCTAAAAGCATACATTATTCACTATTTTCAATATTATAACATGAATTAACTACATAAAATTCAAGGCTAACACACAATTCTTCTCTAGAATGGTAGGCACCTCTCGATAATGGTAAGAGTTAAAAATGAAGCACAAACAACGACCTTTACAATACATTTATGATACATAAGAAAACATGAAAGAAGAGCACAACACTAAAGATGATGTGGATGTTGTCAGCTAACAATAGTGCCAAGTGATCTTGATACCAAGTAACCATGACATAATAAAGCATGATGCCAAGTAACATGACATGTATTAGACATGAAGCCTCTAACTCATGATGTTACATATGCAACTCATAGTTTAAATTTGTTGAGGAAAACAAACATAGTTATGAAGGAGCTCTCTTGTAGCTACCTTAAACATCAACATGACAAACAATGGAGTCAAAGTTAATAATATGTGTGAAGGTTATTTATTGGATTATTGTACAATGATGCATTTGAATTAGAACTCTATTAGTGTGGTTGATTTGTTTGTAGATTCTAGGCTTGTGGTTGGGTTATTTAGGAGTTTAAAATAGGGTTACAATTTAAAATTCACAATGATATTAAGAGTCTTTATTTAATGCTAATGAAAACATGGTAAGCTTTCTAACATGATTTCCACCACGTCCATCACATCATCTCTATTTTTATTAATGTCTAGCAATTGTCTCCACTGTTCTTTATCTTGAATAAATGCTCATGCATAAATTCTTTTGCATATATTATAATAAAAATAACACAATATTTGGAAAGAAGGATATACCCATCTTTGAAGTCTCATGCAAATCTTATAGATGTTTGCAAATTTTAATTGAAGTGATTTATGTATGGACTTAGTGAGAATTTAAAATTTGTTCCACATGAACTTATAATATTTGGATGTGAATGTTTTCTAAGGCAATATTAAACATGAGTTGCCTTCCAACATGATGATGTTAATTATCTTCTCACTATAACAGGTTTAATGAGTCCATTGACAAGTTATTGTCTCAAGGACACAAATAAATGTCTCCTTGACTTATAACATGTGATTGTCATGTCTCACATAAAAAAAAGAATATACTTTAAAAAAATTATTTCTAATTTCTATTAATTTTTTTCTCTTTCAAAATTTGCATTGATAAGAATTAGTTTTTTATCCCAAATAAAATCTTATCATTAATATCAAGGAAAAATGTTATTTAAAACTAGAAAATTAATAAATAAAATGTAACTATATAGACAAATGCTTCACATTTTTAAAAATTAAGTTTCTAATTTTTTTTTTTCATTAAGTTCACATAACTATATATTATACAAATTAAGCACATAAAGACAATGATCACCATAGATGAACTCCCATAGATTTAATCCACCTTTGTGCAATTTCCCCAAATCCACTCTCACATTCTTCTCTTCTCCTTCTACCTCACATTCTTGGCAATTATAGCTCATAGTAAAAGCATCTGCTGCGACTTAAGCACTTAATCATTAAATGTCATGTCCCCAATTTCTGCCCTTCCTTAGTGACAACATTTCTAGCAGGGTTGGTCTATTATCTGGTTTCCATAGGCCAGCAGAGCATAGAGGGAACCAACCCAGGGACTTTGAGAGTCATGCATGAGCTTCCCAAGTAGTTTGGAGCAATGGACAACAGTTTCCTACAATTTAGGAGGGATTCCTAATTTGTAGGGATTGACTAGGAGTGGTCTAAGAGGCATTCGGAGACCTCAGCGAACGTTTTGGAGACTTAGAGTGCATCTCCTAATTTTTAGGAGGAACTCCCAGTTCAGTGACAGTTCTCTCAGAGGTGCACACAACAAGGGAGTCATTGGGACTCAATTTTGGTTGATTGGGGCTGTCTCCTACTTTTTAGGAGCATCCCTAGATTTTAGGGATGGACTGCCAGTTGACCCATCTTGTTTGGCATCAGTCACAAACAGGTGACAAGGTCAGATTCATGTTTGATTGGTCATTTTGGGCCTTTTAGGACCATTTGAGAAATATTTTAATATATTTAAATATTTCCTAAGTTGGTGATTAAATAAATTAAATAAGGTTAAGTTTTAGCCATTTTGGAGTAATAAGGGGTTTTTTTGCCTCATCTGGATGCGCATCCTATGGTGTGATAGCTCATTGGAAAGGTCTCAAAATTCTCTAAATCTTTCTCTTTGGTCTCAGGGCATTTCAATGAATGGAATTCCATCTATGAGGAAAAAGGTCATTTTTTAGTAACATGACTACTTTAAAATAAGAAATTATAACATTTTCACTACACAACACCACTTGGAGACACTTAGGGTTTGATTTGCAATTGCGAGGGGGTTATAAGGAGATGGAAGCTTCATTCTAAGATCATCTTTTGCATATTGAAAAACTTGTTTTTGTGAATTGGCTCTGAAAGAGCAATTCTTCATCTAGGACGCAAACCCCAAGTTTTGGATTGGCTGGGACGTAGCCCTCGGCAATTATTGGCATTGGATTCTTCAAACAGTGTGCGTTGCTATCAGGGATAGAATACGCCATTCTTTATTGTGGATTTAGGTTGTAGATTTATGGTTTCAGCATTGCAGATTGATTCTTTCAGTTGGGATGTGATTCCTTGCAGTCTTAGGGCCACCATTTGCAGCAGTTTGACATCATTGTTGGATGCAAGCTCCTTGAAACTGCATTGGATTTATTATTTGGCTTTATAAATCAGAAATCTGCCTGGTACGATTTATAGCAATTCTGATTTGGCTCTATGCTTTTATTTATTTTCAGTCTCCTCTCATGTTTATTGTTCATTATTCATTACTATTGTGAAAACTATCAAAAAACACAAAACAAAAACAAAACCTTCTGCAACTTCTGTCTATTCTCAAAGACTATCAAAGAAATCACAAGAAAATATAGTTTATTAATTTAAAAACTACAGCAGATCAGCAAGGGCATCCATCAGGGATCTTTCATTAAATAAATATTGAAAAATTTTGAAATATAAATATAAGAATGTCATTTGAAATATAAATATAAGAATGTCATCCTCATATTGTTTTTCCAAATTTGCTGAAGACATAAAATTGGAAATAAAAATTATTTGAATTGATAATTTTCAAATTAAGGATCTTGTGCAATCACAATGTTTATTGTATGTTGCTTATCGCTTTTTATTTCTTCGTCCACTCAATAGGCAGGGACTTCGAGTCCGTTGCTATACAGCCACGAAAATGCACTCCCTTACATTATTTTTTCCAACTTTTCAATAAAAATTCTCAGTCCTCTCCTTCGTAAGGAAGTGCATTACGGGCTATACAGCCACGAGCCGGACTTCGACTCTTAAATGCACTTGAAAGAGCACAGCTAAAAGTTTGAAAAAGCACTTGAAAGCACTAAATTTTTTTTGCCATGATGTAGGAATGCAAGTTAACACTAGCAAAACCAAAATTATGATCTTCTCACTAAAGAAGAATAGGGGCATACAAGACAAGTTTCTGTTTGAAAATAGCCCCCTTGAGATTGTGGAAGAGTACAAATACTTGGGCATCGATTTTCATAACAAACTCAACTGGGATACTTGTAGATCAAAAAGGATCCAAGGGGGCTGGAAGGCGTTATACTCTTTACAAAACAAGTGCAGGAATGCAGAATTATGGGATTGGACGACCATGAAAAATCTGTTTGGTTTGCTGACCACTCCGATTATTCTATACGGATGTGAAGTGTGGGGCGGTAGTATGTCCAAATAGAAATGGCGGCAAGTAGAAAGAATTCAAAAACACTTTATCACATGCAATCTTAAAGTCAAGACCACAGTTTTGTATGAAATCCTTTTGGCGGAGGTGGGTTCCTTTCCATTAGAAGCCGTCACATTGATCCGAATGCTAAGTTATTTAAAGAAAACCCAAGGTCTAGAAACACATCGTTGGCCCAAGTTGGTAATAGAGGAAAAACTTGTGAGGCGGAAAAGCACATGGATGAAACAAAATGACAAATGGATGCAAAAATGAGATATCAACATCCAAGCTTGCCCGGATAACATTAAAGAAATAAAAAAGTTTGTCAATGAAAAATTTTGCAATATTCTGTGGACAAGACACATAGGGAGGAAAAAATCTTATTACATTAAAGAATTTAATCCCACTTCTAGTCATGATGAAAAGGCCTATATAAGGGCACCTATTAATTGGAAAGCAAAAATGTTGATGGCACAAATTAGAACTAGTTCACATCAGCTGCGATGTGAAACTGGTAGATGGCAAGTTCCAAAGGAAGAGTGGGCAGACAGAACATGTTTATTCTGCAATATGGGAACAGTGGAGACAAAGCAACACTTTGTCATGGAATGCTTGGCTTACAACGACATCAGATATGATTATACAAAAATTCTGCAGAACAAGGACTTCAACTATTTATTTGAGGAAGATCAAGTGAAGAGAACAGCGGAGTTGATTATCAAAATTCAAAGAAGAAGAGACAAGTTAACCAAAACTTTGCAACTGACTAGTTTTGGCTCCTGACTCGGGAGGGGATTGCATGGTCCCATAGACTACTTTAGTCTCATGGACGTCATTAAAATCTATCATATCATATCATATCAAAGAGCTCTTGTTAGAAAAGTGACTAGCTACTGTTTATTTGTATTTTGGAAAAAAGGGCACAATATTCGCTGTTCGCACTAGGCCACACTACCCTTTAAGGCTAGGATTACAGAATGCCGCGAAATTCCAATAAATTTGTTGGTTGAAGGCACGCAGATTGTTGCAGGTCTTGCGTGGGTATTGAAGGCAGGTGTGCATTTGGCTAATGCAATGGCCCGAGTCGAAGTATTCAACATGACTGATACAATTTGCCCTTTCAACATAATGAGCATCTGCGACTTTACAAGCAAACAATGGTGCTTCTTCCTGGCATTTGTATATGCCGACTTTTTAGCTGCTTATTATGTTGAGAGAGAGAACAATACTATCAGAGACTCAAAGATGGAACAGTTGCAATGAATTGTTCAAGAATTAGGAAGTTTTAAGGCAAAAACAAAAAGTGGACAGAGATCTTATTCCCTAGGTTGTTTACACAGAGCGATATAACGATGTTGTGATGGGAACGAATGGCACCAAGACGCTGGCATCTGTGGAAAGTGATGATTACATGAATTCCATTCTATTTTAAATTGATCTGAAATATACTGGAAATGCGCTTTGCTTCACAATAAAATTAGAAATCGCACATTGAAATCTTTACTGAAATTCAAAATAAGAATAAATATGCTTAAAAATATAAATTTGATCTTCTCATTCTTTTTAATCTGATATCAATATAGGCTTTGGAATGAAATGCAAAGAAAATTGGCACAACACAATGTGCAGGAAACTAGATAATTAGAAAGTGTTGAATGAAGCTATCATTCCACTCATCTCATATGTACTTACATAGATGAAATAACTTATCAGTTCATCTGTTCAATGGTTAGTCTTTATAAGAGATATAAAATATTATCCTTCCCCTCCAACCTTGTTCTGATATCAATGCACGCCTGTCAAAACAAGGAATTGAAAAGATTGACAAAATGCATTATACAGGAAATAAGACAATAAAAATGTGTTTAACGAAGCTATTCTTCCATTCATTTAAAATGTGCATACTTACACGAAATGATTGATAAGTTCACCTGTTTTAATTCTAGTCTGCATAAGAAATACAAAATTTGTTCTATTAAATCTAGGATTATGAACAATGCAGTTACAATATGTCCTTTATTTTGTGATTCCAATTATCTTGTTTTCGAGGCTTTAAAAGACAACTTGCTGATTTAAGAATGCCCAAATTATTTAGTCAGCTGTTGTTTTCTTTCGCTGAACTTTACTACCTCTTATAGCTTTCAGTGGCTGATGGAGCTCGTCGTTTAGAGTGAGGGTCATTTGTGTTCGTTATATATGTGTTGTTGCTTATCTTTTAGTCACTCTCTAATTTGGATGAGGTTGAAGTCTTGGTCTATGACTTTAATTGTAATCATTGTTTCATCTTCTCAGACAATCAGCAGTATTAGTCAATTGTTGACAATTGTTCTATTTTCATATCGTTTGAAATTCTTTCAACTTAAGCATATTAGAAAGAGAAGTTGCCAATCAGATTTTTTTCATTCTTTTGATTTGTCTGCTATCTACGGCTGTTAGTGGTTGTTGGAGCATGTAGTTTTGATAAAGTGTGTTTTGTGCTTAATTGTGTTTATGCTGATAGCTGCAGTTACTTTGTAATGAGTTTGAATTTTGTTTTACAACTTAGCACCCATTCTTTTCATCTTTGAACATAATTGTTAAATCAGCTAATTGCATAATAGCTGGAGATTTGGGCTATGTGAACTGTGATGTGGACAGCTACAACATTCAAATTAAGGTATATGAGTAAATGAATGAGGTTATGGCCATATAATAGATTAATATAAACACCAAGAGACGTGTGTACGGGTATGAAAATTCAGTCCTACCCTCTAAACATATTTGTATTTCCTTTTTAATGATTGGTTTATTTTTATTTATTTTCTTATGCTAAGTTATTGATTTGGATGCGGATCCGGAAGTGGATGCGGAAAGCGGGTACATGGATGTGCAAATTTTTTTTTTGGGGATGCGGATGCATATATATATATATATATATATATATATATATATATATATATATATATATATATATATATATATATATATATATATATATATATATATATATTTCAAATATATATGTATGTGTGTGTAACTATGCATATGCAAAGAAAAGAAAGACATGTACAAAATTAAAACATTCGATAGCTTGTAATTTCACCAATACATATTCACATATTCAATAAGATTATAGACCATATCAATGATACCAATTTGCAGCCAAGAATGGCTCCCAAGAAAAGAAATGGTAAGGACACAAATGCCAGAACATCAGCTAACAATATTGCATTTGAAAGTATAGCAAGAACTGGTGGCAAAATAGTGAAGATGACAAACACCACCTAAAGATGGCGTTGAGGAAAGCACAAGTAGACAAGATTGTATTCATGTCGATATTTGATGTACATTTTTTTAAATCAGTTCTTTGGTCAATAATCCATGGGTATGATGGTTGAGACCACACATCCATGATGTAGTATATGAATCAACCAGTGGTAATATCATTTCTGCCGAGAGAGTTTGACAAAGTATTTGGGGTGCCGGACAAAGGACAACAGATTTTGAAACCCTCAAAGAGAATGGAAGCAATGGAAAAGGAAAAATTAATAGACTTAATTTGCAGGAAGGACTTGAAAAAACAAGAAGAAGACGAAATCTGGAGAAGCAGTGAGGGCTTGAAAAAAATATTAATTGGCAGTATGGAATGGAGGTGCATTGTGGATCTAATCAAAAGCAAGCTCACAGGTGAAAGCAGGACTTCTGACACTGCAGCTTGGATGCTTCTGTTGGTGAAGGGCTAAGCTGTGGGGAACTCTACAATTGGACAGAAGCCTTGTCCAACAGGATAAGAGAATTTTTGCAGCTGTGGCATAAAACTTTCTATATGCCCCATCATACCGTAGTTCTCTTTTTGGATGCCTTGAGCACATAGGTGGCACAAGAGTATTGGGGGACAGTCACACAGTTAACAGAGTAGAGCCTTACAAACCAAAAATGCCCTATTGGCTACATTTGGACGCCTTGGTAGAGGATAGTATAGAACTCAGAAAGAAGAGGCCTTGAAAGGCCATAAGCTTGCCAACAAAAAGTAGTAGTGAAGAAGAAGAGGAAATAGTGGAAGAAGAAGACACAAGTGAGGAAGAAGAAAGTAATGCCGAGGCTTCCAATACCAAGATAGTGAGCAGTGGAAATGAGGGGACACAAGAGATGTCCAAGGATGTTGAAAGTTTGCCAATATTTGACAGTCCTCTACCGGACATGGACAAAAAAGAGAGTCTTGCTCATGCAGAAAGTACTGGACCAACAAGGCAGGTACCACATACCGCTCTACCCGTACATACTACGATGGGTATTATAGGAAGTGGAGATGGGCCACGTCCAGGCGAGTAGACTAATCAGACAATAACACACAAGGTAGTAACCTAGGTGAATTTCGTGGATTTGGTAGTTTTGGCAGATAGGTGGAGGAAGGAGTCCTCCCTCAATGGGGTGCGAAAAGGATAAACATCACCCCCTCTCAACTGTCATTCATACCTAATTTTCTCTCATTAGGACAGATGCCAAATACAAGAATAGTGTGGATCTTTGCCACCATAAGACTACAAGGCATACAATAAAATTTGCCACACCTCAGGGCATCACAACACCAATTGCCTTGGTCGTAGCACCAACAGTACCAACTTCTACAATAGTAACCTCTAGCCTAGTAGTGGAGACACAGATAGAAATGGATGCCGAGACAGAGAGCTTGTTAGCCAAGTACTCGGTCAGTATGGAGGACCTCCAACCCCTAGAGATGGTAGGAGGAACAACCAAAGTAGGAGATGCCAAGATTGAAACTCACGCTATGCTAGAAAAAATCCATGAGGCATACACAGGAGGGAATGCGACTTATAGACCACAGATAGGAGAGAGTGGGGTTCCAAGCTTTGGTGAGTCTATGAGGAGATTCTTACTCAAACTAGAGGCCATCACAGGTACTACGCGTGGTATCATGGACAAAGTAGAAGAATTTGACAGATGGACAGCTAGAGTAGCTAAGGCACTCCTCACCTTCATGCGGGAGGGATGTCATTTAGAGCTCCAGTAGTTGGTTGCAGAGAGATGGCCACCACTGGAAGCTGTGAAAGACGCCAAAGGTAGTTCAGGCCGGACAAAGAGGGATCCTAGGGATTCTCGCACAAATGGAAGAAGTATTTCCGACCACCTTTATGGAGTTAGAAAAGAAGATCTAGGAGAATGCTCAGGAAGTCAGGGAATGGGCACTCTTGGGAGAACAAATAAAACTACAGATCAAACTCATAGAGGAACAAGCTATTAGAGGTGAGAAGGAGACAAAGCTAGGCATGGTGGAGAAGGATTTGATGGCTGCCATGTGGCTGTTGAAGGGTGCACACACTAAGAAAAGGGCCACAGAGAATGATCTAGAACTCAACAGACAGTTGTTGGGGACAACTAGTGTTTTTTTTTGGGTGGTGGGGGGGGTAAATGTAGGCAGTAGTAAATGAAGAAATTAGTAATGAAGTTGTTATGTAATGAATAGTTGTGTCAATTGGTTTGCACAACCAACCTGAAGCACTTTATAGTTGGGAGGAGGTAAGGATGGGGGATATGGTAGGAGCAATATACTTCTGGTAATGTAGACTTTGGAGTCAATCAATAAAGTTATATTTTGCCAATCTTATATTGTTATCTTCATGGTATGCTGGTTTCTATGGCTGCTTACCTTCGTAGTAGTCTCTGCTAGTAACTAGTACATTGCCATCTAGTATGCTACCATCCAGTACATTACCACATAGTACACTACCATATATGACACTTACAAATCAGTATTCAAATAATGGGATCAAGATTCTAATATAGATTCAATATTCTGATATAAAACTAATATTCTGATATGGATCAGTGTTCTAATATGAAATCAATATTTTGATACTAACTGAATGATTTTGGATGCTTAAGCTAATGTACAGTCTTCATGAAGAAAACAAAAGATACTTCTTTCTTTAGAGATTTCCTCTCTTTCTATTTAAGAATGTAAACTTCTTATATCAAATGGAAAAGAATGCATGACCTGAACATAATCACCACCTCCTGGCTGTGCAAGAGGATTTTGTTGCACTTGCAAACAATAAACACCCAATTGTGGAGATTCACGACCCTTGCAGACAATGAATTCACTTCTAGTTAACAATGTTTCTTGTTCACATAAATAGGGAAATGGTAGCTGCAGTCAAACAACTTTGTTATCAAGCTGTGATCTTGCTAAAAGATTGAAGTTGGGAATAGATACAGAGCTTATACGACTATGGGAAACTTATATCACTGAATGAAATACGATTGAGATGCTTGCCATCAATAGAGCTCCAATAAATTGCCTCATCAAAATCCTCTCTTCCGCCCAAAGGTAATAGACTCATCAAAATTCGTAAATTGCCTTATGCTCCAATAAAGAAGAACAAGAAAGGTGGTGGTGAAGGAGTTATAAAGAAATCAAAGAGCCATCGAACATGTGGCAAATATTTAAATATATAAAAGGTCACCAAAATGACATAAAGTCCAAAGAATTAATTAGCAAGGTGGCCACTCAAGGCAAAAATAAAATAAGACTTTTGCCAAGGATGAAAGAAACAATAATATTGTCTTAATATATAACATCATGGAATCTAAAATACCTATATATGTATATACGTGTACATGTGTAAACTGCAACAATATATTTTTTATGTATATGCCAAATATCAAGTATGTGTATACGTCCTTATATATATAATTTTTTTATGTATATATACATGTATGTATGTACATGTATAGATATTTAGATATCATGGTCTCGATATGTTAGGACATGCTTTAAACTCTAGGAGGCTCCAACCAAATAACACAATTATAAAGGTACCAACTTGTTTATAGTTCAATTTATGCTTAGTGATTTCTTTTATTATTAAGTGGTATACATATAGTTCAACTGATTAGCTCATGGTCATCCGATGTACTCTCTTGCTCGTCTAGCCACTTTTTCCTTAGCCATAGGGGTTTTACAACTCGTACCTATTTGCCAAGTGATGATGGTGTCCCCCGTGCCCAATTCCTTTCTGGCAATGCTTCCCCCCCTTCGATGTGCTCCTACAAAGAAAGGAAATTCTCCACGATTATATCATATTCCTCAATATAATCACAATTACCATAACAAGTCATTATTTATAGACCATCATAACAGCTATGCACTATTTCACATCCCATGATGAATAACCAACTGCCCAATATTTCAAGATAACAATATAATAACATCATAATGATTAACTAACATGTCATCTTAATATGAAATTATAGCGATTAACCATCTTACCATTTAACATGAACATAACTAATTTTACTTGTCAATTTATTTCACATGAAGTCTCAACAGCTATATGAACATTTTAAAATTGAGTCAAAAATTGGGATGTAACAATATAAGTATGTGTATATATATATCAGTGCTATGGGACTCAAACTCGCCTCTAACTTGGAAAGTCAAAATTGGGCTCGGACTTGGACTCGGCGACCGTATTTGGCAAGGACTCGAAAATTGAAAAACCCGTGAAATTCAAATATTTTTAAGGATTTAAAGAGTTTTTCATGCATCATTTAGTCAATTAACATCAAATGCACAATAATTGAGATAAATAGAAGCTACTTAACACTCCTACACAATTTTGCATAGATCGCATAAGTATAAAAGCGAATTTCTGAAGGAAAAAAACTGAATAATATAATATAAAGTTAAACATAGTGTCACTGTCAAATGTCTACAATATATGAAATCCATGGAATCAAAAGTTCAAAACATATATCAAAATATCAACTAGAGTGTAGAAGACTAAGGTTCATAGTAGCCTATGCCCTCTGAAGAATACACCTAAGATAAGTTATGGAAGACTCAAATATTGAGAAATATGTTTGCTACAACTTATGTGTGCGTTGTAGACACCAACAGGGATCTCAAGTATGTCTATATATTCAGTTGTGTAATTTTCTATAACCTAGTTAACGATATTTGAAGATTTAAACATTAAATTTCCTATAATATGACAGATATTGTTCATATTTTCAGACTGGGAGCTGACTATATTGGTTTATAACTATTCTCCTAAAATCTGTAGGAGAGCATTGACTTTTGTAATGCAAGGATATAGTTCCAGATTAGTTTTGAAAAACATCATTACTTGCTTGACTAGGTACTAATGTACTAGTACCATGATAATCCCACTCCAAAGGTGTCAAGTCCTATACACAAGGGCAAATTGGGAAAGGACAATTTCCTAAGAATAAGCTTGTCAAAATCAATTTCAAGCATTCAAACTGCATAAGGCATATTGTTAGACAATTGGCATTCTTTCTACATAATTTTTTACACATCCAAAAGACTGAAATGAGAACATTATATCTTGTTGTCTCCATAATCTAAGATTGGTCAAGGAATTGTTTAAGATTCAATCCTTGATAAATTCCTAACATACCACAACATCATTTTCAGAATTAATATACATTGGAAAAAAAACACCTTGCAGAAATCTCTATATCTATTAGCTCACAAATTTGAATTTTTTTTTTTTTTTTTGGGACAGTCCTAGGCTCGGGACTCGACAAGTCCACGTGGACTCAGCCAAGTCCGAGTCTAGGGGACATTTGCCTCAGAAAGGCCGCCTCTGCCTCTGACTCGTAGAGTCTTGGAACACACACACACACACACACACACACACACACACACATATATATATGTACACACACACACACACTTTGAAATAAGAAAAATATACATAATTATGAAACTAAACCATTTTGTAGTATGAATCTATGATTCTAGAATGGATCTATGAATCTAGTATACTTGATAATTATTGAATTACAAAATGGAAGTATGATCCTTGGGGATCCTCGGCTTGTGGCTTGGATCCTTGATTTTGCCTATGGATCCTCAGGCCATGGCTTAGATCCTTGAGGATTCTGGCTATGGATCCGTTAGGATCTGCCGCAGATCCTGAAGGATCCATTGGCAGAATCAAGGATCCAGCTCAGATCCTCAAGGATCCAAGCCCAAATTCGGATCCAAATCCGGATCCGGTCTGTCTAGGATGAATCTGGCGACTAAGATTTTTTTCAATCTGGGATGCTATGCAGAATGTTGATTATGGCTTGAATGTCAATTCGATTGGTCTGCATTTTGTTTAGAGTAGTCAATGTGAAGCTTTTGTGGTGCAGAGAGCTGATAATTTTTTTGAGTGAAGCTATATACAAATTAGATATATATTATAGCCCAATGAAGCTGAGAAAGAGATCTCAAATAGAACAATTGGCTCTGTTCCAAATAAACAAGTTCATACCTCTGTGATGAATACGCGGGTTTGTATCAGAAATGTCTCTCCAGAAGTATAATTTTTTATCCTTGCATTTTCTGTTTTATTGCATTTTCAATTTTTATTGCTTTTTCCTCATTTATCTTCTGCTAGTTTTACTTTATTTGTTGATTGGTAAGAAGGATGAGAAAATTAAGTAAACAACTGTTTTGATTGACTTGGTTTTCAAATTTCAAATTTTCTGCTTCGTTCTTTTCTTCATGCTGTAGATGTTTTTCTTTTCTAGAAGTTCATATTTTGCAAGCACTTCTGCTTGTGAGTTGCAAAAAGAGAAAGACAGATAAATGTTTAGATAAAATCTCTAGGGTTTATAATTTGTTCCTCTTTTTTTTTTGTGTGAAAGCAGAAGTTATTTGAAGTGCTTACTAGTTTGCTATATTTGAATCTCGCATTATATCAAGGAACTTTTCTAGATCAGCATTGTTCTTAAATCTTAATAGTATTTTGAACTGGTCCATGATGCTATGGACGGAAGGACTTTAGTAAACACAATATGCATAATCTGATCTGTTGCTTGATGCGTTATGAATGGTCGCTCTAACAATATGCCTAGACCGTCTACAATGACAGATAGGGAAAAAGGTATATTCAGCTCTGGAAGGCTGCACACCAGTTAAAGCAAAAGGATCAAATGTTACCAGCTGGATGTGAAAGTTGGGGAAAGGCAAAAATGACAGGAAGACGTTGTGGAATGAAATCAAATGTTTCTGTCAAGATAGTAGGAAATAGAATGCTGGATGCAGATATAGATTGTAAACTGGGTATGCAGAAAATGCTCAGCACTGAGAGCCACATGAGACGATGTGAAAGCCGTGCCTGTAGGTATGACTTGTGATTGACTAATTTTGATCTCTTTTATTCAAGATGGTTATTTATTTGTTCCAAAATGTTTACATTCAATGTTAATGGGTCAATATAACATAACATTATAAATATTGATGTTCTCAGAGCTTTAACATAGTAGTGTGTTGTTGCGAAAGATAAGAAAAGAAGATTTTCTATGGTATCTAAAGATCTTGTGCTGAGAAGTTTGAGGCTATTAGTTGAACTGCCTCTGAAGTACAAAAGTTATTTTAATAATTATTTATTCAAGTTAGTGCATTCAGAGTTTGCTAGGTAATCTAGTTTAATGTTTTTTAGCACTCTTATTAATTTTCTGAATATTATATTAGTAGATGATTATTGTTTATTTTGAATTCTTCGGGTACTGCAAAACTTTGGTCATGCATGAATGATAATAAACATATTTACTACGGGTGCTTGCTGCATCTAGTCACATTAGAAGAGTTTATTGATTATTTCATATAGAATGTAAAAGTTTTCAAAAAAGCTTTGTATTTTAGAAATTAAGAAACAACAAAGAAAAGTATCCTAGAAATTATTTATTTCACTGGTAAAAGAAGGGAGACAATTATCTTGTTGGATAAAAAGTATGTATGTGCAATTACTAGCAAATGGCAGGGGAATGACATCTACTATTGAATGGCATGGAAAATTTAGGGAAATTATATGCTATGGCATAATTTTTGCAAATTAAAGAGTTGAAGGTGAATAGTAATGAAGTGGAAAGCGAATTTTAGATAAGTGAAGAAGTCATTAGTGCATCAATCCATGATTAGTGTTGTTGCTAAAATTCTAACATAGATTGGTCAACAATTTTCAATTTTCACTATTGGCACTTTTTGTTCATGTCATTGATAGGAGGTCAAGTAAATGATGTTTTGAGTATGGACATGGAAATGAGTTCTAAGTTTTTGGAATGGTACAGTTCTTAAAGAGTTTGATCAGAAAAACAAAGCGATACTTACTGTATTATACCTACTTTGGTCGCATGGCGAAAACAAGTGGTTTTATAGTGCTTACAATCTGGTAATCAAATTTGGCTGTTATCTAACTTATTTGTTTTCTGCATAACTTGTTTTAACAAATACATATGAACCTTTGCTTTGTGGAGGAATTTCTACCACACCAATTCCAAAGATTGTGTAAATGATATGAATCTGATATTGATTTTGAGATGATATTTGTTAAATAAGAATTCATAGTGAGGTTGCATTTCAAATAATCGCTAGAAAGTCGGATACATTTTTTTTGCATAACGCTAAATTACATTGAAATGGGTATAAAAACACAGGTTTTTACAGTCATTGTTAATAACTTAACAGAAAGAATTATCCTTGTATCCTCATGAATTTAGAAGTATCAATATTGACTTTTATTTAATCATCTAAATTACTGAATCTGCCAATTTTGACGCTGGATCTGGATTCTGATTCTGTACAGTATCTGATTTTGGTAAGGTGTGGAAATATGAATATTTGCCTCACCATTTCTCTTGTCAATGCCAAAAATTCTTCCTAAATTTATTTTTAAAAAAATTATTATCATTTAATATCTTTATATTACGTTCAGGTCAAATATCCGCAGCAAAATTCATGCAGCAAGCCCCACAAAAGGAAAGGGTTCTCATGCATTTGTGAAATCATCTTTAAATGTTTCACAAACCTCTCCAATAATTGATAGCCAGGAACAAACTTCAATTCCAATTAGATGTCAGATCACTGGTGGCTTAAACAATAGCAGGTGTCCATTTTCAACAGGATCTTCGAAAAATCTTGCCATCCGGTGGTCTAAGCAAAAGCCACCAAAACATCAACATGAGATTACAAGTTTAACTGACCTTTTAGAGTCTCTAAAATGGCTCATTTACTGTATTAAATTATATCTGCTAAACATGTAGGGCTCATGCTCAATGTTGTTCTAAAATGTAGAGATTTTGACGGTTTGCATTTGCCTTGGCTCGTTAGTATTGATTTTCTTATCAGGTTTTTTTCCATAATTTTTGTTATTGGTAACTTTTGATAAATAGTTTCTCTCTTGACAGGCGGATCTTATCCGTAGTAAGCTGCCAATAGACTCTTGTCCAGTTATTTTGTGTAATCAAAGAAGTTTGGGGAATGTGTGTGATGATAATGAGTCCTTGAAGCCTTCTAGCAAGTTGAATGCTAAAGAGGACATCAAGAGACCTGGTAATTTCAGATGCTTTGACAGGATGATTCCACTTTCTCAGAGACTGCTTTCAGCCTTAATTGTTGAAGAATATTCTGAGGAAACAAATAGAAAATCGCATGATGAACCACAAGATGACTCTCTTCATTGCACAACTGAGGATTCTCCTTGTAGTAATTGTACTCAGATTGAAAATGATAGTGAAAATGCATATGACATCCAATCAGAAGAGTTGGACTTGGACCAACGAATTTTATTGGAACTCAAAAGCATTGGATTATTTACAGAAGCAGTGGTAGTTTTCTTACTCTGATAATTTCTCTATCATTGTGTATTGAAGATTTTTAGTTCCTTTGTCAATTTTCTTGTAATGTTCTTCAGTTTCCCATTTTCAGCCAGATATATCATACAGGGAAGATGAGGAAATAAAAATGGAGATTTGTAAGCTTAAGCATGAGCTCCAGCAACAAGTAATTTCTCAAAATATCCTGCAGTACATCAATATTTTTCTCATTTCTTGATTTACTGAAAGTTGAAATGTCTTGCCAATTCAGAAAGACTGATGGCAAAGTGCATATATTTGATAGATCCACAAGAAATCATAGGATCTGCATTATCCTATACATTAAGTGATTTTTGGTTTTCTTTAATATGATCTTAGTCAAGAGAGGTACCATTGGATATTTGCCATTTGAATATGGTATGTATTAGTATACTTGGCGAATGTCAAAACAAGTGTCTTACCAATGCTTTTTTGTGACTGTAGGTATCCAAGAACAAACATCATCTTCACAAACTGGAGAAGGCTGTCTGCAAAAGACAGAAAGTTGAAGAAAGGTGCCTTGATTAAAAATTTTGTTTGCTAGCACCAGATGTTTATTAAAAAACATGGTTTTTGAAGACTCTTGATGTTCTTCACTTCATCAGTTCAATTTTTGCTTGGCTAAGCAGTACTCTGCAATAATGGATATTTAGGCTTTCATTTGGTGTGAAAATATGCTTTGTAATGCCTCTACTTTCTGTATTTTTAACACAGCATTTGAATAAAATTTATGGTATCTCAATCATAAGGAATTTTTTGGTTGGTTTCATGTTTGTCTAGAGTGCATAATATTTTCTGTTTTGTTGATGATGTGTTTAGAGAGCGTGAAATTCTTGCCATGAACAAGCTATTGGAATCAACATATAATAGGCACACGGTAAGCATCAATTAATATTATGATTTATTATTAGATATAAGTCTGTTAAATGCAAATCAGTTCAAGAGAATTATGCCTTTCTTTCAGCATAACCTATGCATATATTTATGGTTTTAAATTGTATAGAGTTCCTTTTATAGCACTTTGATGTCTATTCTTTTCTTTTTCTAAGAGTGGTTCAATTTTATGGTCAATATATACAAGTTTATGGGATAAAATTATGCTGCAATAACTTGAATAAATTCTAGAAAATAGTATAATATATAGATGACTTAGGATTCATAAAGAAGACTATTGCCTTTTCTATGTATGCTCTACTCAATGATGACAGTCTTAGCTATAAACAATTGGACCACCAGTGATACTTAAATATAATGCCTTCAATGATGATAGCGTTTAGCATTATGTCTTATATATCCAAATTTCCAGTTAAGGTCTGAATCCTGGTTTGGATTTGTGGGTTTGGTTCCGGGATCTAACTAAAGTCTTTTTAGAGGGATTGGATATATTTCAGAGTTTGTGTATACAAAATAAAATGAAAAACAAAATCAAGCAAAGACACACACACACACACACCCACTTCTTATTATAACATTAAAGCATGCATTTTTAAATAGTAAATCATAAAAATACAGTTTCTTCATAAATATATTTTTATCATAAATTTAGTAATAGTTATTCATAGAGATAACAAGTGCAGTCTATTATGATAATAGAAAAGCTTCTATTATTAGTTAATGGTTATCTATTTGTAATCTATTGTAAATATTAGAATGTTTCTAATATTAGTTAGTCGTAGTTATCTGTTAGCTTTCTTTAGCTTTCTTTTAGCTATAATATAATATTTCTATTCTTTACAATTGTTTCCTAAAGAAACATCGCTTTATTCTTTTGTATATATAGACCTCTCAGTCTTTGTTAATAACAAGCAAGTATTTTACCAATTACTTCGTAATATGGTATCAGAGTCAATTCTTTGAATTTTTTCGAAAAAAATATTATAATTTCTTGTTTGAAATTATCATAACAATATTTTTTGAAATTATTTTGTGATATCTGCTTCTTACAACCATTTTTTTTGCAACTGTCGTCTGTTTTTTTTGCACATTTCCACCATTTTTTGTGGTTTTTTCAGCAGGGCTGTTTTGTTCAAAACCCTAATTTTTGGACTCAAAACAATTTTCAAAATACAAATTCTTGATGGGTTTTTCAAGAGCTCAACTGGGTTGTCCAATTTTTCTGAGTGCCTCGATTTTTGAGTTAGTGGATCCAAAAACTGACAACATATTCTTTCTGTGTTTTTCAAGCTCTTTTTTGGGTACCCCTTCATTTTTTGGGTCTTCCATTTTTTGCCTCGAAGAACGTACCTTCACATATTTTCATGCTTTTCCATTGAAAAATGTGCTATGGCATCATTGACTAATACTATGCTCAATAGCAATTCAAAGTTCAATGGGCAGTGGATAATAACAATTTTTGAATATCAGAATACTGATCAGATTGTTTTCGGTGTTACATAGTGTCCAATCGCCCCTAGTATTGATCAAGATACATGGGATCTGAACAATCAGGAGGAGGTGATGCTTCTCAAAATATTCGTAATTGATGATCAGCTCTCTCAAATTGCATCTGAAAAGACAACTGCCGAGATATGGGCACATCTCAAAAATCTTCACGAGACTTTTGACAAAAGCAGAGCTTTCTTCGTGAAGAACACTTGGTTTTCTTTTATCATGGATGAACAAATGCCGCTCTAGGCTTACCTGAATAGGATTCACGAAATCCATGATCAGTTGCTTGCCGTTGGTCGCAAGATGGAAGAAGAGGATATTGTGGTTATCACTCTCCGTAGTTTATCAAAGTCCTACGAGCATTTTATCGAGACTCTCACCATCACATCTTTTAGTGTTGATATGAAGTTCACCGATCTCTACACACTTCTGCTTCAACAAGATCGGTGGAAACAATAGTTTGATAGTGGTTCCAGTGCCACCTCCACCTCCATAGAGCAAGCCGTTAATGCTAAATCCTTTCAGAAGGATAAAGGCAAGTCTTAGCAAAAATCCTCTACTCCAAATTTAGAAGGCTACCGGAAGAACATTCAATGCAACTATTGCCACAAGTTTGGTCACATGAAGGTTGAATGTTGGAAATGCTTAGTGGCCCAATCTAAGAAATCAGGTTCGTAGCCCAAAGCAAAGAGTGCAAAGCACACTGTGTAATATTCTGAAACCTATTCCTTTTTTTTTTTATATCAACAGGTAATGGAATAGCTGAGATATAATTTTGTCAAATAGTTCACAGACCTTCTGAGACAAAACCCAAAACCACTGTATGGTTGTTTATTGATTCAGTGCATAGAGAATTCCAAA
Source organism: Cupressus sempervirens (assembly GCA_028749045.1). Classification (NCBI taxonomy): domain Eukaryota; kingdom Viridiplantae; phylum Streptophyta; class Pinopsida; order Cupressales; family Cupressaceae; genus Cupressus; species Cupressus sempervirens. Next base: position 166,223,924 of record CM053792.1, on the reverse strand, counting down.
CAACTCAATGTATTTGATCAGAGTGTATAAGAGCTCGATTTCTCACATTTGAATTAGCCATACAAATATAGTTCATTGTTTACCAAAATAAAATTATGAAATTTGATACATTAAAACTAGCTCGTACACATTCATTCAAAGCCCATGAACTTGACGACATAAAATGATTCTATAATGACCAATATAAATGTAACTCACATAAATGCTGGAAAAATAGTGAACAATTTAAGACACCCACGTAACAATATGTTAAACAGTGTAGAGATGGGAAAATTGACCTGTGTATTTGCAGAATGGTATTGAATGCTCATGTTGACTACGAGCTCAGTTGGTTAAGGAAACCTGACTCCATCCACATGCCATCGATGCCAAACTCATCCACGCTGTAGGGAAAATGCGGATGCAGCTAGCCTGAACGTGGAAGCTTGAAGCCAACTCAACTCTGACTGTTGGTAGTTAGTGACAGACCTGCGTTCAACACCCGACTGGTATTACTTTTCCCGACCACTCTACTCTCATGCTGACTGTACCTCCAATTGACTTCCAGCTACGGCTAACCCTTCTGCTACCTTGTGGATAAATGTTTCAATGTCCACGTATTTCCCTGCGTATGATGTTGGATAGAAAACACCTCCCTATACTCTGCCAGTATATTGTTACCTTCAGTCTGCATTAGCTTATGCTCCCTTCAAAAATGTAGTTCTATATTATCTATCGTATTGCCTTCACCTTTTCAGCAACTTGACCCCCATTTTCCTATTTCGTAGACCAACACCATCATTCACTTCATAAATCAACCAAGTACTTACCTCAGTTTGTCGATTTCTGCCCTCTACCAATGCAATACTGAAAGTAGGAAGATTGGGGTGACGTCCAACTCCCTTGAATCACCGGACTTGAGGGGTGTCATCCTCACAATCCCAAAAACCAATCACAGTAAAGCAACCAGAATCAGAATGTGTGTAGATTTCATAAATTCTTGTGTGTTCGTCAATCCCAATACAAGCTCTCATTTATAGCCTCGTAGTGAGGGAAAACACAAGGAGCAAGGAATGTGGGATTAAACTTCATTTTCATCTTGTAGTCACTTAAAGCCATTTTATAAAGTAAATAGCTTTATAACATTAAAATGACTTAATTCCACATACTTTAATAAAGTTCTGAAGTAAATTAAATTAAATTCCTATTGTGACTGGTAGGCATCCTATTAGATAATGTCATTAATCTATCCGGATGTGGAGATAGATTAAATTGGCGCCCAAATTATTAGTGCTGAGAAGGGGACATGACACACTGAGTAGACAAAATTTTCCTTTTACGCCTTCATGGCTACAAGACCAATAGATCATGTAAAGTCGACTGCTTGGTACATTGATTTAGGTACTTGTCGTCATTTCACCCACCGCAGGGATTGGTTCATTGACTACCTGCCTTATTTAGATTTTGTTATTTTTGGTGGAGGAGAAGAGTACACTGTTGTCGGCAAAGGCCAAAGTAACGTGAATTGGAATCGTATCGGAATCGGCACGGCCGAATCGAATCGTGAATCGGGGGTGAATCGCCGATAAATCGGCAATGAATCGGCAAATTTGAAAAAACCCTTTAAATGTAAAGATTTTAACAATTTAAGACTTATTTCATGCACCCTTTATTGAATATAACTTAAAAACACTATAACATCATCAAATAGAATCTAACATACATAAACATGAAACATAAAATCCATCACATATGTAACTATGTTATCATTATGTACTAAAATGTAAATTGTATGCTAGCTGAAGTAAATAAAAATCAATGATCATAATGATTCAAATCATAGAATCAGTAAGATGAAATCATGAAGATCTATAAGACATCAAATCATAAATGTATGTATAAATCTAAGATGAAGATCCATGAAAGTTTGAAACATATGTCTATCAGTGATTTAGTATCACTATCAATATCTATACAGTGTAAACAAAATATAAAAACAAGGCTCCAGCTCAAGCCTCATCATCCTCTAGCTCTGCTGCAGCCTCAACCTCAGCCTCTGAGTATCCAATTTTCCTATGAGAAAGGCGTGTAAGGTAGGTCCTAGCGGACCGCTGAGCCATGTCCCCTACATGGGCAATGGGCTCATGAATAACGTCGCTAGGGCCTGCATCTATATGTGCGCGTGTGCGTCTACCAATGCCTGAACGTGCTCTAGCTGCCTCCTCTTCCCTGGCCACAGCCTCAGCCTCTATATCCACCTGGTCAACCCATGCGTGGTCTTCCTCAGTGAAGACTGGGTCCACGGTCTCTGTGATCCACTTTGATTCTGGATCAATCTCCTCCAGAATGATCGGAGAGGATTTAGTGCCCAAAATCTGTCTGATCCTAAGACGAAGGTTGTAATGAACAAAGACAAGATCATTCAACCTCTGCACTGTCAACCTGTTTCTCCTCTTCGAGTGGATGTGCTCGAACATGGACCAACTACACTCGCATCCAGAAGCGCTGCTCGGCTGACTCAGAATGCGGATGGCAATTTTTTGAAGGTTTGGAGTTGTGGCCCCAAACATTTGCCACCATCTAGCTGAAATAAGGAAAAAACAAAAACAATTATTCTCATTTACAAATTACAACTCTAAAATTAATGCATTATATAATCAACTTTAAGTTTAGAATCTAGATTCATGAACATTGAATATATTATTTAATTTTTACCTGGCTGTAGTGTTGTCTAAGCATTTATGGCCAACCTGTTAGAGAAAAGTGGCCCCTCGTTATTGTTGAACTGGTCTAGCTCAACAATCGCAGCAGCACTATTTTCATCGCTACTCAATCTCTGAATCACTGTGTATAAGCCAATGAGAACCTCCGCATCCGCCTTGAACTCAGGACGGAAACGAAATGCCGAGTTCAGATAGTAAGCTTCTGCGTGGATGGGTCAATGGAGCTGATTTTGCCATCTCCTATCGATGATGTCCCAAATAGGGCCATACCTCTCCTGCACTCCTGCATATTGGGCTCTGATGGCCTCCTTGGCCCTATCCATGCCCTCATAAATGTAGCCCATAGACGGCTTCTCCCCATCAGTAGTTCGTATCAAAGCTACAAGGGGCTCAGTGACCTGCATATAAAGTAAAACAAAAAATTTGAGTCAAAACTCAAATATAAAATAATATAACTTAAAGTAAAAGCAAAATACTAAATGTTAAATTGCAATAAATTTACCTTAAGGATTTCTCTAGCGGGTTTCCAAAACCATCCTCATCAAATATGCAATCTGCCACATCTAACCCTACAGTGGTCGTAGCATAGGAAGAGCAAATCCACTCCTGCCCAACAAACATGCTCTTCAATCCATCCCTTGATGTCAACAAGGACTGCAAGGTGATGAAATTCGAGGCAAACCTCGTGATACCTGGGCAAGCTAACTCCTTGCCTTTTGTGTACTTCCTCATTGTGCTAAGGACAAATGCATGATTATAAATGAATTTGCATATTTTTTTACCCTTTCCACACATGACTTGACAAACTCAAGTTTGCCAATTTCCTCCAACATGAGGTCAATACAGTGTGCCGCACAAGGGGACCAAAATATGGTGGGTTGCCTCTCCATCAAAAATTTACCTACAACAATTTTAAGTCAATTAGAAACTCAAATTTCAAAATTCAAATAAATTTATTTTCAAAACTTGCAAAGTTAAAAGTTTACCTGCTGCAACATAATTTGCTGCATTATCCGTCACCACCTGGATCACATTTTGTTCCCCACCTCTGCTATAACTTCCTCAATAGCCTCACATAAATATGTGGCATTTTTCACATGTGCGAAAGCATCAATGGATTTTATGAACATGGTATATCCTACAAGTAACAAAACAACGAATTATAATATTAAATGGATCATTAACGAATTAGCATTCAACAAATCAAAATTTACAATGTATGTAGGAAAGTAGAATGATCAATCACCTCCACAGGATACAAGAAAATTGAGGAGTGTTCTAGTCCTCCTATTGGTCCAACCCTTTGCAATCCATTCCTTTTGGTTCTCCTCGAGGTCAACCCTCATGTCCTCTACCATCTCATCCAGGAGGTATCCGCTCAGCTCAACCTCAGTTGGGGCTTTAAACCTCGGACCACAAATAGAAACCGCATCTATCATATTCTGCCAATAAGGAGCCCTATCACAAATAAAAGTTTAGATGTCAAAGACTCAAATTATAAAACAATTAGATATAATTAAAGTTTTACTTTTACTTTTAATTTTAACTTTAAAGAAAACAAAGAAAAAAGAATCAATTACCTGGCTGCAATAAATGGAATGTTGCAAAAGTAGCAAAATTTGCATATCTCCTTTCTGGCAGCATCGTGAATCTCCTTGTTCAAACCCATGCCCTCAAGCGTGGGTTGGGAACTAGGAGTAGTGCGGGGCACAAAGTAACTATCCATTCTATTTTTCCGCACTCTAGGCTGCAATAGGTTGGTGTGGGACTCTGTCTCAGTATGTGACTGACTAGCACTAGCACTAGCACAAGCAGAAGAACTAGGATAAAAAAGAGGCCTAGAAGAACCCTCTCCAACACAACCTACGGATGCGGAAGCTGATGCAGATGCAGATGTGGATGCGGCTATGGATGCGAGAACATGGGAGCCAATACCCCTTAACCCTTCAACTTGCATTTTCCTATTTGCTTTGTCTTTTTCAATTTTTTCTAATGCCATTAAGCAAGTGCATTTTGCCTCAGGAGTTTGGTGAGTGCAAACTGTAACATCGTGTTCAGGTATAGCAGCAATGTGGAATTCAATCTATAAATACCCCCGGAAGTTATTTTTTCTTTACAAAACATGCATTTTGTTTGATATTTGGTTCTTCTAGGAAACTCTTCATTATATTTCCAACATTCATCTTTTTTACCCATTGGAATTTGCGAAAAATGAGAGCAAAGGCTGCCGCAATAATTTTTTATATGTAAAATATCAAAGTTTGAAGCTAATAAAAATTAGAAAACAACAAACCCTAGCTTGCAACTTAGTAAAAATAAAGAACATTCAAGATTTACACTAAAATTCTTGAAAACTATAAAAATTTAACAAAAAATGCATAATACACTAAAAATTTAACAAAAAATTGCATAATACACTAACATGCAAGAAAAAAAAAGCACTTACCTCTTGCAAATGAGTTGAGGAGTGTTGATATTGGCTCCTTAACGCTCCCAAAGCAATTGATGGGCTCCCCAAATGGCCTGCTGATCTCTTTGGTGCTCCTCCTTCTTGCCGGTTGGAAATCTATGGCTTTTCTTTTCTCTTCTTCTCTCTCACTTTTCCTCTCTTCTACTCATGCTTAACAAATAGAAGGCCCTTTAGGGTTATAACAAAGAGAATAGGTCAAAAACAAAGTGAAAAAAACAAGTGATTTTTTTTTAAATTTCAACTTCCCTTTTTACATGCCACGGGCGATTCATACCCGATTTTTTAAGGCGATTTTGGCAATTTTTACATGAATTGCCTGAATTGGCGATTTAGGCGATTCATGGCCCAGAAATCGGTGATACTGATACACAATGCAAAATAAATTGCATAGCATGAATCTGGTCGCGGAATTGCTGATTTAGGCAATTTTTGGGCGATTCTCTTTCCTATGGCAAAGACAACATTCAAATTCAGTTTGTTGGGAGGAATCTCATTTTTCTCAATGTGTACTACGTTTATGGGATGGAATTAAATCTATTCTCAGTCAGTCAATTGTTGCGACATTCTCCACAGTTGGATGTCACCTTTAGTTCACACAGTGTACCATCATTGATAGCATGACTCAATCTATTGTTGCAATGGGTTGTGAGGATCATGGTCTTCTCCGACTAACTGATTCTAGTGATTCTTGGGACTTAGCTATGGCTGCTTGGCGGTCTTCTATTTGCACACTTTGGGATTAGTGGTATGGGCACTTAAATGTGCATTATCTCTCTTAGCTTTCTCGGGAAGAGCTTGTCCTCGATTTGCTAGAGATTCAAACTCAACAACTTGGAGTTTGTGATGCATGCCAGGCTGGGAAGCAATATCGCACACCTTTCCTCAGTGGTGATTCATGGCGAGCTTCTCAGGTACTTCAGCTTGTTCATGTTGATATTTGTGGCCCTATGGCCACTCCTATTCTTGGGTCCAGGTATTTTCTATTGTTTGTTGATGTTTTCAATAGAAAAATGTGGGAGTATTTTCTTAAAAAGAAATCAGATGCATTTTAGAAGTTCAAACCTTTAGTTGAAAAAGAGTTTGGGAAATCTTAGGTTAGACAATAGGAGGGAATTTTGTTCTAAATAATTCTCTAGCTTTATTCTTTTGTATATATAGACCTCTTGGTCTTTGTTAATAACAAGCAAGTATTTTACCAATTACTTCATAATATAGTCTATTGAAATTTATAACTTCTCTCTGTCTTCTTCAGTATGTAACACAATGAGGGATTTACCTCCATCCTTCTTTCTCATTGATTTTCATTCACTTGTGCGGGAGCTTCTTTGATTTTGTTTAATGACTTTTTTCCTAGTTTATATGGGTCAAAGATATGGAATATTTGACTTGTTTGCAATAGCACTTTAGATGTTAGTCTCCTTGCAAAATCAAGGGTTTGGTCCGGAGGCAAAAACAAGTCTTGTACACATAACTTGAATTCGTTTGCCACAGTTTGTAGACTCGGACTTGAAGAGTATGTGACAAGCCCAAAATTTTTGGAATTGGGTTCGGTTCCAAGTTTGAAGTTCAAAAACTAGTTCGTCAAAATTTTGGGAAGGGGTTTGGGTTCGTTAGTACAAAAACATGTAATATATATATATATATATATATATATATATATATATATATATATAGATATATATATATATATATATATATATATATAGATATATATATATATATATATATATATATATAGACACACATATTTATGAAGCATGAGTTAAAATTGGAATGTAACATAGTAGCATAAACACATTTAAAGAACAAAAACAGCATAAAATTGTAATCATAGTGATCATACCATCATGTAGTTCAACATCAAAGATTCAAAACATAAAAAATAAATCATAGCATCAAATTCAAGTATCACTGTTTCACATTCATTGTTCAACTAATGGAATAAAAATCTATTAATATTCTAAGTTCTTCAATCTTCATCTTCTTCATATTCATCTTCTTCATCTTCTTTGGTATTAGTTGAGCTATGGCCAATGGGATTGGCAATAGAAGAAACAATAGTATTGGCATCAAAGTCATCAAAATCATCCATTGTAAGCCGAGCAGAGGAAGCACTTAAGTTTGCAATCTGTGCACCTATATCCCACTTCTTTGTATTCTTTACTCTTGTGTGAAAGAAGGTGCAAGTTGTAATGCATAAATACCAGGTTCTTTGCTTTTTTTGATTGCAACCTATTGCACTTCACTGAATGGATGAAAGAATAGGTGCTTCAATTTCTTTATGATGCAAAAGAACTAGCAACCTATGAAGACAACACACAATAAGCAATTAAAAAAGAATTAATTCAATCTTATAAAAAATTTAAAATTACTTTCTAGTCATGATTCTTTTGAAAATAAAGTGAGCTAATTTTTTCAAATAAAACTTACTTGTGATATAACTTTGATTTTAAGGGGCTGCAATGTTTGGAATCTTTTTCCATGGAGGTACCACGAACTATGAGCATTCTTCCTGAACCAATGATGAAGAGCATTGTTACTTAGACCTCTAGCATTATATGTGATACAAAATGGGTCTCAACAACTTGTGACATAAATTAGAGCAAAAAACCAACTATCAGATACATATTTTACAAAAGTATATACATTACACAAGCAAAATATGAAAAATTAGAAATTTTCAAATATTAAAAATTAAATTCTTAGTTACTGGGTTTGGACCTTGTTGCCCGAGTCTAGGCAGAGTCCTTAATTTGGATTGTGGGTTCACCTGGGTTTGCGTTGGGTGAATCCAGACGGAACAACGGTGAACCCGGGAGGATCTGTGGCAAATCCAGGAGGACCCACAGCGAAACCGGGAGGACCCATGATGAACCCAAGAGGACTCGCGGGTTTCTCTTTTTTGTTTTGTATATATAATGCATATATATTTTTTGTATAAATTATTTATATATATATATACATATATATACTCACAAACCCACCCATGAACGTAAATTGGAAATTTTGGTTTTGCCCGAACCCACGAACTCGAACCCTGAACCTGAATCCGTCCCCGAACCCAAATCAACAAAGATTAAATTGCTAACTTGAGTTCAAGTTCATTTACCTTCAGTAGCTCCAATTTTTAATGGGTCTCTAAAAAGAGAATGAGTCATGTGGTGGTTAGTGACAAACATTTGGATGTCCTCAGCCTCTTCATTCACTGTTTTGATACACTCAATTTGGTTTCCAATATTTTGTAGCATAAGATTAAGTGAATGGACCACACAAGGTGTCCAAAAGATATGTTGATATTGCTCTTCAACCAACAAACCAACAACTCCACAATTCTTTGCATTGTCTATTACAACTTGGACAACATTTCTAGCACCCACTTGTTCAATTGCCTCAATTAGGATATTAGCAATAAATGGCCCATTTTTTACTTGGCCCACACAATCCACTACTTTTAGAAACATTGCGCCTTTAGGGGACACCACAAGGACATTGTCTTAGAATCCTTCCACCCATCTGCAACAATTGTCACCCTTGTCTCAACCCATGAGTCTGATGTAAGAACAAGTCTTGCTTCCTGGTCCTGTCTTCTTTTAGGGTTTCTAGGCTACTTCTCTAGCCTATTAGGGTTCTTCTTCTAACCCTAGCTCTTAAGGACTCTATTCCCAATCCTTCTACTTTTCAACTTGTCCACACCAATCATGAAATCCACTCAACCCCAACATGCTTCATGGATGCCTTCTTGGTTCATCCACATCATATGATCAAAGATGACCATAACTAACCAACAAAGGAGAGGAAGGTTTGCTGCTAGGTCATAGGGTCCATGACATTGATCATCAACCCAAAATACATTCAATTCTTTATCGATCTCAAGAATTTGCTTGAAACTAGGTCTCCAAACTCACCTTTTGGCACAAAACTTAGGAAATCGCTTAACAAGGTGATAAATAAACTTCACATTCTGATACCCTTTTAGAAGACCTTTCAGATTCACCTAGTCTCCCTTTCCCAAACTGTCTGTACAATGGGTAGCTATTTTCAAGCCTTAAATTAAGGGTTTCACCAATGTACTGACAGTTTTCATAAGGGTTTGATCAGATCCCTAACGAAACATGTCACCAGAACTTCCTAGTGGGCATAGGACTTCTCCACTCTTATATCCTTCTCTCCATCAACTTGGATTGAAGCAACCAATGCACTCAATCCCATCAAATGTTGTATCAATCATTGTGATCCCTAACCATGCTCATTTGGCTTGCCTAGGGCATCATTATAGAAATCCCAAACATGCTTTCTAGGGCCCACGCACTTGCACACCTATAGTACAAGGAGTCATCTCACACATTCCAAGAGACCGTACAGATGCCATGGTGGAAAGGTGAGTTATGACTCCATATTCAAACACTGCCTAGTTTAGGCCAATGACAGTGAGGAAAACAAAGATTTTTCAAAATGCAAAGGAATGAGACTAAAAGTACTATCTAATGACACATAGAACCTGGTATTTACATCTACTAACTCATAGACAAGTCACAATACAGATTTCAATCCATTCAATGACCCCAAGAAACAAAAATGCTCTGAATGTGGTACAATTGCTCAACAAAATTGTTTGTTCATAAACCAATTTTCACAAAAATGCCATCCAACCCTTTTCACAGGTCAAGGGATGCCTTATATAGGTCTAACACATGTTCCAACCTCCTTGAGGTGGTTATTTCACTTACTGCTCGGAAAATGCACTTTTGCAATAAAAATTGTCATGACAACTTTTGCAATTTTGCAAAGTTGTCATGCAACTTGACAATTGTTTGCATATCTAGACGAAACTTAGTCAAAGCCTCATGAAACTCTATCAAATGCTTAACGATGAGCCTTGGGAAATGAAATCATCATTCCACCCCTCCTTTGTCCAATCTAGCCCTCTAAATGCCCAAATGTCATATTTGAGAACTTTGACAACAATTGCCCACTACCCAACAACTTTGGACAAACAAGTAATATTGAGTACTTCCAAGGACCTAATTAGACCCCCTAATAAATAAGACACTCACTAGGACTCATTACCCCCCCTTATTTCACTAGTGGCTTGGCTAAGGCCACTACAAGCCAAAACTTGACCAGGAACCCTAAGTTACTGTGTAGCCTTGTCCATATGAACATTTGTAAGCAAGCTCTCAAGGTGTAGCTCTTGAAGTAGAAGTTCTTGGGTGGAAGTTCGGGATGTGTAAGCTCTTCTTGTAGAGCACTTGGTGTGCAAGTTAGTTGGAAGCTATTAGTGAGGAAGCTCTCTTATATTGTAAGAATTTGGAGTTCTTTCATTTGGAGAATATTGTAAGGATTTTCAAGTTTAATAAAATTGCTTGGGAAGCATTTTATCTCTCTTTGTCTCCATATTGTTGCATTCCTTATTATGAGTTGGTAGGGTGGTGTGGCCCTTCATCAAGTGGTATCAGAGTGGGAGTTCCTAAGTGTACAAGTAGATCGCCAAAGTGTGAAGCAGTTTGTACCAGGACCTTGGTTGGGCGAAGTTTATTAGAGCACAGTTGTTACTGAGCGTGTAGACAGATCACCGAAGTTGTGGCAGTTTGCACCAGGACCTTGTTGATGTTGGGATGGAGATTGGTTTTCATGATCAGTTGGTTGAGCCTGACATGGATATTGTGGAGCACTCGGTCGAGCATGATCTAGTTGTTGTTGGTGATGATTTGTATGTTGTAGAGCATCTTGTTTTGAGCATTGAGATTGCTAGTATTGAGAGTTTGGCTTGTGTTGATGGAAATCTACATATTGCTGCTGATATGAAGTTTGTTGCTATTGGTTTGGATTCCCTAGTTGCTGATGTGAATGAGGGTTTGCTAATGAAGCATTATGTTCATTTTGTTCTTGGGAGTGAGCATGTTGAATGGATGGTTGATATTCTGGTATTTGATAGATGGATGCAGATGTGGAAGATTTGCATGTTGGTTTTGTTGTCCCTATTGAGATGGAAACCTTTGGTGAAGATGAAGATAGTTGTAGATCTTTCTTTTGGCATTAAAGTGTGGGACACAATTCTTCTATGTACCCGAGGAGTCTGATGTAGGAGCATCTTGCATGGGAAATTTTTTAAAAAAAAGAAAAAATGGAGAGAGAAAGTGACCAAAATTAGAGGAGAAATAATAAAAATAGAAAAAGGGAAGAGGAGGAAAAAAAAGGAATTTCTATTTTCAAAGTGCATAGGTGTCATAAATAGAAAAAATAGAAAAAAGGTGTTATTCCATTTATCGAGGTGGCATTTTAGAAATTTGTGGAAAGTTCCTTAAATCATGCATTTAATATTTGTTGTGATCCACAAAAGAAATGTAATTTTCTGATTGGGCCATATGGTGGTGCTTAGTTGTATTTGGGTGAGAATTTAATATTTGTTTTAAGGTAGTTCTATTTACCTTTTATCCCACACTGGTTGTGTTTGTAATGTCTTAGGTTGGAAGTGCCTATTTAAGCAAGCCATATGAACATTTGTAAGCAAGCTCTCAAGGTGTAGCTCTTGAAGTAGAAGTTCTTGGGTGGAAGTTCGGGAAGTGTAAGCTCTTCTTGTAGAGCTCTTGGTGTGCAAGTTAGTTGGAAGCTATTAGTGAGGAAGCTCTCTTATATTGTAAGAATTTGGAGTTCTTTCATTTGGAGAATATTGTAAGGATTTTCAAGTTTAATAAAATTGCTTGGGAAGCATTTTATCTCTCTTTGTCTCCATATTGTTGCATTCTTGGTTATGAGTTGGTAGGGTGGTGTGGCCCTTCATCAGTATCAGTGTCCATCTTCTTACTAAACAATGGGATTCCTTCTTGGGCTTTTCCTCCTAGTGCCTTGATGGCCTTCAAAAATGGTTCTTCATTCAATGGAGGGTCTGGTTCAGGTATGCTATCTTCCTCATCAATCTTTGATTTGCCTCTATCACTACTTTCACCTTCTTTTGTCTTTATTCTTGGTTACTTCAGCAACTTCTTCTAGCTTTGTCTTCATTTCCTCTAGGGCTTCTTCAAGGACGCTATTTCTCTCCTTTTTCTCACCCATTTCTTTGGCCAACTTTGCATTAGTCACCATTATTGTTTCACCTACTGATTCTTTTGTAGTCTGAAACATCCATCCACAAACCCAAATCTTTTGGGGCTCTGATGTAAGAAAAAGTCTTGCTTCCTGACCCTATCTTCTTTTAGGGTTTCTAAGCTACTTCTCTAGCCTATTAGGGTTCTTCTTCTAACCCTAGTTCTGAAGGACTCTATTCCCAATCCTTCTACTTTTCAACTTGTTCACACTGGTCATGAAATCCACTCAACCCTAAGATGCTTCATGGATGCCTTCTTGGTTCATGCACATCACATGATCAAAGATGACCATAACTAACCAACAAAGGAGAGGAAGGTTTTCTGCTAGGTCATAGGGTCCATGACATTGATCATCAACCCAAAATACATTCAATTCTTTATTGATCTCAAGAATTTGCTTGAAACTAGGCCTAAAGGGGCTACAAGGAATTAGGCTTCCAAACTCACCTTTTGGCACAAAAGTTAGAAAACGGATTAACAAGGTGATAAATAAACTTCACATCTTGATACCCTTTTAGAAGACCTTTCAAACTCACCTGGTCTCACTTCCCTAAACTATCCGTACAATGGGTTGCTATTTTCAAAATTTAAATTAAGGGTTTCACCAATGTGTTGACAGTTTTCATAAGGTTTCGATAAGATCTCTAACAAAACATGTCACCAGAACTTCCCAGTGGGTATAGGACTTCTCCACTCTTATATCCTTCTCTCCATCAACTTGGATTGAAGCAACCAATGCACTCAATCCCATCAAATGTTGTATCAATCACTGTGATCCCTAATCGTGCTCATTTGACTTGCCTAGGGCATCACTGTAGAAATGCCAAACATGCTTTCCAGGGCTGCATGCTTGCACACCTATAGTACAAGGAGTCATCTCACACATTCCTAGAGACTGTACAGATGCCACAATGGAAAGGTGAGTTATGACTCCATATTTAGAAACTGCCTAGTTCAGGCCAGTAATAGTGAGGAAAACAAAGATTTTTCAAAATGGAATGAAACTAAAAGTGCTATCTAATCACACACAGAACTTGGTATTTACATCTACTAACTCATAGACAAGTCACAGTACAAATTTCAATCCATTGAATGACCCCAAGAAACAAAAATACTCTGATTGTGGTACAATTGCTCAACAAAATTGTTTGTTCATTAACCAATTTTCACAAAAATGCCATCCAACCCTTGTCACAGGTTGAGGGAGGCCTTATATAGGTCCAACACACATGTTCCAACTGCCTTGAGGTGGTTATTTCACCTACTGCTCAAAAAATGCACTTTTGCAATAAAAGTTGGCATGGCAACTTTTGCAATTTTGCAAAGTTGTCATGCAACTTGACAACTGTTTGCATATCTAGACCAAACTTAGTCAAAGCCTCATGAAACACTATCAAATGCTTAACGATGAGCCTTGGGACATGAAATCATCATTCCACCCCTCCTTTGTCCAATCTAGCCCTCTAAATGCCCAAATGTCATATTTGAGAACTTTGACTAACAATTGCCCACTACCCAACAACTTTGGACAAACAAGTAATATTGAGTACTTCTAAGGACCTAATTAGACCTCCTAACGACTAAGACACTCACTAGGACTCATTAGCCCCCCCAATTTCACTAGTGGCTTGGCTAAGGCCACTACAAGCCAAAACTTGACTAGGAACCATAGGTTACTGTGTAGCCTTACCTAGGTGCTCCTGGACTAGAGTCTTTTATGGGCTTCAATTGATCTTCACTCCATTGAACCTCTTGATCCAACAAGGTGGTGCACACCTTCTCAAACCTGGGGTTGCAACACCCTCTTGGAGCTTCATTGTCACCCGTCAACACTTCCTTCCAAATAGAGAGCAAACAATATTAAAGGACAACCCATTTGCATACAGGCATCTTCCGACCTTAATTTCAGCAATTTCCCGTCTCTTATTTTGAAAAGCAGTTTCTAGTGGTCGCTTTCTTTTGTGTGTAATGGGTACAAATTCAATCTCAGTGTCCGCTACGGTACTAAAATGGGGGTGGTATTGTGCTATAACATTTTTGAGGTTGACGTTGCATTCCCTTTTCTCTTTTTTGACTTTTATTGCTACTAAGTTTGGTTGCCCTATGTCCTCTCTCTTCTACTGCCTCATGCTCTTCAATATACTTTAACATGGTTTCATTTGGTATAGGGGCACCTTTTTTGTCAAGGCATTCCTTCACTCTTCCAGTGTATCCACACAAATGACCTACCACACAATAATAAGAGCTATTTCTTTCTACACCACAACCTTGACATCTCCAATGGAATGCACCACCTCTTGGAAAGGGTGTTATAATATATACATACTTCCATAGAGGAGAATCAAAATTGGGTTCTATTATTCTTTGTTCAGTATTTCCTACTAATGAAGAGGTAGATGCCATTCCTTTTCCTATGGCAAGATATTAGATACATGTTCATTTTATAATTTATATGCAAGAAAATGAAATTTTTTGAAAAAAAATGGAAAGATCTTATGAAGAATGAAAGAGAAATGGAAATATAAAAAAACTAGAACAAAAACAAAAGCAAATGGAACAAGAACTTACCTTTTCCAGCCATTGTAAGCTTGCAAATGTGTATGAATGATCCACAAACACTTGAAGAACACCCACAAATCAATCTTCAAACTCCTTGCAAAACCGGATTCTTGCTCAACCACTTATGTGCTCTTCCTTAAGACAAAAATAACCTGTTTGGAAACATAAAATGAGAATGAGAGGCCACAGAAAGCAATTTCTAACAACCTTTTAGGGTTGTGGATGGCAAACAACTATTAAATTTTGCCAAAAAAACATGTTTTCAGCCATCTGCAGAGCCCAGTTTGCAATGGGTCGAACTCTCCAGATTGGTTAGCCCGGTTTCGAATTGGTTTCTAACCTAATCATACCCACAGTCAAAAAATGGGACCCTGGCCAAACCAGAGTTCGAACCAGACCCAAACTTTGAACCAGATTGAACTTCTGCTGGTCCGGGAGGGGAGGTAGTAAGGTACCATGGTAACTTAAGCTAAAAATGTGAATCATACATTTTTTTTTTTTCGTAAAATTAAATTACAAAATGTATCAAATTAAAAATTGACATCTCAAAAGAAAAATGCATAGTTTTTAAGGCAAAACCCCATGAAAAATGCATTCTAACCAATGGTTTACTTGGATCGACATTTTTACCCACATTTTATTGTGTCTATTAAAATGTGAGAGTTGAACTTGTGAAAACTCTTCCAGCTAAAAATTTAGAGGGTACTCGGCATACTCCAGAGTTTGTAAACTATGGCTTTTGCAAAGTTCATTGGTAGTATTTTAATGATTCCAAGGTTTTTTTAAAATTTCCATGTGAAGATTATCCAGTTTACATAGTTCCTTGGTGACATTAAACTTGTTTCTTGCAGTGTGAATTGGAAAAAGACTGGATTTTTGTTAGCTACAAAATATTTATAAATTATTTTTATTTTTAAGTTGTAAAGTCATTGGATTCATTTTAGATGATGCAGAACTTGTGAAACTTGGTCTGGATTTTCCCAAATTAGTCTTGTGTTGAATCCAAAATGGTTCTCTCACCTCTGAAGTAATTCCACTGCTAGTCGCTACAAAAATGTCCTAAATTTCTAACTGTAGCAGCATATAATACTTAAGAAAACTACTGTAGAGAAATGACTCTCCATTTTTATTAGAAGGGTTTCATCTGAGAAGATTATTTCTTTTACAGGAATTGCAAGGCACCACCGTATCTGGTCATAAGGGTGCACAAAATAAATTTCCAAAGCAAGCTTCTCTTGGTCTTACCAAATGGACACTAGCTAAGTGTAGAATATTTGAAGGAACTGGCAAGAGCTGCTTTTCAGATGCATCTTTAAAAGAAAGAATGTTCTCAATACCCTCGAAAGAGATGGATAAAAAAATGCTCGGTGGTGCTGTCAAAGATGACACTGCAAATGTGCTTGCTAATAATGGCAATGCTCTCACAGATATGAAAACATCAGGTGTTGTACATACATGTGCTGAATTTTTTCATTTCATTCTGGTTTGTGGAGGATATTTTTCTTCAATGCTTGATATCTTACTACTAATGACATACAAATTATTGCTGTGAATATATTATAAGTAGAAATTTAATTTAAAGTTCTTTTTCACAAAAAGGGTGCAGAGTCTTGTTATGCTTCTGTGGCCTCAGGAAGTTTATTGTTTGAATGGCTGTAGGTGGCAGATTGAGTCTGAAATTACTAATTTTGAAGAGTAACATAATTAAATTCATCCCTTGTTGTTTTTGCAGCTAATCACATCATCCATTCAGAGCAACCTGCTCATATTGTTGCACAACATGGTCAGGAACTGGAGAATGGTGATTGGGAATTATGTAACATAATGCAAGGGACAGCTTCTTGTCCAGTGCAAACTGTTGTGAAAGATGATGTATGGTCAACACATGTAAAAACGAGTGAACTTCTACTTGAAGAAGTTAACAGAAGTGGCATTCTAAACGGTGTAGCTACATTCGGTACTGCTTTGTCTTGGGGTGCTAAAAGAAAACGCACCAAAAGAGACAGAGAGGAAAAAGTGCAGGCCAAAGAGATCATAACCAGATGTGGCTCCTCTAGCAGTGGTCAACTAGATCTGGGCAATTTCAAGGGTGAGATGAAAATCAAACTGAAAGCAAGGCAAAGGACTGCACAGTTGTCTGCTGCAGCAAATGATCTTCTTAGCTTGCCAGCTGAAGCACAAAAACCATCTTTGAAATCAAATCATTGGGAAGAACCTAGTGATAGAATGGTGAAATCGAAAGATGAAATTCCTGCATCACAGAATTCCAATGCTGATGTTAATCCTTTCCATGATAGTATCCCCATAGATTTGTCACATTTCCAACTCCCCAATTCTGAAGACTTTGATGCATGGTTGAACTTTGACGATGATTGCCTTCCAGATGGTGACAGTGGTTATATGGGGCTTGCTGTACCAACGAGGGATCTAGCCAATCTGAACATGTTCTAAGAAAAAGATGAAGCTGCGGAGCTACTATAATGTATCCTTTTAAAACTTAAAGCTTTTTAAAGAAGCAGTTCTCTGAAGGTGACCATTGACACAAGCTATCCTTGTTTTAGTTACTTGTATCATATTAGAGTAGTTAAAATCTTTCAAAGATTTCTTGTACAAGTTACCTATGCATCTAGGAGAATAATTTTTTTTTCCATTACAGGAATTTTCATATTTTGGCAAAGTAGCAAATTGTTCGTGCTGTAGTTTTGGTTTTGATTTGCACAAGCTAGCTTTCCTTAATACCCAAGGTAATGACAAGTATTCCATCCTAGTCCTTGCTTTCAAACAGGCAGAGTGGATAGTCCAATTATTCTGTGTCACAAATAATTGTTGATAATGCTTTATGATATGACCATCTCTTACAAGCTGCACAATCTGCATTCATTTAAATTCAATTCTTTAGAATTGAAAAATGTAATATCCTCCCCTGATTTGAACTTTGACTTGTAGAAATTTAACTTAAGGAATATTGTCATGTACTGTATCTTTTCTATTTGACTGGTTCTATTTCAGACTGAATTTCTTGAGTAACCTGTTAGGAATTCATCTTTCTGTAGTTGCTGCAGATGTAAGTTTTGGCAGTGATTTCCTTCTTTATTTTTAATAACAAATCAATTTCTGTAACAGTTAAAGGAGGTCGTATCTGTTTCTAGCATCCTTTAAGTGAAAGCTATTTTGTATTCAATAAGGAATCTTTCTTTCTAAACCCATCAAGCTTCCAATTTACAGTTTTTTGAAACATGAATATACAGTCGATATGTCCAATTTTAATTCCTTGTGAATTTCGAAGTTATCAGCAATTTATAAAGATGGATTATGTATTCATATGCTCAGGATGATATATGATACCGAGCCAGGTGCGTTCTAATTTAATCAGGAATAATTTACTGAGAACTAATTGATTAGCATTTTGCTTTTGTAGATCTATCACACTGTGTTTATGTGAGCTAATATTATAGTTTCTAGTGCGAAGTCATATTTTTTAATTATTAATTTTTTGTCTTTAATTTGGTAAATACTTCTAAAATCAACCTAACGGGATTCCTGAATCAATCTAAGGACATCGATAAACTTACTTTTAGCAGATATACGTTTGAGTAGAAGTACTTGATCTTAGTACACTTGAGCGCGGGAATATCCAAAGTGCAAATATGTAACTGTCTTTTAGGTTTTTCTCTGTTTTGGTTTCTATTATATAATATGAATAACAATAGCTCTAGGAGAGCTTGAGTTCCTTTCTAGGAATTTTTTTTTAAGATTAATTATTTATCTTATTTTAATTATTAATCTTGAATTGAAAATAAGATAAAGAAAAAACAAGATAGAGATATATGCATAGATTGAAGAAAGAATATGCTTAGAGAAAAAGTGAGACATTGAGAAGAAGGTGTGGAGAATTAAAAATATTAAATTAAAAATTGTTAGTTTACAATGAAATAATAAAAACATTTATCAATATATTATTATTATTTTAAATTTTAAAATAACAATTGATAAGTAAAATGCTTACACAATTTTTTGTACAAATTTTATATTTGTAAATTTATTAAAAATATATATAATTAAAATTATAACTTATGATATTTTTTTTATAATAAAATAAAACTATAATCTTTGATTGATTGAAAATATTTTAATATACATGCCCTGAGCTTTGATTGAAAATTAGAACTGCATTATGCCATTGGCATAGATTTGTTAAGTTTCGAATACATTTCTCTTCTTTTATGTCATAAGTGGTTCCATGTTAAGGCAACACATAAGATGCTGCTGCTGTTATAAGCTTTGTGAGATGAGCTGGGGTGGTGTTGTCGTAAAGAAGGCATTCCTATTGGCAGTAAGTATAAATTACAGATATGGATTGGATAATAAAATGTGATATTCTACTTAAAGATATATTAGCAGAAGAAAACTAAGAAAAATAGCATTCAAGTTTTTTATGTTTTATTTTTTTGGATGTTTTGGTGGAGAATTCATATCAAAATGTTATAATATTGATGCACCAAGCTTTTGTTGGAAGTTTGGTCTGCTAGGACTACAATATGATGTTGATTCTTTTTTAAAGTTGTGAATACCAAGTTTTAAATGGTTCTTTGTTCTGGTAAAGGTTAATTTATTTTTGATAAATCTAAAAATGGACAAATGTTGGCAGTATGTTGAAGGAAGGTGTTCTGGTTGATTTGTTCAAAAAATATGCTCTCTTTTCGTAGCTTATCAATGAAGTGCACTGAGAAAATCAACATTTCACTTAAATTGTTACATTGTTGGTGCACATTCTTTTGTAATCCACTAAACAGTGTCAGATGAAAAAGAGGACAATTGTGACTTTTTAGTCCCATAGGCAGGGAACTAATGGCCATCACAATTAATTTTTACAATCAAAACTAGTGAGTTTGTAAAGTTCAAAAATCATTTTATTTTTACACTAATTTTAGTGAGTTTCTAAAGTTTAAAAATTATTTTATTTGGTAATTAATTTTCAATCAGTGATTCCTAATTTGCCATGTAACAATTTTGCCAGAGGTGAAATTAATTTTTTTACACAAAAATTAGAGGACAAATAAATCTTTAGGAATGTTCTTCTCAAATTGTCAAAAATATATCAAAAATCTAAGTGGTTGTATGGAAGCATCAAGTGGTTGTTTCTGCAATGTTGTGCTGCTATGGAGGTTGATAATAACATCAAGCACTGCACTTTCCCAGAAAAAATCCTGATCCTGTTTTGTTGTTTGCCCAAAAACATTCCTTCCTCTAATGCAATCACCCCATTCTTATCCATGCTTGAAAGAAAATCTGTGCAGAAATAGTATGCATACCCCTCGTAACCACAAAAAAAATCTGTGCAAAAGCACCATCGATTACGTCCTAAGAACATTGTAACCCTTGTCGCACATTTGAGCAACAACATTTGTGGCACCAATCTTTTCAGGATGACTTCCTGACATCACTAAGTTGCAGCACAAACACAACCCCCTGGCCCATCTGTACAACACATCCATTCCATGGCATTCAACAAATACAAATCTAGTGCACTAAAAACCAAGGCTACTAAGAGGAGGACCATGTAAATAATTGCATTGCCATGTACACATTTGTAAGGTATTCAAGCATAGTTTAAACTTTCAAGTTTATACAACTCAAAACCAGGAAGCCTTGCTTCATTAGGCTTCATCATATGAAATCTTAAGTTTGCAGTGCTCCCTAGGCTCTCAAATAAAGAATATGGATGATCTCCACCATTTATCTGACCAGATGCAATGGGGCTTCTCCCATTACTATAAAGAAAGCTAGCAAATGCTTTTTCTCGATGAAGATACAGTTTATCTTTTGTTGAACGATAAAGGGCAAGAAAAGCATAAGTATTTCCACTAATGCCATGGCAAAGCCCAACCTTTCGAATTAGACCCTTTTGCCATACCAATGCCCTAGCCTCAATGGTAGCTGATGCAAGAGCATCTTGGGTTTTCTTGGTAACTACTTTGGAGTTTATGGGAGGAGGCTCAATAGTTTCTTTGGAGGGTGCTTGGACTGGTACTTGGTTGAAGAAGGACTGGTGCTCGACATGCTCTGGGAGCTTGGAATGGTCTGGGAGCTCAGCATGGTCTTGGAGCTTGGCATGGACTTGGAGCTCGGCGATGCTTGGGAGTTTGCTATCTCTCGACAGTCTGTTGGTGCCAATAGGAGTTCTTGGTGCATTTAATGCATGTAGTGTGTGATCATGACGTGGATCGATTTGGGAGTTTGTGTAGACCTATGTGTGGTCTTGGTTATCTCTTCTATGTGCATTAAATCTATATTGTAAACTTGGGGCTTGTCCTAAGTATTTTTGTGTAGTTATCACGTGTTAACTGCGGGTTAACATGAGGGTTGACGTTTTGTATTTAATGTTTGTTGTGAGCCAACTTGTGGCTTAAATATGCATTTAATGCAAGGGTTTATTTAATTTTTAATTGCTAGACCGACTTGTGGCTTAGTTGGGTATAAGTAGGGGGTCTTATGGAGTCTCTTAGTGATTCATTCATTTTGGAGGAGTGAGTCTAGAGAGTAACTGAAGGGCGAGCTTTCTTGAGTCTATGGATAGAGTGCCAAATGTGAGGCAGTTTACAGTAGGATTGTGGTGGAGTTGCGAGTTTGTGAGAAGGGCTAGTAGCTGCAGTTTAAAATCAAGGAGGTTGCTTGATGGCTTGCGAGCACAAGTTGAGATCTTGGAGGTTTCTACTATATTTTTGTTATGTTACGTATCTGGACTAGTTGGGATTAGTGTTGTGAATTGGATCTTGAGGGATCTTGCAGAACTGTTATTGTAATTGTTGTTGTATTTGGCCGTAACCCGAAAGGCCTTACAACCAGGCATATTGCATGTAAATAGTTATTATATGAATAAAGAGTTGTGTTTTGGTATCAGATCTTACTTTGTTGTTATCTTGTGTCGTGTTTCCTCTATGTTTATTTGTGGAGGTTGTTTCTGAGCGTGTAGATAGATCACCGAAGTTGAGGCAGTTTGCACCAGGACTTGGGTTGGAGAAGTTGATCCATGAAGATCTTGATCTAGTGGTGGATTTTCTTTCTGGAGTCCTAGATCTCTTGGCTGCAAGGTGGTAGATTGTGGTTCTAACTTACAATTGTAGAGGGCTTGCAGATGGATCAATGGATGTGAAGATGGAAGGTTGATCTTGTTGAGGCATGATCGTAGAGAGTTTTCTTAATGTGTATTGCAGATTCGTATTCTTGGACTTGTGATTT
Organism: Cupressus sempervirens; assembly: GCA_028749045.1. NCBI lineage: Eukaryota > Viridiplantae > Streptophyta > Pinopsida > Cupressales > Cupressaceae > Cupressus > Cupressus sempervirens. Next base: position 166,201,869 of record CM053792.1, on the reverse strand, counting down.
GGTTCTTGATTGTTTGTGCGAGGTGGCAAGTTGCGATTTGACTTGCAAACAATTTGGTTTTATCACAAGGTGCGTAGGAAGGATTTTTTGCAGAGGGTTTATGAAAATCTTGGAAGATGGATCTGAGAGGATTGGACCCTAGGATGATTATGAATCTTCGTGATGTGGTGGAGAGGAAACTTTCTAAGATGTCTACTCAGTTTGAAGCTAGTTTGGCCAATTAAGTTAAGAACGGGATGAGGAAGGAATTTCGTAGATGTTTGTGGAGTTGGAGTCTACTGATCTAGAAGAGATTTGTTTGGCCGGTTAGAAGACTTGTTCGAGAGACAAGATAGCATAACAAGGTTGAGGTGGAAGAGGTTGGTTTTGTTAATCAGTTTGTGGAGTTCAATACAGAACCTGCTGAGCAATTGAAGGTTGTTGCCGAGGATATTCCTAACCTTGTTGATGTTGGGATGGAGATTGGTTTTCATGATCAGTTGGTTGAGTGTGACATGGAGATTGTAGAGCACTTAGTTGTGGATGATCTAGTTCTTGTTGGTGGCGACTTGTATGTTGGAGAGCGTCTTGTTGTGAGCAATGAGATGGTTGGTGTTGAGAGTTTGGAATGTATTGATGAAGATCTACATTTTGTTGCTAATATGGAGTTTGTTGTTACTGGTGTGAATTCACTAGTTGATGTGGATATGGATTTACTGATGAAACATTATGTTCAGTTTGTTCCTAGGAGTAAGCATGATGATTGGATGGTTGAGATTCTGGTGTTTGACAGAATGATGCAAATGTGGATGATGTGCAGATTGGTTTTCTTGTCCTTGTTGGAGTGGAAGCCTCTGGTGAAGATGAAGATGGTTATTGATCTTTCTTTGGGCATTAAAGTGTGAGACACACTTTTCTATTTACCTAGGGAGTCTGATGCAAGAGCATCTTGGGTTTTCTCGGTGACTACTTTGGAGTTCATGGGAGGAGGCTCAATAGTTGCTTTGGAGGGTGCTTGGATTGGTACTCGGTCGAAGAAGGATTGGTGCTCGACATGCTCTGGGAGCTCGGCATGGTTTGGGAGCTCAGCATGGTCTTGGAGCTCGGCGATGGTTGGGAGTTTGTTGTCACTCGACAGTCTATTGGTGCCGACTAGAGATCTTGGTGCATTTAATGCATGTAGCATGTGATCGTGATATGGATCAATCTAGGAGTTTGTGTAGACCTATGTGTGGTCTTGGTTATCTCTTCTATGTGCATTAAATCTATGTCGTAAACTTGGGGTTTGTCCTACGTATTTTTGTGTAGTTATCGTGTGTTAACTGTAGGTTAATTAATGCAAGGGTTGATGTTTTGTATTTAATGTTTATTGTGAGCCGACTTGTGGCTTAAATATGCATTTAATGCAAGGGTTTATTTAATTTGTAATTGCTAGGCCGACTTGTGGCTTAGTTGTGTATAAGTAGGGGGTCTTATGGAGTCTTTTAGTGATTCATTCATTTCGGAGGAGTGAGTCTGGAGAGTAGTTGCAGGGCAAGTTTTCTTGAGTCTGTGGACAAAGCACCAAATGTGAGGCATACTTAGTAGGATTGTAGTGGAGTTGCGAGTTGGTGAGAAGGACTAGTGGCTGCTGTTTAGAAACAAGGAGGTTGCTTGGTGGCTTACGAGCACAAGTTGAGATCTTGGAGGTTTCTACCAGATTGTTGTTATGTTACAAATTCAGACTAGCTGGGATTAGTGTTGTGAGTTAAATCTTGAGGGATTTTGCAGAATTGTTATTGTAATTGCTGTTGTATTTGGCTGTAACCTGGAAGGCCTTGCAACCGGGCATATTGCATGTAAACAGTTATTATATGAATAAAGAGTTGTGTTTTGGTATCAAATCTTGCTTTGTTGTTATCTTGTGTTGTGTTTCCATTGTGTGTTTATTTGTTGGGGGCTAGGACATCTCCTTTGGGGATTCTCTTGCCTTGCACTACATTAGTAGCTTGAAGGAAATTAGAGTCCTCCGAAAATACCTAAAAATAGACAATGATGAATGTCTATTAGGATTAATTGACCATAGATTAATATCCCAAGTATTTGAGACATCATAAAGCAACAATGCTAACTCAAATTTCAAACAAATCACATACACCCAAGTCCCTAAAACTTAAATTTTGTAGGCATACATCTACAAATAGTTATGTGCGCGTGGAGTGTTCCAGAACAGTTATTTGCTTTGTCTATATTTAGTACAGTATGTGCATAGATGACCAACATATCCTAAGGCATGTTACTCTATAACAGTTTGTTGTTTTCTGCTTGACAAATGTGGAAGCATAGACTAGTCATGCATTAAGTTGGAGAGGAGTAGGGTTTCAAGTAGGTAACATTATTGCTGGTATTGTAGATGCACTCCTGTGATATCTAAATTAGAAAAATTGAAGAAAAGGCTTGATTAAATAGCATAGGATCCAATTTAATTTACAAAGAACATTAAGATTTAATGTGCAACAAATTCACTAGTAAGTAATGTGTCTAATAATTGTAGTAAATTCTTTGTCCTTTAAAAAAGATTTCCCATCTATTTAGTTAAGTTGTGTTGGATAGAATTTTATGTACAAAATTCATTATTCAATGTACAATTTATTCAACAACAGTATCGGTAAAATTAGTTCTATTTTGAAATCGATCCGCCGTCCCATACAATCACAACCTAGTAATAGTGCAATACTTCAAATGTCACAACTAGGGGAGAGGACCCAATAATTGAGGGCGTTCCAATGGTTGTGATAGAAGTTGTTCATTTGATATCCACACTTAATGATTTAATATCCATATTTATTATCTTAATGCCCAACTTTTTTGACAATATTGTACCAATAATTGTGACATTAAAGTTGTTAGTACAATAATAACCACCCATAATTGAATGAAATGTACCCTTAGTTATAAAAATCAACCAATGATGTGATGCCATATCAGCTGTGCAAGTATGAGAACCCTTTTTGCACGACCATTGGTCTCACTTTTTATTTGGGTTGTTTTGGACAACTTGACAAAAGACATGCCGATGTGACAACATAATTGATGATGTGGATTTGAAACCTTAGTTATAAGTAGATGACTTGCCAAGTAAGTTGCCATAAATTTTTTGATTTTTTTAAAAATTTCCACATAAGATTTTAATAAACATGAAGTTAGGGTGCTCAAGTATTGGATCCTCTCCCCTAGTCATAAAAAATGGTGACTTAATATTAAAATGTTTTTGATTTGGAACACTCTAGTACAAATACTTGTTATAGATGTTTAACCAACTCTATCATATATAAAAAATCTATTTTAAGGTTTTAAGAATTAGATCTAGTTGATATATAACTTTTGTATATTTGGTCTTTAGAGATCTTTTTATTATTGTTATATAACAATGTAGTTTTCAATTTTTATTCTTTTTAGTGGAATATTTCTAATTAGTAAAATATTTTATTATTATTAATGTATTTAAAAAGAATTGTATATGAAATCAATATCTTCAATCTTATAACTATTGTATCCCACAAATCCATTATCTTAATTTCTAAAATTGAAGTCTCATATACTAAGCCCTAGTTTTCAAAAGTAAAATCATTACTTACAATTCTAACATTTAGAATACAAATATGACAAAATCTTTCCTTACAATATAAACTTTAACATTAGATCATGATTTTCTTTTCTTTTCCTAAGCTTTTGTTTCAATATCTAGGAACAAATTTCCTTTACTACGATACTAAGTTTAAGCATTAAAACATCAATATATTTCCCTTTCATTTCTTACCAGATTCTCAATATTTTCTAGAGTATTATTATATTTCAAACAAAATAAAATGAATAACTAAAAATAAAAATAATTTATCTTCTAACCCTAGCATAAGGTAGGGACTAGAGCTCTTGTTATGCATAATTGCGGGAATTTGTTTGTCTCTAATGTTAGACCTATAGAACTTCAAGATTTCAATATTTCCAAATCATAGATCTATAGAACTTAGCTATTGAAACCCATTAGGCTAGGGTCCCATGGATGTCAGCTTCCTTAAAAAAACAATAGAGCTGCACCCGATGAGATTTTTAAGGAAATTTATAAGCAAAGTGGTCCTATGGATTTTGTAATTTGTTTCACTTTAAAGTTTCAACTCCCAAATTTAAAGAAAAACTTTCTAAAACTTATTTTATGTTAAAGGCTTTTTTAGTTTTGAAGTACAAATGGCTAGATTTTTCCCTAAGTTGGTGGGGTTATTTCCAACCCCACCCCATTTTCATTCACTTCCTAAAAAAGTAAGTCGGACTCGTATTATGAAGCAAAAGATTCTAATTAACCTTGTAGCCCCTCAAAAAATTTCTTATGGGACCTTCTGTACTTGAAAAAATAATTCTTATTGGACTTCCTGTACGTTAAAAATAGACCTGTAGCCCCCCTCATGGGACCCCTGCCTTAGTCCATAGGTTATTATAGGTTGAAAACTGTGGGAGTCGTCATTGTCATATGCTGCTAGCCCCAACTTCCAATGAATACTTCATTTTCAGTGGTCGCAAAAATTGTTGACATGCTGGCAGCCATTGACAAAGCACTGGTTCCCTTACGTGTGGATAGAATTTTCAAACTCATCTTGTTTGTTGTTACTGATTGTCGTTCCCGTCGCCTTAATCCCATGCAAAGTTCAAAATTTTCAAGTTGTTTTCTTCCCGACTGTAGATTTTGATTGCAAGAAACAGGTTTGTAATCCAAACAGTTTTTATTTGCAGGTGACCTGTGCCAAAATGGGAGCATTCAAATAGGGCACAAATGTAAAATGTTGAAGCTTGTATGGTTTGATTGAATGCCACAATGATATGAGAAGGATTTGGAAACTTTCAATGAAATATAATTCACAGATGTAAAGCTACACTCCACAATCTTTGCCAAAATGAGAGCTTTGGGCATCCTTTATAGGATCAAGGAAAGGATTTGGCCAAATGTTGGCACTGCAACTGCCCTGATAAATATACACACGTAGTGTGGGAGCATGTGAATGGTTTGACATAATGCTTCCAAAAATTGTTTGTAGAAGCAAAAGCCGGATTCATAAACAAGGCATCTTAATGGTTCCACATGAACCAGAGTGCTTCAAAGTGCACTGCTGTGATAGAACACCATGGCTGCAGGATAATAGCAAAATTGGCTTGTCCAAATGGCTTTAAAAACTTTCTAATCCCAACTGAATTTGCAGGATGAAGAAAGAAGTATAGCAAATGTCGTAGTTTTCTTTGAGTGGGTTCTTATATCTCTATGGCCATGCCAGTTTAACTTTTAGCTTTTAATGTATTTATTGAGAACAAATTTAAATTCATTCTAGTAGCTATATTAAATGTTTAAACTATTGAACTTTTTAGTTTTGAGTTTTTTTTTTTTTTTTAATTTAAAACAAAACTATTGAACTTTAAAATTTTAATATTTTTTTCACTTGAATTCACTTTTTAAAATTAAAAATCTACAAGAATTCAATTAATCTATGTATTTTTAATTTTAATTTTTTATCCCATTATTGTTTAGATGGAAATACAAGTGCAACAATAGAAAGGAAATATAAAACATTAATTATTATTTTTATTAACTCTTAGGATATATTTCTTATTATGTGTTTCTACAGTGTACTAAATTTTTTGTGCTATCATAATTCAATTATGTAAGATTAAGATAAATCTGTTAAGATCTATATTGACACAAAATCATCTCTCATGAAAATCAATAATGCATATAACATTCATAGCATATAGGTAATGATCATAGACTTGAATTAACGTTAGGAGATTATCATCTCTTAATCTTACTATTCAATAGATTAGTTAAGACACCACACTTATTAAATCTTTCACAAAGGGGAATTGAAGATTGCATCACCTTGTTTTTAGTTATTTTGGACACCTTGTCAAAAAACATGCTTATCATCCAATAGATTTTAACATGAAAACATTGTAGCAACAAGAGCTTTCCATGACAAGTGAGAGATTTGATGAATCTAACTTGCTTGGCATATGTTTTTGGATCAACTTCTAAGTTAATTTTGGAAGATGGCACTACTTTTATTGTGAAGGTTTTGAATTTACAAATTAACTAGTTGAATATATTTTCAAATAGAAGAAGAGGATATTACAAAAAGTTTCACAGAAGAAACATTTCAAATCACAACCTATCTTTAAGCAATGGATCCAAAGGTTTGTGTTTAGATTGTTTCCCTTGTCGATTATAGATCCTTGCAAGGGTAAATGATTGGGCTAAGGTTGTCAAATATAACTCTAAAACTTGAATACATAAAGAAAACAATAAGTGTACCACTTAGGCAATACACTATAAAAAACTAGGAATGGTTTTAGTATGCATTTATATTTTGAAGATATCATAGCAAAATTTCCATACTCTATCCAAAGGAAATAGAGAAAGACCTATGTTTAATATTTTTTGTGTGAGAAAGAATTGCAAGGTGTAATGAAAGACAAAAGAAATGTAAGATAATCAAATTTTAAATATAATTATATAGTAAGACAATTAAATTGATGAACAAAATAGTTATTTTAGGAATAAGATACTTAACTTTTAATATTGTGAACATTCCTTATATATATTTGTTTTATACCCTAAAAAATTGCCTAGGTCAAATTATAAATGATAACATAAGTTAGCACAATAATATTATATTAATTATAGTATAATAAAAAATAATTCTTAACAACATTAATATAATCATAATATAAAAAATGAAAAATATTATGTTTTATTAATATTATTTTTCTGTCATCAGTCTTGGTAACAAATCTTCACTGATTTTAGTGATTTTGAAAAAGCGATTATGTATGATGATTGCTATATGAGAATGCCACTCAATTTTTCTATTATACTCTAAAGACAATATATTATTATTATAATGTAACAAATAGGTCATACACACACACACACACACACACACACACACACCCACATGCATGCACATGTGTGTGTGTGTGTGTGTGTGTGTGTGTGTGTGTGTACACACACACACACACACACATACACACACACATACATATGCATAGATACATATATATGTATGTATATATGTATACATACATATGTGTGTGCACATATACACATATGCACACATACATATATACATAAATATATATACATACATGTCTATGTATACACACACACACATGTATACAGACACACACACACACACACACACCCACACACACACATATGGGTCAATGCAAGAAGTTGGGTCTCACTTTTGGCCAAAAAGTGGAAGTGTTTTTCTTATTTTTGAAACATATATTTAATTAATGCCAAAATTTGAGACATTTAGAGATTAAATATAAAAACCTTCAGAAATAAAAATTGTAGTGCCAAGAATATCCTTTTTGAGTATGTAATTTATTTGTATACCCATATGATAAATTATTATTTTTGGTATGAATCTTTAAAACCCATTTTTTCAATGCCTATTTCATGACCATACCACACTTGTGTATGAACACCATAATTTGAAACAACTAAATGATTTTTTGTGAATCCTTTTAAAAGAAGTTACCTGACACACCAAAAATTGATGAGAATATTTTTCTTTAATTATTTAATGAATATTTTTTAAATTAATTTTTAATTGACAATTAAGCTAATTTCTAAAATTTCTCGTGTACGGACGCCATAATTTAATCAAAATTTAACCTTTTCCCTTTTTTTTTTTAACTTCAAAAGAATTGTGTGAAGATTGATGACATGTAAAGACATAGAATTAGGGAGTTGATCAATATTGAGTCTTCGATTTCAAATATTATTTCATAAGAGAAAGACATTGAGGATACCATGATGGATGAAGAGGCTGAGGAAGACAACCCAATATAAGGAGATTTAGGTGCACATTCTAATCAAACATTCAATACATGTGTGTCTCCAAACCCTCAAGTTTTTTCTCATGATGAAATTGGTGATTTTGTAGAAGAAGGTTACAATTTAAATGCTTTAGGTTTTCTTCATGAGAATAGATTGTCAAATGATCATGTACAAAAAACTCTAATGGAAATGCAAGCCCCAAAAAAAATACCAAGAAAAAATGAAAATGAGATTCAAATTTCAAATAACATTGAAAATGAAATGCCAATCGAAAATAAGAATTATATGAATGTAGAGATGGAAACAAGTACTGAACAAATATGTTTGAATGATACTGAAGTGTGTGAACATAATTTCATTTTTCTAATGATGTGTTAGATAATCTTGATGGAATGGTTTGTGGAGATAGATTAGGACACATGTTAATAGATTATATAGACCTTTTTTTTATATAATAAGATGTTTGGATTTCAATATCAGTTGATGTTGCAACTAATTAATATGTCTAAAATGCAAAAAATAATGAAAAGGTTAGGAATGTATGCAAAACCCAAGAATAAAAAGGGGTATTTAAAACAAGTTTTATCCACTGTTGCTAGTGCATTTAATGTTATTGGGAAGAGAATTTTCTCTAAAGATAAGAATGTGGCACAACGAGCAATAACAACAATTTTAGTTAACAAATCAACTACTGACAAAAGATTGATTAGTAACATAAGTGGATACCTTAATTTGAGTCATAAAACTTTAGAAAGAGCTATAAAGAGAAGGGTTAACTTTGAATGTGATCCAACAAATAGTTTGTGTACTTGTAGTGGTAGACTCTCGAGATCTGATATGAAACTTACTAGTGAAGTCAAAAGTTTGGTTGAATTATTTTGGCATGATAATGCAAGAATATCACCTAATTCAAGAGATGTTTTTAAATTGAGAGTTGGCTAAAAAATACGTGATCCACATCCTAAACTCCTTAAATGGACATGACTCAAACTGAGTTGTTTTAAAAAAATTTAGATGATAAGGTGTTAACTATTACCATTAGTCAAAGATCTTTTGAAAAGTGTAAGCCATGATATGTAAGGATTAACAAGGAAAGAATCACATGTAAAACTCATATTCAATTTCATTACTATTATGATGTACTTTGATCTATATGTGGTACCATGCATAGTAAATAAATGTTGTAGGAATGTGGTATAAAAATACCACCTCAAACTATAAAGGATTTCATATCAGGTTTATTTTGTAAACCACCTAATGACCAATATTTTCTTTTCAATGCATGTCTTTCTAGTACATGTGATATGTGTGGCAACCTTTATTTGTTAGATGAATGCTTGCATGGAAATTCTTTGACTACTTTTGGACGATAATTAGGTGATGTAAAAAGCTTCAAAACTATTGAATATCGATTGAAATATGGGAAGATTGGAAGAAGGTGTGATCTAGTTAAAGATAAAGTTAGTTGTTGTGCATTTATGGATGAGTTTAAGAGTGTGATCATGCCAAAATATGTTAAACATTGTCAATATGCTAGATGGATTGATGAACAATCTTGCATATGTAAGAATACGTTTCCAATTGGTGCTATACTTTTAGTTGTTGACTTTGTAGAGAACTACACACTTGCACCCCAAGATAAGGTACAAGAACAATATTACAATTCAATGCAAGTAGTAATTTTTGTTCATATAGTTTAGAGGCATGCACCTGATAGTATAGAGGAAGATCAAAATGTATTTAGAGAGTACCATTTCTATATGAGTGATAATAAACTTCATTCATATGAGTTTGTCCAATATTATTTCAAGGTCTTTTATGATCATTTAAGAGAGACAAATTCAAATGACACAATATTGGATATGGTCAGATAATTATATAGGACAATTCAAGGACGCTAGAATGTTCTATTGGTTGAGTAGGACACATAGGAAAACTAATATCCAACATGTGTGGAATTTTTTTTGAGGCTGGACATGGTAAATGAGAGCATGATGGTGTTGGTGCATGTGTGAAGAGAGTAATTAAAATTTGAGGAAAAAGAAAAATTCAAAAATGGACATGAGATTGTGGAATGGTGTAACAAATATTTATACACAAGATCAAGTCAGAATTCTACAATTAGACATTTCTTCTACCTAGTTGAAGAGAAGAATTATCCTTTCAAGATATGACTATGAGACAATTAGCGGATCAACTTGAGACAATTAGTGGGTCAACTAAATGACATTCATTTAGGAGTTCAAATTCTAACACTTGGACTATATGGACTAGGGAGCTTGCTTGTTTTTGTCAGTTTTGTCTTGTAGGTGAATGGGAAAAATGTGAGAATACATAATGGGTTGAAGATTGACAACATAAATCATTAGCACCTACTAACACACATTTTCAAGATGATATAGTAAATGAAGGCCCAAATGTTACATTTACATCAGAAGATTATGGTCATATTTTAGACCTTATACAAATTGGTATGCACAATTTAATCAAATTTTGTTGTGATCATTCTTCAATTTATATTATTTATTTATGTACATGTCATTAATATATTATCTATTTATGTACACGTGATTAAATTGTTTGTGTACTTTATCTTATTTTGTAGGACATGTTTATGTTGTTCTTGCACCTAATGATAACGACAAACAAACTAAATATTGGCTAGCTAGATGTGTGGGACCTAAGAAAAATTTGATATGTCATCAAGTAGATGATGATGGTTTTGAGTATCCAATTGGGTCTATTGTTGTAGCTAGCACCTGGCTACATATATACCTAACAAGAATAAATGATTTACCAACATTTGAAGACTACCAATTAGAAAAAAATATTTTGCACTATTCTCATTTGGTTGTGGCAACAAATATCAAATTAGAAAGATACAAAGGGAGACCTGTCAATAGGGTATTATGGAAAATTTCAATGGATGAGTATAAGGAAATCATAGATGCATTGCAAAAGAGAGAGAATGCAAATGCTATAGTAAGATGACTACAAAGTACACACATGTAAGTTTTTCTTTATTGTGCTCTTTTTATATATGTACTTATATAATTTAAATGTATGTATGCATTGTCAATAGCCAATTAGAAAACTTAACCTCTTGTTTAGGTCTCAAGTACAATTTATGCAAATTTAAATGTTTAAGGTGGATCCAACATCAACATGTTGTGCAATTACACATAGTGAGTACATACAATACATGTATTTACATAATACATATAGGTCTTATTAATTTATGCTTTTATTAACATTTCAAATTGTGTTTTTTTTTTTAAATTTTTATTTTTACAGGATGTCATTTGAAGAAATCTGTTGAACCAATATTTTATTTTGAAATCGAAACATGTAAACATTTAAAAACAAGAGTTGACTTCTATTTATGTCCTTCACATTGTGTTACATATATATGACTTCACCTATTTTAAATTTATATGACTTCACTTTTTTTAATAATATATGAGTTCAATTATTAAATCTATAAATTACAATCTTACTGATCTGATAATAGATCGGTCTGATTTGTTTTTACATGACTTAGAGTAATCCAAATATCTTTACATTATCCTCTTAGGGATATCAACGTCTACACTTAGGACTAGTTTGGATTTAACTAAACTCAATTTGTGTTAAGTTAATTTTAAACTTGTTGCTCCTTGGAAAAGTCGCCGACTTCTAGGATTAGTAAAGATTGTTTTGGAAGGGACATGTCCCTAGGTCTCTCTATTTATAATGGGTATGGTTGAAGTCTAAGAGTACACAATATACAAAATAGTCTGCTCCTTAGTCAATACTACTTATATACGATTCACAGAAGTAAAGACATATATCAGAATTATATTTCTAATTCAATTGAAGGCAATACTTTGAAGTTATTCACAACAAGACCAAAGAAGAAGAAGGTTGAATCTAATCTCTAATTTAGTCATAGAATTTGTAGAAAATTTACATGGTATTGGAGCTTTGATAGTTGAACCTAGGCTCTACAAATTTAGTAATCAAACCTTAAACATATCTAGCATCTTTCTCCTACCTTCAATGGAATACACAATCAAACTTGAGGACAAGTTTGATGGGAAAGAACACTTTGATGCCTGGAAATTTAGAATAATGATGATTCTTGAAGAAAATGAAGTAAAATAATTTGTGGATAAAGTATCCAAATAACCTCCAATTGAATCTCATAAATCTATCTAGAGCAAAGGAAATAGGAAAGCCATTCAAATCATATTAGATGGAGTAAAAAATGATACCGTACCCATGCTTATGAAACATCAAACATCATTTGATATGATGAATGCATTACTAAATGCATATAAGGTCAACAATGCAACTAGAGTTCTTGCACTAAAAAAGAAATTAAATCACATACAAGTAAAGAAAGGAGAATCAATGAATTCTTACTTCCTAAGGGTTATCGGTATTAGAGATGAACTGTCAAGTATAGGAACCATTATTAGTGACACATAATTAACACTAATGGCTATAGATGGATTACCAGATTCATGGAAAACTTTTGCACAAGGAATGAGTGCCAGAGATAAGTCCCCTAACTTCAATAGACTTAAGGGGGATTGTCTTCAAGAAGAATCCAAAAAATTAAAGAAAGGAGGAAAACTAAAAATAGAAGATGAAGAACTTCATGTTCTTAATACAAAATCCTATAAGGGCAAGAAGAAGCATTTCAAGAAGAAAAAGAGAAATCAAAAGAATGGAAAACTAAGAAAGATCTATCCAAGATAAAATGTTTTAGATGTGAAAATTTTGGACACTACAGATCTTAATTTTCTTGAGAATTCTAAACAAGTAGCGAATTGTACAAATGTTACTAGGGAAGAAGATAACTATGATCCGGAGAATCGTGTATTGTATTCACCATTATCAAATGAAATCTCAAGTGAAGTATAGGTAATTGATAGTAGATCTTCTAGACATATAACATGATACAAAGAAGTACTAGACTCTATATCAAAAAAGGTGAATGGCGAAGTTACTTTTGGGTGTTCATTTTGCATGAGGTCAACGGCAGGAATCCATAGTGTAATTCCTCTCTTGAAAAGCAAATCTTTTTAAGGATCCACTCCAAGGTTCAGTGTTTGTCTTGTGACATATCAAAATCTACTCAGTAGAAGATAAATGTGAATGTTCATGAGGAGGCCTTTGTTGGTTCTAAAAAAACCCTTTTATCTTGGAATTGAAGTAAAATCTATTCGCTATCTCAAAATATCACACCAAAAGAACAATATTTTTGTATTTTCTATTTTTTCAATGAATGCAATTCTAACAATGCAACTACTATGAGGTCCTATTCTAATAGGGGGTTAGCAAATAAAATAGCGAAACTGAAAGAAAATAACATAAAATCAAATAACTTGAAATTGAAATTCTTAAACGGAAATAAGCTACAGAACACAACATGCTACGAGTTTAACCTTCAAAGAAATTGGTAGGAAATCAATGAAAATAGGAGCAACGCTTTCTAGAATCCACTGATGCAATCGTCGGTGAGAATTTTTAACAAGTCGAATGATGTTTCACTCTTCATCAAATCACAAGGCCACGAAAAGTGCACTCATGCGAGACAAATAGCTATGCACGTCAACAAAATTCATATATCTGTAGCAAACACTAGAACTAAAAGATCGCACAACCAGAAACAACGCAATAAACCTTTGGCTCAATCACAATCTCATGAATAAAATCCACAAAACAATGACACATTCAGGAAAGAATAACTACACTCCGAATGCTAGCACCAAAAACATATATTTATTGCATAATAACGGTGGCCCTTCTTACATTTTACAATGGGGTATTTATAAGAAATCGTCTCCTCAATTTGTGTTGAGAGTGAGAGATATCTTAATGCAATAAAATGCTTTTAAAACATTAAAACAAACTAAATATATACAAATTGGTAATTTAACCGGTGCTTAGAGGGACACCGGTGCTTAGAGGGACTCCATCCATATTTTATTCATTAATTGGATGCATGAACCCTTTACATGTCAAAAATAATAAAAGCATGAGAGAGAAAGTAGGAGGGAGCCATCAGTCGAAGTAGAAGTGCATCGAGACACCAAAAATAGAAGATGGCCCTTCACTTGATGTGTGTCAGAGTTAACTTTCCATTAGAATGCGCTCTTAATGCATGGAAAGTGCTATTTTTGAAACTGGCAGTCAACTGTCGATGCACCTCTGAATTGCAGAGCTACATGAAAATGCGGAGTTGTGGACCAATTCGTCAAAAAATCAAAGTTCTCAATTTTGAAAATGATTTCTGGATTTTATTGAAATGAAGTTTTAGATCACTTTTTGTATACGCTCCATGCCCCTTTCTAATGATTTACACCCTCTTTATAGCCAATTACTTTCACAAACTTGCACTCTCTTCGCTTCTTCAATCAAAAATCTCAAAGCACCTGTGTTGAATCTTGTGCCCAAAAGCTACATAAGATGAGGAACCTGATTTTCTTTATGTGTCCAACCTCTGTATCTTTGGCCTTTGTCTTCTCTCCACCTGTCAAATCCTTCCTGGCGAGAAACCATGTGATCCAGATCATCCAAGACGATCAAATGTTTGCAACTTTTTCATATTTTTTCACAAATTTTCTAGGCATTTTTAAATTACTTTTTTGGAGGTCTTTTGCTCAAAATTTCAAATTGGAACCTTTGTCAGTCCCTAAAATTGGGCAGCCAAAGGTTCACTATTTTAGGGACTGAAATTAGATCTTTAGTTCTTCTTTCCAATGGTGTAAGTGGTTTTGAATTTTGAGGCCCGACTCAAAAGTTATGACCTCAACAAGTTGAGGATGCTATTTTTACCTACAAAAAAAACAAACATTAGTCCGTAGAGTTAACAATGCATAGTAAAGACACACTAGCTACTCAAACAAACTTGAAGGTGAATCCTAAAATTTGGCTAAGTTTGAAATCTTGAAGCCTTGAAATTTGGCTAAGTCTGGATTCCTGAAGCCCTGAAATTTGGCTAAGTCTGGATTCCTGAAGACCTGAAATTTTCTAGAATCTTTACCTTATCTCAGGGAGGTCTAAAACCTATCTCAAAAGATTCATCGCATATATTAAAATATATCTTAAATATAAGAAATTAAATATACGTCAACATATACTTGAAGAATATATTTTAAACCCCTTTTATGGCTACTCAGGAAAAATTGGAGGTGAAAGGGCAGCTTGGCAAGCACACACGGTGCCTTGGGAGCACGACGGCGCGAATGCGCACAAGGTACCTTCATTGTGCATGCGCGCACACTTATGAACCATAGAAGAGTGCATGTGCGACGACATGAGCATGTGGCAGAGCACACTGTGGTGCACTCAAGGTGGAGCGTGCAACGCTTTTTCAAGAGATTTTTTTTTTCGTGTTTTTCAAAAAAAAAATATTTTTTGTGTTTTTCAATTTCTCAATTTTTATTTTTTTTGTGATTTTTTCAAATATTTGACTCTGAAATTGTAAGGTCTAATAAAACTCTTCTTCTCCCGATTCTTGAACTATGAGTCCGAGAAAAAAAAGAGGGAGTCCCCATTCCTAGTGAGGAATGGGGCGTGTGTTGTGGACACCACAACAGTTACCATTGGCGATAACTCAACACATTCCATCAAAAGAATTGGAAACTGCACCTTGAAACTAAAATCAGGATATTCTCTTCTTCTCAAAGGTGTACTCTACGTACTAAGAATAAAAAGAAATTTAATCTCAATTACAACACTTGAAGATGATGGGCATAACGTTTCATTCGTGGATGGTAAAGTAATAACTTGGGCAAAGAACTCCTCAATCAAGAAAGTGAAGTTGATTGGTTAGAGAAAAGGATATTTGTATGAATTGAATTCAAAATCTAGTCGACCTATTCAAGCCTTAATTCATGAAGCTAAAGACATAAATGAAATATGACACAAAAGTTTAGGGCATCTAAATTTTAAAACCTTATCAACTGTGGAGAAGATGGTTATTGGTCTACCTAAACTAAATAAAGACCACTCAAGCATATGCAAAGGGTGTGCACTGAGTAAGAACACCAAAAGTACATTTCAAGATAGCACTAGAAAAAAATAAATAAATTTGGAATTAATTAATTTAGATTTATGTGGACTTATGTTTGTTCCTTCTCTTGGAGGATTATGGTACTATATTTTGTTCATAGATGAATTCTCTAGGAAAACATGGATTTACTTCTTAAAGTGCAAAGAATCAAAAGAAATCCTAAAGAGATTTAAAGAATTCAAAACATTAACTGAAAACTTATCAAGACATAAAATTAAAACTCTTAGAACTGATAATGAAGGAGAATACACCTTAGATTTTTTTAAAAAGTTTTGTAAAGAAACAAAAATTAAGAGGGAGCACACCATTCCTTATAATCCACAACAAAACGAGGTAGCCAAAAGAAAGAGTAGAACAATTATAAAAATTTCTAGAGCTATGATATTTGATCAAAATCTAGAATATTATCTTTGGGCAAAAGCCTCTTGTATTGCTGTCTATATTCAAAATCAAATCCCCCACTCTTATCTTAGAGATAAAACTCTTGAAGAAGTCTTTACTAAGGTTAAATCCAATATAAGTCATCTTAGGATTTTTGGGTGCCCCATATATATCCATGTTCCAAAAGAAAAGAGAACCAAGTTAGAACCCTCTGGGAGGAAATGTATTTTTTAAAAGTATAGTGAAACATCTGATGCATATAGGATTTTCATACTTGGATAGAAAAATATTGAACTTAGTAGGGATGTAATTTTTGAAGAAGATCTAGCATTCAAAAGAGCCCTATGTTCTGAAGAACCTTCTCCTTTACCTAGTTCCAAAATAAATAATGAGTTTGAGTCTTAGAGGGAAAACATAGAAGAAATTGAAGATGAAATTCAAAATCTAAATTTTGAAGAAACTCAAAATTCAAAGCAAAGACCACTTTGTGCCATTAAAACAGTTGAGGAAGCACAAGACTTTACTAAACCTTTTGGAACAATCAGAGAAAGAAAAATACCTAAAAGATTTTTTAGTTATATAAAAAACATGAATGATTTGTCCAAAACAGAACCAACCAATCCTTTAGATGCTATTAAACATACATCCTAGAAAGAATCTATGATAGAAGAATACCAATCTATTATAAAGAATGATGTTTGAAAAATTGTTCCAAGACCTAAAGAAAAATTAGTTGTTTCTTCCAAGTGGATATACAAAATAAAGCATGTTGCTGATGGTAGCATTGAGAAATATAAAGCTAGATTTGTAGTTAGAGGATTCTCTCAGAAAGAAGGGATTGATTATGAAGAAACTTTTTCCTCCTGTCACCAGATATTTCTCTGTAAGAGGAGTCATAGCAATTGCAACACCAAAGGGATGGAAAGTACATCAGATGGATGTAAAAATGACATTCCTAAATGGAAAGATTATAGAAGATGTATATTTGGAGCAACCTAAAGGATTTGAAACTCATGATCCTAACATTTTTGTTTGTAGGCTCAAGAAAGCTCTCTATGGGCTTAAATAGGCTCCAAGGGCTTGGTATGAAAGAATTGATAAGTATCTCACCGGCTTAAGATTTTTTAAGAATGAAGACGATCCAAATTTATATTATAAAATAGATAAAGATGATATGGTAATTCTGATATTATATGTTGATGATTTACTAATAATAATTGATGATCATCTTATAGATCAATGCAAGAAAGATCTAATTAGAGAATTTGAGATGAAAGACTTGGGACTCCTTCATTTCTTCCTAAGACTAGAAGTACAATAGAATTCTAGTAGTATCATACTTAATCAAGGGAAGTATATATTAGATATTTTGAAGAGATTTGAAATATGGAATTGCAAGTCTATTTCTTCTCCAATGGAGACTAATCTACATAAACTTAAAGAAGCAACAACATAATCACCTTCCATACATTCTACTCTCTACAAATAGATGATTGGGTCCCTTATGTACTTAGTAAATTCAAGACCTAATATTTTCTATTCTATTAACTCCTTAAGCTAGTTTATGTGTGAGCCAAAGGAGATTCACCTAGTTGTAGTTAAACACATTATGAGATACTTACAAGGTACTCTTAATTTTGGACTCAATTATGAGAAAGTTGAGTTAGATTTGTATGGATTTGCTAACTCAGATTGGGGTGGAAGTGTTAAAGATAGAAAAAGTACTTAAGATGTTGTTTTAGTTTAGGATTAGCAATGATATCTTGATATGCAGAAAAAAATCTTTAGTAGCTTAGAGCTCCATAGAAGCTGAATACATTGCAGCAATGATGGCCTCTCGAGAAGTAGTTTGGCTAAGGAAGTTATTTGTGAGATTATTTAGGCAAGCTATGAATCCTACAATTATTCATTATGATAATTAGAGTTTCATCGAGCTTTTGGTGAGTCTAGTTTTTCATGATAGGTCTAAGCATATTGAAATTCCTTAACATTATGTAAGAGATATGGTAGAAAGCAATTTTGTAAAATTAGAATACATTTGTACTGCAGATCAAATAGAAGACATACTCACCAAACCTCTATCTAGAGTGAAGATAAACCACTTCAGGAGAAGAATTGGTATAGTTGAATTGTAATCCATTTGTATTCTTTAAATTATTAATAAAATAATTTTATTTGTCAAGCTATTGACTGTTATGGGTTCCACTATTTGTATTCATTATTTAAGAGGTGACGATCTCTGAGATAATGAACACTTGTATAAAAGACATTATGAGAGATGATGATCCCTTAGATAATGTGCTAAAATAGTAGAGTTCTACTGTAAGATCTAGATGAGTTCAAGATCATATTGTGATATGGACATTGCTATGTCTATAAGTCACAATTTGGATAAAGGAAGAATTTTATTATTCTTTGGGGTTTATCCTATGTTCTGGTAGATCTTAACTCAGGATCATTTTGTGCTATAGGAATACTAGTATCTATGAATCACAACTTAGATAAATAAAGAACTTAATTATTCTTTAGATTTATCCTATATATTGTATTTTTTGCAATATTGTTATCACTAGTAGCAATGATTTGTCATATCAACAGGTTTAGTAATATTACATTGTATCATGTGTTCTATGATGCCAAATGCTAAGAATATTTAGATAGATATAGAGTATCAATTCTCACTTTTTCATCTTTATTGATGTTGCTAGATATGATATCTCTCAATATGATTATCAAGTTAATAGGGAGTGTTAAATCTGCATCTTATAATCTTACTAATTTGATAACAGATTGATTTGATCTATTCTTACATGACTTAGAGTAATTCAAATATCTTTACATTATCCTCTTAGGGATATCGGCCTCTACACTTAGGATTAGTTTGGATTTATCTAAACTCAGTTTGTGTTAAGTTAATTTTAAATTTATTGCTCCTTGAAAAAGTCATTGACTTCTAGGATTAGTTAAAGATTGTTTTCGAAGGGACATGTCCCTTGAAAGGACATGTCTCTAGGTCTCTCTATTTATAATGGGTATAGTTGAAGTCTAAGAGCACACAAATATACAAAATAGTCTACTCCTTAGTCAATATAGCTCATATACGATTTGCAGAAGTAAAGACAGATATCAAAATTATATTTTATAATTCAATTGAAGGCAATACTTTGAAGTTATTCATAGCAAGGCCAAAGAAGAAGAATAAGGTCAAATCTAATCTTTGATTTAGTCATAGAATTTTTAGATAGGAGCTTGCTTCTATTTGAAAGTTAAAGGTGTGCACTTGATATTAAATTTTTTGTCAATTCAAGAAATGACCTCCTATATTTTTCCATTACTTTTACATTCAAACATGTTTAAATTAATGTTTCTATATTTAATTACATTTATTAAATTTATTGTTCATGTACCATATACTAAAAAAATGTGTCATAACATGAATAAAATAGACCACAATAAACAAAATGGTTCATACTTACAACATGATAACATAATAATCTATACTAGATACACTAGCATGATAAGAAGACGTAAAAATATATATAACATGGTCTAATATGTCATTACATGATCTATGAAGTCTATATATATATATATATGTATGTATATATATATATATATATATATATATATATATATATATATATATACATATATATATATATATATACATATACATATATATATATATATATACATATATATATATATATATATATACATATATATATATATGTATGTATGTATGTATATATATATGTATGTATATATATATATGTATGTATATATATGTGTGTGTGTATATATGTGTGTGTGTGTGTGTGTGTGTGTGTGTGTGTGTGTGTGTGTGTGTGTATAGTCCTAATGAAAGTCTATCATGATAAACAATATGTGTTATAAAAAGACAATCTAAAGGTGCCAAAAGACCTAATCTATCTAATTTGTAGTCCTGTTTACTCCACACCAAGAGGACTCAAATGGATCATCTCGTGTAACATGATGTGTCTCATCATGTGACACATCCTATGGGGCATCATGTGTCACATCCTAAGAAGAAAATATGTACATGCTTAATTGAAATGGGTTTCAAAATCTAGCTTGCAAATAAATTTAAATATTTAGTACTTATTTAAAATAATACCATGTGGGATAGGTTTCCTTCTATAATAGGAGGGGATGCACTATCAAAGCTACTAAATGTGGCAGTGGTGAGGTCTTGTAATAGTATACATAAATTTTAAAATTTTAATAAAGATCATAATGAATTATTTATAAATAACAATATTGACTTGAAAGGATGATGTCTATACCTCCATCTAGCTTAGTCATGTAGTCTCAACAATACTCATGGCGACATAGTCCTAAAATCATGGATACATAAACCTTTAGTCAAAATTATATATACATGAATTACGAAGTATGAAAATTAAAAAGTACATAACTTACACTACATTTTTTTGAAATAAAATGTAATGCCCCACCAAGGGATCCAAAGAATTTTACTAAGTTTGCCAAACAATTTTTTTTTTTTAAACATGAAAGATAAAACCATTCATAACATTTGTGAAAGCAATAGCAACAATTCAAATAAAAATAAACATAACATATATACATAACGGGCTACATTCTTTAAAGACTCTTAACGTTGTATCACATCTAAATTAACTATTTATCTAACATCCCATCCTTTTGAAATAAAAATGATACATCCAATGTACTTAAAAAATATACAAGTGTCCTTTTGTAATTATATTTTAGTTTAGCTCAATCATCCACTGTACATATCACAGGGTATGAAAAGTTTAAAAGAATAAACATCCAAGTAAATAAAGTACATCATCATCATCTAATATTAATCCATGATGTAATAACATAAATGAAACTACATATTATACATGATACATTATCACAAAAGATATAAACATCCTTCACAAAAAATAACCATATATCTCAAACATAAATAACTAAGTGCACGGTTCCTCCCAACCGTAAATAGCATCATTAGACCATCGTGGATCCTAGCCATCCCTCTATGCGTAACATTCCAAAGCACCGAAGAGATCATCGGTATTAACATAGTAGGAATGTCACTCCTAAAACATCCTACTAACATGCAAAGTAAAGCATAATAAATCATCAACTAACATATGCAAAGTAAAGCAAATCATCAATATAAGAAACATACCAGTAAATACATCCATCATAAGGTATATTATCTATCATAATGCTCCAAGAACATAATGAAAAATAAATACCAACCAAAGATACTCCAGTCACGGTGTCTCGGACGGATCTCAAATGATAAGAGTGAAAATACACTACCACCCGATCGCGTGGAACTTAAGTGGTCCACTCCCACCGTGCTGAGGAGATAATCTCAAGTCCCAAACAGGATATCAATTCACGAAGCAAAAATCTCTATAAGTCTAGGAATCCTAAAAGTATACTAACTCAAAGGTTCCATCACACAAAACTGACATCTAATTCCTAGAGGCATACAAAGACATGTAGGAAACCTACTCTGCAAGCGGAAAAGTGTCACTGCAATTATCACGTACAAGTTACCCTGGCAGCTAGCTAAACTCCACGGGTCCATACTGATCTCATGCGGCCACTAGTATCCTCTCATACTGACGAGGCATACTACGGAATGCACGATCGCAACCATGCGTTCTCACTACTCCCATCCTAGCCTATACAAGCACTCAAGGCATGAGCGAGAACATCAAAACAATTATCTTTTTTGGTTCATTTAATCCTCATTTAATGTGTAAATGTTATCACTTATTAACCAAACTTACAATGAGTTACCCTGGCAGCCACTTAGGGCCCCGACCCCCATTGCAAGCCACTTCCCGACACTACAAGTAGATTACCTACCCTAAGCTCATGGAATCATAAATCTCAAAATCACAAAAGATAATTCATAATAAAATCATCAAATATGTATAAAAGCATCAAATATCTATAATAAGAATCATCAAATCTTCAAGATAAGAATCATCAAATCTCCATGAGCATCTGAAAAAGCATCCATAGAAAATCATGACCACAACAGTTCTCTATTGGCAACTAAAGGCATCACTGATAATCATAAGTATCAATTGGTTCTCAATAACCAAAATATATCTCAAGATAAATGGTTCTCAACAAGCAACCAAGAATATCTTAAAATCACATTGATCGAAAACTCCAAAATAGTTGAGTTAAACATGTCACAACATGACATCATCAAAAAATAAATCCATATTTCAGTCCCATCATGGCGACTAGAAAGTAATCCAAGGATAATTGATCGATGACTCAAAAATGATTAGCTCAAGTGTCTCATACACATACCTCTCAGCTTCACACATGAAGACTGATGAACAATAACAATCAGTAAATACAAACATTTCATAGAGCATACGATCACATTACCATGGTTGGGCTTATAAAGATCGAGACCAAATAAGATCAACATGCCATCATATCTCATAACCCCCGAGCCTCTGGTAACATCCTAGGACTGGTCAACACTAGTCAACCCAAAACTCAAAACAAGAAGCATATAGAATACACGATGCAAACACATGTTTTGGTTTACTAAATTCACATAGTTGAATAATGTGTAGGAGTTTCCAATTTTTTGTTTGCAAGTATACTTTCAAGTGTATAAAGTTATCATCATTTGACCTACAAGTCAACCCAATTGTTCCCCGATAGCATTATCCTTCCATTATTAAGAATTACATTCTAAGAATAACTTAAGAATAAATATTTACTCATTAAATCATTTGCTTTATTCGCTAAGATCCATAGTACTAATTGATCAACTCTTCCTTAATGTTACTTCTACATTTCAACATAATCAAAAGATCATTATTCATTATATTATAAGAGGACCAATTATCATTTTTCGAATAAGAGATTATAACTTTGTTAAAATGATCAATTACATCAATCAGTTAACATAGGTCCATATTCTAATAGTCCTCAATTAAATATTACTAAATCTTTGCCATCAAATATCTAAGGTCATCATTCAAGTCATAAGAATAAGACCTATCAACTTGATATCAATATTTCTACAATCTTATTAAAAGAAATCTTCATTACTTAACTTAATTGTTAATTAAATCTAATTAACTCTCATTGATTGATTTAATTAATAATTACATAATCATAGCAACGTTTCAATTAATATCAGTTGACTAATAACTAACTATAATTC
This sequence comes from Cupressus sempervirens, assembly GCA_028749045.1. Taxonomy (NCBI): domain Eukaryota; kingdom Viridiplantae; phylum Streptophyta; class Pinopsida; order Cupressales; family Cupressaceae; genus Cupressus; species Cupressus sempervirens. The sequence goes on along the minus strand of CM053792.1, from coordinate 166,178,367 downwards.
TGTATGATAAAAGTCAATTATAATTCAATACTCAAAAGATCATATTAATAATTCAATAATAATTATTGAAAATCTTAAATGACCATATTCGTCATCTTTCAAAGAATACCAACATTCCCTTAACAAATTTGTATTATCATTAATCTTTTCAAATAAGACTCTATCGCACAACTTAATTATTAATATCATAGTTATAATATCAACTCAATGAATATCAATTGATTAAAAATCAATTATAATCCAACTCCAAAATTTATTATCTTTTACCCAACTTCAATCAATAAATAATCTCCACTAAATTAACTCTAATCGAATTTGTTGATATCTATTTAAACCATTATTTATCAATAGTTTGCTAGTCCTTATAAACATTAATAAATAATAAACTCATCAAACTATACATACTCAATCTATAGAATCCTTCCATAAACTTATTAGTTAATACTTGGCTAACTCTTAACTTCATTAAAGTATTCAAACGTATTAACCAATAACATAATAATTCAGTCTTAATCCAATATCATTCAGAGTTTCTAAATTTAAATCAACATAATATAAATTATCATCTTACAATTATTTAATCAATATTAAAATCAACCATTAGACTCCATTTTGACTAAAAGTTTATGATCTCTAAATTCTTAACATTATCATCTTCATTAAACAACTCTAAAATTGTTTAATATATATTAAATAGTATTCAATATACATTATAAAAAGTCCACTATATAAACTATATTAAAATCTTTTTTCTTTTAATTTTCTCTCATCCATTTACTTAGATTGACTAATACTATTAATTAATCTTAATTAAATTTGATTTAATTAGATTAGATAAACCATATAAAACTAATGCATATTAATAAGATTCTAATAAGGGAAGATTGCAATAATATATTAATTCATTCTATGCTTTGATATATTATTTTTGTGAAGTTAAGCATAAAGAACTCTTGGTTATGGAAAATGGAGAAATATCTGTCTTTGAATAAAACAATCCCAGTACGACGCCCGTATCTCCCTAATGAACAGTTGGATCGGGCTGAAATTGAAATATGTTGGAGAGGGCCAAGTTGCGCCAATTCTGACCGGAGCGATCGAATAAATTTGATTCCAATAAAAAGTTATGAATGACTGAGAGCGGGTCTATCCAAGGGGCAGTGACAGAACAATCTGTGATCAATTAAAAATTTTCTCTTAAAATGTAATTGTTCTCTAAATTTACCCATAAAAGGGTTTGTTCATATGCATCTAAAAATATAATTGATAGAAAGATTACATCTAATCATTCAAATTTTCACCATAAAATTTTTATTTTAATTTCAAATCTTGTCTTTCTAATTTAATATAAATTCAAACCCAAACTCGATTAAAATCTAATTTCTTTCTCATTTGGAACTAGGGTTTTTCTATTATTTTATTCTCATCCAAATAAAATATCTAAATTCAAATTTCAAATACAGAGAGTATTCAGACACATAAAACAGATATGATGAAGACAGGAAGAGAAAGAGTGCAAAGGGAATATGAGAATATCACGAGTGCACCTAGACACTGATGCTAATTTGTCATGCCTTAGAAGTCCATAGAAAATCCCTTTCTTCTCCATCATTCGCAATTCTTCTAATAATCCAAGCCGATCGAATCCTCCAAGTGATTAGAAGTGCTAGAAGGAGCATAGAAGCAAGTAAAAAATATATGAGCATATGAATCTTCTCCCATGCATGTAAGCTTTGAAGTCTCTATTTTTTTTTTAGCTTGTAGCTCGAGGCTTCCATTAAGCTTGTAGCTTCCATTAAGTTTGTAGCTTCCATTAAGCTTTTCATTTAAGCTTCTATGAATGCCTGAATATTAAGAGCTCTCAATAAACCTTTGGAATGCTTCTTAAAATCGCTGAAAGGTGTCACCAACTAAGCATGGGTCTTTTCCAATTCTTTTTGATGAGTCATAGAATTGTAGACACCTTGTGCTTAATTGATGCACTAACCCCCGTGTTGTTGACACATGTTAATTCCCATATAAGCTTATAACTCCAATTTACTTTTTAAATAATTTCTATTTAAATTTTATAACTTTCATTTTAATTTTTATAACTTTTATTATTATTATTTTATTTATTACTTTATTATTATTTTATAATTATTATTAATTTTAATTTCTAGTTTTCTTTTATTTAATTCTTTTTTCCCAATAATTCACATTTAATTAATTACAATCAAAATATCAAAGATCATGATATTTTATTAATTTTCTCAAATAAATAATTTATTAATTAAATCTATTTATTAAGACTTAATTAATGAAAAATTCACCATAGACCTCCAAGATAAAATATGAAAACCCATCATAGAAAAAATCATACAAAATAAATCTAAAGGGTTAAAAATTACGAAATATGTCATCCAACACATTCGGTGGGTATTCAACTCAGATACTTGTCCTAATTTTCCAATTAGGACAAATGGCTCAAAGGGTTGGAATTTGGAGTTGAGAATTTATCTCCCCTCTCTTATCATTGAGATAATGTGATAGGGTACGCTCATCCTGGCAATTCAGGGAAGTTGATACCTAATACCTGCAACCTGCATAAAAACTATGCATGTACAAGCACAATATATATACTAAGCTAAACAGGCAATGGCAGAAAGTGGTGCATCGTGTAGATCCCGACTAGCAGGTGACTACGACTCCCTTCCTTAACCACATCAGACACGCCATACAAAAGCAAACACGCAAAGCAAACACGCACACCATACACATGCAAGTATGGGGTAAGTATCCATAAGAAAACACATATGATAATAAATTATTTTACTAATCATCATTAATAACTGAAAGCAATGTAATAATCATCATCAATAATTGTGAACACTAAAAATAATCATCAAACATACATGAAATGTAGAGTCTAAGTAATCTCATCACATAATAAACTGAATCCATAGCACAATATCTGATAATCTCAAAAGAATGTTGCTAACCGACAACATAAAACTAGTTCTAAAAGAGTTCAACAACGATAACAAAATGTGAACTAGGGGCAGGCACTACATAAAAACATATATATCTCATTGAGTACTAGCCAGTGTCACATATGTTTCTAGAGATATGCTACCATGATGATCATCAACATGTTTGAAATGGTCAAAAGATGAACATAAAAATAGTAAAAATTATTGTCTTCATTAGTTCATACCATAGGTACTTGAGGTTGTGCCTCAGTGGTTGATGGATCAAGATCTATACAATCATCTAACTATGTAATAGATGACAATCCCTACAAAATCAGATAAAAAGAATAAATGAGCACATGTTATTAAATTTTAGTTCTAGTTTACATTATTTATAGTGTAATTCAAAGTGCATACTGTATGAGGGATGCCAATGTCTAAAGGTCTCAAAAAAATACTATATTGTCTCTTAGGAAGAACAATATCATCCATCCTCTGTTAATTGAAAATCAACATACATTAATATGGTTAATACAATTATGCATATATGTAGAAAGTAAATAATAATGTACTTTACAAATTTAAATTAAATTTTTATGTGCTTCTCTTGACTCTCTCCCTCTCCACAAAGAAGATCAACAAATGATGACACATCAATATCATCACTACCATCACCATGAGCAGTGTACGCCTCATCATCAAAACCACCACCCTCAGCATCATGGTGATCCTGTGCGACATCAACATCACTTTGGGGGCTACCTCCATAATTGGTACAAACATGTCCAAGTGGACGAATATCCGTTACCTACATCCATTGGTCTACTAAACTGCCTGAAAGGGCACTGAATGAAGTAATAGTAGATGACACTGCTCGATGATGGAGAGGCACTGGAACAACTGGTGCAAGAAGAGGAACAAGAGGCTAAGGATGTCAATGATTCCTCATATTATCATTGAGCTTTTCCCTAGGCCTATCCTAAGGTATCTCTCCACTGACCCCTTGAAATGGTCTAATATCAAAATAATTGGGTTTCAAACCCAATTCAAACTTTTCCCATAATTTCCTAAGAAAGTACATGACCACCTCATGATTAGCATGTGGTGGATGGTCAAATACCATCCACCATTGCTCCCAAAAGTATTGTGATATACATGGATTTGTGCACCATCTAATAGATACACGAGGCTTCTTCTCACTTATCTCAAGACCTATCTTCGGGTTTACAAAATATTTTTTAAAATGTCCTTTATTTAATTTCAGCTTATGGACCTCTCTAGAAGATAGGCCATCAGAATAGAAGACACACATATTTTGCCTCCATACTTGGAAGCTATCTATGCCAATGTCTAAATGCTCAATAGATTGTACAATGCATTGCATACTATTTGCAAGTGAAGTAGGTGAGGGGGGGATGGGCCTCACATTTAGTACTCTGTATATCTTACATTAGGTCATGAAGGTTGCGCCTCATGCTCTCGCCCAGATCATTTGGGGTAGGTGGTGGAGGAGGACTAGGTGGTCGTAGAGGTGGGGGTAGAGGTGGAGGTGGAGATGAAGGGGGCATGGGAAGGTGTGGGGTAGGGGGTGGGTCCAATAAATATAATCTGCATATATGTATATAACATAAAAATTCACAAAATTACTATTTAATTAAAATAATTCTAAAATATCAATGTAAATAGATCTTTAAAACCATATACATCTAATACATCTTTAACTACTTGAATATAAAAAAAAGAGGAGGAGAGAATATTCATTGTAATGATTTAATATATTTGGATTAAAGAAACATTGTCCATCATAAACATACATAACTATAAAGTATAGGTTAGGGTTAGGGTATGGATTAAAATTCAAATTATATTTAGATTATGGTCAAGATTAGGCTAATGATTTGTAGTGTTTTTTAAAAAGATTAGTGTTATGATTGTGCGTAGACTTTACAAAAGTGTTCCAAAATGTTCTAAAGTGTTCACATTTACAAAATTAGATTTTACTAGATTGAACATTAATATATGTTGGTTAAGATTTAGGATGTAACATTTTTGATTAAAATTTTTCCATTTAGAATTGAGGTTACAATTTAGTGCATATAGGATTTAAGGGTTAGGCTTAAATCTTCAATTTTTACATTAATTATAATTTTGTTAGGAATAAGGTTTGAAACAAACTTATATTATCTAGTTACATGAACATATAATGTTTATGGTTTGTTTTGGGATTAGGTTAAGGGTTTGGGATTATGCATTAGTCAGGGTTTAGTTATAGTGTACATATTACAATTAGGGTTATTATGGCTCTAATTCTAGGATTGGATTATGGTTAGGATTCAAACTAGGATAAACTTATATAGTTCAATATTCTTATGGTTGAAGCACAATTTGTGGTAGACCTGAGGATGAAATAATACTACGAGATTAGAGGAAGATTTTACTGTCTGTTTAGAGATTGTAGATCCCTCTCGAATTTTTTTAGGTACACTGATCAGTGTTGCATTGCACTCTATCTCTGCGAGTCCTTACAGCTTTGTGACCATACTTTACGACTTTCATTTCTCAAGAGTTAGACCCAAGCAAAACTTATTACGACCTTCTTCTCGCCCTTAACTCTAGCTCGGGGTCAACGACACTCCTCTTGTGGCACTCAGCTTCATCACAGGGCTTCTAGTAGCTGCACAGATTAGTCACGATTGGACTTTTTCCCTGTGAAGATGGATACCTAATCTTTTCCGTGATGTTTCCTGCTTTCTTCTTCTTTTGTTGTGCTTGTTCTTTTTTGGACACCGTTTGGTGTTCCATTTGTCTGCATTTTCCTTGTTGTAAGCTTACAATCCCATAGACCCACATTGTGGTCTTTTGTTGGACATTAATAAATTTATCTTATCTTATCTTATCTTAGGGTCAAGAAGTGAATTATAGTTATGATTCAAGATTATGGTTATCTAGTTTGGTTATATAAATTGAAGGGTTAATTTATACCTATGATTAAGGCTTAGTTTATACCTATGATTTAAGGGTTACCTATGATTTATATCTAGTTTGGTATTTAAATTGAAGGTTAATCTATAACTAGGGTTAATTTATACCTATGACTAATATAGATAAGTATATTAGAAGATAAGTACTCATATTTTCTCTCTCTCTAATATTCCTTACTCTTTTATTTTTCATCCTTTCTACAACTATTATTTTGATTCTATATTATCAAACTTCATAAATTTGATATTTCTTTTTTCAAGCAATTTTTTTTCACACAACTTTTAATAGTACATCGTAGTATTTTTTTTTTTTACTACCATTGGAAATATTACTTTTAAAACACATATTTGTTCAAAGGTCAAGCTAGGGTTGTACTCACATGGACTAGATCTTATGGTAAGATTGATGATATTTTCCATGGAATAAAGAGGAAGATGACCTTGTACTTGATAAGTATAAATCAAAGCTTTAATAATTCAATCATAATAATTATGAGAACACTTTATTTATTTAATTAAATTTATGTTTGACATTATCTTATACCCAATTAAATTAATTCTACCTTTGAGTCAAAATTTCATGTTACATATTTAGTATATATTTAAGCTAAAAATAAAATTTTCATTATTATATTACATGTAAAATATAGAAAACAAAATCAACTTGTGACATTAGCAAAAACAATTTAAAAAAAAAGGAATGGATCTATATTGTCTTACCAAGTCCTACGGGCCTATTTGAGGTGATAGCGAAAATTTTCAAGTTTAATATATTGAATATGAATCAAGTTGTTGTGATATACATATACGTTACATAGCTCTAGATCATTTGATATAAAGGTATCACTTAATCTATTATTTGATATATCATTTAGAATTTAGTTCAATACAAAAAGATTGACTATTTGTTATTTAAAAATTAAAATAAACGCTAACTTGATTTTTTCATATAATATTATCAATTCAGACATGTGAACATATGTGAATAATTGAGAGAATGCAACAATTACCAATTTATAAATTTAATATAGACATAAAAATAAACTTACATTCAATCCAAACATACATACACTGCCTTAAACTACAAGATTAGGGTTACATGGTTAAGTTTTAAAAATAACATTTTAGGGTACGAGTTCATAAAACTTGGTTAGGTTTAGTGTTAGGGTACGAATATGGGTAGCTAACATCATGGTTTACATTTACATTTAGAATTTAGTGTCTATATGGCAGGGTTAGGAATATAAGGTTTGAAACTTAACTTATTATCTAGAGCTAGGCATTTAAGGTTTAGAGTTAGATTTTAGATTGAAGTAATGTTTCAGATTATGCATTACTTAGGGTTTAGTTAGGATGTACATATTAAGGTCAATGTTACTATGGCTCGATTAGATTATGATTAGTATTAAAATTGGGTGCTCGTCTATGAAGAGGTCTATGATAAGGTTACTATCAATTATTCTTCAATATTTTATTTTTTATTCGTTATATGGTGTTCAATTTGCATAACTTTATTTATTTTTAATTTTAAGGATATTGTTATGTGAAATGTTATAGTCAAGAGTAGAGTTATGGTTAGGTTTAGAGTTAGGATTAGGTTTAGGATTAGGATTAGAGTTAGGGTTATAGTTAGTGAAAAATTTGAGGATAGGGTTAGAATTAGGGGTGGGGTTAGATTTAGGGTTAGAGTTAGTGTTAGGTATCGAGTTAGGGTTACAATTAGATCTAGGGTTTGAGTTACAATTATGTTAGGGGTTTGGATTTTGGTTAGAGTTAGGGTTAGGGTTAAGGTTAGAGTCAAGGTTAGAGTTAGCGTGAGGGATAGGGTTAGGTTTATAGTAAGGGTTAGGTTAGATTTAGAAGTTAGGTTAGGGTTATAGTTACACACATGATTAGGAGTAGGGTAATGGTTAAGGTTATAATTATTTTAAGAGTCAAACATGTAGTTGTTTAAGAATATAATTAGCATTACAAATAGCAATAGATTAGGGTTGGAGTTTTAGATTATATGTACTATTATAGTTAAGCTCTCTATGAGACTTAGGAAAAGGAAATGGGCAATGTAATGGATTGGAGTACAACTATGGTTATAGTTAGAGTTAATGTTTAAAATATGCTTACATTTAGGGGCAACCTTATGATAAGTTTAATATGTGGTTTTCAATATTTCAACCCATATATTTTCTTTGATGATACTGTGATTTTTATTATAAGTTAGGGTTATCTTTTGGATACATTTGGTTTTGTTAGGATTATTTGTATTTTTTTGGTTAAGTTTAATTATATTCCCAAGGTGAAGGTTATGGTTAGGGGTAGTGCTTGTATTACAATCAAGTTTAACTTGTTATTGTTGCACTTAATGTTAGTGTTAGGTTATCCAAAAAAGCTAAGGGTAGAGCTTGTATTGCATTTATAGAAAATTGTATTGTTACCATTATACTTAGTGTTAGGGTAACTATTATGTTTTACATTCTACTTAGTCTTTGGATTACATTTTATAATTATATTAGCATTTATTTTATGCTAAATGTGGTTTTGGTAAAGAGTTGCATGCAACCTTAGGTAATATTAGGATTAAAGTTTAATTTATCTATATTATTGTTTATTTTAATGTAAGTGGTCTTTATGGTTTGCATTAATCTTACTGCAACCTTAATTTGAGGACTCAATTCATGATCATAGTAAAATTCAAAAATTACAGAATTAATATAATGAAATTTTAGCGAAATGAGCATATGCAATTTTTTTCCATCATTAAGTGTGGAATATAAATTGGAAATGCACTCAATAAGATTAATCATACAATACTTGAGGATGATGTTTACATAATATAGGAGAAAAAACAATTGTATATTATTTAATAATAAGTTGCAAATAAATTATTGATTTTCAAGACTTCACTTTTCATTTTCTCATAGCATTCATATGTGAAGGGTGGCATAATTCTCAAGCCTTCTAGTGACTTCACATGGGATACAAACACAAAAGTCAAACTTGCTCTTTCTTTTGGACTCATGTCAATTGTGACTTTTGAAAGAGTTATCCCTTGAGATTTGTGAATTGTTAATGCCCATGCCAACCTTAATGGTAGTTGGAAGATCCTACCCCTTTGAAATGGTGATATTGGTTCTATTTTTGGATGATGATCATAAAATGGTATTCCAAAGTAATTATCAAATTTAACTGTAACATATGCTAGTGGCTCAAGTGGAGTTGTTCTTAGTTTGTAGACATTATTTCTAATATATCCTAATGATACATTCACAAGACTAAATACTATCCATATATTTGTAATCGACATTACCCTTGCAATGTTAGTGAACAATAACTTTGTATCAAGCCCTTCAACTGAGAAATCTTCACTTCTATCATAATCCCTTGAGTTAGTTGCAAGCCTACAGGTAATTAGATGTCTTAAAAAATACAATATCCTCATGTGATGGTTACAAACATTGTCATTTATAGAGGAAAAATGCATTTTCTTATCAAACTCATAATTTCTTACAACATCTAACTTTATAGGTGTTCTTGTCATTAGAAAGTTCCAATCATCTATTTGTGGATTTGCATCTCTTAGATTTGTAAGAAAAAGATAAAATCTTTGTTTTTGGATATCTTCTCCATCTTGGCTAAGAACTTTATCTAGTGTAACCACCATTTTGAATTGTTGACAATAGTAACTTTTCCCTCCTATTGGTATCATATGTTAGTCTATCATTAATATGAGATAATTACCCCAAATTACCAACTAAAATAATAGATACACCTAAAAGATAGTTGGAAAATTTCAAGTGAGGACCATCTTGTAAAATCATAACAAATGCATTTTGTATGATCTATGTTAATAATCATTAGATCATGTTAATAGCACCATATGATTTAAGGAAAGGTATACCTCCAAAGCTTATATTTGTACATTGTGGGGAGGCTTGTCTAAGTCCACAATCTATATTTTCTAGCATTTTTTGGCCAATGAAGCTCATTTCAACAATCAAAATATATCTAACATTTTCCATCTCTTGCTAAAAACTCATAAGTCTTGTCCATTATAGTTTCACAAAATCAGTAATTGGTATCCACAACTCTGAATCAATAGTAAAAGCTCTTATATTAAAGTTTTCAACTCCAGTTGGTGTAAGCAATAGAAGTGAAAAATGATTTTTCATCACTTCCATTTGAAGAGATTGTCTAATGATACCAATTAGATAAGACTTTTATGTTCCTAGTGTTCCTTGAATCATCATAAATAAAGGATTTCCCACTTGATTTCTATGACAATTTGTCATAATAATGTCAATTTCCTTTTGATGTTTTTGACTAAGAGTTATAAAGTTGATGAACTATGAGATGCCATCATACATACAACATCTATGTTTTTCAATTTCAGGTATGAAATTTACTGCTTGGATTATGTGCTCTTCACTCTGATATTCAATGCACTAGTTTGTATTTCTATCAATATCTCTTCTTCCCAACATGTCAATTTTAGAAATTGGCATATGTTGACCATAGTGTTGTTAGAATATTTGGAATAGCTGGGGGGTGGGGGCAGGGAGGGGAATGAATTAGTTATCCCTAGGTCTAGATATACAAATATAACACTTAAAACTTCAACAAACTCAACCCCTAAATAAAATTGTTCAAAGTAATCCAACTTATTCATTACATTTTAGCTCTTTTTTCTATATGTGTCAAATTGCAAAAACTTATCATAGATAACAATAAACTTAAAAATAACAAGTAGCATTAAAATACAAAAAACATCCACACAATGTTTGACACTAGGATTTAACATGGAAACCCAACTTGGGAAAAATTACTAGTAACATGCCACCACTTTTTCACTCTTTGAAAGTGAGCTCTGTTAGTAGCCAACCTTATTAATGGTTACAAAACACAATTTTAGGTTAGACGTTGTTAAAGGATTTAATCACCCTATTAGGTGCGGCCTTGTTAGAGGACTTAATAACATTCCATTAGAATGTCACCTTGATTAAAGAATTTACAAATGACTATTAGGTCAACCTTATTAAAATTATTTTACAACTATCACAATGGTTAGAAAGTAATAGTGAAAATTTGATCTAATAACATACAACTCATTTTGCAAATTCAGATCTCTATTAGGCTCAACTTTAGTTCATTGACCAAACTCCATCATTCTTAGCATGTCAAATCTACTTGGCAGCTCATCAAGCAATCCTTCACCTCATAAACTTTGCATAAATCCTTACAAGTCTATTCACCACTTGTCTTTGCAAGTTTCCAATCCAAGAACCAATAAACCATAATAGATACCTCCTTAAATAGGTAGTCTTGATCTTTTTCTGCTTAATCACAATTGTAGATCTTAGGGTTTACAATCATATCCAAAACTTTCAATGAATTTGCCCATCTTTTTGTTCTTGTTCTTCTTCTCTTTTGAACACTTCTAGAAACCTATCCTCAAATCTTAGCCTTTGATTACTCAACTAATTATTTCCTTGCATTAAATAATACAATTCTTTAATCCTTATCTTCAACATGTTTTTCTTATTCCAATATTTCAACTATGTTGGCTACAAATCTTAATTCGTTCACAAATTGTTCTTTTTCTGTCACTTAGTCATCACTGTGCCTTTCTACTCAGTCTTCACTAGATAACTTGGTCATTGTCTCACTCGGTTATCACTATCCAACTCAGTCGATACTATCACTTGGAAATCTTTGTCACTCGACCAACATAGATACTACGCCAACATTGTTATGCTTGACAATGCTTAAGTTTCTTAATCTTCCACTTCAACTCCTTCATTGACTATGCAACACTGATACTCTATCAAGCTTATCATTATGAATTATTTCAACTCTTAACTTCATCCAACTATCTCCTATGTAATGCTTTGCTTAGAAACCCAAAAGAAATAAACCTAATATGTTACAAAGTTTACTAAATTTTTTTTAAAAGTTTAAACAACAAAAAAGTAATAATAATGCGGAAGCAATATATACATACACATCAAGAACACATAATCAATTACAAATACAATTTCAATTCCGTAAAGGTTCCTTCATGTTGATTCACATTTAATAAAGTTTTATTAATAGGTTTAAGTCTCAATTACAATGTCCATAATCATAAATTGAATAAACACATACATAACCATATAAGCAAATGCATAAGTACAATTAAATAATGAAAGCACATCTAATGAATAACATCCATTGCACATGTCACAGGGTATGTGAAAATAGATACAAGTACATCAATATACAATACAATATGGGTATGTGTAGGATCATGGTGTGCCAAAAAGTGGTGATGTGAAAAAAATAGAGTTTGAAGACGTCTAAAAGGGTTTCAAAATCTGCTCTGACATTTTTTTAGCTATCCAAGTACCAAACCTAGAAAGTAAGGCCAAGCCTTATTGGATATTTGATTTGATATCAGATATCCAATAAAATGGAAAAAAATAATATATTACTATAACATAATATTATAATAATAATATATTTATTATAATTATTATACTATAATATAATAATAATATTATTATATTATAATAATATAAAAATATTATATTATAATAGTATAATATATTATAATAATATTATATTATAATAATATAATATAATATTTTATATTATAATATATAGTAATGTAATATAATATATATAATATAATATAATATAATATATAATATATCTAGCGCATTATATTAACCACCATAGATATCAGATATTCGATATAATATCAGATAATATCAGATATTCGATACATGTGTCACAATATTAAAAAAAAGACAGACCTGCAGGTTTTTATTTCGCTTGTTTGGACACCAGTATTTGAAGCCACGATTGGATATCGGATATAAAGGTTTTTTTTTTGTTAAAAACAAAATCATTTCTAATGTAAATTCAATAGATTTTATCATTATTTTGTTTGTTTTAGTTGAATCTAGGGTTTTTTTGAATTTTTTTTGTTAAAATTAAGGTTTTTAAAAATATATATTAGATTTTGGTTTTCAATAGAAATGGCTAATCAAAACGATGACACTGAGGTAGGGAATAATATTCCTCGTAACCCCCCACCAACTGATCTAGTGCCCCCACAAAATTGTCCACCAAATGATCCTCTACCCCCTCAAAACCCTCCTCAAGTCGAGGATTTGATAAATGAAAATCTCATCAAATTGAGGGGTTTGCAAAGAAGAACATATAATAATGTACCCACATTGGCTCCTATGTTATCCACATTAAACACCATAGTGGATAACATTGAAACCCTTACAAACCAACAAAATGCCTCTCTTTGTTGGCATGATGAAATGCACGAGATGTTTGATGATGGTTTTGACTATGATGAGGTTGCGGCCCTCAATATAACCAAAGAGGATTTGGCTAGCCCAACATGGGTGTAGGACTAGGAGCTCCTCAGGATAGACCCTCTTCCTAGTCGAAGAAAGCTGGCACTTTTGTGCCCCCCACTGATATCTCCCCCCCTCCTCAAGTGCAACATCCAGATATTATGGCAGAGGCTAGCTCTCAGACCATTAGAGCCATTCATAGGCTGAGTAGCCTAATGATATCTTAGGCTAGGTCAGTCCTGCCTCCTCGTATTGATGATGCTGGTGCCAATTCATCATTGGTTAGCTCATCACATGTTTGTGTGCCTCACACTTGCATTACATGCAAGAATATTTTTTTGGGTCCCATAAGTGATCTTCTTGAGTATCATTTTGTATTAGATGAGGATACACTAGACACACGTGCAGAGGCTAAAGACCCTGATGTGAGAAAAGAGGGGAATGCAGAGGCATGGACTCCTTTAGTGTTAATATGTGTATACATTTTTTTGTTATAACATATGTGATTTAAAATTAATTTTTATAAATAGAGTAATTTTAATTTTTAAGTCATACTGACTTATACATGTATGTGATCTTCATTCATGTTTAGTTGATGACTGAGGAGGAGCTCAGACAGATTGATGATGCCATGCTCTCGACCATTTTATTTGGCCTTGAGACATCTACTGTACATTATGTTGTGTTCACATTGCTTTTTCTATTTGATATTGTAGCATATATGGTTGCTAATCTTTCTTTTGTCTTCTAGGTACCACTGTCCCAGGGGGACAAAGTGTGGGGGATGAGCCAACACACATTGACAAAGGAAATGTAATTAGGTTCTTTCTTTTTTATTATTTATCGATGCATTCTTGTAAAATTTTTGTGGTACTAAAATTTAATTACATTCTTTATTTTATATAGGGCATGGCTACTAGCAATGAGCCTATATAGATTTCGTGTCATAGACGATCAGGCATTTCCATTTGCATTGAGAGCCCCATTGTATGTATAAGTATCATTTATTTTTTATTTTTCTTATCTTCATAAATATATTCAAAACTGATTTTTGTGATATTAACAACTACTATTTTGTATCTCATAGGAGACTCCTAGTGCACATGAGCTCCAACAAGAGAGTTATATAGATTTGATGATGCAGTCACTCTATCCTAAGGAGGAGCCTACAATAGTAAGTTGTAGTTTGAATTCATGATTAAATATGTTATAAATTTAACATGCTATGAATTATAATGTTATAGTTTAAGTTGTAGATTCATTTGACTAACGTATTCGAACATAACAACCCACAATGAACGAGGTACAAGCATTGCCGAGGGCATATGAGAGGACTCCTAACTGGCATAGGAGGTCGACGAGAGAGGTATTTATTATGAAATTTTGATAGTATAAATCTTCATTACAAAAAAGGTCATTATGCATTTGAGTAATTCAATGTTAGATACAAAGAATCATATAAATTTAGTAGTCTAACTTTGGGTTTTCCTTTTTTGTTTATGTAGGAGGCATCTGATCCACCTAGTGCAATGAAGAGGCTACATTTTGATCATCCACCAACACCCTAGGATAGTATAGTTGTCATAGGATGCATCATGAGACATTTTGAGATGGCATATGCCACATTGTATACAAAAACATTGATATTATACACATTTTGATGGCATGATCAGCCACATTTTGTATATGGATCTATGTATTTTGATATATATTTGAGTACTTTATCGATGGATACATGATCTTTGATATATATTTGTGTAAAATTTTGTCTATGGATACATGTATTTTGATATATATTTTTTTCATTTATGTGCACAATGATATACATATTAATTTAGTATCTAGTATTGTTCAATTTATCGTGGATCATATTAAACAAGCCAGTTGATGAAGCACGATATGCGACCAAAGTACTATTTGCAGAGGATATGCTTGGCAAGTTGGATTACATACTTGACTGGTCAGTTCCTGGAGTAGCCATGGATACTGTTGAGTGTTTTGAGCTAGAAGATGCAAACTAAATGTTTGGGTACATCCCTTTCCTCAGGTGGAAAGCGAAGGTTGACAAACCTGATTTATACAAAGAGGCTAAAGATGCATGGGAGTTGATGTGGGAAGAAATCAATAGGGTCAAAGGTGGAACACCACAGCTAAGGGATGATTGGGCAACCTTTCCATGCCACAAACGAAGTCCACAGGGCCGTTGAGCGTCATTGGAGAGAGGCAGGTGATTTCAATGATAGAGAAGCCTTGGACTGTGCAGAGAGCAAGGAGTGGAAGCAACTGCTATAATAGGGATAGTTTTTTGGTAGTAGGATATGTCAAATCAATGATAATTGATTAACTTTAAGATAAGCTATTTTTTTGATGTATGAAAGACTAGTAAGTAGGGAGGGTAGTATTAAAACAATATGGAAATATGTTTTTGTATGTATGAAGGATATCTGAATTGATATTTTGCGATGATGTAAGTATTATTTTTATTAATATAAAACTTATTATTACTGACCAAAAAAAAAAAAATTATCGTGGATCATGTGTGTTGTTCATGTTTATGGAATATCATTAATTTTGATTATGTTTGTTATATTCAATTCAAATGCAATAATTTTTGAATAACATTTTAACAACCTTTATTATCAAACTTGGATGCAATATTTAATTTGAAGTGCTATCATGACATAAACACACTTGATAACCTCCTACACAAGGTTCAGATAACTCCAAATCTAATTTAAAACTCCACCTTCAACCTTGAAACCAACTCTTGGCTTCAAATCTAATCTCAATATAGTTAAGGACTCCACTCCTCAACCATGGATTCTATTCCCAACCATGAAGTCATTCCTAGATTCATAATCTTTGATAACTAGCGCTTCACTTTGTTACTATCCTCATACTACAACTTTTCAATTTCAACATAACCTCAAAATATCTCAATTTAAGAGACTTGATTAGATGGTTCATCAATAGCCCTCAGGAGCTTTGAGTTATTTTAGGCCTTAACATCACTATCCTGTAGCATTCGACAGTTCATCGATAGCCCTCACTAGCTTTGAGTTATGACCCTCGAAAGATCAACTTCGAAATACACTTAGAGCACCTTGGAGACTCCTTGATATGGGGTGTTCATGGATGATGGATGGTCTTCGTGGCCAGAACAAGGCTATCACTAGGTTTCACCTACCCACCTAGAGCAAATCGCACTGATGATTCGATGCCAAGATCAAAGGTTTCAAAGTTATACTGTGGTGCACCTATGAACTGAGGCACACAATGAGTTTTGGCATTGAGTGAGATCCCTGTGCTGAATCCAAACGGAATGTGATCTCTTGAAAATGAGATAGGTTATTTTAAGTATCAACATCATTGTCCTGTAGAATTTGACATTTCATCGATAGCCCTCATGAGCTTCGAGTTATGACCCTCGAAAGATTGACCTCGAAAAACACTTAGAGCACCTTGGAGACTCCTCGGTATAGGGTGGCCATGGATGATGGATGATCTCTATGGCTGAAACAAGGGTTTCACTAGGGTTCACCCACCCACCCAAATCTAATGACACTGACGATTCAATGCCAATATCAATGGTTTCAGAATTACACTCCGGTGCACCTATGAACTGAGGCACACTGCAAGTTTAGGCATCGAGTGAGGTCACTATGTCGAATCCAAATGGAATGTGATCTCTCAAAAATGAGATAGGTTATTTTAGGCCTTAGCATCACCTTCCTGTAGCATTCAAAAGTTCATCAATAGCCCTCACGAACTCTGAGTTATGACCCTTGAAAGATCAACCTCGAAACACACTTAGAGCACCTTGGAGACTCCTCGATATGGGTTGGTCGCAAATGATGGATGATCTTTGTGGTTGAAACAAGGGTGTCACTAGGGCTCACCCACCCATTTGAAGCTAATGGAACTGACGATTCGATGCCAAGATCAGTGGTTTCAAAGTTACACTCTGGTGCACCTATGAACTGAGGCACACTACGAGTTTTGGCATCGAGCGATATCGTTATGCTGAATCTAAACAGAATGTGATCTCTCAAAAATGATATAGGTTATTTTAGGTATCAACATCACCATCCTATAGAATTTTACATTTCATTGATAGCCCTCACAAGCTCTGAGTTATGACCCTTAGAAGATCGACCTCGAAACACACTTAGAGCACCTTAGAGACTCCTCGGTACGAGGTGGCCGCGAGCGATGGATGGTCTTCATGGATGGAACAAGGGTTCCACTAGGGTTCACCCACCCACCCGAAGCTAATGGCATTGACAATTTGATGCCAAGATCAGTGGTTTCAAAGTTATGCTCTAGTGCACCTATGAACTGAGGCACACTATGAGTTTTCGCATCGAGCGAGATCACTGTGCTGAATCCAAAAAGAATGTGATCTCTCAAAAATGAGATAGGTTATTTTAGGCCTCAACATCACCATCTTGTAGCATTTGATAGTTCATCAATAGTCCTCACGAGCTTTGAGTTATGACCCTCATAAGATTGACCTTGAAACACACTTAGAGCACCCTGGAGACTCCTCAGTATGAGGTGGCTGTGAATGATGGATGATCTCCGTGGTCAAAACAAGGGTGTCACTAGGGTTTACCTTCCCAACCAAACTTAATTGCATTGATGATTTGATGCCAAGATTAGGGGTTTCAAAGTTATGCTTTGGTGCACCTATGAACTGAGGCACACTGCAAGTTTTGGCATCGAGCCAGATTATTGTGTTGAATCCAAACGAAATATGATCTCTCAAAAATGAGATAGGTTATTTTAGGTATCAGCATCACCATCTTGTAAATTTTGATGTTTCATCGATAGCCCTCACGAGCTTTGAGTTATGACCCTCAAAAGATTGACCTCAAAACACACTTAGAGCACCTTGGAGACTCCTTAGTACAGGGTGGCCACAAACAATGGACAATCTCTGTGGATGGAACAAGGGTGTTACTATGGTTCACCCACCCACCCAAAGCTAATGGCACTAACAATTTGATGCCAAGATCAGCGATTTCAAAGTTACACTTTGGTACACCTATGAACTGAGGCACATTGCGAATTTTGGCATTGAGCGAGATCACTATGCTGAATCCAACGGGAATGTGTTCTCTCAAAAATGAGATAGGTTATTTTAGGTATCAACATCACTATCCTATAGAATTTTACATTTCATTCATAGCCCTCACGAGATCTTAGTTATGGCCCTCAGAAGATCAACCTCGAAATGCATTTAGAGCACCTTAGAGACTCCTCGGTATGGGGTGGCCGCGAATGATAGATGATCTCTGTGGCTAAAAGAAGGGTGTCACTAGGGTTCACCCACCCACCCAAAGCTAATGGAGTTGATGATTTGATGCCAAGATCAACAGTTTCAAAGTTACGCTCTAATGCACCTATGAACTGAGGCACATTGCGAGTTTTGGCATCAAGCGAGAATATTATGCCAAATCTAAATGGAATGTGATCTCTCAAAAATGAGATAGGTTATATTAGACCTTGGCATCACCGTCCTGTAGAATTTAACATTTCATTGATAGCCCTCACGAGCTCTAAGTTATGACCCTCGAAAGATCAACCTCGAAATGCACTTAGAGCACCTTGGAGACTCCAAGGTACGGGGTGGCCGCAGACAATGGATGGTCTCCATGGATGGAACAAGGGTGTCACTAGGGTTCACTTGCTCACCCAAAGCTAATGGCATTGATGATTCAATGCCAAGATTAGTGATTTCAGAGTTACGCTCTAGTGATCCTTTAATGTTAGAATGTTATTTTTATGCACTTTTATGGATGTGTATTTGGAAATTGAATAACTTTTGCAAATTGAATAATTCAAAAACATGAAAATTAATGTCTCATGTCTAAAATACAGAGACTAATAAGTATGAATATAATCCTTAAGTAGTCTAGTCAATTCAATATTATATTATAGATCTCTTTAGATGGGTGTATAGATCTCTTTAGGTGGGTATCTTGGAGGGTGTCTTCATGTTAGAGTGCTTGAGATAGGTTTTGTGTTTCCTAATACAACCTAGATCTATGTTAAATCTCTTGCTTCTTCTATTAGTGGTGACTTTATTCTCTCTTACTCATGATTATTCTCTTTTCTTAGCTATGGTGAATGGCTATATTGATATGTGAGAGTAATGTTAGGCAATTTGTGAGAGATCAAGATTCTATGCAGTTTCTTTGGCCCCCTCTCTCTTTAACTTGGTGATGATATTTGAATACCCTTTGTGCTTTAAGGTTTATTCTTTTTTAAAATCTATGTTTGTGGTAGTTGGGATGCAACTTTAATAGTAAGTATGGCATAGTAGTATGTGTCTTTCTCCTCCATGCAAATGTTGAGAATTTTTTGGGGATTCTGTATGAGGACTCTTCATTTCTTCTATAGTGTCTCTATTTCTCATCCTTCTTAGAAGATTAAATTTCTTATGGTTGTTTTTGGTCGATCATCTTGCATGGTGGAGATCTCCCCTCTAAAGGGTGGGAACTGTTCTAAAGAGTAAAAATCTTATAGAAAGTTTATACAAATTGAAAAACCACCTCTCTATGAAATTAATATATCACAATGATGTAAAAGAGACAATCATGGAAAAAATTAAATTGATCTTTTCTTTTCAAGTACTAAATTATATCATGTAATTTAGACCACTCATCATAAATAAAAATATAATAATTCAAATCTTTTGCATGTTCTTGGATGTGTATGTGTTATTTTGAATAACTTGTCTTTTTCATTATTACAAAAACCATGATATACAAAAAAACTTCACATTTTACATCATAATGCATCATAAATCTTAGGAATTCTCTAAGGTTCCCTAGCAGTCTCTCAAGACCCTAGCCCCCTAGTAACTCTATACTGAACTAGGATATCCTCTCATGAAGATGAGGTAACTAGTCATACCTCTCAAGGTATCATCTTCACCTCATCCTTAGTCTATACAAGTACTCAAGGCATGGATGCAAAAAAATTTCTAATTTATCTTTTTAATGTATCTCGAGGAAAAGGGCTAGGCAAGATATTTTAATTACTATGTTATCACTTGTTACACAACTTATGATGAGTTACCTTGACATCCACTTTGTGCCCTATCCCCCATTGCAAGCCACTCCCATAGACATGCACCTAGACTACCTTTCCAAAAATCACAAATCACAATAGTGTACCATACCACAAGAGTAATATTGATCAAATTTAGTTGCTTAATAGGAAACCCAAAAATAACATTAGTTCTGAAAATCCAAGTTCTCATAAATGGTCTATAGCATAAAGCTCATAAAACATAAATCTCAATTCAAATCATAAAGTTCATCATGACATCCAGTCAAATAATCATAAAATAAATCTCAAAATCTGCCTCTAGTGCACATCCTAACTTCACCAACTAAACAACCCACAAAGAAAAATTATCATGAAAATAAACATTACAAGACTATAAATATAATATTGAAAAATACATAGTTTTCAGCCACATGATTTAATTCCACCAATTTTTCTTATTTAGTTTGTGTCATAAGGATGTGTTTAGAAATAAAACAAGAATATACATGTTAATATAAATTTTTATGCTAATATACTTATTTAAAACAATAAGTATTTAAATATCCAATCCTTTTGTGGATATAAAATATCATGAAAAATTATCATGTTATTAATTCAAATAATCTTAAATTATAAATGATTTAATTAGTAACATAAATGTATATTATTAGATTACATAATACTATCAATTTCATTTCTAAAATATTGATTTGACTTTTATTTAAGTCCAATATTAATATTTAATTTTTCTTTGATTCATAATACAACTAGAGATAAAATTATAAATTTAAATTAATTATTTATAATTTCTCTCATATAGTCAAATAGTTATTAACTAAATGATTAGAAAGTAAACTCTACCACAACTTCTCTTAAAATATAATAAAATTCTAAATATTTATTTATTAACTTCCCTCTTGCATTAATACTTATAAAATCATTTATATGCAACTAAGAGTTTAATTAAACTTAGATAATTACTAATACTAACATTCACTTTATAATAAAACTTATGGGTTTTAGGATCCCTTAAAATCTATTTTTCTTATAAAAAAAATTCACTTTATAACTAAATGGATAATATTTATTCCATTTAGAAATTATTATTATTATTATTTTTAAATAAATAAATCTAAAAATTAAATTATATTTTTATAAAATAAAAATAAATATGCAATTAGTATTTTTTCATGTCTTTGATCTCTCAAATCATGCGAGCATACTATACTTAGTTTTCTATTTTTATCATATTTGTTTTCACATGCATGCAAGGTATGTGCAGGATCATGGTGTACCAAACTATGGCCTTAAGTGGCAGTGAAAAATCAGAAAATCAGGGTTATGTCAACTTGACACATAATTTTAAAGTGGTTATGGACTTTATATTAAAAAGTTGTAAGAAAATAATCTATAGGAAATTGAATGTAGTTTCTAAAATACTAGGCCTTATTAGGAGAAAAAAATAATTGACTAGTCAAAAGTTTGAATTTTAATGCAGTACTACAAAAATTTTAAGAAAAAAATAAAAAGTAGGTGTATGTCTGACCACCTTAATCAAAATCAAATGATAATATTTTTTTAATATAATTATAGATATGAAAAGTAGACTCATGCTTGGATGTGACGCATATTTTTTGGTATTTTTATTGCAAATAAATAATTAAATATGAATTTTCTACCAAAACTTTTTTGGAAAAAAAAAAAGTCTCGTGTCTGACCACCTTAACTAATAGAAAATTTTACCAAATTTAATTTAATTTTTTTTTTCTTATACTAAGCGAAGCATAGAATGTGACACAACTTTTAGATTTAAAAAATGTTACACTGTTTGAAAATTATAGTTGTTTTTCAATCAGTATGTCAATCAACACTTTACAATAATCTTCATTGATAATTAACAATAAATACTTATCGATCTTAGAATTTGACAGAAATTATATTGATGGAATCTCAAGAGCGATATTAAAAAACTCTTTTCATTTCATTCAATTTCAATCAAAATAACATTGTCAGACGACTACCCGAAGTCTGAATATCACTAAAACCCTCTTCAAACACGTCTTTTGAGTTGATTGGGTAGGCTTGGTAAATACCAAGCCTAATTAGATATTGGATTTGAAATCGGATATCGAATTTCAAAGCGGATATCCGATTTGAGATCGAATATCTGATAAGGCTAGGTGAATTTTGGTGAGAAATTTGAAATCCCAGAAAATTGGATTTAAGACTTATAGCTTACGATTTATAAATTATTTTTGTTATATTACTATTTAAATATGTATTATAATATATTATATATATATAATAACATAATTTAAAGATATAACATATAATATATTAATATATAATAATATATTATGTTATTTTCATTATAATATATAAATATAATTTATATTATTATTATTTTTACTAAATATAATAACGTAATATATATATAATAACATAATATTTTTATTAAATATAATAAAGTAATATACATATATATATATTATAACGTAATATTTTTATTAAATATAATAATGTTATATATATATATATATATATACATATATATATGTTATTAATATATATAATAACGTAATATTTTATAGCTTATGATTTATAAATTATTTTTGTTATATTACTATGTAAATATGTATTATAATATATATATATATATATAATAACGTAATGTAAAGATATAACATATAATATATTAATATATAATAATATATTATGTTATTCTCATTATAATCTATAAATATAATTTATATTGTTATTATTTTTACTAAATATAATAACGTAATATTTTTATTAAATTTAATAACCATATATATAATATATATGTTATTAATATATATTATTATACTAATACGTATGTTATTAATATATATGTATATTATTCAAATATATGAGTCAAAGGGACCTATGACCCCCTTCGACCCATTACATAACAACATATGTCCCTAGGGGTCCTAGGACCCCTAGTGACATATTAGAATCATTCTTATGGCTCGAAGGAGGTCATAGGTTGACCTATGACCCCCTTCAACATATTACATGATGACATATGTCCCTAGGGGTCCTAGGACCACTAAGGACATATTAGAATTGTTCTTATGGGTCAAATGAGGTCATAGGTTGACCTATGACCCCTTTCGACCCATTAAATGATGACATATGTCCCTAGGGGTCTAGGACCCATAGGGACATATTAGAATCGTTCTTATGGGTCAAAGGGGGTCATAGGTTGTGTTAAGGCTAAAATTTCATACCTTGTTAAACTAAACAAATTTAACAACCTTGCCTAACATGGGATTCATTTCTGCATGTGGGAAATGCATAACTAGAAATGAAACCTCTGGATTCTAGGCTGGTTCCTATTGGATAATCACCGATAATTCTAGAAAACTAACATGAACTTGTGGGGAAAAGGGAGAAATATCTGAATAAACTTAAAATCTTCAAATCTAAACTAGAGGACTAGGTGATGCAACAAAATGATATGAAAATTCAAATATGAGTAACTAGGAGGGATTACTAGCATATCTGAATGCATACAAAACACTTCCTTTCTGTATAAGCTTGCATAAATATTTTGTAATAAAGTCTTAAAATGAACCAGCATAAGGAGAAATAACAGATGTCTCTCTTATGAGCATTCACCTCTTAAAACATGAACTACAACCTGCAAATAAGCATACTTTTCTGCAACAAGGTGTTTGGGTGAGACAATACAACATGGAAAAGTGATGATCCACTGGTTGTCTTTATCAGATCACCTAAAAATACACAGAATTATAGAAAGAAGAGAAGGCTCCAAAATGGATTCAGATATCATAAACTCAGCCACTGTCACTTGTATTTGATCTTTCCAAAAAATGAGTTACAAATTTCTGCAAAAAAATACTAAGGACAAAAACATTGTCACATAAGCCTTCTTTGGATAATCAGGCCCAAAATGAGTTCAAAAAATTCCCTAAATACAATCCCAACACTTAGGTCGAATTTAGGAAACCAGGCTACAAAAAGGGAGTCAAAACTTATCAAGAAGATGACTCACTTCTTAACAACTGTACTAAGTCATTATGAAACCCATGACTCATGTCATAATCCCTCAAAACGCTCTAACTGGCTATAAAGATCTCCAAAATGCTTGGTCAAAGTCTAAATTAGACCCAAACTAAAATCTCTACAATCCCTCCTCATAATTCAAAAAAAACACCAAGTCTTCAGCTTAATATTTTATCCTCTTCCTCCTCCTTTAAACACATGTCATAACTGACTTGAAAGCACAAGATTAAAAAAATACATGACTTTGAAAAGGTCTATATATTTGCTTTTAATTAATCAAGATTATAAAGTGGTTTGTAAAATACCAATTAATAACCTTATTTAAAATGCAAATATTTACAAAAAAGAAACTAAGTGTTAAAATACAAACACTTAACCTTTCCACATTCCATGGCGCCAAACATTATACTTTTCCCCCTTTTCTAAAACCCATGGCATAAATATATTTAATTTCATTTGTTTTTAGAAAAGAAATTTTAAAAAAACTTCTCCCATGTCGACGGATTTCAAAGATTATTAAGAAGGAGAAAGGCATAATATATTGCATTGCAACCCTAAGTTGCTCATTTGTGTTTCATGTTGGCTGGAGAGAATGTGAAGAGGAGTCGGCTAGGGTTTGCTGGAGAAGATTTCTTCAAATTTTTTCCATTATAATGCTTACTAGAGCATTTTTCTATGCATGCTTCAACTGCGACTTAGATTTGGAAGCACGTTTTTGCATCTTAACACTTGGATTTGCATCTGGAAAGCACATTTTTGCATCTTAACACTTGGATTTGCATTTGGAAAGCATGTTTTTGTAGGTAACACTTGGATTTGTATCTAGAAAGCATGTTTTTGCAGGTAACACTTGGATTTGCAGAGTTTTTTTTTTTTTTTTTTATAGTTTTCCCTGCACTTGACTCTGTGTTGTTAGAAGTGCCATGAAATTCGTTTCTTTGGTTGCCATTGCTGGGCACGTTCTTCCTTTCTCTTTCCTTTGCAGTTGTTATTTAGAGCTGTGACTGGAAGTTGCCTTTTGCTGAAAGTGATATATATTTTATTTTTTCCTTTCCTTGTTTTGTCATGACTAGAAAGACGTCTTTGGAATCATTGCTTTATCTACTGTTCGTATGAAGATTTGAGTTTCCTTCTAAAGGCTGCCATTTTCAAGGGTTCTTGTGTATGTCTTTGAGGCTGCCATGTTTGAAAATTATATTGGCGAGCTCTTGCTGTTTGATTATTTGAAGATACCAGAGGTAATACATCTGATTTTTCACATCCTCTGCTCAAAATTTCTGCCATTCTTAACAAATAATGCTAAAAGCACATTTTCTAGGCAATTTTATTTATTTATGCCATCATTTGGGAAGGAAATTTTGTTGTTTGCTAATCTGATCTTCTCTTTATTTGATAATGCTGACGACTCTTTGCATTTGATATGTCATTTTCATTTGCATGATTGATATCAGGTTCTAAAACATTCATGAATATTGCAATAGATGTGTTCTTAAGTCATAGAGTAGATGAATTGAGACTCTCTCTAGTTTCTCCATTAAGAGCTGCCACTGATGCATCTCTTGCCACCATTTAGGAATTAATGTTGTTGAATCGTGAAGCATGCAGTTTTCAAACCATAGAGCACATATACTTGGAGAAGATCTAGAGAAGTAACATTTATGTGATAATACATTGCATGATTTTGTATCAATAATTGAAACCAAGCCTTCTTAGCAGCCAGCAACAACATGTGTAGAATACTGTATTATTCTAAAAAGATATCTTTTTGCATCTGTATATTTCTTTTTTGCTACTGCATCATACTTTTAAATAGTTCCATGTTTTCTGATTGATCTGTTGCACTGTTAACAATTTTTTAATTTGTTCTCATCTCTGCTTGTTCCTTGTCACAGTGCTCTATTTTCCAGCAACTCACTCTTTTCAATTTTTTGATATTTGAAATGGTATTTTATGAGGTTCGAGCACGGGCTCGTGACACTCACAAACTACCTCTCTATGATTTGCATCTGAACGCTTAGAATACACTTTCTTATTTATGATTATAATGAAAGGTTTCATATTTAAAATACATCCCTTTGACATTATACTTTTCTATTTTTTGCATTTAATTACTAAGAATACACTAACTATTTTTATATGTATTCAAAATGTGAGAAATATGGCATGTGCGAGTACTTGGTTTTGGATAACCAGTCATTGCTTAGATCTTTAAGATCTAACTCCGCTCTTTTCATGCAAGAAAGTGAGAACTAGGAGCTACCAAATTGAGGACCAGACTAGGAGCAGCAACAAAGGACACTTAACCAGTCAAAGGCTCAAAAGGAAATGACTGGTTACCCCTGACTCTTCTCTCATATGTGATATCTTTCTTTTATTTTCAATATGTATAGAAATAGTTAATGAAACTCACGAGTTGTGTGAGATATCTTACTTTCAACATTTCATCCTTTTTTGTAAGATATCAAATTGTATATTCAAAAATGAATGATACAAAGAAATTTATATTCTTTCAAATATCAAATGAAAAGTGTTTTCAGCAAATAAAATTTTGAATTCTCAGAACTGAATTTTAACATGTGTTAAAATTAAGTAACATTTTTGGTGACCTCTTGCTGGTGGTCTGCTTGCTAGACACTGAATCAGTAGCCTTATCAATCCATTGGGAAAAGCACCTAAACCTGACACGACGCAACTTCTAAAGTTGCTGGTTGAGTTTTTGAATGCATGTATGTGAGTTTAATAGGACTTAAAACTCTTATTTAGCTGACTGATGTGTATGGCTAAATTCAAGTAACAACTTTAGAAGCAAAACTTTCATAATTTGGTCATCTTATTGATGGATGGATGAATGGGTGGGTTAAATTGAATGCATATGACTAGCAGATATGTGGATATGTATGTTGGCAGCAGGACTTGATTAGCTGCAACATTATGTATGTGCATATGCATGTGTTTGTTAGGTATGTGTAGGCATTTAAACACATGTGTTGATGCATGCATGAATGGGATAAGAAAATTATGAAAGCTTATCAACACAAACCAGCAACTTGACCAACCTAAGACCTAAGGAAAATAAGAAACTAACCTAGGAAAGAAAACAAAAACTGACACGTGCTTGGACAATGCTTAGGGAAAACTTAAACTAAACTAAAAAGCAGATGCACTTGATGAAAACAGGGAAACTATCCTACTATATACAAGATAGGACTGAAACTCATACCTCAAAATAAGGCTTGAGGTGAATCACATTCACAGGGATTGGAAAAATATTTCCTTCCATTGTAGCCAGTTGGAAAGCATTAAGCTCCTTACATTCAGTAATCAGGAATGGTCCATCCCACATGTGATCAAACTTAGTATGATGGCCTAGCCTACTTTTCAAAACATCCCACTTGAGAACAAAATCACCCACATTAAAGTCTCTGGCCCTTGCTTTTCTATCAAATCTTCTCTTGACTTGCATTTGCTGATACTCCATAGTTTGCATTGCTTTCCTTCTAGTTTCCTCCAATTCCATCAGCTGTGCATATCGCACTGACACAGGATCTCCTTCTTCAAAAAGAACCAATTGAGTGGCAAGGTCAAGTGCTGGTAACTCTGTTTCAATTGATAAATGAGCTTCCTTTCCATAAACTAACTGATAAGGTGAATTACCAATTATTTTCTTTGGAGTAATTCTATCCACCCATAAAGCAGCCTTCAACTTGGAGTGCCAATCTCGCTGATTCTCCTGCAGCGTTCTTTTAATAATCCTTATTAAATTCTTGTTTGAAGATTCTGCTAACCCATTACCTTGTGGGTAATAGTTGGAACTAGTACTGAGGTAAATTCCATGTCTAAGTGCCCAGTTAGTTATTTTTAATCTAGTGAAAGCAAGTGCATTATCAAAAATTACAGAATCAGGAACTCCAAACCTGTTCACTATATCATCATAAAAATTAAATACTGCTGTCTCATTTGCATCCTTGAGTGCTGCTGCCTCCATCCAACGTGTGAAATAATTAGTAGCAGTAATTATCCATTTGTGTCCTGCACTTGACGAAGGATTAATTGGCCCTATGAAGTCAACACCCCACTTCTGAAAAGGATGCTCTGTTTTAATTGGCTGCAAAGGCAAAGCTGACAGCCTTACTTTTCTTGCAAACATGGTACACTTGACACATTTTCTGACATATGCATGACTGTCTTTAAAAATATCAGGCCAATAATATCCACCTCTAAGAATTTTATATGCTGTGGTTCTAGGGGAAAAATGGCCTCCTGAATGACCATCATGAAATTCATGCAAAATGTCCGCAATTTGATCTAAATCAACACACCTTAGAAGGACACCATTGTGATCCTTTCTATACAAAACATCATTAATTAAGACAAAAGGAATAGATTTTAAACGATAATACCTTCATTTTGCCTTGTCTAAATTAGTTGGGCACTCACTAGTCTTTAAGAAATGAACCATATTTTGTAACCAGCTTGTCCTATTAGTATCAGTTGTTATGCCAATCAACAAAATAGTATCTTCTTGTCCTTGTGACTCTAAAACCTCAACATTAGCAATCTACTCACATAAGCCCTTACCTCTAACCAGCTTAGTAACCTAAATATCCACGTCGTACTCCATGACTCATGTTATCTAGCCAGCTCTTTTTTCATTTAAATCCTTACTGAGTAAGAATTCCTTGACACTAGGGTGCGCAACCCGTAAATGAATCTTGTTTTGAGACAACAAATGTTTAAATTTCTTGAGTGCCTTAACAACAACCAGAACATGCTTTTCAAAAAAACTATATTTATGCTCATAATCCTCTAAACCTTTGCTGAAAAAGGCTATTGGCTGTTCCAAACCTTCTGTATTTTGTTGTACCAACATTGCAAAAATGGTATCATAACCACCATATGCATACAAGATAAAATCCTTGCTGAAATTAGGATTAACTAAAGCAGGAGCTGCTGCTAAAGATTCTTTAATAACTTGAAAACTACTTTTAGCTTCCTTTGTCCAATTGAAAACAACATTTTTCTTTAACATAGCAGTTAATGGTTTCAATAATTCAATAATGTTAGGCAAAAAACGTCTTACAAAATTAATTCTGCCAATAAAAGACTGCAAACCTTTTTTGTGATGTGGCAATGGTAACTCTAAAATTGCTGCTACCCTTTCTAGATCCATTATAATCCCTTGTTTAGAAACTACATAACCCAAAAGCTTACCTTCATGCACAACAAAAACACACTTTTTTGGATTGAGAGATACTCCAAACTCCCTGCAGTGTTCAAAAACCTACCTTAAATGACTCAAATGATCTGTTGGCTTTTTGGAATATACAATGATATTGTCAAGATACACCAATACAAATTTGTACATCAAATTACTAAATGCCATATCCATAGCTTTTTGGAATGTTGCCCCTACATTTGATAAACCGAAAGGCATTCTCTTGTATGCCATGGTACCCCATTTAGTGGTAAAAGCAGTCTTAAAATGATCCTCACTCTTTACTAAAATCTTATTGTACCCCAAATAACCATCTAGCAAGGAGAAACACTCTGAACCAGCAACATACTGAAGTATTTGTTCCATAGAAGGAAGGGGGTGCCTATCCTTCAATGATGCTCTGTTCAAATCCCTGAAATCTACACATAACCTCAGCTCTCCATTTTTCTTTCTAATGGGGACTAGATTAGACACCCAACTAGTATGCTTGATTGGAAAAATAATGCCACTCTCAATTAGCCTAAAAACTTCTTTCTGCATTAATGGCTCTAATTTGGGATTAATAGGTCTTTGTCTCTGCCTAATTGGCTTGGCGTTAGGCTCTAATTCTATGGTGTGATGTGTTAATTCAGGATTGAAACCTTTTAGATCACCATATTCTCATGCAAATACATCAGAAAATTCCTAAAAAAGTTGAACATAAACTCTTTTTCTAAAGGAGTAATCACCTTACCAAATTTCAAGCTTTTCCCTGGTGCCACCTCTAAACTGTCATAATGTTCCTGAGAAACCAACAAACCAGTTTTACCCTTTTTAGCCTGATCATCTGAATTAAAAATAGATTCAAGTGATACCAAACCTTTAGGTAATTTATTGGACTTCAGCTGTACTATCTGATTTCCATAATTCTGCTGTAATTTATTCTGGTTAGAAACAACAAAAATATCTTCTTCTAGCAAAAACTGCAAGATCTGTTCATCATTTTCAAAAACCTGCCAGCTTACATTGTTATCAGGAATTGAAGGCCTTATCACAATCTTAACATGTTGCTGAACATTATCCTTGCTGATTTTTGTAGGTATATCAAATTGAGCACCTACAGCTGCTAATCTATCAACATGCTGATTTTTAGTCCTTGGAATAGAAACAATATTGAAAGCAGAAAACTCCTCAATAATGTCCCATACACGATGCTTATATAGTTTCAAAATATCATTCTTAGCAATATATAAATTCCTTACCTAATTAAAAATAAGTTCACTATCACCATGAACCTTTATACAATCTATACCTCTTTTCCTTGCCCATTCTAATCCTTGAATTAGACTTTCATATTCAGCAGTATTATTAGTACAAGAAAAACCAAATCTGAATGTTGCATAATGCTTAACTCCCTTAGGGGATATTAACATTACACCTCCACCAGCACCTTGCTTACATTGTGATCCATCAAAAAACATATTCCAAACCTTATTTTGATACTCTGAATCAGACTCTACCCTTTTAACTAAATTTGGAAACTCAAAACCAGTTTCTTGGAACATGTAATTACCCATTCTAGCATCTAGAACAGTACTAGGATTAGCTATAAAAGCATTCTTAGTAGCCCACTCATCTAAAAGTATGTCAGGAATTTCAGCAATGGATATATGCGAAACAGAAGCAGCACAATCATCTTGACCAAAATTGACATAATTGGCATTTACCGTGCTAGGTGTATAAGGCTCTATAATATCTCTTGCAAGTACCTCTGATTGTATGTTCACCTTTGTTCCATATCTTGTACAGAAAATCATATGAGCCCAATCAGATGACACATAACCCCCTATCTTAGTTGTAAATTCTCTTGAGAGGCAAAGTCCAAAATAGGAAGGTAAATCTATCACATAAATATCTTGTGGAATGGAAAAAGTAGGGAAAGCATGCAAGATCAAACAAGCATTTTTAATGAGACCTATGGAATTTACAGAAGTACCATCTAGCTGAACTACCCCTTTCTCTATTGGCTCATATTTTAGCTCTAATTGATCAGCTACTCTTTTAGGCATAACAAAACAAGTTGCTCCACTATCAACCATATAGTTATGTACCAAATTTTTCCCAATGATTAAAGAAACATAGAAAGGAGGAGGTCTCACATCCTTGCCTTGGACTGTTATTTTTGCTTTGCTGTTTTCATCATTTTTTTATTCAACATTCATCATCACCACCTTCTCACGATTTCCAATAGCTTGCTCTTGCACACCTTGATCATTCAACACCCTTTTTAACATCTCAGCTTGTCTTGGAATAGATAAAGAGTCCCACATAGTCATAGACACGTTCATTTTCTTCATGCTATCTACTATGCTGTAAGGTACAACTGAATGTACCTTCTGGTGTATTTTAGCAGCAGCCGGATCTACATCTCTATGAGGCTGATTGCTGATTTGCTGGATTGTAGGCTTTTGTGGTATATTTGGTTCCTTTGTGAATGATGGTCTAGCATTTATAATAGGCTCTTTACCTTTGTCAACTGTTTGATCAGTTTCTAGAACTCTTTTCTTTGCTCTAGCATATGTTATAGTTGTTGAATCATCATTTACGCCACAAAATTCTCCACTCTGCCAATTCAAGAATGCAGTCTCATTGGGATGCACATCTTGTTGCTATTCAAGTATAGTAGAAGATGCATCTGGCTGTAAACTAACAACATTTTGGACCATAAATGCTTGATTAATCACTCCATTTGAACACGTGGCCTAATTATGTGCTTGGTTGCATGGATAGCACCATTCATAATCCGCTATAAGGTTATTTTGTACAGGAACCATATCTCTCACTGGATTAGCTTGATTTGAAGAACCTGAATTATATTGCTGATATGGTCTTTGATTTATATTTTGTCGCTGACCCTGATATGGTTGTCTATTCTGCTGAAACTGTTGGTTATACCCCTAATTTTGATAAGATTGAGCTGCTCCTTGCTACTGTTGGTTATACCCTTGATACGATGGCCTAGGACCTTGGTATTTCTGCTTTTTCATGCTAGTCAACTCATTTCCTAAGATTTGCAAAAAGGTTTTGATTTCTTGAAGTTCATTTGAGGAACCAACAATAGCATTGGTTTGACTCCCTGCTGATTCTATAACTGGAACAACAGGTATAGTAGCAAGAGGGGGTATATGAAGTGGCATATTTGAATGAATATCTGGAAAATATGGCATGGGAGGCCTAGGGGCTATTTTTCCCACTTGAATAAGACTATTCTCTGCCCTAATGGTTATGCTATAAGCCTGAGGTAATGACTGTCCCCCCATTGATTGGATCATTACCGAAATATCACTATTGAGACTTTTAAGATAATACAAAAATGCATGCTTAGCAGAAGGCCTTACCGCAGCAGGTATCCTATTCCAAATTTTTTGGAATTGGATATTAAAGTCTGTCATTTGCTCCTGGGGGGCTCTTTTGATGGTAATCAATTGCTCTACCAATGATAGATGATCAGACTTTTCCTCAAAAAATCTTGTGAATGCATCTCCAAGCTCATCCCAAGTTGATATAGAAGCCACAGGAAAGCTTCTAAACCATTCTAGTGCCTTACTTTTAAACGACACCACCAATAGTCTCACAGCTACATTTTCTTGGGTTACATGGTGAACATTGCATAGTGCTGCTACGTCTCTTATGTGCTCAAAAGGTGTGATCTGTCCTTCTCCCATGAATTCCAGTAGTCCTTTCAAGGCTGCTAAAGGTATGTCATCATGCTGCTACAGATCCAAAGGGCTACCTTGATTGAATGGTACAAAGGAAAAATCTCTTGGCGCAGCCATTATGGGAATTTGCGTTGATATACTTGCTGGAGCTAAACTTGTACTTGCTAGTACAGTACTAACACTTGTTGGTACATAGTTATTTTTGCTATTTTGAAAGTTGAAATTTCTTAAAATTTCAGCTGGTGACTGTTCTCTAATAGTTGGTGATGCAGAAAGTATTATAGGACGTTTGCTCTGCAATGATCTTCCTCTTCTAGCATACACTCTTGGAGGAGTGGTCTGAACTCTCTTTGCACGAGGAGTTCTATCCAAAGTTCTTCCTTTTCTTTTGGGGGATGGCAACTCCAAATATTCATAAGATTTTGAACTTCTAGTCTTTTTCATGAAATTTTAAGCATTGGTCTCCTTCCTTCACCAACGGAGTCGCCAGATATACTAAAAATGAGCTTCTTGAAAGCTGTGTACTTGCTGTTGCATATCACACAGCAAGATTTTCTTAAAAGAAATCTGACTTTTGGGTCCCACCGGGCGTGCCAAAAACTATTAAGGCTAAAATTTTGCACCTTGTTAAACTAAACAAGTTTAACAACCTTTCCTAACATGGGATTCATTTTTGCATGTGGGAAATTCGTAACTAGAAACGAAACCTCCAAATTCTAGGCTGGCTCCTAATGGATAATCATTGATAATTCCAATAAACTAACATGAACTTGTGGAGAAAAGGGAGAAATAACTGAATAAAATTAAAATCTTGAAATCTAAACTAGAGGACCAGGTGATGCACCAAAATGATATGAAAATTCAAATACGAGTAACTAGGAGGGATTACTAGCATATCTAAATGCATACAAAACACTTCCTTTCTGTATAGGCTTGCATAAATATTTTGTAATAAAGTCTTAAAATGAACCAGCATAAGGAGAAATAACATATGTCTCTCTTATGAGCATTCACCTCTTAAAACATGAACTACAACTTGCAAACAAACATACTTTTTTGCAACAAGGTGTTTGGGTGAGACAACGCAACATGGAAAAATGATGATCCACTAGTTGTATTTATCAGATCACCTGAAAATACATAGAATTACAGAAAGAAGAGAAGGCTCCAAAATGGATTTAGATATCATAAACTTAGCCACCGTCACTTGTATTTCATCTTTCCAAAAAATGAGTTACAAATTTTTGCAGAAAAATACTAAGGACAAAAACACTGTCACATAAGCCTTCTTTGCATAATCCAGCCCAAAATGAGTTCAAAAAATTCCCTAAATACAATCCCAACACTTGGGTCGAATTTAGGAAACCAGGCTACAAAAATGGAGTCAAAACTTATCAAGAAGATGACTCACTTCCTAACAACTGTACTAAGTCATTATGAAACCCATGACTCATGTCATAATCCCTCAAAATGCTCTAACTGGCTATAAAGATCTCCAAAATGCTTGGTCAAAGTCTAAATTAGACCCAAACTAAAATCTCTACAATCCCTCCTCATAATTCAAAAAAACACCAAGTCTTCAGCTTAATATTTTATCCTCTTCCTCCTCCTTTAAACACATGTCATAACTGACTTGAAAGCACAAGATTAAAAAAAATACATGACTTTGAAAAGGTCTATATATTTGCTTTTAATTAAACAAGATTATAAAGTGGTTTGTAAAATACCAATTAATAACCTTATTTAAAATGCAAATATTTAC
Source organism: Cupressus sempervirens (assembly GCA_028749045.1). Lineage (NCBI taxonomy): Eukaryota > Viridiplantae > Streptophyta > Pinopsida > Cupressales > Cupressaceae > Cupressus > Cupressus sempervirens. Next base: position 166,143,302 of record CM053792.1, on the reverse strand, counting down.
AAAAAAGAAACTAAGTGTTAAAATACTAACACTTAACCTTTCCATATTCCATGGCACCAAACATTATACTTTTCCCCCTTTTCTAAAACCCACGGCATAAATATATTTAATTTCATTTGTTTTTAGAAAAGAAATTTAAAAAAAAATTCTCCCATGTCGATGGATTTCAAAGATTATTAAGAAGGAGAAAGGCATAATATCTTGCATTGCAACCCTAAGTTGCTCATTTGTGTTTCATGTTGGCTAGAGAGAATGTGAAGAGGAGTCGGCTAGGGTTTGTTGGAGAAGATTTCTTCAAATTTTTTCCATTATAATGCTTGCTGGAGCATTTTTCTATGCATGCTTCAACTGCGACTTAGAGTTGGAAGCACGTTTTTGCATCTTAACACTTGGATTTGCATCTAAAAAGCATGTTTTTGCATCTTAACACTTGGATTTGCATCTGGAAAGCACGTTTTTGTAGGTAACACTTGGATTTGCATCTGGAAAGCCTATTTTTGCAGGTAACACTTGGATTTGCAGAGTTTTTTTTTTTTTTTCTTTTTATAGTTTTCCTTGCACTTGACTCTGTGTTGTTAGAAGTGCCATGAAATTCATTTCTTTGGCCACCATTGCTGGGCACGTTCTTCCTTTCTCTTTCCTCTGCAGTTGTTATTTAGAGCTGTGACTGGAAGTTGCCTTTTGCTGAAAGTGATATATATTTTATTTTTTCCTTTCCTTGTTTTGTCATGACTGGAAAGACGTCTTTGGAATCATTGCTTTATCTGCTATTCGTATGAAGATTTGAGTTTCCTTCTAAAGGCTGCCATTTTCAAGGGTTCCTGTGTATGTCTTTGAGGCCGCCATGTTTGAAAATTATATTGGCGAGCTCTTGCTGTTTGATTATTTGAAGATACCAGAGGTAATACATCTAATTTTTCACATCCTCTGCTCAAAATTTCTGCCATTCTTAATAAATAATGCTAAAAGCACATTTTCTGGGAAATTTTATTTATTTATGCCATCATTTGGGAAGGAAATTTCGTTGTTTGCTAATCTGATCTTCTCTTTATTTGATAATGCTGACGACTCTTTGCATTTGATATGTCATTTTCATTTGCATGATTGATATCGGGTTCTAAAACATTCATGAATATTGCAATAGATGGGTTCTTAAGTCATAGAGTAGATGAATTGAGACTCTCTCCTATTTCTCCATTAAGAGCTACCACTGATGCATCTCTTGCCGCCATTTAGGAATTAATGTTGTTGAACCGTGAAGCATGCAGTTTTCAAACCATAGAGCACATATACTTGGAGAAGATCTAGAGAAGTAACATTTATGCGATAATACATTGCATGATTTTGTATCAATACTGAAACCAAGCCTTTTTAGCAACCAGCAACAACACGTGTAGAATACTGTATTATTCTAAAAAGATATCTTTTTGCATCTGTATATTGCTTTTTTGCTACTGCATCATAATTTTAAATACTTCCATGTTTTCTGATTGATCTGTTGCACTGTTAACAATTTTTTAATTTGTTCTCATCTCTGCTTGTTCCTTGTCACAGTGCTCTATTTTCCAGCAACTCACTCTTTTCAATTTTTTGATATTTGAAATGGTCTTTTATGAGGTTCGAGCACGGGCTCGTGACACTCACAAACTACCTCTCTATGATTTGCATCTGAACGCTTAGAATACACTTGCTTATTTCTGATTATAATGAAAGGTTTCATATTTAAAATACATCCCTTTGACATTATACTTTTCTATTTTTTGCATTTAATTACTAAGAATACACTAACTATTTTTATATGTATTCAAAATGAGAGAAATATGGCATGTGCGGGTACTTGGTTTTGGATAACCAGTCATTGCTTAGATCTTTAAGATCTAACTCCGCTCTTTTCATGCAGGAAAGCGAGAACCAAGAGCTACCAGATCGAAAGCCAGACTAGGAGCAGCAACAAAGGACACTTAACTAGTCAAAGGCTCAAAAGGCAATGACTAGTTACCCCTGACTCTTCTCTCATATGTCATATCTTTCTTTTATTTTCAATATGTATAGAAACAGTTAATGAAACTCACAGCTTGTGTGAGATATCTTACTTTCAGCATTTCATCCTTTTTTGTAAGATATCAAATTTTATATTAAATAATGAATGATACAAAGACATTTATATTCTTTCAAATATCAAATGAAAAGTGTTTTCAGCAAATAAAATTTTGAATTTTCAGAAATGAATTTTAACATGTGTTAAAATTAAGTAACAGGTTGACCTATGACCCCCTTCGACCCATTAAATGATGACATATGTCCCTAGGGGTCCTAGGACCCCTAGGGACATATTAGAATCGTCCATATGAGTCAAAGGGTGTCATAGGTTGACCTATGACCCCCATTGACCCATTACATGATGACATATGTCTCTAGGGGTCCTAGCACCCCTAAGGACATATTAGAATCATTCATATGGGTCGAAGGGGCTCATAGGTTGACTTATGATCCTCTTCAACCCATTACATAATGGCATATGTCCCTAGAGGTCCTAGAACCCCTAGGGACATATTAGAATCATTTTTATGGGTCGAAGGGGGTCATAGGTTGACCTATGACCTCCTTCAACACATTAGATGATGACATATGTCCCTAGGGGTCTTGGGACCCCTAGAGACATAATAGAATCATTCATATAGGTCAAAGGGGGTCATCGGTTGATCTATGACACCCTTCGACCCATTACATGAAGACATTTGTCCTTAAGGGTCCTAAAACCCCTACGGACATATTAGAATCATTCATATGGGTCAAAGGGGGTCATAGGGTGACCTAGGACCCCCTTCGACCTATTAAATAATGACATATGTCCCTAGGGGTCCTAGGACCCATAGGGACATATTAGAATTGTTCATATGGATCAAAGGAGATCATAGGTTGACCTATGACCTCTTTTGACCTATTAAATGATGATATATGTCCCTAGAGTTCTTAGGACGCTTAGGGACATATTAGAATTGTTCATATGGGTCAAAGGGGGTCATTACATGATGACATATGTCCTGAGGACCCCTAGGGACATATGAAAATCATTCTTATGGTTCAAAGGGGGTCATAGGTTAATCTATGACCCCTATTGACACATTACATGACAACATATGTCCCTAGGGGTCTTAGGTCCCCTGGAGACATATAAGAATCATTCATATGGGTCGAAGGGGGTCATAGGTTGACCTATGATCCCCTTCCACCCATTAAATGATGACATATGTCTCTAGGGGTCCTAGGACTACTAGGGACATATTATAATTGTTCATGTAGGTCAAAGGGGGTCATAAGTTGACTTATGACCCCCATTGACCCATTACATGATGACATATGTCCCTACGACCCCTAGGGACATATGAGAATCATTCCTATGGGTCAGAGGAGATCATAGGTTGACCTATGACCCCCTTCAACGCATTACATGATGACATATGTCTCTAGGGGTCCTAGGACCTTTAGAAAAATATTAGAATCATTCTTATGGGTCAAAAGTGGTCATAAGGTGACCTATGACACCCTTTAACCCATTACATGATGACATATGTCCCGAGGGGTCCTATGACCCCTAAGGACATATTAGGATCATTCTTATGGGTCAAAGGGGGTCATAAGGTGACCTATGACACCCTTCAACCCATTACGTGACGACATATGTCTGTAGGGGTCCTAAGACCCATAGGGACATATTATAATCATTCTTATGTGTAAAATGGGGTCATAGGTCAACTTATGACCCCCTTTGGCCCATTACATGATGACATATGTCCCTAAAGGTCATAGGACACCTAGGGACATATTAGAATTGTTCATATGGGTAAAAGGGGGTCATAGGTTGACCTATGACCCCATTCGACCCATTAAATGATGACATGTCACTAGAGCTCCTAGGACCCTTAGGAACATATTAGAATTGTTCATTTGGATCAAAGGAGGTCATAGGTCATAGGTTGACCTATGACCCCTTTCGACCCATTAAATGATGACATATGTCCCTAGGGGTCTTAGGACCCCTAGGGACATATTAAAATTGTTCATATGGGTCAAAGGTGGTCATAGGTTGACCTATGACCCCCTTTGACCCATTACATGATGACATATGTCCCTAGGACCCCTAAGGACATATGAAAATCATTCTTATGGGTCAAAGGGTGTCATAGGTTGATCTACGACCCCCTTCGAGACATTACATGATAAAATATGTCCCTATGGGTGCTAGGACCCCTAGAGACATATTAGAATCATTCATATGGGTCAAAGGGGGTCATAGGTTGACCTATGATCTCCTTCGACTCATTAAATGACAACATTTGTCTCTAAGGGTCCTACAACCCCTAGGGACATATGAGAATTGTTCTTATGGGACAAAGGGGATCATAGGTTGACCTATGACCCCCTTTGATGCATTACATGATGACATATGTCCTTAGGGGTCCTAGGACCCCTAAGAAAATATTAAAATCATTCTTATGGGTCAAAGGTGGTCATAGTTTGACATATGACCCGCTTCGACTCATTACATGATGACATATGTCCCTAAGAGTTCTTGGAACCCTAGAGACATATTAGAATTGTTCTTATAGGTCTAAGGGGGTCATAGGTCAACCTATGACCCCTTTTGACCCATTACATGATGACATATGTCCCTAAGATTCATATGACCCCTTAGGGATATATTAGAATACTTCCTATGGGTCAAAGGGGGTGATAAGTTGACCTATGACCCCCTTCAACATATTACATGATGATATATATGTCCAAAGGGGTGTTAGGACCCCTAGAGACATATTAGAATCATTCTTATAGGTCAAAACTTGTCATAGGTTGACCTATGACCCCCTTCGACCCATTAAATGATGACATATGTCCCTAGGGGTGCTAGGACCCCTAGGGACATATTAGAATCTTTCATATGGGTCAAAGGGAATCGTAGGTTGACCTATGACTCCCTTCGACCCATTACATGATGACATATGTCCCTAGGGGTCTTAGCACCCCTAGGGACATATTAGAATCATTCATATGAGTCGAAGGGGGTCATAGGTTGACTTATGATCCCCTTCGACCCATTACAAAATGACATATGTCTCTAGAGGTCCTAGGACCCCTAGGGACATATTAGAATCGTTCTTATGAGTCAAAGGTGATCATAGGTTGACCTATGACCTGATTTGACATATTACATGATGACATATGTCCCTAAGAGTCCTCAAAATCCTAAGGACATATTAGAATCATTCTTATGGGTCAAAGGGGGTCATAGGTTGACAATTGACCCCCTTCGACACATTACATGATGACATATGTCCCTAGGGGTCCTAGGACCCTTAGGAACATATAAGAATGCATCATATGGATCAAAGGGTGTCATAGGTTTACCTATGATGCCCTTTGACTCATTAAATGACGACATTAGTACCTAGGGGTCCTAGGACACCTAAGGACATATTGCTATCATTCTTATGGGTTAAAGGGGGTCATAGGTTGACTTATGATCCCCTTTGACCCATTAAATAATGACATATATTCGACATATTAGAATCGTTCTTATGGGTCAAAGGGTGTCATAGGTTGACCTATGACCCCCTTCGAGCAATTAGATGACCACATATGTCCCTAGGGGTCCTAGGACCCCTAGGGACATATTAGAATCGGTCTTATGGGTCAAAAAGGCTTATAGGGTGACCTATGACCCCCTTCAACTAATTAGATGATGACATATGTCCCTAGGGGTCTTAGGACCCCTAGAGACATATTAGAATCATTCTTATGCGTCAAAGGGGGTCATAGGTTGACTTATGACCCTCTTCGACACATTACATGACGACATATGTCCTTAGGGGTCCTAGGACACCTAGAGACATATTAGAATGCTTCATATGGGTCAAAGGGTTTCATAGGTTGACCTATGACACCCTTCGACCCCTTAAATGATGACATATATAGCTAGGGGTCCTACGACTCTTAGGGACATATTAGAATCGTTCATATGGGTCAAATGGGGTCATAGGTTGACCTATCACCCCTTTCGACCAATTACATGATGACATATGTTGCTAGGGTTCCTAAGACCCCCAGGGACCTATAAGAATCGTTCTTATGGGTCTAAGGGGGTCGTAGGTTGACCTATGACCCCCTTTACCCTATTACATGATGACATATCTCCCTAAGGGGTTCTAAGAACCCTAGGGACATATTAGAATCATTCTTATGGGTCAAAAGGGCCCATAAGGGTACCTATGATCCCCTTCAACCTATTAAATGATGACATATGTTCTTAGAGATCCTAAGACCCCTAGGTAGATATTAGAATCATTCTTATGGGTCGAAAGGGGTCATAAATCAACCTATGAGCCACTTTGACCCATATGAACGATTCTAATATATCCCTAGGGATCCTAGGACCCCTAGGGACATATGTCATCATGTAATGGGTCGAAAGGAGTCATAGATCAAACTATGACCCCATTTGACCCATATAGACAATTCTAATATGTCCTTAGGGGTCCTAAGAAATCTAGGGACATATGTCATCATGTAATCTGTTGAAAGGAGTCATAGGGGTCATAGTTCAACCTATGACCCCTTGAACCCATAAGAATTATTCTAATATGTCTCTATGGGTCCTAGAACCACTAGGGACATATATCATCATTTAAAAGGTCAAAGGGGGTTATACAACAACCTATGACCCCCTTTGACTCATAAGAATGATTCTAATATGTCCCTAGGGGTCCTAGGACAACTAGGTACATATGTCATCATTTAATGGGTTGAAGGAGGTCACAGGTGAACCTATGACAAACTTTGACTCATATGAAGCATTCTAATATGTCCCTAAGGGTCTTAGGACTCCTAGAGAAAAATAAAATTATGTAATGTGTCAAAGTGGGTCATAAGTCAACCTATGACCCCCTTACACTCATAGGAGCGATTTTAATATATCCCTAGGATATATGTAATCATGTAATGGGTTGAAGGGGGTCATAGGTCACCTTATTAGCCCTATTGACCCATAAGAATGATTCTAATAAGTCCCTAGGACCCCCTTTGACCCATATATATATATATATATATATATATATATATATATATATATATATATATATATATATATATATATACATATACATATATATATATATATACATATATATATATATATATATATATACATATATATATATGATTCTAATATGTCCCTAGGGATCCTAGGACCCCTGGGGACATATGTCATCATGTAATGGGTCGAACGGGATCATAGGTTAACCTATGACCCCTTTTAACCCATATGAGTGATTCTAATATGTCCCTAAGGGTCCTAGGACCCCTAGGGATATATGTTATCATTTAATGGGTCTAAGGGGGTCATAGGTCAACCTATGACACCCTTTGACTCATATGAAACATTCTAATATGTCCCTAGGTGTCCTATGACCCCTAGGGACATATGTCGTCATGTAATGTGTCAAAGTGAGTCATAAGTCAACCTATGACCTCTTTTGACCCATAAGAACGATTCTAATATGGCCATAGGGGTCTTAGGACCCCTAGGGACATATGTCATCATGTAATGGGTCATTTTCACCTATATGAATGAATTTAATATGTTCTTAGGGGTCCTAGGACTGCTAGGGACATATGTCATCATGTAATATGTCAAAGGGTGTCATAGGTTAACATATGACCCCCTTTGAGCTATAAGAATGATTCTAATATGTCCCTAGAGGTCTTAGGACCCTTATAGAGATATATCATCATTTAATGAGTTGAAGGAGGTCATAGATCATCTTATGACCCCCTTTGACCCATATGAAGCATTTTAATATGTCCCTATGGGTCTTAAGACCCCTATGGACATATGTTTTTACGTAATGGGTCGAAGGAGGTCATAGGTCACCCTATGACCCCTTTTGACCTATTAAAAGGATTCTAATATGTCCCTTGGGGTCTTAGGACCCCTAGAGACATATGTCATCATGTAATGGGTCGAAGGGGATCATAGGTCAACCTATGACCCCCTTTGACCCATAATAACGATTCTAATATGTCCCTAGAGGTCCTAGGACCCCTAGAGATATATGTCATCATTTAATGGGTCAAAGGGGGTCATAGGTCAACTTGTGACCCCCTTTGACCCATATGAATAATTTTAATATGTCCCTAGGGGTCTTAGGACACCTAAGAATATATGCCATCATTTAATAGGTCAAATGGGGTCATACGTCACTCTATAACTCCCTTTGATCTATAAGAATGATTCTAATATGTCCCTAGGGGTCCTAGGACTCATAGGGACATATATCATCATGTAATAGGTTGAAGGGGGTCATAGGTCAACTTATGACACCCTTTGACCCATAATAATGATTCTAATATGTCCTTAGGGGTCTTAGGACCCCTAGGGATATATGTCATCATTTAATGGGTCGAAGGTGGTCATAGGTCAACCTATGACACCCTTTGACCCATATGAAGTATTCTAATATGTCCCTAGGTGTCCTAGAGACATATGTCATCATTTAATGGGTTGATAGGGGTCATAGGTCACCCTATAACCCCCTTTGACCCATAAGAATGATTCTAATATCTCCCTGCGGGTCTTAGGACCCCTAGGGACATATGTCGTCATGTAATTGGTCGAAGGGGGTCATAGGTTGACCTATGACCCCCTTTAACCCATAAGAACGATTCTAGTATGTCCCTAGAGATTCTAGGACCCCTAGGGACATATGTCATCATTTAATAGGTCGAAGGGGTTCATAAGTCAACCTATGATTGCCTTTGACCCATATGAAACATTCTGATATGTCCATAGGGGTCTTAGGATCTCTAAGGACATATGTCATCATGTAATAGTTTGAAGGGTATCATACGTCACCTTATGACCCGCTTTGACCCATAAGAACAATTATAATATGTCCCTAGGGGTCCTAGGACCCCTAGGGACATATCTTATCATTTAATGGGTAAAAGGGGGTCATAGGTCATCATATGACCCCTTTTGACCCATATGAAGCATTCTAATATGTCCCTAAGGGTTCTAGGACCCCTAGGGACATATGTCATCATGTAATGTGTCAAAGGTGGTCATAGGTCAACCTATGACTCCCTTTGACCCATACGAACGATTCTAATATGTCCCTAGGGCTCCTAAGACCCCTAAGAACATATGTCACCATTTAATGTGTCGAAGGGGGTCATAGGTCAACCTATGACCCCCTTTGATCCATATGAACAATTCTAATATGTCTCTATGATTTCTAAGACCCTTAGGGACATATGTCATCATATAATGGGTCGAAGGGGGTCATAGGCCAACCTATGACCCCTTTAGACCCATATGAAAGATTCTAATATGTTCCTATGAGTCCTAGGACCCCTAGGGACATATGTCATCATGTAATGGGTCATGAACAATTTTAAGACATTCTTAGGGGTCCTAGAACCCCTAAGAAAATATGTCATCATGTAATTGGTCTGACCTATGACCCCCTTTGATCCGTAAGAATGATTCTAATACATCTTTAGGGCTCTTAGGACTCCTAGGGACATATGTCGTCATTTAATGGGTCGAAAGGGGTCATAGGTCAACCTATGACCCCCTTGGACTCATATGAAAGAATCTAATATGTTTCTAGGGGTCGTAGGACCCCTAAGGACATATGTCATCATGTAATATGTCGAAGGGGGTCAGAGGTTAAGCTGTGACCCCCTTTGAGCCATAAAAATGATTTTAATATGTCCCTAGGGGTCGACCCCTAGGGACCCCTAGGGAGATATGTCATCATTTGATGGGTTGAAGGGAGTCATATGTCAACTTATGACTCGCTTTGACCCATATGAAGCATTCTAATATGTCCCTAGGGGTCCTAGGACCCCTATGGACATATGTCGTCAGGTAATGGGTCGAAAGGGGTCACCCTATGACCCCCTTTGACTGATTAGAAGGATTCTAATATGTCCTTAGGGGTCCTATGTCATCATATAATGGGTCAAAGTGGGTTATAGGTCAACCTATGAACCCCTTTGACCCATAAGAACGATTCTAATATCTCCTTAGGGGTCCTAGCACCCCTAGGGACAAATGTCATCATTTAATGAGTTGAAGGGGGTCATAGGTCAACCTATGACCCCCGTTGATCCATAAAAACAATTCTAATATATCCCTAGGGGTCCTAGGACTGGTAGGGACATATGTCATCATTTAATGGGTCGAAGGGGGTCATTGGTAAACCTTTGACCCCCTTTGACCCATATGAACGATTCTAATATGTCCCGAAGGATCCTAAGACCCCTGGGGACATATGTCATCATGTAATGGGTCAAGCGGGGTCATAGGTCAATCTATGATCCCCTTTAACCCATATGAATGATTCTAATATGTGCCTAGGGATCCTAGGACCCCTAGGGACATATGTCATCATTTAGTGGGTCGAAGATTCTAATATTTTTCTAGGGGTCTTAAGACCCCTAGGGATATATGTTGTCATTTAATGGGTCGAAGGGGGTCATAGGTCAACCTATGACCCCCTTTGACCCATATGAAACATTCTAATATGTCCCTAAGGGTCCTAGGACCCCTAGGGACATATGTCATCATGTAATGGGTTAGAGGGGCTTATAGGTCAACTTATGACCCCTTTTGACCCATAAGAATGATTGTAATATGTCTTTAGGGATCCTAGGACCCCTATCTATCTATGTCATTATTTAATGGGTCAAATGGTTCATAGGTCAACCTATGACACTGTTTGACCCATATGAAGTATTCTAATATGTCCCTTGGTGTCCTAGGACCCCTAGGGACATATGTCGTCATGTAATGTGTCAAAGAGGGTCATAAGTCAACCTATCACCCCTTTTGACCAATAAGAATGATTCCAATATGTCCCTAGGGGTCCTAGGACCCCTAGGGACATATGTCATCATCTAATGGGTCGAAGGGGGCCATAGGTCATCCTATGAGCCCCTTTGACCCATAAGAAAGATTCTAATATGTCCCTAGGGGTCCTAGGACCCCTAGAGACAAATGTCGTCTTGTAATATATTGAAAGGGTTCATAGGTCATCCTGTGACCCCCTTCAACCCATCTAAACTATTCTAATATGTCCCTAGGGGTCCTAAGATCCCTTAGGGACATATGTCATCATGGAATGTGTCGAAAGGGGTCATAGGTCATCCTGTGAGCCCTTTTAACCCATATAAATGACTTCACTAGAAATAATATAGTAAAAATAATAATAATATAGTATAACAATCATATATATATATATAATTTATAGATTATAATAATAATAACATAATATATTATATATTATAATTTACATATGATAATAATAATAATATATTATATATTATAATTTATATATGATAATAATAATAATATGTATTAATAACATATATATAATATATTATGTTATTATATTTAATAAAAATATAGCAAAAATAATAATAATATATTATATTTATAGATAATAATAATAATAATAACATAATATATTATTATATATTAATAGATTATATATTATATCTTTACGCTACGTTATATATATATATAATATTATATTATTATATAATATATAGATTATATATTATTTTATATATAATAGTTTTGTTATTATATTATATATTTATAGATTATATATTATATCTTTACATATTTTATATCTCAAATTAGTTATATCACTTACAAATTTGTTTTTCCCTCTAATTTTTGTGGCCTTTCCCTCCAAGTTTTATGCCACCGATATCGGATATCAGATCTCATATCGGATATCCGATATGAGATCCGATATCTGATCTCAAATTGGATATCTAATCTCAAATCGGATATTCGATAAGGCTTGGGCCTTATTTTCTAGGTTTGGTACCTAGATAGGTGAAAAAAAATCAAAGCGGATTTTGAAGCACTTTTAGACATGTTCAAACTCTATTTTTTTCACATTGCCACTTTTTGGCACACCATGATCCTGTACATACCCTGTAACCTTACTATACTTAGCTTTCTATTTTTAACATATTTGTTTTCACATGCATGTAACCATACTATACTTAACTTTGTATTTTTACAATAATTGTTTTCACATGCATGTAACCATACTATACTTACCTTTCTATTTTTAGCATATTTGTTTTCACATATATGTAACCATACTATATTTACCTTTCTATTTTTAGCTTATTTGTTTTCACATGCATGTATATGTTTAGTTATAATGTGCTTTCCTCTCAATTAACTTTTTCTTTCCAAATAAATGTTGCAATTATATTATTTTAGACGTAAGAAAAATATTCATCTATTTTTAGAATATTCATGATAATCACATAGTTCTAATGAAAAATTTAAATTTGAAACCCTAACTATTTAATTTATTATCTTCTTCCAATTTTCAAGAATCAAATTTTCATTATATTAGAAAGGGTTTATAAGGATACAGTCACAATAATTGTCTACAATTTTTCTATAATTTTTCTTAGTTAAGTTTTCTTGATTAATAAGTTTTCATTTTCAAAATCTATAAAATAATTCTCTATTCAACAATCAATACAGTAAATTAATAAGCAATATGTAAACACCCAAAAAGACACGAAATAGATAGATCTTTCTATAAAATTTTACAATGAGTTTTCAAACCCTACATCAAAACTATAGCTAAAATCTGATACAATCTGTGAATACATGCAAATTCAAACTCTCTGAAACTTTCAACAATTCTTTTGATCCAATTCTAAATTTTCACTCCCAAAACCTCAAAACCATTCTTAAAATCTGAGACAATCTGTGAATACATGCAAATCCCAAGCCCTCCGAAACTCAAAAAAATTCTTTTGATCCAATTTTGAATTTTGCTTCCCAAAACTTATGTAATTGCAAAATGAGCTTTAGAGCTCTGATAAAGATTATCCCCTAAATTGGGGCTCTGATTGTGTAATCACAAGAGGGAACTCACTGATCAATTACTATTTATTACTTTATTACCTTTTACCTTTTCATGCACAACTCTTTTAGATATTTAATTACAAAATATCTTAATTTAAATAGTTAGCTTTCTCTCTTTACTTAATTTTTGAAGCATTTTTAATAATATATTTATTAGTTTAATTAATAACATTATTTAGAGTTTATTATTAAAATAAAACTCTTAAATAATTATCATTAAATTAAATAAATATAACTACGCCACAATTATAACTATAACATTGTCTGAATTCTTCAGTAAAGTTCAAAATATTTGAATGAATGGAAAAGAAGGATGAATGCGTGAGCATTTTAGTTTGCTGCTAGGGCCTGTGTGCCCTAGCCCAACTAGCGACTATGCTAACCTCTACGCTGAGCATTTTCTGCATGCTTGCATGGGTCTATGCTTGTTGTAGCCTGGGTGGACATTGTTGGTCTGGTGACTTGCTCTTCCTTCGGCTATGGGTGGGCATCTGGGATCTTTTCTTGCCATTTCCGCATCTTGGTTGGGGGTCCATGATGGTGTTTGGGTGAGGGGCTCTTGCCCCATCTTCTCTTACTTTTTTTGCTACATGTAGGCTTTGAGAGAATGGGGTATCTTGGTATCGCCTCCTCCCTATCTTCTGGTGGAGATTTGGAGATGGGTGATCTGGCTTCGATGGTGCATGCCAGTAGTAAAGTTTTGAATGGTAAATCCCAATCAAGGGAAGGTGAATCCGCTTCAAATGGGAAGATTCAACTATAGAAAGTTAATGGATGTTTGCAAAAAGCTAATGTCAGGCCAATTTTGGTTATTCAACCTGAACAAGTTCCAGAGGATGTCGAGTACTAGAGCAATCATGCTCTTATTTGTAAATTTTTGGGCCTTTGCCTTTCATTGCTTGTGTTGAATTCCTGGGCCTACTGGGTGTGGAACCCTAAAAGAGATATGGAGATTCTGCTAGTGGTGAATAATTATTTCATGGTTATCTTATCTAGTATGTCAGATAAGAATAAGGCTTTTGAAGGTGGTCCTTATTTTTAAAATCGAGTGGGGCTCTTCATCAAGCCTTGGAACACAGGCTTTAACTCAGCTAAGGAAATCCCTTCTTGAGTTTTGGTGTGGGTTCTCTTGCTGAGACTTCCTTTGGAATTTTGGAGGGTAGATATTCTTCATTCAATCTCGATGCTTCTCAAAAAACTTGTGGGATCAGCTACATAGATTCAAGATCGTAAGGTAATCTCTTTTTCTTGTATTTGTGTAGAAGTTGATTTAAATAGTCAACTCCCAGATTTTATGGATATTTGTATGGGCTTAGTTTCCTCGATTCAATAGTTGGATTATGAGACCCTACTGTTTAGATGCAAAATTTTCCATGAGTATGGGCATTTACTTTGCAGATGTCCCAGAAATAAGAACCCCACTTTAGATGCTCCTAAACCCCCTAAGGAGAGCAAGGGGAAGGCTAAGTTATCTAATGGACCCATTGATAGTGAGGGGTTTACTCAGGTTAAATCTTGTAATAGAGGCAAAGGTAAGAAGAGAACCTGGATGGACAGGTAGACTGACAACACCTTTAATAGGTTTGAGGCTCTTGGAGACATGGTCCAAGAGGAAGGTATCCAAGTTGAGCTCTCATCTGAGGCTAAAGGGTAGCATGAGATTCAAGTTGGGGATATCCAGAGAGAGGTTCAAATTCTATTTTTAGGGGTCCTATAGGATGGGTAGCTAGATATTGATTTACCTCCTCTTGTACAGGATATTGCAGATCTTTGTGGGTCACTGGGTTTGAAGGCTCCAATCTTGGTGGCTTCTGACCCCCTTTTTCCCAAGGGGACCTTTGATTCCACAAAGAGTACTGAGGCTCCTCTTGTTTTAGGCATACAAAAAAAATCCTTCAAAAAGGGGCCTTTCGATAAACTATCAAAGAGTGGTAGGAAGACTGATGAAGAGAAGGTGAAGATTATGGGTGAAAATTTGGTTGATTCTGGGTTTGTGAAACCCATTGATTCTCATTTCTCCCACCCTCATAAATGATTGTGCTATCATGGAATGTAAGGGGGTTGAACACCATCCCCAAACAAAAGGCTATTCATAGATTAATTGAATCTCAATCTCCTGATATGGTCTTTAGTCAAGAAACTAAACTTTCATTGGATGGTTTGGCTAATTGTGCTATGTGTATCTAGCCCTTGCGCTCTTGGCAGGGGGTGGGAGCCTTGAATAGTTTAGGTGGGGTGGCTTGCTTCTGGGACCCAAGGAAAGTCTCCCCCTTGTGGTGGATCTCCAATCGATCCTCCATCTCTTTGCTTGCCACTAGCTTTGAGACTGGTGAAAGGTGCCTTCTATCTAATATTTATGCCCCTACTAATTTTTTAGGTAAGTCCCAAATTTGGGCTTATATTAGATTCATATTGTCCTTGGATCCCTTTCTTCCATGGATTATGGCTGGAGATTTTAATGCAGTTACTAGTCTGGAGGAAAATTTGGGTGGGCTAGCTAGGCTGGACCCATCTTCAAATCTACTTAGCGATATGATTGGCTCATTAACTCTCATTGATGTGAAGCCAACAAATGGAATATTTACATGGAATAACCAGAGATGTGATGGTGAGGATATCTTAGAAAAGCTTGACAGATTTTTGGTTTCTAGCTATTGGATGGACAATAGGTGGATCACCAGTTCTAAAATTCTTGATTGGAGGGGTTCGGACCACTAGCCCGTTAAGCTCTCCATCTCTTCATACAAAGTCACCAAGAATCCCTCTTTCAAATTATAGCTAATGTGGCTTAGGGATTTGTCTTTACTTGATCTTATGGTGGATTGGTGGTATGAGGGAATGCTTGCTCATGGTATGACCATGTACACTTTTAGTAAGAGGTTTCAACTTGTGAAGTACAGGCTTAAGAGATAGAATAAATAGTGTTTCATGTATCCTCATGTTCATAAGACTATTTCTCAAACCAAGCTAGATGGTATTACACACCAGATTCATGACCATAGGTTGAACTATGAGTTGATTAAATCTAAGTCCTTAGCTCTTATGGATCTAGAAGAATGGGAGCTTTGGGAGGAGATTTTTTGGAAGCAAAAATCTTGTATCGATTGGCTCCAAGAGGGGGATAGGAACACTACTTTTTTTTAGAACTCTATTAAGGCATAAGGCATGGGAACTCTCTCTCCTCTCTTGTCTTAACTAATGGAGCTCAGATCTTTTCTTGTGAAGATATCTCTAGGGAACAAGTCAATTACTTCTCTACTCTCTTCTCTAGGGAGGATCTTTCTGCAAGGCCTAAGGAGATGGACATCTTGGATTGTATCCCTCATCTTGGATTTGTGTTTAATATGAAGAAAGGTAAGGTCCTTGGCCTAGATGGTTATTCGATTGGGTTTTTTCAAGAATTCTAGGAGATAATCAAGTATAATCTCCTAGATGTGGTCCAGGAATCACATAGGAATAAATAGATGTTGAAGTCTTTGAGTTCTACCTTCTTGGCTCTCATTCCTAAGAAGGAAGGGGCAAATTGGTTGGATCAATTTAGGCCTATAGTGTTATGTAATGTTGTCTACAAGATCATCACCAAATTGATTGCCTAGAGGCTCAAACCACTCCTTGGTTCTTTGATCTTTGCTGAATAGGGCAACTTTTTTAACAGAAGATAAATTTTGGATGGGGTTGTGATAACAATGGAGGTTGTAAACTCTATGGATACTTCTAAGGAGAAAGCTATGTTCATTAAATTAGACATGGCAAAAGCTTATCATCGGGTGAGTTGGGAGTTCTTATAGAAAATTATTTTGACTTTTGGGCTTGCTGAGGAGTGGGTGGATTGGGTTCTTAGCTATGTGACCTCATCCTTCTTCTTAGTTCTTATTAATGGAGAACCTTCAGATTTGTTTGCTGCCTCTCGAGGACTTTGGCAAGGGGACCCTTTATCTCCCTATTTGTTCATTATCATGGCAGATGGTCTTGGTAGATTTCTAAAAGCTCAAGTATGACAAGGTTTTATCTAAGGTTGGAGCTGGAAGAATGATTGTCCTTCGTATTCTCATCTTCAGTTTTTGGATGATACCAAATTGATGGGTGTGGCTCGAATCAATGAGGTAGTAAATATCAAGAAAGCTTTGTATACCTATTTGAAAGCCTTAGGTCAAAAAATTAATGATGATTAGTCTTTCATTTATTTCTTTAATACTCCTTAGATTATTCAGAACAAGATTGCTAGAATTCTTAGATTCCAAATTGGTTCTCTTCCTTTGATGTACCTTGGGGTCCCTTTGTCCTTGGGTGCTCGATGGAGGGATTACTGGTTGGGGATTTTAGATAAACTTAGGAGTAAGGTTAGTCATTGGACTTACAGATTGTTATCTTCTACTAGTAGAGTGATTCTACTTAAGACTATGGTGCAGTCTCTTTCCATTTATAGGTGTTTTGTTCAAGTCCCACCCTCTATTTTTGTGAGGGAATTTGATGCTTTATCTCAATAGTTTCTTTGCTATAGTAGCCTTCTTTCCACGAAGTGGAGCCTGGTCAAGTGGGAGTTTGTGTGTAGGCCAAAACATGCTAGTGGCCTTGGGCTTTGTTTGATGGCTCTTGTTGTCATGGCCTTGGCTACCAAGTTGTACAAGCGATGGTGTAACAATCAAGACCAAGATTGGGCCAAGATAATTTCCCATAAGTACTTTCTTGGTGTCAATTGCTCTGAGATACCATGACTTTCTTGTGTGAGTAAAGGCTCATGTATCTAGGATACTCTTAAGAAGGGAGCCCAACTTGTTAAGGAGGGGTTCTTCTAGATTTGTAACAGAGGCTCAGATACTTTATTTTGGCAAGACTCTTGGGATGGCCACCCTCCCATTATCTCTAGCTTTCACCAGCTTCTTCCCCTTTCCCACACTTTTACTAATGCTGGTTAGCTTAAGGCAGACCATTTTAAGACTATCAAACACTTGGGTCAGGTTGAGGTGACTTGTTGGAAGGATTCATAGGAATGGCTTGTGAGTGGCTTGGATGAGGATCATGCCCTCCTTTCTAATGTTTTGGAGAATAGGTTCTGCAGCTTCTTTAATGGGAGGGACAACTTGGCTTGGGGTTCTAGTTCTAAAGGTAAATTTACTGTGGCTCAGGGTCTATTCTTCACTTGATAGGAACTGACATAGTTTGGTTGAAGTGCACTGGTGGAAAAAGGCTTGGAGTAACTTTTCTTGGCCCAAATGCAATTTCTTCTTATGGATACTAGCTCAAAAGAAGTGCTTCACTTGGGAGAATCTTCACAAATGAGGTTTTCATGGGCCTTCAGTTTGCTTTCTTTGTTTTCTCAATGAGGAGTGTGCATCCCACTTGTTTATTCTTTGCCCTTTTTCGAGAGAGATATGGTGTAGATGGTGGGATGCCCGGTGTCATGGGTGTATTCATGCTACTTCCCTTATTGATTTTTAGGAAAGCTTGGGCAGACCTCCAGCGAAGACTTCTTTCTTACAGGTTGCTTGGATGGTTGGCCCGATTTTCATTCTCTAGAACCTTTAGCTAGAAAGGAATCACAAAATTTTTTGTGGTTCCAAATTAGGAAGCTACCAACTATGGAAGATGATTCTTAATAGGCTCTAGGAAATGATTTTTGCAAAGTGTGATATATCTAAGACTATAGCTCCAGGGGATCAAGTTATTGTGAAGAATTTGGGCCTGGGAGATAATAGTTGGGGATGCACTCTTGGAAATATACCTAGCCATGTTAAGCAGTGGGTTAGTCAGGGTGGGAGGTGGTCTCCTCCCCCGACTGGGATCTTAAAGATCAATACATATGGTTCTTCTCGGGAGAACCCGGGTCATGCTGGTATTGGGGCTATTGGTAGAGACAGTGATGGTGGTGTGGTTTTTCTCCTCTCTATTTACAAGGGTCAACATTCTAATAATTTGATGGAGGCCCTGGGTATCAAGCTTGCTACTGAGTGAGGTTGCTCTTTAGGGTGGTGGAAGGTTATTTGTGAGTTTGACTCTCAGATTGTTGTGGATATGTTGAATAACTAGAGGTTGGAGGATGTTAGTTGGCAACTTGCATCTCAAGCCAGACAAGTTCTTAATCTTTCTAGTTCCTTGCACTCTGTCTCCTTTCATCATATCCCTCATGAGTGGAACAAAGTGGAAAATTGTCTAGCGAAGTGGGCTTCAGAGAATGTGGTTGGATGGGATATTAACAGTAGGGATGAATTACCTTCTGAGTGTTGTGAAATCATTGAATAGTTGCTTCTAGAGGACATGAGTATGTAGTGTTATTTTGGGCCTTTGGCCTTTGTTCTGTAACTTGGACTTGATTGAATAAATTTTTACCCCTCTTTTTCAAAAAAAAAAGTGTAACTTTGTCTTTGAATTTCATTCTTTTATATTTTATTTTCCTGTAGTTTATTAATTAGTACAAGCACTAATTAAAGCATAGTTTCTTATTTAAATTAATAATAATAATTAAAGCTCATTATTTAAATGCAACTCTAATTTAATTATTATTAGATAAATAATTATAATAAAGCAATATTAAATCTTTAATACTTTAATTCTCTTATTGTCCAACATCTTAAATTAAAATTTTAAATTAAATCTTTTAAACTGAAGTACATATTTAATTAATTTATAATTAACTAAATATCATCATACTCTAATTTCTCTTTAATCAATTTTCTAAATTTAGATTTCTAAATTAAGACTTTTAAATTAAACCACATTTTTAATTAATTTTTTAATTAATTAAATATTCTCATGCTTTAATAATTTCATTTTAATCAAATCATATTTAATTATATGATTAACCCAAATATTGTAATTAAATCATTTACTAGATAAATCACATACTGAAATCCACATAAGAGCAACATTACCAAAATAGACCGAAACTCAAAATCAAACAACACAGACAAGGATAAACTCAAAAATTTCAAAAGGAGTGGAAATTTAGTTACGAGTCTTCCTTGCAAGACAAGTATTTAGGCTATGGCTGAGATTGGACCTAGACATTATCTCCCCATTCTTACCATTCAGTTTTTGTGATAGAGCATGCTAATCCTCGCAATTCAGGGAAGTCAATGCCTAGTACCTATATTTTGCATAAAAGATGAGCATGTACATGTATATAAATATATCTAAACTAAACAAGCAATGGTAGGGAGTGGTACATTGTGTAGATCTCGAATAGCAAGTGACTACAACTCCCTCCCTAACCACATCAAGCACAACAAACAAAAAGCTAAAATAAACACACACACACACCATACACATGCAAGTATGAGGTAAGTACCATAATAATTATTAGTCAAACATCAACTGCTCAGATAAAAATATGCATCATTACAAATATGAAGTAATCATCATTAAAGCATCATCTGACATTGCTATGGAATAAATCACATTTATTAACTAGGAATTATTAAAGCATCATTAATGCACTAGTAACCATAACCATTAAACAACACATAAAATTGTAGGAATTGATAAAATCCAACTCCATAGTGCACCAAGATCACCTGCATGCAAATAGCTTGCCAAAGGGAAACCAAAGAAGGAAGAGGTGAAGCTTGGAAAAACACTAAACAAACTTGAGAGAAGTTATTACAAATAAGAAAAATGTATTTACAATGATTTGAGTTATGAAAATACAATGAGAGAGCTCGAATATAAAGGCCTCATGAAAGCTTGTAGAACAAGCTGGAAGATGCTAGAAGATAGGGTTGATAACTAAGCATACTTCCACAAAAAGGTGGAATACACTAGAAGGGAACAAACTCTCATGTTGTCAAAAACTTATCAACTACAACTATTAACTAAATGCATTAACTTAAGTAAACTTAAGTAAAAGAATAAATAATTAATAAATGATTATTTACTCTAACACCCCCCTTAAGTGCAACTTAGGGGAATTCCTTAAGCTCACAACTAAGATGAAATGTAGAATGGGTCCCAGTAATAGGCCTTGTTAGGTACCCATGTACAATGCAAAGAAATGCAACTTCTAAAAATGGGGAAAGAGGGAAAACCTCATGGGAAAAACCCTCCCCCAAAAAGAGGTAAAAACCTAGTGAAGGACTAAAGAAGCCTCCAACTAGAGGAATGTTCCATAAAATAGGAACAAAGAGTGATCCTAAAGAGCATCACTGAAGTGTGAAGAAGTTGCAAATTCTGTCATTAGAAAGAAACTATAGTGCCTACCCCTAGTTCACATTTTTGTTATCATTGCCAAACTCTTTTAGGCCAGTTTTATGTTTGATGATTAGTACTATTATTTTGAGATTATTAGATATTTTTTTACATTTAGTTTATTATATGATGAGATTACTTGTTACTCTATATTTCATGTATGCATGATGATTATTCAATGATTTTAGTTATTGATGATGATTAGTTAGATGGATTATTATGTGTCTTCTTATGGATACTTACCCCATACTGCATGTGTATGGTGTGCATGTTTGTATTCTTTATGTATGACATTTCTGATGTGGTCAAGGAAGGGAGTCATAGTCACTTGCTAGTTGGGATCTACATAGTGCACCACTTCCTGCCATTGCCTGTTTAGGTTAGAATATTGTGTTTGTACATGCATTAATTTTATGCAAGTTGCAGGTATCGGGTATCGACTTTTATAAATTGCCAAGATGAGCGTACCCTATCGCATTATCTCAATGGTAAGAAAGGGGAGATAAATTCTTAAGTCCAAATCTTAAACCTTTAAGTTGTTTGTCCTAATTGAAGATTAGAACAAGTATTTGAGTCGTGTACCCTCTGAATGCATTGGATGACATTAATTCATGATTTTAACCCTTTTAGTTTGTTTTTAGGTGTTTTACTATGATGGGTTTTCATATTTTACTTTATGAGTCTTTGGTGAATTTTCTACTAATTAAGTCTAATTAAAAGATTAAATTAATAATTTAATTTAATAGAAATTATTATGACATTTTAATATTTGATTATATTTAATTAATTGAGAAATTAATTAAATAAAAAGAATTGAATTTGAAGATAAAAGTTATAAGAACAAATTTAGAAAGTGATAATATTTATTTAATTTAATAATTATATATTTAGAGTTCATTTTTAAATAAATGCTAAATATTATTGTTATTTAAGTTAATAAATATTTTATCAAATTAAGTTTCAAATATAAATTAAGAAGTGAAAAGATATTAAATTATGAAAAAGTTTTAAGTTCGCATGATGCATGTATGAGATTAAAATATGAGAAATTAATTAAAAAGATAAAACATGTGAACTTAATAAAGATATTTTAATTTGCATAAAGTGTGCATGGGATTAAAAATTAATAAATTAATTTAGAAAGGAGTCAAGTGGAAAATTAAATAAGGTTATTTAATAACTTATTTTAACGTGCATGAGAAGGGATATAGGAAGATTAATAAAAGT
Organism: Cupressus sempervirens; assembly: GCA_028749045.1. NCBI lineage: Eukaryota > Viridiplantae > Streptophyta > Pinopsida > Cupressales > Cupressaceae > Cupressus > Cupressus sempervirens. The sequence continues at coordinate 166,120,924 of CM053792.1, read as the reverse complement.
TAATATTGAGTTAAGGGTTGTGAGCAAGGCATTCTCCCGGGTGAACACACAATCAATGCCCTGATTTAAGGAGAGGGCTCTTTATCACAATTAGAGGGTTTATTTTTTAGATGAGATGATTTGGGATGTGAATTTTGGAAGCAAATTATTGAAGGAAAATTTTGGAAAATTGTTGGAGAGAAGTCATTAGATAGAAGTGAATTCTCTTGCAAATCTTCTAGGCATTGCGATTTTAGCATCAAAACTAGGTAGGTTCTTGAATTTTGTTCACCCAGTTAGAATTATGATTATTAGATAATCCTGTCTTCTCCGTGATTGTTGGAAACGACTCTCTAAATCTTGTTGTGTGAATCTTTCATTCTCTTTTTTGAATCTATGAATATCATATATACGATATGATTGAAAGAAAATAAATCAATTTGGAACCTGGTCCATAGGTAAAAGAAAATTAGAATTATATTCAAGAAGGGTTTGATTAATATGAGAATTTTATATTGAAAAAATCGATTGGTTCATTATATGCATCCTATTAGAATACATATGGGGTTTTATGTCAAATAAATTTTTTTAAAAAAGTATTTATACATATATATTAGGGGGTTGGATTGTTTAATTATTAAACAAAAATATTTTCAAAAAAAAGAAGAAGTATATTATTACATTTGAAGAGGGAATCAATTTAAAAATTTTTTATTAAAAAAAATATTTATTGGGAGGGGGAGGTTTACCCCACCCCATCCCCACTCACCTGCACTGCTGGCAGCAATCGTACCCACTATCAGGGGTACTGTGACTACTGTCGCAGGCCCTACGATAGAAGGCAGGCCACACAACCTTGCTAATATTAACAGCCACATTTATTCATATGTGGGGTTTTTTATTTAAAGTTGTTTTTAAATTTATAAATTCATAAATATATTATAATTTAATATTAATATATATTAATTAGTTTTATAATATAAGGTTTAGTGTTATTTAGTAATTTTGTTAATAGGTTTTAAAATTAATATATAATCATTATAAATGAAGTTTAATGACAATTTCATATTTATTTAGTAAGTTTTAATTAATAAGATTTTAATGTTATTGGTTATTATTTAATAATATTTATTAACTAGTTATATTATTATTTATTAACTTAAATATTAATGTATTTAAATTTTAATTGGTTTTCTATAAATTATTAATTAATTAAATTAAATTAAGATTAGTTAATAATTGAAGTAATGTAATGAATTATTAATCAATGGAATTCAATTAAGATCGAATTAAAAGGGAGTAATTTAATGGAAGTGAATTCATTTTATAATGATGATAAATATTTTGAGATTATTTTAGAAAATCGACCTAAAACCAAATAGGAGTAACATGGTAAATTATTTAAAAACAAGGATGGGTCAAATGTAAGGGTGAATTGTATGACTATTTACTTAAGAACATACACTAAAAACAAAAATTGAAACCTTATAGTATATTGAAACCATGTGCTTTCAAATCAACCCAAACTATGAAACTGTACTGTTTTATTTGATGTTGTGCTTTTGAGGTTTCAGGGTTCGTCCTAGCTTGACCAGTTTAAGATTTTACCAGAGGCTTAGGAGTTATATGTCTATGATGTCATGTTGATTTTTTGATCTCAATTTTTTTAACCTAACCATGGTAATTTCATGGTATGCTCTATGATATGGTTGTATTTATTGCTTGTTGTTGCTTTCTAGTCTTCTTGTGTGAAGCTAAGGTGTATGCTTATGAGATACTTGACTTAACCATTTTTGAGTCATCGACCAGTTATATTTGATTTACTTTCCACTCGCTTTGAGAGGACTGAGGTGTTTTGAATGATTTATTCTTGATGATGTCATGTTGTGACATATTTGACTTGACCATTTTGGAGTCTTTAATCAGTATTATTTTGGGATGCTTTCTGGTTGCTTGTTGAGAACCAATGGATATTGTGATTTACTTTGGGATACTTTTCAGTTTCTTGTTGAGAACCGATGGATATTGTGATTTATTATTTGATGTCTTTCAATTTCTTGTTGAGAACTTTTTTGATCATTATGATTATCTTTTGATACTTTCTAGTCGCTTGTACAGGACTGAGGTGATCTTATGTGACTATTGATTTGTGCTTTTATTGATCTTGGGTGGGTTATCTATATGAGTGTCAAGAAGTGGCTTGCAATGGAAGACGGGGCCCTAAGTGGCTGCCAGGGGAACCCATTATACGTTGTTTTAATAAGTGATAATATTACACTAAATACTAACTTAAATGAACCTAATAAGATTAATTGTATGTTCTCACCCATGCCTCAAGTGCTAGTACAAACTAGGATGGGAGTAGAGAGAATACTTGGTTATGACCTTGCATTCCATAGTATGCCTCGTTAGTACGAGAGGATAATGGTGGCCGCATAGGGATCACTAGGGACCCTAGAGTCCTAAGCTAACTACCAAGGTAACTCCTACATGTTTCATGCAATGACACTTTCCCACTTACATAGTAGGTTTCCTATGTGTCTTGTGTGCCTTTGGGTCTAGATGTCGATCTATGTGTTTGAACCTTTGAGTTAGTATACTTTTAATATTTTCTAGAGTATTTGTGTTATGTGATTTGATATCCTATTTGGGACTTGAGACTATCTCCTCAGCATGGTGGAGTGGGCCATTCAAGTTTTACATAGTCAGGTGGTAGTGCTTTTTACTCTTACCATTGAGATTTGTCCGTAGTCACCATCGTTAGAGCTTCTTGGGATGCCTATTTATCATGTATTAGATGGTGTTATTTACTAATGCATTTCCTCATATTGATGATTAGCATGTGATAGGTGATGTTATCTACTTGTAGGATCATCTTATGTTGTATTCTTGTATGTTAGATTTCTTTATGATTATGTTGTAGTATGTTTAGTAATGATGTCCCTATTACTATAGTACTGATGATCTTATCAGTGACTTGGGATGTTATGCATGGGGGATGGCTAGGACCCACGATGGTCTTATGATGCTATTAATGGTTGGGAGGAATCGTGCACTTAGTTAGATGTGTTTTATGATGGATAGTTATATTTCATGTTAGATGTTTATATCTTTTATGATGGATGGATGTATCATGTATAGTGGATGGTTTCATTTATTTCACTATAATTTGTATCATGGATTCGATGGGGATGATGTATCTTTATTTTTGCATATGTATATTCTTTTAGCCTTTCATACCTTGTGACATGTATAGTGGATGATTGAGTATTCTGAATTAATTTGCCAAGAGGCATTCAGAACAATGTATATTATGGACTTTGGACTTTCTATTATTCTTTCATGTGGATGTGGTAGTTGTTAGACTTAGTGTTAATTAGATTTATATGTAATTCAATTTCATGGGATCCTTAAGAAATGTAACCTATTGTGTATGCTTTTGGTTGATTGTATGTTATTACTTCTACTAATATGTGTATGATTTATCTTCGGGTTTTTTTTTAAAAAAATTTGAAAAACTTAGTAAAACTGTAGGTCATTTCTTTTGGGTCCCTTGGCAAGGCATTACAAAAACTATTGATTTGAAGAACCTCCATGGAAGAAGAAGGCACAAACTGAGCATGTCTATATGGTAGATGGTCCATCTCACCAAAATGCATAGGTAGCTAGTCACTGCAATTGCCTAGTATATAGGATGAACCATTGAATACATAGCCACTGCAATCGCTTAGTATATAGGATCAACCACTAAATACATAGCTCATACTATAGAACCATCGAACCACAAAAGCATTAGAACAATAGAATAACCCCACCTTAATGCAGATTGGGTGAGATGATAGGCAACTAAAAAGGTGGGCTAAAATCCTCTATAGATAGAACCAAGAATGATGAGAGAGTTGAAGAGGTACAAACACCTATAAAGACATGGTCACACTGACTATGCATGGGGAAAAAAGGAAGAAGGCACAAAAGCAGAAAACAACTATCTACCCCATGGTTTTTTTATAAAAAAGTGCAAGTACAACTATCTCAAAATAACATTCATGAACTCAAAATGCAAGAGTGGCACTTTATCTCAATGCGTTTACATAAAGATGCTTACAAATGATAGCTACAATGATTAGAAAAGGAAAAATGATGATACAAAAGATAGTACAACCCAAAAAAAAAAGATCCCATGCCATGAAAATGATCCTTGTACCTGGAACACCCAAGATATCCACCATAGAGAAAAATGCCAAAAATGTGATAGAAAGAGCATGGGGAAAAATCTGAAGGAAATGATAGCATTTCTAAAAAGATGACAAAACTAGCTTTCCAAAAATATAACATTTTCAAAAAATGAACATAGGACACAAAAGATATGCTTGCCAGAGTCAAAAATAGAAATTTTGACTTCAAGTTCAAAAATGAGCAACAAAACTACATCAAAACCTAAAAATACTGACACTAATGTCTCTATCTCAGAACTAGCTTTTTAGCACTTCTTTCAAATTGGAAAAATACCTTTGTATGCTCAAGTTATGGCCAAAAAATTATAAGTAGGTCAAAAAGGACCCTAGAGAGCCTAGTAGGGGTGCTGATGTAGGGTGACATTATGCTAACATCAGCACGCTACTGTAAAAAAATTGATAATTTCTAGACCTTCGCAGCAAAAAAAGATGCCACGCGGCAAAAATGATGACATGGTAGGTGATGTGGTAGGGGCCATGTGGTAGATGCCAACGTGGCACCCATGCCACATGTCACCCCCAAAATGTGCCAAATGTCACAAAAAGAGGCTTCCACATAGGTTTTAGGTACAAGAAGCTGTGGGGCCATGGAGTGGTCGCAATGGCCGCAATGGCTGCAGATGCCGATGGTGCCATGACTGTGATGGGTGGTGGGTGGTCTATTAGTGGCGACTAGGTTGCGGTGGTCAGAGGGAGGTTTGACTAGATGTGGCAAGGCCTCGATGGCATGGCAATGGCCCCACAGTGGTGCAGTAGTGGCCCTACATTTTTTTTAAAATCATAATAAATGTAGGAAAATAGCATTTGTACGACCTCTTGGCTAAAAAATTTTTCCTCCTAGAGCTCCTGTCACCAAAATTGACAAATTTTATATGAATCCTAATTCTAACAGGCCTTGTAAACTTAGTAGAAACATCCGTTTAGGCCCAAAGTGCTCCAAAAAAATGCTCTTCCCCTAGATTGAAGAAAAATGCACAAACAAACTAGGGTTTGTTTCTTTGAATTAATACTTCAGAAAACCTTCAACCAAGAAGCAGCAAGGAGGCTCTGATATGATGTAGGAGTTGATGAAATCCAACTCCATAGTGCACTGAGATCACCTACATGCAAATAGCTTGTTGAAGGGAATCCAAGGAAGGAAGAGGTGGAGCTTGGAAAAACACTAAATGAACTTGAGAGAGAAGATATTACAAACAAGAAAAATGTATTTACAATGAGTTGAGTTATGAAAATACAATAAGAGAGCCCAAATATAAAGGCCTCATGGAAGCTTGTAGAACAAGCTAGAAGATGCTAGAAGATAAGGTTGACAACTAAGCATACTTCCACAAAAAGGTGGAATACACTAGGAACAAACTCCCATGTTGTCAATAACTTATCAAATACAACTATTAACTAAATGCATTAACCTAAGTAAACTTAAGTAAAAGAGTAAATAATTATTTACTCTAACAGGAATATAATCAACTAAGTAATCATCGTTGATATATCTCTAGTCCAAGTTATGAAATAATATCCTTGAAACCAACACATCTATGAAATAGGCATAAAAGAGTTTTGTAAGTATAATAAAAAAAAAACTATGGGTGGGCATTACATCCTACATTTAATGTATTTATTTGAACAACACATTAGCTTATCAAGTACTAACTTATCAAGTTCCCATTGTAATTCCATCTTTGTTACACATCTCAACTCTACCTTTCACTAGGTCATCTCATGATCTCTTCTATTCAAATCCTCTTCATCATTCAAATAATATGGCACTTCACACTATTAGCATTAATGTCTCTCCAGTAGGTTCAACACTTGGTTTTACCAATAGGTTTGACATCAATGACAATATAATAATTGTTCCAATTAAGATATCAATAATTGTAGATCCAACAATCTCCCTCTTTAGTATTGATGACAACACCCTCAAGTTACCATACAATCCAAAAGTAACACAACACCTTAAGGGTTCAACTCCCTCTATGTGTAATAGGTAGATATTTAGTAACATCCTTAGTTTCATTCTGATTCTCATGTAGTTAGCTTCAGTGATAAAAACATCCCTCATCATCTCCCTCTTTTTATATGATTTCCCTCTTTGTTTATGTCTTAATTAACATCAGTGTTCATCCCCTTGTCTATCTTCATCTCTCTCTATGGTAACTTCCTACAATAGTATTATCTCCCTCTTTGACAACAATGCCAAAGAAATCTCAATCACCATAGCAACATCATGTACACTATCACACATCTTCTTACACATCTCAACTCAACCTTTCACTAGATCATCTCATGATCTCTTCTTTTCAAATCCTCTTCATGAATAAAATTATATGGCACTCTACACTATTAGTGAATGCCTCTCTAGTAGGTTTGACACTTGGATGTACAAATAGGTTTGACATCAATGACAATATAACAATTGTTCTAATTAAACTCTCAATAGTTGTAGATCCAACACGTATAACATGGATATGATTTCCCACCTATGTTCTGTTGTATTTTTTTGAATGCCTCCAATGTCCTCTATCTCTAAATCACTTGAAGGTAAATCATTTTTTGCATGTAATTATCTTTAGACATGCCAAGGATTATAGTTAAGTGACTCCCAATTTGCTATCATGGTATAATCATCATCACCAAAGTTCCTATCAACATTTCATAAAGGATTATATAGTAACAACACAGACAAACAAAATTCCACCCACTTATTAGAATCACATAGAGGAATAGAAGAATACCTAAGAAAAACTCTAACAATAGTTCTTGTCTTCCTTGACCCCCATTTATTATGTTCTTTTTTTAGAATTATATATTGAGAGTCTTGATGCATCAATCAAAATAATACCTTCCAAACAAAGTGGTCTTGTTTTGTAACTATCAAAAAAAGATTTTGTGAGCTCATTCTCATTTTCCTCATCATTTATTACTATAGGTTTAAAAAATTCATGTGAGGCATTTAGATTAACAAACTTTTTGCTACACTCAACCAATGGAAATTCTAATAGCATATGCCATGTTTGTTGAGCTCCAATATCTCTTTCTACAACTATCTCTATTAAAATATTTAGGTATACCTGTGCTGCTAAATCATCTAGATTTTCAAAATTTGAAAGATACATCAACATTTGTTGATATTTTTTAGAGCTTCTCTCATCTTTTTCTACATACTTTTCAATGTATTTGATTATTGCATGTCTTGAAAGCATAGGTTTCTAATCAACATTCGCCCTCCATAATTGCAATATGTAGCGATTGTGTGGATTAAGTTTGTCATCATTTCTTGTAGGTTCAAATATTTTATCACCCAATACAGTATCCTCATATAGCTTCGACCCCCCAAATTCAATCGCTAAGGTGCATTATACCTAAAACATTCGTAAATACATATTTTGTTAACTCAACTTGTCCAAAAAGGTGATATAGAAAATTGAGATATGATTTTTTTTTGATTTTAGCTTATTTGCAAACCATTCTTCCTCTTTTTTAATGAAGGCATTCACGTCCCTCCTTAAAAATCATGTGTCTTTCAACACAATTGAGTATATGTTCATAGTCTTGGTCAATATCCATCTCAGCTAGTTGTGTTGTATTCTTGAGGCGGGGATGTAGACCAAAATTCTAGAATGCCTAAAAATGACAATTCATGTATTATTGTATTGAGTAAAGGTTAACAACACATTTTGATATTTTACTCATTTATAATATGAAACTTACATGTATATTTATTTCATGAGGATCAAGTCTAGGATTTCATGTATGAATAATGGAGTCAAAATATCTCTCTACAATTTTTCATTCATCCTTATTTGACCAATTAATAATATCCATATTTTTGGCCCTTTTAGGCATAAGAAGCCATGACCATGAGGTGGACCACGATGTTTCCACTCATATCTACACCAAAAGTCCTTCACTTTCATACCTTATTAAAGTATTTCTTTCCTAAACATATTATTCCTTAAGTGCTTGTAATATATGACTATATGTACATAGTAGATGATATTCTTTCTTCTCCATTTTTGAGCCTCTCGTGGATTAGTAGGTGGTGTACCAGGCATTAGTGCATGTAAATTAGAGCCCTACATATTTTTTGTACTTAGTGTGAAGAAAATTGTAGGTGTAACTGTAGACACCTAAAAACCTTTAGAAAATAAAGTATTTTTATTTTCTGAAAAAGTCTTGATGACATCATCATTTATTAATTAATTAATTTTTATGCCATTAAATCCCTTTATCTTAATTAAAAATATTTAATTAAGGAATCCCTCCCAAAAATGTTTAAATCTTATTTAAACATTATTTCCTTATTTATTAATTATTTAATTAATAAATTGACCAAAAATCCTAAAATAAATAAAAAATTTATTTTTTGCCCAAAACTTGGCCAATTTCCTTATGACCAATAACCTCTTCCAAAATCTTCTAATCCTTCTTTAATTTCGATTAAAGGCTAATCCCATCATTTCCTACCCCTAATCCCAACTCAAAATATTTAATTAAGATTAAATATTAATCCTCATGTTTATTAAAAAAGTTTTAATAAATATCTCCTCAACCCAAACCCTTGAAATAAATAAAAATTTATTTATTTCCTAAAAATCTAATTTATCCTCATCCTAAGAAGTTCTAGACTCTTCTAGAAAGTCTTCATCCTCATCCTAGGAAATTCTAGACTATTCTAGAAAGTCTTTATCCTCATCCAAAGTCTAGACTCTTCTAGAAGATGTCTTTAAACCTAATCCTAATCCCCTCCTAACCTTGTCACATTCCCTAAACATGGGTTAAAACTTACTAACCCAAGCCAAAGTTAACAAATATCTCCTCCTTCACCCACCCTCATTAAATGCCATCCACTTACCTATCCCTAAGCTAATCCTAAACCATCCTAATCCATCCTCTAATTATTTGCACAAGCCTAAACAAGCTTAAACCCTTCCTAATCAAGTCCAAGTCGAAATTGCTCTCATCACCCTCAAAATATCTCAACCATAAAACTTTATGAAGTCCACTAGGTCATAAATGACTCTTACAAGCCCTTTTATTGCTCTTACAAGTCATTATGAGGGTCTTTATGAAGATTTTATCCCTTGAGCCTCCTTTGTTGACTCATCCTTCCCCTTTCCTCCATCCTCTCACCATGTGACATGTGTCACTCCTTGATTGGCTATAAGGAAGCACAATCCATGTGCTCTCCTCTCATGCAATCTGAGCCCTCCATAAGCTTTTTCCCATCCTTGCATCTTAGCCCTCAATCCCTCAAGCCTCTTGCCTATAAATTGGATCCTTCCCCTTTGCAAAATAACACAATCCATGAAGTAAATTTATAATGCTATTTTGAGAGCCAAATCCATACTAAAGCCATATATCCACACCAAAAATCCACAATCATCCATTGAAGCCTTTGGAAGCATATTGAGCATACATCCTATCCATTTAGATAAAGCCACTCAACAAGAGAGCTTCTCATTGAGAGAGCCCATTAATGGCTCATATTATCAATTGAGAGTTCATCTTAGTCTATCTTGAAGTTTATGAATTTTGTTTAGTTTGTAGAAGCTTTATTTAAGTTTGGTTTCTATTAGCATACTAACATTGCTCATATACAATACCAAGTTGGTGAAGCAAATTAGCTAATTTTTCTTCACATTAGCCCAATATGATCTTTTTCCTCTTAGACTTGTGCCAAACGCCATTAGCCAATCCAAAAGATTAATACATGGCATATTTTCAATATGTTGACATAGTTTATTCATGGTAATTGGCATGTCTTGAAAACTCCTTTTAGAAAAAATTACTATTGAACTTTGTGTATGATGTCGCATTATCATGTTCATCACAAAATACCTAAACCATGGAATTTTTTCCAAAGTGACGATCCCTATACTTCATCAAATAAGATTTGAAAATTCATGCAAGTGTACTCATTTTATTTTAGGTTCCAATGAATCACAACTTCCATTTGGAAATAATGTCAGGACATCCATATCCAACAAGCCCAATGTGACATACTCTTGGATAGATGGTGCACCTATAGATGTTCACTCAATTAAAGTAGATGGATCTATATCAAGATTATTAACCTAAGCATGGATTAACTCTATTTCCCTTTGAGCATTAGGCGATCTTGAAGCCATAAAGGTTGTGTGGTCAATTATGTTATCTTCATCTATCTCCACAAGTGGACCCATGAATATGAATTCATTTTCATTAGAATCAAACTCCATGTGGACCATCTTTAATCCATCAAAAACATTCTCATCCATATTTCTTGGTAATTCATTAAGAGAACTTTCATCTATTCTAACATCTACATGAAATATATCATGTTCAACTTTGTATTTCAATGCTCTGTAGACATGATCCCTATTTATAGTAAAGTTATAATGTGCACCACATTGATCCCTTATGCAAATAATAATGATTAGTAAATGATTTATTGTATGTGGCAATATTTTTAAAACTTGTTCTACATGTTAAAGAAAACTAATAGTGTGCCCTTTGTACTTATATTGTCTTCTAGTTGCATGTGTAACTTGTATTATAGGGCTAACATGTACGATCAAAATCTCTTCAACCTATGTCAAATAAGAAATCTCTTATGGTTGAGAGCCAAGATTATATTATTTGAAGATGAAAACCTATGAATTCTTTTTTCTTGACAACATATATTGATATGGGATCCTTATTGGTGCGATATACTTTCATTCTCATATATGACTCTTCACAAACATAATACATATTTGGTATTTTTGAACTATCTATCTAATGTCTAAATTGCAATTGGAATCTTCTAAATTTAGATTGAAGCATACCATTTGGGTTAGACATGTTTCATATACCACCTTCAATTTCTTTATTCCTATGGATTTCACTTTCATGTTGTGGTGTTTCTAGTATGCATTTTATATACGGTGAGCCTTCATTCTCAATATTTATTTGATTGTTTATATTTGTGGGGTACTTGTATATGTCAATTAGTTGGGCTTTAGGATGTTGTACTTAACACTTCTCTACAAGTTGAAGAAGGGGCCTCTTAGAATTAGGTCGATGATTTTTTCCCTCTACATTTTCCTGATCTCAATTTTCATTTTCTAATTGTTCATCTATTACTTTTAACCTTCTTCTAGCATATATTTGCCTATCTCTTTGATTTTTTGTTACTCAAGTTGTTGTTCACTTTTAAATTTTTTAATTTTTTTTCCTGTTGTTGTTGTTGATACCTATGGTATTATCTATGATACTCTCTTTGATACTACCTTTGGTATTCTCTTCTTGCCTCCTCAGATTCAAAATTCAACCTACGTCTCACCATAGCTAGTACAAAAATAACATTAATTAATAACATATATTTATATATGCATGGGAAATATTATAGCAATCATGACTATTACATATGTATTTAAAGTTATAGATAAAGTATGCATGATTGGAGAGAAGTAACGTTAAATTGAGTAACATATATCTATATACATGAGAAATATAGTACCAATCAAGATTATTATTACAAGGTAGAATAAAAAATTGGAGCAAATTATTCTTCAAGTCAGTTAATAAGTTTATATGTATCTAAATGTGTGTATAAAGCATCCATGGCTGGATACAAACACTTTAAACATTTTAGTATGTTGAAAAATATATTAATACAGAAGAAACAAAGAACATGAACAATTGAGAAAATGAAAATACATTTGAAGATTTATGAAATTGTAATAATTTGTTATAAAAATACAAACATGAAGATAAATAATCACTAATTATTATTACATCATGGAGATGTATTATCTTATTCATTAAAATGATCTAAAAGACATTTTATTACAAAAACATACCAAAACATGATCTTTCATTTTCCAATACAAAATAATAATCTGCTTTAGGAGATAATCACTCTCATTTTCTAATACAAAAGACTAAAACCAAAAAATGTGTGGATCTCCACATAAAAGAAACGATGACATATTCAATACCATTGTTTTATTATCCATCTTTCATTAACCCAATCTTGAGCTTGACATAACTAGGCACAAGAACATGCTTGAAGATTTTGAGTATGAGGAAATTAGATTTCAAAAAACTATTGCTGACTTAGAGGAGATTCAAATTTATCAATAACAACACTCATCTACCAACAGTCTTTCTCAAACATGTATACAACCAAATCTAATGAAATGTATCAAGGTAGACTAAATGGAGATGTAGGTCTAATATGTAAAAAAAAAACTCCTCTAAAAGAGGTTATCGAGTCCATTCATTCGTTATAAAATTATCATATTGAATGAAGAACTCAATCCTCTATGCATTGATGACATATCCTATTATGGTTCTAGGGAACCATTCTCTGTGGAAACCCTCTTCATCACAACACTCTTCAACTTTAATCCCATAATGAAAATTCATGTTTGATACCTTTAGCATTAAGGCAATGCAAAAAACTATTTCAATTTTTTATTATATATTTGTAAATCAATCCTTAATAGAAAAAAAAATTCTTAAATATTTATTATTATAACCCTCTCAAAATAAAATCTTATATTAAATCAAATTTGAATAATGTTCGAGAGATCTCTGCAAAGATGAAAAAATAAGAAAGAAACAGAGAAGGTCAATGGTCACTCCTTAGGGTGATGTTGATTCCTCTCCATTTTGGGTAGATAAATTTGCAAAAATGTAGGTAGTGATCGCCACCTGTAACTCTTTCTCTTCTTTGGAAATAGATCATCCCACTCCAAAAAAAGGGGCTAGGGTTCTAACTACTACCATGACTAAATGACATGGTAACCAACCTCTAAATCATTATCCCTTTGAACAATGCATTTTTTTAAATTTCTAGGCTCTTGAATAGAGAAACCCCCTAGATCTAAGGCAAGGATTAATAAGTAACAAGAAACTATGGGTGATTTCTACCCAAATCCCTTCAATAGAAATTGGGGCTAGTTCCATTTTGCTTGGCTATGAGGAAAAAAATATTTCTCCCAAAAATTATTACCATAACTAGGAGTTCAAAGTCCCTAGGGTCCCAAATCAGAATAAACATCTGACAGATCCACATTAAAATTTCCCTCAATAGTTAGACACATATTTTCCCTTAACAAATTTCCAAACCATGATTATTAGCAATCTCCATTTGGATGCAATGTGGGATCTCTACAATTCTCAAGGCATCTTTGTAAAATAGAGTGGAAATATCTCTCTTCTGACTCATTTTTTCATTCGAGTGATATGAGTTCTAGAAGACTAGCTAAGTATTACCAACCTTCTCATTAATACTCTCCTTATTAAATGCAAAAATGTTGATCTAAAATTTTATCTTCTATATATAAATCCATTCTTTTTAGAAGGTCAATATGTTAAATTATTTGAATGGAAATCAAATTTTAGTCCTCAAGTCCAAAATTCTAAAATTATTCCAAAATGGGTTTCCTTTATAAACTTCCATGTCAAACTTATTGATGAAAGAATTCTCTGGTAGATAGGAGACTCCCTTGGGAGATTCAGAGGATTGATGGAAAATTATAAAACATCTACAAAGGTCAAAATATTATTTGATCTTAATGTTGGGGAAACAGCTCTGAAACCCATGAGAATTATTACAAACCACTCCATATAATACCTATGCCTTGAAATTTTCCTAGGTACTTTAAGGATGTTTACGATGACTCTCATTTGAGGAAAACCCTAAGGTGACACTTCAAAAAATTAATTTATCTAAAAATTTATAGAAAAAAGTAAGTCAACCAATTGCTTTAGAGAAAACCCTTTATATCAACTCTTCCTCCCACCTTGGCACCCAATCTACACACTTTTCCACCAAGGCCCCTTTGAATAAACTTGTGGATCTTGATAAGACTAGGACAACTCCAGAAGATATTTTTCCTCAACCATCATTGAAAATTACCTTTAATACTAATGTAAGAGGATTTATTATCTTAGATAACCTACCCTCCTATGTGGAAAATTTGAATACATGCCCTACATAGGCTTTTTTTGAGAACATGGGTCTTGGTGAGAATATAGAGAAAATGAATATTGCCCTTCTAATGGAAAAAAAAGTATGGAATTAAGTTAGTCCCCCCCTCTCCTGATATGGGAGGGAATAATTCTTTTGATCTTGCTCTAGAAAGCCCTCCTATTCCTCTCAATTCATTCTTAAGGAATGGAGTTATATCTTCTCTAATAACAAGGAAGGGGATGCTTTATCCTTAGATAGTATTGGGTCCTACAACTCTAGGATGTGTGAAGAGGAAAAATAAGCCTTTTGTGCTTGATTTACTGACCTACTAATCAATATGTGACGATGAGGTAGTTTTGGATGGTCTAACAACTGAGAAAGGGAAATTTATCAATAAAATTTTGAAACTGGGGGGAAGGAGGCTATACCCATGAATATCTTCATAATGATTTAATTTATCTAGAAAATGGGGATAACCTTCTAGGCTTGGAACAATTTCTAGAACCAAGAGTCTCTCCAAATCTGAGAAGGCTTCCAAAAAAAAGAGGTAGGAAATCTTTTAATAAACTCAAGTCACAAGATGTTGAGGCCTATAATCAAACCAAACTTACTATACTATTTGATGTAGGGAAGGGGAAGTACCTTCCCATGGGAAAATGAAGATCATTACATGGAATGTTTTGGGCTTAAACACCCCTAACAAGAATAACTTATTAAAGTGATTCCTTACCCAATATAAACTTGATATTATCATGCTACAAGAAAAAAAATGAATTAATATAAGCTTAATCTCTTTGGGAGAAAAATTGGTTTCAAGAAAATATTTAATATGAAACTCTTGGTCAACTATTATCAAATCTCTAAGAAGAGAAAGGTATTGGTTGTCAACCCATGTAAGAGTTCATGGTCTTCAGTTTACTCTCTTCAATTTGCATGGTCCAAATCCAATAGGTCATAAAATGTCTCACTGGTTGGAACCTGACCTCTCTCTACAGTCCTCATTTCCTGCATATATTCTAGGAGGATATGTCAATGCTATCACATCTCCCTCATAAAAAGTGTAGGCCTTTCAAACTTATCCCAAGCGTCACTTGACTTTAATAATTGGATGCATAGATCTACATATCTAGAATAAAAATCTAAAGACAAATCCTTCACTTGGAATAATAGAAGACAAAGCTTTAGTTAGATTGTAGAGAGACTTGATAGATTTATGATCTCAGGTAACCTACTAAAAGAGGCTTCTATTATGATATCAGAGACCCTAACCTTTCCAATATCTAACCATTACTCAGTCCTCCTATCAATAGAGGTTGAAGAAATACTTTCTAGAAACCCATTTAAATTTTAATTAATGTGGTTTAAGGATGGTTCCTTGATTCCAACCTTGGAGCATTGGTGGGTTAATGCCAAAGTAGAGGGGTCAAGACTATATAAGGTTGTCCAAAAGCTATAAATAATTAAACATAACCTTATCCACTGGAACCAAACTCACTTTGGGAATATTTTTTACTCCAAAAGGGACATTAAGCAAACCTAGACAATATTAATTCAACAATTATGAAAAGAGGCATGGATGAGGATTTATACATTAAGGAAAACCTAAGACTAAAATTGGAAGATATTTTGGCAAAAGAAGTATATTGGAAACAAATCTCATGAAACATGGCTAAGTGAGGGTGACAGAAACACAAAATTCTTTTGTTAAAGCACCAAACAAAGAATACATTTTTTTTTTAAATCAGTAAATGGCCAAAGCCTTGTATTATATAAATGAAAATAAAAACAATAAATTGTTTCTACATTCAAATTGGCACTGGTAGGAAAGAATGGAGAAGAAAACATCTAGTCTTGCTTGGGATTTTTGTCCTATACAATTACATTTTAAAAGGGGCATACCCTAGTTTATTTACCACAATTAATTCATATACATGTCTTTTGATTAACATTTCAAATTTTTCAAATGTGTTCATTCATATATTCCTTTGTTCATTGGTCCTCTTTACTTGAAGTTACCACTAAGATGTTTCTTTCTATCTTCCTTTTACTTGCTATTATAATGCTGAAACTCATATGAAACATTTGTAACATTAGGAAAAGAAAAATTTTCATTATTTAATCCCATCATTTTCTAATCTTGTATGATTCGATTCTACTATTACTATAATTAAAGTTTCTGATTCCTACTCACTAAATATGTAATCTCCTTACACATAGTTTCTTGAAAATAAGGCACAATTGATGATAAACTCATTGATTTCTTAAATTTTAGTTTTAAGATTTATTTTAATCCAAATGATGAATTAACCTATCCAAATTTGATTGCATTAATAAGAGTATTGATAGTTAGTTTTGAAAATATAGATGATGATGATATGTGAAAGATCGAGATGAAAACTCTTGAGCCTATGTTCTAAGTGATTAAAGGAAGAACGCATTGAAGTTGATTAATAGTTTCCAAGGTCACCTCCTATAGGGTATAAATGACTATATAAAGGAAAGAAATAAAGATTCAGACAAAATTTTATAGAGGGGTTCTCACCCAAATCTCCAGGAATTCAAAACTTCAAATGAGTAAGAGGAAATTACAAAGCTAATGAAAATAGAAGGCCAATTAAAAAGATCTAAAGTTCCATTAGGTCCATTCTTTTGAAATTTTCTCTTCTTTTTAACCTTATGTTACTATTAAATTAGAACCAAATGTCACTATAGAGTGTCTATCTATTCCTAGTCCAAGAAGGTCTTTTCCTCAATTACTCACCAATAGATGTAGATTCAACATACAAAGCTTAAAAGGAAGAAGAGAAGATATCAAAAACTGCTTAATGCTTGATGCTAAGATTCCATATCATGAATATTTTTTCATTGATAATACTTAGTTTCACCTTAATGAAGGGGAATCAAAGAGATGAACTATCTAAAAATAATTCATACTATTTGCTCTCAACAAGACACAAGACAAGAAACATGATATTCAATATTCTATTATGTAGCAACACATATTTACAAAATTGAATGAAAAAAATAGAAAGAATCTTAAAGGAGCTTCAAATTGCTACTAGAATGTCTACAAGAATGCTCCTATATCCCAAAAATGTAACCCCTAATAGAAAGAGGTAGGGAAAAATGGGACAAGATTCTTTGGTCTGCTAAAAATCCAAAGATCTTTAGAATTTGACATATCTTTATACAAAAACTAGAGATTCTTAGAAATATCAAAAAGGAATCTAACGAAACCTTATCTAAGTCAATTGAAAACTTCTATAACCTTAAAATAAGTAATTTTTCCCAAAAAATTCATATGAAAACTACCTGAAGACCTGAGATTACATGATTGCCTATTATACCGCTATCTATACTAAACCTGTTGCCCATAAATTAAAGATAAATTTGTAATCCTCCTCCTTCTTCATACATACCATTATGATTTATGATGCTTCCTTTATATTTATCGCCAAACACCCTAGAGGAAATACATATGTTGTCTTTTCTTTATTGGACTTGTATAGATTTGGGA
This sequence comes from Cupressus sempervirens, assembly GCA_028749045.1. Classification (NCBI taxonomy): domain Eukaryota; kingdom Viridiplantae; phylum Streptophyta; class Pinopsida; order Cupressales; family Cupressaceae; genus Cupressus; species Cupressus sempervirens. The sequence goes on along the minus strand of CM053792.1, from coordinate 166,103,247 downwards.
GAATGAATTCTACATCATTAAGATTGTCAAAATCAACCCCTGGTTCAATGTATGCAAAGTACATGTTCGGGTAATTTTGAAGCCATTCTATGTTTTGTTCCTCCATGATCCCTCACTGGTGAAGTAGGAAGTTGATATTGGCTTCCATCTTTGGCCACTCTTGGTAAAACATAACGTTGTCCCTAATTGATAGGATTGGATGCTTATGAACATTAGCTTGCCCTAAACTGCCTAGAGTGTGACTCATGTAAACCTCTGGGAGGGGAATTATCAATTGATGGTTAATACTAAGTACTACATTCTCCAATCCCTCTAGTCATGTAGGGTCAAAGATGTTATGATAAAGGCTAATAATCTTTGCATAACCAATATTTTTCCTAGACAGAAAAGCAATGAAAGACCTTATAACTGAGCTATTGGTGCATCAGGTGAAGTCATAATTGAAAATTTTATCTCCTATGACCCTACTAATAACTACCCTTGGAAAATCACCCATTGGATTCAAGATTATATTCCACCTTTTAGGTTTTACATTGACACTAAATGCCATGGTTCAAGTTTCTAGGGCATGAAAGACAACTATAGCCATTTCTATTTCTGACTCAGAGAAATATTACAACTAATAGGGGATAGAAGAAATTGATAGTGTGCAATTGAAAAAGGATACCTTTTTTTATAAAGGAATCCAGAGTCAAAGGATTTGGATAATTCTAGGAATTTTGATGAGTATACTATATGATTACTTGTAATATGTTGTGACCATGATTGTTATTTTTCCATACTCATTACCAATGTTTATTAATAGCTTTAAGTCTAAAGGTTGATGTATATAAAACATGTTGAATATGTGTTGGGAATACTTAGGATAACTAATTTTTAATACTAAGTCATGTATTTACTTCTCTTGATGTATTAATATATTCTCTCTATCTGCTCCTTTATTTGCAAGGTAATCAACCTCTTTGTTGCCTTCTTAGAATATATTCTAAATTTTGGATTCTTCAATAGGTCTAATAATATTAATACTTCTTCAAGTTTTAAATTCAACACCCAATTTGGGGTTTTCCTTTTCCTTATGGCATTAAGTACGATTTGGGAGTCCCTTGCTATTTTTAGTTTCTTAATTCCTAAGTTTAAACTTAGTTGAAGCCCCTCCTAGATGGCTTCTAATTCTGCTATATTGTTTGTGATGATACCCATAGGCTTGGCTCTTTTAATGACCCATTTCCTAGAATCTGAATTAATGACACAAGCTATTCATGCTTTTCCCAGATTTCCCCTTGATGATCCATTGAAATTCAATTTTGACCATTCTTTTGGCGGAGGTTCCCATTTGCATTCATTTCCTAGCTTTCTAATTGTTCTTATTATATAATACTAATGGATTAATAAGTTTATTCCAATTTCACTTCATTACTTCATCCCATTTTGTGAAAGTTCTTATAGAAGTTGAGAAAACCAACTTCTTAGTTTGCTAAGAACACTTGCATGCAAAATAACCTATTTCTGGAAAGAAACTAAAGAGGAAAAAGAAAACCTTGGAAATCTCAATGGAGTGATAAGAAATTGTATTCCAAGATGTGAAAAACAATAATTACAAGAGTTCAACCTTAAAGGTGAACAAAACCCTAAAAAGGGAAAAAACTAGGTTGCACATTATAATTAATATAAAATGTTAATTATATGCACCTAAGAGATAGCTTAAGTGAACTAGAGTAATAGACAATTTAATTAATTAAATCAAAGTGATCTAATTAATAAGTTTAAACAAATAATTACTCTAACACCCCCCCTTAAGTGAAGCTTAGGAGGTAAGCTAACCTAGCACAACTACGAAAGCAAGAAAAATGGTCTCAACAACAAGACCTAGTCAGGTACCCAAAATAAGGAAATCTCTATAAATTGGAGACAAAGGAGAAAACTCAGTGGGAAAAACTCCTCTCCAAAAAGACATAGAAAAAACATGCTGAAAAAAATGAAGGAAGGAAGGCCTCAATAAGACCCCCCAAGGACAACTTCCATAACCCCAAGCATAGAACGCAACTGAAGATAGTGTGATGATGCAAAAGGTTTGGTGAAGATGTTAGTAACATGCTCATTAGTGGGAATATCCTCTAAAGAGATAACACCATACTAAATCTACTAACGGATGACATGAGTATGAAGCTCAATGTGTTTAGTGCACTGATGCTCCACTAGGTTGCAGGAAATGTGAATAACACTTTGATTATCGCACCAAAAAATAGTGTGATGATCAGGAGGAAAACCAAAATCAACCATCAACTACTAAAACCATAAAATCTCTTGACTAGCATACACTACTACTCTAAACTCAGCCTCTATAGATGAAAGTGTGTGAGCATTCTACTTCTTGCACAACCAAGTGATAGGACTAGAGACAAGACAAAAGACAAAACCAGAAGTAGACTTCTAATCATTAACATCACCAGCCTAATTTGAGTTAGTGAAGCTAATAATGTGAGGAGTCCTTAATGTGTAATGAATGTCATACATAAGATTACCCTGAATGTATCTCAAAACACGCTTGGCATCTTGCCAATGACTCTCATGAGGCTCAGGTGAAAACTGAGAGATAAGACCAACTACAAAGGAGAGATCAGGATGAGTATGTGTTAGGTACAAGAAACTACCAATTGACAGTCGATACAATATAGGATCCACTAAAGGTGAAGTGAAAGAGATAGACAAGGTAACACTTGACTAGAAAGGTGTGGGAGTAGGCTTGCAATCAAGCATGCCAAAGCATCGAAGCATGTCAAGAGCATACTTCTGCTGGTAAAAAAAGATCCCAGTAGAGGACTAAACAATATATAGACCAAGAAAGTAGTTTAATAGATCAAGATCAATCATCTCAAACTATTCCATCAATGTGCACTGAACATCTTGAATCAAAGAGGATAAGCTACCTATGAGGAGAAGATCATCAACATATAGCACACGGATCAAAATTTTATCCTCAAGATGCTGAATGTAAATTGTAGGAGCAGAAAGGCAATGTGTGAAGCCTATAGAAAGTAGAAAGGAGTCCATCTTCTCATACCAATCCCAAGGGGCCTGTTTGAGACCATATAATGAGCATCAAATTCTACAAAAAGGAGGAATCCTCCATAAATACCTGAGGCTACTCCATGTAAATTTCCTTAGTAAGATCATTGTGCAAGAATGTACTCTTCACATCCATCTAAAAAATGGGCAATCCATAAGAAGCTGCAAGGGATAAGACAAGGTGAATAGAGTTCATCTTGGTGACAGGGGAAAATGTCTTAGTGTAATCAATATGCTCAACCTATGAAAAAGCCTTCACAACAAGACATGCCTTTTACTTATCACTAGAACCATTAGTACTAAACTTAGTATGATATAACCATTTGCATCAGACTAACTTTCTTCCCTTAGGAACAGAACAAAGATCCCAAGTATTATTCTTCATCAAAGAAGAATACTCCTCCTCCATGGTACTATTCCACTCAATATGTCATGTTGTTGCTGTAAATGTTCGAGGATCACTACAAATAGCATGACTTAGAAGACTAGAACCCACAATATGAGAAAGAGTGTGACGGGAAGTGAAAGGGTCACCAGCTAGAGATTCGATAGCCTCAACTGTAACACAAGCCCATTTAGGCATTTGTGGAGGCTCTTGTGGTGGAGGTAAATGGGGATCACCAAGATCATCATCCTCATCATTTGGAAAAGAGACTAGAAAGGATGGGGGAGTAGTGGTAAGTGAAGTAGACTCTGGAGGCAAGGTATCTACTGCAGGAAGGCACTCATCAAACTAGACATTCCATCAAAATAGGACCTATCTAGAATTAGGATCAAACTACATATATGTCTTAACATCCTCACAGTAGCCAACAAAAATGAGGTTTCAGCTCTTTTGGTCTGTTTCTCTCCTCTGAGCATTGGGTACAAATGCCCATGCTTCACTACCAAAAACTCAAAATGAAGATACATCAGGCTTGACATGAGAACAAGCCTCCTCGGGAGTCATATGTCGAACTACCTTGTGAGGTATCTAATTTTGAATATAGTTGGTACAATTGACTACCTTTTCCCAAAAAGACAAATCCATGGACCTATACTATATCATACAATTAGCCATCTCCCAAAGTGTTCTATTCTTTCTCTCTGCTACACAATTCTACTAAGGGGTGTAGGTCACTAAAGACAGATGCTAAAGACCATGTTCAGAGAAAAAATCTCTGAAAGCTTGGTTCACATACTCCCCCCCATTATTAGTGCTTATTTTCCAAATAGAAAGACCAGATTGCTTCTCCACAAATGTCTTGAAGACTCAAAATGAATCAAAGACATCAGACTTGTACTTCAAAAAGTACACCCATGTGTGATTGGAGAAATCATCAATAAAATTAAGCACATATTTGGCATTAGAAAAAGGAGTGGGAAATGACATGAGGTCACTACGAATCAACTCCAATGGTGCCAAAGCACGAGGAACTCATCCATGTGGAAAAGAATCTCCATGTTATTTGCCAAGAGCACAACCCTGACAAACACCATATGTGCAAGAAATCTAGGGAAGCCCAAGAACAAGTTCTTGTGTGCTCATTTGCTAAAGATAACTCTAATTGACATGGCCTAATTGCTCATGCCAAATTCTACTAAATAAATTTGCATGTGCTAAAAGACATGAACTTGTGCCATTAGAAGACTCAAATCCATCAAATCTATATAGGCGAGATGTAGAATCAACACTCCTAGTAGCTACTATCAACTTAGAATCATGTAAGTCCTGAATAACCATATCATGTGGTGAGAAATCAACTATCTTACTAGAGCCAGAGTGGAAAATTTAATAAATAGACAATAGGTTCATTGAGATGTCAGGGACAAAAAGAACATCATGAAGAGAGCCCCCAGCTAATGCAACAGAACTAGAACCCAAGACTAAAAGATTTAATGAGTTCCCAATAACAATCTATGAAGTAGCACATGGAGCAAGTGAGGTGACCAACTACTAAGTATGAGTCATATGGTGAGAGGCACCAGAATCAAGAATCTAGGTGGGCCCAGAAGTCATTTTTCATGAACTAAGAGCGTGACCTTTCCCTGCAAGGGGGATGAAGACTTAGGAGAAAAAATGTGATGCTCTTGCATGGCTTCCTCTAAAGCCTCCAAATGTTTCCAACACCTAAAAAAAGATGTCCATGCTTTCCACAAAAACTATAGGTCTCAACTAATTTATTCTTAGTCTTGGAGGTAGACTCAGTAGACTTTGAAGAAGATTTACCCTTGGAAGGATTAGCTGGAGGTTTGGAATCAATTTTTTGTTTATCTTTCTTCAGTTTAGCTTTCAATTTTGGTTTCCCCTATGAAGAATTAGAAACCAATGCTTGACTAGAAGAGCTAGAAGCATCCATCTATTGGATCTTTGCTTGTTCCTATTTCAAATTATAACAAAATGTCTCAAAAGAAGGCATCACATGTCTATTGCCCAAAGAATCCATTATGGAGTAGAAAGTGGAAGGAAAGATCTGATACTATCCTCTCAACTTTGAGAGTATCAATAAAATATAGTCATCATCTGTCTTGGTTTTCCCACATCCCTACAAAACTGAAAGCAAAGATTTGAACCTCATCAAGAAGTCCTGCATGGTGGGAAAGCTTGTAGGAGTCAAAGTAGCCAACTTTGCATCAACCTGTAGTGCCTAAAACTCATTCACTATGCTAAAAAAGTTGGAAAAATTGTTCCAAATAACTTGAGGAGTGGTCAAACCATCCATGTGAAATAGGAGACTATCAATGATGTTCAATCCAATCAATCCCATGGCTTCATTCATTTTGTTTCTATGCTGAAGAACCTTAAAGGGGCACTACAAGACATGTTTATTTTCATCTAGACATGACCATAAGCCATGTGACATAAGAAGCCTAGTCATATGTGCTTTCCAAGTATGGTAGTTGTGTGGTGTTAGCCAAGCCATAGATAGTTCCAACATTGAGAGAAGAAGACAAAAGTAGAAGGGTCATTTCTAAATTAAATTACATAAAGAAAGATGCACCCCCTACAATGTATAAATCTATCCCTTGCACACCAAAGAAACAACTAAGGAAAGAAAAAAAAAACTAGAAGAAAACTTGGATGCTAGATGTAGAGATGTAGGAAATTGAAGCCTCTACTTCAATGCCAAAAATAGGAGCTCAAATGGCTGAATCATACAATGGAGCTAGCATCATCATCTTCGTCTTGGAAATAACTTTTTCATGATTTTTTTTTTTCAAAAAATGGGCACCACATGCAAAAGATATGGCTGAAAAACCAACTGCTCCTCCAAATAATGAGCTCTCTATAAAAAGACAGAGATGGGAAAAAACACGACGGTCTTATGACTGTTAAGTGACTGTCGGTGGAAAAAAAATTTGGTCACTAGCAAAACTTTCCAATCATTAGAGAAAAATTTGACTGCCAAAAAAATTTGAAAAAATCATCAGAAGATGATGTCAGCCATTAGTTTACTAATGTCACTTGTCATAGGTGGTGACTGGCCAACAAAGGTAATGGTCAAGTGGCTCTACAGCAGTGGCAACAATAACAACGATGAGGTGGTGGCACGTCGGTAGGGGTGGAGCACAAACTGGGCCATGGTGGCATGTCAACAAGGGTGGAGCATGGGCCAGACATGGATAGAGTGTGGGCCAAGCTTGGGTGGCATGACGGTGGCATGTTGGTAGGGCCCAAAAAATGCTAAAAAACACATTTTTAAAATTTTTGAGCTGTATGGCCTAAGAGAGGGAAATTTTTTTCCTAGAGGCTACTATGGCCAAAAATGACAATTTTTATATGTATTTTGACTATACCAAGCCTTTTGAGCACAATGGTAGCATCCATTTCTTGCTCAAAGTGCACTAGAAAAAGGTGCCTTCTCTAGATTGAAGAAAAATAATCACAAAAAGCTATGTTTTTCATCTTCAAATCATGGCTTCAAGATCTCCAAACTAGGCAGTAGTAGGGAAGCTCTAATACCATGTAGAAGTTGGGAAAACTAACTTCTTAGCTTGCCAAGAACACTTGCATGCGAAATAACCTGTTGTTGGAAAGATAAATCTTGGAAATCTTAGCGGAGTGAGAGAAAATTGTATTCTGAGATGTTATAAATAATAATTACAAGAGTTCAACCTTAAAGGTGAACAAAACCCTGAAAAGGTAAAAAACTAGGTTGCGCATTATAATTAATATAAAATATTAATTATATGCACCTAAGAGATAGCTTAAGTAAACTAGAGTAATAGAAAACTTAATTAATTAAATCAAAGTGATCTAATTAATAAGTGTAAACAAATAATTACTCTAATAGTTCCTTCCTCTTTTACTGTTTTTCTTAAATAATTTTGCATGACTTCTGTTATATTGGCTTCTATTTCGTTAAGTAATGATGGTATGTTGAGTTTTGAATTACAAAATATCCTCCTATTCCTTTCTTTCTAGATTTCCCACATAAGTATGGATGGGCTTATGCTCCATATTTTTTCATAAATTGTAAGATAGAATCCATTTGGCCATCCTATTAAGAGACTCTCAAGGTTTGTAGGTAGGGGTGAGGTCCATTTTAGCTTTTTTGGAGTCATTCCCAACATTCTTTTGCATATAGACATTGGAATTATAGGTGTTATATTGTCTCATTTTCTTGTTTGCATGAATAACATCTCGAGGGTCCCTTGATTCCTATCTTTCTTAGTCTATCTGTTGTTAGAATTCTTTTTTGAATTGTTGTCCAGAGGAAAATTCTTGCCATTGGAAGGCATGCTGAGCCCCAACATAATTTGAGAGGCATATTAATAGCTTCCCATCTTTGAGATCATACTATTAGGTTGTATCCTCTTTTCACATTATACCTTCCTTCTTTGGAAGCTCCCCATATGAGTTTGTCTCTTCTTTCTTTATGATTGACCTTTCATTGTTTAAGAATTTCCTCAAGAGTCATCTTTTCCTGAGGTTCTAGGTCTATATTTTCCAAGGATTTCCATTCCCATATATCTTTCCAATTTTCCTTCCAAACTTGTTTATAATTTCTTACCTTAGTATCCCATATATTTACTAAAGTGCTTTTTATATTGGCAGAAATGCTTAAGCTATCTAGGGGGGAAGTCCATCCCATGAATCTTCCCATAATAATGTTTCTTCTCCTTTATCTATATCCCAAGTTACATATTTTCTAATAAGGGATTTGACATTTTACTATAGAGTTCCAACTTTCTCATTCTTTTGGTAAATTTTTCATTCTTAAAAGGGATGTGGGGTCTGCTTTGTTTAAGTATTTTTGTACAAGAGTTTTGCCCACTTTTTTTCTCATTCTTGATATATTCACCATACCAATTTTTCTCCTAATGCTTCATTTTTCCAATTGAGAATTTTTATACCTAAGCCCCCTAACTCTTTAGGTCTACAAATATTGCCCCATTTTATCAAGACCATTTTCTTTTGTTCATCTATATCATTCCAAAAGAAAATTCTATGTTTTCCTTCTAGGATTTTATTCACTTTTTTGGATAGCAAGAGGCATACCATTTGATATGTGGGGATTGCTAACAATATTTCTTTAATTTTTGTAACTTTGCCAACCTTTGTTAGCCATTTTCCTTTCCAATTTCCAATTTTCTTATCAATTCACTCTAAGATATTATTCAAAACTTTGTCTTGTTCCTTTTTCTAATTCTATACCGAGGTATTTGCATGTCAATGATCCTTTTTAATATCCAATAAGGTTACATATCTTTTTTCTAGATCAGATTTTGTGTTTATGAAGAATATTTCAGAATTTTCTGCATTTACTTTTTTTCCAGATGCTTTCATATATTGATGTATAATGTTTTTAAAGTTTTGGGCTTCTTCCAAAGAGCTTTCTCTTGGTAGTATTATGTCATTAGCAAATTGTTGGTGTGTGATATGGGGATATTTTCTATAACAATTATGTCTTTAATCTTGCCTTCTATCTAAGCTCTTTTTATTGATTTCCCAAAAGCTTCTTCCATAGTGATGAAATGGAATGATGATAAGGGGTGTCCTTGTCTAATTCCTCTTGAGATATTGAAATAGCCTTTTAGGGTCCCATTTATGAAAAGCGAGATTTTTGGTGTTGATATACATTTGAAAATGATGTTGATCCATTTGTGTGAGAACCCAACAGTTTCTAAAGTTTTACATAAGAATCTCCAATCCACCATATCATATGATTTTTGTATGTCTAGTTTCATAAACATGCTTGCCTCTTTATTCCTGCTTACTAAATAAATCATTTCTTGAATAATGATTATACCATCTAAAATGGATCTTTGTGGTATAAAGTTGGTTTGTTCTTCCACTATGAGTTTAGGAAGTATTATATTGATGCATCGAGATAAAGCTTTTGAGAGGATTTTATATATGGTATTGCATCATGCTATAGGCCTAAAATATCTAAGTACTTCTATAGAAATGTTTTGGGGGATAAGAATTAAAAAGGTATGATTGATCTCTATTAACATTGATCCACCATTTCTAGATGCTTTTATTAATTCCCATACATGTATCCCTATTATGTCCCTACATTTTAAATAAAAGAAGGCATGAAAGCCATCTGACCCTGATGATTTATTAGGATTTAGGCTAAACAATGTTGACTTGACCACTTCTAAGGATAGAGGTTTGCTAAGTAATTTATTATCTTCTATTGTGACCATCTTCAGGATTTCTTCTAGCATCTTTTCTTGTGCTTTCCTATTAGAATAATCAAAGTTGTTTAGGAGGTTTTTAAAATAGTCCACAAATACTTCTACAATATTTGTTGGGTTTTCAATGATGTTTCCTTCTTTATCCTTGATCTTCGTGGATTTGTTTATTGCTCTATTAAATATAGTATTTTTGTGGAAGAATTTTATGTTATGATCCCCTTCTTCTAACCATGTCTCTCTTGAACAAAGAAGAGTTGATAATAGAATATCTAAAATAAAGAATAAAGATAACAACATGGTGGATCAACCAATTGATATTGCTAATGAGACAGTCTCCTTCTTCAAATATATGGTAAGTAATTTTGAGGATTCCCCCTTGAATTCTGAAAATGTTCTTCTTAGTGATATTCCTAAAATAATCTTGAAAGAACAAAATACATTATTACTTCAAAAAATATAAAAGCAAGAGGTAACAACACCTCTTTTTCAAATGGCCTTTGACAATTCTCTAGGTTCAGATGGCTTCCCTACATGTTTCTTTAAAAAAAATTGACACTTCATGTATGAAGAAGTAAAAGACACCCTAGAAAGTGTCATAAATTCAAGTGGACTCCTTAAAGAGGTTAATCACACCTTCCTTGCTTTAATTCCAAAATTGTATTCTTTAGCTAGCTTCAAGGATTTTTGGTCTATTTTTCTGTGCAAGACCCTATACAAGGTACTATCTAAAACTCTATCCAAGCACTTGACTAATCTCATCCCAATGCTTATAAGTGAGGAAAAAACAAGTTTTTTCCTAGGTAGATCTATCTATGATGGATTTATTATTACAAAAGAAGCAATCCATTCTTTTGGCTTTAAAAAAGCTCCTAACATGATGATCAAATTAGGCATCAAAAAATCCTATGAAAAAATCAATTTGAGATTCCTTTGCAAGTGTCTTCAAGCCTTTGGCTTCTCTAAATGTTGGGTAAATCTTCTCTATGAATGTATGTCAACTCGCAAAATTTTAGTCTTGGTCAATGGTTCCCCTAAGAGTTTTTTCTCCTCATCTCAACAATTAAGACAAGGGGATCCCATATCCCCTTCTCTCTTCTTTATTATGTTTGAGGCTTTGGGATGAGATTTAAGAAAATTCAAACACAACCATTCCCTTAAAGGAATTAATTAAGATCTCACAAGAAGAAGAGGTAACCACCCACCAACAATTTCTAGATAATACCATGTTATATGGGGAAGTGAGTTGTAAAGTAGAAGATTATTTATACAATGTCCTTAGATCTTATAAGAATGCTTCAGGCCAAGATATTAACCTATCCAAATATGGGATCTTCTTTTTCAATACTTTTGCTAGTCAGGAACAAAATATTAGTAAGATCTTGAATATTAAGAAAAGTTCCTTGCCTTGCAAGCATCTAGATGTTTTTCTATAATTGGGTCAGAAAAAGTCATCTGGTTGGGAAGCCCTCCTTAGTAAGGTTAGATCTAAGATTCAATCATGGAATGGGAAGTTTTTATCCATTTTTGGTGGAATTAATATGCTTAAGCCTATTATGTCTAGTATACCAATTTATTAGTTATGAGTGCTAGAGTTACCAGAAAAGACCAGAGATGAACTTAATAAACTTTTAAAAATTACTTATGGCAAGGGTTGGAAGATAAAAATAAAATTTCTCTCCTTGCATGGGAAAAATTCTATCGACCTAAGAAAGAAGGGGGCTTTGGCATTAAGAATATGAAGGACTGAGATATGGCTTTTGGAGCTAAGATGATTTGGAATATGATTCAATATCCACACCTCAAATGGGCCAAAACACTATTCAACAAATATCTACTTCTCAATGATACCTTAAGAAATCTTAGAAATAACAACCCCCTAAGGGGGTCTAACCTATGGAACTTCATGATTAACTATAGGTCAATCATCCTTAATTAAGTTACATAGAAAATTGGAAAAGGAGACAGAATTAGATTTTGGACAAACTCCTGGGGCAGTTATCCTATTATCAACAAGATCACTTCCATTCACTCTACTAGAACTATTCCAAAAGAAAAACTTGGGCATTTCTTAATCAATTGTGTAGAGAAGTATATGGAAACCTCACTTGGATGGAAGTGGAAATCATTCTCTCCCTTGCATATCCCTAGAGGAAGAATCAATTCTATTTAATATTTTAAATAAATGAAATATTACCTTTATAGGATCATAACATATGATAATTTGGGATAGCTCCAAAAGTGGAGAGTATAATACCAAGGATGGCTATAACTATATAAGCAATCTAAAAAATCACCCTAAGGTAGAATTTACATACTCATTATGTTGGAACTCTCTATGTTTACCAAAAGCTGAAGCCTTCTCATGACAAGTCCTTCAAAAGAAAATCTTGATAGAAGACAAAATTAAAAGAATTATTTTTTAGGGACCCTAAGATGCCCTCTATGTCATGTAGAAGAGGAAGATATTGATCACATCTTTCTCAATTTCCCCTATTCTACTGAATTGTGGTATTAGCTCTACAATAAATTAAACCTTAAGATGGCCCTCCCTAACACAACTCTATCTCTCATGCTCTCTTGGACAAAATTGTATTCCAACAACATCTATCATGGTTTGTGGATAATTTACCCTTCCATAATTCTATGGGAATTATGGAAGGAAAGGAACATAAGAATATTTAAGGAGTCTAGTATGTCTTGGGGACAACTAACCTTGAAAATTGAGGTCATTATCATAGAAACCCTTAATAGTAAACTTTCAAACTCTAATGGCTGATCAAAAGCCATGTTAATTTAGGATGAAAAATGAGAAACAAATGGCTAGGCCTCAAAGTCCATCTTTATATGGTAAAGGTTGTGGGGAAAGAAAATTAAGATCCCTTTGTAGATGGACCCCTCCAACTGAAAATTGGGTTCAATTGAATTTTGATGGAGCATCAAGGGGCAACCCGGCAGTCACTTGGATAGGATTTTGTATACACAAACATGAAGGAAAGACTATAGCCCAATGCTTGAAACCTATAGGTAAAGCTTCCAAAAATGAAGCATAATTTAATGCCCTCATTGATGGGTTATGGTTTTGCATTAAATTAAATATTAACCAATTTGAAATAGTAGGGGATTTGACTATTGTGGTCAATGCATTTAGGAACCAATGATTGCCGAACTAGAGATTAAATTCCCTTGTAACCAAGGCTTTATAACTAGCTAAAAACATCCAAAATTTTATTATCAACCATATATATTGAGAGGGAACTGGTTTGGTTGATAAACTTGCTAATGAAGGAGCTAATGAAAAGGAGGAAACTATCCTCTATCCAGACCCCTTCCCACCTTAAAATTTGGCCCTTTTCCTCTATTAATCTATAATTTAATTTTAATTAAAATTTCTTTCTAGGAAGGATGAAAACTCTCCCATTTTCTCTTAGGCCTTCCCTTTCTCCCCTCTTCTTATGTGGTTTTCTGTTCTTCTCGGCGACATGCATTTACTCTTCCTTGTCACATCTTTTCTTGGGGGGAATATTTACCTAATTTTGTCCTACATCATGCACCATCTTTATTAAGTCTTGGGATTGGTAGTACTTTTAGTCAATTTCCCCAGTGAACAAAATGAGAGCCTTTATGGCATTTATGTGGATAGGGTTGCAAACATCCCTTCACTTATTTATTTTGGTGGGTTACTTTCATGACCCCACTTTTCTCCATGGATATTCCAATCAATATTTTGTATCCCTTTCACCTCATGGCTTTTGACAAACCTATCAAAATAGAGAGAATTATGTAGATTGTTAAAGTTAAGAACAAGGTCATCTGGTCAGTCATCCTACAATATCTTGGGAACCAATACATAAATAGCCCTAAAAGACTTCAGTCCAACTCAAACACTATCTCTATATTTATTATAGTTGCTCATCACTTTTATGTTGTCCATGACCCTATTGCCAATCTATGTAAGGAGTTGTTTAAGGATGTTTTGCTTGGTAACCTAGACATTGTTCTCCAAAATATTAGGGATGACCTCGCTATTCCATTAGCAAAAAATTATGATATGTTGTATTTTAGAGGGGAGCCTCTAATCATTTATCCAATCATCATCACAGAGAACCCAACAAGTTTCTAGGCTAAAAGTGACACCTACAAAAGGAACTTGTATTTCCTCATGCACTGATGCTCCATCTTAGAGCCCCTAGAAGATGATTGGATAGAGTGGTATTTTGGTGATGAGGATATTTTATAGGATATATCTCTTAGGGCTATTGTTCAAGATCCCTTAGAGGCCTTTATTGAGGACTAATGCCCATCTTTTGTTTTTTGGATTATCCCAACCTTTGGAGCTTGCTAGAGCTCAAGACTAATTTTCTCGATTAACGCTTTCTTTAAAAAAAACTTATAATTTATAGTTCTAATTTTATCTCAACATTATCACTTATATTTTAGCTCTAAGGTAAAATTTTATATTTATGGTTGGTTTTTGTAAGTAACTAAAGTCTTTCATAAATTATTAACATAAAAAAATTCTTTGATAATAACTCTTTCTTTTGATTTAGTCTACTTACCATAATTGGTTGTCAAAGTGACAATGCATCTTTATAAAATGGGTTCTTTAAATTAGTTGAACCTAGGTTTAATCTTGGGTTTGTATTTAATTTAGTTAGTATTATTGGTTTGTTTCTAACTTTTTAACAAGGTTTTTGTGCTAGTGGAAGATTGTTTGTAGATTCCATAATGTAAATTTGAAGAAGCAATACTATGACCTAAAGAGTAGTCTCTTTAACATGAAAGGATGTAATCTAAAAATTTGATGATTTTCATCTTTTATGGTTTGGTACTCAATACTCTAGTCAACATTAGGTACTTTATCATTTGATAGGTCTTTATTTCTTGTCTTCCCTATATGCCTATTTAAGGGTGGGCAAGAAGAATTGTATATGCCCTTTTGCAATTTTCAAGGAGGCAAGACTTTCTTCTATTATAGAAAGGTTCCTTTCTTCTAGTCTACTTTGGTTATCTTAGAATCCCATTTTCTAAGATATTATGTTATTTGTTTTTAATAATCTTATGCTAGCGTTGTTCTATCACGTTAGATCAAGCAATAGATCATTAGCAAACATAACACCCTGTAGCTTTCCTAAGCATGAAATTTCCATGATGGCTTCCTAAGAAATTGATGAATATGTTTAAGATTATTATACCCAAACCCAACTTCTCTAAAAATATTATCTATTTGGTAGTTTTTTTTTCTTTGGCAAGTTGATGGGGACACAACCCAAGCACAGAACGGACACAACAGGAAAGGGAAATTTTATTAACTTTGTAAATAAGCTAATACATTTAGTACAGAGAAAATAGACTTCAAAACATGCCCTATGGGCTTACAATAGCATAAATCTGGAGATAATTTCTCCTTTCAGTACCTCTTCTCAAACTCCCGATCTGCCTTTTACAATGCCAGAAATGTCCTTAAATAGACCCCTGAGGGTTAAGGATTAGGAATGCATTCTAGAAAGTGCTAGTAGGCATCCACCGACCAAGTAGAAGGCTCCAAAAGCCACGTTTTAAGTTGGTGCAAATCTAGAAGAATCCAAAATGGTAACCGAACTTTCGGGAGGCATAACTTTTGAACCGTAGCTCTAATTGACGAACCGTTTACATTTTCGGAAAGCTCTCGAAGTTCTCTATAGCCTTGTGGACCAGCTTTTCTCGTCCTCCATTTTTTGGCCCTATTTGAGGTCATTTAATGCCCCTAACCTAACTTTGAAGTAGTCTTAGGAGGTCTCCAAAAATCAAAAAAACTACAATAACTTTTAAACTGTGGGGCCTTTTGACCTGATTCTTTTTTTGGAATGCTCTAAATTAAAATTACATTCATCCGACCAATTTACACCTTATAGTTCACCAAAATGATGGCTCAATTACATACTCCTATTTTTGGCATTTACACATATCCCAATGTGTTCAAATACTCTATCCTAGAACACTGATAGTGGAACTGTGAGAGTTGGAACCTTTATTTGAGCCAAATGGGTATCCAAAAATGAAAACACATGAAACAAAAACTAAGTCTAAGTACATTTTTTGGTTGACACAGGATTGCCCTTACACCTTTGGATGCTCCAACATCAGACACCCAAGGTAGATTGAAAAGTGACCCTGTCACTTTATGAATGGTAGAAGAAATCCCAAATGGGAAACCTCAGCTGCTGAAATCCAAGTTGAGTCCTTTATCAGCCATCCTTTCCACTTGACCAAATACTCTTCATACTGCCTATGCCTGGTACTCCTACCCACACAATGATCCAAAATGTCTTCTATCTCCTCTTTCTTAGAAGTAGGAATTGGACATGGCTCTAACATCAACTCCTCTTCTGCACCATCATCATGATACTTTTTCAAGTCTACAATGTTGAAAATAGAAGAAATGTGAATTCCATCTGGTAATTCCACCTCATATGCATTTCCTAAGTCATGTTTCTTCAAAATTTTGCAAGGGCCAAATTTCTTCATTTTCAGCTTGTTGTAAGTATCGGCTAGAAATCTTTCTTTTCGTAAGTGCACCATGACTAGATCCCCTACTTGGAATTCCTTATGTCTTCTCCTTTGATCAGCCCTAGCTTTATACTCTTGATTCATCTTGGTAATGTGTGCCTAAACCTCCTCATTTAGACACTTGATATGTTTAGCAAATTCTTCAGCTTCAGCACTTGTCCTCTCCCCTTGCTCTATCTTCCTCAATTCTGGTGTAGTCCTTGGGCTACTTCCATATACAATTTGGAATGGTGATTTACCAGTACTCCTATTTATAGAGTTACTGTAAGCAAACTCTTCCTGTGGTAGAATCAAATCCCACCCCTTGGGCTTATCCCCAACTAAACATCTTAGCAAATTGCCCAGACTTCTGTTTACCACTTCTATTTGGCCATCAGTTTGCACTTGTTCAAATGTTATCTTTTACCCTTTTTGCTAGTTGATAGGAGTTTGGTTACTGTGCTAGTATGATGCATAGGGGAATAGGTAATTTTTTACTAACAGCCTCTTTCCAACTTATTTTATTATAACTAACTCTCTTTTCTTCATGAAGAGGGTCTTATCAATTTTGCAAAATAAAAGCTTCTATAAATGTAAATAGACCCAAAATATCAAAACTCATAGCCCATGGATAGAGAAAGACTGTTTCTACATCAAAAAAAATGAAAACTAAAGCAAACATATAATAGAAAATTCTAAATTGGATCCAAGTATCCCCCATTAGTTCTATACCTAATTCGTAACTAGTGGCTTTCTTCGGCCCTTTATTTATTGGAGCCAGGTGATGTGTGGAACTGAATTTCAAGTCTGTTCTCAACTTCTTCCACAATGTTCTCCAGAAATACCCCACAAATTTAGTATCTCTGTAAAAAACTATACTCCTTGGGAGACCATGTAGTCTCACCACCTCTCTGAAAAACAAGTCTACAATATGGACAACATCATGAGTTTTGTGGCATGGAATGAAATATGCCATTTTGGAGAACTGATCAACCACCACAAATACTAAGTCATTACCCCTTTGTGTCCTGGGCAATCCAAGAACAAAATCCATACTTATGTCCTCCCATGGCTTTGATGGCAACTTGACAAATTTGACAACTCTGTACAAACTTCTTTACATCCTGTGACATTTGAGGCCAAAAATAATGTTCTTTGAGAATGGAAATGGTCTTATCTTGACCAAAATGTCCTGCCATCCCTCCACTATGTTTCTCCTTAATCAGATTTTCCCTCATGGAACTCCTTGGAATGCATAATTGATTTCCCTTGAATAACATACCATCCTGAATTAGATAGTCTAACCACTTATTTCTATCTACAGTAACAGGCTCTTTACAAGCTTTCCATGCTTTAGCAAAATCAAGATCCTCAGGGTATAGATTCTTGAGTTCATCAAACCCAACTACTTCAACCTACATTACTGTAAGCAACAACTGTCTCCTACTTAGTGCATCTGCAACCTTGTTAGACTTTCCACTTCTATGCTTCAACACAAATGTATAGCTCTGCAAGAACTCTACCCACTTCATATGCCTTTGATTCAATTTACCTTGGCTATTTAGGTACTGTAATGCCTGATGATCAGTATATAAAACAAATTCCTTTGGCAATAAATAATGCCTCCATTTCTTTAAGGCTTGAACTATTACATAGAACTCTTGATCATAAACAAAATACTTCTTTTTTGCATCATTCAATTTTTCACTAAAATATGCAATAGGCTTACCTTCTTGGCTTAATACAGCTCCAATAGCACTCCACTAGCATCACAATCCACCTAGAACACCTTTCTAAAATCTGGAAGTGTCAACACAGGCTATTCTGTCACCTTCTTCTTCAGCAATTGAGAACTTCTCGCAGCTGTTGCAGTCCATTTGAACTCTTTTCTATCCCCTCTTATTGTGTCAGTCAGGGGTGCACATATGCCACTGAAATTCTTAATGAACTTACTGTAAAAACTAACTAGACCATGAAATGATCTTACCTCAGTAGCATACCTTGGAGTAGGTCATTCCAAGATGGCTTTTACCTTCTCTAGATCCATTTTAAGACCTTCAAGTGATATAACAAACCCCAAGTAGACTAACTCCCTTTTTGCAAAAATACACTTCTTTAAATTAATTAACAGTTTCTCTTCCCTCAACCTCTCAAAAACACTATGAATATGCAATAAATGTTCTTCCAAAGTCTTGCTGAAAATTAAAATATCATCCAAATAAACAATAACAAATTTTCCCAAGAACTTCTTAAGTACCTCATTCGTGAGCTGCATGAAGGTGCTTGGGGCATTCATCAATCCAAAGGGCATGACTAACCACTCATAAAGACCCTCCTTGGTCTTGAAGGCTATTTTCCACTCATCTCCTTCTCATATCCATATTTGATGATAGCCACTCTTGAGATCTATCTTTGTGAAGTACTGAGCTCCACTCAAGCAGTCCATAAGATCATCCATTCTTGGCAAAGGAAACTGATACTTGATGGTTATCCTATTTATAGCTCGAGAGTCTGTACACATTCTCCACTCTCCATCCTTCTTTGGTGCTAGTACTGTAGGTACTGCACATGGACTTAGGCTCTCCCGAATCAAGCCCTTCCTCAATAGCTCCTGCACCTGTTAGGTAAACTAGCTCCTGGGATTAAATCTATCTGATGATTGATTTGCCTTACTAGTGGCAATCCTTCTAGAACTTTATCAGAGATTATATCTCCAAACTCACCTAGTAAATCTGAAACTTCAAGTGGTATTTCACTACTACCTTCTTTATCTTTCCTAGGAATCAAAGCATAGCACATACGCTGATGTTTCATGCCATCTAAAAACTAGCCTTGTTAGGTAAACTAGCTCCTGGGATTAAATCTATCTGATGATTGATTTTCCTTACTGGTAGAAATCCTTCTAGAACTTTATCAGAGATGATATCTCCAAAATCACCTAGTAAATCTGAAACTTCAAGTGGTATTTCACTACTACCTTCTTTATCTTTCCTAGGAATCAAAGCATAGCACATACGCTGATGTTTCATGCCATCTAAAAACTTCCTTTCATCAACAAGACAAATCCTACCACTGCTACATACCTTTTCGCCTTCCTTTTTCATGGGCTTCAGTTTGTGGTGAACTCCATCCTTTGTTAGAGAGTATGTGTTTGCATGACCATCATGTACTGCATGTCTATCAAACTACCACGGTCTTCCCAATAATAGATGGCAAACATCCATTGGAATAACATCACAGAGAACTTCATCATGGTAACTCCCAATTTTGAATTTCACTAAACATTGTTCACTTACCAAGACCTTATGATCATCTTTCACCCAAGCAATTTGATAGGGCTGGGGGTGTTTCTCCCTTTTGAGCTTTAGCTTAGAGACCATCTCCTCTGATACTAAGTTATCAGTACTACCACCATCAATGATCACATCACAACATTTATGCTCACACTTGCACCTGGTACAGAATAAACTCTTCCTTTGTCCTAGTTCAATCTCACCACTTAGTAGGACCCTTTCATTTACTAAGGTCTCTCCTCTTTTTGCATCTTCTAAATGTGATGATCGTGCATCCTCATCCACATGAGCAACCCTAGCTTGACCCTCGGCTCTCCTATCTGTCCTTCCTTATCATTAATGGAATTCAAAGGCACGATGACCTTCTTCATTGCAATGGAAATAGGTACCATGAAAGCCTCCTCTTCCTTATCCATGTCCTCTACCTCTTCCTCTCTGATTTCCAAACTCTTGATCACGGGAGCGTTTGAAACCCTCATTCCTCTAGTTCCTGCTAGTGCCCACATCTTCATTTTTCTTTTGGATTTCATTTCAGCCTCTAGATGACCTACCGCTACCCCTTCCTCCTTGACCATTCCCTCTTTGTCTTCCTTAAAACCTTTTATTCAGATTCTCTTCAACTCATAGGGCAAACTAGTATGCCTCTTCAATGCTGGTCATTCTTACTAGACTTAATTCCTCCTAGATGCTAGGTCGCAACCCACTGATATAATGAGCAACCTTCTCCTTATTTGCTTCTGCATGCCCTACTCTAATCAAGAGTCAGTAAAACTCCTCTGTATATTCTTGGACTGATCTTCCTGCTTGCTTTAACCCATGCATCTTCTTAAACAAATCAAGCTCATAATCAACAGGAATGAACTGTTTCTTTAGTTTGTCCACCATATGATCCCACCTTGTGATCTTATCCTTTCCTCTTCTATTTTGTTCCAACTGAACCTCTTGCCACCAAATTTTGGCATGGCCTTTTAATTTGGCCTTTGCAAACTTAACCCTATCTAGATCCTTGATATCCTCATACTCAAAGTACTCTTCCAGTTCATTGATCCAATCGATCAACTCATCTGGTTTCAAATTTCCTAAAAATACACCCACTTCAATTGTAGGTCTTTTCCCAAACTTAGTAATGACCCTAAAAAGCCTTTCCTCTGCCTGATTTAGAACTTCCCCGTCAAATTCCCCTTCTGGTCCAATTTCTTCTTCTTTATTGTCATCCTCACTTTCGTTACCTGCAACAACATTTGTTCCCCTACAGAGTTCCTCTTGCAATGCTTGGACCTACCTTTGGAGGGCTCTAACCTCCTCAAGATTAATCGCTCTGGTCCTTCCACCATGCTCTCTTCATGGAGGAATCTTCTTAACTCAAACCCACAACCACACAGTCCTAGTGCAAACTGCCTCACAGTCGGCACTCTGTCTACACACTCAATAAAACTAGCTCTGATACCACTTGATGGGGACACAACCCAAGCACAGAATGGACACAACAGGAAAGAGAAATTTTATTAACTTTGTAAATAAGCTAATACATTCAGTACAGAGAAAATAGACTTCAAAACATGCCCTATGGGCTTACAATAGCATAAATCTGGAGATAATTTCTCCTTTCAGTACCTCTTCTCAAACTCCACTCCGAACTGCCTTTTACAATGCTAAAAATGTCCTTAAATAGACCTCGAAGGGTTAAGGATTAGGAATGCATTCTAGAAAGTGCTAGTAGGCATCCACCAACCAAGTAGAAGGCTCCAGAAGCCATGTTAGAGGTTGGTGCAAATCTAGAAGAATCCAAAATGGTAATCGAACTTTCGGGAGGCATAACTTTTGAACCGTAGCTCTGATTGACGAACCGTTTACATTTTTGGAAAGCTCTCGAAGCGCTCTATAGCCCTATGGACCAGCTTCACTCATCCCTCATTTTTTGGCCCTGTTTGAGGTCATTTAATGCCCCTAACCTAACTTTGAAGCAGTCTTAGGATGTCTCCAAAAACTAAAAAAATTGCAATAACTTTCAAATCGTGGGGCCTTTTGACCTGATTCTTTTTCTAGAATGCTCTAAATTACAATTACATTCATCTAACCAATTCACACCTTCTAGTTCACCAAAATGATGGCTCAATTACAGACTCCTATTTTTCTGGCATTTACACGTATCCCAAGGTGTTCAAATACTCTATCCTAGAACACTGATAGTGGAACTATGAGAGTTGGAACCTTAATTTAACCCAAATGGGTATCCAGAAATGAAAACACATGAAACAAAAACTAAGTCTAAGTACATTTTTTGGTTGACATAGGATTGCCCTTACACCTCTAGATGCTCCTGCATCACAAGTGGATTTGAGGGCAAGAAGAGGGTTACAAGAACCTTTGTTTTAGACTATCAAGGGTGCCACCTCACTAATCTCTTGGGAATTAATCAATATTGTAATCATTATTTGTAAACATCCAATTATGGAACCACTTATTCATGTAAAAATATATTATATACACTGCAATAAGGGGTATGTCCTCTAACATATCTTGTAAAAGAGGGGATTTCCTCTTCAAGTCCCAACTTGGGCAATTGTACATATAGAAGACTGAACGGTCTTAAGCTACACCAGGGTTTTTCTTTACCCTATTCTCTTTCCCTGATCCTGGCACTTGAACATGGTTTTGTAAATATTTTGGATATTAATAAAATGAGCACTTGCATCTTATCGATATGAAATAAACTAACCTTAAGCTTTAGTTATCGTGAGTTCCATAATTTAGGCTTTAATTTTCCCAATTCTTTACTTTAGTTAAAATATATTTTTGTTGTTTATTTAATTATTTATTTATTTCAAGATGAAAATTTTTACAGAGGTGGTGCAAGATTAGGATTAAGGAACACTATGTAGGATTAAGCCACACTTGCAGATGAAGGATTAGTGTTCAAACACAACTTCTAGAAAAAAATATTTATTGGACTTTATTTAATTTACTTAATATTTTTATGTTGTGTAGTTTCTCTTATAGGGCTGCAAGGCCAGACATCCTAAGTTTTTTAAAATAATGATACACACTTGTATTTGAGGAAAATGTTGAAGACAAGAAGATTTGCAAGCTCACAACACTTTATCAAAGTCTAGATAGAGCATGATAATAGTGTGAAACCCATAATTCATAATGTGAAACATGGAAAGGGCAAAACAACATAACAAATTTGAAAAAAAAATACAAACCTATATTTGGGATGAAAGATTTACAATCTCTAAAACCATATTCAAATACTGATATAAGGCAAAGATAGGATTTATTTTAATTGAGGAGAATTTGGAACCATTATGCAATCAAAATGATCAAACATAGGTGAACCAAGTTTGTTAGATAATCCCAAAGTAGTAGTGGCTAAAAAATTGGTATGCTTTCCAATGAAATTAAATATTGTAAAGCAACATTCTTAATATATAATGTTATTTTTGGTTAAATGAGAAAGTCAAGAGAACGTAAATTTAGAGTTGTAGAGTTATTATTGACACCAAATA
This sequence comes from Cupressus sempervirens, assembly GCA_028749045.1. NCBI lineage: Eukaryota > Viridiplantae > Streptophyta > Pinopsida > Cupressales > Cupressaceae > Cupressus > Cupressus sempervirens. Next base: position 166,080,227 of record CM053792.1, on the reverse strand, counting down.
TTCTTGTGTTATGATTGTATAAAGCACATGCATGCAATAATAAATTATCTACTATTTACATAAAGTAGGTTATATAAAATCTTTAAAACTTTATGAGATAAATTATTTTTATGTGATAAATAATTCAATGAATTTATTGTTTGATTATATAACTATTTTTGTCTATAAAATTAATGATTAACATAATTTATACTATTTTTATAAAACATGTTTATCAAAATGCAATATTTTATTTCTATATATTTCATATATAAATTAATATAGCTTTTTAATCTATAAAAACTAAATTAATATAGCTTTTTAATCTATAAAAACTAAATTAATATAACTTTTTTATTACATTGTGCTATTAAATTTTATATATCATTTTTTGTAACTACTTATTATTGTGTTGTATTAATCTTTATCATATAAGATCAACCCTACTCTTCAACATTCTTAATTGAAACCCCACTTAAAATAGAAATATAATTGAACTAAATAGAATAATCAACAAATTGCTATCAAAATTTTAATGATTTTCTTTGTTTCTTTGATGTTTTATTTTAATATTTACAAGTAGGAGTTGATTTGAAAAGTTAATGACAAAGTTGGTTAATTATCTTTTGATCGAAAATGGATAGTTTCAGGTCCATTTAAAAATCTAAAATTGAAACTATAAGTGTTGAATTCATGGTTGTGAAAAGAAGAACTAATCTATAACAATACATTGGACATTGGGAAAAGAGTAAAAAACTTACATGGTTTGATAAAATATCTTACTGTGTATATTAAATTTTGAAATTTGAACTTTTAAATTTGTGTTTGTGAAACGAATGAGTTTGAATTCTATGGCAACATTTATTTTCCTCTTTTATGCTTGCATTTGTAGGGCTATATATTCCTATAAGCATAATCATTGCACCTGCTATATCTTCCTATCAACATAATCATTGCACCTTGTGGAGGTGCAATTGCTAGTTAATATACATCTATTTGTGTTGTTATTACATTTATGCCTATATTGCAATTGATATTACATATATTTGCAATTTTTTTTTTCTTATCTTTTTGAGCTTTTTTAGGGTAGATAAATGTTGACATATTAGTAGATGAAGAACACACTAAATGATAAATTAAATGTTAACATAGGTTGCAAATGCTTTGGTGCATTATGAAGTTCGTTATTTTTAAGTTTATGTTTAGAAAACAACTTAATCAATGTTTTGGTCAGTATGGAAATTTAGGTATAATCAATATTTATGGAACCAAATATTCATAATTCAAGTTTTGTATTGAATTTGTTATTCTAGAACAAGACAACATACTGAATTAATTATTAGTCAAAATAAATGTAATAAATTTAACTGAAATTATAATTTCTTTTAACATAAAATTAATCTTTACAATGTATAAATGTAATTTTTTTAAATCAACATATTAAGAAAATTAATTAATATCATTTTAATTGATTTTTTTTTAAATATAATTTTTTTAATACATGTTGGATCTATTTTTATTTGAAAAGATTTATTTTCTATTTTTTTTAAAGTGTAAAAAATTATTCATAATAAAGTAAGAATATATTAAATAAAAGAATATTATAGATTTTATACTTCCTAATAAGTTTTGCAAATTCTTTGAATAATATGGAGATAGATGTCCAAGTCATTTTTTTCATTTTAGCCATCAACATGTTGGGAAACCAATTTTGTCAAATAATTTGTCACTTTCTTCCACTCTTTGGGTATATACAAAAACAAAAATAATCTAAATAGTTACACTAGTTCAAAATTTGAGAAATCTTCATTTTTTCCCAAAATGATAATATAATAACCAACATTATTTTCCTTAGACCTCACTCGATCTCCATTTATTGTCATTTATTTTCTTGCCTAAGTTTTGGTTGATTCCTCATCCCTCTATCTTCTTATAAGTGTGCATTTGAATGCCTTTTCAGTTTAAAATCTTTCCCCTTCTCAAAAATTTTGAACAATAATGTTACGTATTGAAACTAAATTCTTAAAGGTAAATATTTTGCCAAAAAAGTTGTCCAAAACACCAAGATACAAAATAACAAATGGAGAATCAAACATAAAGAAAACTAAAAACCATCATGTTGTGTAATTCACCCTAGATGTTGTAGCATCAAACACCATGGGTAGAGAAATATTTCATGGGGGTATAACTTATTAACACTTTGATGAAGTTGGAAGGTGAATTCCATGTTTTTCCAAATCTAAAGTGTTGACCTAAGAAGACTCTTCTATAAGATATTTCTTCTAGAAAACCATGTACTCCAAATATTCTCTCCTTGTATTTTTGGCAACATGAGAAGTGATTACCTAATCAATATATTTAAACTTATTTTCCAAAAATTGATGCACCTATTCCATAACATACGACAAATATGAAGCTATATTTTTTTACTCATTTAATTTACCTTCATGATGCTTGTACAAATAAACCACATTGAAGATTGGAGAAATGCCAATCGAAGATGGAATCTCAACTTCATATGTATTTGTTGGAAACATCTATAAGAATTTACAAGGGGAAATCTTCTTCCACTTCAACTTGTTTTAGGTACCTTGAGAGAATCTTTCTTTCCACAAATGAATCATTACTATCTCTTCAACTTCAAACTCTTGAACCCTCCTATGTTGATCAATATTTTTCTTATACTTATAGCACTAATCTCCAATTTTTCTTTCACTGTCTTGTGCAAATCATGGATATATTTAGCAAAGTCCTCTACAAAACACCTTTTCTAGTCAAATTTGTACGATCTCTCAACTCATCCACACCTCTTGGGTTGAAACCATACACCACTTGAAATGGACTCTTCCCTATACTTTGATTGATGGAATTTTTATCAAGAAAATTCTTCTTGTACTTAATCAAATCCTATTGACTTGGTTTATCGCCAACCAAACACCTCAACAAATTTCCTAAACTTTGATTAAAAACTTTGGTTTGATCATTCATTTATGGATGAAAGGCTGAACTAAATCATAAATATGCTCATTTCCTACCACAATGTGTCCCAAAAATGACTCACAAATTGTGTATCTCTATTTGCAATAATACTTTAAGGAAAGCCATGTAATTGAGCTATCTCTTTGAAAAATAACATAGCTATGTGAGAAGCATCACTACATTTGGTACATGATAGGTATAAAATAATTTCCAATGCAATAAAAAAAAAGTCATCACCTCCCTATTTTCATGGAAGCCCCCAAAAAAGTCCATTCTAATGCATTACCATTGTCTCTCTAGTATCAACAATGGCTGGTACAATCTAGTGTTTTGCTTCACTCTTTTGGCATATTGACACACTTTACATCCTTGCACCATTCATTTTATATCTACACTCATTCCTAACTAATAATAACTCTTCTTTAGGTGTGCCAATATTTTGTCTAGTCCAAAATATCTACTTAAACCTCCACTATGCTTTTATTTCATTAATTTTTCCCTCATGGATTCTTGAGATATACACAATTGCTTCCCTTTCAACAAAAAATTGTATTGTACAAGATACTCTAGTTATGGATTTTATCAATCCTAATGAGATTCTTACATGCTTCCCATGCTTCTTTAAAATTTGTATCCTAATCATATCCCAAATAGTCAAATTCAACTACATTCACGCACATCTCATTCAACAACAAAAAAACTCCTACTCAATGCATCAACAACTATACTTGACTTATCATTCTTATGTTTCAAAAAAAATGAATAACTTTGCATGAATTCAACTCACTTCATATGTTTCTAATTTATCTTATCTTAGCCATTAATGATTTGTAATTCAAGATGACCAGTGTACAAAATGGACTCCTTGGGCAACAAATAATGTCTCCATTTTCTCAGTGTTTTCACAATTGCGTAGGTCATTTTAATATACAAAAAATAATTTGTTTTTTCTTCATTTTTCTTCTTTCTAAAATAAGCTATAGGTATTCCTTCTTGATTTAGAATTCCTGCTATTGTTGTACAACTTGCATCAAAATCAAAATGGAACAATTTATTGAGTCTATAAGTGCTAATACAAGCTTCTCTGCTAGTTTCTCTTTCAAGACATTAAAATTCATCTCAGTTTATATTGTCCCAAAAAAATCCTTTTTTATATCACTTAATGATTTCTTTGATTGAAGAAAATACTACCAAAATTCTCAATATACTTCCTGCATAAACTTGCTAGCCCATGAATGCTTCTTGCCTCAAACATATTTTTTTGTGTTAGTCAATCAATATTTTTTTAAACCTTTTGTAGATCTATTTTCAGACCACTACCAAAAAAAAAAAAAGCCTAAATAAACCAACTATTCTTTCATGAAATTATACTTTGTCAAATTTACCATCAACTTTTCCTCTTTCAGTCTTTGTAGAACTACTCTTATATGTTATAAATCTTCCTTTCTTGACTTACTAAATATAAAAATAGCATCTAAATAAATAATCACAAAATTACGAAGGAAAGACTTCAAGACTTCAATAATCAATCTCATAAAAGTTCTTGGTGCATTTGACAATCTAAATGACATTACCAATCTTTCATACAACTTATCCTTCATTTTAAATGCAGTCTTTCTCTCATCCCCTTCTCTATTTCTCATTCAATGGTAGCTTCTCTTTAAATGATTTTTTGTGAAATATTTTTCTACACTCAAATAATCCATCATGTTGTCCATTAGTGGAAAAGGAACAAATATTTGATTTTTATCTTGTTTATTTCTCTTGAGTTCATACACATCTATTGACTTTCATATTTCTTTGGTGCTAACACTGTTGGAACTATGCATGGCCTTAAAATTTCTCTAATCAAACCCCTATCAAGTAGTACTTTCTCTTCAACATTTACTCTAGTGGTGAATATTTTCCAATTAGCAAATTTCTCTCATTGACCAATGTCAGTTTGGAAAAAAATTTCCACATATGTGGTACAACAATTCACCCCAAGTTTACCAAAAAATGGATCACACCCCAAGCCCATCGCCAAATGATTTATGCCATCAACTCTCCTTTCAGCATGAAATATCCAATCAAAAATATTTTTTTCACACAACAAATTAAACACATTCACCTATGATTTTCAAAGTAGAACTTTTTAGATGACCTCAATTTTTCCTAGGTTTTAAAAAACTATTTTTGGAGAGGGATGAAATTTGCCCCATAAAAATGCAGATGTGTGTCACACACTCATTCAAATGTTCCAACTATATTATGCATGGCCATATATTGGACAAACCAGGTTTTCCTTAGAAATTTCATTAGACATGTTTTTTATTATGTGAGCTTTGCCAAATATTTTGTATACACTATAATGTTCCCATGAAATTTTCCAAAAACAAGTGGTATAAGCACATTCACAGGTCAATAAGTTGTCTCAATTCCAATAAATTTAGGCAAAGGTGAGTAACTCAGACCCCTATCTATCTATACTCTATAATTTTAGTTCATTCTTATTTAGTACGTACAAGTTAGACTTGTAGTGGTTAGTTATTACTTGGGACTAGTGACCAGTACCACTAACTCACTGAGTCATGTAGTAACTAGGGAGACCTAGTACATCTATATTTTGTAGTGTAGGTTATAAAACCAATCTATATTATTTAGATAAATATATACAATAGTCCACTATCACTTTTTGAATAACTTGAAATTTTTGATAGCCTATATTTCTTAGGATATGTCAAACATGAACAAGGGTAAGAGTCCTACATGCAGTGGAAGCCAAGAAATGCCAACCAAATGCACTCATAGAACCTTATCATCAAATTTTAGTGGCCAAAAACAAGAATCGATAACATCACAAGTACATTTACAAGATTTCCAACCATTGCCACTGGCACATATTGAAGAAGTTGAAAAACTTGATATCTCTAATCATGATGAACTTGAAGAAGATATTTAGGTAAATGTCTAGAGTAGCCAAGAGCTGCAGGTCAATACCCAAAGTAGCCAGAATAATATAATTGACTTGGTTGAGAATTCCAAAGATGGTGACGGTGCATGACCAAGAAAGGGAGAAGGGAAATACATGAATGAAAAATGGTGTGAAATCCAAAAAATATCGAAATTGGGATCTATCGATCAAGAATCCTCAAATAGAGTGGACTTCAAAGTATCCATTCATTGAACCTGTGTGCAATCCAAAAGAAGGTGAGCCTCTAATAGAATGCAGATGTATGATATGGACAAGGATAAATAAAAGGGAAAAGAGGTTATAGATAAAAATTGACACAACATAAAAGCATATGGGTAAATTTTATGAGAAACAACTCATAGATGGAGTAAAAAAATAGTGACTCTCATTGTTGATATATTATTCAAGTTTGTTATTAGTGACACACTTATTCAGATTGTATATAGCTACCAAGCTCATTGTATAGTTCTTAGTATTTTCCATGTAAATTAGTTGTTCACCAAGTTCTACAATTGCTATCGAGTCCTTTGGACACATCCCAATGGTTACTGACCAAATTTAGTTAATGTGAAAGCTAGCAATGTAAACCATGCATTTTATTTGATGTCAAGTTTATTAGTGGTTACCAAGCAGTGCAACATTCACCGAGTTCACAATGTATTTGATGAGAGTCCAATATTAACTAAGCTTCCTAGTGTTAACCAAGAGACTTAGTTTATAGTGAGCTCGAGGTGAGAATGTTTACCAAGTCATACAGTGTAAATCAAGACACACAGTTTATATGATGAGTTTCACAATGCCTATTGAGTCACCAATGCAGACCAAGTTCAAGACTACTTAGAAGTTATTAGTATGGACTAAGCTTCTACATCTACAGAGTGCATGACAATGTTGAGTATTGATAGTGGATGTTGAGTATCAGATGCTTATCAAGTCAGTCTTCAAAACCTAAATGTCTTCATATGGGCCGACTTTGTAACATTTGTGGTAACTTCTATGATGGCCAACTTTGTAATTTGTATAATTGGATTGATATATATGTAATGCATTGTTTCATATCCAATGTATGGATGTATGTAATATATGAAAATATGAAGATGTGAATGTAAATTACATCAGAGAAAAGAAAAAGGAGTGAATTGTAAAGGTCATAACAACATAAGGAGTAGTAGAGACATATCTATCGCATAAAGGTGATCAGTACACAAAGGAATTTTATTTAGCAAGCCAAGTTACAAATAAGAGATCATCTACTATTTCATCCTAATAGGTAGATTAGTCAAATTCTTTCATAAGGTAGACCTAATAGTCTTTTGTAAATCTCTTTATCGAGTGCATACTTAATTGTATGTTTGTAAATCATTTTACAAGGTGGACCTAGTAGTTCCTATTGCTCCTAATAGGATAGATCATGAAAAGTGATCAATGTAAGCTTTAATGGGCTAACTTTATATTGTTGTACTAAAGTTGTGGGTATCATCCCCACTCGAGTTTTACTTTCTATTTGGAAGGTTTCTGGGTCACCAAATCTTTGTCTTAGTTTTATGAATGCTTTTAGTGTCTTATGCATACAATTAAATCAAAATTTATATGATGGATAAATGTTAATTGAATGGTTGGATTAAAGGTTGAAATTGTTGAAGTTTTACAAGTTACTGATTCATGCCTGCCCTCTTAGTAACTTAGCTTAGTCTTGAATATTTCCAACAATTGGTATCAGAGCTTCTTGGTTCTCAGCAGAAAGCTTAACAACTTGAGCAAAGATCAAGGCCATAGAGATATTTAGACTTGAAAAAGCCATTGACAATGAAAAGTTGGATTTAGAAATGACCATTGCCCAACTCAAGAATGCAAAGGAGCAACTCTCTCAATCCTTGAAATGAAGAAAAGAACTTGCAATTCAAATAAATGATCAACTCTACATTGAAGAAAGAATTGAAGATCTTCATTCAAGCAATTTAGATGAAGCCAATGAAGCAATCAAAGAACTCCTAGAAAAGAATGGTTCCCTACAAGAAGAAGTAAGAAAGCTAAGAAGAGAACAAGAAATTCAGTCGGTAAGGTTATGTGAAGTCTTAGAATAGAGAAATAAGATAAAAAAATAGATGGATGGAAGGAACAATGAAATCCAAAACTAATCCCTTCAACAAGTAGACCTTATTGATCAGCTCTCCAATGCAAATGAAGAAATCATGAGCCTAAGATTTGAAAATGAAAGAATGAGGAATGATCTAAATTTTGAAATGAAAATCAATGAAAGAATGAAAAATTATCTAAAATCTAAAAGATAAACCAATGAAAGACTGAGGAATGATCTAAACTATGAGAAGAAAATCAATGAAAGAATGATGAAATCTCAAGCAAACGTGAATCAACTAAATGAGAAAAACCTCTATGGGCAAAAAGGTCAAGTAGGAATTAGATATATTGAAGATGGAGAATCAAAGATCATCTATTGTCTCATCATAATAGGTGGATCAGTCAAATCCGTTCACAAGGTATACCTAATAGTATTTTGTAAATCTCTTTACCAAGTGCATACTTAATTGTATGTTTGTAAATCCTTTCACAAGGTGGACCCAGCAGTCCTTATTGCTCCTAAAAGGATAGATCATTAGATGTGATTAATGTAAGTTTTAATAAGCTAGCTTTATACTACAGTACTAAAGTTGTGGGTATCATTCCCACCCCATTTTTGGAAATATTCAAGACTAAGCTAAATTACTGAGAGGGGAGGGGTGAATCAATAACTTCTAAAACTTCAACAATTTCAACCTTTAATCTAACCATTCAATTTGCATTTATCCATCATATAAATTCTAATCTAATTGCATGCATAAGAAGTTGAAAGCATTCATAACACTAAGACACAAAGATTTAGTGACCCAAAAACATTCCAAATAGAAAGTAAAACTGGGATGGGGATGATAGCCACAACTTTACTACTATAGCATAAAGTTAGCCTATTAAAGCTTACATTGATCACTTATGATGATCTACCCTATTAGGAGCAATGAGGACTACTAGGTCCACCTTGTGAAAGGATTTACAAACATACAATTAAGTATGCACTTGGTAAAGAGATTTACAAAAGACTTTTAGGTCTACCTTGTGAAAGGATTTGACTGATCCACCTAATAGGATGAAATAGTAGATGATCTTTGATTTGTAACTTGGCTTGCTGAATGAGATTTCTTTGTGTACTAATCACCTTTCTATGATAGATATGTCTCTGTTTCTCCTTATTTTATTATGGCCTTTACAATTTGCTCCTTCTACTTTTCTCTGATGTAATTTACATTCACATCTTCATATTTTCATATATTACATACATCCATACATTAGATATGAAACAATGCATTACATATATATATCAATCTAATTATATAAATTAAAAAGTCAACCATCATACAAGTTACCACAAATGTTACAAAGTTAGCCCATATAAAGACATTCAAGTTCTAAAGACTGACTTGGTGAGGTTCTGATACTTGACATCCATTATCAATACTCAACATCATCATGCACTCAGTAGACATAGAATCTTGGCCCTTACTAATCAGTTCTAAGTAGTCCTAAACTCAGTCTACACTGGTGACTTGATAGACATTGTGAAACTTATCATATAAATTGAGTCTCTTGATTTACACTATACGACTCGATAAACATTCTCACCTCGAACTTGGTATAAACTGAATCTCTTGGTTAACATTGGGAAGCTCAGTTAACACTAGACTTTCATCACATACACTACAAACTCAGTGTACACTACTCAATATCCACTGATAAACTTAGCATCAATTGAAATGCATGCTTTACATTGTTGGCCTTCACATTAACTAAATTTTCTCAGTAACCATTGGGATGTGTCCAAAGGACTTAGTAGCAACTGTAGAACTTGGTAAACACAACTAAATTACATGGAAAATAATGAGAACTATACAATAAGCTTGATAGCTATATATAATCTAAATAAGTGTGGGTCACTAATAACAAACTTGACTGATATGTCAACAATCTCCCCCTTTGGCATTAGTGAGAAAAAAACTTATTAGCCAAAATTGAATACCTAATATCCATCACTACGTGATATTGGCTTAGTAGAGTATAGTATTTTTGAGATTTTTCAAAATTGATTTGTAAGGTATATACAGTATACTATACATCTTCCTGCTATATACAACATGTCTTACTTATTGCAAGTTCTCCCCCATAGCATATTTCTCCTCATACTGTGTGTCTCTCTATGTACATGTCTTACTCCCCCATAACATATGGCTTTCTCCAATATAACTTTTCTCCCCCTTTTTGACATTAATTCCAAAGATTTATTCTATTTATTCACAAAGAAACACCAAAATGAGACAAAATTTTAGAATGTACCTTAAGAATGATTGCTAAAGTTTTATCCCAATTTTCTTACAGGACCTTGCATGTATGAAGTGCAATTTGTACTTCTATTGACAATTCTATCATATGGTCTGCAATAGAGAAGTTATTGTCATGGATTAAAGTTTTCGAATATGCAACATGTTTTTGTAGTGCATCCATGTTGGGAAGGATCATGTTCTGTATATCAATCAATGTATATCTAATCCTTGCTTCTTCCCTTAGCAATTCTACTTGCATTTATGACAAGAAACTTATTTTCTTGAAGTACATAGAGCTTGAACTGAGGTCAAGTTGTAGCTGTTGAGCACTAGCCTTTAGATCTTCATCTATTGTAGACAATTTTTCCTTTATTTCCTTTGCAAAACCATAAACATCACATAGCTTCCCAAAAAGTGATGACACATTTGAACATGATGTTTCTAAATTGCCCAAAATTGTAGAGAGCTCTACTTGATGAATGTCAATCTATTGAGCAATGTGCTCCAACACTTTATTGTTAAACTTCTTTTTAGCCTTCTCCACTAGCTTATCTTGTCCATCAGTGTCTTCGTTGAATTTTTGGATTGCTTCTGCTAGCTGATACAAAATAGGTTGAGAAGAATCAATATAAATTCCTATATCCTCTACCAAAATGTTCTTAGCATCTTCAATTATCTTATACTCTTTATCTCTCTCCTCTCTTAGCCTTTGTTGTTTAGCCTTATTTTCGAGGAGTTCACCAAATGTTTGCATTTGGTCTAGAGTAAGCTGGTAAATATCCCAATTAGGGATTACTATTTCCTCATCTAAATCAATGTCTTCCTCTATCTCCTTTCCTTTTCCCAAAAATTTTGTGCTCGGTTGAACCTTGGGCTCAATTTTCCTTACACTTATTGCTTTTGTATTTGGAATAGAAAAAATGGTAGAGATACTAGGGCTTTTAGTAAAATTTGATACTGTACTAATTGAAGGAATACTTATAGAAATACTTGAGGAACCCAAAATTGATGTGCTCAAAACTGAAGAAGTCAAAATTGGTGTGCTTATAATAGAAGAGGTCAAGATTGGAGAAGTCAAAACTGAAGTACTCAACTCGGTAGATGAAGGAAGAATCTGTAACTCAGTGGATGAAGTGGATGTCACTTCTATTAGTGATATGCTAAGCTAAGTAGGAACAAAGAGTTATTGGACATTTTATATATCACTAGTGGTCACAATCAAACTTGATGATGCTTTCTCCATACTTGATGTTGACACTGGCTTACTTGGAGAGTGAGGAAGTGAGGTAATCACCACTGCAGCTATCTTGACTAGGTTAGTCTCCTCATCATCTTTCTTTTCTTCCTTAGCAACCTCCCTTCCTTGATCCTCTTCATCTTCTTCATTGTCAAAGTGAGTTACTTCTTCAACATTCTCTTCTTCATCTTTCTCCTTATCTTCTTCTTCATCATCATCTTTGACATTGACTGGAAAATCACTTGGTTTATGTAACAAATATATATTCTCCCAAGTGTTTATTGCATTCCTAACAACATGCTCAATGTACTTGATCAAAACTAGACAAGTGTTAAACTTTAGAGTCAAATTCTCTTCATTCTTCTTCAATGACTCTTTCACCTCAGCATCTAATATGCTCGGTAATATCTACCTCAAGGTTTGTCCATATATGTCCTTGATAGTTTGCTTAGAAGAATCCCATCTTGGATTTATATTTTCTAATAATTCATTAGGAACTTGAGAAGTGAGCTGATCTGGTGAGTATTTCCACTTACCCATTTTATTCAATACCAGGTCTTCAACTTGATTCTACTCCTCTGCTATCCTACTATCATATTTCAATAATTTAAAATTTTTTATGCCTGCTCCTTCTTCCAATTGCTTTAATCTATCCTGGAAGGTGGGTGGAGGTTTTCTAAATATGATGTCTCTTCCTTCTTTGTCAGCTTTCTTTCTTGACCTCTTTGTGAATACTGCCTTTCTTCTTTAAAGGTTCTTCTTCCTTGGACTCTTCCTCATCCTATTCTTCTTCACCTTGCTCATCCTCACCTTTTCCCTTAGTTAACAAAAGGGGTGATACCCACACTATTCTAGGCTTAGCTACTTGAATATACACCTTGTCACTATCCACCATGAAACATATATAATCTTTGTAGTCCTTAACTAGCTTCTTGGGGATTCTAAACATGTTGTTCATTTTCTCCTTAAATACATCAAAATAATTATCCATTATACTATTGTAATTTTCACCCATCTCTACAATATACTCATTGATTTGATAGAGCACATGAGCATCTTTTCTCCATACTACAGTGCCTTTAGAAGGAAAGAATTTTTGAACATAAAAGAATAAGAAAGTCAACAAGGAACCTAACTTACATGGGTTGTTCTTCAAAGTTCTTATGCTTTCCATGTTCTTGTTGAACTGTCTCAATAATAGCTCGACAAGGTCATATGATAAATTGCTCTTAACCACCTTGTAAGAGAAGTGCACAACTTCACATGACACATTATTCAATCTTCTTGAACTGTATATCTTATGTCCAATGATGTGAATATCAAACTTCAATTTTGTATCAGTAACACTGTTGATTTTCATTCCTTTGCCATCCCATTCAGCTAAGGTTTTCTTTTCCAGTTCTTCCTGACCTAGAGTTTTTATCATTTCTACTTTGGCTAACATAGGGAGGCTTATTGATTTGATGAATCATCCTCTTAGTTATCAAAATTGGTTTTTTTGGCCATAGCTTCCCATTATGTACTCGACTGAGGATAAACCTAATACATTTGATTTGAAATACTTGGGGCATGTGAGGGATGTGTGTCAACCCTTTGGTTTCTAGGTGTTGATGCTCATGTTTTAGGACTCCATTCTCACATAACTGACCTAGGGAATCATCCATTTCTAGTGTACCAATTTCTTGGATAATTCATTTGAAATGAGTGCAAATATCATTGATAAGAAGTACCTTGGGAGGGATTTGGGATTGTGCACTGCTTAGATCTAGGGTTTTAGTAACCATAGGAGTGAGCTTGAAATTCGGCACCTTCCACTCAACTCCATGAACCAACATGTTAGATTCTTACTTAACCTTGCTAGTACTGGATGTCATTTTCACTTAGTAGGGTCTAAGAGAATTTGAAAAACTTTTGCTAGAAATTTGCTCAAATTGCTTTGGTTGCACTAAAAATCACTCTTTGCAATAGCACTCCAAATTTCATAGTAAGAAATGATTTTGATTCCATGCTTTTTGATGAATTTTTTGCAATTCATGCTCAATATGAAAGTAGATATGTTGATAGACTATCATCTACTACTTGGCATTAAACACTCGGCAAAGTCTTCATGACTTGGTAACCATATGAATCTTTATTACTCCTGACCTTGCTCGGTAGAGTCTATGACCTAACCTCACTCGGTAGAGAAGTAACTCAATAGTAATTGATACTAATATCACTTAGTGATCCCATTGTATCCTAAATACAAATTTGGATCTTTGCCACCTTTTAACTGGAACTAGTTTTGATGTCATCTTTGATAGCCTAGTTCTATTTGTCCCTTGAGAAATTAATTAGATACGATAGAGTCACCTAATTCTTGAGTGACTTGACCATCATTGCTCAGTCTTGTATCATTGGTAGACTTAGGAACCCATTTTTATTTCATCTATTTTTAGATGTTATCAGCTTTTTCCTTCTTTTCATCTTCAATTCTATCAGTATTCATGTAGTTCCTGGCAAGATGACCAAGTTTTGTACAAATAAAACATCTTTTAGTAGTATCTCTCTTCCTCATATGATTTTTAACACAATTCATACCAATGTGTCCAAATTCTCCAAAGTAGTGACATTTGCACTAGGTGTTGTAGTCCCATCCAAATATTGCTTTCATAATTTGCTCTACTAGATTGAATACCTTGCTTTTGCATTCTAATGACTTGTGTCCATGTTTCTTGCATTTGTGACATTTGCCTTCAAATCTTGGTTTCTCTTTGCATTGATTAGCCTTATGACCATGTTGATTGCAATTGTAGCATTTTCCATTGAATTTCGCCTTTCCATTACTCTATCACTTGTTTGATGTATGACTTGTCTTACCATAGTTATTGGAAGTAGGTTTTTGGTTCTTTTGATCTCCTCGCTTGGATGATTCTCCTTCTTCTTTATATCCAATTCCTTCTTTTCCTTTTTGCCTATAGAGGTTTTGTTTATTCAATTGATTCATGTGTACTTGAGATTTCATCATTCTTTCTTTGATTTGCTTCTCAAATTTTAGATCATTCCTCGATCTTTCATTGATTTGTCTTTCAGATTTCAAATCATTTTTCATTCTTTCATTTATTTTCCTTTTAGAATTTAGATCATTCCTCATTGTTTCACTTTCAAATACTAGGCTCATGATTTCTTCATTTGCATTGGAGAGTTAATCAATAAGGTCTACTTGCTAAAGGGATTAGTTTTGAATTTCATCATTCCTTCCATCCATCTCTTCTTTTATTTTGCTTCTTTATTCCAAGACTTCATGTAACGTTACTAACTAAATTTCTTGTTCTCTTCTTAGCTTTCTTACTTCTTCTTGTAGGAAACCATTCTTTTCTAGGAGTTCTTTGATTGCTTCATTGGCTTCATCTGAATTGCTTGAATGAAGGTCTTGAATTATTTCTTTAATGTAGAGTTGATCATTCATTTGAATTGAAAGTTGTTTTCTTCTTTTCAAGGATTGAGAGAGTTTCTTCTTTTATTTCTTGAGTTGGGCAATGGCCATTTCTAAATCCAACTTTTCATTGTCAATGGCTTTTTCAAGTCTAAATATCTCCATGGCCTTGATCTTTGCTCAAGTTGTCAAGCTTTCTCTTGAGATCCAAGAAGATCTGGTACCAATTGTTGAAAATATTCAAGACTAAGGTAAGTTACTTAGAGAGGAGGGGTGAATCAATAACTTCTAAAACTTCAGCAATTTCAACCTTTAATCCAACCATTCAATTATCAATTATCCATCATATAATTTTTGATCTAATTGCATGCATAAGAAACTAAAAGCATTCATAACACTAAGACACAAAGATTTGGTGACCCAAAAACCTTCCAAATAGAAATTAAAACTTGGGTGGGGATGATACCCACAACTTTAGTACTACAGTACAAAGTTAGCCTGTTAAAGCTTATATTGATCACTTCTGATGATCTACCCTATTAAGAGCAATAAGGACTACTAGATCCACTATGTGAAAGGAGTTACAAACATACAATTAAGTATGCACTCAATAAAGAGATTTACAAAAGACTGTTAGGTCTACCTTGTGAAAGGATTTGACTGATCCACCTATTAGGATGAACTAGTAGATGATCTCTGATTTGCAACTTGGCTTGTTGAATGAGATTCTTTTGTGTACTAATCACCTTTCTGTGATAGATATGTCTCTTTTGCTCCTTATGATGTTATGGCCTTTACAATTCACTCCTTTTACTTTTCTCTAATGTAATTCACATTCACATATTCATATTCTCATATATTACATACATCCATACATTGGATATGAAACAATGCATTACATATATATCAATCCAATTATACAAATTAAAAATTCAGCCATCATACAAGTTATCACAAATGTTAAAAAGTCGGCCCATATGAAGACATTCATGTTCTGATGACTAACTCAATGAGATTTTGATACTTGGCATCCACTATCAATACTCATAATTATCATGTACTTAGTAGACATAGAAGCTCTATCTATATTGATCACTTCTAAATAGTCCTAAACTCAGTCTACACTGGTGACTCGGTAGACATTGTGAAACTCGTCATATAAACTGAGTCTCTTGATTTACATTGTATGACTTGGTAAACATTCTCATCTTGAGCTCAGTATAAACTAAGTCTCTTGGTTAACACTGAGAAGCTCAGTTAACACTAGACTCTTGTCACATACACTATGAACTTGGTGAACACTACATTGCTCGGTAACCACTAATAAACTCAACATCAACTAAAATGCACAGTTTACACTATTGGCCTTCACATTAACTGAATCTACTTAGTAACCATTGGGATGTGTCCAAAGGACTTTGTAGCAACTATAGAACTTGAACAACTTAATTACATGGCAAATACTAAGAACTATACAATGAGCTCGATAGCTATATACTATCTAAATAAGTGTGTGTCACTAATAACAAACTTGATTGATATGTCAACAAATAAATAAGTACCACTAACTCACTGAGTCATGCAGTAACTAGGGAGACCTAGTACATATATATTTTGTAGTGTAGATTATAAAACCAATGTATATTATTTAGATAAATATATACAATAGTCGACTATCACTTTTTGAATAACTTGAAATTTTTGGCAGCCTATATTTCTTAGAAGATGTCAAACATGAACAAGGGTAAGAGTGCTACATGTGTTGGAAGCCAAGAAAGGCTAGGCAAATGCAATCACAAAACCTTATCTTCAAATTTTGGTGGCCAAAATCAAGAATCTATAACATTACAAGTACATTTACAAGATTTCCAACCATTGCCACTAGCACATATTGAAGAAGTTGAAGAACTTGATATCTCTACTCATGATGAACTTGAAGAAGATATTTAGGTAAATTTCTAGAGTAGCCAAGATCTACAGGTCAGTACCCAAAGTAGCCAGAATAATATAATTGACACGGTTGAGAATTCCAAAGATGGTGACGGTGCATGACCAAGAAAGTGAGAAAGGAAATACATGAATGAAAAAATGAGGTGAAATCCAAAAAATATCAAAATTGGGATCTATCGGTCAAGAATTCTCAAATAGAATGGGCCTCAAAGTATCCATTCATTAAACATGTGTGTAATCCAAAAAAAGATGAGCCTCCAATAGAATGCATATGTAGAATATACACAAGGATAAATAAAAGGGAAAAGAGATTATAGCTTAAAATTGATATCACATAAAAGCATATGGGTAAATTTTATGAGAAGAAACTCATAGATTGAGTGAAAAAATTAGTGACAAGATGGAAAACCAAGGAGGAATATCAACATGTTAAGAATGTAGAAATCTTATAATATCTAGGGAAAATATAGATGAATCTTATTAAAGTAAAAGGCTCAATTGAATCTCTTCTTTGAAAAGAAATGGAAGTTTAAGAAATGGGTAAAGCAATCAAGTGTTGTCTTTTATATTTTTAGAAAAGGGTGTACCATGACAAACTGTCCATCATTGAGTGGTTTATTACACTTTCTAAAAGTTCATTATTATCCAAGGAGTCACTAGTCAATAAATAATTGATGGGAATGGGAATGTGGTCTTGCCGAGGTTGAAAAGGAAAATATCAAAGAAAAAATTGAGTCAAATTTTATTGTATTATCTTTTGATGATGTGACCATAGTAGAGAATAATTCTTGTATATGCATGCATGTCTATATTGTACATAGTTTTTTTTGCCAACCCAATCTACTAACTATCATTAAAATGAAGGATAATTCAACAATGTAAAAAATATTTGAACTAGTAGAGAGTTCTCTAATTTATTAAGGAGGTATAGATGAAATGACGATTGCCCAAAAGTTGGTGTGTGTTGGAGAAGATGGAGCTTCACTAATGCAAGTCCACAAGAATGGTCTTGTCATAAAGTTAAAGTATTTTCTTGCACCTTACATTATTGGCATTCACTGCATCTCCCACATAATGAATCTAGTTTTTGGAATTGTCAGCAAATTCTCTAAAATATATAGAGTTGAAGTTTTAATCAAGTATAAAAACTTTTGTCAAAGTCCTAAATGATTTAGGGAATTTCAATAGTTTTTTGAGGGACTAACTAATGAGAGAAAGCTTCTTAATGATAATGATACCAGATGGATCTCTTTGGATGAACTAGGTCGTTGAGTTTTTTATGAATATCCATTGTTATTTGGTACAATGGTGTCAACTCATGATGATCAAGATGGTCAACACAAATATGGTGAGCTACTTCAAAGGTTAAGTAATGTAGAGACACTCTTGATGTTAGCAACCACTCTCCCCATGGTAGAGAAAATGTAAAATGTAATGAAGAAGATCCAAAAAAGATTTATGTATATTGAAAAATATAATACACTATATAAAACTACATGCATGACCCTCAAAAATCTTTGTAGAAATCTAGATTCATTTTCTATGGATGAAAAACTTTTAGGGTGGATGCGAATCATAGATTTGGATAATCCTAATAACTTTCTAAAGATTTATGTCAAAGGGGAGTTATGTGCCAATATACAAGGTGTTGAGATACCAGTGCACTACTATGGAAGGCACATGTCCATGAGAAAAGGGAAGAAACCCACACAACCAAAATTAACTATTACAAGGATCTATTTGAGCAGATTGTTGAGTCTGTAATGGATTTTGTGAAGGAAATTTATTATAATATTTCCAAAAAAATGAGAGAAATATTTCCTCAACATGAATTACTTGAATCAATGTGTATTGTGTTTACCCACTATTGGAGTTTAAGAAGTCCTAAAGATTTTGGAGATAAGTTATTGGTTTTAATAGATCAATTTTTATTTGTTTTAATAGATCAGTTTTGCAAAACCAAAGAAATCAATGGGGTAACTATAAATGGAGTTTTAGGTGAATATCATTTGAGAGAGAAGTCATGTCATTTTGTAGAAACAATGAAGGAACAATATGATCTTATGTGTAACCCCATAGAAGAAGGATCACTAACCAAACTTTGGAGAAATCTATCTCAGAGAGAAGTGTTGTGAGATTCAATATCATAATATTTCAAGCTTGCTAAATTATGTTTGAACATGATATTGGGGTCTGTGTAGGATGAGAGAGTTTTCATTGCTTTGGGGTTCCTAAAGTCAAAGGTAAGAAATAAACTAGACAAGAATTTTGAAAGTTTTCTGAGGCTATATACATCCAGATATGAATTAAATTATTTTCCTTATGAAAGGGCACTAAAATTGTGAAGGAAGAAATGTTAAATAAGAGGTATGGGAAACATACTCCAAACAATTAGATCACTATCTCAAGTAGTGGTATTGTCAAAATTGATATTGAAGGTGAGGATCAGGCAAGTAGAGGTATGTAGATTGGAGAGAACATGGAGCATAATAAAGGTGTGTTGGAACTTGATGGAGAGGAATCTAAAGATTTGGATGATGAGATGCAACATAATCTCTAACAATTATGTTATCATATGTCAGTGACTCAACTCTAAATTTATTACTTATTAGTAATTACTATAGTCTATATTCTAGATTCTGGACACTATTCTCTGAATCTCATCATGATTCATCTATCATGCATAATAAGTCATATCATTTTCTAAATATCTAATATCAAAAAAATATGTACATTTTATGTTAGATGATGCTATCAATCATTCAACTGTTACCATTACTTCTTTTTTATTTGCATTATTATGCAACATGCTCATATGATACATTGTTATGGTACAATCTGTGATGATTTTTTTTGAAAATGTTGCAATTCATATGATAAAATTCATATTCACTCTCATTACTTTATTTACACATGATGAATGATACAATTCAATGAATTCATGTTGTCAAAGTTTAATTTCAATATCCAATTTCATAATCATGAGTTATAAGTATTAAGTTTACAACCATTAGATTTAGCAAATGACCCTAAATTCCCTTCTATAGAAATAAGGGAACAATAACAACTTCAAGTCATTTTGCCTCATGTGAAGAGTCTTAGATTCTATTTAGCAAAATAACATCTAGATTCTACTATGTTTATCTTGTTCAAGAAACAAAGTTCAAACTTTAAACTCATATCAAACCATCAAAAATAAAATAAACACTACAAAGATGATTAAAAGTACTTTCCAAGTTTCAAATACTTTTATGGATGCCTTATGAGATGATTGAAAATTCAGTCAACTTTTTTGGAATATTGAATTCTACTTCATTTGGAGTTTTAATATTTTTCATGTTATAGTAGATGACCTGCTACTCTGTCAGACATCCATATGTGGAAGATTTATTTGAAAGAAATGCTACATCCAATAGTGCATTTATTTTTTCCAATGATTTGATGCAATTCAAAATGCCTTCAAGAGTTGTATCCTAAAGAAACTTGACTACTTTAGACATTATTTTGGCCTCCAACTCTTTTGATAAACTTCACTTCCAATAAATTTAATTGATGTGTTACTAGGGAAAGGATTAGAAAAACCAAGACTTATCATTAATTTTTCTTTGTCATCCATCTTGGTGAGCTTTCTCCGAATTGAGTTCAAATATTCCTCTCCTACCCTTATACTCTTACATTTTTGAATGATAGTTGATGACATTGTTGATGCATGAACATGGTCATGAATTCCATTGATGGCCAAATACATATTATTATTTGTGTTAATTATGAGTATAATTTGTTTTACACTCTTCTCGGGCTTTAGAAGGTCCTTGTTCTTCTCAATCTGCTCTTTGATGCTCCCACAAACAACTCAAACACGTAAATGCAATTCAAACCAATCATACAACCTATCAACATTTTTCATAATGTCCCCCCACATTTTTCTTTAATTAGCTTGGCTGAGTTTTTAATTTTGTCATTGACTCAATCAAGTTGATTTTGTAGGTTGTGATTTTTTAATCCTCCTTAGGTACCTCTTCCACTATTTTTGACAACTGATTTTCACTTTATTTCTTTATTTCCTATGCTTTCTCTTCCCATTGTTTTTCTTTTTCCCTCTAATTATCCAATTCATTATTTAAGTTACTGACTGTATGTCCACTAGATTCCAATTGTTTGAAAATATCTACTGCATATGATCTTTCATCTTTAGTTGTTTATTGGATTCTTTCAATTTATCCATGAGTTCTTTGAATTTTACGTCTACATCCATATTAACATGATTCAGAGTATAAGTTTTTTATTGCTTTCTTGCAATTGTTCCTTCAACTTCTTTAGTTTTGCTTCTCTCTCCACATTTACAACACTTAGTTTTTTTTTGTTTTTTCTTTTGCTTTCTTCCAATTATTACTTCAAAATTTTAATCTCTACATCCATGTTTTCTAGCTATGCAATTTCTTCTTGAGAGGAAACACTTGTTATACTTTTCTCTATTTCTTTGTACCTATTATTTGTTTCTTTCTCCTTTGCCTTTTCATTTTTGAGGATTTATTTTTAACTTTTCAATTGGTTTCTACAATGCTTTTTTCTCCCTCCATTATGAACAATGAATTATAGACCATAGAATTGGTTTTTTTGCCACATTGACTTTGTCCACATTTTTTACATTGAAGAAATCCATTGATAGGATGCTAACACAAAAATCTATTGGATTTATCTCACTCTTTGGTGGATTATTATCTATTTGTGGGGATGAAACAATCATGAATTCGATCATTTCTTTGTTTTTTTTATATGTTCAAAATATACTAATGGATGCAAGTTCTTGAGAACGGGCCACTTCAAGTACATAATTCTTGAATGCCTTATTATTTTTTCTATTCATTATTTGGGTTTATTGAAAATTTGTTACAAAATCATTGAATTCAAAATTTGTTTCTATTGACACAATACAATATTTGAGAGGAGGAAGAGCACTTGCAACATTATACTTATCTCCAACAATGCTCAAGGTTGTATGATCTAAATTATTTTGGCAATTGAGAGGACAATATTGAAAGAATAAATATTGATATTGTAAATATATAATAAACCATATGAAGATTTATATTCATTAAAATAAAAATTCATAGAACTATGGACAATCTCATAAGTGAGATGTATGCCTACAAATCAATCAAATTTAGGCAAACTCATGGAGGAGTTGTGTGTCTGAGCTCATAAAAGTTGGGCAACCAATAGATGAGATGTATGCCCATGAACTCCATGGAGGTGGGAAATCTAGTGGATGAGATGTATGACCATAAACTCCATATACAAGATTTCATACAAATTAGCAATCTCACCAAACAATATGTATGTCTGTATCCTTCTCTATTGTTAAATTCGACTTGAGCCTCTTTATACATCTTCATGGAAGTGGAAAGGTTGCTTTATCTACATCTTAATTAGAAATCGAATGGACTAATCCAAATTGAAAAGTCATTAGAATTAATTAAAGACAAGAATTAATTAAAATATATGATTTAATATAATATGCCAATTCAATTCTTATCATTCCTCCCTTCTTAGGAGGCAATGGGCCCCTTTATCTTATCTCCATGATATATGCTCAATAAGGTTTCCACAAATAGCCTGAAAATGAAATATGTTGAGATAAGTTCATATACAAAGACATTCTCTAAGTTTTCATGATATGTCAATCACTTGGAAGAAGAAGCAATGGAATTAAAACCCATTTTAAAAAAAAGTATTCTCTAAATTCCATAGAAGGTAATATGTCTGATAAGTGAAAAATAAACTCCATTTCCTTGGACAATATCTTTGTGAATCTCATTACCACTCTGTGAAATCTTTACATTTCAAGTGCATTCACTAGAGTTAATTTCATCCCTGGAATATAAGGTCATTGTGTCAAATTCACACCTCCTTTGTCAAGGATCGTGATTTTTTTAATAAACCATTCATATATACTATGAAAATCAACAAATGTAATCCCTTTAGCAAATTTGCATCTCAGAGGAACTGTCACATTTGTTTGATATTGTCATTGGACACTCAAATTTCATGAATATGATATATAATACTTTTCTCCTCTAATCCAACTGAGATCTTTAAAAATGAGCATGCATGGAGATTGAATGGGATTTATCTCTAATCACAATGTTTGACTATTGATCTTCCTCTTCCACAATATCTTACATTTTGGTTTCATATTTGATCTTCTTTTGAGTAGATGCTTCTTCTTTGATGACAAATGTTGGAAAAGTGAATAGAATGGAAGATTCTTCAAATCGCAAATTTCTACAACCAATTTTTTATCAACTTATAATCCAATTGTTCTAACAATATTCAAAGGAAAATACTGAAAGAATATATATTGGTATTGTAAATACATAATAAATCATATGAAGACTTCTATTCATTAAAATAAAAATTCATAAAATTATGGACAATCTTGTTGTGAGGTCTCACAGGATCTACCCTAGTATAGATGACATATTTGCATTATGATACTTCTAATTCAATGTTTTGATACACTTTTGAGACTATAAAGTTATGCCATTTTAATATCTGCATTTGATGATCTGCATGTTGTGACCTAATGGATATATTTAGTGATTTCATTCATGTAATTGTATTGATAGAAATTGAATTGTAGAAATCTTTAAAATGTCAAATGATAATGTTTAAGTGGAAGTTAGAGTTAAAGGATAAATTGTGATATGCACTAGGACCTAAGTCACATTCCTAAGGAATCAATAGTCATGGATTCTATATTTCATCACTATGATAGAAAATAGATTATGAAGTTATTTAGAATATTAATTTGATCATGTCTAATATGTCCAAAATAACAAGGCAAAAATGCACAATTTTTTTAAAAAAGTTAATTAATCCACTAAGTTGATATATTTTTAACTACAACTTACATGACATATTAGGTTTTGATATGAATCTATATATTTGTTTCACAAGTTAAACTATAGGGATGTTGAAAGGTAGATATAGGTTTCCCTAACAATAGCTTAATACTTCATTTCAATTTATAACCATCGTGTAGGATTAAATCATTATATTTAAATATTCATTATTTAATTGATTTTGACATTTTCTTTTATTACATTAGACTCTAATATAATATCCCCACTAAGTATCTCTACTAACTAACTCATTTCACTTTCTAATCAAAACAATCGATTATTTAAAATAAAGAAACCAAATACAATTTATTTAAAAGATCTATGCATTAATACTTTTAAATCATATACTAATTAAACATACTATCCCATCTTTTAAAATCATTCTTAAATTTCACTATATTAATATTAATTAATTTAATGTTATTAATCACATTATAAACATTACTAATATTAATTAAATCTTAGATGACAGCAGTAATATTTATATTTTAATTAAATTAAATTAATCTAAAAAAATATTAATTTTATTTACCTTTAAACTATTACACGCGTTAATCAACAATATACTATATCTACTAACTAACTAACTACTAAAAACACAAATTACAACTAAAACTAATAACACTTACATCTACAATCCTATTCTAGAATAGACATATCTAACATTAATAATATATACAAATTGTTGGAAATTATTGAAAAGATCATGAATGAAGAATGATGGAATTGGTAAAGAATGTTTTCAATCATTGTTTTTCCATTGATGTCAAACTTGCTACTTGCAGGAATGACAATTGCTTAAATGCTCCAAATACTATCAATTGGTTGATTGAAAAGGAAGTGGCAATCAATAAGATGTAACTAGAGCACCTAGAGAAAGGTTGAAGTTATGATGTTGTAATGAAGTATAAGGATCAGCTAAGCCTTTGATGAAATAGTGTATTGATGACATACTCTAAGACACAAGGAATGTACAGACTAAGACACATCAAAGATGTAAGGTTTAACTAAGTCATTTTTAGAACCTGACTAAGTTTATTTGTGAGTGCCAAGCTAGCTAGTTAAAGCTAAGCAAGTTCAACTTCAGTATGTGTCGAGCAATCCTTCAGGAGCCGAGTAACATAGAAGGTGTCGAGCAATCCTTCAGGAGCCAAGTAACATAGAAGGTGTCAAGAAATCCTTCAAGTGTTGAGTAACACAGAAGATGCCAAGCATCAGTAAACCAATGATGCCAAGTTGTTGCAGTATTGATAAGACAAAAAGATTTGCCAGATCAGTAATGATAAGTTTGTTACATTGAATTTTGTGAATTAGTTGGATGATAAGGATGATTAGTAGATGTCAAAAAATTTCATGTAAACCATGCAAACTAGTTTTGAGCGAATACTGATGGACTTATCATGAAGTTTCTGGAAGAAATGATTTGGAGGGAAAACAATATATTTCTCTCAGATCAAATCAAGTTGATGAGTGGGAATATTTGAGTAGGAAATGAAGAATAAAACTTCTTTATAAGGAGTTACAGGTCAGAGATCAGTAGAGTGTGAGTGGGTTGGTCATAAATGTGGTC
Source organism: Cupressus sempervirens (assembly GCA_028749045.1). NCBI lineage: Eukaryota > Viridiplantae > Streptophyta > Pinopsida > Cupressales > Cupressaceae > Cupressus > Cupressus sempervirens. Next base: position 166,054,869 of record CM053792.1, on the reverse strand, counting down.
ATGCGAATAAGCCAAGAGAAGGCTAGTGTGAAGTGTCAAAAGGAGGACACAGTGAGGAGTAAGTATAGAGGATTAAGACTCTGAGTTGATCAAGTGACCATAGAGTACATTGGCATAAGGAGTGGAAGAACTCAAGGAGACAGATCTTGAAGGGTGAACAAGCTGTCAACACTACAAGGAAGAAAAGCCAAGCAAAGAAAAGAATTGAAGAGTGATCTAAAATCTACAAAGTTAGAGTTGCTATCTTTATCAGGTAAAAATATTTCTAATAAGTTCTTACCATTGTATTAGACATTAAAATACTACATTGCTAGGTTAGTTTAATAGCTAAGTGGATAAGCCTCAAGAAAAGGATAGAAGATCCCCAGGAGAAGGATAAGAGATCCTTAGGAGAAGGATACGAGATCCTTAGGAGAAGGATAGGAGATCCTTAGAGAGGGATAAAAGATTCTTTTGAGAAGGTGAATGTAAATCCCATGGACTTGGGTGGGCCTACTAGCTCTGTGTAAATCCCTTAATAGGGTGGCATTCTAAGTTGAATGTTCATAAGTCCTCTAACAAGGCACGCTCCTAATAGGGTGTAGAAATCCTTTAATAGGGTCACATCTAACAGTGTGTAAAGCCTTTAACAGGGCAGGCCTTTAATAGGGCAAACCATCAAAAGTGGTTGAAATCTATTGCGCAGTAATTTTGTGGGTATCATCTCCACCCCAGTTTTACCTTCTTATTCCTGGAAGGGTTTCTGGGTCACTAAAATCCTTTTTGTTATGTGGTGCTGCATGTTTACTTTTCATGATTGTTTGATGTTTAATTGCATGCATGATAATTTCAATTATATGATATTAAGTATTTGACAAGAAAGTAAAAAGGCTAGAAAGGAAAAATTTGTATCGAACATTATTGGACCTTGAATAACTAATTCGCCCCCCTTCTCAGTTATTCTAAAAGAATTCTAACACACATTAAAAAAAATCCTAAATCAAAATTAATTTAAAACACCATTAATTTAAACTATTATTACTTTAAACTATGACTAATTAAATTACACCTAAAAAGATTTATCTAACTTCCTAAAACTTCTAACATTTAACATATCCTGTCACTTAACTACTAATCCCACTAACCTTAGCCTAAACCAACTCCTACTAACCTTACCCTAACCAACTCCTACTAACTGTACCCTAACCAACTCCTACTAACATTACCCTAACCCTCACCACTTGCCCACTTGCCAAGGTCCCTCTCATCCCCCATGGTGCCCTCCAAGGTTTGGTGCACTACCCCATGAAAACAATGTGCTTCCCAATCTACACCATGCTTCCTAAGAAAATTTTAGAAAGGTATGATGGAACAGGAAGTGTAGGTCTTGACCAAGCCTAACAAAACTCTTTCCACTGATTGCATTAATGTGGGGAAATTTCCATGTCAGACTCCTTTTTAAAGAAACTATTAATTGACCAAAATCTCAACCTTATGAAAATTTGATGTAATGCACTCATTTCTGGGGAGAGGAGAAAGTGGGGTGACATCATCACCCATGTGGAGGAGAATTTAAAGGAGTTATGTAGTAAAGTTTTTTTGGTGAAGCTAAGATAAGGTAAGACCAATAGTTTTAGATTATTTATTTATTTTTAATTCATTTTCAAACTACATAATCATTTTTTTTAAAGGTATCCAAGATATTAAATGGGATCCAAAGGGAATATTCTCTATATAAAGGAGAATTTACAATTTTCCCATGCAAAGTGCAAAGAGCAATTTGCTCATGAAATGTAGATTTTTTCAATGTCTATATTTCTTTTTAAGTATTAGATTTTCAAAATTATTTACATAGCCAAAGCGACATATATATTTTTTCTAGGAAAATTATGGCATAGTGTTTGATGTTATATAGATAGACTCGAATTGGAATACTTTTATTTTCAATAATTATGAAAATACAATATGAAATACCATTTATATAATCAAATTTTCTTAACACAGTTCGAAATCAAATTGCATAACTTTATATATATCATCATTGCATCTATTTATCGCTAAACATAAGCATAAAAATTTGAATCATAAAGAATATCATATGAAAGGAAATTGCTCTTTTTTTTCCAACACATGGGCTAGCCACTTCTTATTCATTTGATTCAAATACCTGATTTAAGGACTCTCTCAAAAAAGAGCCAAGGAAGAAAGCCTGAAATTATAATCGTTTCAAAAATAAGGTTAACAATAACTTTTTATCGCATGATCATTATCCTAAGGAGAAGTATCCCATACATTTGAATTGAAAGAAAAACTCTAAATTCATGCTTGGCTCCATATCAAGGTAGCCACTATGAAATCTATACATTTCATCAAGGTAACCATGGAGAAATTGAAACTGACCAGGAGATAATCAGATTTAATACAAGGACATATACAACAAAATTCTCCCATCCCAGGTTTGCACAATAGGTTTATTAATGAGCTAGATGATGGAGAAGGTGGATTTTTCTATGCCAGGAGAAGTCAATCACAACACCATAACAGATGCCACTTCCGAGGCTATAATCACAAGAACTTTCATTCTTTCACTTCTCATTTTTTCAAAACACAAACATGGTTTGTACTAATGAGTAGGGGCCCATATCACCCTACTCTCCCCCTCTTCTCATCATGAGGAGATATTCTACATTACTTGGAGTCCAACTAAATCTCTCCTCCCATACATGGCCACTTCTACCCTATCCAAGAGTGAGTAATGCCAACAAAATTCTTATAGTTTCCCTCTTAAAACAAAATGTAAAACATGAAAAGAAAAAATTTAAGAAACCCATTAGAATCCCATCCCTTACATGTTTCATTATACATATGAACACACAAATGTAGAAAGCCTACTTAAGCAATGAAAACACATCATTAAGACACGAACTTGAAGGATTCCTATCTTTACAAATGGTTATGGAAAACTAAAATTTGAGAAGAGTTATCCTTCTTTCTCCTTTAATCTAGAATTTACTCTCTAAATGTAGAGATTGGATGAACACTCTTCCATCCTTAAATAATCAACTAAATAGGCTCCTAACTCAACCACCTAAAAATTGCAATAACTCTAGACTTGACTGAGGAGTCTACAATCTTCTAACTTAACCTTATCATTAAGGAAAACTTTATGGTGGAGTATAAACTTGTCAAACTCATGATGAAGTTCCAATTTTCGCACTAAGGTAAAACTGGGATATTTGGGTGGTCACAAAAGTCAACAAAAGGGTCTAGAAGGGTGGAAATGCCCCCAACCGATACATATACCTCCTAGGCACTTGGTTTTCAGAATTTATTGGCCTCTAGGACTATTTAAGGACCTATTAATTTTCTTGAAATATTTGAATTTGCTAAAAACCCTAGAAATGCAAACTTACCACTAAACCCTAATTAGGGTAATTAACACTAATTACCAACTAATTAGTCTTAGGTTACTAACTTAATCCATCTCAAACTTTTATATTACTCCGCTAACCCTAATTATCATGTTAATATACATATAGGATTATGAGTGTCAAGTGACACTATAAAATCATTGTTACAAAATATTAAACACCTTACAATTATAGAATGATACACACATTCAATTTATGATACAAATAAAATATGAAACAACAAGGTCTACATCTTTCATTAGCCTTAGCCCTGATTTTCACAAACTGTACATAGGGTCAAGTTTCGATTCTCCATTAGATTTCTTAGCTAATAATCCTGCACACTCAATTCACACATTAGTAGTTCAAGAAAAATCACATGCACATATTTAAAACTCATCTGGATAATCACATAAATCTTTCATATAATTAACTATTATCTCATTTCTTCTCATATATTTAACCATTAAAACTTGCATAATTAGAGTATTAATCATATTCTTGATCCTGCATTTATTTACTATACTACATCATCAATATGCATGTTCATAAAACATTTAAATAACATAATTAAGAATCTCAAAGTAAAACATCACACAACATAAAATAACATAATAATGTTTGGTCTATCTAACAATGTCTTAACATATCGAGTCATAATGTATCAATTGTACTATGATAGGTCAGGGCGAGGCCTCACAATCTCAAGTAAAGTTTAATGTTGATAAGTAGAATCTGATATTTTAATGTTTTGAACATTTTATGTGAAAATGATTAGAAAAAGTAAGTTAATTGGAAATGATGAAGTATGAAACCCAAATGTTGAATGTGATAATGATTTATTGCACATATTTACATATTGCTTACATGATTTTCTTGGACTACTGATGCTCAAGTTTAGTGTGCAGTAATTTAACCATGGGGTTTAATGGGGAACCAAGGCTCAAACCACTATAAACATGACACAACCGAGGTTGAATCTATGGAAAGATTTGGACCTCATTGTAAAGTACTCTATTTCATAATGTGAATGATATGTTTGGAAAAGTTGAATTCATGTATTATTTGAGACAAGTCACTTTAAATGTAATGTGTTGTTTTGTGTCATTTGACACTTGTGTCATCTATGTGTTGATGACTTGTCATTTAGGGTGTTGGGAAAAAGTCACCTAACCTAAACCTAACCCAATGCAGTACCCAAGTTAACCCCTTATGGTAGGGTGTTAGGAGAAGTCTCAATCAAGGGAAATTCGAATTCCAACTTCCTATTAACTTTTAAGGATCAAAAAGTGGTCCTAGGAGGTTATTTTGGTGAAAAATAAGTGCTCTTATGATAGAAATATGGGTTGGGGATCCAAATTTAACCTTTTGTAGACCTAGATGACCTTGGGAACCCTCCAAACAAGTCCTCTTCTTAGAATTTCGAAATTGAAAAGTTCACACATTTCTCCCTCTTCGTGAAGATTACAATTTTAGAAAGGGGAAAGGATGTAAGAAAATGGAGGTTTATTGTTTGACCCATTTTTAGCTAAGTAAGAAATTAGAGGCTTTTTAGAGGGCTTGGGGGGGTATTAGTGAGTTGTCTACCCACTCTCTCTACCCACTCTCTAATTTTAGAGACTCTTAGGGTTTGGAATCTTGGAGGGAGCTCTTCTACAACCTTTAATTTCCAATTTGCAAAAGGATTCAAGGTTGGTGTTTCTTTCCATGCAGTTATGTTATTCCATTTTGAATTTGAAGCATGGTATTGCATTCATGAGCATTTAGGAAGTGAGAATTCCATTGTAAGAAAAATGTGCGGCATCATCTTGTATCACCTTGTGTTGTGTTATGATGAGCATGAAGTTTTTATTCTCATTGTTTTCTTTCTTTATTTTCTCATAATTTTGTGCATGAGTTTTGTTATGGGTGTCAAGACTTCACTCACCCTTTGGGAAGGGAAGAGAATTCTTGGGTGAATGGGTTAGTTGGGCTTGAAAATATAGTTGAGAACCTTAGAGTATGGGCTCCATTGTATGTCATAATCATTCATATCTTTCTTGGAGGTGATAAGGGAAGTATGGTGGAGATGAGAAAGTTTATGGAGTATGGGCTCCAAGAAAGCTATAGTTGATGGTAGTGTGTCTAGACAATAGTTGTGAAATCCTTGAAAGGACATGGAGTTTGTTGATTTGTGAAAGCCTTGAAAGGGCATGAATTTTTTTATTGTAGATATTGTCTGATATGGCAAGTCTCCTATTTGAAAAGCACACCTTCACCCTATGATCATGGTTTCATTGGTGAACCATTGTGAAATATCCTTGGGATATAATTGTCCAAGTGTTGAAATGCGATGTATATGCATCTATGAGATTGGAATGAAACCCAGTTTGAGCCTTGTTCCCCTAGCTTGAGGGTGGTCTCTTTGGAGGCCTATGGTTGGGAGGAGAGTACCCATGGTCTTTGTTGTTTTGTTGCGATGTATTTTCAAATTTTGTGCTCAAGGGTGCAATGGAAAATGCTTGGAAAGATCATCTTGTAGATGTTTGTTGAAGGAGAAAACTTATTATTGTGCATTGTACATGTATTGAAGAATCTCTCTCCATATTATTCATGTTGTTGCAATGAATGCTTTCTTAGTAGAAAGGAAGGGATGTGTAATTTTGTAATGTATTTGAAGGGATGAAATCCTTCTTCATGTTATTGTATATTGTATTGTAAGATTTGAACCCTTTTTTTTTCTCATTTGTGTATTGAATTGTAAAAGTGAGATCTTCATTTTATGTACATTGTTGTGAAGGGTGGATCCATGAAGTGAATGAAGAATTTTTGATATCATCATAAATATATATGTGTTGTAAGGTTCAATTTCATTTATTCTATGTAATGAAATGGAAGGATTGATGCATCATAATCGTCATAAGTGGAATGTGAAATAGATTCATCTCAAATGATAGCCATTGTTTTGATACTCATGTAATAAATATGCATTGTTGGAATCATGCTCAATTCAATCATGAGGCAACACAAATAAAATGTCTTTCAATTAGATTGTTTATGTAAAGAAATTTTACCAAGTATTAGATTTTCAATAAATGCCATTTAGAGTTCCACTATTCATAGAAATGATTAATCCGGTCATTCCATGTTGATCTGGTTTCCATTTCATTCCATGTGTTAAGTTTATTGTTCTAGATATTTTAAATAGACTCATTAATCTAGTTAATTGTATTGAGACATTAAAATCACATCATAGTTATGATAAACCAAGATTCACAATACTATATTTGAATAGATTCTAGAGAAAAATTTTTAAAAAGGGAACACATAAGTTAAAACTATGGATTGGGAGTGAGTATTACACTCTCTCGAAAATGTATGGGGAGTGAGAAATAATCCAGTCCCAAATCACATAGCAATAAAATAATCTACATGTACACTCCCCATGATTCCTTAATAAAATAATAATAAACATACCCTATAGCATTCCCCTATAACTTAAGACTACAAGTAATGTATAAGTTCAAAAGATGGGTCAACCCCATGTCCCATTGTAAATCCCCTACATTCCCTAAGAGGCTCACATGAGCATGGAAAAAAGACATTATTTAGAAATAAATAAATAAATGATAAAACTCATCTATACTCTTAGACCTTCCCTAAATTCAATTCCTTCCTAAACTACATACACCCATTTTCCCATAAATCTATTTTCCTCCAACCCATGTATTGGAAAAAACTTGTCATACCTTGATTTACATGGTCCCACAACACTTACCTTTCCAAGCACATGTCACCTTGAATGGTGCATTGGAAAAGACATGGCCAAGTGGCTTAAAAGGGTGAATATTGATTGGTTGCAAATTTTAAACATGTTTGCTTCCATATCATGCACCTCTCCCAAGAAGGGTGTACTTTTCCATGAGTATGCCCCTCCTGGTCAACACACCACCTCAACTGCCCACTTCCACTAGAAACCCCTCCATTCATACATGCCACCCTTGGTATAGGTCTCTCATGGGAGATTGATGGATCATAAATATTTAGGATGTTGGGTCATGTGATTTCTTGGGAAGCACTTGGAATGGTGCTTGGGTAAGACATGTGGGTAGGTCAGATTGGTGTGTAAAAAATTATGCATAGGGTGTGTGGAGTAGAAAATCAGGAAGGTTGGGTATGTTGAGTGGAGATCGCCATGTGGGAAGTATATTAGTTTTATGGATAAAAGGGATTTGGGTTTGATAGTTAGTGGTTAATGAATAGAATTATTTTTAGGGTCAATTAGAGTTCTAGAGTAGTAGGGTTAGACTGTTGGGTTTCACTAAAGTGGAATTTAGTAAGTAAAAAGGTATTATTTAGTTGGTAAGTGTGTGGGTTGGTTAGTAGTTAGTGATTAATTAGATTATAGGAAATAAAGTTAATCAGAGGATAATAAAATAAAAGTAATAGAAATGAATTAGTTGATAGTTATGTAATGAAGGTTAATTCATAAGTAATATTAGAGTTTTGGGAATTTGTTATAAATTCTATAATTAATAATTTTATTACTATTTATAGTTAAAGTATCTAAGTTGTGTTGAGATTTATTATATATGTATGATGTATACTATTTTATAATTATTTTACTTCATAATATACAATCAATGAACTTAGTATATTATAGGTAATGTATAATATGGTATATATATACACATAGAGGTTTAGATGTTATTGAGGATTCATATTTTTTTATATCATCCATTACAAGAATCTATAACGTGTGCTCCCTATACAAATCTTAACATTATTAGAATACAAGGAATCCTATGATGATACTGATCCATATGGATTCAATATTGTTCCTCTTATTATTTGAGTACCCATCAGGATGATCACTTTATCTTAAGACCACCTTTAGGCTTTCAATAAAATATTCTATGTTAGTAGGTTATCTATTATCTCATCTGTATGATTTTGATTAGCATAGAATGTTGCAAGGAACTTGAAAACATATTAGAAAGTTGATAAGTTGATAGTTTGTAGATTAGTTGCTAGGAATGATTAGAAGGGATACTTACTAATTAAATATTTAATGGTAAGTATATTATATACATTATTAAAGTATGTAGGGATTATTAAGTAAGGGGAAATATATTATAATTAGTTGTTCAGATAAGTAAGGTAAGTAAATTGGTAAGTGGGTATGATAGTACATAGTAGGAATGGATGTTAGACATTTCTAACAAGAAGCTTGTTAATGATCTAATTGCTATTAGAAATGAGTATACATAAATTAACCAAATAGAGACTAGTAGACTAAGGGTTTATTTAGCTAATTATTGTATACTACAATTGTCAAGATGCTTAAGTTTGGACATTTAATAGTTAAACATTATTAACGATATACATTGTTTTGGTGATGAAGATTGTAAATTCGACTAGCATATACATCTATAATGATTGAAGTATGTATCACCTAATGAACATAATTGTAATTCAATTACCCTGAGCTAATAAATCTTGAATTGTAATGTCCCTAATGGACATTAGATTTTTAAACACGACTTGGCATCTAATTTCTAATTCTTCTCCCTGATTTGATTTCCCATTGTTCCCATTATTTCTTTCTTATTTTTCTTCATATTTTTTGTATATCATCTCTCAACGTAGGAATTCTATATATAGGTGTTTTATTGTAAGAGTTGTATCTTTTCATTTATTATATAATTATATTATATTGATATTATAATTACATTAATGATTAGATTATAACATATATTGTATTAATAATATATCAATTATATTTCTTATATTAATATTAATACCATTACATATAATACATTAGTTTATGTATTATTAATCTTAATTTTATATTTTATTGCCTAATATAACATTTAACTCTCATATTAATATATCATGCACTATTATAGTATGATAAAAAATTATACTATATTAATATTACATTTATTATAATTTAATGTTTAATATCATACTCATCAATAATAGTAATAAGTTATTAAATAAAGTGTATGCATTTATTGAATATACATTTGTATTATTCACGCCAATTAGGGCTCATGACATGAATACATAACTATTCGATAACTTGACTGTTTTGAGTAAAAGTCAGTAAGTGATATCCTTAAGTATACCTTTAAAGAAAAATATATAAATATATAAATATATACAAAATTTTAAAAATAATTATAATAAAATAAAATAATAATAAAAAAATTTAGTTGTGTTTTTTTTGCCTTGTAAATTTTGGGCATGACACTCGAATGTGAGATGTATGTCTGCAAGTCAATCAAATTTGGACAAACTCATGGAGGAGTTGTGTGTCCAAGCTCATAAATGTTGGGCAATCTTGTAGATGAGATGTATGCCCATGAGCTCCATAGAAGTGGGAAATCCCATTGATGAGATGTATGACCATAAACTCTATATACAAGATCTGATACAAATTAGCAATCTCAGCAAATGATATGTATGTCCATATCCTTCTCTATTGTTAAATTTGACTTAAGCCTCTTTATACATCTTCAAGGAAGTTGAAATGTTTCTTTATCTGCATCTTCATTAGAAATTGAATGGACAATTCCAAATTGAAAAGTCATTAGAATTAATTAAGATATATGATTTAATATAGTATACTAGTTCAATTCTAATCATTGTAATAAGTGCACTATGAGGATTACCAATGACCTCATCCCTTTCTAATCCTACTCCACTGCCACTAACAAGTGGAGTTTGTGGATTGCATTGAGGGTTTTGTACATGCATTGTATCAATGTTATTATGCATAACATTTTTCTTCTTTGCACTTTTAGTAGCTATAATATTCTTGTCAAACTACATTTGTGATTTCCTTTTTTAATTTCTAATAGATCCATGTGTAAATTGAGTTGAGAGGAATGATGTATTTCTTACAATGGGTTCAATTTTTTTTGATGAACCTGATGTATCATTTGACTCATCTCCAGTGATTAGTTTATGACTAGGTTTTGGTTGCTCTGATATGCCGAGTGGATACCAAGGTCCTTGACCTATTGGTCCTAGCCCACCATCACTTGGATACCCTATTTTTGTCTATTATATTGCCCCTATGTCATAGTTCTCCCTTGTAGATCATTGAGTACAATATATTTTCTAGTTGAAGCTAATGTACTTGTAGTAGTAGTTTGAGGAGTGGATTTAGTGGAACTAGTGACAGTGCCTATAGAAGTGGATGTAGAATCCCAAGAAACCTCACACTCATATTTATCTTCATCCTTAGAATCATGTTGTTCTTCTACTACATTTGGATGCTCAATATCCCATAATTTTCTAAATGTTTCATCCTCAGGAAAGTCTTCAAGATATGCAGAGGTCTTAGGGTCACTGAGATTCTTCCTCATTTCCCAAAAAAATTAATTGTTTATCGACACCAATGTGAATCTACATGGTCTTTATTTATGGCATTTGGAAGAGATATTTTACCTAGATGATTCACTTTATGGTAGAAATTGTAGGATATCACATGCTTTAATTTTTCTTTCTATCTCTAAAATTTCTTAATTTGTGCTGACAATTCCTCTATTCAAATATTATTTTCACTAGCACATTTCTCCATCTCTATTTTGACAACTTCTTAGGAGTCCATGTTTTAAAAAAATTAAATGAATGGCATATTCTCATGCTAACATTTTCTTATCAAGTTACCATTCTATACAAGCTTTGTACCAATTATGTTCAATGTATCATACTTCAAGTGGCTAACAACATCAAATTTAAAAATTGTAAAAAATTTATGTGCCACTTTCAGTTCTCTTCTCTTAAATGTGTACCCTCTACACATGATAGACAAGGAAGGAAATATAGTATTCTTTTATTGACCATGAAAGAGTACATGTGTGCTTTCCATTTTCCATACAAATTCCAATGAAAATACCCTCTCTATCACATGTATTGGAAGTTTTTAGAGTTCTACCACTAAATCGTAAAACCTTAATACAATGTACTCTTTGATAAAGTACCAATCAACCAATTGAATTTGACTTCCTAGTTGAATGAATTGTTTGCAAGACATAGATAATCTAGGGATTGAAGTGCCTATAATTTAATTATAAAGGGGTGCCAAAAAAAAGTCTACAAAGTATTTATAGCCCCCTTGGGGATTACTCATCCTAATCACCAGTGTCCGTTCAAATATTTGTTTTCCAAAATCAAGTTGAAGCTCTATTGTTTCAAATATTTGATGATGTTTTGATAATAGAAGATAGAACAAGTAGGTCATGTATCTAAATTTGATCTTTTGTCAACATCTTTTAATCATTGAAAATTATTCTTACATGTGATGAAAAATGTGCTCAATAAAATTATATCTTACTGGTTATTTTAGACCATGAATATTGAAAATCATTTCCAGAATGATGGCACCCACTTTCATGTTACTTTCCAAACCCAAACACTGCATTGATATCAGCAATATAGTATCCTAAACCCATTACAAAAAAAATCCAATTTAGAAGACAATCTATGATCATGAAGCAAGTTGAATTCATCTACTATTCCTTTGATATATGAATGTTTTCTATTTGGTCATAAGTTCTCATTTATTTCTGCTAGTTTTTCCAGGTTAGTGTGAGTTGAGTTTTGTGCTTCATATTGTAGGTCCAATAAACTACATAATTCACACTATGTTATCAAAAAAATTACCTCCTATGTATTTTGATTGACAATTCCCTTAATTTTTTTGTCATAGTTTTCAACATAAATTATTACAAATTCTAGACAAGGGAATACTAGAGGATACCCCAAGTGGGTTTTTAATGTGGTCCATGTTGTAAATTTATTTACAATGGACCCTAACATTTGGGTTTTTTTAATGTGTTTTGACTCCTTTTGTGGATCATTCCACTTATTTTGAATTTCATTTCTAATTGCCTTCATACTCCTTCCATAGATAATAGGGTCACTATCATGGAATTCATCAGTAAAACGTAGCATTTTAACTAGTTTGTGCAAGGCAAAAATTGGTTTCCATGTCCCTTGTATTTTACTTTGGGTTGCACTTCCATTGCCAGTGCTGGTGTTACTCCTCTTGTATGTATTCATCATCATTAAAAAATTTACATAACTATGCACAACGACAAATTGCAATTTACAGGCACGGTCAACATTTAAACCCTAAATTGTAATTATAATATTTTACTTTGCAAGTTACCTAGCTGATAGAACGTAAACAATTTAGGCTTACAATGCATGATAAATTCAAAATTAAACCCTAAATTCTACATTTAATACTACACTTACAGTAGTAATTTAAAAAATATGGTAAGAAAAATGTGTGTGGGATCTTACCCGTAAAGTTGAAGCTCAAATTGATAACAATATTTTGTGAGTTGTCTTAGAAGATTGGGACTGCATTGCAACTTGAAAATCATAAGTTTGTAACACTTTTCTAATTAATGATGCTACAATGTTTTTGTAGAGTCTCTAGTAGTTTGTGCAGAGATGGAAGATTGAACACTGAAAACAAAACCTTATGGTCTACACAAAAGGAAAATCTATAAATTGTAGAAGTGGGAGTATAAAAAATGTGTTTGATATTAACTATTATGTACATTGTATAGTGTACAACTGGTATGTTGCCCCACTTTTCATCCTCTAACCAATTAGTAAAAGTGAAAACTTGTGCTATAGTGAGTTCCTAGTTGTGTTTGAGTCTAGGTCTAAGCTTTCTTAGGTGGATCAAGTCTCCATCATATTTCTCATTTTCCCCTTCTCCACATTTCATAGCCAAGTGGTTCCCTATTTTGTCAAAGTGATCATTTAGGTAGGCTAGTGCCTAGTCCGATGGAGATTCATGTTGATCATACAATGATCATTTATAAGTTATATTTGCTTCAAGCTTATCACTTTCTCAATAGAAGCTTGTGGAAATTCAACATTCATCTTCTCCTTGGTGGGTTTCTAACCCATGAAGATGATTTCCCACAAAGGGCACCAAATGATACATATGAATCAAGAACAAGAAAATAGAAAGATATTTTATGGCAAACCCATGTTCTCTTTACAATTATTACCTCAAAAAATGTTAAAAAATTGTCACTATGTCATTATTCATAACCTTTGTGCAACTCACTATAGCGAGATGGTGATAGCCATTGATCTGAGATCGATTTGATGATCGGGATCCCTCATATGCTTTATGAATAAGCGTGGGTTCGGGGCACTGATGATGCAAAAAAATATGCATTGCTGGCAAGAAACTAAAACCTTACTTTCATCCTAGTCACCTTTCCATGTCGTTTGAGGTCCCATCATGTGTCTATTTATCAGCTGGGCACTATGTCGCTAACAACGAGAAGCACAAGTTTCTCGATAGCGATATAGTGACCTCTAGTGTTGTCACTTTTCTTAGTGTATATGTGTATCCCACTAGATCCCATCCTATGCCAAAACTTTATAACTAATATCTGACAGAGCATTGCCTGGGACCCATCTTCTGAAAAAGTTGCCACAGTATTACTTTCTGTCAAGACGTTATGTCGCTAATAGTGAGAAACACAAATTTCTTGATAGCGACTTAGCGAGTGGCTGGAGAAAATTCAATTTCAATGACACCATTTGCAATTTTTTCCATGTGCGTCCTTTCTAAAATTGAAAATCTTGGGAGCTAGCACATAACCATTTTTGCACCTTTTTCCAACACCAAACTTCACTTTTTAGCATCGGGACATAATTCTCTAATGGTCGCTACCTCACTATGTGTAATCTCTTAGCATCTTTCTATAGAGAGTAAGTGACAACCATAGATCCAAACAAGATCCAACGGCGGGATAAGGTTTTTTTAAAAAGGCTTAACAATTACCTCTCGTAGGCAGGAAAGAATATTCAGTTGTTGTTAAGTTTTTTGCGCCAGAATAAGATTTAAAAAGGTAAGACCTAGGGTTTTCTAAAGATGAAAAGACAATCCCAACCCTACCAAAACAAATTTTAAAATTCCACCATATAATGCAAAAATTTTCCATGCTCAAAAGGAGCTATCAAGATGTTTGAGATGTTGCCATCAATGCCAAAGAGGGATATTGTTGGAAACTTACAATTTGAACAATTGTTGTTTTGTCATTGATGTCAAATCTATTGATCAAATATATTGCTACCTAATCTAAATGTCATATCTATTTGATTAATGAAGAGGATTTGAGAGGTTACTCATAATAATAACACCTAGAGGAAAGGTTGAATTATGAAAAGGAAGTTACAATGGATATTTTATTAGATAGACTTTGATAAAGCAAAGTGATTTTTTATGTCAAGGAAGCTAAGCCAAGCTAATCAAAAGTATAAAATATAGTTAGTGCCGAGTAATATTACTGTCAACCAAGCTACACTTAGTGCCAAGAAAATCTAGCAGTGACCAAGCATTGATATTGACTAAACAAGATAGTTGATGTCAAGCTAGAAAGCTTTACAGTGATCGAGTATTTCAGTGATGACTGAGTGCTAGAATTTAGAGATTATTGATTAATAGTGTAAGAATGAATTCAAGGAAATCATGAGATCAAGCCAACTCTGTTGATTTTTTTGAAAATAGATTGACATAAGTATGAGAATCTATTTCAATCATTATTTTTTCACTGATGTCAAACCTTCTACTTACTGGTAAGATAACTGCTTGGTTGATTTGAGTATCATGATTTGTTTGATTTATGGGGAGGTTTTGATCAAATGAGATAACAAAAGCACCTAGAGGAAAGGTTGAGTTATGGTAAGAAAAGGAGTACAAAGATCGGTTAAGATAGTGATGTCATAGTGTATTGATTATCTACTTCAAGTTGCAAAGGTTGGATACATTGACTAAGTCCAAAAGAACAAGTAAGAATAATTGAATTTGCTAAGCTTGACTGAGTGGGCAATAGGTGCCGAGAAAAGTTAGTGCAAACCAAGCAAAAAATCAATTAGAGTTGAGCAAAGTGAAAGTTTAGTGTACACCAAGTGATATAGTGTAAGCCAAGTAAATTTTAGTTGATGTAAGCACCAGTAAACTTTAGTGTTTGTCAAGTTATCAAGTGGATGACAAGTGGAAGAGTAGTATGGAAGCCAAGTTACAACATATTGATGTTGAGTGCCAGTATTCATGTTAAATCATAGATTTGATGAATTTGATCTGACTATTTTGTTTTCTTGAATTTTGTGAAGCATGTGGAAGATAACTATGATGAGTTGGTGGTACGAAATTCAAGGTAAACCATTTTTAGGTGAATTCAAAGAGGATTCAATGGAGATGTTTCTAGATGAACCAAATGGAAAAGTGGGTAGATTCATTAAATCCTACCTAATCATACCTAACCCTAAAATGAATGATAGAAATTGAACAGAAAAAATCTTAATTTTATATTTATAGAGAGAGTTGGTCAGAAGAAAAGGTTGTCATATGTGAGAACCTAAGGAAGCCAAGGATTCTAGTGTATTGCTTCATTTAGTGGCCAAGCAGAAGAGACTACTATTTTCATGTAAATCAAAAAGGCTTAAGAGTATGGATTCTTGAAGGGTGAACAAGCTATTAGACATGAAGTGTGTGAAAGCCAAGCAGAATGGAGGACTGAAACAAAGATCTGTAATCTACAAGTGAGTTATAATTTGTTATCAGATCAAGTCTTACTGCTACTTTCTAATCATTGTATTAGTCTAGGGTAAATCCTTTGGATTAAGGTTGACCTAATAGTCATTTGTAAATCCTTTAATCGGGTGACATTCCAAGTGAATGATCTAAAGTCCTCTAAAAAGGCTCACTCCTAATAGGATGATTGAAATCCTCTAACTAGGACACATTTAATAGTGTGTATTGCAACCTTTAACAGGGTTGGCCTTTCACAAGACATCACTATAGAAGAGTGAGAATTAGTAGCATGTTATTGGTGCTTTTACCCAAATTGGGTTTCCACGTAGAATCCTTATGTCAAATGTGTTATTGAATTTATTATGTTTAATATTTACATTTCTACAAAGTTGTTTTGACCTGGGATAATAATCTACAAGTTTAAGTATTCTATGATCTAATAAATGCATGCATGAATATGTTTTATGGATACGAGTTCATTAAGTTATGAAATATTTTATTTGTACATCTAGACCTTGGATAATTAATTCACCCCCTCTCAATTATTCTAAATAATTCCAATAGATTTCTTGGGAGATGTAAATCACATTCAAGATAAGATTGATGAGTTGGATCATTAAATTCAAGGCAAGGATTAGGTAAAGACCTAATAGAAAAATTCTAGAGAAGTTTAGAGAAGAAGATCAAGAAGATGGATAGATATAGTGAATCAAGTTGAACATGATCATAACCCCTAAGATCTACAATGGATATAGAAAATGGTAAAGCATGAATTGCCTATTTAAAGAGATATAGAGCTGAACAATTGGTGTCAGACAATGCACGTGCATAACGATGCATTAGAGTGTGTACATGCAAAGCTTGTATGTGAAGAGAGACATATAGAGAAAGGTTGATTAGAAATGCATGAGTGTGAGAAAGCTTGCAGAGATTATGTTGATGTTGATAAGTGAATCTAAGCATAAGGCTTAAGTGTTAATGAGAAGAGTGGGTTGATTGCTTGAAGAGTCTCCAAGCGAATCAAGAGCAGAGATGAAAGTGAAGAACATATCACCTAGTCAACACAAGGACCAAACAAAGATCTGAACCAACAAAGTGAGTTGTAATAACATATATCAAAACCTATTGTTTTATTTCTAGTCATTGTAAATAGTTTGTATTGAAATCCTCTTAATAGAGGTTGACCTAACAGTCATTTGAAGACTTAATAGTTTGTGTAAATCCTTTAAGTAGGTGACATTGTCAATGGAATGATCGAAATCCTCTTTTAAGGACACTCCTAATAGGGTAAATAAATCCTCTAACCAGGCCACATTTAATAATGTGTTTTGTGACCTTTAATAGGGTTGGCTCCTAATAGAGCTCACTTGAAAAGAGTAAAAAAGAGTGACATGTTGTGGGGGTTTTTCCCAAATTGGATTTCCATGTAAAATCCTATTGTCAAAATGGTCATGAATGATTTATGTGTGTGTACATTTGATAATGTTTTCATTATGTAATGCAAGTTATATTTATAATAGTTTTATAGTATAGACTGAACAATGACACAATAAGCTAAACAATAAATTATTTATTGTTTAATTGTTCAAGTGGTACATATTGACCTTGAGTAACTAATTCACCGCCCCCCCCCTCCCTCTCTCAGTTATTCTAAAAATTTCTAATAGTGAAGAAGGTAAGATCTATAAGGAAATTGAAGTGGTTGGTATAAGAAAGGTACAAGGTATAGCTATAAAAAAAATTATTTTTAGTTTTGAGATACTTTTGGAGATACCTTTGGGATTGTTGTCAATGGGGGGTAGAATTACTCAAATGGGGAGAGAAATAGTCAAGGAAAAGAGCATAAAAGATGGGAAATGAATACTAAAAGGGGGAAGGAAAGAAAAGAAAGGGGAAGAGAATGAATAATAGATAGAACTAGTATTTGGGATGACCCAAAATTACAATTAAGAGAAAAACAAAGTGAAGATAAAAGAATGAAGAAAGAGAAACATAATCAAAGGCGAAGACTAAACCAATAAATATGATGTATTTCCAAGGAAGAATATAGTTTCTAAAGCTTACTAATATTGGTATTGGATGATATATTTTAGATGTGTTGCCATCAATGCCAAAGGGGGAGAATTGTTTCTACAATTGATATTAATACCCAAGATGATGTTGATGATGAATAAGGTTAACAAACTGAGCATTGAAACAAATGTAGGATACTTGGATCAGTTGTTATTTTTTCATTGCTGTCAAGCTTATTGACTTACTAAGTTGGATACTAATTTATGTAAGTGCCTAAATCATTTGAATGATGTCATTTTGAGAAAATAAATGGTTGACTACAGATAGAAGGTGAAATAAAGATGTGATGTTAAGTTTTGAGCTTCAATGAGAAATTGATGAATTAGTCTTTGACAAGGTAATATTGGTTTTATTTTTTTGCATGATTTGATGAAGTGTTAAGAAGGTACACAAGGATGTTACATTGGTTGATAGTAAAAGAAGAAAGTTATGAAGTGAAAAGACAAGGAATTAGTGTGTCCTAATGAATTGGAAATGTTGGTTGATAAGCAAAGGTTATTTTTCAATGAAAGTGTATTAAGCATAATTTTGAGAACAAATTTTGCAAGTGTTATCAAGAAAATAGTGTCAACCAAGTGAAAAATGCTAAGAAGATGCAATTATTTGGAAAAGGAAGAACTCAACTCGGTAAAGAAGAATAGTTTTGTAAAAATCAACTATGGGACAACATCTAGTTAGTATCTGGATTAATATTGAAGATTCAAAGGAAGACAAGAAGTTGTTTCTTGAAATATACAAATGAAATTGGTTAGGTAAGATCAAATGGAAGAGATTCAAGGAAAGGTTCCTGATCCAAGAAATGTTCAAATTCCAAGGCAAATTACAATCGACATGGTGCATAAAACATTTTACCTAGTGGTAGATTCAAGGAATTAAAGTTGGGATGTGATTGATTGGATTAGAGGAATTCAAGGAAACCCTAATGAACGTGATTAAGTGGAAAAAATCTTCTATATAAGAGATGAATAAGAATAAGGATGTTTCTAATAGCCAAACAAGAACAAAAGGGTATATCGAGCAAAGAAAAATTCAAATCAAGTGAAGGAAAGTGCGTTCATCAACCAAGTAAAAAATAGTTTCAGGAAGAGGATTGAGTGAATTGGAAACCTAAATAGGAAAATGTAGTTATTATATTCATAGATCTTTGCACTATTACTTTCTAATCGTTGTAGCATAAAATCTCTTGACCAAGTAGATCTAACAACTCTATTTGTAAATCATTTATAAGGTGTCATCCTAAATGGGTCACATTTAATAAATTTTTTGTAACCTTTAACAAGGTTAGCTCTTGACTAAACTCTCTTTAGAAGAGTGAATTTATTTTTGGCTGACAATTCCCATGGTAGTTTTTATCCAAATTGGGTTTCCACATTAAATACTGGTGTTAATTTTTTATTGGATGTGTTGCATGTTATTTCATGTGTTTATATGTATTAAGTTGTAGATTTTTGTTAGTTAGTTGAATGTTTTACTGAGTTACTTGTTGATAAGTTTAAAATGGTAAAAATTGTCTTCAAGGATTTAAGATAGTTGATCCACCCCGCCCCCTGTGCCCCACCCTCTTAGTTATCCAATAGATATGGTGGCTCTAGAATACAACATATTGTAAGGAAATGCCCATGTGGATTTGCACTACTATTTCTAATAATTGTAATTCTATTTAATAATAAGAAGCCTTTTTTTTTTTTTGAAAATTATTGTTATTTCTCTATTATATTATTCATGTTCATATTAATAAGGGGAGTACCATTTATCACGTAATTTCCTCACCTAGTAAGATTTGTGTATCTTACTATGAATCACAAAAATATAGGACTAAATAGTCTAGTAGGTTTGTATTCCTAGAAGTTAATCCTCTAAAAAGTTTTCACCTTAGATGTGCTTTAAATGTATGCATATGTGTGCTCCACATAAATGGATTGGTCTCTATTATCCACGAAGAAATGTTTTCTTGTACACCTTATGGATTGATTTGTATGATACCATATAAACCACATATTTTTGTGGTCTTTATGGATGGAAAATGGGTCATTATCTTTGGACATAAGTGTATGTAAATGTGCATCTCAGAGATGGACAAGGTCCACTTACACCCATCAAGAATCAAATCCTAACAACAAAAACAAAAACAAATATCCCTTCATGATTATCTATTCTCTTAGCTTATAAGAGTTCACACTCTTAGCTAAGATTGTGATATACATTATTGTTTAAGGATATCTCCTTGTCGATGGAATTAGGTATCCTTGATTCTCATACTTATTGCTATGAATTTGATAAAAACATATAAATGGAACAATTGTGTTGTTTAGAGGGTTGCAAACATAGATGTTTATTTGGAAGATTGGACATATAATAATATGCTTTAGGTAGAAGGGGATTTAATGAGAGCCATTCAATATTCATACTCATCAAATGGAGGAATTTTGTTCTCAAATTCAATGATCTTGGTCATGATATAGAATGTTGGTAGGAAATCCAAAGTTCCCCATCCATCTTGAAGAGTTGGTTAAAAAGTGAGATAAATAAAGGAAGATTGAACAGAGTCAATGTCCTTAAGAAATTTATGTTCTAAGTTTGGATTTGTGAAAATAATTTCATCATGGTCACCTTTTTAACAATATCTAATTTGATTTGATATGTATCTTGAAAGGGAAAATGAAACACCCTCAAGGATGTGACACTCCATTTATAAGGTACTTTTAGGAGAATGACAAATATAACTCATCAAGGCCTCATCTATAGAAGGAATATCAATGAAGTTTATAAGAAAAGGTAGATCATGATGAAGTGAATAATCCATGTCCTTATCCAAGGTTTTATCGCAAATAGGACAATCATCAAAGAAATAAATATTGTGTTAAAAAGGGGCACTTTAGGACATGAATAAGCTTGACTAAAAATGGCTTCATGAGGGAAATATGTTTTATTAGAAGGATCAACATCATTCTTTAAAACCTCACCCTTTGGAGGGGGGTGATTTGAAGGAATGGACTCTTCTTGTGTTAAAATATTTCCATAGGTGGGAGTGATGTTGAGAGGGTGAACATTATACGAATTAATGAAACAAAAAACTAAAGTTTCATCATATGAATGAAATGGAAAATCTTGAATAAAATTGAAATAGAACAAGAAAATGAAGATAAATACTCCATTGTAAATGAAATTCAATGACCATGATTTTTTTTTGTGTTTTTGTATTTTAGACAAAATGAAATGCAATCTAAGAATGAAGTAGATGTAGGCTGCAATTGTTTTGTATTTTTCACAATGCAATTTTATTGAATGAAATAATGCAATAAATATAAATGAAAAGAGAGATTTTAGATGCATAAAATGTTACGAGGTAATGATCATAAAAATGCATAAAAATTAATTTTAAATGCAAATAAAGGAGATCTAAAACAAAAATCAAAAGTTGAATTATTATGATAGGTGAACACAAAAATCTGATAATGTGTAAAAAAGGACACACACAAATATAGAAGGAATACCAAGTTTCTAATGCAAAGGAAATTCAAATAGTACAAAATAAACTACCAATACAAGGTCTTCTCAATGTAAAAGCCCCTTGGGATTTTTTCCTCCTTTCCCTAAGAGAAGGAAGCGTAATGCAATGAGATATAATATATTAGAATAAGTTATATGTGTTGGAATAACTAATGGTGTGATGAGATTGTTGGCATAACCAATAATGTGATGATGATGTTAAGGGTGATGATTTTATTACATGATGACGATGTATTGTATTTTCATTGATGTCAACTATCGACCTAGTGGTCTTAGTATGTTTACAAGTATAATTGATTTTTGAAGAGAGAATAAGTTGTATGCCATTGCTAGTGAAGAGAAAAATAAGATGATTATTGAGGTAATAGTGTAGCTACAAGAACAATTAGTGAAAAATAATAGGTGATTTGATTGGCTTATCAAATCCATGGTGAATGGAGTGGAGCAATTTAAAAAATGATGAGCAATATGATGCTCACTAGATGGTGAATTTAATTAAATTGCAATTGCAACTCATTATCATGATAGGTAAACCATTTCTAGCAGAATGGAAAGGTGATAGGTGAGATAGTTATAAGCGAGACAAGTGAAGTTGTAACAAAAAAATTAAAGAAGTGACAAACATGTTAACAAATAATGAGTTCTTGAGTGACAATATATTAACTAGAATCAATGATGGATAACAAGGTTGCAATGACTTGGGGTGAGTTAGTTGTATTCTAGTAACACAGATGCATATGTGGAGGTACTAATCTAACAACACAATGGTCAAGATTGTATTTATTTAGAAGATTCTAGAGGAAGCTCATGATAGGTCAAAATGTGTTTGACCTATGACGCAAAATACTATGAATTAGTTGGTGTGGTCATGTAAAGTGATTTTTAATGTGAGATAACCTCTTATGGCAGCTCGATCTAAGTGGGATATTTGGATTTCCTAATTGTAATACATTTATGGTTTTGTTAAGTTGATGAAAGTGACAAAAAATTTCATATATATATATATGGGTAGGTTTGATGTTGTTGATCATGGTCCATTATATGTGTGAAGAAATGGAAAGTTTGGTCTATCTAGGAAGAAGAGAACAAATTTCTAGAGATGTAGAGAGATTAAGTGGATTTGATCAAGTACAAGTAGTGCTATTTTATAGGTCAATCTTTATGTTGTTACCTAATAGTTAGGATAGGTGAAATCCCATGATTTGGTGAATCCTAACAAGTCCTTATTTTAAATTCTTTAACAAGGTGGCACTTTACATAGTGTTTAAAGTCCTCTAACAAAGCTAATCCTAAAGGGTAAATTTCTTAATAGGGCTAGAGGTAAATCCCCTAACAAGGTGATACTTAATCTTGTTTCTATAAACTCTTAATATGGTTAAGCTCAGGCAACATGGTGTACTTTAGAAGAGTACAAATTATTTATGAGTACTAATCCTCACTATGGCTTTCATCTAATTTGAATTTTTGTGTACCAAAATATGTGTTTCAAATGCATGAAAGATTTAATGTCTTGGATATGTTTATTTGGCACTTTATTGATTCACTCCTCTCTCGATAATCTAATCACTTAGGAACAACAATTGGTATTAGGGCTTAGATCCTCAATTGTGGGGAAATATTAACATCTTGAGGTAAATATCCAAGATGGTAAGCAAGGCTACTAAACTCTCAAAAGGAAACTACCTAGTATATTGTGGAAGGATAAATATCTACCTTAGAGATATGGGAGAGCAGTACTAGAATCATGTGGTCACAAGATAGATTACTCTTTTGAGAAACCTTAATGTAGATCAATTGAAGATGCAACAATAACACACAACTACAATGGATTCCATTGTAAGCTCTCTATCAAATGCAAAATACATTAATGTCCAAGAACTACACACAACCCATGATATTTGGGAGAAACTAAAGAAAATCCATGGTGGTGATGCTCATGTGCAAAAGGAAAATTTGGTCATCTTGAAAGGAAAGTATGATGTGATGAGAATGAGAACATTTAACCTTACAACCAAAAGATCAATGATGTTGTTGTAGTTATTAAAGGTGCCAGTGAAACACTTGTAGAAGATGATGTGGTAAGAAAAATCCTTAGAACTGTATTGCCCAAATATGTTATTAGAGTCTCATCTATTTAAGAGGTTAGATTTGTAGGTACTGGTGCAATTTATTTTGATCTATTGATAGGTAAGCTAAAAAATTTTGAGCTAAGTAAATTATTTAATAATAATATGCATAAGATAGAAACCACTTTAAATGCATCTATGAATCTTTATTTTGCAAGAAAAGGAAGAGATGGTTCAATTAGTTCATGTATTTATGGTTATGATTCTATTTTAACTAAAGAAGAACACAAAGAGCTAGAGGTGCTACATTCTAGGAGGTTTCCTAGAGGAAGTAGTAAGTACAATACCTTTGAAGTTCTTTAATTGCAAGAAGATTAGACATCTCTCTTTCAAATGCCTTGAAAAAGGAAAGAAGATAAGGAAAACATATCCAAGAAAAAAAGACATACTACATTGCAAAAGAAGGTATTAATTACCAATGAGGAGTTTGATGGAAAAAACAAGATTTTGTATTAGTTGCAGTTATAGAAGATCCTATTGAAGGTGGTGAGAAGAATTTGATATCAAACATGAAAAATAATAAGGAGCAGATAATTGATAGTGGTTGTTCACATCATAGGGTTGATGATAAAATAAAGTTCATCAAAATAAAAGATTGTGATGGAGGATTGAGAAATCTTGGTTACAACAGTCCCTTTGTTGTGAAAGGAAAATGTAGTATTGTTTTGAATGATAAAACACATTATGAAGATGTCTACTTTATTGAAGGACTAAAATATACTATGTTGAGTGTTTATTAGCTAAATAAAAAAGGACACATATTGGAATTGTAGAAAGGAATGTGAAGGATCATTGGGAAGGAGATATGACAAGTACTGATGAATAGATAAGAGATAACTTATTCTAATTGAATTCTACTATTAAAACTTGTCTAGTTGCTAAGCTTGAGGATTTTGATTTTGGCTTAAAAGGTTATGTCAAGTCAACTCTAATAGCTTTGCCAAAGTTAGTATGATGAAAATAGTAAGAAAATTGCCTAATCTAGAGAAACTAGACAATGTAATGTGCAAAGAGTGTCATCTTGGGAAGTTAACCAGTTCTAGCTTCATTAGTAAAGTTACACATCTCAAGATATAGGCATCAAGTATCATTATCTTAGAGAATAGGTTCAAGAAAATGAAGTAAAGTTGGAGTATGTGCCAAATAAGGAACAAGTAGAAGAAATAAATTCACAAAGTCGCTATCAAAGAATATGTTTGAGTGTCTGGAGGGTAGGTTAGGGGTAACTCTCTCACATGTGTTGAACTAGAAGAATATGTAGATTACATCATTTTGAGTGTCATTATCGAGAATAATTATGATATGATTTGAATTGATGTTTAGAGGCTACTCCCTTGGGCAGGCGAGGGGGTAGGGGGGGGGGGGTTCATATTGAAGAAGAAAAGAATGAAAATAAGATAATAGATAGGCACTAACACCTTTGAAATTGTTGTCGAATGGGGGGGGATAAGTAAGGGGAGAGAATGAAAAGATGAATTCATAAGAAGAGAAGAGAGAATAGAAAGAAGAGAATGAAGAAGAATGACTTCATAAGTGTAGACAAAGGAGAATACCTATATGAATAAAGTTGTGCATGGAAGTGCAATGAAGGGGGGAGGAATCTATAAGGAGATTGAACAAGTTAAGGTAGAGAAAAAAGACAAAAGTGGAAATATTTTCTAGTTATTATTATTGAATAAGTTTTTGTATGAGGTTAAGAAAAGTATTACATGTGTTCCCATCAATAAAAGATGGGGAGATTGTTGGCATAACTTATTTTATGATAATGATGTGAAGAGTAGAGCGATGATTTGATTGCATGGTGATCATTTATTGTGTTGTCATTGATTTCAAATATTGACTTAGTGTTCTTAGTATGTTGCTAAGTATAATTGATGTTGGTATGATATTGTTAGTGAAGAGAAGAATAAGATGATTGGTGAGGTAACAATGCAATTACAAGAACAATTAGTGAAAAATGACATGAAATTTGATTGGTTTATCAAATCCATGGTGAATAGAATAGAGAAATCACATAATGATGAACAAGATGATGTTCACTAGACATTGTAGCTAATTTAGTCATGATAGAAGCACGCTATCATGAAAATTAAACTATTCCCAGGATGGAAATGTGATAGGTGAGATAGTTTGAAATAAGATAAGTAAAGCTTTGATAACCATGTTAACAAAGAATGAGTTCTTGAGTGATGATTAGTTAACTAGAAATAATGACAGGTGACATGGTTTCAATGACTTAGGGTGATTTTCTTGTAATATAGTGACATGGTTGTACATGTGGAGGTGATGATCTGGCATCACAATGGTAAATATTGTATTTATGGAGAAGATTCTAAAGGAAGCTCATGGTAGGTCAAAATGTGTTTGACCTCTGACACATAATAATATGAATTAGTTGGTGTGGTCATGTAGAGTGATTTTTAATGTAAGATAAAATGTTATGATGGTTGGATCTAAGTGGGATATTTGAATTTCCCAATTGTAATACATTTAGGGTTTGGTTAAATTGATGGAAGCAACAAAAACCAATATATATATATAGGTGAACAAATGGCATGTTTGATGTTGTTGACCATGGTCCAATTTGTGTGTGAAGAAGTGGAAAGTGTGTTCCATCTAGGAAGAATAGAAGTGAGTTGTGAAGAGTTTGAGGGCTTAAGAGGGTCTATTCAGGTAGAGGTAGTGTTATTTTGTAGATCAATCTTTTTGTTGTTTCCTAACAGTAACAATAAGTGAAATCTCTTAATCGATTGGATACTAATAGGTCCTTATTATAAATCCTTTAACATGATGGAACATTAGCTATTTTTAAAGTCTTTTGACAAGGTTGCTCCTAACAAGGTAAAGCTCTTAACATGGATAGAGGTAAAGCCCATAACAAGGTGGCAGTTAGTTGTGTCTTTGTAAACTCCTAATAGAGTTAAGTTCCTAATAGGGCATACTTTACAAGAGTAAAAATTATTTTATAGGTACTAAATCCCACTATGATTTTTATCCAATTTAGATTTTTGCATAGAAAAAGTGTCTATGTCAAATTTGTGAATGCTTTTATGTGTTGGATGGATTTTTTTGATACTCTAAGTTGATTATCGATTAGTGGTTTGAAAGGTGAAAAGGTTGTTTGATTTTCATATTACTAATTGACCCCCCTCTTAGTAATCTAATCACTTAGGACCAAAAGTATGAAGTGACAAAGAGGGGAATATGCTCACCTTGAGGGCTAGCAGGGGATGTCACCTTAGATCTAAAAATTGACCATCAAACTACATCAAAAATTGAAAGAAAGATGGACCTAGAATAAAGAAGCTAAGATCCATGAATTGTAAGCATTTGGTGCTCTAGGTAAGGGTTGTGATGGAAGGTCTTGGTCAAAATGGAGATTCCATGCTAACTTCGACCTCAACCAGTCCATGCTGACTTCGACCTCAACCTAGGTACAAATCTAGAATTGGTCTCTAAGAATTATAGTGTCAAGGAGCTATTAGTAAAGGATGTATAGAGGGTTAAGGTCAACTTTGGGTCAAGGGAAACTTGGATTAAGGGAAACTTTGATTAAGGTCAAGGTCGACCTCAATCTTCTCATAAAAGAATATAAGATCTTCAAAAAGTTTGATAGAAACCTACAACCCTAGTTTTAATATTCAAATTCACTATTTTGAAAACCTATAAATTTGCTACACATAAGAGAACAAGAAATTTTTTTGGTGGGGAGGGGATTGCCTCAATCAAGCTCTAATTGAAGAGTCAACCTTATAATAAAATAGATATAAATGAAAGAATGCTAACATTAAGTAGAAATAGATGTAATAGTGTAAAATATCATGAAATGTGAATGCAATTATGTTGAATATGCACGATGAAATATGTTAATGCACTAGCCTTGACTTAACATATAAAACAAAAGTAAATAATTTAAAGCAAAATCTCATGTATGTGGATGTTCACAACTTTGTATCAAAGATGAATGTTTGAAGGACCATGAAAGTAGAGCTCCTCTTGAATATTCAAACTCCACTATCTCCAAGGAAGAAAGAAGCTTGATCTAGAAGAATAAATGCATGATGGAAAATGAAAGTCTTGAATTCTTAAAGCATGGAAATGGATGCCTTAATTTCTTTCTTGTGATCTCTTGAATGCACTTACTTTGTTTCTTGTGTGTGGATTGCTTATAGAACTTGTGTATTACCAAATGAAGTGAGAAGGTCTCCTTTAATGTTGATTTAAGGATCAAAATTGAAAGGATTGATTGCATAAGGTGAGAAAATGACAATATTTTGCATCAGGCTTGGGAACTAATCAAAAATTCCTGTAGGGTTGAGGTTGACTTCAACCTTAACCCCAAGGTGTTGACTTTCAGAAAAAGTTCCCTAATCTAAGAAATATTACAAGATTAGAGGAAGTATGATGAGATATGAAAAAAAAATGGTAAAAGATGCATTTAAAACATGATTTTCATAATTGGAGGAAAAAATGGGAAGCCATGCATAGAAATTAATGTCAACCTAGAGTTTTGAGCGAGACTTGACAAAGAAAAAGGAGCTTGATTTAAGTTATTAAGTGCAATAAGAGATCCTAATGTGCCAAACCACACTAAGTTAGCTAAAAGGTCTCACAGAAAAAGTGTACACTTTTTAAGATGGTACACACACACACACACACACACACACACACACACACACACACGATATCAAATACTTAAAAAAAAGTTGGTGCTAAATGTAAATATATTTTGGTTGGCGCCTTTTGCAATTCTATCTTTTCAACATCTAATATCAGACTTATATTCAATATTAGATATCTCTGATAGAAATCACCAAACCACAAATATGCCTTAGGTTTGTCTTTAGAATGCCAAACTTGGAAATTCAACCCAAAAAATGTGTTTTTAGAATCCCCCTATGTTTTTGCACTTTAACACTATAGTTGACACCATTTTTAATCTAAAATTGATGAAACACAGATGACATCTTAAGTAGTTTCTTAGCTTCTCATCAATGTAAATTCTATCAAGTTTTGAGTTAAATAAGTAATTATTATTTATTTTCTAATTGAATTATGTCTAAATCATTATTGATAGGTTAATTGAAAAACACCAATAATCAAATGTATATCATTTTCAAATCCAAAACATGAATCACATTCTATGTTTTGCATTATATGAGAAAATAAATTAAAATATATTAAGTTTTGACCAAGTTAAGGTATCAGACATAGAGTATTTTTTTATTTAAAAAATATTGTGTGAAAATATCTTAATTGATTATTTATTTAGAATCTTTTTCTTGCAAAAACATGTGTCACATTGAGATATAAGTCTTCTACTTATACTTAGAATCTTATAAACAAAATTATTGTTTGATTGTGATTACATTAGCTCTTATCTTTTTTCTAAAATTTGTATGCCACTGTAATCAAATTTCAATTTATCACGAAACATATATTTTTTCAAAAAACAATAATACATAAATTACATTCAATTTTCTAGAGATCCTCTTCTAACATCTTTTTGATATAAGGTTGATAAATTGTTTAATTTTTTAAATCAAATTGCCTAACCCTATTTAATTGAAATTCATTGCCACTTAAAGTCATAATTGTACATGGAAGCCTTTTGGAAAGCTAGATCATAAAGTGGTAAGATGCCACAAAAGCCACCCCATTTATGGAAAATTTTTGTAGAGAGATTAGGAACTAAGATCCATCGTCCTTTGTCAATTAATGAGGGACTATAAAATGGACGCGACTATCCTCCCTATAAAACAGACACGGCTATCCTCCCTACTGTTGAAAATGATTGAAATGATCATAAGTAAAGTTGTTGGAATAATATATGGAACTGGTAAAGAATGTCCTCAATCATTGTTTTGTCATTGATGTCAAACTTGCTACTTGCAGGAATGACAATTGCTTTAGTGATCCAAATATTATCAATTAGTTGATTGTCAAGGAGGAGGCAATCAATAAGATGTAACTAGAACACCTAGAGAAAGGTTGAAGTTATGATATTGTAACGAAGTACAAGGATCAGCTAAGCCATTGATGAAAAAGTATATTTGATGACATACTATAAGATACAAAGAATGGGCACACTGAAACATATCAAAAATTTAAGGCTTTAGCTAAGTCTTTTGTAAAGCTCAACTAAGTTCATTAGAGTGAAGGAGCCGAGCAAGCTAGTAAGAGCCGAGCAAATTCCTAGTTAATGCCGAGTAAACTTTAGATGCCAAGTAAACTTTAGGTGCTGAGCAGAACCAAGTGCCAAGCAGAACCAAGTGCCGAGCAGAACCAAGTGCCGAGCAAAACCAAGTGTCGAGTAGGTATAGGTGTCGAGTAACACAGAGAAGTCGAGCATCAGTAACTCAATAATGTCAAGTTGCTGCATTATTTTAGAAATTGAAGATTCACCAGATTTAAGCTGACAAGGTTGTTATCTAAAAATTTGTGAATTAAAAAGGAAGATAAGAATGATGAGCTGGTGGCACAGAACACCATGTAGAACATTTTTAAGGATATAATTGGCGAAGTTTTTAGAAGAGAACAAGATATGGGGTAGATACATTGTATCCTACCTAATCCATTTTGAAACCCTAAAATTGAGAGGGAGAATTGAGCGGCAAAGGCAAATCAGATTTCTATCTAAGAAGACACAAGTTAATAAAAGAGAGAGAGAGGTGGTCAAATATAAAAGCATGAAGTATTGAAGAAGGTGCTAAAGGAAAAAGACAACACAAGAATTATGTTTAGATAGATGACCACAAGGATGATTGCATTGGTAGAATGAGTAAGAAGACTCAAGGAGACGAAGCTTGAGAGGAAGACAAGCAAACAAGGCTGAAGTGATTGAAGCCAAGCATAAGGATTGAACTAAGAGTGTGATCTGAAATCTGCAAAGTATGTTGTAAGTTATATCAAATCAAAAGACCATTATCGTTACTTTCTAGCAATTGTAACAGTAAGTTTAAATCCTATGGACTTAGGTTGGTTTAATAGCCATAAGATAAATCCTTTAATAGGGTGACATTCCAAGAGAATGTTCTAAAGACCTTTAACCAGGCCCATTCCTAACAGTTTGGTGAAATCCTCTAACAAGGTCACATTTAACAGTGTGTTGTAAGCCTTTAATAGGGCAGGCCTTTAACAGGGCATCACTTCAGAAGAGTGAGAATCAAGTAGCATGTTACTGGTGGTTTTTCCCAAATTGGGTTTCCACGTAAATCACTGTGTCAAGTGTTGATCTTGCATGTTTTATCTTTGCATGTTGATTTACTGTATCTTGCTTATATGATTGATTTAAGTTTGGATGGATGAAAAGTGAATGGAATTATTAAAAGTAGTAAAAAAGTATTAATAGGGCATTTGGACCTTGAATAATTGATTCAACCCCCCCCCCCCCCCTCCCCTCTAAGTTATTCTAAAGAATTATAACACCTACAAATTTTACCATTGACTAAATTTCAAAAAAATAAAAAGCACAATGAAATTTTCAACATTTGATCTTCATGATCTGTATATTTTGTGATCAAAAATTTTATTGAGACAATTTGGCTCTATTTTCATAAATCTAAAAAAGAATTGCATTTCATTTTTTTATTCTTTGGTACATTTTGTTTGGAGATTAGCCAACACCCTATAAAACAATTGTATTGATTAGTATTGACTCTTGAGTCATCATTTGGTAGTTAGTATTTGTATATGAGCAATGTTAGTATGCTAATAGAAACCAAATTTAAATAAAGCTTCTACAAACTAAACAAAATTCATAAACTTCAAGATAGACTAAGATGAACTCTCAATTGAGAATATGAGACATTAATGGACTCTCTCAATGAGAAGCTCTCTTGTTGAGTGGCTTTGTCTAAATAGATAGGATGTATGCTCAAGCTTATGCTTCAAAAAGGGCTTCAAATGGAGTTAGAATTTGGGCGTGAGTGTATGGTTTTGATGTAAAATGGCTTCTTAAAATGGCATTATGACTTTACTTCATGGATTGTGTTGTTTTGCAAAGGGGAAGGATCCAATTTATAGGCAAGAGGCTTGAGGGATTGAGGGCTAAGATGCAAGGATGGCAAAAAGCTCATGGAGGGCTCAGATTGCATGAGAGGAGAGCACATGGATTGTGCTTCCTTACAGCCAATCAGGGAGTGACACATGTCATAGGGTGAGAAGATGGAGGAAAGGGGAAGGATGAGTCAACAAAGGAGGCTCAAGGGATAAAATCTTCATAAAGACCCTCATAATGGCTTGTAAGAGCAATAAAAGGGCTTGGAAGAGTCATTTATGGCCTAGTGGGCTTCATAAAGTTTTATGGTTGAGATATTTTAAGGGAGATGAGAGCAATTTCGACTTGGGCTTGATTAGGAGGGTTTTAAGCTTGCTTAGGATTGTGCAAATGATTAGAGGATGGATTAGGATGGTTTAGGATTAGCTTAGGGATAGGCAAGTGGATGGCATTTAATGAGTGTGGGTGAAGGAGGAGATATTTGTTAACTTTGGCTTGGGTTAGTAAGTTTTAACCCATGTTTAGAGAATGTGACAAGGTTAGGAGGGGATTAGGATTAGGTTTAAAGACATCTTCTAGAAGAGTCTAGACTTTGGATGAGGATAAAGACTTTCTAGAATAGTCTAGAACTTCCTAGGATGAGGATGAAGACTTTCTAGAAGAGTCTAGAATTTCTTAGGATGAGGATAAATTAGATTTTTAGGAAATAAATAAAGTTTTATTTATTTCAAGGGTTTGGGTTGAGGAGATATTTATTAAAACTTTTTTAATAAACGTGAGGATTAATATTTAATCTTAATTAAATATTTTGAGTTGGGATTAGGGGTAGGAAATGATGGGATTAGCCTTTAATCAAAATTAAAGAAGGATTAGAAAATTTTGGAAGAGGTTAGTGGTCCTAAGGAAATTGGCCAAGTTTTGGGCAAAAAATAAATTTTTTATTTATTTTGGGTTTTTTGGTCGATTTATTAATTAAATAATTAATAAATAAGGAAATAATGTTTAAATAAGATTTAAACATTTTTGGGAGGGATTCCTTAATTAAATATTTTTAATTAAGATAAAGGAATTTAATGGCATAAAAATAAATAAATTAATTAATGATGATGTCATCAAGAATTTTTCAAAAAATAAAAATACTTTATTTTCTAAAGGTTTTTAGGTGTCTACATTTTGCCCCTCTTTGATGTGATGCCACAAGTGGCATGGCATCAATGATAAGAAAATAAGATGCCCAAGGCTAGAGCAGAAGAGGAGAGAATGGACTGCAAGATGCCCCCTCAAGAAGGCGGCGGGGAGAGAAAGCAAGGCTCGACAACTTCTTGAAAAGTACAAGAATCCGAGATGAGCAAGAAGACTCAGATTGGCTTAAGAGAAGAGGTTTAGCTAGCTCAAACTCTCACTACGGGAGAATGATAAAGGGAGAATCAGAGACACAAGAGAAAGCAAGCTTAAGTTCTCACGGATTGCAGAGGATGAAGGAGTAGAGCGCTATAAAAGGAATCCAGGATGGGGAGATGGATGAGGGGATTAAAAAGCTGATGCAATAGGATTTCAAAGAGTCATATTGGTGGAAGATGGGTTTCAGAGATCCCTAGGACTAGGATTGTGGATCTCGAAAGATGAGGCTTGGTGGATTGATTTGGATTGGTGGATCCCTAAGACTAGGATTGCGGATCCCTAAAGCTAAAGGTGAGGAGTGACTCAAAGAGATACTGATGCATAAGCTGGGGTAGGAGAGACGGATGCTGGATATGGATGGGGGATAATGGAGATGAAGGAAAACCATTGAAGCTTTTTTGAGTAGGGGGATACTTCAAAGAGAAGTACCACCATGTAGTTGAGCACTAGATTTTCTATAGGACTATTGGTTAATTGCCAAGGTTACCAAGAACATCAAGGCCGTGTCACCAACCATCCAGAGGACTGATGAACTAACTCAAAAAAAACATGCAAGGATTGCCCCAGCATCACACATGAATCTCAAAAGAATCAGAGTGGAACCGACACGGGGTAACCCACAAGCAGAAAAGAAAAACAAACCAAAGACCTGATCCAGACCTTACGCTTAGATTGCCCCATTCGTAGTATACCATGATATGGAAGATCATGGCAACCTTGAGGAGGGAACAAAAGGATTTCTTAGAAAAGATACTTCAAGACCCAAAACAAAAGATTCCAAATCGAAAGAAAGTGAAAATCCAAAAGAGAACTATTTTCCAACGAGATGGGTAGGAAAAGGTACTAACAGACCAAGATCAGACATGAGGAAAGCTATATCCTGCAAGGATCTATTGGAGAGCACCTAAGCTAATGGATCTAGATGAGTGATGCATTTGGCAAGCTGAACTAAGAAGGATAACACTTTGGTGACAGGAAATCTACCTAAAGGATGCATTGGAATAGCTAACCAAGGGTTGTGCGATGTGTGCAAGATGTTGATCAAGGAGGAACTAACACAGAAGCTGGATAGATACAATGGTACTAAGCTAAAGAGGATGTACAAGCTGACGGACCAAGATATTTACAAGCGAGTTAATCAAGATATGGTAGAAGCTAACGAACCAATGATAGGTATGATACAGATGGATAAAAATCTCAAGATGAGAGGATAGCGGGATGGCTCAAGTTGGTGCAAGAGGAAAAAGCTAAGGATGAGGTGATAATGAAAGATATAGATTTGACAAGATGCATCCAATGATGATGATGGGGACAATGCTAAGGTTGGTGGTAGCTGAACGGATAGATGGCGCTAGAGTGAATGGCTAATGAGAGGATGACATTGGATTTGCATGAGGATAGCCTAGAGCCAGATACTAATGACAAGGGAGGATGGACAAGACAAGATCTCCAAGGAATACAGTGCCCCCAGTAAAAATATGACATGTGGAAGGAGGTCTTATGATGGATGTGATAGGATTCAAGCTAGGATGGAAAAGTGAAAGGCGCTAGGGAGATGGATGATAGCTCGGATGATTGGCTGAAGCTGCAGAAGATCAGTGGATGGAGGATAGGTGGATAGATTGTAATATGGAGTTGGATGTCAAGAGATGACCAAAAGCATGAGGGTGATAGGCTAAGTTGGGGATGGCGGGATTACACATGACGCTTGTTTGCCAAGTTTTCATCATGGTACTTGTCCAAGGTGCTTGAATTTCCAAGTTTTCACCAGTGGACACTTTATTTTTCTTTATTTTTTTTGACTTTTTGACTTTGGACTTAGCTGGAATGATTTTGGCTTTCTTCAACTATTTTGGCTTTTTTGGGATTTTTCACTAGCTGTTGGAATGTTCAATTTTGTTGCTAGCTGTTGGTACACTGGATGTGTGATTTATGAAATAGATTAGATTAGATGGGATTGATGGTAGGAGATGGAGGGATGAAAAGGTTGGAAAGGAGCATGAGATGGGGATGCTTGCAAGAGAAACATTGGCACATGTTGGGATGGGTGTGAAAAGAGCATATGGGGGATAGATGGTAGATGCGGGCGTGATGGAGGATTTGTGGAAGCATGCTTGGGGATATAGGCACCCAAGATGGACTTAGGAGATGGGGGACATGAGTCACTGGATGGGGGATTAGCAATGGGGGATGCCATTATGCATTGGGTTTCAACTTTTTTCTTTGGGATCCACATGGTTTTGGATTTTCTTTTCATATGCTTTTGCATTGTTTGGAATTCTTTGATTGGATTTTTCCTTTTTGGAGTATGTCTTTTAGAATAGACATATGATTTCCTAGGATGTGGATTTTTAGCTTTATGCATTTTGAAGTTGGCATTTACATTGTTGTAGTAAGCTTTGGGAAGATGGTTAGGAGAAGCTTTGTGAGATGGAGAGGATATGGGAGAGCATGTAGGGGGATGATGATGGATGATGTGCCTCGATATGTGCCTTTGCTGATCTTGCATAGGAATGGAGGGAATAGGATTTGAATGATGGCTGATAGGAGGATGGAGGATTGTAGATTTTGGGACATAGGGACCCAAAATGGATTTAGCAGATGAAGGGGGGATATGGTAGGTTGTTTTAGGTTGCAAAGATGGTGGAGTGGGGATGACATAATATTTCTTGAAGGAGTGATGGGAGGCTGGCATGGGGGGTTTGGAGATAGGCTTGGTTTGGGGGTGTGGTGTACCAACACCTTTAGATGGTGAGCCTTTGGATACATATCCAAGACCATGAAATCTTAGATTTTTTTGTGCAATAATAGGCTTTCTGATTCCTTGCTCTTGTGGTCCTAAACCTTGACCTTGATAATGCCATCGATTGAGCATTTGAACTAGCTAAGGATACTTTTTGCTTGCAAAAAATGGTGGAAGTGCTTTATCAGATGTATTGCAATAGGGAGATACTATTCTTAATTCTTCTATTGAGATGAGGCCACTATGGATAAATGTAAGTGAACCAAGAGGGTATATTATAGATGGTGAAATAGCTTGGATAGGTGGTAAGATGGAAGCATGGAGTGGAGGAGATGGTAGGATAGGATCTTGATTTAGCTGATGGGATGAAAAGATATCCTATAGTAGAGGAGGTATGGCTTGAGGTTTTGGAGATGGAGGGGATAGTGACTGCACTATGGATGCAAGACATGGTACGATGATATCTTCATTTATGCTTTGGGGGATGTCAACATGCTTTTGGGCAGGATCTTGATAGGACTGGTTTGGAGTGGATGGTACGATAGGAGGTGAAGGGATGGACTCTTCAAAGGCAGCAGATGGATAGATAGGAGATTCAGTAGTGGAGATGGGTGAGTAGAAGATGGATGCATAAGGGTCATTATGGGAGATTTGGGAAATTCTTGGAGGTGATGTGGATAGGATTTGGAGGGTTTTGACAGATGGTGGGATTTTGGTGCTTGCGGGAAGTGGAAGGATTTTAAGCAATTTGATGGATGGTATGGGGATGACAGCTATGGGATATGGAGGTGATATTATAGATGGGGAAGCTTCATTACTAACTACTTCACATGGTTGGATTAGATGACATGGCATATCGACTGCTGGAGGTGACTTTTCTTGTATTTCCTCTAGGAGATTCCTTGGAGACTCGTGTGTCAGAGGTGGAGGTGGATTGACAGGAATAGCTAGTGTGATGGGGGTGGAAGATTGGAAGCTTGGTTGATTGCATGATGGAGGAGAAGTTGGGATATCAGATGGCATGACTAGATAGTTTGGAAGAATGCATGGATTTTGTGGGATGCTTGGGGGAATGTTTCTAAGGCTTTCAATATACCCGTCATAGTCAACAAGATTTTCATCATCATTGGAATAGGAGGTGGTGGGAGCAAGGACAATACGGTCGAACACATCATGATAGGTTTGGGATTTCATGTTTTGATGATGAGTTAGATGGGGATGGGGTCTTGCATATGGATGAACACGGAAGCTCATGGTTGGATTTGGACTAAGGCAGATTTTGGATTGGTTGATGAAGGATTTCCTAGGGAGAGTCAAAGCTGTATGACAGACCTAAGGAGGATTGGCTAGAGATTTTTGGCTTTCCTATGGATGGAAGACTTCAAGGGCATGCTATCAAAAAGGGAGAGTTTTGCTTTCCTATGCGCTGGATTGGTGGAGATTGTGTCAACTTAAGGATAGACTAATGATCCTATGGGCATGACACGAGATTGACCACTTGTGGATCCCAACCTTTGGCTCAAGGTGATGAGGTATAATAAGTGGCAAAGCTAGATTACCCTAGACAAAGCTCTGTCAAAGGGATAACCTTGGTGAGGCTAGTCGATTGGTCAGATTGATTGGATAGCAAATTCTAGCAGAATGACAACAACTCTCTAAAGGCTTGGGTGTGATTTTGGATTGGGTTGCTAGCTGGCTAGGGGGGATGATTTGGAGAGACTTTGGATTTGGGATTTTTCTAAAGCAAGGAACTAGATAGATTCGGTTGCAGCGGGGGAGCTTGGATGATTTTCTGATGAGGCAGTGACTACGCTAAGTATGCCTTGAGCTAGGAGATTTTTGCTTTTTTGAGATTTTGACCAAAGTTGGAAAACATTCATTCAAAAGCTATAAAAAAAAAAGCACAAAATTTTTTGGATCAAGCACGTCAAACACACCAACATTCTAGGAAGCTTTCTACAAGGATGAAATTTATTATAGCTAGGGAGTCCTCAATATATGCAAGGTACGTGAGGCCCAAATCCATAGATGAAACCAAAAAGATGTCACACAGCTGAGAGGAACGGTAACCCACTTCTCCTCTTTCACTTCTCAAGGGTATAAAGTTCCTTGAGGCTTAGCCCGAGTGACAAAATCTTGATTCCAAGAGAGGTGTCTTTGGATTCACCTCCCGATTTTTATACTCTGCCGAAACGCTGGAGTTGAGGTCGTCCCAAGGGGTGATGAAATCCCCAAGCAGGCCTCCTAAAAAGAGAAACAAGGTTTTGGATCCTAATCTTATGCACCCAAGATGGCCTCGAAAGACGACAAGGGGAGAGAAGACTTGGATGACCTTGGGCTAAAAAACACGCTTGTTCTTTTACCAACTGACTCTTATGTGTGTTGATCTAGATTTTGCAAGCACTCATGTTTAAGAGACGATGTTCAATTCCAACTTTGAAATGCGCCAACAAAGCAAAATCGATCAAAGAATGAATACAAGAAGAAGAGTTAGGGTCAACAAAAAAGTAAACCCGCGCGCCCGGAGGCCCTCCACGTCAAGTATCGATTATTTTCCTTTAAAGCATTCAAGATTTGGTGTGATTTTGTTTTAAGCCCAAAACAAAGATGTGTGAAACTCAATTTTCAAGCATGTGCCCGGAGGCCCTCCACGTCAAGATTTGTCCATTTTTATGCCCAAATAAAGTGTGAGCGAGATTAATGCGCATTCAAGAAATTTTCTAACTTAGAAAAACCACTATAGACCCAAGTGAGTGGAGTTTAATCTTTGTGGAGCACTTAACACCCTCTTAGGTAGACCCATCCCCATAGATGGCGCTAAGATTGCAACCAATGGTTAAATTGATGGGTGATTAAAGAGGGTGAGTCCAACTACAAACTTACTCAAAGCATCTTTATTAGTTTTTATAACTTAGAAGATTTCAAAAATGTGGATTCTTTTTATGCCCCAAAAGATGATTATTTGATCTATGGCATTCAAGATTGGATTTGTTGTTTTAATCATGCATTCATAAAAAAAACAAACTTGATTTTAATCCATGGCACTCAAGAGTGATTTTAGCAACATGCATTCAAAGACAAGTTATTAAACATTCAAGTTTTTTCCTTTGAGCATTCAAGATTGAGATTTTGTGTGTTATTTTAAGAACTTTGAAGTGCTTTGTTTTAACCTTAGATCATTCAAGATTGTTTTGGACTCAAAAGTGAAAATGACTCTTTGGAATTTGGTTTTCATTCAAGATTTTTTGTTCTAGTTTGCATATTTTAAGCCCAAAAATGATATTCCTAGGTTGTTTTGATGCATGAAAAACCTAAGCAACATTCAAGATTTTGCAACAAGACATTTGTTTGGAACAAATAACAAAGCTTTTAGGACAATTTTTGGCAACCATTTAGGACTCTTAGTTTTCATGAGATTTTTAAAAGAACCTAAAAATATTTGCAAATGAGGTTCATTTTATCCTTGATTGATGCTTTGAGTTTGATTTAGATTTTAGTGTGCACTTAATGTTGATTTTGAACCTTTTGAAATGGAAACTTGAAGTTCTTTTTAAATTTCCAAAAATGAAGTGTTCCTAACTTTTCATGAATGCATCTAAAACCTTGATGTTGCAAGGATGCAAATGATTGGATTGGTTTAGTTTCACTTGTTAAAAGATTTTTTTTTTTTGCAAATTTTTAGTTTTTAATGGATTTAAGTATGATTTGGGGGTTCATTTTAAGCACTAAAAAGAAGTGTGTATGATTTTGCTTCCTTAAAAAAAAAAATGGCCAAGATCTCCCACAAGAAGAAGAAGAAGAAGTAGATGGAATAAGAAGAATATAGACAAGAAGAGAAAGAAGAATTCCAAGTGCTTTGTCCACCTATAAGCTTGAAAAATCTGCAAATACTATGAGATAGACTATGAGTTCCTTTGTCTTCTTCATGCTCATGTGGACCTAAAAAACTAATTTATACAATCCTACCAATCACAAAAATAAGAAAAATTAGCCAAAATTAGCAAATGACATACAAAACTTGATTAAAAAAGCTAATGAAGATGACCCATGCGGGGTCCCACCAGGTGTGCCAAAATGTATATGAGCAATATTAGTATGCTAATAGAAACCAAATTTAAATAAAGCTTCTACAAACTAAACCAAATTCATAAACTTTAAGATAGACTAAGATGAACTCTCAATTGAGAATATGAGCCATTAATGGACTCTCTCAATGAGAAGCTCTCTTGTTGAGTGGCTTTGTCTAAATAGATAGGATGTATGCTCAAGCTTATGCTTCAAAAAGGGCTTCAAATGGAGTTGGAATTTGGGTGTGAGTGTATGGTTTTGATGTAAAATGGCTTCTTAAAATGGCATTATGGCTTTACTTCATGGATTGTGTTGTTTTGCAAAGGGGAAGGATCAAATTTATAGGCAAGAGGCTTGAGGGATTGAGGGCTAAGATGCAAGGATGGGAAAAAGCTCATGGAGGGCTCAGATTGCATGAGAGGAGAGCACATGGATTGTGCTTGCTTACATCCAATCATGGAATGACACATGTCATAGGGTGAGAGGATGGAGGAAAGGGGAAGGATGAGTCAACAAAGGAGGCTCAAGCGATAAAATCTTCATAAAGACCCTCATAATGACTTGTAAGAGCAATAAAAGGGCTTAGAAGAGTCATGGCCTAGTGGGCTTCATAAAGTTTTATGGTTGAGATATTTTGAGGGAGATGAGAGAAATTTCGACTTGGGCTTGATTAGGAGGGTTTTAAGCTTGCTTAGGATTGTGCAAATGATTAGAGGATGGATTAGGATGGTTTAGGATTAGCTTAGGGATAGGAAAGTGGATGGCATTTAATGAGGGTGGGTGAAGGAGGAGATATTTGTTAACTTTGGCTTGGGTTAGTAAGTTTTAACCCATGTTTAGGGAATGTGACAAGGTTAGGAGGGGATTAGGATTAGGTTTAAAGACATCTTCTAGAAGAGTCTAGACTTTGGATGAGGATAAAGACTTTCTAGAATAGTCTAGAACTTCCTAGGATGAGGATGAAGACTTTCTAGAAGAGTTTAGAATTTCTTAGGATGAGGATAAATTAGATTTTTAGGAAATAAATAAAGTTTTATTTATTTCAAGGGTTTGGGTTGAGGAGATATTTATTAAAACTTTTTTAATAAACATGAGGATTAATATTTAATCTTAATTAAATATTTTAAGTTGGGATTAGGGGTAGGAAATGATGGGATTAGCCTTTAATCAAAATTAAAGAAGTATTAGAAGATTTTGGAAGAGATTAGTGGTCTTAAGGAAATTGGCCAAGTTTTGGGCAAAAAATAATTTATTTATTTATTTTGGGTTTTTTGGTCAATTTATTAATTAAATAATTAATAAATAAGGAAATAATGTTTAAATAAGATTTAAACATTTTTGGGAGGGATTCCTTAATTAAATATTTTTAATTAAGATAAAGGAATTTAATGGCATAAAAATAAATTAATTAATTAAATAATTAATTAATTAATTAATAATGATGTCATCAGGAATTTTTCAAAAAATAAAAATAATTTATTTTCTAAAGGTTTTTAGGTGTCTACAGTATTGAGTCATCATTTAGTGGTCAAAGCAATTAACACATGGAGTCTTGGAGGCAATGGATACTCCAATCCATCTTGAATAAGCTATGAACAAGGTTGCTTTCCTTGGAAAAGTCTACACAAATGGTTGATTGGATGCTCAATACAAAACACCCTCTTTTTTGCATTATATTATCTACCATCAAAATTTAGAGTTGAAAATACTCTTTGCTAGCTAGAGAAATGAATTTCACTCTTTTCTTCAATGCATTTCCCTTGATTAGAACATTCAATGGAAGCTTGTTGGCAAGACATTTTTAAAATTTAATTAAGCTGAGAGGCTTCTATAATGGGAGCATCCTTCATTGTAAACAATCCAGAATTTTAAAAAAAATTGACAGGCAACTACCATGATTTTTAAGTCGAGAGGATTCTACAATGGGAGCATCCTTCGTTGTAAACAATCCAATTTTTTTTTAAAAATTGACAGGCAGCTGCCATGATTTTACAAGCACATGTACAAATAAAGAGATGGGTAGAAACGAAGAGACATAACTAACATTTGATTATATTCATGCAAACACTTGTAGCATTTAGCCATCATGAAAGTGTTGCAAGAGTAAGGAAGCTTGCAAAGAATGGAGAATGTTCCGCCTTATAAACCACAACATTCCACAAGTCCTGCTACAGAAAGTGGAGTTTGTTTCTCATCAATTATTTTCTACACCAAAAGAAGCTTAAGAAAGAGCCGCTGCATGCAATGTAAAGAATGGGTTAAATTAATTGTGTTATTCCTTTTTCTGTAGCCACCAGACAATTGAAACGTATGCTACTGCCATTTTAGAAATTGCCAAGACGACCAACAAAATCATTCTTGCGAGCTTGGGTTTGGACGTGGAGAAGTTCTACCATTCTGAATTCGAGAAAAACATAGGTAATCTGGCTATAAACCACTATTCATGTGAGGGAAGAATATCTTTGGATAGGGCAACATTGCCTCCACATATGGATCTGTGCTACTTTACAATCCTTTACCAGGCCGACCAAGAGGGTCTCCATATTAGATCAAATGAAGGGAAATGGTTGATTGTGAAGCCTTATCGAATTCCTTTGTTGTCTTTTTTGGTGACTATCTCAAGGTATATTGAATGCCTCATAACAATGTTTATGATTTGAAGGTATATTGAATGCCTCTTAACAATGTTTATGATTTGAATTGATAGAACATGGAGATTTGATTAACTATATTGGAGAGAATAATATGGAGTGTACTGCAGATATGGAGCAATGGCAGATACCAGAGTGCAGAGCATCAAGTTGTTCATAGTGGATGGAAAGATTGAATATAAGTGGCTCTTTTTATTAACTTCCTTGAGGAGAAGGAAATATGGGCTCCATCTGAGGTTGTAGATGATGATCACAATTGCAAGAGGTTGTATAGGCCTTTCGCTTTTTTCGAGCTACTATAGGAGTTTGTAAAGAGGTTGTATAGGCCTTTCACTCTTTGGATTGAATTTATGCCATAATTTTTCCAAATTTTAATTTAAATAAACAATCAGATCTAAATTTGCATCAATTGACATACATTTGTATTATTGATTTCTATCAAATCAAGATTTTAATGGTCTATTTTTTAATATATTGTATAATTCATATTAAAAAAAAATTTAAAAAAAATTGAGAAAGTTTAGTAAGTTCTAAATTGAAACAAGAAACTTTATAAAAAATCAAAATTAATTTAGAAACTTACTAAAATTTACATATTTTATATTTTAAACAAAAGTAATTAATTTTTTCTTATTACAATCTCAAATTTTCTTTATTTTTTGAATTTTTTCTATAATATAGTTTAGTTTCTATTTAATAAAAATAATATTATAAGTCATCTTAGATTTATTTCCATCCTATTATAATTCTTTTTTATTCTTGCAATTTCATTCACGTAAAAATGATTTAAAAAATATAGAATTGTTGCATTAGATGTGGTTGATTTCATAGTTGAGCATTTGTATGCTTACTGTTGAAAATTTGCATTGAAAAAATAAAATTAATTTATATTTTAGAAGAACTATGGAAAAAAGTATACTATGACATTTCATAGGAAAAAAAGTTAAACTTTTTAAATATATATTGTTTTAAATTATAAGAGAAATGAGTTTCAATATGTCTAGGCTAAAATAATAACATGTTCATTCATTCTTGTGTTTGCAAATACTATATATTATACTAATCTATTGGATTGATGCATTAAAACTAATTATATAATTTAGTTAGAAAGAGAGAAGAGGGGGAAGATATCACGTAGAAATAGACAACATACATGGGGAAGATATGAGTCAGAGAGAAAGAAATAATTAGAGCATAATTAGAGAGAGA
This sequence comes from Cupressus sempervirens, assembly GCA_028749045.1. Classification (NCBI taxonomy): domain Eukaryota; kingdom Viridiplantae; phylum Streptophyta; class Pinopsida; order Cupressales; family Cupressaceae; genus Cupressus; species Cupressus sempervirens. Next base: position 166,011,135 of record CM053792.1, on the reverse strand, counting down.
GAGAGAGAGAGAGAGAGAGAGAGAGAGAGAGAGAGAGAGAGAGAGAGAGAGAGAGAGATTAGGGGGAAGGTATGGTTAGAGTGGGGAGAAGGAAAAGAGGAGAGGGGGAGAGATGAGATATAGAGAGAAAAAGGATAGCAAGGGTCCAAAATAGATGGAGATGGAGATGGTGGGGAGGGGGAGAGAGAGAGGGAGATAAATCACATGAGGTGACATCATAGAGAGAAAGAGTGAGACAAGGGGGAGAGGGAAAGAAACATGAGGTATACATAGAGAGATATAGTCAAATATATATATATATATATATAGAGAGAGAGAGAGAGAGAGAGGCATGTCAAAGAAAATAAAATAGGAGATGAGGTGAGACATGAAGTAGACACCAAGAGAGACGATGAGAGGTAAAGATGCAGGAGAAAATGAGAGTTAGTGATAATAATAGGAGGGGATGAGAGATATAGAGAAAGGGGAGAGGGTGAGAGACGTGAGATAGTCATACAAAGAGAATGCTAGTGATATAGAGGCTCGAGGGAGAGGACATGGAACATGTGAGAGAGACTGAGGCAAGGGCATATATGGAGAGTGACATGAGGTTAACATAAAGAGAGAGTATAAGAGATTATAAAACATGGGAGGGAAACAATGTGGAGGAGTAGTGGATAGAGAGATGGTGATGAGGAAGAGGAAGAGAAAATATAGCTACTATCTAAAATAGATATTTGAGTGTGTGTGTGTGTGTGTGTGTGTGAGAGAGAGAGAGAGAGGATAACTAGGGTCCAATATAGATGGAGATGATGATGAGAAGATAAAAATAATGTGTGTGTGTGTGTGTGTGTGTGTGTGTGTGTGTGTGTGTGTGTGTGTGTGAGAGAGAGAGAGAGAGAGAGAGAGAGAGAGAGAGAGAGAGAGAGAGAGAGATTATTATATGAGAAGATATGTCAAAGAAAATAAGACAATAAAATTAGGGTGAGACATGAAGTAAACATCAAGAGATATGGTGAGAGGTAAAGGTACATGAGACAATGACAATAGATGGTAATAGTAGGATGGAATGAGAGAGAGGGTGAGGGAGGGAGATAAGAGGGAGAGGGTGAGAAACATAAGTTAGACATATAGATATAAGTGTAGAGATAAAGAGGCATGAAGGAGGGGAGATGTGTGTGTGTGTGTGTGTGTGTGTGTTTACCTAGAGGAGAGAGTGTAAGAGGGTAATTATAGGGAAGACATTGTGAGAGGTAAAGAGCCATGTGAGTGAGAGAGGGTGAGAGACATGCAATAGATATAGAAGGTGAATAGGCTAGGGGGATGATATTGTGAGGGGAGTGAGGGGAGAGAGTTAAAGACTATAGTTAGGGAGAAAAAGAGAGGGAGAGAAGAGGGAGAGGGTGAAAGACATGATGTAGAGATTAATACTAATTGGTTGAAAAAATGGTAGGAGCGTGTGGGAAAAAAGAGAAAGACAAAAGAGGGGGAAGAGATGAGATAGGGAATCAAATGGATGGATTTGGTGATGGGGAGAGGGAGAGGGAGAGAGAGAGAGAGTCACGAGCTAGACATAATGTGAAGGATGAGAGATAAAGAAAGATGAGAGAGTTGTTGAGACTTTAATTTAATGATTAATAAACACACCATGTATTATAAAATTTGAAGCCTTAATAACTCTTTAACTCTTGATTTCTTTAAAGAAGTCCCACTACAACCTTTTCTCAATTGCAAATAATAATCTAGCTTAAAGGATAAAACTTATGCTAGCACTAATGCAAATGAAAACTCTAATTTCTATCCAAAGGTTAATTTTAATTACTTAAATAAATAAATAAAATTTGATCATATTAATTATTATCTTGGTGGTGATTTTTTTTCCAAAGGAAATCTATTGTATTAAGTATATTTTGAAGTGAACATATAAAATCTATAATGTATCATAAAATTTAATATGTTTAATAATAATTATTTATTCTTTTACATTAATGACTATAATGTCTTTCATTTGTTCATCGCAAGTGCTACTAGCTTATATATTTATATATATATATATAAAAGCCAAGAGTTATCCTTCTCGAGGCACCTATTTTCATAAATTGCCTCAATGCAATAGGCGCCTCGAGAAGGATAACTCTCGACTTTTATATATATATATAAATATATATAAGCTAGTAATTAAATCAAATGTATTAATGTGGATTATTCAATTTCATTCAATGACCTATTTAGTTCTGCGAACATATCATTAATTGTTAATTTGAAATCAAACCAATTTATGGCACCACTTGTCACTAGGCATGTCGATCAAAGTGCTGAGGCAGCAAGGATTTTTGAATGGAAGATTTAAAGACGCTCTTACAACCAAATTTTATGACAAGATTTACAACCCCTTTGAAAGTGGAAGATTTACGAGCAATTACTAAATACAAGATTTTGAAATAATTCTCACATAGAATGTATTAGAAGATTTACAGGCAATTTTTGAATGAAAGATTTAGAAACAAGTTTTAAATAGAATGCATGCAGTAAAGGATTTGCAGGCAATTCTTGAATGAAAAATTTAGAAACATCTCCAAAATAGAGCGAATGGAGAAGATTTAAAGATGATTTTTGATAGCAAGATTTACATGCAATTCTTAAATGAGAAGATTTACGAAAAATTCTAAATGGAATTTAGAATAACATTTATAGACCACGCTTAAATGGAATGATACGACAAAATTTAGAACTATTTTCATTTTCTCATACAGATTGTTATAAGCTATACTTTGTAAAGCTTTATGCCAGAGAAAATAGTTCTTCACGTAGTTGAACATTCTTCACCACCGGCCTGAAAGATATTTTTAAGTCAACAACAATATTTTGCTGCAAAATTTCATTTTCCTTTCTCATCGCATTTTTAACAACATGACAAATTCTGTGCAGAAACTTGAGGTAAGTCATGTGCAATTGTTCAATGAGTTTTATTTTTATTGTATTTGATTCAATTTAACACAAAATTCTTGTTATATATTAAAAGCATGCATTTTATTATTTATTGCGTGTTTTAAATATGATATTATTAAATAAACTTGTGCTAGATCCAGATTTGTTTCTTCTACTGGAGATATTTTAGACAATGAAATGAAATTTTCTTTACTTGGTTTACCGTCTTCTTGATGCTATTTTTACTAGTCAATAACTGTATAACTCTCTTTATCTTGAAATAGAAATATTTTGGAGTGTAAGATGAGCTCACATTATTTCTTGAAATTATTTTTATTACAATTTTTTTTAAAAATTGATCATTTCTTCTTCTCTGATCGTTTCTTCCTTTATTTTCACCAAACATTACACACAATAACTATCATTATAGCTCAGAAATCTTCGCTGCACAGACAACTGTCTTCTGTAACCTGCCAATTCTTCCACCACTCCCATCTAAGCCATTACTAAATGGAATTCAAAATAAATTATTTGAAGCAAAATTGTTGTGTGCATTTAAATTTGGCAAATTTCAAATCGATCTTTTGCAGCGTAATTTTGATCCGAGTTAATTAGGAGTCGAAAGGGAAGCCAACAATTTCAAGGCCAGTTGAAAGCTTACCAACGGCAGGTTGATTAGGGTTTACAAGTTGTTCATGTAGGCTTCTTTCCTTTTCTTTTTTTCCCCAGTATTATTATTATTATTTTATGAAGGCTCTCTATATTTTCACATTTATGTTTGTTTGCTTTAAAGTAATACGGATCTTAAATGAGTAGATTAAATCAATTTAGGTTTACCCTTTAAAATATGAAATATTTAAAAATAGAATTTTAAAGTAAATATGTAAGTTATTGAAATAATATGCATTATCAAGGTATTAGTTGGACTTAAAGTAGTAGGAATTCTAACAATTGGTCAACTAGAATTCAAGATCTAAGGTCTAGTACGAAGTTAGCATAAGATTTATAAGTTCTTCAAGTTAAGTTGTTTTTTTCTTTTTTAAAATTTTTTTTGGTAAATATAGTTTTTATTAGAATCAATTATTTTTTCGTATTGTTTATCCATCTATGAGTTAGAACATACTTTTCTTTATTTTCAAATGATACCAATGAAGCAACAATTTAATGTTAAATTCAAAAAAATCAGTTTAGATTTAAAATTTGAAATAATTTCAAATTACTTAAGCAATGTATGAAATTACTTATAGTATTCTATTATAGTGTGTAACATTACATCATATCTAATACCCCTTAATGACTAAACTAGGCCAGGTTCAATTTTGCCCTAAATATGACAAAGCACATAACATATAGGTTTAGTATCGCTCAATGTAGTGACATGATGAAGATGATAAATTTCCATATTAGTGGTGTGAGCATAATAATGGAATATTCTTTGTCAAGAAGAGACCATAGTCACTATAATCTATAAAAGTTAAAAATCACCCAAAACTTGGAATAACCACACCACTTCACAACTAGTATTGATATGTGTATTATCTTATGCTATGGAAGATAATGATAGAAGGATGAGACCTTCATGAAGGATGAGAAACGATAGATTCTTTTTGTGTTTAATCATACTCAAATTTAGAGAGTTATGAATGTAGAATGGAAAAGATATTTTATCCTTGTATCGAAAGTGATACACAAAAACAAAGTTAAAGCGATGGACTCTTTGTTTCCTACCATCTAAACCAAAATAAGCTCTAACACAATTAAGAACATGCCTCCAATTAGGCTTTATCTATTTATTTGAAGAATAATAACCCACCTAAACAAGCGCCTCCTCTTCTTCATCATCCTTGGGAAATTTTTCTATACCTTCCTCAATGAACTTTCTATCCTTGAAGAAATTCAAACCATCAAACAAAAACCCAAAAATCTCAAAGATAAGGTCAATATAGAGAGGGAAAGAAATGTCATATACAATAATATTACTCTCCTTCAACCCTTTGAAGAACTCCAACATAGCCTCAAGATTTTCCACGAAGTCTCTCAAGATAAGTGATGATTCCTCCATTGTTGAGTTGGTCCCAAACTTGTAGAATATCTCTCCATTAATCACAAGATTTAAGCTCATGCCTCTTTGGTTCTCCCTGATGTCTCTACAACTTGTTTGAAAGATATGCACACAAACCTTCAAATCCAAGTGTTTCTCTAGTTATTGTAAATAACAAAAACAACCAAAACACCCACAAAATTTGCCACTCGTCAATGCTCTGCAAGGCGTGACTCCATCATCTCAACTTGAAATGATCTTAATACTTTCCTATCATAGACATCATATTTTTTATATTATCACTAACACAATGTATCATGTCCTCCTTAATTATTTCCTTAAGAATAAAATAATTAGTAATCATGTTTATGTTTTAAATACATAAAATATAAAAGTAATGTATTACCATAGGCATGTTTGCATTGATCAATGGTATCTCGATCCTCAATTATATACCTCAAAGGATAATCCATCACCATCTTTAAACCATCTCCAAGCTTCCACTTTATACCCTTTTGAGCCACTTGCTTGCATTCTTGAAGATCTCCAAATATGAGAACCATCTCCAACCGTATGTGCATAAAAAAAATGCCCTATTGTGGAAAAATCATATAAATATTTTCCTTTCCAAATTAAATTCCATTCCCTATTCTCAAAATACGCTCTCTAATTATTTTTAGTTAGTAAAGCCTTATTAAGCCTTTTGATGGGTCTGATTGCCAACTCCCTACAACTTTCGACCTACAAATTTGGTCCCAAGCAATAAGAGATATCAATTTCCTTTCTTCCACACCTGACCATAAGAAGTTCTTTTGAATCATTTCTAACATATCTATATATTTTCTTGGAATTTTGAAGAGACTTAAACCATACATCTGGATATTTTGAAGACAACTTTTGAGAACAATCCCTTTTTTTCTTGACTAGCAAGATTCCCTTTCCAACTAGAAAGCTTCTAATTAAATTTTTCATTAATGCTATTCCAAAAGGAATTTGAAGGATTAAGGCAAAGAGAGAGACCCAATAAGGACCCAAGAAGAGAGTCTATAGAGCACCCTAAGATTCTAGATATTCTCTACTATATGGCATCTTGATTATTCAAGAAAAAAATAGAGCATTTATTTCAGTTCACCAATTGGCCCATGGAAAAAGAATATGTATTTAAAGCAACCTTCATATTTCTAGCTTCCCTGATAGAAGCCTCCCCCATGATGATATTGTCATCCCCAAATTGTTCATGAGTGCAAGATTGAGGATGTGAAGAAGGGTTGAGACCATGAATAGAACCTTCAAAACCAAGCTTAGAGAAGTATCTTCCCAAAACGTCAACAAGGATAGCAAATAAAATAGGATAAATGAGGTATCTTTCCCTCATTCCTTTGGAAGACTAATTTTTTAAAGGAGTGGAAATCAACAAGGAGATAAGTTGGATACACTTGTTGCCAAAACAAAAAGCCTTTAGTTTCTTCAAGAGGAACACCCAATCCACTATGTCATAAGCCTTGGATAAATCAAGCTTCATAAGAAACCCTTGCTTCTTTGTTTTGACTAAGGAATGCACATTTTCATGAACCATAATGATAGAGTCCAAAATTTTCCTCCTAGGCACAAACCATTTTTTTGGAAAGAAATCAAACTAGGAAGATTTTCAATAACCGAAGGGTGAGCACTTTTCAAATGATCTTACATAAAGATTTGAAAAGACTTATTTACCTTAATTGATCAACATAAACAACACCCAAATTTTTAGGGATCAGAACCAAGAATGTGGAATTAATCTCCTAAAGAAGGCTTTGAGCACTAATAGGATGATCGATATCCATACCAATAATGTGCCACACATTTTCAAATATAGACATGGGGAGCCCATCTAACCCATGTGAACCATCAATATGTTTTGAATACATGAAAAGTAAAATTAATAATCTAAATTATACAAGAAATCACAATTTTATATAAACATTCATCTCACCAATAAAAAATTAATTGATCCTCAACCAATAATACTAAAGAAAGACTTACATTCATTTATATAAACTAGGTAATAGTCAAATTTATGAACAGGATTTATCCATTACATCGAAAGGTAAAACCAATATATAAACACACTAATTTATATTACTTTTGATTAATTAAAAAATATTTCCTAGGCTATGCCCAAATAACATAAAGACACTTATATTGTATTACTAATAGACTTTCACAAATCCAAAATTCTAGACCTTTAACATCAACTCATCCTAGTATTATATCATAGCTTTAACCATAACTAACTTTAAAATTACCTGTGCTTTCAGAAGAATGACATGTCAAAATAAACTAGTTTTAAAAACTAACACTTGATGACTAATGGATAAACATCCCCAATTTTAGAAAAAGACCTTTAAAAATAGGAAAAAATATTTCTAAGCCACACATAGTGACTTCTTGTTTTCCACTCTTGGGTTTCATTGCCGCAATACATTTTGAATCCCATTCCCTATAGGCATTCATGAAATTTTGTGCAAAGGAATGGCTTAGGATTTTGATGGATGGAATCCTTTATTTCTAGATATCTTTCTCCCATTTCATCTCCACAAGCCTATGTGCATTGTCAATAACTATTCATCAAATAGGAAGAGCTTATACTCAATCTTTGCTAGCGTTGTGAAGTGATTCACCATATGGGTCCTTTCCTTTCTCATCTTATCAATTATTCTCTTGAATGCCTTGACCAATACATTCATATCATGCTCCACAATGATATTGTGCCAAATATAGGTGACAGTGATAAATTTCATATCAGTGTTTAGATGCTTAGCTAAATTTTGTAACTCCTTCTCCATCTTCAAAAGTCTTGGTGTCTAGTCTTAATCACAATATTCCTCCAGTCTATGTCTTTATTGTAGATGGATAACCATCTTTCAACCACTTACTTTAGGGGTTTCTTAGATAGGAATTTGTTTACACCATATCTTTGCACTTCATGGATCTGCAAAGCAACCTCAATCCATTTTTCTTCTTAATTTTCCCAAGTTAACATCTGAGTTTGAACTTGAGTAGTATCTTTGTAAAATTATTATATAAAACCCTAGAGTCAAGAATGAATTTCTCATCGTCTTTGATTATATCATTCACCCATTCATTAAAGAAATTTTCTACCACTTTGCCCTTCTATATCTGATTGAGAATATTTTTGTTAATAGGTGAAGTTGGATCAAAGGACTGTGGTGTGTGGGAGATTGGATGAGGATTCAAGCTATTGATGGAATCAATGTAGGTGGCCAAGGCACTAATTGTCTGCTTCATTTCTTTCTTTTGTTTACCATCCTTCTAGGATCTAGTCAACATATTTTTAGCAAAAAGTTCAAAGTAATGGCTTTATGATTCTCTATTAGCTTTTCCAAGATCAACTTTTTCTATTGTGAAGTCATTAATGGAAGGATCTAAAACTTCTTCTTTTGTATAAATTTCCTAGCCACTTCAACCATCCAATTCCATGTCTTTGAGTCAACATCAAATTTTGACTTAGTCTTTAATTTCTTTGGTGTTTTATTCCTTGTTGGTGTACTTTCTCACCATATCCCCAACTAGAATTGACACAAAGACTATGCTCCTTTTCTTATTAATATTGGTGGTTAACTAAGTGGGAGCACCTTCAACTGATTATGTGGTAGTGTTAGGTTATAGGGGCAGTACTAACCATGTAGCTATTGCATATGAATCCAGAGGGGTAATTATGAAATCCATGGGTTGAGGCCAATGTTCATGCTCTTCCCTCAAATCTAGGTCTATCATTGCTTCAGCTCCCGGTCCTTTCTTCTTGCAAGCTTTTGATCTTGACCTAGTTAACCAAGTAGGGGATCTCATAGTAACATGTCACATTGGTTCTTTATTGCTTGAGGATCCATTTGGTTGATACTTGATCTTACCTGCATCAAAAGATTTAACATTAGCATCAGAAAATATAGTCAACTAAAGAGACTTGGTTTTTTTTATGGGACTTGATTTTCTATAATATTTGTTTTCCTTCACTTTATTATGTTTAAGCCATTGTTCGCTCTTATACATAAAACCAAATGTCTTTATGTCAATATTATCTTTTTCATCTTTAGCCCAATTAATTTGGGGGATGGGATGATTCTTTACTTCTTCAAACTTAGGATCAATTGCTTATTGACTATCACTCTATATGTGGGAAACATCCAATTCTAACCCTATGCTTTTTATATGTTGTAAGTTGAACCTACTCCGATGTCTCCTCCTAACATCAAGTTCATCCATGAAATCCTTCCAATAGTCTTCCAGTTGACTCATATGCTTAAATTGATCATCGGGGTCTAAATGTTAGTGAGTGTATCCCTTGTTATCAAAGCCTTTCCTTACTTAGTAATACTTGAAATTATATCTATTCAAATCATACCCAATACTCACAACATCTAAGAAAGTCTTGTAGGAACAAAATCCTAGTTCTAAAGGGAAAGGAGTATCATGTTCCTTTTTAGGTATGTACTTGATCATCATTGCTAGTTGCCTGCAAACATGAAATAATCCATAGCACACCTTGGAAACATGGTAGGTTTTCCCTCATACCCTCCTACATAGATACAGGTGAAGTGTGGGAATTAGATATAGTAAATTCCATAAACATTTATGAATTTATTTGCTTCATCTATAATCCTTTTGACCACCAAGCATGCGATTTCAAATAACAACCTCCCTATGAAGACATGATTAAGTCTTCTATAGTTTCCCACAACTGTATCCCTTTCCATCAATACATAATATTCATAGATATGAATTCCTCGAGACCACAACTCAATAAGGTAGACCTACCCACTCCCTAGTACAAGAAAGATGATAAATCAAGTAAGATGACATGTAAAAGTCTCTTGAAGTGAGACAAGCTAAATTTAATTGTTTTTTCCATGGCCTCAGTGATCACTTCTCCCTAATCAATTTGTTTCTTTCCTTATAAAATTATCTAAATAATGAAATCATCCACCCAAGGTAAAGACTTCATCACAATCTAACCCTTTAACCCTATGCAACAACACTACCAAGTCCCATACACAAGGTTTCATATGGTTTGCAGTGAGCGGTATTCATAATTTGGAACCTCCCTTTTGGAATTTAAGAAACCAACTAAGAGCTATGATATTTTTACAAGTAGACTCTTCCTTCTCATATTTGTGAGTATACACTATGGGGGTGTAATATGAGTATACCTCTTGCTCTAGAATCTTCAAAATATATATGCTTATTTTCCTATTAATGGACAACAATATTTCCCCATAATCTCTGTAGATACATTGATGCTTTGCATCATACATGTTGACACATTCCCTTATCAAATTTGGACATGCAATTGCTTACGAGAATGTTGTGGCTTTTACGAGACCACTCTCAATAATTTCTTGGGTAAAAGGTTTGCCTAGTGAATTCCTAAGTCTCCTTTTGAAATCCTCTATGTTAAAATTAGTCAAGGAAGTATCTCCATATATTGGCGATAGATAGAATAAATATTGGGCATTATTAAAAATTTATGACCTCATTTTACTTGTTCTACCTTGATTAATAGACAAGGAATGCAACCTTAAATCATAATTCATCAATAATGAAATGTTTTGGGAGTTACTTTGTTGACTAAACACATTGTAATACTCCAACATGACAACCTATAAAAATTGCCTATATTTTGCTACTTGCCACTTAATAATTGAGAACATAAAGTTGCTAAGGCTTATCTTAAAATAACTTAAACCTCATGCCCAATCTTGAAGAATTAATTGCCAAGTCCACTACCCATGTGAAATAATGGTGAAAAGAACTTTAGGAGTGTAAATATTAATTACTTGTCACATCACTGTACAACCTTATTTAATCATGATTACTTCCCTTTTTAATAGCTCATTTTATATTATTATCTTCAAAATCACATGTGGGTCCCATCAAATAACATCCCTCCCTATCCCTTCATCAGTTATATTTTCCTTTCAGGTGGAATGATATGTCATCAATACTCCCTTGAACTTGGTAGAACGTGGTTTATCTTGGTTAAATGTTGTCAAAGTATGTGCAAATTGAAGACCATGCTCCATAATTCAAATAACTAAAGTGAGGTTGACACATTAATTTGACTGGTTTGATATAGCTTAAAAAATGAGACCTAGATCCTAATTAAGGAGAGCTCCCAAGATTTGAAACCATGACCCAAGGCTTTGATACCAATTATTGGTATGCTTACCATTGCACAAAAAGCTTGAGCTATCAACAAACATCACAAACACCAAACTTACCTAGATCCACAAGAGGCAGTTAACCCATGTTGTGAATCCAAGAAGGAGGTGCTAACAACCAAGTCAATACACTTTACTTCGAGCATTTCAAGGATCAAGAAAGTGGAATAAAAGAACCTAAAGAAGAATAGGACAACTTAGGAGGGGGGCCAACATTCAACTTTTGAAAAAATCAATTACAATATATCTACCCTTTGATCACAATCGATATAAAGATTATAAAATGTAGATATGAGACTTCCTACAATCATAAGCTTTGATCTTTGAAAACTGCAAAAGTAATATCAATTACAAATGCTTTGATAGATGACAATACATACTAACAAGCAAGCACTTTAGACTTCATTGAGAAGAAGAAATGCAATTGCTGATTGAACATAACAACATACATGCTTAGAGGATAATCACATACCTCTCTTTTCTTGCAATATAAATACACAAAATAATAATGATTTTTTCTCACACATAGAGTAGTCTCTCAGTAATTTGCTACACATATAGAAATCTAATCATGACATTGAGAATAATCCAAGGCTAGCTCAAAAGTCTTTTCTACAATTGTAAGAACTTCCTAATAATATTAAGAGGTAAAAATGAAGCACAAATAATAACTATTACAATACATTTATGATACATAAGAAAATATGAATTGACACCATGAAGGAAAAGTATGACAAAAAAAGATAATGTGGATGTTGCTAGCTAGCAATGGTGCCAAGTAACCATGATTCCAAGAAGCACAATGCCAAGTAACATGCTAGCTATTAGACATGAAGCCTCTGGCTCATGATGTCGCATATGCAACTCACATCATAAATTTGTTGAAGATAACCAACATAGTTATGAAGTAGCTATCTCACAACTACCTTAAACATTTACATTCTCACTTAGCAAGAGAGAGATCATTCTATGTCATAGAGTGTCTCAATTTGACAAACACAATGAAGTTCCAACCCAAAAGTGTCTATAGAAAAATCTCATCACAAATTTTCTCAATATAAATTTTTGTCTCAACATAACTATATTCACCATATATACTTCTAGAGTGTGAGTAAAAAATACACATAATTTTCACCACGGCTGCTCCTAGAGAGTAGAACAAGGGATTTCACCTTGAAGTCCTCTCATAGAGAAGAACATATTAAGAAGGGATTTCACCATGAAATTCTCTCATAGAGAAGAACACATTAACAAGGGATTTCACCTTGAACTTCTCTCATAGAGGAGAACTCATTAACAAGGGATTACACCTTGAACTTCTTTCATAGAGAAGAACTCATTAACAAGGGATTGCACCTCAAACATTTCTCTCTTAGAGAAGAACTCATCAAAACATAAAAGATCATCTAAATGTTAAGAGTCCCTCTTTGCCAAGACTCCCTCAATAGGGACAATATACTCATTTTAGATTATCACAAAAAGTTGATTCCAAGGTGACCAAGCAAGGAGCCTTAATAGTCACACTACTACACAAGATTAATGATCCTCTTCAAAGGACTTGACATTCTACATTTGCCACTTAAGCTCCATCTGAATCTAATTTATGGAACTAAATGGTCTCTCTCTAAATGTCATTTCTTCTTCTTCAAAGAAACTAATCACAATGATAGTCTACATAGGATCTTCCTCTTTAATGAAGTTACATGCCACCAATTTAGTCGCATGACTACAAAGAAAACTCTAATTTTCATTTGTATAGCCTACAAGACTTCGCATGTGATGTCTTATCATGTTGTTGCTTCTTGATCCATCCTAGAATCATTTTTACAAAGATTAGTCATTGTTTATAGAATTAAACTATTCATCAAGAGAAACATATATCTAAAAGCAGACATTATTCACTATTTTCAATATTATGGCATGAATTAACTACATAAAATTCAAGACTAACACACAATTCTTCTCTAGAATGCTAGGCACCTCTTGATAATGGTAAGAGTTAAAAATGAAGCACAAACAATGACCTTTACAATACATTTATGATACATAAGAAAACATGAAAGAAGAGCACAACACTAAAGATGATGTGGATGTTGTCAGCTAACAATAGTGCCAAGTGATCTTGATACCAAGTAACCATGACATAATGAAGCATGATGCCAAGTAACATGACATGTATTAGACATGAAGCCTCTAACTCATGATGTTACATATGCAACTCACAATATAAATTTGTTGAGGAAAACAAACATAGTTATGAAGGAGCTCTCTTGTAGCTACCTTAAACATCAACATGACAAACAATGGAGCCAAATTTAATAATATGTGTGAAGGTTATTTATTGGATTACTGTACAATGATGCATTTGAATTAGAACTCTATTAGTGTTGTTGATTTGTTTGTAGATTCTAGGCTTGTGGTTGGGTTATTTAGGAGTTTAAAATAGGGTTACAATTTAAAATTCACAATGATATTAAGAGTCTTTATTTAATGCTGATGAAAACATGGTAAGCTTTCTATCATGATTTCCACCACGTCCATCACATCATCTCTATTTTTATTAATGCCTAGCAATTGTCTCCACTGTTCTTTATCTTGAATAAATGCTCATGCATAAATTCTTTTGCATATATTATAATAAAAATAACACAATATTTGGAAAGAAGGATATACCTATCTTTGAAGTCTCATGCAAATCTTATAGATGTTTGCAAATTTTAATTGAAGTGATTTATGTATGGACTTAGTGAGAATTTAAAATTTGTTCCACATGAACTTATAATATTTGGATGTGAATGTTTTCTAAGGCAGTATTAAACATGAGTTGCCTTCCAACATGATGATTTTAATTATCTTCTCATGATAATAGGTTTAATGAGTCCATTCACAAGTTATTGTCTCAAGGACACAAATAAATGTCTCCTTGACTTTATAACATGTGATTGTCATGTCTCACATAAAAAAAAGAATATACTTTAAAAACATTATTTCTAATTTCTATTAATTTTTTTCTCTTTCAAAATTTGCATTGATAAGAATTTGTTTTTTATCCCAAATAAAATCTTATCATTAATATCAAGGAAAAATATTATTTAAAAATAGAAAATTAATAAATAAAATGTAACTATATAGATAAATGCTTCACATTTTAAAAAATTAAGTTTCTAATTTTTTTTTCATTAAGTTCACATAACTACATATTATACAAATTAAGCACATAAAGACAATGATCACCATAGATGAACTCCCATGGATTTAATCCACCTTTGTGCAATTTCCCCAAACCCACTCTCACATTCTTCTCTTCTCCTTCTACCTCACATTCTTGGCAATTATAGCTCATAGTAAAAGCATCTGCTGCGATTTAAGCACTTAATCATTAAATAAATATTGAAATTTTTTGAAATATAAATATAAGAATGTCATTTGAAATATAAATATAAGAATGTCATCCTCATATTGTTTTTCCAAATTTGCTGAAGACATAAAATTGGAAATAAAAATTATTTGAATTGATAATTTTCAAATTAAAGATCTTGTGCAATTACAATGTTTATTGTATGTTGCTTATTGCTTTTTATTTCTTCGTCCACTCGATATGCATGGTTTTCTATGGCTTCCAAATGCACCAATGGACATGATCAATAGGAACAACCAACACAAATTAGATTAGGGAAAGAAAATCATATTTCCATGATCAATGGTTACACTTCCATTATGTGCTAACTCTATTTGGAACACTTAATTGTAGCATTTGAAAGATTAAAAGAGCTCAATTAGAAAAATTAATGTTTTTCTTTCCTATTGGCTCATCGTTGCATGCACAAAAGCATGCAACTGCTAGTTGTATGTTGCTTATCGCTTTTTATTTATTCGTCCACTCAATAGGCTCCTAAAGAGCTCTTGTTAGAAAAGTGACTAGGTACTGTTTATTTGTATTTTGGAAAAAAGGGCACGATATTCGCTGTTCGCACTAGGGCACACTGCCCTTTAAGGCCAGGATTACAGAATGCCGCGAAAATCCAATAAATTTGTTGGTTAGGGCACACAGATTGTTGCAGGTCTTGCGTGGTTATTGAAGGCAGGTGTGCATTTGGCTAATGCAATGGCCCGAGTCGAAGTATTCAACATGACTGATACAATTTGCCCTTTCAACATAATGAGCATCTGCGACTTTACAAGCAAACAATGGTGCTTCTTCCTGGCATTTGTATATGCCGACTTTTTAGCTGCTTATTATGTTGAGAGAGCGAAAAATACTGTCAGAGACTCAATGATGGAACAGTTGCAATGAATTGTTCAAGAATTAGGAAGTCTTAAGGCAAAAACAAAAAGTGGACAGAGATCTTATTCCCTAGTTTGTTTACACAGAACGACATAACGATGTTGTGATGGGAACGAATGGCACCAAGACGCTGGCATCTGTGGAAAAGGACGATTACATGAATTCCGTTCTATTTTAAATTGATCTGAAATATACTGGAAATGCGCTTTGCTTCACAATAAAATTAGAAATCGCACATTGAAATCTTTACTGAAATTCAAAATAAGAATAAATATGCTTAAAAATATAAATTTGATCTTCTCATTCTTTTTTATCTGATATCAATATAGGCTTCGGAATGAAATGCAAAGAAAATTGGCAAAACACAATGTGCAGGAAACTAGATAATTAGAAAGTGTTGAATGAAGCTATCATTCCACTCATCTCAAATGTACTTACATAGATGAAATAACTTATCAGTTCATCTGTTCAATGCTTAGTCTTTATAAGAGATATAACGTATTATCCTTCCCCTCCAACCTTGTTCTGATATCAATGCACGCCTGTCACCTGTTTAATTTCTAGTCTGCATAAGAAATACAAAATTTGTTCTATTAAATCTAGGATTATGAACAATAAAGTTACAATATGTCCTTTATTTTGTGATTCCAATTATCTTGTTTTCGAGGTTTTAAAAGACAACTTGCTGATTTAAGAATGCCCAAATTATTTAGTCAGCTGTTGTTTTCTTTCGTTGAACTTTACTACCTCTTATAGCTTTCAGTGGCTGATGGAGCTCGTCGTTTAGAGTGAGGGTCATTTGTGTTCGTTATATATGTGTTGTTGCTTATCTTTTAGTCACTCTCTAATTTGGATGAGGTTGAAGTCTTGGTCTATGACTTTAATTGTAATCATTGTTTCATCTTCTCAGACAATCAGCAGTATTAGTCAATTGTTGATAATTGTTCTATTTTCATATCGTTTGAAATTCTTTCAACTTTAGCATATTAGAAAGAGAAGTTGCCAATCAGATTTTTTTCATTCTTTTGATTTGTCTGCTGTCTACGGCTGTTAGTGGTTGTTGGAGCATGTAGTTTTGATAAAGTGTGTTTTGTGCTTAATTGTGTTTATGCTGATAGCTGCAGTTACTTTGTAATGAGTTTGAATTTTGTTTTACAACTTAGCACCCATTCTTTTCATCTTTGAACATAATTGTTAAATCAGCTAATTGCATAATAGCTGGAGATTTGGGCTATGTGAACTGTGATGTGGACAGCTACAACATTCAAATTAAGGTATATGAGTAAATGAATGAGGTTATGGCCATATAATAGATTAATATAAACACCAAGAGACGTGTGTACGGGTATGAAAATTCAGTTCTACCCTCTAAACATATTTGTATTTCCTTTTTAATGATTGGTTTATTTTTATTTATTTTCTTATGCTAAGTTATTGATTTGGATGCGGATCCGGAAGCGGATGCGGAAAGCGGGTGCATGGATGTGCGAATTTTTTTTTGGGGATGCGGATGCATATATATATATATATATATATATATATATATATATATATATATATTTCAAATATATATGTGTGTGTGTGTGTAACTATGCATATGCAAAGAAAAGAAAGAAATATACAAAATTAAAACATTCGATAACTTGTAATTTCACCAATACATATTCACATATTCAATAAGATTATAGACTATATCAATGATATCAATTTGCAGCCAAGAATGGCTCCCAAGAAAAGAAATGGTAAGGACACAAATGCCAGAACATCAGTTGACAATATTGCATTTGAAAGTATAGCAAGAACTGGTGGCAAAATACTGACGATGACAAACATCACCTAAAGATGGCGTTGAGGAAAGCACAAGTAGACATGATTGTATTCATGTCGATCTTTGATCTACATTTTTTTAAATCAGTTCTTTGGTCAATAATCCATGGGTATGATGGTTGAGACCACACGTCCATGATTTAGTATATGAATCAACTACTGGTAATATCATTTCTGCCGAGAGAGTTTGACAAAGTATTTGGGGTGCCGGACAAAGGACAACAGATTTTGAAACCCTCAAAGAGAATGGAAGCAATGGAAAAGGAAAAATTAATAGACTTAATTTGCAGGAAGGACTTGAAAAAACAACAAGAAACGAAATCTGGAGAAGCAGTGAGGGCTTGAAAAAAATATTCATTGGCAGTATGGAATAGAGGTGCATTGTGGATCTAATCAAAAGCAAGCTCATAGGTGGAAGCAGGACTTCTGACACTGCAGCTTAGATGCTTCTGTTGGTGAAGGGCTAAGCTGTGGGGAACGCTACAATTGGACAGAAGCCTTGTCCAACAGGATAAGAGAATTTTTGCAGCTGTGGCATAAAACTTTCTATATGCCCCATCATACCATAGTTCGCTTTTTGGATGCCTTGAGCACATAGGTGGCACAAGAGTCTTGGGGGACACTCACACAGTTAACAGAGTAGAGCCTTACAAACCAAAAATGCACTATTGGCTACATTTGGACGCCTTGGCAGAGGATAGTATAGAACTCAGAAAGAAGAGGCCTTGAAAGGCCATAAGCTTGCCGACAAAAAGTAGTAGTGAAGAAGAAGAGGAAATAGTGGAAGAAGAAGACACAAGTGAGGAAGAAGAAAGTAATGCCGAGGCTTCGAATACATAGATAGTGAGCAGTGGAAATGAGGGGACACAAGAGATGTCCAAGGATGTTGAAAGTGTGCCAATATTTGACGGTCCTCTACCAGATTTGGACGAAAAAGTGAGTCTTGCTAATGCAGAAAGTACTGGACCAACAAGGCAGGTACCACATACCGCTCTACCCGTACATACTACGATGGGTATTATAGGAAGTGGAGATGGGCCATGTCCAGGCGAGTAGACTAATCAGACAATAACACACAAGGTAGTAACCTAGGTGAATTTCTTGGATTTGGTAGTTTTGGCAGATAGGTGGAGGAAGGAGTCCTCCCTCAATGGGGTGCGAAAAGGATAAACATCACCCCCTCTCAACTGTCATTCATACCTAATTTTCTCTCATTAGGACAGATGCCAAATACAAGAATATTGGATCTTTGCCACCATAAGACTACAAGGCATACAATCAAATTTGCCACACCTTAGGGCATCACAACAACACCAATTGCCTTGGTCGTAGCACCAACGGTACCAACTTCTACAATAGTAACCTCTAGCCTAGTAGTGGAGACACAGATAGAAATGGATGCTGAGACAGAGAGCTTGTTAGCCAAGTACTCGGTCAGTATGGAGGACCTCCAACCCCTAGAGATGGCAGGAGGAACAACCAAAGTAGGAGATACCGAGATTGAAACTCACGCTATGCCAGGAAAAATTCATGAGGCATACACAGAAGGGAATGCAACTTTCAGACCACAGATAGGAGAGAGTGGGGTTCCAAGCTTTGGTGAGCCTATGAGGAGATTCTTACTCAAACTAGAGGCCATCACAGGTACTACGCGTTGTATCATGGACAGAGTAGAAGAATTTGATAGATGGACAGCTAGAGTAGCTAAGGCACTCCTCACCTTCATGCAGGAGGGACGTCATTTAGAGCTCCAGTAGTTGGTTGCAGAGAGATGGCCACCACTGGAAGCTGTGAAAGACACCAAAGGTAGTTCAGGTCGGACAAAGAGGGATCCTAGGGATTCTCGCACAAATGGAAGAAATATTTTCGGCCACCTTTCATGGAGTTAGAAAAGAAAATCTAGGAGAATGCTCAGGAAGTCAGGGAATGGGCACTCTTGGGAGAACAAATAAACTACAGATCAAACTCATAGAGGAACAAGCTGTTAGAGGTGAGAAGGAGACAAAGCTAGGCACGATGGAGAAGGATTTGATGGCTGCCATGCGGCTGTTGAAGGGTGCACACACTAAGCAAAGGGCCACAGAGAATGATCTAGAACTCAACAAACAGTAGTTGGGGACAACTAGTGTTATTTTTGGGGTGGTGGGGGGGGCCGTAAATGTAGGCAGTAGTAAATGAAGAAATTAGTAATGAAGTTGTTATGTAATGAATAGTTGTGTCAATTGGTTTGCACAACCAACCTGAAGCACTATATAGTTGGGAGGAGGTAAGGATGGGGGATATGGTAGGAGCAATATACTTCTGGTAATGTAGACTTTGGAGTCAATCAATAAAGTTATATTTTGCTAATCTTATGTTGTTATCTTCATGGTATGCTGGTTTCTATGGCTGGTTACCTTCGTAGTAGTCTTTGCTAGTAACTAGTACATTGCCATCTAGTATGCTGCCATCCAGTACATTACCACCTAGTACACTACCATATATGACACTTACAAATCAGTATTCAAATAATGGGATCAAGATTCTAATATCGATTCAATATTCTGATATAAAACTAATATTCTGATATGGATCAGTGTTCTAATATGAAATCAATATTTTGATGCTAATTGAATGATTTTGTATGCTTAAGCTAATGTACAGTCTTCATGAAGAAAACAAAAGATGCTTCTTTCTTTAGAGATTTCCTCTCTTTCTATTTAAGAATGTAAACTTCTTATATCAAATGGAAAAGAATGCATGACCTGAACATAATCACCACCTCTTGGCTGTGCAAGAGGATTCCTTGCACTTGCAAACAATAAACACCCAACTGTGGAGATTCACGACCCTTGCAGACAATGAATTCACTTCTAGTTAACAATGTTTCTTGTTCAAATAAATAGGGGAATGGTAGCTGCGGTCAAACAACTTTGGTATCAAACTGCGATCTTGCTAAAAGATTGAAGTTGGGAATAGATACAAAGCTTATACGACTATGGGAAACTTATATCACTGAATAAAATACGATTGAGATGCTTGCCATCAATAGAGCTCCAATAAATTGCCTCATCAAAATCCTCTCTTCCGCCCAAAGGTAATAGACTCATCAAAATTCATAAATTGTCTCATGCTCCAATAAAGAAGAAGAAGAAAGGTGGTGGTGAAGGAGTTATAAAGAAATCAAAGAGCCATCGAACATGTGGCAAATATTTAAATATATAAAAGGTCACCAAAATGACAAAGTCCAAAGAATCAATTAGCAAGGTGGCCACTCAAGGCAAAAATAAAATAAGACTTTGGCCAAGGATGAAAGAAACAATAATATTGTCTTAATATATAACATCATGGTATCTAAGATACCTATATATGTATATACGTGTAGATGTGTAAACCGCAACAATATATTTTTTATGTATATGCCAAATATCAAGTATGTGTATATGTCCTTATATATATAATTTGTTTATGTATATATACATCTATGTATGTACATGTATAGATATTTAGATATCATGGTCTCGATATGTTAGGACATGCTTTAAACTCTAGGAGGCTCCAACCAAATAACACAATTATAAAGGTACCAACTTGTTTATAGTTCAATTTATGCGTAGTGATTTCTTTTATTATTAAGTGGTATACATATAGTTCAACTGATTAGCTTATGGTCATCCAATTTACTCTCTTGCTCGTCTAGCCACTTTTTCCTTAGCCATAGGGGTTTTACAACTCGTACCTATTTGCCAAGTGATGATGGTGTCCCCCATGCCCAATTCCTTTCTGGCAATGCTTCCCCCCCTTCGATGTGCTCCTACAAAGAAAGGAAATTCTCCACAATTATATCATATTCCTTAATATAATCACAATTACCATAACAAGTCATTATTTATAGACCATCATAACGGCTATGCACTATTTCACATCCCATGATGAATAACCAACTTCCCAATATTTCAAGATAACAATATAATAACATCATAACGATTAACTAACATGTTATCTTAATACGAAATTATAGACATTAACCATCTTACCATTTAACATGAACATAACTATTTTTACTTGTCAATTTACTTCACATGAAGTCTCAATAGCTATATGAACATTTTAAAATTGAGTCAAAAATTGGGATGTAACAATATAAGTATGTGTATATATATATCAGTGCTATGGGACTCAGACTCGCCTCTAACTCGGGAAGTCAAAATTGGGCTTGAACTTGGACTCGGCGACCGTACTTGGCAAGGACTGGAAAAATCGAAAAACTGGTGAAATTCAAAGATTTTTAAGGATTTAAAGATTTTTTCATGCATCATTTAGTCAATTAACATCAAATACACAATAATTGAGATAAATAGAAGCTACTTAACACTCATACACAATTTTGCATAGATCACATAAGTATAAAAGCGAATTTCTGAAGGAAAAAAACTGAATAATATAATATAAAGTTAAACATAGTGTCACTGTCAAATGTCTACAATAAATGAAATCCATGGAATCAAAAGTTCAAAACATATATCAAAATATCAACTAGAGTGTAGAAGACTAAGGTTCATAGTAGCCTATGCCCTCTGAAGAATACACCTAAGATAAGTCATGGAAGACTCAAATATTGAGAAATATGTTTGCTACAACTTATGTTTGCGTTGTAGACACCAACAGGGCTCTCAAGTATGTCTATGTATTCAGTTGTGTAATTTTCTATAACCTAGTTAATGACATTTGAAGATTTAAATATTAAATTTCCTATAATATGACAGATATTGTTCATATTTTCAGACTGGGAGCTGACTATATTGGTTTATAACTATTCTCCTAAAATCTGTAGGAGAACATTGACTTTTGTAATGCAAGGATATAGTTCCAGAGTAGTTTTGAAAAACATCATTACTTGCTTGACTAGGTACTATTGCACTAGTACCATGATAATCCCACTCCAAAGGTGTCAAGTCCTATACACAAGGGCAAATTGGGAAAGGACAATTTCCTAAGAATAAGCTTGTCAAAATCAAGTTCAAGCATTCAAACTGCATAAGGCATATTGTTAGACAGTTGGCATTCTTTCTACATAATTTTTTACACACCCAAAAGACTGAAATGAGAACATTATATCTTGTTGTCTCCATAATCTAAGATTGGTCAAGGAATTGTTTAAGATTCAATCCTTGATAAATTCGTAACATACCACAACATCATTTTCAGAATTAATATACATTGGAAAAAAAACACCTTCCAGAAATCTCTATATCTATTAGCTCACAAATTCGAAACTTTTTTTCTTTTTTCGGGACAGTCCTAGGCTCGGGACTCAACGAGTCCACATGGACTCTGCTAGGACTCAGCCGAGTCCGAGTCTAGGGGACATTTGCCTTAGAAAGGCCACCTCTGCCTTTGACTCGTAGAGTCTTGGAACATACACACACACACACACACACACACACACACACACACACACTTTGAAATAAGAGAAATATAAATAATTATGAAACTAAACCATTTTGTAGTATGAATCTATGATTCTAGAATGGATCTATGAATCTAGTATACTTGATAATTATTGAATTACAAAATGGAAGTATGATCCTTGGGGATCCTCAACTTGTGGCTTGGATCCTTGATTCTGCCTATGGATCCTCAGGCCATGGCTTAGATCCTTGAGGATTCTGCCTATGGATCTGTTAGGATCTGCCGTGGATCCTGAAGGATCCATTGGCAGAATCAAGGATCCAGCTCAGATCCTCAAGGATCCAAGCCCAAATTCGGATCCAAAATCTGGCAAGTAAGATTTTTTTCAGTCTGGGATGCTATGCAGAATGTTGATTATGGTTTGAATGTCAATTTGATTGGTCTGCATTTTGTTTATAGTAGTCAATGTGAAGCTTTTGTGGTGCAGAGAGCTGATAATTTTTTTGAGTGAAGCTATATACAAATTAGATATATATTATAGACCAATGAAGCTGAGAAAGAGATCTCAAATAGAACAATTGGCACCTGTTCCAAATAAAAAAGTTCACACCTCCATGATGAATATGCGGGTTTGTATCAGAAATGTTTCTCCAGAAGTATAATTTTTTATCCTTGCATTTTCTGTTTTATTGCATTTTCAATTTTTATTGCTTTTTCCTCATTCATCTTCTGCTAGTTTTACTTTATTTGTTGATTGGTAAGAAGGATGAGAAAATTCAGTAAACAACTGTTTTGATTGACTTGGTTTTCAAATTTCAAATTTTCTGCTTCGTTCTTTTCTTCATGCTGTAGATGTTTTTCTTTTCTAGAAGTTCGTATTTTGCAAGCACTTCTGCTTGTGAGTTGCAAAAAGAGAAAGACAGATAAATGTTTAGATAAAATCTCTAGGGTTTATAATTTGTTCCTCTTTTTTTTTGTGTGAAAGCAGAAGTTATTTGAAGTGCTTACTAGTTTGCTATATTTGAATCTCACATTATATCAACGAACTTTTCTAGATCAGCATTGTTCTTAAATCTTAATAGTATTTTGATCTGGTCCATGATGCTATGGATGGAAGGACTTTAGTAAACACAATATGCATAATCTGATCTGTTGCTCGATACATTATGAATGGTCACTCTAACAATATGCCTAGACTGTCTGCAATGACAGATAGGGAAAAAGGTATATTCAGCTCTGGAAGGCTGCACGCCAGTTAAAGCAAAAGGATCAAATGTTACCAGCTGGATGTGAAAGTTGGGGAAAGGCAAAAATGACAGGAAGATGTTGTGGAATGAAATCAGATGTTTCTGTCAAGACAGTAGGAAATAGAATGCTGGATGCAGATATAGATTATAAACTGGGTATGCAGCAAATGCTCAGCACTGAGAGCCACATGAGACAATGTGAAAGCCATGCCTGTAGGTATGACTTGTGATTGACTAATTTTGATCTCTTTTATTCAAGATGGTTATTTATTTGTTCCAAAATGTTTACATTCAATGTTAATGGGTCAATATAACATAACATTATAAATATTGATGTTCTCAGAGGTTTAACATAGTAGTGTGTTGTTGCGAAAGATAAGAAAAGAAGATTTTCTATGGTATCTAAAGATCTTGTGCTGAGAAGTTTGAGGCTATTAGTTGAACTGCCTCTGAAGTACAAAAGTTATTTTAATAATTATTTATTCAAGTTAGTACATTCAGAGTTTCCTAGGTAATCTAGTTTAATGTTTTTTAGCACTCTTATTAATTTTCTGAATATTATATTAGTAGATTATTATTGTTTATTTTGAATTCTTCAGGTACTGCAAAACTTTGGTCATGCATGTATGATAATATACATATTTACTATGGGTGCTTGCTGCATCTAGTCACATTAGAAGAGTTTATTGATTATTTCATATAGAATGTAAAAGTTTTCAAAAAAGCTTTGTATTTTAGAAATTAAGAAACAGCAAAGAAAAGTATCCTGGAAATTATTTATTTCACTGGTAAAAGAAGGGAGACAATTATCTTGTTGGATAAAAAGTATGTATGTGCAATTGCTAGCAAATGGTAGGGGAATGAAAACTACTATTGAATGGCATGGAAACTTTAGGGAAATTATATGCTATGGCATAATTTTTGCAAATTAAAGAGTTGAAGGTGAATATTAATGAAGTGGAAAGCGAATTTTAGATAAGTGAAGAAGTCATTAGTGCATCAATCCATGACTAGTGTTGTTGCTAAAATTCTAACATAGATTGGTCAACAATTTTCAAGTTTCACTATTGGCACTTTTTGTTCATGTCATTGATAGGAGGTCAAGTAAATGATGTTTTGAGTATGGACATGGAAATGAGTTCTAAGTTTTTGGAATGGTACAGTTCTTAAAGAGTTTGATCAGAAAAACAAAGCAATACTTACTGTATTATACCTACTTTGGTCGCACGGTGAAAACAAGTGGTTTTATAGTGCTTACAATCTGGTAATCAAATTTGGTTGTTATCTAACTTATTTGTTTTCTGCATAACTTGTATCAACAAATACATTCATCTTTGCTTTGTGGAGGAATTTCTACCACACCAATTCCAAAGATTGTGTAAATGATATGAATCTGATATTGATTTTGAGATGATATTTGTTAAATAAGAATTCATAGTGAGGTTGCATTTCAAATAATTGCTAGAAAGTCGGATACATTTTTTTTGCATAACGCTAAATTACATTGAAATGGGTATAAAAACACAGGTTTTTACAGTCATTGTTAATAACTTAACAGAAAGAATTATCCTTGTATCCTCATGAATTTAGAAGTATCAATATTGACTTTTACTTAATCATCTAAATTACTGAATCTGCCAATTTTGACGCTGGATCTGGATTCTGATTCTGTACAGTATCCGATTTTGGTAAGGTGTGGAAATATGAATATTTGCCTCACCATTTCTCTTGTCAATGCCAAAAATTCTTCCTAAATTTATTTAAAATTTTTTTATTATCATCTAATATCTTTATATTACGTTCAGGTCAAATATCCGCAGCAAAATTTATGCAGCGAGCCCCACAAAAGGAAAGGGTTCTCATGCATTTGTGAAATCATCTTTAAATGTTTCACAAACCTCTCCAATATTTGATAGCCAGGAACAAACTTCAATTCCAATTAGATGTCAGATCACTGGTGGCTTAAACAATAGCAGGTGTCCATTTTCAACAGGATCTTCGAAAAATCTTGCCATCCGGTGGTCTAAGCAAAAGCCACCAAAACATCAACATGCAAAAAGAAAAAAATTGGCGTGTCCAGTTTTAAATCAAGATGATCTATCAAATTTGATGGAAGGGTCTTCAAATCCTGAGTCTGTTGCTAAATCTGATTCAGCTGAATGCAGAGGCCAAGGTATTCTAAGATACTCTTCCAATAATTGTGCTTTTGAACAGAGCAGATTACAAACTAAAAGTAATTCTTGTTTAGCTTCTTTATCTGAGTGCGAGGAATCAGGAGCTAGTAACAAGTGCAAGAACAAGATGAGGAAACAAGGAGATGCTGATAGAAAAATTGCACTTAGGTCAGGAAGGCAAAGGAGTGGGAGAGATAGCACTCCTCTTAGAATGAATGCTTCTTTAAGTGGAAAACTTGAAAATCTTGTAACAAACAAGCCACTAAGAAGTACAAGGCTTGATACTAATAAAGTAGCAAGGTGAGTAGGCTATATTTATAGCATAATATATTTCCATGATTAAATACTCAAGATTCATTGAAAAGTATTGGCTGTTATATATGCATGTTAGTTTGTTCAGTAAGACAGGCCAACCTCCAAGCAAGAAAACTTCATTGGACCGAAAGCCAGTTACATGGTCAAGGTGTCAAATGAATAATGGGTTGTCAGATTTTACAGGCATGATGTTGTTGTACTTCAAAAATTGAGTGTTTCTATGTAACTTTTGAATCACAGTTCTATGTTATCATATAATGTTAATATATTTGGATGGTGATCTTTGTAGGGGATTTGGACAATACTGAAGAACTCATATCAGCCGTAAATGCTTCTAATAATGCAAGTGGTATGGTTTCAATTCATACTTGATTAAGGATCAGCAAATCAGCAATAATCCAGGATATTGATACATAGTCAGACCTGATGTTGGAAATGCTAATAGTATACTATGTTTCATCATTTTGGTGAATTTCAATTTTCCTTGAGAAAAATAAAAGTTGGACATGATGATTCTATTTCAATTCCTAATTTTTTGAAATAGAGTTTGTCTGATTGAAAATATCGAGGAAGTTTCCTTTCGTTTCCGTAAGATTTTAATTAAGGTGAATAGAGTTTTATACGTTTGCCAATGTTTTTGAAAATAGTCTCTGCTGCATAGAAGAATTATGTTCAAAACTTGGTAGATTGACCTGGAAGTACTTGTTGCAGATGTTGCATGCTCAGGGCATTTTTGGAAGCAAATGGAACCATTTTTTGCATCTCTCACTCAAGCCGACCTTGATTTTCTCAAGCACCAGGTAACAGTTTTACCATGCATGACTGCTGCCAGCAAATATATTCAAGGATTCCATTCTGGAAAATTATTAGATCATTTTCTTCAATTGGATTCTTGTTTGAGCTTATGTGTTTGATAAATGTGGGTTGGTAGATGCAGGTCAGAGAGGTAGAGAATGAAGACACAATTCTGATAAATTCCAGCAGTAATCAAACTGGAGAGGTGCAAGACTATTTTCATTCATTTAATATCTCAGTTTATATGTTACATGAGATTACAAGTTTAACTGACCTTTTAGAGTCTCTAAAATGGCTCATTTACTGTATTAAATTATATCTGCTAAACATGTAGGGCTTATGCTCAATGTTGTTCTAAAATGTAGAGGTTTTGATGGTTTGCATTTGCCTTGGCCCGTTAGTATTGATTTTATTATCAGGTTTTTTTCCATAATTTTTGTTATTGGTAACTTTTGATAAATAGTTTCTCTCTTGACAGGTGGATCTTATCCGTAGTAAGCTGCCAATAGACTCTTGTCCAGTTATTTTGTGTAATCAAAGAAGTTTGGGGAATGTGTGTGATGATAATGAGTCCTTGAAGCCTTCTAGCAAGTTGAATGCTAAAGAGGACATCAAGAGACCTGGTAATTTCAGATGTTTTGACAGGATGATTCCACTTTCTCAAAGACTTCTTTCAGCCTTAATTGTTGAAGAATATTCTGAGGAAACGAATAGAAAATCGCATGATGAACCACAAGATGACTGTCTTCATTGCACAACCGAGGATTCTCCTTGTAGTAATTGTACTCAGATTGAAAATGATAGTGAAAATGCATATGACATCCAATCAGAAGAGTTGGACTTGGACCAACGAATTTTATTGGAACTCAAAAGCATTGGATTATTTACAGAAGCAGTGGTAGTTTTCTTACTCTGATAATTTCTCTATCATTGTGTATTGAAGATTTTTAGTTTCTTTGTCAATTTTCTTGTAATATTCTTCAGTTTCCCATTTTCAGCCAGATATATCATACAGGGAAGATGAGGAAATAAAAATGGAGATTTGTAAGCTTAAGCATGAGCTCCAGCAACAAGTAATTTCTCAAAATATCCCTTGCAGTACATCAATATTTTTCTCATTTCTTGATTTACTAAAAGTTGAAATGTCTTGCCAATTCAGAAAGACTGATGGCAAAGTGCCTATATTTGATAGATCCACAAGAAATCATAGGATCTGCATTATCCTATACATTAAGTGATTTTTGGTTTTCTTTAATATGATCTTAGTCAAGAGAGGTACCATTGGATATTTTCCATTTGAGTATGGTATGTATTATTATACTTGGCGAATGTCAAAACAAGTGTCTTACCAATGCTTTGTTGTGACTGTAGGTATCCAAGAACAAACATCATCTTCACAAACTGGAGAAGGCTGTCTGCAAAAGACAGAAAGTTGAAGAAAGGTACCTTGATTAAAAATTTTGTTTGCTAGCACCAGATGTTTATTAAAAAACATGGTATTTGAAGAATCTTGATGTTCTTCACTTCATCAGTTCAATTTTTGCTTGGCTAAGCAGTACTCTGCAATAATGGATATTTAGGCTTTCATTTGGTGTGAAAATATGCTTTGCAATGCCTCTACTTTCTGTATTTTTAACACGGCATTGAATTAAATTTATGGTATCTCAATCATAAGGAATTTTTTGGTTGGTTTCATGTTTTTCTAGAGTGCCTAATATTTTCTGTTTTGTTGATGATGTGTTTAGAGAGCGTGAAATTCTTGCCATGAACAAGCTATTGGAATCAACATATAATAGGCACATGGTAAGCGTCAATTAATATTATGATTTATTATTAGATATAAGTCTGTTAAATGCAAATCAGTTCAAGAGATTTATGCCTTTCTTTCAGCATAACCTATGCATATATTTATGGTTTTAAATTGTATAGAGTTCCTTTTATAGCACTTTGATGTCTATTATTT
Source organism: Cupressus sempervirens (assembly GCA_028749045.1). Classification (NCBI taxonomy): domain Eukaryota; kingdom Viridiplantae; phylum Streptophyta; class Pinopsida; order Cupressales; family Cupressaceae; genus Cupressus; species Cupressus sempervirens. Next base: position 165,981,972 of record CM053792.1, on the reverse strand, counting down.
TCTTTTTCTGGATTCATAAAGAAGACTATTGCCTTTTCTATGTATGCTTTACTCAATGATGACAGTCTGAGCTATAAAAAATTGGACCACCAGTGATACTTAAATATAATGCCTTCAATGATGATAGCATTTAGCATTATGTCTTATCTATCCAAATTTCCAGTTAAGGTCTGAATTCTGGTTTGGATTTGTGGGTTTGGTTCCGGGATCTAACTAAAGTCTTTTTAGAGGGATTGGATATATTTCGGAGTTTGTGTATACAAAATAAAATAAAAAACAAAATCAAACAAAGACACACACACACCCACTTCTTATTATAACATTAAAGCATGCATTTTTAAATAGTAAATCATAAAAATACAGTTTCTTCATAAATATATTTTTATCATAAATTTAGTAATAGTCATTCATAGAGATAACAAGTGCAGTCTATTATGATAATAGAAAAGCTTCTATTATTAGTTAATGGTTATCTATTTGTAATCTATTGTAAATATTACAATGTTTCTAATATTAGTTAGTTGTAGTTATCTGTTAGCTTTCTTTAGCTTTCTTTTAGCTATAATAGAATATTTCTATTCTTTACGATTGTTTCCTAAGGAAACATCGCTTTATTCTTTTGTATATATAGACCTCTTAGTCTTTGTTAATAACAAGCAAGTATTTTACCAATTACTTCTTAATATGGTATCAGAGTCAAATCTTTGAATTTTTTCGAAAAAATATTATAATTTCTTGTTTGAAATTATTAGAACAATATTTTTTGAAATTATTTTCTGTGACATCTGCTTCTTACAACCATTTTTCTGCAATTGCCGTCTGTTTTTTTTGCACATTTCCACCATTTTTTGTGGTTTTTTGCAGCAGGGCTATTTTGTTCAAAACCCTAATTTTTGGACTCAAAACAAGTTTCAAAATACAGATTCTTGATGGGTTTTTCGAGAGCTCAACTGGGTTGTCCGATTTTCCCGGGTGCCTCGATTTTTGAGTCAGTGGATCCAAAAACTGACAACATATTCTTTCTGTGTTTTTCAAGCTCTCTTTTGGGTACCCCTTCATTTTTTTGGGTCTTCCATTTTTTGCCTTGAAGAACGCACCTTCACATATTTTCACGCTTTTCCATTGAAAAATGTGCTATGGCATCATTGACTAATATTATGCTCGAGAGCAATTCAAAATTCAATGTGCAATGGATAATAGCAATTTTTGAATATGAGAATACCGATAAGATTGTTCTGGGTGTTACAGTGTCCAACCACCCCTAGTATTGATTAGGATACATGGGATCTGAACAATCAAGAGGAGGTGATGCTTCTCAAAATATCCGTAGTTGATGAGCAACTCTCTCAAATTGCATCTGAAAAGACAACTGCCGAGATATGGGCACATCTCAAAAATCTTCACAAGACTTCTGACAAAAGCAGAACTTTCTTCGTGAAGAACACTTGGTTTTCTTTTATCATGGATGAACAAATGCCGCTCTAGGCTCACCTGAATAGGATTCACGAAATCCATGATCAGTTGCTTGCCATTGGTCGCAAGATGGAGGAAGAGGATATTGTGGTTATCACTCTCCGTAGTTTATCAAAGTCCTACGAGCATTTTATCGAGACTCTCACCATCACATCTTTTAGTGTTGATATGAAGTTCACCGATCTCTACACACTTCTGCTTCAACAAGATCAGTGGAAACAAAAGTTTGATAGTGGTTCCAGTGCCACCTCCACCTCCATAGAGCAAGCCGTTAATGCTAAATCCTTTCAGAAGGATAAAGGCAAGTCTTAGCAAAAATCCTCTGCTCCAAATTTAGAAGGCTATCGGAAGAACATTCAATGCAACTATTGCCACAAGTTTGGTCACATGAAGGTTGAATGTCGGAAACGCTTAGCGGCCCAATCTAAGAAATCAAGTTCGTAGCCCAAAGCAAAGAGTGCAAAGCACACTGTGTAATATTCTGAAACCTATTCCTTTTTTTTTTCTTATATCAACAGGTAATGGAATAACTGAGATCAAAGAAACGTGAATCGGAATCGGCAAGGCCGAATCGAATCGTGAATTGGCAATGAATCGGCGATGAATCGGCAAATTTGAAAAAACCCTTTAAATTTAAATATTTTAACAACTTAAAAATTATTTCATGCACCCTTTATTGAATATAACTTAAGCACACTATAACATCATCAAATAGAAGTTAAAACTTAACATACATAAACATGGAACATAAAATCCATCACATACGTAACTATGTTATCTAAAATGTAAATTGTAGGCTAGCTGAAGTAAATAGAAATCAAATGATCATAATGATTTAAATCATAGAATGTATGTAAGATGATCCATAAGACATCAAATCATAAATTTATGTAAGAATCTAAGATGAAGATCCATGAAAGTTTGAAACATATGTCTATCAATGATTCAGTATCAATATCTGTAAACAAAATATAAAAACAAGGCTCCAGCTCAAGCCTCAAGCTCATAGTCATCATCATCCTCAAGCTCGGCTACAGCCTCAGCCTCAGCCTCTGAGTATCCAGTCTGCCTAGTAGCAAGGCGTCTAATGTAGGTCCTAGACGACTGTCGAGCCATATCTCCCGCATATAAGATGGGCTCACGAATGTCGCTAGGGCCTGTGTCTGTGCGTGCACGTGTGCGTCTACCAATGCCTGAAGAACGTGCTCTAGCTGCCTCAGCCTCTATATCCACCTAGTCAATCCACGCACGGTCTTCCTCAGTGAAGACTGGATCTACAACCTCTGTGAGCCACTCTGATTCTGGATCAATCTCCTCCAGAATGATCGGAGAGGAGTCAGTGCCCAAAATCTGTCTGATCCTAAGACGGAGGTTGTAATGAACGAAGACAAGATCATTCAACCTCTGCACTGTCAACCTGTTTCTCCTCTTCGAGTGGATGTGCTCGAACATGGACCAACTGCGCTCACATCCAGAAGCGCTGCTTGGCTGACTCAGAATACGAATGGCAATTTTTTGAAGTTTTGGGGTTGTGGCCCCAAACATTTGCCACCATCTATCTGAAATAAGGGAAAATAAAAATAATTAGTCTCATTTACAAATTACAAATTACAAGTTAACTCTAAAATTACATAATCAACTTTAAGTTTAGAATCTAGATTCATTAATTTTTACCTGGCTGTATTGTTTCCCGAGCATCTATGGCTACCCTGCTAGAGAAAAGTGGCCCTTCTTTATTATTGAACTTATCAAGCTCAATAATTGCAGCACTGCTATCCTCATCAGTACTCAACCTCTGGATCACTGTATATAATCCGGTGAGAACCTCCTCATCCACCTTGAAGTCAGGACGGAAACGAAATGCCGAATTCAAAAAGTAAGCTGTTGCATGGATGGGTCTGTGGAGCTGATTCTGCCATCTCCTATCAATGATGTCCCAAATAGGGGCATACTTCTCCTGCACTCCTGCATACTGAGCTCTAATGGCCTCCTTGGCCCTATCCATGCCCTCATATATGGAGCCCATAGAGGGCTTCTCCCCATTAGCAGTTCGTAGGAGAGATACAAGAGGCTCAGTGGCCTACATATAAAGTAAAACAAAAATTTGAGTCAAAACTTAAACATAGAATAATTCAATAATATAACTTAAGGTAAAACTAAATCATTAAACAATTAGCATAGTAAACTGTAAAATATTAAATGTTAAATTGCAATAAAATTACCTTAAGGATTTCTCTAGCAGGTTTCGAAAAACCATCATCATCAAATATGCAATCCACCACATCTATCCCTGTAGTGGTCGTAGCATAGGAAAATGAAATCCACTCCCGCCCAACAAACATGCTCCTCAAATCATCCCTTGATGTCAACAAGGACTGCAAGGTGATGAAATTCGAGGCAAACCTTGTGATCCTTGGATGAGCTAACTCTTTGTCTCCTGTGTACTTCCTCATTGTGCTAAGGACAAATGAATGATTATAAATAAACTTGCATATGTTTTTTGCCCTTTCCACACATGACTTGACCCACTCAAGTTTGCCAATTTCCTCCAACATGAGGTCAAGGCAGTGTGCTGCACAAGGGGACCAAAATATGGTGGGGTGTCTCTCCATCAAAAGTTTGCCTACAACAATTTTAAGATAATTAGAAATTCAAATTTCAAACATGTTAGAACTTAGGAAACTTAGAAATTCTAAGTTGGAATTAGAAAAAGTTCAAAATTCAAATAAATTTATTTTCAAAACTTAAAAAGTTAAAAGTTTACCTGCAGCAACATAACTTGCTGCATTATCCATCACCACTTGCACCACATGTTGTTCCCCCACCTCTGCTATAACTTCCTCAATAACCTCACATAAGTATGTGGCATTTTTTACATGAGCAGAAGCATCAATGGATTTGAGGAACATGGTATATCCTACAAGTAACAAAACAACGAATTATAATTACTATTAGCAATCAACAAATCAAAATTTGAAATAGTCAATCACGATTCAAAATTATGTATGTAGGAAAGTAGAATGATTAATCACCTCCATAGGATACAAGAAAATTGAGGAGTGTTCTTCCCCTCCTATCTGTCCAACCATCAGTCATGATGGTGCAACCCTTTTCGATCCACTCCTTTCGGTTGTCCTCAAGCTCATGCCTCATATCCTCAACCATTTCCTCCAGGAGGTATCCACTCAACTCAGCCTCAGTTGGGGCTTTAAACCCCGGACCACAAATGGTAACTGCATCTATCATGTTCTGCCAATAAGGAGTCTTGTCACAAATAGATAATGATATTGATTAGAAATTTAGATGTCAAAAACTAAAATCATAAAACAAGTAGATATAATTAAAGTTTTACTTTTACTTTTAACTTTAACTTTGAAGATAACAAAGAAAAAAGAATCAATTACCTGGCTGCAATAAATGGAATGTTGCAAAAGTACCAGAATTTGCAAATCTCTTTTCTGGTAACATCATGAATCTCCTTGTTCAAACCCATGCCCTCAAGCGTGGGTTGGGAGCCAGGAGTAGTGCGGGGCACAAAGTAACTATCCATTCTGCTTTTTCGCACTCTAGGCCGCGATAGGTTGGTGTTGGACTCTGTCTCAGTATGAGACCGACTACCACTAACACTAACATGAGCACTAGCACTAGGATGAAAAGGAGGCCTAGAAGAACCCTCTCCAACACAACCTACGGATGCGGAAGCTGATGCAGATGCACTTGCAGATGTAGATGCGGTTGCGGATGTGGGAGCACGGGAGCCAATACCTCTTAACCCTTCAAGTTGCATTTTCTTAGTCAACTTGTCTTGTTCAATTTTTTCTAATGCCACTAAACAAGAGCATTTTGCCTCAGCTGTTTGTTGAGTGCAAACTGTGACATCATGGCCAGGTATGCTAGCAATGTGGTATTTCAATCTATAGATACCTCTCGAATTTATTTTTTCTTTGCAAAATATACATTTTGTTTGATATTTGGTTCTCCTAGGAAACTCTTCATTATATTTCCAGCGTTAATCTTTTTTACCCATTGTGGAAATTGGAAAATGAAAGCAAAGGGCTGCTGCAATAAAAAAATTCATGTAAAAAATCAAAGTTTGCAACTAATAAACAAAAACTACAAAACAACAAACCCTAGTTTGCAATTTAGTAAAAATAAAAAACATTCAAAATTTGCAAATGAACACTAAAAAAATTTAACAAAAAATGTATACTACACTAACATGCAAAAAAAAAACCAACACTTACCTCTTGCAAATGAGTTGAGGAGTGTTGATATTGACTCCTTAATGCTCCCAATGCAATTTATGGCATCCCCAAATGGACTTCTGATCTCTTTGGTGCTCTTCCTTTTTGCCGGTTGGAAACCTATGGATTCTCTTTTCTCTTCTTCTCTCTCACTCTTCCTCTCTTCTACTCATACTAAGCAAATAGAAGGCTCTTTAGGGTTATAACAAAGAGGAAAGTCAACTTAGAAAGCAAATAAAACATGTGTTTTTTTAAAAAAATTGAACTTTCTATCCTTGCTGCCGCGGCCGATTTCTAGAGATTCACGATGGCGATTTTGGCGATTTTTGCCATGAATCGCCGATTTTGGCGATTCAGGCGATTCAAAAGAAAAAATTGCCACCAGGGATTTCCGATTCCAAAAAAATCGGGAGCCATGAATCTTATCACGATTTCGGTGATTTCATGGCGATTTTTGGAACTATGGCTAAGATATAATTTTGTCAAATAGTTCACAGACCTTCTGAGACAAAACCCAAAACCGCTGTATGGTTGTTTATTGATTCAGTGCATAGAGAATTCCAAACAACTCAATGTATTTGATTAGAGTGTATAAGAGCTCAATTTCTCACATTTGAATTAGCCATACAAATATAGTTTACTGTTTACCGAAATAAAGTTATGAAATCTGATACATTAAAACTAGCTCGTACACATTCATTCAAAGCCCACGAACTTGACGACAAAAAATGATTCTATAATGACCAATATAAATGTAACTCACATAAATGCTAGAAAAATAGTGAACAATTTAAGACACCCACGTAACAATATGTTAAATAGTGTAGAGATGGAAAATCGACCCGTGTATTTGCAGAATGATATTGAATGCTCACATTGACTACGAGCTCAGTCGGTTAAGGAAACCTGACTCCATCCACATGCCATCGATGCCAAACTCATCCACGCCATAGGGAAAATGGGGATGCAGCTAGCCTGAATGTGGAAGCTTGAAGCCGACTCAACTTTGACTATTGGTAGTTAGTGACAGACCTACGTTCAACACCCAACTGTTATTACTTTGCCCGACCACTCTACTCTCACGCTGACTGTACCTCCAATTGACTTCCAACTACGGCTAACCCTTCTGCTACCTTGTGGATAAACGTTTTAATGTCGACATATTTCCCTACGTATGATGTTGGATAGAAAACACCTCCCTGTACTCTGCCAGTATATTATTACCTTCAGTCTGCATTAGCTTATGCTCCCTTCAAAAATGTAGTTCTATATCTATTTGCCATATTCCCTTCACCTTTTCAGCAACTTGACCCCCATTTTCCTATTTCGTAGACCAACACCATCATTCACTTCATAAATAAACCAAGTACTTACTTCAGTTTGCCGATTTATGCCCTCTACCAATGCAATACTGAAAGTAGGAAGATTGGGGTGACGTCCAACTCCCTTGAATCACCGGACTTGAGGGGTTTCATCCTCACAATCCCAAAAACCAATCACATTAAAGCAACCAGAATCAGAATGTGTGTAGATTTCATAAATTCTTGTGTGTTCGTTAATCCCAGTACAAGCTCTCATTTATAGCCTCGCAGTGAGGGAAAACACAAGGAGCAAGGAATGTGGAATTAAACTTCATTTTTGTCTTGTAGTCACTTAAAGCCATTTTATAAAGTAAATAGCTTTATAACTTTAAAATGACTTAATTCGACATATTTTAATAAAGTTCTAAAGTAAATTAAATTAAATTCCCATTGTGACTGGTAGGCATCCTCTTAGATAATGTCATTAATCTATCCAGATGTGGAGATAGATTAAATTGGCACCCAAATTACTAGTGCTGAGAAGGGGACATGACACACTAAGTAGACAAAATTTTTTTTTTACACCTTCATGGCTACAAGACTAGTAGATCATGTAAAGTCGACTGCCTGGTACATTGATTTAGGTGCCTATCATCATTTCACCCAGCCGCAAGGATTGGTTCATTGACTACCTGCCTTATTTAGATTTTGTTATTTTTGGTGGAGGAGAAGAGTACACTGTTGTCGGCAAAGGCAACATTCAAATTCAGTCTGTTGGGAGGAATCACATTTTTCTCAATGTGTACTACGTTCATGGGATGGAATTAAATCTATTCTCAGTCAGTGAATTGTTGCGACATTCTCCACAGTTGGATGTCACCTTTAGTTCACACAGTGTACCATCGTTGATAGCGTGACTCAATCTATTGTTGCAATGGGTTGTGAGGATCATGGTCTTCTCCGACTAATTGATTCTAGTGATTCTTGGGACTTAGCTATGGCTGCTTGGTGGTCTTCTATTTGCACACTTTGGGATTAGCGGTATGGGCACTTAAAATGTGCATTATCTCTCTCAACTTTCTCAGGAAGAGCTTGTCCTCGGTTTGCCAAAGATTTAGACTCAACAGCTTGGAGTTTGTGATGCATGTCAGGCTGGGAAGCAACATCGCACACCTTTCCCCAATGGCGATTCATGGCGAGCTTCTCAGGTACTTCAGCTTGTTCATGTTGATATTTGTGGCCCTATGGCCACTCCTGTTCTTGGTTCCAGGTATTTTCTATTGTTTGTTGATGTTTTCAATAGAAAAATGTGAGAGTATTTTCTTAAAAAGAAATCAGATGCATTTCAGAAGTTCAAACCTTTAGTTGAAAAAGAGTTTGGGAAATCTTAGGTTAGACAATGGGAGAGAATTTTGTTCTAAATAATTCTCTAGCTTTATTCTTTTGTATATATAGACCTCTTGGTCTTTGTTAATAACAAGCAAGTATTTTACCAATTACTTCGTAATATAGTCTATTGAAATTTATAGCTTCTCTCTTTGTCTTCTTCAGTATGTAACACAATGAGGGATTTACCTCCATCCTTCTTTCTCATTGATTTTCATTCACTTGTGCGGGAGTTTCTGTGATTTTGTTTAATGACTTTTTTCCTAGTTTATATGGGTCAAAGATATGGATTATTTGAGTTGTTTGCAATAGCACTTTAGATGTTAGTCTCCTTGCCAAATCAAGGGTTTGGTCCGGAGGCAAAAACAAGTCTTGTACACATAACTTGAATGTGTTTGCCATAGTTTGTAGACTCGGACTTGAAGAGTATGCGACAAGCCCAAAATTTTTGGAATTGGGTTCGGCTCCAAGTTTGAAGTTCAAAAACCAGTTTGCCAAAATTTTGGGAAGGGGTTTGGGTTTGTTAGTACAAAAACATGTAAAATATATATATATATATATATATATATATATATATATATATATATATATATATATATATATATATATATATATATATATATATATATATATATATATATATATATATATATAGAGAGAGAGAGAGAGAGAGAGAGAGAGAGAGAGAGAGAGAGAGAGAGAGAGAGAGACACATATTTATGAAGCATGAGTTAAAATTAGAATGTAACATAGTAGCATAAACACATTTAAAGAACAAAAACAGCATAAAATTGTAATCATAGTGATCATACCATCATGTAGTTCAACATCAAAGATTCAAAACATAAAAAATAAATCATAGCATCAAATTCAAGTATCATTGTTGAACTAATGGAATAAAAATCTATTAATATTCTAAGTTCTTCAATCTTCATCTTCTTCATATTCATCTTCTTCATCTTCTTTGGTATTAGTTGAGCTATGGCCAATGGGATTGGCAATAGAAGCAACAATAGTATTGACATCAAAGTCATCAAAATCATCCATTGTAAGCCGAGCAGAGAAAGCACTTAAGTCTGCAATCTCTGCACCTATATCCCACTTCTTTGTATTCTTTACTCATGTGTGAAAGAAGGTGCAAGTTGTAATGCACAAATACCAGGTTCTTTGCTTTTTTTGATTGCAACATATTGCGCTTCACTGAATGGATGAAAGAATAGGTGCTTCAATTTCTTTATGATGCAAAAGAACTAGCAACCTATGAAGACAACACACGATAAGCAATTAAAAAAGAATTAATTCAATCTTATAAAAAAATTAAAATTACTTTCTAATCATGATTCTTTTGAAAATAAAGTGAGTTAATTTTTTCAAATGAAACTTACTTGTGATATAACTTTGATTTTAAGGGGCTGCAATGTTTGGAATCTTTTGCCATGGGGGCACGACCAACTATGAGCATTCTTCCTGAACCAATGATGAAGAGCATTGTTACTTAGACCTCTAGCATTATATGTGATACAAAATGGGTCTCAACGACTTGTGACATAAATTAGAGCAAAAAAACAACTATCAGATACATATTTTAGAAAAGTATATACATTACACAAGCAAAATATGAAAAATTAGAAATTTTCAAATATTAAAAATTAAATTCTTAGTTACTGGGTTTGGACCTTGTTGCACGGGTCTAGGCAGAGTCCTTAATTTGGATTGTGGGTCCACCTAGGTTTGCATTGGGTGAATCCAGACGGAACTACAGTGGACCCGGGAGGATCTGTGGCGAATCCAGGAGGACCCATAGCAAACGCAGGAGGACCCATGTGAACCCAAGAGGACTCGCGGGTTTCTCTTTTTTTTTGTATATATAATGCATATATAATTTTTGTATAAATTATATATATTTACTCACAAACCCACCCATGAACGCAAATTGGAAATTTTGTTTTTGCCCGAACCCACAAACTCGAACCCTGAACCTGAATCCGTCCCCGAACCCAAATCGACAACTTAGATTAAATTGCTAACTTGAGTTCAAGTTCATTTACCTTCAATAGCTCCAATTTTTAATGGGTCTCTAAAAAGAGAATGAGTCATGTGGTGGTTAGTGACAAACATTTGGATGTCCTCAGCCTCTTGATTCACTGTTTTGATACACTCAATTTGGTTCCCAATATTTTGTAGCATAAGATTGAGTGATGGACCACACAAGGTGTCCAAAAGATATGTTGATATTGCTCTTCAACTAACAAACCAACAACTCTACAATTCTTTGCATTGTCTATTACGACTTGGACAACATTTCTAGCACCCCCTTGTTCAATTGCCTCAATTAGGATATTAGCAATAAATGGCCTATTTTTTACTTGGCCCATACAATCCACTACTTTTAGAAATATTGCGCCTTTAGGGGACACCACAAGGACATTGATCAAAGGACGGTTCTTGGAATCCTTCCACCCATCTACAACAATTGTCACCCTTGTCTCAACCCATGAGTCTGATGTAACAACAAGTCTTGCTTCCTGGTCCTGTCTTCTTTTAGGGTTTCTAGGCTACTTCTCTAGCCTATTAGGGTTCTTCTTCTAACCCTAGCTCTGAAGGACTCTATTCCCAATCCTTCTACTTTTCAACTTGTCCACACCAATCATGAAATCCACTCAACCCCAACATGCTTCATGGATGCCTTCTTGGTTCATCCACATCATATGATCAAAGATGACCATAACTAACCAACAAAGGAGAGGAAGGTTTGCTGCTAGGTCATAGGGTCCATGACATTGATCATCAACCCAAAATACATTCAATTCTTTATCGATCTCAAGAATTTGCTTGAAACTAGGTCTCCAAACTCACCTTTTGGCACAAAACTTAGAAAATGGCTTAAAAAGGTGATAAATAAACTTCATATCCTGATACCCTTTTAGAAGACCTTTCAAATTCGCCTAGTCTCACTTTCCCAAACTGTCTGTACAATGGGTTGCTATTTTCAAGCCTTAAATTAAGGGTTTCACCAATGTACTGACAGTTTTCATAAGGGTTTGATCAGATCCCTAACAAAACATGTCACCAGAACTTCCTAGTGGGCATAGGACTTCTCCACTCTTATATCCTTCTCTCCATCAACTTGGATTGAAGCAACTAATGCACTCAATCCCATCAAATGTTGTATCAATCATTGTGATCCCTAACCATGCTCATTTGGCTTGCCTAGGGCATCACCATAGAAATGCCAAACATGCTTTCTAGGGCCCATGCACTTGCACACCTATAGTACAAGGAGTCATCTCACACATTCCAAGAGACTGTATAGATGCCACGGTGGAAAGGTGAGTTATGGCTCCATATTAAAAAACTGCCTAGTTTAGGCCAATGACAATGACGAAAACAAAGATTTTTCAAAATGCAAAGGAATGAGACTAAAAGTACTATCTAATGACACATAGAACCTGGTATTTACATCTACTAACTCATAGACAAGTCACAATACAGATTTCAATCCATTCAATGACCCCAAGAAACAAAAATGCTATGAATGTGGTACAATTGCTCAGCAAAATTGTTTGTTCATAAACCAATTTTCACAAAAATGCCATCCAACCCTTTTCATAGGTCAAGGGAGGCCTTATATAGGTCTAACACATGTTCCAACCTCCTTGAGGTGGTTATTTCACTTACTGGTCAAAAAATGCACTTTTGCAATAAAAATTGTCATGACAACTTTTGCAATTTTGCAATGTTGTCATGCAACTTGACAATTGTTTGCATATCTAGACCAAACTTAGTCAAAGCCTCATGAAACTCTATAAAATGCTTAACGATAAGCCTTGGGAAATGAAATCATCATTCCACCCCTCCTTTGTCCAATCTAGCCCTCTAAATGCCCAAATGTCATATTTGAGAACTTTGACAACAATTGCCCACTACCCAACAACTTTGGACAAACAAGTAATATTGAGTACTTCCAAGGACCTAATTAGACCTCCTAATAACTAAGACACTCACTAGGACTCATTAGCCCCCCTTATTTCACTAGTGGCTTGGCTAAGGCCACTACAAGCGAAAACTTGACCAGGAACCCTAGGTTACTGTGTAGCCTTACCTAGGTGATCCTGCATCATGCTCCCCACAAAAGTAAGTCATGTCACTCCTGTGGGTAAGATTTCATCAGTAATTCCTAACTTCTTGAAGTCTGTAGCTGCAACCCATGTTGCCTTTGACTCTGGCTTAACTTTCTATTTGATGAGGTGTTCCATGTACACCTTGTGTCTAGTGGTCTTCTTGACTCTTGAATCCAACACTTTCTCTGCCTCTAGTTCCATCTTGGGAGGTAAGACATCAGCTTGTACATCCTTGTCAACCTCCTTGCTATTCATATCCATCTCAGTTAAAGGCCCCTTAAACTTGGTTATGTCTACCACATTGAAGACAGGTGAGATGTTCAAATCGCTAGGTAGATCCACTTTGTATGCATTAGCTCCATACTTAGCTAGGATCCTACAAGGTCCCACTCTCTTCATTTGTAGTTTAGTAGGTACTCCTTTTTATAACCTAGATTTGTTCAAATGGATCATGACATAATCACCTACTACAAACTATACATCCTTTCTCTTCTCATCTATTTTAGCCTTTAATCTTTGTGTAGTTTCTTGTATAGTTTTCTTTAGTTGTTCTTGAATCTCCTTCATGGTTTGAGTGAAGTCTTCAGCCTGTCCCCTCCTATACTCCATAGCTCCAAGGTCTCTAAGCTCACACACACCCCTTGGATGCATCCCATAAACAATCTCAAATGGGCTCTTACTTGTGGTTCTGTTCACACTATCATTGTATGCATACTCTGCTTGAGGAATAACCACATCCCATGTCTAACCATACTCTTTGGTTAGGCATCTTAACAAGTTACCCAATTCCCTATTAACCACCTCAGTTTGGCCATCAGTTTGAGGGTGGTAAGCTGAACCAAATGATAGGTTAGTTTCCAAGCTACCCCATAAGGTTTTCCAAAAATGGCTCATAAACTTGACATCCCTATTTGACACAATGTTTAGGGGTAGTCCATGGATCCTCACCATCTCTTTAAAGAATAGATGTGCAATGTGGCTAGCATCATGGATAGTTTTGCAAGGTTAAAAATGACCCTTTTTGCTAAATCTGTCCCCACAACATAGATGCTATCACAACCCTACTTTATTTAAGGTAACTCTACAATAAAGTCCATGCTAACACACTCCCATGACCTATTAGGGACTGGTAAAGGTTGGTACAAACCTGCATTGCTAGCTCCTCCTTTTTCCTTCATGCACACTATACATTGTTCCACATGTCTTGTCACATCTCTTGACAATTTTGGCCAATAGTAGAAACTTTTAACTAACTCAAGGGTCTTGTTGATACTTAAGCTTCGATTATATTTTTCTTGAATAAGGTTCTCTCATGGAACCTTTAGGAACACATAACTGGTTTCCTTTGAACAACAATCCACTTTGCAAGGTATAATCAGCAAAAGAACCGTGAAAATGGTCTGAAATTTAGAGCATACCTTGTAGGCTTCAGCAAAATCTTCATCATCCTTGTAGAGGTCCTTGAAACTCTCTATACCAATGCTATGTAGATGAAATTCTTGAATGGTCAACATCCTCCTGCTTAGTACATCTACAACCTTGTTTAGCTGCCCCTTCTTGTGCTTGATGGTGAATGTGAATACTTGAAGATATTCCATCCACTTCAAATGTCTATTGCTCAACTTGTCTTGGGTATTTATGTAGCTAAGGGCTTGGTTGTTAGTAAACACTAAAAACTCTTTAGGTAGAAGGTAATGCCTCCACTTCCTAAGAGATTGCACTAAAGCATACAATTCCATGTCAGAAGAAGAATATTTCTTCTTGGCCTCATTTAGTTTCTCATGAAGAAGGCTACTGGCCTACCTTCTTGGTTTAACACACCCCCTACTGCCATCCCACTTGCATCACACTCTAGGGTAAACAATTTGTCAAAATTACGTAGTTTAAGGATAGGTTGTGTTGCTACTTGTTCTTTCAATTTTTCAAATGCATTCCCTCGTTCAGAAGTCCACCTAAACTTGGTCTTCATCCCACCCTTAATGGTGTCTAGCAATGGTGCATGAATACAACTGAAGTTCTCAATGAATTTTCTATAAAATTGAGCTAACCTGTGGAAACTTCTTACCTTTTTTGCTGTGGTGAGTGGTGGCCAGTTTAAGATAGCTACAACTTTGTCTTGGTCTATCTTCAAAGATCCCTTGGCTACTACAAATCCCACGTATACAAGTTCTTGCTTCAAAAACTCACATTTCTCCAAGTTGATTGCCAACTTCTCTTCCTACAACTTCCTTACCACCATCTCCACATGCTTGAGATGTTCCTTTCTTGTCTTACCAAAGATGAGTATATCATCAAGATATACCACCACAAATCTCCTTGTGTAGTTCTTCAACACTTCATTCATGAGTCTCATGAATATGCTAGGAGCATTGGAGAGTCCAAATGGCATCACAAGCCATTCATACAATCCATCTGTGGTCTTAAAAGCTGTCTTCCACTCATCACCCTTCTTTATCCTTATCTGATGGTGACCACTTTTGAGGTCCAATTTTGTGAAATATTGAGCTCCTCCAGACAATCCATTAAGTCTTCAATTCTAGGTATGGAAAACCTATATCTTATAGTGATCCTGTTTACTGCCCAAGTCTGTACAAAGCCTCCATTTTCCTCCTTTCTTGGATGCCAAAACTACTGACATTGCACAAGGGCTGATGCTCTTCTTTATCAAACCCTAATCTAGAAGTTCTTGCACTTGCCTAGCTACCTCTTTGTTTTGATCTAAAGTAAGTTTATATGCTGCTTTGTTAGGCAATGATGCACCAAGTACAGAGTCAATCTAATGACTTATTACTCTTCTTGAAGGTAAAGTTGTAGGAGTCCCATCACTGACAATATCCTTATACTTTATAAGCATTTCTTGGATCTCATTCGGTAAAGGTTCTTGCTTAGTTTTCTCTTCTTCCTTAGGCTAAAGAAGAATAGCATACCCTTCACTACCTTCATGCTTAAGGGCATTGATGAACTCCTTCCCACTACTCAACAATACACCAGGAGTCTTGGGCTATGATTCATCTTCCTCCAACAAAGAATGAATCTCGAAAGTTCTTCCATTCTTCTTAAAAGAAATGGAATTCTCCTTTCCATCATAGACAGCTCCTCTGTCATATTACCAAGGTCTACCCAACAACAGATGGTATGCATCCACAGGAAATACATCACCCAATAATTTGTCCTTATAGCTTGCAATTGAAAACTCAACCCAAGTTTGCTCATTCACCAACACACTTTGCCCTTTGTTCAACCATGTGACCTTGTATAGGTGAACATGAGGTATCTTTGTCAACTTGAGTTTTTCCACTGCTTCTTCTGATATGATGTTATCTGTGGAGCTTGAATCCACAATGACTTCACATATCTTGCCCAAAATCTTGGACCAAATTCTGAACAAGGCCCTTCTACGCTTGGGTTCATCCTTGATTGGTTGTCTAATCAACATCCTCTTGATCATTAAGTTCTCCCCTCTCTCTAACTCAATATGATCCACCTCAGATACCTTGGAACTCATTGCGTCCTCATGACCATGTGCAACTCTCTTGTCATTGCTTGAAGAAGTAGGCTCGTCAGGACATCTGTAGCTAGCATGACCCAACTGTCCACAAGTATAACACTTCATACTTGCAAAGTATGAGTTACTCCTACTTGTACCTCTTCCTCTATTTGAGCCTCCTTGAGTGCCTCTTCCTCTCGTATAACCCCCTCTTGAAGTAGTTTCACTACCTTGCTCGGCAAGTTTAAACTCACCTTCATTGCCTTTGCCTTAGTATCCACTTCTATGCCCTCTTTGGTCTCTTCCTCTACCTCTACCTTTGAAATTATAGTCCCCCTTCTTCCTATTATTTTCTTCCACCTTAAGAGCCAACTGATGGCATTTCTGAACACTGGTAGGGGTCCATAGGCTTAATTCTTCTTGTATGTTCCACTTTAGTCCACCCAAATACCTTGCCACTTTAATAGTTTCCTCTTCTTGAATCTTGGACCTTAGGCATAGTTTTTAAAATTCCTCTGTATAAGAGGCCACATCTAAGAATTTCTACTTCAGACCTTGCCTCTTCCTATGCAATTGCACTTCATAATCTTCTGGTAGATAATTCTCCTTCACTTTAGTCACCATGGCATCCCAATTAGCTATAGGCTTCTTGCCCATACTTACTCTTTCATCTTGCATGTACTTCCACCAGGTCAATGTTGAACCCCTTACTCTTGACTTTGCAACCTTTACCTTTTGTGCCTTCGTGACACCTTCACACTCAAAGTGATTTTCCATCCCCACAATCCACTCCATCACTGTATCTGATGCAGGAGCATCTTGCATGGGAAAATTTTATAATTTAAAAAAAAAATGGAGAGAGAAATAATAAAACTAAAAAAAGGGAAAAGGAGAAAAAAAAAGAGGAATTTCTATTTTCAAAGTGCATAGGTGTCATAAATAGAAAAAATAGAAAAAAAGGTGTTATTCCATTTATCGAGGTGGCATTTTAGAAATTTGTGGAAAGTTCCTTAAATCATGCATTTAATATTTGTTGTGATCCACAAAAGAAATGTAATTTTATAACTGGGCCACATGTTGGTGCTTAGTTGTATTTGGGTGGGAATTTAATATTTGTTTTAAGGTAGTTGTATTTACCTTTTATCCCACATTGGTTGTGTTTTTAATGTCTTGGGTTGGAAGTGCCTATTTAAGCAAGCCATATGAACATTTGTAAGCAAGCTCTCAAGGTGTAGCTCTTGAAGTAGAAGTTCTTGGGTGGATGTTCGGGAAGTGTAAGCTCTTCTTGTAGAGCTCTTGGTGTGCAAGTTAGTTGGAAGCTATTAGTGAGGAAGCTCTCTTATATTGTAAGAATTTGGAGTTCTTTCATTTGGAGAATTTAATAAAATTGCTTGGGAAGCATTTTATCTCTCTTTGTCTCCATATTGTTGCATTCTTGATTATGAGTTGGTAGGGTGGTGTGGCCCTTCATCAATTGGTATCAGAGCAGGAGTTCCTAAGTGTACAAGTAGATCGCCAAAGTGTGAGGCAGTTTGTACCAGAACCTTGGTTGGGCGAAGTTTATCAAATCACAGTTGTTCCTAAGCGTATAGACAGATCGCCAAAGTTGTGGCAGTTTGCACCAGGACTGTGAGTTGGTGGATTTATCTAAGCGAAGGTTGGATTTGGTTGATTTTCTACAGCGGGTTTGTGAAGATCTTGGAGGATGGCTCTAAGAAGATTGGACCCTGAGATGATTGCAAATCTCCGTGATGTGGTGGAGAGGAATTTTTCTAAGATGTCTGCTTGGTTTGAAGCTAGATTGGCTGATCAAACTAAGAAGGAGGTTGATCAGTTTGAAACTAGTTCGGCTAAGGAAAGGATGAGGAAGGCATTCTGTAGATGTTTGTGGAGCTGGAGTCTACCGATCCAGAAGAGAGTTGTTTGGCCGGTTAAGAGACTTGTTCGTGAGAGAAGATGGCATACCAAGGTCAAGGAGGAAGAGTTTGGTTTTGTTGATGAGTTTGTGGAGTCTGATTCAGAACCTGCAGAGCAACTTTGCCGAAGATATTCCTAACCTTGTTGATGTTGGGATGGAGATTGGTTTTCATGATCAGTTGGTTGAGCCTGACATGGATATTGTGGAGCACTCAGTCGAGGATGATCTAGTTGTTGTTGGTGATGAATTGTATGTTGCAGAGCATCTTGTTGTGAGCAATGAGATTGTTGGTAGGTGGAGTTTGGCTTGTGTTGATGGAAATCTACATATTGCTGCTAATATGAAGGTTGTTGCTATTGGTTTGGATTCCCTAGTTGTTGATGTGAATGAGGGTTTGCTAATGAAGCATTATGTTCATTTTGTTCTTTGGAGTGAGCATGTTGAATGGATGGTTGATATTCTGGTATTTGATAGATGGATGCAGATGTGGAAGATTTGCATGTTGGTTTTCTTGTCCCTGTTGAGGTGGAAACCTTTGGTGAAGATGAAGATGGTTGTATATCTTTCTTTTGACATCAAAATGTGGGACACACTTCTTCTGTCTACCCGGGGAGTCTAATGTAGGAGCACCTTGAATGGGAAATTTTTTTAAAAAAGGAAAAAATGGAGAGAGAAAGTGACCAAAATTAGAGGAGAAATAATAAAAATAAAAAAAGGGAAAAGGAGGAAAAAAAGAGGAATTTCTATTTTCAAAGTGCATAGGTGTCATAAATAGAAAAAATAGAAAAAAGGTGTTATTCCATTTATCGAGGTGGCATTTTAGAAATTTGTGGAAAGTTCCTTAAATCATGCATTTAATATTTGTTGTGATCCACATAAGAAATGTAATTTTCTGATTGGGCCAAATGGTGGTGCTTAGTTGTATTTGGGTGGGAATTTAATATTTGTATTAAGGTAGTTGTATTTACCTTTTATCCCACATTGGTTGTGTTTGTAATGTCTTAGGTTGGAAGTGCCTATTTAAGCAAGCCATATGAACATTTGTAAGCAAGCTCTCAAGGTGTAGCTCTTGAAGTAGAAGTTCTTGGGTGGAAGTTCGGGAAGTGTAAGCTCTTCTTGTAGAGCTCTTGGTGTGCAAATTAGTTGGAAGCTATTAGTGAGGAAGCTCTCTTATATTGTAAGAATTTGGAGTTCTTTCATTTGGAGAATATTGTAAAGATTTTCAAGTTTAATAAAATTGCTTAGGAAGCATTTTATCTCTCTTTGTCTCCATATTGTTGCATTCTTGGTTATGAGTTGGTAGGGTGGTGTGGCCCTTCATCAGTACCAGTGTCCATCTTCTCACTAAACAATGGGATTCCTTCTTGGGCTTTTCCTCCTAGTGCCTTGATGGCCTTCAAGAATGGTTCTTCATTCAATGGAGGGTTTGGTTCAGGTATGCTATCTTCCTCATCAATCTTTGATTTGCCTCTATCACTACTTTCACCTTCTTTGTCTTTATTCTTGGCTACTTCAGCAACTTCTTCTAGCTTTGTCTTCATTTCCTCTAGGGCTTCTTCAAGGACTCTATTTCTCTCCTTTTGCTCACCCATTTCTTTGGCCAATTTTGCATTAGTCACCATTAGTGTTTCACCTACTGATTCTTCTTTAGTCTGAAACTTCTATCCACAAACCCAAATCTTTTGGGGCTCTGATGTAAGAAAAACTCTTGCTTCCTGACCCTATCTTCTTTTAGGGTTTCTAAGCTACTTCTCTAGCCTATTAGGGTTCTTCTTCTAACCCTACCTCTGAAGGACTCTATTCCCAATCCTTCTACTTTTCAACTTGTTCACACTGGTCATGAAATCCACTCAACCCTTAGATGCTTCATGGATGCCTTCTTGGTTCATGCACATCACATGATCAAAAATGACCATAACTAACCAACAAAGGAGAGGAAGGTTTTTTTCTAGGTCATAGGGTCCATGACATTGATCATCAACCCAAAATACATTCAATTCTTTATTGATCTCAAGAACTTGCTTGAAACTAGGCCTAAAAGGGCTACAAGCAATTAGGCCTCCAAACTCACCTTTTGGCACAAAAGTTAGAAAACGGATTAACAAGGTGATAAATAAACTTCATATCTTGATACCCTTTTAGAAGACCTTTCAGACTCACCTGGTCTCACTTCCCTAAACTGTCCGTACAGTGGGTTGCTATTTTCAAAATTTAAATTAAGGATTTCACCAATGTGTTGACAGTTTTCATAAGGGTTCGATAAGATCCCTAACAATACATGTCACCAGAACTTTCCAGTGGGTATAGGACTTCTCCACTCTTATATCCTTCTCTCCATCAACTTGGATTGAAGCAACCAATGCACTCAATCCCGTCAAATGTTGTATCAATCACGGTGATCCCTAACCGTGCTCATTTGGCTTGCCTAGGGCATCACTGTAGAAATGCCAAACATGCTTTCTAGGGCCGCACACTTGCACACCTATAGTACAAGGAGTCATCTCACACATTCCTAGAGATTGTACAGATGCCACAATGGAAAGGAGAGTTTTGACTCCATATTTAGAAACTGCCTAGTTCAGGCCAGCAATAGTGAGGAAAACAAAGATTTTTCAAAATGGAATGAAACTAAAAGTGCTATCTAATCACACACAGAACTTGGTATTTACATCTACTAACTCATAGACAAGTCACAGTACAGATTTCAATCCATTGAATGACCCCAAGAAACAAAAATACTCTGATTGTGGTACAATTGCTCAACAAAATTGTTTGTTCATTAACCAATTTTCACAAAAATGCCATCCAACCCTTGTCACAGGTTGAGGGAGGCCTTATATAGGTCCAAAAAACAGGTTCCAATTGCCTTGAGGTGGTTATTTCACCTACTGTTCAAAAAATGCACTTTTGCAATAAAAGTTGTCATGGCAACTTTTGCAATTTTGCAAAGTTGTCATGGCAACTTTTGCAATTTTGCAAAGTTGTCATGCAACTTGACAACTGTTTGCATATCTAGACCAAACTTAGTCAAAGCCTCATGAAACACTATCAAATGCTTAACGATGAGCCTTGGGACATGAAATCATCATTCCACCCCTCCTTTGTCCAATCTAGCCCTCTAAATGCCCAAATGTCATATTTGAGAACTTTGACAACAATTGCCCACTACCCAACAACTTTGGACAAACAAGTAATATTGAGTACTTCCAAGGACCTAATTAGACCTCCTAACGACTAAGACACTCACTAGGACTCACTAGCCCCCCCAATTTCACTAGTGGCTTGGCTAAGGCCGCTACAAGCCAGAACTTGACTAGGAACCATAGGTTACTGTGTGGCCTTACCTAGGTGCTCCTGGACCAGAGTCCTTTATGGGCTTCAATTGATCTTCACTCCATTGAACCTCTTGATCCAACAAGGTGGTGCACGCTTTCTCAAACCTGGGGTTGCAATACCCTCTTGGAACTTCATTGTCACCCGTCAACACTTCCTTCCAAATAGAGAGCAAACAATATTAAAGGACAACCCATTTGCATACAGGCATCTTCCGACCTTAATTTCAGCAATTTCCTGTCTCTTATTTTGAAAAGCAGTTTCTAGTGGTCGCTTTCTTTTGTGTGTAATGGGTACAAATTCAGTCTTAGTGTCCGCTATGGTACTAAAAAGGGGGTGGTATTGTGCTATAACATTTTTGAGGTCGGCGTTGCATTCCCTTTTCTCTTTTTTGACTTTTGTTGCTACTAAGTTGGGTTGCCCTACGTCCTCTCTCTTCTACTGCCTCATGCTCTTCAATATATTTTAACATGGTTTCATTTGGTATAGGGGCACCTTTTTTGTCAAGGCATTCCTTCACTCTTCCAGTGTATCCACACAAATGACCTACCACACAATAATAAGAGCTATTGCTTTCTACACCACAACCTTGACATCTCCAATGGAATGCACCACCTCTTGGAAAGGGTGTTATAATATATACATACTTCCATAGAGGAGAATCAAAATTGGGTTCTATTATTCTTTGTTCGGTATTTCTTACTAATGAAGAGGTAGATGCCATTCCTTTTCCTATGGCAAGATATTAGATACATGTTCATTTTATAATTTATATGCAAGAAAATGAAATTTTTTGAAAAAAAATGGAAAGATCTTATGAAGAATGAAAGAGAAATGGAAATATAAAAAAACTAGAACAAAAACAAAAGCAAATGGAACAAGAACTTACCTTTTCCAGCCATTGTAAGCTTGCAAATGTGTATGAATGATGCACAAACACTTGAAGAACACCCACAAATCAATCTTCAAACTCCTTGCACAACCGGATTCTTGCTCAACCACTTATGTGCTCTTCCTTAAGACAAAAATAACCTGTTTGGAAATGTAAAATGAGAATGAGAGGCCACAGAAAGCAATTTATAACAACCTTTTAGGGTTGTGGATGGAAAACAACTATTAAATTTTGCCAAAAAAACATGTTTTCAGCCATCTGCAGAGCCTAGTTTGCAATGGGTCGGACTCTCCAGATTGGTTAGCCCGGTTTCGAATTGGTTTGTAACCTAATCATACCCACAGTCAAAAAATGGGACCCTGGCCAAACAGAGTTCGAACCAGACCCGAACTTTGAACCAGATTGAACTTCTGCTGGTCCGGGAGGGGAGGTAGTAAGGTACCATGGTAACTTAGCTAAAAATGTGAATCATACATTTTTTTTTTCGTAAAATTAAATTACAAAATGTATCAAATTAAAAATTGACATCTCAAAAGAAAAATGCATAGTTTTTAAGGCAAAACCCCATGAAAAATGCATTCTAACCAATGGTTTACTTGGACCGACATTTTTACCCACATTTTATTGTGTCTATTAAAATGTGAGAGTTGAACTTGTGAAAGCTCTTCCAGCTAAAAATTTAGAGGGTACTCGGCATACTCCAGAGTTTGTAAACTATGACTTTTGCAAAGTTCAGTGGTAGTATTTTAATGATTCCAAGGTTTTTTTTAAATTTCCATGTGAAGATTATCCAGTTTACATAGTTCCTTGGTGACATTAAACTTGTTTCTTGCAGTGTGAATTGGAAAAAGACTGGATTTTTGTTAGCTACAAAATATTTATAAATTATTTTTATTTTTAAGTTGTAAAGTCATTGGATTCATTTTAGATGATGCAGAACTTGAGAAACTTGGTCTGGATTTTCCCAAATTAGTCTTGTGTTGAATCCAAAATGGTTCTCTCACCTCTGAAGTAATTCCACTGCTAGTCGCTACAAAAATGTCCTAAATTTCTGACTGTAGCAGCATATAATACTTAAGAAAACTACTGTAGAGAAATGACTCTCCATTTTTATTAGAAGGGTTTCATCTGAGACGATTATTTCTTTTACAGGAATTGCAAGGCACCACCATATCTGGTCATAAGGGTGCACAAAATAAATTTCCAAAGCAAGCTTCTCTTGGTCTTACCAAATGGACACTAGCTAAGTGTAGAATATTTGAAGAAACTGGCAAGAGCTGCTTTTCAGATGCATCTTTAAAAGAAAGAATGTTCTCAATACCCTCGAAAGAGATGGATAAAAAAATTCTTGGTGGTGCTGTCAAAGATGACACTGCAAATGTGCTTGCTAATAATGGAAATGCTCTCACAGATATGAAAACATCAGGTGTTGTACATACATGTGCTCAATTTTTTCATTTCATTCTGGTTGGTGGAGGATATTTTTCTTCAATGCTTGATATCTTACTACTAATGACATACAAATTATTGCTGTGAATATATTATAAGTAGAAATTTAATTTAAAGTTCTTTTTCACAAAAAGCGTGCAGAGTCTTGTTATGCTTCTGTGGCCTCAGGAAGTTTATTGTTTGAATGGCTGTAGGTGGCAGATTGAGTCTGAAATTACTAATTTTGAAGAGTAACATAATTAAATTCATCCCTTGTTGTTTTTGCAGCTAATCACATCATCCATTCAGAGCAACCTGCTCATATTGTTGCACAACATGGTCAGGAACTGGAGAATTGTGATTGGGAATTATGTAACATAATGCAAGGGACAGCTTCTTGTCCAGTGCAAACTGTTGTGAAAGATGATGTATGGTCAACACATGTAAAAACGAGCGAACTTCTACTTGAAGAAGTTAACAGAAGTGGCATTCTAAACGGTGTAGCTGCATTCGGTACTGCTTTGTCTGGGGGTGCTAAAAGAAAACGCACCAAAAGAGAAAGAGAGGAAAAAGTGCAGGCCAAAGAGATCATAACCAGATGTGGCTCCTCTAGTAGTGGTCAACTAGATCTGGGCAATTTCAAGGGTGAGATGAAAATCAAACTTAAAGCAAGGCAAAGGACTACACAGTTGTCTGCTGCAGCAAATGATCTTCTTAGCTTGCCAGCTGAAGCACAAAAACGTTCTTTGACATCAAATCATTGGGAAGAACCTAGTGATAGAATGGTGAAATCGAAAGATGAAATGCCTGCATCACAGAATTCCAATGCTGATGTTAATCCTTTCCATGCTAGTATCCCCATAGATTTGTCACATTTCCAACTCCCCAATTCTGAAGACTTTGATGCATGGTTGAACTTCGACCATAATTGCCTTCCAGATGCTGACAGTGGTTATATGGGGCTTGCTGTACCAACAGGGGATCTAGCCAATCTGAACATGTTCTAAGAACAAGATGAAGCTGTGGAGCTACTATCATGTATCCTTTTAAAACTTCAAGCTTTTTAAAGAAGCAGTTCTCTGAAGGTGACCATTGACACAAGCTATCTTTGTTTTAGTTACTTGTATCATATTAGAGTAGTTAAAATCTTTCAAATATTTCTTGTACAAGTTACCTATGCATCTAGGAGAATAATTTTTTTTTCCATTACAGGAATTTTCATATTTTGGCAAAGTAGCAAATTGTTCGTGCTGTAGTTTTGGTTTTGATTTGCACAAGCTAGCTTTCCTTAATACCCAAGGTAATGACAAGTATTCCATCCTAGTCATTGCTTTCAAACAGGCAGAGTGGATAGTCCAATTATTCTGTGTCACAGATAATTGTTGATAATGCTTTATGATATGACCATCTCTTACAAGCTGCACAATCCGCATTCATTTAAATTCAATTCTTTAGAATTGAAAAACCTTACTTTTTTTGTTATAGATCCCTGCTCCTGGGTTTAGAAGTCATGTACGGTATCTTTTCTATTTGACTGGTTCTATTTCAGACTGAATTTCTTGAGTAACCTGTTAGGAATTCATCTTTCTGTAGTTGCTGCAGATGTAAGTTTTGGCAGTGATTTCCTTCTTTATTTTTAATAACAAATCAATTTCTGTAACAGTTAAAGGAGGTCGTCACTTTGAATCCCAAATTTAATCGTAGTACTCTTTCAGAAGCATTGCACTTTTGATTTTTTCAACAGCAAATCATTTTTTGGTTTGTGACAATGTATCTGTTTCTAGCATCCTTTAAGTGAAAGCTATTTTGTATTCAATAAGGAATCTTTCTTTCTAGACCCATCAAGCTTCCAATTTACAGTTTTTTGAAACATGAATATACAGTCCATATGTCCAATTTTTAATTCCTTGTGAATTTTGAAGTTATCAGCAATTTATAAAGATGGATTATGTATTCATATGCTCAGAATGATATATGATACTGAGCCAGGTGCGTTCTAATTTAATCAGTCTTAATTTACTGAGAACTAATTGATTATCATTTTGCTTTTGTAGATCTATCACACTGTGTTTATGTGTGCTAATATTATAGTTTCTAGTGCCAAGTCATATTTTTTAATTATTAATTTTCTATCTTTAATTTTGGTAAATACTTCTAAAAGCTTTATTCTAGTTGGCAGAAGGATTCATAAATCAACCTAACGGGATTCATGAATCAATCTAAGGACATCGATAAACTTACTTTTAGCAGATATACGTTTGAGTAGAAGTACTTGATCTTAGTACACTTAAGCGTGGGAATATCCAAAGTGCAAATATGTAACTGTCTTTTAGGTTTTTCTCTGTTTTGGTTCCATTATCCATAACAAAATATTTTAATATACATGCCCTGAGCTTTGATTGAAAATTAGAACTGCATTATGCCATTGGCATAGATTCGTTAAGTTTCAAATACATTTCTCTTCTTTTATGTCATAAGTGGTTCCATGTTGTAGTAAGCTATATTTTCTTTTCTTTTAATCTATCTGTTTGTGCAGAGAAGTGGGCCGGATGTTGAGGCAACACATAAGATGCTGCTGCTGTTATAATCTTTGTTAGATGAGCTGGGGTGGTGTTGTCGTAAAGAAGGCATTCCTATTTGCAGTAAGTATAAATTACAGATATGGATTGGATAATAAAATGTGATATTCTACTTAAAGATATATTAGCAAAAGAAAACTAAGAAAAATAGCATTCAAGTTTTTTATGTTTTATTTTTTTGGCTGTTTTGGTGGAGAATTCATATCAGAATGTTATAATATTGATGCACCAAGCTTTTTTTGGAAGTTTGGTCTGCTAGGACTACAATATGATGTTGATTCTTTTTTAAAGTTGTGAATACCAAGTTTTAAATGGTTCTTTGTTCTGGTAAAGGTTAATTTATTTTTGATATATCTAACAATGGACAAATGTTGGCAGTATGTTGAAGGAAGGTGTTCTGGTTGATTTGTTCGAAAAATATGCTCTCTTTTCCCAGCTTATCAATGAAGTGCGCTGAGAAAATCAACATTTCACTTAAATTGTTACATTGTTGATGCACATTCTTTTGTAATCCACTAAACAGTGTCAGATGAAAAAGAGGACAATTGTGACTTTTTAGTCCCATAGGCAGGGAACTAATGGCCATCACAATTAATTTTTACAATCAAAACTAGTGAGTTTGTAAAGTTCAAAAATCATTTTATTTTTAAATTAATTTAAGTGAGTTTCTAAAGTTTAAAAATTATTTTATTTGGTAATTAATTTTCAATCAGTGATTCCTAATTTGCCATGTAACAATTTTGCCAGAGGTGAAATTAATTTTTTTACATAAAAATTAGAGGAAAAATAAATCTCTGGGAATGTTTTTCTAAAATTATCAAAATATATCAAAAATGTAAGTGGTTGCATGGAAGCATCAAGTGGTTGTTTCTGCAATGTTGTGCTGCTATGGAGGTTGATAATAACATCAAGCACTGCACTTTCCCAGAAAAAATCCTGATCCTGTTTTGTTGTTTGCCCAAAAACATTCCTTCCTCTCATGCAATCACCCCATTCTTATCCATGCTTGAAAGAAAATCTGTGCAGAAATAGTATGCATACGCCTTGTAACCACAAAAAAATCTGTGCAAAAGCACCATCGATCACGTCCTAAGAACATTGTAACCCTTGTCGCACATTTGAGCAGCAACATTTGTGGCCAATCTTTTCGGGATGACTTCCTGACATCACTAAGTTGCAGCACAAACACAACCCCCTGGCCCATCTGTACAACACATCCATTCCATGGCATTCAACAAATACAAATCTAGTGCACTAAAAACCAAGGCTACTAAGAAGAGGACCATGTAAATAATTGCATTGCCATGTACACATTTGTAACGTATTCAAGCATAGTTTAAACTTTCAAGTTTATACAACTCAAAACCAGGAACCCTTGCTTCATTAGGCTTCATCATATGAAATCTTAAGTTTGTAGTGCTCCCTAGGCTCTCAAATAAAGAATATGGATGATCTCCACCATTTATCTGACTAAATGCAATGGGGCTTCTCCCATTACTATAAAGAAAGCTAGCAAATGCTTTTGCTCGATGAAGATATAGTTTATCTTTTGTTGAACGATAAAGGGCAAGAAAAACATAAGTATTTCCACTAATGCCATGGCAAAGCCCAACCTTTCGAATTAGACCCTTTTGCCATACCAATGCCCTAGCCTCAATGGTAGCTGATGCAGGAGCATCTTGGGTTTTCTTGGTAACTACTTTGGATTTCATGGGAGGAGGCTCAATAGTTTCTTTGGAGGGTGCTTGGACTGGTACTTGGTCGAAGAAGGATTGGTGCTCGACATGCTCTGGGAGCTTGGAATGGTCTTGAAGCTCAACATGGTCTTGGAACTTGGCATGGACTTGGAGCTCGGCGATGCTTGGGAGTTTGCTATCACTAGGCCGTCTGTTGGTGCCAACTGGAGTTCTTGGTGCATTTAATGCATGTAGCGTGTGATCATGACGTGGATCGATGTGGGAGTTTGTGTAGACCTATGTGTGGTCTTGGTTATCTCTTCTATGTGCATTAAATCTATGTTGTAAACTTGGGGCTTGTCCTAAGTATTTTTGTGTAGTTATCGCGTGTTAACTATAGGTTAACATGAGGGTTGACGTTTTGTATTTAATGTTTGTTGTGAGCCAACTTGTGGCTTAAATATGCATTTAATGCAAGGGTTTATTTAATTTGCAATTGCTAGATCAACTTGTGGCTTAGTTGGGTATAAGTAGGGGGTCTTATGGAGTCTTTTAGTGATTCATTCATGGAGTGATTCATTCATTTTGGAGGAGTGAGTCTAGAGAGCAGCTGAAGGGCAAGCTTTCCCGAGTCTATGGACAGAGTGCCAAATGTGAGGCAGTTTACAGTAGGATTATGGTGGAGTTGCAAGTTTGTGAGAAGGGCTAGTGGCTGCGGTTTAAAATCAAGGAGGTTGCTTGGTGGCTTGCGAGCACAAGTTGAGATCTTGGAGGTTTCTACCAGATTGTTATTATGTTACATATCTGGACTAGTTGGGATTAGTGTTGTGAGTTGGATCTTGAGGGATCTTGCAGAACTGTTATTGTAATTGTTGTTGTATTTGGCCGTAACTCGGAAGGCCTTACAACCAGGCATATTGCATGTAAATAGTTATTATATGAATAAAGAGTTGTGTTTTGGTATCAGATCTTACTTTGTTGTTATCTTGTGTCGTGTTTCCTTTGTGTTTATTTGCGAAGGTTGTTTCTGAGCGTGTAGATAGATCGCCGAAGTTGAGGCAGTTTGCACCAGGACTTGGGTTGGAGAAGTTGATCCATGAAGATCTTGATCTGGTGGTGGATTTTCTTTCTGGAGTCCTAGATCTCTTGGTTGCAAGGTGGTAGATTGTGGTTCTAACTTAGAATTGTAGAGGGCTTGTAGATGGATCAATGGATGTGAAGATGGAAGGTTGATCTTATTGAGGCATGATCGTAGAGAGTTTTCTTAAAGTGTATTGCAGATCTGTATTCTTGGACTTGTGATTTGGTTCTTGATTTTTTGTGCGAGGTGGCAAGTTGCGATCGGACTTGCAAACAATTTGGTTTTATCACAAGGTGTGTAGGAAGGATTTGTTGCAGAGGGTTTACGAAAATCTTGGAAGATGGATCTGAGAGGATTGGACCCTAGGATGATTACGAATCTTCGTGATGTGGTGGAGAGGAAACTTTCTGAGATGTCTACTCGGTTTGAAGCTAGTTTGGCCGATTGAGTTAAGGACGGGATGAGGAAGGAATTTCGTAGATGTTTGTGGAGTTGGAGTCTACTGATCTGGAAGAGATTTGTTTGGCCGGTTAGAAGACTTGTTCGAGAGAGAAGATGGCATAACAAGGTCAAGGTGGAAGAGGTTGGTTTTGTTGATCAGTTTGTGGAGTTCGATACAAAACCTGCTAAGCAATTGAAGGTTGTTGCCGAGGATATTCCTAACCTTGTTGATGTTGGGATGGAGATTGGTTTTCATAATTAGTTGGTTGAGTCTGACATGGAGATTGCAGAGCACTTAGTTGTGGATGATCTGGTTTTTGTTGGTGGCGACTTGTATGTTGGAGAGCGTCTTGTTGTGAGCAATAAGATGGTTGGTGTTGAGAGTTTGGAATGTATTGATGAAGATCTACATTTTGTTGCTAATATGGAGTTTGTTGTTACTGGTGTGAATTCACTAGTTGATTTGGATATGGATTTACTGATGAAACATTATGTTCAGTTTGTTCCTAGGAGTGAGCATGATGATAGGATGGTTGAGATTCTGGTGTTTGACAGAATGATGCAAATGTGGATGATGTGCAGATTGGTTTTCTTGTCCCTGTTGGAGTGGAAGCCTCTGGTGAAGATGAAGATGGTTATTGATCTTTTTTGGGCATTAAAGTGTGAGACACTTTTCTATTTACCTAGGGTTTTCTCGGTGACTACTTTGGAGTTCATGGGAGGAGGCTCAATAGTTTCTTTGGAGGGTGCTTGGACTAGTACTCGGTCGAAGAAGGATTGGTGCTCGACATGCTCTGGGAGCTCGGCATGGTTTGGGAGCTCAGCATGGTCTTGGAGCTTGGTGATGCTTGGGAGTTTGTTGTCACTCGACAGTTTGTTGGTGCCGACTAGAGATCTTGGTACATTTAATGCATATAGCATGTGATTGTGATATGGACCAATCTGGGAGTTTGTATAGACCTATGTGTGGTCTTGGTTATCTCTTCTATGTGCATTAAATCTATGTCGTAAACTTGGGGTTTGTCCTAAGTATTTTTTTGTAGTTATCGTGTGTTAACTGCGGGTTAATTAACGCAAGGGTTGATGTTTTGTATTTAATGTTTGTTGTGAGCCGACTTGTGGCTTAAATATGCATTTAATGCAAGGGTTTATTTAATTTGTAATTGCTAGGCCGACTTGTGGCTTAGTTGTGTATAAGTAGGGGGTCTTATGGAGTCTTTTAGTGATTCATTCATTTTAGAGGAGTGAGTCTGGAGAGTAGTTGCAAGGCGAGTTTTCCTGAGTCTGTGGACAAAGCACCAAATGTGGGGCAGTTTATAGTAAGATTGTGGTGGAGTTGCGAGTTGGTGAGAAGGGCTAGTGGCTGTGGTTTAGAAACAAGGAGGTTGCTTGGTGGCTTACAAGCACAAGTTGAGATCTTGGAGGTTTCTACCAGATTGTTGTTATGTTACAGATCTGGACTAGCTGGGATTAGTGTTGTGAGTTAAATCTTGAGGGATTTTGCAGAATTGTTATTGTAATTGCTGTTGTATTTGGCTGTAACCTGGAAGGACCTACAACCGGGCATATTGCATGTAAATAGTTATTATATGAATAAAGAGTTGTGTTTTGGTATCAAATCTTGTTTTGTTGTTATCTTGTGTTGTGTTTCCATTGTGTGTTTATTTGTTGGGGGCTAGGACATCTCCTTTGGGGATTCTCTTGCCTTGCACTACATTAGCAGCTTGAAGGAAATCAGAGTCCTCCAGAAATACCTAAAAACAGACAATGATGAATGTCTATTAGGATTAATTGACCATAGAGTAATATCCCAAGTATTTGAGACATCATAGAGAAACAATGCTAACTCAAATTTCAAACAAATCACATACACCCAAGTCCGTAAAACTTAAATTTTGTAGGCATACATCTACAAATAGTTATGTGCGCGTGGAGTGTTCTAGAACAATTATGTGCTTTGTCTATATTTAGTACAATATGTGCATAGATGACCAACATATCCTAAGGCATGTTACTCTGTAACAGTTTGTTGTTTTTTGCTTGAAAAATGTGCAAGCATAGACTAGTCGTGCATTAAGTTGGAGAGGAGTAGGGTTTCAAGTAGGTAACATTTTTGCCGGTACTGTAGATGTGCTCCTGTGATATCTAAATTAGAAAAATCGAAGAAAAGGCTTGATTAAATAGCATAGGATCCAATTTAATTTACAAAGAACATTAAGATTTAATGTGCAACAAATTCACCAGTAAGTAATGTGTCTAATAATTGCAGTAAATTCTCTATACTTTAAAAAAGATTTCCCATCTATTTAATTAAGTTGTGTTGGATAGAATTTTATGTACAAAATTCATTATTCAATGTACAATTTATTCAACAACAGTATCGGTAAAATTAGTTCTATTTTGAAATCGATTCGCCCTCCCATACAATCACAACCTGGTAATAGTGCAATACTTTAAATGTCACAACTAGGGGAGAGGACCCAATAATTGACCGCGTTCCAATGGTTGTGATAGAAGTTGTTCATTTGATATCCACACTTAATGATTTAATATCCATATTTATTATCTTAATACCCAACTTTTTTGACAATATTGTACCAATAATTGTGACATTAAAGTTGTTAGTACAATAATAACCACCCATAATTGAATGAAATGTACCCTTAGTTATAAAAATCAACCAATGATGTGATGCCATATCACCAGTGCAAGTATGAGAACCATTTTTGCACGACCATTGGTCTCACTTTTTATTTGGGTTGTTTTGGACAACTTGACAAAAAACATGCCGATGTGACATCATAATTGATGATGTGGATTTGAAACCATAGTTATAAGTAGATGACTTGCCAAGTAAATTGCTGTAAATTTTTTGATTTTTTTTGAAATGTCCACATAAGATTTTGATAAACTTGAAGTTAGGGTGCTTGTATTGGATCCTCTGCCCTAGTCATAAAAAATGGCGACTTAATATTAAAATGTTTTTTATTTGGAACACTCTAGTACAAATACTTGTTATAGGTGTTTAACCAACTCTATCATATATAAAATATCCATTGTAAGGTTTTAAGAATTAGATCTAGTTGATAGATAACTTTTGTATATTTGGTCTTTAGAGATCTTTTTATAATTATTATTATCTAACAATGTAGTTTTCAATTTTTATTCTTTTTTTTGGAATATTTCTAATTAGTAAAATATATATTTTTATTAATGTATTTAAAAAGAATTGTATATGAAATCAATATCTTCAATCTTATAACTATTGTATCCCACAAATCCATTATCTTAATTTCTAAAATTGAAGTCTCATATACTAAGCCCTAGTTTTCAAAAGTAAAATCATTACTTACAATTCTAACATTTAGAATACAAATATGACAAAATCTTTCCTTACAATATAAACTTTAACATTAGATCATGATTTTCTTTTCTTTTCCTAAGCTTTTGTTTCAATATCCAGGAACAAATTTCCTTTACTACGATATTGAGTTTAAGCATTAAAACATCAATATATTTCCCTTTCATTTCTTACCAAATTCTCAATATTTTCTAGAGTATTATTATATTTCAAACAAAATAAAATGAATAACTAAAAATAAAAATAATTTATCTTCTAACCCTAGCATAAGGTAGGGACTGGAGCCCTTGTTATGCATAATTGCGGGAATTTGTTTGTCTCTAATGTTAGACCTATAGAACTTCAAGATTTCAATATTTCCAAATTATAGATCTATGGAACTTAGCTACTGAAACCCATTAGGCTGGGGTCCCATGGATGTCAGCTTCCTTAAAAAAACAATAGAGCTTCACCCGATGAGATTTTTAAAGAAATTTATAAGCAAAGCGGTCCTATGGATTTTGTAATTTGTTTCACTTTAAAGTTTCAACTCCCAAATTTAAGGAAAAACTTTCTAAAACTTATTTTATGCTAAAGGCTTTTTTAGTTTTGAAGTACAAATGACTAGATTTTTCCCTAAGCTGGTGGGGCTATTTCCAGCCCAACCCCATTTTCATCTGCTTCCTAAAAAAGTCGGACTCGTATTATGAAAGAAAAGATTCTAATTAACCTTGTAGCCCCTCAAAAAATTTCGTATGGGACCTCTTGTACCTGAATTTTTTTTTCTTATGGGACTTCCTGTACATTAAAAATAGACATGTAGCCCCCCTCATGGGACCCCTGCCTTAGTCCATAGGTAATTATAGGTTGAAAACTGTGGGAGTTGTCATTGTCATATGCTGCTAGCCCCAACTTCCGATGAATACTTCATTTTCTGTGGTCGCAAAAATTGTTGACATGCTGGCAGCCATTGATGAAGCACTCATCTTGTTTGTTGTTACTGATTGTCATTCTCGTCGCCTTAATCCCGTGCAAAGTTCAAAATTTTCAAGTTGTTTTCTTCCCGACTGTAGATTTTGACTGCAACAAACAGGTTTGTAATCCAAACAATTTTCATTTGCAGGTGGCCTGTGCCAAAATGGGAGCATTCAAATAGGGCACAGATGTAAAATGTGGAAGCTTGTACAGTTTGATAGAATGCCTCAATGATATGAGAAGGATTTGCAAACTTTCAATGAAATATAATTCACAGATGTAAAGCTACACTCCACAATCTTTGCCAAAATGAGAGATTTGGACTATAGGATCAAGGAAAGGATTTGGCCAGATGTTGGCATTGCAACTGCCCTGATAAATATACACACGCAGTGTGGGAGCATGTGAATGGTTTGACATAATGCTTCCAAAAATTGTTTGCAAAAGCAAAAGTCGGATTCATAAACACAACATCTAAATGGTTCCATAGAAACCAAAGTGCTTCAAAGTGCACTGATGTAATAGAACACCATGGCTGCAGGATAATAGCAAAATTGGCTTGTCCAAATGGCTTTAAAAACTTTCTAATCCCAACCGAATTTGGAGGATGAAGAAAGAAGTATAGCAAATGTCACAATTTTCTTTGAGTGGGTTCTTATATCTCTATGGCCATGCCAGTTTAACTTTTAGCTTTTAATGTATTTATTGAGAACAAATTTAAATTCATTCTAGTAGCTATATTAAATGTTTAAACTATTGAACTTTTTAGTTTTTAGTTTTTTTTTTTTTTTTTAAATTTAAACAAAACTATTGAGCTTTGAAATTTTAATATTTTTTCACTTGAATTCACTTTTTAAAATTAAAAATCTACAAGAATTCAATTAATCTATGTATTTTTAATTTTAATTTTTTATCCCATTATTGTTTAGATGGAAATACAAGTGCAACAATAGAAAGGAAATACAAAACATTAATTATTATTTTTATCAACTCTTAGGATATATTTCTTATTATGTGTTTCTATAGTGTACTAAATTTTTTATGCTATCATAATTCAATTATGTAAGATTAAGATAAATCTGTTAAGATCTATATTGACACAAAATCATCTCTCATGAAAATCAATAATGCATATAACATTCATAGCATATAGGTAATGATCATAGACTTGAATTAACGTTAGGAGATTATCATCTCTTAATCTTACTATTCAATAGATTAGTTAAGACATCACACTTATTAAATCTTTCACAAAGGGGAATTGAAGATTGCATCACCTTGTTTTTAGTTATTTCGGACACCTTGTCAAAAAACATGCTTATCATCCAATAGATTTTAACATGAAAAAATTGTAACAACAAGAGGTTGCCATGACAAGTGAGAGATTTGATGAATCTAACTTGCTTGGCATATGTTTTTGGATCAACATCTAGTTAATTTTGGAAGATGGCACTACTTTTATTGTGAAGGTTTTGAATTTACAAATTAACTAGTTGAATATATTTTCAAATAGAAGAAGAGGATATTACAAAAAGTTTCGCAGAAGAAACATTTCAAATCACAACCTATCTTTAAGCAATGGATCCAAAGGTTTGTGTTTAGATTGTTTCCCTTGTTGACTATAGATCCTTACAAGGGTAAATGATTGGGCTAAGGTTGTTCAATATAACTCTAAAACTTGAATACATAAAGAAAACAATAAGTGTACCACTTAGGTGATACAATATAAAAAAACTAGGAATGGTTTTAGTATAAATAGAAAAAGACCTATGTTTAATATTTTTTGTGTGAGAAAGAATTGCAAGGTGTAATGAAAGACAAAAGAAATGTAAGATAATCAAATTTTAAATATAATTATATAGTAAGACAATTAAATTGATGAACAAAATAGTTATCTTAGAAATAAGATACTTAACTTTTAATATTGTGAACATTCCTTATATATATTTGTTTTATACTCTAAAAAATTGCCTAGGTCAAATTATAAATGATAACATAAGTTAGCACAATAATATTATATTAATTATAGTATAATAAAAAATAAATCTTAAGAACATTAATATAATCATAATATAAAAAATGAAAAATATTATGTTTTATTAATATTATTTTTCTGTCATCAATCTTGGCAACAAATCTTCACTGATTTTAGTGATTTTGAAAAAGCGATTATGCATGATGATTGCTATATGAGAATGCCACTTAATTTTTTTATTATACTCTAGAGACAATATATTATGATTATAATGTAACAACTAGGTCATACACACACACACACATATATGTACATATGTATAGATACATATATATGTATACATACATGTGTGTGTGTGTATGCACATATACACATATACACACATACATATATACATAAATATATATACATATATATACATACATGTCTATGTATACACGCGCGCACACACATGTATATACACACATACACACTCACACATATATACATATGGGTCAATGCAATAAGTTGGGTCTCACTTTTAGCCAAAAAGTGGAAGTGTTTTTCCTATTTTTAAAATATATCTTCAATTAATGCCAAAATTTGAGACATTTAGAGATTAAATATAAAAAACTTCATAAATAAAAATTGTAGTGCCAGGAATATCCTTTTTGAGTAAGTTATTTATTTATATACCCATATGATAAATTATTATTTTTGGTATGGATCTTTAAAACCCATTTTTTCAATGCCTGTTTCAGGACCATACCACACTTGTGTACGAACACCATAATTTGAAGCAACTAAATGATTTTTTGTGAATCCTTTTAAAAGAAGTTACCCGACACAACAAAAATTGATGAGAATATTTTTTTAAAAATTATTTAATAAATATTTTTTAAATTAATTTTTAAATGACGATTAAGCTAATTTCTAAAATTTCTCGTGTACGGACACCATAATTTAATCAAAATTTAACTTTTTCCCTTTATTTTTTAACTTCAAAAGAATTGTGTGAAGATTGATGACATGTAAAGATAAAGAATTAGAGGGTTGAGCAATGTTGAGTCTTCGATTTTAAATATTGTTTCAGAAGAGAAAGACATTGAGGATACCATGATGGATGAAGAGGCTGAAGAAGATAACCTAATATAAGGAGATTTAGGTGTACATTCTAATCAAACATTCAATACATGTGTGTCTCCAAACTCTCAAGTTTTTGTAGAACCAGAATCAGTATGCAAAGAACATTAACAAATGAAGTAAACATTCACAAACCAAAAACTAAATTCACATATATGCTTAGACTAAGAAAGAAAATAAGAAGTGCAAACCTCACAAGAGAAAACACTCCATACTTTCTTGATTCTGTAGATGTGTCCTTTTGCTGTGGATGTATGCTCAAGATGCTCAAAAGCTGCTTCAATGGAGATGGGTAATGGCAAATTGGTAGCTTTGTGAGCTCTCAATTTGGCATTATAAGGGTATGGTTGATGGCTTTGGTTCTCAAAATAGCATGGTAACTTTAGCTCAAAGATTGTTGATGAAATGGCTTGGGATGGGATTCAATTTATAGGCTAAGGGGTAGAGGGATGGAGGGCTTAGATGCAAGGATGGATGAAGGCTTAAGGAGGGCTAAGATGCACTCAAAGGGGAGCACATGGATTGTGCTTGTTTAGCACCAATGGGAAGGTGACACTTGTCACAAGGAGGATGAGTGTGAGAGGGTAGGGTTCAGGGTTGGTTAAAGTCATGATGAGTGGGGTTGAGTATGTAAGAGGGATGTAAGAGGAATGAGTGTGGAAGAGGGAAGAGTGTGGAAGATGGGTGTAAGAGTCATGAGTGGGCTTGTAAGAGTCTTTATGTTTTGTAAGAGCACTCATGACTTAGTGGTTGGGTTTTTTTGAGGGGAGACTTTGGTTTGGATTAGGAAAGTCTTAAACTTGTTTAAGGAATGTGACAA
The DNA here is from genome assembly GCA_028749045.1 of Cupressus sempervirens. Lineage (NCBI taxonomy): Eukaryota > Viridiplantae > Streptophyta > Pinopsida > Cupressales > Cupressaceae > Cupressus > Cupressus sempervirens. The sequence continues at coordinate 165,944,380 of CM053792.1, read as the reverse complement.
CATTAGGGGGTGGATTAGGCTTGGGTTTAGGATTAGATTAGGGATGTTAGAGATGTGCAAGTGGATGGCATTAATGAGGGTGGGTGAGTTAGTGGCTAAGCTTGGTTAGTATGGGTGGATGGGGTGGATTAGGCTAAATGGAGGATTAGAGATAGGTTAGGGGTTTTTGAATTTGAGGATTTCATTTATCAAATAGATTTATTTAATAAATGGGGATTTTTGAAATTAGATAGAAGAATAGGATTTAATTGATAAATAATAGATTATTTGATTTATCAATTAGGACTATAGATGATTAATTAAATTAATCAACTAGGGGATGACAAAGGATTAATTAAATAGAAATTTAATTAATAATGCCTTTTTAGATAACTAAATAGGATTACTAAAATAGTGTAATCAAATTTAGGTGTCTACAATTTTTTCTCATGATGAAATTGGTGATTTTGTAGAAGAAGGTTACAATTTAAATGCTTTAGGTTTTCTTCATGAGAATAGATTGTCAAATGATCATGTACAAAAAACTCTAATGGAAATGCAAGCCCCAAAAAAAATACCAAGAAAAAATGAAAATGAGATTCAAATTTCAAATAACATTGAAAATGAAATGCCAATTGAAAATAAGAATTATTTGAATGTAGACATGGAAACAAGTACTGAACAAATATGTTTGAATGATACTGAAGTGTGTGAACATAATTTCATTTTTCTAATGATGTGCTAGATAATCTTCATGGAATGGTTTGTGGAGATAGATTAGGACACATGCTAATAGATTATATAAACATTTTTTTTTATAATAAGGAGTTTGGGTTTCAATATCAGTTGATGTTGCAACTAATTAATATGTCTGAAATGCAAAAAATAATGAAAAGGTTAGGAATGTATGTAAAACCAAAGAATAAAAAAGAGTATTTAAAACAAGTTGTATCCACTATTGCTAGTGCCTTTAATGTTATTGGAAAGAGAATTTTCTCTAAAGATAAGAATGTGGCACAACGAGTAATAACAACAACTTTAGTTAACAAATCAACTACTGACAAAAGATTGATTAGTAACATAAGTGGATATCTTAATGCGAGTCATAAAACTTTAGAAAGAACTATAAAGAGAAGGGTTAACTTTGAATGTGATCCAACAAATAGTTTGTGGACTTGTAGTGGTAGATATCCAAGATCTGATATGAAACTTACTAATGAAGTCAAAAGTTTGGTTAATTTTTTTTGACATGATAATGCAACAATATCACCTAATTCAAGAGATGTTTTTAAATTGAGAGTTGGCATAAAAATTCATGATCCACATCCTAAACACCTTAAATGGACATGACTCAAACTGAATTGTTTAGAAAAAATTTAGATGATAAGGTGTTAACTATTACCATTAGTCAAAGATCTTTTGAAAAGTGTAAGCCATGGTATGTAAGGATTAACAAGGAAAGAATCAAATGTAAAACTCATGTTCAATTTCGTTACCATTATGATGTACTTCAATCTATATGTGGTACTATGCATAGTAAAGAAATGTTGTAGGAATGTGGTATAAAAAATACCACCTCAAACTATAAAGGATTTCATATCAGGTTTATTTTGTAAGCCACCTAATGACCAATACTTTCTTTTCAATGCATGTCTTTCTAGTACATGTGATATGTGTGACAACCTTTCTTTGTTAGATGAATGCTTGCATGGAAATTCTTTGACTACTTTTGGACAACAATTAGGTGATGTAAAAAGCTTCAAAAATATTGAATATCGATTAAAGGATGGGAAGATTAGAAGAAGGTGTGATCTAGTTACAGATAAAGTTAGTTGTCATGCATTTATGGATGAGTTTAAGAGTGTGATCATGCCAAAATATGTTAAACATTGTCAATATGCTAGATGGCTTGATGAACAATCTTGCATATGTAAGAATATGTTTCCAATTGTTGCTATACTTTTAGTTGTTGACTTTGCCTAGAACTACACAGTTGCACCCCAAGATGAGGTACAAGAATATTATTACAATTCAATGCAAGTAGCAATTTTTGTTCATATAGTTTAGAGGCATGCACCTGATAGTACAGAGGAGGATCAAAATGTATTTAGAGAGTACCATTTCTATATGAGTGATAATCAACTTCATTCATCTGAGTTTGTCCAATATTGTTTCAAGGTCTTTTATGATCATTTAAAAGAGACAAATTCAAATGACACATTATTGGATATGGTTAGATAATTATATAGGACAATTCAAGAACGCTAGAATGCTCTATTGGTTGAGTAGGACACATAGGAAAACTAATATCCAACATGTGTGGAGTTTTTTTTGAGGCTGGACATGGTAAAGGAGAACATGATGGTGTTGGTGCATGTGTGAAGAGAGCAATTAAAATTTGAGGAAAAAGAAAAATTCAAAAATGGACATGAGATTGTGGAATGGTGTAACAAATATTTATACATAGGATCAAGTCAGAAGTCTACAATCAGACATCTCTTCTACCTAGTTGAAGATAAGAATTATCCTTTCAAGATATGACTGTGAGACAATTAGTGGGTCAACTAAATGACATTCATTTAGGAGTTCAAATTCTAACACTTGGACTATATGGACTAGGGGCTTGCTTGTTTTTGTCAGTTTTGTCTTGTAGGTGAATGGGAAGAATGCGAGAATACATAATGGGTTGAAGATTGACAACATAAATCATTAGCACCTACTAACACACATTTTCAAGATGATATAGTAAATGAAGGCCCAAATGCTACATTTGCATCAGAAGACTATGGTCATATTATTTATTTATGTACATGTCATTAATATATTATTTATTTATGTACACGTGATTAAATTGTTTATGTACTTTATCTTATCTTGTAGGACATGTTAATGTTGTTCTTGCATCTAATGATAATGACAAACAGACTAGGTATTGGCTAGCTAGATGTGTGGAACCTAAGAAAAAATTGATATGTCATCAAGTAGATGATGATGGTTTTGAGTATCCAATTGGGTCTGTTGTTGTAGCTAGCACTTGGCTACATATATACCTAACAAGAATAAATGAGTTACCAACATTTGAAGACTACCAATCAGAAAAGAAGATTCTACACTATTCTCATTTGGTTGTGGCAATAAATATCAAATTAGAAAGATTCAAAGGGAGACCTGTCAATAAGGTATTGGACAATTTCAATGGATGAGCATGATGCAATCATAGATGCATTGCAAAAGACAGAGAATGCAAATGCTATAGTAAGATGACTACAAAGTACACACATGTAAGTTTTTCTTTATTGTGCTCTTTTTATATATGTACTTATATAATTTAAATGTATGTATGCATTGTCAATAGCAAATTAGAGAACTTAACCTCTTGTTTAGGTCTCAAGTACAATTTATGAAAATTTAAATGTTTAAGGTGGATCCAACATCAACATCTTGTGCAATTACACATAGCGAGTAAATACATTACACATATTTACATAGTACATATAGGTCTTATTAATTTATGCTTTTATTAACATTTCAAATTGTGTTTTTTTTTTGAAATTTTATTTTTATAGGATGTTATTTGAAGAAATCTGTTGAACCAATATTTTATTTTGAAATCGAAACATGTAAACATTTAAAAACAAGAGTTGACTTCTATTTATGTCCTTCACATTGTGTTACATATATATGACTTCACCTATTTTAAATTTATATGACTTAACTTTTTTTAATAATATATGAGATCAATTATTAAATCTGTAAATTATAATCTTACTGATCTAATAATAGATTAGTCTGATTTTTTTTACATGACTTAGAATAATCCAAATATCTTTACATTATCCTCTTAGGGATATCAGCGTCTACACTTAGGATTAGTTTGGATTTAACTAAACTCAGTTTGTGTTAAGTTAATTTTAAATTTGTTGCTCCTTGGAAAAGTCACCGACTTCTAGGATTAGTAAAGATTATTTTGGAAGGGACATGTCCCTTGAAAGGACATGTCCCTAGGTCTCTCTATTTATAATGGGTATGGTTGAAGTCTAAGAGTACACAATATACAAAATAGTCTGCTCCTTAGTCAATACTACTCATATACAATTCACAGAAGTAAAGATAGATATCAGAATTATATTTCTAATTCAATTGAAGGCAATACTTTGAAGTTATTCACAACAAGACCAAAGAAGAAGAGGAAGGTTGAATCTAATCTGTAATTTAGTCATAGAATTTGTAGAAACTTTACATGGTATCAGAGCTTTGGTAGTCGAACCTAGGCTCTGCAAATTTAGTAATCGGACCTTAAACATATCTAGCACCTTTCTCCTACCTTCAATGGAATACACAATCAAACCTGAGGACAAGTTTGATGGGAAAGAACACTTTGATGCCTGAAAATTCATAATAATGATGATTCTTGACGAAAATGAAGTAAAACAATTTGTTGATAAAGTATCCAAATAACCTCCAGTTGAATCTCATAAATCTATTTGGAGCAAAGGAAATAGGAAATCCATTCAAATTATTTTAGATGGAGTAAAAAATGATATCGTACCCATGCTTACAAAACATCAAACATCATTTGATATGATGAATGCATTACTAAATGCATATGAGGTCAACAATGCAACTAGAGTTCTTGCACTAAAAAGGAAATTAAATCACATACAAATAAGGAAAGGAGAATCAATGAATTCTTACTTCCTAAGGGTTGTCGGCATTAGAGATGAACTGTCAAGTATAGGAACCATTATTAGTGACACATAATCAGCACTAATTGCTATAGATGGATTACCAGATTCATGGAAAACTTTTGCACAAGGAATGAGTCCCAGAGATAAGTCCCCTAACTTCAATAGACTTAAGGGAGATTGTCTTCAAAAAGAATCTAGAAAATTAAAGAAAGGAGGAAAACTGAAAAATAGAAGATGAAGAACTTCATGTTCTTAATACAAACTCCTATAAGGGCAAGAAGAAACATTTCAAGAAGAAAAAGAGAAATCAAAAGAATGGAAAACCCAAGAAAGATCTATCCAAGATAAAATGTTTTAGATGTGAAAAGTTTGGACACTACAGATCTAATTGTCTTGAGAATTCTAAACAAGCAGCGAACTATACAAATGTTACTAGGGAAGAAGATAACTATGATCCCGAGAATTGTGTATTGTATTCACCATTACCAAATGAAATCTCAAGTGAAGCATGGGTAATTGATAGTAGATCTTCTAGACATATAACATGATACAAAGAAGTACTAGACTCTATATCAAAAAAGGTTAATGGCGAAGTTACCATTGGTGATAACTTAGTACATTCTATCAAAGGAATTGGAAACTGTACCTTGAAACTAAAATCAAGATATTCTCTTCTTCTGAAAGGTGTACTCTACGTACTAGGAATAAAAAAAAATTAATCTGAATTACAACACTTGAGGATGATGGGCATAACGTTTCATTTGTGGATGGTAAAGTAATAACCTGGGAAAAGAACTCCTCAATCGAGAAAGTGAAGTTGATTGGTTAGAGAAAAGGATATTTGTATGAATTGAATTCAAAATCTAGTCGACCTATTCAAGCCTTAATTCATGAAGCTATAGACATAAATGAAATATGACACAAAAGTTTAGGGAATCTAAATTTCAAAACCTTATCAACTATGGAGAAGATGGTTATTGGTCCACCTAAACTAAATAAAGACCACTCAAGCATATGCAAAGGGTGTGCACTAAGTAAGAACACCAAAAGTCCATTTCATGATAGCACTAGAAAAATAAATAAATTTGGAATTATTTAATTCAGATTTATGTGGACTTATCATTGTTCCTTCTCTTGGAGGATTATGGTACTATATTTGGTTCATAGATGACTTCTCTAGGAAAACATGGATTTACTTCTTAAAGTACAAAGAATCAGAAGAAATCCTAAAGAGATTTAAAGAATTCAAAACATTAATTGAAAACTTATCAGGACATAAAATTAAAACTCTTAGAATTGATAATGGAGGAGAAAGCACCTTAGATTTTTTTGAAAGGTTTTGTAAAGAAACAAAAATTAAGAGGGAGTACACCATTCCTTATAATCCAAAACAAAACCGGGTAGCTAAAAGGAAGAGTAGAACAATTATAGAAATTTCTAGAGCTATGATATTTGATCAAAATCTAGAATATTATCTTTGGGAAAAAGCCTCTTGTGCTGCTGTCTATATTCAAAATCGAAGCCCCCACTCTTATCTTAGAGATAAAACTCCTGAAGAAGTCTTTACTAAGGTTAAATCCAATATAAGTCATCTTAGGATTTTTGGGTGCCCCATATATATCCATGTTCCAAAAGAAAAGAGAACCAAGTTAGAACCCTCTGGGAGGAAAGGTATTTTTGTAGGGTATAGTGAAACATCTAATGCATATATGATTTTCATACTTGGATAGAAAAATATTGAACTTAGTAGGGATGTAATTTTTGAAGAAGATCTAGCATTTAAAAGAGCCCTAAGTTTTGAAGAACCTTCTCCTTTACCTATTTCCAAAAGAAATAGTGAGTTTGAGTCTTAGAGGGAAAACATAGAAGAAATTGAAGATGAAATTCAAAACTTAAATATTGAAGAAACTCAAAATTCAAAGAAAAGACCACTTTGTGCCATTAAAACAGTCGAGGAAGCACAAGACTTTGTTGAACCTTTTGGAACAATCAGAGACAGAAAAATACCTAAAAGATTTACTAGTTATACAAAAAACATGAATGATTTGTCCAAAACAGAACCAACCAATCCTTTAGATGCTATTAAACATATAGCTAGAAAGAAGCTATGATAGAAGAATACCAATCTATTATGAAGAATTATGTTTGGAAAATTGTTCCAAGACCTAAAGAAAAATCAGTTGTTTCTTCCTAGTGGATATATAAAATAAAGGATGTTGTTGATAGTAGTATTGAGAAATATAAAGCTAGATTTGTAGCTAGAGGATTCTCTCAGAAAGAAGGGATTGATTATGAAGAAAAAATTTCTCCTATCGCTAGATATTCCTCTGTAAGAGGAGTCCTAGGAATTGCAGCACCGAAGGGATGGAAAGTACATCAGATGGATGTAAAAGTGACATTCCTAAATGGAAAGATTATAGAAGAAGTATATTTGGAGCAAGCTAAATGATTTGAAACTCGTGATCCTAACATTTTTGTTTGTAGGCTCAAGAAAGCTCTCTATGGGCTTAAACAGGCTCCAAGGGCTTGGTATGAAAGAATTGATAAGTAAGTCATCGATTTAAGATTTTCCAAGAATGAAGCCGATCCAAATTTATATTATAAAAGAGATAAAGATGATATGGTAATTCTGATATTATATGTTGATGATTTACTAATAACAACTGATGATCATCTTATAGATCAATGCAAGAAAGATCTAATTAGAGAATTTGAGATGAAAGACTTGAGACTCCTTCATTTCTTCCTAGGAATGGAAGTACGATAGAATTCTAGTAGTATCATACTTAATCAAGGGAAGTATACATTAGATATTTTGAAGAGATTTGGAATGTGGAATTGTAAGTCTATTTCTTCTCCAATGGAGACTAATCTACATAAACTTAAAGAAGCAGCAGTAGAATCACCTTCCATACATTCTACTCTATTCCAAATAGATGATTGGGTCCCTTATGTACTTAGTAAATGCAAGATCTAATATTTTCTATTCTATTAACTCCTTAAGCTAGTTTATGTGTGAGCCAAAGGAGATTCACCTAGTTGTAGTTAAACATATTATGAGATACGTACAAGGTACTCTTAATTTTGGACTCAAATATGAGAAAGTTGAGTTAGATTTGCATGGATTTGTTGACTCAGATTGGGGTGGAAGTGTTAAAGAAAGAAAAATTACTTCAAGATCTTGTTTCAGTTTAAGATTAGTTATGATATCTTGATATGTAGAAAAAAATCTTTAGTAGCTTAGAGGTCCACAGAAGCTAAATACATTGCAGCAATGATAGCCTCTCAAGAAGTAGTTTGGCCAAGGAAGTTACTTGTGGGATTATTTGGGCAAGCTATGAATCCTACAATTATTCATTGTGATAATTAGAGTTCCATCAAGCTTTTGGTGAATCTAGTTTTTCATGATAGGTCCAAGCATATTGAAATTCCTTAACATTATGTAAGAGATATGGTAGAAAGCAATTTTGTAAAATTAGAATACATTTGCATTGTAGATCAGACAGAAGACATACTCACCAAACCTTTATCTAGAGTGAAGATAAACCACTTCAGGAGAAGACTTGGTATGGTTGAATTGTAATCCATTTGTATTCTTTAAATTATTAATAAAATAATTTTATTTGTTAGGTTATTAACTATTATGGGTTCCACTATTTGTATTCATTATTTAAGAGGTGATGATCTCTGAGATAATGAACACTTGTATAAAAGACATTATGAGAGATGATGATCCCTTAGATAATATGCTAAAATAGTAGAGTTCTACTATAAGATCTAGATGAATTCAAGATCATATTGTGATATAGACATTGCTATGTCTATAAGTCACAATTTGTATAAAGGAAGAATTTTATTATTCTCTAGGGTTTATCCTATGTTCTAGTAGATCTTAACTCAGGATCATGTTATGCTATAGGAATACCAGTATCTATGAATCACAACTTGGATAAATGAAGAACTTAATTATTCTTCAGATTTATCCTGTATGTTGTATTTTTTGCAATATTGTTATCACTAGTAGCAATGATTTGTCATATCAACAGGTTTACTAATATTACATTGTATCATGTGTTCTATGATGCCAAATGGTAAGAAGATTCATATAGATATAGAGTATCGATTCTTGCTTGTTCATCTTTATTGATGTTGCTAGATATGATATCTCTCAATATGATTATCAAGTTAAGAGGGAGTGTTAAATCTGCAACTTATAATCTTACTAATCTGATAATAGATTGGTCTGATCTATTCTTACATGATTTAGAGTAATCCAAATATCTTTAAATTATCCTCTTAGGGATATCGATGTCTACACTTAGGATTAGTTTGGATTTAACTAAACTCAGTTTGTGTTAAGTTAATTTTAAACTTATTGCTCCTTGGAAAAGTCATCGACTTCTAGGATTAGTTAAAGATTATTTTGGAAGGGACATGTCCTTTGACATGTCCCTTGAAAGGACATGTCTCTAGGTCTCTCTATTTATAATGGGTATGGTTGAAGTCTAAGAGCACACAATATACAAAATAGTCTGCTCCTTAGTCAATACAGCTCATATACGATTTGCAAAAGTAAAGACAGATATCAAAATTATATTTTATAATTCAATTGAAGGCAATACTTTGAAATTATTCATAACAAGACCAAAGAAGAAGAATAAGGTCAAATCTAATCTTTGATTTAGTCATAGAATTTGTAGATAGGAGCTTGCTTCTGTTTGAAAGTTAAAGGTGTGCACTTGATATTAAATTCTTTGTCAATTCAAGAAATGACCTCCTATATTTTTCTATTACTTTTACATTCAAACATGTTTAAATTAGTGTTCCTATATTTAATTAAATTTATTAAAATTATTGTTCATGTACCATATACTAACAAAATGTGTCATAACATGAATAAAATAGGCCACAATAAACAAAATGGTTCATACTTACAACATGATAACATAATAATCTATACTAGATACACTAGCATGATAAGAAGCCGTAAAAATATATAACATGGTCTAACATGTCATAACATGATCTATGAAGTGTGTGTGTGTGTGTGTGTATATATATATATATATATATATATATATATATATATATATATATATATATATATATATATATATATATATATATATATATATATATATATATATATATATATATATATATATATATATATATATATATATATATATAGTTAATTGTCCTAATGAAAGTGTATCATAATAAACAATATGTGTCATAAAAAGACAATCTAAAGGTGCCAAAAGACCTAATCTATCTGATTTGTAGTCCTCTTTACTCCACACCAAGAGGACTCAAATGGATCATCTTGTGTAACATGATGTGTTGTAGTGCCTGCCCCTAAGTCGCATTTCTGTCATCCTTGCCAAACTCTTTTAGGCCAATTTATGTTTGATGATTAGTATTATTATTTTAGAGATTATCAGATCTTGGTTTACACTCAGTTTATTATATGATGAGATTACTTGGTACTCTATATTTCATGCATGTATGATGATTATTCAATGTTTTCAGTTATCGATGATGATTAGTTAAATGGTTTATTATCATATGTGTTTTCTTATGGATACTTACCCCATACTGCATGTGTATGGTGTGCGTGTTTGTTTTCTTTATGTATGGTGTTTCTGATGTGGTTAAGGAAGGGAGTCGTAGTCACCTGCTAGTCGGGATCTACACGATGCACCACTTCCTGCCATTATCTGTTTAGCTTAGAATATTGTGTTTGTACATGCATAGATTTTATGTAGGTTGCAGGTACCGGGTATCGACTTCCCTGAATTGCCAAGATGAGCGTACCCTATCGAATTGTCTCAATGGTAAGAGAGGGGAGATAAACTCTTAAGTCCAAATCCTAAACCCTTTAGCCAATTGTCCTAATTGATAATTAGGACAAGTATCTAAGTTAAGTACCCTCCGAATGCATCAAAAGATGTAATTTCGTGATTATAACCCTTTTTGTTTTGATTTAGTATGTGTTTTTCTATGTAGGGTTTTCGTATGTTGCTATATGAGTCCTTGATGTGTTTTCTATTAATTAAGTCTAATTAAAAAGATTAATTAATGATTTAATTTAATAGAGAATTAATATGATATCTTTAATATTTAATTAATTGAGAAATTAATTAAATAAAAGAATTAAATTTGGAAATTAAAGTTCAAAGATAAATTTAGAACAGTATAATATTTATTTAATTTAATAATAATATATTTGGAGTTCATTTTTAAATAAATGCTAAATATTATTGTTATTTAAATTAATTAAATATGTTATCAATTAAGTTTCTAAAAGAAATTAAAAGTTGAAAGATATAAAATTATTAAGAATTCTAGATTGCATGATCTAAGCATGAGTTTAAATATGAGAAATAAATTAAAAGATTAAATAATAGAAATTAATAATGTTATTTTAATTTCATGAAGTGCACATGAGATTAAAGTAATAAATTAATTTAAAATAGAAGTCAAGTGGAATATTAAATAAAGTTATTTAATAAATCAACTTAATGTGCATAAAAGATGAATACAAAATAAAATAAAAGATAATAAAGGTTAATTTGGAGTTAACTGAGTTGTGCAAAGAGTCTTCTCGGGTGAACGCACAATTAGTGCCCCGATTTGAGGAGAAAACTTCTTATCACAACTTTGGGGGTTCATTTTTGGAGACACACAAATTTTGGACGGGAATTTTTGGGAGACAACTTTTGGAAGCGAATTTCAAAAGGCTGATACCAAGAAAATTTTCCAGAGGAAGGTTATTGAGAGAAGCGAATTCTCTTACAGTTCCTGGAGATTGCATAATAGCATCAGGATTAGGTAGGGTCATGTGTTTTTGATTATCGATTAAATACGCAATTATCCTTTCCTGTCTTCTTCGTGTCTGGGGTTTGTAAATCTGAATTCTTTATGATGAATGTTTAAACATTACAATATTGGAGTTTATCATATGATTGTCAATAAACTTCTGTATACATGAGATTTAAATGGGAAAGGGTTGAATATAATACCGAAATTTTAAATTAGAAGTTCGCATGGTTGACTATATTTCTATACCAATTTAATGAAGGAGGCAATGTCTTTTAATATATTTATATGTATAGGAATTAAATTAGCATATTTATAAATTTATATATATTTTTATATTCAAAAAAAAAAAAATTTCAATTAAAAAAAAGAAATTGATTAAAAACAAATTTGTTGTTTTTTAAAAAAATAATATATAAAATTAAAAATATAATTTAATATGTTTAGTGGGGGGGAGGGAATTACCTTGTGTCCACCCCCACTGTCGACAGAGCCGACAGTACCTACGTCGCAGGTACTACGATAGCAGGTACAGTGTACCTGCTGTTGCAGGCCTTGCGTTCGCAGGACTGCGGCAGGCCGTCAGCTTGGATTAGCCGATGGTTTAGACTATGCATGTTTTTTTAATTAAATATTTTATTTCGCTTTTTTTAAAAAAAATTTGTATTATTACAAAACAATTTTATTATTATTTAAAAATTTTAATTAATAAAATTATAATATATTTTAATTAATAATAGTTTTATCTTTATTAATATTTAATAAATAAATATTAATGCATTTAACATAGTTTGTAAATATTAATTTATTAATAATTTTGGTTAAATATTAATAAATTAACAATTAATAAATAGATTAAAATAAGTAATTAGAACAAGTAATTATTGATTAATTCAATTAAAATTAGTTTAATTAAAGTTAATTAATAATGAATATTATTTGATTAAATGGTAGAATTGGATTATTGACCTAATGGAAGTTATTATAGAAATGGGTTAATCGTAAGGGGTAGTTGTAAAAACTTAGTTACTTGAAATCGACGTTAAACTGAAACATAAACCTTACCTTAACTCAATAATATACTTTCAAATCCAATCTCTGAGACTTTGATGTTTTCTTTGTGTTCTTTGTGTTTTGGGGTTGTTCTAGTATTGACCAATATAGGTTGTTACCAGAGGCCCGAGTTTGTGAATGTGAGGCTATGACGATTGGTTCTCGATCTTTTCAAACCAACTAAGGTAATGTGATTGTATGCCCTATGATGGATGTATTTACTGTTTGTTATTGCTTTCCAGTTTCCTTGCGTGAAGCTGAGGTGTATGTATTTGAGATACCTAACTTAACCATTTTCGTGTCTCGATCAATTATATTTGATAACCATTTTTGAGTCTTGATCAGTTATACTTGGATTGCTTTTCGGTCGCTTGAGAGGACTGAAGTGTTTGTTATGTTCTTGATGATGTCATGTTTTGACTTGACCGTTTTGGAGTCTTCGATCAGTATTGTAATTTACTATTGGGTTACTTTCTGGTTGCTCATTGGAGAACCATTGGACTTTGTGATTTATCATTGATGCCTTCAGTTGCTGATAGAGAACTGTCGTGATCATATGATTATTATTTGATGCTTATCTGTTGCTCATGAAGAAATGATTTAATTTTGTGGCTTATCTTTTATGATGTTTTTCAGTTGCTTGTATAGGACTGAGGTGATTTTATTATGATTCTTGATTTGTGATTTCATGAGCCTAGGGTAGGTTATCTATGTGTAGTGTCGGGAAGTGGCTTGCAATGGGGATCGGGGCCCTAAGAGGCTACCTGGAGTAACCCATTGTAAGTTGTTTTAATAAGTGAAAATATTTACACTAAATGAGAGAAAATGAACCTAACAAGATAATTGTATGTTCTCTCCCATGCCTTGAGTGCTAGTACAGACTAGGATGGGGTAGAGAGAATGCTTGGTTACGAACTTGCATTCCGTAGTATGCCTCGTCAGTACGAGAGGATACTAGTGGCCATAGGGATCAGTAGGGACCCGAGATTCCTAAGGGATTTCTCGGGTAACTTCTACGTGACTTTTGCGATGACACTTTCTCGCTTGCATATTAGGTTTCCTACGTGTCTTGTGGTACCTCTGGGTCTAGATGTCTATCTATGTTGGAACCCTTGAGTTAGTATACTTTTAGGATTTCTAGACTTAGAGAGTACTTGTGTTTTGTGTTTTGATACCTTGTTTGGGACTTGAGACTATCTCCTCAGCGCGGTGGGAGTGGACCATTTAGGTTCCACATGGTCGGGTGGTAGTGCTTTTACTCTTACCATTGAGATCCGTCTGTAGTCGCCGTGGCTGGAGTTTTCTTGGTTGGCATTTACCTTCACTATGTTCTTGGATTATTATGATGGATGGTTAGATTTTATGATAGATGTTTTATCATTATGGATGTATGGATGTATCATGTATGGTGAATAGTTTCATATATTTTTACTGTACTTTGTATCATGGATTTGAGGATGTTGTATCTTTATCTTTACATATGTATATTATTTTAAGCCTTTCATACCTTGTGACTTGTACAGTGGATGATTGAGCATTCCAAATTAATTTGCCAAGAGGCATTCGGATCAAATGTATATTATGGACATGGGACTTTCTGATTATTCTTTCATATGTATGTGGTAATTGTTAGACTTATAATTAATTAAATTTAAATGTGACTCAATGTCTTGGGATCGTTAAGGTGTAACTTGTGATGTATGTTTGTTGATGATTACATGTTATTGCTTCCGCTACTATGTGTTTGATGTGTATGTTATACATTCTTACTTTCTAAAAAATAAAAAATAAAAATGTTTAGCAAACTTAGTGAAACTTTAGGTTAATTCTTTTGGATCCCTTGGCAGGGCATTACATGTGTCTCATCATGTGACACATCCTATGGGGCATCATGTGTCACATCCTAAAAAGACAATATGTACATGCTTAATTGAAATGGGTTTCAAAATCTAGCTTGCAAATAAATTAAAATATTTAGTACTTATTTAAAATAATACCATGTGAGATAGGTGTCCCTCTATAATAGGAGGAGGTGCACTATCAAAGCTACTAAATGTGGCAGTGGTGAGCTCTTGTAATAGTATACATAAATTTTAAAATTTTGATAAAGATCATAATGAACTATTTATAAATAACAATATTGACTTGAAAGGATGATGTCCATACCTCCATCTAGCTTAGTCATGTAGTCTCAACAATACTCATGGCGACATAGTCCTAAAATCATAGATACATAAAACTTTAGTCAAAATTATATATACATGAATTACAAAGTATGCAAATTAAAAAGTACCTAATTTACACTACATTTTTTTGAAATAAAAATATATATATCATATTGAGTACTAGCCAGTGTCACATATGTGTCTAGAGATATGCCACCATGATGATCATCAACATGTCTGAAATGGTCAAAAGATGAACATAAAAATAGTACAAATTATTGTCTTTGTTAGTTCATACCATAGGTACTTGAGGTTGTGCCTCAGTGGTTGATGGATCAAGACCTATACAATCATCTAACTGCATAATAGATGACAATCCCTACAAAATCAGATAAAAAGAATAAATGAGCACATGTTATTAAATTTTAGTTCCAATTTACATTATTTATAGTGCAATTCAAAGTGCATACTGTATGAGGGATGCCAATGTCTAAAGGTCTCAAAAAAATACTATATTGTCTCCTAGGAGGAACAATATCATCCATCCTCTATTAATTGAAAATCAACATACATTAATATGGTTAATACAATTATGCATATATGTAGAAAGTAAATAATAATGTACTTTATAAATTTAAATTAAATTTTTATGCGCTGCTCTTGACTCTCTCTCTCTCTCTCTCTCCACAAATAAGGTCAACAAATGATGACACATCAATATCATCACTACCATCACCATGAGAAGTGTATGCCTCATCATCAAAACCACCACCCTCAACATCATGGCCATCCTGTGTTGCATCAACATCACTTTGGGGGCCTCTACATATACCTCCACAACTGGTACAAATATGTCCAAGTGGACAAATATCCGTTACCTACATCCACTGGTCTACTAAATTGCCCAAAAGGGCACTGAATGAAGTAAGAGTAGATGACACTACTCGATGATGGAGAGGCACTGGAACAACTGGTGCAAGAAGAAGAAAAAGAGCCTAAGGATGTCAATGATTCCTCATATTATCATTGAGCTTTTTCCCAGGTCTATCCTAAGGCATCTCTCCATTGACCCCTTGAAATGGTCTAATATCAAAATAATTGGGTTTCAAACCCAATTCAAACTTTTCCCATAGTATCCTAAGAAAGTACATGGCCACCTCATGATTAGTGTGTGGTGGATGGTCAAATACCATCCACCACAACTCCCAAAAGTGTTGTTATATAAAGGGATGTGTGCACCATCTAATAGATATGCGAGGCTTCTTCTCACTTATCTCAAGACCTATCTTCAGGTTTACAAAATATTTTTTTAAATGTCCTTTATTTAATTTCAGCTTATGGACCTCTCTAGAAGATAGGCCATTAGAATAGAAGACACACATGTTTTGCCTCCATATTCGGAAGCTATCTATGCCAATGTCTAAATGCTCAATAGATTGTACAATGTATTGCATACTATCTGCAAAGTGAAGTAGGTGAGGGGGGGATGGGCCTCACATTTAATACTTTGTATATCTTACATGAGGTCATGAAGGTTGTGCCTCATGCTCTCGTGCAGATACTCTGGGGTAGGTGGTGGAGGAGGACTAGGTGGTCGTAGAGGTGGAGGTAGAGGTGGAGGTGGAGATGAAGGGGGCATGGGCAGGTGTGGGGGAGGGGGTGGGAGTGGGGGTGGGTCCATCAAATATAATCTGCATATATTTATATAACATAAAAATTCACAAAATTACTATTTAATTAAAATAATTCTAAAATAGCAATGTAAATACATATTTAAAACCATATACATCTAATAAATCTTTAATTACTTGAATATAAAAAAGAGAGGAGAGAATATTCATGGTAATGATTTAATATATTTGGATTAAAGAAACATTGTCCATCATAAACATACATAACTGTAAAGTATAGGTTAGGGTTAGGGTATGGATTAAAATTCAAATTATATTTAGATTATGGTCAAGATTAGGCTAATGATTTGTAGTGTTTTTGAAAAAGATTAGTGTTATGATTGTGTGTAGACTTTACAAAATTGTTCCAAAATGTTCTAAAGTGTTAACATTTACAAAATTAGGTTTTACTAGACTGAACATTAATATATGTTGGTTAAGATTTAGGATTTAATATTTTTGATTAAAATTTTGCCATTTAGAATTGAGGTTACAATTTAGTGCATTTAGGATTTAAGGGTTAGGCTTAAATCTTCAATTTTTACATTAATTATAATTTTGTTAGGAATAAGGTTTGAAACAAACTTATATTATCTAGTTACATGCACATATAATGTTTATGGTTTGTTTTGGGATTAGGTTAAGGGTTTAGGATTATGCATTAGTCAGGGTTTAGTTATAGTGTACATATTACGATTAGGGTTATTATGGATCTAATTCTAGGATTGGATTATGTTTAGGATTCAAACTAGGATAGACTTATATAGTTCAATGTTCTTATGGTTGAAGCACAATTTGTGGTAGACCTGAGGATGAAATAGTGCCACGTACAAGTAAAGGGAAATATTGTAGTTAGAGTTAGGGACAACAAGTGAATTATAGTTATGATTCAAGATTATGGTTATCTAGTTTGGTTATATAAATTGAAGGGTTAATTTATACCTATGATTAAGGCTTAGTTTATACCTATGATTTAAGGATTACCTATGATTTATATCTAGTTTGGTATTTAAATTGAAGGTTAATCTATACCTAGGGTTAATTTATACCTATGACTAATATAGATAAGTATATTAGAAGATATGTACTCATATTTTCTATCTCTGTAATATTCCTTGCTCTTTTATTTTTCATCCCTTCTACAACTATTATTTTGATTCTATATTATCAAACTTCATAAATTTGATATTTTTTTTTTCACACAACCTTTATTAGTACATGGTAGTATATTTTTCCACTACTATTGGAAATATTACTTTTAAAACACATATTTGTTCAGTGGTCAAGCTAGGGTTGTATTCACATGCACTAGATCTTATGGTAAGATTGATGATATTTTCCATGGAATAAAGAGGAAGATGACATTGTACTTGATAAGTAGAAATCAAAGCTTTAGTAATTCAGTTATAATAATTATGAGAACAATTTATTTATTCAATTAAATTTATGTTTGACATTATCTTATACCCAATTAAATTAATTCTACCTTTGAGTAAAAATTTCATGTTACATATTTAGTATATATTTAAGCTAAAAATAAAATTTTCATTATTATGTTACATGTAAAATATAGAAAACAAAATCAACTTGTGACATTAGCAAAAACAATTTTTAAAAAAAGGAATGGATCTATATTGTCTTACCAAGTCCTAAGGGCCTATTCGAGGTGATAGTGGAAATTTTCAAGTTTAATATATTGAATATGAATCAAGTTGTTGTGATATACATATACATTACATAGCTCTAGATCATTTGATATAAAGGTATTACTTAATCTATTATTTGATATATCATTTAGAATTGAGTTTAATACAAAAAGATTGACTATTTGTTATTTAAAATTTAAAATAAATGCTAACTTGATTTTTTCATATAATGTTATCAATTCAGACATGTGAACATATGTGAATAATTGAGAGAATGCAACAATTACCAATTTATAAATTTAATATAGACATAAAAATAAACTTACATTCAATTCAAACATACATACATCGCCTTAAACTACAAGATTAGGGTTACATGGTTAAGTTTTAGAAATAACATTTTAGGGTATGAGTTCATAAAACTTGGTTAGGTTTAGTGTTAGGGTATGAATATGGGTAGCTAACATCATGGTTTACATTTAAATTTAGAATTTAGTGTCTATATGGTAAGGTTAGGAATATAAGGTTTGAAACTTAACTTATTATCTAGAACTAGGTATTTAAGGTTTAGATTTAGATTTAGGATTGAAGTAAGGTTTCAGATTATGCATTACATAGGGTTCAGTTAGGATGTACATATTAAGGTCAATGTTACTATGGCTCTAGTTAAGATTAGATTATGGTTAGTATTAAAATTAGGATAGAGTTATATAATTCAATTAATCTTATGGTTGAAGCATACGGGTATGTGCAGGATCATGGTGTACCAAACTATGGCCTTAAGTGGTAGTGAAAAATTAGCAAATTAGGGTTATGTCAACTTGACACATAATTTTAAAGTGGTTATGGACTTTATATCAAAAAATTTTAAGATAATAATTTGAAAGAAATTGAATATAGTTTCTAAACTACTAGGCCTTATCAGGAGAAAATAATAATTGATTGGTGAAAAGTTTGGATTTTAATGCAGTACTATGAAAATTTCAAGGCGAAAATAAAAAGTAGGTGTATGCCTAACCACCTTAATCAAAATAAAATGATAATTTTTTTAAATATAAATATAGATATGAAAAGTAGACTCATGCTCGGATGTGGTGCATATTTTTTGATATTTTTATTCCAAATAAATAATTAAATATGAATTTTCTACCAAAACTTTTTCGAAAAAAAAAAATCTCGTGTTTGACCACTTTAACTAATAGAAAATTTAACCAAATTTAAATTTTATTTTTTTGCTTATACTAGGCGAAGCATAGAATGTGACACAACTTTTAGATTTTAAAAATGTTATACTGTTTGAAAGTTATAGCTATTTTTCAATCAATATGTCAATCAGCACTTCACAATAATCTTCATTGATAATTAACTAATAAATACTTATCGAACTCAGAATTTGACAGAAATTATATCGATGGAATCTCGAGAGTGATATTAAAAAACTCTTTTTGTTTCATTCAATTTCGATCAAAATAACATTTTCAGATGGCTACCCGAAGTCTGAGTATCACTAAAACCCTCCTCAAACATGTCTTTTGGGTTGACCAGGTAGGCTTGGTAAATAACAAGCCTAATCGGATATCTGATTTCAAATCGGATATCCGATATGGCTTGGTGATCCACCAAGCCATGTTTGGAGGGAAATTTGAAATCTTCATACATTTTAGAGGGAAAATGAATTTGTGAGTTATACATTACAACTTATCAACTATTTGAGTTATATTACAATGTAAAAATATATTATAATATATAATAATGTAATGTAAAGATATAACATATAATCTATTAATATATAATAATATATTATGTTATTCTTCTTATTATTATTATATATATATGTTATTAATATATAATAATATATTATCTTATTAGTATTATAATCTATAAATATAATATATATATATTAATATATATTATATATTAATATATTAATCTATGTTATATATATATATATATCTTATAGGTCGAAGGGACTCATAAGCCAACCTATGACCCCCTTCAACCCATTACATGATGACATATGTCCCTAGGGGTCCTAGGACCCCTAGGGACATATTAGAATCGTTCATATGAGTAAAAGGGGGTCATAGGTTGACATATGACCCCTTTCGACCCATTAAATGATGACATATGTCCCTAGGGGTCTTAGGACCCCTAAGGACATATTAAAATCTTTCTTATGAGTCAAAGGAGGTCATAGGTTGACTTATGACCCCTTTCAACCCACTAAATGATGACATATGTCTCTAGGGGTCCTAGGACCACTAGGGACATATTAGAATCATTCTTATGGGTCAAAAGGGGTCATAGGTTGACCTATGACCCCCTTTGACCCATTACATGATGACATATGTCCATAGAGGTCCTAGGACCCCTAGGGACATATTAAAATGATTCATATGGGTCAAAGGGTGTCATAGGTTGACCTATGACTACCTTCGACCCATTAAATGACAACATATGTCTCCAAGGGTCCTAGGACCCCTTCGGACATATTAGAATCATTCTTAAGAGTCAAAGGGGGTCATAAGTTGACCTATGACCCCCTTCGACCCATTACATGATGACATAACTCCCTAGGGGTCCTAGGACCCCTAGGGACATGTTAGAATTGTTCTTATAGGTAAAAGGGGGTCATAGGGTGACCTATGACCCCCTTTGACCTATTAAATGATGACATGTCCGTAGAGGTCCTAGGACCCCTAAGAACATATTAAAATCTTTCTTATGGGTCAAAGGGGGTCATAGGTTGACTTATGACCCCCTTTGACCCATTAAATGATGACATATGTCCCTAAGGGTCCTAAGAACCCTAGGGACATATTATAATAATTCTTATGGGTCAAAGGGGGTTATAGGTTGACTTATGACCCCCTTCAACCCATTAAATGATGACATATGTCCCTAGTGGTCTTAGGAGCCCTAAGGACATATTAGAATTGTTCTTATGGGTCAAAGGGGGTCATAAGTTGACCTATGACCCCCTTGACCCATTACATGATGACATATGTCCATAGAGGTCCTAAGACACCTAGGGACATATTAGAATGTTTCATATGGGTCAAATGGGGTCATAGGTTGACCTATGACCCCCTTTGACACATTAAATGATGACATATGTCTCCAGGTGTTCCTAGAATCCATCGAAACATATTAGAATCATTCTTATAGGTCAAAGGGGGTCATATGTTGACCTATGACCCCCTTCGACCATTACATGATGACATATGACATATTAGAATGCCTCTTATGGATCAAAAGGGGTCATAGGTTGACTCATTACATGATGACATATGTCCTTAGGGGTCCTAGGACCCCTAGGGACATATTAGAATCGTTCTTATGGGTTAATGGGGGTCATCGTGTGACATATGATCCCCTTCGTCCCATTAAATGATGACATATGTCCCTAGGGGCTCTAGGACCCCTAGGGACATATTAGAATTGTTCTAATGGGTCAAAGGGGGTCATAGGTTAACCTATGACTCCCTTCTACCTATTAAATGATGAAATATGTCCATAGAGGTCCTAGGACCCCTAGGGACATATTAGAATGCTTCATATGAGTCAAAAGGGGTCATAAGTTGACCTATGACCCCCTTCGACCCATTAGATGATGACATATGTCCATAAGGGTCATAGGACTCCTAGGGATACACTAGAATGCTTCATATGGGTCAAAAGAGGTCATAAGTTGACCTATGACCCCCTTTGACCCATTAGATGACAACATATATCCATAGGGGTCATAGGACCCCTAAGGACATATTAAAATGCTTCATATGGGTCAAAGGGGGTCATAGATTGACCTATGACCACCTTCGACCCATTAAATGATGACATATGTCCCCAAAGGTCTTAGGACCCCTCGAAACATATTAGAATCGTTCTTATGGGTTAGAGGGGGTCATAGGTTGACCAGTGACCCCTTTCAACCCATTACATGATGACATATGTCCATAGGGGTCCTAGGACCTCTAGAGACATATTACAATTGTTCATATGGGTCAAAGGGGTTCATAGATTGACCTATGACCCCCTTCGACCCAATTAATAACTACATATGTCCCTAGGGGTCCTAGGACTCTTAGGGACATATTAGAATCGTTCTTATAGGTCAAAGGGGCTCATAGGGTGACCTATGACCCCCTTTGACCCATTAAATGATGACATGTCCCTAAGAGTCCTAGGACTCCTAGGGGCATATTAGAATCGTTCATATTGGTCAAAGGGTGTCATAGGTTGACCTATGAACCCCCCTTCAACCCATTAAATGATGACATATGTCCCTAGGAGTCCTCGGACCCCTAGGGACATATTAGAATCGTTCTTTTGGGTCACGCTATGACCCCCTTCAACTCATTAAATGACGACATATGTCCCCATGGGTCCTAGGACCCCTAAGGACATATTAGAATCGTTCTTATGGGTCATAGGGGGTCATAGGTTGACCTATGACCTCTTGCGACCCATTAAATGATGACATATTTTTTTAGGAGTCCTAGGACCCCTAAGGACATATTAGAATCATTCTTATGGGTCAAAGGGGGTCATAGATTGACCTATGACCCTCTTCGACCCATTACATGATGACATATGTCCCTAGGGGTCCTAGGACCCCTCGGGACATATTAGAATTGTTCTTATGGGTCAAAGGAGGTGATATGTCAACCAATGACCTCTTTCGACCCATTACATGATGACATATGTCCCTAGGGGTCCTAGGACCCCTAGAGACATATTAGAATTGTTCATATGAGTCAAAGGGGGTCATAGGTTAACTTATGACTCCCATCAACCCATTAAACTAGGACCCCTAGGGACATATTAGAATCATTTTTATGGGTCAAAGGGGTTCATAGGTTGACCTATGAACCTCTTTAACTCATTAAATAATGACATATGTCCCTAGGGGTCCTAGGATCCCTTGGGACATATTAGAATCATTCAAATGGGTCAAAGGGGGTCATAGGTCAAGCTATGTCCCCTTCGACCCAATAAATGACGACATATGTCCCTAGGGGTCCTAGGACCCCTAGGGACATAATAGAATCGTTCTTATGGGTCAAAGAGGGTCATAGGTCACCTATGACCCCCTTCGACCCATTACATGATGACATATGTCCATAGAGGTCCTAGGATCCCTAAGGACATATTAGAATGCTTCATATGAGTCGAAGAGGGTCACCTATGACCCCCTTCAATCTATTAAATGATGACATATGTTCCTAAGGGTCCTAGGACCCCTCAGGACATGTTAGAATGTTCATATGGGTCAAAGGGAGTCATAGGTTGACCTATGACGCCCTTCGACCCATTAGATGACGACATATGTCCATAGGGGTCATAGGACCCCTATGGACATATGTTGTCATCTAATGGGTCGAAGGGGGTCATAGGTCAACCTATGACCCCCTTTGACCTATAGGAATGATTCTATTATGTCCCTAGGGGTCCTAGGACCCCTAGGGACATATGTCACCATTTATTGGGTCGAATGGGGTCATAGCTTGACCTATGACCCCATTTGACCCATTTGAATGATTCTAATATGTCCTTGTGGGTTTTAGGACCCTTAGGGACATATGTCGTCATGTAATGGGTCAAAGGGGGTCATAGGTCAATGTATAACCCCCTTTGGCCCATATTAAGCATTCTAATATGTCCCTAAGGGTCCTAGGAACCCTAGGGACATATCTATTAATATATATATATTATATTTATAGATTATAATACTAATAAGATAATATATTATTATATATTGATAACATAACTCATAATAATAATAATATATTATAGATTATAATAATAATATATATTAATAACATACATACATACATACATACATTCATAGATATATATATATATGATATAATACGTTATTATATTTAATAAAAATATAGGCAAAATAATATTAATACAAATAATATTTATAGATTATAATAAGAATAACATAATATATTGTTATATATTAATAGATTATATGTTATATCTTGACGTTACATTATTATATATATATATATATATATAATATTATAATACATTTTTACATAGTAATATAACTTGAATAATTTATAAATCATAAACTATAACTCCCAAACTCAGGGTTCCCTCCGAAAGGCCTTATGTCGCATATTAGATATCCGATATCACTGTCATCAATTTACAACATATTCCCTGTCCCTACAGAGCTGACAACATCACTTTTTGAGTTTTTTTTAACGGGTTTCACAAAATGTCATGTTTTGGGGCTCGACCATTCGAAAAAAGTTCAAAAATATAACATTAGGTGTTTGATAGTGTCATCTGAAGGGGAAGCAGTAGTCGTCGAAGGGCTAAACACAAAAGAAAGATATCCAGTGAAGACATTGCGACATATAGGGAAAGGGACAAAATGGAACACCGAAGAAAAAGACAAGGTATGCTAAATATCAGTCAGGTTGATGATGAATTAGTCGAAGGTGAAATCATAGAGTTAGATAATGAATATGTACAGTTGGAGAATGAAAATTTACCTATTGAAAATGATAATGCCGAAATTAAAAATTTAGAGAATGAAAATTTTGAAGACAAAATGCTACCAAGTCATAATCTAAATTGCATAATTGACCATGTTGAGCATGACAATGCACATGAACCTAATGCACAAGAACCTTACATATCTCCTAATTATAATCGACATGAAGGTTCTAAAACATCAAAATGGATAATTGAAATTGGTGAAATGATTATTACCAGTTTGGAAGGGAAAAAGTCAGAAAGAACCATTTAGTTATGGGCTTCAAGACTATATTAGATGTTTTCGGCAATAAGACAGTGGTAGAGCCATGCCAGCTTTTCATGCACTTATTAAAAATGCAAAAGATGAGACCTATGATTTACAAATTGAAGATTCATGTCAATAAAAAGTTGGAAAGAAATTCCATTATTGTGAACAATCTTTTCAGTGCTCTCAATAGCATTGGGAAAAATAGTAGGGTGAAGGATAACAGAGCTGCTCGAAGGGTTATTACAACCTCTTTGGTAAGTCATCATTTAAGAAAGGGTAGATATATGAGACAAACTTGTATTGATTTGAATCTAAATCATACTACTTTGAGAAGAGCACTTAGTCAACGAGAGAAAATTGATGATCATCTTCAAAATGAAACATGGGCATTTGGTGGGAGACTTCCACATTTTGATAAGAAGCTATTCGATGATGTGAAGGAAGAAATTACACAATTTTGGCACTCTAACTCATGAGTATCACCCAATGTTAAAGACGTATTAATGTTAAAAATTGGCATCAAAGACCACACACCACATCCTAAACACAATTTGGAGGTAAGTCAAACTATGTTGTTTAAACAATTTAGAGAGAGTCATCCAAGTCTTCATATATCACAAAGGGATTATGAATCTTTGAAGCCATTTTATTGTGTGCCACTCAAAATTTGAAATACATGTTGTTGCAAATATCATGTTGAGTTTTCTATGCACTATGAACTATTACGCTCCATCTGTTCTACTTTGCATAGTAAAGAAATGTTGGAGGATTGTGGTGCTAGTGGGCTTCCAAAATCATCAAGAGATTTGCTGGATCAACTTTTATGTCGTACATTTGATGGCTGTTTATTTTATAGAAATGCTTGCTTAAATGAGAAGTGTTCAAAATGTGGTGGCTTATCCAAGTTTGACACATGTTTCCATGAGGGGTGCAAACAAGATCTTGGAAAGACAATAGTGAAAAAAAAGGTATATTAAATGGTGAAATACACATTGAAGAGTGGAGGCAAGAGCTCTAGATGTGAATTGGTTGGAAAAGATATTAGTGTGGCTAGTTTTATTTCAAACTTCAAGGCAAATCTTTTTTGCAAGTATACAAGACATAGTCACAGGTCTCAGTGGTTGGATGAACAATTTAGAATGTGCAAGGAGACTTTTCCCATTAGCATTATTATATCAGTTGTTGATTTTGCTGAGAACTACACATTGCAACCTCAAAATGAGACACAATCTTAGTATTACAACTCTATTCAAATTGCTATTTTTGTTCACATAACATATAGACATGCCCTTGATAGTGTAGAAGATAATTGAAAGATTATTAGAGAGTATCATTTTTATATGAGTGATGATAGATCTCACTCTCACAAGTTTGTGCAACATTTTTTCAAGAATTATTTTGATTTCTTACATGAGCATGCAATTTCTATGGATAAACATATCATTTGGTCAGATAATTGTACAAGTCAATTCAAGAATGCTCGCATGTTTTATTGGTTGTATAGGATGCACGTAGAGAGAGGGGTGCCTCATATTTGGAGTTTTTTTGTGTCCAACCATGGAAAAGGGGAACATGATGGAGTAGGGGCATGTGTGAAGAGAGCTCTAGTCAAAGAGCAACTAAAGAATTTAGCAACAGAGCTTCTTGATGTCATAGCATTGTTGATTGGTGTAGTTTATTATTATCACAGGGGGGGACTCTTGATTCAGTGGTATACAGGTTCTTTTGATTGGTTGAGGAAGGGTCCGTAGCTGATAGATCAAATTGTAGTATAGTGAGAGACTCATAAAAAATGCATTCATTCCAGACCTCTGATTCTAGTACATGGACCATTTGGACATGACAGCTAGCTTGTTTTTGTCCTAGTTATTTTCAGTGTGATTGGGATCACTATGAGTCAAGTGAGTGGGTGGACACATGGGCTCCACATTATCTTACTCCATTGTCTATCATACCCTCTATCAGAAATGATGACATGGAAAGTTCACTTGAGCATAACCATCTATCAGATCTACTTCAGCCAGGACATGTCTTTACATTGTTTGCACCACAAGGGAATGATGAGAAATCTGATTATTGGTTAGCATGTTGTGTAAGAGGTAAACAAAAACTTGCACAATCAATCACAGATGATGATAGATTCACATACCCTACTGGTTCAGTGGTTGTTGCTGAACCATGGCTATGGACATACATGCTTAGAAGGAACAAAATTTCTGCATTCGAAGACTATCAGAAGCACAAAATAATTCTCAGATATTCACATCTTATTATAGTAACAAATGTAAAGTTGTTGAAGCATCAAGGAAGACAAAAAGTAAAAGAACTTTTTACTATTGCTAATGTTGATCATGAAGCCCTGTTGGAGACCCTAAAACAGAGAGAGGACCCTATTGGAACACTCAACTAGGTATATTTACTTCTTATGTTATTTTCTTCATAATGATTCAATGAACTGATGATTATCTTGTTTAATACAATAAGTTACTAATTTTTTTATGATATTGGAATGTAGGTAAGTTGGTGGGGTGGGGGGTTGGTATTGGGGAGAATTCCTAAGATTTATGATGTATTATGATGTAAAATGTGAACTTTTTGTATATATTATTTTTGTAATAATGGAAAAGATAGGTTAAATTAGTTGCACATTCTACTTTTTATTTTGGTACATTCTTTGTAAGGAATTATAAGAGGAAGATATTTAACAAGTTCTTGTAAATCATATTTGCATGTGATACAAGGCTATAAAGACAATTTTAAGAGCATTTATAACTATATGAAAGATAATTGCTTGCAGATATCTTATTACAAGTTTGGTTTTTTCCTTATTTGACATAAAGCTGACATTATGATTATTAAAACTATTTTTATCAAACTAATAAAATAACAAAAATCTAGAAAGTATGGATGAACAATTAGAATACTTTATTTCTTCCATTTTGCAACCAATCATGGCATTTGAAAGCATAAAGAGTCATAATATTGTATAATGTTTTGAAAGATTTTCATATTGAAAAGTTGTAAAGGACCATGAGATTTGAACTTTAGTAATGTCTAGGTTTGCATAGGGTAAGTGAGTCATTAGATAGGTCCTAATAAGGTATCATAATAATCTCAAGTCATTTCATAAGTTGAAACATTCAATAAGTCACTTAAAATTTAGCTTATTGCTTTAGAAAAGTCAAATATTGAATGTAACAGCTACATGAGCATTTTGGAGGGAAACTCCATAGTTTAAATTTTATGAAATACAAGAAACACTAGTGCAAAGCACCTAATAATTTTTCTTTTCTTGATGTGATAAGGTCTAGGGATAGATCTAATGATCTCCTTGTGACCATCCACATTTGTAATGGACACAAGACCCCATGGTGCAACTATAAGCCTTGGCCATCAATTGGTCCAATAAAGTGAATTTTTGGTAAATTCCATATTTTTTAGGTAAGTCTAGATGTTTAGAACATTATTAGGGTCCCTAGGAGTTTGTAGATTCCATTTGCAATCAAATTTGCAATAAAACTTGTCTTAGCACAAAAATTGCAAAAAGTTGCTTAACAACTTTTGCAATTTTCTTGACAACTTTTCAAAATCTAACTCTTAACGACTAGAAATATTTGAATTGTCAGTGCCATTAGCTCTGGGTGGGTGGGTGAACCCTAGTGACACCCTTGTTCTAACCACATAGACCCTCTATCATCCGCGGCCACCCCGTACTAAGGAGTCCCCAAGGTTCTCTAAGTGTGTTTTGAGGTCGATCTTCTGAGGGTCACAACTTGAAGCTCATGAGGGCTATCGATAAACTGTTAAATGCTACAAGACAGTGATGTTGAGGCCTAAAATAACCTATCTCATTTTTGAGAGATCACATTCCATTTGGATTCGATATAGCGATCTCGCTCGATCCCAAAACTCGTAGTGTGCCTCAGTTCATAGGTGCACCACAACGTAACTTTGAAACCACTGATCTTGGCATCAAATCATTAGTTCCATTAGCTTTGAGTGGGTAGGTGAACCCTAGTCACACCCTTCTTCCAACCATGGAGACCATCCATTATTTATGGCCACCTCGTACCGAGGAGTCTCCAAGGTGCTCTAAGTGCCTTTTGAGGTCGATATTTTGAGGGTCATAGCTCAGAGCTCATAATGGCTATCGATGAAATATCAAATGCTATAGGACGATGATGCTGAGGCTTGAAATAACCTATCTCATTTTTGAGAGATCACATTCCATTTGCATTAGGCACAGCGATCTCGCTCAATGCCAAAACTCACAGTGTGCCTCAATTCATAGGTGCACCACAGCCTAACTTTGAAACTGTTAATTTTGGCATCAAATTGTCAGTGCCATTAGCTCTTGGGGGGTGGGTGAACCCTAGTCACACCCTTGTTCCAGCCATGGAGACCATCCATCATTTGCGGCCACCCCATACTGAGGAGTCTCCAAGGCACTCTAAGTGCATTTTGAGGTTGATCTTTCGACAGTCATAACTCAAACATTGTGAGGGCTATTGATGAACTGTCAAATGCTACAGGATACTGATGCTAAGACCTAAAATAATCTATCTCATTTTTGAGAGATCACATTTTGTTTAGATTCGGCACAATGATCTCGCTCGATGCCAAAACTCGCAGTGTGCCTCAATTCATAGGTGTACCACAACGTAACTTTGAAACCGCTAATCTTGGCATCAAATCGTCAGCACCATTAGCTTTGGGTGGGTGGGTGAACCCTAGTCAAACCATTTTTTTGACCACGGAGACCATCCATCATCTGTGGCCACCCCGTACCGAGGAGTCTCCAAGGTGCTCTAAGTGCCTTTTGAGGTCGATATTCTAAGGGTCATAGCTCAGAGCTTGTGATAGCTATCGATGAACTATCAAATGCTATAGGATGATGATGCTGAGGCCTAAAATAACCTATCTCATTTTTGAGAGATGATATTCCATTTGCATTTGGCATAGCGATCTTGCTTGATGCCAAAACTCATAATGTGCCTCAGTTCATAGGTGTACCACAACATAACTTTGAAACTGTTGATCTTGGCATCGAATCATCAATGCCATTAGCTCTAGGTGGGTGGGTGAACCCTAGTCACACCCTTGTTTTGACCATGGAGACCATCCATCATTTGTAGCCACCCCATACCAAGGAGTCTCCAAGGTGCTCTAAGTGCATTTCGAGGTCGATCTTTCGACGGTCATAACTTAGACCTCGTGAGGGCTATCAATGAACTGTTGAATGCTACAGGATGGTGATGCTGATATCTAAAATAACCTATCTCATTTTTGAGAGATCACATTCCATTTGGATTTGGCACAACGATCTTGCTTGATGCCAAAACTCATAGTGTGCCTTAGTTCATAGGTGCACCACAACATAACTTTGAAACTGCTAATCTTGGCATCAAATCGTCAGTGCTATTAGCTCTAGGTGGGCAGGTGAACCCTAGTCACACCCTTGTTCCAACCACGGAGACCATCCATCGTCCATGGCCACCCTGTACCAAGGAGTCTCCAAGGTGCTCTAAGTGCCTTTCGAGGTCGATATTTTGAGGGTCATAGCTCAGAGTTCATGATGGCTATCGATGAACTATAAAATACTATAGGACGTTGATGTTGAGGCCTAAAATAACCTATCTAATTTTTGAGAGATCACATTCCATTTGCATTCAGCACAACGATCTCACTCGATGCCAAAACTCGCAGTGTGCCTCAGTTCATAGGTGCACCACATCGTAACTTTGAAACCATTGATCTTTGCATCAAATTGTCAGTGCCATTAGCTCCAAGTGGGTGGGTGAACTGTATTCACACCCTTGTTTAGGACATGGAGACCATCCATCATTTGTGGCCACCCCGTACCAAGGAGTCTCCAAGGTGCTCTAAGTGCATTTCGGGGTCGATCTATCGACGGTCATAACTCAGACCTCGTGAGGACTATCGATAAACTGTCAAATGCTATAGGATGGTGATGCTAAGACCTAAAATAGCCTATCTCATTTTTGAGAGATCACATTCCATTTGGATTCGGCACAATGATCTTGCTCGATGCCAAAACTTGTAATGTGCCTCAATTCATAGGTGCACCATAGCATAACTTTGAAATCGCTAATCTTGGCATCGAATTGTCAGTGTCATTAGCTCTGGGTGGGAAAGTGAACCTTAATGACACCTTTTTTCTAGCCATAGAGATCATCCATCATCCACGGCCACCCCATACTAAGGAGTCTCCAAGGTGCTCTAAGTGCATTTTGAGGTCGATATTTTGAGGGTCATAACTTAGAGCCTATGAGGGCTATCAATGAACCATTGAATGCTACAGGATAGTGATGTTGAGGCCTAAAATAACTTGGAGCTCATGAGGGATATTGATGAATTGTCCAATCAAGTCTCTTAAGTTGAGATATTTTGAAGTTAAGTTGAAAGTAAAAAGTTGTAGTATGAGGATAGTAACAAAGTGAAGTGCTAGTTATCAAAGATTATGAATCTATGAATGACTTGGTGGTTGGGAATAGAATCCATGGTTGAGGAGTGGAGTCCTTAACTATGTTGAGATTAGATTTGAAGCCAAGAGTTAGTTTCAAGGTTTAAGGTGGAGTTTAAAATCAGATTTGGGGTTATCTAAACCTTGTGTAGGAGATTAACAAATGTGTTTATGTCATGATAGAACTTCAAATTATACATTGCATCCAAATTTGATAATAAAGGTTGTTAAAATTTTATTAAAAAATTATTGCATTTGAATCGAATATAACAAACATAATCAAAATTAATGATATTCCATAAATATGAACAATACACATGATCCACGATAAATTGAACAATACTAGATACTAAATTAATATGTATATCATTGTGCACATAAATTACAAAAATATATATCAAAATACATGTATCCATAGAAATTTTTTTACACAAATATATATCAAAGATCATGTATCCATAGACAAAGTACTCAAATATATATCAAAATATATAGATCCATATACAAAATGTGGCTGATCATGCCATCAAAATGTGTATAATATCAATGTTTCTGTATACAATGTGGCATATGCCATCTCAAAATCTCTCATGATGCATCCTATGACAACTATACTATCCTAGGGTGCTAGTGGATGATCAAAATGCAGCCTCTTCGCTGCACTAGGTGGATCAGATGCCTCCTACATTAAAAAAAAGAGGAAAACCCAAAGTTAGACTACTAAATTTATATGATTCTACGTATCTAACATCGAATTACTCAAATGCATAATGATTTTTTTGGTAATTTAGATTAATACTATCAAAATTTCATAATAAATACCTCTCTCATCGATCTCCTGCACTGGTTAGGAGTCCTCTTGTATGCTCTTGGCAATGCTGGCACCTCTCTGATTATGGGTTGTATATGTTCAAATACCTTTGTTAGATGAATCTACAATTTAAAATATAACATTATAATTCATAGCATGCTAAATTTATAACATATTTAATCATGAATTCAAACTACAACTTACTATTGTAGGCTCCTCCTTAAGAGTGAGTGGCCACATCATCAAATCTACATAACTCTCCCGTCGGACCTCATGTGCACTAGGAGTCTCCTATGAGATACAAAATAGTAGTTGTTAATATCACAAAAATTAGTTTTGAATTTATTTATGAAGATAAGGATAATAAAAGATAAATTTTACTTATACATACAATGGGGCTCTCAATGCAAATGGAAATCCTTGATGGTCTACGATGTGAAATCTATAGAGGCTCATCACCAGTACAACGCCCTATATACAATAAAGAATGTAATTAAATGGGATTACCACAAACATTTTACAAGAATGCATCGATATTTAATCAAATAGAAAGTGCCTAATTACCTTTCCTTTGTCAATGCATGATGGCTGATAAAAAAAAGATTAGCAACCATATATGCTACAATATCAAATAGAAAAAAAAATGCAAACACAACATAATGTATCGTAGATGTCTCAAGGCCAAATCAAATGGCCAAGAGCGTGGCGTCATCAATCTGTTTGAGCTCCTCTTCAGTCATCAACTAAACATGAATGACAATCAAATACATATAAAAGTCAATATGGATTAAAAATTAAAATTAATCTATTATAAAAATTAACTTTAAATCACATATGTCATAACAAAAAAAATATACACATACCAACACTGAAGGAGTCCATGCCTCTGCATTCCCTTCCTCTCTCGCATTAGGGTCTGTAGTCTCTGCATGTGTGTCTGGTGTATCCTCGTCTAATACAAAATGATACTCAAGAAGATCACCTATGGGACCCAAGAAAATATTCTTGCAAGTAATGCAAGTGTGAGGAACACAAACATGTGATGAGCTAGCCGATGATGAACTGGCACCAACATGATCAACATGAGGAGGTAGGACTGACCTAGCCTGAGATATTATTAGGCTACTCAGCCTATAAATGGCTCTGATGGTCTAAGAACTAGCCTCTATCATAATATTTGGATGTTGCACTCGAGGAGGAGGGGAGATATCATTGGGGGGGACACAAGTGCTAGCTTTCTTCCACTGGGAAGAGGGTCTATCCTGACGAGCTCCTAGTCCTAAGCCCATGTTGGGCTTCATGCTCCAATAGTTCACTTTAAGTTTCAACACAAATTCGGCATTTAATTTTCTAAGGAAATAAAATGATATGTCTAAATTGCCATGTGGAGGGATATCAAAGACCATCCACCAACGATCCCAAAAGTTTGCACGTATGGCATCATTTGTGCACCATTTAATCTATAGTTTGGATTTTTTGGGTCAACTAGTAAACCCATTTTTCGGTTTGCAAAAAGGTTGGACAAATCATCTTTGCTTATGTTGAGGGTCGCAACCTCATCATAATCCAAACCATCATAAAACAGCTCGTGCATTTGATCATGCCAATGAAGAGCGGCATTTTGTTGGTTTGTAAGGGTTTCAATGTTATCCACTATGGTGTTTAATGTGGATAACATAGGAGCCAATGCGGGTACATTATTATATGTTTTATGCAAACCTCTCAACTTGGTGAGATTTTCATTTATCAAATCTTCAATTCGAGGAGGGTTTTGAGGGGGTAGAGGATCATTTGGTGGATGATTTTGTGGGGGTACTAGATAGTTTGGTGGGGGGTTATGAGGAATATTATTCCTTGCCTTAGTGTCATCATTCTGATCATCCATTCCTATTGAATTGCAAAACATAATATATATTTTAAAAAAACCTTAATTTTAACCTTTTTTTCAAAAAAACCCTAGATTAAACTAAAACAAACAAAATCATGCTAAAATCTATTGAATTTAGATTAAGAATGAGTTAAAAAACCAAAAAAAAACCTTAATATCCAATATTCGTTCTTATAATTGATATCCAATCACGCACTAATATTGGCCCCCAAAATATGAGAAATAAAGGCCCACGGATCTGTTCTTTTGTTTATGTAAAGTCACAGATATCGAATATTCGATATTATATCGGATATTTGATATAATATCAGATATCCGATCCACCACAAATCTTATATTTTATATATAAGATATAACATATATCTTATATTTTATATATAAGATATAACATATATCTTATATTTTATATGATATTTTATATATAAGATATTACATTATATTATATTTTATATTATAATATAATATTATTATAATATTATATTATTATAATTTATAATATATTATACTTTTTTATTATATATTATATTACTTTATTATTATTATATTATATTATTATTATAGTATAATATTATATCATTATAATATAATAATAATTATAATATTATATTATAGTATTATTATTATTATTATATTATATTATATAATATTAAATAATAGATTATACCATTATAATATAATATTTTAATATTATTATAATATAATAATAATGTTATATGATTATCAAATATTCGATATCAAATCGGATATCCGATAAGGCTCGGCCTTCCATTCCAAGTTTGGTACCTAGATAGGTGGAAAAAAGTCAGAGTAGATTTTGAAGCGCTTTTAAACGTGTTCAAACTCTATTTTTTTCACATCGT
This sequence comes from Cupressus sempervirens, assembly GCA_028749045.1. Lineage (NCBI taxonomy): Eukaryota > Viridiplantae > Streptophyta > Pinopsida > Cupressales > Cupressaceae > Cupressus > Cupressus sempervirens. Next base: position 165,909,548 of record CM053792.1, on the reverse strand, counting down.
CACTTTTTGGCACACCATGATCCTGCACATACCCATAAGGTTGATACAATATATAGTATAACCCATGAAAAATATCTAAAACAAAAAAATTGATCCCATACTTGGAACAACCAAGATACCGATCAAAATATAGAAAAATAAAAAATTGAATGGGATGTGCCTAGAGCAAAATTTGGAAAAAAGAAGTCTCAACAATATGTCTCTCAGAGTGCAAAATTGAGCTTCTAACTTTGACATCAAAAATTGGCCACCAAATAGCATCAAAGATCCAAGTAAACTACACCATCATGACGGGCTTGGAATTAGCTTTCTGGTGCTTCTTTTGGATCAAAAAATGGAGTTTGAATGAGCAAGTTATAGCCTCAGGATCTGTGCCAAAATGTCTCAAAAAGTGGGCCCAACAATACTAAAAATTGCCTCAGGAAGCATGTGTTGGAATTATGATATATTTGTCATTAGTGCAAACACTTATTCAATTCTGAATGCTTATCTAGCTCATCACTTAGTCTACAATGTATACCGAGCATTCAGTGGTTACCTTGTAAGTTCAGCAGGTAAACAGTTCTCACCGAACATTCTAGAGGATACCGAGTGAATGAGAAGTTCAGCAGTGTTTACTGAGTGAAAAAGGTAAATGAAGGACTTAGTGTTTACCAAGTGAAAAAGGTAAATGAAGGACTCAGTGTTTACCGAGTGAAAAAGGTAAATGAAGGACTTAGTGTTTACCAAGTGCAAAAGGTAAACAAAGGTCTTAGTGTTTACCGAGTAAAGCAAGGTAAATGAAGAAGTTAGTTTCTACCGAGTGACACTATATCTACTGAGTCACCAATGGTTACTGAGTTCCAAGAAATATTGTGTGGCTAGTATGAACTGAGTCTCTACTCCTACCAAGTGCATGATGATGCTGAGTAATGTATTAGATGCCAAGTATCAGAAGGTCACCGAGTCAGTTCAGTGAACCTGAGTTATTTGTTCACTTGTGTTTTGGCCAACCTTGCAATTTTAAATATTGGAATGGTATATATGTAATGTATGATATCAATTGCAGTATGATGTATATGAAAATATAAAGAGAGTGATGTTCGCATGTGAAGAAGGTATTGTTATATTTTGAGAAAAGTGAAAGCGAATTAGTAGCAAAGTAAAAGGAATACAACAAGGTCAACATAGGAGCAGAAAAGTTATATCTATCACATCAAGTGATCAATGCAAAAAGGATCTTATCAAAAAACAATTGTAAGAAGATCCACTGCTTCATCCTAACATGTGAATCAATTTATAAATCCTTTAATAGGGTAGATTTAACAGTCTTTTTGTAAATCTCCTAAAAGAGTGCATACTTCACTGTATGTTTATAAATCCTCTAACAAGGTGGATCTAGCAGTCCTACTTGCTCCTAACAGGGTAGATCACCAGAAGTGATCATTGTGAGCTTTAACAGGCCAACTTTATGCTGTAGTATTGAAGTTTTGTGGGCATCATCCCCACCCCAATTTTACTTTCTATTTGGAAGGTTTTTGGGTCACCAAATCTCTGTGTACATGTGTAATGAATGTTTGAAATTTCATTTATGTAGTAGATTAAATGAATGAATGATGAATGGTTAAAATGACGAATTGTTTAAAAGTTTTATAAGCTATTGATTCACCCCTCCCCTCTCAGAAACCTATCTTATCCTGAATATTTCCAACAATTGGTATCAGAGCTTTGTGGTTCTCAGGATAAAGTTTGACAGCTTGAGCAAAGATCAAGGACAATGGAGATATTCAGACTTGACAAATCTATTGAAAATGAAAAGCTAGATCAGGAAAAAGGCCAAGGCTCAACTCAAAGAAGCAAAGGAGCATCTTTCTCAATCTCTAAAAAGAAGGAAGGAACTTGCTAGACAAATGAATGATCATCAGTATGTTGAAGAAAAGATTGAAGACCATTTACCATCAAGCAGTTCAAATGAAGCTAACGAAGCAATAGCAAAGAATGGTTCTCTATAGGAAGAAGTAAGAAAGCTTAAAAGAGAACAAGAAATCCAATCAATCAGGCTATGTGAAGTTTTGGAACAGAGCAACAAGGAAAATGAAGACTTAGAGGCAAGAAATAATCAATCCCTTCAGCATGAAGATCTTGTAGGTCAACTATCTAAAACAAATGAAGAAATTATGAATCTAAGATCTGAGAATGAAAGTTTGAGAAATAATTTTATCACTGAAAGACATCAATGCAAGCTTACAAAGTGATCTGAGATCTGAAAGACAAATCAATGAAAGTTTGGAAAATGACCTAAATGTTGAAAAGCAAGTCAATGAAAGGATGATGAAATCTCAAGTAGATATGTATCAATTGAATCAACAAAATGAGCAGAATATTCATAAACAAAAAGGTAAAGTTGGTCTTGGATAAAAGGAATAAGGTGAATCCTCCAAACAAGGTGCACAAAGGAATCAAAGACCCACTTGCAATCACTGTGGCAAGATAGGTCATACATCAAACAAATGTTGGAGTGATGGAAAGGCAAAATTCAATGGTAAATGCTTCGACTACAATCAGCATGGTCACAAAGCTAACGAATGCAAAGAAAAACCAAAATTTGAAGGCAAATGTCACAAATGCAAGAAACAAGGTCACAAGGCATCTGAATGCAAATAAAAAACATTCAATCTAGAAAAACTAATTATCAAAGCAATATTTGGTTGGGACTACAATACTTGGTGCAGGTGTCACTATTGTGGAGAATATGGACACATTGGGATAAACTGTACAAGACATCACCTAAGGAAGAAGGATACAACCATAAGATGTTATACATGTACTGAACTTGGTCATATAGCCAATAATTGCATGAATATTGAAATAATTGAAGATGAAAAGAAAGCTAAAGCTGATAACATTTGAAAGCAGATGAGACAACAGTGGATTCCTAAATCTACCAAGAAAGACAGTTCAAATGATGGTCATGTCACTCAAGAAATGGGCGACTCCACCATTTTCAATTAGATTTAAGAAGAATCAAGAATTGCATCTTCTAGCCATATCTTAAGTAGTTCCAGAGTGAAAGAGTGCAAATGATCAAATCAGTATTTCAGATACAAGGATCAAAGAAAATTTATCATTCACCGTGTTGCATTTATCGAGCAAGGTTGGCTAAAGACCTTACTAAGCTAGGTTGGGAGTATTAAAGATTTTGTTCGATCACCGAGTTGCAAGGTTTTACTGAGTAAATCAATGATAGACTAGTATGCACTATGTCATCTCAGCTACCTTCGTACCGAGCATTAATGATAGTGTTTCCATCAAAAGGGTAGAATTCAATTTCATTTTTCACCATGATTTAAGAATACTTAGAGCTAAAAAATTTCTAGTTGCACACCAGTGATTCCAAGCGTTTTGAAGCGAATTTCCTGTGAAGAATTTGTTTGAAGAATTTATCATCCATCAAGCAGTAATGACATCTACAAGCACCAACAATAGCAAGGCGAAGAGGGGTTCTAAAATGCTTGTGAAAGGAGTCAAATGGAAAGCCCCAAAATTCAAACTAGTGCCCGCAATTGCTGAATCACTTGACCCACACGGAGCTCAATCACAAATTTCACCTAAGGTACTTCTTATTAATAATATTCATGCTCATTTCAAATGCACTATTCAAGAAATTGGTACATTAGATATGGACAATGCCTAGGACAATTATGTGTTGATGGAGCCCTAAAACCTAGAAAAAGGCTTGACCCAAATTTTGCACCTACCAAGAAATTCCCAAATTAAATGGATGAGATATGTTCTAAGCCGTGTACACAATGGTCAGTTGTGGTTGGAGTAACCCTTATTGATAACCAAGAAGATGATTCATAAGATCATGAGTTTGCCTATGCTCAACAAAGCCAAAACCACTAAAACCCTAGGTCGGGATGAGTTGCAGAAGAAAACCCTAGCAGAATGGGATGGAAGAGGACTAAAGCTTAACAATATATCTAACATGGAACTCAAGTTTGGATTTATGTAATTGCATATAAACTATATAGTTCCAGCAGATTGAATAGTATACCGTGTGAGGCTATGGATTTAGCATTTAAGGTAGTAAAGAAAAATATGGAATATGACTTTGCAGACTTACTGTTGAAATAGTTAAACAAGAATATGGAAAGTATAAGGACTTCAAAGAATAATCCTTGTAAATTTAGTTCTCTATTGATCTGCTTATTTTTCTATGTGCAAAAATTCTTTCCATCAAAAGGAACAGTAGTATGGAGAAAAGACATTCCAATTCTATATTAGATTAATGCGTTTATAGCGAAAATGGGTGAAAATTTTGACAAATTCATGGATAACTATTTTGAAGACTTCAAGGAAAGGATGAATTACAGGTTCAGAATTCCTCCTAAGCTTGTTGATGATTATAAAGATGATATATGTTTCATGGTTGACTATGATAAAGTGTACATACAGGTAGTCATACCTCGAGTGGCATGGGTAAAACCATTGCCTTATGAATTAAATATTGATGAAGCAAGAGACATCATTGAGGCACTAGTGAATGAACCAGCTATTCCTAACATCCCTGCCTCTAGAACTTATGATAAAGCAAAGGCCAGATTTGAGCTTGAAATCAAGCTACCATAGGCCATAAGCAAAGGCAAGAGGAAGATAACCAAATTGAAAACTGCAACCAATCCTCTCATGCTAATAGAAGGAAAAGGTGAGGATGAAGAAGATGATGAAGAAGAAGGAGGAGAAGGAGGAGAAGAAGAAAAAGAAGAACAAGAATCTAAAGAAGAACCTCCAAAGAAAAAAGGTAAGGCAATCATTACCAAACCTAAGAAGAAGCCTACTGCAGTATTCACCAGAAGAACCAGAAAAGGCAAGCAAGAGCCCATACTAGTCAAGCCTCCACCCACATTTGAGGAAAGGCTCAAACAATTGGAAGAAGGAGCTGGCATCACAAATTTCAAGGCATTGAAATTTGAAACAAGAACAAATGCTGAGAAAATACAGATTGAGGAACTGGTACTCTCCAAGATGGGTAAATGGAAATACTCCCCAGAACAACTTGCCTCTCAAATCTCCAAAGAACTACTATAGAGATTGCAACTGAGATGGGAGTCAACCACCCAAATGGTAAAAGACATATATGAGCAATATCTGAAGAATCTTCGACCAAGTCTCACTGGAGTAGAAATAAATACTGCAATGAAACCATGAAGGTAAAATGATGATCAGATTTCACACCTATTTGATTTTAATCAAGGACATTGAGCATGTTGTAAATGATGCAAAAAACATGTGGAAAAACATCTATCATTTGCATAAACCCAGTGAAGACCTAGTAGAAATCAAGGATGATGACAGCAGTGATAGGGATGATATTAATGGCACTCCATCCATCACAGTCTCACTAGGAGAGCTGCATGCATTATTGGAAGAAGACAAGGAGGAAGAAGGAATGGAGGAATAAGCTGAAGAGGAAGATAAGGAGGAAGATGATCTAGTAAAAATTGCAGCAACAGTTATTGCAAGCCTTCCTCACTCTCCACCTAAAACTATCACATCATCAAGGTTGAAGTCAGCTTCAGTAGGTTTTTTAACATCTATATCAGATTTATCATCTACACTTGCCACATCATAGCTCCAGGTATCGTCAATGGAAGTGTCTACCACTTCATCTACCAAGCTGCAGCCCTCATCATCAGCTACTGAGTCATCCTCCTCAACAGTCTCTATAGCAGTAAGTACATCAAGTGTATCAACCTCTACTGCAGTATGTATATTAAGTGTACCCATTTTTACTACAATTTTGTCAGCTACATAAGCACCAATTTTTGCACCAGTTAGTTCTCCCATTATAAATATTCTAGCATGTACATGAATTTTGGGAGAAACATCAATTTTTGATACAATCAGCACTTCTCTCAGCCTTCCTTTAGTTGGTCCTATTCCAGTTTTGTCAACTGGTCCAGCCTCATCAACTGTAGAAAAATCAAAAAAATTCATACTCACTAGCAAGGCAATGGATGAGGACATAGATTTGGATAAGGACATTGTCATTCCAAAGATAGATCTGGATACTACAACAATTGATGAAATGAGACTGGTCAGTCAGCTATTAGAGCAGAAAGCAAGGTAGAAGCAACTAAGAAATGAGAGAGATAAAGAGTATAACATAATTCAAAGTGCTAAGAACATTATTACAGAAGCTATAGGTGTTGATATTGATTCATCTCAACACATTTTGTTACAACTAGAAGAGGTTGTAAATAAATTCAATGAGGACACCTTTGGTCAAGAAAAATTGATTGAAAAGGCTGAAAGGAAATTTGATAATAAGGTGCTTGAGCACATTGCTCAACATATTGCAATAAAACAAGTAAAATTAGCCACAATTTTGGTCAATCTTGAAAATTCCTTTAATAATGTAACTTCACTTTGTGCCAAACTTTGTGATGTTACCGAATACACCAAGGAGATCAAAGAAAAATTGAATAAAATTGATGAGGATAGGAAGGTTAGTGCCCAAATGCTGCAACTTGACCCCAATTCAAGTTCATCCCATCATCTTAGAATCAAATTTTTGTCAGAAAAGTAGGCAAAACTATTGAGAGAGGAAGCAAGGATCAAGTCTACCTTGATTGACATTCAGAATATGATCCTTCCTATCATGGACATAATGTAGAAACACATTGTCTACTCCAAAGCATTGATCCATGACAACAATTTTTTAGTTGTAGATCATATGATTGAACTTTTAGCTAAAATTCAAATAGCACTCTCCACTTAAAATTTTTTGCAAGGGAATTGGGATAAGACTTTGGCTCTTATTCTCAGGGTACACTCTGCGTTTATCTCTCATTTTGGTGTCTCTATGTAAATATATATTGTTTAATTTAGCATTATTGTCAAAAAGGGGGAGATAGAGAAGAGATAGAGATATTTGTAAATACTTTGTACATATTGTATGGGGGAGATATATGTAACTAAGGAAGCTATGTGTGAAGCTATGTGTAAATCAGTATGTCAAATTTTGCACATAAGTTTTTGGCTCATAAGTGTTTTTGTCACTAATGCCAAAGGGGGAGATTGTTGGAATTATGATATATTTGTCATTAGTGCAAACACTTATTCAATTCTGAATGCTTATCTAGCTCATCACTTATTCTATAGTGTATACCAAGCATTCAGTGGTTACCTTGTAAGTTTAGTTGGTAAACAGTTCTCACGAGCATTCCAGAGGATACTGAGTGAATGAGAAGTTCAGTAGTGTTTACTGAGTGAAAAAGGTAAATGAAGGACTCAGTGTTTACCAAGTGAAAAAGGTAAACAAAGGACTCAATGTTTACTGAGTGAAAAAGGTAAACGAAGGTCTCAATGTTTACCGAGTAAAGCAAGGTAAATAAAGAAGTTAGTTTCCACCGAGTGACACTATATCTACCGAGTCACCAATGGTTACCGAGTTCCAAGAAATGTTGTGTGGCTAGTACAAAGTAAGCCTCTACTCCTACCGAGTGCATGATGATGCCGAGTAATGTAGTGGATGTCGAGTATCAGAAGGTCACTGAGTCAATTCAGTGAACCCGAGTTATTCACTATTAGGCTGACTCAATAATGTTTTGTTCACTTGTGTTTTGGCTGACCTTGCAATTGTAAATATTGGAATGGTATATATGTAATGTATGATATCATTTGCAATATGATGTATATGAAAATATAAAGAGAGTGATGTTTGCATGTGAAGAAGGTATTGCTATATTTTGAGAAAAGTGAAAGCGAATCAGCAACAGAGTAAAAGGAATACAGCAAGGTCAACGTAGGAGCAGAAAAGTTATATCTATCACATCAGGTGATCAATGCAAAAATGATCTTATTAGCAAACAGTTGCAAGTAGATCCACTACTTCATCCTAACAGGTAAATTAGTTTATAAATCCTTTAACAGGGTAGACTTAACAGTCTTTTTGTAAATCTCCTAACAGAGTGCATACTTCACTGTATGTTTGTAAATCCTCTAACAAGGTGGATCTAGCAATCCTACTTGCTCCTAACAGGGTAGATCACTAGAAGTGATCATTGTGAGCCTTAATAGGCCAACTTTATGCTGCAATATTGAAGTTTTATGGGCATCATCCCTACCCTAGTTTTACTTTCTATTTGGAAGGTTTCTAGGTCACCAAATCTCTATGTACATGTGTAATGAATGTTTGGTTTTTCATTTATGCAGTAGATTAGATGAATGAATGATGAATGGTTAAAATGCTGAATTATTTAAAAGTTTTATAAGTTACTGATTCACCCCTCCCCTCTCAGTAACCTATCTTATCCTAAATATTTCCAATAGCACGTCAATTTTGTACCAAAACTATCTTGATTTGTGTGCCCAAAAATCTTGATTTGCATGAAAAAATCTCAATTTTTATGCCAAAAAGCACAAAATTGTTGCCTCAAGATATGTGTTAAAAATATTAGTTTTTGAAAATTTTGATTTGTGTGCCCAAAATTAGAAAATAATTGCATCGAGAAACATGTAAAAATTTGAAAATTATCACCTCAAGAAACGTGCTCAATCTGGGAGCAAATGTTTTTGCCTCAAATTCCAACTATTCCAAATTGGACAAATTTTATATGAAAATAGTAGTTTTTGGGCACTCTGAGTTCAACGGTGATGTCTGTTTGAGCTCAAAGTGATCCAAAAATTAGTGACCGGCCAAATTTAATACAAAATAATGCTAAAAAGTGAAACCCTCTGAAAGACAGCACAAATCTGAAAGCCAAGCTAAACTCCTCATAAATAGAATAGAGGCATGAAGATCTAGAGCTCTAATACCATGTTAAAGTTGATGAAATATCAACCCCACAGCTCCCAAGAATCACCTAGCTAGAAACACCTATCATAGAAAGAGAGAAGGAAAAACTATGGAGGCTGGAATTGTCAGATTCATAGATGAGACATTCTTGATGAGAAAAAAGAGAAATTTATATTATCAAAAGTGAATGAATAAAATTACAAAGAGATCAATCTTTATAAAAGGAGATCAAAATTCTAACAAGTAAAACCTAGGTTGCATAATAATAATTAATAAAATAATTAATTATTATATGCCTAAAGTTTAGCTTAAGTAAACTAGAGATAATAAGTGACTTAATAATTAAATCAAAATGATTTAATTAATAAGGAAATATCTTATTACTCCAACAAATTAGAATGCCACCTTGTTACAGGATTCAATCACCCTGTTAGGAGTGACCTTGTTAGAGGACTTTAGAATATTCCATTAGAATGCCACCTTGATTAAAGGATTTCCATATGACTATTAAGTCAACCTTGATTAAAGGATTTCAATACTGATACAATGGTTAGAAAGTAATAACAAGTTTTGATCTGCAAAATACAACTCACTTTGTAAATACAGATCACATTTCAGCTCAAATGTTGATCCACTGACTGGCCTTCATTGTCATCTTAGTCTCTAATTCGCTTGGCAAACCTTCAAGAAATATCTCTTCACCTCTTCTCAATTCTTCTCAACATTCTACTTAATTTCACCAATCAATAGCATCAACAACTGCTCCAACCTTATTAGGTTATCCCTTGTACCTTCTTAAATAGGTAATTCTAATCTTTTTCTGCTTAAACACCACCATAGATCTTAGGGCTAGGTCAGATTCATTGAATCCTTCCAACATTTCAATTCTTCTTTTCTCTTCTAGAAACTTTCCCAAACTTCTCCTTGAATGTTTGCATAGAAATGTACAAACATGATTTCTTTTGATTTAAATGTTCTAGTCATCCATACTTATCTTCAAAACACTTTACATATTCCAAGAAATCAAATATGTTGGCTGGAAAGCATGATTTCTCATAAACTGTCAAAGTGTTGTCCCTTGGCCAACATTGTGTTCTGACACTCGGTCATTACTGGGTTACTTCATCACTACTATCATTCTATTTGGCACATATACTAATAGTCAGTCAATGCTGATGGTTGGTCAACACTACTTCTTCTCGACACATATTGTGGCTTAGTTAACACTAGCATCACTCAATACAAACTTCAAGTTCCTTAATCTTCTACTCTATTGCTTGGTCAAGCCTATGCATTTGGTCAATCTTTGATCGCTTCTTCAAAGCTTCAGCATGACTATCTTCTTCACTTATAGAATGATTTAAACAATCAGTTTATCTTGTCAAAGTCTAACTAATCAAGTTCCCATTGTAGTTTCTTTGCATAACTCAACCTTTTTCCTAGGTGCTTTTTTTATGACCAACTTCACAAATCCTCTTCATCAATCATCCATATATGGCACTCAAATCAAATAGAAAATTGTCTTACCAATAAGGTTTGACATTAATGGAAACATAGAAATTGTTCCAATTGTAGTTTCCAACAAGAATCACTTCCATTAAATGTAAGGATGGGGAAAAATTGGAGGACCTAGATGATATTGCAAAATAGGAAATAAAGTAATTTGAAGAAATATTCAATAATAATGGTAACCAAAACCTAGGGGCACAAGAAAGAATCATTAAGAATATCCCAAATCTTATTTCCAAAGAACAAAATAAAATATTATTGGGAAAATTTACCTTTAAGAAAGTAAGTTTGGCCCTCAAGTAGATGAATTTAGATAAATCACTAAGGAAAGATGGATTTCTAATGTGTTTCTTTAAAAATTGTTGAGACTTCATAGGGATGGACATAACTGAAGCTTTAGAAGGAGTTTGAATTGGGAAAACTCCACAGAACGGTGAATAATACATTATCACCCTTAACTTGAAAAAGGAGAAATTAGAGACCTTTAATGATTATCATCCCATAGCTCTTCTCAATACTCTAATTTTTTTATACTAAGAATATGGAAATAAGGATCCAAAAATTTCTCCCGAACTTGATTAGCGAGAACAAACAAGGTTTGTACAATGGAAATCTATTTTTGATGGAGTAGTTATTTCCAAAGAGGCTATACATACCATTCAAAACAAAAAAGCACCTAGTATGATAATTAAGCTAGATATTAAAAATTCATATGATAGACTAGATTGGGGCTTTTTGATGATATGCATTCAAAGCCTCTAGGTTCACAAAGAAATGGGTGAATTTGATCTTTTAATTAGGGTATAATATAGCAAAAAAAATTTTTGTATTTTGGTGAATTTGAGGTTTTAATGGTGTTGCTTTTGGCAATTTGTAAGCCCTTCCATGGTGGCCCAATCGCCTAGCTTTTTCAGGTTTACTAGGTCATACCCCATCTAATCGCCAAGAAAAATTTTCATTTGAGTTTTTTCCTGGCGGTATTTACCTTTCACGTAGATGACCAAGTAATGGAAACCAAGGTAATGTTCACCAAGTTTCAATGTTACATTTGCATGCAGTATGGGTAATTCGCTAATAGTTGTTCAATTTGTCATGAAGAAGTTGACTCATTTTACCTTATGGCAAGTGGAGGAGTTAGCTCATTTCACCTTATGGAAATTGGAATTGATTCATATAAATCCCAATTGGCAATTACTGTTTGCCCAAGCAATGAAACAATTTCGTATAAATCTCTGATTTATCTTCTCATCAAGTAATTGTGTTCTATATTTTGGGTAGGACACATCACGAGAATGACTTAGAGATAGATTTCACCTTCCATTTCATAAAATATACTATAAAATCATTGATATCCCTTGGTAAGAGTGCAAATTTTGCCTCCTAAATGTTACAATTTGTTTGATATAGAATGGTTTCAATGGTTGCATATTTAAGGATATAACTGATGCCCTAGTGTGAGTGGTGTAGTACTAGTCATAATTTTTATCTCTTATGACCTCTAATATATAATTTCATTATGTTTTTTCTTTGGCCTCTATTTTGATAAGACATTAATAATGTTAGGTGTTGAAGTTGATGAACTATCAACCCCACAGCTCCCAAGAATCACCTGCATGCAAACACCTATCATAGAAGAGAGAAGCAAAAAGCTATGGAGGCTAGAATTCCTAGGTCCATAGATGAGACATTATTGATGAGAAAAAAGAGAGATTTCTATTATCAAAAGTGAATTAATAAATTACAAATAGATCAATCCTTATAAAAGGAGATCAAATCCCTCATAAGAAAAAAGCTTGGTTGTATGATAATAATTAATAAAAGAATTAATTATTATATGCCTTAAGTTTAGCTTAAGTAAATTAGAGATAATAAATGACTTAGTAATCAAAACAAAATTATTTAATTAATAAGGCAGTATCTTATTACTCTAACACCCCCCCCTTAAGATAAACTTAGGGAGTAGCTAAAAACCTATAAATTACTGCTGAAAGTAAATTTGGGTCCCAACAACAAAGGCCTAATGAGGTACCCAAGAACAACCAAATCTCTAGAAAGAGGAGAAATAGAGAAAGCCACATGGGAAGAATCCTACTCCAAAAATAGATGGAAAAAATGCTGAAAAGAACCAGTGAAGGACTAAAGAAACCTCCAAACTAGGGAGTGGTCCAGAAGATAGGAACAAAGATGATCATGTAGAACACCACTAAAGCATGTAGAAGCTACAAACCTATGTCAAAAGTAACTATTAATTTGATGAACCTCCACTAAAATAGAACCTAACCAGGTAGAGAATATTGTATTCTATATCAAATCAAGAGGCACATAAAGGAAAACAACTAAACTCGAAGATGTAAATGGAATGAAATACCAAAGCTTGAAGAGTTGATCAATCAAACCAAGTAAGCATGAGAAATAATAGAAGAACCCCCCCCCCCCAATGTAGAGAAGGGTGAGGCGACAGGCAATTGAAAAATTGGGCCAAAAGAACTGCATATCAAGGAACCACGATCAAGATGCACAAAAGAGTACATATGTGTGTACTAAGGTGATCAATCTCATACATGGCATGAGGCTAATGTCACAAAAGGCACACTCACTAGATAAAGGAAGATAATAAAAAAAGGAAAACATTAATGCCCCATGGCACTGTATCAGATGACACTACTTGAATTAGAAAGAAAAATAAGGCAAAATAATCGAAACAAAAATATAGATGCAAGATGACACTTTATCTCAGTGTGTTTGCAAGAATTCATACAAATGATGTCTAAATAGACCAGAAGAGACATAAGACTAATACAGTAGATAGTAGAAGTCATGAAAAATTATCTGAAGAAAAGAAATTGATCTCTAGACCTGAAACAACCAAGTTATCAACCAAAATGCAAAAATGCAAAAGACTAAATAGAATGTGCCTGGAGAAGAATTTGGAAAAACAACTAGCATCACTGAAAAGAATTTAGAAAAACCTTTCCAATGATATAAATAATTCCCAAATCGGAGATTGGATGCTCAAGATATGTCTCCCAGAGTGCAAAATACAACTTCTAGATTTGACTACATAAATACAAAACTAAATAGAATCAAAAGTCCAAATAACCTACACCATCATGATGGGCTCAGAAAGAGCTTTTCAATGATATAAGATTCATCAAAAAATACCTTTGTATGACAAATGTATGGCCAAAAAACCACAGATAGCTTTTTAGGACAAAATGAATCAAAGAAGAGACAGTTTGAAGGCCGTCAAATTTTAGCTCCAAAATTGCTGACATCACACCTACGGTTGTCAGATCTAATGTGTCAGTAGTTGGACTAACATGTGTTAGTACCTTGCTGACATATGCATCCTTCAATGATGCAAGCATCACATGATTTAAAAAAAATAAAAAATAAAAGAAAGCATGGAAGTTCTTTTTTAAAATTTTATTTGTTTTTGGAAAAGACATGCCTTTCTTTTTTTTTAAAGGCATGTGAACCATGCCCATATCTAGGAGCAATTTTGTGCCTCAAATTTCAACTATGTCCAAATTGGACAAATTTTATATGGAAATAGGGGTTTTTGGATGCTACAAATCTAACGGTGAGGTCTATTTGGGCTCAAAATGCACCGAAACACCACCCCCCCCAAGATCCAATACAAAATAAATCTAAAAACTAAAACCCTCTAAAATAGAAAAAGAAAAGCTCTGATACGATGTTGATGTTGATGAACACTCAACCTCACAACTCTTAAGAATCACCTACATGCAAACACCTATCACAGAAGAGAGAAGAAAAAAGCTATGGAGGCTAGAATTCCTAGATTCATAGATGAGACATTCTTGATGAGAAAAAAAAGAGATTGCTACTATCAAAAGTGAATTAATAAATTACAAATAGATCAATCCTTATAAAAGGAGATCAAATCCCTAATAGGAAAAAAGATAGGTTGCGTGATAATAATTAATAAAAAAATTAATTATTATATGCCTAAAGTTTAGCTTAAGTAAACTAGAGATAATAAGTGACTTAGTAATTAAATTAAAATGATTTAATTAATAAGGCAATATCTTATTACTCTAACATTAGGTCCTACAGGAAATGAAGATCATTCTTCATTTACCACAACTGGCATTGAGTCCTTGATCTCATCCTCATCTCATTGAATATATTGAACACTCTTTCTCTATTCTTTAGTAGTCTCAAAATTCATTGTGTCCTATGCTTGATGATGATCTTCTTGAGCATCTATGTCCTAATCTCTATTACAAGATTTACTATTTCACCCTTATAAGTGACAATTTGCATGATGAGCTTTAGGCAGTCAAGGATAACCCTAAATTATACATGACTCCATACATAGTCTATTTACTTATCACAAGGGAAGACTACTTAGGGCTCACCAAAAGAGGGAAAAAATAGGATCTATAAGCATAACTTCATATTATTTATCCATAGCTAGTGAAGAAGGAAAAGTTACACACACAAAGCCTATAGTTTAGAAATGTGAATGATGCTTTCATCTTCACAATCATCTATCACATAAAGAATGATTATGTGAAGAGAATCTAAATTGAGGTTGATTCTTGAGTGTTCCAAATTGGAGCTTATTACATACAATTATGCACATTCACTTACTTAAAGTGTTGGGGTACACTATTTACCCAAAGAATTTTCCACATCATCCTTCAAATAGATTGGTACTACTGGAGGTTGGTTGGCAATCAGATAATACCTATGAGAATATGAAGGTTAAGAATACATATTGTTGGGGCTCCCCCATTTTAATCTGGGCCCACACAATTACAAACATCAAGGCCATAAGGACCACCACTTGTGAATATAATGAATACCTACTTGATGATTTCAAGCTCATTCGTATGGTGTATAACCAAGTGGGATTATTTAATAAGGTAGTAGGGAAAACATATGTACATGAGCCTCATTTGAAGGATCATTAGGTTAATTACATTATTAATTATGAAGGATAGATATGGGACTACTATAGAATGAACTTGGAGTTATTTGAGTATTCTCTACAAATAGAGATACCTCCAAAGGTCTAGAATAAGGATATTGGTGATGCATCTGATCTGTTATACAATAAGGATGAAGTGTATAAGAAACCAATTTTCAATGGCAAGATGGAAAATTTTGAGAATGATAACATCAATCATTGGTCCTGACATAGCATAAACTTAACTTTTAGATGGCTCAAAAATACCTTCCCTCTAGATCCTTTATTCAAGAGGCAAAAATTGTTGGAATCATATAAAATTGATAAGGATAAAGGTCAATATTCCTACTTTGAAGCTTTTGACACCCCTAAGGCCTAAATCAATATATATGCACAATAAGATTGTTGCTTATGAAGTGAGAGCAAAAGTAGGAAGGGACAAGGGTAAGAAAGATAAAACTCTCATACACAAGGAGGATGTATAGAAGAAAGAGGCCCATGTAGCTCCCAAGAAGTTAACTACTATAAAATGAAAATATAATTTTACATTTTCATATAATTTAGGAGCAATTATTGTAGAACTAGAGCTTGAGCATATGCTAAAAGGGAAAGTATATCAGAGAAAAATATCCAATGCTACACCTTCACCACATATAGGTACTATATAAGAAGATTTTGAGGAAGAGGATGTCCCCTTAGTTAGAAGAACTAGTCAGATCATATTTAAGGATATGATTGATGCCCTAGTGTGAGTGGTGTATCACTAATCATAATTTGCATCTCTTATAACATCTGATATATAATTTCATTACGTTTTGTCTCTAGCCTCTATTTTGATAAGACATTAATAGTGTTAAGTCCTACAGGAAATGAAGACTATTATTCATTTACCACAACTGGCATTGAGTTCTTGATCTCATCCTTTCTCTATTCTTTAGTAGCCTAAAAATTCATTGTGTCCTTTTCTTGATGATGATCTTCTTGAGCATCTCAGTCCTAATCTTACTTATCCAACTTTTGATCCTTTGACTATTGCTTTTTTTTCTCAACTTGCTCAAGTTTATCTCCATCATCTTGTTCTTCTTGTTGATCTTGATCATTGACTTCATCTTTGATATCCTCTATCATTGTTGATACTCCTTGCATAATTTTTCCAATTTCATCCAAATTGTCAACACAAGTAGTGTTCATATCCTTAGATGGATCTTCTTCACTTTTAGTTGCATCAATGGGTATTGGTACACCTCCTATATAAACATTAGGTTGTTCAACCATGCTAACAAACAATTATGCTTCCTTGTAACTTCTTCTCAATATTTTAGGCTCATTAATTGTAATTTCCACTGACTTCTTCTTAAGTTTTATGGAAATAAGGTCTTTGGGTATTTGATGCACTAAATTCTCCATTTCTTCTTTAATTTTATCATATTGACTTGCCATAATTTCAATGGTTCTCAACATCTTATAAATTTGGACATTCTCACCTTTTCAGAGATTGAAGAGATGGAAAAATTTTCACATCCAAGTCATCTGAAGAGGATTACTGTTCATGTAAAAAACCACAGAGTAGAATAAGCAGTATAGAGTTGAAAGGATTTTAGTATCTTCTTAGGTTTCATGGAAATAAGATCTTTAAGTATTTGATGTACTAAATTCTCCATTTCTTCTTGAATTTTATCATATTGACTTGCCATAATTTCAATGGTTCTCAACATCCCACTCAACAATGGATTCATAATTTGATTGGTTCTCTACATCTTATAAATTTGGACATTCTCACATTTTCAAAGATTGAAGAGATGGCAAGTTTTGTACATCCAAGTCATCTAAAGAGGATTATTGATCATGTCCAAAACCACAGAGTAGAATAAGCAGTATAGAGTTGAAAGGATTTTAGTATCTGCATCCTATGGAGCTATGTAAATTTGAATACATAGGTTAGTGATATTAAATTGTTATAGAGAGAAAACTTGATCTTAAGCTTCCTTATTTTCCTTTCCTTGAAATTCATCAAGACAGACTGTATTTGGTATTTTAAGTAGGCAGCTCTTTAACATTATTTTGATTTATTATTTTGTATTTTGTATTTTTACTAGTTAAGTGGTTTTTGTTAGAGATTTTATCTGCAACTATAATGATTGTAGAGTCTAGACAGACCAAAAAGATCAATGTTCCTTTAATACACTTAATTTATTCAAGGAGTCTAGTATTCATGGTGGAAGTTGATGTAAGGAAACTTGGCAACAAAGAATATAACCATTTCCACATAACCCATAATAGATCTGAAATAAACATGGAATTAAAATCCACATGCAAGAGAATAGACAACATACCCACAAATTTGTGACACAAGATATACCCTGGGAAACCCTCATTGAGGGAAAAACCCAGCCTCCAAAAGCATCCATCATCATGTATTATTCAGAAAAAATACCATTGCCATACAACCATGGAAGCCTTCATGGACATAGCCACAACCAAGAAAACTATGTGAACAAGCATGAATCCATACATCCCATGCCATGTTTTCAACCTTCACAAACGCTCTCTTGGCTAACCTGTCAAGCCTTGTCCCACTTGACTCTTGCCTTTTGTCTTCTCCTTGTCACTCTTTCTCTATATACAACAACTACCCTTGTGGCTGCTTATATAGTAGCAAGTCCCACAAAACCACCAAGTGGTATTACATAAACCATGTGCTACCTAACCTGTTGACCCCATATTTAATATTGGGCATTTAATTCTTTTTTCTCCAATATTAAATAATTACATAAAATATTATCACAATGTTACAATACAACTCATCAAAAATATTCCATGAGAATATTTACATGTTGCACGTCCATCTAGGTACAACATTACATAATAAAATAAAATAATAAAATATAACAATATTATGCAATGTGTGCAACACCCATTATCTCAACAATCTCCCACTTGTTGTATACATTGCATAGGGTCAATCTGTAGCCACATAAATGAACAAGGGAACAATCCCTCCTAGCACATCCACCATCATGGATCAAAATACACCAAGTGCTCCATCTTGGTACCCGCAACAAAATCAAAGTATCCAGCATCTCGAACATGAATGATCTCACCTCCTATTATGCCACTCCCACTGGACATACATAGAAGCCATCCAAAGAGAAAGCCACCCAACCTGTCACATTAGAAGATCATAAAATCTTGTACCAACTAAAAATGCCAAGCACAAATAACCTAATCCAAAGGTAATCACTTGTATCCATAGCTGTCAAAATATCCATAGCTGAAATAGCACCCACAGCAAGTGCCAAACCCATCCAACTATCCATACCTCAAAGGTATAACAAGTGAATCTCATATCACCGACATATCCAATCTGCAACCTGCAATCACAAGCCTCAAGAGCAATACCTGCCAAATATATACCAAGAAGCTCCCACTGCAAAAGATAATGTCAAATCTATAATCAATCCACTCACAACATCTCAAAGAAGTGAATCCATGTAGTATCAAGGACATCCACAATACATAAACTAATATCTTGCAAGAACAACTCTCGTAAAAAATCTCTAATTCTCTCCCAAGTTCTCCACAACCAACAGAGGAAAGAGATAAAGGAATAACCATGTCATCTCTCACATGACATACATGAGCACAAACCAGTGATCACAATCTCCAACCAATCTCAAATCCAATGTAGGCAAAACTGAACATCCAAGAAGATAACCAAGACTAGAGAAACCATGCAAATCATAACCTGTATCATGTCCTTCTACACACACCTCTAGATGTAAACTGTGCAAGTATGATCTCCTCCATAAAACCCCAACAAGAAGCCTCAACAACACCCAAACCATACCATATAACTAATCATGTATATAAGCCTCTCACAAGAAGATCAAACTCAATAAAACCATTCCTAAACCAAGGAATAACCATTCCTAATCCAAGGAATATACCCAATATAAAACCATCTCCCAAACTCAACCAGCATAACAACATATGCACATGGAGATAACCAATGCTAAACCATCTCTCAAATAAACCCTCCAGAACTAACTCATGTACCATAGCTCAAGATCCATATCCATGAAAGATAAGCATAAATATAATGCAACTAAGAGAAACAATGGGCTATACCTCTCAAGTAGAAAACCACCGAGTAGACCAAGAGTGGGGAATAAGAATGCTCGTCAAGATACCCAAGTCTCCAACCAAGACTCATCTAAGAACAATCTCCTCTCAAGTCCATATCAGGTGACTACCCCTCGGACTTCCTGCTGAAACCATCAACCGTCCCAACAAATACTTTTCTAATCCAAGAGAAATCAACGTCACCACCATCTCTAAGTATCCATGAGCACCTGTAACCAATCAATCCATGCCAACTCCAAATGCAACATAGCAATATCATAAAGTATCCAGCTTATGATCAGTGTACTCAATACCAAGAAACTAAACCAAGATCAATGTCAAAGTTCCAACCATGGCCTCAAGAACATAAACATGACAACATGATCTTACCATCTCAACCAAAGAGATAACATGCTCCACATGAACATACCATAACATGTCACAACTCTAAACGCGTATCAAGAGTATACCATGACATAATAATGAAACCATCCTCACACCAAGGATAACATGTCAAATAAAAGCATAAACCACACCTTTGCCAAGAACCCTGTGAGTCCTCAAGATGCAACCATCTCCACACACCATGAAAAAAACCATCTCCACATACTAGGAAGAACCATCTCCATATACCATGAAGATAACCAAGAACTCCATGAGTCCTCAAGATCTAACCATCTTCAAACACCATGAAGATGACAAGTGCACCATGCAAATGTCAAAGACGCTTCTGTAGCAATAGGATCTAAGACAAACCTCCAACATCTGCAAACACTCAATAAATATATCAATGCCAACAACTCCCACTCAACCGTGGTACCAAGTCACCTATGGCATCATAAAATCCATCCTCTCCAAACCAAGAAGATATAAACCAAACCAGGAACTAATCCTGCACTGTCACCCCATCACTGTCACAAGCTCCCACTAAATCGTGTATCCAAGCTATCCATGACATAATGATGAAAAAATCCATCCTCTAACTATGAGAATCAACCAAAGCATCAAACCATCAAAGAACTCAAAGTGCACATCATGAGCTCCTCAAAAGAAATCAAATAACCATGATCCTCAACCAAGAAGATATACCACCATAACTGAATCAGAAATCCAAGCTAATGAATATCAAGGATGTACCTGTCTAACCAATCATGTCATGCTAAAATCCATGACACCATGATCACATCCATGAACCGAGCATCTGGCTCTCAATATGTCCAACCTGTCAACATAGTCAACCACAATCCTCTGCCATGACTGTACCTGGTAACAACATCTCATCCCTTCTACATGAAGATAAAATCATGTGAATTAGGGCATAGACAACTCAAATCCAAGCCACCAATCTGAATATGCATCAATAATGAAAGATCAATGGGCAAAGACAACCCATAAACAAGCTATAAATGCAACCTGTAAGTATAGACCGCTTACAACACTGCACAACTTGTAGACCCAACAAGTCATCATGCATATCCAAATCCAAACACTGATAACCATATCATCATGAGACCAAACTTGAGTATACAATGACATCAAAACTTAAATCTCCAATGCCATAAACTCAAAATGTTACCATAGTCAAAATATACCATAAACTGTTCAGATCAATATATCAACAAATAAATCATGCCAAACTTGCACCAAATCTGAACCAATGTGTAGAGTTCTCCAAGAGCTTTTCGTTGACTACTCGAAGTCCAAAATCCGACTCCGTATGCCCAAGTTATGCCCTAATCTGTGCTCAAAATAAAGAACATATGACTTTAGGGCTCTTAAAACCCAAAAAAATCTAAAAATCATAGAACCAAACTTACACCATCTTGTAGTGCTCTGAATTAGCTTTCCAACGCCTATAAGAACTCTGAAATCTGATATTCTGAGAGAAAGTTATGTCCGTTTTACTAAGACAGTCGTTTTACCATTTTCAGTACGATTTTTCATTTTTAATTTTTTTCAGTGACAAAAATTCCGACGGGATTAAATTTGACGGCCATCATGGGCTGAAACCAAAAAAACTCTTTCATTTCCTCTGAACATGGCCAAACTAGGGCATATTATATATCAAATTTTATGGAAATGTCGACCTAGATCCAATGGTGAGGTCTGTTTTTACCCAGGAGGTCATTTCTGCAAGCTACCCCCCAAAACCCTCATTTAAATGAAACATCCAAAAAAATATTTTTGTCCAACAATTTCACATGCCCAAATCTTTTAACATCCCATCATAACAGTAAATCCAAAACCCTTAGATCTGCAATAAATTATTCATATATCTTGCCCTTTCTTTTATTCTCTCATGCATTCCCATGGATTCAATCTAGGGTTACAAATAATAAAACCATAGCTCTGATACCACATGTAAGGAAACTTGGCAACAAAGAATATAACCGTTTCCACGTAACCCATAATAGATCTGAAATAAACATGGAATTAAAATCCACATGCAAGAGAATAGACAACATACCCACAAAATTGTGACACAAGATATACCCTGGAAAACCCTCATTGAGGGAAAAACCCAGCCTCCAAAAGCATCCATCATCATGTATTATTCAAAAAAAATACTATTGTCATACAACCATGGAAGCCTTCATGGCCATAGCCACAACCGAGCAAACTATGTGAACAAGCATGAATCCACACATCCCATGCCATGCTTTCAACCTTCACAAATGCTCCCTTGGCTAACCTGTCAAGCCTTGTCCCACTCGACTCTTGCCTTTTGTCTTCTCCTTGTCACTCTTTCTCTATATACAACAACTACCCTTGTGGCTGCTTATATAGTAGTAAGTCCCACAAAACCACCAAGTGGTATTACATAAACCATGTGCTACCTAACCCGTTGACCCCACATTTAATATTGGGCATTTAATTCTTTTTTCTCCAATATTAAATAATTACATAAAATATTATCACAATGTTACAATACAACTCATCAAAAATATTCCATGAGAATCTTTACATGTTGTACGTCCATCTAGGTACAACATTACATAATAAAATAAAATAATAAAATATAACAATATTATGCAATGTGTGCAACACCCATTATCTCAACAGTTAAAACAACTTTTTAGTATCTTTTTCTTTCTGTAAGAAATAGTTTTTAATGTATGTCATAAATATGTAGATGTCAAGGTGGGTTTAAATATTTAACAAATGGTCAGCATGAAAATAGTGATTATGGTTTGATGGATGGGGATCTTGTTTCTTTCTGAATAGTTCAGTTTCCATAAACTACCTAATCTAATCCATGTCATCAAAACTTTCACACATTTACTCATTCATTTAGAAAAAAGCTTAAATTTTTGAAGATTGTTGCATGTGCAATTATCACAAGTCAAAGGGAACCATAAACACCATAAAAGCCAGACCAAATAGCAAACAACGAAAACAAAAGTAGTAGATTTTATGCTTTAAGAGACAGAAGGAAATGAATATAAAAAATTGCAAGATGACAAGTTGAGGAAGAAAGGAAAGGAAACGTAAGACCTAATGAAATCCTCTTAGTGAATTGACAAGAGTTGACTACATTATAAATCTATTTTAGGAGTAAAACATGCAAATAACCTTAGCAATCAACCAAAAATAGAGCAAGCTGAGTTGACCTTCATAGGGAAGGGTTGGTCAAAAAGATCAAACATAATTGTTATTCAATAATGTAATAAGGAAAATATTTTCACTGAACCTTCACTACACCAGTGTCAAATGTCACATTGGAAGAAAACATGTTAGTGATTACTTATCAAGTACAAAACACATGTACTAATATGGTATGCAGTCTCAATCCTCCAATTTCCTAGTTTATCTCTCTTATAAATTTGCTTTTGCTTATAACACACCTAAATTTCAACAATTTTAGTGTTGTCCACTAGAGTCTTCTTGGGATTTGAATCACGCCTCATGCACATCCTTACTCTATAAGCACCAAAACTTCAACATAATCAATTGAACTTCTCACCATGTAACTAGATAATTTGTAACAATCACTAATAAGAGAATAGCTCTTTGTAGGTCCTAAATGATGGATTTGGTTTCCTAGGTTTCAAACCACCTAAACTCAAGGGATTCTATGACTCTTTTTTTATTCCCATGCTTCCAATACACAAAGTTCTTCAACATATTCCAAAGGCCTAATAGGCTATCCAATAACCCTACAATAGACTTAGGATGGTAATAACCTTGTCTTCCCACAAAAAAATTGACAAGATGATAACATTTCTAGGCACCTTTTTTAAAGTTCTATGACATATCAAAAACTTTCATATGCTTCCTTTGGATCAATACACCTAACCATGACTAGCCCCCTATTTTCAATGCATGAAAATGACCAAGTTTTCCAAAGGAAGTATGGGTTAAGGACCTCTTGGCACTTCCAACTCCTAGAAAATGTTTATTTATGTCTCTAATTTCTCAATTCTAAAAGGAATTAGACCCTGATGCTCTGCAACATTAAAACCTATAAACTATGGCTCCAAACCCTTGTTATCTAGGGCTTTCTCAATCACCCAATTCTACACACTTCTGAACCAAATTGATGATGGATTCACCATAAAATGCAAATTTTATAATATTCCCACTCAAAAAATATTCATGGAATGTTAATTCTAATTTGTTTTATAGATTACTTTTATAATATCTTTGCATGGACCAACAGAACAAGTTCTAGCAGAATAGCAATCCTTGATTGGAGTTATATATGAGCAATGCCTTACAATAGACAAAGCTCCTAATTCTTAAAATAAGTTAAGTGATATAGAGAGCCTATTAACTTTAGCCAGTCTTCTACCCATGCTAGATTTAATGAACAAACTTGTTAAGAAAGCCCAAGACAAAACTATGTATATTCATGAGTTTAGTGATTTATGTAAAATGACATGCATGGCTCTAGATTCTTTGTATTTGAATCTCACGGGTCATACCCTAATTTTTTCAAGATGGGATATAATTATAGATTTGAATCATGCTAAGATTTTTTGATGATTCAATTCAAAAAATGAGCTATGTGTGTTTGTGAAAGGATTTCAAATACCAATGCACCAATCTAAGACAAGCAAGAGAGGAAAAGTACTATGAGTTAGAAAGGATGATTTTGACAAGATTATTAAATCTATTAGTAAAAATGTGAAGTCTATTTCCTACCAACTTTTAAGTGAGATTCATGAAAGATCCCCTCAAGAAGAAATTCTTCAAGCCTTGAGTTGTGTGTTTGCTCAATTTTGGAGACACTTCAAAGATAATCCAAGTGATGCAAAGTTGTTTCATAATAAACTTTCACTTGAAAAATTGATAAAACAATTTTCAAAGCATACAGATTGCGATGAACAACCAATACAAGGAATCTTAGATTCAAATAATCTTTTAAAAAAATGTAAACATTTTTCATTGTGTATGAAACACTAGATGGAGGACTTTGAGAATCCATTCGATCATGATGCAATAACAAGGCTCTAGAAAAGGATAAGTCAGAGTGAAGTACTGCATACTTCATTATTAGAATATTTCAAACTTGTTGATTTATGTCAAAAAAATTTATTAGGGTCAGTGAAAGTTGAGAGAGTTTTTAGTGCATTGGGGTTTTTGAAATCAAAGGTCAGAAACAAACTAGACAAAAAATTGGAAACTTGCTTGAGGCTTTTTGTAACTCAATACAATGTTAGAGATTTTCCTTATGATAGGTAATTGGCCATTTGGAATTCCATGCGTGAAAGATGAGGCCTTTGCAATGCTTCAAAAGATGTTGGTGCTACTGTTGATTCCAACATAAATGATGAATTTAGGTCTTAGAGTCAAAATGAAGATGAAGATTTTATGGATTTTGAATACTTGACTCAGAATGAAGAGGAACCTATTAGTACTAATTAGTTTTAGGATTTGGAGTCCATATGGGATATAGGAGCATCACATTTGAGACTGAGTCAATGAAGTGATTTAGCATTCAATTCTAAGGTATTTATAGCTATACTCTACTTCAATTCTTCCATATTCAGTCATATTACAATTACAAATTACAAAAATAGAGTTCAAGATTTTTGTTACTCTATTGTTGACATAATGTTATATTGGTTGGGACAACTTAATGGCATAACTTAATGACAACTCTCATATCAATACATCTTGAGAAAAATGAAAATCTCAAAAAAGAAATAAAAAAATTACATCACAAATTTGAAATTCTTAATGAGTGAATGCTTTTACAAAGATGGAAAATAATTTACAAACTCTATCTAAAATGGTGTTTTTCTTTTGGGTAGAATATGCAGGCACAACTGCAATTATTATAGCAACAACATCAACATCAAGGGCCTTTACTTCAAAATTCTCAAAGCCCTTCTCTTCAGCAACAACAAGTGGGGTTAGGTCTTGGATTGCAATTTCATTTAGATTAAAGTGGTTTTCAAGTTGATAGTTTTTACTTAATTTCTTGACAAGGAAAGGGAACATGGATAATTTTGGCAGCAAGCCCTTGTATGCTCTTTTGGGACAAATAGCAATTAAATACTCTAATGAAAGAAAGATAATACACTATTAATTTATTTTGGTTGCTCACTTTGAATCTTATTATACATATTTTCTTATCCTACATGAATAAATCTCTCTTCTAGATTCCTTAGATATTTTGGGGTGAAATCCCTGCATTTGTATTGTAAATATTGTGCATTCCTTTTATGTTCATTGAACACAATTTTCAACTACTTTTCTTAATACATCACATTTAATTTCTTAACCAAATAATAAATTGTAGCTTTAAGGAGTAGCTTATGGTTTACACTTATTGATATTAAACTACTTTAACAGATCAAATGCATTACAAATTGGGAGATGTGAGTTCCCTCTATGTGGATTCTAGAATGCTTGTTTATTTGGAAAGTAAACGTAAGCCTTAGTTTGTCATTTCAAATGTATTCAATAAGAATATCACATACTAGATTATTAGGCAAGGATAACCTAAAGTTGAACCACACCACATGAACCTACCTATTTCCACATTTACAGCTTCATCATCTTAAGCAATCTAGTCCACAATCACAATAGGAGAAGTTTTCTCATTCATTTTGAGTATGGTATCCACACCGAATGGGAAAAAAAATTGCGAAATGGTTTTGCAACTCTCAAGCCTTTCAAATATTATTGCATCATTGAAGATGCCATTTCTCAAAATGATCACCTAATCTTTTTACTGAGTTCTATAAATTATAAACCTTCAATCATTTGGAATGGCTTGCAAGTACCCACATTTAATTCTTAGGACTCACATTCAAAATTTGAGCCAATGCAAAACCAAGAGGTCAATTTCCTAATAAGATTTTCTATTATTTCATGTTATATTCTAAATTAATTTAAGTACAATTTTGATCCAATTTTTAGATGATAGAACTTGGGTGTTGAGATTTAGAAACACAATCTCCTTAGGACTGCACTTTAACCACAATACACTAGACTATCACTAGAAATGCAATCTCATGGTTTTTTTTGTTTGCACTTGTCACAATAGCACACTGTATTGGACTATCACCAATGCAAATTTAAAATATTTTACAACTGACAATAATAATAGACTCTAATTCCATATCAATAATTTTTGAAATTTGAGACTTTTTTGAATAGTGAAATTATAAATCTAAATTCTTGTTGTTTGTATTAAGTGGTACACAACAATATCATTAGCTATGAATCTAAATTATGATATATTTATTACTATCATACTACTTTTGTTACCATTACTATTGTTATACTGTTGGAAAAATATGTCAAATAGCTTTTTTTGAATTGTTCATCTATAAGACTTCGTCCAATCAAGTTGGTATTGGAACTGTAATAGTTCTATCAACAAAGATCATTTTAGGACTTTAGGAGTTTCAGCAGTCATGCTTTTCTAGAGTTGTAGAAGCTTTAGTTATTGGAAGGTTTTACTTAGGCTTAATGATTTCTATGGTAGATTCCATTAAAAACATATAGCAAATATTTTTCTAGATCCATCAATTAATTAGCCTTCAACCCTTTTGAATGAAATGCCAGCAGAACAAGTCAAGTGGAATTAGTGAATGACGGGTCAAGTGGAATCAACAAACTACTTTCCTTTCTCAAAGAATAGAAGGCCTTGTTACCATGCCTATTGGTGGTACCTCATCTTCATCCACACTTATGTTTCTATGCATGACTTGAGCTCCATATCATCATTATAATCACCTCAATCCAATGGACCTACCCCTCAATACTTCTTGAAGCTAAAGCTTAACTGCTTCATCCACATTTCAATGTGAGCTATGCCACCTTACTAATTCTTGAAGATTTTTCCTATGCCTTAATGACCCATAGATAATGAAAGTGGTGCTCCCAAGTTTTGTAAAAGCAATCTGTATCAAGTGCCTTATTATTGTTGTAAGTTGCTAGGCTCACAAATAATAAATTGGAGCATTAAGGAGTAAGGAGTCTTCTCCAGCATATTTTACTTCAAACAAGAAGTATGACAATCATGAGTTGATTGGAATAGTAATTGTCCATGTTTGCGATACAAAGTGTGGAACATCCAACCTATTTATGGATCATTAGGTCATGGAGGTTATAAAGAAACAAAGGATGGAAAAACTAATTGATTTTGGTAGAACTCATAACTTCATTAAGATCAAGTTAGCAACAAACCTAGATTGAATTGTTAATCAAATATAGTTTATGTCTATTTCCAAGTTTGAATTGAAAAGCTCAAAAATTCCAAGCAATTTAGGTGTAGCATGGAGTCTACATCTTTAAGGCTTTCACTAGCCTTTCAATTTAAACTAATACATGTCAAATAACTTGATGAAAATGGTTGGTATTGAATTTACATTTAAAATTTAGATTGTATGGTGTTCTTGAATCTAGATGCTAAAATAAATGTTATGTTCCTAAAGTATCAAATCCTCTTTCTAAAGATTAACTTACGCCTTATGAGAACAATACTAAGATGAGAAATATTATTATAAAATTTAACCATATAATTGTAGTGTATATATTTTATGTCTAGCAATAGCACAATGAATTAATTCACCCACAAAATTTATGTTATTATTATTTGCTAATGTATGTATTTCCCATCTAATACAATGAAATGATTCACCCAAAAAATTAATATTTTACTATGATGATTATTTTTTATTCGCCAATGTATATTTTTTTGTGGTTTTAAAATCACACAATTTGCCCAGATTTTACACATTGTTCAAGAGACTATGAATGATTCGCCAATGGAGATTATTATTTTTTCTTTGTAAACTAATTTTTTTGCCACAAAAAAATAAATTTTTTTGTCAAGTGTTGTACACCTTTCACCAAGTCCTTACACCTTTTCTAAAGGGGGGGTTTCTTAAAATGTACCCTGCTTTTAATGCATATCCTCACTTACGTCATCAATACTAGTAAATGAATCACCCAAAGGCTTTTTTGGAATATGTATGGGACTTAGATAGGGGGATCTGATATCCATTTTTCTTTTTATCTTAATGGTAGAAGCCTCAAGAAGATCAATAAACAATGCTAGGTATGATAATACCATTAAATAAATGTGTGTCACTAGTGACCTAGATCTGATGACTCACCAAGAGTTTGTTGATGACACTAGCTATGTTTTATGGACAAAGTATCATGGGAGGCATATAAAAAAATATTAAATTAATATACTAGTGCATAAATTTAATAGATTAACTGTGACAAATTGAAAATCTTTTTCTTTAACACCCATCCTAATCTAGAGTAGTAGATTTGCCAAATTTTGAATTTTAAAAGAGGAAGTTTACCTTGTAAATACCTAGGTCTCCCTTTAGACAAAGGGACACATTTTAAAAATATGGGATAAAAAATTTAAAAAGATCAAAAGAAAATGGATCGCTAGAAAGAAAAATGCTCTATTTTGTGGGTAGAGCAACTATGACACAATCTATCCTTTAAGCACAACCTATTTATCAATTATCTCATATTGATCCCCCTGTAAAATAGGGATGAAATCAATACACTCCTTAGGACTTTCTTTTGGTAGGGCACAGAGGAAAAGAAAAGCATGTCCCCATTAGCTTAGGATAAGGTTTCAAACCAAAAGATGAGGGAGGTGTAGGGATCAGGGACATCAAAATGCAAGGTAAAGATTTAGGAGCTAAACTAGTCTGTTGGGATTGGAAATTGCATGGTCAATTTTTAGTCACATATTGAAAATTTTGAGAAATTGAGTCCCATAAATGTTTTTCGTGCACATGTACCTAGTTGTACCTTTGAGGCCCATGAGGTGTTTAATGATTCTAGCACCTTCCATTCAGTATATCCACTCGTTCCATGAAGTTAAACTGCTATTCTGAGTCATTCTATGAAGTCTTGTTTTGAGCGTTTGTCAAATCTATTAGGACTTTAGGAGTTTCAGCAGTCATGCTTTTTTGGAGCTGTAGAAGCTTTAGTTATTGGAAGGTTTTACTTAGGATTAATGATTTCTATGGTAGATTCCATTAAAAATAGATAGCAAATTTTTTGTAGATCCATCAATTAATTAGCCTTCAACCCTTCTGAATGAAATGCCAACAACACAAGTCAAGTGGAATTAGTGAATGACAGGTCAAGTGGAATCAACAAACTACTTTCCTTTCTCAAAGAATAGAAGGCCTTGTTACCATACCTATTGGTGATACCTCATCTTCATCCACACTTATGTGTCTATGCATGACTTGAGCTCCATATCATCATTATAATCACCTCAATCCAATGGACCTACCCCTCAATACTTCTTGAAGCTAAAGCTTAACTGCTTCATCCACATTTCAATGTGAGCTATGTCACCTTACTAATTCTTGAAGATTTGTCCTATACCTTAATGACCCATAGGTAATGAAAGTGGTGCTCCCAAGTTTTGCAAAGTAATCTGTATCAAGTGCCTTATTATTGTTGTAAGTTTCTAGGCTCACAAATAATAAATTGGAGCATTAAGGAGTAAGGAGTCTTCTCCAGCATATTTTATTTTAAACAAGAAGTATGACAATCATGAGTTGATTGGAATAGTAATTGTCCATGTTTGTGATACAAAGTGTGGAACATCCAACCTATGTATGGATCATTAGGTCATGGAGGTTATAAAGAAACAAAGGATGGAAAAACTAATTGATTTTGGTAGAACTCATAACTTCATTAAGATCAAGTTAGCAACAAACCTAGATTGAATTGTTAATCAAGTATAGTTTATGTCTATTTCCAAGTTTGAATTGAAAAGCTCAAAAATTCCAAGCAATTTAGGTGTAGCATGGAGTCTACATCTTTAAGGCTTTCACTAGCCTTTCAATTTAAACTAATACATGTCAAATAACTTGATGAAAATGGTTGGTATTGAATTTACATTTAAAATTTAGATTGTATGGTGTTCTTGAATCTAGATGCTAAAATAAATTTTATGTTCCTAAAGTATCAAATCCTCTTTCTAAAGATTAACTTACGCCTTATGAGAACAATACTAAGATGAGAAATATTATTATAAAATTTAACCATATAGTTGTAGTGTATATATTTTATGTCTAGCAATAGCACAATGAATTAATTCACCCACAAAATTTATGTTATTATTATTTGCTAATGTATGTATTTCCCATCTAATACAATGAAATGATTCACCCAAAAAATTAATATTTTACTATGATGATTATTTTTTATTCGCCAATGTATTATTTTTTGTGGTTTTAAAATCACACAATTTGCCCAGATTTTGCACATTGTTCGAGAGACTATGAATGATTCGCCAATGGAGATTATTATTTTTTCTTTGTAAACTAATTTTTTTGCCACAAAAAAATAAATTTTTTTGTCAAGTGTTGTACACCTTTCACCAAGTCCTTACACCTTTTCTAAAGGGGGGGTTTCTTAAAATGTACCCTGCTTTTAATGCATATCCTCACTTACGTCATCAATACTAGTAAATGAATCACCCAAAGGCTTTTTTGGAATATGTATGGGACTTAGATAGGGGGATCTGATATCCATTTTTCTTTTTATCTTAATGGTAGAAGCCTCAAGAAGAT
Source organism: Cupressus sempervirens (assembly GCA_028749045.1). Taxonomy (NCBI): domain Eukaryota; kingdom Viridiplantae; phylum Streptophyta; class Pinopsida; order Cupressales; family Cupressaceae; genus Cupressus; species Cupressus sempervirens. The sequence goes on along the minus strand of CM053792.1, from coordinate 165,878,170 downwards.
CAATAAACCATGCTAGGTATGATAATACCATTAAATAAATGTGTGTCACTAGTGACCTAGATCTGATGACTCACCAAGAGTTTGTTGATGACACTAGCTATGTTTTATGGACAAAGTATCATGGGAGGCATATAAAAAAATATTAAATTAATATACTAGTGCATAAATTTAATAGATTAACTATGACAAATTGGAAATCTTTTTCTTTAACACCCATCCTAATCTAGAGTAGTAGATTTGCCAAATTTTGAATTTTAAAAGAGGAAGTTTACCTTGTAAATACCTAGGTCTCCCTTTAGACAAAGGGACACATTTTAAATATATGGGATAAAAAATTTAAAAAGATCAAAAGAAAATGGATCGCTAGAAAGAAAAATGCTCTCTTTTGTGGGTAGAGCAACTATGACAGAATCTATCCTTTAAGCACAACCTATTTATCAATTATCTCATATTGATCCCCCTATAAAATAGGGATGAAATCAATACACTCCTTAAGACTTTCTTTTGGTAGGGCACAGAGGAAAAGAAAAGCATGTCCCCATTAGCTTAGGATAAGGTTTCAAACCAAAAGATGAGGGAGGTGTAGGGATCAGGGACATCAAAATGCAAGGTAAAGATTTAGGAGCTAAACTAGTTTGTTGGGACTGGAAATTGCATGGTCAATTTTTAGTCACATATTGAAAATTTTGAGAAATTGAGTCCCATAAATGTTTTTCATGCACATGTACCTAGTTGTACCTTTGAGGCCCATGAGGTGTTTAATGATTCTAGCACCTTCCATTCAGTATATCCACTCGTTCCATGAAGTTAAACTGCTATTCTGAGTCATTCTATGAAGTCTTGTTTTGAGCGTTTGTCAAATCTATTAGGACTTTAGGAGTTTCAGCAGTCATGCTTTTCTGGAGCTGTAGAAGCTTTAGTTATTGGAAGGTTTTACTTAGGATTAATGATTTCTATGGTAGATTCCATTAAAAATAGATAGAAAATTTTTTGTAGATCCATCAATTAATTAGCCTTCAACCCTTCTGAATGAAATGCCAACAACACAAGTCAAGTGGAATTAGTGAATGACAGGTCAAGTGGAATCAACAAACTACTTTCCTTTCTCAAAGAATAGAAGGCCTTGTTACCATACCTATTGGTGATACCTCATCTTCATCCACACTTATGTGTCTATGCATGACTTGAGCTCCATATCATCATTATAATCACCTCAATCCAATGGACCTACCCCTTAATACTTCTTGAAGCTAAAGCTTAACTGCTTCATCCACATTTCAATGTGAGCTATGCCACCTTACTAATTCTTGAAGATTTGTCCTATACCTTAATGACCCATAGGTAATGAAAGTGGTGCTCCCAAATTTTGCAAAAGCAATCTGTATCAAGTGCCTTATTATTGTTGTAAGTTGCTAGGCTCACAAATAATAAATTGGAGCATTAAGGAGTAAGGAGTCTTCTCCAGCATATTTTATTTCAAACAAGAAGTATGACAATCATGAGTTGATTGGAATAGTAATTGTCCATATTTGTGATACAAAGTGTGGAACATCCAACCTATTTATGGATCATTAGGTCATGGAGGTTATAAAGAAACAAAGGATGGAAAAACTAATTGATTTTGGTAGAACTCATAACTTCATTAAGATCAAGTTAGCAACAAACCTAGATTGAATTGTTAATCAAGTATAGTTTATGTCTATTTCCAAGTTTGAATTGAAAAGCTCAAAAATTCCAAGCAATTTAGGTGTAGCATGGAGTCTACATCTTTAAGGCTTTCACTAGCCTTTCAATTTAAACTAATACATGTCAAATAACCTGATGAAAATGGTTGGTATTGAATTTACATTTAAAATTTAGATTGTATGGTGTTCTTGAATCTAGATGCTAAAATAAATGTTATGTTCCTAAAGTATCAAATCCTCTTTCTAAAGATTAACTTACGCCTTATGAGAACAATACTAAGATGAGAAATATTATTATAAAATTTAACCATATAATTGTAGTGTATATATTTTATGTCTAGCAATAGCACAATGAATTAATTCACCCACAAAATTTATGTTATTATTATTTGCTAATGTATGTATTTCCCATCTAATACAATGAAATGATTCACCCAAAAAATTAATATTTTACTATGATGATTATTTTTTATTCGCCAATGTATATTTTTTTGTGGTTTTAAAATCACACAATTTGCCCAGATTTTACACATTGTTCGAGAGACTATGAATGATTTGCCAATGGAGATTATTATTTTTTCTTTGTAAACTAATTTTTTTGCCACAAAAAAATAAATTTTTTTGTCAAGTGTTGTACACCTTTCGCCAAGTCCTTACACCTTTTCTAAAGGGGGGGTTTCTTAAAATGTACCCTAATTTTAATGCATATCCTCACTTACGTCATCAATACTAGTAAATGAATCACCCAAAGGCTTTTTTGGAATATGTATGGGACTTAGATAGGGGGATCTGATATCCATTTTTCTTTTTATCTTAATGGTAGAAGCCTCAAGAAGATCAATAAACAATGCTAGGTATGATAATACCATTAAATAAATGTGTGTCACTAGTGACCTAGATCTGATGACTCACCAAGAGTTTGTTGATGACACTAGCTATGTTTTATGGACAAAGTATCATGGGAGGCATATAAAAAAATATTAAATTAATATACTAGTGCATAAATTTAATAGATTAACTGTGACAAATTGAAAATCTTTTTCTTTAACACCCATCCTAATCTAGAGTAGTAGATTTGCCAAATTTTGAATTTTAAAAGAGGAAGTTTACCTTGTAAATACCTAGGTCTCCCTTTAGACAAAGGGACACATTTTAAAAATATGGGATAAAAAATTTAAAAAGATCAAAAGAAAATGGATCGCTAGAAAGAAAAATGCTCTCTTTTGTGGGTAGAGCAACTATGGCACAATCTATCCTTTAAGCACAACCTATTTATCAATTATCTCATATTGATCCCCCTATAAAATAGGGATGAAATCAATACACTCCTTAGGACTTTCTTTTGATAGGGCACAGAGGAAAAGAAAAGAATGTCCCCATTAGCTTAGGATAAGATTTCAAACCAAAAGATGAGGGAGGTGTAGGGATCAGGGACATCAAAATGCAAGGTAAATATTTAGGAGCTAAACTAGTCTGTTGGGATTGGAAATTGCATGGTCAATTTTTAGTCACATATTGAAAATTTTGAGAAATTGAGTCCCATAAATGCTTTTCGTGCACATGTACCTAGTTGTACCTTTGAGGCCCATGAGGTGTTTAATGCTTCTAGCACCTTCCATTCAGTATATCCACTCGTTCCATGAAGTTAAACTGCTATTCTGAGTCATTCTATGAAGTCTTGTTTTGAGCGTTTGTCAAATTTGCATTTTACCCTAAGTGTCAAACAATGGCAGGAGGCCATGTTTGCATCTAAATATCTAGCACCTAGAAATGTTTCATGACTCACCACTTTGGGAGTGTCTAGTGTCCATACCCGAGAGCTTGTTTTTCAAATTTTGAGTCATTTCAAGTCCATTTGACTGGATTTCAAAGCCCTCAAAGTTGGTAATTTATTGTTTTCATGCTTTTGCAAAATATTCAAAATTCTGGGAAGCCTTGTTTGACGAGTTATAACTTTGACCCAGTTGACCAAAATGCTAAATTCTTAGAATCTGATAAAATTAATAACCCAAAAAACTAGTGTAAAGAGTAAATATCTAAACTATCAATGCAAATGATACAAAATCAAAATAGCATCATAGAGTTAGTCTCCAAGAGAGTAATGAAAATTCTAGAAGCAAAATAGCATTAAGAGGACGCAAAAACAAGGGATGCAAATACAAGCTAGGTAGCATGCTTATATGGGCTAGGAAGAGGGAGGAGGTGGCAACACCAACCAATGAGGAGGAACCATCTATTGGACTAAAGATAGCAAAGTATCTTCCCAAGATAGCTAATGGATGCTCACATGTAGGAAGGTGACACCTCACAACCATTCACCTAATAAGACATGCTTTATTAACTTAAGTGAGATTATTAAAAGTGTAGGAAAAACCTATCAAAATAGGAAAAATAAAAAAATACACTAACAGCCCCCCATAAGCGAAGCTTAGGTGGATGTAGAAATGGGTCCCGGCAAGTCAAGCCTGATGAGGTACCCATGTACATAAAATTCCCCCAAAAGAGAGAGAAAAGAGACTCCCCAATGAAAATTAGGACTCCAAGTGAGAGGAAGAGACCCCCCCAAGAGATGAAGCATCCCGCACCTCTAGCAAAGCTTGCAAATTTTGTCCGGTTGATCCACTTACATCGAACAAGTTTTCTTCCCTTAGGAAAAGGGACAAGATCCCAAGTGTGGTTCCTCATCAAGGAACTATACTCTTCCTGCATAGCTGTATCCCACTCAGAAATACTAGAACCCTCATGAAAGGACTGTGGATTTGAGGCAGTAGCAATGAAGATATATAGAGCATCTTGGAATTGTAAACAAGTCTGCTTGGTGTCTGATGGATCCTCAACCCAATTACCTGCAAACTGCAAGGTTGGTCTAGCCCAAAGTGGACCAGAAGATGGAGAATCTAGAGGAGAATCATCAACCTGTGAATGATGACTAGGAGAGGAAGGAGGTGAGTCCTCTGAATCACTCTCTACATCAAAACTAGAGGTAGAATACTGCTCAAGTGAATCTGACCCATCAGAAGATCTATCATGTATTCCAAGTGACTCTAATGTCAAAGTAGAAGGCAACCATGTGACCATGCTCTATTGGTTAAGCTAATGCAAGTAGTGAAAGTTAAGATGGCCAAATTAGTCATGCCATAATCTGCTCACATCATTAAAGTGAGTGAGCAAAATAGTCAAAGGAGGATCAAGAACAAAGTGAGAAAACATATAGAGTCGTGACTGATGATCTGCCCTCCCAACTGCAACTATAGAATCATTGTGCAACTCATGTATCTCTACTGAATCAGGAGTGAACTCAACCCGATTGCCTAAACCTGTGTGAGTGATCTGGTGTACTGATAGGAGATTAGTTGACAATGAGGGTACATAAGGAACATCATGGAATGTGCCATCCCCCATACCACAGACCCTCTCCCACACACCTCAACAAGAGTGTTATCATCCATCAAAATAGAAGGCATAGTACACAGCTCCAAGGATGCAAGTTCTTCCTTAGATGAAGCCATGTGGTGTGAAGTGTAGAACAAGAATTTTAGTGTGCAAAGAACATTAACATTAAAGCAAACATTCACAAACTAAAACTATATTCACATATGAGATTAGACAAAAGAAACAATTAAGGAATGCAAACCCATAAAAAGGAAATACTCCATGCTTCCTTGATTTTGTAGATGTGTCCTTTGATGTGGATGTATGCTTAAATGCTCAAAGTTGCTTCAATAGTGGAGATAGATAATAGCAAATTGGTAGCTTTGTGAGCTCTCAATTTGGCATTATAAGAGTATGGGTATGGCTTTTGGCTCCCAAAAGGGCATAGTAACTTTAGCTCAAAGATTGTTGATGAAATGGCTTGGGATGAGATTCAATTTATAGGCTAAGGGGTAGAGGGATGGAGGGCTTAGATGCAAGGATGGATGCAGGCTTAAGGAGGGCTAAGATGCACTCAAAGGGGAGCACATGGATTGTGCTTGTTTAGCACCAATGGGAAGGTGACACTTGTCACAAGGAGGATGAGTGTGAGAGGGTAGGGTAAAGGGTTGGTTAAAGGCATGATGAGTGGGGTTAAGTATGTAAGAGGGATGTAAGAGGAATGAGTGTGGAAGAGGGAAGAGTGTGGAAGATGGGTGTAAGAGTCATGAGTGGGCTTGTAAGAGTCTTTTATGTTTTGTAAGAGCACTCATGACTTAGTGGTTGGGCTTTTTGAGGGGAGACTTTGGTTTGAATTAGGAAAGTCTTAAACTTGTTTAGGGAATGTGACAACATTAGGGGGTGGATTAGGCTTGGCTTTAGGATTAGATTAGGGATGTTAGAGATGTACAAGTGGATGACATTAATGAGGGTGGGTGAGTTAGTGGCTAAGCTTGGTTAGTATGGGTGGATGGGGTGGATTAGGCTAAATGGAGGATTAGAGATAGGTTAGGGGTTTTTGAATTTGAGGATTTCATTTATCAAATAGATTTATTTAATAAATGGGGATTTTTGGAATTAGATATAAGAATAGGATTTAATTGATAAATAATAGATTATTTGATTTATCAATTAGGACTATAGATGATTAATTAAATTAATCAACTAGGGATGGCAAAGGATTAATTAAATAAGAATTTAATTAATGATTCCTTTAGAGATGGCTAAATTAGATTACCAAAGCAGTGTAATCAAATTTAGGTGTCTACATTTTGCCCCTCTTTGACATAGTGTTGAGACAACACTATTTCAAAGAAGTTTGAATGAAGATGACATGAAAAAGATGTTTTAGCAACAAGGTTGCCCCAGTCTCAGATAAGAAGAGGAGAGACTAGACTTAGATGATGCCCCCTCAAGAAGGTGACGGGGAGAGAAATGAGGCTCGACAACTTCTTGAAAAGTACAAGAATTTGAGATGAGCTAAGACACAGATTGGAAAAGAGAAGGGGCTGAATTAGCTCAAACTCTCACTATGGGAGAATGATGAAGGGAAATCAAGGGCACAACAGTAAAGCAAGCTTAAGACTTTCCAGGATTGGGGGGGGGGGGAGGACGAGCGGAGCGCTATAAAAAGAATCCATGGTAGGGAGATGGATGGTAGAATGATAAAGCTGATGCAATAGGATTTCAAAGATTCATATTGGCGGAAGATGGGTTTCGAAGATCCCTAGGACTAGGATTGTGGATCTCGAAAGATGAGGCTTGGTGGATTGATTTGATTAGTGGATCCCTAAGACTAGGATTGTGGATCCCTAAAGCTAAGCGTGAGGAGTGATTCAAAGAGATACTGATGCATAAGCTGGGGTAGGAGCGAGAGGTGGAGGATATAGATGGGGGATAATGGAGATGAAGGGAATCCATTGGAGCTTTTTGAGCGGGGGGATACTTCAAAGAGAAGTACCACCATGTAGTTAAGCACTAGATTTGCTATAGGACTATTGGTTAATTGCCAAGGTTACCAAGAACATCAAGGCCTTTTCACCAACCATCCAGAGGACTGACGAACTGACTCGAAACAAACATGCAAGGATTGCCCCAGTATCACACATGAATCCCAGAGGAAGCAGCATGGAAATGACACTAGGTAACCCACAAGCAGAAAAAGAAAACGAGCAAAAGACTTGATCAAGACCTTATGCTTTGATTGCCCCATTCGCAGCATACCATGATATGGAAGATCATGGCAACCTTGAGGAGGGAACAAGGAGATTGCTTGGAAAAGATATTTCAAGACCCAAAAGGGAAGATCCCAAATCAAAAGAAAGAAAAAATCCAAAAGAGAACTGTTTGCCAACAAGATGGGTAGGACAAGGTACTAACGGACCAAAATCAGACATGAGGAAAGCTATATCCTGCAAGGATCTATCAGAGAGCACCTAAGTTGATGGATCTGGATGAGTGATGTGTCTGGCAAGGTGAACTAAGAAGGATAACACTTTGGTGACATGAGATCTAGCTAAAGGATGCATTGGAATAGCTAACCAAGGTGTGCAATGTGTGCAAGATGTTGATCAAGGACAAACTGACACGAACGTTGGATAGATACAATGGTACTAAGCTAAAGAGGATGTACAAGCTGACAGACCAAGATATGTTACAAATGTACAAGTTTGTTCATGTTTTGGTTTTTTGTGAGATGCAAATGTTTGTGAAGGATGGGATGTCTATAATAGTTGATAGGTGGATAGGTAGATGGTTTGTGAAAAGCTTAAGGAAAATGGGATTCTGTGTGTGCATTTGATAGGATACAAGCTAGGATACAAGATTATTTACAAGCTAGAATGTGGTACAAGATTTGGACAAGATTTGGATATATACAAGGTATGGTACAATATTTACAAGGTATAATACAAGCTTTGGTACAAGATTTACAAGCTGTACAGGAGGTATTGACAAGCTCCATAAGATTTTGGATATTTGATTGGAACACCAAGGGAACAAGCAAGTGTTTTATGGGATAGTGGGTGGATGGATGAGGGATAGGATAGTGATAGATAATGGATTAGTCTTTAGTGTACAAGGTGCCTGAATTACCAGGTTTTCACCAAGGTACCTATCCAAGGCGCTTGAATTGCCAAGTTTTCACCATTGGACGCTTATTTCTCTTTACTAGTTTTTTTTTTCGTATTTTTCAAAAGCTGGGTATACCAAGGATCTTCAAGCATAGAACTTCTTGAGATGAATGATGTTAGTGGGATCATTCAAGAGTTCTCCTTCTGGCGTAGATAATTGATAGGCTCCGGAGCCAAAGGAGGAAGTAACCACATAGGGACCAAGCCATGTAGGTTCAAACTTGCCTTTCTTATCTCGATCTACTTGGACTTTCATATTTTCTTTGAGGACCATGTCACCTGGCTGAAAGTGTCATGGGAGCACCTTCTTGTTGAAATTCCTTTTGAGACAAGTTTGATAGACTGTGAGATGGTCATAGGCTTGTTGTCTCTTCTTGTCTAAGAGATCTAGCTGGGTGAGTCGAGCTACTCTGTATTCTTCATCTGAGATTTTCCCTCGCAAAGATATGTGCAGTGAGGGAAGTTCAACTTCTATAGGTAATATCACTTTGAAACCATAGACTATGGAGTATGGAGTTGTGCCTATGGATGTACGGAAGGAAGTTCGATAGGCCTATAGAGCTGGATTTATTTGAAGGTGCCAATCACAATCGGAATTATTGACAACTTTCTTTAGGATTTTGAGGAGGGTTTTATTAGTTGCCTCTGCCTGTCCGTTACCTTGTGGGAAATATGGGCTAGAAAAGCGATGATGGATGCCGAGGGAAGTGCATAATTCTTCCATGTTGAGATTTTTAAAGTTACCTCCGTGGTCAGTGAAGATGGTGGATGGGATGCCGAAGCGACAAACAATGTGGTACAAGATGAACTTGGAGACTTGAACTCCTGTAGCTGAGACTAGGGGTGTAGAAAAAGAATTAGTATGCAAAGAACATTAACAAATAAAGTAAACATTCACAAACCAAAAACTAAATTCACATATATGCTTAGACTAAGAAAGAAAACAAGAAGTGCAAACCTCACAAGAGAAAACACTCCATGCTTTCTTGATTCTGTAGATGTGTCCTTTTGCTGTGGATGTATGCTCAAGATACTCAAAAGCTGCTTCAATGGAGATGGGTAATGGCAAATTGGTAGCTTTGTGAGCTCTCAATTTGGCATTATAAGGGTATGGTTGATGGCTTTGGTTCTCAAAATAGCATGGTAACTTTAGGTCAAAGATTATTGATGAAATGGCTTGGGATGGGATTCAATTTATAGGCTAAGGGGTAGAGGGATGGAGGGCTTAGATGCAAGGATGGATGAAGGCTTAAGGAGGGCTAGGATGCACTCAAAGGAGAGCACATGGATTGTGCTTGTTTAGCACCAATGGGAAGGTGACACTTGTCACAAGGAGGATGAGTGTGAGAGGGTAGGGTAAAGGGTTGGTTAAAGGCATGATGAGTGGGGTTGAGTATGTAAGAGGGATGTAAGAGGAATGAGTGTGGAAGAGGGAAGAGTGTGGAAGATGGATGTAAGAGTCATGAGTGGGCTTGTAAGAGTCTTTTATGTTTTGTAAGAGCACTCATGACTTAGTGGTTGGGTTTTTTTGAGGGGAGACTTTGGTTTGGATTAGGAAAGTCTTAAACTTGTTTAAGGAATGTGACAACATTAGGGGGTGGATTAGGCTTGGGTTTAGGATTAGATTAGAAGTGTTAGAGATGTGCAAGTGGATGGCATTAATGAGGGTGGGTGAGTTAGTGGCTAAGCTTGGTTAGTATGGGTGGATGGGGTGGATTAGGCTAAATGGAGGATTAGAGATAAGTTAGGGGTTTTTGAATTTGAGGATTTCATTTATCAAATAGATTTATTTAATAAATGGGGATTTTTGGAATTAGATAGGAGAAAAGGATTTAATTGATAAATAATAGATTATTTGATTTATCAATTAGGACTATAGATGATTAATTAAATTAATCAACTAGGGATGGCAAAGGATTAATTAAATAAGAATTTAATTAATGATGCCTTTAGAGATGGCTAAATTAGATTACCAAAGCAGTGTAATCAAATTTAGGTGTCTACCAGGGGGACTGCTTCCACCCACTTAGTGAAATAGTCTGTAGCTATTATTATCCATTTATGTCCATCAGATGAGAGAGATGTGATAGTTCCAACTAGATCAAGGCCCCAACAAGCAAAAGGCCAAGGTGGTGCAATAGGCTGTAGATCCTGTGCTGGAGCATGCACAAGATTTGCATGCTGCTGACATGGGAGACACTTTCTGACAAAGTCACAAGAGTCTTCTTCAATGGTAGGCCAATAGTAGCCTGCTCTAAGGATTTGTCATGCTAGGACAATACCACTTGTGTGGGCACCGCAAAGTCCAGAATGTACTTCTTTTAATGCCATCGCGGCCTCATTTTCATCTAAATATTGAGAGAGGGTATCATGATAACCCCGACGATATAGGGTATTGGCTATGATAACATAGCGGGATGATTTTTGAATAAGGTTCTGGCGTTGGGTGCGTGTGAGGTGAGGGGATATGATACCATCGTTAAGGTAAGCATGAATTTCATGGTACCAAGGGGATTGGGGACCAACCAAGATACAAACACGGTTTGAATCCTCATTCGCATAAGCGGGTGTGAGGAGCTGCTCAACTAAAAATTTATACTGCGTAGCTTCTTGGGGAATTTCCAAGAGCGAGCCGATAGTGGCCATGGCATCTGCTGCCTTATTCTGCATTCGAGGCACTTGTTTAAACTGAAGCTTTGTAAAATATTGGGTCAGCTGATCAACTAGCTCTTTGTAGGGTAATAGCTTTTCATCTTTGGTTTGATATTCATTTAAGACTTGTTTGATGATGAGCTGGGAATCGCCAAAGATTTCTAACTCAGTGATATTCCATTCTACAGCTATCTTTAATCCTGCTACAAGAGCTTCATATTTTGCTATATTGTTGGTGCTAGGGAATTGTAGCTTGAAGGCTTTTGGAATGTAATCTCCTTGAGGTGTAACTAATAATATTCCTACCCCTGATCCATGAGAGGTGTATGAGCCATCAAAATAAAGCTTCCATGGGGGCTATTCTTCAATTAGGCAGATATGCTCATCTGGAAATTCTGTGAGCAAAGGATATGCATCTACTAGAGGTGCATCAGCTAGGTGATCTTCTATAGCTTGCCCTTTGATTGCCTTTCTGTCCACATACTGGATGTCAAACTCACTTAGTAGCATAACCCACTTTGCTAGCTGACTTGTGAGTGCTGTTCTAGAGAGCATATACTTGAGAGGATTAATCTTAGAGACTAGTTGGATGGTATGACTTAGCATGTAGTGGTGAAGCTTTTGAGTTGAGAAAACAACTGCCAAACATGCTTTTTCCATAGGAGTGTAATTGAGTTCATAACCAACTAGGGTTCTACTGATATAGTAGATGGCTCTCTCTCTGCTATAATCATCATGTTGTGCTAGAAGTGCCCCTAGAGCAGTAGGTGTTGCTGATATATACAAGATCAAGGGACGACCAGGAACTGGTGGAACCAAGATAGAGGGATTGGTGAGATACTGCTTGAGCTGATCGAAGCTGCGCTAACATAAAAGATCCCACTTGAAGTTCTCATTCTTCTTTAGCAAGTGTGAAAATGGTGTACACTTATCTGCAAGTTGGGAGATGAAGCACCGGACAAATTGAAGTTTTCCCTGAAGAGAGCGAAGCTGTCGCAGTGTCTGGGGAGGAGGCATGTCTAAGATAGCCTTGACCTTTTTGGGGTTGATCTCTATACCTCGTTTAGAAACTATGAAGCCTAGAAGCTTGCCAGATGTGACCCCAAAGACACACTTCTTGGGATTTAGCATGAGATGATATTGGGCCAACCTATCAAAGACTTTTTCCAGGTCAGCAAGATGATCCATGAAGGTGTGAGATTTGACTAGGATATTATCCACATAATCTTCCAAAATGCTATGGATAAGATCATGGAAAATAGTTGTCATAGCTCTTTGATAGGTAGCCCCAGCATTCTTTAGGCCAAAAGGCATCATGGTGTAGTAAAAGGTTCCCCAAGGGGTAGTGAATGTTGTCTTATGCTGGTCCTCTTCTGCAATCTTGATCTGATTATACCCAGAAAATCCATCCATAAGGGACAGAATTTCATGTCCAGCTGTAAGATCTACAATCATATCTATGTTGGGCAAGGGAAAATCATCCTTTGGAATCTCTAAAATTAGTGCAGATTCTGATGTCATCGGAAGGCTTAGTGACAGGGACCATGTTGGAGATCCATTCTGAGTAGTCGATAGGTCGGATAACCTTAGCAGCTAACATTCTTTCTAGTTCAGCTTTGACTAGTAAGGCCACCTTGGGGTGCATTTTTCTAAGCTATTGTCTTACAGGCTTGATCTTTGCATTGACTATAAGATGATGAACTACAAGCTTTGGATCAAGTCCTAGCATGTCCTGATATGACCATGCAAATCGGCCAATGTTCTCTCGTAAAACCTCAAAGAGGAGGTCAGCTTGGTCTTGTGATAGGGATGCAGCAATGTGAACAATTCTAGGGATCTCTGAAGAACCAATGTTGACTTCTCTAGTATCCTCTATTAGAATAGAAGACACCTCTGGTCGATTATCTTGAGGAGGCAATACTAAATCCTCATGTTCTTCTTGTGGCTCTGGATTTTCTTGCTGAGGGGTTCTCTTCACTACCTTAGCTAGTCCCAAATTTACCTTAGTTCCAGTTTTGGGTGTATCGAAACTAGGTTGGGGATTTTCTCAAAAATACCCCTTGGGATCTAGCTTGTAAATGTAGGCAGAATCTGGCTTTGTCTTCTTATGAGGAGTTTTGGCTCCCATGAATCTTAGAAGCACTTCCTCTGATGCGAACTCATCAATATGTATGATACTTGGTTGATCCCAATCTATGAGTTGTGGATGAGCAAGTGGTAGGTCAATGAGATGGATGGATAGTTCTTGGAGAACAGAGTCTCCTAGGAAGATTTGGTTTGGGATATCATCGTAGGCTCTCTTTTCAACTTCCTCAGGAATGTCTTCGATTTTGACAAGGTCGCGGTGGATGTTCAAAAAAGCGTGACCGTTCTCGTTGGTGCCCCTAGTTGTGGGTATGCCAAAGCCAAGTCCTGACTTTGTTTCCAAATTATGTGCTTCGATGGGACATTGCATGCCCCTTTCTTCTGGTCCTAGTCCACCTCCTTGATAGTTCTATTTTTTAGTGATGAGCTTATGTTGTTGGGGATACTTTTGGCTGAAGTGATCAAGGCGTGCTTGATTTTTTGGAGGTGCATCCTTATGTAACCAATTGTTGATATCTGGAGTGAGCTCTTCATGAAGAGGGGTTTTTGAGGACACAAAGGTGGTTGGGCCAAATTGTTTGTATCGAGGAGGTGGAATCTCCCTAGCTTTGTGATATGTCAGTCATCCATGGGTATGTGGATCAAGTGGGATTGCTCTGACAGCAAATGCATCTAACAGACTATATTCTCCACAACCTTTGTTGTTGATCTTTATGATAGATAGGGTGGAGGCGAGGATGGTTTCTGCATCATTACAAGTGTGGGATGAGCTAGCGATGGATGTGCCGATGTCTATTCCAGGGCAATGGTTTGTATATGAATCTTCAACCGCATTGCAGTAAGCAAAGGGTTCTGGATCGGCATGGATGGTTACCTCAGTGCCCTGATGCGAAAATTTAATGCACTGATGGTAGGTGGATGGAATGACCTTCATAGCATGAATCCATGGGCGATTGAGGAGGATGTTAAATGGTAGGTTTAGATCAACAACATGGCAAACTATCTCTTGGATGACTGGCCCAACCTTGATTGGTAGCAAAATAGTCCCTTTTGTGGTTCTTTCCAAGTTGTCATAAGCTTTGATGGTGATAACTTCACTGATCATATCTGCCTCAGTATACCCAGCTTGTTTTATGAATTTTAGGGTGCAAATGTTCAAGACTGATCCATTATCTATCATTACTCTTTTCACGAAAAAATTGGATACCATGATGGCTATGCGAAGTGGAAGGGTGTGATCTGGCTCAACCGCGGGTATGTCGATGGGTTTGAAAGATAGGGCACATGAGGATGAAAGGTATCCAACAAGATTATGAAAATCAGTAGTATTGATATCAGAAGGGACACGGGATTCTATGAGAGCACTGTCAAGGATGTCTTTGTACATAGGACTAGTGCGGAGAAGGTCTAAAATGGAGATTTGGGCTGGCATGTTCCCAAGGTGTTCCAAGATATTGTATCAGCTTTTTGATGGAGCCGATGGTGCTGATGAAACTGGTGGGCCTGTGATGTTAAATTGCACTCTTCGAGTGGTGACCACACACTCATTGTCTGGTCCTTGGATATTGATAACATTGACAAAAGGCTCTTTCTCAGATATACAACCTATAAGGCTACCATAGTCTATATAGGATGAAGTGTGGTCATTGTTCTTCCCATATTGTTGGTTTGGCTGGCGGTTGTTGGTGTTGTTTTGGATAGGTGCTTTTCCAGGATTTTGGTTGTTGTGTGGAGGAAAAGCATTTTGATAAATCTGTAAGCCTGCATTGGGAGAGGTTTGGGCACCAATAGTGATTTCCTTCCAATCAATAAGGTCCTGTACATAGTCTTTCAGTTTCATGCATCTGAGGGTGGTGTGACCGTTTACCCTATGGAACTTGCAATACTCATTGTCCTTGTACCATGCAGCTTTGGATTGGCTTGGATCAATTTGCTGGGTAGGAGGAAATTCGATGAGGTTTTCCTTAGCCAATTTCTCAAAAATAACATCCAATGGCTCACCAAGGGATTTATAGTTTCTAGGTGCAGGTTGGAATCTGGGCTTTTGCCCTGCAGCTACATTGATGGCATTAGCTTGATTGTTAGACCCTTGAAAGTTGGGTCTTATATTGTGGTTTTGATAGCTTTGGTTATTTCGTTGTTGGTAATTGATAGCTTGTTGGTTGTTTGTTTGATATGGTGGGTTAGACTGGTTTTGAGAAGGACCAACAATATTCACATGTCTAGTGTCAGTAACCCCATCTGTTGCAACATGCTTGTTTTTGTTCCAATACCTAGACCTGTCATTGGAATGTGATTGATTTTGGTTGGCCTCTTTGTAAAATTTTACCACACCATCTTTGATGAGTCCTTGCTCAAGGATCATTCCTTTCTCTTTGATATCCTTATAGGTCTGCAAACAGTTCATGGTCATGTGGTGAGCCAAGCTGGGATGTGCATTATCAATAAACATTTTCACCACATGGCGTTCTGGCAAGGTGCAGGATATGCGAGTGGTAAGGGTTTGCCATCTTTGCAGGTATTCGGCAAGGCTTTCTCCACCTTTTTTCTTGGTGTGGACAAGATCAACTATTGATAGCTTTGTTTCAACAAGATGGGCATATTAGGCTACAAATGCCTCAGATAATTCAACAAAGTTTTTAATTGTGCCATAGGGGATTCTATAAAACCATTCAAGAGCTGGTCTAGCCAAGCTTTTGGGAAAAAGGCACAAGAGGAAGACATCATTGTATGCCTCGTCTTGGCAGTGCATGTAAAATTCTTTGATATGTGTGACAGGGTCTCCTTTTCCTCTGAATTTGTCAAATTTAGGTACCTCAAAGTGTTTGGGAAATGGTGTCGTGGTAATGGCTCTGTCAAATGGGTAAGGACACACATTCTCAAACTTGAATGTCTTTGGATCATTCCCTTCTTGGATGGCTTTCAGAGCTGTCTTCATTTGCTCCCATTCTGAATTGATAGGTGATGGCTAGGGTGCCCCCAATGTAGGAGTGCCTTGAGGTAGGTATGTGCTAGATGGGGCCATTGAATATGGATGGTTATGAGGGATTTTTTGATAGGGATTGTACATTGTTTGGGCAACTGCATGGTGGATGATGGGTTGTTGAGGGGGAGGTGGCGCATATTGTTGCATGTACTATGAGGCTTGCTGTTGATATGGGATTTGAGGTTGGGATTGAGGAACATAAGTTGGCTGTGGGATAAATGGATTGCTTTGTGGAGGTAAGGTATAAGATGGTTGTGAGGCTTGAGGAAAGGATCAGGGGGCTTGTGGGGTTTGACCAATATATGTGGGTTGTGCCCTCATTTGGGATGGTATCTGCAAATAATTGGTGGTTGGCTGGGGTGGTGGATTACCTCCTAGAAGTGGCATTGAATAGTAGTTGGTAATAGGAGGTAATGGATTAGTTGGTGGTGGAGGTGGTAGGAATTGAAAGCTTGGGAATGGAATTGATGGGGTTTGATAGCTTGGTGGCTGGATTTGGAAGCTTGGTATAGTGGTGGCGGGAGCTGGGGTCACTTGGGAGCTTGATAGAAGATTGGCAGTAGCTTGAGAGATTTGATAGCTTTGTGGAGTGAAGGTAGTAGCTTGTGGATTTGTGGCTGGTGGTATTGAGCTCCCAAGACCTAATGGAAATGATGGGATTGTGCTTTGAGCTGTGGTGAACAAGCTGGGGGCGATGAAAGGTTGATTACTTGGCCCCATGGGTGGCATCCCTATTGTATATTGCTGAGGTTGGCCAAAGATGCTAGCACTGATTTGGGAGATGGGTAGATTTGGAAGGCTGGGTTGGGGAGCAGCAGCAATAGTGAAGGGGGTAAATGGTGAGGTGTTTTGGGTAAAGGGGGTTTGGAGCGGAGAGGTATGAACCAAGGATGGAGTGGTGGTGGCTGGGTTGGCTTACGGCATGGAGATTTCAACTTGGGTGGATGATGGTATGTTTGGGTCTGTTGGGTCATATGGATTGGCTGGAGGCTCTTCTTTTGGAATATATTGAGGATAATTTGGATCATAAGAGCTTATGGGTGGTGGCAGCTGCCCAAACAACGGGTGAGATGGATCTGATAATGGAGGGGGTCTTCCAAAGTCAAAGGTTCCTACATTGTCCCTTCGAAAATTAGCCATGATTGTTTCTTTGTTTTTGTCTATAATGGCGTTTACCAATACTGCATTTTCTGGTTGGTTCATGAAAGCTTCAATGTTAGTAGGTGATGGCATAGCTTGCTCTGGGCTGAAGGATGGCTGAGTGCTCAAGGGGGGTGAGGTTGTTCGATCCAAATGATAGGGCTCCATTGTTTCTTTCTTCTTGGCTAAGCGAGTGATGGGTGGCATGAAAAATGCTCCTAGGGATGAGATGCAATAATGTTGATGGATGCAAAAGGGGGAAGGCTTTTCTATGCAAATGATTTCCTAGGTTGAGGCAAAGCTATATGAAAAAACCTAAGGAGGATTGGGTTGGGGATTCTAACTTCAAAGATATGTTGTCAAAGCACAAAAGGTCTGCTTTCCTATGTGCAAGCTTGGTGGTGATTGTGTCAACTTAAGGATAGACTGATGATCCTTTAGGAAGAACACGAGATTGACCACTTGCGGATCCCAACCTTTAGCTCAAGGTGATGAGGGATAACAAGTGACAAAGCTAGATTACCCTAGACAAAGCTCTGTCAAAGGGATAACCTTGGTGAGATTGGTGGATTTGGAAGATTTTAGGAATGTAAAACTTTTAGCAAGGTGACAACAATTTTGAAAGCTTAGATGTGCAGATTTTTGATTGCTGGCTAGATGGTTTGATTCTAAATGAGATGGATGAGCTAATAATGCTTAATGGGATAACCTAAGATGGCTAGCTTTTCTACAAAGATGACTCTAAAGTGAAGCTTATCCAAGAAGATGTGGAGAAACAAGGGTGTCTAATCATAGAAATCATGCCTAGTTGGTAAGGCATAAGCAGTATTAACTCCTGGATGTTGGCTAAATTTGATGGTGCACTCTAACCAGGCCTCTTGAAGTGCTTCGTCGGTAGCTTTGTCTTCTGCTTTGTGGAGTTTGGCAATTCATGGGCTTGGTGTTATTTCTTTTCTCTTGGCTGCAAGTTCTTGGTATGCTAGAGATGGCTTGAGTTTGACTTTGTGAAACTTCTGTTTGGGTTTGGGTTGTTCCGACATAAATTCCTGAATTTTCTTGGCTTTGGGAGATTTTGGTTGTTTTGCTTCAACCTGTTCAACTTTTAAAATAGGTAGTGACTACGCTAAGTGTGCCCTAAGCTAGGATTGACCAAGTTTGGCAAACATTCATTCAATAAATAAAAACAAGCAATAGATAGGAACACCCAGATAGAAGTTTGTGGTTCTAGAATGTGATACCTGCGTCGAGGAGTGTGTATGTTCTACAAATGTTTCGATCAATCACTCCAAACACATTAACATCCTAGATGATTTTTTGCAAGGCTGACAATTGGTTTAGCTAGGGAGTCCTTGATATACGCAAGGTACGTGAGGCCCAAATTCGTAGATGAGACCAAAAGGATGTCACACAGCCGAGAGGAGCGGTAACCCACTTCTCCTCTTTCACTTCTCAAGGGTATAAAGTTCCTTGAGGCTTAGCCCGAATGACAAAATCTTGATCCCAAGAGAGGTGTCTTTCGATTCACCTCCCGATTCTTATACTCCACTGGAACGCTGGAGTTGAGGTCGTCTAAGGGGTGATGAAATCCCCAAGCAGGCCTCCTAAAAAGAAACAAGGTTTTGGATCCTAATCTTATGCACCCAAGATGGCCTCGAAAGACGACAAGGGGAGAGAAGACTTGGATGACCTTGGGCTAAAAAACACGCTTGTTCTTTTACCAACTGACTCTTATGTGTGCTAATCTAGACTTTGCAAGCACTCATGTTAAAGAGACAATGTTCAATTCCAACTTGAAGCGCCAACAAAAGTAAATTGATCGAAGAATGCAAACAATAAGAAGAGTTAGGGTCAACAAAAGCAAACTCACGCGCCCGGAGGCCCTCCACGTCAAGTATCGATTAATTTTCTTTAAGGCATTCAAGATTGAGTGTGAGTTTGTTTTAAGCCCAAAACAAAAGTGTGTGAGATTCGATTTCAAGCACGTGCCCGGAGGCTCTCCACGTCAGTTGTTGTTCAATTTTAGTGCCCAAACTTGAAGTGTGATCGATTTAATCTAGATTTTTGGCCATTTAAGAATTTTGATAAAGTTAAAGCAAACGTTCAAAGACCAAGTGAGTGAGTTAGATTGTGGAACATTTAACACCTTTTTCAAGTAGACCCATCCCCATAAATCGCGCTGAGATTGCAACCAATGGTTAATATTTGATGGGTGATTAGAAAAGAGGTGAGTCCAAGGAACTACTCAAATTGATTTTTTTAAATTTGTATTTTAACTTAACAAAGTTTCTTAAATGTCCAAAAATCAAACTTTACCTAGATTGCATGTGGAAAAGAGATTTGTTTTGTTCAATTTTAGAAGCTCCAAATGAAGTGTTTGATATTGCAATGGTTAATTGATCTTTGGCATTCAATATTGGATTTGTTATTTTAAGCATGCATTCCAAGGAAAGTTGATTTTAATCCATGACATTCAAGAGTGTGTTTTGAGCAACATTCATTCAATGGAAAATGTGTTTAACCATTCAAGTTCATTTTTTTAGCAACATGCATTCAAAAACAAATGGTTAAACATTCAAGTTCATTTTTTAGCAACATGAAAACCTGCAAGAAACATGGTTAGTGGTTCCATATGTGCTCCAACCTGCAATGAGACAAAAAAAAAAAGCAATTTAGTTAATTAGCCAAAATCTTCAAAAATGAGAGCTTAACTATGGGAAATTTTTTTAAAACTTTTTTTGCTATTTTTTCTACGAATAAAAATGCTTAAAATGGTCTAAATCTTACGGAGACGACAGTCTATCAAGCGGAGACGCCAAAATACGAAGATGCTAAAATACAGAGATGCTAGTATTCGGAGACGATAGAATAGATTTGCGGCGTAGAAAACAGGTGACAAGTAGAGACGCCGATTTGCGTAGATGCGAATTTTTGTAGACGACAATTTGGATTGGCGGTGGCGAAGATGACAGAACAGGTTGCAGAGACGACAGAGTAGCTGGCAGAGACGCAGATCTACGGAGATGACAGTTGAGGATGCACAGACGACAGTCTGGTGGCAGCGCCGACAACAAAAAACCAGGTGGGGACGCCAAAATGTAGAGACGTCAATTTGGTTGTGCAGATGACAAAGTAGCCAGCGGAGACGACAGTTTGCAGGCGCAGACGCCAAAACTGCAGAGACGACACTACGCGAAAAAAGTTAAAAAACGCGAATTTTTTTCAAAATTTTTAAAATTTTTTTGCTATTTTTGGATTTTTAGATGGTATTTCTTCTTCCTAAGTGCATTCTTTAACCTGCAAAAACAAGCAAAACACCCTACAACACACTCAAACAACAACAAACATTAGATGGTTAGAAAGAATGACATATAGATTAAAATAGATGATTAAATGACCCATAGTGGGGTCCCACTGGGCGTGACAAAATGTAGAACAAGAATTTTAGTGTGCAAAGAACATTAACATTAAAGCAAACATTCACAAACTAAACTATATTCACATATGAGATTAGACAAAAGAAACAATTAAGGAATGCAAACCCAAAAAAAGGAAATACTCCATGCTTCCTTGATTTTGTAGATGTGTCCTTTGATGTGGATGTATGCTCAAATGCTCAAAGTTGTTTCAATAGTGGAGATAGATAATAGCAAATTGGTAGCTTTGTGAGCTCTCGATTTGGCATTATAAGGGTATGGGTATGGTTTTTGGCTCTCAAAAGGGCATGGTAACTTTAGCTCAAAGATTGTTGATGAAATAGCTTGGGATGAGATTCAATTTATAGGCTAAGGGGTAGAGGGATGGAGGGCTTAGATGCAAGGATGGATGAAGGCTTAAAGAGGGCTAAGATGCACTCAAAGGGGAGCACATGGATTGTGCTTGTTTAGCACCAATGGAAAGGTGACACTTGTCACAAGGAGGATGAGTGTGATAGGGTAGGGTAAAGGGTTGGTTAAAGGCATGATGAGTGGGGTTGAGTATGTAAGAGGGATGTAAGAGGAATGAGTGTGAAAGAGGGAAGAGTGTGGAAGATGGGTGTAAGAGTCATGAGTGGGCTTGTAAGAGTCTTTTATGTTTTGTAAGAGCACTCATGACTTAGTGGTTGGGCTTTTTGAGGAGAGACTTTGGTTTGAATTAGGAAAGTCTTAAACTTGTTTAGGGAATGTGACAACATTAGGGGGTGGATTAGGCTTGGGTTTAGGATTAGATTAGGGATGTTAGAGATGTACAAGTGGATGGCATTAATGAGGGTGGGTGAGTTAGTGGCTAAGCTTGGTTAGTATGGGTGGATGGGGTGGATTAGGCTAAATGGAGGATTAGAGATAAGTTAGGGGTTTTTGAATTTGAGGATTTCATTTATCAAATAGATTTATTTAATAAATGGGGATTTTTGGAATTAGATAGAAGAATAGGATTTAATTGATAAATAATAGATTATTTGATTTATCAATTAGGACTATAGATGATTAATTAAATTAATCAACTAGGGATGGCAAAGGATTAATTAAATAAGAATTTAATTAATGATGCCTTTAGAGATGGCTAAATTAGATTACCAAAGCAGTGTAATCAAATTTAGGTGTCTACATGAAGCACCCAAATCAAGAACCCAAGTGGATGGTGAGGAAGCAACTGCAAAAAGGGCCTTGCCCTTTCCTTTCCCCTTGCTATTTTATTTTTCTTTGTTAGACCCTTCATTAGAACTTTGTTTGATAGACTCAGGAACACTGATATTATTCTTCTCAAGAATGTATGTTAAATGATCAAGTTGTTTCTGCAAACATTTATGTTCATCATGACCAGGTCTTTTACAATAAGCACATTTGACCTTTTCTTTCTTAGGCTTATCACCCTTGGAAGATGGTGTATCAATAGTTTCTTTTGAAGAAACCTGATCCTTCTTCTCCTTGCTATTCTTTTGTTTCTTGTCCTTACAATTGTTGTTACTACTTTGTCCTTGTTGTTATTTTGTGCCTTGGTTGGCAGCCAAGGCATGTGACTTAGAGGGCTTAAGAATGCCCATCTGGATTAGCTTGTCCTATTCTCGAGTGAGATTGATAGCAAAATCATCTAAAGATGGCATGGTGAATTGAGTACCAAGTGCACCCTTAGTAGCATAGAAGGTAGAGACAAATACAGAATATTTTGAACTTAGCTTAGAGAGAATACTAAGAATCAATTGTTCATCTTTCTTTTCAATTCCACATTGTTTTAACTGTAGCCTTAGTGATTTCAATTTCATGAAGAAATCTTGGATTGTGTTGAAATTGCCTGGACTCAAACTAATTAATTCATTTTCTAACATATGACCCCTCATTGAATCTTGTGTGCCAAATAGTGTTTCTAGCTTTGTCCATACTTCATTTGGTGTATCCAAAGACTCAATGTGAAATATTAAGTTAGGAGAAACAGACAAACACAATGTTCCAAATGCCTCATCACATTTGTTAAACCACTTAGGCTTATCTTCATCTTTAGCAGGTTCAGTTTCAAGTCCCATAGTTATTCTATTTAATTCAGCTTTCCTTAAGTGAATTGTCATGCGTGATTTCCACTCAAAGTAATTGTATGGAGTTAGGATGGGCATATTTGTTTGATCCATGATGAAGAAATGTAGAGAAGAAATGCTAGAAAGAAGAGAACCCAGCCACGACAATACCCCCCCTCTTTACTCAATCAAAGAGCCCCCCCCACCCCCAAATAAATATTATTTGACACTTTGTTTTAGTGCGTTTACAACTACCACTAGAAAGAAATACTTAGTGGTCTTGATTTCAATGCATTACAAACTCTCATGAAGAGCATATGCTAAAAATGAAACTTGGGCACAATAATCAAAGAAACAAATAGCACCACTGTGATCTACTCGAAAAATCATGCACTTTCAAAAAAAGAATTACCTCAATATGGGGTCGTATGAGAAAGTTATGATCCTTCAAAGTTTCCAAAATGAGAACTGTGCACAGTCACGGCTGAGAATCTGCAATTTCTGAAGAATTCATGCATGAAAATCAAAAAACAACTCCACTAGTGGATAGAGCACAAAAAAATAGTCAAGTTCATAACAAGAATCATCAAAATCAGAGTCTGTATGAGCAAGAATGAGACATTTGAAAACTGCGTTCAAATCTGCGACTGCCAATGGAGAGGGGTATGGCTGTAGCTTTGCATGCTCGATTCTAAAAAATATAAAGCTTGCATGCAAAATCTAAAAGATACCCAGATGGTTTTTCGGGGCTGCAAACAAAACCCAAAAAGCGTTTTTCTTGTTGATTTACAGAAGATGTTGTTGTAGTATAAATCAGATGCTTTTAACAGTAAAAAATGGCTCCAAAAATCAAAAAACGACCACAGCAACCAAAATATGACATGCAAATGCTGGATTAGCTTCTTAAGTCCATCAATGGCATGCTGGAACCTACAAAACTGATTGAAAACTCCAAATATGCAAGTTGGTTGTCAGATTTGAGATTGAAACCCTAGAGAAAAATTGTTTTTGTCAAAACTTTTCTGATTCTCAGGATCATCCAAAGATGCAAGAGAAGAGCATACTTTTTTTTTCAAAAAACTACAATAAAGTTTATTTGCCCCCCCCGAATCTCTCAAATAAGGAAACTAAAATCTACTCTTGCACATAGAAAAGCTCTGATACCATGTTAGAATCTGATAAGATTAATAACCCAGAAAACTAGTGCAAAGAGTAAATATCTAAACTATGAATGCAAATGATAAAAAATCAAAATAGCATCATAGAGTTAGTCTCCAAGAGAGTAATGCAAATTCTAGAAGCAAAATAGCATTAAGAGGACGCAAAAACAAGGGATGCAAATACAAGCCAGGTAGCATGCTTATATAGGCTAGGAAGAGGGAGGAGGTGGCAACACCAACCAATGAGGAGCAACCATCTATTGGACTAAAGATAGCAAAGTATCTTCCCAAGATAGCTAATGGATGCTCACATGTAGGAAGGTGACACCTCACAACCATTCACCTAATAAGACATGCTTTATTAACCTAAGCGAGATTATTAAAAGTGTAGGAAAAACCTATCAAAATAGGAAAAATAAAAAACTACACTAACATAAATTTCCTTTTGCATTGCATTGTAGATGTTAGAGACTTGTTATTTTCAAGTTTCAGCTCATGACGAATCTGTTTGATCAGTTTTCAAATGTGATTCCAAACGCAATTTCTATCCATATACTAGTGTTAGTAAAGTGCAGATTGATTGGAACCCATGTTCATGATGTTATAACTTGAGATCTGTGATTGCCTAGATCGAATGGATTGTACCATTGTGTTGTCCTCTAAAAATACTCCAAGTGTGTCAGTTTTTTAGTCATGATGAATCCATTTGCACACTTTTCTAGGTCAATTCCATTTGCAAAAAATGTTTTTTTGCCATTATTCCAGTTTGCAAATTTTGAGTAGCTCACTTTGACCGCTTAACATGTGCACCCTATTATTTTTCATGAGCCCAAATCCCAGATTTATACTCTCTGCATGACAGATAATCAATATCCCATTTTTCATACCCTCAAGTGTTAATTTGCCCAGTTTTCAAAGCCGATTCTGAACCCCATTTATTACTTTTTGACATGTTTTCTTGTAGGCTGTTCTGAGAGGTCAACTTTGACGGTTAATATCTTTTGACCCCAAATTTTTCATGAGATGAGATTTGATAGGGTGCAAGAGTGCAGAGCAAAGAGTTAGTGTGTCAGTTTTTAGAGTCCAATCAAGTGTTTAGATCAATTTTTAAGGCCAGTCAAAGGACCTCCTGACATCAAATTGATAGTTTGTAGAACAGTGATAAAATGAGTTCTAAATGATGATTCAGTAGTTGAATTGGATTCTAGTTAGTCTGAGAAGGTCGATGGATCAATTTGTAGAATCAGTTGTTCGAAAACAAAAAAATTTAGCCGGACCCACTTTGGGGTCCAATTGATTCTACCAGGCTGATTGAGTTTCTGTGCAAATTGAGGTCTGTAAAGGGGGATATGGTAATAATTGTAGTTGTTATAATATTTCATTGTGGGCATTGTCATCATTTGAGTTCGATAAATGTCTAGAATTGGACATTTTGTAAATGCTAAAGGAGTTCAATAACTGTAGGCGGCCATTTGTTTTGACTAAACAATGTTCTATTAAAAAGGGGATTTAAATGTGGATGGATTTACTCTTGACTTAAAATTAGAGGTGAGAGAATGTTGAATAGTGTTTTAAAATTCAGATGTCTTTAATTGTGGAGTTACACAATGATTTTGAAAAATAAATGAACAATGATTTGAGTTCTGTGGACAGCCATATTCCATGATAAGGAATGAGATGATGAAGATGGCTTGTGAGCTCCACGAATCTTGAAGGAGAAACCATTTATATACATTAAAAAAAATAGTCCATGCCATTTTTAGTATAGGAATCTCACGTGATGGAGGCAGGGTCCTCATGTTAATGGTGGAGGGATCATGTTTCAAAGGCAGAAGTTGCCCATGATCTTGCAAGGAAATCCACATTTTGGAAAAGCCAGCCAACATTTGAGATCAACAGGGCCCCCATATTTTGACGGGGGGGTTTCTTTTCAAAGTTCCACACCACTAGATAAAGCAGCAACCTACATTTTTGAAACCCATTGCTTCTCCAAGGGGAGATCTGCATTTTTTGAAGAGGGGGCACATGAGATTGAGTTCCAAGCATTTGCCCATGTGTTTCACCGAGAAGTCCACGTTAGGGAGAAGTTGCTACATAAAATTGGGGCCTCTCACAGTAAGTGCAAGGTCTATGGATGAGCAAAGAGGAGCAAATTCCCCCTCAAGCAAAGAGGTAGAATGTCCATGTGCATCACTATTGTAGTGGCCCATGTTTGAAGTAAGTCTATGCTAGAAAAGCTTTAGAATTTTGAAAGAGCAAAGCCACCAAATCAAGGAAGTCACACAATATGGAGATTAACACCAGTTTTATAAAAGGCCAAGCAAGTAGAAGCCCACAGCTTAGAAAAGAAATCCACATTAAAAAGACACTTCATGCCATGTCAAAGGAGGATGTTGCCATATAAAAGAGAAGTTGCACGGCAATAAACAAAGAGAATCCACCAAGGAAGATGCCCATACAACAAAGAACAATAATGCTCACAGAATGATCAAAAGCATAGACAAAAATGTGAAACCAAGAGGCATCTCACAGCAGGCCCCATGTCTTGAGCATGATTAACACATCCAAAAGGAAGCCATGAGTTTCAAGCCAGCTTGAAATCAAAAGGAATAGGGCATTCCATGTGAAGAACCTACAGATAGAGTAAAGAGAAGAATAAGAAAAGGAGATATCCCACATTAGTTGGACAAACGAGATTTCAATTGTTTAAATACTATCATACACACAATGCATAACAAACTAAAGACACTAGATTTTGGGAAGCTGTAGGTTAGAGGGTGGGGCCCGTGGTCAGCTAAGGGATGTTAAATTTTGAGCCCTTGCAAAATTTTGAATGAATCTGTAAGTGCCCTGATGTGGCGGAGATGTGCTAGGATGCTGCCACGTGTCAAGATTGATGGCATCCATAATTCTGCAAGACGAAGGTGCCTCAGAGATAAAAAATGCAAGAATGTGGGGTTCATACATGTGGCAAGTGAGTCTCAGGTGTGGTGACGTGGAAATCAACAACAAGGTTCAAACATAATGCATAAGATCGCGCCACATGGTAGATCGAACGGCTTGCGTACCCCCACAATAAAAAAGTAGCAGTGAAGTTAAATAAAGTAGGAATGCAGGAATACGCCACGTATAAGTGGGCCTACCCACTAATGATGAGGCAGTGACTATGCCAACAGGGGCCGACCAATCAAATAGTGCCATGTGGCACTTGGTCAATCTTGGGTTGACCTAAAATTTGAAGGGGTGGATAAAAATGAAATGATTTTAAATTGTCATTTTGAAAAATGTTTTCTCTAGACGTGCAAGTTTAGTTTTAAATTCAAATGGGCTCATATTCTAAAGTTTGAACTTTAGACGAATTTAAATTTTTGAAAATTTAAATTTTGAATCAAGGATGCAAACCTGAGTCTCATAACAGAGGGGTATTTTTCAAACTAGTTTTCTGGAGGTTCCTGGTATGCAAATATAGCGATATTATATATCGCCAGAATCGTGAGAAGACGAATTTTTTGATTTTGGAGTTCATTTTTGCACAAGAATTCATGGGTTGAAGTTATAGCCAGAAATATGAAATTTGGGCCTTCTCAATAGAATTGGTAAAAACTAAAAATCCAATTAGAGGATCAGTAAAACATGGTAAGAATGTAGTTGGGGTCAAAATTAACCAAATTCACTCAATAAAACTCGAATTTTACGAAGCATTTCATGAAGTTTTAGATATTTTGACGACTCAACAAATT
Organism: Cupressus sempervirens; assembly: GCA_028749045.1. Lineage (NCBI taxonomy): Eukaryota > Viridiplantae > Streptophyta > Pinopsida > Cupressales > Cupressaceae > Cupressus > Cupressus sempervirens. The sequence continues at coordinate 165,850,695 of CM053792.1, read as the reverse complement.
TTCATCATTTCAACAAAGATATTTGCAAATCAGTAACAAAAAAATGATGAAACCAAATCAGATCAAAACGGGAGAAGGGAGAAAGAGGTTATCTAGTTGTAGAAGATTGAATTCCAAGTGGACACATATCAGGCATAGATCAGATCCGAGACTTCTTTCTCTCCTATATCTTTCTTTCTTTCTTGCATTGTGGGGATTGGTAGTTTTCTCTGGGTAATACCAGTAGGGTTCTAGTGTTCTACTATGAAACCATGGATGTGATTAGTTTTGCTTCTTATTTATTGAGCTAAGCTCTAGCAGTGAAGGCCACACACCTGCACCTGTGAAAATTTACATTTCATTTTCTTGCATTGTTTCTGAGATATGATAATGGATGCTAGATTATGTGACATATCTTGAGCTACATTTAGTTTTACCAATCTAATGTATTCAGTCTTTCCATGGATGAATATAAAGGGGATTTACATGAATTATCTAAGTTCTCTAATTTTGTCTCCTAATTCTTCATGTGCTATTAACTTTGAGATTAAATGGATAAGGTTCATTTGATTTAAGGAAACTTGGATGAGTTGTATGTTAGATCTGTTGTTGCTTTTGACTCAAGGAGTGAAGTAAATGCTTTAGTGTTCTAATAGGTTTTTTGGGTGTATGAAGGGGATATTGCATAAGAATGGGATTTGGGGATTTCAGTTGATAAACATGATTGTAATGCAATCAAGTTAGGTCATCCTGCTGGTAATGACTCTATGTTTCAATGGATAAGACACTGGTCACTAAATCAGATGCAAGCTGATATGAATGTCATTTGAACAAAATCTTTTATTCAAAATAAATTCAGTATTTCATGTTTTGTAGTGGGCTGAAAAGAATTAACCCTCACTCAACTTATGAGATTCATAGATTAGCATTTAGTTGTTGTAGATCTGTGTCATTTCATGAGTTATTAGGAGATATAAGGGTTTTCATCTACAGTAAATAGGTTCAGATTTATGTTTTAAATGCACTGGTACCATATCTCAGAACCTCAAGGTTAACCCGCCTAGCTCTCATAGAGGCTAAAGTGAAGAAGGGTCAAGCCTTATAGTTGGCCCAAGACTGCAGTTAGCTGCATTCATCATAGGAATTTGCTAGCCTTAGATGCATTTTTCTAGTTTCTTGGTTGTTTGTAAAACTGTTAAATCAGGAGCCAACATTGTCAACATCAAGTATTCAAGCCTCATCTCTAACATCTTATAGTAAGTCATCTTGATCTATCTTTTCACCAAATCTATCTTAGTCTCTTTCTCATTCACAAGTGTTAACATAAAGTATTCAAGACTCAATTCTAACACCTTGTAGTAAATCATTTGGATATATCCTTTCAACTTCATCTACTCAAAGACAAGTGTATAAATTAGCTTCAAGACAAGGAAGTCACATTACTCTAGTTGTCCTTAATTTTTTGGCAACTCAAAACAATCATAACATGTATGATCAATCTATCTTTATCCTTATTGATAAATATCAAGCTTTTTGATCATAAATATGAGAAATGAAGAAAGAAAATAAGACCTCATTAGACAATTATTTCTTATAATCAACTTGGCCTTTTCTTTTTTATTAGCATTCATCATCTTCTTCAAACATGATAAATCAATGATATTATAATCCAATCTTTGATCAAGAGGCTATTCCATGATGTGATGATGAGATCATCTTTGATCAAGAAAATTAGGAAACAGATGCATTATATTCACTTGAGAGTGTTCTATGTCTAAAAGAACATCATGAAGAGCCTAATCATCCCACAGAGAGAATAATTACTCCTTTGGGAATATCTTATGAATAAATTTTGGAAACACTTCTTGAAAATGATCTCATCACATTGCCACAAACCACCTCATGTGGAATATCATTCTTGAGAAACTATTGTGCCTATCATCAACATAATGAGCATGATACTTAGTATTGTATGGAGTTGAAACATAAAATCTAAGATTTTATTGATGATGATTTAATTGAAATCAAAATTCCTAACTACTCATGTGATGATGATACTGTTCTAAAGCAAGATCAAATTAATGAACTTATGTCTAATAGTGGAACTCTTTTAGCTTGTACTTCTTCCAACATTTATTCATCTCCTAAAGAATCAAATATAGCAAGCATTACTCCAGCAAAAAAAGAACTTAATGCTTTTCATACTAACTATGTCCACCCTCAAGGTCTACCTCTAAAAGAAATCCAAGCTAATATGCATTTAGATGCAAATATTTTCAATGATTTTAAAATAAAATATCACAAACCTTCATGGATTTTTATGCCTATCATACAAACCAAAGATACTCCCCCATCCTTAGAAGTGGCTCCATGTCAAGAGGACTATCAAAAAGATGAAGAAATAAGTATCAAGAAATATCAAGATCAAGATCACTTCATACCCTTTCATCTCTTCCAAGATGTCATCGCTCCATCTCAAGAACAACATATCCCTCCATGTCATATTTCTTGTCCATCTATCAACCAAGATCAAGATACCACTTCTACTATTTTTGATGAGCCTACTAAAAATCAAGATAAAAATACTCTCCCTAAGTTATCCAAAGATACTTGTCAATATCAAAGTATCTCATCATTCCTTTGTAATACTTCTCCATGTCCATTTCAAATGTCCCCCATTCTTCCTAATCCTTGACATAAGATTAAATACCCAAATCTTGAGCTTCTTCTATCAAATAATTTTCTCTTATCATGGTTATTCATGATCCTACTAGTAGCCTTGACCATTTTTCTCACTCTAAAGATATTGATATCTCTACCCATTATCCATCTCTGGTCCTTATATATCAAATCTAAGACCTTTAAACCTTCTATAATTTTGAGACCCTATATCCCTCCATCTCCCATGCTTGTCATTCTTCCTCATCATCATCTTTCTCCATCATACCTCAAGATCAAAAAAAACATTCATCCTTGATCAATTTCCATCAACCCATCCATTAAAACCCTCCATATAAGCCTCATCCATCCACAAATCCCAAGTTCTTTGGAATCAATTTAAATGTTGTTAGTGAATAGATTGTCCTTCAAGAAAATACGTGCAACTATAACCCTAAATGCCCAAGTAAGAGGACTAATCAACACCAATAGTTGGATAGGTTATCATTGGATAACTTTCCTCTAAATTTTATTGAGTACAACTCCCCATATAAGATATAAAATGAATTAATTATGGATGCTTTTAACCAGAAAGCATAAAAAGACTACAAGAAAATAGGTTTAAAATGACACAAAGTCCATTTGCATGTAGTGTTACAAAGATAATAAAGCCTAAGAAAGCAAAGAGTCGGAGCTTTAAAGACACTTTGGAATCAAACATATTTAGAAATCCATGACACAAATGTGTTTAGAGAAAACTAAAAGTTATACAAAGATAACAATCAGTGGAAAGAAATTTTCCTAGATTCAGAGTTCTAGTATGCAACTATCTTTCGAGTCTCCCTCCTCTAAAAATGTAGAAACAACAAAGTTCTCATTACATTATTCATCTAAATCACTAACTAAAAAGGAAACTTGAATTTCCTCCCCTTGCATACATTCAAAATCAAAATATCCCTTTTTTTCCAACTCATAGTTTGGAAAATTTAAAAAAACTCTACTCTTTCTCCCTTAGCAAATACAAAATAAAACTTTCCATCAAGCTCTTCTGTTCTGCAATCCAAAGTCTCCAGCCTAGAAAAGAAAGTGGAACCCTTTCCTCCTCTACTACTATCTTATTTATCATCTTTTCATCTCCCATAAAAACTTTTCATTTTTCCTAACTAAATCTTGAAAGATTTTATAACTTGTCTTCTTTTAAATCTATTTAAATTTTCACTCCCATGCAAATACAATGTTTGATCCTTAATTAAATATTAGATTGCCATCATAATGAGATATGTGACAATGTATCATGGGTTTATATCTTTTACTTGATTACTAAACCAAATGTCTTTCATATTTGTGTGTATTTGTAATTGCTTTCTATATTAGGCCCCCTCAACTATCATAATTAAAATATGGATTATTCCAAGTTTCTTTTCAAATGCTGCTTAAGCTTCTGTTGAAATTCAATTATGTATCCTTCTGCATATTCTTTATGGTATAATTTATCTACCATTTTTGAAGCAACTTGGAGTGCAACAATCCACAGACCTCGACAATATGCACTAACACCATCTATTGTCCAAGCAATTACACACACGTTCAATTTCAACTAAACTCACTATAATATCACCAAGATTCATTGTGTTGTCCATGCGGCCATGTGCTCAAAAAATATCCTCCAACAATACATTCAAATACATATCCATGCCTTTGTAACATCTTTCCCTTATAACAAGGCATGCCCCTAAACAAGAAAAGGATTTCCTTCCTGAGCAAGAGACTAAAATTGCAACATTGAACCACTTGAACTAAGAATTGAATACTTGACCAATCAAGGCCAGCAACACAATTGAGATGCTTCCAAGATCATGCCAAATTTGTATTTGGTGATGGGATAAATGTATAATTATGCAAAGCTCGACTTGAGGGAGAATGATCTTTTATTCTGTCAGGCTTCATAACAATCGGGTGGATCATTCAAATATCAACAGGATTGCCATGGATGTAAATTTGAAAACTGTCCCTCAAACCCAACTTGAGAGTTTTGTTAAAACTGAACCACCTGATGCACATCTTCCTTTTGCATGATGATTGGCATCATTATCAATTAAATTTGAATAACAACTGTTTTGCACGCTATAATCACTTCACATTTCTATCTATCTTAAGTAGCTACACTCGAAGAAAATACATGCATTGCACATGAATTTGGGATTCTCAATCATGTGGGGAAAGCCATGAGTTGTGCAATTACCTACAGTCAGGAACTTCTCATTTCCTTCACTCCCCGATTGGTACAAGATAAAGAGTATCCTAAAAAATAGATGGCAGATTTATGTACATTTTTCTACATTTGGGCTTCTTATAAACCATTTATACAACTCGTGTCCACTGTGTTTCACAACAGCCTGACTACATAGCATCTAGGATCGACCATTCCTTATGTGTTTCAAGGGTGAGGATATTCACAGGTTGTCTTCTCCTCTAAGGGAGCCGAGCCTATATGTTCATCATTCAAGCTCAAGTTTTCTATGCTATGGGTATACAAAGCTTATCCTACCATTTCAAAACTCCATCGGGCTCTTGGATAGTCCCAGTGTCCCGCATACAGATTTGCAACTTTGATGAATTTAGGTATCCTATTAAATGGTTCACATGCACATTTTGTGCTCTCATCTTTCAATTTGAATGCTGCCTCCACACATACTCCATTATGTAGTAGACATTTTATTGAATTTCACGTATGTTGAAAAGATATAATGTTGCTCAAACCCAATACATATAGAATACTCCAAAATAACAAAGGAAGAATAGGAGATATGATCATCATTCAAATTGCTCCAATGGCCTTTGAACCTACCTTTAAAACAGCTAATAAGTATTCACAAAATTATAACTACTACTACGAATGTCATGAGTATAGCAATGGCCCTTGGATGATCAAGTTCTCTTCCATTGTTTTGATATAATCTTCCACATTTTTTTTAATGACATTCGAGATGCCATCATGCCCAATCTAATTAGCTTTTGTGTAGGAAACTAGTATGATGGAAAAGGTAAGAGTATTGAGGAGAACAATTGTTGCCCATGTCATTACTACAACAAATAAGTGAATCATAACCAACTAAACCACTAAATATAACAATGACAACAATCCCCTATATACAATCAAAATAGACCATGCTTACCCAACATTAGCTACACATCCCTTGAGGATAGCTTGAGGAGAATTGATGGACATATGGACCAATTTTACTATGATACCACCTTCATCAATATCCACCCCACCCATTTGCTTCCAAAACCACAATGAAGAATTTGAGGGGTGGGCTTAGTAATGAGCTACAGAGCTAAGATATGAGACGCAACTATAGTTACACATATGTAAAGTGGGACCACATCATGAGTATATCCTTTGGAGGCAAGTGGGCATGCAAGTATTTAGCAAGAATGAGTATGAAGAGTTCAAAAATGAAGGCCAATATTTATGATTTTGATGAATCTTTTGAACCTCTAAAATCTACGAATCTGCGAATCAAATTATTTTGAAACAAAGAACATTGACCTTGTTTCAATCAAGTCGAACCAATGATTTCACTTGAAGTGCAGAATGAACCATTAAAACTGTTGAATTGATAGAATCTGAACCTGACATTATGATCCAAGATTGAATTTAGGTTTTAATTTGAACATGGATTCTAAACTTTTCTGAGTCGACCATTCTGCACTTTGAACCATGAGTCTGAATTTTTCTTGTATTGAACTTGCAGGATGGATCATCTGAACCACTGAACCATTTTGAACTACTTTGAACTAAGGTTCAAAGTGGTTTGGAAACACAAATCACAAGTTTTAAAACCATGTCCATATTGGGTACTAATAGATGTAAAATATAAGAACAAGAAATACAAGTGTCCAATTACAAATTAAGATCACCATGTCCTATCTAACAACATGTAAATATAAAGAAAGAAAAAATATTCAAAAGACCACAATGGTCTACTAAGAAAATAAAAAATCAAAGAAAATATGGGTTTTTTAATCCATCGTTGAATAAATGCTTCATAACAAATCCAAAATAAAATAAAAATCACAAACTATGCAGATTCTCAAGTCTCTCTTAAAAGACTTGAATATTAGAAATAGAGTAGAGTCAAAATTCAAGCTTCCAAAGTATTTCATTCCATCTTCTTCCAAACATCTTCAACTACATCATATATCAAAACCCCAAGCTATTTCATATATGTTTCCTCCATCATTCCACCACCCTATAAGGTGTGTGTCAATGTTGATCATACCTAGTTTTTCATCCACACTTGCACAATCCTTTTAATACCCTATACACTATCCTACACTTACCTACTATCATGCCTCCTTCTATCCTTCCATCCCATTTATCTTATCCAAAGGATAAAAACTTATCCTCCATATAGCTTTATCCATTATATCATCTCTTTTCAATCGCCCTATTATCATATTTGAGCATACATATTAGTGGCATCGGCCCATTCTGACATAGCCTTCAAAAGGAGCATTATCTAAAGATAAAAAAGGCCTAAATACCTTCCAAAAAATCCAAAAAAGAAAAGTGCCTTGGTGAAAACCTACTAAACAAGCATTATGGTAAACAAAATAGCAGCCCTGCTAAGTGGTGAAAACCTGGTAAACTGGTATCACATGTAAAATTTGTACTCCATCTATTAGCTTGTAGATTCAACTATGACATTGTTTACTTTTCAACACATCTCCATAGTTTGTAACTAATCTCTATGGTGTTACTTGTAAAATATTCACTCTATTTATTAGTTTGTAGATTCAACTATGACCTTGTTGACTTTTAAACACATCTCAACAGTCTGTAACTAGTCTCTATCTAAGTCAAACAAGGTTTTATTCCTCATTTCCTTAAGAGAAGGAATCATAATACAATCAAAAATTAATCTACAAGAGTAAGTGTTATGAATTGACAAAGAGGAAAAAATACTTACCTTTAGAGAAAGTAGGGGATGCCACTTCAAATCTAAAAACCAATAGTAAAATTGAAACAAAAATTGCAATAGACATAGATTCAGAATTAATAAGCTAATATCTACATAATGTAAATATTTGGTGACTCTAAGTAAGGTCTAAGATAGAAATTCCAAGTTAAAATCAAGGGTCCACATTGACTTTGACCTCAAGTTGAGCACAAATATAGAACCATGTTATGAGAATTGGGAGCTTTTGGTAGAGTATGACATGGAGGATCAAGGTTGAATTAAGGTCAAGGATAATGTATGTTGAGGTCTAGGTTGACCTCAACTTTCTTTGTGAATAAATCTAAGATCCAAAAACTCTGACAAAAACTGGAAACTCTAGTTCCAAAATTCAAATTCACTATTCTACAAGCTTATAAGTCCACACCTACCTACAAAAGAGGGGGATTTTTTTTTTTTGTGCAAAGAGGCTTTCCTCAATCAAGATCTTTTCGAGGAATCAACCTTAAATTAAAATATATATAAATGAAGAAATGCTAACACGTAGTAAAAGTAGGTGTTACAATGTAGAATATCATATAAATGCGAACAAAATTATGTTTAATCTCTAATAAAATATGTTAATGCAATAGCCTTGAACCAACATAAAAACCAAAAGGAAATAGTGTAAAACAAATCCTCACGTATGTGGATTCTTGCAAATTTACCTCAATCATGAATGCTTGAAGGCCTTAAAGTAGATCCCCCCTTGAATGGACAAGTTCTTGAGTGTTTAGATAGATCACCAAACATGGGATAGTTTGCACTAGGACTATGGTTGTGGGTTTGAGTGATAAATGTAAAATGCCTTCATGAAGAAACTATGGAAAAGGAATCAGAGGTTTGACATGAGAGAGTTTGAGAACTCTTGAGAGACACGTCAAGACATTACAAGAGGATATTCATAGAGGAATGAATATAGTGGAAATAGATAAAAGTGAGGAGGAATTTGAAGAAGGGCATATAGAAAAAGATGTGCCAAAAGTAAATCTAGAAGAGGCTAGGCTTTTGAGGTCCATTTATAGGATTGGAAAGAGACCTAATAGTGAAGAACCCACATTTTGTGGAAATCTTAACCTAGAGGAACTGATCAATTGGATCAATGATCATGAAGAATACTTTGAGTATGCAAATATCAAAGATCCTAAGAGGGTCAAATTTATGAAGGAAAGACTGAAGGGTCATGCAAAAATTTTGTTGGTAGAAAATTAAATTGGAGAGATATAAGATAAAAGGAGAAAATAACAATATGGTATTAGATGGTGGAGAAATTGAAGAGGCAATTTGTTCTTTTCAATTATGAGCCTGATTTACTAAAGCAAATTCAAAGAGGAAAGATCTATTTAGGAGAATACATAAGTTTTCTATTGATTTCTCATCAGAACAAATCATGCAAAAGATGACAAGGAGAAATTTTCTTGTTACCTTAATGGGTTGTGGCTACGTATTTAAGAGAAGATGATTTTAGATAGAGTGACCACTATTGAAGAGGTATACCAATTTTCATTAAGGGTGGAAGACAAGATGAAAAATAAGTCTAAAAGCAAGCAAGGTGGAAGAGGTCATGATGCCAAATCCAACATATGGTGTTGTGGAGGCCAAATTAAATATCAGAAAAATATTTATGAGAAAAAAAATAGTAAGAATCAAAGGGGAAACAATTTCAATCAATCCCCTAAGATTAGAATAATAAGAGTCAAAGAGGAAGAGGAAGAGAGAAAGTTCTAGGAAGAGGAGGTTTTTGTTGAACATGTTTCCATTGCAGAGAAGGTCATAGGACTTATGAGTGTCCTCAACATCAAGAGAGAGACAATAGAAGGCCACAAGGAAATGCATGAGTTATATATGATGATGAAGATGATGAAAAAGGAGAAGTACTAATTTCTAGAAGAGTCTTATTGAGTGATGAGAATGAAATTTTAGGAAAAATGAAGAATTTATTTTGCATGAGTTGCAAGCGTAATGGTAAAATATGCAATTACATTATTGATATGTGTATCACATATAATCTTATTTATAAGGAAATGGTTAATAATTTAAAGTTAGAAAGAAAGAAGCATCTGAATCCCTACTAGATTACTTGGTTGCAAAAGAATCATAAGGCCTTGGTTAATGAACAATCTTTGCTAAAGTTTAAGATTGGAAACAATCATGATGAAGCTCTATGTGATTCCCCTAACTAAGGGTACTTAAGAAGATAAGGTGCATTGCATCACATGTGTTAATTAGAACATTCTACATAGTGATACAATAGAACTCTACTTTGGGAAATTCCTAAGGTAGAATGTCTTAGTACAACATAAACATATTAGTCATAGATAGATGACAAGTATAAGCCACACATGCAAAATCTACATAATTTAGATGTATGAAGACTTTGATGCTAAGAGAGCTACACATCTTTGGCATTGTTGTCAAAGAGGGAGACTACTAAGAAGAGATCAAAGAGGGAGAGATTACTGAGAAAAGAGAGAAAGAGAAACAAACTGATAGAGGGAGTTTGCATGGATGAGAATAAGAATGAAAGTAAGGATATTGGTCACTCATGGTAGTCAAATATTTTGGATTGTATGGTAACCTAGCTACTACTAATGTTTAGATATTTGAGATGTTATCACCAATGCCAAAGAGGGAGATTGTTGGAAACTTACAATTGGAACAATTTTTTTTTTTGTCATTGATTTCAAATCTATGGATGAGACATAATGCTACCTAATCTAAATGTCATATCTATTTTACTGATGAAGAGGATTTGATAAGTTACTCATAACTATAGCACCTAGAGGAAAGGTTGAATTTATGAAAATAAAGCTACAATGGAAATTTTATTAGATAGACTTTGATAAAGAAAAGTAATTTTTTATGTCAAGAAAGATAAGATAAGTCAAGAAAAAGAGTAATATACTAAGGAGTGTCAAGTAATGCTAGTGCCAAATGAGCTATAGTTAGTGCCAAGAAAATCTAGTGTTGACTGAGCATTAGCATCAATCAAGAAAGTTAGTTGATGTCAAACCAAGAAGCTTTACAATGACTGAGTATCAAAAATTAGAAATTATCAAGTGAAAGTAAGAGAACAAAATTCAAAGAAATTGTAAGATCAAGCTAACTTAGTTGATTTCTTGAGGGATGTAAAATGTGTTGAAGATAAGATTGATGAGTTAGATCATTATTCAAGGAGGTAATTAGGTAAAAGACCTAATAGATAGATTCTAGAGAAGTTTTTTAGGATGATCAAGAAGATGAACAAATACATTGAATCGAACTAAATCTAATCATAAACCCTCAGATCTATGGTAGATGTAGAAAATGGTAAAGCACAAATTGCCTATTTAAAGAGATATAGAACTAAAAATTTGGTGTCATGTCTAGTCAAGTTGAGTCAAGCCCATCCAATGTGTGTATGAGTGAGTTTGTATGTGAAGAAAGGCATATAGAGAAGGTTTGATCAGAAACACACAAGTGAAAGAATGCAAAGCTCAAGGAGAAAACATGCAGATATGATATTGTTTTTGATAAGATAATTAGAGAAGAAGGCTTAAGTATTGATCAGAAGAGTGGACTAATTGCTTGAAAGGTGTGCAAGAAGATCAAGATCAGAGATGACAGTTAAAGGCCTATGAGTGAACTAGCATAAGGACTGAATATAGATCTAAAACAAAAAAAGTGAGTTTTAATCACACAAATCAAACCTACTATTTTCTTTTTTTATCATTGTAAATAGATTTTTATTGAAATCCTTTTAACAAAGGTTGACCTAACTATTATTTGAAGACTTAACAACCTATGTAAATCCTTTAACTAGGTGACATTATAAATGGAATGATCAAAGTCATCTTATAAGGCCACTCCTACTAGGGTGATTAAATCCTCTAACTAGGTCACATTTAACATGTGTATTGTAACCTTTAGTAGGGTTGGCTCCTAATAGAGCTCACTTCAAAAGAGTGAAAAAGAGTGGCATGTTGCTGGTATTTTTTCTCAAATTGGTTTCCAAGTAAAATCCTAGTGTTAAACTATGATGAATGTTTACATTTGATAATGTTTGCATTATGCAATACAAGTTATGTTTATGATAGTTTTATAGTAGAGACCGAGCAACAACAGGATAAGTAGAATAGTGAAGTGTTTAATATTTAATTATTCAAGTGGTACATATAGACCTTGAGTAATTGATTCACCCCCTGCCCTCTTAGTTATTCTAAACATTTCTAACATAATGATTTTCATATTGGGGATGAATTCATGGTTCATTTGAGAAAGGAGAGAATCACAATAGAAACATATAATAAGTTGAAGATGAATAATTTTAGACCATGCAAGACATTGAAGAAGCATGACTCAAAGAATTCCTAGGAAGTAGATTTTTCCAGTAAACTGAATATTTCATTAATATTTAACATTTTAGATTTGATATAGTATCATGAAGGAGGTGTTGAAGATAAGGTTATATAAGCACAATGGAGTATTACAACAACTACTTCAACTATAGAGGAGATTGAAGGAATTTTAGATAGTTGTGTGGGAAGAAGCACAAGAAATAGGATATATGAATAATATGTGGTCAACTAGAAATTATTACCTATTGAAGATTCATTGTGCCTGAGAAGTGAGGAGGTTAACCATTTTGGTTTTCCTCTAAACACCTAAGATATGAAAGGGTTACTTCTTAAATTATTTAAGGTATCTAATGCAGGATAAATCTTGATGTAAGGGAGATCTTGCATCGCAACAAAATTATTATTCTTTTTCCTTTTTCAAAGAGGGCTTTCTTAGTGTCAAGTTGTTATTTCTAGAAGCTTACTATTAACAATAAGTTCATTATTGGAGCTCAAAATGTTTTGATTTATTCCCAAGAAGTTTATTTTAGAAATACCAACTTCTTAGTAAAATTTCATTTGAAGATTGAGTCTAGATTTGAAGTTATTTAAAAAGTTTGATATCAGTAGAAAGGTATAAAATATTTGAACTTAGTATTGAAGGCTTTAGAGGTTCCAAAAAGTGGGAAAACCTCAGTTGGATAGAGCTCACAAAAGTTAGATATGTTGGATATAATTGATTAATTGTGTGTTGTCTTTGATGTTACACAAATGTCATATTAGATGGCAGTCAATGCATGATGAGCTCACTTGGTCAATGAAGATAGATTTCCTAGTCTACCAAGTGAAGCTGAGTTTACTCTATGTAAAAGGCAGTTTCTACTGAGCTCACTCAGGTATCAAAGGAAGTTAAGCAGACAAGAGTGTTAACCAAGCTCACTCAGTTAACAAAGGGAAAGTTGAATAGAGTTAGTGTTAACCAAGTTCACTCGATTACCAAAGGAATTTTGTAAGTTAGTAGTGTTAACCGAGCTTCTATTGGCTAACACAGGAAATCATTTAAGAATCAGTTTCTACTTAGTTGGGTTGGCTACCAAAGGATTTTCTTATTTTTGGCATGTAAAGCTTAATTATTTTACTTATTGATTTTAGTCGACTAAGGTGATGAATGTTATTTATTCTAATTTGTATTTGAGCTAACTTGACATTCTAAAAGGTATAAGTAAAATGGTCAAGTTGTGATTTTAAAGTGTGAGAGATGCAAGTTGAATGAATTAAAAGAGATAAGAAGAGGAAGTGAATTTGAAGGATAAGTAGATATCCTTGTGGGGTAGAAAAGTATTATTCAATCAAGAAGGATCAAGTATGAACCAGAGCAAAGATCTATAATTAGCAATTCAGTTGCATCAAAATTAGGCCATTTCATTGTTACTTTCTAACCGTTGTAGTAGTGAACTAAAATCTCTTAACAGAGTTGGTTTAATAGCCATTTGTAAATCTTCTAACAAGGTGACAATTCCATTGAATTATTTTAAGACCTTTTGCAAGGCCACTCCTAACAAGGTGATTAAATACCTTAACAAGGTCACACCTAACAATGTGTTTTGTAACCTTTAATAGGGTTGGCTCCTAACAAGACTCACTTTAAAAGAGTGAAAAATAGTAACTAGTTACATTGGTGGTTTTTTCCCAAATTGGGTTTCCACGTTAAATCCTGGTGTCTCATGTGTTCATGTTATTTTTTCATTCTTGTAAGTAATTACTAATAACATTTTAAGATTCACTAAATTAATTCACATTTTGCATTTATCGAGTTACATCTTTCTATGTGTTTACCGAGTATTAGTAGTAATCAATTTTATCAATCTAAATTTTAATTAACATTTAAGGGATCTCGGATATATTTTAGGAGTAACTGATGCACCCCCCCAGTTACTCCTCTTATATTTCCAACAATTGGTATTAGATATTTTGGTGCTTGCAGAGAAGGTTTCAAGGACCTAAGCTAAGGATCGAGATGTCTTACAAGAGAGAGATTCCAAAGCTGAATAGAGACAGTTTTGCAGCATGGCAAGGACTTATGAGGCTTCATCTAGCTACCATCAGTGATTCAGGATGCAAATATCTTGATGAATAATATAAAACTCCCACTAGAACATTATTAGTTGATGATATTGTTGAGAAGAAGAATCATAACATCATGATGATTGACATTGCATCTGCTCTCAATTATGCTAAATTTGACGAGGTTAAAGACTGTCAAACTACTTTTGATATGTGGAACAAGCTGAAAGAAATCTATGTAGGAGATGACAATGTAAGAAGAGCCAAAGCAGAAAGACTTAGAGGACAATTTGATGAAATGAGGATGAGAGAAAATGAAAATATTGCAAAATATGTTGAAAGAATCAAGGCCAGTGTTAGTGCAATCAAAGCATCTAGAGGAGAAATCAAAGAAGAAACAATTGTAAGTAAAGTACTCAGAAATTTTATTCCCATCTATGCAATTAGAGTGTCTGCTATTCAAGAAAGGAAATGTGATCCAAATAACAAGATAGGTTTGGATGCCCTAGTAGGAAGATTGATAGCCTTTGAACTAGAAAACTTTGACAACTATATTCTTTCTTCTAAGAATATTGAGTCTACATGTGAAGCTAAAATCTCACTCAAAGAAAAATGAAAGAAAATAAAAGATAATCAATCAAAAAGTTAACATTGACTCTTTCCAACTTTCCTTTGCTAACCATGTGAACTTGGTTAACACTAGTTCCTACCTAAATTCTTTTAATGCCCAAGTGAGCTCAGTAGACACTATCTTCATAGAGTAATCTTCAAGAATGCTCAGTAGACAAGGAAAACTGTCTTTCTGACCAAGTGAGCTCAGTAAGCACTAACTAACAATTGATATGATGTTTGTGTAACATCAAAGACAATACACAATTAGATAATTGTATCCAACAATCTGTCTCTTTGACATTGATGGCAACACAACATGTCATAGCATAATGAAATTTGAGAACAAGACTTTTTCTAATAGAAAGTTTCTCCCTCTTATATTTTTACCAAAAAGCTTTTTCTCTTTCATGCAGTAATCTCCCTCTGTGAAGGAATTACATGATAGAATACCTCTCCCTCAAAAATATAAAAACAAATTTTAGAAACCAAATTAGTATCAATGTAACTTGAGTACTAATTCATATGCAATATTCCCTTTCACTATGCTGCATCAACTAATTGATCTTCAACTTGGTTCCTATTGATGCATCACTAAAACTTTATTTAGTGAGCTTCAAATAAGGGAATGACCCCTAACTTACCTCTTAGATACAGGAATGCATTCGTAGGTAATGGCTTGGTGAATATATCTGCAATCTATTCTTTTGTGTGAACATATTCCAATTTAATTTCTTTGTCCTACACCAATTCTAAAACAAAATGATATTTTATGGCAATGTGCTTAGTGTTGGAATACATCACTAGGTTCTTTGATATGTTAATTGCAATGGTGTTATCACAATACATGACAACTGGTTCTTTGATCTCAATCTTCATGTCTTCTAAAAATTATTTAAACCAAAAAATGTTAGAACAATTTACTGCTGCTGCAACATATCCTCCTTCTTTTATAGATTGGGATGTGCAGTTTTCTTGCTTGTCCAAGATACCAATCTTTTACCAAGAAAGAATGCTCCACCACTTGTACTTTTTTTGTCATCAAGATTTCCTACCCAATCAACATCAGTGAATACCCTTAGGTCTAAATTTTCTCCAAGTTTATAACATAAACCATAATCTTTAGTACCTTTCAAATATCTCAAAATTATTTGGATTGCCATCATATGATTTTCTCTAGGTTTAGCTGAGAATCTTGCCACTATCCTAACTGCTAAAGCAATATTAGGCCTTGTATGAACTACAAACAATAGTTTTTTAATCATTGATCTATATAAGGTCTAATCTACCTCTTTTGAATCTTCATCTTTGGTAAGCTTTAGTCTAGTACACATGGGGGTTCCAACTAGTTTAGAATCTTCCATTCCAAATTTCTTGAGCATCTCTTTGATTTACTTAGATTGAGTAATGTAGATATCATTCTTTCTTTTTTGTATCTATAGTCCAACAAATTTTTTTATTTCACCAAACATGGACATCTCAAAATCTTTGTTCATTTGTTCTAAAAATTCTTTGCATGGATCATCATTCCCTGTAAATAGAGTGTCATCCACAAATATTTCTGCCAATATAATCTTGTTATTTGGTCCTTCCTTGATATACAAACTACTATTATCATTAGTTCTCTAAAAACCAATATGTATAAGGTAGTTTTGTAACCTTTCATACCATGCTCTAGGAGCTTGTTTCAGAACATACAGTGCCTTGTGTAATTTGTAGACCATGTCCCTTTTGTCTGGATCAACAAAACCTTCTATTTGTTCAATGTAGACTTCTTCATCAAGTATACTATTGAGAAATGCATATTTAACATCCATCTAATATACTTTAAATCCTCTGTGAGTAGCATATGCAAGAAGAGTCCTAACACCTTCTAATCTTGCAATAAGAGAAAAAGTCTCACCATAATCAATTCCTTCTTCTTGAGACTAAACTTTACACACCAATCTTGCTTTATTTCTTGATACTTGTCCATCTTTGTTAAGCTTATTTCTGAATACCCATTTTGTTCCAATTACATTTTTGTCTTTAGTCCTAGAACAAGAGTCCAAGTTTCATTCTTCTCTATTTTTTCTATTTCTTTATTCATAGCCTCAATCTAACTTTCATTTTTCAATTCATCTTTAACACTTTTAGGTTCAAAATCAGCGAGTAAACATGTACCTTTTAGCTTACTTCTTGTCATAGTACCTTCTAATTTATCTCCAATAATCTAATCAAGTGCATGATGCCTTTTGACATACTTGGCCAATATAGGTTTTTTGCCATTTGAATGAATTGCACTATCTTCATTTTGAATTTCAAGTTCTAGCTTAGGTTGCTTAGACTCAATACGCATTGGCTTGATAGCTTCAGAATGTGACTCGAGACCTTGTGACTCTGTTTGAACTTCGTGCAACTCAATAATTGAGGAAGAGTTGGGAGGTGAAGTCTCCTTATTAATAGGATTGTCTAACAATGTATCAGATCAAAGTAAATAAATATTATGTAATCTTCTTGTTCTTTTTTTAGTAGACAAATTCAAACATCTATATGCCTTAATTCTACAAGAATATCCTAAGAATATACCTTCATCACCTTTCACATCAAACTTACCTCTTCTAGACTCTTTCAAGATATAACATTTGCTTCTAAATACTTTCAGGTAACTTACATTGGGTTTTTAGCCATACCATAATTCATAGGGAGTTTTATATGAGTTTATCTTTGACTATACTCGGTTCAAAGTATAAACTATAGTGTTGATGGCTTCCTTCTAGTATTTGATAGCAACAATATTTTCAATCATTAGAGTCCTTGCACAATCCATGATAGATCTATTTCTTCTTTTAGCTATTCCATTTTACTCAAGAGTACCAAGGGTTGATACCTGTCTTTTAATTCCTCTTTCAATTAAAAAATTATTGAATTCATTGGAGATGAATTCACCACCTCTGTCTGATCTTAAGAATTTCAATCTTTTTCTTGTTTCCTTCTCTATTCTTGCTAGGTACCATTTGAATTTCTCAAATGCTTCTAATTTTTCTCTAAGATACATAACAATCATCATTCTAAAATAGTCATCAACAAAAAGAATAAAGAATTTTTCTCCACTATAGCTTTCTGTTCCAATGGGTCTACATAGGTCAGTATGCACAATTTCCAAGACATCTTTATACTGATATTTTTTGCTCTTAAAACTAGTCTTTCCCTTTTTTCCAATTTGACAATTCTTGCATAAACCAACATCTAGTTTTTTCAAACTAGGAATACCTCTCACTTTTCTGAATTTTCACATCTTGACCATATTATCAAAGTTTAAATGACATAGTCTTCTATGCCATAACCAACTTTCTTCCATTTGAGCAATAAAACATGAACAATCACCAAGATCAAGATAAAATAGGTTACCTCTTGTTTGTTTTCCTGATCCAATCAGATTACCTTTGTTATCCAATAGTCTTGCCTTTCCATGCATGAATTCCACCTTGAATCCAATGTTGATCAGTTGTGCCACACTCAGCAGATTATGTTTTAGTCCTTCAACCCAATAGGCATTGTCACATACAAGTTCTTTGGTTAATGATATTTGACCTTTCCCTTTTATGCAACAAGCTTCATTGTTTCCAAACCTTACACTACCACCATCATAGTCTTAAAAATCTTCAAACTTTGTTTTGTCTCTAGTCATATGATGTGAACATCCACTATTTATGACCCATGTGTTATTTTTACCAACATGAGAGATAAGTGACCTCTTATTTTCTTCATCATCATATTCATCTTTCATAGCAATGTATACTATTTCATCTTCATTATTATCATAATCTTTAGCCATAAAACAAGTCTTCTTACCTTTGTCCTTAAATGATTTGTGATTTTTGAAATCATTCTTGCCATTGCACTTGTGACTTTTATTTTCATCCTTGCTTTCTTTGTTTGGGAACCTAGCAGCAATATGACCAATTTCTTCACATGAAAAATAGATTAGGGGAACTTTACCTTTGTATTTTTCTTTGCTTGCAAAATATTTTTTTACAAGTAAAGCTTCAACAACTTCAAGATCACTATCAAAAATTTCCTCAGATTCTTCTTCACTTTCTGACTGAATGTCCTTTATTTTCTTTTCTTTCTCTTTGAGTAAAAGTTTGGCTTCAAATGCAGATTCAATATTCTTGGAAGCTGGAACATAATTGTCAAAGTTGTCTAGCTCAAAAGCTGTCAATCTTCCTACTAAGGTATCCAAACTTATCTTGTGATTTGGCTCACACCTCTTTTCTTGAATAGCAGATACTCTAATTGCATAGATAGGAAGCAATGTTCTAAGAAGTTTACTTACAATAGTTTCATCCTTGATTTCTCCTCTAGAAGCTCTGATTCCACTGACACTGGCTTTGATTATTTTCACATATTTGGCGACATTTTCATCTTCTCTCATTCTCATTTGATCAAACTATCCTCTAAAAATTTTTTCTTTGGCTCTCCTTACATTGTCATCACCACCATAGATGTCCTTTAGCTTGTTCCATATACCAAAAGTTGTTTTGTAGTTATTGATATCATCAAATTCATCATAGCTAAGAGTAGATGCAATATTAATCATCATGGTGTTATGGTTCTTTTTCTTAGCAATATCTCCAATAGATAATGTACTAGTGGGGGTTGTGTATTCTTCATCAAGGTATTTCAAGCCTGAATCACTAATGGAGGCTAGATGAAGTCTCATGAGTCCCTGCCATGCTAAAAAGTTGCCTTTGTTTAGCTTTGGAATTTCTCTCTTGTAAGACATCCTGATCTTTAGCTTAGGTCCTTGAAACCTTTCTTGCAAGCACCAAAAGCTCTGATACCAATTGTTGGAAATATAGAAGGAGTAACTAAGAGGGGGGGTGAATCAGTTACCACTAAAATAAATCTTAGATCCCTTAGATGTCAACAATAAAATTAAATTGAGAAATCTGATTATTGCTGCTATTCGGTAAACACACAAAAAATATTGTAACTCAATAAATGTAGAGTGTGATTTAATTTTAGCTTATCTTAAACATTCACAATGATTAATTTGCAAGCATAAGAGAAATAACATGAACACATGAGACACCAAGATTTAACATCAAAATCCAATATGGGAAAAACCACCAATGTAACTAGTTACTATTTTTCACTCTTTTGAAGTGAGCCCTGTTAGGAGCCAACCTGGTTAAAGGTTACAAAACACACTATTACGTGTGACTTTGTTAGAGGATTTAATCACCCTGTAAGGAGTGGCCTTGCAAGAAGTCTTAAAATAATTCAATGAAATTGTCACCTTGTTAGAGGATTTACAACTAGTTGTTAAACCAACTCTGTTAAGAGATTTAGATAACTACTACAATGGTTAGAGAGTAACAATGAAATGACCTGATTGTGATGCAACTAAATTGCTAATTATAGATCTCTATTTTGCTTCATACTTGATCCTTCCTAATTGAATAATACTTATTTGTTTCACAAGGATACCTACTTATCCTTCAAGTTCACTCTTACTCTTTCCTTCTCAATTCAATCAACACACTTGCACACACTAAAAATCTCAACTTGACCTTTCATTTATATCATCCAAATTGTCAAATCGGGTCAAATTCAAATTACAATAACCAATAATCATTACCATAGCTAGCTATAAATAATACTTAAAATAAGTAAGCTTCTTATGTCAAAAAAACAAAATCCCTCATTGGCTGACCCTGCTTAGTAAAGATTGGTTCTGAGATGATTCCATGTGTTAACCAATAGAAGCTTGGTTAACACTGCGAACTTACAAAAATATCTTTGGCAATCGAGTGAACTTGGTTACAATGAATCTATCCAAACTTCCTTTGCTAACAATGTGAACTCAGTTAACATTGCTTCCTACCTAAATTCCTTCGACACCTAAGTGAGCTTGGTAGACATTGCCTTCATAGAGTAATCTTCAGGAATGCTCGGTAGATAAGGAAAACTATCTTACTAACCAAGTGAGCTCGATAAGCACTGACTGAAAATTGATATGACATTTGTGTAACATCAAAGACAACACACAATTAGACAATTGTATCAAACATGAACATTTTAAACACTATGATGGAGGTAGTGTAAGGTTTGGGAAGAATGAGCCTTTTTGCGTGAAAGGGAAAGGATGAATCTCATTAACCAATGAACTTGTATGTGACAATACCTATTGGGTTGAAGGACTAAAATATAATTTACTGAGTGTGGCACAGCTAAACAACATTGGATTCAAGGTAGAATTCATGAATGGCAAGACAAGACTACTAGATAACCAAGGAAATTTGATTGGATCAGGCATGTAAACAAAAGTTAACCTATTTTATCTTGATCTTGGTGATTGTTCATGTTCCATTGCTCAAGTAAAAGAAATTTGGTTATGACACATAAGATTATGTCATGTAAAATTTGATAATATGGTCAAGATTAGAAAACTCATAAGAGTAAGAGGTCTTTCTAGTTTGAAGAAACTAGATGTTGGATTATGCAAGTATTGCCAAATTGGTAAAATGGGAAAGACTAGTTTTAAGAGCAAAAACTATCAATCAAAAGATATCTTGAAAATTGTGTATAATGATTTATGTGGACCCATTGGAATAGAAACTTTTAGTAGAGAAAAAAAAAATTATTCTTTTTTGTTGATGATTATTCTAGAATGATGACTGTCATGTACCTCAAATAAAAATTAGAAGCTTTTGAGAAATTCAAATGGTATCTAGCTAGAGTAGAAAAGGAAATTGGAAAAAGATTGAAATGCTTAAGATTAGATAGAGGTGGTGAATTCATCTCAAATGAATTCAACAATTTCTACATTGAAAGAGGAATCAAAAGACAAGTATCAACCCTTGGTACTCCTGAGCATAATGGAATAGTTGAAAGAAGAAACAGATCCATCATGGATTATGCAAGGACACTAATGATTGAAAAGAATGTTTCTATCAAATACTAGAAGGAAGTTATTAGCATTGCAGTTCATACTTTGAACTGAGTTTAGTTAAAGAAGGACTCAAACAAAACTCCCTATGAAGTATGGTATGGCTACAAACCCAATGTAAGTTACTTGAAAGTATTTGGCAGCAAATGTTATATCTTGAAAGAATCTAGAAAAGGAAAATTTGATGTAAAAGGTGATGAAGGTATATTTCTAGGATATTCTTGAAGAATTAAAGCATACAAATGTCTAAATTTGTCTACTCACAAAATCATAGAAAGTGCACATGTGAGAATCGATCAGTTTACAGAAAAGGCTGAAGAAGAAAGAAAAAAGGAACTAGAAGATTACATAAGATTTTTCTACTATGAACCTAATACATTGCCAAACACATTTGACAAAAAGGAGACTTCATTTCCCAAGCTCTCCAAATCTCCATCAGTCACCAAGTTGTAGGAATTTGAAACCAAGTCACAGGGACCCAAGTCACATTCAGAGGCTATCGAGTTAGTGCATACTGAGTCTAAAGAACTCGAGCCACAAATAGATGGACCAAAGCCAAAATTAAAAATTAAAAATGAAGATAGTGTAGTTCTTTCAAAAGTCAAAGAACCTATATTAGCTAAAATGTCAGAAGGCATCATGCACCTTATTAGATAATTGGAGACAAATATGATCGAACAATGACAAGAAGCAAACTAAAAGGTACATGTTTACTTGTTTAATTTGAACCTAGAAGTGTTAAAGATGCATTAGAAAATGAAAGTTGGATTGAGGCTATGAATGAAGGAATAGAATAGATAGAAAATAATAAAACTTGGACTCTTGTACCTAGGCCCAAAGAGGAAAATGTGATTGGTACAAAATGAGTATTTAGAAATAAGCTAAATGAAGATGGAAAAGTGTCAAAAAATAAAGCAAGGTTGGTATGTAAAGGCTATTCTCAAGAAGAAGGTATTGATTATGGTGAAACTTTTTCCCTTGTTGCAAGATTAGAAGGTGTTAGGACTCTACTTGCTTATGCAACTCATAGAGGATTCAAAGTATATCAGATGGATGTTAAATCTACATTCTTGAATGGGATTCTTGATGAGGAAGTCTACATTGAACAACCAGAAGGTTTTGTTGATTCAAGAAAAAAGGACATGGTCTACAAATTACACAAAGCCCTATATGGTCTCAAACAAGCTCCTAGAGCCTGGTATGAAAGAATACATAACTGCTTGATATAGATTGGTTTTCAAAGAACAAAGTATAACAGTAGCCTATATATCAAGAAAGGACCAAATAAGAAGATTGTGTTGGTATAAATATTTGTGGATGATACTCTATTCATAGGAAATGAAGACTTATGCAAAGCATTTTTAGAACAAATGAATAAAGAATTTGAAATGTCCATGTTTGGTGAAATAAAATTCTTTGTTGGATTACAGATACAAAAGAAAAAAAATGGTATATCTAGGTACATCAAAGAGATACTCAAGAAATTTGGAATGGAGGATTCAAAACTAGTTGGAACCCCCATGTGTAATGGACTTAAGCTTACAAAAGATGATGACTCAAAAGAAGTAGATCAGACCTTATACAGATCAATGATTGGGAAATTATAGTATTTGGTACATACAATGCCTAATATTGCCTTAGCAGTTGGGATAGTAGCAAGATTCTTAGCTAAACTCAGAGAAAAATAGATGATGGCAATAAAAAGAATCTTGAGATATCTAAAAGGAACTAAAGACTATGGCTTATGGTACAAACTTGGAGACAACCTTGACCTAAAAGTATTTACTGATACTGATTAGGTAGGAAATTTTGATGATAGAAAGAGCACCAGTGGTGGAGCATTCTTTCTTAGTAAAAGCTGGTATCTTGGACAAGCAAGAAGTAAAATTGCACATCTCAATCCATAACAGAAGCAAAATATGTAGTAGCAACAATGAATTACTCTAACATTGTTTGGTTCAAACAATTGTTGGAAGGAATGAAGGTTGAAATCAAAGAGCCAATAGTGATGTATTATGATAACACCAGTGAAATCAACATATCAAAGAATCTAGTGATGCATTCCAAAACAAAGCACATTGCTATAAAATATCACGTTGTAAGAGAATTATTATAGGACAAAAAAATCATATTGGAATATGTACATACAAGAGAACAAATTGCAGATATATTCACTAAGTCTTAAGGATGCATTTTTGTACCTAAGAGGTAAGCTGGGGGTCATTCCCTATCTGAAGTTCACTAAATAAAATTTAGTGATGCATCAATAGGAACTCAATTGAAGATCAATCAATTGATCTAGTATTGGCAAGGACATGTTGCAAATGAATATGTACTCAAGGTACATTGATACTATTTAAGATTGTCTTTGGCATGTGTTGTCAAAGAGGGAGAAGTTTATTGTCAGACATTTCTAAAATTTTGCAGAGGGAGAAGTAAAGAAGTTCATTTACAAAGGGAGAACACTATAAGAGAAGTTTTTTGTGCTTCAATCAAAGAGGGAGAAACTTTCTGATAGAGGGAGTCTTGTTCTCAAATTTCATTGTGTTGTGAAATGTTGTGTTTCCATCAATACCAAAGAGGGAGATTGTTGAATACAATTGATTAATTATGTGTTGTCTTTGATATTACACAAATGTCATAGCAGCTGGTAATTAGTGCATGCCAAGCTCACTTGGTAAGTGAAGATAGTTTTCCTAGTCTACCAAGCGTTCCTAAGTTTACTCTATGCAAAAGGCAGTTTCTACCAAGCTCACTTGGGTGTCAAAGGAAGTTAAGTAGAAAAGAGTGTTAACTGAGCTCACTCAGTTAACAAAAGGAAAGTTGAATAGAGTCAATGTTAACTGAGTTCACTCGATTACCAAAGGAATTTTGTAAGTTAGCAATGTTAACTAAGCTTCTATTGGGTAACATAGGAAATTTCTTTAGAATCAATTTTGTACCGAGCTAGGTTGGCTACCAAAGGATTTTCTTATTTTTGGCATGTAAAGCTTAATTATTTTACCTATCGATTTTAGCTAAGTGAGGTGATGAATATTGGTTATTATAATTTGTATTTGAGCTGACTTGACAGTCTAAAAGGTATAAGTAGATAGGTCAAGTTGTGATTTTAAAGCGTGTGAGATTGAAGTTGAATGAATTAAAAGAGATAAGAAGAGGAAGTGAATTTGAAGGATAAGCAGATATCCTTGTGGAGCAGAAAAGTATTATTCGATCAAGAAGGATCAAGTATGGACTAGAGTAGAGATCTATAATCAACAATTTAGTTGCATCAAAATTAGGTTATTTCATTGTTTCTTTCTAACCATTGTAGCAGTGAACTAAAATCTCTTAATAGGGTTGGTTTAACAACCATTTGTAAATCCTTTAAAAAGGTGACAATTCCATTGAGTTTTTTAAAAACCTTTTGCAAGGCCACTCCTAATAGGGTGATTAAATCCCTTAATAGGGTCACACCTAATAGTTTGTTTTGCAACCTTTAATAGGGTTGGCTCCTAATATGCCTCACTTTAAAAGAGTGAAAAATAGTAACTAGTTACAGTGGTGGTTTTTTTCCAAATTAGGTTTCTACATCAAATCCTAGTGTCTCATGTGTTCATGTTATTTCTTTCATGCTTGCAAGTAATTAATGATAACATTTTAAGATTCACTAAAGTAATTCACACTTTGCATTTACCAAGTTACAACAATTTATGTGTGTTTATTGAGTATCAATAGTAATTAGTTTTATCAGTTTGAATTTTAATTGACATCTAAGGGATCTGGGATATATTTTAGACATAACTAATTCACACCCCCCCCCTCTCTTAGTTACTCCTCTTATATTTCCAACAAGACATTGTAGAGTGCTTCATGGAATTTCCAAAATGGGGTCATAATAGTGTTGGAATTATAATAGGAAAGGTAAATTTCTAAGCGAGGGTGTGGGGTGAATCAGTAGTTTAAACTTGGACCCATAAAAACTTTCATCGCACATCCATCTCATACATTCAATGAGTAAACTAAAATAACATGTAAAGCATATACATTTAAGTCATGTAAGCACATAAGAAATCATACACATACAAAACGCCAGATATGATTACCCAAAAACCCTCCAATGAGAAGGTAAATTTGGGGTGGGGATGACACCCACAAATCTTCACTACTGCAGTAATAAAGTGTATCCAATGAAGGTTACAATGTTTTGACTGTGAAACATGATCTACCTGATGAAAGGTTTGCCCTGTTAAAGGCTTACAAAGACTATTAAGTCTCACCTTGTTAGAGGATTTTAACACCCTAATAGAAGTATACCTTGCTAAAGAACTTTAAAGTACAACTAAGTAAGCACCTTGTTAGAGGATTTCATACAGCCTAGTAGGACTACTCTGTTAACATATTTTGACTAAGATCACTTGTTAGAATGTCTCAGCTTTGATCCTGTAGTAATCACTTGCTTGCTTGATAATAGATCACCTCTAAACTAATATCTTCTTGAACCTTCTTGATCAGATGTCTCTTTTTTGTATCCTTTTCCTTTCCTCTATTTTGTTCCAACTGATTCTATAATATTGTTTCACTTCATAACTTTTAAGCCACCATGAATGCTTTGTTTGTGCATGCAAACTTCTCTCTTTTCTCCTTCAATTCATTACACACTCACTCATTCTCTCTCTAAAGAGTTTAGGGTTTTTCTTCCTTAAGAAGACTTAGTGACTTAGGGTTAGGTATGAATCTATAGTTGAGGTTCATCCATTATGCTGCTTAATCCTTCCCATTTTTTGATTGATTGCATGTAATTGCATAGGTAATCCAACTAGAGATTTTTCCTTATTTCAAAATATCAAAATTCAATCTTAAGTTAGCTCAAACATGGTTTACATAGTTGTTTGTGACTTTACAAACAAATATGTCAAAACTATCTTACTTGGCATCTAAAGTTTCTGATGCTCGGCATACACTAATCTCTCTATTGTGACTTGGCACTTGTATTGCTAGGCATCCACTATTTACTTGGCTCTTGTCTCGCTCAACATATACTATCTACTTGACACATGAGTGGCTTGACACTCACTATGACTTAGCATGGTCTAATAGATACATGTTGTGTTGAGCATGTACTACTAGTTCAACATGAACTAAGTAAATAACTTAAGTGTGTTGGCACTCACTTGTCAAAACCAATCTAAGATCAACAAATAGCCAATCAAAGTAATTGAAATTGAGTTATGGTCTTTGAAAGTTGTTCTACCTGAAATCAAAGAAAATGAAATTCCTTCAAAATTTATTTTTAGTTTCAAGAGTTCTTAGACCCTACATTGATGCAATAAAATATAAATAATAATATCTTAGGGTTACTAAACCTTAACATTTATAGTTAACCTTCTTAGAACCTTCTTAGGCTCTAAAAATTTGCCTATATAAGGAATTCCCATAGGGTTGTCTAGGATAGTTTTGGATATGATGTGTGTTACTACAACTAATATTGATACCCAAGATGATAGTGCTAAATAGTAAGGTTAGTGAACCAAGCACTAAAAGGAATGTAGTAGAATTTCATTAGTTGTTATTTTGACATTGATGTGAAGCTTATTGACTTATGAAGCTGGATACTAATTTATGTAAGTTTCCAAATTGTTTTAAGGATGTGGTGTTAAGAAAATAAATGGTTGTGTAAACATAGAACATGAAATAATTGACTGATGTTAAGTGTCGAGATTCAATGAGTAATTGATGAATTAGTCTTTGACAAGATAATATTGGTTTGATTATTTTACATGATTTATGAAGTGTTAAGATGATACACAAGGATGTTACATTGGTTGATAATAAAGCAAGAGTTACATTGGTCAATAATAAAGGAAGAAAGTTGTGAAGTGAAAAGAGAAGGAATTAGTGTATGCTACCAAGATGGAAATGTTGGTCAATAAAAAAAGGTTATTTTTTGGTGAAAGTATACTAAGCATAATTTTGAGAAAAAAAATTGTAAGTGTTATTGATGAAGATAATGTCAATTGAGTGAACAATATTAAATGAATGAGGTTACTCAGAGAAGGAAGAACACAAGTTGGTAAAGAAGAACAATTTTGTTAAAACCAACAATGGGACAGCATTAAGTGAGTATTTGGATTAATCCAAAAGATTATAAAGAAGACAAGAATTTTGTTAGTGAAATCTATAGATGAAATTGGTTAGGTAAGATTAGATGAAAGAGATTCAAGGAAAGGTTTGTGATCCAACAATAATTCAAGTTCCAAGGTAAATTGCAATTGGAATGATGTATAAAATATTTTACCTAATGGCATATTCAATGAATGAAAGTTGAGATGTGATTGAAAAAATGAGAGGAATTCAAGGAAATCCTAATGAATATGATAAAGTGGTAAAAATCATCTATTTATGGGATGAACAAGAATAATTTGAATGATGTTGATAGTTGAACAAGAATAGAAGGGTATACCAAGTAGAGGGAAAAATGAATCAAGTGTGTTGAATGAAGTATGTGGTGATCAACCAAGTAAAGAAGAGTTTGAGGAAGAAGATTGAGCACAAATAAGATCTAAATAGGAAATGTTAGTTACTATATTCACATATCAATAAAGTTACTTTCTAACCATTATTATAGAAAATCTCTTAACTAACTAGATCTGACAATCCTATTTCTAAAGCCTTTGTAAGGTGTCATTCCAATGAATGTTCTTAGTACTTTAGTAAGGCCACTCCTTGAGGAGTGGGAGATTGAGCTGATCATTGGTGAAAATACCCTAACAAGGTCACATTTTAAAAATGTATTTGTAACCTTTAACAAGGTTAATTCTTAATCAAGAACACTTTAGAATAGTGAATTTCTTTGTGGGTGACAATACCTAAAGAGGTTTTTAGCCAAATTGGATTTTCATTTTAAATATTGGCGTTAATATTTGTTTGGATGTGTTTCATATTATTTCATGTGTTTATATGAGTTAAGTTGTAAACTATTGTTAGTTGGTTGAATTCTTTAACAAAATATTTGCTGGTAAGTTTAAAAGGGCACAAATAGTCTTTAAGGACTTGAGATAACTTATTCATGCCCCCCTTAGTTATCTAATAATTGGTGTAAGAGAATTTGGTTCTTAAAGAGAAAATTTTAAAATATTTGAGCTAAAGATTTTAAAATGTGTAAGAAAGAGGTATCCAAGTTGAATAAGGAACACTTCTTCTCATGGAAAAGTACATTAAGACTATATCTATTTGGAATTAATGATTATGCATTGTACTACTTGGAGAATTACTACACTCCACCACCACTTGGACCTATGATAGTCGAATCGATGAAGGAAAATGTAGAACACAACATCTTGATGATTGAGATATATTATACTCTGAATCATGTTGAATATGATGATATCAAGAATTGTTCTACTACAAATGAGATGTGGGACAAAATTGTACTTATTTATGGAGGTGATCAGAAGGTTGAGAGTCTTGGAGGAAAGTTTAATGACATGGAAATGTAAAAAGGTAAAAATATTATACAATATTGTAACAAAAACAAGGAAGTGGTAGTGATATTAAGGAGTTGGTAGAATCATAATTGAAGAAGATATGGTAAGAAAGGTTCTTAGATATCTCCTACCTTTATATTCTATTAGAATTTCTACTATTCATGAAGTGAGATCAATACCTAGTAATATTCTTACTCTTGATACTTTGATTGGTAGACTGATTGCATATAAGCTCAACAATTATGATAATAGTGTACTAGGGATAGAAACTTCTTTCTAAACATCTCTAACCATTGGTAGTTCAAGGAAAGAAAGTGAAAGAAGCTATCCTAGTTTAGAAGGAAGTGATTATGTTAGTTTACTATCCCTAGAGAAAGAGCAAGAAGAATTGGAAGCACTATTAGAGAAGAGATTACTAAGAGGAAAAGGAAAGTATAAAGGTAAGTTACCTCTAAAATGTTTTAATTACAATAAAATCAGTCATATTTTATCTAGGTGTCCTGATAATAACAAGAATGATAAGAATGACAAAAGGGATAATATATACCAAAATTTCAAAGACAACAAGGTCAAAGGAAAGCAAGCATGCTACCTAGCCAAGGAAGGAAAAATTATTGATGAATCTAATGACTTAGAAAAAGGTGTGGAAGTTGTCTATATTTCTATGAAGGATGCTTCAGAAGAAGAAATGTATGAAGATGAAAAATTCCTTATTTATCAAGTAGATAAACCTAATACATGGATTATTGATAGTGATTTTTCACATCGTATGACTAGTGATGCTGAAAAGTTTGAAAATATATAGGAGTATAATGGAGGATGTATTGGAATTGGTAATGATGCTCCATGTTTTTCCAAAAGAAAAGGATACATTATTTTGAATGAAAAGATTAAATATGATAATTCTTATTGGGTTCAAGGACTAAAGTATAATTTGTTGAGTGTGGAAAAAATGAACAACATAGGTTAGTGACTGGAATTTCTAAACTAAAAGGGAAACATCTATGATATTGCTCAAAAGTTGATTGTTATTGGTGATCAATATAAAGATAACTTATTCTATCAAAATTCTACTACAAATACATGCATTATTGCAAGAAGTGAAGTAATAAATGAAGATATTTTCTTACGACATAAAAAAAATTATCATGTGAACTTTGATAACCTCATTAAGATTAGTATGAAGAAAAGAGTTAGAGATTTGCTAAGACTAAGAAATCCTGGCAAAGTGATATGTAAGGAATGTCAAATTGGTAAGATGACTAAGTCAAAATTTTCAACCAAGTCCTAATCATCTAATGATATATTAGAGTTGGTTGATACTGAACTATGTGGTCCTATAAGAGTACAAAGTTATTATAGTGATTGGTATTTCCTTTTATTTGTTGATGACTATTCAAGGATGATATCTTTGATGTTTCTAAAAGATAAATCTATTGCTTTTAAAATATTTAAATAGTACAAGGAAAGAGTAGACAAGGAAACATGTAAGCAACTAAAGTGCTTAAGATTTGATAGAGGAGGTGAATTTATTTCTGATTAATTTACTCTCTTCTACAATGGAAATGGAATCAAAAGGTAACTATTAGAATTGAGGACTCCACAACATAATGACATGGATAAAAGAAGAAATAAATCAATAGGTGATTATTCTATAACATTGTTAATTAAGAAGGGAGTTGCACAAACATTCTAGAGAGAATCCATCAACACTTTTGTTTACACTCTCAATTGAGTACAATTGATGAAAGGCATAAACAAAAGTCCTTATGAACTTTGGTATGGGCATAGATCTAATGTTAGCTACTTTAAATATTTGGAAGTAGGTGTTAGATATTGAAAGATTATAGAAATGAAAATTTTGATTCTAAAGGAGATGAAGGTATATTTCTAGGTTACTCCACAAAGAGAAAAGATTAAAATGTTTGAATAAGGCCACTAGAAATATTGTGGAAAGTGAAAATGTAAGGATTGATGAGTTTGTAAATAATAGTGAAGAAGATAACAAAAAAGAACCTAAAGACTATCAAAAATTTGTATATGTTCAGGAGGGAGTGCTTGATAATTTACTTGAGCTAAAACAAGAAGACTAATCAACTAGTTGAACTCCCACCAAGTGAAGAAAATTCTAAACAATAGAGAACTGAACCTATCTTAGAAAAGTATGTTAGAAGGAACCATTCACTAAACTAGATAATTAGAAATAAAGATATAGGAGTTATGAAGAAAAGTAAGTTAAGAGAGAATGCATTTTTTATTTCTAAATTTTAGCCTAGATCAATCAAGGATGCACTAGATAATGAATATTGGATTCAAGGAATGAAGGAGTAGATTGACCAAATTGAAAAGAACAATATATGGACATTGGTACTGAGACCTAAGAATAAGAATGTTATTGGTACTAAATAATTTTTTAGAAATAAGATGTGATGTAGGAGCATCCTAGGTGTAAGAGAATTCTTGCATCACCCAAAAAATATTTTCATTTTAGTCTTTTCTATTTTAATAAGGACTAGTAGACAGGGAGGTTACTATTTATGGGAACATAATTTTTTAGTAAGTTTGTCATACGATCTTAGAATGTTCACATTTTCTACATGAAAGTTCATTTTAGAGTTGTAAGCCTACCATAAAAATCTCATTTCTCCAGCTTAAGTATCAGAGAAGTTATCGCAGATTTTTGGTGGAAAAATTTGCAAAAAATCTTCAGGCTCACTATTGGAGGCCTTAGAGTGCCCAGATGAGGTCTAAAAACTCGAGGGAAGTGTGCTTGCACAATTTCAAGCCTGTAGACCATGAGCTACCATTTTTAAAAAGTGGCTATAATAGCCAATTAGAGCAACAGTTTGAGAGTTATGGCCTTCTGAAGTTTGGCTACCTAAAATATCTAAAATAATTGTCAAAGATGTATTCGGCCGACTCTATATGTATTGTTTGGGTTTGTCAGCCCTAGGTATTAAGTTTCATTATCTAGAACCTTCCTGGGTGGCATAAAATTTCCTATTTAAGAAAGGCCCAAACATATTCAAGGATAGCTCTGGGTGATAGTTCATAGCTTCTCTTGTAGATTACTATAATGAAGGCACCCATGTGAGTTAGAATATTATACTTGTCAATTCTGTAATTCCACATTTGCAGTGCAAGTAAGAAGTCCATATTTTATTCTCACATTTGTTGTTGTTTCTTTTTTTTTGTTATGGTTTATGGTATTAAGGGGAACACACTTCATTAAGTGGTATCAAAGCTAGAGTTCTTGAGTGTGTGGATAGATCACCAATTGTGAGGCAATTTGTAGTAGGAGCATGGTTTGGGTTGAGCGTGTAGATAGATCATCGATTAAGAGGTAGTTTGCACTAGGGTTTCAGTGGAAGCACAAAAATGCCTCCACAAAGAGAGTGACAGAAGAGGTGTAGGTGTTACACCTGATGGTTTTAGAGCTCTCCAAAGAAAAATGCAAGCATTGGAAGAAACAATGCATAGAGGAATAAATCTTCCCATAAGAGATGAAAGCGAGGATGAGGACAAAGTAAAAGAAAAAGCCGAAGTAGAGGCATTTCTAAACCTAGAAGAAGAGAGGCTTTTTAGGGCTGCCTCCAAGATTGGAAAAAGACCTAAGTTTGAAATTCCCACATTTTTAGGAAATCTTATTCTAGTGGAGCTGATTGATTGGATCAATGAACTAAAGGAGTAATTTGAGTATGAAGATATTGAGGATCCTAATAGGATCAAGTTTGTGAAGGGAAAACTAAAGGGACATGTGAAGCTCTAGTGGTAGGAGGTTTAGTTGGAGTGAAATAGAAAGGGAAAGGACAAAACACTAGATGGGAATTGATGGTAGCTAAATTGAAGTGACAATTCATTCTCATGGATTTGAGCTTGATCTTTTGAAGAAAATGCAAGGGTCAAAGCAAGTGGCAAAATCTATTCAAGAGTATACCAAAGAGTTCTATTGAGTTCTCATTAGAATTGACCATGCAGAAGTTGATAAGGAGAAAGTGGACCATTATCTTTATGGGTCAAGACCAAGCATTCAGGATGAGTTGAGTTTGGTTCAAATAAAGAATATTGAGGAGGCATACCAATTTTCCCTAAAAGTTGAGGAGAAACTAAGAAATAATTTTTACAACAAGAATAGTGGAAGAGATGGTGGTGGAATATCTAGCAAATGATCTTATGGTGGTCATAATGATTATCAAAAGAGCAAGGATGTGGCTAGAAGTAGAAATTAGAACCAAAGGGGAAATAATTCCAATTGTTTCCATGATTAGAACAATAGAGATTAGAGAGGAAGAGGTAGTGGACAAGGATCTAGAAAAGGAGGCTTCTGTGGAAAATGTTTTCACTACAAAGAAGAAGGGCATAGAGCATTTGAATGTTTCTAGTGCCAAGGAAGGATAGATCAAAGAATAGAAGGCTAGGCTAGAGTTGCACATGTTGATGAAGATGCCAGATCCTCACATTCTGAAGATGTTGAAAGAGGAGAAGTCCTAGTTAACAGAAGATTTTTGTTGAGTGGTAAGAATGAACTTGATCAAAGAAGGAGCTTGTTTCAAACAAGGTGTAGATGTGAAGAGAAGTG
Source organism: Cupressus sempervirens (assembly GCA_028749045.1). NCBI lineage: Eukaryota > Viridiplantae > Streptophyta > Pinopsida > Cupressales > Cupressaceae > Cupressus > Cupressus sempervirens. The sequence continues at coordinate 165,817,084 of CM053792.1, read as the reverse complement.
TTGTGATGTGATCATTGATGGTGGAAGTATTGACAATTTGGTGGCAAAAATGATGGTCACCAAGTTGAAGCTGAAGAGACAGAAATACCTGCATCCATACCATATTGTTTGAGTGCAAGATACACTCTAACCAAGGATGGAGTGAAACATAAGTTGAAACCATTAAAGGGTAAAGAAGAAAAGATATGTATTGCTACAAGAATATGTCTTGTTGATGGAAAAGAGTTTCTCAAAGGTATGAAGCATAAGCATGTGTGTTTTGCTATAATTTTAAAAGATAGTAAAGAAGAAATAGAGGAGGTACCTACAAAAGTTACAGATATGTTGGGAGAGTTTTTTGATATTTTATTAGATAATGTAGCTAATGGATTTCCTCCAATGAGGAATATTAGTCATCGGATGGATTTGGTTTCAAGAGTTAGTTTGACAAACAAGGTAGCACACAGAATGATACTAGTAGAAAGTGATGAGCTGAATAGACAAGTTTATGAGTTGTTGTAGAAGGGGTTGATTTGAGAGAGTCTAAGTCCATGTGTTGTACTAGTAGTATTAGCACCAAAGAAGAATGATGAATGGAGGATGTTCTCACACTATCAACAAGATCAAAATTTCCATTGCCATGGATAAATGATATTATGGACTATTTGAGTGGGACTAAGTATTTCACAAAGATAGATCTAAAAAGTGGGTACCATCAAATTTGTATCAGAGAAGGTGATGAGTAGAAAACTACTTTCAAGACCAAAGATGGATTATACAAGTGGTTATTCATGCCTTTTGTGTTAACCAATGCATCGAGCATTTTCATAAGGCTCATGAATAAGGTACTGAAGGAATTTTTGGGTAAGTTTGTGATTGTTTACCTAGATGATATTTTGATCTTTAGTAAGACATTGGAGGAGCATTTGATCCATATTCGCAAGGTGTTTGATAAGTTGAGGGAAGAAAAGTTGTTGATAAACTTGAAGATGTGCAATTTTGTAAAAAAAGAGTTGCTATACCTGGGATTTGTAGCCTCAGTAGAAGGTGTTAAAATGGACCCAGAGAAAGTGAAGGCTATCCTTGAATGGCCTACTCCAAGGAGTGCGACAGAGGTAAGATATTTTCATGGACTGGCTAGTTTTTACAGAAAGTTCATAAGAAATTTTAGCAGTATTTGTGGACCCTTGACTAAAACAACGAGAGACGATAGGAAATAATTTAAGTGGACTATAGGAGCAGATAAGAGTTTTAATCTACTGAAATAGAAAGTTACTAGGCAACCTATTTTAGCACTTCCTAATTTTAACAAGGTGTTTCAAGGAGACTATGATGCTAGTGGTATTGCAATAGGAGTTTTTATGAGCTAGGAAGGTAGACATGTTGCTTACTTTAGTAAGAAATTGAATGATGCCAAAACAAAATATTTTGTTTATGAGCAGGAATTTTATGCTATAGTTCAAGTATCGACGAAGTGGAGACACTATCTTCTTCCTAAAGTGTTTGTTTTGTACACTAATCATCAAGCTCTATAATATTTGAATAGTAAAAGAAAATTAAACCAAAGGCATTTGAAGTGGGTTGAGTTTTTATAGAGTTATACATTTATTTTGAAACATAAGAGTGAGAAGTCTAATAGAGTTGCAAATGCTCTTAGTAGAAGATGACTTTTGCTGATAGAAATACAGATAGAGTTGGATGGGTTCAAGGAACTTAGTACGTTATAACCAAATGATCCTAATTTTGGTGAAGCATGGAAGGCTTGTATAGAACCTATTACACTTGATAGGACAAAGTGGTTGGATTTCATGATCCAGGATTGTATGTTGTTTAAAGGAAGCTAGTTGTGAATCCCCAGAAGCTCAATAAGGGAGAATCTCATCAAGGAGAAGCATAGTGGAGGATTGGCTGGACATTTTGGCTAAGATAAAACCATAGCTTTGGTTGCTAAGAATTATTACTAGCCATAGTTTCAGAAAGATGTGAAGAAGTTTGTATAGAGTTGTAGAGTATGTTAGATGACAGAAGGAGTAAAGTAGAATATAGGGTTGTATCAGCCATTACCTATACCATAGAAACTATGGGAGGATGTTAACATGGATTTTGTTCTTGGATTACTTAGGACTCAGTGTGGGCATGATTCTATTTTTGTGGTGGTTGATAGGTTTTCAAAGATGGCACATTTTATTCCTTGCAAGAAGACTAGTGATGTTGTTCATGTAGCAAAGTTGTTTTTCAGATAAGTGGTGAGACTACATGGTATGCCAAAGAGTATAGTTTTAGATCAACATACCAATTTTGTTGGGTATTTTTGGCATACATTATGGAAGAAGTTGAAGACAAATTTTAAGTTTAGTTCATCACAGTTTGGGAAACTTGCTAAGATGTTTGGTTGGAGACAAGCCAAAAGGATGGGATATGATTTTACCATGGGTGGGATTTACATATAATAATTCTATCAATAGGGGTACTCGTAAATTACCATTCCAGATTGTATATGGGAATAGTCCCAGAAATTCTTTTGAATTGAGGTAGTTGGATAAAGGAGAGATAAGTAGTGCTGAGGTAGAAGATTTTGCTAAACATTTGAAGAACATCCATGAGGAGGTGAGGAAACACATCATAAAGATGAATATGTAATACAAGGCTATAACAGATGTGAAAAGGAGGTATAAAGAATTTCAGATTGGAGATGAAGTCATGGTTCATTTGAGAAAGGAGCATTTTCTAGTGGGTACATATAATAAGCTAAAGAGGAAGAAGTTTGGACCATGCAAAATAGTGAAAAAGAATTATTCTAGAAATGCTTATGAAGTGGAGTTGTCTGTTGAATTGAATATTTCACTAGTATTTAATATTTTGGATTTGACAGAGTATTATGAAGGAAGTGATGGAGATGAAGTTGTGGAAGAACAGTGGAGTATTCCAGTAGCTAGTTTAGCTACAAAGGAGATTAAGGAGATACTGGACAATTGTATTGGAAAAAGTACAAGGAACATAACTTATGAGGGATACTTGGTCAAGTAGAAAGGGAGGCCAGTAGAGGATTCATCATGGCTAGCAAGGGAGAAGGTTAACCATCTTGGTTTTCCTCTGAACACCTGAGATGTGACAAAATCACTTCTCAAATTACCCTAAGTGTTTGATGTAGGAGCATTCTAGGTGTAAGAGCAATCTTGCATCACCCAAAAAAAATTCATTTTAGTCTTTTCTATTTTAATAAGGACTAGTAGACAAGGTGGTTACTATTTATGGGAACTTTATATTTTTAGTAAGTTTGTCATATGAGCTCAGAATGTTCTCATTTTCTACATGAAGGTTCATTTCAGAGTTGTAAGCCTACCATAAAAGTCTCATTGCTCCATCTTAAGTGTCAGAGAAGTTATTACAGATTTTTGGTGGAAAAAATTGCTAAAAAATCTACAAGCTCACCGTTGGAGGCCTTAGAGTGCCCGAATGAGGTCCAAAAACTTGAGGGAAGGGCACTTGCATTGTTTCAAGCCTATAGATCACGAGTTGACATTTCTAAAAAGTTATTATAATAGCCAACCAAAGCAATGGTTCAAGAGTTATGGCCTTCCAAAGTTGGGCTACCTAAAATATCTAAAATAATTGTCAAATATGTATTTGGCCAACTCTATATGTATTTTTAGGGTATGTTAGCCCTAGGTATTAAGTTTCATTGTCTAGAGCCTTCTCGAGTGGCATAAAATTGCCTATTTAAGAAAGGCCTGAACATTTTCAAGGACAACTTTGGTTAATATTTTTCTTGTAGATTATTGTAATGAAGGTGCCCATGTGAGTTAGCATTTGTACTTGTAAATTGTGTAATTCTGCATTTGTGGTGCAAATAAGAAGTCCATATTTTATTCTCGCATTTGTTGTTGTTTCTTTGTTTCTATTATGGTTTATGGTATTAAGGGGAGCACACTTCATTAAGATGAATGAGAATGGAGATGTGACAAGGAAGAAATCAAGACTAATATGTAAAGGATTGTTAATCCCAAAGTCATGTTGTTTATTAGTGTGAAAATTAGTCATTCACAAGGCAAGATTATTGGGTCATCACTATGACCAAGTCATTTAATATAGGCTTAGAAAAGGAATGAAAACTTGTAAATATTCTAAGTCAAGTGCCGAGCAATAGTTACTATTGAGCATGCTAATGGTGGCCAAATACTCACATCACTAATACATTTCCCCTTATTTTTCAACCAAAATTTTTGACCAAAGGCTAGATTGGCCTATGATTTCTTCTTATTCTTTTTTATGCCCACATTGGTTGAAATTTTGATCAAATTAGGTTTTTTATGCCAAATTTGGTCAAAATTTTCACCAAATTGGGTTCATAATAAACAAAAAGAAAATTGTATTCATCATTTTGTTATTTGACGAGTTTTTTTGGTGGTGGAAGTTTATTGTTTGGTCTATGCTTGGACTGTATAGGAACACCTCTCGGCATAACAAAACCCAAATGTAAATTCATGTTGCTCAAATCTTACAAAATTGTATAATTTGTAATGATATATATGTAGCAATTTCTGTATGCAAAACTACATAAGTTTTACACATAAAAAATCTATGCAAAAATATTTAGGGTTAAAGCAATTATTTTTCCCCATGGTGAGTATGGGGTTTAAATTAGAGATTGTCATGGATTGGGATATTTGGTACAACTACTACAACCACAGGAGGCTCCATATTGGCTATGTTGTGTCCATGTAACCAATCATGTATTTGGACTTGCTAACCTTTTTTGCAGGCTTACACAACGTAGCTTGTGCTCTTTAGGTGTGTAGGGCTCATTTTTTAGTGTATTGAGTATATGCTTTTGGTAGATTCAGAATGCTTGTAATATATGGTATTATCATGTTTTAGAGTTTAGTAGGTATCTAATGGTAACTGTGATATCTAACATATATTTTGAAATTACTAAAGAGAGAAAGAAAAGTGTCTTTCTCTTCATTATTTGGAACATGGTGAATTTAGGCATTGCATGATTAAATCATTTCATTAAAACTTGTCATAGATCCAGGCTTATGCATCATAACTTGTGCTCTTTAGGAGTGCATGGCTCTTTGTCATTGTATCACTATATTGTGTATATGCTTTTGGTAGATTTTAAATGCCTATAATGCATAATATTATCATGTTTTATTTTTTAGAAGGTATCTACTTCTTATTGTGATATTTAACATAAATTTTAGAATTCTTGAAGAGAATAAGAAAATTGCCAACCTCTTTAGTCTTTGAAGCATGGTTAACCTAAGTATAAGATGATAAAATCCTCTCACTAAAACTTAGTGCAAATCCTTTCCATGCTAAATATTGGCAACATGTTCATCATGAAGGTCCTTTAGAGTCCAGACATAATGTTGATTTGAAGCATGGCGTTACCATTGAATATATATATTTCATTAGGATAATGATGAGGAATAAAAGGCTACACATAAACAAATTCTAAATTCTATGATCTACTACCACTAAATGAATGACTACACTCACCAATTGGAAGGAGAGAAGTTGAATGAATGTAATAGTTTAAATACACTAAGATTTGCTTACTCTTGTATAACTAAGAGATGTGTTCAAGAAATATAGATAAATGCAATATTGCTAAGGATTATATTTTAGTTTGGTCCATTAGCATCATCAGTAACCTCTAATACCTAGGTCACATATCTAAGAAAAATTTCTCTTGGCACATAATATGGGTGAATTTGACCGAGGTGACCAAATTTTTCTTTCAAAACCATATGTGTAGATATAAACATTAAGTACAACATGTCCAATAATTTTTCAGATATATTTTCCTACGAAGAAAGACAATGCCTAGCAATATGACCCCAAAACAAAATAATGAAACGATTGCTAGATTGTGGTCTTAGTTCCAAAAATAATTTGATAAATGTTATTGTCCCTGCAAAAAGTGTAAGGGTTTAAAGAATTAAAGAATTTTGATCACAACAGCCCAAAGTCATTATAGGAAACATGGTCACATTGAAGGGAGTCATGATTATCGTCAATTTTTGAATGTGGATTTATAACTAGAGGAACATGGAGGTGTGAATATCCAAGCTAAGGATAACACTCCCATAGAAGAAGATGTTAATGTGCTAGAGGACATAATTGAAGAAGATGGTATTGGTGTAGCTAATGAAGATGCTCATGATGATAGTACTAGTGCATCTGATAATGATGATGAAGATGGTTTTGATATACCTATACTTGAGAAGGAACATGAGCCTTTATACCAAGTCTCCCAAACAACTCTTCTCTCTTCTATAGTGTTGTTAGTGAACTTGAAGGTTATGAATGGTTTATCTAATATAGCAATGTCATGTATGCTAAGGTATCCCATTTTTGTCATCTTAAAATGTTAGCATACTATTACTATTCATTATATTAACAACTCATATTTGTTGTTGTAGGTTGATAGGTGAATTTTTGTTACCACCATCAAACATTTTTTCTCATTTGTACTGAGAATTATCTACCATTATGAATCAAATTAGAATGAAGTATCAGACAATACATGCATGTCCCAATGATCACATTCTATATCATAAAAAATATGAATTTGTAATAGAATGCCTTGATTTTCATATTAGTAGATATCAGTCAAATCAAATAACAAAAAACAAGGTTCTTTAGTACATTCCTTTTATTCCATGTCTTCAATAATTATTCAGGTGCACTAGCTTGGCACAATTTATGGATTACCATGCATGCAATAGAAGTCAAGATGGCATTATGTGAATGCCTATAGATGGTTTTGTATTTAAAGAGATAAAAAAATATGGCCACACTTTAAAGAAGAACCTCATAATATCAAGCTTACATTGGTAGTAGATGGTGTCAATCCATTTGGAGATATAAGATTTGTTTACTCAATGTGTCATGTTTTTTGTTATTAACAATAACATACTTCCTTGGATGTCCATAAAGAGGGAGCACATAATGTTGTCAATGATTGGATGAAGTATTTTTCATTTAATAGTGATCTAAATTAATTTATAAAGAGTGCATCAAAATGGTCATAATAATTATGTAATATTTATGTTGATTCAATTACTAGGTAAGTACCAAGTTAAAGATATGAATGTGTATATTGAGCCCTTTATTGATGAGTTATTAAAGTTATGGAATGGGTTCACTATGTATGAGATCTCTAGACCAATAGGATAAAGAGAATTTCAATTCCATGCAATGCTTTTATGGACAATACATGATGCCCCTGGACTAACTCATTTTTGCAATATGTTATATTGTTAAGGTCACATATCTTTGGTCTGTTATAGTGCTTATACATTTTTTTTGTATGCTTAAGTTGCATATGATAATTGTACATGATCTTTTAAATCTTTAGACAACGAAAAAATTTGCATGTCCACTTTGTAGTTCGAAGATGAAATCTCATCATTCAAGAAGTTTAGGAAAGCAAGAATTCGATGAGTTTAGGCACTTTCTCCACAATAATCATAAGTATCAAATTGCTGAAAAATATCTTTTTAATGGGAAAGATGAGACAACATCAAGGCCACAAAGAATGATAGTTCATTTATGGAAGTTGGAACACAATCGATAAAATTGTCGAGGTAATGTCCAATTTGTGGTCTAAAGTTAGAAATTTATATTTTGATATTGTCTTTTATTTAGTAATGACATAATTGATGCTTGTGAAAGTTGTCAAGGCATAAATGACCAACTTCCTAGAGGAATACAAATTTATCTTACTCAATTTAGTAGGTTATCGTACTACAAGGATCACCCAATCGTGCATTTGTTTGATGTTATACATATTGGAAAGAATGTAACAGAGACACTATAGAAAATATTGGATGTAAGGCGTGATAGAGAATTTTTTTTTCAAAATTTATAATAAAATTCATGAACCTAAACATGCACTGAAAGATTTCATTGAATCAAATAGCAATGGAGACTACATAAATATGAGTGTCCTTCCTTGGTTATTAACCGAGCAATAAAGTGATGCATTAAATTAAGTCATTAAAAAACCAAAATTTCTATAGGATTTGTTGAAAATATAATTAGTCTTGTATCAAAGAAAGGTGCTTTTGGGCCAAGGTTGAAAATACATGACTAACATAATTCATCAAGGTAAGCCATGTTCTCTATCTACAGTATATTTGTAAAATTGCATGTACTACCTATTGTATTATTTTATAATATATTGAAAAGATAATTTTTTAATGATTGTAGTACTTCCTACCTCTATCCCTCCCACACTAATTTGACAATAGTATTAAACAAGCTATATATGATCTTGGAAAATACATGAGGTTAGAAGTGTTATTTCTTAGATTTGTTGTACATATATTATATTTATGACTTGCTTTACTTTTTATGTAATCTATTGCATATTTTTATCTAAAATATTGTTTATATGTTCTTGCGTGTTGAATCTCTTTTAGGTGGTTATCATTTTAAAAAATTGATAAAAAATATATAAAATATTGGAAGAGAAAATTTTCACAACTTATGTGTGAAATGCAAAAGTGTCTACCTTCAACCTTTTTTCAATACTCAAGAACACTACCTCATACATCAAGTTGAGGAGATTAAATTGTGTGGACTTGTACAAATTAGGTCAATGCGGATGGTTGAGAGGCACTTGAAATTTATGAAAGGATTGGTTCGAAAAAAAAGCATGTCCTATATCGGTTCTATGGTAGAGGGATATATGGTATACTAGACCATGGTGTACATTAGTGAATATCTTCCAAAATTCATAGTAAATATCTATGTAAATTGCATTTTGAATTCCAAATCTATTAATAAATTTGAAGTGGAGTACCTAATGGGGAAAGGTAGATTGAGAAGAGTGAGAAGTAATTATAATATGTTATTGTAGTTAATTAATTCTTATCCATCATCAATATAAGTTATTTTTAATTAGTTGAGTTAATTTCTTTATAGTTGGTCATGAGTGGGATGCACTACATTTGTATATTGCAAAAAATCTTGATTGGATGATAGTATGGATTCAACAATCTCAAAAAAATGGTCACTCATTAAAATGGGACAGTGTTCCATCATTAGTTAAATAAGGTCATTGTAATGGAGATCCCAATGTTACACCAATGGTACTTGATCTAGCATATGGTTTAAGAGATAGAAACATATGCAAAAGATTACTAATCACGATCCATAAAATTAATATCAACTCACAAATTGATCCAAATAATCTTGACATGTTTGAATAATTGTAAATTAAACACCACAAAGCTATGTACTACCATAACTATAAATTTTGCATTAAAAAGTTAGAAAAAATGAAGAAAACTTGTGATCTTGAGATAAGTACAGTCTTCCAAGTCACCAATATTTCATCTAGAAATGACATACATCCTCACTAATCTGAAAATAAATACTATGGCATTTTGGATGATATGCTTGAGTATTACTTTAATTCATTCAAATTAATTATATTTTTCATCAAATGGTATAGGCTATGATTGAATCAAAATGATCCTAATAGGACTATTCTTGAATATGATAGTAGATTTAGAATGACTAATACAAGGTCATTTGAGTCAGTTGGAGATGAACCTTATGTTCTTCCAAGCCAATGTGAGCAAGTGTTTTACTTTAGCATTCCACATAAATTGGGTTGGTCATTTGTTATTAGACATGATCCAAGAGGAAGGCCAGTAAAGTATAATGTGATGGAAGAAGAAGATACTAAAGAATTAGAAGATGAAGTAAATGATGATCATGAATGACTATTACACAATGAAGAAGAAGAAGAAGAAGAAGAAGAAGATTCTAGTGATGTTGATGATGATCATGATCATGATCATATTGATGAAGATGGTGATGATCAAGGCAATGATGGTCATGATAAAAGTTATGAAGATGATGATGATGGTGGTGATAAAGATGGTGGTGGTGATGATGATAATCAAAGTGACAATTACAATAATAGTGATGATAATGATGATGGCATGGATGAAGATGATGATCAATGGCATGATCAATGAAATGTTTGTCAATGTATGATCAACGTCAAGTATGATGGGGTCATGATTTATTGATAGAAATTTGTTTGACTTGTATGTTTTTATAATTATTATTATGTGGTGAACTCTACTATCATGGAGTATATACAATGATGTTGCATATCTACCATCCATAAAGTAGAGGTAAAGAATTAAAAAATATACAATAATTTTGATGAATGCATCATGTAATTTTTTTCTTCTACATAATTTGTAGTATGTTGATGGAAGGCTAAAAGAAATAGAAAATATTGTAGGATTTATAAAGAGTTCTCAACCAGTGTTAACTAATAAGTGGTTGAATTCTTAAGAATTACTTTCATTTTGTTGTTGATTGCTAAGAATTACTAATCTTTTTCATAGGGTGACATGGATACACCAAAAGACATAGGTGGGGATGTACTTTCTCACACACCTTCTTCAATGAAGGTAAACCTTAATTATTGTAATTGTACAAATTATATAGAGACAAATTTTATATTATGTTCTTTTCTTTATGGCTTTGGAGTTATTTTGATGGAATTGTACTGATATTGATGGGAAAAAGTGAAAATGATAGTAGATCAAATGTGATCTAAAACATAGGCATCATTTCTAGATTACATTTCCCATAGTTCTAACCCCATATTCATGGCCCACCAACTCATACAAAGATACAATAATGAAATTCTTAACATTATCCTTGAGAGAAACCTAGTCGAGGAGATAGAGGTTCTAGAAGAAAAATTGATACTTAAAGTCAATTCTTTGAAGGTAAGTAGTAATTAATATTAATAAATAATAGAAGTTCAATAGATGTTTATATTTATAGTATCTTATGGATCATGATCTAAAATATTATGTGTTCTTCTACAGGATTTTGTGACACTTACGAGATTGTGTGGTGAACATGGTGAGGGTTGTAGCACACAACCTTCATGTAAATAACACTTTCTCTTTACAACATTACTAAAAAATATAGTATTATTACACTGTTGAGTTTATTTAACGAAAATTCAGTTATGGCTAAGTACTATTCCACACTTGGGTCTTTATTTGAACTAGTCAGATATATGCCAACTTAGTATATATATTTAATCCTTATATTTAGCATTACTAAAAATTAAAATATTATTACACTTTCTCTTTAATTAATATCTTCTTGTATTCCTATGAGAAGAAAGAATGTAGCAGTTGTACACATTGTGAAACAATATGAGCAATAACAAAAGATAGTGGCCCTACTAGTGCAACATTGTTTGTTTTCATCAACATTATAACACTTAATTTTTTTTTGTGGATGCTTCGAGCTAGTATCCCATTTGATTTTTATCCATTGAAAATGTATTTTCTAACAATGTATTCTTCAACTCATGATGAGGTGTGGATGCCTCCTTTGGTCATTACCCTGATGTTGTCGAGTGCATTGTTGACAACAAAGAGCTTGCAAACATCTTCAACTATGCCAAATACAACTAATAAAACCTTATTTTTCTATTTTTTGTAATGTAATAATCATGAATTATTATTTTTGTTGGGTATATTTTATACTCATGAACCTATTTTTGTGCACTAATAGATAGACCTACAGTTGATAGAACAATAGAGAACATTACTATTGAAGTTGAACCATTTCTTGGAGCAGCCCATGTGACTAGTACTAGTTCATTTGTGAGGACATTATTATTGAACAAGAAAACTATGTTTCCCTTAAAATTACAAAAGCTTCTAGGTGCTTTGAAATTGTTATTATTTATAGTATAATTATAGTTTATACCTCATTTTGGACTAATAATCCCATGATGTTTTTGTAGGAAATGATGTATTTTTTGATCATCTTTTTCAAATGACATTGAAGCTATTTGGACCCACCATACGTAAAAGGTACATAGTTTCATATCATTGCTACAATATTTTTCTTTTCTTCCATTTATTGTACTATATTAAAGTTATTGATCTAACAATTTTTTTTTTTTAAAGGTGGAATGAATAGGGTCCTAAATTAGAAAATCAACTCATTACATCTTTTGAGGACCTTTTTGGGAAAAAATATTTTTGACACTACCCTACTTCTCAAAAGAGCACCCAAACATATAAAGACTATGAGGGACCGATATAGAAGAGGTCTAAAGGATAACCCAAAGTACAACCATCCTCCTATGATTCCACCGATGGAGTGGAATGAAATAATAGAAGATGCAAAAGAGGAAAGGCTACGTGGTAAAGCAAATAAACCAGAAAAGGGAAAAATAAGGTATGTCATGATAGTATTAAGTAGAATGTAATCATGCACTAATTAGGGATCTTTGTAAATATATAATCTAACATGTTTCAAACTATTCATAGACTATAGGACACATCAATGGCTACAAAAGCAAGACTAGAAAAGGTTGGCCAGCACAAACTTGGCTCTGGTGGCTATATGAATATTTAGTCTTGACTTGTAAGTAGCAGCAATGGAATTTCATTTTTTTTAAATATAATTTTGCAAACAATTTTGTTTAATGAAATCATACATGCAAAATTGATGATATTAAGAAAAACACATAGGGCACAAAATTCACTGTAGAGCCCACAGATGAAGATAAAAAAAATTGCCTTGAGGGAAAAGGCTATATAGTTATGGCTGTACACCTATGCCAAGAATTTGAAAGCCATACCCAAGAATCTGGTGCACCAAATGAGACACAAGTAAATTGGTCAAATGAAAAGTAAATCAAATTGAATAGTTGAGAAATTTATTTTTTGGTGTTAGTTTCCAACATAAATTGACTACATAACAATCCACATAAAATTTCACTATAGCCTTCATATCCTATCACAAAACCTGTGCGTGATGAAGGCCATGATGTTCATCATAGTGGTGGAGGTATTGATTTTCTATTAGAAACTAATTACACAATTATGAATACAATTTCACATCTTCAATTATTTTTGAATATTTTAGAGCATGTTAAACATCGTGGTGAAGGAGTGGAGCATGTTCCAAGTGTTCAACATGTTGAGGTGGCAATAGATCAAAATGTTATTGTACATGATGTGGCATTTTTAGATAAGAAAAATGCATGTTATGTTCTATAGGTTAATTAAATACTTGTAAGAATTAAAAAAAGAAATAGAGTATGCTAATTTAACCCATTTACTTGTTATTGCAACATAGCCCCCTTTAGTGTAGCAACCTCCTACTCCTCAAAATAGGAAGAGGCGTCATAATTTGACAATACATATGCCACAAGAGGAGGAGAAAGAGCAAGATATTGATGCTCCTATCAACCTTTACCTTAAGAGAGCTAAGAAAAATAAAAAGATACATTTTTTAAAAATTCTCTTTGATAAACCTTGTTTGATAAACTTTTTTGGATAATGAAAGAATGTTATAATTGTATTGATTGAATATTATAGTTCATAAATGGATGAATGAATGAATGAATTATGTAACTAGATGATAATGGGGAGTTTAGACTAATGTTAGGGGGAGGGGGGGTGAGGCCAAATGAGCTTCCATCTTCACATGGTTGGCCTTGTTAAGTAGAGAATATTAAAGTATTCTTGAAACCAAGTGACACTCAAACTAACATACCTTAATTAATTAATCAATTTAATTCAATATTTTTACCACTTGCCTCATTTTGGGTCTTGCAACTAGATTTAGGGCTGGCACTCAAACAACAGTTTTACATGCAGGATGTTGTTGTTGGTAGTAATCAAATAACAATAATGGTGAGTAAATAAGTATGAATTTTACCTTGTTCAATTTCTTTGATTAGGGTTTCATTTTATTTATAGTTGATTCAAATACAAGATCTACATAAAAAGTACAAACATAGTATTGTTCAACCACTACACTAAATTTTGATGAGCATATTAGTATGAATTTTAATCTATTTGATTGTTTCATTTGATTATAGTTGGTGCAAATACAAGATCCACATAAAATAGGTACAAATATAGCAATTTTATTCTTTCTTTGTAATAGTTTTGATTTTTTTTTCTCTAAAGAAGATTTCTGAATCCTTTTTATATCCCTTAGGTAAGCATCCATATCTCCCTATTAAAAAAAACTATTAGAAGAAAATAACATTGAGAAAAGTAGGGTTATATTGAAAAATCCGTTCCATGATTTCAAATACTTAGAATGCAAGATTATAAATATTAATAGCATAAATGAAGTACATATAAACTCAAATTCAATTTGGAAGTTCCCTCAATAAGGGTCCATAATTGAATCATTCAATGTTCACCCTATTCTTAGAATTACAAATTCGAATACAACAAGTGATTAACAAAATTTGGACCGACTGTGAATAGAAAAAACACTAAATTATATAGATCTAGACCCTCATTCCACATCCTATAAATCCTTATATAGAGGATTGCAACAAGCTTCAGATGAGAGGACATATGTCAAAAAAATTTGTTACAAGACAAACATTCTTTATACTTAATCAAAAATCTAGATGTAGTTACAAAATAGGTAGGTGGCATTTTCAGTAGGTATCCTTGCAAATTATGTTAGTCTATATGCTCCTATTGCTTTACTTGCCTTTCTCTTGTTTCCTCTACCTCTAATTGTATTCCTACATTTCTTAGTCGCTATCAACAGATGGTATAGGCTTTATATCAGCAATGACTTCCCAGATGGAAAAATCAGTATCCATATTTGGTCATGTGGCATCCCTAACTACATCCAACTCTTCAAGGTATTTATTCCATTTAGTATTAGTTATTTCTTTCGATTCTCTAGTAACCTTTTTCATATTTGACTCAATTCTAAATAGAAAGTCAATCATTTCATAAACAACTGGTACATCTATCTCATTATTGCAATAGACCCCGAACCATGGATGTCTAAAAATATCCTCAAAAGAGGAAGATCGCTCCTATCATTCCTTTATAACACCATTAGCATCTATAATAGTAGGAATAAAATTTGGAATCCCCATATAAATTGTCTTCATCTTACCTTGTTAATTGCATTTTTGTTGAGAAAAACCCATGCAATTCTTTCAACCTATTAATCATCTTTCTTGATTTAATAATTATTTCCTTAAGTAATTCATTCTTTTAGGGTAATAGGAGAACCAAGCTATCAAAGAATATTATATATGGTCCCCATGTTGTGAATAAAGGGGATAGAAGGGCTAATACTTATGAGCATTGGAATTCAGCTCCTTGTAGAAAAATGTAGCTACTATGCACACTTTGTGGTACAATTTGTAGGGAAACTATCTTATGCATCACCAAGCTCTTAATTATCTCGATCTCTACCTCCTTGGCACCATCCCATTCATCTATATCCATATTTTGACCCTCTCCTACATTTGTTGCATCAACTTCTATTTGGGCTTCCTAGTCTCTCACCTCTATGATGGGCCTTGTAATATTCCTAAGGCTTCTTGTCTCTTCTTCTAAGGCAGTCAGCCCTTTTTCTATGACATAAGTCCTCTTTAGTTGTTCCTCATACTTCTAACTAGAATCAATGGATATTTTGTATGTTTGATACAACTATTCTTCTAGCATATCCATTTTTCTCTTCCCCATCAATGATGTTGCGTTCTGCAAATTATGGATTTGATCGCTAGATATAGTAGTGAAATTCCAAAATATTACATTGCCTTGGGGGAATATTTTATCTCCATGAGGGTTGGATTATTTCCCTTAGGATCCATGATCTATATAGCCATTATCTTACTATCAATGTTGAATCTAGACCTTTGCAGCTCACCAACAATATTGGTCTCTTCAAAAGAGTCTAACTTATCATGTCTTTTGATCTAGTCTAGTGTGAAAGATGAACTCAGCTCCCATCCTAGAAAGAGAAGCATCACACTTCTTGTTACAAGCTCTCTAGATTCTTCAATTGTGAGGGCCTCACTGCTAGCATCATATTCCTATAACCTTTGTATTAGTTCTCCAGTCTTCTCAAGGGAATCTCCTAGTTGGAGTTCTAAGGTAATCTCACCTTGCTTTATCTTGTATAAGAATGTCTTGGATTCATATAACTTAATGAATTCATCCTCCTTCATGAACTCTTGAGATTGAATGATTCACTCTTCTAGCATCTAAATTTGCAATTTAGTTTTATTTGGGATCTTCTCATTCTCCCATGCTTGATTCAACAAGAAATTGTCTTATGGTGTTAAAAAAATTGGATCCCTTAGGAAAAATTTGAAGTGCCTTTCCTGTGATCTTATCAGGGATCTCAACCATTTTTTGTTTCTTCCTCCCTTGTGCTCATGAGGAGCTTTCTAGCTAATCATTATAAACCTCAATGGTTATGACATCCTCTTGTTGAGGGATTAAGGCTATGCCCTATCACTGATTTTAGTAGGCACATGTGCCATTATTTGATCAAAATTGTCAAGGCACCTATTATATCTATCTAGGTATGTTGCCTCATGGTTGAAACCCTAAAATGATGGATCAGCTACCTTCATGGCTTCTTTAATTTTCATTATCTTACTCCATATTTGGGTTTTATCCCTACAAACCTCTATTTATAAATAGTTCATTATGCACTCCTCTTCCCAATTTGGTTTTCTACTTGGGAGGGTGTACTTTCTCATCTATTTAAGAATATGCCTTGCCAAATCATTTGGATCATAGGTCCTAGCAAGGGCTGAGGGAAGCTTGAACACTCCCATGCACTGATCTATCTCTTCTATAACATCTTTTCCTATTAGAAAATCACCTACCTTTGTATTTCTTGCTACAAAAGATCCTTTCTTAATAGTAGAACCTAAATATTCTTTATTCATCATCAGCAATTTCGAAAAGAACTATAATTTTCCAAACATTTTAGGGATGTATTTTGGTAATACATGAGGGGATTGTGGACACCCAAAATCCCTTATAATTGAAATTTTTTCAAAGAGAAACAAACTATCCCAATCATGACTTAGTACCCTATCCTCATTTGGGCAAGCAAATGATCTTATTAGCATACTTACCCCACTAGGTACTCTTTCAGTAATATCTACTAACATGTTTGTAATAGGAAAACCAAAATCATTGTAAAAAGAAATATCACTAGCATATGGATAAAGCATTTTCCAAAAGTGAGACCACATCTACACGAGAAAGTTCTCTCCATTCTCTTCAGTGGCTTCAATGGAGTCTGAACTAATATGCCCTATGTTCTTGTACAGAATGATGTACATCCATAATGAGCAATGAAAGAATTTGAAGTTCCCAAGTTCTCCATTCTTAGCCACACAAATTTCATCATGAATCCTATTGATGATCTACTCCACAAAATCATACCAAACATTATGATTTGGATCCTAAATATCCAAATTAATGATATAAATGTAGCCTGGGGCATTATTTGTGCCATCAATTCTTATCACCTTGTTTATGCCAAAGATGGTGTACTTGAAATATTTGTAGAAAAAATCAAGTGACATTAGGTCTCCTACCTTCTTTGGCATCACACCCTTCTCTAGCTTTGATTTGGGAATGTGCCTCTTCATGACTCTTCTAGTAAAGAAACTCTTAGAACTTTTGAAAGTTGCATTCATCTTCTCCTTTTCAATTTCCTTTTTCATAGGTCCTCCTATGTCAAAGAGCTCAATGAAAGTCTCCCTATCTAGTCTGCATAGGATACTCATATCCTTCTTGTGGAAAGATTTAGTTGTTGGATTGTAGAACTTCATTAATGCCTTTATCAGATCAACATCCACTATTAATTTTGGAATTATCAATTTTGCCATATTCTTAATCTACAAGTTGCAAATTGGTGACTTTTCAAACCTATTTTGATAGAAATACTAGAAAATCTCATTTCCATTTGTATTAGGTACAATGGCATCTTTGTAGAAAGGTATGCATCTCTAAAAACATGTGCATTCAAGGTTTGAACATGAGAAGACCTTGGAAGGAAATATACCCACTCCTCTGCATATAGGGTTTCCAACTTTGGTTTTGCTTGTTTAGTATCTTTAGAAGACTCTTCCACATCAATCTAAGCTATTATCTCACATTCTTCTTGTACCATTATTCTACAATCAAATTCTTACAAATAAATTACGTCAATATCAAACTTCTGAAAGCTCTATAAATCTCTACAAATTTTGGAAATCTCTTAATGCTCACAGTTCTATCTCTAGATTTTGCAAAAGACTATAACTTAGAATACCATTAAACCAACCTATTAATAGAGAAAAAACACAAAAAAGTGTGCATTTATGTCTATTTATGCCAACACGCATGAGAAAATGTCAATTTCTGTAAAAATGCCAAAATCTACTTTTACTGCCAGCCTTTCCTAACTTTTCATGCACTTTTGAGAGGACATCACTTTTTAAGTCATAATGAGGCTCCTTAATAGTCATTTTTGTATTGAAAACCATACTCATGACCCAATGACCCCCTTTCTTCATTGTTCCACAATCATTTTCTACCTTAGCACTTAAACACTAGTCACTGGATGACCATAGCTTCAAACCCCTTTTGCCACTTTTTAGCCTATCTAACATTTTTGGTCGTTAACTACATGACTAGGCACCTTAAATATTTGACCTCTCTTTAATCTTAATTGTGGGGTTACTTCATTTCATTAACATTTACACTTACTATTTGCAACTATATGAATACCCCTAGCAACCATGAATTGTAGCTTCACACATCTTTCTCACTTTTAAGTTTTTATTCCCATGACTATGAGATCAAGATATTGTATATAGCTTAACCTTATGACTTTTTTGGGTTGCAACCTAGCTTATCTAATAATAGTTGTGCTTTGTGACATGCAAGAAAAGGATATTTTATGCTTATTTAATCTAGTTATTGCTTCACAGTTTATCTTTATTGCTATTTCTTTAACATCGCGACTACTCGACCTTTTATATTCTACTTTCAATTTGACTGCATTGCATGGTCATGTTCTTATCATTTATTGCATTAATTAACCACATAACTATGCAAACAAGTGCCTTTTAGCTGGTTTTGCCATGTCACAACTTGTTTCAATCACTTTCCTCTTATCATTGTGATAGAGCGATCACATGCATTTTCTTCTAAACTAACCATGTCACTAAGTCACTGACTTAATCACTCTTATCTTATTTGACAATGCAAGTAAGAGACCAAACATTTCATGCACTTTATAGAAGTGATCGCTAGGTTGCAACGTATCATCTTTATTGCATAACACAAATCAAGGCATTCTCACCTTAAAACTTTCAAACAATTGGCAAAGTGAAAATGAGGGCTATCACACCTTAAGAATGGAAATGACTGGTTATTTGATATTATCCCCTATAGTAGAATTTAGAGACACGAATATTGTAGAATTAATATTCTTTGAAACTAATACATGACTGATCTAAACTCAAGAATAACTCAAGATATGATCCATTTGTATTCTCAGTGGTATCATCAATGGGAAGAATATGCACGTGCTTGTCCTACTTAACATCAAGGCATTGGTGAACAAAAGCGATGTTTCCCAAACTAACCCTCAGAATTCAATATCCAAAACTATCTCTAACATAAATAAGAATGTGAATTGGTTATCTATTGCTAGAAATTTATTTTATATTGTTTTTGCTAATTATTCAGCTATGGTTTCCAGTAGAATGTGTTTTTAATTTTTTACTACCAACAATTCTAAAATAGAAAAATCCACATGCCTATGAAGTGCACAAAAACAAATAAGAAGTATCCGAGCTATACGATTAGCCATAGGAAGGGCAATATAAAAAATAATATATTTTTAATGTTTTATAGGCAACAATATTGTTTTGATAGTACACAATGACTTGCAAGTGCTACTTTTGCTAATTAACATGCTAATATCCTCCTTTTAATCTGTTTCATTAAGGATGGATGAACTAGTGTGTACTTTGGAGAAAATATTTGTTGTCTTTTTTGAAGATTGTCTTAAAAATCAAGTTAATTTGAAAGGTCTAAACATTTGGCACAATGAATAATTTTTTTGATAAAGAAGGTAGAGAGATGGCCCTAAACTGATAGAACCATTACAAAGAGTAATCATTTTTGGCATTTTTGTTGGTGATTATATCCAAGCAGCGAGATAAAGAATCATAAATTAGCCATGTAACATATACCTTCCATAAAATCTATCAAAAGTATCCAATACAAACACCCAAACATCACTAAGATTCTTCACATAACAAACAAAAAGATTATTGTTCAATAAAATAATAGAGCTAAGCCTAATAAATAACACACTTAAATTGATATCAAACTAAATTTTGAAGAAAATAATAGAGTTAAGCCTAATAAATAACATACTTAAATTGAAATCAAACTAAATATTATGTCTCTTAATGTTCAACTCAAGTATTCCTCATTACTGTCTTTGTGAGAAGAGGTGTTAGGATTCTTGGGATTATCCTTCAAGGGAGAGGAGCTAATTTATTGAATTTTCAAAAAGGAACTAGTTCTAAAATAATCCTTCCTAAAGGATATACTTCTACTAAAATTAGGGCAATGTGAAAAAATATGGTGGTAAATCACAAAAATTAGCCCCTATTAGAGAGAGGGGCTATCACCACTTGTACACTTGTGCATTGGGTACTAAGTTCATTACACTTGAGCATTGGGTATTGAATTCACTCTAATCTTAGGTTCTTCGCAAGTCTCATCCACCAGGGCAATATAGATCATATCCTTTCTTTTCTTTCCTTGCAATATGATGTCGATGAGAGATCAAAGGAAAAAGTAAAAAATAAATTAAAAAACCTAAGCACCTAATCCCAAACACAAATACCCTAACTTCACAAAGGGAAAAGAGCCAGTAAAAATATATTAATAAGAATTGTATCACCATGGAATAATTGAAACTTTTCCATGGTTTTTGGGTGTAGGAAAATCACTCAGTTATCATCATTAATGGCTTCATCCACAACAAGTCAATTTTCCACCTTCTTCCACTCTAAAATTGTTGTGCTAAAATCCCTTTTCATTCCTTTCTTTTTACCAACAAAAATAATCCATTTTTTCAGCAATCCATGGAAATGCCTAACTAGGAGAAGGTAGAAAATGAAAAATATGCAGAGAATTGATCTTACACTTCTATGGATTCTCCCTTGTGATTCATTGCAATGTAGTAGATTTTGATTATTTTGAGTAGATCCAAACATAGAAATAAATTGAAAAGCATGAACCCTGCTTAATGTATTTATAGGGGAAACTAATTTTCCTAGAAGATAAATTTACTTATTGGGCCATCAGATTAGGAGTGTTTTGGCTATTTTAAATTTAGAAGAATTTTTTGCTAAACTAAATGAAAAGAAACTACCTTGGCCAACAAGCAAGACCAAGAAAAAGAATAGACTAATCTTAGATAGGGAGAAAGAATAAACTGGCTCTACTTCATATGCTTTTTACTTTGGAATTGAGTGAGCAAAGTTCATGCAATTTAATGTAGCTTAGATAGGTGTATGTTAATTAATTGTCTCTTTTCATTCAAGGAATTAAGTAATTTCTTCCATAAATTGATAAGGTTTTAAAGCATTTGAGAGAGATCTCATAAGAATGGGGTTTAGGGTTAACAACTGATAATTTTAATTGCAAGGAAATTTTTATATTTGAAATTATATTTGTAAATTTTTACATTGTTCAAATCATAGCAAGTCCACATCAAGATTCAGCATAGACTGTCTCATGTAATTTTCAATGCCATTGACAAAATATTTGCATTAAGATTCTAACTGTAGCAAGACTTTGTATCCAATGCAAGTAAGTTAGCTATACATTGTTCAAACAATATCAAGTCTCTCACATCAAGATTCAACATAGATTATATCATACAATTATGAATGTCATTGACAAAATATTTGAATTAAGATTATGATTGCATACATTATAGACATGTAGTGTTGTAATGTATGATTAATTTTGGATAGCCAATAGTTTTTGACTACCTAAAATTCTTTTGAAAGTTATCATTTAATATATCTTGAATGGGAACATTGCTAAAAAAATGAGTGAATTTATTTAGTTGTGGTGTAATTATCTATAACAATTGTAAAATTCTAAACTTATTTACCACCAAACATCATTCTACCTATTTACCACCAAACATCAATTTCAATCTCATTCAACTTATTCTTGGCCCTTTACTTGTCCCCCACTATCTTAAATTCTACTTCTATTTTCTTTAAACTAAAAATTTAAATGGTAGGAACTATGATTCTTGTGTCTCTTATTTGTAACTCATCCTAGTCCACATCCATTTCTTTAACTTCTTGTAACAACTGATTTGCTGAGGAATATTTTGCCATCCACCTATTAAAAAGTGTGTCATCTAGACTGTCCTTTATGTCTTGTCATTTTATTTTCAAGGTTAATCCTCTTTTGGACTTCCTTATTGTAGGCATTTAAGACTCGTTCATATTTCTTATGTAGCTCTTGTATAAACCTTTTTTCTTTCCTAGCAATGGCTAAGGTAAGAGTGGTTGTTTCAAAATTTAATTATGCTACCTCTTCATTTGGATTATCCTCTACTCTCTTGACAATCAATTTCCCCATTAATTTAGAATCATTAGTTTGAGAACAAGTAGCTCTAGATGCTCTTTTTAAGGATCAAATAACTAAGGCAACATGGTCCTTACTGTATTTAGCACCACTGAGTGCCCTTTTCTTTTTCTCCACAATGCTCAACTTCTTCGTAATAGCATTAAAAACCATTGCATCTACAATGTCCTAATTGGAAGAAGTAAAAATCTAGCTAATCTAATCATTTTTCTTCCCTCTTCAAGAGTCACACTACTGAATTCTTGCATCATTTTTTCCTAGATCTCATCTTGTATGACTGGATCTTCTTTGTCTTGATTATTAGCTTTCCTTTTACAACATCTTTCCTCAAAGTTTTCAATATTTATTCTCCATTCAAATTGGTAAAAGGCCCTTGACTTTATAAAACTATCATCAGATAAGAATTCATGGCTAGCCTATTCTATTACAGGATCTAGCTCTTTTACTTTGAAATCAGCCATAGTAAATTCTAGGCTAGAAATGGGAGGTTCTATTGGATTTCCTTCTTCTAATTCTATAGTGGTGATGAACAGTCCACCCTGAGATCCAAGTTGTTCAATTTCCTCTCCAGGGACCTGTTCAAATCTCCTAACCATCTGGTCACCCTATGACTATGTGAATAAATTTCTCTATGTACTCCTAAGTAGTTTCACACAATCATGGTTCTCTTTTAGTCTTTTTCTTCTAAGGCTCCAACTGTGTGAACATAATAGTTTTCCCAGTTGCTGTGAAGGTTCATTATACTTCTCTCAATCAAGCGACTGTGTGACTAAGGCTTTACTAACTTTTTTTTTAGTCACTGGCTAAATGGTACTTGAGCACTTAACCGATGTGACTCAATGACTAGGAAAACTCCACTGCTTTACCAGGTCATGCTGTAAAATGTTGTTATCTTTTGATAAGCTTTGACTATATAATCAACTTGATCCCTAGGTTGCATACTTAAAAGATTTATGAGCTCAGATCAAAACTCCTAACCCTTGGAGAGTTTATTTCATTGACCGTCAATCATGTTAAGATTAATGATGGGCATATCCCCACATTCTAAAGTTGTGCAAGGTTTAAACAAAGTAGGGATGAGAGATTGTGACACATGAATGTGTGGGCCCCTTTTCCTTAGTGTATATCATGCAAGTTCCTAATCGTTGATCAAATGATGATTGATGATTGTCTCTTCTCTAGATTCTAAACATGTACAAAGTTTAATGAAAGTGAGGAAGTGAGAAGCTTGCATGTGGCCGAAGAGGGACTGGGTTCAATATGTGGGCTACAAAATGAAAACTATTAGAGCAAGTTATAGATTGGCATCTTCCTATTGGTTGAAGGTCACTAACTAGGATAGTGGAGTGTTAGTTTTTCAAAACAATCAATCAAATGATGATCAACTGCCATCGCTTCCCCACATTTTCAAAGTGCACATAGTTTAACCAAAGTGGGGAAGCAAGGTTGTCACACGTGGACTTGGTGGGGTCAGCTACGTCATGAGTTTCCAGATGATGCTAAGTTGGATAATATGCCAAATATTTTGTTCTAATTTTCCAAAGGTACAATGTGTAAGAAAAGGTTGATGTTGATTTGGTCAATGGGCCTGATATCTTTTAAGTGAACATAGTAATAGTTGGAATCACTCAGATCAAATGATGATCAACGATCATTTCTTCCCCATATTTTCAAAATGATCAAAATTTAACCAAAGTAGGGAAGTGACACATTAACACATGTCTAGCTTTTGAAAAATGTAATGCATCTTTTTAAAGTTTTAAAAGGAATTGTTTGATTTGGCATAAATTGATGGTTAGGATTCAAATTTTGTGGTGTGGCTTGAAATATGACTGTTATAGCATTAATTGTGATCAATAAAATTTTGTGTCAAGCCAATTTCCATAAAATTTATGATTCCTCTCATTATTGAGTACCAAGTAGCAAAAAATTTCAAAGTGCAAAAATAATCAGAATTTCAAATTGCATTTCCTTGAAGCTATGAATTATTGCAAATGGAATTCTTAGTGGAGAAAACAAGTTTGTCCAGGTGAGTACTGAAAATCTTTGTTTAGTCAAGAATTTGCAATTGTAATTTAGATAATATAGATAAAAGCCTGCATGAAGAGATTTTGTAGGAAAGGTAGATTACCAGTTGAGAGTTGTGCATGATGATTTTTTGGAACAATTACCACAATCAACTAATGATTCTTCCAAAGGAAAACAACTATTGCCTAAAAACCCTAGATTACTGGTCAGTGAGGGTTTCTATGACAAGGCCAATTGGTTAAGAGATGCCCAAATATTCACTGGGGTTCTAGAGCTTCTCTGCAAATGGTTTTCAAAGAGAAAACTTGATACTTCTCTAAATAATGTATGGGAGTTTGACATTGGTAAGCTAGTTTTCCTTGGTGTTTTCTT
Source organism: Cupressus sempervirens (assembly GCA_028749045.1). Taxonomy (NCBI): domain Eukaryota; kingdom Viridiplantae; phylum Streptophyta; class Pinopsida; order Cupressales; family Cupressaceae; genus Cupressus; species Cupressus sempervirens. Next base: position 165,792,200 of record CM053792.1, on the reverse strand, counting down.
TGATGATGATTTATTAGCCATGATAGTAAAGAGATATGACCCAATATCAAGTATGGTCAAGAATCATAGTGGAGATAATCTCTTTAGGGTTTCACCAGAGCTAATTAGGGAAGTTTTCAAGTTAAACCCTAATCATACAGTACATGAGAAAATTGACATGGAGGATTCGCATGAAAGATATGATGCATAGAGGGTATACTTAAGGAGAGGGCTATTGCAAGAACACTTTATTAGAATAGGTCAATTACCAATACCCCAGAGCCATTGGTAAGGAAATATTTCAATCCTAGGGCTCAAGCACTATATTTTTCTCTCTACAAAATATTTGGAATGGATGAATAGGATCACATCCAAGGATCTATTATTTGTATCATTTCTTAGAAACTACAATATGGCATGAGCTCAATTTTTTATTTCACTACATATTTAGTAGAAGAAATCCATGATGGATTAGTAGGAATAAACAAGGCTAAAGTTGTAAAACCATTATGTTGGTACTCAATGTTGATGCACATATGTTTGTACAAGGGTATTACCTTTTTCTCCAAAGGGGTGAAGTTGGAGCTAGAGAAGGATAAATGGACAACCAGTTTGAGAAAACAAAGATAGGTACACAATCTGGTCAGCTAAAGATTTCTTATCCTCCTCCTCCAATACTACCTATTAATACCATCCCAATTGTAGAGATTCCCAATACTCCTCAAGAGCTATAAATGTATACAAAAGAGGAGCTTGATGAGGAGAAGGAAAAATAATTCCCAGGGGTTTAGTTATACACCCTATAGATAAATGGCTATAACCTCCTAATGATAAAGCAGTGGTGGGTGGGATAACCTTAGCCCCGCACAATAACTATTCCCTCTACACCACTACACCAAAAGACCCTAACATGTCCTCCCACCCACCCAACTATATCCTTTCTCCCCCTATAGGGTGGGCCCCTACAACTAATCTACCTCTTAATTGAATCAACAACTATAGAATAGAATATGGTCATTGCATGTGAAATTGGGCATCAAGCATGAAGATAGGATCAGAGATACAATTTTGTATCTAGTGGATAGAATTGGTTGGCCTTCATTTTATTTAGAATTATCAAAATTAGTAGAGATATGGAATGATTTAATTAATCATGAGGCAACTTTAAGGCCAATTTTGGACAAATGGATTAGTAGGGATGATATCATGACAACCTTTTTTGTCATGTCATTGATTTTTCTAATGAATGAGTTGAAAGAACTTTTCACTAGGCATCTCTTATATTTTGATTGTAAGAGAAATTTTTTGCAAATAAAAATAAATAATTGTTTCCTAAAATATCTTAGTAAATTTTTTGACATCTTTCCACATTTACTTAAAGGTATAGGCCATATAAGAGAAAAGGAGGAATGTGCTAAAGAATTGAATAAATTAATGAGCATCAGACTTAATACAATTGTAAATGATAAATATTATATTTGGTTTTCTAGAACTACAGAGGAAGTGGTACAAGTAAAATTATTTTTTGATTCTTTTAAACAATTTTTTGAAGAAATAAGGACAATTGGAGGAAATATCTTGAGAAAGGAACAAGAAATATTGAGTTTCAATTGGCCTAATGATACACTCTTTGACAAGTGGGTATTGGATTATGCTCCAATATTAACATAGTTATTGATAGAGGCAGTTGAAGGAGAAAATTATAGAAAAGGTGCAGTTAATTGAAGTATCAACACAAACAAAGAGATTAGATGAAGAATAACCAATTGTAACTATGGACATGGTAGTTCAAACTGATGATATGGCATGGGATCAACTGATTGTGATAAATATCCAGATCACTGAACTTGATACATTAAGTATAAGCCAAGTGGTTCCACAATTGGAAGAGCAACAAATGCAATAGAGCCAATCACTAGATGTAGCAGATTTGCAAGTAATTGCTACAAAAAAATTGGTCCCACCACAAGAAGATTGGTGATAAAGATATTTTGTTGTAAAGGTGCAAGCGAGTCTCAAATTTTGTCTTTTTGTGATAGCGACAACTTTTGTCCCTTTGTCTTTCTTTTTTTCTGAGAACAATTGTCCTTTTCCCTCTATGCTCCTAGCTTGTTGCATCTCACACTATATAAGTGAGTTCCCAAGGCTAGAGGAGGTTCCAAAGTCTCTATAACTTTTAGTGTTTATGCTATTATCTATAGTCACTCCAATCTTCTTTGTGTTAATTGTATGATGTATTCAATATTTTGTAAGTCTAAGAATATTGAATAACAAGTGTACCATATCTGGATTTGTTATTGAGTTTATACCAGTAATGTATTAGTTTCAAAGAATATTAATACAAGGAGGGAGTTTTGAATATCTGTTTCTAAACTCTATCTCCATTTTCATATGATTGTTACTTTGGGATTCAGTGAGAAAAGTTCATGCAATTTAATGCAACTTAGATAGGTTGTATGTCAATTATTATTTCTTTTAATTCAAGGAATTAAGTAATTACTTCCATAAATAGGGTTTCAAAGAATTTGAGAGGGATATTAGAAGAATGGGGTTTAGGGTTAACAGCTGATAATTTTAATTGCAAGGCAATTATATAGGTCAAACATTTACTGGTGTGACTTTGTACAAAAAATGGATAAGACACTAATCATAAGTTGTGATGCAAATTGATGCAATTGTTTGGTCACACAAAGTACATATAAATCAAATCAATTTTACTTTTCTATAATGAAGAATCAAACTATTGGTCTTCACTTATTTGTAATAATATTTCTTTGAATTATAGGTAGCTATTGTAATCAAGGAGTTATTACAAATCTAAGAAGAACTATGACCATTATCTACTATAGGGGATAGATCTAGAGAGAAGAGTGTGAATGAATGAACTGTGAAAAAGAATATCAAAAAATATCCAGTCATTCTCATCCCTAAGGTGCACCTACCTTATTGTTGTAGAGCCTAAAGTATAGAGAGTCCTTGTGATTCTATGGAAGTTGGTCCTGATCTAAAGATAATTCAGTTGAATATAGGAAGTAGCTAACCCTTAGACTAAGTCTTGTCTTTTACATTTAGTCTTCATTTATTGCCATGAAAACTTGATAGGGATATGTAAAAACCTTATTCATTCCTTATATCCATAAGCCCTTTTCCTTCACATCAAATGAATAGTTTGAAGTTGCAATGATGTGATTACCTCTTTTCGCTCTGTTGCCCAAATTCATTACTTAGCTGTCAGAGGGGTCATGAAGGCACGACATGGTCATCTTAATAGTCAGCACAACTTTGTAGCTCAGAAGGATAACATCCAGTTTCAAGTCATGAAGTTGCAACTAACCATACATCACATGGTCATAGGTCAAGTTTTGCCTTAAGAATACCTCAGGGGACCCATGATTTTCATAACTATCAGATCTTATTAGATCAATGGCTGACATATTTCCATTTTTTGAAGATGTGAAAAGTTTAGCCAATGTGAGAATATGACCTTTTGATACATGTCGTGGTGGGTTATGTGCATATGAGGTCCTCATCACATCATTGCAAGGATTAACAACAAGTTAGGACTTTAGAAAATTATGTTAAAAATGTGAACAATGTAAACCCACTTAAAAATTCATTAGGGTAATAGAATTTTAGGGATTTCAAATGGATAACTGGATTTTTCACTATAATTTTGCAAAATTTTAAAAATGTGAGAAACTAGGTCAACATCATGAGATGACCTTTGAATGCACATTGCATCCATATTTTCTTCCATTATGACCACTATACCTACTATTAAATGTCCTTTAAATAAGCAACCTCTGAGCACATGACCTTCAATTCAATCTATACATATACATATACAAAAAATAATTTCATATAACTAGCTAAATTTTGTATCTGAATAATGTAGGGAGCCATGACAGGATTTGTTGGATTCACAAATAGCAATCTTGCAAGCCTTATAAAGAAAGTTGCAATGCTTAGTCTTGTTGCTTATATAGATCATGTTACTTCTTCCCTATCAAGAACTACAACAACAATCAACCTTGATCAGGTACTGTTTTGTAATTCTTTGTTAACTACATTTCTATACTTTAACTCATATGTATACCAACTGTAGTGCCTGCCCTAGTTTGCATTTTGTTATTGTTGCCGAACTCTTTCTTAGTGAATTTATATTAATTAAGTCTAATTATAAGATTTAATTTAATGGAAAATTATTATGATATTTTAATATTTTATTTTATTTTATTAATTAGAAAATTAATTAAATAAAAAGAATTAAATTTGGAGATGAAAGTTATAAGTTTAAATTTGGAACGTGACAATATTTATTTAATTTAATAATAATATATTTAGAGTTCATCTTTTTAAATAAATGCTAAATAATATTATTATTTAAGTTAATAAATATTTTATTAATTAAGTTTCAAAAATAAATTTAAAAGCGAAAAAGAAACTAATTTATTATAATTTCATGATCACATGATAAGTGCATGAGATTTAGAATTAATAAATTAAATTAAAAAGAGTAAAGTGATATTAAATAAATTAAGGTGCATTATTTTAATATTTATTCACACAGGAGTATGCGAACTCTTGTAAGTTGTCATGTTGACAACATAGGAGTTTGCACTCAAATTATGCATGTGTTGTCTACACTTAGGAGTTAGCATATTATTTGAGCACATGGTGTCTACAACATTCTAGACACCTCATCATGTTTATCTTCTTATCGTGGAAATTATGTGCTCAGTTGTCATGCTTATCTCCTAGTTCTTTCTAGACACATTCTAGATGCATCTTAGAGGCCTTTATATACAGGCTCTCCTAGTGTGTCTGGGAAAGCTCATATGCTTTGACATCCTCATATGCTTCTACAAGCACTCCTAGTCACTCGAGCAGGTTTGGTTCTTGGAGGAATTGTGAATGTTGGAGAAGGAAGGAATTTTTGGAAAGGAGAAGGTTCTAAGAGGAGGAGCTTCTCTAAAATTCTTCGAGGCATAGTGAATTAGCATCAGTATCCAGGTAGGCACTTGTGATTATTTTGCATACTCTATTACGCTCTCTCTCTTCCTGTCTTCATCGTGTCTGCTAGATGATTGTTCGGATAATTCTTGTGATGGATGTTGTATGCATGTTGATTCTATCAGTGTGCAAAGAAATCATGGAAAACTCAAGTAGAATACCCTCATTCCATAGATGGAAGAATCTATAATTTAAAATAGGAAGGTTTGAGATTTAAAAGAAAATTCAAATTTAGGAATTCGAATGTTAAACAAATTTTTCTATCGAATAATTTGAGAAAGGTTTGAAATTAGAAATGGAAAATCTAATTTAAAAATTCAAGAAGGTGTTGTAATTTTTCCATCGATTTAGTGTTGGAATCAACTATATATATATACTGAACAATAAGATTAGAAGGGGGAGATTTTTTGTAAACATACAAAATTATTTTAGTAAAGAGGGTCATTATCAATGGAACTCATATATTACAATTATTACGTAATCACCTCCTAAACAAATCCTTGAATACTTCAGTGTAATGAAATCCACAACTAATGAAATATGCCTCTTTGAAGCAACTTTTTACTTTAATCAAAAATCTTGTAGTGAATAACTTATAAAGCACATGCGCACATAATAATGCCAATACTCTGAACCATCGTATCTTGAAAAGGCACTATAGCTATCCTACCTTTACGAGTACTATCGGTGCTTAAAGGATGCTAACAAATCAATGGAACCTTAACCAAAAGTCATCATTTTAGAGAAAGAAAAATGCATTACTGAAAATAAAAGATAATCCTTGAAACTATATTGATTATCTCAAAACCGATCGAAAATCTAAATTATATTTCTAAACTTATAAAGAAAATGGTCATACTTCTACAACCTTCAACATTTGCATGCAAATGGATGCATATAAACTAGCGTTCTCAAATGAGAAAGATGACATCAGGCGGTAAAATTATTATTAATAAATGGGAAGGCTTTTCCAGCTTGTTATATCTAGATCTACCTTATCGAGTCTATTACTTATTTGAGTTGATTATATGAAGAAGGTACTAACGATTTCATGAAGTGCAACAATATTTATTAAAAAGAATGAATAAGAGCCAGCAATGGAACAAATATTTAAGGAACAAAACACCAATATTCTCCATATCTCCCAGAACTTAACTAGCCATGTGATTTGCTATGACTTTGAAGAGCTTAATGATCCACAATATTTTATCAAAATAGATGTAGCAATATGGCTCCTATGGACACATTCACAATTCAACCTTCAAATCTAAGTAGTAGCTAAAATTCTTCTGTGATTCTCTTCGATCCATAATAATTTATGGCTATGCAATTCATTAAAAAATTAAGTACACTCGTGAAACTTGTAAAGCATTCATCAAAGTTTCATAATGCAGAATCATAGTAGCGTTATTTACCTGCAAAAATGTATAAATTAAGATTATTCCATGAATAATGAAATACTATCAAGCCTTCATATCATATTAATAGCTTCCATGGTGATAGATGACAAATATCGAACTGAATGAAGAAATTGATAACAAAAGATATGATAAAATCCTCTACATCAGAATTTATAATATAAGGCATATGTTTTTAGGAACACTATATCAAGCCTAATTAATAGCTATATTTCATGAATACGCTTAGAGCCAATTTACTATGAATGATCACTCTAAAACAAGGAAGAAGCCGCACGACTTCCCATTACAGCCGCAAGGGCTTAAAACATTTATTAAAGTTTAATAAAGTTTTTTTTAGTAAAGTTAGCTTTATTGTTATTAAATGTTTTAATAATATTTTTGTTTTAGTATTAATAAATGTTAATTAATATGAATTGAACGTTAATATATTGTTTACTATGTGAAATAATAATAATATTTTTAGATTAATGATAATCTAATATAAATTATTATTATTATGATCTGGAGATATAATAATATTAAAATGTATTTATTATCATCAATTGAGTTATTATTAAAGTAATTCAGAGCTCTAAAATTGTGGATTAATATGGATACTTCATACAATTATTAATTAATTAAATTAAATGAGATTTAATTTAGATTGATTAATAATGAAAGACATTGTATTAAGCTTGTCGAGTGACTGTAATTTTGTAGATTATTAATGAATGGTAGTATATTAGTCTTGTATAATCATTAATTAATTTAACTAGATTAATTGCATTTAATTAATGATTAACATTGCTTAATGATGCAGGAGCATCCAGAGGTATAAGGGCAATCCTGTGTCATCCAAAAAAATGTACTTAGACTTAGTTTGTGTTTTATGTCTTTACATTTTTGGATACCCATTTGGCTCAAATAAAGGTTCCAAGTCTCATAGTTCAACTATCAGTGCATTTGAAAATCCCAAAAAAATAGGAGCATGCAATTTGACCATCATTTTGGTGACTTAGAAGGTGCAACTTGGCCAGATGAATGTAATCGAGATTTAGAGCATTCCAGAAAAAGAATCAGGTCAAAAGGCCCCACGGTTTGAAAGTTATTGCAGTTTTTTGGGTTTTGGAGACCTCCTAAGAATGCTTCAAAGTCAGGTTTGGGGCATTAAATGACCTTGAAAAGGGTCAAAAAATTGGGAACGAGTGAAGCTTTCCATAAGGCTATAGAGCGCTTTGAGAACTTTCCAAAAATGTAAACGGTTCGTCAATCGGAGCTACGGTTCAAAAGTTACGCCTCCCGGAAGTTCGGCTACCGTTTCTGGATTCTTCTAGATTTGCACCGACTTCTAACGCGGCTTCTGGAACCTTCTATTTTGTCGGTGGATGCCTACTAGCACTTTCTAGAATGTACTCCTAGTCCTTAACCCTCCGGGGTCTATTTAAGGAGATTTTGGCATTGTAAAAGGCAGTTCGGATTGGAGGTTGAGAGGAGGTGCTAAAAGGAGAAATATTCTCCAGATTTATGCTATTGTAAGCCTGTAGGGCATGTTTTGAAGTTTATTTTCTCTACACTGTTTGTACTAGCATATTTTCTCAGTTAATATAATTCCCCCTTTCTATTGTGTCTATTCTGTTGTTGGGTTGTGTCCCCATCAAGTGGTATCAGAGCGGGTTTTCCTGAGTGTGTAGACAGAGTGCCGACTGTGAGGCAGTTTGCACCAGGACTGTGTGGTTGTGGGTTCGAGTTAGAAGATGCCTCCATGAAGAGAGCGTGGCGGAAGGGCTAGAGCTATTGATCCTGAGGAGGTTAGAGCCCTCCAGAGATAGGTACAAGCATTACAAGAGGAGCTTCGTAGAGGAGCAAATATTGCCGCAGATGACAATAGTGAGGACGACAATGAAGAGGAAGTAATGGAAGTTGACAGGGAAGTTCTGAATCCTGTAGAGGAAAGGCTTTTTAGGGCCATTACTAGGTTTGGGAAAAGACCTACAATTGAAGTGGGTATATTTTCGGGAAATTTGAAACCAGATGAGTTGATCGAATGGATCAATGAACTAGATGAATACTTTGAGTATGAGGATATAAGGGACCCAGATAGGGTTAAGTTTGCAAAGGCCAAACCAAAAGGCCATGCCAAAATCTGGTGGGAAGAGGTTCAACTGGAAAGACTTAGAAGATGAAAGGAGAAGATCACAAGATGGGATCGCATGGTGGACAAATTGAAGAAGCAGTTCATTCCTGTGGACTACGAGCTTGATCTGTTTAAGAAGATGCATGGGTTAAAGCAAGTAGGAAGATCAGTCCAAGAATATATAGAGGAGTTTTACCGACTCTTGATTAGAGCGGGGCATGCAGAAGCAAATAAGGAGAAGGTTGCTCGTTATATCAGTGGGTTACGACCTAGCATCCAGGAAGAATTAAGTCTGGTAAGAATGACCAACGTTGAAGAAGCATACCAGTTTGCCCTACAAGTTGAAGAGAAGCTGAGTAAAAGGTTTGAAGGAAGAAAAAGAGGGCACGGTCAAGGAGGAAGGGGAAGCGGTAGATCAACTGGAGGCCACAATGAAACTCAAAAGAAAAATGAAGATGAGGGTACTAGCAGGAACCAGAGGAATGAGGGTTTCAATCGCTCCCGTGATCAAGATTTTGGAAATCAAAGAGGAAGAGGTAGAGGACGTGGACAAGGAAGAGGAGGCTTCCGTGGTACCTTTTTCCATTGCAATGAAGGTCATCGTGCCTTTGAATGCCCTCAACGACAAGGAAGGACAGATAGGAGAGCTGAGGGCCAAGCTAGGGTTGCTCATGTGGATGAGGATGCACAATCATCACATTCAGAGGATGCAGAAAGAGGAGAGACCTTGGTAAATGAAAGAGTCCTACTAAGTGGTGAAAATGAACCAGGACAACGAAGGAGTTTGTTCCGTACCAGATGCAAGTGTGAGGATAAATGTTGTGATGTGATCATTGATGGTGGTAGCACTGATAACTTGGTATCAGAAGAGATGGTCTCTAAGCTGAAGCTCAAGAGGGAGAAACATCCCCAACCCTATCGGATTTCCTGGGTAAAAGATGATCATAAGGTCCTGGTAAGTGAACAATGTTTAGTAAAATTCAAAATTGGAAGTTACCATGATTAAGTTCTCTGTGATGTTATTTCGATGGATGTTTTCCATCTATTGTTGGGTAGACCATGGCAGTTTGATAGACATGCAATACATGATGGACATGCAAACACATACTCTCTAACAAAGGATGGAGTTCGCCACAAATTGAAGCCCATGAAAAAGGAAGGTGAAAAGGTATGTAGCAGTGCTAGGATTTGTCTTGTTGATGGAAGGAAGTTTTTAGATGGCATGAAACATCAGCGTATGTGCTATGCTTTGATTCCTAGGAAAGATAAAGAAGGTAGTAGTGAAATACCATTTGAAGTTTCAGATTTACTAGGGGAATTTGGAGATATTATCTCTGATAATGTTCCAGATGGATTGCCACCAGTAAGGCAAATCAGTCATCAGATAGATCTGATTCCAGGAGCTAGTTTGCCTAACAAGGCTGCTCACAGGATGACTCCTACGAAACAAAGGAGCTAAATAGACAGGTTCAGGAGCTGTTGAGGAAGGGCTTGATTCGAGAGAGCCTGAGTCCATGTGCAGTACCTACAGTACTTGCACCAAAGAAGGATGGAGAGTGGAGGATGTGTACAGATTCTCGAGCTATAAATAGGATAACCATCAAGTACCGGTTTCCTTTGCCAAGGATGGATGATCTTATGGACTGCTTGAGTGGAGCTCAATACTTCACAAAGATAGATCTGAAGAGTGGCTATCATCAAATACAGATTCATGAAGGAGATGAGTGGAACATAGCCTTCAAGACCAAGGAGGGTCTTTATGAGTGGTTAGTCATGCCCTTTGGATTGATGAACGCCCCAAGCACCTTCATGCGGCTCATGAATGAGGTACTTAAGAAGTTCATGGGAAAATTTGTTATTGTCTATTTGGATGATATTTTAATTTTCAGCAAGACTTTGGAAGAACATTTACTGCATATTCGTAGTGTCCTTGAAAGGCTAAGGGAAGAGAAATTGTTAATTAATCTAAAGAAGTGTGTCTTTGCAAAAAGGGAGTTAGTCTATTTGGGATTTGTTATATCACCTGAAGGTCTCAAAATGGATCCAGAGAAGGTAAAAGCCATCTTGGAATGGCCTACTCCAAGGTCTGCTACTGAGGTAAGATCATTTCATGGTCTGGTTAGTTTTTACAGGAAGTTTATTAAGAATTTCAGTGGCATATGTGCACCTCTAATTGATACAATAAGAGGGGATAGAAAAGAGTTCAAATGGACTGCAGCAGCTGCGAGAAGTTTTGAATTGCTGAAGAAGAAGGTGACTGAACAGCCTGTGTTGGCACTTCTAGATTTTAGAAAAGTATTCCAGGTGGACTGTGATGCTAGTGGTAGCGCTATTGGGGCTGTATTAAGCCAAGAAGGTAAGCCTATTGCATATTTTAGTGAAAAATTGAATGATGCAAAGAAGAAGTATTTTGTTTATGATCAAGAGTTCTATGCAATAGTTCAGGCCTTAAAGAAATGGAGGCATTATTTATTGCCAAAGGAATTTGTTTTGTATACTGATCATCAGGCATTACAGTACCTAAATAGCCAAGGTAAATTGAATCAGAGGCATATGAAGTGGGTAGAATTCTTGCAGAGTTATACATTTGTGTTGAAGCATAGAAGTGGAAAATCTAACAAGGTTGCAGATGCATTAAGTAGGAGACAGTTGTTGCTTACAACAATGCAGGTTGAAGTAGTTGGGTTTGATGAACTCAAGCATTTGTACCCTGAGGATCCTGATTTTGCTAAAGCATGGAAAGATTGTAAAGAACCCGTTGCTATAGACAGAACCAAGTGGTTAGACTATTTGATTCAGGATGGCATGTTGTTCAAAGGTAGTCAATTGTGCATTCCAAGGAGTTCCATGAGGGAAAATCTGATTAAGGAGAAACATAGTGGAGGGATGGCAGGACATTTTGGTCGGGATAAGACCATTTCCATTCTTAGAGAACATTATTTTTGGCCTCAAATTACACAGGATGTGAAGAAGTTTGTACAGAGTTGCCAGGTTTGTCAAGTTGCCAAGGGCTTTAGTCAAAATACTGGCCTATATCAGCCATTGCCTGTTCCATCAAGGCCCTGGGAGGACATAAGTATGGATTTTGTTCTTGGATTGCCAAGGACACAAAGGGGTAATGACTTAGTATTTGTGGTGGTTGATAGGTTCTCCAAAATGGCACATTTCATTCCATGCCACAAAACTCATGATGCTATCCATATTGCAGACTTATTTTTCAATGAGGTGGTAAGACTACATGGTCTTCCAAGGAGTATAGTTTCTGACTGAGATACTAAATTTGTGGGGTATTTCTGGAGGACATTGTGGAAGAAGTTGAGAATAGACTTGAAATTCAGTTCCACGCATCACCCATAGACTGATGGCCAAATCGAAGTGGTAAATAGAAGTCTGGGCAATTTGCTGAGATGTTTAGTTGGAGATAAGCCCAAGGGATGGGATTTGATTCTACCACAGGCAAAGTTTGCTTATAATAACTCTGTAAATAGGAGTACTGAAAAATCACCATTTCAAATTGTATATGGAAATAGCCCAAGGACTGCACCAGAATTGAGGAAGATAGAACAAGGGGAGAGAACAAGTGCTGAAGCTGAAGAATTTGCTGAACACATCAAGCGTCTACATGAGGAGGTTCAAGCACACATTATCAAGATGAATCAAGAGTATAAAGCTAGGGCTGATGTAAGGAGAAGACATAAGGAATTCGAAGTAGGGGATCTAGTCATGGTGCACTTACGAAAAGAAAGATTTCCAGTTGGTACTTACAACAAGCTGAAAATGAAGAAATTTGGCCCCTGCAAAGTTTTGAAGAAACATAACTCAGGAAATGCATATGAAGTGGAGCTGCCATATGGTATTCACATTTCTCCCATTTTCAACATTGCAGATTTAACAGAGTATCATGATGATGGTGCAGATGAGGAGCTGGTTTTAGAGCCATGCCCAATTCCTGCTTCTAAGAAGGAGGAGATAGAAGACATTCTAGATCATCGTGTGGGTAGGAGTACCAGAAACAGGCAGTATGAAGAGTATTTGGTCAAATGGAAAGGACGACCGATCGAAGACTCAACTTGGATTTCAGCAGATGAGGTTTCCCATTTGGGATTTCCTCTACCATCCATAAAGTGACAGGGTCATTTTTCAATCTACACTGGGTGTTTGATGCAGGAGCATCCAGAGGTATAAGGGCAATCCTGTGTCATCCAAAAAAATGTACTTAGACTTAGTTTCTGTTTTATGTCTTTACATTTTTGGATACCCATTTGGCTCAAATAAAGGTTCCAAGTCTCATAGTTCAACTATCAGTGCATTTGAAAATCCCAAAAAAATAGGAGCATGCAATTTGACCATCATTTTGGTGACCTAGAAGGTGTGACTTGGCCAGATGAATGTAATCAAGATTTAGAGCATTCCAAAAAAAGAATCAGGTCAAAAGGCCCCACGGTTTTAAAGTTATTGCAATTTTTCGGGTTTTGGAGACCTCCTAAGAATGCTTCAAAGTCAGGTTTGGGGCATTAAATGACCTCAAAAAGGGTCTAAAAATGGGGGATGAGTGAAGCTTTCAATGGGGCTATAGAGCGCTTCAAGAGCTTTCTGAAAATGTAAACGGTTCGTCAATCGGAGATACGGTTCAAAAGTTACGCCTCCCAGAAGTTCGACTACCGTTTCTGGATTCTTCGAGATTTGCACCGACTTCTAACGCGGCTTCTGGAACCTTCTATTTTGTCGGTGGATGCCTACTAGCACTTTCTAGAATGTACTCCTAGTCCTTAACACTTTGGGGTCTATTTAAGGAGATTTTGGCATTGTAAAAGGCAGTTCGGATTGGAGGTTGAGAGGAGGTGCTAAAAGGAGAAATATTCTCCAGATTTATGCTATTGTAAGCCTGTAGGGCATGTTTTGAAGTTTATTTTCTCTACACTATTTGTACTAGCATATTTTCTCAGTTAATATAATTCCCCCTTTCTATTGTGTCTATTCTGTTGTTGGGTTGTGTCCCCATCAAGTGGTATCAGAGCGGGTTTTCCTGAGTGTGTAGACAGAGCGCCGACTGTGAGGCAGTTTGCACCAGGACTGTGTGGTTGTGGGTTCGAGTTAGAAGATGCCTCCACGAAGAGAGCGTGGCGAAAGGGCCAGAGCTATTGATCCTGAGGAGGTTAGAGCCCTCCAGAGATAGGTACAAGCATTACAAGAGGAGCTTCGTAGAGGAGCAAATATTGCCGCAGATGACAATAGTGAGGATGACAATGAAGAGGAAGTAATGGAAGTTGACGGGGAAGTTCTGAATCCTGTAGAGGAAAGGATTTTTAGGGCCATTACTAGGTTTTGGAAAACACCTGCAATTGAAGTGGGTATATTTTCAGGAAATTTGAAACCAGATGAGTTGATCGACTGGATCAATGAACTAGATGAATACTTTGAGTATGAGGATATAAGGGACCCAGATAGGGTTAAGTTTGCAAAGGCCAAACCAAAAGGCCATGCCAAAATCTGGTGGCAAGAGGTTCAATTGGAAAGACTTAGAAGAGGAAAGGAGAAGATCAAAAGATGGGATCGCATGGTGGACAAATTGAAGAAGCAGTTCATTCTTGTGGACTACGAGCTTGATCTGTTTAAGAAGATGCATGGGTTAAAGCAAGAAAGAAGATCAGTCCAAGAATATAAAGAGGAGTTTTACCGATTCCTGATTAGAGCGGGGCATGCAGAAGCAAATAAGGAGAAGGTTGCTCGTTATATCAGTGGGTTACGACCTAGCATCCAGGAAGAATTAAGTCTGGTAAGAATGACCAGCGTTGAAGAAGCATACCAGTTTGCCCTACGAGTTGAAGAGAAGCTGAGTAAAAGGTTTGAAGGAAGACAAAGAGGGCGCGGTCAAGGAGGAAGGGGAAGCGATAGATCAACTGGAGGTTGCAATGAAACTCAAAAGAAAAATGAAGATGAGGGTACTAGCAGGAACCAGAGGAATGAGGGTTTCAATCGCTCCCGTGATCAAGATTTTGGAAATCAAAGAGGAAGAGGTAGAGGATGTGGACAAGGAAGAGGAGGCTTCCGTGGTACTTGTTTCCATTGCAATGAAGAAGTTCATCGTGCCTTTGAATGCCCTCAAGGACAAGGAAGGATAGATAGGAGAGCTGAGGGCCAAGCTAAGGTTGCTCATGTGGATGAGGATGCACAATCATCACATTCAGAGGATGCAGAAAGAGGACAGACCTTGGTAAATGAAAGAGTCCTACTAAGTGGTGAAAATGAACCAGGACAACGAAGGAGTTTGTTCCGTACCAGATGCAAGTGTGAGGATAAATGTTGTGATGTGATCATTGATGGTGGTAGCACTGATAACTTAGTATCAGAAGAGATGGTCTCTAAGCTGAAGCTCAAGAGGGAGAAACATCCCCAGCCCTATCGGATTTCTTGGGTAAAAGATGATCATAAGGTCCTGGTAAGTGAACAATGTTTAGTAAAATTCAAAATTGGAAGTTACCATGATGAAGTTCTCTGTGATGTTATTTCGATGGATGTTTGCCATCTATTGTTGGGTAGACCATGGCAGTTTGATAGACATGCAATACATGATGGACATGCAAACACATACTCTCTGACAAAGGATGGAGTTCGTCACAAATTGAAGCCCATGAAAAAGGAAGGTGAAAAGGTATGTAGCAGTGCTAGGATTTGTCTTGTTGATGGAAGGAAGTTTTTAGATGGCATGAAACATCAGCGTATGTGCTATGCTTTGATTCCTAGGAAAGATAAAGAAGGTAGTAGTGAAATACCATTTGAAGTTTCAGATTTACTATGAGAATTTGGAGATATTATCTCTGATAATGTTCCAGATGGATTGCCACCAGTAAGGAAAATCAGTCATCAGATAGATCTGATTCTAGGAGCTAGTTTGCCTAACAAGGCTGCTCACAGGATGACTCCTACTGAAACAGAGGAGCTAAATAGACAGGTTCAGGAGCTGTTGAGGAAGGGCTTGATTCGAGAGAGCCTGAGTCCATGTGCAGTACCTGCAGTACTTGCACCAAAGAAAGATGGAGAGTGGAGGATGTGTACAGATTCTTGAGCTATAAATAGGATAACCATCAAGTACCGGTTTCCTTTGCCAAGGATGGATGATCTTATGGACTGCTTGGGTGGAGCTCAGTACTTCACAAAGATTGATCTGAAGAGTGGCTATCATCAAATACGGATTCGTGAAGGAGATGAGTGGAAAACAGCCTTCAAGACCAAGGAGGGTCTTTATGAGTGGTTAGTCATGCCCTTTGGATTGACGAACGCCCCAAGCACCTTCATGCGGCTCATGAATGAGGTACTTAAGAAGTTCTTGGGAAAATTTGTTATTTTCTATTTGGATGATATTTTAATTTTCAGCAAGACTTTGGAAGAACATTTACTGCATATTCGTAGTGTCCTTGAAAGGCTAAGGGAAGAGAAATTGTTAATTAATCTAAAGAAGTGTGTCTTTGCAAAAAGGGAGTTAGTCTATTTGGGATTTGTTATATCACCTGAAGGTCTCAAAATGGATCCAGAGAAGGTAAAAGCCATCTTGGAATGGCCTACTCCAAGGTCTGCTACTGAGGTAAGATCATTTCATGGTCTGGTTAGTTTTTACAGGAAGTTTATTAAGAATTTCAGTGGCATATGTGCACCTCTAACTGATACAATAAGAGGGGATAGAAAAGAGTTCAAATGGACTGCAGCAGCTGCGAGAAGTTTTGAATTGCTGAAGAAGAAGGTGACTGAACAGCCTGTGTTGGCACTTCTAGATTTTAGAAAAGTATTCCAGGTGGACTGTGATGCTAGTGGTAGCGCTATTGGGGTTGTATTAAGCCAAGAAGGTAAGCCTATTGCATATTTTAGTGAAAAATTGAATGATGCAAAGAAGAAGTATTATGTTTATGATCAAGAGTTCTATGCAATAGTTCAGGCCTTAAAGAAATGGAGGCATTATTTATTGCCAAAAGAATTTGTTTTGTATACTGATCATCAGGCATTACAGTACCTAAATAGCCAAGGTAAATTGAATCAGAGGCATATGAAGTGGGTAGAATTCTTGCAGAGTTATACATTTGTGTTGAAGCATAGAAGTGGAAAATCTAACAAGGTTGCAGATGCATTAAGTAGGAGACAGTTGTTGCTTACAAAAATGCAGGTTGAAGTAGTTGGGTTTGATGAACTCAAGAATTTGTACCCTGAGGATCCTGATTTTGCTGAAGCATGGAAAGCTTGTAAAGAACCCGTTGCTGTAGACAGAACCAAGTCGTTAGACTATTTGATTCAGGATGGCATGTTGTTCAAAGGTAGTCAATTGTGCATTCCAAGGAGTTCCATGAGGGAAAATCTGATTAAGGAGAAACACAGTAGAGGGATAGCAGGACATTTTGGTCGGGATAAGACAATTGCCATTCTTAGAGAACATTATTTTTGACCTCAAATTACACAGGATGTGAAGAAGTTTGTACAGAGTTGCCAGGTTTGTCAAGTTGCCAAGGGCTTTAGTCAAAATACTGGCCTATATCAGCCATTTCCTGTTCCATCAAGTCCCTGGGAGGACATAAGTATGGATTTTTTTCTTGGATTGCCAAGGACACAAAGGGGTAATGACTCAGTATTTGTGGTGGTTGATAGGTTCTCCAAAATGGCACATTTCATTCCATGCCACAAAACTCATGATGCTGTCCATATTGCAGACTTGTTTTTCAAAGAGGTGGTAAGACTACATGGTCTTCCAAGGAGTATAGTTTCTGACCGAGATACTAAATTTGTGGGGTATTTCTGGAGGACATTGTGGAAGAAGTTGAGAACAGACTTGAAATTCAGTTCCACGCATCACCCACAGACTGATGGCCAAACCGAAGTGGTAAATAGAAGTCTGGGCAATTTGCTGAGATGTTTAGTTGGAGATAAGCCCAAGGGATGGGACTTGATCTACCACAGGCAGAGTTTTCTTATAATAACTCTATAAATAGGAGTACTGGAAAATCACCATTTCAAATTGTATATGGAAATAGCCCAAGGACTGCACCAGAATTGAGGAAGATAGAACAAGGGGAGAGAACAAGTGTTGAAGCTGAAGAATTTGCTGAACACATCAAACGTCTACATGAGGAGGTTCAAGCACACATTATCAAGATGAATCAAGAGTATAAAGCTAGGGTTGATGCAAGGAGAAGACATAAGGAATTCCAAGTAGGGGATCTAGTCATGGTGCACTTACGAAAAGAAAGATTTCCAGTTGGTACTTACAACAAGCTGAAAATGAAGAAATTTGGCCCCTGCAAAGTTTTGAAGCAACATAACTCAGGAAATGCATATGAGGTGGAGCTGCCAGATGGTATTCAAATTTCTCCCATTTTCAACATTGCAGATTTAACAGAGTATCATGATGATGGTGTAGATGAGGAGCTGGTTTTAGAGCCATGCCCAATTCCTGCTTCTAAGAAGGAGGAGATAGAAGACATTCTAGATCATCGTGTGGGTAGGAGTACCAGAAACAGGCAGTATGAAGAGTATTTGGTCAAATGGAAAGGACGATCGATCGAAGACTCAACTTGGATTTCAGCAGATGAGGTTTCCCATTTGGGATTTCCTCTACCATCCATAAAGTGACAGGGTCACTTTTCAATCTACCCTGGGTGTCTGATGCAGTAGCATCGAGAGGTATAAGGGCAATCCTATGTCATCCAAAAAAATGTACTTAGACTTAGTTTCTATTTTATGTCTTTACATTTTTGGATACCCATTTGGCTCAAATAAAGGTTCCAAGTCTCATAGTTCAACTATCAGTGCATTTGAAAATCACAAAATAATAGGAGCATCCAATTTGACCATCATCTTGGTGACCTAGAAGGTGCGACTTGGCCAGATGAATGTAATCAAGATTTAGAGCATTCCAAAAAAAGAATCAGGTCAAAAGGCCCCACGGTTTTAAAGTTATTGCAATTTTTCAGGTTTTGGAGACCTCCTAAGAATGCTTCAAAGTCAGGTTTGGGGCATTAAATGACCTCAAAAAGGGTCAAAAAATGGGGGACGAGCAAAGCTATCCATGGAGCTATAGAACGCTTCGAGAGCTTTCCGAAAATGTAAACGGTTCGTCAATCAGAGCTACGATTCAAAAGTTACGCCTCCCGGAAGTTCGGCTACCGTTTCTGGATTCTTCTAGATTTGCACCGACTTCTAATGCGGCTTCTGGAACCTTCTATTTTGTCGGTGGATGCCTACTAGCACTTTCTAGAATGTACTCCTAGTCCTTAACCCTCCGGGGTCTATTTAAGGAGATTTTGGCATTGTAAAAGGCAGTTCGGATTGGAGGTTGAGAGGAGGTGCTAAAAGGAGAAATATTCTCCAAATTTATGCTATTGTAAGCCTGTAGGGCATGTTTTGAAGTTTATTTTCTCTGCACTGTTTGTACTAGCATATTTTCTCAGTTAATATAATTCCCCTTTTCTATTGTGTCTATTCTGTTGTTGGGTTGTGTCCCCATCAAGTGGTATCAGAGCGGGTTTTCCTGAGTGTGTAGACAGAGCGTCGACTGTGAGGTAGTTTGCACCAGGACTGTGTGGTTGTGGGTTCGAGTTAGAAGATGCCTCCACGAAGAGAGCGTGGCGGAAGGGCCAGAGCTATTGATCCTGAGGAGGTTAGAGCCCTCCAGAGACAGGTACAAGCATTACAAGAGGAGCTTCGTAGAGGAGCAAATATTGCCGCAGATGACAATAGTGAGGATGACAATGAAGAGGAAGTAATGGAAGTTGACAGGGAAGTTCTGAATCCTGTAGAGGAAAGGCTTTTTAGGGCCATTACTAGGTTTGGGAAAAGACCTACAATTGAAGTGGGTATATTTTCGAGAAATTTGAAACCAGATGAGTTGATCGACTGGATCAATGAACTAGATGAATACTTTGAGTATGAGGATATAAGAGACCCAGATAGGGTTAAGTTTGCAAAGGCCAAACTAAAAGGCCATGCCAAAATTTGGTGGCAAGAGGTTCAACTAGAAAGACTTAGAAGAGGAAAGGAGAAGATCACAAGATGGGATCGCATGGTGGACAAATTGAAGAAGTAGTTCATTCTTGTGGACTACGAGCTTGATCTGTTTAAGAAGATGTATGGGTTAAAGCAAGCAGGAAGATCAGTCCAAGAATATACAGAGGAGTTTTACCGACTCCTGATTAGAGTGGGGCATGCAGAAGCAAATAAGGAGAAGGTTGCTCGTTATATCAGTGGGTTACGACCTAGCATCCAGGAAGAATTAAGTCTGGTAAGAATGACCAGCGTTGAAGAAACAAACCAGTTTGCCCTACGAGTTGAAGAGAAGCTGAGTAAAAGGTTTGAAGGAAGACAAAGAGGGCGCAGTCAAGGAGGAAGGGGAAGTGGTAGATCAACTGGAGGCCGCAATGAAACTCAAAAGAAAAATGAAGATGAGGGTACTAGCAGGAACCAGAGGAATGAGGGTTTCAATCGCTCCCGTGATCAAGATTTTGGAAATCAAAGAGGAAGAGGTAGAGGATGTAGACAAGGAAGAGGAGGCTTCCGTGGTACCTATTTCCATTGCAATGAAGAAGGTCATCGTGCCTTTGAATTCCCTCAATGACAAGGAAGGATAGATAGGAGAGCTGAGGGCCAAGCTAGGCTTGCTCATGTGGATGAGGATGCACAATCATCACATTCAGAGGATGCAGAAAGAGGAGAGACCTTGGTAAATGAAAGAGTCCTACTAAGTGGTGAAAATGAACCAGGACAACGAAGGAGTTTGTTTCGTACCAGATGCAAGTGTGAGGATAAATGTTGTGATGTGATCATTGATGGTGGTAGCACTGATAACTTGGTATCAGAAGAGATGGTCTCTAAGCTGAAGCTCAAGACGGAGAAACATCCCCAGCCCTATCGGATTTCTTGGGTAAAAGATGATCATAAGGTCTTGGTAAGTGAACAATGTTTAGTAAAATTCAAAATTGGAAGTTACCATGATGAAGTTCTCTGTGATGTTATTTCGATGGATGTTTGCCATCTATTGTTGGGTAGACCATGGCAGTTTGATAGACATGCAATACATGATGGACATGCAAACACATACTCTCTGACAAAGGATGGAGTTCGCCACAAATTGAAGCCCATGAAAAAGGAAGGTGAAAAGGTATGTAGCAGTGCTAGGATTTGTCTTGTTGATGGAAGGAAGTTTTTAGATGGCATGAAACATCAGCGTATGTGCTATGCTTTGATTCCTAGGAAAGATAAAGAAGGTAGTAGTGAAATACCATTTGAAGTTTCAGATTTACTAAGGGAATTTGGAGATATTATCTCTAATAATGTTCCAGATGGATTGCCACCAGTAAGGCAAATCAGTCATCAGATAGATCTGATTCCAGGAGCTAGTTTGCCTAACAAGGCTGCTCACAGCATGACTCCCACTGAAACAGAGGAGCTAAATAGACAGGTTCAGGAGCTGTTGAGGAAGGGCTTGATTCGAGAGAGCCTGAGTCCATGTGCAGTACCTACAGTACTTGCACCAAAGAAGGATGGAGAGTGGAGGATGTGTACAGATTCTTGAGCTATAAATAGGATAACCATCAAGTACCGATTTCCTTTGCCAAGGATGGATGATCTTATGGACTGCTTGAGTGGAGCTCAGTACTTCACAAAGATAGATCTGAAGAGTGGCTATCATCAAATATGGATTCGTGAAGGAGATGAGTGGAAAACAGCCTTCAAGACCAAGGAGGGTCTTTATGAGTGGTTAGTCATGCCCTTTGGATTGACAAACGCCCCAAGCACCTTCATGCGGCTCATGAATGAGGTACTTAAGAAGTTCTTGGGAAAATTTGTTATTTTCTATTTGGATGATATTTTAATTTTCAGCAAGACTTTGGAAGAACATTTACTGTATATTCGTAGTGTCCTTGAAAGGCTAAGGGAAGAGAAATTGTTAATTAATCTAAAGAAGTGTGTCTTTGCAAAAAGGGAGTTAGTCTATTTGGTATTTTTTATATCACCTGAAGGTCTCAAAATGGATCCAGAGAAGGTAAAAGCCATCTTGGAATGGCCTACTCCAAGGTCTGCTACTGAGGTAAGATCATTTCATGGTCTGGTTAGTTTTTACAGGAAGTTTATTAAGAATTTCAGTGGCATATGTGCACCTCTAACTGAGACAATAAGAGGGGATAGAAAAGAGTTCAAATGGACTGCAGCAGCTGCGAGAAGTTTTGAATTGCTGAAGAAGAAGGTGACTGAACAGCCTGTGTTGGCACTTCCAGATTTTAGAAAAGTATTCCAGGTGGACTGTGATGCTAGTGGTAGTGCTATTGGGGCTGTATTAAGCCAAGAAGGTAAGCCTATTTCATATTTTAGTGAAAAATTGAATGATGCAAAGAAGAAGTATTCTGTTTATGATCAAGAGTTCTATGCAATAGTTCAGGCCTTAAAGAAATGGAGGCATTATTTGTTGCCAAAGGAATTTGTTTTGTATACTAATCATCAGGCATTACAGTACTTAAATAGCCAAGTTAAATTGAATTAGAGGCATATGAAGTGGGTAGAATTCTTGCAGAGTTATACATTTGTGTTGAAGCATAGAAGTGGAAAATCTAACAAGGTTGCAGATGCATTAAGTAGGAGACAGTTGTTGCTTACAACAATGCAGGTTGAAGTAGTTGGGTTTGATGAACTCAAGAATTTGTACACTGAGGATCCTGATTTTGCTGAAGCATGGAAAGCTTGTAAAGAACCCGTTGCTATAGACAGAACCAAGTGGTTAGACTATTTGATTCAGGATGGCATGTTGTTCAAAGGTAGTCAATTGTGCATTCCAAGGAGTTCCATGAGGGAAAATTTGATTAAGGAGAAACACAGTGGAGGGATGGCAGGACATTTTGGTCGGGATAAGACCATTGCCATTCTTAGAGAACATTATTTTTGGCCTCAAATTACACAGGATGTGAAGAAGTTTGTACAGAGTTGCCAGGTTTGTCAAGTTGCCAAGGGCTTTAGTCAAAATACTGGCCTATATCAGCCATTGCCTGTTCCATCAAGGCCCTGGGAGGACATAAGTATGGATTTTGTTCTTGGATTGCCAAGGACACAAAGGGGTAATGACTCAGTATTTGTGGTGGTTGATAGGTTCTCCAAAATGGCACATTTCATTCCATGCCACAAAACTCATGATGTTGTCCATATTGCAGACTTATTTTTCAAAGAGGTGGTAAGACTACATGGTCTTCCAAGGAGTATAGTTTCTGACCGAGATACTAAATTTGTGGGGTATTTCTGGAGGACATTGTGGAAGAAGTTGAGAATAGACTTGAAATTCAGTTCCATGCATCACCCATAGACTGATGGCCAAACCAAAGTGGTAAATAGAAGTCTGGGCAATTTGCTGAGATGTTTAGTTGGAGATAAGCCCAAGGGATGGGATTTGATTCTACCACAGGCAGAGTTTTCTTATAATAACTCTGTAAATAGGAGTACTAGAAAATCACCATTTCAAATTGTATATGGAAATAGCCCAAGGACTGCACCAGAATTGAGGAAGATAGAACAAGGGGAGAGAACAAGTGCTGAAGCTGAAGAATTTGCTGAACACATCAACCATCTACATGAGGAGGTTCAAGCACACATTATCAAGATGAATCAAGAGTATAAAGCTAGGGTTGATGCAAGGAGAAGACATAAGGAATTCCAAGTAGGGGATCTAGTCATGGTGCACTTACGAAAAGAAAGATTTCCAGTTGGTACTTACAACAAGCTGAAAATGAAGAAATTTGGCCCCTGCAAAGTTTTGAAGAAACATAACTCAGGAAATGCATATGAGGTGGAGCTACCAGATGGTATTCACATTTCTCCCATTTTCAACATTGCAGATTTAACAGAGTATCATGATGATGGTGCAGATGAGGAGCTGGTTTTAGAGCCATGCCCAATTCCTGCTTCTAGGAAGGAGGAGATAGAAGACATTCTAGATCATCATGTGGGTAGGAGTACCAGAAACAGGCAGTATGAAGAGTATTTGGTCAAATGGAAAGGACGACCGATCGAAGACTCAACTTGGATTTCAGCAGATGAGGTTTCCCATTTGGGATTTCCTCTACCATCCATAAAGTGACAGGGTCACTTTTCAATCTACCCTGGGTGTCTGATGCAGGAGCATCCAGAGGTATAAGGGCAATCCTGTGTCATCCAAAAAAATGTACTTAGACTTAGTTTTTGTTTTATGTCTTTACATTTTTGGATACCCATTTGGCTCAAATAAAGGTTCCAAGTCTCATAGTTCAACTATCAGTGCATTTGAAAATCTCAAAAAAATAGGAGCATGCAATTTGACCATCATTTTGGTGACCTAGAAGGTGCAACTTGGCCAGATGAATGTAATCGAGATTTAGAGCATTCCAGAAAAAGAATCAGGTCAAAAGGCCCCACGATTTGAAAGTTATTGCAATTTTTTGGGTTTTGGAGACCTCCTAAGAATGCTTCAAAGTCAGGTTTGGGGCATTAAATGACCTCGAAAAGGCTCAAAAAATGGGGGACAAGCAAAGCTGTCCATAGGGCTATAGAGCGCTTCGAGAGCTTTCCGAAAATGTAAACGGTTCGTCAATCGGAGCTATGGTTCAAAAGTTACGCCTCCCGGAAGTTCGGCTACCGTTTCAGGATTCTTCTAGATTTGCACCGACTTCTAACGCGGCTTCTGGAACCTTCTATTTTGTCGGTGGATGCCTACTAGCACTTTCTAGAATGTACTCCTAGTCCTTAACCCTCTGGGGTCTATTTAAGGAGATTTTGGCATTGTAAAAGGCAGTTCGGATTGGAGCTTGAGAGGAGGTGCTAAAAGGAGAAATATTCTCCAGATTTATGCTATTGTAAGCCTGTAGGGCATGTTTTGAAGTTTATTTTCTCTGCACTGTTTGTACTAGCATATTTTCTCAGTTAATATAATTCCCCCTTTCTATTGTGTCTATTCTGTTGTTGGGTTGTGTCCCCATCACTTAAAGAAGATATAGTATTATTTTATTAAAGTAGTATTATTGAAATGTCAATGACTTATGGAATGATCACCCTTAGGTGAAATTGGAGAAAATTTAGTAAAAGTCAAATAGGAGTAGTGGTGTTTGAATATCTGGATGGGTTTAATTATTGGGGTGATCGAGGAATACTTTTACCTAGAATATACTTTGAAATGAAAATTGAAACCTCTTAATTGGCATAACCATGTATTTGCATCTTGATTATCCTTGGAAATTGAATGGGGTAATTTTGTATTCTTTTGAGCAAATGAATGAGTTTAACCATATCGGGTAAGATGTACCTCTTTAAATTTGAAAGATCACTCTAAAGTGAAAATTGGAACTTTACTGTAAATTGAAATTGTATGATCAGAGCTAAACCCAAACATGAAACTTAAATTGTGGTATGTATATTGTTTGTGTTTTGGGATTTTGGGGTTGACTAGATTGTTGACCAATATTAGGTTGTTACCAAAGGCTCAGGAGTTACGTATTTGCGATGTCATGCTGATGTTGATCTCAATCTTTTAAAATCCAACCATGGTAATGTGATGGTATGCTCTATGAGATGTTTGTATTTACTGATTGTTATTGCTCATCAGTCTTCTTGAGTGAAGTTGAGTTATATGTATATGATACACTTGACCTAACCATTTTTGAGTCATCGATCAATCATACTTGGATTACTTTCCAGTCGCCATGATGGGACTGAAGTGTTGATTTATTCTTGATGTTGTCATATTGTGACATGTTTTGTCTCGACCATTTTGGAGTCTTCAATCAGTATTATTTGCTTTGAGATGCCTTTTTGGTTGCTTGTTGAGAACCAATGGATATTGTGATTTATTTTGAGATTCCTTACGGTTGCTTGTTGAGAAATGATGGATATTGTGATTATCATTGATACCTTCAGTTGCCAATCAAGAACTGATGTGGTCATGATTATCAATAGATGCTTTTTAGTTTCTCATGGAGATTTGATGTTCTTATTGTGGATTATATTTTGGTATTTTTTCAATTTCTTGTATAGGACTGAGGTGATTTTGTGATTTATGATTCCATGAGCCTAAGGTAGATTATCTACTTGCAGTGTCAGGAAGTGGCTTGCAATGGGGGTTGGGGCCTTAAGTGGCTGCTAGGGTAACTCATTGTAAGTTATTTAATAAGTGAAAAAATTTACACTAACTAGGGATTAAAATGAACCTAATAAGATAATTGTATGTTCTCGCCCATGCCTTGAGTGCTAGTACAGACTAGGATAGGAGTAGAGAGAACGCTTGGTTGTGACCTTGCATTCCATAGTATGCATCATCAGTACGAGAGGATACTAGTGGCCAGATAGGGATCACTAGGGGGTCGGGGTCTATTGCGAGACTACCAGGGTAACTCTAGCATGATTCGTGTGATGACACTCTCTTTCTTACATAGTAGGTTTCCTACATGTCTTTTTTGTGCTTTTGGGTGTAGATGTTGATCTATGTGTTGGAACCTTGAGTTAGTATACTTTTAGGATTCCTAGACTTAGAGAGTACTTGTGTTATGTGATTTGATATTTGATTTGATATTATGTTTGGGACTATCTCCTTCAGTGCTATCTTTGTTGGCATTTACCTTCATTATGCTCTTGGATCATTATGATGGATGTAATTACTAACATGTTTCTTTATATTGATGATTAGCATGTGATAGATGATTTTATCTACTTTGTAGGATCATCTTATGTTTTATTCATGCATGTTAGATTTATTTCTGCATATGTTGTAGTATGTTTTAGGAGTGGCATTCCTACTATGATAATACCAATGATCTCTTCGGTGACTTGGGATGTTACGCGTAGAGGGATGGCTAGGGCCCATGATGGTCTAATGATGCTATTAACGATTGGAGGGAACCACACACTTAGTTAGTTGTATTTTATGATGGATGGTTATCTTTTACGATGGTTGTTATATCTTTATTTTTTGGATGGATGTATCATGTATGTTAATGGTTTCATTTACTTTATTGTACTTGAATCATAGATTCGATGAGGATGATATATCTTTATTTTTACATATGTTTAATCTTTTAAGCTTTTCATACCCTGTGACATGTATAGTGGATGATTGAGCATTTTGAATTTATTTGCCAAGAGGCATTCAAAACAAATGTATATCATGGACTGTGGACCTTTAACTATTCTTTCATATGGATGTGGTAATTGTTAGACTTAGTATTGATTAGATTAAATGTGGCTCAACATCTCGAGATCCCTTAAGGAATGTAACCTATTATGTATGCTTATAATTGATTGTATGTTATTACTTCGGCTACTATGTATTTGATATGAATGGTTTATCTTTCTTGTTTAAAAAAAAAAAATTTGTTTGGCAAACTTAGAGAAAATTTAGGTTAAATCTTTTTGATCCCTTGGTAGGGTGTTACACCAACTTTCTTGAATGCTCACCATTTTCGCTAACAGGTATACTTGGCTCTATGTATCCACAAATACAATACATCAATGTAAGTTGTAGAATCATCTATTGAATATCAATATAAATTTATCAATATCAATATTGCATATTACATTCTCTCTTTTACACTAATTTAATCATTCTTTAAATCACATTTGGGATTTTTCCATTTATTTTAGGGGAAGTAGTAGCTAGGGATTTGAGGCTATGGATCTATAGATTCTTCCAGGAGCTCAAAAAATGTTGATCTTTAATTACTAGTGATCTTATAATAAGTTTTGATATAAATTTATTTTGTCTTTTAGACTACATGTGTCTAAGCTTATGATTGCAGTCAACATGTTTTGGTTAGAAGTTAAGTTTATGTGCACTATTTCATAGGTTGGGAAGCTAAGAGGTGGAAGCCAAAGGGAGGAGTGATTGTAATGGGTTGTCTTTTTTCATTCTTTATAAAAAAAAATCATTTAAAAAATACTCTTATTTGCATAACTTATTTTTGGTGTATGGTTGTAGCACTGCGAAAGAGCCACTTAAAGTTAGATATCATTGATAGTATCTTAATTTGAGATAGCTAATTTTAGTTGGTTATTAAAAAAAAATTCATATTTAGTTTTTGAAGGAGTATCCCTTTGATAGATGCAAATTGGTTAATATTTAGTTTTCAAAGGAGTATCCCTTCGATATATGTAGACTAGTTTTGATTGATACATTCCATCAAAATGAGCTTCAAAGTTTAAGTTGTAATGACGTGAAAGCTAAGTAGAGAGATGTATTTCACACCATTGCAAGTGATCAAGGTTAACTTGGGGTCAAGATGGTGATGATGCAGAATGTATTATTCGTACTGTCGTAAAGAGTTAAGTGCAAACCCTAGTCAAGGCTTCATATCTGTGCAGCCATTATTCACACCATTGTAGGGTTACTTTTTGAGTTAAGAACATAAGTCATGATGGTTCAATGATAATTAGTGTAGTGGTTATCATCATTTCACAATAGTTAATGGAAACAAACAACAAGAAGTTGTGATGGAGCGATCAATGGTTGAAATTTGTCTTTGCAGCTTCACAGGTGTACATAGTCAATGAAGAAATAAAGTTGTGAAGTTGCAATGGCATAAAATAGTTGGCTATGAGATAGTTATCTTTTCCTTTTTTCTATTTCAAAAGTGCCAGACATTTCATGTCTAGCAATGGTGAAGAAACAATTTTTTTTTTAAAACAAAACAAGTTGGTTGAAATTTCTGCCAATGCATCAACCAACATTGGTGGAACTTTTGACCAATCTTGGTGGTAATTTCAACCAAAGACTTATCAATATTTTTCCTAATGCATGGGCCAACATTGGTGGAACTTTTGACCAATCTTGGTGGCAATTTTGACCAAAGATTTGTCAACATTTTGACCAATTCATTGACCAACACTAGTGGAACTTTTGACCACTCTTGGTAGAAATTTTGACCAAATATTTTTTGACATTTCAACCAATGCATTGACCAACATTGGTGGAACTTTTGACCAATACATTCACCATGATGTAATGACAAAATAGATAAATTTTGACCATATAAACCATTGGCATTTTGACCAATACAAGCATTGGTCAAAATTTTGATGATAAAATTTTCAATAAACCAATTGGCTGAATATTAGACTAACATGGGTCAAAAATTTGACAATTTTTTGTCAAAAAATTATTCAAATTTTACTAGTACATGATTTCTAAGCTAATTAGAGATCACAATGAATGTCAAGTTAGTTAGAGTTTAGTAGAAGATGAGTTTTATATAGACTAAGTTCTTTAGTATATGTCAAGCATAGTTAAGGCAAGGGGACAACATGAAGAAACAATTTATGCCAAGCACTAGTATGTTGTATGTGTTGAGTAACACAATTTTACATTTTTTTTTTTAATGACATTAGATTCAATGTTAATCATTTTTGTCAAAATAGAAGTGTGGAGGTGATCAAGGAGGTGATTACACATTTTTTTGAGGATCATTAATCCCTAGGCAAGGGATTCTGCCAATCAAAAAATTGGAAGGTCTAAGTGGTAGCAAAATTGATTCTAAATCATCAACTTGGATCTAGAAGGTTCACATAATCATCTATTTAAGGATGGTTTATGACCTAATTCATAAGGTTGATGTGTGTGTAAGAATTTTTAAGGATTGAATGCATGCAATGTTGAATGTGGATCAGATAGAGTGTATAGATCGAGAAGTGCAGAGAAGTGCAAAGATAAGGACATATCAGATTAGAGAGATCATCACTTAATGAATAGAGGAGATACGTTATTATCATATTAGTGCAAATAGAAGGATCAGGCACTGATTCAATTTAATGGGTATTTTAGGGTTTAAATCTCTTAAAAGAGTGGTCCTAATAGACCATTGTAAATCTCTTAATAGAGTAATTACTTAGTTGTAAGGCTAAATCCTTTAATCAAGGTAGATTGTATAAGTTGTGTAAGCTCTTCATAAGGTAGAAACCTCGCATGGTAGATCATTAGAAGTGATCAAACTTGTAACCCTAATAGGTGAACTTTATTGTTGTAGTAGTGATGATTTGTGGGTGTCATTCCAACTGCATTTTTACCTTCAACTTGGTTGGTTTTTGCATAACCAAATCTTTGTGTTCATGTATTATGAGTTACTTTACATATTTCTGAGTTATTCATGCTATTAGATTCTAGATATGGTTAGACATTGTAGTGAATGTTCATTTAATTTATGGTATTATTGAAATAAATGTTTATGGTGAAGCTATCATATTTGATACTTATTTGAAGTGTTAAAGTTTCATAGATCCTTATTCACACCCTTCTCTTAGTATCTCACTTTTCTTATTAGATTTCCAACAATTAGTATTAGAGCATAGTTTTTCTTATCAAAAGTTTAACCTCTTAAGAGACAAGATCTTGGATATGGAAGCCTATAAGCTAGGAAACACTATTAAGAACAAAGAGCTTGATTTATAGGTTACCTTGGAATAGGTCAAGGTTTATGAAGAGGAACTAAGGAAGTTCTTGAATCAAAGGGAGGATATGGAGCTCAAGTAAAATGACACACAATACAAGGAAGAAAGCATTGAGGACATATGTAATGAAGGTAGATTTAGTGATACTAATGCAACAATAGATTTATTGAGAGAAAAAATAATCTGAATCAAGAAGTAAAATAATTGAAGAGAGAACATGAAGTGATATCAATAAGGCTACATGAAGCCATGGAGAAGAAGAGAACAGTTGAGGATGAAAAAGTTTTGGTAGAAGAAAATAATACATAGTTGACTACAAGGTAGGATGAAAATATCACTAAGGTATAAAACTTAACACACAATAAATTTGACATGGTAAATCAATTATTAGTGTTAACCATGAGTTTTCAATCTTGAGATTATAAGTCGAAATATGAAAATTAAAGATTGAAGAATGAACTAAAAGCTGAGAAGGATTTCAAGGAAAGGTTAAAAAAACCTAAGGAGGCTATGAAATCTTTGAATGAATTTATGAAAGCACCTAGGATACCTAATACCACCTCTAGACTAGGATATGTCAAGTTCCTATCACGTGCCAAGCAAGAAGAATCATCAAAGAAAGGAGGACAATGAAATGTGGATACAAAGCCAAAGTAAAAGAAGCCTACATGCTATCACAATGGAGAATTAGGTCGTACAACAAAAATTTGTAGGAGAAATATTGGCAAGTCAATCTCAAAACCTAAATTTAATGGTTATTGTTTTGAGTGCAACAAACAAGGTCATCAAGCACAGGAACAGAGATCAAAGGTCAATAAAGAAGCAACCACTTCTAGATTTGAAGGTTACTATTAAAAATGTTAGAATCATGGTCATAAGTCACAAGATTATAGATCTAAGGCAAAGAATAATTGAACAACCAAAGAGCAAGGCAAAGCACCTAAGAAAGTTAATACAATCAATTAGGATTACAATACATGGTACAACTATCATGGTGCAAGGGCACCTATGTGGGCTCATAATAGACCAAGGGCTCCTATGCTTATTTTTTCTTGTAGTGGTGCTAGCCACACCACTAGGATAATAATGGTACTAACCTAGTCCTAAGTTGAGATATGCTAAGTGTAGGAAGCCTTATTAGGCCTTAGTTGCTCCTACTTGCATATTAGGTCAAATACAAAAATTTTGTAATTTGGAGGGTAGAATGGCCAAATAAGTGATTTCAGGTCCTTTTAAAATGTTTTAATTCCATTTAATTCTTTTGGTGAATTTTGGTAGCATTACGACCAAGCTTGATGGAAAAACTCACAAAGATGTAAAAGTTGCTTAACTTTTTGTTCCATTCAAGAAAATTTGTGGATGGGGCTTAGTAATTTTCTGAAATATTTAGTGTTGGACTTAGGATGAGTATTTAATTAAGGCCATTCTTGACCTAATGAAGGGGTTGGAAGTTTTGGTGGATTTGTGTGTACAGACTAGGCAACACGAATAGAGTTACAATTTATGTTTTCTGAGTATTTTGGCATTTCTATGGATTGAGATTGTTTTGTAGTGGTTAGAAGTGTTAGAAGAATTCATTATAAGGTTCTATATAGCATTATTTTATGATTTTTTAGGTTTCTAGTTGGTTAATAAAATTGTTTTGTTTCATGCCTACATGTTGTTGTGAATCAAACAATTAAGCACAATGGGGTCATAGATCCTCTTCCCACTGTGGAACTTTCATGGGTCTTTGGAATTAAGAATATGACTCTTTGTACATATTTTATAGTGGAGGAGAGGCCCTAGGAAGGAAGGGATACATTTTTGTGGCGATGCCCTAGGTGAGCCAGAGATGCATGGCTAGGGATCACAGTATACAACTGAGGTGTTAGGAGGGATTAAAAACAGAGATAGCTTCAATCAAAGCTTGGAAAAGTAAATAGGTATGAGTGTTGAGGCCTAAAGCACTAGGGAAGGAAATGGTGGAAGATCTTTGGAGGGGAAAACTTACATCTTCTTAGATAAACCTAATTTATTTGCAAACTCTAATTTTTAGGCACTATTGTAGTCCATACTGTACAAATATTTTTGGGCCTGAGGCCCCACAAATTCTTTAGTACCTTGAAAAGGGTATCTAAACCCATGGTTATTTTATGCCCTTATTAAGGACTTTTTCAAGCTATTTAGGATTTTCATCAAATGGAGGGCTAATTTCTTCTAGCCTTGTTGCAAGCATTTTTGTGCAATTTTAAGTGATTCTTGGAACTCGATTAGGGTTTCAATTCCAATTGTGGTAGTAATTCTTAAAGGGTAACCCAATGCCTTTTGAGAAGAACATTCCTTCATTTTGAGTGATAGTTATGTTGTTGGGAAAATTGTGGACTTAGTGAAGAGTAAGCGATAAGGGCCAGAGCAAGCCCTGGAAGTAGTAAAAGAGTTATTGTTCTACCTAATTGGTGTTCACTAGTTGAATGGAGTATGTCCTCATAGATAGGATCATAAGGAGAATTAGGGTACATAGAAACCCTATTAGGTCAAGAGAAAGACCTAAGGAGTCCCTAGGAAGAAGTTGGGGTAGGAGCAAGACTAGTGTTACATTATATCAGTTATGTGGTGAGTATAGACATATTTTAGTTAATTGTATTAGAACACATTTCAAAAGTAAATTCAAAATTTGGATGAATGGTAGTGTAGTATGTTATCACTATCATATGATTGGTCATTTGAGCATAAACTATAGGAACTGAGTACCAAAGTCCAACATTGAGAAAAACAAAGGCAAAACAATAGTTGGAGTTGAACAAGTGAGAAACTAGATGAATCAAACTTTTAGAAAGAAGGAATAAGGAAGAAAGATTCAAAAATTAATCTTTCAGTCACTCAATCTAATGGATTAGGTGAACACAATCCCACAAACTAAGAATAAAGGGTATGTATGAAACTGTGTTTCAAGTTGCTAAATCCTACACCAGTTCCTAACATAAGATGTATTAAAGTCCATGTTAGCATAAGTGAAGATGCATAAGGAAAAATGTTAATGTTTTAACCAAAGATATACTATAGCACTAATTTGAAAATATGGTTGAGACTGAGTGTCATTTTTGTATGTCAATATGAGCTGAGTATTGATACTGACTAAGAAAAGTTGAAGATGTGTGTGCTGAGTTTTACTAAGTACGATGAGACAACTATCATGCACTTTGTATACATATACTAAGAGTTTGAAGCATTAAATGAAAGATTAGTTTGATCATTTGAAGGTATATAGTCATTTTTTAGGTTCACTTCAACTTACTAGGCTGTTGAGTTCATAGAGAAAAGAATTAAGGCAGTTTTTAGGAGTGATTTGTTCAAAGTTTCAAAGTGATTCAAGAGTGTGTAATTAGCCAAATGTGTAAGATGCGAAAGGTTATCTTGAATTGAGTTTTTGAATTTGTGAAGTTGTTTAAGTTTTAAAACCCTAGTTTGCAAGAATGACATCAACCACATCTACAAGTGAGAAGAGGGAAAGATTTAAGGGTAGTAATGTGCAAATTATTTGTAACAATGCATGCCCCCCACCCAAATTCAAGGTGTATCCAAATATTGCATTAATAGGAGACTCATCCGGAGAATTATCCATAATTCAACCTCAATTAATCATGGTTCACAATGTTAGATCATGTTATATGTACAAAATTGGAAACTTTGAGATGAGGAATGCCTATGATAAGTTGTGCAAAAATGGGATGCTAAAGGATGAGAACAAGGTCATGGCCTAGAAAGGGTTCAATCATTCCCTAGCATTCCCCAAAGTGTTCAAAGTTGAATGGATTAAATTTGTTCTAAGAAAAATACCTAACATGAATTTATGATTGGAGAATGGGCCAGTTAAAATCAAAAAATCCATTATACATAATGTGATTGGTTACCCCATTTGAGACTGAGTGAATACTTCTTTTTGTTAGGAATAGGATGTGATTGAAGACCTAACAAAGGAAAAGTGAAATAGTTGAGTATGTCAATCAACTCAATTAAGGATCCAATGAATGAGTTTACAGTTTGTGTGATTGCACACAAGAGTTTTATCAGTTGAGATGATTGAATAATGTGCCATGTGTTGTTGACATAGGGTATAAACTAGCCAAAAAGGACCACAACTATGACTCGGATGAGTTATATTTGATATAGCTTGTAGGGAACCTTGAAGAAATTAGAAAGGGTAAGAACAAATCATGCAAGTTTGGTTCCCTTATCTTATGTATTTTTTTCTTTGTATATAACTATTTTCCCATTGTTGGAGATGTTGTTTGGGATAAGACAAGGCCTATGATTGAGCAGATAAATGAAAATATTGAATAGATAGGTGAGAATTCTAAAATCACCATGGATGGTTATTTTGAAAGTTTCAAAAGGTTGATGAAGAATAGATCAAGGATACCTAGGTTGGTAGTTGATCATTACTGTGATCACATATGTTTTCTTATTGATACATAATACACATCTGTACAGATAGTAATACTGAGAGTGGTATGGCTAAGGCCTATGCATTATGAATTTAATGTTGATAAAGTGTTAGCTATGATTATAACATTGTTAGCAAGAAAAATTGATAAGAATTTTGAGCCATTCAACACATATGAGATTGCTAAAATAAAGATGATGATGTAAACCAAAGTTCCTAAGTTGGACTGAAAGAGAAATAATATTTTCTAAGACTTGAGAGATAAGCTTGGAGGTACACTAGTGTAAATTACTGAGGGTAAAGGCAAAGATCTTAGTAGTGATGAAGATGATGGCAAAGAAGATGAAGGAAAAGGAAAATAACTTGTTGTTTCCAAGCCCAAGGAAGCTAAAGGTAAAGAAGTTGTAGTAGTTGAGCCTAAGTTGAAGAAGAGCCTACCTACTTCCACACCATGGAGAGTCACCAAATAAAGATCTAAGGCATCAAGTCCTATAGCTATGGAGCCAGTGAGAAAAGGAATAGTCAATATTACAAGGCCAATTAAGGGAAAACATCCTAAGAAGAGGACATTAGAAGCTAAAGAGGTTGAACAAGGCCAAAAGAAGAAGAAGCCTATAAGAAAGATAGTTGTCAAACCAAATAATGATTATGATGAGGTTGAGAGGACCAAGTTAGATGACTTGAATTAGTTTCAAATTGTACAAGGAGAGTGCCTCAAGATATTGACAAGGTATGTGAAATTTTCAAGAATTCAACAGAGTTAGATGGTTTTATGCATATCAAATATTAAACTTAAGAGAAAGTTGATAAAGAGAAAGTTCCATCATAGATATGATGGTGAATTTTAAATATACACCAATAGACCTAGGTAAAGAGTTTCTAGAAGAATTTTATAATAAAATAGATGGAAAATAGAAATGAGCATTGATCACAGAAAGGAAAATGAGGGAGGATACATTAGCCCAAGTTATACCTGATTTAGGAAAACAACATATGTCAATATCCATGAGAGATTATACAAATAAATTTGTGCCAAAGACTAAAATATAAAATATTTTGAAAAATAAAATTGAGATGTTGTACATGAGAGTAAAATAGTGTCGAAGATTTGTTTTGGACTAATGCTTAAAACTATAGAAGAAGAAGAAAAGGATAAAGGAATATTTGAAATGGACAATACAGAAGACATCTATAGTGATGTTGAGGAGTTAGTTAAAATAGTTCAAAAGATGACACAAGAAAGTCTACAGTAGATAGAGACAGTCACCATTGAGAATGAAACCCCTAATACTACATTGCCAAATGTAACTATAGTTGAACAAGAGCCTGAGAAGTTAGTGGTTGCTGAGATAGGAAATGAGGAGCAAGCTCCTAAATCTATCAAGGATACATTGATGGACACCAATCCATTCATTCTCAAAATATAGGAATATCCAAAGATTGGTGATTAACAATAATCTCAACAAGTAACAATAAGTCTTATTGATACATCTATAGTTACTATTGGAACAAATGTTCAATCTTTAGATGAGGTTGCAGCTACTACTAAGTAGTAGAGTAGGCTAACACATGAGGAGAATAAGGAGTCAGAGAGCCAAAGATAACAAATAGAGAAATCTATTATAGGAAATTAAATACCAAAAATATTAGGACCTCTGAATGAGGTAGAAAAGGAGACAGTACATCCACTAGTGAACTTGTAAGGACTGAGAAATAGAGACTGAATGAGGAGCCCAAAGGTGTCGAGGGAGCACAAGATATTTTCCAAAGATTGAGTATATAGCTCCAAACTGAAAGTGTGCAATTATCATTTTTGAGCTCTAGTACTCTAGATTCTAAGGGAAAGTGAATCAAGAAGAAGAAGGCTCAATCACTTGGGAAGCCAATGACATTGGATAAAGTTATTGTGGTTCCAAATTGGGACACTAATAACTTGACATATGAGAAGATGAAAACCTTTCAATACCTATTGGCAAGGAAGACAAGAGAAGAAGAGATGAGAAGGGAGAAACAATAAAAGAAAGTGTTGCATGAGATTAAGGACATTTTCCTTGAAGCATTTGATGTGGAAAATCTTAAATTAGAATGCTACTATTATAGCTCAGTTAGTTCATATTGTAGAGAATGTCAATAATTTAGATGTTGAATCAAATGAAAAGATAATGTAGTGGATAGAAAGAAAATTTGAAAAGAAGGTTATAAAAAAATTCTCCACTAAATTTGTGTTAAGTTCACTTATCAAGCCTTGTAAATAATGTATAAGAAGTTGTCAAGAATATTCATTCTTTGTACAAAATGTTATGTGATGTTACATTATTTACTAAGGAAAATAAAGAGGTCATAAATAGACAACAAGCATATTTAATGTCAACAAGACATTCTTTGAACATGGACACAAGTTCAAGTTCATTTCATTTTAATAGATTGACATTCACCTAGGAAAGGTTAGCCAAGTTGTTGGCTAATAATGGAAGAATAAGGGCTAAGCTTATCTCTATTCAAACAATGTTGATACCTCACTTGGAGGATATGCAAAGAGATCTTCAATCAATAAAGGAGGTGATATAAAGAGATCCAAATCTCTCTACTTTTGATAATTTAGTGGATCTAGTTGCTATGGTAGAAATAAAGATTAAAGTTTTTGGAGTCTATGAGGACAACTTGGGATTATGCTTTAGCCATGATATTATAGATTCAAAAATCATTTTTAGACAAGTATGGCATTACCATTACTCCACCCCAACAACTGTGAGTGACAAAAACAAGGAGGATAATGGGCATGATCAAATAATGGTGGACATGATTAGATGAAATTAGATGACTCAGGTGAATAAAATGGGCATGATCAAATAAAGACATGATCAAATGAAATCAGATGACTCGGGTGAATAAAATAGTTTTGAAGTTTTGAAGTGTTGCATGTATATACTGAGTGGAAGAGTTAGTGCATGTACAATGTATACTGAGTAAGGTAGGGACTATATTCTCAGGAGGTGTCATTGTATTTCAATTTTGTATTGAAGAATTTTTTTTATCATGACAATGTGTTTATTCCAATAATATCAAAGGAAGATATTATTAATCCCTAAGGCATGTTGTCTATTAGTGTCAAACACTTAGTCATTCACAAGGAAGGATTGTTCAGTCACCATTGTGATTGAGTCATTCTATATAGGTCAAGAAAAGGAATGAAGACTTGTAAATATTCTAAGTAGATTACCAAGCATTAGTTATTGTTGAGCATGTTAATGGTCATCGAGTACTCACATGATTTTCAAGCTAATTAGAGATAACAATGGATGTCGAGTTAGTCAAAGTTGAGTATAAGCTAAGTGTTATATAGAATAAGTTGTATAGCATATGCCAAGCATAGTTAAGATTGAGGGAAAGCATGAAGAATAATTTATACCAAGTGCTAGTATGTTGTAAGTGTCAAGTAACACAATTTTACATATTTTTTTGGAATGACATTGAATTTGATGTTAACTATTTTTCTCGAGTTGGAAATGTTTGGAGACCAAGGAAGTAATCAAGGAGTTGATTATGAGTTTTTTTAGGATCATTAACCCCTAGGAAATGGATTCCACCAATTAGAAAATCGAAAGGTCTAAGTAGCAAAAGGATTAATTCTAGATTGTTGATTTGAATCTAGAAGGTTTACCCAATCATCTATTTAAGTTGGGTATATGACCTCATTCATAAGGTTGATGTGTCTGTGAGAAGTGTGAAGGATTATGTGCATGTAAGTTTGAATATGGATTAGACAAAGTGTAGAGATTGAGAAGTTCACTAAAGTATAGAGATAAAGACATATCAGATCAAAGAGGTGATTAGTTAATAAACATAGGAGATCTGTTATCAACATATTAGTAAAAACTAAAGGATTGAGTACTAGTACATTTTAACAGGTGTTTTAGGGTTTAAATCTATTAGTAGAGTGGTCCTAACAGACCTTTGTAAATCTCTTAATATAGTACTTACTTAGTTATAAGGTTAAATCCTTTACTCTACATAGATTTTATAAGTCTTATAAGCTCTTAATAAGGAAGACCCCTCATAGGGTAGATCATTAGAAGTGATCAAGATTTTAGCCCTAATAGGTGAACTTTATTGCTACAGTAGTGAATATTTGTGGGTGTCATCCCCACCGTAGTTTTATCTTCACCTTGGAGGGTTTTTGGGTAACCAAATCTTTGTGTTCATGTGTTATGAGTATATTTAAAAGTTTTTTTAGTTATTCATTCCATTATATGCTAGATATGATTATGCAATTAATGTTCATTTAATTTATGGTATAACTAAGATAAGGGTTTAAGGTGAAGCTATTAGATTTGACACTTGTTTGAAGTGCTAAAGTTTTATAGATCCTGATTCACACCCCTCCTCTTAATATATCACTTTCTCTATTAGATTTCCAACAAAGGATATGCTTAGGAGAAAGGCATTGATTATGGCAAGACATTTTCCACAATTGCTAAACTAGAAGGTGTGAGAATTCTACTTATGTATGCTACTTACAAAGGATTTAAGGTAAATCAAATGCATGCTAAGTTCATATTTTTGAATGGAATATTAAAAGAATAATTATAAATTTAACAACCTAAAGGATTTTTTGATAAGGACAAGGAGGACATGGTATGCAAGCTACGCAAGGCACTTTATAGTTCGAAGTAGGCCTCTAAACATGGTACAAAATAATCCATGCACATTAAATGAGAATTGGTTTCATTAGAACTAGTAAAAATAGTAACTTGTACTTTAAAAGTGAATTTGAAGATATTATTGGCTGAAATATTTGTTGATTATATCGTAGTTGGAGAAAATGAATTGATGTGTAGATCATTTATTGATGAAATAAGGAAGGAATTTGAAATGCCAATGATATGTGAGATTAAATTATTCATTGGATTAAAAGTTAAATAGACCAAGGATGGGACATACATAACACAATCAAAGTATATTAAGCATATCCTAAAAAAAAATTGGATGGAAGACTCAAGACCTATTGGAACATAGGTGCTAACTAGATACAAATTATCCAAGGAAGATATCTCTACCAACATAAATCAGACATTGTATAGGTCAGTGATTGGTAAGCTACAATATATGGTACATATTAGACATTATATTGCTCATTTTATTGGTATAGTGGCAATATTTTCTTCTAATCCCAAATAGACACACAGGACTACTATGAAGAGAATCATTAGATATCTGAAAGAAAACAAGGATCATGACCTATGGTATAGAAAGAATGAACATTTTGAATTGGAAGTATATACTGATATTGATTACACACAAAATGTGAATGATAGAAAAATCAAAAGTGGAGGATATTTCTTCGTAGGAGAAATATTGGTGACATGGATAAGTAAAAATTAAAGTTGTATTTCACAATCTACAACTGAGGATGAATATGTTATTGTTGCAATCAATTATTCTAACATTGTGCGGATCAAAAAATTATTTGAAGGGATATAAGAGGAAGTAAATGATCTTGTAACAATATACTATGATAATAAAAATGCTATAAAAATTTCAAATATCCTTGTGATGCATTGTAAAACTAAGTATATGTCAATAAAGTATCACTATTTGAGAGAACAAGTTTAGGAGAAACAAGTAAAGATGGAGTATGTGAAATCACAAGAGATGAATGTTGATATCCTCACCAAGACATTACCCAATAATACTTTTGAGAACATAATATGTAAATCATGGGCCACTCCCCTATCTAATGCTCATTAGAGAAAGATGCAAGATGCATCAATTCATATTTTATCATATATCTATCTATGAGTTGATGCATGTTCACTCTTTAGGTGCAACCTAGAGTTGTGAAGTGTTGGAAACTTACAATTTTGGAACAATTATTCTTTTGTCATTAATGTCAAATCTATTGATGAGATATATTTCTACCTAATCCAAATGTCATATCTATTTGATTGATGAAGAGGATTTAATGAGTTTCTCATAATAATAGAACCTAGAGGAAAGGTTGAGTTGTGAAAAGAAAGTTACAATGGACATTTGATTAGATAGTATTTGATAAAGCAAAGTGGTTATTTATGTCAAGAAAGATAAGCCAAGCTAAGAAGAAGTATAAAATATAGTTAGTGCTGAGTAATACTATTCTCAATCAAGCTTTAATTAGTGCCAAGCAAACATAGTGTTGACTGAGCACTAGCATCAACTAAGAAAGATGGTTGATGTCGAGCCAATTGATTTTTTGGGAGATGTAAACCATGTTGAAGATAAGATTGATGAGTTGGACCATTAAATTCAAGGAAAGGATTAAGTAAAGACCTTATATACAAGTTCTATAGAACTTTTGGGAAGAAGATCAAGAAGATGGATAGATACAATGAATTGAGTTGAACCTAATTGTAAACCCTAAGATCTACGGTGAATATAGAAAATGATAAAGAACAAATTACCTATTTAAAGAGATATAAAGTAAAATAATAAATGTGAGAGTGTGTGTGCCGAGCAATGTGTGTGAGTGTGTATGTGTGAAGCTTGTATGTGAAGAGAGACATACAGAGCAAGGTTTATCAGAAATGCATGAGTATGAGTGATTGCAAAGCTATTAGAGAAAGATTATAGAGATGATGTTGATGTTGATAAGTGAATATAAGTAGAAGGCTTAAGTGTTATTAAGAAGAGTGGAGTGATTGCTTGAAGGGTCTCCAAGTGAATCAAGATCAGAGATGAAAGTGAAGAACTTATCAGCCAATCAACACAAGGACCAAATGGAGATCTAAACCAATTAAGTGATTTTTAATCACATAGATCAAAACCTAATACTTTTTTTCTAGTCATTGTATAGTTTGTATTAAAATTGTTTTACCAGAGGTTTACCTAACGGTTATTTGAAGACTTAATAGTCTTTGTAAATCCTTTAACTAGGTGACATTCTAAATGGAATGATCAAATTCCTCTTACAAGGCCACTCCTAATTAACAAGGTGAATAAATCCTCTAACTAGGTCACATTAAACAGTGTATTTTATAACCTTTAATATGGTTGGATCCTAACAAAGCTCACTTTGAAAGAGTGAAAAAGAGTGGCATGTTGTTTGTGGTTTTTCTCAAATTGGGTTTACAAGTAAAATCCTAGTATCAAAACTGTGATGAATGCTTTATGTGTGTTTACATTTGATAATGTTTTCATTATGAAATGAAAGTTATTTTTATGAAAATTTTATAGTATAGAATAAGCAACACTAGGACAAGCAAAACAGTGAAGTGTTTATTGTTTAATTGTTCTAGTGATACATATTAACCTTTAGTAACTGATTCACCCCACCTCTCGATTATTCTAAACATTTCTAGAAATTTTTATCAGAGATTAGTACTTATAGAGAAAAAGCTAAAGATCATGACTAATAAGGGATATGTACCCAAGCTGAACAAGGAGAAATTTCCTGCATG
This sequence comes from Cupressus sempervirens, assembly GCA_028749045.1. Classification (NCBI taxonomy): domain Eukaryota; kingdom Viridiplantae; phylum Streptophyta; class Pinopsida; order Cupressales; family Cupressaceae; genus Cupressus; species Cupressus sempervirens. The sequence goes on along the minus strand of CM053792.1, from coordinate 165,750,395 downwards.
GCAAACCTTGATGAGGTTGCACATATCTAGTGTTAGTGATGTTGTCAATTTTTTGGACAATGAATATGTAAAGGTATTAACTACTCCTCTGATTATTGAAAAACTAAAACAAAAGCAAGAACACAACCAAACAATGTTGGAGATTTCTTTATCCCTAAGCTATGCCAAGTTTGATGACCTAAAAGATTGTGATAGTGCAAAGAAGATGTGGGATAGATTGAAGACCGCATATGGAGGTGATGGAAATTTCCTAAGAGAAAAAATAGAAAGCTTGAGAGGTAAATTTGATGACATGAGAATGATGGAAGGTGAGAACATAGTACAATATTGCGTAAGAGTTAACAAGGTTGTTAATGCTATTTGAGGTACAAATGGAGAAATCAAAGATGAAATAGTGATAAGTAAGGTATTGAGGACTCTACTCCCTATCTATTCCATTAGAGTCTCTACAATAAGTAACAATTTGACCTTAGAAGGTGTAATTGGTAGACTTACTTCTTTTGAGATGTCTAACTTTGATAACTACACACCTGCTACTATTGAATTTGCTTTCATGTCGCAACTATTACTTAGCAAGAAGAAATGGAAACATGTGAAGAGTGAAAGTGATAGTTCTAATGATGAGATTGATGAACTTGAAACCCTCATTTCAAAAAGGTTTGGAAGAGGAAGAGGTAAATACAAAGGCAAATTACCTATCATTTTTTTCATGCAACAAAGTTGGTCATATTACTATTGGATGTCCTAACAAAGAAGATAAGTATGAAAAGAATGAAAGAAAGTACAAAGGAAGAAGAGATAACAAAGACTACAAGAGAAGAAAAGATGGAAAAGGTAAGAAATCTTGTTATATTGTTGAAGAAATGACTGATAATAAATCTAAGATTAATGAAGTTGTCTATGTTGCTATGAAAGAAGATTCTGATGAATATGAGAAAACTATATTAATTTTTTATGTAAACAAAAGTAATAGATGGATAATTGATAGTGGATGTTCCAATCATATCATATGACTGGTGATAAAGATAAATTTGAAGATATTGGTCCATACAATGGTGAATGTGTTAACTTTGGTAATCAACTGACTGACAAGATAACATCTGACAATGTTTACTAGGCTAAAGGACTTAACTACAATTTGTTGAGTGTTTCACAGCTGAACAAATCAGGTTACAAAGTTGAATTTCAAAATAGAGAGGCCAAGATACATGATGGTGATGGTAAGCTAATTGGAACTGGAGAGAAGACATGAGGTAACTTATTCTATCTAGACCTATCAAATGAGACATTTTTGTTTACACAACAAGAAGATGTTTGGTTATGGCACAAAAGATTATGTCATGTGAACTTTGACAATTTGGTGAATATCAGTAAGATGAAGAAAATAAGAGAGTTTCCTAAACTAAAGAAGCTTGATAATGCTATGTGTAAACAATGTCAATTGGGAAAGATGACAAAGTCTAGTTTTAAGAAAAAAAAAATATACTACTAATGATATTTTGGAATTTGTTCATACTAACCTTTGTGGACCCATTGGTGTTCAAATTTACTGTGAAGATCAATTTTTTATTCTATTTGTGGATGACTACTCTAGATTGATGATTGTGATATTTCTTAAAGCTAAATCTGATGCTTTTCAGTTATTTAAGTGGTATCTAGCCAGAGTAGAAAAATAAATAGGGAAGAGTTTGAAGTGTTTGAGATCTAATAGAGGTGGTGAATTCATTTCACATGAGTTCAATAATTTCTACAATGATAGAGGAATCAAAAGACAGATGTCAACACCAAGGACCCCTCCTTAGAATGGAATAGCTGAAAGGAGAAATAGATCAATAATGGAATGTGCAAGAATATTAATGATGGAGAAGAATGTATCATAGAAATATTGGATAGAAGTAGTTAGTACTAATGTTTATACCCTAAACAAAGTACAACTCGAGAAAGGTACAAATGACACACCTTTTGAACTATGGTATGGTTATGCTCCCAATGTTAAATATTTCAAAATATTTGGTAGTAGATGTCATATACTAAAAGATAATAGGAATAGCAAAAAATGATGAAGGAATATTCCTAAGTTATTCCTCTAAAAGAAAAGCTTATAAATATTTAAATTCTAACACTAACAAAGTTGTGGAAAGCGCAAATGTGAGAGTTGATGAGCTTTTAGAAAGGGGTGAAACTTGTCATGCCCAAAATGCAGGGCATGAACACAAAAACAATTTTTTTATTTTTTTAAAGTGATAATAGGATTAAATGTAATAAATAACTATTCAAATAGAATGACTAAACTTTCTCATACACATGTATAATTATGAATTTTAAGTACAAATCAAATGTAATTTTTTTTCTTAACATATTTTAAACTTAATTTGCAAAACTTAATAAACATTACCATGTTATCTAATTAACCTCAATTAAATGAATATGATTTCAAAATATAAAAATGTCGTAGAAAGAGTGAAACATATGGTTATCCATTTTTCAATACACACATACATAAAACTAAATTACAAGGGAAAACTCATAAGCAAGAATACTACTCAATTTTATTTTATTTTTATATTAAACCACCTGGTTCAAGGCTTCATTGAGAAAGAACCAGTAAGAAAACCCGACATCCTTGCCACTTCAACAATAACTTTAAAATACATTTTGACATAGGATTTCAATCTCGAACATAACTGAATTTCAATAATCAATTTAAATTTTCTTCTTGATCCTTAATAAGGGATCCGTTTCAAATTGTGCAAAGCATCACAGAGATTGTGGAGAGAACAAAAACTGACCAGGAGACACAAACATACCATGAAGACAGAATCAAACATTCACTCCCATCCTAGTTTGCACAACAGGTTTAATCATTGAACTAGACTAGGGAGAAAGTGGATTTTTCCAACAAGAGACGTTAGACACAACACCATAACAGGTGCCCTTTCGAGGCTATAAACTCAAGAACTTTCATTCTTCCAAAAATTTCCTTTCGAGGCTAATATCACAAAGATTTTCATTCTTACATTCCAAAACTCATACATGGTTTGTGCTGATGAGTAGGGGCCCATAACATCCTACCCTTTCTCCCTCTTCTCATCTTGAGAAGAGACTCTACACTGTTGGAGTCCCACTAAAGCCCTTCCCTCGTACATGGACACTTCTTCCCTATCCAAGGGTGAGTAATGCCAACACAACCAATACAATCCCTTCAAAATTCAAGCAAAACATAAAGGAAAGACATTCAAAAAAACCTGTTTCAATCCCTCCCAAAACATACTTAACACACTACAAACATACAAATGCAAACACAATATCTTAAGAAAGAACAAAACATCAACAACATGAGGTGAAGTATTCCTACCTTCAAGATCAAGTTATGGAAAATGAACAAGTTTGAGAAGAGCATTCCCTTCCTTCTTCTCCTTCAATCCTAGATTCCACTCTAAAACTAGAGGTTGGGTGAACACTCAAAACCTACTAAAAAATGCCTCTAAAAAGATCATAACTCAACCACCTCAAAAAGTCAATAAATCCCCCACTTGTTTAAAATTCTAGAGGCTTCTAAATCAACTAAACCTAAGGCTAACCTCAAGGTGGAGTTAAAGTCATTCAACCCATGATGAAATCATTCAATTTTCGCACTAAAGCAAAAATGGAGTTTTTGAGTGACCATAAAAGTCAACAAAAGGGGCTAGGGAGGTTGAAAATGTCCCCAACCCATACCCATACCCTTTGGATACTTAGATTTCATGATTTTAGGCCTTAAGGATTAATTAGGGACCTATTAAAAGCTAGGAAAATTTTAGGATTTAATAACAACCTTCTAAAATGTAGATTACTCACTAAATTAGCAAAAAGGTAACTAACCTAATCTAACTTAGATCTTTAGGTTACTCAGTTAATCCTAACTACCATGTTGGAATGCATATACAATTCACGAGTCTCAAGTGACACTATAAAAACACTATTACAAATCATTAACATTTAAAGATTACAAAATGATACATTCATTCAAACCACGATACAAATAAAACACGAACAACAGGGTTTGCATCCTCTGTTAGATTCAAACTTGGTTTCCACAATTGGTACATAAGGTTCAATTTCATTTCTCCATTAGATTTCTCGGCTAAAATATCCTACACACTCATTGCACACATCAGTAGCACAAGAAAATCACATGCATATATGTATATAACGTATCAGGGAAATTATGTAAATTAAAATATCCATCTTTCAAATAAGTTAACTATTTAATTCATTCCTACTCATATTTAATCATCAAAAATCATAAAATCAATATAACATAACTTATCCATTCATTTAGATTAAAATACTAGAATAATCATCATTAGGCATGCATATACTTATCATGATAGACATCACCAATTAAGGAATACTGCACTATTTGAAAGCATAAAGCCTAACCCTTAAGGTACCAAAATCAACACACTTATTATCAGGTGAAAATGCCTCGTATTTTTTTGTTAGTGAAAATTAGTGATTAAGCAGTCGAGATAATGTAGTAGTTCTCGAATCACTGAGTATTAAAATGTATAGATGTATCCACTGATCTCAAATTCATTAAGACATTCACAACATAAAACATTGCTTCATATCTATTCTAAAATCCTACAATAGATTTAATAGAGAAGTTCATATTTAATAAGTACATATGAGGAGGGACCTTACATCCTCCCTCACTAGCGTTTGACTTCCTCCTAGAAGTTGCACAACTAAAATGTTCATCTTATGCTAGACCTTGTCTAGACTTGTTCCAAAATTTACTCTTATAAAAAGAATGATTAATGACTCACATACATACACAGGGATGATAACCTATTTACCTGAAATATTGGATAGAAGAATGTATCATAGAAATATTGGATAGAAGTAGTTAGTACTAATGTTTATACCCTAAATAAAGTACAAGTCAAGAAAGGTACAAATGATACACCTTTTGAACTATGGTATGGTTATGCTTCCAATGTTAAATATTTCAAAATATTTGGTAGTAGATGTTATATACTGAAAGATAATAGGAATAGAAAAAAATGATGAAGGCATATTCCTAAGTTATTCCTCTAAAAGAAAAGCTTATAAGTATTTAAATTCTAACACTAACAAAGTTGTGGAAAGTGCAAATGTGAGAGTTGATGAGTTTTTAGAAAGAGGTGAAACTTCATGTAATGAAGAACCCAAAGACTACAATACATGCATCTATGTGGATGATGATGCTCCCAGCACTCAAAGTGGATAGACAAGTTAGGCTACAAGTACCCATCACACAAGAAATGATGGAATGCAAATGTAAATTACCAACCAACAGAGAGTGGTTGTCAAGAAATAGACTAAAGATGTTGATTCATAGATGGGAAATGTTGACCATCAAATAGAAAATTTCAAGCATGCAGAACTTGAACCTAAACTAGTGCAAGGAAGGTCAAATAAACTTGAGGTTAATTTTCAAGATGAGCCTGCAGAAGATTAGAGAAGGAAACTACATGTACTTGAAAAATATGTGAGAAGACATCATAAACTTTAAAAAATCATTAGTGATGCCAAATCAAGTGTTATTACAAGAAGGAGACTCAAAGATAATACATGCTTACTTTGTGAGTTTGAGCCCAAGTCAATAAAGGATGCTTTAGAAAATGAAGATTAGATCCATGCAATGAATGAAGAAATTGACTAGATTGAGAAGAACAATACTTGGACCTTGGTGCCAACGCCCAAAGACAAATTTGTCATTGGGACAAAATGGGTTTTCAGGAACAAGGTCAATGATAATGGGGAAGTAATAAGAAAAAAGGAAAGAATGGTATGTAAGGGTTATGTTCAAGAAGGAGTTGATTATGGAGAAACTTTTTCTCTAGTGACAAGACTTGAAGGGGTCAAAACTCTGCTTTCATATTCAACCTACAAAAATTTCAAGGTATATCAAATGGATGTTAAATCTGTATTTTTAAATGGTACATTGAAGGAAGAAGTATACATTGAACAACCTGAAGGATTTTTTGATCCAAACAATAAGAACATGGTATGTAAACTAAACAAATCCCTCTATGAATTGAAGAATGCCCCAAGAGCATGGTATGAAAGGTTACACAACTATTTGGTGAACATTGGTTTTGAAAGGACAAATGATAATAGTAACCTATATTTGAAGAATGGTGAAAACAATGAAGTATTGTTATCTGAAATATTTGTTGATGATATTATATTTGGAGGAAGAGAAGCTTTATGCAAATCATTTGTTGATGAAATGAAGAAGGAATTTGAAATGTCTATGTTTGGTGAAATCAAATTCTTTGTTGGACTACAAGTGTGTAAAATGAAGTTTTGTATTTTCATTACACAACCCAAATATATCAAAGAGATACTAAAGACTTTTGGTATGGAATATTCCAGGTCAGTGAGTACACCTATCTCTACTAGATATAAACTATCTAAGACTGATGATTTGACTGATATGAACTAGATCCTATATAGATCATTGATTGTAAAATTGCAATATGTTGTTCACAACATCCCAAATATTGCTTTGGCAACTAGGATGGTTGCTAGAATTTTAGAAAATCCTAAAGAGAATCGCATGATGGAAGTGAAAAGGATAATGAGGTATCTAAAAGGTACATAAGACTATGGATTATATTACAAAAGAAATGATAAGTTTGAACTAAGGGTGTTTACTAACTCAAATTAGGTAGGAAATATTAATGATAGAAAAGAAAACTAGTGGAGGTACATTCTTTCTAGGAAAGAGATTGGTGTCATGGAAAAGCAAAAAGCATAATTGTATTTCCCAATCCACAACTGAAGCTGAGTATGTAGCATTTGTAGTGAACTGTTCAAATATTATGTGGATCAAATGGTTAAAAAAAGGTATGAAAGAAGAAATCATAGATCTAGTGGTTATCTATTGTGATAACACAAATTCTATCAACATTTCATAGAATCTAGTGGTGCACACTAAGACAAAGCACATTGCTATCAAGTATCACTACTTGAGAGAATTAGTTCAAGACAAAGAAGTGAAACTAGAATATGTAAATACCAAGGAATAGATTGCTGATGTATTCACAAAACCCTTACCTAAATATGCTCATGAATATCTTAGAGGTAAACTAGGGATGATGTCCCCAATCAAAGCTACTTAAGCAGGAAAAGTGCATTACATTACATATACTAATCATATCCTACAGAGTGATGCAATACAACTCTACTTTGGGAAGTAACTACAGTAGATAATCTAGTACATCATAATAGATTAGTCATAGAAAAATGACAAATATCAGCCAAACATGGTAAATCTACATAATTCAGATGTATGAAGACTTTGAAGCTGAGACAACTACACATCTTTGGCATTGTTGTCAAAGAGGGAGAGATATTTTAGAGAGAGAAATTAAAAAATTTATAGGAAAGAGGGAGAAATTACTCCTAAGAGAGATTCAGAGAGAAATTTAGAAAAGAAGAATTAGACTGTCAGTAAAAAAACTTTTTGATTGTATGGTAACTAAGATATAATTACTATTAAGATGTCTGAGATGTTGCCATCAATACCAAAGAGGGAGATTGTTGGAACCTTACAATTTGAACAATTGTTGTTTTGTCATTGATGTCAAATCTATTCATGAGATATTTTGCTACCTAATATAAATGTCATATCTATTTGATTGATGAAGAGGATTTGAGAAGTTCCTCATAATAATAACATCTAGAGGAAAGGTTGAGTTATAAAAAGGAAGTTACGATGGACATTTGATTAGATAGACTTTGATAAAGAAAAGTGATCATTTATGTCAAGGAAGCTAAGCCAAGCAGAGTAAAAGTATAAAATATTGTTAGTGCCGAGTAATATTAGTGTCAACCAAGCTACACTTAGTGCCAAGAAAATCTAGTATTGACCAAGCATTAGCATCAACTAAACAAGATAGTTGATGTTAAGCCAAAAAGATTTATAGTGATCAAGTATTTCAATAATGACTGAGTGCTAGAATTTAGAGATTATCGAGTAATAGTATAAGAATGAATTCAAGGAAATCATGAGATCAAGCCAACTCTACTAATTTTTTTGAAAATAGATTGACATAAGTATGAGAATGTGTTTCAATCATTGTTTTTTCACTGATGCCAAACCTTCTACTTACTAGTAAGATAATTCATGGTTGATTTGAGTACCATCATTTCTTTGATTGATGGGGACATTTTGATCAAATGAGATAACAAAAGCACCTAGAGGAAAGGTTGAGTTATGGTAAGAAAAAGGAGTACAAAGATCAGTTAAGATAGTGATGTTATAGTGTACTAATTATCTATTTAAGGCTACCAAGGTTGGATACACTGACTAAGTCTAGAAGAACAAATAAGAATAATTGAGTCTACCAAGCTTGACCGAGTGGATAGTAGGTGTCGAGAAAAGTTAGTACAAAGCAAGCAAAAAATTAGTTGGAGCCAAGAAAAGTGAAAGTTTAGTGTATGCCGAGTGATAAAGTATAAGCCGAGTAAAGTTTAGTTGATGCTAAGCACCAGTAAACTATAGTGTTTGCCAAGTGATCTAGTGGATGACAAGTAGAAAAACAATATGGAAATTAAGTGACAACATATTGATGCCAAGTGCCAGTATTCATGTTAAATCATTGATTTGATGAATCTAATCCAACTATTTATTTTTTTTGAATTTTGTGAAGTGTGTGGAAGATAACTATGATGACTTGGTGGCACAAAAAACTCAAGGTAGACCATTTTGAGGCAAATCCAAAGAGGATTCAAGGGAGATGTTTCTAGAGGAACCAAATGGAAAAGTGGATAGATTCACTGAATCCTACCTAATCCTACCTAAACCTAAAATAAATGATAGAGTTTAAATGGAAAAAGGTCTTAATTTTCTATTTATAGAGAGAGCTGATCAAAAGAAAAGGTTTTCATATGCAAGAACCTAAGGAAGACAAGGAGTCTAGGGTATTGCTTCATTCAGTGGCCAAACAGAAGATACTACTATTGGCATGTAAAGATAAAAGGCTTAAGAGTATGGATGCTCAAATGGTGAACAAACTATTAGAGATGAAGTGTGTGAAAGCCAAGAAGAATGGAGGACTAAAACAAAGATGTGTAATCTACAAGTGAGTTGTAATTTGTTATCAGATCAAGCCTTATTACTACTTTATAATCATTGTATTAGTCTAAGGTAAATCCTTTGGATTAAGGTTGACCTAACAGTCAATTGCAAATCCTTTAACCGAGTGACATTCCAAGTGAATGATCTAAATTCCTCTAACAAGGCTCACTCCTAATAGGATGATTGAAATCCTCTAACCACATCACATTTAATAATGTGTATTGTAACCTTTAATAGGGTTGGCCTTTCATAGGACATCACTTCAGAAGAGTGAGAATTAGTAGCATGTTATTGGTGGTTTTTCCCAAATTGGGTTTCCACATAGAATCCTTGTGTTAAACGTGTTATTGAATCTATTATGTTTCATGTTTGCATTTCTATAAAGTTGTTTTGACCTAGGACAATAATCTATAAGTTTAAGTATTGTATGATCTAATAAATGCATGCATGAATATGTTTTATGGATATGGGTTCACTAAGTTGTGAAAAGTTTTATTTGTACATCGAGACCTTGGATAACTGATTCACCCCCCTCTTAATTATTCTAAATAATTCCAACAAATTTCTTGGTAGGATTAAATTGCATTGATGATAAGATTGATGAGTTGGATCATTAAATTCAAGGCAAGGATTAGGTAAAGACCTAACAAAAAAATTATAGAGAATTTTTTAGAAGAAGATCAAGAAGATGGATAAATACTATGAATCAAGTTGAACCTGATCACAAACCCTAAGATCTATGATAGATATAGAAAATGGTAAAGCATGAATTGCCTATTTAAAGAGATATAGAGTAGAACAACTGGTGTGAGATTGTGTGTGTGTAACAATGCATGAGTGTGTATGTGTAAAGCTTGTATGTGAAGAGAGACATATAAAGAAAGGTTGATCAGAAATGCACAAGTTTGAGTGATTGCAAAGCTAATAGAGAAAGCTTGTAGAGATGATGTTGATGTTGATAAGTGAATCTAAGCATAAGGCTTAAGTGTTAATGAGAAGAGTGGATTTATTGCTTCAAGGGTATCCAAGTGAATCAAGAGCAAAGATGAAAGTGAAGAACTTATCAGTAGTCAACACAAGGACTGAAAAAAGATCTGCACCGACAAAGTGAGTTATAATCACACATATCAAAGCCTATTTTATTCTTCTTGTCATTGTAAATAGTTTTTGTTGAAATCCTTTTATAAGGTTGACGTAACAGTCATTTGAAGACTTAACAGTCTATGTAAATCCTTTAACTAGGTGACATTCTAAATGGAATGATCAAAGTCCTCTTTCAAGGCCACTCCTAATAGGGTGAATAAATCCTCTAACTAGGTCACATTTAATAATGTGTTTTGTAACCTTTAACAAGGTTGGCTCCTAATAGAGCTCACTTCGAAAGAGTAAAAAAGAGTAACATGTTGCTGGTGGTTTTTCCCAAATTGGATTTCCACGTAAAATCCTATTGTAAAAATTATGATGAATGATTTATGTGTGTTTACACCTGATAATGTTTTCATTATGCAATGCAAGTTATGTTTATGATAGTTTTACAGTATAGACCGAGCAATGGCTGGATAAGCAGAACAATGAAGTGTTTATTGTTTAATTGTTCAAGTGGTACATATTGACCTCAAGTAACTAATTTACCCCCCTTCTGAATTATTCTAAGTATTTCTAACAGTGAAGAAGGTAAAACATATAAGGAAATTGAACTGATTGGTATTAGAAAGGTACAAGGTATAGCTATATAAAAAATTAGTTTTAGTTTTGAGATAATTTTGGAGATACCTTTGGCATTGTTGTCAATGGGGGGTAGAATTACTAAAATGGGAAGAGAAACAATCAAGGAAAATAGCATAAAAGATGGGAAATGAATACTAAAAGAGGGAAGTAAAGCAAATAAAGGGGAAGAGAATGAAAAATAGATAGAATTAGTAGTTGGGATGACCCAAAGTTACATTTAAGAGAAAAACAAAATGAAGATAAAAGAATGAAGAAGGAGAAACATAATCAAAGGTAGAGACTAATCCAATAAAATATGATGTATTACCATCAATGCCAAAGGGGGAGAATTATTCTACAACTAATATTAATACCCAAGATGATGTTGATGATGAATAAGGTTAGCAAATTGAGCACTGAAACAAATATAGGATACTTGGATCAGTTGTTATTTTTTCATTGATGTCAAGCTTATTGACTTACTAAGTTGGATACTAATTTATGTAAGTTCTTGGGAGTTTGTGTGATTAAGAGAAATTATGGGTGTGATGGTTCTAGTGTGCAAAATGGCATTTTGCATGGCTAGGGTTGATGTGCCCTAAGCCTACCGGTTACAGATGTTGGTTGCTATGTTCGAGGTCGTTGTTCCTATCATTGGCTGCGTGCTCAATTTTGCAGATAGCATAGGGGTGTGTGTAGGGCTGAGGTGGGGTTTTGGGCAATTGTTTGGGGTCGAGGCCGATTGGGGCTTGACGTTGGGAGTGGGGTCTTCAACCTATGACAGTGTGGGGTGTATAATAGGTTGCCGGTGTTTATATAAAGGGTTTCAGCTTGGAGATAGGGTCTTTAAATCTGGACATGGGGCAATCGAAGATCCCTGTGTCTCAAATTTTATTTGATGATTTAATAATGGTTGATTCTTCTATTCTAATGTGGGGGGAGGCTAAGAGCCAGACTGACAATATCCCATTTGGGGTTAATGCTTCATCATCGAAGGGTTCTATCCATATTAAAAAGATGAATGGGTGTTTGGAGCGATCTGATGATCGACCAGTGTTGGTTATTCAACCAAAGCAAATTTTTGAGGATGTGGAGTACTAGGGAAAGCATGCACTCATTTGTGATTTTTTGGGTCTCTGAATTTCTTTCCTGTGTTGGAATCGTGGGCACATCAGATTTGGAACCTGAAAGGAGATATGGAGATTCTTTTGGCAGCCAACAATTATTTTATGGTTATTTTTTCAAATTTGACAGACAAGAACAAGGTTTTCAAAGGGGCCCATATTTCTTTAACCAGGTAGGGCTTTTTATCAAACCTTGGCACATCAGGTTTAACTCTACTAAGGAGATCTCATCATGGGTCCCAGTATGGGTTCGTCTTCATTGACTGCCTTTGGAATTTTGGAGAGAGGATATTCTTCATTCAATCTCACTTCTGCTTGGGAAGCCAGTTGGGTTGGCCACTCAAACCCAAGACCGAAAGGAAATTTCATATGCACAAATTTGTGAAGAGGTTGATCTTAATAATCCATTGCCAGAATCTATGGAGATTTTCTTGGGCTCTACTTCATGGATTCAATAGTTGGACTATGAGACTTTAGCCTTTAGATGCAGGATATGTCGTGAGTATGGGCATTTGCAATGCAAATGCCCTCGGAATAAATTTTCTCAATCATTGACCTCCACTATGCTGACCCCTAAGGATGACAAGGGTAAGGCCCCTATGCCAGAAGGTTCTTCTAGGGACAAGGAGGGTTTTATCCTAGTTAAGACATGTAATAAAGGAAAGGGATAGAAGAGAACTTGGATGGATAGACAAAGTGATGGCACTTTTTATAGGTTTAATGTTCTGAATAATCTGGTACAGGAAGAAGGCATACCAGTTGAGATGACCCCGGGGGATGGCTCTTTTCAGGGGCCCTTGATGGAGGAGGTGAGGAATCTAGCCCAAGTTCCTAAAAAGGAACAAGGTCAACCAGTTTGTTTGAATGGAGTGGTTCACAAGATAAGTTGTGATATTCTTGGTGGGTCACATCCCAATGACGCCCCAAATATCATAGCTTGTTCCCTTCCTAGTAAGAAAGGGATACCTAACAGCATAAAAGGCTCTACAGCTATAGTATCTTTAGGCTTACAACAAAAGCTTTTTAAAAAAGGGACCTTGGAGAAGTCAGCTAAGAATGGAAGGAAGACTGATCAGGAGAAGGTTAAGATGATGGGAGAGACTTTAGTTGAGGCAAGATTTGTGAAGCCCATTGACTCTCACTTCTTGCAATCTTCTAAATGATTATTCTTTCTTGGAATGTGAGGGGGTTGAATAGCATCCTTAAAAAAAAGGTTGTTCGTAGACTGATAGACTCTCATTCTCCAGATATTATTTTCATTCAGGAAACTAAGTTTATAGTTGATGAATTGGATAGCTGTGGACCAAAGTTATGGCCCCATGGTAAGGAAGCTTGGGTGGACTCACTTGTCTTTGGAATCCTTAGAAGGTGACTCCTTTGTGGTGGATTTCAAGTAGGCCTTCTATCTCTCTGATGGCTTCTCACTTTGAGACAAGAGAAAGGTTCTTATTCTCCAATATTTATGCTCTGAGTGATTTGGTGGGTAAATCTATTATGTTGTCACATATTACATTTGTCCAGTCCTTGGATCCTTTCCTTCCTTGGATTGTGGCTAGAGATTTTAATGCTATTACTAATTTAGAGGAAAAGAGAGTAGGGATTGCTCGATTGGGCCCTTTGTCTAGTATGCTTAGAGATAATATTGGCTATTTGAATCTCATTGATGTTAAACCTAGTTCTAGTATATTCACCTGGAATAATAGAAGGAGTGGAATGGAGGCTATTTCAAAAAGGCTTGATAGGTTCCTAGTTTCTTCTTTTTGGCTAGATATTAGATGGTCAACCAAATCAGAAATTCTTGATTGGAGAGGCTCGGATCAGGAGCCTATTAAGTTCTCTATCACTCCTTACAAGACTTCTAAGAATCCTTCTTTCAAGTTTCAGCTAATGTGGTTGAGGGATGCCTCTTTGTAGGATCTTATAATAGCCTAGTGGCATGAGGGTAGGCCTCCTCATGGCAATTCCATGTTCACCTTTGAGAAGAGGCTTCAGCATGTGAAATTTAGGCTTAAATAGTGGAATAAACAATTTTTTGGGAACCTTCAAGAATAGTTGAGGGAGGCTCAGGCCAAGCTAGACAGTGTCACTTGCTAGATCAGGGACCAAGGAATGACTTAGAATTTAATGTCTAAAGAATCCTCAACTCATAGGGAGTTAGAGAAATGGGAGCTTTAGGAGGAAATATTTTGGAAGCAAAAGTCTCGGATGGATTGGTTGTAGGAAGGAGATAGAAACATTGCTTTCTTTCACAATACGGTTAAAGCTCATAGGTCTAGTAATTCTATCACTTCTCTTTTTTTTGCTTCTAGTGATCAACTATTTTCCAAAGAGGCAATTTCTCTAGAGGCCACTAGATGCTTTTCTCAACTCTTCTCTAAGGAGGAATCTAGTTCATTGGTGGAGACAAGGACTATTTTAGATTGCATTCCTCAACTGGTGTCTAGCAGTGTGAACAGGGATCTAGTAAGGCCTATTGTGCTTGAAGAACTAGAGAAGGTGGTCTTTGGTATGAAGAAAGGTAAAGCCCTGGGCCCTAATGACTTTCCCATTGAATTTTTCCAAGAATTTTTGGAGATTATTAAATTTGATCTTCTAGAGGTAGTCCAGGAATCATATCAGAACAAACAAATGCTCAAATCTTTGAATGCTACTTTCCTGGCTCTTATTCCCAAGATTTATGGGGCTAACAATTTGGATCAGTTCAAAACTATGTCACTTACAAAATTAATACCAAATTAATTGTTGAAAGGCTCAACCCTTTTCTGGCCACCTTGATTTCCGAGGAACAAGGAGGATTTTTTGGTGGCAGGCAGATTCTTGATGGGGTGATTATTGCTTCATAGGTTATTCACTCTATGGCCACGTCTAAGGAAAAGGCTACATTTATTAAGTTGGATTTATCAAAATCTTATGACCTGGTTAGTTGGGAGTTTTTGGGTCAAGTTCTCCTCACTTTTAGATTTGATATGGAATAGGTTGATTGGATTCTCAGTTGTGTGACTTCACCATCCTTTTTAGTTCTTATTAATGGAGAACCCACTGAGCTTTTCTCTACTTCTCGGGGACTTCGACAGGAGGATCCTATCTCTCCATATCTCTTTATCATTATGGCAGAGGGCTTAGGCAGATTTATAAAATTTCAAGAAGAGCAGGGGCTTGTCCAAGGGTGGAAGTGGCATAATAATATTCCAACATACATGCACCTCCAATTTGTGGATGATACTAGACTGATGGGCTTGGCTACTATTAATGAGGCAAGAAACTTCAGAATGATTTTAGATACTTATTTAAAGGCTTCTAGACAACAAATTAATGAAGGTAAATCATCTATTTATTTCTTTAATACTCCACAGTCGATCCAACTCAAGATTGCTAGGATTCTCAAGTTTCAAATTGGTTCTCTTCCTTTGATCTATCTTAGAGTTCCCTTAACTTTGGGGATCCAGCTGAAAGAGTATTAGCAAGAACTATTGGACAAATTTCGTAGTAGGGTGAGTCACTGGACTCACAAGTGGCTCTCTTCAATTGGGAGAGTTATCCTCCTCAAGACTATGGTTTAGGCTCTTCCCATTTACAAGTGTCTGGTGCAAACTCCTCCCATTGGAATTATGAAAGAATTTGATGCTTTGTCATGACAATTCCTTTGGTCAAGCAATCTACTTTCTTCTAAATGGAGCTTAGTCAACTGGGACATTGTTTGCTTGCCTAAGTTTGTTGGGGGTCTAGGCCTTAATTGTATGGCTCTTGGTGTCAAGGCTCTTGCTGCTAAGTTATAATGGAGGTGGTGCAAGAACCTGGATCAAGATTGGGCTAAGATTCTGGCCCAAAAGTATTTTTTGGGAGTGGAATATTAGGATATTCTAAGGCTAGCTCTTGATGGAAAGTTTCTTTTATTTCGGATACTCTTAAAAGGGGAGATTCTCAAATCAAGGAAGGCCTTTTATGGATATGTAATGAGGGATCAAGTGTGTTATTCTGGAAAGACTCTTGGGATGGCCATCCTCCCATTCTCTCCAATTACCCCCATCTCCAACCTCTATGTCATATTTTTTCTACTGTAGGATGGACCAAGGTTGATCACTTCAAGACTATTAAGTGGTGTGGATTGATGGATGTGGCTGGTTGGAAGGATCCACATGAATGGCCTCTAGGGGGTTCCTTGGAGATTCAGGCTAAGCGAGCTAATCTTCTCTCTATCAGGTTGTGCAGTTCCTCTAAGGACAAAGACATCCTTGCTTGGGGTCCTTGTCCTAAAGGAAAGTTTAGTGTGGCTCAAGGATATGCTTGGTTGGATAATTAATTCCATGGATTTCATGAAATTCCTTGGTGGAAGAAGGCTTGGAATAAATTCTCTTGGCCGAAATGTAATTTTTTTCTATGGCTGGTTGTTCAACAGAAATGTCTTACTTGGGATAATCTTCAAAGAAGACGGTTTCAGAGTCCTTCTTTCTATCCCCTCCACATGCTAAATGGAGAGAATGTGTCTCATTTATTTTTCTTATGTCCTCTCTCTAGAGAAATATGGCATAAGTGGTGGGAGGCGTGGTGTCATGGGTGCATTCATGTTGAATCTCTTATTGAATTTTGGGACAGCCTTGGCAGACCCTCGACAAAAACTATGTTCCTCCAAGTGGCTTGGAATGTTGGACCTAGCTTTATTCTTTGGAATCTTTGGCTGGAGTGTAATCATAGGATTTTTTGTAACTCTAGTTTGGGAGTCACTAAAATATGGTAGCTGATTTTAAGCAGACTTCAGGAAACTATCTATGTTAAGTATGATATGACAGAACCTGTGGATCCTGGTGACTTCAGTATAGTCAAGAATTTGGGATTGATGGACAAAGGATTGGGATGCACAAATAGAAAGAGACCTCAGTCTCTCAAGAGGAAGGTTTTTAGGGTGGGGAGATGGAGACCTCCACTGATAGATATCCTTAAAATTAACACAGACGGTTCTTCCCATAGGAACCCTAGACATGCTAGTGTGGGGGGAATGGGAGAGATTCAGATGGCAATGTTATTTTCATGTTCTCTGTTCACAAAGGAGTTCAATCCAATAACGTGATGGAGGCCTTGGCCATTAAGGTCGCTATGGAGCAGGGATGCTCTCTTGGTTGGAGGAAATTGGTGTGTGAGTCAGATTCTCAGATTGTAGTGGATATGATAAATAACTAGAGTGTGGATGACTCTAACTAGAAAATTGCATCTATTGTTAGAGATATTCTTCACTTGAGTAGCTTTTTGTATTTGATCTCCTCTTGTCATATTCCTAGCGAATGAAATGGAGTGGCTGATGTTTTGGAAAAATGGGCTTCAGGGAAAGGAGCTGGTTGGGATATTTCAGAAAGGGATAATCTTCCTGCTAATTATATTGGGACTTTTGAGCAATTAGTGGAAAAGGATATAATTTAATTGTTTTGGGTTTGTGTGTTGGTGGTCTGGGCCTGAGGCCTTCTATAATTTGGATTTGATTGAATAAATTTTTACCCCTTTTCCAAAAAAAAAAAAAAATTATGTAAGTTCTTAAATCATTTGAAGAATGTGGTTTTGAGAAAAGAAATGGTTGAGTAAAGATAGAAGGTGAAATAAAGATGTGATGTTAAGTGTTGAGCTTCAATGAGAAATTGATGAATTATTCTTTGACAAGCTAATATTGGTTTTATTTTTTCACATGATTTGATGAAGTGTTAAGATAGTACATAATGATGTTACATTGTTTGATAGTAAAAGAAGAAAGTTATTAAGTGAAAAGACAAGGAATTAGTGTGTCCTAATAAGTTAGAAATGTTGGTCTATAAACACAGGCTATTTTCAAAGGAAGTGTATTAAGCATAATTTAGAGAATTATTTTTTCAAGTGTTATCAAGAAAGATAGTGCCAACCAAGTGAACAATTTTAACTAAGAAGATGCAATTATTTGGCAAAGGAATAACTCAACTCGGTAAAGAAGAATAGTTTTGTAAAAATCACCTTTGGGATTACATCGAGTTAATATCTGGATTAATATTGAAGATTCAAAGGAAGACAAGAATTTGTTCTTGAAATATATAGATGAAATTGGTTAGGTAAGATCAAATGGAAGATATTCAAGGAAAGGTTCGTAATCTAGGAAATGTTCAAACTCCAATGCAAATTGCAATCGACGTTATGCATAAAATATTTTACCTAGTGGCAAATTCAAGGAATGAAAGTTGGGATGTGATTGAATGGATGAGAGGAATTCAAGGAAACCCTAATGAATGTGATTAAGAGGAAAAAATCTTCTATATAAGGGATGAATAAGAATAAGGATGTTGTTAATATCCAAACAAGAACAAAAGGGTATATCAAGCAAAGAAAAATTCTAATCAAGTGAAGGAGAGTGTGTTGATCAACCAAGTAAAAAAGAGTTTAAGGAAGAGGATTGAGTGAATTGGAAATCTAAATAGGAAAATGTAGTTATTTTATTCATTGATCATTGCACTATTACTTTCTAACCATTGTAGCATAAAATCTCTTGACCAAGTAGATCTAACAACTCTATTTGTAAATCCTTTATAAGGTGTCATCCTAACTGGTCACATTTAACTAATTTGTTTGTAACCTTTAACAAGGCTAACTCTTAACTAAGCTCACTTTAGAAGAGTGCATTTCTTTGTGGCTAATAATTCTCATGGTATTTTTTTATCCAGATTGAGTTTCCACATTAAATACTGGTGTTAATTTTTGATTGGATGTGTTGCATTTTATTTCATGTGTTTATATGTATTAAGTTGTAGTTTTTTGTTAGTAAGTTAAATGCTTTACTAAGGTATTTGTTGATAAGTTTAAAATGGTGAAAAAATTCTTCAAGGATTTGAGATAGTTGATCCACCCCCAATAGATATGGTGGCTCTAGAATACAACATATTGTAAGGAAATGCCCATGTAGATTTTCACTTCTATTTCTAATAATTGTAATTCTATTTAATAATAAGAAGCCCATTTTTTTGTTGAAAATTATTGTTATTTCTCTATTATATTGTTCATGTTCATATTAATAATGGGACTACCATTCATCACATAATTTCCTCACCTAGTAATATTTGTGTATCTTACTATGAATCGCAAAAAGATAGGATTAAATAGTCTAGTAGGTTTGTATGCCTAGAAGTCAATCCTATAGAATGTTTTCACCTTAGATGTGCTTTAAATGTATGCATATATGTGCTCCGCATAAATGGATTGGTCTCTATTATCCATGAAGAAATGTTTTCCTATACACATTATGGATTGATTTGTATGATACCATATAAATCACATATTTTTGAAGTCTTTGTGGATGGAAAATGGGTCATTATCTTTGGACATAAGTGTATGTAAATGTGCATCCCAAAGATGGACAAGGGCCACTTACACCTGTCAAGGATTGAATGCTAACAACAAAAACAAAAATAAATATCCCTTCATGATTATATATTCTCTTAGCTTATAAGAGTCCACACCCTTAGCTAAGATTGTGATAGTCATTATTATTTTTTATGGAAGTAGGTATCCTTGATTCTCATACTTATCACTATGAATTTAATAAAACATATAAATGGAAGAATTTTTTTATTTAGATGGTTGGAAACCTAGATGTTTATTTGGAATGTTGGACATATAATAATATGCTTTAGGTAGAAGGGGATTTGATGAGAGTCATTCAATATTCATATGCTCATAAAATGGAGGCATTTTATTCTCAAATTCAATGATCTTGGTCATGATATAGAATGTTGGTATGAAAACCAAAGTTCCCTATTCATCTTGAAGAATTGGTTAAAGAGTGAGATAAATAAAGGAAGATTGAACAGAGTCAATGTTGTTAAGACATTTATGCTCTAAGTTTGGATTTGTGAAAATAATTTCATCATGGTCACCTTTTCAGCAATATCTAATTTGATTTGAGATGTATCTTGAAAGGGAAAAGAAAAACCTTTAAGGATGTGAACCTCCACTTGTAAGGTACTTTTAGGAGAATGACAAATATAACTCATCAAGGCCTCATATATAGAACAAATATCAATGAAATTTATAGGAACTGGTAGATCATGAGGAAGTGAATGATCCATGTCCTTATCCAAGGTTTCATCGCAAATAGGACAATCATCAAAGAAATAAATATTGTGTTAAAAGGGGGCACTTTAGGACATGAATAAGCTTGACTAAAAATGGCTTCATGAGGGAAATATATTTTAGTAGAAGGATCAACATCATTTTTTAAAGCCTCACCCTTTAGAGGGAGATGATTCGAAGGAATGGACTTTTTGTGTGCTAAAATATTTCCCTAGGTGGGAGTGATGTTGAGAGGGTGAACATTATAGGAATTCATGAAAGGAAAAACTAAAGTTTCATCATATGAATGATTTATGGAAAATCTTGAATAAAATTGATATAGAACAAAAAATTAATATAAATACTCCATTGTAAATTAAATTCAATGTCCATGAAACATTTTTGTGTTTTTGTATTGTTTTAGACAAAATGCAATGCAATCTAAGAATGAAGTAGATGTAGGGTGCAATTGTTTTGTATTTTTCACAATGCAATTTTATTGAATGAAATAATGCAACAAATATAAATGAAAAGAGAGATTTTAGATGCATAAAATGTTACAAGTTAATGATCATGGAAATGCATACAAATTAATTACAAATGAAAATAAAGGATATCTAAAACCAAAATCAAAAGTTGAATTGTTATGATAAGTGAGCACAAAAAAGTGATCATCTGTAAAAAGGGACACACACACACACAAATATAGAAGGAATACCAAGTTTCTAACACAAAGGAAATCCAATTAGTACAAAAGGAAGTACCAATACAAGGTCTTCTCAATGTAAAAGCCCCTTGGGATTTGTTCCTCCTTTCCCTAAGAGAAGGAAGTGTAATGCAATGAGATATAATATATTAGAATAAGTTATATGTGTTGGCATAATTGATGGTGTAATGAGATTTTTGGCATAACCAATAATGTGATGATGATGTTAAGAGTGATGATTTCATTGCATGATGACAATTTATTGTATTTTCATTGATGTCAACTATTGATCTAGTGGTCTTAGTATGTTTCCAAGTATAATTGAGTCTTGTAGAGAGAATAAGGTGTATGACATTGCTAGTGAAGAGAATAATAAGATGATTGGTGAGGTAACAATGTAACTATGAGAACAATTAGTGACAAATAATATGTGATTTGATTGGTTTATCAAATCCATGGTGAATGGAGTAGCAATTAAAAAATGATGAGCAATATGATGCTCACTCAATGGTGAATTTGATTAAGTTGTGATTGCAACTCATTATCATGATAGGTAAACCATTTCTAGCAGAATGGAAAGGTGATAGCTAAGATAGTTTTAAGTGATACAAGTGAAGTTGTAACAAACAAATTAAAGAAGTGACAAACATGTTAACAAATAATGAGTTCTTGAGTGACAATCTATTAACTAGAATCAATGATGGATAACAAGGTTGTAATCACTTGGGGTGAGTTAGTTGTATTCTAGTGAAAAGGATGCACATGTGGAGGTACTGATCTAACAATACAATGGTCAAGATTGCATTTATTGATAAGATTCTAGAGGAATCTCATGATAGGTGAAAATTTGTTTGACCTATGACACAAAATACTATGAATTAGTTGATGTGGTCATGTAAAGTGATTTTTAATGTAAGATAACCTCTTATGGAATTTTGATCTAAGTGGGATATTTGGATTTCCTAATTGTAATACATTTATGGTTTGGTTAAGTTGATGAAAGTGAAAAACAATAATATATATAGGTGAAAGTAGGGTAGGTTTGATGTTGTTGATTGTGGTCCAGTGTATGTATGAAGAAGTGGAAAGTTTGGTCCAGCTAGGAAGAAGAGAACAAATTTCTAGAGATGTAGAGAGATTAAGTAGATTTGATCAAGTACAAGTAGTGTTATTTTGTAGATCAATCTTTATGTTGTTATCTAATAGTTAGAATACTTGAAATCCCATAATTAGGTGAATCCTAACAAGTCCTTATTTTAAATTCTTTAACAAGGTGGCACTTTAAGTAGTGTTTAAAGTCCTCTAACAAAGCTAATCCTAAAGGGTAAATCTCTTAACAGGGCTAGAGGTAAATCCCCTAACAAGGTGATACTTAATCATGTCTTTGTAAACTCTTAATATGATTAAGCTCCTAACATGGTGTACTTCAAAAGAGTACAAATTATTTGTGGGTACTAACCCTCACTATGGCTTTGATCTAATTTGAATTTTTATGTAACCAAAATATGTGTTTCAAATGAATGAAAGATTTCATGTGTTGGATATATTTATTTGGCACATTTTAAGTTGATTACCAGTTAGTGGTTTAAAATGTGAAAAAAATATTTTATTTATAGTTATTGATTCACTCCTCTCTCAGTAATATAATCACTTAGGACAAACAATTGGTATTAGAGCTTAGGTCCTCAATTGTGGGGAAATATTAACATCTTGAGGTAAATATCCAAGATTATAAGAAAGGAAGCTCCTAAACTCTCAAGAGGAAACTACCTAGTATGTTGTGGAAGGATAAATATCTACCTTAGAGATATGGGAGAGAAGTATCAGAATCATGCAATCATAAGATACATTACTCTTTCAAAAAACCTTAGTGCAAATCAGAGAACATGGAACTACAATGGATTTCATTATAAGCTCTCTATCAAAGGCAAAATACATTGATGTCCAAGAACTACACACAACCTATGACATGTGGAAGAAACTAAAGAAAATCTATGGAGGTGATGCTCATGTACAAAAGGAAAATATGGTCATCTTGAAAGGAATGTATGATGCAATGAGAATCAGAACATTGAACCTTACAACCAAAAGATCAATGATGTTGCTATAGTTATTAAAGGTGCTAGTGAAACACTTGTAGAAGATGATGTGGTAAGAAAAATCTTTAGAATCCTATTGCTGAAATATGTTATTAGAGTCTCATCTATTTAAGAGGTTGGATCTGTATATACTGGTGCAACTTCTTTGGATCCATTGATAGGTATGTTAAAGACTTTTGATCTAAGTAAATTTAATAATAATATGCATAAGATAGAAACTACTTTAAATGCATCTATGACTCTTTATTTTGAAAGAAAAGGAAGAGATGTTTCTATTAGTTCATCTATTTATGGTTATGATTCTATTTTAACTAAAAAAGAACACAAAGAACTAGAGGTGCTACATTTTAGGAGGCTTCCTAGAGGAAGTGGTAAGTACAATACCTTTGAAGTTATTTAATTGCATGAAGATTCTAGACATCTCTCTTTCAAATGCCCTAAAAAAGGAAAGAAGATAAGGAAAACAAATCCAAGGATAAAAAGAAGACATACTACATTGCAAAAGAAGGTATTAATTACCAATGAGGAGTTTGATGGGAAAAAACAAGAGTTTATATTGGGTGTAGTTAAAGAAGATCCTATTGAAGGTGGTGAGAAGGATTTGATATCCAACATGAACAATAATGAGGAACAGATAATTGATAGTGGTTGTTGACATCACATGATTGATTATAAAAGAAAGTTCATCAAAATGAAAGAATGTGATGGAGGATCGAGAAATCTTGGTAACAACAGTCCTTGTGTTGTGAAAGGAAAATGTAGTATTGTTTTGAATGATAAAACACATTGTGAAGACGTCTATTTTATTGAAGGACTAAAATATACTATGTTGAGTGTTTATTAGCTAAATAACAAAGGACACATATTAGAATTATAGAAAGGAATGTGAAGGATCATTAGGAAGGAGATATGATCAATACTGATGAATAGACAAGAGATAACTTATTCTAACTAGATTCTACTATTAAAACTTGTCTAGTTGCTAAGGTTGAGGATTGTTGGTTGTGGGATAAAAGGTTATGTCAAGTCAACTCTGATAGCTTTGCCAAAGTTAGTAAGATGAAAATATTAATAAAATTGCCTAATCTAGAGAAACTAGACAATGTAATGTGTAAAGAGTGTCATCTTGGGAAGTTAACCAGTTCTAGCTTCATTCGTCAAAGTTACACATCTCAAAATATTCTGGACATAGTTTATATAGATATCTGTGGTCCCTTAGTAACTCAAAGTTATCATGGAGATAGGTGTTTCGTGTTATTTGTTAATGATTATTCCATAATGATGTGTTTGTATTTCTAAAGTGCAAATTAGAGGCATTCTACATGTGTTATTTGTTAATGATTATTCCATAATGTTTCATGTTATTTGTTAATGATTATTCCATAATGATGTGTTTGTATTTCTAAAGTGCAAATTAGAGGCATTCTACATGTTCAAAGTTTTCAAATCCAGAGTAGAAAGTTAAACCACTAAGAAGCTAATATTATTACAATCAGATCTAGAGGATGTGAATTTACTTTACATGAATTCATTTCATACTATGAGGAATATGGAATCATAAGGTAAATTTCAACTTGCAGGATGCCTCGACAAAATGGAATTACATAAATAAGAAATAGGTCAATCATTGATTTATACAAGAACTCTAATGATGCATAAAGGTGTTGCTCAAACCTTTTAGAGAGAAGAAGTGAGAACCAAAGTCTATACATTGAATCAGGTAAAACTAAAGAAAGGTGTGAAAACAAGGCACCCTATAAAATATGGTATGAAAGATAACCCTAGGTGAGTTAAGTATTTGGAAGTAGATGTTACATCAAAAGAGATGATTTCTCAAGAAGGTTTGACTCTACGGTTGATGAAGGAATATTTCTAAGCTATTACAATAATAGAAAAACTTAAAAGTGTTTTAACAAAATGACAAACAAGATGATATAAAGTGCAAATGTGAGAAACCATGAGTACTCATAATAGAATGATGAATCTAGCAAAAAAGAACAAGAAGACTAAAAATAATTTGTCTACATGAAACCAATTGAAAAAAATATTATAGAACAACCTATGGAAGAACAAAAGAATGGATAAGAACTTGTCCAAGTGGTTAAGGAAACTCCTAGAGAAGAACTAGCGTTATCAAGGTGTGTAAAGCCAAATCATTCCCCAGATCATATAATTGGTGATAAGAAACTTGGTATACTAACAAGGAGAAAAGAAAGATAAAGTGCATGTTTGATATCTCATTCTGAACTAAGAATTGTAAAAAAATATTTAAAGGAAGAAAACTAGGTAAAATCCATGAAGCAAAAATTGAAGAAAAATTAAAAGAAACAAAAATGGACTCTAGTGCCTAGGTCATTGGATAAGAATGGGATTGGAACCAAAATGGTTTTCAAAACAAGATGGATGAAAATGGTAAAGTGATCAAGAATAAAGCAAGACTAGTTTGCAATGGTTATGCACATGATGAATGATTGGACTATGAAGAAACTTTTGCACTTGTGGCTAGACTTGAAGAGATAATAATATTACTTTAGTTCACTACTTACAATAGAATATTTTTTTATCAAATGGATGTCAAGTTACTGTATTTTAGTGGTATATTATAAGAAGAGGTTTACATGGAACAACATGAAGAGTTTTCCAATTTAGAAGGGAAGAACATGGTGTGTAGGTTACATAAGGTCATGTATGGATTAAAACAAGCACCTAAAGCATGGTATGAAAGATTACATTCACACTTGATCAAGATTGGATTGAAAAGGACAAGTGACAACAACAATGTGTACCTAAAGGTAGAAAGTGATGACAAGTTATTGATTGTAGAGATATATTTGTTGATGACATTATCTTCAAAGGCAAATTTGGGATGAGTAGTAAATTCTCAAAAGAAATGAAGAAAGAATTAAAAATCTCTATGATAAGTGAGATCAATTTCTTTATAGGTTTGCAAATTTACCAACTCAAAGATGGCACATATATCAATCAGACCAAGTACATAAAGGAGATATTGAAAAATTTGGATTGAAAGATTCAAAACTAGTTGGTACTCCAATAATGACAATATGCAAGGTATCCAAAGAAGATGATTCAAAGGTAGTGGATGAGACATTGTACATATCCATGATGAGTAAGATATAATATCTGGTGCACAATACACAAGATATAACAAAGGTGGTTGGATTAGTAAAAATATTTTCCTCTAATCCAAAAGAATATCACTTGATTGCAATATATAGAATGCTCATATATCTCAATGGAACTAAAGAATATAGATTGTTGTATGGACATAAAGGAGATTTAAAATTAAGTTCTTATACTAATGTTGATTGGGTAGGTAATGTGGATGATAGGAAGAGCACAAGTGGTGGGTCATTCTTTTTAGGAGAAAGACTTGTTTCATAGGCAAGTAACAATTAGAATTGTGTATCTTAGTCAATAGCTAAGGTAAAGTATGTGGCGAATATAATCAATTGTACACAAGTAATATGGATTATGTAATGGATATTGGAGAAGGTTGATGAACCAATGGTTATCTACTGCAACATGATAATATAAGTGCTATAAATATTTCAAATAATTTAGTAATGCACTCTACAACTAAGCATATAGGCATCAAGTATCATTATCTTAGAGAATAGGTTCAAGAAAATGAAGTAAAGTTGGAGTATGTGCCAAATAAGGAACAAGTAGAAGATATATTCCCAAAGCCACTATCAAAGGATATGTTTGAGTGTTTGGATGGTAGGTTAGGGGTAATTTCCTCACATGCATTGAACTAGAAGAATATGTAGATTACATCATTTTGAGTGCCATTATTGAGAATAATTATGATTTCAATTGATGTTTAGAGGCTACTCCTTAGGGGGGGAAGTTTCATAAAGAATATTATACTAAAGAAGAAGAGGATGCAAAGAAGATAATAGGTATGAAATAACACCTTTGAAATTGTTGTCAAATGGGGGGGGATGAGTAGGGGGGGAGAATGAAAAGATGAATTCATAAGAAGAGAAGAGAGAATGAAGAAGAATGATTTCATGAAGTGTAGACAAAGGAGAATACCTATGTGAATGGAGTTGTGCATGGAAGTGCAATGAAGGGGGGAGGAATCTATAAGGAGACAAAACAAGTTAAGGTAGAGAAAAAATACAAAAGTGGAAACATTTTCTAGTTATTATTATTGAATAAGTTTGTGTATGAGGTTAAGAAAAGTATTACATGTGTTTCCATCAATAAAAAATGGGGAGATTGTTGGCATAACTTATTTTATGATAATGATGTGAAGAGTGATGATTTGATTGCATGGTGATCAATTATTGTGTTGTCATTGATGTCAAATATTGACCTAGTGTTCTTAGTATAATGCCAAGTATAATTGAGTGTTGTAGAGACAATAAGGTGTATGATATTGCTAGGGAAGAGAAGAATAAGATGATTGGTAAGGTAGCAAAATGATAGGAAATTTGATTGGTTTATCAAATCCATGGTGAATAGAGTGGAGAAATCACATAATGATGAGCATGATGTTGTTTACTAGACATTAAAGATAATTTAGTCATGATCAAAGCACACTATCATGAAAGGTAAATTATTCCCAGGAATGAAATGTGATAGGTGAGATAGTTTGAAATAAGACAAGTAAAGCTTTGATAGCCATGTTAACAAAGAATGAGTTCTTGAGTGATGATTGGATAACTAGAAATAATGATATGTAACATGGTTTCTATGACTTAGGGTGAGTTACTTGTAATATATTGACATGGATGTACATGTGGAGGTGATGATTTGGCATCACAATGGTAAAGATTGTATTTATGGAGAAGATTCTAAAGGAAGCTTATGGTAGGTCAAAATGTGTTTGACCTTTGACACATAATAATATGAATTAGTTGGTGTGGTCATGTAGTGTGATTTGTAATTTAAGATAAAATCTTATGATGGTTGGATCTAAGTGGGATATCTGAATTTCCCAATTGTAATACATTTAGGGTTTGGTTAAGTCGATGGAAGCAACAAAAACCAATATATACAGGTGAACAAATGACATGTTTGATGTTGTTGTTCATGGTCCAATTTGAGTGTGAAGAAGTGGAAAGTGTGTTCCATCCAGGAAGAATAGAAGTGAGTTGTGAAGAGTTAGAGAGCTTAAGAGGATCTAGTCAGGTAGAGGTAGTGTTATTTTGCAAATCAATCTTTCTATTGTTTCCTAACAATAAAAATAAGTGAAATCTCTTAATTAATTGGATCCTAATAGGTCTTTATTATAAATCCTTTAACATGATGGCACTTTAGCTAGTTTTTAAAGTCTTTTGACAAGGTTTCTCCTAACAAGGTAAAGCTATTAACATGGATAGAAGTAAAGCCCATAACAAGGTGGCCCTCAGTTGTGTCTTTGTAAACTCCTAATAGGGTTAAGTTCCTAATAGGGCGTACTTTACAAGAGTACAAATTATTTTCTAGGTACTAATTCCCACTGTGATTTTTATCCAAGTTAGATTTTTTCATAACAAAAATTTCTATGTCAAATGTGTGAATGATTTTATGTGTTGGATGGATTTTTTCGATACTTTAAGTTGATTATCGGTTAGTGGTTTGAAAGGTGAAAGGGTTGTTTGATTTTTATATTACTAAGTGACCCCCCTCTCAGTAATCTAATTACTTAGGACCAATAGTATGAAGTGACAAAGAGGGGAATATGCTCACCTTGAGGGCTAGCAGGGGATGTCACCTCAAATCTAAAAATTGACTATCAAACTACATGAAAATTTGAAAGAAAGATGGACCTGGAATCAAGAAGCTAGGATCCATGAATTGTAAGGATTTGGTGCTCTAGGTAAGGGCCATGATGTAAGGTCCTAGTCAAAATGAAGATTCCATGCTGACTTCAACCTTAACCTGGGTACAAATCTAGAATTGGTCTCTAAGAATTATGTCAAGGAGCTATTGGTAAAGGATGTGTAGAGGGTCAAGGGAAACTTGGATTAAGGGAAACTTTGATTAAGGTCAAGGTTGACCTCAACCTTCTCATACAAAAATAGAAGATCTTCAAAAATTCTGATAGAAACCTACAACCCTAGTTTTAATATTCAAATTTGCTACTTTGAAAACCTATAAATTTGCATCTACACACAAGAGAATGATAAATTTTGTTAGTGGGGAGAGGATTTCCTCAATCAAACTCTAATTGAAGAGTCAATCTTATAATGAAATAGATATAAATGAAAGAATGCTAACATTTAGTAGCAGTAGATGTAATAGTGTAAAATATCATGAAATGTGAATGCAATTATGTTGAATATGCATGATGAAATATGTTAATGCAATAGCCTTGACTTAACATTAAAAAAAAAGTAAATAATTTACAACAAAATCTCACATATGTGGATGTTCACAACTTTGCATCAAAGATGAATGTTTGAAGTCATGAAAGTAGAGCTCCTCTTGAACATTCAAACTCCACTATCTCCAAGGAAGAAAGAAGCTTGATCTAGAAGAATAAATACATGATGGAAAATGTAGGTCTTGAATTCTTAAAGGATGGAAATGGATGCCTTAATTTCTTTCTTAAAATCTCTTGAATGCACTTACTTGGCTTCTTGTGCATGGATTGCTTATAGATCTTGTGTATTACCAAATGAAGTGAGAAGATCTCCTTTAATGCTGATTTAAGGATAAAAAATGAAAGGATTGATTGCATAAGGTGGGAAAATGGCAACATTTTGCGTCAAGCTTGGGAACTAATCAAAATTGCCTCTAGGGTTGAGGTTGACTTCAACTTTAACCCCAATGTTGACTTTCAGAAAAAGTTCCCTGATACAAGAAATATTACAGGATTAGAGGAAGTATGATGAGATATACAGAAAATATAGTAAAAAATGCATTTAAAACATGATTTTCATAATCGGAGGAATAAATGGGAAGCCATGCATAGAAATTAACATCAACCTAGAGTTTTGAGCAAGACTTGAGAAAGAAAAAGGAGCTTGATTTAAGTTATTAAATGCAATAAGAGATCTTAATGTGCCAAACCACACTAAGTTGGGCTAAAAGGTCTCACAAAGAAAGTGTATACTTTTTAAGATTGTACACACACACACACGATATCAGATACTTAGACAAAAAATTATGTGCTAAATGTAACTATATTTGGGTTGGCACCTTTTGCAATTCTATCTTTTCAACATCTAATATTAGACTCATATCCAATATCAGATATCTTTGACAGAAATCACCAAACCGCAAATACGACTTAGGTTTGTCTTCAAAATGCCAGACTTGGAAAGTCAACCCAAAAAATGTTTTTTTAGAATCCCCCTATGTTTTCACACTTTGACATTGTAGTTGACACTGCTTTTAATCTAAAATTGATGAAACATAGAGGACATCTTAAGTAGTTTCTTAGCTTCTCATCGATGTAAATTCTATCAAGTTTTGAGTAGAATAAATAATTATTATTTATTTTCGAATTGAATTATGTCTAAATCGTTATTAATAGGTTGATTGAAAAACACCAATAATGAAACCTATATCATTTTTCAAATCGAAAACATGAATCACATTCTATGCTTTACATAATTGAGAAAACAAATTAAAATGTATTAAGTTTTGACCAATTTAAGGTGGTCACACATAGAATATTTTTTTACTTAAAAAATATTGTATAAAAACATCATAATTGATTATTTATTTAGAAAAAAAAATTATGCAAAAACATGTATCACATTGAGATATAAGTCTTCTAATTATAGTTAGAACCTTATAAACAAAATTATTGTTTGATTGTGATTACATTAACTCTTATTTTTTTCTAAAATTTACGCATCACTATAATCAAATTTCCATTTATCACGAAATGAATATTTTTTCAAAAAATAATAATACATAAATTACATTCAATTTCCTAGAGATCCTCTTCTAACATCTTTTTGATATAAGATTGATAAATTGTTTTATTTTTTTTTTAATCAAATTGCCTAACCCTATTTAACTGAAATTCATTGCCACTTAAAGTCATAACTGTACATGGAAGCCTTTTGGAAAGCTGGATCATAAAGTGGTAAGATGCCACAAAAGCCATCCCATTTATGGAAACTTATTGTAGAGAGATTAGGAACTAAGATCCATCATCCTTTGTCAAATGGCTATCCTCCCTACAAATTTTACCATTGACTAGATTTCAAAAAAAATGAAAAACACAATGAAATATTTTATTTATTTATTTGTGGTACATTTTGTTTGGAGATTAGCCAATGCCCTATAAAACAATTGTATTGGTTAGTATTGACTCTTGAGTCATCATTTGGTGGTTAGTATTGAGTCATCATTTAGTGGTCAAAGCAATTATTGGAGGCAATGGGTACTGGTTGCTTTCCTTGGAAAATGCTCAATACAAAACGCCCTCTCATGTTGCATTATATTATCTAACATCAAAATTTAGAGTTGAAAATACTCTTTGCTAGCTAGAGAAATGCATTTCACTCTTTTCTTCAATGCATTTCCCTTGATTAGAACATTCTATGAAAGCCTGTTGGCAAGACATTTTTAAAATTCAATAATTAAATCAAATGTGTTAATGTGGATTATTTAATTTCATTCAATGGCCTATTTAGGTTGGGGTCCCATGGAAGGGGGCTTCCTAAAAAATAGAGTGGAAGCTACTTGCTACATTTTAGGGAATATTTTAAAGCTAGCGGTCGCATGATTTATGATACTCAATATTTTAGCTCCGAAATTTAAGGAAGATGTGCATTAAAAATAAACTAAAATTTAAAATTCCCTCTAAAACTACATTTAAATTAAAAAACTAAAATTTAGATTATTGACAAGTGGAAAAAAGCATTCCTAAGCTAGTGGGGCTATTTCTAGCCCCACCCCTTTTTCCCTTGCTTCCTAAAAATGAGGGGCTTCTATCTTTTAGGAGAAGATTCCAAATAATCTCATAGCAAAATTATATTTTGCTCATGAGACCACTTGCTTCCTTAAAAATAGAGCTTAAGCCCCCTCATGAGACCCACCATTAGATATGATTAGTTGTTAATTTGAAATCAAACAAATTTATGGTAACATTTGTCACTAGGCGTGTCGATCAAAGTGCCTTTCACTTTTTCCAAGCTACTATAGGAGTTTGTAAAGAGGTTGTACAAGCCTTTCACTCTTTGGATTGAATTTATGCCATGATTTTTCCAAATTTTAATTTAAATAAACAATCAAATCTAAATTTGCATCAATTGACATACATTTGTATTATTGATTTCTATCAAATCAAGATTTTAATGCTCTATTTTTTAATATATTGTATAATTCATATAAAAAAATTAAAAATTAAAAATTGATAAAGTTTAGTAAGTTCTAAATTGAAACAAGAAACTTTATAAAAAATCAAATTTAATTTAGAAACTTACTAAAATTTACATATTTTATATTTTAAACAAAAGTAATTAATTTTTTCTTATTACAATCTCAAATTTTCTTTATTTTTTGAATTTTTTCTATAATATAGTTTAGTTTCTATTTAATAAAAATAATATTATAAGTCATCTTAGATTTATTTCCATCCTATTATAATTCTTTTTTATTCTTGCAATTTCATTCATGTAAAAATGATTTTAAAAATATAGAATTGTTGCATTAGATGTGGTTAATTTCATAGTTGAGCATTTGTATGCTTACTGTTGAAAATTTGTATTGAAAAAATAAAATGAATTTATATTTTAGAAGAACTGTGGAAAAAAGTATACTATGACATTTCATAGGAAGAAAAGTTAAACTTTTTAAATATATATTGTTTTAAATTATAAGAGAAATGAGTTTCAATATGTCTAGGCTAAAATAATAACATGTTCATTCATTCTTGTGTTTGCAAATACTATATATTATACTAATCTATTGGATTGATGCATTAAAACTAATTATATAATTTAGTTAGAAAGAGAGAAGAGGGGGAAGATATCACGTAGAAATAGAAAACATACATGGGGAAGATATGAGTCAGAGAGAAAGAAATAATTAGAGCATAATTAGAGAGAGAGAGAGAGAGAGAGAGAGAGAGAGAGAGAGAGAGAGATTAGGGGGAAGAAAGGAAAAGAGGAGAGGGGGAGAGATGAGATATGGAGAGAAAAAGGATAGCAAGGGTCCAAAATAGATGGAGATGGAGATGGTGGGGAGGGGGAGAGAGAAGGAGATGAATCACATGAGGTGACATCATAGAGAGAAAGAGTGAGACAAGGGGGAGAGGGAAAGAAACATGAGCTATACATAGAGAGATATAGTCAAAAATAGAGAGAGAGGCGTGTCAAAGAAAATAAAATAGGAGATGAGGTGAGACATGAAGTAGACACCAAGAGAGAGGATGAGAGGTCAAGATGCACGAGAAAATGAGAGTTAGTGATAATAATAGGAGGGGATGAGAGAGATAGAGAAATGGGAGAGGGTGAGAGATGTGAGATAGTCATACAAAGAGAATGCTAGAGATATAGAGGCTCGAGGGAGAGTACATGGAACATGTGAGAGAGACTGAGGCAAGGGGATAAATGGAGAGCGACATTAGGTTAACATAAAGAGAGAGTATAAGAGATTATAAAACATGGGAGGGAAACAATACGGAGGAGAATAAGAGTGGATATAGAGATGGTGATGAGGAAGAGGAAGAGAAAATATAGCTACTATCTAAAATAGATATTTGTGTGTGTGTGTGTGTGTGTGTGTGTGTGTGAGAGAGAGAGAGAGAGAGAGAGGATAACTAGGGTCCAATATAGATGGAGATGATGATGAGAAGATAAAAATAATGAGAGAGAGAGAGAGAGAGATGTTATTATATTAGAAGATATGTCAAAGAAAATAAGATAAGAAGATTAGGGTGAGACGTGAAGTAAACATCAAGAGATATGGTGAGAGGTAAAGATACATGAGACAACAACAGTAGCTGGTAATAGTAGGATGGGATGAGAGAGAGTGTGAGGGAGGGAGATAAGAGGGAGAGGGTGAGAAACATAAGTTAGACATATAGATATAAGTTTAGAGATAAAGAGGCATGAAGGAGGGGAGATGTGTGTGTGTGTGTGTGTACATGTGTGTGTGTGAGTTTACCTAGAGGAGAGAGTGTAAGAGGGTAATTATGGGGAAGACATTGTGAGAGGTAAAGAGCCATGTGAGTGAGAGAGGGTGAGAGACATGCAATAGATATAGAGGGTGAATAGGCTAGGGGGATGATATTGTGAGAGGAGTGAGGGGAGAGAGTTAAAGACTGTAGTTAGGGAGAAAGAGAGAGGGAGAGAAGAGAAAGAGAGTGAAAGACATGATGTAGAGATTAATACTAATTGGGGGACAAAATGGTAGGAGCATGTGGGAAAAAAGAGAAAGACAAAAGAGGGGGAAGAGGGATGGATTTGGTGATGGGGAGAGGGAGAGGGAGAGAGAGAGAGAGTCACGAGCTAGACATAGTGTGAAGGATGAGAGATTAAGAAACATGAGAGAGTTGTTGAGACTTTAATTTAATGATTAATAAACACACCATGTATTATAAAATTTGAAGCCTTAATAACTCTTTAACTCTTGATTTCTTTAAAGAAGTCCCACTACAACCTTTTCTCAATTGCAAATAATAATCTAGCTTTAAGGATAAAACTTATGCTAACACTAATGCAAATGAAAACTCTAATTTCTATCCAAAGGTTAATTTTAATTACTTGAATAAAAAAAAACATTTTGATCATATTAATTATTATCTTGGTGGTGATTTTTTTTCCAAAGGAAATCTATTGAATTAAGTATATTTTTGAAGTGAACATATAAAATCTATAATGTATCATAAAATTTAATATGTTTAATAATTACTATTTATTCTTTTACATTAATGACAATAATGTCTTTCATTTGTTCGTCGCGAGTGCTACTAGCTTATATATATATAAACCAAGAGTTATCCTTCTCGAGGTGCCTATTTTCATAAATTACCTCAATGCAATAGGCGCCTTGAGAAGGATAACTCTCGGCTTTTATATATATATATATATATATAAGCTAGTAATTAAATCAAATATATTAATGTGGATTATTTAATTTCATTCAATGGCCTATTTAGTTCTGCAAAGATATCATTAATTGTTAATTTGAAATCAAACCAATTTATGGCACCACTTGTCACTAGGCATGTCGATCAAAGTGCTAAGGCAGCGAGAATTTTTGAATGGAAGATTTAAGGACGCTCTTACAGCCAAATTTTACGACAAGATTTACAACCCCTTTGAAAGTGGAAGATTTACAAGCAATTACTAAATACAAGATTTTGAAATAATTCTCACATAGAATGTATTGAGAAGATTTAGAGGCAATTTTTGAATGAAAGATTTAGAAACAAGCTTTAAATAGAA
The DNA here is from genome assembly GCA_028749045.1 of Cupressus sempervirens. Classification (NCBI taxonomy): domain Eukaryota; kingdom Viridiplantae; phylum Streptophyta; class Pinopsida; order Cupressales; family Cupressaceae; genus Cupressus; species Cupressus sempervirens. The sequence continues at coordinate 165,715,224 of CM053792.1, read as the reverse complement.
TGCATGCAGTAAAGGATTTGCAGGCAATTCTTGAATGAAAAATTTAGAAACATATCCAAAATAGAGCGCATGGAGAAGATTTAAAGATGATTTTTGACAGCAAGATTTACATGTAATTCTTAAATGAGAAGATTTACACAAAATTCTAAACGGAATTTAGAATAACATTTACAGACCACGCTTAAATGGAATGATACGACAAAATTTAGAATTATTTTCATTTTCTCATACATATTGTTAGAAGCTATACTTTGTAAAGCTTTATGCCAGAGAAAATAGTTCTTCACGCAATTGAACATTCTTCACCACCGACCTAAAAGAGATTTTTAAGTCAACAACAATATTTTGTTGCAAAATTTCATTTTCCTTTCTCATCGCATTGTTAAGAATGCAACAAATTTTGTGTAGAAAATTGAGGTAAATCATGTGCAATTGTTCAATAAGTTTTATTTTTATTGTATTTGATTCAATTTAACACAAAATTCTTGTTATATGTTAAAAGCATGCATTTTATTATTTATCGCGTCTTTTAAATATGATATTATTGAATAAACTTGTGCTAGATCCAGATTTGTTTCTTCTATTGGAGATATTTTAGACAATGAAATGAAATTTTCTTTACTTTGTTTACTGTCTTCTTGATGCTATTTTTACTTATCAATTACTGTATAGCTCTCTTTATCTTGAAATAGAAATATTTTGGAGTGTAAGATGAGCTCACTTTATTTCTTGAAATTATTTTTAATACAATTTTTTTTTTAAATTGATCATTTCTTCTTCTCTAATCGTTTCTTCCTTTATTTTCACCAAACGTTACGCACAATAACTATCATTACAGCTCAAAAATCTTCGTTGCATAAACAGTTGTCTTCTGTAACCTGCCAATTCTTCCACCACTCCCATCTAAGCCATTACTAAATGGAATTCAAAATAAATTATTTGAAGCAAAATTGTTGTGTACGTTTAAATTTGGCAGATTTCAAATCGATATTTTGCAGCGTAATTTTGATCCGAGTTAATTAGGAGTCGAAAGGGAAGCCAGCAATTTCAAGGCCAGTTGAAAGCTTACGAGCGGCAGGTTGATTAGGGTTTACAAGTTGTTCATGTAGGCTTCTTTCCTTTTCTTTTTTTTCCCTGTATTATTATTATTATTTTATGAAGGCTCTCTATATTTTCACATTTTTGTTTGTCTGCTTTAAAGTGATACGGATCTTAAATGAGCAGATTAAATCAGTTTAGATTTACCCTTTAAAATATGAAATATTTAAAAATAAAATTTTAAAGTAAATATGTCAGTTATTGAAATAATATGCATTATCAAGGTATTAGTTGGACTTAAACTAGTAGGAATGCTAACAATTGGTCAACTAGAATTCAAGATCTAAGGTCTAGTACGATGTTAGCATAAGGTTTATAAGTTCTTCAAGTTAAGTTGTTTTTTTTTTTTTTTTAAATTTTTTGGTAAATATAGTTTTTATTAGAATCAATTATTTTTTCATATTGTTTATCCATTTATGAGTTAGAACATACTTTTCTTTATTTTCAAATGATACCGATGAAGCAACAATTTAATGTTAAATTCAAAAAAATCAGTTTAGATTTAAAATTTGAAATAATTTCAAATTACTTAAGCAATGTATGAAATTACTTATATTATTCTATTATAGTGTGTAACATTACATCATATCTAATACCCCTTAATGACTAAACTAGGCTAGGTTCAATTTTGCCCTAAATATGACAAAGCACATAACATATAGGTTTAGTATCGCTCAATGTAGTGACATGATGAAGATGATAAATTTCCATATTAGTGGTGTGAGCATAATAATGGAATATTCTTTGTCAAGAAGAGACCATAGTCACTATAATCTATAAAAGTTAAAAATCACCCAAAACTTGGAATAACCATACCACTTCACAACTAGTATTGATAGGTGTATTATCTTATGCTATGGAAGATAAAGTTCTAGTAGACCAAAATTTAAATTTACACAAAACTTAGAGCTTAATGTAGGACATGATCCCAATCAAAGAGCCTCAATATACTCAATAAGAAATTGTTAGACATCCATATAAGCAAATTATATAATTATCTTTTTAAGAGAATCAAATGCATCTATTATTTTGGATATTTTATGTTGCTAAAATCAACAATTTTTTATATTACTAATCTAAATTTGAAAAATAAAAAGAAACTAAAGGTTCATAAAGGAACAATGATCTCAATTGAAAAGCCTTAGTATATTACAGAGAAGATTGTTAGGATCTAAACTATGTAAAACCAAGAAAAGACATTCACAAATCAAATCTAGACCCTACAACAAATGAATCCACTAAAATCAACCTTAATTTTCTAATTAAAAGATCAATGTTACTCTGTTTAAAAAGTAGAGGAGGATTGAGAAGTGCAGAGAGATTTGTCAAGCATGTCTATTTATAAGGAAATTTGGGTTCTTGATTTGAAGCATATAATGTGGTTTTTAGTCCCTCCATAAATAAAATCTTGTTGTTGCCTCATTGGCTTTGTTTGATGGGAAACCTGTCATTTGATGTTAGCTATGATTTTTCATGAATTCCCAAGATCAAATTTTTTCAAACCCTTCAAACTTTACTTTAAAATATATGTAGCAAATGACTGCTAGATTTAATGATTCAAAGATGGGTTGAATGGTAGAGAATATAAAGAGCTGACACATAGTTTATCGATAGTATACCTATTTCTATATGTAATTTACTCATTCTTGACACTTACCCTCTAGAAGAATCTTGGACTTCCAAAATCACCTTACAAAACAAAAGAAATAGATAAAATTTGTGAAATAGCTAAAAATTGTCACAAATTTTTTTGTTTCACCCTTAATCTATGAGATACTCCGTACAATATTTTTTTTTTATTAGTTAGCAAGTTTTTGGATAAAGGTAGAAATGAGTTTTTAGGGGATCTAAAACCCTAGTTCAGAAATTAGAATTACATAATATTCAATAGAGTCCAAAAATAAGTACTATGTTGAAGAAAGAAAAAACCATCTAACCATCCAACAACCAAAAAAATTAAAACCAACACTATGAATGACCAAACCTAGCAGAAAAAATAGAAACCAAAAAGATAAAAGACAAAACAAGGATGACCCAAGCCTAGACAAGCTCCTTAAGAGCTTTGACTACTTGTATCTCTATCATGTGAGGCTCATCTTCAGTATTCTTTGAAGCACTAAAGATACTACCTTTCTTCCTATTGAGTTTAGCCCTGGTCCTTTTTCTTGGTCTCTCTGCTATCTCTGGCTCTTTCCCTATGCTACCTAAATCAACCTCAAGCTCAATGCCTTCTTTATTTGATTTGATTTTGTCATTCATTAGTTTTAGGATAGAAGTGTGGATTTTGTCATCACTATTCTTAAGGATTTTTTTAATCCTTTCCTCAAAATCCTTATGTTGGATCGATATGTCCTCATAATTTTTGTCCATCTTCCTCCTTAACTCAATTTATTCCTCCAACCTTTTTCTCCAAAATAATAACTTTATTTATGAGAGAATGGATTTCATTGTAACTCTAGTTGTTGATGACCAACGAAAGGTCAAATTTTTTGTTGGATTTTCTAAGAATCTCCAGGGAAGTAGGGGCATTATTAAGCTCATGAATCACATAATCCTTTTTATCATGACCTAGGCATACATCCTCAGAGTCTGAGGTAGGATAATCCACAATCTTAATTGGAGAAGTATCCTTGTTGATATTAGTCTGCTTCAACTTATTCCCATGGGTATCTTTATCTTTTTTTAATTTCTTCGCAGGGGAAGAGGTAGAAAAATCCTTATGAGACTTAGCATGGGGAATGTTTTGATTCTTATGGAAAAGATTCTCTCTAACATCTTTTGTTTCTATGCCATCCAAATTATTCTCCCAATAGTCCTCCAAGACCCTATCATCTTCTAACTCTTCCTCTTCAATGTCATCCTCATCACCTGTATCCATCCTAGCACTTTCATCAAGTTCTTGCTTATTGCCCTTAGTTCCTTTGATAATTCACGAGGGTTTCCTCTTATTTCCACTACAGGTGCAGGATCACCTAAATTAAAAGATAAAAAGACATTAAGAGTCCTAATGTGAGAGATTTAAATTCATTTGATCCATTTATAATGTATTTGAGTCCATTATGTCAAGGTGTAAAGGTTAGACAAGCCATTTGTAATAAGTTATCAAAATTGTGCAAGGAAGTCTTAATGTAGTCAATAAGGTCAAAATGTGTTTGTAAACTCAAGGAAGGGTAAAAATATTGTAAATGGTGGTCAATATTCCATTATGACATGTTTTTAAGGTCACCACAAAATTATGAGATCAAAATGTTCAAAATGTGAAAGTTGCTTAAAAGTTGCAACTTTGAAACTTTGCAAAAAGTACAAAAAGGGTTAAAAGTATGTAATAAGTTAGTTAAAAAGGTGATTGGGAAGTTATAAACCAAAAAAAAAAAAAAAAACTATAAAATCATTATATTAGTCATTCTAAATCATTAATGAGAAGAAGGAATATATTTAGATCAATTTTGGGTTTAGAAGTAATATACAAATAGAAGGATGAGACCTTCATGAAGGATGAGAAATGATAGATTATTTTTGTGTTTAATCACACTCAAATTTAAAGAGTTATGAATGTAGAATGGAAAAGATATTTTATCCCTGTATCGAAAGTGATACACAAAAACAAAGTTAAAGCAATGGACTCTTTGTTTCCTACCATCTAAAGCAAAATAAGCTCTAACACAATTAAGAACATGCCTCCAATTAGGCTTTATCTATTTATTTGAAGAGTAATATCCCACCTAAAAAAGCACCTCCTTTTCTTCATCATCCTTGGGAAATTTTTCTATATCTTCCTCAATGAACTTTCTATCCTTGAAGAAATTCAAACCATCAAACAAAAACCCAAAAATCTCAAAGATAAGGTCAATATAGAGAGGGAAAGAAATGTCATATACAATAATACTACTCTCCTTCAACCCTTTGAATAACTCCAACATAGCCTCAAGATTTTCCACAAAGTCTCTCAAGATAAGTGATGATTCCTCCATTGTTGAGTTGGTCCCAAACTTGTAGAATATCTTTCCATTAATCACAAGACTTCAGCTCATGCCTCTTTGGTTCTCCCTGATGTCTCTACAACTTGTTTGAAAGATATGCAAACAAACCTTCAAATCCAAGATGTCTCTCTAGTTATTGTAAATAACAAAAACAACCAAAACACCCACAAAATTTGCCACTCGTCAATGCTCTGCAAGGCGTGACTCCATCATCTCAACTTGAAATGATCTTCATACTTTCCTATCATACACATCATATTTTTTTATATTACCACTAACACAATTTATCATGTCCTCCTTAATTATTTCCTTAAGAATGAAATAATTAGTAATCATGTTTATGTTTTGAATACATAAAATATAAAAGTAATGTATTACCATAGGCTATTTGCATTGATCAATGGTATCTTGATCCTCAATTATATACCTCAAAGGATAATCCATCACCATCTTTAAACCATCTCCAAGCTTCCACTTTATACCCTTTTGAGCTACTTGCTTGCATTCTTGAAGATCTCCAAATGTGAGAACCATCTCCAACCGTATGTGCATAAAAAAAATGCCCTATTGTGGAAAAATCATATAAATATTTTCCTTTCCAAATTAAATTCCTTTCCCTATTCTCAAAATACATTCTCTAATTATTTTTAGTTAGTAAATCCTTATTAAGCCTTTTGATGGGTTTGATTGCCAACTCCCTACAACTCTCGACCTACAAATTTGGTCCCAAGCAATAAGAGATATCAATTTCCTTTCTTCCAAACCTGACCATAAGAAGTTCTTCTAAATCATTTCTAACATATCTGTATATTTTCTTGGAATTTTGAAGAGACTTAAACCATACATCTGGATATTTTGAAGACAACTTTTGAGAACAATCCCTTTTTTTCTTGACTAGCAAGATTCCCTTTCGAGCTAGAAAGCTTCTAATTAAATTTTTCATTAATGCTATTCCAAAAGGAATTTGAAGGATTAAGGAAAAGAGGGAGACCCAATAAAGACCCAAGAAGAGAGTCTATAGAGCACCCTAAGATTCTAGATATTCTCTACTATATGACATCTTGATTATTCAAGAAAAAAATAGAGCATTTATTCTAGTTCACCAGTTGGCCCATGGAAAAAGAATAAGTATTTAAAGAAACCTTCATATTTCTAGCTTCCCTGATAGAAGCCTCCCCCATGATGATATTGTCATCCACAAATTGTTCATGAGTGCAAGATTGAGGATGTGAAGAAGGGTTGAGACCATGAATAGAACCTTCAAAACCAAGCTTAGAGAAGTATCTTCCCAAATAGTCAACAAGGATAGGAAATAAAATAGGATAAATGAGGTCTCTTTGCCTCATTCCTTTGGAAGACTAATTTTTTAAAGGAGTGGAAATCAACAGGGAGATAAGTTGGATACACTTGTTGCCAAAACAAAAATCCTTTAGTTTCTTCAAGAGGAACACCCAATCCACTATGTCATAAGCCTTGGATAAATCAAGCTTCATAAGAAACCCTTACTTCTTTGTTTTGACTAAGGAATGCACATTTTCATGAACCATAATGATAGAGTCCAAAATTTTCCTCCCAGGCACAAACCATTTTTTTGGAAAGAAATCAAACTAGGAGGATTTTCAATAACTGAAGGGTGAGCACGTTTGAAATGATCTTACATAAAGAATTGAAAAGAATTATTTACCTTAATTGATCAACATAAAAAACACCCAAATTTTTAGGGATCATAACCAAGAATGTGGAATTAATCTCCTAAAGAAGGCTTCGAGCACTAATAGGATGACCGACATCCATACCAATGATGTGCCACACATTTTCAAATATAGACATGGGGAGCCCATCTAACCCATGTGAACCATCAATATGTCTCAAATACATGAAAAGTAAAATTAATAATCTAAATTATACAAGAAATCACAATTTTATATACACATTCACCTCACCAATAAAAAACTAATTGATCCTCAACCAATAATACTAAAGAAAGACTTACATTCATTTATATAAACTAGGTAATAGTCAAATTTATGAACAGGATTTATCCATTACATAGAAAGGTAAAACCAATATATAAACACACTGATTTATATTACTTTTGATTAATTAAAAAATATTTCCTAGGCTATGCCCAAATAACATAAAGACACTTATATTGTATTACTAATAGAGTTTCACAAATCCAAAATTCTAGACCTTTAACATCAACTCATCCTTGTATTTATATCACAGCTTTAACCATAACTAACTTTAAAATTACTTGTGCTTTCAAAAGAATGACATGTCAAAATAAACTAGTTTTAAAAACTAACACTTGATGGCTAGTGGATAAACATCCCCAAGCTTAGAAAAAGACCTTTAAAAATAGGAAAAAATATTTCTAAGCCACACATAGTGACTTCTTGTTTTCCACTCTTGGGTTTCATTGCCGCATTACATTTTGAATCCCATTCCCTATAGGCATTCATGAAATTTTGTGCAAAGGAATGGCTTGGGATTTTGATGGATGGAATCCTCTATTTCTAGATATCTTTCTCCCATTTCATCTCCACAAGCCTATGTGCATGTGTCAATAACTATTCATCAAATAGGAAGAGCTTATACTCAATCTTTGCTAGCTTTGTGAAGCGATTCACCATATGGGTCTTTTCCTTTCTCATCTCATCAATTATTCTCTTGAATGCCTTGACCAATACATTCATATCATGCTCCACAATGATATTGTGCCAAATATAGGTGACAGTGGTACATTTCATATCAGTGTCTAGATGCTTAGCTAAATTTTGTAACTCCTTCTCCATCTTCAAAAGTCTTGGTGTCTAGTCTTAATCACAATATTCCTCCAGTCTATGTCTTTCTTGTAGATGGATAACCATCTTTCAACCACTTACTTTAAGGGTTTCTTAGATAGGAATTTTTTTACACCATATCTTTGTACTTCATGGATCTGCAAAGCAACCTCAATCCATTTTTCTTCTTAATTTTCCCAAGTTAACATCTGAGTTTGAACTTGAGTAGTATCTTTGTAAAATTATTATATAAAACCCTAGAGTCAAGAATGAATTTCTCATCGTCTTTGATTATATCATTCACCCATTCATTAAAGAAATTAGCTAACACTTTGCCCTTCTATATCTGATTGAGAATATTTTTGTTACTAGGGGAAATTGGATCAAAGGACTGTGGTGTGTGGGAGATTGGATGAGGACTCGAGCTATTGATGGAATCAATGTAGGTGGCCAAGGCACTAATTGTCTGCTTCATTTCTTTCTTTTGTTTACCATCCTTCTAGGATCTAGTCAACATATTTTTAGCAAAAAGTTCAAAGTAATGGCTTTATGATTCTCTATTAGCTTTTCCAAGATCAACTTTTTCTATTGTGAAGTCATTAATGGAAGGATCTAAAACTTCTTCTTTTGTATAAATTTCCTAGCCACTTCAACCATCCAATTCCATGTCTTTCAGTCAACATCAAATTTTGACTTAGTCTTTAATTTCTTTGGTGTTTTATTCCTTGTTGGTGTACTTTCTCACCATATCCCCAACTAGAATTGACACAAAGACTATGCTCCTTTTCTTATTAATATTGGTGGTTAACTAAGTGGGAGCACCTTTAACTGATTATGTGGTAGTGTTAGGTTATAGGGGTAGTACTAACCATGTAGCTATTGCATCTGAATCCAAAGGGGTAATTATGAAATCCATGGGTTGAGGCCAATGTTCATGCTCTTCCCTCAAATCTAGGTCTATCATTGCTTCAGCTCCTGATCCTTTCTTCTTGCAAGCTTTTGATCTTGACCTAGTTAACCAAGTAGGGGATCTCATAGTAATATGTCACATTGGTTCTTTATTTCTTGAGGATCCATTTGGTTGATACTTGATCTTACCTGCATCAAAAGATTTAACATTAGCATCAGAAAATATAGTCGACTGAAGAGACTTGGTTTTCTTTATGGGACTTGATTTTCTATAATATTTGTTTTCCTTCACTTTATTATGTTTAAGCCATTGTTCGGTCTTCTACATAAAACAAAATGTCTTTATCTCAATATTATCTTTTTCATATTTAGCCCAATTAATTTGGGGGATGGGATGATTCTTTACTTCTTCAAACTTAGGATCAATTGCTTATTGACTATCACTCTATATGTGGGAAAAATCCAATTCTAACCCTATGCTTTTTATACGTCGTAAGTTGAACCTGCTCCAATATCTCCTCCTGACAACAAGTTCATCCATGAAATCCTTCCAATAGTCTTCCAGTTGACTCATATGCTTAAATTGATCATTGGGGTCTAAATGTTAGTGAGTGTATCCCTTGTTATCAAAGCCTTTCCTTACTTAGTAATACTTGAAATTATATCTATTCAAATCATACCCAATACTCACAACATCTAAGAAAGTCTTGTAGGAACAAAATCCTAGTTCTAAAGGGAAAGGAGTATCATGTTCCTTTTTAGGTATGTACTTGATCATCATTGCTAGTTGCCTGCAAACATGAAATAATCCATAGCACACCTTGGAAACATGGTAGGTTTTCCCTCATACCCTCCTAGATAGATACAGGTGAAGTGTGGGAATTAGATATAGTAAATTCCATAAACATTTATGAATTTATTTGCTTCATCTATAATCCTTTTGACCACCAAGCATGTGATTTCAAATAACAACCTCCCTATGAAGACATCATTAAGTCTTCTATAGTTTTCCACAACTGTATCCCTTTCCATCAATATATAATATTCATATATATGAATTCCTTAGGAGCACAACTCAATAAGGTAGACCTACCCACTCCCTAGTACAAGAAAGATGATAAATCAAGTAAGATGACATGTAAAAGTCTCTTGAAGTGAGACAAGCTAAATTTAAATTTTTTTTCCATGGCCTCAGCGATCACTTCTCCCTAATCAATATGTCTCTTTCCTTATAAAATTATCTAAATAATGAAATCATCCAACCAAGGTAAAGACTTCATCACAATCTAACCCTTTAACCCTATGCAACAACACTACCAAGTCCCATACACAAGGTTTCATATGGTTTGCAGTGAGCGGTCTTCGTAATTTGGAACCTCCCTTTTGGAATTTAAGAAACCAACTAAGAGCTATGATATTTTTACAAGTAGACTCTTCCTTCTCATATTTGTGAGTATACATTATGGGGGTGTAATATGAGTATACCTCTTGCTCTAGAATCTTCAAAATATAGATGCTTATTTTCCTATTAATGGACAACAATATTTCCCCATAATCTCTGTAGATACATTAATGCTTTGCATCATACATGTTGACACATTCCCTTATCAAATTTGGACATGCAATTGCTTATGAGAATGTTGTGGCTTTTACGAGACCACTCTCAATAATTTCTTGGGTAAAAGGTTTGCCTGGTGAATTCCTAAGTCTCCTTTTGAAATCCTCTATGTTAAAATTAGTCAAGGAAGTATCTCCATATATTGGCGATAGATAGAATAAATATTGGGCATTATTAAAAATTTATGACCTCATTTTACTTGTTCTACCTTGATTAATAGACAAGGAATGCAACCTTAAATCATAATTCATCAATACTGAAATGTTTTGGGAGTTACTTTGTTGACTAAACACATTGTAATGCTCCAACATGACAACCTAGAAAAACTGCCTATATTTTGCTACTCGCCACTTAATAATTGAGAACATAAATTTGCTAAGGCTTATCTTGAAATAACTTAAACCTCATGCCCAATCTTGAAGATTTAATTGCCAAATCCACTACCCATGTGAAATAATGGTGAAAAGAACTTTAGGAGTGTAAATATTAATTACTTGTCACATCACTGTACAACCTTATTTAATCATGATTACTTCCCTTTTTAATAGCTCATTTTATATTACTATCTTCAAAATCACATGTGGGTCCCATCAAATAACATCCCTCCCTATCCCTTCATCAGTTATATTTTCCTTTCGGGTGGAATGATATGTCATCAATACTCTCTTGAACTTGGTAGAACGTGGTTTATCTTGGTTAAATGTTGTCAAATTATGTGCAAGTTGAAGACCATGCTCCATAATTCAAATAACTAAAGTGAGGTTGACACATTAATTTGAATAGTTTGATATAGCTTAAAAAATGAGACCTAGATCCTAATGAATGGGAGTGAACAATTCAAAGGGTTTTGGGAGGTATGAAGTGGTTCAAGACGTATACTAAAATAATTTTTAAGAAAAGGGATAAGTAAATGGTTGAGCCATGATGAACCTTGGAAACACACTGAACCACTTTGAACTTGGTTCAACCAAGTTCAATGGCTTCATTGAAAGGTCACTTTGTTGGTATGTTTATTGTTGTGCCAAAAGCTCGAGCTCTCAACAAATGCCACAAACACTAGACTTACCCTAATCCACAAGAGGTGGTTAAGTCATGTCGTGAATCCCAAAGGAGGTGTTGAATACCAAGTCAACAATCTCCCCCTTAGCACCAATTGAGGGTTTCACACCTATGGAATGAAGGAGAGCTCCCAAGATTTGAAACCGTGACCCAAGGCTTTGATACCAATTGTTGGTATGCTTACCATTGCACAAAAAGCTCGAGCTATCAACAAACATCACAAACACCAAACTTACCTAGATCCACAAGAGGCAGTTAACCCATGTTGTGAATCCAAGAAGGAGGTGCTAACAACCAAGTCAACACACTTTACTTAGAGCATTTCAAGGATCAAGAAAGTGGAATAAAAGAAGCTAAAACAGAATAGGACAACTTAGGAGGGGGGCCAACATTCAACTTTTGAAAAAATCAATTACAATATATCTACCCTTTGATCACAATCGATATGAAGATTACAAAATGTAGATATGAGACTTCCTACAATCATAAGCTTTGATCTTTAAAAACTGCAAAAGTAATATCAACTACAAATGCTTTGATAGATGACAATACTGTTAGTGTAGTTTTTTATTTTTCCTATTTTGCTAGGTTTTTCCTACACTTTTTAATAATCTCGCTTAGGTTAATAAAGCATGTCTTAGTAGGTGAATGGTTGTAAGGTGTCACCTTCCTACATGTGAGCATCCATTAGCTATCTTGGGAAGATACTTTGCTATCTTTAGTCCGATAGATGGTTGCTCCTCATTGGTTGGTGTTTCCACCTCCTCCCTCTTCCTAGCCTATATAAGCATGCTACCTGGCTTGTATTTGCATCTCTTGTTTTTGCATCCTCATAATGCTATTTTGCTTCTAGCATTTGCATTACTCTCTTGGAGACTAACTCTGTGTTGCTATTTTGATTTTGTATCATTTGCATTCATAGTTTAGATATTTACTCTTTGCACTAGTTTTCTGGGTTGTTAATCTTATCAGATTCTAACATGGTATCAGAGCTTTTCTATGTGCAAGAGTAGATTTTAGTTTCCTTATTTGAGAGATTTGAGGGGGGCCAATAAATTTTATTGTAATTTTTTGAAAAATGAAGTATGCTCTTCTCTTGCATCTTTGGATGATCTTGAGAATCAGAAAAGTTTTGACAAAAACAATTTTTTTCTGGGGTTTCAATCTCAAATCTGACAACCAACTTGCATATTTGGAGTTTTCAATCTGTATTGCAAGTTCCAGCATGCCATTAATGGACTTAGGAAGTTGATCCAGCATTTGCATGTCATATTTTGTTTACTGGGGTCGTTTCTTGATTTTTGGAGCCATTTTTTACTGTTAAAGGTGTTTGATTTACACTACAGCAACATCTTCTATAGATCAGCAAGGAAAATGCTTTCTGGGTTTTGTTCGCAGCCCCAAAAAACCATCTGGGTATCTTTTAGATTTTGCATGCAAGCTATATATTTTGTATAATTGAGCATGAAAGGCTACAGCCATACCCCTCTCCATTGGCAGTCGCAGATTTGAATGCAATTTTCAAATGTCTTGTTCTTGCTCATACAGACTTCAATTTTGATGATTCTTATTATGAACTTGGCTAATTTTTTGTGCTCTATCCACTAGTGGAGTTGTTTTTTGATTTTCATGCATGAATTCTTCAGAAATTGCAGATTCTCAGCCGTGACTATGCACAGTTCTCATTTTGAAAACTTCGAAGGATCATAAATTTCTCATACGACCTCGTATCGAGGCGATTCTTTTTTTGAAAGTGCATGATTTTTTGAGTAGATTGCAGTGGTGCTATTTTTTTCCTTGATTATTATGCCCAAGTTTCACTTTTAGCATATGCTCTTCATGAGGGTTTGTAATGCATTGAAACAAATATGCCCATCCTAACTCCATACAATTACTTTGAGTGGAAATCATGCATGATAATTCACTTAAGGAAAGCTAGATTAAATAGGATAACTATGGGACTTGAAACTGAACCTACTAAAGATGAAGACAAGTCTAAGTGGTTTAACAAATGTGATGAGGCATATGGAACATTGTGTTTGTCTGTTTCTCCTGACTTGCTATTTCACATTGAGTCTTTGGATACACCAAATGAAGTATGGACAAAGCTAGAAACATTATTTGGCACACAAGATTCAATGAGGGGTCATATGTTGGAAAATGAATTAATTAGTTTGAGTCCAGGCAATTTCAACACAATCCAAGATTTCTTCACCAAATTGAAATCACTAAGGCTACAGTTAAAACAATGTGGAATTGAAAAGAAAGATGAACAACTAATTCTCAGTATTCTCTCTAAGCTAAGTTCAGAATATTTTGTGTTTCTCTCTACCTTCTATGCTACTAAGGGTGCACTTGGTACTCAATTCACCATGCCATCTCTAGATGATTTTGCTGTCAATCTCACTCAAGAACAGGACAAGCTAATCCAGATGGGCACTCTTAAGTCCTCTAAGTCACATGCCTTAGCAACCAACCAAGGCACAAAAGAACAAAAAGGACAAAGTAGTAACAACAATGGTAAGGATGAGAAACAAAATAATAGTGAGGAAAAGAAGGATCAGATACCAATTGCTTCAAAAGCAACTATTGATACCTCATCCTCTAAGGGCGATAAGCCTAAGAAAGAAAAGGTTAAATGTGCCTATTGTAAAAGACCCGGTCATGATGAACATAAATGTTTGAAGAAACAAATTGATCACTTGACATACATTCTTGAGAAGAATAATATTAGTGTTCCTAAGTCTATCAAACAAAGTTCTAATGAAGAGTCTAACAAGGCAAAAGAAAACAACAAGGGGAAAGGAAAGGGCAAAGCTCTTGTTGCAGTTGCTTCCTCACCATCCACTTGGGTTCTTGATTCGGGTGCTTCGCACCACATGGCTTCATCTAAGGAAGAACTTGCATCCTTAGAGCCATGTACTATGCCTTCTATTTTGATGGGTGATGACACTCCTATTGAGGTGTGTGGGAGAGGGTTTGTTGATGTGGGGGATGACACATTCCATGATGTTTTTTGTGTACCCTCATTATCAACTAATCTCCTATCAATATTCCAAATCACTCACACAGGTTTAGGTAAGTAGGTTGAGTTCACTCCTAATTCAGTGGAGATACATGAGTTGCATAGTGATTCTGTAGTTGCAGTTGGGAGAGCAGATCATTAGTCACGGCTCTATCTATTTTCTCACTTTGTTCCTTATCCTCCTTCATCTGTTTTGCTCACTCACTCTAATGATGTGAGTAAATTATGGCATGAGCAGTTTGGCCATCTTAACTTCCACTATTTGCATCAGCTTAACCAGCAGAGCATGGTCACAGGGTTGCCTTCGGTTCAATTCTCAGGAGGTGTTTTCCAAGGTTGCATTCTTGGTAAGCATCCTAAGGAAAAGTTTGACAAAAGTAAGGCATGGAGAGCTTCACAGATACTAGAGTTAGTTCACAGTGATTTGGCTGGTCCATTTCAACATCCTTCTTTCAGCAGGGCCCGATATGTCCTCACATTCATTGATGACCTTTCTCGATATACATGGGTGTACTTTCTTAAATAGAAGTCAGAGGTATTTGATCATTTTCAAGACTTCAAAAATTTTGTAGAAAAGCAATCTGGGAAAGCCATCAAGGTTTTGCGCACCGAGAATGGTGGTGAGTATGTCAACCATCGGTTTGAAAGATTTTGCACTTCAAAGTGGATTGATTTACAGCATTCAGTTCCATACAATCCTCAACAAAATGGTGTTGCAGAATGGAAGAATAGATCCTTGAAGGAAATGGCAAACTGTATGATTCACTCTAGATCTATTGCACCATAGTATTGGGCAGAAGCCATTAACTGTGCTTGTTATATCCAGAACCGTGTTCCTCACCGAGCCTTGAAGGGAGTTACTCCTTTTGAAGCTTGGAGCGATCGAAAACCATCAATTAAGCACTTTTGATTTTTTGGCTCCCCTGCATGGGCCCACATTCCTACAGAGAAACCTAAGGCCTTGGATCCACAAAGCAGACCTTGCATATTTGTAGGTTATCCTGATGGTGTGAAGGGTTATCAGTTGCTCCACCCTACTACACATGAGTTATTCATTGAGAGGAGTGTTCAATTTGAGGAGGGATCTTCAAGCTCACTTTCTATCACTTCTCCAACTCCTTCTACCTTGACATTAGAGTCACTTGGAATACATGACAGATCTTCCAATGAGTCAAATTCACTTGAACAGTCTTCTACCTCTACTTCTGATGCAGAAAGTGATTTAGAGAACTCACCTCCTTCCTCTCCTAGTCATCATTTAGAGGTTAATGATTCCCCTCTAGATTCTCCATCTTCTTGCCCACTTTGGGCTAGACAGACCTTGCAGTCTGCAGGTGATTGGGTTGGGGATCCATCAGACACTAGGCGAACTCGTTCACAATTCCAGGATGCCCCACATGTCTTCATTGCTACTGCCTCAGATCCACAGTCCTTTCATGAGGCTTCTGGTATTTCTAAGTGGGATACAACTATGCAGGAAGAGTATAGTTCCTTGATGAGGAACCACACTTGGGATCTTGTCCCTCTTCCTAAAGGAAGAAAACTTGTTCGATGTAAGTGGATCTATCGGACAAAATTTGTAGCAGATGGGTCAGTTAACAAACACAAGGCTCTCTTGGTCGCCAAAGGATTCTCCCAGGTTCCTGGGATTAACTACTCTGAGACTTTTGCGCCAGTTGCACGAATGAATTCCATTCGAATTGTTCTTGCCATTGCTACAACTAATCGTTGGGAAGTACATCAGATGGATATGAAGAGTACTTTTCTTCATGGTGACCTTCATGAGGAGATCTATGTGGAGTAGCCACATGGCTTCCTTCAGGATTCTTCACTTGTGTGTCATCTTTGAAAGTCTCTCTATGGCCTCAAACAGGCTCCTCGGGCCTGGTATGCCAAGATGGACTCCTTCCTTCTATCAATTGGGTTCACTCGATGCCATTCTGATCCTAATGTCTACATTTTGCAACAGGGTGATTCACTTCTATTTTTGGTTTTGTATGTTGATGACTTGCTGATCACAGGTAGTTCTTCACCCACCATTAAGGCTGTCAAAGTGGCCCTTCAAGACAATTTTTTGATGACTGACTTGGGCTTGTTGCATTACTTTCTCAGGATTGAGATCCTTCAGTCTCCTTCTGGGATCACCATCACACAATCCAAGTATGCTCTAGATTTACTCTCGAGGTTTCATATGGCTGACTGTAAGCCTGCTCTGACTCCCTTCCTTTCTGGAGTCAAACTTGAGGCTCAATGTTCTTCTCCACTTGTTGATGGCACTTTGTACCACCAACTTGTTGGGAGTCTCATTTATTTGACTCATAGGAGACCTGACATCTCCTATGTTGTAGGCATGGTCTCTCGATTCATGCAAGAGCCCCATGAGTTACACTAGAAAGCAGCCAAGAAGATCCTTCACTACATTCAGGGTTCTCATAGTTGTGGGATTCACTACGCAACAAGTATTGAGCTTGATTTGGTGGGCTACACAGATTCAGATTGGGCAGGTGATTCTGAGGATCACAAGTCTACTTCAGGGTATAGCTTCTCACTTGGGTCAGGTCCTATTTGTTGGTCGAGCAAAAAGCAGTCTGCTATTGCTCTATCTTCTACTGAGGCTGAGTATCGGGGGGCTGTAAATGCCGCCACTGAGGCCATTTGGATTCAACATCTTCTCACTAAGTTTGGTATCTAGATCAGACAACCATCAGTCATATTTTATGACAACTAGAGTGCCATTCAGATCTCACGGAATCCAATTCATCATCAATGGACCAAACACATAGAGGTCCACATGCACTACATCTGGGAGCTCATCCATGGTCATGTCATTGACCTTCGCTATTGTTCGACTTCCAAGCAAGTTGCTGATATCTTCACCAAACCCTTCACTGAGAGAAAGTTCCTTCATTTGCGAGCTTTGCTGGGGGTGCGGGATGCTTCATCTTTTGGGGGGACCTCTTCCTCTCACTCGAAGTCCTGACTTTTTTGTGTGAGGGGGTCTCTTTTCTCTCTCTTTTAAGAAATCTTATGTACATGGGCACCTCATCAGGCTTGACTTGTCGGGACCCATTTCTACATCCACCTAAGCTTCGCTTATGGGGGGGTGTTAGTGTAGTTTTTTATTTTTCCTATTTTGCTAGGTTTTTCCTACACTTTTTAATAATCTCGCTTAGGTTAATAAAGCATGTCTTATTAGGTGAATGGTTGTGAGGTGTCACCTTCCTACACATGAGCATCCATTAGCTATCTTGGGAAGATACTTTGCTATCTTTAGTCTGATAGATGGTTGCTCCTCATTGGTTGGTGTTGCCACCTCCTCCCTCTTCCTAGCCTATATAAGCATGCTACCTGGCTTGTATTTGCATCTCTTGTTTTTGCATCCTCATAATGCTATTTTGCTTCTAGCATTTGCATTACTCTCTTGGAGACTAACTCTATGTTGCTATTTTGATTTTGTATCATTTGCATTCATTGTTTAGATATTTACTCTTTGCACTAGTTTTCTGGGTTGTTAATCTTATTAGATTCTAACAAATGCATACTAACAAGCAAGCACTTTAGACTTCATTGAGAAGAAGAAATGCAATTGTTGATTGAACATAACAACATACATGCTTAGAGGATAATCACATACCTCTCTTTTCTTGCAATATAAATACACAAAATAATAATGAATTTTTCTCACACATAGAGTAGTCTCTCAGTAATTTGCTACACATCTAGAAATCTAATCATGACATTGAGAATAATCCAAGGCTAGCTCAAAAGTCTTTTCCATAATGGTAAGAACTTCCTAATAATGTTAAGAGGTAAAAATGAAGCACAAATAATATCTATTACAATACATTTATGATACATAAGAAAATATGAATTGACACCATGAAGGAAAAGTATGACAAAAAAAGATAATGTGGATGTTGCTAGCTAGCAATGGTGCCAAGTAACCATGATTCCAAGAAGCACAATGCCAAGTAACATGATAGTTATTAGACATGAAGCCTCTGACTCATGATGTCACATATGCAACTCACATCATAAATTTGTTGAAGATAACCAACAGTGTTATGAAGTAGCTATCTCACAACTACCTTAAACATTTACACTCTCACTTAGCAAGAGAGAGATCATTCTATGTCATAGAATGTCTCAATTTGACAAACACAATGAAGTTCCAACCCAAAATTGTCTATAGAAAAATCTCATCACAAATTTTCTCAATATAAATTTTTGTCTCAACATAACTATATTCACCATATATACTTCTAGAGTGTGAGTAAAAAATACACATAACTTTCACCATGGCTGCTCCCAGAGAGTAGAACAAGGGATTTCACCTTGAAGTCCTCTCATAGAGAAGAACATATTAAGAAGGGATTTCACCATGAAATTTTCTCATAGAGAAGAACACATTAACAAGGGATTTCACCTTGAACTTCTCTCATAGAGAACTCATTAACAAGGGATTACACCTTGAACTTCTTTCATAGAGAAGAACTCATTAACAAGGGATTGCACCTCAAACATTTCTCTCTTAGAGAAGAACTCATCAACACATAAAAGATCATCTAAATGTTAAGAGTCCCTCTTTGCCGAGACTCCCTCAATAGGGACAATATACTCATTTTAGATTATCACAAAAAAGTTGATTCCAAGGTGACCAAACAAGGAGCCTCAATAGTCACACTACTACACAAGATTATTGATCCTCTTCAAAGGACTTGACATTCTACATTTGCCACTTAAGCTCCATCTGAATCTAATTTATGCAACTGAATGGTCTCTCTCTAAATGTCATTTCTTCTTCTTCAAAGAAACTAATCACAATGATACTCTACATAGGATCTTCCTATTTAATGAAGTTACATGCCACTAATTTAGTCGCATGACTACAAAGAAAACTCTATTTTTCATTTGTATAGCCTACAAGACTTTGCATGTGATGTCTCATCATGTTGTTGCTTCTTTGATCCATCCTAGAATCGTTTTTACAAAGATTAGTCATTGTTTATAGAATTAAACTATTCATCAAGAGAAACATATATCTAAAAGCATACATTATTCACTATTTTCAATATTATAGCATGAATTAACTACATAAAATTCAAGGCTAACACACAATTCTTCTCCAGAATGGTAGGCACCTCTTGATAATGGTAAGAGTTAAAAATGAAGCACAAACAACGACCTTTACAATGCATTTATGATACATAAGAAAACATGAAAGAAGAGCACAACATTAAAGATGATGTGGATGTTGTCAGCTAACAATAGTGCCAAGTGATCTTGATACCAAGTAACCATGACATAATGAAGCATGATGCCAAGTAACATGACCTGTATTAGACATGAAGCCTCTAACTCATGATGTTACATATGCAACTCACAGTATAAATTTGTTGAGGAAAACATACATAGTTATGAAGGAGCTCTCTTGTAGCTACCTTAAACATCAACATGACAAACAATGGATTCAAAGTTAATAATATGTGTGAAGGTTATTTATTGGATTATTGTACAATGATGCATTTGAATTAGAACTCTATTAGTGTGGTTGATTTGTTTGTAGATTCTAGGCTTGTGGTTGGGTTATTTAGGAGTTTAAAATAGGGTTACAATTTAAAATTCACAATGATATTAAGAGTCTTTATTTAATGCTAATGAAAACATGGTAAGCTTTCTAACATGATTTCCACCACGTCCATCACATCATCTCTATTTTTATTAATGCCTAGCAATTGTCTCCACTGTTCTTTATCTTGAATAAATGCTCACGCATAAATTCTTTTGCATATATTATAATAAAAATAACACAATATTTGGAAAGAAGGATATACCCATCTTTGAAGTCTCATGCAAATCTTATAGATGTTTGCAAATTTTAATTGAAGTGATTTATGTATGGACTTAGTGAGGATTTAAAATTTGTTCCACATGAACTTATAATATTTGGATGTGAATGTTTTCTAAGGTAGTATTAAACATGAGTTGCCTTCCAACATGATGATGTTAATTATCTTCTCACGATAACAAGTTTAATGAGTCCATTGACAAGTTATTGTCTCAAGGACATAAATAAATGTCTCCTTGACTTTATAACATGTGATTGTCATGTCTCACATAAAAAAAAGAATATGCTTTAAAAAAATTATTTCTAATTTCTATTAATTTTTTTCTCTTTCAAAATTTGCATTGATAAGAATTAGTTTTTTTATCCCAAATAAAATCTTATCATTAATATCAAGGAAAAATATTATTTAAAAATAGAAAATTAATAAATAAAATGTAACTATATAGACAAATGCTTCACATTTTTAAAAATTAAGTTTCTAATTTTTTTTTTTCATTAAGTTCACATAACTATATATTATACAAATTAAGCACATAAAGACAATGATCACCATAGATGAACTCCCATATATTTAATCCACCTTTGTGCAATTTCCCCAAATCCACTCTCACATTCTTCTCTTCTCCTTCTACCTCACATTCTTGGCAATTATAGCTCATAGTAAAAGCATCTGCTGCGATTTAAGCACTTAATCATTAAATGTCATGTCCCCAATTTCTGCCCTTCCTTAGTGACAACATTTCTAGCAGGGTTGGTCTATTATCTGGTTCCCATAGGCCAGCAGAGCGTAGAGGGAACCAACCCAGGGACTTTGAGAGTCATGCATGAGCTTCCCAAGTAGTTTGGAGCAGTAGACAACAGTTTCCTACAATTTAGGAGGGATTCCTAATTTGTAGGGATTGACTAGGAGTGGTCTAGGAGGCATTCAGAGACCTCGGCGAACATTTTGGAGACTTAGAGTGCATCTCCTATTTTTTAGGAGGAACTCCCAGTTTAGTGACAGTTCTCTCAGAGGTGCACACAACAAGGGAGTCATTGGGACTCAATTTTGGTTGATTGGGGCTGTCTCCTACTTTTTAGGAGCATCCCTAGATTTTAGGGATGGACTGCCAGTTGACCCATCTTGTTTGGCATCAGTCACAGACAGGTGACAAAGTCATATTTATGTTTGATTGGTCATTTTGGGCCTTTTGGGACCATTTGGGAAATATTTTAATATATTTAAATATTTCCTAAGTTGGTGATTAAATAAATTAAATAAGGTTAAGATTTAGCCATTTTGGAGTAATAAGGGGTTTTTTGGCCTCATCTGGATGCGCATCCTATGGTGTGATAGCTCGTTGGAAAGGTCTCAAAATTCTCTAAATCTTTCTCTTTGGTCTCAGGGCATTTTAGTGAATGGAATTCTATCTATGAGGAAAAAGGTTATTTTATAGTAACATGACTACTTTAAAATAAGAAATTATAACATTTTCACTACACAACACCACTTGGAGACACTTAGGGTTTGATTTGCAATTGAGAGGGGGTTATAAGGAGATGGAAGCTTCATTCTAAGATCATCTTTTGCATATTGAAAAACTTGTTTTTGTGAATTGGCTTTGAGAGAGCAATTCTTCATCTAGGATGCAAACCCTAGGTTTTGGATTGGCTGGGACATAGCCCTCAGTAATTATTGGCATTGGATTATTCAGATAGTGTGCGTTGCTCTCAGGGATAGAATACACCATTCTTTATTGTGGATTTAGGTTGTAGATTTATGGTTTCAGCATTGCAGATTGATTCTTTCAGCTGGGATGTGATTCCTTGCAGTCTTAGGGCCGCCATTTGCTGCAATTTGACATCATTGTTGGATGTAAGCTCCTTGGAACTGCATTGGATTTATTATTTGGCTTTATAAATTAGAAATCTGTCTGGTACAATTTATAGCAATTCTGATTTGGCTCTATGCTCTTATTTATTTTCAATCTCCTCTCATGTTTATTGTTCATTATTCATTACTATTGTGAAAACTATCAAAAAACACAAAACAAAAACAAAACCTTCTGCAACTTCTATCTATTCTCAAAGACTATCAAAGAAATCACAGAAAAATATAGTTTATTAATTTAAAAACTACAGCAAATCAGCAAGGGCATCCATCAGGGATCTTTCATTAAATAAATATTGAAAATTTTTGAAATATAAATATAAGAATGTCATTTGAAATATAAATATAAGAATGTCATCCTCATATTGGTTTTCCAAATTTGCTGAAGACATAAAATTGGAAATAAAAATTATTTGAATTGATAATTTTCAAATTAAGGATTTTGTGCAATCACAATGTTTATTGTATGTTGCTTATCGCTTTTTATTTCTTCGTCCACTCAATAGGCAGGGACTTCGAGCCCGTGGCTATACAACCATGAAAATGCACTCCCTTTACATTGTTTTTTCCAACTTTTCACTAAAAATTCTAAGTCCTCTCCTTCGTAAGGAAGTGCATTACGGGCTATGATGATATGATATGATAGATTTTAATGACGTCCACGAGACTAAAGTAGTCTATGGGACCCTTACAATCACCCTTTTAATGACGTCCACGAGACTAAAGTAGTCTATGGGACCCATACAATCACCCTCCCGAGTCAGGAGCGGAACTAGTCAGTTGTAAAGTTTTGGATAACTTGTCTCTCCTTCTCTGAAGTTTGGTAATCAAATCCGCTGCTCTCTTCACTTGATCTTCCTCGAATAAATATTTGAAGTCCTTGTTCTGCAATATTTTTGTATAACCAAATCTGATGTCATTGTAAGCCAGGCAGTCCTTGACAAAGTGCTGCTCTGTCTCAACTATTCCCATATTACAAAATAAACATGTTCTGTCTGCCCACTCTTCCTTTGGAACTTGCCACCTACCAGTTTCACATCGCAGCTGATGTGAACTAGTTCTAAGTTGTGCCATCAACATTTTTGCTTTCCAGTTAATAGGTGCTCTAATATATGCCTTTTCATCATGACTATAAGTGGGATTAAATTTTTTAATGTAATAATATTTTTTCCGCCCTATGCGTCTTGTCCACAGAGTATTGTGAAATTTTTCATTGACAAACTTTTTTATTTCTATAATGTTATCTGGGCAAGTTTGGATGTTGATATCCCATTTTCGCATCCATTTGTCATTTTGCTTCATCCATGTGCTTTTCCGCCTCACAAGTTTTTCTTCTATGATCAACTTGGGCCAACGATGTGTTTCCAGACCTTGGGTTTTCTTTAAGTAGCTTATCATTCGAACCAAAGCAACGGCTTCTAATGGATAGGAACCCACCTCCGCCAAAAGGATCTCATACGGAACTGTGGTCTTGACTTTAAGATTGCATGTGATGAAGTGTTTTTTAATTCTTTCTACTTGCTGCCATTTTTGTTCGGACATACTACCTCCCCACACTTCACATCCGTATAAAATAACCGGAGTGACCATCAAACCAAAAAGAGTTTTCATGGTTGTCCAATCCCATAATTCTGCGTTCCTGCACTTGTTTTGTAAAGAGTATAACGCCTTCCATCCCCCTTGGATCCTTTTTGATCTGCAAGTATCCCAATTGAGTTTGTTATAGAAATTAATGCCCAAGTATTTGTACTCTTCCACAATCTCAAGTGGGCTATTTTTCAATAGAAACTCATCTTGTATGCCCCTATTCTTCTTCAGCGAGAAGATCATAATTTTGGTTTTACTAGTGTTAACTTGCATTCTAACTTCATGACAAAAAAATTTTAGTGCTGTCAAGTGCTCTTTCAAACCTTTAGCTGTTCTAGCAAGAATTATGAAATCATCCGCATATAAGAGCAATCTTATCACAAAGTGGGCTAGCTGCACTCCCTCGCCATTGGTCTTGTTTATCCACTCTTCTAATTTGTCAATATAGAGCTCGAATAAAGTTGGTGATAGCGGACACCCTTGCTTAACCCCGATGTTGCTGTCAAAGTTTTCTGATAGCCCTTCTGTCGTTCTAATTTTAGCTTTGACCTGCTCATATAATCTGTAAACTATTGACCTAAGTTCTTTAGGAACTTTCAACTCTTCCATTTTATCCCATAATTTATTGCGTGGCACTGTGTCGAAAGCTTTGTTAAAGTCCATGAAACAACAAAAAGCCTCGTTCCCCGGAGTGTCCCAAACTTTCTCAATCAAGTATCTAAGAGTGATGCCATGATCTATAGTAGAGTGCTTCGGTCTAAAGCATGCTTGCCCTATTGCACGTTTGCCTTCTGTTTCAGCCAAGTTGCTGATTTTTTGTTCTACCAAGCTGCCAAATAACTTGCCAAAAAGTGGATTGATCATGATGGTTCGGTAATTAGAAGGATTATTTATATCTCCACTTTTGTGGAGTGGGATCACCACACTTGTTGTCCATTTTACAAGGAAACCTTCTCTATTAACATTGTTGAAAATTTTAGTGATGTGTGGTGTGAGGATTTCAACACCCCATTTTAAATATTCAGCTTGAAGCCCATCTATATCTTGCGCTTTACCGGCAGCTAACCTCCTTATACCTTGGATAATATCATTTTCGCTGAATAACTCCCTTGTAGGCCCTGTTTCCATGGTTCTACGTTCTCCTAGATCACACTTGTATAGAGTCTTGGCATATTCCAGCCATTTGGTTCCTGTTATGTTGTTCTCTAACTGAATTTTTCTCTGCTGAAGTTCTTTCCAAAACTTTCTGGGGTTGTTTTTACCAAGATTAATCAACTCGATTCTTCTCTTATTTACATACTCTATTTTCTTCTTTTTAATCAGCTGATCATACTCCTTTCTACTTTCTTTATTTATGTTCTTTTTCCAATTTCTTTTTATTGTTTTGCATTCTTCATCAAACCACGGATTAGCCGGAAAAGTGTTCTTGGCTTCTCTAGTGGCCTTAGATCTTTAACACTCCTCCAATGCTTTAATGATAGTAAGAACAAGATTATCCTTGTCCATGAAATGTTGTTTATCAGGCTTGGAATGGTTTTCCAGAACTCTAGACAGCCGCAAAAGAGAGTTTTGGAAGGTAGCATGGTTTTCTTGTGTCATTAAAACTTTGCCAATCGGAATCCTCTTCCTCTTTTGTAAAAGTTTTGGGACAATATGTTGATCTTTAAAGTGACTCTTTTCTTAAAGAGCTCTTGTTAGAAAAGTGACTAGCTACTGTTTATTTGTATTTTGGAAAAAAGGGCACGATATTCGTTGTTCGCACTAGGGCACACTGCCCTTTAAGGCTAGGATTACAGAATGCTGCGAAATTCCAATAAATTTGTTGGTTAGGGCACGCAGATTGTTGCAGGTCTTGCGTGGGTATTGAAGGCAGGTGTACATTTGGCCAAAGCAATGGCGCGAGTCGAAGTATTCAACATGACTGATACAATTTGCCCTTTCAATATAATGAGCATCTGCGACTTTACAAGCAAACAATGGTGCTTCTTCCTGGCATTTGTATATGCCGAATTTTTAGCTGCTTATTATGTTGAGAGAGAGAACAATACTGTCAGAGACTCAAAGATGGAACAGTTGCAATGAATTGTTCAAGAATTAGGAAGTTTTAAGGCAAAAACAAAAAGTGGACAGAGATCTTATTCCCTAGGTTGTTTACACAGAGCGACATAACGATGTTGTGATGGGAACGAATGGCACCAAGACGCTGGCATCTGTGGAAAGGGACGATTACATGAATTCCATTCTATTTTAAATTGATCTGAAATATACTGGAAATGCGCTTTGCTTCACAATAAAATTAGAAATCGCCCATTGAAATCTTTACTGAAATTCAAAATAAGAATAAATATGCTTAAAAATATAAATTTGATCTTCTCATTCTTTTTAATCTGGTATCAATATTGGCTTTGGAATGAAATGCAAAGAAAATTGGCACAACACAATGTGCAGGAAACTAGATAATTAGAAAGTGTTGAATGAAGCTATCATTCCACTCATCTCATATGTACTTACATAGATGAAATAACTTATCAGTTCATCTGTTTAATGATTAGTCTTTATAAGAGATATAAAGTATTACCCTTCCCCTCCAACCTTGTTCTGATATCAATGCACGCCTGTCAAAACAAGGAATTGAAAAGATTGACAAAATGCATTATACAGGAAATAAGACAATAAAAATGTGTTTAACGAAGCTGTTCTTCTATTCATTTAAAATGTGCATACTTACACGAAATGATTGATAAGTTCACCTGTTTAATTTCTAGTCTGCATAAGAAATACAAAATTTGTTCTATTAAATCTAGGATTATGAACAATGAAGTTACAATGTGTCCTTTATTTTGTGATTCCAATTATCTTGTTTTCGAGTCTTTAAAAGACAACTTGCTGATTTAAGAATGCCCAAATTATTTAGTCAGCTGTTGTTTTCTTTCGTTGAACTTTACTACCTCTTATAGCTTTCTGTGGCTGATGGAGCTCGTCGTTTAGAGTGAGGGTCATTTGTGTTCGTTATATATGTGTTGTTGCTTATCTTTTAGTCACTCTCTAATTTGGATGAGGTTGAAGTCTTGGTCTATGACTTTAATTGTAATCATTGTTTCATCTTCTCAGACAATCAGCAGTATTAGTCAATTGTTGATAATTGTTCTATTTTCATATCGTTTGAAATTCTTCCAACTTTAGCATATTAGAAAGAGAAGTTACCAATCAGATTTTTTTCATTCTTTTGATTTGTCTGCTGTCTACGGCTGTTAGTGGTTGTTGGAGCATGTAGTTTTGATAAAGTGTGTTTTGTGCTTAATTGTGTTTATGCTGATAGCTGCAGTTACTTTGTAATGAGTTTGAATTTTGTTTTACAACTTAGCACCCATTCTTTTCATCTTTGAACATAATTGTTAAATCAGCTAATTGCATAATAGCTGGAGATTTGGGCTATGTGAACTGTGATGTGGACAGCTACAACATTCAAATTAAGGTATATGAGTAAATGAATGAGGTTATGGCCATATAATAGATTAATATAAACACCAAGAGACGTGTGTACGGGTATGAAAATTCAGTCCTACCCTCTAAACATATTTGTATTTCCTTTTTAATGATTGGTTTATTTTTATTTATTTTCTTATGCTAAGTTATTGATTTGGATGCAGATCCGGAAGTGGATGCGGAAAGCGGGTGCATGGATGTGCGAATTTTTTTTGGGGGATGCGGATGCATGTATATATATTTCAAATATATATGTGTGTGTGTGTAACTATGCATATGCAAAGAAAAGAAAGAAATATACAAAATTAAAACATTCGATAGCTTGTAATTTCACCAATACATATTCACATATTCAATAAGATTATAGACCATATCAATGATATCAATTTGCAGCCAAGAATGGCTCCCAAGAAAAGAAATGGTAAGGACACAAATGCCAGAACATGAGCTGACAATATTGCATTTGAAAGTATAGCAAGAACTGGTGGCAAAATACTGAAGATGACAAACACCACCTAAAGATGGCGTTGAGGAAAGCACAAGTAGACAAGATTGTATTCATGTCGATCTTTGATGTACATTTTTTTAAATCAGTTCTTTGGTCAATAATCCATGGGTATGATGGTTGAGACCACACATCCATGATTTAGTATATGGATCAACTAGTGGTAATATTATTTCTGCCGAGAGAGTTTGACAAAGTATTTGGGGTGCCGGACAAAGGACAACAGATTTTGAAACCCTCAAAGAGAATGGAAGCAATGGAAAAGGAAAAATTAATAGACTTAATTTGCAGGAAGGACTTGAAAAAACAAGAAGAAGACGAAATCTGAAGAAGCAGTGAGGGCTTGAAAAAAATATTCATTGGCAGTATGGAATGGAGGTGCATTGTGGATCTAATCAAAAGCAAGCTCACAGGTGGAAGCAGGACTTCTGACACTGCAGCTTGGATGCTTCTGTTGGTGAAGGGCTAAGCTGTGGGGAACTCTACAATTGGACAGAAGCCTTGTCCAACAGGATAAGAGAATTTTTGCAGCTGTGGCATAAAACTTTCTATATGCCCCATCATACCGTAGTTCTCTTTTTGGATGCCTTGAGCACATAGGTGGCACAAGAGTATTGGGGGACAGTCACACAGTTAATAGAGTAGAGCCTTACAAACCAAAAATGCACTATTGGCTACATTTGGACACCTTGGCAGAGGATAGTATAGAACTCAGAAAGAAGAGGCCTTGAAAGGCCATAAGCTTGCCAACAAAAAGTAGTAGTGAAGAAGAAGAGGAAATAGTGGAAGAAGAAGACACAAGTGAGGAAGAAGAAAGTAATGCCAAGGCTTCCAATACCAAGATAGTGAGCAGTGGAAATGAGGGGACACAAGAGATGTCCAAGGATGTTGAAAGTGTGCCAATATTTGACGGTCCTCTACCGGACTTGGACAAAAAAGAGAGTCTTGCTCATGCAGAAAGTACTGGACCAACAAGGCAGGTACCACATACCGCTCTACCCGTACATACTACGATGGGTATTATAGGAAGTGGAGATGGGCCACGTCCAGGCGAGTAATCAGACAATAACATACAAGGTAGTAACCTAGGTGAATTTCGTGGATTTGGTAGTTTTGGCAGATAGGTGGAGGAAGGAGTCCTCCCTCAATGGGGTGCGAAAAGGATAAACATCACCACCTCTCAACTGTCATTCATACCTAATTTTCTCTCATTACGATAGATGCCAAATACAAGAATAGTGTGGATCTTTGCCACCATAAGACTACAAGGCATACAATCAAATTTGCCACACCTCAGGGCATCACAACAAGACCAATTGCCTTGGTCGTAGCACCAACAGTACCAACTTCTACAATAGTAACCTCTAGACTAGTAGTGGAGACACAGATAGAAATGGATGCCGAGACAAAGAGCTTGTTAGCCAAGTACTCGGTCAGTATGGAGGACCTCCAATCCCTAGAGATGGTAGGAGGAACAACCAAAGTAGGAGATGCCGAGATTGAAACTCACGCTATGCTAGAAAAAATCCATGAGGCATACACAGGAGGGAATGCGACTTGCAGACCACAGATAGGAGAGAGTGGGGTTCCAAGCTTTGGTGAGTCTATGAGGAGATTCTTACTCAAACTAGAGGCCATCACAGGTACTACGCGTGGTATCATGGATAGAGTAGAAGAATTTGACAGATGGACAGCTAGAGTAGCTAAAGTACTCCTCACCTTCATGCGGGAGTGATGTCATTTAGAGCTCTAGTAGTTGGTTGCAGAGAGATGGCCACCACTGGAAGCTGTTAAAGACACCAAAGGTAGTTCGGGCCGGACAAAGAGGGATCCTAGGGATTCTCGCACAAATGGAAGAAGTATTTCCGGCCACCTTTATGGAGTTAGAAAAGAAGATCTAGGAGAATGCTCAGGAAGTCAGGGAATGGGCACTCTTGGGAGAACAAATAAAACTACAAATCAAACTCATAGAGGAACAAGCTGTTAGAGGTGAGAAGGAGACAAAGCTAGGCACAGTGGAGAAGGATTTGATGGCTTCCATGCGGCTGTTGAAGGGTGCACACACTAAGCAAAGGGCCACAGAGAATGATCTAGAACTCAACAAACAGTAGTTGGGGACAACTAGTGTTTTTTTTTGGGTGGGGGAGGGGGTAAATGTAGGCAGTAGTAAATGAAGAAATTAGTAATGAAGTTGTTATGTAATGAATAGTTGTGTCAATTGGTTTGCACAACCAACCTGAAGCACTATATAGTTGGGAGGAGGTAAGGATGGGGGATATGGTAGGAGCAATGTACTTCTGGTAATGTAGACTTTGGAGTCAATCAATAAAGTTATATTTTGCCAATCTTATGTTGTTATCTTCATGGTATGCTGGTTTCTATGGCTGCTTACCTTCGTAGTAGTCTCTGCTAGTAACTAGTACATTGCCATCTAGTATGCTGCCATCCAGTACATTACCACCTAGTACACTACCATATATGACACTTACAAATCAGTATTCAAATAATGGGATCAAGATTCTAATATAGATTCAATATTCTGATATAAAACTAATATTCTGATATGGATCAGTGTTCTAATATGAAATCAGTATTTTGATGCTAATTGAATGATTTTGGATGCTTAAGCTAATGTACAGTCTTCATGAAGAAAACAAAAGATACTTCTTTCTTTAGAGATTTCCTCTCTTTCTATTTAGGAAGGTAAACTTCTTATATCAAATGGAAAAGAATGCATGACCTGAACATAATCACCACCTCCTGGCTGTGCAAGAGGATTTCTTGCACTTGCAAACAATAAACACCCAATTGTGGAGATTCACGACCCTTGCAGACAATGAATTCACTTCTAGTTAACAATGTTTCTTGTTCAAATAAATAGGGGAATGGTAGCTGCGGTCAAACAACTTTGGTATCAAGCTGTGATCTTGCTAAAAGATTGAAGTTGGAAATAGATACAGAGCTTATACGACTATGGGAAACTTATATCACTAAATAAAATACGATTGAGATGCTTGCCATCAATAGAGCTCCAATAAATTGCCTCATCAAAATCCTCTCTTCCGCCCAAAGGTAATAGACTCATCAAAATTCATAAATTGTCTAATGCTCCAATAAAGAAGAACAAGAAAGGTGGTGGTGAAGGAGTTATAAAGAAATCAAAGAGCCATCGAACATGTGGAAAATATTTAAATATATAAAAGGTCACCAAAATGACATAAAGTCCAAAGAATTAATTAGCAAGGTGGCCACTCAAGGCAAAAATAAAATAAGACTTTGGCCAAGGATGAAGGAAACAATAATATTGTCTTAATATATAACATCATGGTATCTAAAATACCTATATATGTATATACGTGTACATGAGTAAACCACAACAATATATTTTTTATGTATATGCCAAATATCAAGTATGTGTATACGTCCTTATATATATAATTTGTTTATGTATATATACATGTATGTATGTACATGTATAGATATTTAGATATCATGGTCTCGATATGTTAGGACATGCTTTAAACTCTAGGAGTCTCCAACCAAATAACACAATTATAAAGGTACCAACTTGTTTATAGTTCAATTTATGCTTAGTGATTTCTTTTATTATTAAGTGGTATACATATAGCTCAATTGATTAGCTCATGGTCATCCAATGTACTCTCTTGCTTGTCTAGCCACTTTTTCCTTAGCCATAGGGGTTTTACAACTCGTACCTATTTGCCAAGTGATGATGGTGTCCCCCGTGCCCAATTCCTTTCTGGCAATGCTTCCCCCCCTTCGATGTGCTCCTACAAAGAAAGGAAATTCTCCACGATTATATCATATTCCTCAATATAATCACAATTACCATAACAAGTCATTATTTATAGACCATCATAACAGCTATGCACTATTTCACATCCCATGATGAATAACCAACTTCCCAATTTTTCACGATAACAATATAATAACATCATAACGATTAACTAACATGTCATCTTAATAAGAAATTATAGCGATTAACCATCTTACCATTTAACATGAACATAACTAATTTTACTTGTCAATTTACTTCACATGAAGTCTCAACAGCTATATGAACATTTTAAAATTGAGTCAAAAATTGGGATGTAACAATATAAGTATGTGTATATATATATATATATCAGTGCTATGGGACTCAGACTCGCCTCTAACTCGGGAAGTCAAAATTGGGCTCAGACTTGGACTCGACTACCGTACTTGGCAAGGACTCGAAAAATCGAAAAAATCGTGAAATTCAAAGATTTTTAAGGATTTAAAGAGTTTTTCATGCATCATTTAGTCGATTAACATCAAATACACAATAATTGAGATAAATAGAAGCTAGTTAACACTCATAGACAATTTTGCATAGATCACATAAGTATAAAAGCGAATTTCTGAAGGAAAAAAACTGAATAATATAATATAAAGTTAAACATAGTGTCACTGTCAAATGTCTACAATATATGAAATTCATGGAATCAAAAGTTCAAAACATATATCAAAATATCAACTAGAGTGTAGAAGACAAAGGTTCATAGTAGCCTATGCCCTCTGAAGAATACACCTAAGATAAGTCATGGAAGACTCAAATATTGAGAAATATGTTTGCTACAACTTATGTGTGCGTTGTAGACACCAACAAGGCTCTCAAGTATGTCTATGTATTCAGTTGTGTAATTTTCTATAACCTAGTTAACGACATTTGAAGATTTAAACATTAAATTTCCTATAATATGATAGATATTGTTCATATTTTCAGACTAGGAGTTGACTATATTGGTTTATAACTATTCTCCTAAAATCTGTAGGAGAACATTGACTTTTTAATGCAAGGATATAGTTCCAGATTAGTTTTGAAAAACATCATTACTTGCTTGACTAGGTACTATTGTACTAGTACCATGATAATCCCACTCCAAAGGTGTCAAGTCCTATACACAAGGGCAAATTGGGAAAGGACAATTTCCTAAGAATAAGCTTGTCAAAATCAAT
The DNA here is from genome assembly GCA_028749045.1 of Cupressus sempervirens. Lineage (NCBI taxonomy): Eukaryota > Viridiplantae > Streptophyta > Pinopsida > Cupressales > Cupressaceae > Cupressus > Cupressus sempervirens. Next base: position 165,682,452 of record CM053792.1, on the reverse strand, counting down.
TTCAAGCATTCAAACTGCATAAGGCATATTGTTAGACAGTTGGCATTCTTTCTACATAATTTTTTACACACCCAAAAGACTGAAATGAGAACATTATATCTTGTTGCCTTCATAATCTAAGATTGGTCAAGGAATTGTTTAAGATTCAATCCTTGATAAATTCTTAACATACCACAACATCATTTTCGGAATTAATATACATTGGAAAAAAAAAACCTTCCAGAAATCTCTATATCTATTAGCTCACAAATTCGAAACTTTTTTTTCTTTTTTCAAGACAGACCTAGGCTCGGGACTTGACGAGTCCACGTGGACTCTGCTAGGACTCAGCCAAGTCCGAGTCTAGGGGACATTTGCCTCAGAAAGGCCGCCTCTGCCTCTGACTCGCAGAGTCTTGGAACATATACACACACACACACACACTTTGAACCAAAGAAACGTGAATCGGAATCGGATCGGAATCGGCAAGGCCGAATCAAATCGTGAATCGGCAATGAATCAGCGATGAATCGGCAAATTTGAAAAAACCCTTTAAATTTAAAGATTTTAACAATTTAAAACTTATTTCATGCACCCTTTATTGAATATAACTTAAGCACACTATAACATCATCAAATAGAAGTTAAAACTTAACATACATAAACATGGAACATAAAATCCATCACATACGTAACTATGTTATCTAAAATGTAAATTGTAGGCTAGCTGAAGTAAATAGAAATCAAATGATCATAATGATTTAAATCATAGAATGTATGTAAGATGATCCATAAGACATCAAATCATAAATTTATGTAAGAATCTAAGATGAAGATCCATGAAAGTTTGAAACATATGTCTATCAATGATTTAGTATCAATATCTGTAAACAAAATATAAAAACAAGGCTCCAGCTCAAGCCTCAGGCTCATAGTCATCATCATCCTCAACATCATCCTCAAGCTTGGCTACAGCCTCAGCCTCAGCCTCTGAGTATCCAGCCTGCCTAGTAGCAAGTGTTAGTGTAGCTTTTTATTTTTTCTATTTTGCTAGGTTTTTCCTACACTTTTAATAATCTCGCTTAGGTTAATAAAGCATGTCTTATTAGGTGAATGGTTGTGAGGTGTCACCTTCCTACATGTGAGCATCCATTAGCTATCTTGGGAAGATACTTTGCTATCTTTAGTCCGATAGATGGTTGCTCCTCATTGGTTGGTGTTGCCACCTCCTCTCTCTTCCTTGCCTATATAAGCATGCTACCTGGCTTGTATGTGCATCTCTTATTTTTGCATCCTCTTAATGCTATTTTGCTTCCAGCATTTGCATTACTCTCTTGGAGACTAACTCTATGATGCTATTTTGATTTTGTATCATTTGCATTCATAGTTTAGATATTTACTCTTTGCACTAGTTTTCTGGGTTATTAATCTTTTCAGATTCTAACATGGTATCAGAGCTTTTCTATGTGCAAGAGTAGATTTTAGTTTCCTTATTTGAGAGATTCGGGGGGGGAAAATAAACTTTATTCTAGTTTTTTGAAAAATGAAGTATGCTCTTCTCTTGCATCTTTGGATGATCTTGAGAATCAGGAAAGTTTTGACAAAAACAGTTTTCCTCTGGGGTTTCAATCTCAAATTTGACAACCAACTTGCATATTTGGAGTTTTCAATCAGTTTTGCAGGTTCCAGCATGCCATTGATGGACTTGAGAAGCTGATCCAGCATTTGCATGTTAAATTTTGGTTGCTGGGGTCGTTTTTTGATTTTTGGAGCCGTTTTTTTCTATTAAAGGCGTCTGATTTACACTACAGCAACATCTTTTGTTCATCAGCAAGAAAAATGCTTTCTGGGTTTTGTTCGCAGCCTCGAAAAACCATCTGGGTATCTTTTAGATTTTGCATGCAAGCTGTATATTTTTCAGAATCGAGCATGCAAAGCTACAGACATACCCCTCTCCGTTGGCAGTCGCAGATTTGAATGCAGTTTTCAAATGTCTCGTTCTTGCTCATACGGACTCCGATTTTGATGATTCTTGTTATGAACTTGGCTATTTTTTTGTGCTCTATCCACTAGTGGAGTTATTTTTTGATTTTCATGCATGAATTCTTCAGAAATTGCAGATTCTCAGCCGTGACTGTGCACAGTTCTCGTTTTGGAAACTTCGGAGGATCATAACTTTCTCATACGACCTCGTATCGAGGTGATTCTTTTTTTGAAAGTGCATGATTTTTTGAGTAGATCACATTGGTGCTATTTTTTTCCTTGATTATTGTGCTCAAGTTTCACTTCTAGCATATGCTCTTCATGAGGGTTTGTAATGCATTGAAATCAAGACCACTAAGTAATTCTTTCTAGTGGTAGTTGTAAATGCACTAAAATAAAGTGCCAAATCATATTTCTTTGAGGGGGGGTTCTTTGATTGAGTAAAGAGGGGGGGGCATTGTCGTGGCTAGATTCTCTTCCTTTTAGCATTTCTTTGCATTCCTTCATCATGGATCAAACAAATATGCCCATCCTAACTCCATAAAATTACTTTGAGTGGAAATCGCGCATGATAATTCACTTAAGGAAAGCTAGATTAAATAGGATAACTATGGGACTTGAAACTGAACCTGCTAAAGATGAAGACAAGCCTAAGTGGTTTAACAAATGTAATGAGGCATATGGAACATTGTGTTTGTCTGTTTCTCCTGACTTGCTATTTCATATTGAGTCTTTGGATACACCAAATGAAGTATGGACAAAGCTAGAAACATTATTTGGCACACAAGATTCAATGAGGGGTCATATCGTTGGAAAGCTCTTTCTGTGCTCTTTCCAATGATGCTGGTTGTTGTTCCAGATTCTGTTCCAGACACATCCTATTCAGTCTTTTGCATTTTAGCATTCTGGTGGATATTTTGTTTGTTTCAGCTTCGGAGATCGATTTTGTTGCTTCAGTTGCTTCATTTTGGGCTTTACCTTCTGTTGTTTTAGCCTTATGTTTTTTTCTGATCATTGTTGATATTCACTGTAAGCATCTTTATGCAACGCACTGAGATAAAGTGCCACTCTTGCGTTTTGGGATCCTTTTCATCATTTTGATTTGTTGTACTCGCACTATTATATAAAGTGCCATGGGGGGGATAGTTGTTTGCCGCTTATAGGCCCTCTTTCTCTAATTCCTCATGTAGTGTCGACGACACATGCCTTTATTTGTGTTTGTACCTCACTCTCGATGAGTTTGGCTCCTGTGTTGTAGGAGATTTTTGGCCCATCTTTTCAGCTGCCTGTCACCTCACCTACCTTAAGGGGAGGTTATATTGTTGTTCTATGCTTCTTTGGTTGATGGTTCGTGCCTTCTATTTCCATGGAGGTTCCTTTGGTTGATGGTTCGTGCCTTCTATTTCCACGGAGGCTCCTTTGGTTGATGGTTCGTGCCTACTATTTCTATGGAGGTTCCTTTGGTTGATGGTTCATGCCTTCTATTTCCATGGGGGTTCTACAGATCAGCATTTTGACAGAATTTTGCGGTTCTTCATGCTTCAGTGATGCTGCTTCTTCATGATCACTCCTTGTTCATATTTTAGGGGACAATTTCCCTAGTGGGAGACTTCTTCAGTTCTTCACTAGGTTCTTACCTCTTTTTGGGGGAGGGTTTTTCCCTTGTGGTTTTCTCTCTTTCCCCACTTTCAGAGGTTGCATCTTCTTGCATTGTACTTGGGTACCTAACATGGCCTCGTTGCCGGGACCCATTTCTACATCCACCTAAGCTTCGCTTATGGGGGGGTGTTAGTGTAGCTTTTTATTTTTTCTATTTTGCTAGGTTTTTCCTACACTTTTAATAATCTCGCTTAGGTTAATAAAGCATGTCTTATTAGGTGAATGGTTGTGAGGTGTCACCTTCCTACATGTGAGCATCCATTAGCTATCTTGGGAAGATACTTTGCTATCTTTAGTCCGATAGATGGTTGCTCCTCATTGGTTGGTGTTGCCACCTCCTCTCTCTTCCTTGCCTATATAAGCATGCTACCTGGCTTGTATTTGCATCTCTTATTTTTGCATCCTCTTAATGCTATTTTGCTTCCAGCATTTGCATTACTCTCTTGGAGACTAACTCTATGATGCTATTTTGATTTTGTATCATTTGCATTCATAGTTTAGATATTTACTCTTTGCACTAGTTTTCTGGGTTATTAATCTTTTCAAATTCTAACAGCAAGGCGTCTAATGTAGGTCCTAGAGGATTGTCGAGCCATATCTCCCGCATATAAGATGGGCTCACGAATGTCGCTAGGGCCTGTGTCTGTGCATGCATGTGTGCATCATAAAACAAGTAGATATAATTAAAGTTTTACTTTTACTTTTAACTTTAACTTTGAAGATAACAAAGAAAAAAGAATCAATTACCTGGCTGCAATAAATGGAATGTTGCAAAAGTACCAGAATTTGCAAATCTCTTTTCTGGCAGCATCATGAATCTCCTTGTTCAAACCCATGCCCTCAAGTGTGGGTTGGGAGCCAGGAGTAGTGCGGGGCACAAAGTAACTATCCATTCTACTTTTCCGCACTCTAGGCCGCAATAGGTTGGTGTTGGACTCTGTCTCAGTATGAGACCGACTACCACTAACACTCACATGAGCACTAGCACTAGGATGAAAAGGAGGCCTAGAAGAACCCTCTCCAACACAACCTACAGATGCGGAAGCTGATGCAAATGCACTTGCAGATGTAGATGTGGTTGCGGATGTGGGAGCACGGGAGCCAATACCTCTTAACCCTTCAAGTTGCATTTTCTTAGTCAACTTGTCTTGTTCAATTTTTTCTAATGCCACTAAACAAGAGCGTTTTGCCTCAGCGGTTTGTTGAGTGCAAACTGTGACATCATGGCCAAGTATGCCAGCAATGTGGTATTTCAATCTATAGATACCTCCCGAATTTATTTTTTCTTTGCAAAATATACATTTTGTTTGATATTTGGTTCTCCCAGGAAACTCTTCATTATATTTCCAGCATTCATCTTTTTTACCCATTGTGGAAATTGGAAAATGAAAGCAAAGGGCTGCTGCAATAAAAAAATTCATGTAAAAAATCAAAGTTTGCAACTAATAAACAAAAACTACAAAACAACAAACCCTAGTTTGCAATTTAGTAAAAATAAAAAACATTCAAGATTTGCAAATGAACACTAAAAAAATTTAACAAAAAATGCATACTACACTAACATGCAAAAAAAAAACCAACACTTACCTTTTGCAAATGAGTTGAGGAGTGTTGATATTGACTCCTTAATGCTCCCAATGCAATTTATGACCTCCCCAAATGGACTTCTGATCTCTTTGGTGCTCTTCCTTCTTGCCGGTTGGAAACCTATGGATTCTCTTTTCTCTTCTTCTCTCTCACTCTTCCTCTCTTCTACTCATACTAAGCAAATAGAAGGCTCTTTAGGGTTATAACAAAGAGGAAAGTCAACTTAGAAAGCAAATAAAACATGTGTTTTTTTTAAAAAATTGAACTTTCTATCCTTGTTGCCGCGGCCGATTTCTGGAGATTCACGATGGCGATTTTGGCGATTTTTGCCATGAATCGCCGATTTTGGCGATTCAGGCGATTCACAAGAAAAAATCGCCACCAGCGATTTTCGATTCCAAAAAAATCGGGAGCCATGAATCTTATCGCTATTTCGGCGATTTCAGCGATTTCATGGCGATTTTTGGAACTATGCTTTGAAATAAGAGAAATATACATAATTATGAAACTAAACCATTTTGTAGTATGAATCTATGATTCTAGAATGGATCTATGAATCTAGTATACTTGATAATTATTGAATTACAAAATGGAAGTATGATCCTTGAGGATCCCCGGCTTGTGGCTTGGATCTTTGATTCTGCCTATGGATCCTCAGGCCATGGCTTAGATCCTTGAGGATTCTGCCTATGGATCCGTTAGGATCTGCTGCGGATCCTGAAGGATCCATTGGCAGAATCAAGGATCCAGCTCAGATCCTCAAGGATCCAAGCCCAAATTCGGATCCAAATTCGGATCCGGTCTGTCTAGGATGAATCTGGCAACTAAAAATTTTTTCAGTCTAGGATGCTATGCAGAATGTTGATTATGGTTTGAATGTCAATTTGATTGGTCTGCATTTTGTTTATAGTAGTCAATGTGAAGCTATTGTGGTGCAGAGAGCTGATAATTTTTTTGAGTGAAGCTATATACAAATTAGATATATATTATAGCCTAATGAAGCTGAGAAAGAGATCTAAAATAGAACAATTGGCTCTGTTCCAAATAAACAAGTTCATACCTCCATGATGAATATGCGGGTTTGTATCAGAAATATCTCTCCAGAAGTATAATTTTTTATCCTTGCATTTTCTGTTTTATTGCATTTTCAGTTTTTATTGCTTTTTCCTCATTCATCTTCTACTAGTTTTACTTTATTTGTTGATTGGTAAGAAGGATGAGAAAATTCAGTAAACAACTGTTTTGATTGACTTGGTTTTCAAATTTCAAATTTTTTGCTTTGTTCTTTTCTTCATGCTGTAGATGTTTTTCTCTTCTAGAAGTTCATATTTTGCAAGCACTTCTGCTTGTGAGTTGCAAAAAGAGAAAGACAGATAATTGTTTAGATAAAATGTCTAGGGTTTATAATTTGTTCCTCTTTTTTTTTGTGTGAAAGTAGAAGTTATTTGAAGTCCTTACTAGTTTGCTATATTTGAATCTCACATTATATCAAGGAACTTTTCTAGATCACATTGTTCTTAAATCTTAATAGTATTTTGAACTGGTCCATGATGCTATGGATGGAAGGACTTGTTGTCACTTAGGTTTGCACCCTTGTCCAAGGCCTATGCGTGAGGACAACCTAGTGAAACATGGAAACAACCTCCAAGCTGTGGGACTTGAACTACGAGGTTGAGTCTCCGGAGAAGGCCGGCTTCCTCTTACTGTCAAGGCACACCTATCTATTCTCAGAAGGGAAAGGGAGAAAGAGAACGTTAAAGCAAATCTACCTAGTCTAATCTAAGGCGGTGATGCACCAAAACAGAGTGTTCAGACTCATTCCTGCCCATATATACACTACAAAACCAGGGTAACATACAAAAGTCATACACGTCCAGACTTATATCGATCAATAATCACATACAGATCAGAGGACCAACTGAATGACACCAGAAAAAGGGGATTTCACTTATAAATTATCCAATAGGCCAAAGATAGATACAGTATGCAGATCACTGATCTCAACAATACACCAATGGGAGGCAAAATGATGCTCATGCACACTGATGGCTGAAAGAGATGATACAGGGTATTATATGGCTCAGAGACAAAGGGATTTTACACTGCAAGTCTGCAAGCAGTAGCAGAGAAAATCAGGAAGAGTCGACCTTGAGAACAGATCACAAAATTGCCTTTATAGATCAGGCATAACTAAAGATTTTCGCGTTACATTCACTTCTTACCTACTGGCATTAACTTCCCATCTTGAGAATCCAATCGGAGATCTGATTGAATCCTGGCTTGCATACCAAGAAATCTCATTTCTTTCTGAGAAGAGTCTGGAGAAGACAGAAACGGCGCCACAACATTCCTTGACATGGTAGATGGATCGACTGGATGGGTGGAGTGTCCTTATGTCTTGCATTCATTCCTGGCAGGTCGGAAATGATCGCGAAGATCGGATCGCAAGATAACATCGATCATCCCTGCTTCTTGGTTCATGAATCAACCTAGCCTATCAGTCGACCTGGTTTCTTATATGCCAACTAGGCCACGCGGGCCAATCGTAATCCTTTGTTCTGCCACCTGGAGAGTCCTTCCGCGGTTGACCACCTTCATCGGACTGATCGCGCCACCTTTAAATATTGTCATGACTACGACGGTCACAATAACCGCTAACCGCCAACCGTTAACCTTAACCGAGCCAGCAAGACACGTGTCATCCGGGCGCGTTGTCGCTATCACTATCTCCCGAGCAGTTCTTCATAGCGCGATGGCGCCCACCGTAGATCTGTCTCCATCCGACGATCACGAAGACTTGTCGTGCTCTCTGCCGTCTTTACCCCGGGCCCATCATATCTGGTGACACCTCAGCATCCGCACCGCACCTGAATGACACGTGGTAAATGGGCGCTATGTCGCCATGATAGAAAACTCGCAGCTTCACCATGGCGAGATGGCGCCTGCCGCCGATCTCTTCTAATCTGACGGTCACAGAACTTGACCTCCCGTAACCCTCCGTTTCTATTGATTCGCCGGGCCCGCTAATATGTGGCGTCCTCCTGTTGGTCCGTCGGTCGTTCAATCCTCGGCTGCATGAAATTGGTCCCACCAGGACACGCGGCGCACGGGCGCTATGTCGCCATGATAAAAATCTTGCAGCTTTGCCATAACGCGATGGCGCTTGCCGTCGATCGGCCCTGATCTGTCGGAGAGATCCTAAACCCGGCTGTGCTAGCTATGCTGTCAGAAATTCCGGCCTGGTTACACGTGGTGGTTCCTTACTGGCCCAACGAAACACCACCAGGCAAACTTGCGACTTGGCCTCACAGGATGACCACGTGTCGACCAGGCGCCATGTCGCTATGGAAAAATCGAGGTTAAATTCTCATAGCGCCATAGCGCCCAACCGATGACATGTCCCTATCTGTGCGTGGTTCCTTCTGGTTCGCTGCCGTGGCACCGGGCTCCGCCAACTGGGCAGATGAGGTACATAATGGGGCTCAATATTTTGCCTAAAGTTCTCGCTGTTTATCTTCTCCAGGCTGCCAAACTTTACTCGACTGCCGCAACATTTTTTCGGCAACGTGACCTGCCCGTCGTGAATATTTCCGCCAGGTGCTATGTCGCTATGGAGATTCTCCGGCTAAAATGCGATAGTGACATAGCCAAATTCTGGACCCCACCCCGCGACGTGTCGCCAGGGCGCGATGTCATTGATATAATCCTCGCGCAATTCTGCCATAGAGAGATAGCGCCCTTCGCTGATCTCAGTTGATCTGACGGCCAGAAACTTGCGGGTCGTAAGAATATATTATAAGGTTTAAAACATTGGTAATTCTAATATCTCCACGGGTATTTGAATATGGGCATATCGAAGGCGGGAAGGGCAATATAAAATGCGAATTTTGGCGGGAAGTGGAAATACAACATTTCTGGCGACTCACAGGGGGCATGAGCCCGCTCAATGCATAAGACTAGTGCCTGCAAAAAATCCATTGGGCTATGGAGTCAAGAAATGGGTCTGAAAGGTACGAACCTAAGAACTGCAAGAAACCCTAACCCTTAAAGAGGAAATCAAAACATTGAAAACCTTTAAGGTTCTAGCTCTGCTTCAATGATTGGAAACAAAAAACAGAACCCCCTCAGCAGCCTGAGACATGTCAAAACTTCAGAAATCGGCATTTCAAGAAGAGAGCCATGTGCATGTGCACTTATTGCAAAACAGAAACAAACAGGAAGCAACTAGATTAACTATGTACATGGACTCATAACCCTTCAGAAATAGGGCTTCAGATAGATCCTATTGACTGGAATGGGCAGAGTTTCACCGTTAGGTCTACTCAGTTGGAATGCATTTGCCTGTTTGCAACTGGAAATAAGATAAGGGCCGCTCCATAGTGCATCAAATTTGGAATGTCTTCCTGGTTTTTCTCTGTCTGAGTCCCATTTGAGGACTAGATCCCCCTCTCTGAAGATTCTGGCCCTTGTCTTCTTATCAAAATTCTTCTTCATCTGCTGTTGATGAATCTCTAGAGTTTTCATGGCTTTGTTTCTCTTTTCTTCCAACTCAATTAGTTCTGCCATTCTTACTGACGTGGCATCATCTTCAGACTTCAACTAGTTCCAGCTGATGAGCTAACTCCAAGGATGGGAACTCCAATGAGATTGGGAGTCTAGCTTCCCTACCATATACTAGCACAAAAGGTGAATTCCCAATAGATCTCTTGGGTGTTATCCTATCAGCCCATAGAGCAGTCCTTAATTTCTTGTGCCAGGCCCTCTGATTGTCTTCTATTGTCCTCTTCATAATTCTGATCAGATTCTTGTTGGAAGATTCAGCCAAACCATTACCTTGAGGATAGTAGTTCGATGATGTGCTCAGGTAGATATTGTGATTCATGGCCCATGCACAAATCTGGGTTCCAACAAAAGACTTGGCATTATCTGAGATGATAGTAGAAGGAGCACCAAATCTAGATACAATTCCATCAAGGAATTCAACAACTGATGGCTCTGTGGCATCCTTCAAGGCAACTGCCTCTATCCACCTAGTGAAATAATCAGTAGCAACCAAGATCCATTTATGACCTGCACTAGATGGAGGATTAATGGGGCCTATAAAATCCAACCCCCACTGGGTGAAGGGCTGATCCACCTGAATAGGATGAAGAGGAAGAGTTGCAAGTCTCTGTTTGCCTGAGAAAAAAGCACATTTCTCACATTTCCTCACATTCCTGTAACAATCATAGAACAGAGATGGCCAATAATATCTAGCCCTCATGATCTTCATGGCGGTTGTTCTTGCAGAGAAGTGGCCACCATCAGGGCCATCATGAAGTTCTTTAATCATCCTCTCAACCTGATCCTCTTCAATACATCTCAACAGGGTCCCATTAAAATCCTTTCTGAATAGGATATCATCAATCACAACATAGGGAATGGATTGCAGTCTATATTGTCTCCTTTTAGTTTTGTCCAATCCCTGAGGGTACCCATCTCCTGATAGAAAGTTCTTCATGTCATCCATCCAGCTCTTTGGGGCACTAACATTTCTTTCCCCCTGCTGCTCTGTAATTACCATAGCAGCTTCTTCATCTGAATCCTGGTCTGATAACATCTCTTTGCATAATCCTCTCCCTCTTACCAATTTGGTAATCTGAATGTCAACATCATATTCCATTACCCAAGTGATCCATCCAGCTCTCTTCTCACTGATATCTTTGTTTAACAGGAAGTCTTTTACACTTGCATGGGCCACCAACAAATGGATCCTATTATGGGATAAGAGGTGTCTGAACTTCTTCAAGGCTCTAATGACTGCAAGGGCTTGCTTCTCAACAAAGCTATACTTATCCTCGTATTCCTTGAGCCCTTCACTAAAGAAGGCTATGGGCTGCTCCTCATTCTTGTCATTTGTTTGAGTCAAGACAGCAGAAATACTTGACTCACCACCTAAAGTATAGAGGATGAAGTCTTTCTCAAAATTTGGGTTCATGAGGGTAGGGGCCGATGCTATGGCTGCCTTGATCTTTTCAAAACTCCTCTTCCCCTCCTTGGTCCATGAGAAGACCATATCTTTCTTGAGCATGCCTGTAAGGGGTTTCACCATGGTAGCAAGATTAGGAATAAACCTTCTTACAAAATTTATCCTACCAAGGAAACTTTGCAGCCCTTTCTTGTGTTTAGGGAGAGGAAGGGCAAGTATTGCTTTTGTTCTTTCTGGATCAATGGTCAATCCATCCTTAGATACAATGTGTCCCAATAGTTTTCCCTGGTTTGTAGCAAAGACACATTTGGCTGGGTTGAGAGATACCCCAAACTCTCTACATCTTAGAAATACCTGTCTCAAATGATCAAGATGATCTTCTACATTCTTGGAATACACAGTTATATCATCAAGGTATACCAAGACAAACTTGTCAATTAATTTTCTGAAAGCTACCTCCATTGCCTTTTGGAATGTGGTACCTGCATTTGTTAATCCAAATGGCATTTTGCAATAAGCATAGGTGCCCCATTTAGTAGTAAATGCTGTCTTGTATCTATCAGACTCTTTAACCAGCACTTGGTTATAACCAGAAAACCCATCAAGAAAAGAGAATCTCCTTGACCCACTGACCTTGGACAGAATTTGCTCCATAGAAGGAAGAGGATGGTGATCTTTAAGGGAAGCCTGATTAAGATCCCTAAAGTCCACACACAATCTGATTTCTCCATTCTTCTTCCTTACAAGGACAAGGTTAGCTACCCATGATGAGTGTTTGATAGGAAAAATTATGTTAGCCTCAATCAGTTTGGATAGTTCTTTCCTCATTAAAGGTTCAATCTTGGGATTCACTGGCCTCTGTTTTTGCCTTACTGGTTTGACCCTATCAACTAAATCTATGGTATGCTGAAACAAACTAGGGTCAAACCCTTTTAAATCATCATATGTCCAAGCAAATACATCACTAAATTCTTGACATAGATGAATGAAATTTTCTTGCTCAGCTTCGGAACATACCTTCCCCATGTTAAGAGATTTTCCATCAGCAATAGTAACTGGGGCATGGTCATCCTTTTCTGCAGCTAGATTCATTCCTTTATCCCTTGACTGATCATCAGGATTAAAGACACTCTCCAAGGTGATGAGACCCTTGGGCAGCTTGTTGGAACTAAGATGAATGATCTGATCACCATATTGATCTTGTAGTCTTGACTGATTTCTCTCTGAAAATTCTGCTTCATTCTGCAAGAAGCTCACAATTTGCTCATCAGACTCAAACACTTGCCAATGAGTATTATTATCAGGAACAGCGGGCCTTACCACTACCTTTACTTGTTGTTTCTTTTCTTCCTCGAGATTCCTTGGCACATCATAAGATGCACCCACTACTGCAAGTCTATCAGCATATTTATTTTCTTTCCTAGGAATGCTTTGAATAGTAAATGCTTGGAAACCCTCAAGCAAATCCTAGACTCTGTGTTTATAAGACTTGAGCAGGCCATTTTTGGTGATATTTTGATTTCTCACTTGGTTCACTACCAACTCGCTGTCCCTATATACTTTCAAGGCTTGAATTCCCCTCTTTTGGGCAAGTAGGAGACCTTGGATCAAGGATTCATACTCGGCCACATTATTGGTACAACTGAATTGGAACCTAAAAGAGAAGTAGTATCTTATTTGTGCAGAAGAGATCAACATAACACCAGCCCCTGATCCATTTCTATTCTTTGAGCCATCAAAGTACATACTCCATACTCCATTTACATCGTCATTAGTCTCAACAAGGTCAGGAACTTGAGCCTCTTTCTCTATTATGCAATATGTACCGAGGCCTGTCTCAAGGGTTTCCGACATAGGCTCAAACTGACATGTATTTTCCCACTCATCTAAGAAGAAATCAGGAATCTCTGCTATGGAAGTGACAGGCTCGTTTACTATGTTATTTTCGTCCACCTCTAGGATAGGGCAATTCATATTGATGAAGTTGGGAGTGTAGGGTTCAGTGTGATGAAGGGCTTGAGGTTCTGCTCTTATTGAAGCATTGGCCCCATATCTGGTCTTAAATGACATGTAAGACCAATCAGCAGATATGAATCCACCAATTTGAGCAGTGAAGTCTCTTGAAAGAGAGATGGCAAAATAGGGCTTAACCTCAGCAACAAATATGTCTTGAATCACAGTACAACCAGGGCATGCATGTAGGGCCATTTCCACACTTCTAAGGATGCCTACGGTTTTGACAGTACTCCCATCTAGTTGTAACACATCCCTAACAATGGGCTCATATTTCATCCCTAAAGCATCAGCAACACAGCTAGGCATTACTGAGCTAGTAGCCCCTGAATCTATCATGCAGTTATGGACTAATTTGCCCCCTATAATCAGAGAAACATAAAATGGAGGAGGTCTAACCTTTTTACTTGTCTCCACATCTCCTGCTGGTTGTACTAAACTAGTGGCACTCTCCATGGTAGATGGCTGATCCTTGGGTTCAATCCTTTCCAATTCTTGCTGCAGCATCTTCCTCTGCATTGGTATGGTAGCAACAGCATCCCACATAGAGATGTTTACATTGGTCTTTTTCATTTGCTCTAGCACACTCAATGGTGCGTTAGGGATTTTGGTAGAAACTTTGGGAGCTGTACTTATGAGAGGTTGAGATGGGGCAACAAAAGGATCACTTGCATCCTCATTTCTTGGACCTTGCTTTTGCTGTTGTGAAATGTTTGTCTGCTCATTTACTGTTTGTGTGTTAGGTATAACACTTGAAGTTGAGGCCTGCTTAGGAGAAGGAGGAGCAGCATGTTCCATAGCTCTCTTCTTGCTTCTTGTGTTATAAGCAACGGAATCCTGGTTTACATTACAATGCTCCTCCATCTAGTGATTCATAAAAGAGCAATCACCCTGCCTCTGAACATATGAGGCCTCCTTGGGATGATCTTCCTTGTGTGATTGCTTTACTGTGGACTCCTGGACAGTTAGGGCCAAATAAGATTTTGCTTTCTAACATAGGCAGTAGGTATAAGAATAGTTACATGAGGGACAAAAATCTTGGTCTTGGGCCAAGTTATTTTGAAGGACTATAGCTCTGTTCTGATTTGAGCTTGAAACAGAAGCATGACTATTCTGCCTACTCTGATCAAAAGAGCTATTCCACTGATTAGGAGGCCTACCACCACTTGGAGCCTGATATTGCAATTGGGGAGGCTTGCCACCTTGGGCCTGCTGCCTTTCTAAGGCCACCACCTTGTTACTCATCTTTTGTATTAGAGAAAAACTATCCTCTAGTCTCTTCCCTTGGTCCTTCAATTCCCTCCCCTGCTCTTGTAATTTTTTATCCAGGGTCTTTTCTCTTTTATCTGCATTCAACACTAGACCTTGGAGCATTTCCTTGAGTTCATCTACTCCGTTTGAGGATGTGGAAGCATGGGGAACTGGAGTAAGGGCTTGTGATGTAGAAATTGTAGGGAGAGGGGCTATTGCTGGTTGGTGGTTGGGAACATCAGGAAAGAAAGGCATAGGAGGCCTTGGAGCCAACTTTCCACCTTGTATTAGGATATTCTCAGCTTTTATAGCTATCTCATAAGCATTTGGTAATGTATCTCCTCCCATAGTTTGGATTGTGGTGGCAATGTCACTATTGGAAGCTCTAAGGTAATGCAAGAAAGCATTACCAGGGGTAGGTTTTACTATAGTAGGTATTCTATCCCATGTCTTTTGGAATCTGTAATTAAAATCAGTCATACATTCATGGGGGGCTCTTTTTATTGTAGTCAGCTGCTCTAATAGTGACAAATGATCACTCTTATCCTCAAAATGTTTGCATAATCCTGCTCCTAGCCCATCCCAATCAATTATGGAACCATGAGCTAAGCCTCTATACCACTGTAATGCTTTTCCTTTTAAAGATGAGGCTAGAAGTCTGATGGCAACATCATCTTCTGTAATACCATGAATATTGCAGACATTCGCTACCTCTTGGATATGCTCTAGGGGGGAAATAGAAGTTTCACCAGTAAAATCAGGTATGCTTTTTAGTGCAGCTACTGGTATATCATGTCTTTGGGCTAACAATAGAGGACTTCCACCATTAAAGGTGGCAAAAGCATGAACTCGAGGGTGTGCCATATAAGCAAGTGTTCTATTGATGAGTGCTGATGGCAATCTAGGCTGAGTTTGGACAGTAGGAGGAGTAGAGACAGATCTTACAGGTATATTAACTGTTGTTCCACCTCTAACTGGTGATAATGAAGCTCTAGCCCTCCTTCTTCTAGGACTTGAAAGTGAGAGTTCTTGATATTGAAAATTACCTCTAGAAGATGCCCTTGTTTCAGCTCTGGGCATGAATTTTTGCAACTTTGGTCCTGCAACCAGATTTGTTGATGTTCAGAGTCGCCAAGTACTTGATGAATCAGCCTCTTGAAGGCTTGAATACTGAAGCCAGCACTACTTCTTCAGCATTAATCTCAGAAACTCTTTCTTCTTTTGACACCAATAGGCATGAAATCTTCTGATATGAGTCCCACCGGGCGTGCCAAAAACTGTTTTCACTTAGGTCTGCACCCTTGTCCAAGGCCTATGCGCGAGGACAACCTAGTGAAACATGGAAACAACCTCCAAGCTGTGGGACTTGAACTACGAGGTTGAGTCTCCAGAGAAGGCCGGCTTCCTCTTACTGTCAGGGCGCACCTATCTATTCTCAGAAGGGAAAGGGAGAAAGAGAACGTTAAAGCAAATCTACCTAGTCTAATCTAAGGTGGTGATGCACCAAAATAGAGTGTTCAGACTCATTCCTGCCCATATATACACTACAAAACCAGGGTAACATACAAAAGTCATACACGTCCAGACTTATATCGATCAATAATCACATACAGATCAGAGGACCAACTGAATGACACCAAAAAAAGGGGATTTCACTTATAAATTATCCAATAGGCCAAAGATAGATACAGTATGCAGATCACTGATCTCAACAATACACCAATGGGAGGCAAAATGATGCTCATGCACACTGATGGCTGAAAGAGATGATACAGGGTATTACATGGCTCAGAGACAAAGGGATTTTACACTGCAAGTTTGCAAGCAGTAGCAGAGAAAATCAGGAAGAGTCGACCTTGAGAACAGATCACAAAATTGCCTTTATAGATCAGGCATAACTAAAGATTTCTGCGTTACATTCACTTCTTACCTACTGGCATTAACTTCCCATCTTGAGAATCCAATCGAAGATCTGATTGAATCCTGGCTTGCATACCAAGAAATCTCATTTCTTTCTGAGAAGACTCTGGAGAAGACAGAAACGGCGCCACAACATTCCCTGACATGGTAGATGGATCGACTGGATGGGTGGAGTGTCCTTATGTCTTGCATTCATTCTTGGTAGGTCGAAAATGATCGCGAAGATCGGATCGCAAGATAACGTCGATCATCCCTGCTTCTTGGTTCATGAATCAACCTAGCCTATCAGTCGACCCGGTTTCTTATATGCCGACTAGGCCACGCGGGCCAATCGTAATCCTTTGTTCTGCCACCTGGAGAGTCCTTCCGCGGTTGACCACCTTCATCGGACTGACCGCGCCACCTTTAAATATTGTCACGACTGCGACGGTCACAATAACCGCTAACCGCCAACTGTTAACCTTAACCGAGCCAGCGAGACACGTGTCATCCGGGCGCGTTGTCGCTATCACTATCTCCCGAGCAGTTCTTCATAGCGCGATGGCGCCCACCGTAGATTTGTCTCCATCCGACGATCACGAAGACTCGTCGTGCTTTGTGTCGTCTTTACCCTGGGCCCATGGTATCTGGTGACACCTTAGCATCTGCACCGCACCTGAATGACACGTGGTAAATGGGCGCTATGTCGCCATGATAGAAAACTCGCAGCTTCACCATGGCGAGATGGCGCCTGTCGCCGATCTCTTCTAATCTGACGGTCACAGAACTTGACCTCCCGTAACCCTCCGTTTCTATTGATTCGCCGGGCCCGCTAATACGTGGCGTCCTCCTATTGGTCCGTCGGTCGTTTAATCCTCGGCTGCATGAAATTGGTCCCACCAGGACACGCGGCGCACGGGCGCTATGTCGCCATGATAAAAATCCTGCAGCTTCACCATAACGCGATGGCGCCTGCCGTCGATCGGCCCTGATTTGTCGGGGAGATCCTAAACCCGGCTGTGCTAGCTGTGCTGTCAGAAATTCTGGCCTGGTTACACGTGGTGGTTCCTACTGGCCCAGCGGAACACCACCAGGCAAACTTGCAACTTGGCCTCACAGGATGACCACGTGTCGACCAGGGGCCATGTCGTTATGGAAAAATCGAGGTTAAATTCTCACAGCGCCATAGCGCCCAACCGATGACATGTCCCTATCTGTGCGTGGTTCCTTCTGGTTCGTTGCCGTGGCACCGGGCTCCGCCAACTGGGCAGATGAGGTACATAATGGGGCCCAATATTTTGCCTGAAGTTCTCGCTATTTATCTTCTCCGGCCCGCCAAACTTTACCCGACCGCCGCAACATTTTTTCGGCAACGCGACCTACCCGCCGTGAATATTTCCGCCGGGTGCTATGTTGCTATGGAGATTCTCCGGCTAAAACGCGATAGTGACATAGCCAAATTCTGGACCCCACCCCGCGACGTGTCGCCAGGGCGCGATGTCGTTGATATAATCCTCGCGCAATTCTGCCATAGAGAGATAGCGCCCTTCGCTGATCTCAGTTGATCTGACGGCCAGAAACTCGCGGGTTGTAAGAATATATTATAAGGTTTAAAACATTGGTAATTCTAATATCTCCACGGGTATTTGAATATGGGCATATCGAAGGCGGGAAGGGCAATATAAAATGCGAATTTTGGCGGGAAGTGGAAATACAATAGGACTTTAGTAGCATAATCTGATCTGTTGCTTAATGTGTTATGAATGGTCGCTCTAACAATATGCCTAGACCGTCTGCAATGACAGATAGGGAAAAAGGTATATTCAGCTTTGGAAGGCTGCACACCAGTTAAAGGAAAAGGATCAAATGTTACCAGCTGGATGTGAAAGTTGGGGAAAGGCATAAATGACAGGAAGACATTGTGGAATGAAATCAGATGTTTCTGTCAAGACAGTAGGAAATAGAATGCTGGATGCAGATATAGATTATAAACTGGGTATGCAGCAAATGCTCAGCACTGAGAGCCTAATGAGACCATGTGAAAGCCGTGCCTGTAGTTATGACTTGTGATTGACTAATTTTGATCTCTTTTATTCAAGATGGTTATTT
The DNA here is from genome assembly GCA_028749045.1 of Cupressus sempervirens. Lineage (NCBI taxonomy): Eukaryota > Viridiplantae > Streptophyta > Pinopsida > Cupressales > Cupressaceae > Cupressus > Cupressus sempervirens. The sequence goes on along the minus strand of CM053792.1, from coordinate 165,664,005 downwards.
ATTTGTTCCAAAATGTTTACAGTCAATGTTAATGGGTCAATATAACATAACATTATAAATATTGATGTTCTCAGAGCTTTAACATAGTAGTGTGTTGTTGCGAAAGATAAGAAAAGAAGATTTTCTATAGTATCTAAAGATCTTGTGCTGAGAAGTTTGAGGCTATTAGTTGAACTGCCTCTGAAGTACAAAAGTTATTTTAATAATTATTTATTCAAGTTAGTGCATTCAGAGTTTCCTAGGTAATCTAGTTTAATGTTTTTTAGCACTCTTATTAATTTTCTGAATATTATATTAGTAGATGATTATTGTTTATTTTGAATTCTTCGGGTACTGCAAAACTTTGGTCAGGCATGAATGATAATATACGTATTTACTACGGGTGCTTGCTGCATCTAGTCACATTAGAAGAGTTTATTGATTATTTCATATAGAATGTAAAAGTTTTCAAAAAAGCTTTGTATTTTAGAAATTAAGAAACAGAAAAGAAAAGTATCCTGGAAATTATTTATTTCACTGGTAAAAGAAGGTAGACAATTATCTTGTTGGATAAAAAGTATGTATGTGCAATTGCTAGCAAATGGTAGGGGAATGAAAACTACTATTGAATGGCATGGAAACTTTAGGGAAATTATATGCTATGGCATAATTTTTGCAAATTAAAGAGTTGAAGGTGAATAGTAATGAAGTGGAAAGCGAATTTTAGATAAGTGAAGAAGTCATTAGTGCATCAATCCATGACTAGTGTTGTTGCTAAAATTCTAACATAGATTGGTCAACAATTTTCAATTTTCACTATTGGCACTTTTTGTTCATGTCATTGATAGGACGTCAAGTAAATGATGTTTTGAGTATGGACATGGAAATGAGTTCTAAGTTTTGGGAATGGTACAGTTCTTAAAGAGTTTGATCAGAAAAACAAAGCGATACTTACTGTATTATACCTACTTTGATTGCATGGCGAAAACAAGTGGTTTTATAGTGCTTACAATCTGGTAATCAAATTTGGCTGTTATCTAACTTATTTGTTTTCTGCATAACTTGTATCAACAAAAACATATGAACCTTTGCTTTGTGGAGGAATTTCTACCACACCAATTCCAAAGATTGTGTAAATGATATGAATCTGATATTGATTTTGAGATGATATTTGTTAAATAAGAATTCATAGTGAGGTTGCATTTCAAATAATTGCTAGAAAGTTGGATACATTTTTTTTGCATAACGCTAAATTACATTGAAATGGGTATAAAAACACAGGTTTTTACAGTCATTGTTAATAACTTAACAGAAAGAATTATCCTTGTATCCTCATGAATTTAGAAGTATCAATATTGACTTTTACTTAATCATCTAAATTACTGAATCTGCCAATTTTGACGCTGGATCTGGATTCTGATTCTGTACAGTATCTGATTTTGGTAAGGTGTGAAAATATGAATATATGCCTCACCATTTCTCTTGTCAATGCCAAAAATTCTTCCTAAATTTATTTTTAAAAAAATTATTATCATTTAATATCTTTATATTACGTTCAGGTCAAATATCCGCAGCAAAATTCATGCAGCAGGCCCCACAAAAGGAAAGGGTTCTCATGCATTTGTGAAATCATCTTTAAATGTTTCACAAACCTCTCCAATATTTGATAGCCAGGAAAAAACTTCAATTCCAATTAGATGTCAGATCACTGGTGGCTTAAACAATAGCAGGTGTCCATTTTCAACAGGATCTTCGAAAAATCTTGCCATCCGGTGGTCTAAGCAAAAGCCACCAAAACATCAACATGCAAAAAGAAAAAAATTGGCGTGTCCAGTTTTAAATCAAGATGATTTATCAAATTTGATGGAAGGGTCTTCAAATCCCGAGTCTGTTGCTAAATCTGATTCAACTGAATGCAAAGGCCAAGGTATTCTAAGATACTCTTCCAATAATTGTGCTTTTGAACAGAGCAGATTACAAACTAAAAGTAATTCTTGTTTAGCTTCTTTATCTGAGTGCAAGGAATCAGGAGCTAGTAACAAGTGCAAGAACAAGATGAGGAAACAAGGAGATGCTGATAGAAAAATTACACTTAGGTCAGGAAGGCGAAGGAGTGGGAGAGATAGCACTCCTCTTAGAATGAATGTTTCTTTAAGTGGAAAACTTGAAAATCTTGTAACAAACAAGCCACTAAGAAGTACAAGGCTTGATACTGATAAAGTAGCAAGGTGAGTAGGCTATATTTATAGCATAATATATTTCCATTATTAAATACTCAAGATTCATTGAAAAGTATTGGCTGTTATATATGCATGTTAGTTTGTTCAGTAAGACAGGCCAATCTCCAACCAAGAAAACTTCATTGGAACGAAAGCTAGTTACATGGTCAAGGTGTCAAATGAATAATGGGTTGTCAGATTTTATAGGCATGATGTTGTTGTACTTCAAAAATTGAGTGTTTCTATGTAACTTTTGAATCACAGTTCTATGTTATCATATAATGTTAATATATTTGGATGGTGATCTTTGTAGGGGATTCGGACAATACTGAAGAACTCATATCAGCCGTAAATGCTTCTAATAATGCAAGTGGTATGGTTTCAATTCATACTTGATTAAGGATCAGTAAATCAGCAATAATCCAGGATATTGATACATAGTCAGACCTGATGTTGGAAATACTAATAGTATACTATGTTTCATCATTTTGGTGAATTTCAATTTTCCTTGAGAAAAATAAAAGTTGGACATGATGATTCTATTTCAATTCCTAATTTTTTGAAATAGAGTTTGTCTGATTGAAAATATCGAGGAAGTTTCCTTTCGTTTCTGTAAGATTTTCATTAAGGTGAATAGAGTTTTATATGTTTGCCAATCTTTTTGAAAATAATCTCTGCTGCATAGAAGAATTATGTTCAAAACTTGGTAGATTGACCTGGAAGTACTTGTTGCAGATGTTGCATGCTCAGGGCATTTTTGGAAGCAAATGGAACCATTTTTTGCATCTCTCACTCAAGCCGACCTTGATTTTCTCAAGCACCAGGTAACAGTTTTACCATGCATGACTGCTGCCAGCAAATATATTCAGGGATTCCATTCTGGAAAATTATTAGATCATTTTCTTCAATTGGATTCTTGTTTGAGCTTATGTGTTTGATAAATGTGGGTTGTTAGATGCAGGTCAGAGAGGTAGAGAATGAAGACACAATTCTGATAAATTCCAGCAGTAATCAAACTGGAGAGGTGCAAGACTATTTTCATTCATTAAATATCTCAGTTTATATGTTACGTGAGATTACAAGTTTAACTGACCTTTTAGAATCTCTAAAATGGCTCATTTAATGTATTAAATTATATCTGCTAAACATGTAGGGCTCATGCTCAATGTTGTTCTAAAATGTAGAGGTTTTGACGGTTTGCATTTGCCTTGGCTCATTACTATTGATTTTCTTATCAGGTATTTTTCCATAATTTTTGTTATTGGTAACTTTTGATAAATAGTTTCTCTCTTGACAGGTGGATCTTATCCGTAGTAAGCTGCCAATAGACTCTTGTCCAGTTATTTTGTGTAATCAAAGAAGTTTGGGGAATGTGTGTGATGATAATGAGTCCTTGAAGCCTTCTAGCAAGTTGAATGCTAAAGAGGACATCAAGAGACCTGGTAATTTCAGATGTTTTGACAGGATGATTCCACTTTCTCAAAGACTGCTTTCAGCCTTAATTGTTGAAGAATATTCTGAAGAAACGAATAGAAAATCGCATGATGAACCACAAGATGACTGTCTTCATTGCACAACTAAGGATTCTCCTTATAGTAATTGTACTCAGATTGAAAATGATAGTGAAAATGCATATGACATCCAATCAGAAGAGTTGGACTTGGACCAGCGAATTTTATTGGAACTCAAAAGCATTGGATTATTTACAGAAGCAGTGGTAGTTTTCTTACTCTGATAATTTCTCTATCATTGTGTATTGAAGATTTTTAGTTTCTTTGTCAATTTTCTTGTAATATTCTTCAGTTTCCCATTTTCAGCCAGATATATCGTACAGGGAAGATGAGGAAATAAAAATGGAGATTTGTAAGCTTAAGCATGAGCTCCAGCAACAAGTAATTTCTCAAAATATCCCTTGCAGTACATCAATATTTTTCTCATTTCTTGATTTACTAAAAGTTGAAATGTCTTGCCAATTCAGAAAGACTGATGGCAAAGTGCATATATTTGATAGATCCACAAGAAATCATAGGATCTGCATTATCCTATACATTAAGTGATTTTTGGTTTTCTTTAATATGATCTTAGTCAAGAGAGGTACCATTGGATATTTGCCATTTGAGTATGGTATGTATTAGTATACTTGGCGAATGTCAAAATAAGTGTCTTACCAATGCTTTGTTGTGACTGTAGGTATCCAAGAACAAACATCATCTTCACAAACTGGAGAAGGCTGTCTGCAAAAGACAGAAAGTTGAAGAAAGGTACCTTGATTAAAAATTTTGTTTGCCAGCACCAGATGTTTATTAAAAAACATGGTTTTTGAAGACTCTTGATGTTCTTCACTTCATCAGTTCAATTTTTGCTTGGCTAAGCAGTACTCTGCAATAATTGATATTTAGGCTTTCATTTGGTGTGAAAATATGCTTTGTAATGCCTCTACTTTCTGTATTTTGAACACAGCATTTGAATAAAATTTATGGTATCTCAATCATAAGGAATTTTTTGGTTGGTTTCATGTTTGTCTAGAGTGCCTAATATTTTCTGTTTTGTTGATGATGTGTTTAGAGAGCGTGAAATTCTTGCCATGAACAAGCTATTGGAATCAACATATAATAGGCACATGGTAAGCATCAATTAATATTATGATTTATTATTAGATATAAGTCTGTTAAATGCAAATCAGTTCAAGAGATTTATGCCTTTCTTTCAGCATAACATATGCATATATTTATGGTTTTAAACTGTATAGAGTTCCTTTTATAGCACTTTGATGTCTATTCTTTTCTTTTTCTAAGAGTGGTTCAATTGTATGGTCAATATATACAAGTTTATGGGATAAAATTATGCTGCAATAACTTGAATAAATTCTAGAAAACAGTATAATATATAGATGACTTAGGATTCATAAAGAAGACTATTGCCTTTTCTATGTATGCTTTACTCAATGATGACAGTCTTAGCTATAAACAATTGGACCACCAGTGATACTTAAATATAATGCCTTCAATGATGATAGCGTTTAGCATTATGTCTTATATATCCAAATTTCCAGTTAAGGTCTGAATCCTGGTTTGGATTTGTGGGTTTGGTTTCGGGATCTAACTAAAGTCTTTTTAGAGGGATTGGATATATTTCGGAGTTTGTGTATACAAAATAAAATGAAAAACAAAATCAAGCAAAGACACATACACACACACACACCCACTTCCTATTATAACATTAAAGCATGCATTTTTAAATAGTAAATCATAAAAATACAGTTTCTTCATAAATATATTTTTATCATAAATTTAGTAATAGTCATTCATAGAGATAACAAGTGCAGTCTATTATGATAATAGAAAAACTTCTATTATTAGTTAATGGTTATCTATTTGTAATCTATTGTAAATATTAGAATGTTTCTAATATTAGTTAGCTGTAGTTATCTGTTAGCTTTCTTTAGCTTTCTTTTAGCTATAATATAATATTTCTATTCTTTACAATTGTTTCCTAAGGAAACATCGCTTTATTCTTTTGTATATATAGACCTCTCAGTCTTTGTTAATAACAAGCAAGTATTTTACCAATTACTTCGTAATATGGTATTAGAGTCAATTCTTTGAATTTTTTCGAAAAAAATATTATAATTTCTTGTTTGAAATTATCAGAACAATATTTTTTGAAATTATTTTATGATATTTGCTTCTTACAACCATTTTTCTGCAATTGCCGTCTGTTTTTTTTGCACATTTCCACCATTTTTTGTGGTTTTTTGCAGCAGGGCTCTAAACAATTTTCAAAATACAAATTCTTGATGGGTTTTTTGAGAGCTCAACTGGGTTGTCCAATTTTCCTGGGTGCCTCGATTTTTGAGTTAGTGGATCCAAAAACTGACAAAATATTCTTTGTGTCTTTTTCAAGCTCTCTTTTGGGTACCCCTTCATTTTTTGGGTCCTCCATTTTTTGCCTCCAAGAATGCACCTTCACATATTTTCACGCTTTTCCATTGAAAAATGTGCTATGGCATCATTGACTAATATTATGCTCGAGAGCAATTCAATATTCAATGGGCAGTGGATAATAGCAATTTTTGAATATCAAAATACCGATCAAATTGTTCTGGGTGTTATATAGTGTCCAACCGCCCCTAGTATTGATCAGGATACATGGGATCTGAACAATCAGGAGGAGGTGATGCTTCTCAAAATATCCGTAGTTGATGATCAGCTCTCTCAAATTGCATCTGAAAAGACAATTGCCGAGACATGGGCACATCTCAAAAATCTTCACGAGACTTCTGACAAAAGCAGAGCTTTCTTCGTGAAGAACACTTGGTTTTCTTTTATCATGGATGAACAAATGTCGCTCTAGGCTCACCTGAATAGGATTCACGAAATCAATGATCAGTTGCTCTCCATTGGTCGCAAGATGGAGGAAGAGGATATTGTGGTTATCACTCTCCGTAGTTTATCAAAGTCCTACGAGCATTTTATCGAGACTCTCACCATCACATCTTTTAGTGTTGATATGAAGTTCACCGATCTCTACACACTTCTGCTTCAACAAGATCGGTGGAAACAATAGTTTGATAGTGGTTCCAGTGCCACCTCCACCTCCATAGAGCAAGCCGTTAATGCTAAATCCTTTCAAAAGGATAAAGGCAAGTCTTAGCAAAAATCCTCTGCTCCAGATTTAGAAGGCTACCGGAAGATCATTCAATGCAACTATTGCCACAAGTTTGGTCACATGAAGGTTGAATGTCGAAAACGCTTAGTGGCCCAATCTAAGAAATCAGGTTCGTAGCCCAAAGCAAAGAGTGCAAAGCACACTGTGTAATATTCTGAAACCTATTCCTTTTTTTTTTTTTATATCAACAGGCAATGGAATAGCTAAGATATAATTTTGTCAAATAGTTCACAGACCTTCTGAGACAAAACCCAAAACCACTGTATGGTTGTTTATTGATTCAGTGCATAGAGAATTCCAAACAACTCAACGTATTTGATCAGAGTGTACAAGAGCTCGATTTCTCACATTTGAATTAGCCATACAAATATAGTTCACTGTTTACCGAAATAAAATTATGAAATCTGATACATTAAAACTAGCTCGTACACATTCATTCAAAGCCCATGAACTTGACGACATAAAATGATTCTATAATGACCAATATAAATGTAAATCACATAAATGCTGGAAAAACAGTGCACAATTTAAGAAACCCACGTAACAATATGTTAAACAGAGTAGAGATGGGAAAATCGACCCACGTATTTGCAGAATGGTATTGAATGCTCACGTTGACTACGAGCTCAGTCGGTTAAGGAAACCTGACTCCATCCACATGCCATCGATGCCAAACTCATCCACACCGTAGGGAAAATGGGGATGCAGCTAGCCTGAACGTGGAAGCTTGAAGCTGACTCAACTCTAACTATTGGTAGTTAGTGACAGACCTGCGTTCAACACTTGAATGGTATTACTTTGCCCGACCACTACTCTCACGTTGACTGTACCTCCAATTGACTTCCAGCTGCAGCTAACCCTTCTGCTACCTTGTGGATTAACGTTTCAATGTCCACGTATTTCCCTGCGTATGATGTTGGATAGAAAACACCTCCCTATACTCTGCCAATATATTGTTACCTTCAGTCTGCATTAGCTTATGCTCCCTTCAAAATGTAGTTCTATATCTATCTGCCGTATTCCCTTCACCTTTTCAACAACTTGACCCCCATTTTCCTATTTCGTAGACCAACACCATCATTCACTTCATAAATAAACCAAGCACTTACTTTAGTTTGCTGATTTCTGCCCTCTACCAATGCAATACTGAAAGTAGGAAGATTGGGGTGACGTCCAACTCCCTTGAATCACCAGACTTGAGGGGTGTCATCCTCACAATCCCAAAAACCAATCACATTAAAGCAACCAAAATCAGAATGTGTGTAGATTTCATAAATTCTTGTGTGTTCGTTAATCCCAATACAAGCTCTCATTTATAGCCTCGCAGTGAGGGAAAACACAAGGAGCAAGGAATGTGGGATTAAACTTCATTTTCATCTTGTAGTCACTTAAAGCCATTTTATAAAGTAAATAACTTTATAACATTAAAATGACTTAATTCCACATACTTTAATAAAGTTCTGAAGTAAATTAAATTAAATTCCCATTGTGACTGGTAGGCATCCTATTAGATAATGTCATTAATCTATCCGGATGTGGAGATAGATTAAATTGGTGCCCAAATTATTAGTGCTGAGAAGGGGACATGACACATTGAGTAGAAAAAATTTTCCTTTTACACCTTCATGGCTACAAGACCAATAGATCATGTAAAGTCAACTGCCTGGTACATTGATTTAGGTGCCTGTCGTCATTTCACCCACCGCAGGGATTGGTTCATTGACTACTTGCCTTATTTAGATTTTGTTATTTTTGGTGGAGGAGAAGAGTACACTGTTGTCGGCAAAGGCCAAAGTAACGTGAATCAAAATCGGCACGACCGAATCGAATCGTGAATCGCCGGTGAATCGACGATGAATCAGCAAATTTGAAAAAACCCTTTAAATGTAAAGATTTTAACAATTTAAGACTTATTTCATGCACCCTTTATTGAATATAACTTAAAAACACTATAACATCATCAAATAGAATCTAACATACATAAACATGAAACATAAAATCCATCACATATGTAACTATGTTATCATTATGTACTAAAATGTAAATTGTATGCTAGCTGAAGTAAATAAAAATCAAATGATCATAATGATTCAAATCATAGAATCAGTAAGATGAAATCATGAAGATCTATAAGACATCCAATCATAAATGTATGTATAAATCTAAGATGAAGATCCATGAAAGTTTGAAACATATGTCTATCAGTGATTCAGTGTCACTATCAATATCTATACAGTGTAAGCAAAATATAAAAACAAGGCTCCAGCTCAAGCCTCATCAACCTCATCATCATCCTCTAGCTCTACTGCATCCTCAACCTCAGCCTCTGAGTATCCAGTTTGCCTATGAGAAAGGTGTGTAAGGTAGGTCCTAGCGGACCGCCGAGCCATGTCCCCTGCATGGGCAATGGGCTCATGAATAACGTCGCTAGGGCCTGTGTCTATACGTGCAAGTGTGTGCCTACCAATGCCTGAACGTGCTGTAGCTGCCTCCTCTGCCCTGGCCATAGCCTCAGCCTCTACATCCACCTAGTCAACCCATGCACAGTCTTCCTCAGTGAAGACTGGGTCCATGGTCTCTGTGATCCACTTTGATTCTGGATCAATCTCCTCCAGAATGATCGGAGAGGAGTCAGCGCCCAAAATCTGTCTGATCCTAAGACGAAGGTTGTAATGAACAAAGACAAGATCATTCAACCTCTACACTGTCAACTTGTTTCTCCTCTTCGAGTGGATGTGCTCGAACATGGACCAAGTGCGCTCACATCCAGAAGCGCTGCTCGGCTGACTCAGAATGCGGATGGCAATTTTTTGAAGGTTTGGAGTTGTGGCCCCAAACATTTGCCACCATCTATCTGAAATAAGGAAAAAACAAAAACAATTAGTCTCACTTACAAATTACAACTCTAAAATTAATACATTATATAATCAACTTTAAGTTTAGAATCTAGATTCATGAACATTGAATATATTATTCAATTTTTATCTGGCTGTAGTGTTGTCTGAGCATTCATGGCCACCCTGACAGAGAAAAGTGGCCCCTCCTTATTGTTGACCTGGTCTAGCTCAACAATCGCAGCAGCGCTATTTTCATTGCTACTCAATCTCTGAATCACTGTGTATAAGCTAGTGAGAACCTCCGCATCTGCCTTGAACTCAGGATGGAAATGAAATGCCGGATTCAGATAGTAAGCTGCTACGTGGATGGGTCAATGGAGCTAATTCTGCCATCTCCTATTGATGATGTCGCAAATAGGGCCATACCTCTCCTGCACTCTTGCACATTGGGCTCTAATGGCCTCCTTGGCCCTATCCATGCCCTCATAAATGTAGCCCATAGAGGGCTTCTCCCCATCAGTAGTTCGTAGCAAAGCTACAAGGGGCTCAGTGACCTACATATAAAGTAAAACAAAAATTTTGAGTCAAAACTTAAATATAAAATAATATAACTTAAAGTAAAAGCAAAATACTAAATGTTAAATTGCAATAAATTTACCTTAAGGATTTCTCTAGCGGGTTTCCAAAAACCATCCTCATCAAATATGCAATCTGCCACATCTAACCCTACAGTGGTCGTAGCATAGGAAGAGAAAATCCACTCCTGCCCAACAAACATGCTCCTCAATCCATCCCTTGATGTCAACAAGGACTGCAAGGTGAGGAAATTCGAAGCCTGGGCAAGCTAACTCCTTGCCTTTTGTGTACTTCCTCATTGTGCTAAGGACAAATGCATGATTATAAATGAATTTGCATATGTTTTTTGCCCTTTCCACACATGACTTGACAAACTCAAGTTTTCCAATTTCCTCCAACATGAGGTCAATGCAGTGTGCCGCACAAGGGGACAAAAATATGGTGGGGTGCCTCTCCATCAAAAGTTTACCTACAACAATTTTAAGTCAATTAGAAACTCAAATTTCAAAATTCAAATAAATTTATTTTCAAAACTTGCAAAGTTAAAAGTTTACCTGCTGCAACATAATTTGCTGCATTATCCGTCACCACCTGGATCACATTTTGTTCCCCCACCTCTGCTATAACTTCCTCAATAGCCTCACATAAATATGTGGCATTTTTCACATGTGCGGAAGCATCAACGGATTTTATGAACATGGTATATCCTACAAGTAACAAAACAACGAATTATAATATTAAATGGATCATTAACGAATTAGCATTCAACAAATCAAAATTTACAATGTATGTAGGAAAGTAGAATGATCAATCACTTCCACAGGATACAAGAAAATTGAGGAGTGTTCTATTCCTCCTATCAATCCAACCATCAATCATGATGGTGCAACCCTTTGCAATCCATTCCTTTCGGTTCTCCTCGAGGTCAACCCTCATGTCCTCTACCATCTCATCCAGGAGGTATCCACTCAGCTCAGCCTTAGTTGGGGCTTTAAACTCTGGACCACAAATAGCAACTGCATCTATCATATTCTGCCAATAAGGAGCCCTATCACAAATAAAAGTTTAGATGTCAAAGACTCAAATTATAAAACAAGTAGATATAATTAAAGTTTTACTTTTACTTTTAATTTTAACTTTAAAGAAAACAAAGAAAAAAGAATCAATTACCTGGCTGCAATAAATAGAATGTTGCAAAAGTACCAAAATTTGCATATCTCCTTTCTGACAGCATCGTGAATCTCCTTGTTCAAACCCATGCCCTCAAGCATGGGTTGGGAACCAGGAGTAGTGCGGGGCACAAAGTAACTATCCATTCTATTTTTTCGCACTCTAGGCTGCAATAGGTTGGTGTGGGACTCTGTCTCAGTATGTGACCACTAGCACTAGCACTAGCACGAGTAGAAGAACTAGGATAAAAAGGAGGCCTAGAAGAACCCTCTCCAACACAACCTACGGATGCGGAAGCTGATGCAGATGCAAATGTGGATGCGGCTGTCGATGCGGGAACATGGGAGCCAATACCCCTTAACCCTTCAACTTGCATTTTCCTATTTGCTTTGTCTTTTTCAATTTTTTCTAATGCCATTAAGCAAGTGCGTTTTGCCTCAAGAGTTTGGTGAGTGCAAACTGTGACATCGTGTCCAAGTATAGCAGCAATGTGGAATTTCAATCTATAAATACCCCTGGAAGTTATTTTTTCTTTACAAAACATGCATCTTGTTTGATATTTGGTTCTTTCAGAAAACTCTTCATTATATTTCCAACATTCATCTTTTTTACCCATTGGAATTTGTGAAAAATGAGAGCAAAGGCTGCCACAATAATTTTTTTTATGTAAAATATCAAAGTTTGAAGCTAATAAAAATTAGAAAACAACAAACCCTAGATTGCAACTTAGTAAAAATAAAGAACATTCAAGATTTACACTAAAATTCTTGAAAACTATAGAAATTTTTAAAAAAACGCATAATACACTAAAAATTTAACAAAAAATGCATAATACACTAACATGCAAGAAAAAAAAAGCACTTACCTCTTGCAAATGAGTTGAGGAGTGTTGATATTGGCTCCTTAATGCTCCCAAAGCAATTGATGGGCTCTCCAAATGGCCTGCTGATCTCTTTGGTGCTCCTCCTTCTTGCCGGTTGGAAACCTATGGCTTTTCTTTTCTCTTCTTCTCTCTCACTTTTCCTCTCTTCTACTCATGCTTAACAAATAGAAGGCCCTTTAGGGTTATAACAAAGAAAATAGGTCAAAAAAAAAGTTAAAAAAACAAGTGATTTTTTTAAAAATTTCAACTTCCCTTTTTACATGCCACGGGCGATTCATACCCAATTTTTTAAGGCGATTTTGGCAATTTTTACATGAATCGTCTGAATCGGCGATTTAGGCAATTCATGGCCCAGAAATCGGCGATATCGATACACAATGCAAAAAAAATACACAGCATGAATTTGGTTGTGGAATCACCGATTCAGGCGAGTTTTGCGCGATTCTCGTTACTATGGAAAAGGCAACATTCAAATTCAGTCTGTTGGGAGGAATCTCATTTTCCTCGATGTGTACTATGTTCATGGGATGGAATTAAATATATTCTCAGTGAGTCAATTGTTGCGACATTCTCCACAGTTGGATGTCACCTTTAGTTCACACAGTGTACCATCATTGATAGCATGACTCAATCTATTGTTGCAATGGGTTGTGAGGATCATGGTCTTCTCCGACTAACTAATTCTAGTGATTCTTGGGACTTAGCTATGGCTGCTTGGCGGTCTTCTATTTGCACACTTTGGGATTAGCGGTATGAGCACTTAAATGTGCATTATCTCTCTCAGCTTTCTCGGGAAGAGCTTGTCCTCGGTTTGCCAGAGATTCAGACTCAACAGCTTGGAGTTTGTGATGCATGCCAGGCTGGGAAGCAACATCGCACACCTTTTCCCAGTGGTGATTCATGGCGAGCTTCTCAGGTACTTTAGCTTGTTCATGTTGATATTTGTGGCCCTATGGCCACTCCTATTCTTGGGTCCAGGTATTTTCTATTGTTTGTTGATGTTTTCAATAGAAAAATGTGGGAGTATTTTGTTAAAAAGAAATCAGATGCATTTCAGAAGTTCAAACCTTTAGTTGAAAAAGAGTTTGGGAAATCTTAGGTTAGACAATGGGAGGGAATTTTGTTCTAAATAATTCTCTAGCTTTATTCTTTTGTATATATAGACCTCTTGGTCTTTGTTAATAACAAGCAAGTATTTTACCAATTACTTCATAATATAGTCTATTGAAATTTATAGCTTCTCTCTGTCTTCTTCAGTATGTAACACAATGAGGGATTTACCTCCATCCTTCTTTCTCATTGATTTTCATTCACTTGTGCGGGAGCTTCTGTGATTTTGTTTAATGAATTTTTTCTTAGTTTATATGGGTCAAAGATATGGAATATTTGACTTGTTTGCAATAGCACTTTAGATGTTAGTCTCCTTGCCAAATCAAGGGTTTGGTCCGGAGGCAAAAACAAGTCTTGTACACATAACTTGAATGCGTTTGCCACAGTTTGTAGACTCGGACTTGAAGAGTATGCGACAAGCCCAAAATTTTTTGAATTGGGTTTGGTTCCAAGTTTGAAGTTCGAAAACTAGTTCGTCAAAATTTTGGCAAGGGGTTTGGGTTCGTTAGTACAAAAACATGTAAAATATATATATATATATATATACACACATATTTATGAAGCATGAGTTAAAATTGGAATGTAACATAGTAGCATAAACACATTTAAAGAACAAAAACAGCATAAAATTGTAATCATAGTGATCATACCATCATGTAGTTCAACATCAAAGATTCAAAACATAAAAAATAAATAATAGCATCAAATTCAAGTATCATTGTTTCACATTCATTGTTCAACTAATGGAATAAAAATCTATTAATATTCTAAGTTCTTCAATCTTCATCTTCTTCATATTCATCTTCTTCATCTTCTTTGGTATTAGTTGAGCTATGGCCAATGGGATTGGCAATAGAAGCAACAATAGTATTGGCATCAAAGTCATCAAAATCATCCATTGTAAGCCGAGCATAGGAAGCACTTAAGTCTGCAATCTCTGCACCTATATCCCACTTCTTTGTATTCTTTACTCTTGTGTGAAAGAAGGTGCAAGTTGTAATGCACAAATACCAGGTTCTTTGCTTTTTTTGATTGCAACCTATTGCGCTTCACTGAATGGATGAAAGAATAGGTGCTTCAATTTCTTTATGATCCAAAAGAACTAGCAACCTATGAAGACAACACACGATAAGCAATTAAAAAAGAATTAATTCAATTTTATAAAAAAATTAAAATTACTTTCTAGTCATGATTCTTTTGAAAATAAAGTGAGCTAATTTTTTCAAATAAAACTTACTTGTGATATAACTTTGATTTTAAGGGGCTGCAATGTTTGGAATCTTTTGCCATGGAGGTACCACCAACTATGAGCATTCTTCCTGAACCAATGATGAAGAGCATTGTTACTTAGACCTCTAGCATTATATGTGATACAAAATGGGTCTCAACGACTTGTGACATAAATTAGAGCAAAAAAACAACTATCAGATACATATTTTAGAAAAGTATATACATTACAAAAGCAAAATATGAAAAATTAGAAATTTTCAAATATTAAAAATTAAATTCTTAGTTACTAGGTTTGGACCTTGTTGCTTGGGTCTAGGAAAAGTCCTTAATTTAGATTGTGGGTTCACCTGGGTTTGCGTTGGGTGAATCGAGACGGAACTATGGTGAACTCGGGAGGATTTGTGGCGAATCCAAGAGGACCCACAACGAACGCAGGAGGACCCATGATGAACCCAAGAGGACTCACGGGTTTCTCTTTTTTTTTTGTATATATAATGCATATATATTTTTTGTATAAATTATATATATATATATATATTTACTCACGAACCCACCCATGAACGCAAATTGGAAATTTTGTTTTTGTATGAACCCACGAACTCGAACCCTGAACCTGAATCCTTCCCCGAACCCAAATCGACAAAGATTAAATTGCTAACTTGAGTTCAAGTTCATTTACCTTCAGTAGCTCCAATTTTTAATGGGTCTCTAAAAAGAGAATGAGTCATGTGGTGGTTAGTGACAAACATTTGGATGTCCTCAGCCTCTTCATTCACTCTTTTGATACACTCAATTTGGTTTCCAATATTTTGTAGCATAAGATTGAGTGAATGGACCACACAAGGTGTCCAAAAGATATGTTGATATTGCTCTTCAACCAACAAACCAACAACTCCACAATTCTTTGCACAACATTTCTAGCACCCACATGTTCAATTGCCTCAATTAGGATATTAGCAATAAATGGCCCATTTTTTACTTGGCCCACACAATCCACTACTTTTAGAAACATTGCGCCTTTAGGGGACACCACAAGGACATTGATCAAAGGACGATTCTTGGAATCCTTCCACCCATCTGCAACAATTGTCACCCTTGTCTCAACCCATGAGTCTGATGTAACAACAAGTCTTGCTTCCTGGTCCTGTCTTCTTTTAGGGTTTCTAGGCTACTTCTCTAGCCTATTAGGGTTCTTCTTCTAACCCTAGCTCTGAAGGACTCTATTCCCAATCCTTCTACTTTTCAACTTGTCCACACCAATCATGAAATCCACTCAACCCCAACATGCTTCATGGATGCCTTCTTGGTTCATCCACATCATATGATCAAAGATGACCATAACTAACCAAAAAAGGAGAGGAAGGTTTGCTGCTAGGTCATAGGGTCCATGACATTGATCATCAACCCAAAATACATTCAATTCTTTATCGATCTCAAGAATTTGCTTGAAACTAGGTCTCCAAACTCACCTTTTGGCACAAAACTTAGAAAATGGCTTAACAAGGTGATAAATAAACTTCACATCCTGATACCCTTTTAGAAGACCTTTTATATTCACCTAGTCTCACTTTCCCAAACTGTCTGTACAATGGGTTGCTATTTTCAAGCCTTAAATTAAGGGTTTCACCAATGTACTGACAGTTTTCATAAGTGTTTGATCAGATCCCTAACAAAACATGTCACCAGAACTTCCTAGTGGGCATAGGACTTCTCCACTCTTATATCCTTCTCTCCATCAACTTGGTTTGAAGCAACCAATGCACTCAATCCCATCAAATGCTGTATCAATCATTGTGATCCCTAAACATGCTCATTTGGCTTGCCTAGGGCATCATTATAGAAATCCCAAACATGCTTTCTAGGGTCCACGCATTTGCACACCTATAGTACAAGGAGTCATCTCACACATTTCAGGAGACCGTACAGATGCCACAGTGGAAAGGTGAGTTATGACTCCATATTCAAAAACTGCCTAGTTTAGGCCAATGACAGTGAGGAAAACAAAGATTTTTCAAAATGAAAAGGACTGAGACTAAAAGTACTATCTAATGACACATAGAACCTAGTATTTACATCTACTAACTCATAGACAAGTCACAATACAGATTTCAATCCATTCAATGACCCCAAGAAACAAAAATGCTCTGAATGTGGTACAATTGCTCAGCGAAATTGTTTGTTCATAAACCAATTTTCATAAAAATGCCATCCAACCCTTTTCACAGGTCAAGGGAGGCCTTATATAGGTCTAACACATGTTCCAACCTCCTTGAGGTGGTTATTTCACTTACTGCTCGAAAAATGCACTTTTGCAATAAAAATTGTCATGACAACTTTTGCAATTTTGCAAAGTTGTCATGCCACTTGACAATTGTTTGCATATCTAAACCAAACTTAGTCAAAGCCTCATGAAACTCTATCAAATGCTTAATGATGAGCCTTGGGAAATGAAATCATCATTCCACCCCTCCTTTGTCCAATCTAGCCCTCTAAATGCCCAAATGTCATATTTGAGAACTTTGACAACAATTGCCCACTACCCAACAACTTTGGACAAACAAGTAATATTGAGTACTTCCAAGGACCTAATCAGACCTCCTAATAACTAAGACACTCACTAGGACTCATTACCCCCCCTTATTTCACTAGTGTCTTGGCTAAGGCCACTACAAGCCAAAACTTGACTAGGAACCCTAGGCTACTGTGTAGCCTTACCTAGGTGATCCTACATCATGCTCCCCACAAAAGTAAGTCATGTCACTCCTATGGGTAAGATGTCATTAGTAATTCCTAACTTCTTGAAGTGTGTAGCTGCAACCCATGTTGCCTTTGACTCTGGCTTAACTTTCTATTTGATGAGGTGTTCCATGTACACCTTGTGTCTAGTGGTCTTCTTGACTCTTGAATCCAACACTTTCTTTGCCTCTAGTTCTATCTTGGGAGGTAAGACATCAGCTTGTACATCCTTGTCAACCTCCTTGCTATTCATATCCATCTCAATTAAAGGCCCCTTAAACTTGGTTAAGTCTACCACATTGAAGATAGGTGAGATGTTCAAATCACTAGGTAGATCCACTTTGTATGCATTAGCTCCATACTTAGCTAGGATCCTACAAGGTCCCACTCTCTTCATTTGTAGTTTAGTAGGTACTCCTTTTTGTAACCTAGATTTGTTCAAATGGATCATGACATAATCACCTACTACAAATTGTACATCCTTTCTCTTCTCATCTATTTTAGCCTTTAATCTTTGTGTAGTTTCTTGTATGGTTTTCTTTAGTTGTTCTTGAATCTCCTTCATGGTTTGAGTGAAGTCTTCAGCCTGTCCCCTCCTATACTCCATAGCTCCAAGGTCTCTAAGCTCAGACACACCCCTTGGATGCATCCCATAAACAATCTCAAATGGGCTCTTACTTGTGGTTCTGTTCACACTATCATTGTATGCATACTCTGCTTGAGGAATAACCACATCCCATGTCTGACCATACTCTTTGGTTAGGCATCTTAACAAGTTACCCAACGCCCTATTAAACACCTCAGTTTGGCCATCAGTTTTAGGGTGGTAAGCTGAACCAAATGATAGGTTAGTTTCCAAGCTACCCCATAAGGTTTTCCAAAAATGGCTCATAAACTTGACATCCCTATTTGACACAATGCTTAGGGGTAGTCCATGGATCCTCGCCATCTCTTTAAAGAATAGATGTGCAATGTGGCTAGCATCATGGATAGTTTTGCAAGGTAAAAAATGACCCTTTTTGCTAAATCTGTCCCCTTAACATAGATGCTATCACAACCCTACTTTATTTAAGGTAACCCTACAATAAAGTCCATGCTAACACACTCCCATGACCTATTAGGGACTGGTAAAGGTTGGTACAAACCTGTATTGCTAGCTTCTCCTTTTGCCTTCATGCACACTATACATTGTTCCACATGTCTTGTCACATCTCTTAACAATTTTGGCCAATAGTAGAACCTTTTAAATTAACTCAAGGGTCTTGTTGATGCCAAAATGACCACTTAAGCTTCGATTATGTTTTTCTTGAATAAGGTTCTCTCTCATGGAACCTATAGAAACACATAACTGGTTTCCTTTGAACAAAAATCCACTTTGCAAGGTATAATCAGCAAAAGAACTATGAAAATGGTCTGAAATTTAGAGCATACCTTGTAGGCTTCAGCAAAATCTTCATCATCCTTGTAGAGGTCCTTGAAACTCTCTATACCAATGCTATGTAGATGAAATTCTTGAATGGTCAACATCCTCCTGCTTAGTACATCTACAACCTTGTTTAGCTGCCCCTTCTTGTGCTTGATGGTGAATGTGAATGCTTGAAGATATTCCATCCACTTCAAATGTCTATTGCTCAACTTGTCTTGGGTATTGATGTAGCTAAGGGCTTGGTTGTTAGTAAACACTACAAACTCTTTAGGTAGAAGGTAATGCCTACACTTCCTAAGAGATTGCACTAAAGCATACAATTCCATGTCATAAGAAGAATATTTCTTCTTGGTCTCATTTAGTTTCTCACTGAAGAAGGCTACTGGCCTACCTTCTTGGTTTAACACACCCCCTACTGCCATCCCACTTGCATCACACTCTAGGGTAAACAATTTGTCAAAATTAGGTAGTTTAAGGATAGGTTGTGTTGCTACTTGTTCTTTCAATTTTTCAAATGCATTCCCTGGTTTAGAAGTCCACCTAAACTTGCTCTTCATCCCACCCTTAATGGTGTCTAGCAATGGTGCATGAATACAACTGAAGTTCTCAATGAATTTTCTATAAAATTGAGCTAACCTGTGGAAACTTCTTACCTTTGTTGCTGTGGTGGGTGGTGGCCAGTTTAAGATAGCTACAACTTTGTCTTGGTCTATCTTCAAAGATCCCTTGGATACTACAAATCCCAAGTATACAAGTTCTTGCTTCAAAAACTCACATTTCTCCAAGTTGATTGCCAACTTCTCTTCCTACAACTTCCTTACCACCATCTCCACATGCTTGAGTAGTTCCTTTCTTGTCTTACCAAAGATGAGTATATCATCAAGATATACCGCCACAAATCTCCTTGTGTAGTTCTTCAACACTTCATTCATGAGTCTCACGAATATGCTAGGAGCATTGGAGAGCCCATATGGCATCACAAGCCATTCATACAATCCATCTGTGGTCTTAAAAGCTGTCTTCCACTCATCACCCTCCTTTATCCTTATCTGATGGTAACCACTCTTGAGGTCTAATTTTGTGAAATATTGAGCTCCTCCAAGACAATCCATTAAGTCTTCAATTCTAGGTATGGGAAACCTATATCTTATAGTGATCCTGTTTATTGCCTTAAGTTTGTACAAAGCCTCCATTTTCCTCCTTTCTTGGATGCCAAAACTACTGACACTGCACAAGGGCTGATGCTCTTCTTTATCAAACCCTAATCTAGAAGTTCTTGCACTTGCCTAGCTATCTCTTTGTTTTGATCTGAAGTAAGTTTATATGCTGCTTTGTTAGGCAATGATGCACCAAGTATAGATTCAATCTAATGACTTATTACTCTTCTTGAAGGTAAAGTTGTAGGAGTCCCATCACTGACAATATCCTTATACTTTATAAGCATTTCTTGGATCTCAGTCGGTAAAGGTTCTTGCTTAGTTTTCTCTTCTTCCTTAGGCTAAAGAAGAATAGCATACCCTTCACTACCATTATGCTTAAGGGCATTGATGAACTCCTTCCCACTACTCAACAATACACCAGGAGTCTTGGGCTATGATTCATCTTCCTCCAACAAAGAATGAATCTTGAAAGTTCTTCCATTCTTCTTAAAAGAAATGGAATTCTCCTTTCCATCATAGACAGCTCCTTTGTCATATTACCAAGGTCTAACCAACAACAAATGGTATGCATCCACAGGAAATACATCACACAATAATTTGTCCTTATAGCCTGCAATTGAAAACTCAACCCAAGTTTGCTCATTCACCAACACACTTTGCCCTTTGTTCAACCATGTCACCTTGTATAGGTTAACATGAAGTATCTTTGTCAACTTGAGTTTTTCCACTGCTTCTTTTGATATGATGTTATCTGTGGAGCTTGAATCCACAATGACTTTACATATCTTGCCCAAAATCTTGCACCAAATTGTAAACAAGGCCCTTCTATGCTTGGGTTCATCCTTGATTGGTTGTCTAATCAACATCCTCTTGATCATTAAGTTCTCTCCTCTCTCTAACTCAATATGATCCACCTCAGATACCTTGGAACTCATTGTGTCCTCATGAGCATGTGCAACTCTCTTGTCACTGCTTGAAGAAGTAGGCTTGTCAGGACATCTATAGCCAACGTGACCCAACTGTCCACAAGTGTAAGACTTCATACTTGCGAAGTATGAGTTACTCCTACTTGTACCTCTTCCTCTAGTTGAACCTCCTTGAGTGCCTCTTCCTCTCGTATAACCCCCTCTTGAAGTAGTTTCACTACCTTGCTCGGCAAGTTTAAACTCACCTTTGTTTCTTTGATCATTTCCTTTGCCTTAGTATCCACTTCTATGCCCTCTTTGGTCTCTTCCTCTACCTCTACCTTTGAAATTAGAGTCCCCCTTCTTCCTATTATTTTCTTCCACCTTAAGAGCCAACTGATGGCATTTATGAACACTGGTAGGGGTCCATAGGCTTAATTCTTCTTGTATGTTCCACTTTAGTCCACCCAAATACCTTGCCGCTTTAACAGATTCCTCTTCTTGAATCTTGGACCTTAGGCATAGTTTTTAAAATTCCTCTTATAAGAGGCCACATCTAAGAATTTTAGCTTCAGACCTTGCCTCTTCCTATGCAATTGCACTTCATAATCTTCTAGCAGATAATTCTCCTTCACTTTAGTCACCATGGCATTCCAATTAGCTATAGGCTTCTTACCCATACTTACTCTTTCATCTTGCATGTACTTCCACCAGGTCAATGTTGAACCCCTTACTCTTGACTTTGCAACCTTTACCTTTTGTGCCTTCGTGACACCTTCACACTCAAAGTGATTTTCCATCCCCACAATCCATTCCATCACTGTATCTGATGCAGGAGCATCTTGCATGGGAAAATTTTATAATTTTAAAAAAAAAATGGAGGAGAGAGAAAGTGACGAAAATTAGAGGAGAAATAATAAAAATAAAAAAAGGGAAAAGGAGGAAAAAAAGAGGAATTTCTATTTTCAAAGTGCATAGGTGTCATAAATAGAAAAAATAGAAAAAAAGGTGTTATTCCATTTATCGAGGTGGCATTTTAGAAATTTGTGGAAAGTTCCTTAAATCATGCATTTAATATTTGTTGTGATCCACAAAAGAAATGTAATTTTATAATTGGGCCACATGGTGGTGCTTAGTTGTATTTGGGTCGGAATTTAATATTTGTTTTAAGGTAGTTGTATTTACCTTTTATCCCACATTGGTTGTGTTTGTAATGTCTTGGATTGGAAGTGCCTATTTAAGCAAGCCATATGAACATTTGTAAGCAAGCTCTCAAGGTGTAGCTCTTGAAGTAGAAGTTCTTGGGTGGAAGTTCGGGATGTGTAAGCTCTTCTTGTAGAGCACTTGGTGTGCAAGTTAGTTGGAAGCTATTAGTGAGGAAGCTCTCTTATATTGTAAGAATTTGGAGTTCTTTCATTTGGAGAATATTGTAAGCATTTTCAAGTTTAATAAAATTGCTTGGGAAGCATTTTATCTCTCTTTGTCTCCATATTGTTGCATTCTTGATTATGAGTTGGTAGGGTGGTGTAGCCCTTCATCAAGTGGTATCAGAGTGGGAGTTCCTAAGTGTACAAGTAGATCGCCAAAGTGTGAGGCAGTTTGTACCAGGACCTTGGTTGGGCGAAGTTTATCAGAGCACAGTTGTTCCTAAGCGTGTAGACAGATCGCCAAAGTTGTGGCAGTTTGCACCAGGACCGTGAGTTGGTGGATTTATCTAAGCGAAGGTTGGATTTGGTTGATTTTCTATAGAGAGTTTGTGAAGATCTTGGAGGATGGCTCTAAGAAAATTGGACCCTAAGATGATTGCAAATCTCTGTGATGTGGTGGAGAGGAATTTTTCTAAGATGTCTGCTCGGTTTGAAGCTAGATTGGTTGATCAAACTAAGAAGGAGGCTGATCAGTTTGAAACTAGTTCAGCTAAGGAAAGGATGAGGAAGGCATTCTGTAGATGTTTGTGGAGCTGGAGTCTACCGATCCAGAAGAGAGTTGTTTGGCCGGTTAAGAGACTTTTTCGTGAGAGAAGATGGCATACCAAGGTCAAGGTGGAAGAGTTTGGTTTTGTTGATCAGTTTGTGGAGTCTGATACAGAACCTGCAGAGCAACTTGAGGTTGTTGCCGAAGATTTTCCTAACCTTGTTGATGTTGGGATGGAGATTGGTTTTCATGATCAGTTGGTTGAGCCTGACATGGATATTGTGGAGCACTCGGTCGAGGATGATCTAGTTGTTGTTGGTGATGATTTGTATGTTGCAGAGCATCTTGTTGTGAGCAATGAGATTGCTGGTATTGAGAGTTTGGCTTGTGTTGATGGAAATCTACATATTGCTGCTGATATGAAGTTTGTTGCTATTGGTTTGGATTCCCTAGTTGCTGATGTGAATGAGGGTTTGCTAATGAAGCATTATGTTCATTTTGTTCTTAGGAGTGAGCATGTTGAATGGATGGTTGATATTCTGGTATTTGATAGATGGATGCAGATGTGGAAGATTTGCATGTTGGTTTTCTTGTCCCTGTTGAGGTGGAAACCTTTGGTGAAGATGAAGATAGTTGTAGATCTTTCTTTTGGCATCAAAGTGTGGGACACACTTCTTTTGTGTACCCGGGGAGTCTGATGTAGGAGCATCTTGCAGGGGAAATTTTTTTTTTTAAAAGAAAAAATGGAGAGAGAAAGTCACCAAAATTAGAGGAGAAATAATAAAAATTAAAAAAGGGAAAAGAAGGAAAAAAAGAGGATTTTCTATTTTCAAAGTACATAGGTGTCATAAATAGAAAAAATAGAAAAAAGGTGTTATTCCATTTATCGAGGTGGCATTTTAGAAATTTGTGGAAAGTTCCTTAAATCATGCATTTAATATTTGTTGTGATCCACAAAAGAAATGTAATTTTCTGATTGGGCCACATGGTGGTGCTTAGTTGTATTTGGGTGGGAATTTAATATTTGTTTTAAGGTAGTTGTATTTACCTTTTATCCCACATTGGTTGTGTTTGTAATGTCTTAGGTTGGAAGTGCCTATTTAAGCAAGCCATATGAACATTTGTAAGCAAGCTCTCAAGGTGTAGCTCTTGAAGTAGAAGTTCTTGGGTGGGAGTTCGGGAAGTGTAAGCTCTTCTTGTAGAGCTCTTGGTGTGCAAGTTAGTTGGAAGCTATTAGTGAGGAAGCTCTCTTATATTGTAAGAATTTGGAGTTCTTTCATTTGGAGAATATTGTAAGCATTTTCAAGTTTAATAAAATTGCTTAGGAAGCATTTTATCTCTCTTTGTCTCCATATTGTTGCATTCTTGGTTATGAGTTGGTAGGGTGGTGTGGCCCTTCATCAATATCAGTGTCCATCTTCTCACTAAACAATGGGATTCCTTCTTGGGCTTTTCCTCCTACTGCCTTGATGGCCTTAAAAAATGGTTCTTCATTCAATGGAGGGTCTGGTTCAGGTATGCTATCTTCCTCATCAATCTTTGATTTGCCTCTATCACTACTTTCACCTTCTTTGTCTTTATTCTTGGCTACTTCAGCAACTTCTTCTAGCTTTGTCTTCATTTCCTCTAGGGCTTCTTCAAGGACTCTATTTCTCTCCTTTTGCTCACCCATTTCTTTGGCCAACTTTGCATTAGTCACCATTATTGTTTCACCTACTGATTCTTCTATAGTCTGAAACATCTATCCACAAACCCAAATCTTTTGGGGCTCTGATGTAAGAAAAAGTCTTGTTTCCTGACCCTCTCTTCTTTTAGGGTTTCTAAGCTACTTCTCTAACCTATTAGGGTTCTTCTTCTAACCCTAGCTCTGAAGGACTCTATTCCCAATCCTTCTACTTTTCAACTTGTTCACACTGGTCATGAAATCCACTCAACCCTAAGATGCTTCATGGATGCCTTCTTGGTTCATGCACATCACATGATCAAAGATGACCATAACTAACCAACAAAGGAGAGGAAGGTTTTCTGCTAGGTCATAGGGTCCATGACATTGATCATCAACCCAAAATACATTCAATTCTTTATTGATCTCAAGAATTTGCTTGAAACTAGGCCTAAAAGGGCTACAAGGAATTAGGCCTCCAAACTCACCTTTTGGCACAAAAGTTAGAAAAAGGATTAACAAGGTGATAAATAAACTTCACATCTTGATACCCTTTTAGAAGACCTTTCAAACTCACCTGGTCTCACTTCGCTAAACTGTCCGTACAATGGGTTGCTATTTTCAAAATTTAAATTAAGGGTTTCACCAATGTGTTTACAGTTTTCATAAGGGTTCGATAAGATCCCTAACAAAACATGTCACTAGAACTTCCTGGTGGGTATAGGACTTCTCCACTCTTATATCCTTCTCTCCATCAACTTGGATTGAAGCAACCAATGCACTCAATCCCATCAAATGTTGTATCAATCACTGTGATCCCTAATTGTGCTCATTTGGCTTGCCTAGGGCATCACTATAGAAATGCCAAACATGCTTTCCAGGGCCGCACGCTTGCACACCTTTAGTACGAGGAGTCATCTCACACATTCCTAGAGACTGTACAGATGCCACAATGGAAAGGTGAGTTATGACTCCATATTTAGAAACTGCCAAGTTCAGGCCAGCAATAGTGAGGAAAACAAAGATTTTTCAAAATGGAATGAAACTAAAAGTGCAATCTAATCACACACAGAACTTGGTATTTACATCTACTAACTCATAGACAAGTCACAGTACAAATTTCAATCCATTGAATGACCCCAAGAAACAAACATACTCTGATTGTGGTACAATTGCTCAACAAAATTGTTTGTTCATTAACCAATTTTCACAAAAATGCCATCCAACCCTTGTCACAGGTTAAGGGAGGCCTTATATAGGTCCAACACACATGTTCCAACTGCCTTGAGGTGGTTATTTCACCTACTGCTCAAAAAATGCACTTTTGCAATAAAAGTTGTCATGGTAACTTTTGCAATTTTGCAAAGTTGTCATGCAACTTGACAACTGTTTGCATATCTAGACCAAACTTAGTCAAAGCCTCATGAAACACTATCAAATGCTTAACAATGAGCCTTGGGAGATGAAATCATCATTCCACCCCTCCTTTGTCCAATCTAGCCCTCTAAATGCCCAAATGTCATATTTGAGAATTTTGACAACAATTGCCCACTACCCAACAACTTTGGACAAACAAGTAATATTGAGTACTTCCAAGGACCTAATTAGACCTCCTAACGACTAAGACACTCATTAGGACTCATTAGCCCCCCCAATTTCACTAGTGGCTTGGCTAAGGCCGCTACAAGCCCAAACTTGACTAGGAACCATAGGTTACTGTGTAGCCTTACCTAGGTGCTCCTGGACTAGAGTCCTTTATGGGCTTCAATTGATCTTCACTCCATTGAACCTCTTGATCCAACAAGGTGGTGCACACTTTCTCAAACCTGGGGTTGCAACACCCTCTTGGAGCTTCATTGTCACCCATCAACACTTCCTTCCAAATAGAGAGCAAACAATATTAAAGGACAACTCATTTGCATACAGACATCTTCCGACCTTAATTTCAGCAATTTCCCGTCTCTTATTTTGAAAAGCAGTTTCTAGTGGTCACTTTCTTTTGTGTGTAATGGTTACAAATTCAGTCTCAGTGTCTGCTACGGTACTAAAAAGGGGGTGGTATTGCGCTATAACATTTTTGAGGTTGGCGTTGCATTCCCTTTTCTCTTTTTTCACTTTAGTGCTACTAAGTTTGGCTGCCCTACATCCTCTC
This sequence comes from Cupressus sempervirens, assembly GCA_028749045.1. Taxonomy (NCBI): domain Eukaryota; kingdom Viridiplantae; phylum Streptophyta; class Pinopsida; order Cupressales; family Cupressaceae; genus Cupressus; species Cupressus sempervirens. Next base: position 165,637,377 of record CM053792.1, on the reverse strand, counting down.
TCTTCTACTGCCTCATGCTCTTCAATATATTTTATGGTTTCATTTGGTATAGGGGCACCTTTTTTGTCAAGGCATTCCTTCACTCTTCTAGTGTATCCACACAAATGACCTACCACACAATAATAAGAGCTATTTCTTTCTACACCACAATCTTGACATCTCCAATGGAATGCACCACCTCTTGGAAAGGGTGTTATAATATATACATACTTCCATAGAGGAGAATCAAAATTGGGTTCTATTATTCTTTGTTCGGTATTTCCTACTAATGAAGAGATAGATGCCATTCCTTTTCCTATGGCAAGATATTAGATACATGTTCATTTTATAATTTATATGCAAGAAAATGAAATTTTTTGAAAAAAAATGGAAAGATCTTATGAAGAATGAAAGAGAAATGGAAATATAAAAAATCTAGAACAAAAACAAAAGCAAATGGAACAAGAACTTACCTTTTTCAGCCATTGTAAGCTTGCAAATGTGTATGAATGATGCACAAACACTTGAAGAAGACCCACAAATCAAACTTCAAACTCCTTGCACAACCGGATTCTTGCTCAACCACTTATGTGCTCTCCCTTAAGACAAAAATAACGTGTTTGGAAACATAAAATGAGAATGAGAGGCCACAGAAAGCAATTTATAACAACCTTTTAGGGTTGTGGATGGCAAACAACTATTAAATTTTGCCGAAAAAACATGTTTTCAGCCATCTGCAGAGCCCAGTTTGCAATGGGTCGAACTCTCCAGATTGGTTAGCCCGGTTTCGAATTGGTTTCTAGCCTAATCATACCCACAGTCAAAAAATGGGACCCTGGCCAAACCAGAGTTCGAACCAGACCCGAACTTTGAACTAGATTGAACCAATGGTTTACTTGGATCGACATTTTTACCCACATTTTATTGTGTCCATTAAAATGTGAGAGTTGAACTTGTGAAAACTCTTCCAGCTAAAAATTTAGAGGGTACTCGGCATACTCCAGAGTTTGTAAACTATGGCTTTTGCAAAGTTCAGTGGTATTATTTTAATGATTCCAAGGTTTTTTTTTAATTTCGATGTGAAGATTATCCAGTTTACATAGTTCCTTGGTGACATTAAACTTGTTTCTTGCAGTGTGAATTGGAAAAAGACTGGATTTTTGTTAGCTACAAAATATTTATAAATTATTTTTATTTTTAAGTTGTAAAGTCATTGGATTCATTTTAGATGATGCAGAACTTGTGAAACTTGGTCTGGATTTTCCCAAATTAGTCTTGTGTTGAATCCAAAATGTTTCTCTCACCTCTGAAGTAATTCCACTGCTAGTCGCTACAAAAATGTCCTAAATTTCTGACTGTAGCAGCATATAATACTTAAGAAAACTACTGTAGGGAAATGACTCTCCATTTTTATTAGAAGGGTTTCCTATGAGAAGATTATTTCTTTTACAGGAATTGCAAGGCACCACCGTATCTGGTCATAAGGGTGCACAAAATAAATTTCCAAAGCAAGCTTCTCTTGGTCTTACCAAATGGACACTAGCTAAGTGTAGAATATTTGAAGAAACTGGCGAGAGCTGCTTTTCAGATGCATCTTTAAAAGAAAGAATGTTCTCAATACCCTCGAAAGAGATGGATAAAAAAATGCTTGGTGGTCCTGTCAAAGATGACACTGCAAATGTGCTTGCTAATAATGGCAATGCTCTCACAGATATGAAAACATTAGGTGTTGTACATACATGTGCTGAATTTTTTCATTTCATTCTGGTTTGTGAAGGATATTTTTCTTCAATGCTTGATATCTTACTACTAATGACATACAAATTATTGCTGTGAATATATTATAAGTAGAAATTTAATTTAAAGTTCTTTTTCACAAAAAGCGTGCAGAGTCTTGTTATGCTTCTGTGGCATCAGGAAGTTTATTGTTTGAATGGCTGTAGGTGGCAGATTGAGTCTGAAATTACTAATTTTGAAGAGTAACATAATTAAATTCATCCCTTCTTGTTTTTGCAGCTAATCACATCATCCATTCAGAGCAACCTGCTCATATTGTTGCACAACATGGTCAGGAACTGGAGAATGGTGATTGGGAATTATGTAACATAATGCAAGGGACAGCTTCTTGTCCAGTGCAAACTGTTGTGAAAGATGATGTATGGTCAACACATATAAAAACGAGCGAACTTCTACTTGAAGAAGTTAACAGAAGTGGCATTCTAAACAGTGTAGCTGCATTCGGTACTGCTTTGTCTTGGGGTGCTAAAAGAAAACGCACCAAAAGAGACAGAGAGGAAAAAGTGCAGGCCAAAGAGATCATAACCAGATGTGGCTCCTCTAACAGTGGTCAACTAGATCTGGGCAATTTCAAGGGTGAGATGAAAATCAAACTTAAAGCAAGGCAAAGGACTACACAGTTGTCTGCTGCAGCAAATGATCTTCTTAGCTTGCCAGCTGAAGCACAAAAACCATCTTTGACATCAAATCATTGGGAAGAACCTAGTGATAGAATGGTGAAATCGAAAGATGAAATTCCTGCATCACAGAATTCCAATGCTGATGTCAATCCTTTCCATGATAGTATCCCCATAGATTTGTCACATTTCCAACTCCCCAATTCTGAAGACTTTGATGCATGGTTGAACTTTGACGATGATTGCCTGCCAGATGCTGACAGTGGTTATATGGGGCTTGCTGTACCAACGGGGGATCTAGCCAATCTGAACATGTTCTAAGAACAAGATGAAGCTGCGGAGCTACTATCATGTATCCTTTTAAAACTTCAAGCTTTTTAAAGAAGCAGTTCTCTGAAGGTGACCATTGACACAAGCTATCTTTGTTTTAGTTACTTGTATCATATTAGAGTAGTTAAAATCTTTCAAAGATTTCTTGTACAAGTTACCTATGCATCTAGGAGAATAATTTTTTTTTCCATTACAGGAATTTTCATATTTTGGCAAAGTAGCAAATTGTTCGTGCTGTAGTTTTGGTTTTGATTTGCACAAGCTAGCTTTCCTTAATACCCAAGATAATGACAAGTATTTCATCCTAGTCATTGCTTTCATACAGGCAGAGTGGATAGTCCAATTATTCTGTGTCACAAATAATTGTTGATAATGCTTTATGATATGACCATCTCTTACAAGCTGCACAATCTGCATTCATTTAAATTCAGTTCTTTAGAATTGAAAAACCTTACTTTTTTTGTTATAGATCCCTGCTCCTGGGTTTATAAGTCATGTACTGTATCTTTTCTATTTGACTGGTTCTATTTCAGACTGAATTTCTTGAGTAACCTGTTAGGAATTCATCTTTCTGTAGTTGCTGCAGATGTAAGTTTTGGCAGTGATTTCCTTCTTTATTTTTAATAACAAATCAATTTCTGTAACAGTTAAAGGAGGTCGTTCACTTTGAATCCCAAATTTAATCGTAGTACTCTTTCAGAAGCATTGCACTCTTGATTTTTTCAACAGCAAATCATTTTTTGGTTTGTGACAATGTATCTGTTTCTAGCATCCTTTAAGTGAAAGCTATTTTGTATTCAATAAGGAATCTTTCTTTCTAGACCCATCAAGCTTCCAATTTACAGTTTTTTGAAACATGAATATACAGTCCATATGTCCAATTTTTAATTCCTCGTGAATTTCGAAGTTATCAGCAATTTATAAAGATGGATTATGTATTCATATGCTCAGAATGATATATGATACCGAGCCAGGTGCGTTCTAATTTAATCAGGAATAATTTACTGAGAACTAATTGATTATCATTTTGCTTTTGTAGATCTATCACACTGTGTTTATGTGAGCTAATATTATAGTTTCTAGTGCCAAGTCATATTTTTTAATTATTAATTTTCTGTCTTTAATTTGGTAAATACTTCTAAAAGCTTTATTCTAGTTGGCAGAAGGATTCATAAATCAACCTAACGGGATTCATGAATCAATCTAAGGACATCGATAAACTTACTTTTAGCAGTTATACGTTTGAGTAGAAGTACTTGATCTTAGTACACTTAAGCGTGGGAATATCCAAAGTGCAAATATGTAACTTTCTTTTAGGTTTTTCTCTGTTTTGGTTCCATTATCCATAACAAAATATTTTAATATACATGCCCTGAGCTTTGATTGAAAATTAGAACTGCATTATGCCATTGGCATAGATTCGTTAAGTTTCGAATACATTTCTCTTCTTTTATGTCATAAGTGGTTCCATGTTGTAGTGAGCTATATTTTCTTTTCTTTTAATCTATCTGTTTGTGTACAGAAGTGGGCCGGATGTTGAGGCAACACATAAGATGCTGCTGCTGTTATAAGCTTTGTGAGATGAGCTGGGGTGGTGTCGTCGTAAAGAAGGCATTCCTATTTGCAGTAAGTATAAATTACAGATATGGATTGGATAATAAAATGTGATATTCTACTTAAAGATATATTAGCAGAAGAAAACTAAGAAAAATAGCATTCAAGTTTTTTATGTTTTATTTTTTTGGCTGTTTTGGTGGAGAATTCATATCAAAATGTTATAATATTGATGCACCAAGCTTTTGTTGGAAGTTTGGTCTGCTAGGACTACAATATGATGTTGATTCTTTTTTAAAGTTGTGAATACCAAGTTTTAAATGGTTCTTTGTTCTGGTAAAGGTTAATTTATTTTTGATAAATCTAACAATGGACAAATGTTGGCAGTATGTTGAAGGAAGGTGTTCTGGTTGATTTGTTCAAAAAATATGCTCTCTTTTCCTAGCTTATCAATGAAGTGCACTGAGAAAATCAACATTTCACTTAAATTGTTACATTGTTGGTGCATATTCTTTTGTAATCCGCTAAACAGTGTCAGATGAAAAAGAGGACAATTGTGACTTTTTAGTCCCATAGGCAGGGAACTAATGGCCATCACAATTAATTTTTACAATCAAAACTAGTGAGTTTGTAAAGTTCAAAAATCATTTTAATTTTAAATTAATTTTAGTGAGTTTCTAAAGTTTAAAAATTATTTTATTTGGTAATTAATTTTCAATCAGTGATTCCTAATTTGCCATGTAACAATTTTGCCAGAGGCGAAATTAATTTTTTTACTCAAAAATTAGAGGAAAAATAAATCTTTAGGAATGTTCTTCTCAAATTGTCAAAAATATATCAAAAATCTAAGTCGTTGTATGGAAGCATCAAGTGGTTGTTTCTGCAATGTTGTGCTGCTATGGAGGTTGATAATAACATCAAGCGCTGCACTTTCCCAGAAAAAATCCTGATCCTGTTTTGTTGTTTGCCCAAAAACATTCCTTCCTCTCATGCCATCACCCCATTCTTATCCATGCTTGAAAGAAAATCTGTGCAGAAATAGTATGCATACCCCTCGTAACCACAAAAAAATCTGTGCAAAAGCACCATCGATTACGTCCTAAGAACATTGTAACCCTTGTCGCACATTTGAGCAGCAACATTTGTGGCACCAATCTTTTCGGGATGACTTCCTGACATCACTAAGTTGCAGCACAAACACAACCCCCTGGCCCATCTGTACAACACATCCATTCCATGGCATTCAACAAATACAAATCTAGTGCACTAAAAACCAAGGCTACCAAGAAGAGGACCATGTAAATAATTGCATTGCCATGTACACATTTGTAAGGTATTCAAGCATAGTTTAAACTTTCAAGTTTATACAACTCAAAACCAGGAACCCTTGCTTCATTAGGCTTCATCATATGAAATCTTAAGTTTGCAGTGCTCCCTAGGCTCTCAAATAAAGAATATGGATGATCTCCACCATTTATTTGACCAGATGCAATGGGGCTTCTCCCATTACTATAAAGAAAGCTAGCAAATGCTTTTGCTCGATGAAGATATAGTTTATCTTTTGTTGAACGATAAAGGGCAAGAAAAGCATAAGTATTTCCACTAATGCCATGGCAAAGCCCAACCTTTCGAATTAGACCCTTTTGCCATACCAATGCCCTAGCCTCAATGGTAGCTAATGCAGGAGCATCTTGGGTTTGCTTGGTAACTACTTTGGAGTTCATGGGAGGAGGCTCAATAGTTTCTTTGGAGGGTGCTTAGACTGGTACTTGGTCGAAGAAGGACTGGTGCTCGACATGCTCTGGGAGTTTGAAATGGTCTGGGAGCTCAGCATGGTCTTGGAGCTTGGCATGGACTTGGAGCTCAGCGATGCTTGGGAGTTTGCTATCACTCGGCAGTCTGTTGGTGCCAACAGGAGTTCTTGGTGCATTTAATGCATGTAGTGTGTGATCATGAAATGGATCGATGTGGGAGTTTGTGTAGACCTATGTGTGGTCTTGGTTATCTCTTCTATGTGCATTAAATCTATATTGTAAACTTGGGGCTTGTCCTAATTATTTTTGTGTAGTTATCGCGTGTTAACTGCGGGTTAACATGAGGGTTGACGTTTTGTATTTAATGTTTGTTGTGAGCCGACTTGTGGCTTAAATATGCATTTAATGCAAGGTTTATTTAATTTGGAATTGCTAGACCGACTTGTGGCTTAGTTGGGTATAAGTAGGGGGTCTTATGGAGTCTTTTAGTGATTCATTCATGGAGTGATTCATTCATTTTGGAGGAGTGAGTCTTAGTCTAGAGAGTAGCTGAAGGGCAAGCTTTCCTGAGTCTATGGACAGAGTGCCAAATGTGAGGCAATTTACAGTAGGATTGTGGTGGAGTTGCGAGTTTGTGAGAAGGGCTAGTGGCTGCAGTTTAAAATCAAGGAGGTTGCTTGGTGGCTTGCGAGCACAAGTTGAGATCTTGGAGATTTCTACCAGATTGTTGTTATGTTACATATATGGACTAGTTGGGATTAGTGTTGTGAGTTGGATCTTGAGAGATCTTGCAGAACTGTTATTGTAATTGCTGTTGTATTTGGCCGTAACCCGAAAGGCCTTACAACCAAGCATATTGCATGTAAATAGTTATTATATGAATAAAGAGTTGTGTTTTGGTATCAGATCTTACTTTGTTGTTATCTTGTGTCGTGTTTCCTCTATGTTTATTTGCAAAGGTTGTTTCTGAGCGTGTAGATAGATCGTTGAAGTTGAGGCAGTTTGCACCAGGACTTGGGTTAGAGGAGTTGATCCATGAAGATCTTGATCTGGTGGTGGATTTTCTTTCTAGAGTCCTAGATCTCTTGGTTGCAAGGTGGTAGATTGTGGTTCTAACTTACAATTGTAGAGGGCTTGCAGATGGATCAATGGATGTGAAGATGGAAGGTTGATCTTGTTGAGGCATGATCGTAGAGAGTTTTCTTAATGTGTATTGCAGATCCATATTCTTGGACTTGTGATTTGGTTCTTGATTGTTTGTGCGAGGTGGTAAGTTGCGATCTGACTTGCAAACAATTTGGTTTTATCACAAGGTGCGTAGGAAGGATTTGTTGCAGAGGGTTTATGAAAATCTTGGAAGATGGATCTGAGAGGATTGGACCCTAGGATGATTACAAATCTTCGTGATGTGGTGGAGAGGAAACTTTCTAAGATGTCTACTCAGTTTGAAGCTAGTTTGGCCGATTGAGTTAAGGACAGGATGAGGAAGGAATTCTGTAGATGTTTGTGGAGTTGGAGTCTACTGATCTGGAAGAGATTTGTTTGGCCAGTTAGAAGACTTGTTCGAGAGAGAAGATGGCATAACAAGGTCGAGGTGGAAGAGGTTGGTTTTGTTAATCAGTTTGTGGAGTTCGAAACAGAACCTGCTGAGCAATTGAAGGTTGTTGCCGAGGATATTCCTAACCTTGTTGATGTTAGGATGGAGATTGGTTTTCATGATCAGTTGGTTGAGTCTGACATGGAGATTGCAGAGCACTCAGTTGTGGATTATCTAGTTTTACTTGGTGGCAACTTGTATGTTGGAGAGCGTCTTGTTGTGAGCAATGAGATGGTTGGTGTTGAGAGTTTGGAATGTATTGATGAAGATCTACATTTTGTTGCTGATATGGAGTTTGTTGTTACTAGTGTGAATTCACTAGTTGATGTGGATATGGATTTACTGATGAAACATTATGTTCAGTTTGTTCCTAGGAGTGAGCATGATGATTGGATGGTTGAGATTCTGGTGTTTGACAGAATGATGCAAATGTGGATGATGTGCAAATTGGTTTTCTTGTCCTTGTTGGAGTGGAAGCCTCTGGTGAAGATGAAGATGGTTATTGATCTTTCTTTGGGCATAAAGTGTGAGACACACTTTTCTATTTACCTAGGGAGTCTGATGCAAGAGCATCTTGGGTTTTCTCGGTGACTACTTTGGAGTTCATGGGAGGAGGCTCAATAGTTGCTTTGGAGGGTGCTTGGACTGGTACTCAGTCGAAGAAGGATTGGTGCTTGACATGCTCTGGGAGCTCGGCATGGTTTGGGAGCTTAGCATGGTCTTGGAGCTCGGCGATGCTTGGGAGTTTGTTGTCACTCGACAGTCTGTTGGTGCCGACTAAAGATCTTGGTGCATTTAATGCATGTAGCATGTGATCGTGATATGGATCAATTTGGGAGTTTGTGTAGACCTATGTGTGGTCTTGGTTATCTCTTCTATGTGCATTAAATCTATGTCGTAAACTTGGGGTTTGTCCTAAGTATTTTTGTGTAGTTATCGTGTGTTAATTGCAGGTTAATTAACGCAAGGGTTGACGTTTTGTATTTAATGTTTGTTGTGAGCCGACTTGTGGCTTAAATATGCATTTAATGCAAGGGTTTATTTAATTTGTAATTGCTAGGACGACTTGTGGCTTAGTTGTGTATAAGTAGGGGGTCGTAAGGAGTCTTTTAGTGATTCATTCATTTTGGAGGAGTGAGTCTAAAGAGTAGTTGCAGGGCGAGTTTTCCTGAGTCTGTGGACAAAGCACCAAATGTGAGGCAGTTTATAGTAGGATTGTGGTGGAGTTGCGAGTTGGTGAGAAGGGCTAGTGGCTACGGTTTAGAAACAAGGAGGTTGCTTGGTGGCTTACGAGCACAAGTTGAGATCTTGGAGGTTTCTACCAAATTGTTGTTATGTTACAAATCCGGACTAGCTGGGATTAGTGTTGTGAGTTAAATCTTGAGGGATTTTGCAGAATTGCTATTGTAACTGCTGTTGTATTTGGCTGTAACCTGGAAGGCCCTGTAATCGGGCATATTGCATGTAAACAGTTATTATATGAATAAAGAGTTGTGTTTTGGTATCAAATCTTGCTTTGTTGTTATCTTGTGTTGTGTTTCTATTTTATGTTTATTTGTTGGGGGCTAGGACATCTCCTATTCTCTTGCCTTGCACTACATTAGTAGCTTGAAGGAAATCAGAGTCCTCCGGAAATACCTAAAAACAGACAATGATGAATGTCTATTAGGGTTAATTGACCATAGAGTAATATCCCAAGTATTTGAGCCATCATAGAGCAACAATGCTAACTCAAATTTCAAACAAATCACATACACCCAAGTCCCTAAAACTTAAATTTTGTAGGCATACATCTACAAATAGTTATGTGTGTGTGGAGTGTTCCAAAACAGTTATGTGCTTTGTCTATATTTAGTACAGTATGTGCATAGATGACCAACATATCCTAAGGCATGTTACTCTGTAACAGTTTGTTGTTTTCTGCTTGACAAATGTGGAAGCATAGACTAGTCATGCATTAAGTTGGAGAGGAGTAGGGTTTCAAGTAGGTAACATTTTTGCTGGTATTGTAGATGCGCTCCTGTGATATCTAAATTAGAAAAATCGAAGAAAAGGCTTGATTAAAGAGCATAGGATCCAATTTAATTTTCAAAGAACATTAAGATTTAATAAGCAACAAATTCACCAGTAAGTAATGTGTCTAATAATTGCAGTAAATTCTCATTACTTTAAAAAAGATTTCCCATCTATTTAATTAAGTTGTGTTGGATAGAATTTTATGTACAAAATTCATTATTCAATGTACAATTTATTCAACAACAGTATCGGTAAAATTAGTTCTATTTTGAAATCGATCCGCCCTCCCATACAATCACAACCTGGTAATAGTGCAATACTTCAAATGTCACAACTAGGGGAGAGGACCCAATAATTGAGTGTGTTCTAATGGTTGTGATAGAAGTTGTTCATTTGATATCCACACTTAATGATTTAATATCCACATTTATTATCTTAATACCCAACTTTTTTGACAATATTGTACCAATAATTGTGACATTAAAGTTGTTAGTACAATAATAACCACCCATACTTGAATGAAATGTACCCTTAGTTATAAAAATCAACCAATGATGTGATGCCATATCAGCTGTGCAAGTATGAGAACACTTTTTGCACGACCATTGGTCTCACTTTTTATTTGGGTTGTTTTGGACAACTTGACAAAAAGCATGCAGATGTGACATCATAATTGATAATGTGGATTTGAAACCTTAGTTATAAGTAGATGACTTGCCAAGTAAGTTGCTGTAAATTTTTTGATTTTTCTTGAAATTTCCACATAAGATTTTAATAAACATGAAGTTAGGGTGCTCAAGTATTGGATCCTCTCCCCTAGTCATAAAAAATGGTGACTTAATATTAAAATGTTTTTGATTTGGAACACTCTAGTACAAATACTTGTTATAGGTGTTTAACCAACTCTATCATATATAAAAAATCCATGTTAAGGTTTTAAGAATTAGATCTAGTTGATAGATAACTTTTGTATGTTTGGTCTTTAGAGATCTTTTTATTATTATTACATAACAATGTAGCTTTCAATTTTTATTCTTTTTTGTGGAATATTTCTAATTAGTAAAATATATTTTTTTATTAATGTATTTAAAAAGAATTGTATATGAAATCAATATCTTCAATCTTATAGCTGTTGTATCCCACAAATCCATTATCTTAATTTCTAAAATTGAAGTTTCATATACTAAGCCCTAGTTTTCAAAAGTAAAATCATTACTTACAATTCTAACATTTAGAATACAAATATGACAAAATCTTTCCTTACACTATAAACTTTAACATTAGATCATGATTTTCTTTTCTTTTCCTAAACTTTTGTTTCAATATCCAGGAACAAATTTCCTTTACTACGATACTGAGTTTAAGCATTAAAACATCAATATATTTCCCTTTCATTTCTTACCAGATTCTCAATATTTTCTAGAGTATTATTATATTTCAAACAAAATAAAATGAATAACTAAAAATAAAAATAATTTATCTTCTAACCCTAGTATAAGGCAAGGACTGGAGCTCTTGTTATGCATAATTGCGGGAATTTGTTTGTCTCTAATGTTAGACCTATAGAACTTCAAGATTTCAATATTTCCAAATTATAGATCTATAGAACTTAGCTATTGAAACCCATTAGGCTAGGGTCCCATGGATGTCAGCTTCCTTAAAAAAACAATAGAGCTGCACCTGATGAGATTTTTAAGGAAATTTATAAGCAAAGCGGTCCTATGAATTTTGTAATTTGTTTCACTTTAAAGTTTCAGCGCCCAAATTTAAGGAAAAACTTTCTAAAACTTATTTTATGTTAAAGGCTTTTTTAGTTTTGAAGTACAAATGGCTAGATTTTTCCCTAAGCTGGTGGGGTTATTTCCAACCCCACCCCATTTTCATCCACTTCCTAAAAAAGTTGGACTCGTATTATGAAGCAAAAGATTCTATTTAACCTTGTAGCCCCTCAAAAAAATTCTTATGGGACCTCCTGTATCTGAAAAAAAAAATCTTATGGGACTTCCTGTACGTTAAAAATAGAGCTGTAGCCCCCCTCATGGGACCTCTGCCTTCGTCCATAGGTTATTATAGGTTGAAAATTGTGGGATTCGTCATTGTCATATGTTGCTAGCCCCAACTTCCGATGAATACTTCATTTTCTATGGTCGCAAAAATTGTTGACATGCTGGCAGCCATTGACGAAGCACTGGTTCCCTTACATGTGTATAGGATTTTCAAACTCATCTTGTTTGTTGTTACTGATTGTCGTTCCCGTCGCCTTAATCCCATGCAAAGTTCAAAATTTTCAAGTTGTTTTCTTCTCGACTGTAGATTTTGACTGCAAGAAACAAGTTTGTAATCCAAACAGTTTTCATTTGCAGGTGACTTGTGCCAAAATGGGAGCATTCAAATAGGGCACAAATGTAAAATGTGGAAGCTTGTACAGTTTGACTGAATGCCTCAATGATATGAGAAGGATTTGGAAAATTTCAATGAAATATAATTCATAGATGTAAAGCTACACTCCACAATCTTTTCCAAAACGAGAGCTTTGGACATCCTTTATAGGATCAAGGAAAGGATTTGGCTAGATGTTGGCACTGCAACTGCCCTGATAAATATACACACGCAGTGTGGGAGCATGTGAATGGTTTGACATAATGCTTCCAAAAATTGTTTACAGAAGCAAAAGTCGGATTCATAAACAAGGCATCTGAACGGTTCCACAGAAACCAGAGTGCTTCAAAGTGCACTATTGTGATAGAACACCATGGCTGCAGGATAATAGCAAAATTGGCTTGTCCAAATGGCTTTAAAAACTTTCTAATCCCAACCGAATTTGCAGGATGAAGAAAGAAGTATAGCAAATGTCACAGTTTTCTTTAAGTGGGTTCTTATATCTCTATGGCTATGCCAGTTTAACTTTTAGCTTTTAGTGTATTTATTGAGAACAAATTTAAATTCATTCTAGTAGCTATATTAAATGTTCAAACTATTGAACTTTTTAGTTTTGAGTTTTTTTTAAAAAATAATTTTAAAACAAAACTATTGAACTTTAAAATGTTAATATTTTTTTCACTTGAATTCACTTTTTAAAATTAAAAATCTACAAGAATTCAATTAATCTATGTATTTTTAATTTTAATTTTTTATCCCATTATTGTTTAGATGGAAATACAAGTGCAACAATAGAAAGGAAATATAAAACATTAATTATAATTTTTATCAACTCTTAGGATATATTTCTTATTATGTGTTTCTATAGTGTACTAAATTTTTTATGCTATCATAATTCAATTATGTAAGATTAAGATAAATCTGTTAAGATCTATATTGACACAAAATCATCTCTCATGAAAATCAATAATGCATATAACATTCATAGCATATAGGTAATGATCATAGACTTGAATTAACGTTAGGAGATTATCATCTCTTAATCTTACTATTCAATAGATTAGTTAAGACACCACACTCATTAAATCTTTTACAAAGGGAAATTGATTAGTTAACTTCAATTACAATTTAACATCAAAATTTAACTTTTTCCCCCTTTTTTTTTAACTTCAAAAGAATTGTGTGAAGATTGATGACATGTAAAGACATAGAATTAGGGAGTTGAGCAATGTCGAGTCTTCGATTTCAAATATTATTTCGTAAGAGAAAGACATTGAGGATACCATGATGGATGAAGAGGCTGAAGAAGAGAACCCAATGTAAGGAGATTTAGGTGCACATTCTAATCAAACATTCAATACATGTGTGTCTCCAAACCCTCAAGTTTTTTCTCATGATGAAATTGGTGATTTTGTAGAAGAAGGTTAAAATTTAAATGCTTTAGGTTTTCTTCATGAGAATAGATTGTCAAATGATCATGTACAAAAAACTCTAATGGAAATGCAAGCCCCAAAAAAAATACCAAGAAAAAATGAAAATGAGATTCAAATTTCAAATAACATTGAAAATGAAATGCCAATCGAAAATAAGAATTATATGAATGTAGACATGGAAACAAGTATTGAACAAATATGTTTGAATGATACTAAAGTGTGTGAACATAATTTCATTTTTCTAATGATGTGTTAGATAATCTTCATGGAATGGTTTGTGGAGATAGATTAGGACACATGCTAATAGATTATATAGACCTTTTTTTTTTTATAATAAGATGTTTGGATTTCAATATCAGTTAATGTTGCAACTAATTAATATGTCTCAAATGCAAAAAATAATGAAAAGGTTAGGAATGTATGCAAAACCCAAGAATAAAAAAGAGTATTTAAAACAAGTTGTATCCACTGTTGCTAGTGCCTTTAATGTTATTGGAAAGAGAATTTTCTCTAAAGATAAGAATGTGGCACAACGAGCAATAACAACAACTTTAGTTAACAAATCAACTACTGATAAAAGATTGATTAGTAACATAAGTGGATACCTTAATGTGAGTCATAAAACTTTAGAAAGAGCTATAAAGAGAAGGGTTAACTTTGAATGTGATCCAACAAATAGTCTGTGTACTTGTAGTGGTAGACTCTCGAGATTTGATATGAAACTTACTAGTGAAGTCAAAAGTTTGGTTAAATTTTTTTGACATGATAATGCAAGAATATCACCTAATTCAAAAGATGGTTTTAAATTGAGAGTTGGCTCAAAAATACATGATCCACATCCTAAACACCTTAAATGGACATGACTCAAACTGAATTGTTTAGAAAAAATTTAGATGATAAGGTGTTAACTATTACCATTAGTCAAAGATCTTTTGAAAAGTGTAAGCCATGGTATGTAAGGATTAACAAGGTAAGAATCACATGTAAAACTCATATTCAATTTCATTACCGTTATGATGTACTTCGATCTATATGTGGTACCATGCATAGTAAAGAAATGTTGTAGGAATGTGGTATAAAAAATACCACCTCAAACTATAAAGGATTTCATATCAGGTTTATTTTGTAAGCCACCTAATGACCAATATTTTCTTTTCAATGCATGTCTTTCTAGTACGTGTGATATGTGTGGCAACCTTTCTTTGTTAGACAAATGCTTGCATGGAAATTTTTTGACTACTTTTGGACAAGAATTAGGTGATGTAAAAAGCTTCAAAACTATTGAATATTGATTGAAAGATGGGAAGATTGGAAGAAGGTGTGATCTAGTTAAAGATAAAGTTAGTTGTCATGCATTTATGGATGAGTTTAAGAGTGTGATCATGCCAAAATATGTTAAACATTGTCAATATGCTAGATGGATTGATGAACAATCTTGCATATGTAAGAATACGTTTTTAATTGGTGCTATACTTTCAGTTGTTGACTTTGCAGAGAACTACACACTTGCACCCCAAGATGAGGTACAAGAACAATATTACAATTCAATGCAAGTAGCAATTTTTGTTCATATAGTTTAGAGGCATGCACCTGATAGTACAAAGGAAGATCAAAATGTATTTAGAGAGTACCATTTCTATATGAGTGATAATAAACTTCATTCATATGAGTTTGTCCAACATTGTTTCAAGGTCTTTTATGATCATTTAAGAGAGACAAATTCAAATGACACAATATTGGATATGGTCAGATAATTATATAGGACAATTCAAGAATGCTAGAATGTTCTATTGGTTGAGTAGGACACATAGGAAAACTAATATCCAACATGTGTGGAGTTTTTTTTTACGCTGGACATGGTAAAAGAGAGCATGATGGTGTTGGTGCATGTGTAAAGAGAGCAATTAAAATTTGAGGAAAAAGAAAAATTCAAAAATGAATATGAGATTGTGGAATGGTGTAACAAATATTTATACATAAGATCAAGTCAGAACTCTACAATCGAACATTTCTTCTACCTAGTTGAAGAGAAGAATTATCCTTTCAAGATATGACTATGAGACAATTAGCAGGTCAACTTGAGACAATTAGCGGGTCAACTAAATGACATTCATTTAGGAGTTCAAATTCTAACACTTGGACTATATGGACTAGGGAGCTTGCTTGTTTTTGTCAGTTTTGTCTTGTAGGTGAATGGGAAGAATGCGAGAATACATAATGGGTTGAAGATTGACAACATAAATCATTAGCACCTACTAACACACATTTTCAAGATGATATAGTAAATGAAGACCCAAATGTTACATTTGCATCAAAAGACTGTGGTCATATTTCAGACCTCATACAAATTGGTATGCACAATTTAATTAAATTTTGTTGTGATCATTCTTCAATTTATATTATTTATTTACGTACATGTCATTAATATATTATCTATTTATGTACACATGATTAAATTGGTTGTGTACTTTATCTTATTTTGTAGGACATGTTTATGTTGTTCTTGCACCTAATGATAATGACAAATAGACTGAATATTGGCTAGCTAGATGTGTGGAACCTAAGAAAAATTTGATATGTCATCAAGTAGATGATGATGGTTTTGAGTATCCAGTTGGGTCTATTGTTGTAGCTAGCACCTGGCTACATATATACCTAACAAGAATAAATGATTTACCAACATTTGAAGACTACCAATTAGAAAAGAATATTTTGCACTATTCTCATTTGGTTGTGGCAACAAATATCAAATTAGAAAGATACAAAGGGAGATCTGTCAATAAGGTATTATGGACAATTTCAATGGATGAGCATGAGACAATCATAGATGCATTGCAAAAGAGAGAGAATGCAAATGCTATAGTAAGATGACTACAAAGTACACACATGTAAGTTTTTCTTTATTGTGCTCTTTTTATATATGTACTTATATAATTTAAATGTATGTATGCATTGTCAATAGCAAATTAGAAAACTTAACCTCTTGTTTAGGTCTCAAGTACAATTTATGCAAATTTAAATGTTTAAGGTGGATCCGACATCAACATGTTATGCAATTACACATAGCGAGTACATACACTACACATATTTACATAATACATATAGGTCTTATTAATTTATGCTTTTATTAACATTTCAAATTGTGTTTTTTTTTAAAAAAAAAATTTTACAGGATGTCATTTGAAGAAATCTGTTGAAACAATATTTTATTTTGAAATCGAAACATGTAAAGATTTAAAAACAAGAGTTGACTTCTATTTATGTCCTTCACATTGTGTTACATATATATATGACTTCACCTATTTTAAATTTATATGACTTCACTTTTTTGAATAATATATGAGTTCAATTGTTAAATCTGTAAATTACAATCTTACTAATTTGATAATAGATCGGTCTGATTTGTTTTTACATGACTTAGAGTAATCCAAATATCTTTACATTATCCTCTTAGGGATATCAATGTCTACACTTAGGATTAGTTTGGATTTAACTAAACTCAGTTTGTGTTAAGTTAATTTTAAACTTGTTGCTCCTTGGAAAAGTCACTGACATCTAGGATTAGTAAAGATTGTTTTGGAAGGGACATGTCCCTAGGTCTCTCTATTTATAATGGGTATGGTTGAAGTCTAAGAGTACACAATATACAAAATAGTCTGCTCCTTAGTCAATACTACTCATATACGATTCACAGAAGTAAAGACAGATATCAGAATTATATTTCTAATTCAATTGAAGGCAATACTTTGAAGTTATTCACAACAAGATCAAAGAAGAAGAGGAAGGTTGAATCTAATCCGTAATTTAGTCATAGAATTTGTAGAAACTTTACATGGTATTAGAGCTTTGGTAGTCGAACCTAGGCTTTGCAAATTTAGTAATCGGACCTTAAACATATCTAGTACCTTTCTCCTAGCTTCAATGGAATACACAATCAAACCTGAGGACAAGTTTGATGGGAAAGAACACTTTGATGCCTAGAAATTCAGAATAATGATGATTCTTGAAGAAAATGAAGTAAAATAATTTATTGATAAAGTATCCAAATAACCTCCAGTTGAATTTCATAAATCTATTTGGAGCAAAGGAAATAGGAAAGCCATTCAAATCATATTAGATGGAGTAAAAAATGATATCGTACCCATGCTTACAAAACATCAAACATCATTTGATATGATGAATGCATTACTAAATGCATATGAGGTCAACAATGCAACTAGAGTTCTTGCACTAAAAAGGAAATTAAATCACATACAAATAAAGAAAGGAGAATCAATGAATTTTTACTTCCTAAGGGTTGTCGGCATTAGAGATGAATTGTCAAGTATAGGAACCATTATTAGTGACACATAATTAACACTAATGGCTATAAATGGATTACCAGATTCATGGGAAACTTTTGCACAAGGAATGAGTGCCAGAGATAAGTCCCCTAACTTCAATAGACTTAAGGGCGATTGTCTTCAAGAAGAATCCAAAAAATTAAAGAAAAGAGGAAAATTGAAAATATTTGTCTTTTAGATTATTTTAATGAAAGTTCCCATGTGAGTTAGCATTTGTACTTGTGAATTGTGTAATTCTGCATTTGTGGTGCAAATAAGAAGTCCATATTTTATTCTTGCATTTGTTGTTGTTTCTTTGTTTCTATTATGGTTTATGGTATTAAGGGGAGCACACTTCATCAAGATGAATGAGAATGGAGATGTGACAAGGAAGAAATCAAGACTAATATGTAAAGGATTGTTAATCCCAAAGTCATGTTGTGTATTAGTGTGAAAATTAGTCATTTACAAGGCAAGATTATTGGGTCATCACTATGACCAAGTCATTTAATATAGGCTTAGAAAAGTAATGAAAACTTGTAAATATTCTAAGTCAAGTGCCGAGCAATAGTTACTATCGAGCGTGCTAATGGTGGCCAAATACTCACATCACTAATACATTTCCCCTTATTTTTCAACCAAAATTTTTGACCAAAGGCTAGATTGGCCTATGATTTCTTCTTATTCTTTTTTATGCCCACATTGGTTGAAATTTTGATCAAATTAGGCTTTTTATGCCAAAGTTGGTCAAAATTTTCACCAAATTGGGTTCATAATAAATAAAAATAAAAATTGTATTCATCATTTTGTTATTTGACGAGTTTGTTTGGTGGCGGAAGTTTATTGTTTGGTCTATGCTTGGATTGTATAGGAACACCTCTCGGCATAAAAAAACCCAACTATAAATTCATGTTGCTCAAATCTTACAAAATTGTATAAGTTGTAATGATATATATGTAGCAATTTCTTTATGCAAAACTACATAAGTTTTACATATAAAAAATCTATATAAAAATATTTAGGGTTAAAGCAATTATTTTTCCCCATGGTGAGTATGGGGTTTAAATTAGAGATTGTCATGGATTGGGATATTTGGTACAACTACTACAACCATAGGAAGCTCCATATCAGCTATGTTGTGTCCATGTAACCAATCATGTATTTGGACTTACTAACCTTTTTTGCAGGCTTACACAAGGTAGCTTGTGCTCTTTAGGTGTGTAGGGCTCATTTGTTAGTGTATTGAGTATATGCTTTTGGTAGATTCAGAATGCTTGTAATATATGGTATTATCATGTTTTTGAGTTTAGTAGGTATCTAATGGTAACTGTGATATCTAACATATATTTTGAAATTACTAAAGAGAGAAAGAAAAATTCCTTTCTCTTCATTATTTGGAACATGGTGAATTTAGGCATTGCATGATTAAATCATTTCATTGAAACTTGCCATAGATCCAGGCTTATGCATCATAACTTTTTCTCTTTAGGAGTGCATGGTTCTTTGTCACTGTATCACTATATTGTGTATATGCTTTTGGTAGATTTTTAATGCCTATAATGTATAATATTATCATGTTTTATTGTTTAGAAGGTATCTACTTCTTATTGTGATATTTAACATAAATTTTAGAATTCTTGAAGAGAATAAGAAAATTTCCAACCTCTTTAGTCTTTGAAGCATGGTTAACCTAAGTATAAGATGATAAAATCCTCTCACTAAAACTTAGTGTGGATCCTTTCCCATGCTAAATATTGGCAACATGTTCAATGTCCTCTAGAGTCTGGACATAATGTTGATTTGAAGCATGGCGTTACCATTGAATATATATATTTCATTAGGAGAATGATGAGGAATGAAAGGATGCACATAAACAAATTCTAAATTCTATGATCTACTACCACTAAATGAATGACTACACTCACCAATTGGAAGGAGAGAAGTTGAATGAATGTAATAGTTTAAATACACTAAGATTTTCTTAGTCTTGTATAACTAAGAGATGTGTTCAAGAAATATAGATAAATGCAATATTGCTAAGGATTATATTTTAGTTTGGTCCATTAGCATCATCAGTAACCTCTAATACCTAGGTCACATATCTAAGAAAAATTTCTCTTGGCACATAATATGGGTGAATTTGAGCGAGGTGACCATATTTTTCTTTCAAAACCATATGTGCAGATATAAACATTAAGTACAACATGTCCAATAATTTTTCAGATATTTTTTCCTATGAAGAAAGACAATGCTTGGCAATATGACCTCAAAAAAAAATAATGAGACAATTGCTAGATTGTGGTCTCGATTCCAAAAATAATTTGATAAATGTTATAGTCCCTGCAAAAAGTGTAAGGGTTTAAAGAATTAAAGAATTTTGATCACAACAGCCCAAAGTCATTATAGGCAACATGGTCACATTGAAGGGAGCCATGATTATCGTCAATTTGTGAATGTGGATTTATAACTAGAGGAATATGGAGGTGTGAATATCCAAGCTAAGGATAACACTCCCATGGAAGAAGATGTTAATGTGCTAGAGGACATAATTGAAGAATATGGTATTGGTGTAGTTGATGAAGATGCTCACGATGATGGTACTAGCGCATCTGATAATGATGATGAAGATGGTTTTGATATACCTATACTTGAGAAGGAACATGAGCCCTTATACCAAGTCTCCTAAACAACTCTTATCTCTTCTATAGTGTTGTTGGTGAACTTGAAGGTTATGAATGGTTTATCCAATGTAGCAATGTCATGTATGTTAAGGTATCCCATTTTTGTCATCTTAAAATGTTAGCATACTATTACTATTCATTATATTAACAACTTTTTTTTTTTTTTTGTAGGTTGATAGGTGAATTTTTGTTACCACCATCAAAAAAATTTTCTCATTTGTACCGAGAATTATCTACCATTATGAATCAAATTAGAATGAAGTATCAAACAATACATGCATGTCTCAATGATCACATTCTATATCATAAAAAACATGAATTTGTAATAGAATGCCCTGATTTTCATATTAGTAGATATCAGTCAAATCAAATAACAAAAAACAAGGTTCTTTAGTACATTTCTTTTATTCCATGTCTTCAATAATTATTCAGGTGCACTAGCTTGGCACAATTTATGGATTACCATGCATGCAATAGAAGTCAAGATGGCATTATGTGAATGCCTATAGATGGTTTTGTATTTAAAGAGATAAAAAAACATGGCCACACTTTAAAGAAGAACCTCATAATATCAAGCTTACATTGGTAGTAGATGGTGTCAATCCATTTGGAGATATAAGATTTGTTTACTCAATGTGTCATGTTTTTTGTTATTAACAATAACAGACTTCCTTGGATGTCCATAAAGAGGGAGCACATAATGTTGTCAATGATTGTACGAAGTATTTTTCATTTAATAGTGATCTAAATTAATTTATAAAGAGTGCATCAAAATGGTCATAATAATTATGTAATGTTTATGTTGATTCAATTATTAGGTAAGTACCAAGTTAAAGATATGAATGTGTATATTGAGCCTCTTATTGATGAGTTATTAAAGTTATGGAATGGGTTCACTATTTATGAGATCTCTAGACCAATAGTATAAAGAGAATTTCAATTCCATGCAATGCTTTTATGAACAATACATGATGCCCCTGGACTAACTCATTTTTGCAATATGTTATATTGTTAAGGTCACATATCTTTGGTCTATTATAGTGCTTATACATTTTTGTTGTATGCTTAAGTTGCATATGATAATTGTACATGATCTTTTAAATCTTTAGACAATGAAAAAAATTGCATGTCCACTTTTTAGTTCGAAGATGAAATCTCATCATTCAAGAAGTTTAGGAAAGCAAGTATTCAATGAGTTTAGGCACTTTCTCCACAATAATCATAAGTATCAAATTGTTGAAAAATATCTTTTTAATGGGAAAGATGAGACAACATCAAGGCCACAAAGAATGATAGTTCATTTATGGAGTTGGAACACGATCGATAAAATTGTCGAGGTAATGTCCAATTTGTGGTCTAAAGTTAGAAATTTATATTTTGATATTGTCTTTTATTTAGTAATGACATAATCGATGCTTGTGAAGGTTTTCAAGGCATAAATGACCAACTTCCTAGAGGAATACAAATTTATCTTACTCAATTTAGTAGGTTATTGTACTACAAGGATCACCCAATCATGCATTTGTTTGATGTTATACATATTGGAAAGAATGTAACATAGACACTATAGAAAATATTGGATCTAAGGTGTGATAGAGAATTTTTTTTCAAAATTTATAATAAAATTCATGAACCTAATCATGCACTAAAAGATTTCATTGAATCAAATAGAAATGGAGACTACATAAATATGAGTGTCCTTCCTTGGTTATTAACCGAGCAATAAAGTGATGCATTAAATTAAGTCATTAAAAAAAAAAATTCTATAGGATTTGTTGAAAATATAATGAGTCTTGTATCAAAGAAAGGTGATTTTGGGCTACCTTTGTATTCCTTGCTACAAAAGAGCCTTTCTTAATAGTAGAACCTAAATATTCTTTATTCATCATCAGCAATTTCGAAAAGAACTATAATTTGCCAAACATTTTAGGGATGTATTTTGGTAATACATGAGGGGATTGTGGACACCCAAAAGCCCTTATAATTGAAAATTTTTCAGAGAGAAACAAACTATCCCAATCATGACTTAGTACCCTATCCTCATTTGGGCAAGCAAATGGTCTTATTAGCATACTTACCCCACTAAGTACTCTTTTAGTAATATCTTCTAACATGTTTGTAATAGGAAAACCAAAATCATTGTAAAAAGAAATATCACTGGCATATGGATAAAGCATTTTTCAAAAGTGAGACCACATCTACATGGGAAAGAAATCTCCATTCTCTTCAGTGGCTTCAATGGAGTCTGGACTGATATGCCCTATGTTCTTGTACCGAATGATGTACATCCATAATGAGCAATGAAAGAATTTGAAGTTCCCAAGTTCTCCATTCTTAGCCACACAAATTTCATCATGAATCCTATTGATGATCTACTCCACAAAATCATACCAAACATTATGATTTGGATTCTAAATATCCAAAGTAATGATATATATGTAGCCTGGGGCATTATTTGTGTCATCAATTCTTATCACCTTGTTTATCCCAAAGATGGTGTATTTGAAATATTTGTAGAAAAAATCAAGTGACATTAGGTCTCCTACCTTCTTTGGCATCACACCCTTCTCTAGCTTTGATTTGGGAATGTGCCTCTTCATGACTCTTCCAGTAAAGAAACTCTTAGAACTTTTGAAAGTTTCATTCATCTTCTCCTTTTCAATTTCCTTTTTCATAGGTCCTCCTATGTGAAAGAGCTCAATGAAAGTCTCCCTATCTAGTTTGCATAGGATACTCATATCCTTCTTGTGGAAAGATTTAGTTGTTGGATTCTAGAACTTGATTAATGCCTTTATCAGATCAACATCCACTATTACTTTTGGAATTATGAATTTTGCCATATTCTTAATCTATAGGTTGCAAATTGGTGACTTTTCAAACCTATTTTGATAGAAATACCAAAAAATCTCATTTCCATTCGTATTAGGTACAATGGCATCTTTGTAGAAAGGTCTGCATCTCTAAAAACATGTGCATTCAAGGTTTGAACATGAGAAGACCTTGGAAGGAAATATACCCACTCCTTTGCATATAGGGTTGCCAACTTTGGTTTTGCTTGTTTAGTATCTTTATAAGACTCTTCCAACATCAATCTAAGCTATTATCTCACCTTCTTCTTGTACCATTATTCTACAATAAAATTCTTACAAATAAATTATGTCAATATCAAACTTCTGAAAGCTCTGTAAATCTCTACAAATTTTGGAAATCTCTTAATGCTCACAGTTCTATCTCTAGATTTTGCAAACTTGACTATAACTTAGAATACCATTAAACCAACCTATTAATAGAGAAAAAACACAAAAAAGTGAGTATTTATGTCTATTTATGTCAACATGCATGAAAAAATGTCAATTTTTGTAAAAATGCCAAAATCTACTTTTATTGCCAAGCCTTCCTAACTTTTCATGCACTTTTGAGAGGACATCACTTTTAAGTCATAATGAGGATCCTTAATAGTCATTTTTGTATAGAAAACCATACTCATGACCCAATGACCCCCTTTCTTCATTGTTCCACAATCATTTTCTACCTTAGCACTTAAACACCAGTCACTGGATGACCATAGCTTCAAACCCCTTTTGCCACTTTTTAGCCTATCTAACATTTTTGGTCGTTAACTACATGACTAGGAACCTTAAGTATTTGACCTCTCTTTAATCTTAATTGTGGGGTTGCTTCATTTCATTAACATGTACACTTACTATTTGCAACTGTATGAATACCCCTAGCAACCATGAAATTGTAGCTTCACACATCTTTCTCACTTTTAAGTTTTTATTCCCATGACTATGAGATCAAGATATTGTATATAGCTTAACCTTATGACTTTTTTGGGTTGCATCCTAGCTTATCTAATAATAGTTGTGCTTTGTGACATGCGAGAAAAGGATATTTTATGCTCATTTAATCTAGTTATTGCTTCACAGCTTATCTTTATTGCTATTTCTTTAACATTGCGACTGTTAGACCCTTTATATTCTACTTTCAATTTGACTGCATTGCATGGTCATGTTCTTATCATTTATTGCATTTATTAACCGTATAACCATGCAAAAAAGTGCCTTTTAGCTGGTTTTTCCATGTCACAACTTGTTTCAATCACCTTCCTCTTATCATTGTGATAGAGCAATCACATGCATTTTCTTCTAAGCTAACCATGTCACTAAGTCACTGACTTAATCACTCTTATCTTATTTGACAATGCGAGTAAGAGAAAAAAACATTTCATGCACTTTATAGAAGTGATCGCTAGGCTGCAACTTATCATCTTTATTGCATAACACAAATCAAGGCATTCTCACCTTAAAACTTTCAGACAATTGGCAGAGTGAAAATGAGGGCTATCACACCTTAAGGATGTAAATGACTGGTTATTTGATATTATCCCTTATAGTAGAATTTAGAGACACAAATATTGTAGAATTAATATTCTTTGAAACTAATACATGATTGATCTAAACTCAGGAATAACTCAAGATATGACAAAATTTTCATTCAAGATCCATTTGTATTCTCAGTGGTATCATCAATGGGAAGAATATGCACATGCTTGTCCTACTTAACATCAAGGCATTGGTGAACAAAAGCGATGTTTCCCAAACTAACCCTCAAAATTCAATATCCAAAATTATCTCTAACATAAATAATAATGTGAATTGGTTGTCTATTGCTAGAAATTTATTTTATATTGTTTTAGCTAATTATTCAGCTATGGTTTCTAGTAGAACGTGTTTTTAATTTTTTACTGCCAACAATTCTAAAATAGAAAAATCCACATGCCTATGAAGTGCACAAAAACAAATAAGAAGTATCTGAGCTATAGGATTAGCCATAGGAAGGGCAATATAAAAAATAATATATTTTTAATGTTTTATAGGCAACAATATTGTTTTGATAGTACACAATGACTTGCAAGTGCTACTTTTACTAATTAACATGTTAATATCCTCCTTTTAATCTATTTCATTAAGGATGGATGAACTAGTGTGTACTTTGGAGAAAATATTTTTTTTCTTTTTTGAAGATTGTCTTTAAAATCAAGTTAATTTGAAAGGTCTAAACATTTGACACAATGAATAATTTTTTTGATAAAGAAGGTAGAGAGATGGCCCTGAATTGATAGAACCATTACAAAGAGTAATCATTTTTGGCATTTTTTTTGGTGATTATATCCAAGCAGCAAGACAAAGAATCATAAATTAGCCATGCAACATATACCTTCCATAAAATTTATCAAAAACATCCAATACAAACACTAACCAAACATCACTAAGATTCTTCACATAACAAAAAAAAAGATTATTGTTCAATAAAATAATAGAGCTAAGCCTAATAAATAACACACTTAAATTGATATCAAACTAAATGTTGAAGGAAATAATAGAGTTAAGCCTAATCAATAACATACTTAAATTGAAATCAAACTAAATATTATGTCTCTTAACATTCAGCTCAAGTATTCCTCATTACTATCTTTGTGAGAAGAGGTGTTAGGATTCTTGGGATTATCCTTCAAGGGAGAGGAGCTAATTTATTGAATTTTCAAAAAGGAACTAGTTCTAAAATAATCCTTCCTAAAGGATATACTTCTACTAGAATTAGGGCAATGTGAAAAAATATGGTGTTAAATCACAAAAATTAGCCCCTATTAGAGAGAGGGGCTATCACCACTTGTACACTTGTGCATTGGGTACTAAATTCATTACACTTGAGCATTGGGTATTGAATTCACTCTAATCTTAGGTTCTTTGCAAGTCTCATCTGCCAGGGCAATATAGATCATATCCTTTCTTTTCTTTCCTTGCAATATGATGTCGATGAGAGATTAAAGGGAAAAGTAAAAAATAAATTTAAAAACCTAAGCACCTAATCCCAAACACAAATACCCTAACTTCACAAAGGGAAAAGAGCCAGTAAAAATATATTAATAAGAATTGTATCACCATTTAATAATTACAACTTTTCCATGGTTTTTGGGTGTAGGAAAATCACTGAGTTATCATCATTAATGGCTTCATCCACAAAAAGTCAATTTTCTACCTTCTTCCAAAGTGGGGAAGCAAGGTTGTCACACGTGGACTTGGTGGGGTCAGCTACATCATGAGTTTCTAGATGATGCTAAGTTGGATAATATGCCAAATGTTTTGTTCTGATTTTCCAAAGGTACAATGTGTAAGAAAAGGTTGATGTTGATTTGGATCAATGGGCCTGATATCTTTTAAGTGAACATAGTAATAGTTGGAATCACTCAGATCAAATGATGATCAATGATCATTTCTTCCCCATATTTTTAAAATGATCAAACTTTAACCAAAGTAATGAAGTGACACAGTAACACATGTCTAGCTTTTGAAAAATGTAATGCATCTTTTTAAAGTTTTAAAAGGAATTGTTTGATTTGGCATAAATTGATGGTTAGGATTCAAATTTTGTGGTGTGGCTTGAAATATGACTGCTATAGCATTAATTGTGATCAATGAAAGTTTGTGTCAAGCCAATTTCCATAAAATTTATGATTCCTCTCATTATTGAGTACCAAGTAGCAAAAAAAAATTCAAAGTGCAAAAATAATCAGAATTTCAAATTGCATTTTCTTGAAGCCACAAATTATTGCAAATGGAATTCTTAGTGGAGAAAACAAGTTTGTCCAGGTGAGTACTGAAAATCTTTGTTTAGTCAAAAATTTGCAATTGTAATTGAGATAATATAGATAAATTGCCTCCATGAAGAGATTTTGTAGGAAAGGTAGATTACCAGTTGAGAGTTGTGCATGATGATTTTTTGGAACAATTACCACAATCAACTAATGATTCTTCCAAAGGAAAACAACTAGTGCCTAAAAACCCTAGATTACTGGTCAGTGAGGGTTTCTATGACAAGTCCAATTGGTTAAGAGATGCCCAAGTATTCACTAGGGGTCTAGAGCTTCTCTGCAAATGGTTTTCAAAGAGAAAACTTGATAATTTTCTAAATAATGTATGGGAGTTCGACATTGGTAAGCTAGTTTTCCTTGGTGTTTTCTTCGATGATGATTTATTAGCCATGATAGTAAATAGATATGACCCAATATCAAGTATGGTCAAGAATCATAGTGGAGATAATCTCTTTAGGGTTTCACCAGAGCTAATTAGGGAAGTTTTCAAGTTAAACCCTAATCATACAGTACATGAGAAAATTGACATGGACGATTTGCAAGAAAGATATGATGCATAGAGGGTGTAATTAAGGAGAGGGCTATTGCAAGAACACTTTATTAGAATAGGTCAATTACCAATATACCGGAGCCATTGTTAAGGAAATATTTCAATCCTAGGGCTCAAGCACTATATTTTTCTCTCTAAAAAATATTTGTAATGGATGAACAGGATCACATCCAAGGATCTATTATTTTTATCATTGCTTAGAAACTACAATATGGCATGAGCTCAATTTTTGATTTAACTGCATATTTAGTAGAAGAAATCAATGATGGATTAGTAGGAATAAATAAGGCTAAAGTTGTAAAACCATTATGTTGGTACTCAATGTTGATGCACAAATGTTTGTACAAGGGTATTACCTTTTTCTCCAAAGGGGTGAAGTTGGAGCTAGAGAAGGATAAATGGACAACCAGTTTCAGAAAACAAAGATAGGTACACAATCTGGTTAGCTCAGGATTGCTTATCCTCCTCCTCCAATACTACCTATTAATACCATCCCAATTGTAGAGATTCCCAATACTCCTCAAGAGCTACAAATGTATACAAAAGAGGAGCTTAATGAGGAGAAGGAAAAAGAATTCCCAAGGGTTTAGTTATACACCCTATAGATAAATGGCTATAACCTCCTAATGATAAAGCAATGGTGGGTGGGATAACCTTAGCCCCGCACAATAATTATTCCCTCTACACCACTGCACCAAAAGACCCTGACATGTCCTCCCACCCACCTAACTATATCCTTTCTCCCCCTATAGGGTGGGCCCCTACAACTAATCTACCTCTTAATTAAATCAACAACTATAGAATAGAATATGGTCATTGCATGTGAAATTGGGCATCAAGTATGAAGATAGGATCAGAAATACAATTTTGTATCCAGTGGACAGAATTGGTTGGCCTTCATTTATTTAGAATTATCAAAATTAGTAGAGATATGGAATGATCTAATGAATCATGAGGCAACTTTAAGGCCAATTTTGGAAAAATGGATTAGTAGGGATGATATCATGACAACCTTTTTTGTCATGTCATTGATTTTTCTAATGAATGAGTTGAAAGAACTTTTGACCAGGCATCTCTTATATTTTGATTGTAAGAGAAATTTGTTGCAAATAAAAATAAATAATTGTTTCCTGAAATATCTTGGTAAATATTTTGACATCTTTCCACATTTAGTTAAAGGTATAGGCCATATAAGAGAAAAGGAGGAATGTGCTAAAGAATTGAATGAATTAATGAGCATCAGGCTTAATACAATTGTAAATGATAAAAAGTATATTCGGTTTTCTAGAACTACAGAGGAAGTGGTACAAGTAAAATTATTTTTTGATTCTTTTAAACAATTTTTTGAAGAAATAAGGACAATTGGAGGAAATGTCTTGAGAAAGGAACAAGAAATATTGAGTTTCAATTGGCCTAATGATACACTCTTTGACAAGTGGGTATTGGATTATGCTCCAATATTAACATAGTTATTGATAGAGGCAGTTGAAGGAGAAAATATGGACAACTCTATTGCTATAGAAAAGGTGCAGTTAATTGAAGTATCAACACAAACAAAGAGATTAGATGAAGAATAACCAATTGTAACTATGGACATGGTAGTTCAAACACCAATATTCTCCATATCTCCCAGAACTTAACTAGCCATGTGATTTGCTATGACTTTGAAGAGCTTAATGATCCACAATATTTTATCAAAATAGATGTAGCAATCCGGCTTCTGTGGACACATTCACAATTCGACCTTCAAATCTAAGTAGCAGCTAAAATTCTTCTGTTATTCTCTTCGATCCATAATAATTTATGGCTATGCAATTCATTAAAAATTTCTTACAAATATATCGTACACCCGTGAAACTTGTAAAGCATTCATCAAAGTTTCATAATGCAGAATCATAGTAGCATTATTTACCTGCAAAAATTTATAAATTAAGATTATTCCATGAATAATGAAATACTATCAAGCCTTCATTTCATATTAATAGTTGTCATGGTGATAAATAATATCAGTAATAGTATTTAAGAATTACGGCATCCATAATCATTGAGAATCTTCATCGAACTGAATGAATAAATTGATAACAAAAGATATGATAAAATCCTCTACATCACAGTTTATAATATAAGGCATATGTATACGCTTAGAGCCAATTTACTATGAATGATCACTCTAAAACAACAAGAAGCTGGATGGCTTCCCATTACAGCCGCAAGGGCTTAAAACATTTATTAAAGTTTAATAAAGTTTGTTTAGTAAAGTTAGCTTTATTGTTATTAAATGTTTTAATAATAATTTTTTTTTTTTAGTATTAATAAATGTTAATTAATATGAATTGAATGTTAATATATTGTTTACTATGTGAAATAATAATAATATTTTTAGATTAATGATAATCTAATATAAATTATTATTATTATGATCTGGAGATATAATAATATTAAAATGTATTTATTATCATCAATTGAGTTATTATTAAAGTAATTCAGAGCCCTGAAATTGTAGATTAATATCGATACTTCATACAATTATTAATTAATTTAATTTAATGAGATTTAATTCAGATTGATTAATAATGAAAGAGATTGTATTAAGCTTGTCCAGTGACTGTAATTTTGTAGATTATTAATGAATGGTAGTATATTAGTCTTGTATAATCATTAATTAATTTAACTAGATTAATTGCATTTAATTAATGATTAACATTGCTTAAAGAAGATATAGTATTATTTTATTAAAGTAGTATTATTGAAACGTCAATGACTTATGGAATGATCACCCTTAGGTGAAATTGGAGAAAATTTAGTAAAAGTCAAATAGGAGTAGTGGTGTTTGAATATCTGGATGGGTTTAATTATTGGGGTGATCGAGGAATACTTTTACCTAGAATATACTTTGAAATGAAAATTGAAACCTCTTAATTGGCATAACCATGTATTTGCATCTTGATTATCCTTGGAAATTGAATGGGGTAGTTTTGTATTCTTTTGAGCAAATGAATGAGTTTAACCATATCGAGTAAGATGTACCTCTTTAAATTTGAAAGCTCACACTAAAGTGAAAATTGGAACTTTACTGTAAATTGAAATTGTATGATCAGAGCTAAACCCAAACATGAAACTTAAATTGTGGTATGTATATTGTTTGTGTTTTGGGATTTTGGGGTTGACTAGATTGTTGACCAATATTAGGTTGTTACCAAAGGCTCAAGGGTTACGTATTTGCGATGTCATGCTGATGTTGATCTCGATCTTTTAAAATCCAACCATGGTAATGTGATGGTATGCTCTATGAGATGTTTGTATTTACTGATTGTTATTGCTCATCAGTCTTCTTGAGTGAAGTTGAGTTATATGTATATGATACACTTGACCTAACCATTTTTGAGTCATCGATCAATCATACTTGGATTACTTTCCAGTCGCCATGATGGGACTGAAGTGTTGATTTATTCTTGATGTTGTCATATTGTGACATGTTTTGTCTCGACCATTTTGGAGTCTTCAATCAGTATTATTTGCTTTGAGATGCCTTTTTGGTTGCTTGTTGAGAACCAATGGATATTGTGATTTATTTTGAGATTCCTTACGGTTGCTTGTTGAGAAATGATGGATATTGTGATTATCATTGATACCTTCAGTTGCCAATCAAGAACTGATGTGGTCATGATTATCAATGGATGCTTTTTAGTTTCTCATGGAGATTTGATGTTCTTATTGTGGATTATCTTTTGGTATTTTTTCAGTTTCTTGTATAGGACTGAGGTGATTTTGTGATTTATGATTCCATGAGCCTAGGGTAGATTATCTACTTGTAGTGTTAGGAAGTGTCTTGCAATGGGGGTTGGGGCCCTAAGTGGCTGCTAGGGTAACTCATTGTAAGTTATTTAATAAGTGAAAATATTTACACTAAATGGGGATTAAAATGAACCTAATAAGATAATTGTATGTTCTCGCCCATGCCTTGAGTGCTAGTACAGACTAGGATAGGAGTAGAGAGAACGCTTGGTTGCGACCTTGCATTCCATAGTATGCCTCATCAGTACGAGAGGATACTAGTGGCCAAATAGGGATCACTAGGGGGTCAGGGTCTATTGCGAGACTACCAGGGTAACTCTAGCATGATTCGTGTGATGACACTCTCTTTCTTACATAGTAGGTTTCCTACATTTCTTTGTTGTGCTTCTGGGTGTAGATGTTGATCTATGTGTTGGAACCTTGAGTTAGTATACTTTTAGGATTCCTAGACTTAGAGAGTACTTGTGTTATGTGATTTGATATTTGATTTGATATTATGTTTGGGACTATCTCCTTCAGTGCTATCTTTGTTGGCATTTACCTTCATTATGCTCTTGGATCATTATGATGGATGTAATTACTAACATGTTTCTTTATATTGATGATTAGCATGTGATAGATGATTTTATCTACTTTGTAGGATCATCTTATGTTTTATTCATGCATGTTAGATTTATTTCTGCATATGTTGTAGTATGTTTTAGGAGTGACATTCCTACTATGATAATACCGATGATCTCTTCGGTGACTTGGGATGTTACACATAGAGGGATGGCTAGGGCCCATGATGGTCTAATGATGCTATTAACGATTGGAGGGAACCACACACTTAGTTAGTTGTGTTTTATGATGGATGGTTATCTTTTATGATGGTTGTTATATCTTTATTTTTTGGATGGATGTATCATGTATGTTAATGGTTTCATTTACTTTATTGTACTTGAATCATAGATTCGATGAGGATGATATATCTTTATTTTTACATATGTTTAATCTTTTAAGCTTTTCATACCCTGTGACATGTATAGTGGATGATTGAGCATTCTGAATTTATTTGCCAAGAGGCATTCAAAACAAATGTATAACATGGACTATGGACCTTTAACTATTCTTTCATATGGATGTGGTAATTGTTAGACTTAGTATTGATTAGATTAAATGTGGCTCAACGTCTCGAGATCCCTTAAGGAATGTAACCTATTATGTATGCTTATAATTGATTGTATGTTATTACAAACACATAGTAGCGGAAGTAACACAATTTTACATTTTTTTTTAAATGACATTAGATTCAATGTTAATCATTTTTGTCAAAATAGAAGTGTGGAGGTGATCAAGGAGGTGATTACACATTTTTTTGAGGATCATTAATCCCTAGGCAAGGGATTCTGCCAATCAAAAAATTGAAAGGTCTAAGTGGTAGCAAAATTGATTCTAAATCATCAACTTGGATCTAGAAGGTTCACATAATCATCTATTTAAGGATGGTTTATGACCTAATTCATAAGGTTGATGTGTGTGTAAGAAGTTTTAAGGATTGAATGCATGCAATGTTGAATGTGGATCAGATAGAGTGTAGAGATCGAGAAGTGCAGAGAAGTGCAAAGATAAGGACATATCAGATTAGAGAGATCATCACTTAATGAATAGAGGAGATACGTTATTATCATATTAGTGCAAATAGAAGGATCAGGCACTAATTCAATTTAATGGGTATTTTAGGGTTTAAATCTCTTAAAAGAGTGGTACTAATAGACCTTTGTAAATCTCTTAATAGAGTAATTACTCAATTGTAAGGCTAAATCCTTTAATCAAGGTAGATTGTATAAGTCGTGTAAGCTCTTCATAAGGTAGAAACCTCACATGGTAGATCATTAGAAGTGATCAAACTTGTAACCCTAATAGGTGAACTTTATTGTTGTAGTAGTGATGATTTGTGGGTGTCATTCCAACTGCATTTTTACCTTCAACTTGGTTGGTTTTTGCATAACCAAATCTTTGTGTTCATGTATTATGAGTTACTTTACATATTTGTGAGTTATTCATGCTATTAGATTCTAGATATGGTTAGACATTGTAGTGAATGTTCATTTAATTTATGGTATTATTGAAATAAATGTTTATGGTGAAGCTATCATATTTGATACTTATTTGAAGTGTTAAAGTTTCATAGATTCTTATTCACACCCTTCTCTTAGTATCTCACTTTTCTTATTAGATTTCCAACAATTAGTATTAGAGCATAGTTTTTCTTATCAAAAGTTTAACCTCTTGAGAGACAAGATCTTGGATATGGAAGCCTATAAGCTAGGAAACACTATTAAGAACAAAGAGCTTGATTTATAGGTTACCTTGGAATAGGTCAAGGTTTATGAA
This sequence comes from Cupressus sempervirens, assembly GCA_028749045.1. Classification (NCBI taxonomy): domain Eukaryota; kingdom Viridiplantae; phylum Streptophyta; class Pinopsida; order Cupressales; family Cupressaceae; genus Cupressus; species Cupressus sempervirens. The sequence continues at coordinate 165,603,542 of CM053792.1, read as the reverse complement.
GAGGAACTAAGGAAGTTCTTGAATCAAAGGGAGGTTATGGAGCTCAAGTAAAATGACACACAATACAAGGAAGAAAGCATTGAGGACATATGTAATGAAGGTAGATTTAGTGATACTGATGCAACAATAGATTTATTGAGAGAAAAAATAATCTGAATCAAGAAGTAAAATAATTGAAGAGAGAACATGAAGTGATATCAATAAGGCTACATGAAGCCATGGAGAAGAAGGGAACAGTTGAGGATGACAAAGTTTTGGTAGAATAAAATAATACATAGTTGACTACAAGGTAGGATGAAAATATCACTAAGGTATAAACCTTAACACACAATAAATTTGACATGGTAAATCAATTATTAGTATTAACCATGAGTTTTCAATCTTGAGATTATAAGTCGAAATATGAAAATTAAAGATTGAAGAATGAACTAAAAGTTGAGAAGGATTTCATGGAAAGGTTGAAAAAACCTAAGGAGGCTATGAAATCTTTGAATGAATTTATGAAAGCACCTAGGATACCTAATACCACCTCTAGACTAGGATATGTCAAGTTCCTATCACGTGCCAAGCAAGGAGAATCATCAAAGAAAGGAGGACAATGAAATGTGGATACAAAGCCAAAGTAAAAGAAGCCTACATGCTATCACAATGGAGAATTAGGTCGTACAACAAAAATTTGTAGCAGAAAGATTGGTAAGTCAATCTCAAAACCTAAATTTAATGGTTATTGTTTTGAGTGCAACAAACAAGGTCATCAAGCACAGGAACATAGATCAAAGGTCAATAAAGAAGCAACCACTTCTAGATTTGAAGGTTACTATTAAAAATGTTAGAATTATGGTCATAAGTCACAAGATTATAGATCTAAGGCAAAGAATAATTGAACAACCAAAGAGCAAGGAAAAGCACCTAAGAAAGTTAATACAATCAATTAGGATTGCAATACATGGTACAACTATCATGGTGCAAGGGCACCTATGTGGGCTCATAATAGACCAAGGGCTCCTATGTTTATTTTTTCTTGTAGTGGTGCTAGCCACACCACTAGGATAATAATGGTACTAACCTAGTCCTAAGTTGAGATATGCTAAGTGTAGGAAGCCTTATTAGGCCTTAGTTGCTCCTACTTGCATATTAGGTCAAATACAAAAATTTTGTAATTTGGAGGGTAGAATGGCCAAATAAGTGATTTCAGGTCCTTTTAAAAAAATTTAATTCCATTTAATTCTTTTGGTGAATTTTGGTAGCATTACGACCAAGCTTGATGGAAAAACTCACAAAGATGTAAAAGTTGCTTAACTTTTTGTTCCATTCAAGAAAATTTGTGGATGGGGCTTAGTAATTTTCTGAAATAGTTAGTGTTGGACTTGGGATGAGTATTTAGTTAAGGCCATTCTTGACCTAATGAAGGGGTTGGAAGTTTTGGTGGATTTGTGTGTACAGACTAGGCAACACGAATAGAGTTACAATTTATGTTTTCTGAGTATTTTGGCATTTCTATGGATTGAGATTGTTTTGTAGTGGTTAGAAGTGTTAGAATAATTCATTATAAGGTTCTATATAGCATTATTTTATGATTTTTTAGGTTTCTAGTTGGTTAATAAAATTGTTTTGTTTCATGCCTACATGTTGTTGTGAATCAAACAATTAAGCACAATGGGGTCATAGATCCTCTTCCCACTGTGGAACTTGCATGGGTCTTTGGAATTAGGAAGATGACTCTTTGTACATATTTTATAGTGGAGGAGGGGCCCTAGGAAGGAAGGGATACATTTTTGTGGCGATGCCCTAGGTGAGCCAGAGATGCATGGCTAAGGATCACAGTATACAACTGAGGTGTTAGGAGGGATTAAAAACAGAGATAGCTTCAATCAAAGCTTGGAAAAGTAAATAGGTATGAGTTTTGAGGCCTAAAGCGCTAGGGAAGGAAATGGTGGAAGATCTTTGGAGGGGAAAACTTACATCTTCTTAGATAAACCTAATTTATTTGCAAACCCTAATTTTTAGGCACTATTGTAGTCCATACTGTACAGATATTTTTGGGCCTGAGACCCCACAAATTCTTTAGTACCTTGAAAAGGGTATCTAAACCCATGGTTATTTTATGCCCTTATTAAGGACTTTTTCAAGCTATTCAGGATTTTCATCAAATGGAGGGCTAATTTCTTCTAGCCTTGTTGCAAGCATTTTTGTGCAATTTTAAGTGATTCTTGGAACTCGATTAGGGTTTCAATTCCAATTGTGGTAGTAATTCTTAAAGGTTAACCTAGTGCCTTTTGAGAAGAACATTCCTTGATTTTGAGTGATAGTTATGTTGTTGGGCAGATTGTGGACTTAGTGAAGAGTAAGCGATAAGGGCCAGAGCAAGCCCTGGAAGTAGTAAAAGAGTTATTGTTCTACCTATTTGGTGTTCACTAGTTGAATGGAGTATGTCCTCATAGATAGGATCATAAGGAGAATTAGGGTACATAGAAACCCTATTAGGTCAAGAGAAAGACCTAAGGAGTCCCTAGGAAGAAGTTGGGGTAGGAGCAAGACTAGTGTTACATTATATCAGTTATGTGGTGAGTATAGACATATTGTAGCTAATTGTGTTAGAACACATTTCAAAAGTAAATTCAAAATTTGGATGAATGGTAGTGTAGTATGTTATCACTATCATATGATTGGTCATTTGAGCATAAACTATAGGAACTGAGTACCAAAGTCCAACATTGAGAAAAACAAAGGCAAAACAATAGTTGGAGTTGAACAAGTGAGAAACTAGATGAATCAAACTTTTAGAAAGAAGGAAGAAGGAAGAAAGATTCAAAAATTAATCTTTCAGTCACTCAATCTAATGGATTAGGTGAACACAATCCCACAAACTAAGAATAAAGGGTATGTATGAAACTGTGTTTCAAGTTGCTAAATCCTACACCAGTTCCTAACATAAGATGTATTAAAGTCCATGTTAGCATAAGTGAAGATGCATAAGGAAAAATGTTAATGTTTTAACCAAAGATATACTATAGCACTAATTTGAAAATATGGTTGAGACTGAGTGTCATTTTTGTATGTCAATATGAGCTGAGTATTGATACTGACTAAGCAAAGTTGAAGATGTGTGTGTTGAGTTTTACTAAGTACGATGAGACAACTATCATGCACTTTGTATACATATACTAAGAGTTTGAAGCATTAAATGAAAGATTAGTTTGATCATTTGAAGGTATATAGTCATTTTTTAGGTTCATTTCAACTTACTAGGCTGTTGAGTTCATAGAGAGAAGAATTAAGGCAGTTTTTAGGAGTGATTTGTTCAAAGTTTCAAAGTGATTCAAGAGTGTGTAATTAGCCAAATGTGTAAGATGCGAAAGGTTATCTTGAATTGAGTTTTTGAATTTGTGAAGTTGTTTAAGTTTTAAAACCCTAGTTTACAAGAATGACATCATCCACATCTACGAGTGAGAAGAGGGAAAGATTTAAGGGTAGTAATGTGCAAATTGTTTGTAACAATGCATGCCCCCCACCCAAATTCAAGGTGTATCCAAATATTGCATTAATAGGAGACTCATCCGGAGAATTATCCATAATTCAACCTCAAGTAATCATGGTTCACAATGTTAGATCATGTTATATGTACAAAATTGGAAACTTTGAGATGAGGAATGCCTATGATAAGTTGTGCAAAAATGGGATGCTAAAGGATGAGAACAAGGCCATGGCCTAGAAAGGGTTCAATCATTCCCTAGCATTCCCCAAAGTGTTCAAAGTTGAATGGATTAAATTTTTTCTAAGCAAAATACCTAACATGAATTTATGATTGGAGAATGGGCCAGTTAAAATCAAAAAATCCATTATACATAATGTGATTGGTTACCCCATTTGAGACTGAGTGAATACTTCTTTTTGTTAGGAATAGGATGTGATTGAAGACCTAACAAAGGAAAAGTGAAATGGTTGAGTATGTCAATCAACTCAATTAAGGATCCAATGAATGAGTTTACAGCTTGTGTGATTGCACACAAGAGTTTTATCAGTTGAGATGACTGAATAATGTGCCATGTGTTGTTGACATCGGGTATAAACTAGCCAAAAAGGACCACAACTATGACTCGGATGAGTTATATTTGATATAGCTTGTAGGGAACCTTGAAGAAATTAGAAAGGGTAAGAACAAATCATGCAAGTTTGGTTCCCTTATCTTATGTATTTTTTTCTTTGTATATAACTATTTTCCCATTGTTGGAGATGTTGTTTGGGATAAGACAAGGCCTATGATTGAGCAGATAAATGAAAATATTGAATAGATAGGTGAGAATTATAAAATCAACATGGATGGTTATTTTGAAAGTTTCAAAAGGTTGATGAAGAATAGATAAAGGATACCTAAGTTGGTAGTTGATCATTACTGTGATCACATATGTTTTCTTATTGATACATAATACACATCTGTACAGATAGTAATACTAAGAGTGGTATGGCTAAGGCCTATGCATTATGAATTTAATGTTGATGAAGTGTTAGCTATGATTATAACATTGTTAGCAAGAAAAATTGATAAGAATTTTGAGCCATTCAAGACTTGAGAGATAAGCTTGGAGGTACACTAGTGTAAATTACTGAGGGTAAAGGCAAAGATCTTAGTAGTGATGAAGATGATGGCAAAGAAGATGAAGGAAAAGGAAAATAACTTGTTGTTTCCAAGCCCAAGGAAACTAAAGGTAAAGAAGTTGTAGTAGTTGAGCCTAAGTTGAAGAAGAGCCTACCTACTTCCACACCATGGAGAGTCACCAAATAAAGATCTAAGGCATCAAGTCCTATAGCTATGGAGCCAGTGAGAAAAGGAATAGTCAATATTACAAGGCCAATTAAGGGAAAACATCCTAAGAAGAGGACATTAGAAGCTAAAGAGGTTGAACAAGGCCAAAAAAAGAAGAAGCCTATAAGAAAGATAGTTGTCAAACCAAATAATGATTATGATGAGGTTGAGAGGACCAAGTTAGATGACTTGAATTAGTTTCAAATTGTACAAGGAGAGTGCCTCAAGATATTGACAAGGTATGTGAAATTTTCAAGAATTCAACAGAGTTAGATGGTTTTATGCATATCAAGTATTAAACTTAAGAGAAAGTTGATAAAGAGAAAGTTCCATCATAGATATGATGGTGAATTTTAAATATACACCAATAGACCTAGGTAAAGAGTTGCTAGAATAATTTTATAATAAAATAGATGGAAAATAGAAATGAGCATTGATCACAGAAAGGAAAATGAGGGAGGATACATTAGCCCAAGTTATACCTGATTTAGGAAAACAACATATGTCAATATCCATGAGAGATTATACAAATAAATTTGTCCCAAAGACTAAAATATAAAATATTTTGAAAAATAAAATTGAGGATGTTGTACATGAGAGTAAAATAGTGTCGAAGATTTGTTTTGGACTAATGCCTAAAACTATAGAAGAAGAAGAAAAGGATAAAGGAATATTTGAAATGGGCAATACAGAAGACATCTATAGTGATGTTGAGGAGTTAGTTGAAATAGTTCAAAAGATGACACAAGAAAGTCTACAGTAGATAGAGACAGTCACCATTGAGAATGAAACCCCTGATACTACATTGCCAAATGTAACTATAGTTGAACAAGAGCTTGAGAAGTTAGTGGTTGCTGAGATAGGAAATGAGGAGCAAGCTCCTAAATCTATCAAGGATACATTGATGGACACCAATCCATTCATTCTCAAAATATAGGAATATCCAAAGATTGGTGATTAACAATAATCTCAACAAGTAACAATAAGTCTTATTGATACATCTATAGTTACTATTGGAACAAATGTTCAATCTTTAGATGAGGTTGCAGCTACTACTAAGTAGTAGAGTAGGCTAACACATGAGGATAATAAGGAGTCAGAGAGCCAAAGATAACAAATAGAGAAATCTATTATAGGAAATTAAATACCAAAAATATCAGGACCTCTGAATGAGGTAGAAAAGGAGATAGTACATCCACTAGTGAAATTGTAAGGATTGAGAAATAGAGACTGAATGAGGAGCCCAAAGGTGTCGAGGGAGCACAAGATATTTTCCAAATATTGAGTATATAGCTCCAAACTAAAAGTGTGCAATTATCATTTTCGAGCTCTAGTACTCTAGATTCTAAGGGAAAGTGAATCAAGAAGGAGAAGGCTCAATCACTTGGGAAGCCAATGACATTGGATAAAGTTATTGTGGTTCCAAATTGGGACACTAATAACTTGACATATGAGAAGATGAAAACCTTTCAATACCTATTGGCAAGGAAGACAAGAGAAGAAGAGATGAGAAGGGAGAAACAATAAAAGAAAGTGTTGCATGAGATTAAGGACATTTTCCTTGAAGCATTTGATGTGGAAAATCTTAAATTAGAATGCTACTATTATAGCTCAATTAGTTCATATTGTAGAGAATGTCAATAATTTAGATGTTGAATCAAACAAAAAGATAATGTAGTGGATAGACAGAAAATTTGAAAAGAAGGTTATAAAAAAAATCTCCACTAAATTTGTGTTAAGTTCACTTATCAAGCCTTGTAAATAATGTATAAGAAGTTTTCAAGAATATTCATTCTTTGTACAAAATGTTATGTGATGTTAAATTATTTACTAAGGAAAATAAAGAGGTCATAAATAGACAACAAGCATATTTAATGTCAACAAGACATTCTTTGAACATGGACACAAGTTCAAGTTCATTTCATTTTAATAGATTGACATTTGAACCTAGGAAAGGTTAGCCAAGTTGTTGGCTAATAATGGAAGAATAAGGGCTAAGCTTTTCTCTATTCAAACAATGTTGATACCTCACTTGGAGGATATGCAAAGAGATCTTCAATCAATAAAGGAGGTTATATAAAGAGATCCAAATCTCTCTACTTTTGATAATTTAGTGGATCTAGTTGCTATGGTAGAAATAAAGATTAAAGTTTTTGGAGTCTATGAGGACAACTTGGGATTATGCTTTAGCCATGATATTATAGATTCAAAAATCATTTTTAGACAAGTATGGCATTACCATTACTCCACCCCAACAACTGTGAGTGACAAAAACAAGGAGGATAATGGGCATGATCAAATAATGGTGGACATGATTAGATGAAATTAGATGACTCAAGTGAATAAAATGGGCATGATCAAATAAAGACATGATCAAATGAAATCAGATGACTCGGGTGAATAAAATAGTTTTGAAGTTTTGAAGTGTTGCATGTATATACTGAGTGGAAGAGTTAGTGCATGTACAATGTATACTGAGTAAGGTAGGGACTATATTCTCAGGAGGTGTCATTGTATTTCAATTTTGTATTGAAGAATTTTTTTCATCATGACAATGTGTTTATTCCAATAATATCAAAGGGAGATATTATTAATCCCTAAGGCATGTTGTCTATTAGTGTCAAACACTTAGTCATTCACAAGGAAGGATTGTTCAGTCATCATTGTGATTGAGTCATTCTATATAGGTCAAGAAAAGGAATAAAGACTTGTAAATATTCTAAGTAGATTACCAAGCATTAGTCATTGTTGAGCATGTTAATGGTCATCGAGTACTCACATGATTTTCAAGCTAATTAGAGATAACAATGGATGTCGAGTTAGTCAAAGTTGAGTATAAGCTACGTGTTATATAGAATAAGTTGTATAGCATATGCCAAGCATAGTTAAGATTGAGGGAAAGCATGAAGAAATAATTTATACCAAGTGCTAGTATGTTGTAAGTGTCAAGTAACACAATTTTACATATTTTTTTGGAATGACATTGAATTTGATGTTAACTATTTTTCTCGAGTTGGAAATGTTTGGAGACCAAGGAGGTAATCAAGGAGTTGATTATGAGTTTTTTTAGGATCATTAACCGCTAGGAAATGGATTCCACCAATTAGAAAATCGAAAGGTCTAAGCAGCAAAAGGATTAATTCTAGATTGTTGATTTGAATCTAGAAGGTTTACCCAATCATCTATTTAAGTTGGGTATATGACCTCATTCATAAGGTTGATGTGTCTGTGAGAAGTGTGAAGGATTATGTGCATGTAAGTTTGAATATGGATTAGACAAAGTGTAGAGATTGAGAAGTTCACTAAAGTATAGAGATAAAGACATATCAGATCAAAGAGGTGATTAGTTAATAAACATAGGAGATCTGTTATCAACATATTAGTAAAAACTAAAGGATTGAGTACTAGTACATTTTAACAGGTGTTTTAGGGTTTAAATCTATTAGTAGAGTGGTCCTAACAGACCTTTGTAAATCTCTTAATATAGTACTTACTTAGTTATAAGGTTAAATCCTTTACTCTACATAGATTTTATAAGTCTTATAAGCTCTTAATAAGGAAGACCCATCATAGGGTAGATCATTAGAAGTGATCAAGATTTTAGCCCTAATAGGTGAACTTTATTGCTACAGTAGTGAATATTTGTGGGTGTCATCCCCACCGTAGTTTTATCTTCACCTTGGAGGGTTTTTGGGTAACCAAATCTTTGTGTTCATGTGTTATGAGTATATTTAAAAGTTTTTTTAGTTATTCATTCCATTATATGCTAGATATGATTATGCAATTAATGTTCATTTAATTTATGGTATAACTAAGATAAGGGTTTAAGGTGAAGCTATCAGATTTGACACTTGTTTGAAGTGCTAAAGTTTTATAGATCCTGATTCACACCCCTCCTCTTAATATATCACTTTCTCTATTAGATTTCCAACAAATAATATGCTTAGGAGAAAGGCATTGATTATGGCAAGACATTTTCCACAATTGCTAAACTAGAAGGTGTGAGAATTCTACTTATGTATGCTACTTACAAAGGATTTAAGGTAAATCAAATGCATGCTAAGTTCATATTTTTGAATGGAATATTAAAAGAAGAATTATAAATTTAACAACGTAAATGATTTTTTGATAAGGACAAGGAGTACATGGTATGCAAGCTACGCAAGGCACTTTATAGTTTGAAGTAGGCCTCTAAACATGGTACAAAATAATCCATGCACATTAAATGAGAATTGGTTTCATTAGAACTAGTAAAAATAGTAACTTGTACTTTAAAAGTGAATTTGAAGATATTATTGGCTGAAATATTTGTTGATTATATCGTAGTTGGAGAAAATGAATTGATGTGTAGATCATTTATTGATGAAATAAGGAAGGAATTTGAAATGCCAATGATATGTGAGATTAAATTATTCATTGGATTAAAAGTTAAATAGACCAAGGATGGGACATACATAACAAAATCAAAGTATATTAAGGATATCCTAAAAAAAAATTGGATGGAAGACTCAAGATCTATTGGAACACAGGTGCTAACTAGATACAAATTATCCAAGGAAGATATCTCTACCAACATAAATCAGACATTGTATAGGTCGGTGATTGCTAAGCTACAATATATGGTACATATTAGACATTATATTGCTCATTTTATTGGTATAGTGGCAATATTTTCTTCTAATCCCAAATAGACACATAGGACTCCTATGAAGAGAATCATTAGATATCTGAAAGAAAACAAGGATCATGACCTATGGTATAGAAAGAATGAAGATTTTGAATTGGAAGTATATACTGATATTGATTACACACAAAATGTGAATGATAGAAAAATCAAAAGTGGAGGATATTTCTTCGTAGGAGAAATATTGGTGACATGGATAAGTAAAAATTAAAGTTGTATTTCACAATCTACAACTGAGGATGAATATGTTATTGTTGCAATCAATTATTCTAACATTGTGTGGATCAAAAAATTATTTGAAGGGATATAAGAGGAAGTAAATGATCTTGTAAAAATATACTATGATAATAAAAATGCTATAAAAATTTCAAATATCCTTGTGATGCATTGTAAAACTAAGTATATGTCAATAAAGTATCACTATTTGAGAGAACAAGTTTAGGAGAAACAAGTAAAGATGGAGTATGTGAAATCACAAGAGATGAATGTTGATATCTTCACCAAGACATTACCCAAGAATACTTTTGAGAACATAATATGTAAATCATGGGCCACTCCCCTATCTAATGCTCATTAGAGAAAGATGCAAGATGCATCAATTCATATTTTATCATATATCTATCTATGAGTTGATGCATGTTCACTCTTTAGGTGCAACCTAGAGTTGTGAAGTGTTGGAAACTTACAATTTTGGAACAATTATTCTTTTGTCATTAATTTCAAATATATTGATGAGATATATTGCTACCTAATCCAAATGTCATATCTATTTGATTGATGAAGAGGATTTAAGAAGTTTCTCATAATAATAGAACCTAGAGGAAAGGTTGAGTTGTGAAAAGAAAGTTACAATGGACATTTGATTAGATAGAATTTGATAAAGCAAAGTGATTATTTATGTCAAGAAAGATAAGCCAAGTTAAGAAGAAGTATAAAATATAGTTAGTGATGAGTAATGCTATTCTCAATCAAGCTTTAATTAGTGCCAAGCAAATATAGTGTTGACTGAGCACTAGCATCAACTAAGAAAGATGGTTGATGTCGAGCCAATTGATTTTTTGGGAGATGTAAACCATGTTGAAGATAAGATTGATGAGTTGGACCATTAAATTCAATGAAAGGATTAAGTAAAGACCTTATATACAAGTTCTATAGAACTTTTGGGAAGAAGATCAAGAAGATGGATAGATACAATGAATTGAGTTGAACCTAATTGTAAACCCTAAGATCTACGGTGAATATAGAAAATGATAAAGAACAAATTACCTATTTAAAGAGATATAAAGTAAAATAATAAATGTGAGAGTGTGTGTGCCGAGCAATGTGTGTGAGTGTGTATGTGTGAAGCTTGTATGTGAAGAGAGACATACAGAGAAAGGTTTATCAGAAATGCATGAGTATGAGTGATTGCAAAGCTATTAGAGAAAGATTATAGAGATGATGTTGATGTTGATAAGTGAATATAAGTAGAAGGCTTAAGTGTTATTAAGAAGAGTGGAGTGATTGCTTGAAGGGTCTCCAAGTGAATCAAGATCAGAGATGAAAGTGAAGAACTTATCAACCAATCAACACAAGGACCAAATGGAGATCTAAACCAATTAAGTGATTTTTAATCACATAGATCAAAAACTAATACTTTCTTTCTAGTCATTGTATAGTTTGTATTAAAATTCTTTTACCAGAGGTTTACCTAACGGTTATTTGAAGACTTAATAGTCTTTGTAAATCCTTTAACTAGGTGACATTCTAAATGGAATGATCAAATTCCTTTTACAAGGCCACTCCTAATTAACAAGGTGAATAAATCCTCTAACTAGGTCACATTAAACAGTGTATTTTATAACCTTTAATATGGTTGGATCCTAACAAAGCTCACTTTGAAAGAGTGAAAAAGAGTGGCATGTTGTTTGTGGTTTTTCTCAAATTGGGTTTACACGTAAAATCCTAGTATCAAAACTGTGATGAATGCTTTATGTGTGTTTACATTTGATAATGTTTTCATTATGAAATGCAAGTTATTTTTATGACAATTTTATAGTATAGAATAAGCAACACTAGGACAAGCAAAACAGTGAAGTGTTTATTGTTTAATTGTTCAAGTGATACATATTAACCTTTAGTAACTGATTCACCCCACCTCTCGATTATTCTAAACATTTCTAGCAATTTTTATCAGAGATTAGTACTTATAGAGAAAAAGCTAAAGATCATGACTAATAAGGGATATGTACCCAAGCTGAACAAGGAGATATTTCCTGCATGGCAAACCTTGATGAGGTTGCACATATCTAGTGTTAGTGATGTTGTCAATTTTTTGGACAATGAATATGTAAAGGTAACAACTACTCCTCTGATTATTGAAAAACTGAAACAAAAGCTAGAACACAACCAAACAATGTTGGAGATTTCTTTATCCCTAAGCTATGCCAAGTTTGATGACCTAAAAGATTGTGATAGTGCAAAGAAAATGTGGGATAGATTGAAGACCGCATATGGAGGTGATGGAAATTTTCTAAGAGAAAAAATAGAAAGCTTGAGAGGTAAATTTGATGACATGAGAATGATGGAAGGTGAGAACATAGTACAATATTGCATAAGAGTTAACAAGGTTGTTAATGCTATTTGAGGTACAAATGGAGAAATCAAAGATGAAATAGTGATAAGTAAGGTATTGAGGACTCTACTCCCTATCTATTCCATTAGAGTCTCTACAATAAGTAACAATTTGACCTTAGAAGGTGTAATTGGTAGACTTACTTCTTTTGAGATGTCTAACTTTGATAACTACACACCTGCTACTATTGAATTTGCTTTCATGTCACAACTATTACTTAGCAAGAAGAAAGGGAAACATGTGAAGAGTGAAAGTGATAGTTCTAATGATGAGATTGATGAACTTGAAACCCTCATTTCAAAAAGGTTTGGAAGAGGTAAATACAAAGGCAAATTACCTATCATTTTTTTCATGCAACAAAGTTGGTCATATTACTATTGGATGTCCTAACAAAGAAGATAAGTATGAAAAGAATGAAAGAAAGTACAAAGGAAGAAGAGATAACAAAGACTACAAGAGAAGAAAAGATGGAAAAGGTAAGAAATCTTGTTATATTGTTGAAGAAATGACTGATAATAAATCTAAGAGTAATGAAGTTGTCTATGTTGCTATTAAAGAAGATTCTGATGAATATGAGAAAACTATATTAATTTTTTATGTAAACAAAAGTAATAGATGGATAATTGATAGTGGATGTTCCAATCATATCATATGACTGGTGATAAAGATAAATTTGAAGATATTGGTCCATACAATGGTGAATGTGTTAACTTTGGTCCAGAGTAGAAAAATAAATAGGGAAGAGTTTGAAGTGTTTGAGATCTAATAGAGGTGGTGAATTCATTTCACATGAGTTCAATAATTTCTACAATGATAGAGGAATCAAAAGACAGATGTCAACACCAAGGACCCCTCCTTAGAATGGAATAGCTGAAAGGAGAAATAGATCAATAATGGAATGTGCAAGAATATTAATGATGGAGAAGAATGTATCATAGAAATATTGGATAGAAGTAGTTAGTACTAATGTTTATACCCTAAACAAAGTACAACTCAAGAAAGGTACAAATGACACACCTTTTGAACTATGGTATGGTTATGCTCCCAATGTTAAATATTTCAAAATATTTGGTAGTAGATGTCATATACTGAAAGATAATAGGAATAGCAAAAAATGATGAAGGAATATTCCTAAGTTATTCCTCTAAAAGAAAAGCTTATAAATATTTAAATTCTAACACTAACAAAGTTGTGGAAAGCGCAAATGTGAGAGTTGATGAGCTTTTAGAAAGAGGTGAAACTTGTCATGCCCAAAATGCAGGGCATGAACACAAAAACATTTTTTTTTTTTTTTAAAGTGATAATAGGATTAAATGTAATAAATAACTATTCAAATAGAATCACTAAACTTTCTCATACACATGTATAATTATGAATTTTAAGTACAAATCAAATGCAATTTTTTTTCTTAACATATTTTAAACTTAATTTGCAAAACTTAATATACATTACCATGTTATCTAATTAACCTCAATTAAATGAATATGATTTCAAAATATAAAAATGTCGTAGAAAGAGTGAAACATATGGTTATCCATTTTTCAATACACACATACATAAAACTAAATTACAAGGGAAAACTCATAAGCAAGAATACTAATCAATTTTATTTTATTTTTATATTAAACCACCTGGTTCAAGGCTTCATCGAGAAAGAACCAGTAAAAAAACCCGACATCCTTGCCACTTCAACAATAACTTTAAAATACATTTTGACATAGGATTTCAATCTCGAACATAACTGAATTTCAACAATCAATTTAAATTTTTTTCTTGATCCTTAATAAGGGATCCATTTCAAATTGTGCAAAGCATCACAGAGATTGTGGAGAGAACAAAAACTGACCAGGAGACACAAACATACCATGAAGACAGAATCAAACATTCACTCCCATCCTAGTTTGCACAACAGGTTTAATTATTGAACTAGACTAGGGAGAAGGTGGATTTTTCCAACAAGAGACGTTAGACACAACACCATAACAGGTGCCCTTTCGAGGCTATAAACTCAAGAACTTTCATTCTTCCAAAAATTTCCTTTCGAGGCTAATATCACAAAGATTTTCATTCTTACATTCCAAAACTCATACATGGTTTGTGTAGATGAGTAGGGGCCCATAACACCCTACCCTTTCTCCCTCTTCTCATCCTGAGAAGAGACTCTACACTGTTGGAGTCCCACTAAAGCCCTTCCCCCCATACATGGCCACTTCTTCCCTATCCAAGGGTGAGTAATGCCAACACAACCCATACAATCCCTTCGAAATTCAAGCAAAACATAAAGGAAAGACATTCAAAAAAACCTGTTTCAATCCCTCCCAAAACATACTTAACACACTACAAACATACAAATGCAAACACAATATCTTAAGAAAGAACAAAACATCAACAACATGAGGTGAAGTATTCCTACCTTCAAGATCAAGTTATGGCAAATGAACAAGTTTGAGAAGAGCATTCCCTTCCTTCTTCTCCTTCAATCCTAGATTCCACTCTAAAACTAGAGGTTGGGTGAACACTCAAAACCTACAAAAAAATGCCTCTAAAAAGATCATAACTCAACCACCTCAAAAAGTCAATAAATCCCCCACCTGTTTAAAATTCTAGAGGCTTCTAAATCAACTAAACCTAAGGCTAACCTCAAGGTGGAGTTAAAGTCATTCAACCCATGATGAAATCATTCAATTTTCGCACTAAAGCAAAAATGGAGTTTTTGAGTGACCATAAAAGTCAACAAAAGGGGCTAGGGAGGTTGAAAATGTCCCCAACCCATACCCATACCCTTTGGATACTTAAATTTCATGATTTTAGGCCTTAAGGATTAATTAGGGACCTATCAAAAGCTAGAAAAAATTTAGGATTTAATAACAACCTTCTAAAATGCAGATTACTCACTAATTAGCAAAAAGGTAACTAACCTAATCTAACTTAGATCTTTAGGTTACTCAGTTAATCCTAACTATCATGTTGGAATGCATATACAATTCACGAGTCTCAAGTGACACTATAAAAACACTATTACGAATCATTAACATTTAAAGATTACAAAATGATACATTCATTCAAACCACGATACAAATAAAACACAAACAACAGGGTTTGCATCCTCTGTTAGATTCAAACTTGGTTTCCACAATTGGTACATAAGGTTCAATTTCATTTCTCCATTAGATTTCTCGGCTAAAATATCCTACACACTCATTGCACACATCAGTAGCACAAGAAAATCACATGCATATATGTATATAACGTATCAGGGAAATTACATAAATTAAAATATCCATCTTTCAAATAAGTTAACTATTTAATTCATTCCTACTCATATTTAATCATCAAAAATCATAAAATCAATATAACATAACTTATCCATTCATTTAGATTAAAATACTAGAATAATCATCATTAGGCATGCATATACTTATCATGATAGACATCACCAATTAAGGAATACTGCACTATTTGAAAGCATAAAGCCTAACCCTTAAGGTACCAAAATCAACACACTTATTATCAGGTGAAAATGCCTCGTATTTTTTTGTTAGTGAAAATTAGTGATTAAGCAGTCGAGATAATGTAGTAGTTCTCGAATCACTGAGTATTAAAATGTATAGATGTATCCACTGATCTCAAATTCATTAAGACATTCACAACATAAAACATTGCTTCATATCTATTCTAAAATCCTACAATAGATTTAATAGAGAAGTTCATATTTAATAAGTACATATGAGGAGGGACCTTACATCCTCCCTCACTAGCGTTTGACTTCCTCCTAGAAGTTGTACAACTAAAATGTTCATCTTATGCTAGACCTTGTCTAGACTTGTTCCAAAATTTACTCTTATAAAAAGAATGATTAATGACTCACATACATACACAGGGATGATAACCTATTTACCTAAAATATTGGATAGAAGAATGTATCATAGAAATATTGGATAGAAGTAGTTAGTACTAATGTTTATACCCTAAATAAAGTACAAGTCAAGAAAGGTACAAATGATACACCTTTTGAACTATGGTATGGTTATGCTCCCAATGTTAAATATTTCAAAATATTTGGTAGTAGATGTTATATACTGAAAGATAATAGAAATAGAAAAAAATGATGAAGGCATATTCCTAAGTTATTCCTCTAAAAGAAAAGCTTATAAGTATTTAAATTCTAACACTAACAAAGTTGTGGAAAGTGCAAATGTGAGAGTTGATGAGTTTTTAGAAAGAGGTGAAACTTCATGTAATGAAGAACCCAAAGACTACAATACTTGCATCTATGTGGATGATGATGCTCCCAGCACTCAAAGTGGATAGACAAGTCAGGCTACAAGAACCCATCACACAAGAAATGATGGAATGCAAATGTAAATTACCAACAACTAGAGAGTGGTTGTCAAGAAATAGACTAAAGATGTTGATTCATATATGGGAAATGTTGACCATCAAATAGAAAATTTCAAGCATGCAGAACTTGAACCTAAACTAGTGCAAGGAAGGTCAAATAAACTTGAGATTAATTCTCAAGATGAACCTGCAGAAGATTAGAGAAGGAAACTACATGTACTAGAAAAATATGTGAGAAGACATCATAAACTTTAAAAAATCATTAGTGATGCCAAATCAAGTGTTATTACAAGAAGGAGACTCAAAGATAATACATGCTTACTTTGTGAGTTTGAGCCCAAGTCAATAAAGGATGCTTTAGACAATGAAGATTAGATCCATGCAATGAATGAAGAAATTGACTAGATTGAGAAGAACAATACTTGGACCTTGGTGCCAAGGCCCAAAGACAAATTTGTCATTGGGACAAAATGGGTTTTTAGGAACAAGGTCAATGATAATGGGGAGGTAATAAGAAAAAAGGAAAGAATGGTATGTAAGGGTTATGTTCAAGAATGAGTTGATTATGGAAAAACTTTTTCTCTAGTGACAAGACTTGAAGGGGTCAAAACTTTGCTTTCATATTCAACCTACAAAAATTTCAAGGTATATCAAATGGATGTTAAATCTGTATTTTTAAATGGTACATTGAAGGAAGAAGTATACATTGAACAACCTGAAGGATTTGTCGATCCAAACAATAAGAACATGGTATGTAAACTAAACAAAGCCCTATATGAATTGAAGAAAGCCCCAAGAGCATGGTATGAGAGGTTACACAACTATTTGGTGAACATTGGTTTTGAAAGGACAAATGATAACAGTAACCTATATTTGAAGAATGGTGAAAACAATGAAGTATTGTTATCTGAAATATTTGTTGATGATATTATATTTGGAGGAAGAGAAGCTTTATGCAAATCATTTGTTGATGAAATGAAGAAGGAATTTGAAATTTCTATGTTTGGTGAAATCAAATTCTTTGTTGGACTACAAGTGTGTAAAATGAAGTTTGGTATTTTCATTACACAACCCAAATATATCAAAGAGATACTAAAGACTTTTGGTATGGAATATTCCAGGTCAGTGAGTACACCTATCTCTACTAGATAGAAACTATCTAAGACTGATGATTTGACTGATATGAACTAGATCCTATATAGATCATTGATTGTAAAATTGCAATATGTTGTTCACAACATCCCAAATATTGCTTTGGCAACTAGGATGGTTGCTATAATTTTAGAAAATCCTAAAGAGAATCACATGATGGAAGTGAAAAGGATAATGGGGTATCTAAAAGGTACATAAGACTATGGATTATATTACAAAAGAAATGATAAGTTTGAACTAAGGGTGTTTACTAACTCAAATTGGGTAGGAAATATTAATGATAGAAAAGAAAACTAGAGGAGGTACATTCTTTCTAGGAAAGAGATTGGTGTCATAGACAAGCAAGAAGCATAATTGTATTTCCCAATCCACAACTGAAGCTGAGTATGTAGCATTTGTAGTGAACTATTCAAATATTATGTGGATCAAATGGTTAAAAAAAGGTATGAAATAAGAAATCATAGATCTAGTGGTTATCTATTGTGATAACACAAATTCTATCAACATTTCATAGAATCTAGTGGTGCACACTAAGAGAAAGCACATTGCTATCAAGTATCACTACTTGAGGGAATTAGTTCAAGACAAAGAAGTGAAACTAGAATATGTAAATACCAAGGAATAGATTGCTGATGTATTCACAAAACCCTTACCTAAAGATGCTCATGAATATCTTAGAGGTAAACTAGGGATGATGTCCCCAATCAAAGCTACTTAAGCAGGAAAAGTGCATTACATTACATATACTAATCATATCCTACAGAGTGATGCAATACAACTCTACTTTGGGAAGTGACTACAGTAGATAATCTAGTACATCATAATAGATTAGTCATAGACAAATGACAAATATCAGCCAAACATGGTAAATCTACATAATTCAGATGTATGAAGACTTTGAAGCTGAGACAACTACACATCTTTGGCATTGTTGTCAAAGAGGGAGAGATATTTCAGAGAGAGAAATTCAGAAATTTATAGGAAAGAGGGAGAAATTACTCCTAAGAGAGATTCAGAGAGAGAAATTTAGAAAAGAAGAATTACACTGTCAGTAAAAAATATTTTTGATTGTATGGTAACTAAGATATAATTACTATTAAGATGTTTGAGATGTTTCCATCAATACCAAAGAGGGAGATTGTTGGAACCTTACAATTTGAACAATTGTTGTTTTGTCATTGATGTCAAATCTATTGATGAGATATTTTGCTAACTAATATAAATGTCATATCTATTTGATTGATGAAGAGGATTTGAGAAGTTCCTCATAATAATAACATCTAGAGGAAAGGTTGAGTTATAAAAAGGAAGTTACGATGGACATTTGATTAGATAGACTTTGATAAAGAAAAGTGATCATTTATGTCAAGGAAGCTAAGCTAAGCAGAGTAAAAGTATAAAATATTGTTAGTGCCCAGTAATATTAGTGTCAACCAAGCTACACTTAGTACCAAGAAAATCTAGTATTGACCAAGCATTAGCATCAACTAAACAAGATAGTTGATGTTAAGCCAAAAAGCTTTATAGTGATCAAGTATTTCAATAATGATCGAGTGCTAGAATTTAGAGATTATCGAGTAATAGTATAAGAATGAATTCAAGGAAATCATGAGATCAAGCCAACTCTACTGATTTTTTTGAAAATAGATTGACATAAGTATGAGAATGTGTTTCAATCATTATTTTTTCACTGATGCCAAACCTTCTACTTACTAGTAAGATAATTGCATGGTTGATTTGAGTACCATCATTTCTTTGATTGATGGGGACATTTTGATCAAATGAGATAACAAAAGCACCTAGAGGAAAGGTTGAGTTATGGTAAGAAAAAGGAGTACAAAGATCAGTTAAGATAGTGATGTTATAGTGTACTAATTATCTATTTAAGGCTACCAAGGTTGGATACACTGACTAAGTCTAGAAGAACAAATAAGAATAATTGAGTCTACCAAGCTTGATCGAGTGGATAGTAGGTGTCGAGAAAAGTTAGTACAAACCAAGCAAAAAATTAGTTGGAGCCAAGAAAAGTGAAAGTTTAGTGTATGCCGAGTGATAAAGTATAAGCCGAGTAAAGTTTAGTTGATGCTAAGCACCTATTAACTATAGTGTTTGTCGAGTGATCTAGTGGATGACAAGTAGAAAAACAATATGGAAATTAAGTGACAACATATTGATGCCAAGTGCCAGTATTCATGTTAAATCATAGATTTGATGAATCTAATCCAACTATTATTTTTTTTTGAATTTTGTGAAGCGTGTGGAAGATAACTATGATGAGTTGGTGGCACAAAAACTCAAGGTAGACCATTTTGAGGCAAATCCAAAGAGGATTCAAGGGAGATGTTTCTAGAGGAACCAAATGGAAAAGTGGGTAGATTCATTGAATCCTACCTAATCCTACCTAACCCTAAAATAAATGATAGAGTTTAAATGGAAAAAGGTCTTAATTTTCTATTTATAGAGAGAGCTGATCAAAAGAAAAGGTTTTCATATGCAAGAACCTAAGGAAGACAAGGAGTCTAGGGTATTGCTTCGTTCAGTGGCCAAACAGAAGATACTACTATTGGCATGTAAAGATAAAAGGCTTAAGAGTATGGATGCTCAAACGGTGAACAAACTATTAGAGATGAAGTGTGTGAAAGCCAAGAAGAATGGAGGACTAAAACAAAGATGTGTAATCTACAAGTGAGTTGTAATTTGTTATCAGATCAAGCCTTATTACTACTTTATAATCATTGTATTAGTCTAAGGTAAATCCTTTGGATTAAGGTTGACCTAATAGTCAATTGCAAATCCTTTAACTGAGTGACATTCCAAGTGAATGATCTAAATTCCTCTAACAAGGCTCACTCCTAATAGGATGATTGAAATCCTCTAACCAGGTCACATTTAATAATGTGTATTGTAACCTTTAATAGGGTTGGCCTTTCATAGGACATCACTTCAGAAGAGTGAGAATTAGTAGCATGTTATTGGTGGTTTTTCCCAAATTGGGTTTCCACATAGAATCCTTGTGTTAAACGTGTTATTGAATCTATTATGTTTCATGTTTGCATTTCTATAAAGTTGTTTTGACCTAGGACAATAATCTATAAGTTTAAGTATTGTATGATCTAATAAATGCATGCATGAATATGTTTTATGGATATGGGTTCACTAAGCTGTGAAAAGTTTTATTTGTACATCGAGACCTTGGATAACTGATTCACCCCCCTCTTAATTATTCTAAATAATTCCAACAAATTTCTTGGTAGATGTAAATTGCATTGATGATAAGATTGATGAGTTGGATCATTAAATTCAAGGCAAGGATTAGGTAAAGACCTAACAAAAAAATTATAGAGAATTTTTTAGAAGAAGATCAAGAAGATGGATAAATACTATGAATCAAGTTGAACCTGATCACAAACCCTAAGATCTATGATAGATATAGAAAATGGTAAAGCATGAATTTCCTATTTAAAGAGATATAGAGTAGAACAACTGGTGTGAGATTGTGTGTGCGTAACAATGCATGAGCGTGTATGTGTAAAGCTTGTATGTGAAGAGAGACGTATAAAGAAAGGTTGATCAGAAATGCACAAGTTTGAGTGATTACAAAGCTAATAGAGAAAGCTTGTAGAGATGATGTTGATGTTGATAAGTGAATCTAAGCATAAGGCTTAAGTGTTAATGAGAAGAGTGGATTTAATGCTTCAAGGGTATCTAAGTGAATCAAGAGCAAAGATGAAAGTGAAGAACTTATCAGTAGTCAACACAAGGACTGAAAAAAGATCTGCACCGACAAAGTGAGTTATAATCACACATATCAAGGCCTATTTTATTCTTTCTTGTCATTGTAAACAGTTTTTGTTGAAATCCTTTTAATAAGGTTGACCTAACAGTCATTTGAAGACTTAACAGTCTGTGTAAATCCTTTAACTAGGTGACATTCTAAATGGAATGATCAAAGTCCTCTTTCAAGGCCATTCCTAATAGGGTGAATAAATCCTCTAACTAGGTCACATTTAATAATGTGTTTTGTAACCTTTAACAAGGTTGGCTCCTAATAGAGCTCACTTCAAAAGAGTAAAAAAGAGTAACATGTTGCTGGTGGTTTTTCCCAAATTGGATTTCCACGTAAAATCCTATTGTAAAAATTATGATGAATGATTTATGTGTGTTTACACCTGATAATGTTTTCATTATGCAATGCAAGTTATGTTTATGATAGTTTTATAGTATAGACCGAGCAATGGCTGGATAAGCAGAATAATGAAGTGTTTATTGTTTAATTGTTCAAGTGGTACATATTGACCTCGAGTAACTAATTTACCCCCCCTCTGAATTATTCTAAGTATTTCTAACAGTGAAGAAGGTAAAACATATAAGGAAATTGAAGTGATTGGTATTAGAAAGGTACAAGGTATAGCTATATAAAAAATTAGTTTTAGTTTTGAGATAATTTTGGAGATACCTTTGGCATTGTTGTCAATGGGGGGTAGAATTACTAAAATGGGAAGAGAAACAATCAAGGAAAATAGCATAAAAGATGGGAAATGAATACTAAAAGGGGGAAGTAAAGCAAATAAAGGGGAAGAGAATGAAAAATAGATAGAATTAGTAGTTGGGATGACCCAAAGTTACATTTAAGAGAAAAACAAAATGAAGATAAAAGAATGAAGAAGGAGAAACATAATCAAAGGTAGAGACTAATCCAATAAAATATGATGTATTACCATCAATGCCAAAGGGGGAGAATTATTCTACAACTAATATTAATACCCAAGATGATGTTGATGATGAATAAGGTTAGCAAATTGAGCATTGAAACAAATATAGGATACTTGGATCAGTTGTTATTTTTTCATTGATGTCAAGCTTATTGACTTACTAAGTTGGATACTAATTTATGTAAGTTCTTGGGAGTTTGTGTGATTAAGAGAAATTATGGGTGTGATGGCTCTAGTGTGCGAAATGGCATTTTGCATGGCTAGGGTCGATGTGCCCTAAGCCTACCAGTTACAGATGTTGGTTGCTATGTTCGAGGTCGTTGTTCCTATCATTGGCTGCGTGCTCAATTTTGCAGACAGCATAAGGGTGTGTGTAGGACTGAGGTGGGGTTTTGGGCAATTGTTTGGGGTCAAGGCTGACTGGGGCTTGACGTTGGGAGTGGGGTCGTCAACCTACGATAGTGTGGGGTGCATAATAGGTTGCTGGTGTTTATATAAAGGGTTTCAGCTTGGAGATAGGGTCTTTAAATTTGGACATGGGGCAATCGAAGATCCCTGTGTCTCAAATTTTATTTGATGATTTAATAATGGTTGATTCTTCTATTCTGATGTGGGGGGAGGCTAAGAGCTAGACTGACAATATCCCATCTGGGGTGAATGCTTCATCATCGAAGGGTTCTATCCATATTAAAAAGATGAATGGGTGTTTGGAGCGATCTGATGATCGACCAGTGTTGGTTATTCAACCAGAGCAAATTTTTGAGGATGTGGAGTACTGGGGCAAGCATGCACTCATTTGTAAGTTTTTGGGTCTCTGAATTTCTTTCCTGTGTTGGAATCATGGGCACATCAGATTTGGAACCCGAAAGGAGATATGGAGATTCTTTTGGCAGCCAACAATTATTTTATGGTTATTTTTTCAAATTTGACAGACAAGAACAAGGTTTTCAAAGGGGCCCATATTTCTTTAACCAGGTAGGGCTTTTTATCAAACCTTGGCACATCGGGTTTAACTCTACTGAGGAGATCTCGTCGTGGGTCCCAGTATGGGTTCATCTTCATTGACTGCCTTTGGAATTTTGGAGAGAGGATATTCTTCATTCAATCTCACTTCTGCTAGGGAAGCCAGTTGGGTTGGCCACTCAAACCCAAGACCGAAAGGAAATTTCATATGCACAAATTTGTGAAGAGGTTGATCTTAATAATCCGTTTCCAGACTCTATGGAGAATTTCTTGGGCTCTACTTCATGGATTTAATAGTTGGACTATGAGACTTTACCCTTTAGATGCAGGATATGTCGTGAGTATGGGCATTTGCAATGCAAATGCCCTTGGAATAAATTTTCTCAATTATTGACCTCCACTATGCCGACCCCTAAGGATGACAAGGGTAAGGCCCCTATGCCAGAAGGTTCTTCTAGGGACAAGGAGGGTTTTATCCTAGTTAAGACATGTAATAAAGGAAAGGGATAGAAGAGAACTTGGATGGATAGACAAAGTGATGGCACTTTTTATAGGTTTAATGTTCTGAATAATCTGGTACAGGAAGAAGGCATACCAGTTGAGATGACCCAGGGGGATGGCTCTTTTCAGGGGCCCTTGATGGAGGAGGTGAGGAATCTAGCCCAGGTTCCTAAAGAGGAACAAGGTCAACCAGTTTGTTTGAATGGAGTGGTTCACAAGATAAGTTGTGATATTCTTGGTGGGTCACATCCCTGTGACACCCCAAATATCATAGCTTGTTCCCTTCCTAGTAAGAAAGGGATGCCTAACAACACAAAAGGCTCTAAAGCTATAGTATCTTTAGGCTTACAGCAAAAGCTTTTTAAAAAAGGGACCTTGGACAAGTCAGCTAAGAATGGAAGGAAGACTGATCAGGAGAAGGTTAAGATGATGGGAGAGACTTTAGTTGAGGCAAGATTTGTGAAGCCCATTGACTCTCACTTCTTTTAATCTTCTAAATGATTATTCTTTCTTGGAATGTGAGGGGGTTGAATAGCATCCTTAAAAAAAAGGTTGTTCGTAGACTGATAGACTCTCATTCTCCAGATATTATTTTCATTCAGGAAACTAAGTTTACAGTTGATGAATTGGATAGCTGTGGACCAAAGTTATGGCCCCATGGTAAGGAAGCTTGGGTGGACTCACTTGTCTTTGGAATCCTTAGAAGGTGACTCCTTTGTGGTGGATTTCAAGTAGGCCTTCTATCTCTCTGATGGCTTCTCACTTTGAGACAAGAGAAAGGTGCTTATTCTCCAATATTTATGCTCCGAGTGATTTGGTGGGTAAATCTATTATGTTGTCACATATTACATTTGTCCAGTCCTTGGATCCTTTCCTTCCTTGGATTGTGGCTGGAGATTTTAATGCTATTACTAATTTAGAGGAAAAGAGAGTAGGGATTGCTCGATTGGGCCCTTTGTCTAGTATGCTTAGAGATAATATTGGTTATTTGAATCTCATTGATGTTAAACCTAGTTCTAGTATATTCACCTGGAATAATAGGAGTGGAACGGAAGCTATTTCAAAAAGGCTTGATAGGTTCCTAGTTTCTTCTTTTTGGCTAGATATTAGATGGTCAACCAAATCAGAAATTCTTGATTGGAGAGGCTCGGATCACTAGCCTATTAAGTTCTCTATCACTCCTTACAAGACTTCTAAGAATCCTTCTTTCAAGTTTCAGCTAATGTGGTTGAGGGATCCCTCTTTGTAGGATCTTATAATAGCCTAGTGGCATGAGGGTAGGCCTCCTCATGGCAATTCCATGTTCACCTTTGAGAAGAGGCTTCAGCATGTGAAATTTAGGCTTAAACAGTGGAATAAACAGTGTTTTGGGAACCTTCAAGAATAGTTGAGGGAGGCTCAGGCCAAGCTAGACAGTGTCACTTGCTAGATCAGGGACCAAGGAATGACTCAAAATTTAATGTCTAAAGAATCCTCAACTCATAGGGAGTTAGAGAAATGGGAGCTTCAGGAGGAAATATTTTGGAAGCAAAAGTCTCAGATGGATTGGTTGTAGGAAGGAGATAGAAACATTGCTTTCTTTCACAATACGGTTAAAGTTCATAGGTCTGGTAATTCTATCACTTCTCTTGTTTTTGCTTCTAGTGATCAACTATTTTCCAAAGAGGCAATTTCTCTAGAGGCCACTAGATAATTTTCTCAACTCTTCTCTAAGGAGGAATCTAGTTCATTGGTGGAGACAAGGACTATTTTAGATTGCATTCCTCAACTGGTGTCTAGCAGTGTGAACAGGGATCTAGTAAGGCCTATTGTGCTTGAAGAACTAGAGAAGGTGGTCTTTTTTATGAAGAAAGGTAAAGCCCCGGGCCCTAATGAATTTCCCATTAAATTTTTCCAAGAATTTTTGGAGATTATTAAATTTGATCTTCTAGAGGTAATCCAGGAATCATATCAGAACAAACAAATGCTCAAATCTTTGAATGCTACTTTCCTAGCTCTTATTCCCAAGATTGATGGGGCTAACAATTTGGATCAGTTCAAAACTATGTCACTTACAAAATTATCACCAAATTAATTGTTGAAAGGCTCAACCCTTTTCTAGCCACTTTGATTTCCGAGGAACAAGGAGGCTTTTTTGGTGGCAGGCAGATTCTTGATGGGGTGATTATTGCTTCATAGGTTATTCACTCTATGGCCATGTCTAAGGAAAAGGCTACGTTTATTAAGTTGGATTTATCAAAAGCTTATGACCTGGTTAGTTGGGAGTTTTTGGGTCAAGTTCTCCTCACTTTTAGATTTGATATGGAATAGGTTGATTGGATTCTCAGTTGTGTGACTTCCCCGTCCTTTTCAGTTCATATTAATGGAGAACCCACTGAGCTTTTCTCTACTTCTCGGGGACTTCGACAGGAGGATCCTATCTCTCCATATCTCTTTATCATTATGACAGAGGGCTTAGGCAGATTTATAAAATTTCAAGAAGAGTAGGGGCTTGTCTAAGGGTGGAAGTGGCATAATAATATTCAAACATACATGCACCTCCAATTTGTGGATGATACTAGACTGATGGGCTTGGCTACTATTAATGAGGCAAGAAACTTCAGAATGATTTTAGATACTTATTTAAAGGCTTCTAGACAACAAATTAATGAAGGTAAATCATCTATTTATTTCTTTAATACTCCACAGTCGATCCAACTCAAGATTTCTAGGATTCTCAAGTTTCAAATTGGTTCTCTTCCTTTGATCTATCTTAGAGTTCCCTTAACTTTGGGGATCCAGCTGAAAGAGTATTAGCAAGGTCTATTGGACAAATTTCGTAGTAGGGTGAGTCATTGGACTCACAGGTGGCTCTCTTTGATTGGGAGAGTTATCCTCCTCAAGACTATGGTTTAGGCTCTTCCCATTTACAAGTGTCTGGTGCAAACTCCTCCCATTGGAATTATGAAAGAATTTGATGCTTTGTCATGACAATTCCTTTGGTCAAGCAATCTACTTTCTTCTAAATGGAGCTTAGTAAACTGGGGCATTGTTTGCTTGCCTAAGTTTTTTGAGGATCTAGGCCTTAATTGTATGGCTCTTGGTGTCAAGGCTCTTGCTGCTAAGTTATAATGGAGGTGGTGCAAGAACCTGGATCAAGATTGGGCTAAGATTCTGGCCCAAAAGTATTTTTTGGGAGTGGAATATTAGGATATTCTAAGGCTAGCTCTTGATGGAAAGGTTCTTTTATTTGGGATACTCTTAAAAGGGGAGATTCTCAAATCAAGGAAGGCCTTTTATGGATATGTAATGAGGGATCAAGTGTTTTATTCTGGCAAGACTCTTGGGATGGCCATCCTCCCATTCTCTCCAATTACCCCCATCTCCAACCTCTATGTCATATTTTTTCTGCTGTAGGATGGACCAAGGTTGATCACTTCAAGACTATTAAGCAGTGTGGATTGATGGATGTGGCTGGTTGGAAGGATCCACATGAATGGCCTCTAGGGGGTTCCTTGGAGATTCAGGCTAAGCGAGCTAATCTTCTCTCTATCAGGTTGTGCAGTTCCTCTAAGGACAAAGACATCCTTGCTTGGGGTCCTTGTCCTAAAGGAAAGTTTAGTGTGGCTCAAGGATATGCTTGGTTGGATAATTAATTCCATGGAGTTCATGAAGTTCCTTGGTGGAAGAAGGCTTGGAATAAATTCTCTTGGCCGAAATGTAATCTTTTTCTATGGCTAGTTGTTCAACAGAAATGTCTTACTTGGGATAATCTTCAGAGAAGATGGTTTCAGGGTCCTTCTTTCTATCCCCTCTACATGCTAAATGGAAAGAATGTGTCTCATTTATTTTTCTTATGTCCTCTCTCTAGAGAAATATGGCATAAGTGGTGGGAGGCATGGTGTCATTGGTGCATTCATGTTGAATCTCTTATTGAATTTTGGGAAAGCCTTGGCAGACCCTCAATAAAAACTACGTTCCTCCAAGTGGCTTGGAATGTTGGACCTAGCTTTATTCTTTGGAATCTTTGGTTGGAGTGTAATCATAGGATTTTTTGTAACTCTAGTTTGGGAGTCACTAAAATATGGTAGCTAATTTTAAGCAGACTTCAGGAAACTATCTATGTTAAGTGTGATATGACAGAACCTGTGGATCCTGGTGACTTCAGTATAGTCAAGAATTTGGGATTGATGGACAAAGGATTGGGATGCACAAATAGCAAGAGACCTCAGTCGCTCAAGAGGAAGGTTTTTAGGGTGGGGAGATGGAGACCTCCACTGACAGATATCCTTAAAATTAACACAGACGGTTCTTCCCATAGGAACCCTAGACATGCTAGTGTGGGGGGAATGGGAGAGATTCAGATGGCAATGTTATTTTCATGTTCTCTGTTCACAAAGGAGTTCAATCCAATAACATGATGGAGGCCTTGGCCATTAAGGTGGCTATGGAGCAGGGATGCTCTCTTGGTTGGAGGAAATTGGTGTGTGAGTCAGATTCTCAGATTGTAGTGGATATGATAACTAGAGTGTGGATGACTCTAACTAGAAAATTGCATCTATTGTTAGAGATATTCTTCACTTGAGTAGCTTTTTGTATTTGATCTCCTCTTGTCATATTCCTAGGGAATGAAATGGAGTGGCTGATGTTTTGGCAAAATGGGCTTCAGGGAAAGGAGCTGGTTGGGATATTTCAGAAAGGGATAATCTTCCTGCTAATTATATTGGGACTTTTGAGCAATTAGTGGAAAAGGATATAATTTAATTGTTTTGGGTTTGTGTCTTGGTGGTCTGGGCCTGAGGCCTTCTATAATTTGGATTTGATTGAATAAATTTTTACCCCTTTTCCAAAAAAAAAAAAATTATGTAAGTTCTTAAATCATTTGAAGAATGTGGTTTTGAGAAAAGAAATGGTTGAGTAAAGATAGAAGGTGAAATAAAGATGTGATGTTAAGTGTTGAGCTTCAATGAGAAATTGATGAATTATTCTTTGACAAGCTAATATTGGTTTGATTTTTTCGAATGATTTGATGAAGTGTTAAGATAGTACATAATGATGTTACATTGTTTGATAGTAAAAGAAGAAAGTTATTAATTGAAAAGACAAGGAATTAGTGTGTCCTAATAAGTTAGAAATGTTGGTCTATAAACAAAGGCTATTTTCAAAGGAAGTGTATTAAGCATAATTTAGAGAATTTTTTTTTCAAGTGTTATCAAGAAAGATAGTGCCAACCAAGTGAACAATTTTAACTAAGAAGATGCAATTATTTGGCAAAGGAATAACTCAACTCGGTAAAGACTTGGGATTACATCGAGTTAATATCTGGATTAATATTGAAGATTCAAAGGAAGACAAGAATTTGTTCTTGAAATATACAGATGAAATTGGTTAGGTAAGATCAAATGGAAGAGATTCAAGGAAAGGTTCGTAATCTAGGAAATGTTCAAACTCCAATGCAAATTGCAATCGACATTATGCATAAAATATTTTACCTAGTGGCAAATTCAAGGAATGAAAGTTGGGACGTGATTGAATGGATGAGAGGAATTCAAGGAAACCCTAATGAATGTGATTAAGAGGAAAAAATATTCTATATATGGGATGAATAAGAATAAGGATGTTGTTAATATCCAAATAAGAACAAAAGGGTATATCAAGCAAAGAAAAATTCTAATCAAGTGAAGGAGAGTGTGTTGATCAACCAAGTAAAAAAGAGTTTGAGGAAGAGGATTGAGTGAATTGGAAATCTAAATAGGAAAAGGTAGTTATTTTATTAATTGATCATTGTACTATTACTTTCTAACCATTGTAGCATAAAATCTCTTGACCAAGTAGATCTAACAACTCTATTTGTAAATCCTTTATAAGGTGTCATCCTAACTGGTCAAATTTAACTAATTTGTTTGTAACCTTTAACAAGGCTAACTCTTAACTAAGCTCACTTTAGAAGAGTGAATTTCTTTGTGGCTAATAATTCTCATGGTATTTTTTTATCCAAATTGAGTTTCCACATTAAATACTAGTGTTAATTTTTGATTGGATGTGTTGCATTTTATTTCATGTGTTTACATGTATTAAGTTGTAGTTTGTTGTTAGTAAGTTAAATGCTTTACTAAGGTATTTGTTGATAAGTTTAAAATGGTAAAAAAATTCTTCAAGGATTTGAGATAGTTGATCCACCCCCAATAGATATGGTGGCTCTAGAATACAACATATTGTAAGGAAATGCCCATGTAGATTTGCACTTCTATTTCTAATGATTGTAATTCTATTTAATAATAAGAAGCCCATTTTTTTGTTGAAAATTATTGTTATTTCTCTATTATATTGTTCATGTTCATATTAATAATGGGACTACCATTCATCACATAATTTCCTCACCTAGTAATATTTGTGTATCTTACTATGAATCGCAAAAAGATAGGATTAAATAGTCTAGTAGGTTTGTATGCCTAGAATTCAATCCTATAGAATGTTTGCACCTTAGATGTTCTTTAAATGTATGCATATATGTGCTCCGCATAAATGGATTGGTCTCTATTATCCATGAAGAAATGGTTTCCTATACACATTATGGATTGATTTGTATGATACCATATAAATCACATATTTTTGAAGTCTTTGTGGATGGAAAATGGGTCATTATCTTTGGACATAAGTGTATGTAAATGTGCATCCCAAAGATGGACAAGGGCCACTTACACCTGTCAAGGATTGAATGCTAACAACAAAAACAAAAATAAATATCCCTTCATGATTATATATTCTCTTAGCTTTAAGATTGTGATAGTCATTATTATTTTTTATGGAAGTAGGTATCCTTGATTCTCATACTTATCACTATGAATTTAATAAAACATATAAATGGAAGAATTTTTTTATTTAGATGGTTGGAAACCTAGATGTTTATTTGGAATGTTGGACATATAATAATATGCTTTAGGTAGAAGGGGATTTAATGAGAGTCATTCAATATTCATATGCTCATAAAATGGAGGCATTTTATTCTCAAATTCAATGACCTTGGTCATGATATAGAATGTTGGTATGAAAACCAAAGTTCCCTATTCATCTTGAAGAATTGGTTAAAGAGTGAGATAAATAAATGAAGATTGAACAGAGTCAATGTTGTTAAGACATTTATGCTCTAAGTTTGGATTTGTGAAAATAATTTCATCATGGTCACCTTTTCAACAATATCTAATTTGATTTGAGATGTAGCTTGAAAGGGAAAAGAAAAACCTTTAAGGATGTGAACCTCCACTTGTAAGGTACTTTTAGGAGAATGACAAATATAACTCATCAAGGCCTCATATATAGAACAAATATCAGTGAAATTTATAGGAACTGGTAGATCATGAGGAAGTGAATGATCCATGTCCTTATCCAAGGTTTCATTGCAAATAGGACAATCATCAAAGAAATAAATATTGTGTTAAAAGGGGGCACTTTAGGACATGAATAAGCTTGACTAAAAATGGCTTCATGAGGGAAATATATTTTAGTAAAAGGATCAACGTCATTTTTTAAAGCCTCACCCTTTAGAGGGAGATGATTTGAAGGAATGGACTTTTTGTGTGCTAAAATATTTCCCTAGGTGGGAGTGATGTTGAGAGGGTGAACATTATAGGAATTCATGAAAGGAAAAACTAAAGTTTCATCATATGAATGATTTATGGAAAATCTTGAATAAAATTGAAATAGAACAAAAAATTAATATAAATACTCCATTGTAAATTAAATTCAATGTCCATGAAACATTTTTGTGTTTTTGTATTGTTTTAGACAAAATGCAATGCAATCTAAGAATGAAGTAGATGTAGGGTGCAATTGTTTTGTATTTTTCACAATGCAAATTTATTGAATGAAATAATGCAACAAATATAAATGAAAAGAGAGATTTTAGATGCATAAAATGTTACAAGGTAATGATCATAGAAATGCATACAAATTAATTACAAATGCAAATAAAGGATATCTAAAACCAAAATCAAAAGTTGAATTGTTATGATAAGTGAGCACAAAAATGTGATCATCTGTAAAAAGGGACACACACACACACAAATATAGAAGGAATACCAAGTTTCTAACACAAAGGAAATCCAATTAGTACAAAAGGAAGTACCAATACAAGGTCTTCTCAATGTAAAAGCCCCTTGGGATTTGTTCCTCCTTTCCCTAAGAGAAGGAAGTGTAATGCAATGAGATATAATATATTAGAATAAGTTATATGTGTTGGCATAATTGATGGTGTGATGAGATTGTTGGCATAACCAATAATGTGATGATGATGTTAAGAGTGATGATTTCATTGCATGATGAAAATTTATTGTATTTTCATTGATGTCAACTATTGATCTAGTGGTCTTAGTATGTTTCCAAGTATAATTGAGTCTTGTAGAGAGAATAAGGTGTATGACATTGCTAGTGAAGAGAACAATAAGATGATTGGTGAGGTAACAATGTAACTATGAGAACAATTAGTGACAAATAATATGTAATTTGATTGGTTTATCAAATCCATGGTGAATGGAGTAGCAATTAAAAAATGATGAGCAATATGATGCTCACTCAATGGTGAATTTGATTAAGTTGTGATTGCAACTCATTATCATGATAGGTAAACCATTTCTAGCAGAATGGAAAGGTGATAGCTAAGATAGTTTTAAGTGATACAAGTGAAGTTGTAACAAACAAATTAAAGAAGTGACAAACATGTTAACAAATAATGAGTTCTTGAGTGACAATCTATTAACTAGAATCAATGATGGATAACAAGGTTGTAATCACTTGGGGTGAGTTAGTTGTATTCTAGTGACAAGGATGCACATGTGGAGGTACTGATCTAACAATACAATGGTCAAGATTGCATTTATTGATAAGATTCTAGAGGAATCTCATGATAGGTGAAAATGTGTTTGACCTATGACACAAAATACTATGAATTAGTTGATGTGGTCATGTAAAGTGATTTTTAATGTAAGATAACCTCTTATGGAAGTTTGATCTAAGTGGGATATTTGGATTTCCTAATTGTAATACATTTATGGTTTGGTTAAGTTGATGAAAGTGAAAAATAATAATATATATAGGTGAAAGTAGGGTAGGTTTGATGTTGTTGATTGTGGTCCAGTGTATGTATGAAGAAGTGGAAAGTTTGGTCCAGCTAGGAAGAAGAGAACAAATTTCTAGAGATGTAGAGAGATTAAGTAGATTTGATCAAGTACAAGTAGTGTTATTTTGTAGATCAATCTTTATGTTGTTATCTAATAGTTAGAATACTTGAAATCCCATAATTAGGTGAATCCTAACAAGTCCTTATTTTAAATTCTTTAACAAGGTGGCACTTTACATAGTGTTTAAAGTCCTCTAACAAAGCTAATCCTAAAGGGTAAATCTCTTAACAGTGCTAGAGGTAAATCCCCTAACAAGGTGATACTTAATCATGTCTTTGTAAACTCTTAATATGATTAAGCTCCTAACATGGTGTACTTCAAAAGAGTACAGATTATTTGTGGGTACTAACCCTCACTATGGCTTTGATCTAATTTGAATTTTTATGTAACCAAAATATGTGTTTCAAATGAATGAAAGATTTCATGTGTTGGATATATTTATTTGGCACATTTTAAGTTGATTACCAGTTAGTGGTTTGAAATGTGAAAAAATTATTTGATTTATAGTTATTGATTCACTCCTCTCTCAGTAATATAATCACTTAGGAAAAACAATTGTTATTAGAGCTTAGGTCCTCAATTGTGGGGAAATATTAACATCTTGAGGTAAATATCCAAGATGATAAGAAAGGAGGCTCCTAAACTCTCAAGAGGAAACTACCTAGTATGTTGTGGAAGGATAAATATCTACCTTAGAGATATGGGAGAGAAGTATCAGAATCATGCAATCATAAGATACATTACTCTTTCAGAAAACCTTAGTGCAAATCAATTGAAGATACAATGAGAACATGGAACTACAATGGATTTCATTATAAGCTCTCTATCAAAGGCAAAATACATTGATGTCCAAGAACTACACACAACCTACGACATGTGGAAGAAACTAAAGAAAATATATGGAGGTGATTCTCATGTACAAAAGGAAAAGATGGTCATCTTGAAAGGAATGTATGATGCAATGAGAATCAGAACATTGAACCTTACAACCAAAAGATCAATGATGTTGCTATAGTTATTAAAGGTGCTAGTGAAACACTTGTAGAAGATGATGTGGTAAGCAAAATCTTTAGAATCCTATTGCCGAAATATGTTATTAGAGTCTCATCTATTTAAGAGGTTGGATCTGTATGTACTGGTGCAACTTCTTTGGATCCATTGATAGGTATGTTAAAAACTTTTGATCTAAGTAAATTTAATAATAATATGCATAAGACAGAAACTACTTTAAATGCATCTATGACTCTTTATTTTGAAAGAAAAGGAAGAGATGTTTCTATTAGTTCATCTATTTATGGTTATGATTCTATTTTAACTAAAAAAGAACACAAAGAACTAGAGGTGCTACATTTTAGGAGGCTTCCTAGAGGAAGTGGTAAGTACAATACCTTTGAAGTTATTTAATTGCATGAAGATTCTAGACATCTCTCTTTCAAATGCCCTAAAAAAGGAAAGAAGATAAGGAAAACAAATCCAAGGATAAAAAGAAGACATACTACATTGCAAAAGAAGGTATTAATTACCAATGAGGAGTTTGATGGAAAAAAACAAGAGTTTGTATGGGTTGTAGTTAAAGAAGATCCTATTGAAGGTGGTGAGAAGGATTTGATATCCAACATGAACAATAATGAGGAACAGATAATTGATAGTGGTTGTTGACATCACATGATTGATGATAAAAGAAAGTTCATCAAAATGAAAGAATGTGATGGAGGATCGAGAAATCTTGGTAACAACAGTCCTTGTGTTGTGAAGGGAAAATGTAGTATTGTTTTGAATGATAAAACACATTGTGAAGATGTCTATTTTATTGAAGGACTAAAATATACTATGTTGAGTGTTTATTAGCTAAATAACAAAGGACACATATTAGAATTATAGAAAGGAATGTGAAGGATCATTGGTAAGGAGATATGATCAATACTGATGAATACTGATGAATAGACAAGAGATAACTTATTCTAACTAGATTCTACTATTAAAACTTGTCTAGTTGCTAAGGTTGAGGATTGTTGGTTGTGGGATAAAAGGTTATGTCAAGTCAACTCTGATAGCTTTGCCAAAGTTAGTAAGATGAAAATATTAATAAAATTGCCTAATCTAGAGAAACTAGACAATGTAATGTGTAAAGAGTGTCATCTTGGGAAGTTAACCAGTTCTAGCTTCATTTGTCAAAGTTACACATCTCAAAATATTCTGGACATA
Source organism: Cupressus sempervirens (assembly GCA_028749045.1). Lineage (NCBI taxonomy): Eukaryota > Viridiplantae > Streptophyta > Pinopsida > Cupressales > Cupressaceae > Cupressus > Cupressus sempervirens. The sequence continues at coordinate 165,568,411 of CM053792.1, read as the reverse complement.
GTTTATATAGATATTTGTGGTCCCTTAGTAACTCAAAGTTATCATGGAGATAGGTGTTTCATGTTATTTGTTAATGATTATTCCATAATGATGTGTTTGTATTTCTAAAGTGCAAATTAGAGGCATTCTACATGTGTTATTTCTTAATGATTATTCCATAATGTTTCATGGTATTTGTTAATGATTATTCCATAATGATGTGTTTGTATTTCTAAAGTGCAAATTAGAGGCATTCTACATGTTCAAACTTTTCAAATCCAAAGTAGAAAGTTAAACCACTAAGAAGCTAATATTATTACAATCAGATCTAGAGGATGTGAATTTACTTTACATGAATTCATTTCATACTATGAGGAATATGGAATCATAAGGTAAATTTCAACTTGCAGGATGCCTCGAAAAAATGGAATTACATAAATAAGAAATAGGTCAATCATTGATTTATACAAGAACTCTAATGATGCATAAAGGTGTTGCTCAAACCTTTTAGAGAGAAGAAGTGAGAACCAAAGTCTATACATTGAATCAGGTAAAACTAAAGAACGGTGTGAAAACAAGGCACCCTATAAAATATGGTATGAAAGATAACCCTAGGTGAGTTAAGTATTTGGAAGTAGATGTTACATCAAAAGAGATGATTTCTCAAGAAAGTTTGACTCTACGGGTCATGAAGGAATATTTCTAAGCTATTACAATAATAGAAAAACTTAAAAGTGTTTTAACAAAATGACAAACAAGATGATATAAAGTGCAAATGTGAGAAACCATGAGTACTCATAATAGAATGATGAATCTAGAAAAAAAGACAAGAAGACTAAAAAGAATTTGTCTACATGAAACCAATTGAAAAAAATATTATAGAACAACCTATGGAAGAACAAAAGAATGGATAAGAACTTGTCCAAGTGGTTAAGGGAACTCCTAGAGAAGAACTAGCGTTATCAAGGTGTGTAAAGCCAAATCATTCCCCAGATCATATAATTGGTGATAAGAAACTTGGTATACTAACAAGGAGAAAAGAAAGATAAAGTGCATGTTTGATATCTCATTCTGAACTAAGAATTGTAAAAAAATATTTAAAGGAAGAAAACTAGGTAAAATCCACGAAGCAAAAATTGAAGAAAAATTAAAAGAAACAAAAATGGACTCTAGTGCCTAGGTCACTGGATAAGAATGGGATTGGAACCAAATCGGTTTTCAAAACAAGATGAATGAAAATGGTAAAGTGATCAAGAATAAAGCAAGACTAGTTTGCAATGGTTATGCACATGATGAATGATTGGACTATGAAGAAACTTTTGCACTTGTGGCTAGACTTGAAGAGATAATAATATTACTTTAGTTCACTACTTACAATAGAATAAATTTTTATCAAATGGATGTCAAGTTACTGTATTTTAGTGGTATATTATAAGAAGAGGTTTACATGGAACAACATGAAGAGTTTTCCAATTTAGAAGGGAAGAACATGGTGTGTAGGTTACATAAGGTCATGTATGGATTAAAACAAGCACCTAAAGCATGGTATGAAAGATTACATTCACACTTGATAAAGATTGGATTGAAAAGGACAAGTGACAACAACAATGTGTACCTAAAGGTAGAAAGTGATGACAAGTTATTGATTGTAGAGATATATTTGTTGATGACATTATCTTCAAAGGCAAATTTGGGATGAGTAGTAAATTCTCAAAAGAAATGAAGAAAGAATTAAAAATCTCTATGATAAGTGAGATCAATTTCTTTATAGGTTTGCAAATTTACCAACTCAAAGATGGCACATATATCAATCAGACCAAGTACATAAAGGAGATATTGAAACATTTGGATTGAAAGATTCAAAACTAGTTGGTACTCCAATAATGACAAGATGCAAGGTATCCAAAGAAGATGATTCAAAGGTAGTGGATGAGACATTGTACATATCCATGATGAGTAAGATATAATATCTGGTGCACAATACACAAGATATAACAAAGGTGGTTGGATTAGTAACAATATTTTCCTCTAATCCAAAAGAATGTCACTTGATTGCAATATATAGAATGCTCATATATCTCAATGGAACTAAAGAATATAGATTGTTGTATGGACATAAAGGAGATTTAAAATTAATTTCTTATACTAATGTTGATTGGGTAGGTAATGTGATGATAGGAAGAGCACAAGTGGTGGGTCATTCTTTTTAGGAGAAAGACTTGTTTCATAGGCAAGTAAAAAGTAGAATTGTGTATCTTAGTCAATAGCTAAGGTAAAGTATGTGGCAAATATAATCAATTGTACACAAGTAATATGGATTATGTAATGGATATTGGAGAAGGTTGATGAACCAATGGTTATCTACTGCAACATGATAATATAAGTGCTATAAATATTTCAAAGAATTTAGTAATGCACTCTACAACTAAGCATATAGGCATCAAGCATCATTATCTTAGAGAATAGGTTCAAGAAAATGAAGTAAAGTTGGAGTATGTGCCAAATAAGGAACAAGTAGAAGATATATTCCCAAAGCCACTATCAAAGGATATGTTTGAGTGTTTGGATGGTAGGTTAGGGGTAATTTCCTCACATGCATTGAACTAGAAGAAGATGTAGATTACATCATTTTGAGTGCCATTATTGAGAATAATTATGATTTCAATTGATGTTTAGAGGCTACTCCTTAGGGGGGGAAGTTTCATAAAGAAGATTATACTAAAGAAGAAGAGGATGCAAAGAAGATAATAGGTATGAACTAACACCTTTGAAATTGTTGTCAAATGGGGGGGGATGAGTAGGGGGGGAGAATGAAAAGATGAATTCATAAGAAGAGAAGAGAGAATGAAGAAGAATGATTTCATGAAGTGTAGACAAAGGAGAATACCTATGTGAATGGAGTTGTGCATGGAAGTGCAATGAAAGGGGGAGGAATCTATAAGGAGACAAAACAAGTTAAGGTAGAGAAAAAATACAAAAGTGGAAACATTTTCTAGTTATTATTATTGAATAAGTTTGTGTATGAGGTTAAGAAAAGTATTACATTTGTTGCCATCAATAAAAAATGGGGAGATTGTTGGCATAAATTATTTTATAATAATGATGTGAAGAGTGATGATTTGATTGCATGGTGATCAATTATTATGTTGTCATTGATGTCAAATATTGACCTAGTGTTCTTAGTATAATGCCAAGTATAATTGAGTGTTGTAGAGACAATAAGGTGTATGATATTGCTAGTGAAGAGAAGAATAAGATGATTGGTAAGGTAGCAAAATGATAGGAAATTTGATTGGTTTATCAAATCCATGGTGAATAGAGTGGAGAAATCACATAATGATGAGCATGATGTTGTTTACTAGACATTAAAGATAATTTAGTCATGATCAAAGCACACTATCATGAAAGGTAAATTATTCCCAGGAATGAAATGTGATAGGTGAGATAGTTTGAAATAAGACAAGTAAAGCTTTGATAGCCATGTTAACAAAGAATGAGTTCTTGAGTGATGATTGGATAACTAGAAATAATGATATGTAACATGGTTTCTATGACTTAGGGTGAGTTACTTGTAATATATTGACATGGATGTACATGTGGAGGTGATGATCTGGCATCACAATGGTAAAGATTGTATTTATGGAGAAGATTCTAAAGGAAGCTTATGGTAGGTCAAAATGTGTTTGACCTTTGACACATAATAATATGAATTAGTTGATGTGGTCATGTAGTGTGATTTGTAATTTAAGATAAAATCTTATGATGGTTGGATCTAAGTGGGATATTTGAATTTCCCAATTGTAATACATTTAGGGTTTGGTTAAGTCGATGGAAGCAACAAAAACCAATATATACAGGTGAACAAATGACATGTTTGATGTTGTTGATCATGGTCCAATTTGTGTGTGAAGAAGTGGAAAGTGTGTTCCATCCAGGAAGAATAGAAGTGAGTTGTGAAGAGTTAGAGAGCTTAAGAGGATCTAGTTAGGTAGAGGTAGTGTTATTTTGCAAATCAATCTTTCTATTGGTTCCTAACAATAAAAATAAGTGAAATCTCTTAATTAATTGGATCCTAATAGGTCTTTATTATAAATCCTTTAACATGATGGCACTTTAGCTAGTTTTTAAAGTCTTTTGACAAGGTTTCTCCTAACAAGGTAAAGCTATTAACATGGATAGAAGTAAAGCCCATAACAAGGTGGCCCTTAGTTGTGTCTTTGTAAACTCCTAATAGGGTTAAGTTCCTAATAGGGCGTACTTTACAAGAGTAAAAATTATTTTCTAGGTACTAATTCCCACTGTGATTTTTATCCAAGTTAGATTTTTTCATAACAAAAATTTCTATGTCAAATGTGTGAATGATTTTATGTGTTGGATGGATTTTTTTGATACTTTAAGTTGATTATCGATTAGTGGTTTGAAAGGTGAAAGGGTTGTTTGACTTTTATATTACTAAGTGACCCCCCTCTCAGTAATCTAATTACTTAGGACCAATAGTATGAAGTGACAAAGAGGGGAATATGCTCGCCTTGAGGGCTAGCAGGGGATGTCACCTCAAATCTAAAAATTGACTATCAAACTACATGAAAATTTGAAAGAAAGATGGACCTGGAATCAAGAAGCTAGGATCCATGAATTGTAAGGATTTGGTGCTCTAGGTAAGGGCTGTGATGTAAGGTCCTGGTCAAAATGAAGATTCCATGCTGACTTCAACCTTAACCTGGGTACAAATCTAGAATTGGTCTCTAAGAATTATGTCAAGGAGCTATTGGTAAAGGATGTGTAGAGGGTCAAGGGAAACTTGGATTAAGGGAAACTTTGATTAAGGTCAAGGTTGACCTCAACCTTCTCATACAAAAATAGAAGATCTTCAAAAAATTTGATAGAAACCTACAACCCTAGGTTTAATATTCAAATTTGCTACTTTGAAAACCTATAAATTTGCATCTACACACAAGAGAATGAGAAATTTTGTTAGTGGGGAGGGGATTTCCTCAATCAAACTCTAATTGAAGAGTCAATCTTATAATGAAATAGATATAAATGAAAGAATGCTAACATTTAGTAGAAGTAGATGTAATAGTGTAAAATATCATGAAATGTGAATGCAATTATGTTGAATATGCACGATGAAATATGTTAATGCAATAGCCTTGACTTAACATTAAAAAAAAAGTAAATAATTTAAAACAAAATCTCACATATGTGGATGTTCACAACTTTGCATCAAAGATGAATGTTTGAAGTCATGAAAGTAGAGCTCCTCTTGAACATTCAAACTCCACTATCTCCAAGGAAGAAAGAAGCTTGATCTAGAAGAATAAATACATGATGGAAAATGTAGGTCTTGAATTCTTAAAGGATGGAAATGGATGCCTTAATTTCTTTCTTAAAATCTCTTGAATGCACTTACTTGGCTTCTTGTGCATGGATTGCTTATAGATCTTGTGTATTACCAAATGAAGTGAGAAGATCTCCTTTAATGCTGATTTAAGGATAAAAAATGAAAGGATTGATTGCATAAGGTGGGAAAATGGCAACATTTTGCGTCAAGCTTGGGAACTAATCAAAATTGCCTCTAGGGTTGAGGTTGACTTCAACTTTAAACCCAATGTTGACTTTCAGAAAAAGTTCCCTGATACAAGAAATATTATAGGATTAGAGGAAGTATGATGAGATATACAGAAAAAATAGTAAAAAATGCATTTAAAACATGATTTTCATAATTGGAGGAATAAATGGGAAGCCATGCATAGAAATTAACATCAACCTAGAGTTTTGAGCAAGACTTGAGAAAGAAAAAGGAGCTTGATTTAAGTTATTAAATGCAATAAGAGATCTTAATGTGCCAAACCACACTAAGTTGGGCTAAAAGGTCTCACAAAGAAAGTGTATACTTTTTAAGATTGTACACACACACACACACGATATCAGATACTTAGACAAAAAATTATGTGCTAAATGTAAATATATTTGGGTTGGCACCTTTTGCAATTCTATCTTTTCAACATCTAATATTAGACTCATATCCAATATCAGATATCTTTGACAGAAATCACCAAACCACAAATACGACTTAGGTTTGTCTTCAAAATGCCAGACTTGGAAAGTCAACCCAAAAAATGTGTTTTTAGAATCCCCCTATGTTTTCACACTTTGACATTGCAGTTGACACTGCTTTTAATCTAAAGTTGATGAAACATAGAGGACATCTTAAGTAGTTTCTTAGCTTCTCATCGATGTAAATTCTATCAAGTTTTGAGTAGAATAAATAATTATTATTTATTTTCTAATTGAATTATGTCTAAATCTTTATTAATAGGTTGATTGAAAAATACCAATAATCAAATCTATATCATTTTTCAAATCGAAAACATGAATCACATTCTATGCTTTACATAATTGAGAAAACAAATTAAAATGTATTAAGTTTTGACCAATTTAAGGTGGTCAGACATAGAATATTTTTTTACTTAAAAAATATTGTGTAAAAACATCATAATTGATTATTTATTTAGAAAAAAAAATTATGCAAAAACATGTATCACATTGAGATATAAGTCTTCTAATTATACTTAGAACCTTATAAACAAAATTATTGTTTGATTGTGATTACATTAGCTCTTATTTTTTTTCTAAAATTTACGCATCACTATAATAAATTTCCATTTATCACGAAATGAATATTTTTTCAAAAAATAATAATACATAAATTACATTCAATTTCCTAGAGATCCTCTTCTAACATCTTTTTGATATAGGATTGATAAATTGTTTTTTTTTTTTTTTAATCAAATTGCCTAACCCTATTTAACTGAAATTCGTTGCCACTTAAAGTCATAATTGTACATGGAAGCCTTTTGGAAAGCTGGATCATAAAGTGGTAAGATGCCACAAAAGCCATCCCATTTATGGAAACTTATTGTAGAGAGATTAGGAACTAAGATCCATCATCCTTTGTCAAATGGCTATCCTCCCTACAAATTTTACCATTGACTAGATTTCAAAAAAAATGAAAAACACAATGAAATATTTTATTTTTTTATTTGTGGTACATTTTGTTTGGAGATTAGCCAATGCCCTATAAAACAATTGTATTGGTTAGTATTGACTCTTGAGTCATCATTTGGTGGTTAGTATTGAGTCATCATTTAGTGGTCAAAGCAATTATTGGAGGCAATGGGTACTGGTTGCTTTCCTTGGAAAATGCTCAATACAAAATGCCCTCTCATGTTGCATTATATTATCTAACATCAAAATTTAGAGTTGAAAATACTCTTTGCTAGCTAGAGAAATGCATTTCACTCTTTTCTTCAATGCATTTCCCTTGATTAGAACATTCTATGAAAGCCTGTTGGCAAGACATTTTTAAAATTCAATAATTAAATCAAATGTGTTAATGTGGATTATTTAATTTCATTCAATGGCCTATTTAGGTTGGGGTCCCATGGAAGGGGGCTTCCTACAAAATAGAGTGGAAGCTGCTTGCTACATTTTAGGGAATATTTTAAAGCTAGCGGTCCCATGATTTATGATACTCAATATTTTAGCTCCGAAATTTAAGGAAGATGTGCATTAAAAATAAACTAAAATTTAAAATTCCCTCTAAAACTACATTTTAATTAAAAAACTAAAATTTAGATTATTGACAAGTGGAAAAAAGCATTCCTAAGCTAGTGGGGCTATTTCTAGCCCCACCCCTTTTTCCCTTGCTTCCTAAAAATGAGGGGCTTTTATCTTTTAGGAGAAGATTCTAAATAATCTCATAGCAAAATTATATTTTTCTCATGAGACCACTTGCTTCCTTAAAAATAGAGCTTAAGCCCCCTCATGAGACCCACCATTAGATATCATTAATTGTTAATTTGAAATCAAACGAATTTATGGTAACATTTGTCACTAGGCGTGTCGATCAAAGTGCCTTTCACTTTTTCCAAGCTACTATAGGAGTTTGTAAAGAGGTTGTACAAGCCTTTCACTCTTTGGATTGAATTTATGCCATGATTTTTCCAAATTTTAATTTAAATAAATAGTCAAATCTAAATTTGCATCAATTGAGATACATTTTTATTATTGATTTCTATCAAATCAAGATTTTAATGCTCTATTTTTTAATATATTGTATAATTCATATTAAAAAAAAAAAATTAAAAATTGATAAAGTTTAGTAAGTTCTAAATTGAAACAAGAAACTTTATAAAAAATCAAATTTAATTTAGAAACTACTAAAATTTACATATTTTATATTTTAAACAAAAGTAATTAATTTTTTCTTATTACAATCTCAAATTTTCTTTATTTTTTGAATTTTTTCTATAATATAGTTTAGTTTCTATTTAATAAAAATAATATTATAAGTCATCTTAGATTTATTTCCATCCTATTATAATTCTTTTTTATTCTTGCAATTTCATTCATGTAAAAATGATTTTAAAAATATAGAATTGTTGCATTAGATGTGGTTAATTTCATAGTTGAGCATTTGTATGCTTACTGTTGAAAATTTGCATTGAAAAAATAAAATGAATTTATATTTTAGAAGAACTATGGAAAAAAGTATACTATGACATTTCATAGGAAGAAAAGTTAAACTTTTTAAATATATATTGTTTTAAATTATAAGAGAAATGAGTTTCAATATGTCTAGGCTAAAATAATAACATGTTCATTCATTCTTGTGTTTGCAAATACTATATATTATACTAATCTATTGGATTGATGCATTAAAACTAATTATATAATTTAGTTAGAAAGAGAGAAGAGGGGGAAGATATCACGTAGAAATAGAAAACATACATGGGGAAGATATGAGTCAGAGAGAAAGAAATAATTAGAGCATAATTAGAGAGAGAGAGAGAGAGAGAGAGAGAGAGAGAGAGAGAGAGAGAGAGAGAGAGAGAGAGAGAGAGAGAGAGAGATTAGGGTGAAGAAAGGAAAAGAGGAGAGGGGGAGAGATGAGATATGGAGAGAAAAAGGATAGCAAGGGTCCAAAATAGATGGAGATGGAGATGGTGGGGAGGGGGAGAGAGAAGGAGATAAATCACATGAGGTGACATCATAGAGAGAAAGAGTGAGACAAGGGGGAGAGGGAAAGAAACATGAGGTATACATAGAGAGATATAGTCAAAAATAGAGAGAGAGAGAGAGAGAGAGAGAGAGAGAGGCGTATCAAAGAAAATAAAATAGGAGATGAGGTGAGACATGAAGTAGACACCAAGAGAGAGGATGAGAGGTCAAGATGCACGAGAAAATGAGAGTTAGTGATAATAATAGGAGGGGATGAGAGAGATAGAGAAAGGGGAGAGGGTGAGAGACGTGAGATAGTCATACAAAGAGAATGCTAGAGATATAGAGGCTCAAGGGAGAGTACATGGAAAATGTGAGAGAGACTGAGGCAAGGGGATATATGGAGAGCGACATTAGGTTAACATAAAGAAAGAGTATAAGAGATTATAAAACATGGGAGGGAAACAATACGGAGCAGAATAAGAGTGGATAGAGAGATGGTGATGAGGAAGAGGAAGAGAAAATATAGCTACTATCTCAAATAGATATTTGTGTGTGTGTGTGTGTGTGTGTGTGTGTGTGTGTGTGTGTGAGAGAGAGAGAGAGAGAGAGGATAACTAGGGTCCAATATAGATGGAGATGATGATGAGAAGATAAAAATAATGAGTGAGAGAGAGAGAGAGAGAGAGAGAGAGAGAGAGAGAGAGAGAGAGAGAGAGAGAGAGAGAGAGAGAGAGAGATGTTATTATATTAGAAGATATGTCAAAGAAAATAAGATAAGAAGATTAGGGTGAGACGTGAAGTAAACATCAAGAGATATGGTGAGAGGTAAAGGTACATGAGACAACAACAGTAGCTGGTTATAGTAGGATGGGATGAGAGAGAGTGTGAGGGAGGGAGATAAGAGGGAGAGGGTGAGAAACATAAGTTAGACATATAGATATAAGTTTAGAGATAAAGAGGCATGAAGGAGGGGAGATGTGTGTGTGTGTGTGTGTGTGTGTGTGTGTGTGTGTGTGTGTGTGTACATGTGTGTGTGTGAGTTTACCTAGAGGAGAGAGTGTAAGAGGGTAATTATGGGGAAGACATTGTGAGAGGTAAAGAGCCATGTGAGTGAGAGAGGGTGAGAGACATGCAATAGATATAGAGGGTGAATAGGCTAGGGGGATGATATTGTGAGAGGAGTGAGGGGAGAGAGTTAAAGACTGTAGTTAGGGAGAAAGAGAGAGGGAGAGAAGAGGGAGAGAGTGAAAGACATGATGTAGAGATTAATACTAATTGGGGGACAAAATGGTAGGAGCGTGTGGAAAAAAGAGAAAGACAAAAGAGGGGGAAGAGGGATGGATTTGGTGATGGGGAGAGGGAGAGGGAGAGAGAGAGAGAGTCACGAGCTAGACATAGTGTGAAGGATGAGAGATTAAGAAACATGAGAGAGTTGTTGAGACTTTAATTTAATGATTAATAAACACACCATGTATTATAAAATTTGAAGCCTTAATAACTCTTTAACTCTTGATTTCTTTAAAGAAGTCCCACTACAACCTTTTCTCAATTGCAAATAATAATCTAGCTTTAAGGATAAAACTTATGCTAACACTAATGCAAATGAAAACTCTAATTTCTATCCAAAGGTTAATTTTAATTACTTGAATAAAAAAAAAAATTTTGATCATATTAATTATTATCTTGGTGGTGATTTTTTTTCCAAAGGAAATCTATTGTATTAAGTATATTTTTGAAGTGAACATATAAAATCTATAATGTATCATAAAATTTAATATGTTTAATATTTATTATTTATTCTTTTACATTAATGACAATAATGTCTTTCATTTGTTCGTCGCGAGTGCTACTAGCTTTTATATATATATATAAACCAAGAGTTATCCTTCTCGAGGTGCCTATTTTCATAAATTGCCTCAATGCAATAGGCGCCTTGAGAAGGATAACTCTCGGCTTTTTTATATATATATAAATATATATAAGCTAGTAATTAAATCAAATATATTAATGTGGATTATTTAATTTCATTCAATGGCCTATTTAGTTCTGCAAAGATATCATTAATTGTTAATTTGAAATCAAACCAATTTATGGCACCACTTGTCACTAGGCATGTCGATCAAAGTGCTAAGGCAGTGAGAATTTTTGAATGGAAGATTTAAAGACGCTCTTACAGCCAAATTTTACGACAAGATTTACAACCCCTTTGAAAGTGGAAGATTTACAAGCAATTACTAAATACAAGATTTTGAAATAATTCTCACATAGAATGTATTGAGAAGATTTAGAGGCAATTTTTGAATGAAAGATTTAGAAACAAGCTTTAAATAGAATGCATGCAGTAAAGGATTTGCAGGCAATTCTTGAATGAAAAATTTAGAAACATATCCAAAATAGAGCGCATGGAGAAGATTTAAAGATGATTTTTGATAGCAAGATTTACACAAAATTCTAAACGGAATTTAGAATAACATTTACAGACCACGCTTAAATGGAATGATACGACAAAATTTAGAATTATTTTCATTTTCTCATACAGATTGTTATAAGCTATACTTTGTAAAGCTTTATGCCAGAGAAAATAGTTCTTCACGCAGTTGAACATTCTTCACCACCGACCTAAAAGAGATTTTTAAGTCAACAACAATATTTTGTTGCAAAATTTCATTTTCCTTTCTCATCGCATTGTTAAGAATGCAACAAATTTTGTGTAGAAAATTGAGGTAAATCATGTGCAATTGTTCAATAAGTTTTATTTTTATTGTATTTGATTCAATTTAACACAAAATTCTTGTTATATGTTAAAAGCATGCATTTTATTATTTATCGCGTCTTTTAAATATGATATTATTGAATAAACTTGTGCTAGATCCAGATTTGTTTCTTCTATTGGAGATATTTTAGACAATGAAATGAAATTTTCTTTACTTTGTTTACCGTCTTCTTGATGCTATTTTTACTTATCAATTACTGTATAGCTCTCTTTATCTTGAAATAGAAATATTTTGGAGTGTAAGATGAGCTCACTTTATTTCTTGAAATTATTTTTAATACAATTTTTTTTTTAAAATTGATCATTTCTTCTTCTCTGATCGTTTCTTCCTTTATTTTCACCAAATGTTAGGCACAATAACTATCATTACAGCTCAGAAATCTTCGCTGCATAAACAGTTGTCTTCTGTAACCTGCCAATTCTTCCACCACTCCCATCTAAGCCGTTACTAAATGGAATTCAAAATAAATTATTTGAAGCAAAATTGTTGTGTGCGTTTAAATTTGGCAAATTTCAAATCGATATTTTGCAGCGTAATTTTGATCCGAGTTAATTAGGAGTCGAAAGGGAAGCCAGCAATTTCAAGGCCAGTTGAAAGCTTACGAGCGGCAGGTTGATTAGGGTTTACAAGTTGTTCATGTAGGCTTCTTTCCTTTTCTTTTTTTTCCCTGTATTATTATTATTATTATTTTATGAAGGCTCTCTATATTTTCACGTTTTTGTTTGTCTGCTTTAAAGTGATACGGATCTTAAATGAGTAGATTAAATCAGTTTAGATTTACCCTTTAAAATATGAAATATTTAAAAATAAAATTTTTAAGTAAATATGTAAGTTATTGAAATAATATGCATTATCAAGGTATTAGTTGGACTTAAACTAGTAGGAATTCTAACAATTGGTCAACTAGAATTCAAGATCTAAGGTCTAGTACGATGTTAGCATAAGGTTTATAAGTTCTTCAAGTTAAGTTGTTTTTTTTTTTTTTTTTTTTTTTTTTTTGGTAAATATAGTTTTTATTAGAATCAATTATTTTTTCATATTGTTTATCCATTTATGAGTTAGAACATACTTTTCTTTATTTTCAAATGATACCGATGAAGCAACAATTTAATGTTAAATTCAAAAAAATCAGTTTAGATTTAAAATTTGAAATAATTTCAAATTACTTAAGCAATGTATGAAATTACTTATATTATTCTATTATAGTGTGTAACATTACATCATATCTAATACCCCTTAATGACTAAACTAGGCTAGGTTCAATTTTGCCCTAAATATGACAAAGCACATAACATATAGGTTTAGTATCGCTCAATGTAGTGACATGATGAAGATGATAAATTTCCATATTAGTGGTGTGAGCATAATAATGGAATATTGTTTGTCAAGAAGAGACCATAGTCACTATAATCTATAAAAGTTTAAAATCACCCAAAACTTGGAATAACCATACCACTTCACAACTAGTATTGATAGGTGTATTATCTTATGCTATGGAAGATAAAGTTCTAGTAGACCAAAATTTAAATTTACACAAAACTTAGAGCTTAATGTAGGACATGATCCCAATCAAAGAGCCTCAATATACTCAATAAGAAATTGTTAGACATCCATATAAGCATATTATATAATTATCTTTTTAAGAGAATCAAATGCATCTATTATTTTGGATATTTTATGTTGCTAAAATCAACAATTTTTTATATTACTAATCTAAATTTGAAAAAGAAAAAGAAACTAAAGGTTCATAAAGGAACAATGATCTCAATTGAAAAGCCTTAGTATATTACAGAGAAGATTGTTAGGATCTAAACTATGTAAAACCAAGAAAAGACATTCACAAATCAAATCTAGACCCTACAACAAATGAATCCACTAAAATCAACCTTAATTTTCTAATTAAAAGATCAATGTTACTCTGTTTAAAAAGTAGAGGAGGATTGAGAAGTGCAGAGAGATTTGTCAAGCATGTCTATTTATAAGGAAATTTGGGTTCTTGATTTGAAGCATATAATGTGGCTTTTAGTCCCTCCATAACTAAAAACTTGTTGTTGCCTCATTGGCTTTGTTTGATGGGAAACCTGTCATTTGATGTTAGCTATGATTTTTCATGAATTCCCAAGATCAAATTTTTTCAAACCCTTCAAACTTTACTTTAAAATATATGTAGCAAATGACTGCTAGATTTAATGATTCAAAGATGGGTTGAATGGTAGAGAATATAAAGAGCTAACACATAGTTTATCGATAGTATACCTATTTCTATATGTAATTTACTCATTCTTGACACTTACCCTCTAGAAGAATCTTGGACTTCCAAAATCACCTTACAAAACAAAAGAAATAGATAAAATTTGTGAAATAGCTAAAAATTGTCACAAATTTTTTTGTTTCACCCTTAAACTATGAGATACTCCCTACAATATTTATTTTTTTATTAGTTAGCAAGTTTTTGGATAAAGGTAGAAATGAGTTTTTAGGGGATTTGAAACCCTAGTTCAGAAATTAGAATTACATAATATTCAATAGAGTCCAAAAATAAGTACTATGTTGAAGAAAGAAAAAACCATCTAACCATCCAACAACCAAAAAAATTAAAACCAACACTATGAATGACCAAACCCAGTAGAAAAAATAGAAACCAAAAAGATAAAAGACAAAGCAAGGATGACCCAAGCCTAGACAAGCTCCTTAAGAGCTTTGACTACTTGTATCTCTATCATGTGAGGCTCATCTTCAGTATTCTTTGAAGCACTAAAGATACTACCTTTCTTCCTATTGAGTTTAGCCCTGGTCCTTTTTCTTGGTCTCTCTGCTATCTCTGGCTCTTTCCCTATGCTACCTAAATCAACCTCAAGCTCAATGCCTTCTTTGTTTGATTTGATTTTGTCATTCATTAGTGTTAGGATAGAAGTGTGGATTTTGTCATCACTATTCTTAAGGATTTTTTTAATCCTTTCCTCAAAATCCTTATGTTGGATCGATATTTCCTCATAATTTTTGTCCATCTTCCTCCTTAACTCAATTTATTCCTCCAACCTTTTTCTCCAAAATAATAACTTTATTTATGAGAGAATGGATTTCATTGTAACTCTAGTTGTTGATGACCAACGAAAGGTCAAATTTTTTTTTGGATTTTCTAAGAATCTCCAGGGAAGTAGGGGCATTATTAAGCTCATGAATCACATAATCCTTTTTATCATGACCTAGGCATACATCCTTAGAGTCTGGGGTAGGATAATCCACAATCTTAATTGGAGAAGTATCCTTGTTGATATTAGTCTGCTTCAATTTATTCCCATGGGTACCTTTATCTTTTTTTAATTTCTTCGCAGGGGAAGAGGTAGAAAAATCCTTATGAGACTTAGCATGGGGAATGTTTTGATTCTTATGGAAAAGATTCTCTCTAACATCTTTTGTTTCTATGCCATCCAAATTATTCTCACAATAGTCCTCCAAGACCCTATCATCTTCTAACTCTTCCTCTTCAATGTCATCCTCATCACCTGTATCCATCCTAGCACTTTCATCAAGTTCTTTCTTATTGCCCTTAGTTCCTTTGATAATTCATGAGGGTTTCCTCTTATTTCCACTACAGGTGCAGGATCACCTAAATTAAAAGATAAAAAGGACGTTAAGAGTCCTAATGTGAGAGATTTAAATTCATTTGATCCATTTATAATGTATTTGAGTCCATTATGTCAAGGTGTAAAGGTTAGAGAAGCCATTTGTAATAAGTTATCAAAATTGTGCAAGGAAGTCTTAATGTAGTCAATAAGGTCAAAATGTGTTTGTAAACTCAAGGAAGGGTAAAAATATTGTAAATGGTGGTCAATATTCCATTATGAAATTTTTTTAAGGTCACCACAAAATTATGAGATCAAAATGTTCAAAATGTGAAAGTTGCTTAAAAGTTGCAACTTTGAAACTTTGCAAAAAGTACAAAAAGGGTTAAAAGTATGTAATAAGTTAGTTAAAAAGGTGGTTGGGAAGTTATAAACCAAAAAAAAAAAAAAAAACTATAAAATCATTATATTAGTCATTCTAAATCATTAATGAGAAGAAGGAATATATTTAGATCAATTTTGGGTTTAGAAGTAATATACAAATAGAAGGATGAGACCTTCATGAAGGATGAGAAATGATAGATTCTTTTTGTGTTTAATCACACTCAAATTTAGAGAGTTATGAATGTAGAATGGAAAAGATATTTTATCCCTGTATCGAAAGTGATACACAAAAGCAAAGTTAAAGAAATGGACTCTTTGTTTCGTACCATCTAAAGCAAAATAAGCTCTAACACAATTAAGAACATGCCTCCAATTAGGCTTTATCTATTTATTTGAAGAGTAATATCCCACCTAAAAAAGCACCTCCTTTTCTTCATCATCCTTGGGAAATTTTTCTATATCTTCCTCAATGAACTTTCTATCCTTGAAGAAATTCAAACCATCAAACAAAAACCCAAAAATCTCAAAGATAAGGTCAATATAGAGAGGGAAAGAAATGTCATATACAATAATACTACTCTCCTTCAACCCTTTGAAGAACTCCAACATAGCCTCAAGATTTTCCACGAAGTCTCTCAAGATAAGTGATGATTCCTCCATTGTTGAGTTGGTCCCAAACTTGTAGAATATCTTTCCATTAATCACAAGATTTCAGCTCATGCCTCTTTGGTTCTCCCTGATGTCTCTACAACTTGTTTGAAAGATATGCACACAAACCTTCAAATCCAAGATGTTTCTCTAGTTATTGTAAATAACAAAAACAACCAAAACACCCACAAAATTTGCCACTCATCAATGCTCTGCAAGGCGTGACTCCATCATCTCAACTTGAAATGATCTTCATACTTTCCTATCATACACATCATATTTTTTTATATTACCACTAACACAATGTATCATGTCCTCCTTAATTATTTCCTTAAGAATGAAATAATTAGTAATCATGTTTATGTTTTGAATACATAAAATATAAAAGTAATGTATTACCATAGGCTATTTGCATTGATCAATGGTATCTTGATCCTCAATTATATACCTCAAAGGATAATCCATCACCATCTTTAAACCATCTCCAAGCTTCCACTTTATACCCTTTTGAGCCACTTGCTTGCATTCTTGAAGATCTCCAAATGTGAGAACCATCTCCAACCGTATGTGCATAAAAAAAATGCCCTATTGTGGAAAAATCATATAAATATTTTCCTTTCCAAATTAAATTCCTTTCCCTATTCTCAAAATACATTCTCTAATTATTTTTAGTTAGTAAAGCCTTATTAAGCCTTTTGATGGGTCTGATTGCCAACTCCCTACAACTCTCGACCTACAAATTTGGTCCCAAGCAATAAGAGATATCAATTTCCTTTCTTCCACACCTGACCATAAGAAGTTCTTCTAAATCATTTCTAACATATCTGTATATTTTCTTGGAATTTTGAAGAGACTTAAACCATACATCTAGATATTTTGAAGACAACTTTTGAGAACAATCCCTTTTTTTCTTGACTAGCAAGATTCCCTTTCCAGCTAGAAAGCTTCTAATTAAATTTTTCATTAATGCTATTCCAAAAGGAATTTGAAGGATTAAGGCAAAGAGGGAGACCCAATAAGGACCTAAGAAGAGAGTCTATAGAGCACCCTAAGATTCTAGATATTCTCTACTATATGGCATCTTGATTATTCAAGAAAAAAATAGAGCATTTATTCCAGTTCACCAGTTGGCCCATGGAAAAAGAATACGTATTTAAAGCAACCTTCATATTTCTAGCTTCCCTGATAGAAGCCTCCCCCATGATGATATTGTCATCCACAAATTGTTCATGAGTGCAAGATTGAGGATGTGAAGAAGGGTTGAGACCATGAATAGAACCTTCAAAACCAAGCTTAGAGAAGTATCTTCCCAAATAGTCAACAAGGATAGGAAATAAAATAGGATAAATGAGGTCTCTTTGCCTCATTCCTTTGGAAGACTAATTTTTTAAAGGAGTGGAAATCAACAGGGAGATAAGTTGGATACACTTGTTGCCAAAACAAAAATCCTTTAGTTTCTTCAAGAGGAACACCCAATCCACTATGTCATAAGCCTTGGATAAATCAAGCTTCATAAGAAACCCTTGCTTCTTTGTTTTGACTAAGGAATGCACATTTTCATGAACCATAATGATAGAGTCCAAAAATTTCCTCCCAGGCACAAACCATTTTTTTGGAAAGAAATCAAACTAGGAGGATTTTCAATAACTGAAGGGTGAGCACTTTTGAAATGATCTTACATAAAGAATTGAAAAGACTTATTTACCTTAATTGATCAACATAAACAACACCCAAATTTTTAGGGATCATAACCAAGAATGTGGAATTAATCTCCTAAAGAAGGCTTCGAGCACTAATAGGATGACCGACATCCATACTAATGATGTGCCACACATTTTCAAATATAGACATGGGGAGCCCATCTAACCCATGTGAACCATCAATATGTCTCAAATACATGAAAAGTAAAATTAATAATCTAAATTATACAAAAAATCACAATTTTATATACACATTCACCTCACCAATAAAAAACTAATTGATCCTCAACCAATAATACTAAAGAAAGACTTACATTCATTTATATAAACTAGGTAATAGTCAAATTTATGAACAGGATTTATCCATTACATAGAAAGGTAAAACCAATATATAAACACACTAATTTATATTACTTTTGATTAATTAAAAAATATTTCCTAGGCTATGCCCAAATAACATAAAGACACTTATATTGTATTACTATTAGAGTTTCACAAATCCAAAATTCTAGACCTTTAACATCAACTCATCCTTGTATTTATATCACAGCTTTAACCATAACTAACTTTAAAATTACCTGTGCTTTCAGAAGAATGACATGTCAAAATAAACTAGTTTTAAAAACTAACACTTGATGACTAGTGGATAAACATCCCCAAGTTTAGAAAAAGACCTTTAAAAATAGGAAAAAATATTTCTAAGCCACACATAGTGACTTCTTGTTTTCCACTCTTGGGTTTCATTGCCGCATTACATTTTGAATCCCATTCCCTATAGGCATTCATGAAATTTTGTGCAAAGGAATGGCTTAGGATTTTGATGGATGGAATCCTCTATTTCTAGATATCTTTCTCCCATTTCATCTCCACAAGCCTATGTGCATGTGTCAATAACTATTCATCAAATAGGAAGAGCTTATACTCAATCTTTGCTAGCTTTGTGAACTGATTCACCATATGGGTCTTTTCCTTTCTCATCTCATCAATTATTCTCTTGAATTCCTTGACCAATACATTCATATCATGCTCCACAATGATATTGTGCCAAATATAGGTGATAGTGGTACATTTCATATCAGTGTCTAGATGCTTAGCTAAATTTTGTAACTCCTTCTCCATCTTCAAAAGTCTTGGTGTCTAGTCTTAATCACAATATTCCTCCAGTCTATGTCTTTCTTGTAGATGGATAACCATCTTTCAACCACTTACTTTAGGGGTTTCTTAGATAGGAATTTGTTTACACCATATCTTTGCACTTCATGGATCTGCAAAGCAACCTCAATCCATTTTTCTTCTTAATTTTCCCAAGTTAACATCTGAGTTTGAACTTGAGTAGTATCTTTGTAAAATTATTATATAAAACCGTAGAGTCAAGAATGAATTTCTCATCATCTTTGATTATATCATTCACCCATTCATTAAATAAATTAGCTAACACTTTGCCCTTCTATATCTGATTGAGAATATTTTTGTTACTAGGGGAAATTGGATCAAAGGACTGTGGTGTGTGGGAGATTGGATGAGGACTCGAGCTATTGATGGAATCAATGTAGGTGGCCAAGGCACTAATTGTCTGCTTCATTTCTTTCTTTTGTTTACCATCCTTCTAGGATCTAGTCAACATATTTTTAGCAAAAAGTTCAAAGTAATGGCTTTATGATTCTCTATTAGCTTTTCCAAGATCAACTTTTTCTATTGTGAAGTCATTAATGGAAGGATCTAAAACTTCTTCTTTTGTATAAATTTCCTAGCCACTTCAACCATCCAATTCCATGTCTTTGAGTCAACATCAAATTTTGACTTAGTCTTTAATTTCTTTGGTGTTTTATTCCTTGTTGGTGTACTTTCTCACCATATCCCCAACTAGAATTGACACAAAGACTATGCTCCTTTTCTTATTAATATTGGTCGTTAACTAAGTGGGAGCACCTTTAACTGATTATGTGGTAGTGTTAGGTTATAGGGGCAGTACTAACCATGTAGCTATTGCATCTGAATCCAAAGGGGTAATTATGAAATCCATGGGTTGAGGCCAATGTTCATGCTCTTCCCTCAAATCTAGGTCTATCATTGCTTCAGCTTCGGATCCTTTCTTCTTGCAAGCTTTTGATCTTGACCAAGTTAACCAAGTAGGGGATCTCATAGTAATATGTCACATTGGTTCTTTATTGCTAGAGGATCCATTTGGTTGATACTTGATCTTACCTGCATCAAAAGATTTAACATTAGCATCAGAAAATATAGTCGACTGAAGAGACTTGGTTTTCTTTATGGGACCTGATTTTATATAATATTTGTTTTCCTTCACTTTATTATGTTTAAGCCATTGTTCGGTCTTCTACATAAAACCAAATGTCTTTATCTCAATATTATCTTTTTCAGCTTTAGCCCAATTAATTTGGGGGATGGGATGATTCTTTACTTCTTCAAACTTAGGATCAATTGCTTATTGACTATCACTCTATATGTGGGAAACATCCAATTCTAACCCTATGCTTTTTATACGTCGTAAGATGAACTTGCTCCAATGTCTCCTCTTGACAACAAGTTCATCCATGAAATCCTTCCAATAGTCTTCCAGTTGACTCATATGTTTAAATTGATCATCGGGGTCTAAATGTTAGTGAGTGTATCCCTTGTTATCAAAGCCTTTCCTTACTTAGTAATACTTGAAATTATATCTATTCAAATCATACCCAATACTCACAACATCTAAGAAAGTCTTGTAGGAACAAAATCCTAGTTCTAAAGGGAAAGGAGTATCATGTTCCTTTTTAGGTATGTACTTGATCATCATTGCTAGTTGCCTGCAAACATGAAATAATCCATAGCACACCTTGGAAACATGGTAGGTTTTCCCTCATACCCTCCTAGATAGATACAGGTGAAGTGTGGGAATTAGATATAGTAAATTCCATAAACATTTATGAATTTATTTGCTTCATCTATAATCCTTTTGACCACCAAGCATGCGATTTCAAATAACAACCTCCCTATGAAGACATCATTAAGTCTTCTATAGTTTTCCACAACTGTATCCCTTTCCATCAATACATAATATTCATATATATGAATTCCTCAGGAGCACAACTCAATAAGGTAGACCTACCCACTCCCTAGTACAAGAAAGATGATAAATCAAGTAAGATGACATGTAAAAGTCTCTTGAAGTGAGACAAGCTAAATTTAAATGTTTTTTCCATGGCCTCGGTGATCACTTCTCCCTAATCAATATGTCTCTTTCCTTATAAAATTATCTAAATAATGAAATCATCCACCCAAGGTAAAGACTTCATCACAATCTAACCCTTTAACCCTATGCAACAACACTACCAAGTCCCATACACAAGGTTTCATATGGTTTGCAGTGAGCGGTCTTCGTAATTTGGAACCTCCCTTTTGGAATTTAAGCAACCAACTAAGAGCTATGATATTTTTACAAGTAGACTCTTCCTTCTCATATTTGTGAGTATACATTATGGGGGTGTAATATGAGTATACCTCTTGCTCTAGAATCTTCAAAATATAGATGCTTATTTTCCTATTAATGGACAACAATATTTCCCCATAATCTCTGTAGATACATTGATGCTTTGCATCATACATGTTGACACATTCCCTTATCAAATTTGGACATGCAATTGCTTATGAGAATGTTGTGGCTTTTGCGAGACCACTCTCAATAATTTCTTGGGTAAAAGGTTTGCCTGGTGAATTCCTAAGTCTCCTTTTGAAATCCTCTATGTTAAAATTAGTCAAGGAAGTATCTCCATATATTGGCGATAGACAGAATAAATATTGGGCATTATTAAAAATTTATGACCTCATTTTACTTGTTCTACCTTGATTAATAGACAAGGAACGCAACCTTAAATCATAATTCATCAATACTGAAATGTTTTGGGAGTTACTTTGTTGACTAAACACATTGTAATGCTTTGTAATGCTCCAACATGACAACCTAGAAAAATTGCCTATATTTTGCTACTCGCCACTTAATAATTGAGAACATAAATTTTCTAAGGCTTATCTTGAAATAACTTAAACCTCATGCCCAATCTTGAAGATTTAATTGCCAAATCCACTACCCATGTGAAATAATGGTGAAAAGAACTTTAGGAGTGTAAATATTAATTACTTGTCACATCACTGTACAACCTTGTTTAATCATGATTACTTCCCTTTTTAATAGCTCATTTTATATTATTATCTTCAAAATCACATGTGGGTCCCATCAAATAACATCCCTCCCTATCCCTTCATCAGTTATATTTTCCTTTCGGGTGGAATGATATGTCATCAATACTCCCTTGAACTTGGTAGAACGTGGTTTATCTTGGTTAAATGTTGTCAAATTATGTGCAAGTTGAAGACCATGCTCCATAATTCAAATAACTAAAGTGAGGTTGACACATTAATTTGAATAGTTTGATATAACTTAAAAAATGAGACCTAGATCCTAATGAATGGGAGTGAACAATTCAAAGGGTTTTGGGAGGTATGAAGTGGTTCAAGACGTATACTGAAATAATTTTTAAGAAAAGGGATAAGTAAATGGTTGAGCCATGATGAACCTTGGAAACACACTGAACCACTTTGAACTTGGTTCAACCAGGTTCAATGGCTTCATTGAAAGGTCACTTTGTTGGTATGTTTATTGTTGTGCCAAAAGCTCGAGCTCTCAACAAATGCCACAAACACTAGACTTACCCTAATCCACAAGAGGTGGTTAAGTCATGTCGTGAATCCCAAAGGAGGTGTTGAATACCAAGTCAACAATCTCCCCCTTAGCACCAATTGAGGGTTTCACACCTATGGAATGAAGGAGAGCTCCCAAGATTTGAAACCGTGACCCAAGGCTTTGATACCAATTGTTGGTATGCTTACCATTGCACAAAAAGCTCGAGCTATCAACAAACGTCACAAACACCAAACTTACCTAGATCCACAAGAGGCAGTTAACCCATGTTGTGAATCCAAGAAGGAGGTGCTAACAACCAAGTCAACACACTTTACTTAGAGCATTTCAAGGATCAAGAAAGTAGAATAAAAGAAGCTAAAACAGAATAGGACAACTTAGGAGGGGGGGCCAACATTCAACTTTTGAAAAAATCAATTACAATATATCTACCCTTTGATCACAATCGATATGAAGATTACAAAATGTAGATATGAGACTTCCTACAATCATAAGCTTTGATCTTTAAAAACTGCAAAAGTAATATCAATTACAAATGCTTTGATAGATGACAATACTGTTAGTGTAGTTTTTTATTTTTCCTATTTTGCTAGGTTTTTCCTACACTTTTTAATAATCTCGCTTAGGTTAATAAAGCATGTCTTAGTAGGTGAATGGTTGTAAGGTGTCACCTTCCTACATGTGAGCATCCATTAGCTATCTTGGGAAGATACTTTGCTATCTTTAGTCCGATAGATGGTTGCTCCTCATTGGTTGGTGTTGCCACCTCCTCCCTCTTCCTAGCCTATATAAGCATGCTACCTGGCTTGTATTTGCATCTCTTGTTTTTGCATCCTCATAACGCTATTTTGCTTCTAGCATTTGCATTACTCTCTTGGAGACTAACTCTGTGTTGCTATTTTGATTTTGTATCATTTGCATTCATAGTTTAGATATTTACTCTTTGCACTAGTTTTCTGGGTTGTTAATCTTGTCAGATTCTAACATGGTATCAGAGCTTTTCTATGTGCAAGAGTAGATTTTAGTTTCCTTATTTGAGAGATTTGAGGGGGGCTAATAAATTTTATTGTAATTTTTTGAAAAATGAAGTATTCTCTTCTCTTGCATCTTTGGATGATCTTGAGAATCAAAAAAGTTTTGACAAAAACGATTTTTCTCTGGGGTTTCAATCTCAAATCTGACAACCAACTTGCATATTTGGAGTTTTCAATCAGTATTGCAAGTTCCAGCATGCCATTAATGGACTTAGGAAGTTGATCCAGCATTTGCATGTCATATTTGGTTTGCTGGGGTCGTTTCTTGATTTTTGGAGCCATTTTTTACTGTTAAAGGTGTTTGATTTACACTACAACAACATCTTTTATAGATCAGCAAGGAAAATGCTTTCTGGGTTTTGTTCGCAGCCCCGAAAAACCATCGGGGTATCTTTTAAATTTTGCATGCAAGCTGTATATTTTGTAGAATTGAGCATGAAAGGCTACAGCCATACCCCTCTCCATTGGCAGTCGCAGATTTGAATACAATTTTCAAATGTCTCGTTCTTGCTCATACGAACTTCAATTTTGATGATTCTTGTTATGAACTTGGCTATTTTTTTGTGCTCTATCCACTAGTGGAGTTTTTTTTTTATTTTCATGCATGAATTCTTCAGAAATTGCAGATTCTCAGTCGTGACTATGCACAGTTCTCATTTTGAAAACTTCAAAGGATCATAACTTTCTCATACGACCTCGTATCGAGGCGATTCTTTTTTTGAAAGTGCATGATTTTTTGAGTAGATTGCAGTGGTGCTATTTTTTTTCTTGATTTATTATGCCCAAGTTTCACTTTTAGCATATGCTCTTCATGAGGGTTTGTAATGCATTGAAATCAAGACCACTAAGTATCTCTTTCTAGTGGTAGTTATAAATGCACTAAAATAAAGTGCCAAATCGTATTTCTTTTGGGGTGGGGGGGTGGTTCTTTGATTGAGTAAAAAGGGGGGGGCATTGTCATGGCTGGGTTCTCTTCTTTTTAGCATTTCTTTGCATTTCTTCATCATGGATCAAACAAATATGCCCATCCTAACTCCATAAAATTACTTTGAGTGGAAATCATGCATGATAATTCACTTAAGGAAAGCTAGATTAAATAGGATAACTATGGGACTTGAAACTGAACCTGTTAAAGATGAAGACAAGCCTAAGTGGTTTAACAAATGTGATGAGGCATATGGAACATTGTGTTTGTCTGTTTCTCCTGACTTGCTATTTCACATTGAGTCTTTGGATACACCAAATGAAGTATGGACAAAGCTAGAAACATTATTTGGCACACAAGATTCAATGAGGGGTCATATGTTGGAAAATGAATTAATTAGTTTGAGTCCAAGCAATTTCAACACAATCCAAGATTTCTTCACCAAATTGAAATCACTAAGGCTACAGTTAAAACAATGTGGAATTGAAAAGAAAGATGAACAACTAATTCTCAGTATTCTCTCTAAGCTAAGTTCAGAATATTTTGTGTTTGTCTCTACCTTCTATGCTACTAAGGGTGCACTTGGTACTCAATTCACCATGCCATCTCTAAATGATTTTGCTGTCAATCTCACTCAAGAACAGGACAAGCTAATCCAGATGGGCACTCTTAAGTCCTCTAAGTCACATGCCTTAGCAACCAACCAAGGCACAAAAGAACAAAAAGGACAAAGTAGTAACAACAATGGTAAGGATGAGAAACAAAATAATAGTGAGGAAAAGAAGGATCAGATACCAATTGCTTCAAAAGCAACTATTGATACCTCATCCTCTAAGGGCGATAAGCCTAAGAAAGAAAAGGTTAAATGTGCCTATTGTAAAAGACCCGGTCATGATGAACATAAATGTTTGAAGAAACAAATTGATCACTTGACATACATTCTTGAGAAGAATAATATTAGTGTTCCTAAGTCTATCAAAAAAAGTTCTAATGAAGAGTCTAACAAGGCAAAAGAAAACAACAAGGGGAAAGGAAAGGGCAAAGCTCTTGTTGCAGTTGCTTCCTCACCATCCACTTGGGTTCTTGATTCGGGTGCTTCGCACCACATGGCTTCATCTAAGGAAGAACTTGCATCCTTGGAGCCATGGAGCCATGTACTATGCTTTCTATTTTGATGGGTGATGACACTCCTATTGAGGTGTGTGGGAGAGGGTTTGTTGATGTGGGGGATGGCACATTCCATGATGTTTTTTGTGTACCTCATTATCAACTAATCTCCTATCAATATACCAAATCACTCACACAGGTTTAGGTAAGTAGGTTGAGTTCGCTCCTGATTCAGTGGAGATACGTGAGTTGCATAGTGATTTTGTAGTTGCAGTTGGGAGAGCAGATCATTAGTCACGGCTCTATCTATTTTCTCACTTTGTTCCTTATCCTCCTTCATCTGTTTTGCTCACTCACTCTAATGATGTGAGTAAATTATGGCATGAGCAGTTTGGCCATCTTAACTTCCACTATTTGCATCAGCTTAACCAGCAGAGCATGGTCACAGGGTTGCCTTCGGTTCAATTCTCAGGAGGTGTTTGCCAAGGTTGCATTCTTGGTAAGCATCCTAAGGAAAAGTTTGACAAAAGTAAGGCATGGAGAGCTTCACAGATACTAGAGTTAGTTCACAGCGATTTGGCTGGTCCATTTCAACATCCTTCTTTCAGAAGGGCCCGATATGTCCTCACATTCATTGATGACCTTTCTCGATATACATGGGTGTACTTTCTCAAATAGAAGTCAGAGTTATTTGATCATTTTCAAGACTTCAAAAATTTTGTAGAAAAGCAATCTAGGAAAGCCATCAAGGTTTTGCGTACAGACAATGGTGGTGAGTATGTCAACCATTGGTTTGAAAGATTTTGCACTTCAAAGGGGATTGATTTACAGCATTCAGTTCCATACAATCCTCAGCAAAATGGTGTTGCAAAATGGAAGAATAGATCCTTGAAGGAAATGGCAAACTGTATGATTCACTCTAGATCTCTTGCACCACAGTATTGGGCAGAAGCCATTAACTGTGCTTGTTATATCCAGAACCGTGTTCCTCACCGAGCCTTGAAGGGAGTTACTCCTTTTGAAGCTTGGAGCGGTCAAAAACCATCAGTTAAGCACTTTTGATTTTTTGGCTCCCCTGCATGGGCCCACATTCCTATAGAGAAACCTAAGGCCTTGGATCCGCAAAGTAGACCTTGCATAATTGTAGGTTATCCTGATGGTGTGAAGCGTTATCGGTTGCTCCACCCTACTACACATGAGTTATTCATTGAGAGGAGTGTTCAATTTGAGGAGGGATCTTCAAGCTCACTTTCTATCACTTCTCCAACTCCTTCTACCTTGACATTAGAGTCACTTGGAATACATGACAGATCTTCCAATGAGTCAAATTCACCTGAACAGTCTTCTACCTCTACTTCTGATGCAGAAAGTGATTTAGAGAACTCACCTCCTTCCTCTCCTAGTCATCATTTAGAGGTTAATGATTCCCCTCTAGATTCTCCATCTTCTTGCCCACTTTGGGCTAGACAGACCTTACAGTCTACAGGTGATTGGGTTGGGGATCCATCAGACACTAGGCGAACTTGTTCACAATTCCAGGATGCTCCACATGTCTTCATTGCTACTGCCTCAGATCCACGGTCCTTTCATGAGGCTTCTGGTATTTCTAAGTGGGATACAACTATGCAGGAAGAGTATAGTTCCTTGATGAGGAACCACACTTGGGATCTTGTCCCTCTTCCTAAAAGAAGAAAACTTGTTCGATGTAAGTGGATCTATCGGACAAAATTTGCAGCAGATGGGTCAGTTAACAAACACAAGGCTCGCTTGGTCGCCAAAGGATTCTCCCAGGTTCCTGGGATTAACTACTCTGAGACTTTTGCGCTAGTTTCTCGAATGAATTCCATTCGAATTGTTCTTGCCATTGCTACAGCTAATCGTTGGGAAGTACATCAGATGGATGTGAAGAGTGCTTTTCTTCATGGTGACCTTCATGAGGAGATCTACATGGAGCAGCCACAGGGCTTCCTTCAGGATTCTTCTATTGTGTGTCATCTTTGAAAGTCTCTCTATGGCCTCAAACAGGCTCCTCGGGCCTGGTATGCCAAGATGGACTCCTTCCTTCTATCAGTTGGGTTCACTCGATGCCATTCTGATCCTAATGTCTACATTTTGCAACAGGGTGATTCACTTCTATTTTTGGTTTTGTATGTTGATGACTTGCTGATCACAGGTAGTTCTTCACCCACCATTAAGGCTGTCAAAGTGGCCCTTCAAGACAGTTTTTTGATGACTGACTTGGGCTTGTTGCATTACTTTCTCAGGATTGAGATCCTTCAGTCTCCTTCTGGGATCACCATCACACAATCCAAGTATGCTCTAGATTTACTCTCAAGATTTCATATGGCTGACTGTAAGCCTGCTCTGACTCCCTTCCTTTCTGGAGTCAAACTTGAGGCTCAATGTTCTTCTCCACTTGTTGATGGCACTTTGTACCGCCAAATTGTTGGGAGTCTCATTTATCTAACTCATAGGAGACCTGACATCTCCTATGTTGTAGGCATGGTCTCTCGATTCATGTAGGAGCCCCATGAGTTACACTGGAAAGCAGCCAAGCGGATCCTTCACTACATTCAGGGTTCTCATAGTTGTGGGATTCACTACGCAGCAGGTATTGAGCTTGATTTGGTGGGCTACACAGATTCAGATTGGGCAGGTGAATCTGAGGATCACAAGTCTACTTCAGGGTATAGCTTCTCACTTGGGTCAGGCCCTATTTGTTGGTTGAGCAAAAAGCAGTCTGCTATTGCTCTGTCTTCTACTGAGGCTGAGTATCGGGGGGCTATAAATGCCACCACTGAGGCCATTTGGGTTCAACATCTTCTCACTAAGTTTGGTATCCAGATCAGACAACCATCAGTCATATTTTGTGACAACCAGAGTGCCATTCAGATCTCATGGAATCCAGTTCATCATCAATGGACCAAACACATAGAGTTCCACATGCACTACATCTGGGAGCTCATCCATGGTCATGTCATTGACCTTCGCTAGTGTTCGACTTCCAAGAAATTTGCTGATATCTTCACCAAACCCTTCACTGAGAGAAAGTTCTTTCATTTGTGAGCTTTGTTGGGGGTGCGGGATGCTTCATCTTTTGGGGGGGCCTCTTCCTCTCACTCGAAGTCCTGACTTTTTTGTGTGAGGGGGTCTCTTTTCTCTCTCTTTTAAGAAATCTTATGTACATGGGCACCTCAATAGGCTTGACTTGTCGGGACCCATTTCTACATCCACCTAAGCTTCGCTTATGGGGGGGTGTTAGTGTAGTTTTTTATTTTTCCTATTTTGCTAGGTTTTTCCTACACTTTTTAATAATCTCGCTTAGGTTAATAAAGCATGTCTTATTAGGTGAATGGTTGTGAGGTGTCACCTTCCTACGCGTGAGCATCCATTAGCTATCTTGGGAAGATACTTTGCTATCTTTAGTCTGATAGATGGTTGCTCCTCATTGGTTGGTGTTGCCACCTCCTCCCTCTCCCTAGCCTATATAAGCATGCTACCTAGCTTGTATTTGCATCTCTTGTTTTTGCATCCTCATAATGCTATTTTGCTTCTAGCATTTACATTACTCTCTTGGAGACTAACTCTATGTTGCTATTTTGATTTTGTATCATTTGCATTCATAGTTTAGATATTTACTCTTTGCACTAGTTTTCTGGGTTGTTAATCTTATCAGATTCTAACAAATACATACTAACAAGCAAGCAATTTAGACTTCATTGAGAAGAAGAAATGCAATTGTTGATTGAACATAACAACATACATGCTTAGAGGATAATCACATACCTCTCTTTTCTTGCAATATAAATACACAAAATAATAATGAATTTTTCTCACACATAGAGTAGTCTCTCAGTAATTTGCTACACATCTAGAAATCTAA
This sequence comes from Cupressus sempervirens, assembly GCA_028749045.1. NCBI lineage: Eukaryota > Viridiplantae > Streptophyta > Pinopsida > Cupressales > Cupressaceae > Cupressus > Cupressus sempervirens. The sequence continues at coordinate 165,538,703 of CM053792.1, read as the reverse complement.
TCATGACATTGAGAATAATCCAAGGCTAGCTCAAAAGTCTTTTCCACAATGGTAAGAACTTCCTAATAATGTTAAGAGGTAAAAATGAAGCACAAATAATAACTATTACAATACATTTATGATACATAAGAAAATATGAATTGACACCATGAAGGAAAAGTATGACAAAAAAAGATAATGTGGATGTTGCTAGCTAGCAATGGTGCCAAGTAACCATGATTCCAAGAAGCACAATGCCAAGTAACATGATAGCTATTAGACATGAAGCCTCTGACTCATGATGTCACATATGCAACTCACATCATAAATTTGTTGAAGATAACCAACAGTGTTATGAAGTAGCTATCTCACAACTAACTTAAACATTTACACTCTCACTTAGCAAGAGAGAGATCATTCTATGTCATAGAGTGTCTCAATTTGACAAACACAATGAAGTTCCAACCCAAAATTGTCTATAGAAAAATCTCATCACAAATTTTCTCAATATAAATTTTTGTCTCAACATAACTATATTCACCATATATACTTCTAGAGTGTGAGTAAAAAATACACATAACTTTCACCATGGCTGCTCCCAAAGAGTAGAACAAGGGATTTCACCTTGAAGTCCTCTCATAGAGAAGAACATATTAAGAAGGGATTTCACCATGAAATTCTCTCATAGAGAAGAACACATTAACAAGGGATTTCACCTTGAACTTCTCTCATAGAGAACTCATTAACAAGGATTACACCTTGAACTTCTTTCATAGAGAAGAACTCATTAACAAGGGATTGCACCTCAAACATTTCTCTCTTAGAGAAGAACTCATCAACACATAAAAGATCATCTAAATGTTAAGAGTCCCTCTTTGCCGAGACTCCCTCAATAGGGACAATATACTCATTTTAGATTATCACAAAAAAGTTGATTCCAAGGTGACCAAACAAGGAGCCTCAATAGTCACACTACTACACAAGACTATTGATCCTCTTCAAAGGACTTGACATTCTACATTTGCCACTTAAGCTCCATCTGAATCTAATTTATGCAACTGAATGGTCTCTCTCTAAATGTCATTTCTTCTTCTTCAAAGAAACTAATCACAATGATACTCTACATAGGATCTTCCTCTTTAATGAAGTTACATGCCACTAATTTAGTCGCATGACTACAAAGAAAACTCTAATTTTCATTTGTATAGCCTACAACACTTCGCATGTGATGTCTCATCATGTCGTTGCTTCTTGATCCATCCTAGAATCGTTTTTACAAAGATTAGTCATTGTTTATAGAATTAAACTATTCATCAAGAGAAACATATATCTAAAAGCATACATTATTCACTATTTTCAATATTATAGCATGAATTAACTACATAAAATTCAAGGCTAACACACAATTCTTCTCCAGAATGGTAGGCACCTCTTGATAATGGTAAGAGTTAAAAATGAAGCACAAACAACAACCTTTACAATACATTTATGATACATAAGAAAACATGAAAGAAGAGCACAACATTAAAGATGATGTGGATGTTGTCAGCTAACAATAGTGCCAAGTGATCTTGATACCAAGTAACCATGACATAATGAAGCATGATGCCAAGTAACATGACCTGTATTAGACATGAAGCCTCTAACTCATGATGTTACATATGCAACTCACAGTATAAATTTGTTGAGGAAAACAAACATAGTTATGAAGGAGCTCTCTTGTAGCTATAAACATCAACATGACAAACAATGGAGTCAAAGTTAATAATATGTGTGAAGGTTATTTATTGGATTATTGTACAATGATGCATTTGAATTAGAACTCTATTAGTGTGGTTGATTTGTTTGTAGATTCTAGGCTTGTGGTTGGGTTATTTAGGAGTTTAAAATAGGGTTACAATTTAAAATTCACAATGATATTAAGAGTCTTTATTTAATGCTAATGAAAACATGGTAAGCTTTCTAACATGATTTCCACCACGTCCATCACATCATCTCTATTTTTATTAATGCCTAGCAATTGTCTCCACTGTTCTTTATCTTGAATAAATGCTCATGCATAAATTCTTTTGCATATATTATAATAAAAATAACACAATATTTGGAAAGAAGAATATACCCATCTTTGAAGTCTCGTGCAAATCTTATAGATGTTTGCAAATTTTAATTGAAGTGATTTATGTATGGACTTAGTGAGAATTTAAAATTTGTTCCACATGAACTTATAATATTTGGATGTGAATGTTTTCTAAGGTAGTATTAAACATGAGTTGCCTTCCAACATGATGATGTTAATTATCTTCTCACGATAACAAGTTTAATGAGTCCATTGACAAGTTATTGTCTCAAGGACACAAATAAATGTCTCCTTGACTTTATAACATGTGATTGTCATGTCTCACATAAAAAAAAGAATATGCTTTAAAAAAATTATTTCTAATTTCTATTAATTTTTTTCTCTTTCAAAATTTGCATTGATAAGAATTAGTTTTTTTATCCCAAATAAAATCTTATCATTAATATCAAGGAAAAATATTATTTAAAAATAGAAAATTAATAAATAAAATGTAACTATATAGACAAATGCTTCACATTTTAAAAAATTAAGTTTCTAATTTTTTTTTTCATTAAGTTCACATAACTATATATTATACAAATTAAGCACATAAAGACAATGATCACCATAGATGAACTCCCATATATTTAATCCACCTTTGTGCAATTTCCCCAAATCCACTCTCACATTCTTCTCTTCTCCTTCTACCTCACATTCTTGGCAATTATAGCTCATAGTAAAAGCATCTGCTGCAATTTAAGCACTTAATCATTAAATGTCATGTCCCCAATTTCTGCCCTTCCTTAGTGACAACATTTCTAGCAGGGTTGGTCTATTATCTGGTTCCCATAGGCCAGCAGAGCGTAGAGGGAACCAACCCAGGGACTTTGAGAGTCATGCATGAGCTTCCCAAGTAGTTTGGAGTAGTAGACAATAGTTTCCTACAATTTAGGAGGGATTCCTAATTTGTAGGGATTGACTAGGAGTGGTCTAGAAGGCATTCGGAGACCTCGGCGAACGTTTTGGAGAGTTAGAGTGCATCTCCTATTTTTTAGGAGGAACTCTCAGTTTAGTGACAGTTCTCTCAGAGGTGCACACAACAAGGGAGTCATTGGGACTCAATTTTGGTTGATTGGGGATGTCTCCTACTTTTTAGGAGCATCCCTAGATTTTAGGGATGGACTGCCAGTTGACCCATCTTGTTTGGCATCAGTCACGGACAGGTGACAAAGTCAGATTCATGTTTGATTGGTCATTTTGGGCCTTTTGGGACCATTTGGGAAATATTTTAATATATTTAAATATTTCCTAAGTTGGTGATTAAATAAATTAAATAAGGTTAAGTTTTAGCCATTTTGGAGTAATAAGGGGTTTTTTGGCCTCATCTGGATGCGCATCCTATGGTGTGATAGCTCGTTGGAAAGGTCTCAAAATTCTCTAAATCTTTCTCTTTGGTCTCAGGGCATTTCAGTGAATGGAATTCTATCTATGAGGAAAAAGGTTATTTTATAGTAACATGACTACTTTAAAATAAGAAATTATATCATTTTCACTACACAACACCACTTGGAGACACTTAGGGTTCGATTTGCAATTGAGAGGGGGTTATAAGGAGATGGAAGCTTCATTCTAAGATCATCTTTTGCATATTGAAAAACTTGTTTTTGTGAATTGGCTCTGAGAGAGCAATTCTTCATCTGGGACGCAAACCCCAAGTTCTGGATTGGCTGGGACGTAGCCCTCAGTAGTTATTGGCATTGGATTCTTCAGACAGTGTGCGTTGCTCTCAAGGATAGAATACACCATTCTTTATTGTGGATTTAGGTTGTAGATTTATGGTTTCAGCATTGCAGATTGATTCTTTCAGCTGGGATGTGATTCCTTGCAGTCTTAGGGCCGTCATTTGCTGCAGTTTGACATCATTGTTGGATGTAAGCTCCTTGGAACTGCATTGGATTTATTATTTGGCTTTATAAATTAGAAATCTGCTTGGTACGATTTATAGCAATTCTGATTTGGCTCTATGCTCTTATTTATTTTCAATCTCCTCTCATGTTTATTGTTCATTATTCATTACTATTGTGAAAACTATCAAAAAACACAAAACAAAAACAAAACCTTCTGCAACTTCTATCAATTCTCAAAGACTATCAAAGAAATCGCAGGAAAATATAGTTTATTAATTTAAAAACTACAACAAATCAGCAAGGGCATCCATCAGGGATCTTTCATTAAATAAATATTGAAAATTTTTGAAATATAAATATAAGAATGTCATTTGAAATATAAATATAAGAATGTCATTCTCATATTGGTTTTCCAAATTTGCTGAAGACATAAAATTGGAAATAAAAATTATTTGAATTGATAATTTTCAAATTAAGGATTTTGTGCAATCACAATGTTTATTGTATGTTGCTTATCGCTTTTTATTTCTTCGTCCACTCAATAGGCAGGGACTTCGAGCCCGTGGCTATACAACCACGAAAATGCACTCCCTTTACATTGTTTTTTCCAACTTTTCACTAAAAATTCTAAGTCCTCTCCTTCGTAAGGAAGTGCATTACGGGCTATGATGATATGATATGATAGATTTTAATGACGTCCACGAGACCAAAGTAGTCTATGGGACCCATACAATCACCCTTTTAATGACGTCCACGAGACTAAAGTAGTCTATGGGACCCATACAATCACCCTCCCGAGTCAGGAGCGGAACTAGTCAGTTGTAAAGTTTTGGATAACTTGTCTCTCCTTCTCTGAAGTTTGGTAATCAAATCCGCTGCTCTCTTCACTTGATCTTCCTCGAATAAATATTTGAATTCCTTGTTCTGCAATATTTTTGTATAACCAAATCTGATGTCATTGTAAGCCAAGCAGTCCTTGACAAAGTGCTTCTCTGTCTCAACTATTCCCATATTACAAAATAAACATGTTCTGTCTGCCCACTCTTCCTTTGGAACTTGCCACCTACCAGTTTCACATCGCAGCTGATGTGAACTAGTTCTAAGTTGTGCCATCAACATTTTTGCTTTCCAGTTAATAGGTGCTCTAATATATGCCTTTTCATCATGACTATAAGTGGGATTAAATTTTTTAATGTAATAGGATTTTTTCCGCCCTATGCGTCTTGTCCACAGAATATTGTGAAATTTTTCATTGACAAACTTTTTTATTTCTATAATGTTATCTGGGCAAGTTTGGATGTTGATATCCCATTTTCGCATCCATTTGTCATTTTGCTTCATCCATGTGTTTTTCCGCCTCACAAGTTTTTCTTCTATGATCAACTTGGGCCAACGATGTGTTTCCAAACCTTGGGTTTTCTTTAAGTAGCTTATCATTCGAACCAAAGCAACGGCTTCTAATGGATAGGAACCCACCTCCGCCAAAAGGATCTCATACGGAACTGTGGTCTTGACTTTAAGATTGCATGTGATGAAGTGTTTTTGAATTCTTTCTACTTGCTGCCATTTTTGTTCGGACATACTACCTCCCCACACTTACATCCGTATAAAATAATCGGAGTGACCAGCAAACCAAAAAGAGTTTTCATGGTCGTCCAATCCCATAATTCTGCATTCCTGCACTTGTTTTGTAAAGAGTATAACGCCTTCCATCCCCCTTGGATCCTTTTTGATCTGCAAGTATCCCAATTGAGTTTGTTATGGAAATTAATGCCCAAGTATTTGTACTCTTCCACAATCTCAAGTGGGCTATTTTCCAATAGAAACTCATCTTGTATGCCCCTATTCTTCTTCAGCGAGAAGATCATAATTTTGCTTTTACTAGTGTTAACTTGCATTCCAACTTCATGACAAAAAATTTCTAGTGCTGTCAAGTGCTCTTTCAAACCTTTAGCTGTTCTAGCAAGAATTATGAAATCATCCGCATATAAGAGCAATCTTATCACAAAGTGGGTTAGCTGCACTCCCTCACCATTGGTCTTGTTTATCCACTCTTCTAATTTGTCAATATAGAGCCCGAATAAAGTTGGTGATAGCGGACACCCTTGCTTAACCCCGATATTGCTGTCAAAGTTTTCTGATAGCCCTTCTGTCGTTCTAATTTTAGCTTTGACCTACTCATATAATCTATAAACTGCTGACCTAAGTTCTTTAGAAACTTTCAACTCTTCCATTCTATCCCATAATTTATTACGTGGCACTGTGTCGAAAGCTTTTTTAAAGTCCACGAAACAACAAAAAGCCTCGTTCCCCGAAGTGTCCCAAACTTTCTCAATCAAGTATCTAAGAGTGATGCCATGATCTATAGTAGAGTGCTTCGGTCTAAAGCATGCTTTCTCTATTGCACGTTTGCCTTCTGTTTCAGCCCAGTTGCTAATTTTTTGTTCTACCAAGCTGCCAAATAACTTGCCAAAAAGTGGATTGATCATGATGGTTCGGTAATTAGAAGGATTATTTATATCTCCACTTTTGTGGAATGGGATCACCACACTTGTTGTCCATTTTACAGGGAAACCTTCTTTATTAACACTGTTGAAAATTTTAGTGATGTGTGGTGTGAGGGTTTCAACACCCCATTTTAAATATTCAGCTTGAAGCCCATCTATATCTTGCACTTTACCGACAGCTAACCTCCTTATACCTTGGATAATATCATTTTCGCTGAATAACTCCCCTGTAGGCCCTGTTTCCATGGTTCTACGTTCTCCTAGATCACACGTGTATAGAGTCTTGGCATATTCCAACCATTTGGTTCCTGTTATGCTGTTCTCTAACTGAATTTTTCTCTGTTGAAGTTCTTTCCAAAACTTTGTGGAGTTGTTTTTACCAAGATTAATCAACTCGATTCTTCTCTTATTTACATACTCTCTTTTCTTCTTTTTAATCAGCTGATCATACTCCTTTCTACTTTCTTTATTTATGTTCTTTTTCCAATTTCTTTTTGTTGTTTTGCATTCTTCATCAAACCACGGATTAGCCGGAAAAGTGTTCTTGGCTTCTCTAGTGACCTTAGATCTTTTACACTCCTCCAATGCTTTAATGATAGTAAGAACAAGATTATCCTTGTCCATGAAATGTTGTTTATCAGGCTCGGAATGGTTTTCCATAACTCTAGACAGCCGCAAAAGAGAATTTTGGAAGGTAGCATGGTTTTCTTGTGTCATTAAAACTTTGCCAATCGGAATCCTCTTCCTCTTTTGTAAAAGTTTTGAGACAATATGTTGATCTTTAAAGTGACTCTTTTCTTAAAGAGCTCTTGTTAGAAAAGTGACTAGCTACTATTTATTTGTATTTTGGAAAAAAGGGCACGATATTCGCTGTTCACACTAGGGCACACTGCCCTTTAAGGCTAGGATTACAGAATGCCGCGAAATTCCAATAAATTTGTTGGTTAGGGCACGCAGATTGTTGCAGGTCTTGCGTGGGTATTGAAGGCAGGTGTGCATTTGGCTAAAGCAATGGCGCGAGTCGAAGTATTCAACACGACTGATACAATTTGCCCTTTCAATATAATGAGCATCTGCGACTTTACAAGCAAACAATGGTGCTTCTTCCTGGCATTTGTATATGCCGACTTTTTAGCTGCTTATTATGTTGAGAGAGAGAACAATACTGTCAGAGACTCAAAGATGGAACAGTTGCAATGAATTGTTCAAGAATTAGGAAGTTTTAAGGCAAAAACAAAAAGTGGACAGAGATCTTATTCCCTAGGTTGTTTACACAGAGCGACATAACGATGTTGTGATGGGAACGAATGGCACCAAGACGCTGGCATCTGTGGAAAGGGACGATTACATGAATTCCATTCTATTTTAAATTGATCTGAAATATACTGGAAATGCGCTTTGCTTCACAATAAAATTAGAAATCGCCCATTGAAATCTTTACTGACATTCAAAATAAGAATAAATATGCTTAAAAATATAAATTTGATCTTCTCATTCTTTTTAATCTGATATCAATATAGGCTTTGGAATGAAATGCAAAGAAAATTGGCACAACACAATGTGCAGGAAACTAGATAATTAGAAAGTGTTGAATGAAGCTATCATTTCACTCATCTCATATGTACTTACATAGATGAAATAACTTATCAGTTCATCTGTTTAATGATTAGTCTTTATAAGAGATATAAAGTATTACCCTTCCCCTCCAACCTTGTTCTGATATCAATGCACGCCTGTCAAAACAAGGAATTGAAAAGATTGACAAAATGCATTATACAGGAAATAAGACAATAAAAATGTGTTTAACGAAGCTATTCTTCCATTCATTTAAAATGTGCATACTTACACGAAATGATTGATAAGTTCACCTGTTTAATTTCTAGTCTGCATAAGAAATACAAAATTTGTTCTATTAAATCTAGGATTATGAACAATGAAGTTACAATGTGTCCTTTATTTTGTGATTCCAATTATCTTGTTTTCGAGGCTTTAAAAGACAACTTGCTGATTTAAGAATGCCCAAATTATTTAGTCAGCTGTTGTTTTCTTTCGTTGAACTTTACTACCTCTTATACCTTTCTGTGGCTGATGGAGCTCGTCGTTTAGAGTGAGGGTCATTTGTGTTCGTTATATATGTGTTGTTGCTTATCTTTTAGTCACTCTCTAATTTGGATGAGGTTGAAGTCTTGGTCTATGACTTTAATTGTAATCATTGTTTCATCTTCTCAGACAATCAGCAGTATTAGTCAATTGTTGATAATTGTTCTATTTTCATATCGTTTGAAATTCTTCCAACTTTAGCATATTAGAAAGAGAAGATACCAATCAGATTTTTTTCATTCTTTTGATTTGTCTGCTGTCTACGGCTGTTAGTGGTTGTTGGAGCATGTAGTTTTGATAAAGTGTGTTTTGTGCTTAATTGTGTTTATGCTGATAGCTGCAGTTACTTTGTAATGAGTTTGAATTTTGTTTTACAACTTAGCACCCATTCTTTTCATCTTTGAACATAATTGTTAAATCAGCTAATTGCATAATAGCTGGAGATTTGGGCTATGTGAACTGTGATGCTGACAGCTACAACATTCAAATTCAGGTATATGAGTAAATGAATGAGGTTATGGCCATATAATAGATTAATATAAACACCAAGAGACGTGTGTACGGGTATGAAAATTCAGTCCTACCCTCTAAACATATTTGTATTTCATTTTTAATGATTGGTTTATTTTTATTTATTTTCTTATGCTAAGTTATTGATTTGGATGTGGATCCGGAAGTGGATGCGGAAAGCGGGTGCATGGATGTGCGAATTTTTTTTTGGGGATGCGGATGCATATATATATATTTCAAATATATGTGTGTGTGTGTAACTATGCATATGCAAAGAAAAGAAAGAAATATACAAAATTAAAACCTTCGATAGCTTGTAATTTCACCAATACATATTCACATATTCAATAAGAATATAGACCATATCAATGATATCAATTTGCAGCCAAGAATGGCTCCCAAGAAAACAAATGGTAAGGACTCAAATGCCAGAACATGAGCTGACAATATTGCATTTGAAAGTATAGCAAGAACTGGTGGCAAAATACTGAAGATGACAAACACCACCTAAAGATGGCGTTGAGGAAAGCACAAGTAGACAAGATTGTATTCATGTCGATCTTTGATGTACATTTTTTTAAATCAGTTCTTTGGTCAATAATCCATGGGTATGATGGTTGAGACCACACATCCATGATTTAGTATATGAATCAACTAGTGGTAATATCATTTCTGCCGAGAGAGTTTGACAAAGTATTTGGGGTACCGGACAAAGGACAACAGATTTTGAAACCCTCAAAGAGAATGGAAGCAATGGAAAAGGAAAAATTAATAGACTTAATTTGCAGGAAGGACTTGAAAAAACAAGAAGAAGACAAAATCTGGAGAAGCAGTGACGGCTTGAAAAAAATATTCATTGGCAGTATGGAATGGAGGTGCATTGTGGATCTAATCAAAAGCAAGCTCACAGGTGGAAGCAAGACTTCTGACACTGCAGCTTGGATGCTTCTATTGGTGAAGGGCTAAGCTGTGGGGAACTCTACAATTGGACAGAAGCCTTGTCCAACAGGATAAGAGAATTTTTGCAGCTGTGGCATAAAACTTTCTATATGCCCCATCATACCGTAGTTCTCTTTTTGGATGCCTTGAGCACATAGGTGGCACAAGAGTATTGGGGGACAGTCACACAGTTAACAGAGTAGAGCCTTACAAACCAAAAATGCACTATTGGCTACATTTGGACGCCTTGGCAGAGGATAGTATAGAACTCAGAAAGAAGAGGCCTTGAAAGGCCATAAGCTTGCCAACAAAAAGTAGTAGTGAAGAAGAAGAGGAAATAGTGGAAGAAGAAGACACAAGTGAGGAAGAAGAAAGTAATGCCAAGGCTTCCAATACCAAGATAGTGAGCAGTGGAAATGAGGGGACACAAGAGATGTCCAAGGATGTTGAAAGTGTGCCAATATTTGACGGTCCTCTACCGGACTTGGACAAAAAAGAGAGTCTTACTCATCCAAAAAGTACTGGACCAACAAGGCAGGTACCACATACCGCTCTACCCGTACATACTACGATGGGTATTATAGGAAGTTGGGCCACGTCCAGGCGAGTAATCAGACAATAACATACAAGGTAGTAACCTAGGTGAATTTCGTGGATTTGGTAGTTTTGGCAGATAGGTGGAGGAAGGAGTCCTCCCTCAATGGGGTGCGAAAAGGATAAACATCACCCCCTCTCAACTGTCATTCACACCTAATTTTCTCTCATTAGGACAGATGCCAAATACAAGAATAGTGTGGATCTTTGCCACCATAAGACTACAAGGAATACAATCAAATTTGCCACACCTCAGGGCATCACAACAAGACCATTTGCCTTGGTCGTAGCACCAACAGTACCAACTTCTACAATAGTAACCTCTAGACTAGTAGTGGAGACACAGATAGAAATGGATGCCGAGATAGAGAGCTTGTTAGCCAAGTACTCGGTCAGTATGGAGGACCTCCAATCCCTAGAGATGGCAGGAGGAACAACCAAAGTAGGAGATGCCGAGATTGAAACTCACACTATGCTAGAAAAAATCCATGAGGCATACACAGGAGGGAATGCGACTTGCAGACCACAGATAGGAGAGAGTGGGGTTCCAAGCTTTGGTGAGTCTATGAGGAGATTCTTACTCAAACTAGAGGCCATCACAGGTACTACGCGTGGTATCATGGACAGAGTAGAAGAATTTGATAGATGGACAGCTAGAGTAGCTAAGGCACTCCTCACCTTCATGCGGGAGGGATGTCATTTAGAGCTCTAGTAGTTGGTTGCAGAGAGATGGCCACCACTGGAAGCTGTGAAAGACACCAAAGGTAGTTCAAGCCGGACAAAGAGGGATCCTAGGGATTCTCGCACAAATGGAAGAAGTATTTCTGGCCACCTTTATGGAGTTAGAAAAGAAGATCTAGGAGAATGCTCAGGAAGTCAGGGAATGGGCACTCTTGGGAGAACAAATAAAACTACAAATCAAACTCATAGAGGAACAAGCTGTTAGAGGTGAGAAGGAGACAAAGCTAGGCACGGTGGAGAAGGATTTGATGGCTGCCATGCGGCTGTTGAAGGGTGCACACACTAAGCAAAGGGCCACAGAGAATGATCTAGAACTCAACAAACAGTAGTTGGGGACAACTAGTGTGTTTTTTTGGGTGGGGGCGGGGTAAATGTAGGCAGTAGTAAATGAAGAAATTAGTAATGAAGTTGTTATGTAATGAATAGTTGTGTCAATTGGTTTGCACAACCAACCTGAAGCACTATATAGTTGGGAGGAGGTAAGGATGGGGGATATGGTAGGAGCAATGTACTTCTGGTAATGTAGACTTTGGAGTCAATCAATAAAGTTATATTTTTCCAATCTTATGTTGTTATCTTCATGGTATGCTGGTTTCTATGGCTGCTTACCTTCGTAGTAGTCTCTGCTAGTAACTAGTACATTGCCATCTAGTATGCTGCCATCCAGTACATTACCACCTAGTACACTACCATATATGACACTTACAAATCAGTATTCAAATAATGGGATCAAGATTCTAATATAGATTCAATATTCTGATATAAAACTAATATTCTGATATGGATCAGTGTTCTAATATGAAATCAATATTTTGATGCTAATTGAATGATTTTGGATGCTTAAGCTAATGTACAGTCTTCATGAAGAAAACAAAAGATACTTCTTTCTTTAGAGATTTCCTCTCTTTCTATTTAAGAATGTAAACTTCTTATATCAAATGGAAAAGAATGCATGACCTGAACATAATCACCACCTCCTGGCTGTGCAAGAGGATTTCTTGCACTTGCAAACAATAAACACCCAATTGTTGAGATTCACGACCCTTGCAAACAATGAATTCACTTCTAGTTAACAATGTTTCTTGTTCAAATAAATAGGGGAATGGTAGCTGCGGTCAAACAACTTTGGTATCAAGCTGTGATCTTGCTAAAAGATTGAAGTTGGGAATAGATACATAGCTTATACGACTATGGGAAACTTATATCACTGAATAAAATACGATTGAGATGCTTGCCATCAATAGAGCTCCAATAAATTGCCTCATCAAAATCCTCTCTTCCGCCCAAAGGTAATAGACTCATCAAAATTCATAAATTGCCTAATGCTCCAATAAAGAAGAACAAGAAAGGTGGTGGTGAAGGAGTTATAAAGAAATCAAACAGCCATCGAACATGTGGCAAATATTTAAATATATAAAAGGTCACCAAAATGACATAAAGTCCAAAGAATTAATTAGCAAGGTGGCCACTCAAGGCAAAAATAAAATAAGACTTTGGCCAAGGATGAAGGAAACAATAATATTGCCTTAATATATAACATCATGGTATCTAAAATACCTATATATGTATATACGTGTACATGAGTAAACCGCAACAATATATTTTTTATGTATATGCCAAATATCAAGTATGTGTATACGTCCTTATATATATAATTTGTTTATGTATATATACATGTATGTATGTACATGTATAGATATTTAGATATCATGGTCTCGATATGTTAGGACATGCTTTAAACTCTAGGAGTCTCCAACCAAATAACACAATTATAAAGGTACCAACTTGTTTATAGTTCAATTTATGCTTAGTGATTTCTTTTATTATTAAGTGGTATACATATAGTTCAATTGATTAGCTCATGGTCATCCAATGTACTCTCTTGCTTGTCTAGCCACTTTTTCCTTAGCCATAGGGGTTTTACAACTCGTACCTATTTGCCAAGTGATGATGGTGTCCCCCGTGCCCAATTCCTTTCTGGCAATGCTTCCCCCCCTTCGATGTGCTCCTACAAAGAAAGGAAATTCTCCACGATTATATCATATTCCTCAATATAATCACAATTACCATAACAAGTCATTATTTATAGACCATCATAACAACTATGCACTATTTCACATCCCATGATGAATAACCAACTTCCCAATTTTTCAAGATAACAATATAATAACATCATAACGATTAACTAACATGTCATCTTAATAAGAAATTATAGCGATTAACCATCTTACCATTTAACATTAACATAACTAATTTTACTTGTCAATTTACTTCACATGAAGTCTCAACAACTATATGAACATTTTAAAATTGATTCAAAAATTGGGATGTAACAATATAAGTATGTGTATATATATATCAGTGCTATGGGACTCAGACTCGCCTCTAACTCGAGAAGTCAAAATTGGGCTCAAACTTGGACTCGACTACCGTACTTGGCAAGGACTCAAAAAATCGAAAAACTCGTGAAATTCAAAGATTTTTAAGGATTTAAAGAGTTTTTCATGCATCATTTAGTCGATTAACATCAAATACACAATAATTGAGATAAATAGAAGCTAGTTAACACTCATACACAATTTTGCATAGATCACATAAGTATAAAAGCAAATTTCTGAAGGAGAAAAACTAAATAATATAATATAAAGTTAAACATAGTGTCACTGTCAAATGTCTACAATATATGAAATCCATGGAATCAAAAGTTCAAAACATATATCAAAATATCAACTAGAGTGTAGAAGACTAAGGTTCATAGTAGCCTATGCCCTCTGAAGAATACACCTAAGATAAGTCATGGAAGACTCAAATATTGAGAAATATGTTTGCTACAACTTATGTGTGCGTTGTAGACACCAACAAGGCTCTCAAGTATGTCTATGTATTTAGTTGTGTAATTTTCTATAACCTAGTTAACGACATTTGAAGATTTAAACATTAAATTTCCTATAATATGACAGATATTGTTCATATTTTCAGACTAGGAGCTGACTATATTGGTTTATAACTATTCTCCTAAAATCTGTAGGAGAACATTGACTTTGTAATGCAAGGATATAGTTCCAGATTAGTTTTGAAAAACATCATTACTTGCTTGACTAGGTACTATTGTACTAGTACCATGATAATCCCACTCCAAAGGTGTCAAGTCCTATACACAAGGGCAAATTGGGAAAGGACAATTTCCTAAGAATAAGCTTGTCAAAATCAATTTCAAGCATTCAAACTACATAAGGCATATTGTTAGACAGTTGGCATTCTTTCTACATAATTTTTTACACACCCAAAAGACTGAAATGAGAACATTATATCTTGTTGCCTCCATAATCTAAGATTGGTCAAGGAATTGTTTAAGATTCAATCCTTGATAAATTCTTAACACACCACAACATCATTTTCGGAATTAATATACATTGGAAAAAAAACACCTTCCAGAAATCTCTAGATCTATTAGCTCACAAATTCGAAACTTCTTTTTCTTTTTTCAAGACAGTCCTAGGCTCGGGACTCGACGAGTCCACGTGGACTTTGCCAGGACTTAGCCAAGTCCGAGTCTAGGGGACATTTGCCTCAGAAAGGCCGCCTCTGCCTCTGACTCGCAGAGTCTTGGAACATACACACACACACACACACACACACTTTGAAATAAGAGAAATATACATAATTATGAAACTAAACCATTTTGTAGTATGAATCTATGATTCTAGAATGGATCTATGAATCTAGTATACTTGATAATTATTGAATTACAAAATGGAAGTATGATCCTTGAGGATCCCCGGCTTGTGGCTTGGATCTTTGATTCTGCCTATGGATCCTCAAGCCATGGCTTAGATCCTTGAGGATTCTGCCTATGGATCCGTTAGGATCTGCCGCGGACCCTGAAGGATCCATTGGCAGAATCAAGGATCCAAGCCCAAATTTGGATCCAAATCCGGATCCGGTCTGTCTAGGATGAATCTGCAACTAAAATTTTTTTCAGTCTGGGATGCTATGCAGAATGTTGATTATGGTTTGAATGTCAATTCGATTGGTCTGCATTTTGTTTATAGTAGTCAATGTGAAGCTTTTGTGGTGCAGAGAGCTGATAATTTTTTGAGTGAAGCTATATACAAATTAGATATATATTATAGCCCAATGAAGCTGAGAAAGAGATCTAAAATAGAACAATTGGCTCTATTCCAAATAAACAAGTTCATACCTCCATGATGAATATGCGGGTTTGTATCAGAAATGTCTCTCCAGAAGTATAATTTTTTATCCTTGCATTTTCTGTTTTATTGCATTTTCAGTTTTTATTGCTTTTTCCTCATTCATCTTCTACTAGTTTACTTTATTTGTTGATTGGTAAGAAGGATGAGAAAATTCAGTAAACAACTGTTTTGATTGACTTGGTTTCAAATTTCAAATTTTCTGCTTCGTTCTTTTCTTCATGCTGTAGATGTTTTTCTCTTCTAGAAGTTCATATTTTGCAAGCACTTCTGCTTGTGAGTTGCAAAAAGAGAAAGACAGATAATTGTTTAGATAAAATGTCTAGGGTTTATAATTTTTTCCTCTTTTTTTTTGTGTGAAAGCAGAAGTTATTTGAAGTGCTTACTAGTTTGCTATATTTGAATCTCACATTATATCAAGGAACTTTTCTAGATCAGCATTGTTCTTAAATCTTAATAGTATTTTGAACTGGTCCATGATGCTATGGATGGAAGGACTTTAGTAAACACAATATGCATAATCTGATCTGTTGCTTAATGTATTATGAATGGTCGCTCTAACAATATGCCTAGACCGTCTGCAATGACAGATAGGGAAAAAGGTATATTCAGCTCTGGAAGGCTGCACACCAGTTAAAGCAAAAGGATCAAATGTTACCAGCTGGATGTGAAAGTTGGGGAAAGGCATAAATGACAGGAAGACGTTGTGGAATGAAATCAGATGTTTCTGTCAAGACAGTAGGAAATAGAATGCTGGATGCAGATATAGATTATAAACTGGGTATGCAGCAAATGCTCAGCACTGAGAGCCACATGAGACCATGTGAAAGCCGTGCCTGTAGGTATGACTTGTGATTGACTAATTTTGATCTCTTTTATTCAAGATGGTTATTTATTTGTTCCAAAATGTTTACATTCAATGTTAATGGGTCAATATAACATAACATTATAAATATTGATGTTCTCAAAGCTTTAACATAGTAGTGTGTTGTTGCGAAAGATAAGAAAAGAAGATTTTCTATAGTATCTAAAGATCTTGTGCTGAGAAGTTTGAGTCTATTAGTTGAACTGCCTCTGAAGTACAAAAGTTATTTTAATAATTATTTATTCAAGTTAGTGCATTCAGAGTTTCCTAGGTAATCTAGTTTAATGTTTTTTAGTACTCTTATTAATTTTCTGAATATTATATTAGTAGATGATTATTGTTTATTTTGAATTCTTCGGGTACTGCAAAACTTTGGTCATGCATGAATGATAATATAGATATTTACTACGGGTGCTTGCTGCATCTAGTCACATTAGAAGAGTTTATTGATTATTTCATATAGAATGTAAAAGTTTTCAAAAAAGCTTTGTATTTTAGAAATTAAGAAACAGAAAAGAAAAGTATCCTGGAAAGTATTTATTTCACTGGTAAAAGAAGGTAGACAATTATCTTGTTGGATAAAAAGTATGTATGTGCAATTGCTAGCAAATGGTAGGGGAATGAAAACTACTATTGAATGGCATGGAAACTTTAGGGAAATTATATGCTATGGCATAATTTTTGCAAATTAAAGAGTTGAAGGTGAATAGTAATGAAGTGGAAAGCGAATTTTAGATAAGTGAAGAAGTCATTAGTGCATCAATCCATGACTAGTGTTGTTGCTAAAATTCTAACATAGATTGGTCAACAATTTTCAATTTTCACTATTGGCACTTTTTGTTCATGTCATTGATAGGAGGTCAAGTAAATGATGTTTTGAGTATGGACATGGAAATGAGTTCTAAGTTTTTGGAATGGTACAGTTCTTAAAGAGTTTGATCAGAAAAACAAAACGATACTTACTGTATTATACCTACTTTGGTTGCATGGCGAAAACAAGTGGTTTTATAGTGCTTACAATCTGGTAATCAAATTTGGCTGTTATCTAACTTATTTGTTTTCTGCATAACTTGTATCAACAAATACATATGAACCTTTGCTTTGTGGAGGAATTTCTACCACACCAATTCCAAAGATTGTGTAAATGATATGAATCTGATATTGATTTTGAGATGATATTTGTTAAATAAGAATTCATAGTGAGGTTGCATTTCAAATAATTGCTAGAAAGTCGGATACATTTTTTTTGCATAACGCTAAATTACATTGAAATGGGTATAAAAACATAGGTTTTTACAGTCATTGCTAATAACTTAACAGAAAGAATTATCCTTGTATCCTCATGAATTTAGAAGTATCAATATTGACTTTTACTTAATCATCTAAATTACTGAATCTGCCAATTTTGACGCTGGATCTGGATTCTGATTCTGTACAGTATCTGATTTTGGTAAGGTGTGAAAATATGAATATATGCCTCACCATTTCTCTTGTCAATGCCAAAAATTCTTCCTAAATTTATTTTTAAAAAAATTATTATCATTTAATATCTTTATATTACGTTCAGGTCAAATATCCACAGCAAAATTCATACAGCAGGCCTCACAAAAGGAAAGGGTTCTCATGCATTTGTGAAATCATCTTTAAATGTTTCACAAACCTCTCCAATATTTGATAGCTAGGAACAAACTTCAATTCCAATTAGATGTCAGATCACTGGTGGCTTAAACAATAGCAAGTGTCCATTTTCAACAGGATCTTCGAAAAATCTTGCCATCCGGTGGTCTAAGAAAAAGCCACCAAAACATCAACATGCAAAAAGAAAAAAATTGGCGTGTCCAGTTTTAAATCAAGATGATTTATCAAATTTGATGGAAGGGTCTTCAAATCCCGAGTCTGTTGCTAAATCTGATTCAACTGAATGCAGAGGCCAAGGTATTCTAAGATACTCTTCCAATAATTGTGCTTTTGAACAGAGCAGATTACAAACTAAAAGTAATTCTTGTTTAGCTTCTTTATCTGAGTGCGAGGAATCAGGAGCTAGTAACAAGTGCAAGAACAAGATGAGGAAACAAGGAGATGCTGATAGAAAAATTACACTTAGGTCAGGAAGGCGAAGGAGTGGGAGAGATAGCACTCCTCTTAGAATGAATGCTTCTTTAAGTGGAAAACTTGAAAATCTTGTAACAAACAAGCCACTAAGAAGTACAAGGCTTGATACTGATAAAGTAGCAAGGTGAGTAGGCTATATTTATCGCATAATATATTTCCATTATTAAATACTCAAGTTTCATTGAAAAGTATTGGCTGTTATATATGCATGTTAGTTTGTTCAGTAAGACAGGCCAATCTCCAACCAAGAAAACTTCATTGGAACGAAAGCTAGTTACATGGTCAAGGTGTCAAATGAATAATGGGTTGTCAGATTTTACAGGCATGATGTTGTTGTACTTCAAAAATTGAGTGTTTCTATGTAACTTTTGAATCACAGTTCTATGTTATCATATAATGTTAATATATTTGGATGGTGATCTTTGTAGGGGATTCGGACAATACTGAAGAACTCATATCAGCCGTAAATGCTTCTAATAATGCAAGTGGTATGGTTTCAATTCATACTTGATTAAGGATCAGCAAATCAGCAATAATCCAGGATATTGATACATAGTCAGACCTGATGTTGGAAATGCTAATAGTATACTATGTTTCATCATTTTGGTGAATTTCAATTTTCCTTGAGAAAAATAAAAGTTGGACATGATGATTCTATTTCAATTCCTAATTTTTTGAAATAGAGTTTGTCTGATTGAAAATATCGGGGAAGTTTCCTTTCGTTTCTGTAAGATTTTCATTAAGGTGAATAGAGTTTTATATGTTTGCCAATCTTTTTGAAAATAATCTCTGCTGCATAGAAGAATTATGTTCAAAACTTGGTAGATTGACCTGGAAGTACTTTTTGTAGATGTTGCATGCTCAGGGCATTTTTGGAAGCAAATGGAACCATTTTTTGCATCTCTCACTCAAGCCGACCTTGATTTTCTCAAGCACCAGGTAACAGTTTTACCATGCATGACTGCTGCCAGCAAATATATTCAGAGATTCCATTCTGGAAAATTATTAGATCATTTTCTTCAATTGGATTCTTGTTTGAGCTTATGTGTTTGATAAATCTGGGTTGGTAGATGCAGGTCAGAGAGGTAGAGAATGAAGACACAATTCTGATAAATTCCAGCAGTAATCAAACTGGAGAGGTGCAAGACTATTTTCATTCATTAAATATCTCAGTTTATATGTTACGTGAGATTACAAGTTTAACTGACCTTTTAGAATCTCTAAAATGGCTCATTTAATGTATTAAATTATATCTACTAAACATGTAGGGCTCATGCTCAATGTTGTTCTAAAATGTAGAGGTTTTGACGGTTTGCATTTGCCTTGGCTTGTTACTATTGATTTTCTTATCAGGTATTTTTCCATAATTTTTGTTATTGGTAACTTTTGATAAATAGTTTCTCTCTTGACAGGCGGATCTTATCCGTAGTAAGCTGCCAATAGACTCTTGTCCAGTTATTTTGTGTAATCAAAGAAGTTTGGGGAATGTATGTGATGATAATGAGTCCTTGAAGCCTTCTAGCAAGTTGAATGCTAAAGAGGACATCAAGAGACCTCGTAATTTCAGATGTTTTGACAGGATGATTCCACTTTCTCAAAGACTACTTTCAGCCTTAATTGTTGAAGAATATTCTGAGGAAACGAATAGAAAATCGCATGATGAACCACAAGATGACTGTCTTCATTGCACAACTGAGGATTCTCCTTGTAGTAATTGTACTCAGATTGAAAATGATAGTGAAAATGCATATGACATCCAATCAGAAGAGTTGGACTTGGACCAACGAATTTTATTGGAACTCAAAAGCATTGGATTATTTACAGAAGCAGTGGTAGTTTTCTTACTCTGATAATTTCTCTATCATTGTGTATTGAAGATTTTTAGTTTCTTTGTCAATTTTCTTGTAATATTCTTCAGTTTCCCATTTTCAGCCAAATATATCGTACAGGGAAGATGAGGAAATAAAAATGGAGATTTGTAAGCTTAAGCATGAGCTCCAGCAACAAGTAATTTCTCAAAATATCCCTTGCAGTACATCAATATTTTTCTCATTTCTTGATTTACTAAAAGTTGAAATGTCTTGCCAATTCAGAAAGACTGATGGCAAAGTGCATATATTTGATAGATCCACAAGAAATCATAGGATCTGCATTATCCTATACATTAAGTGATTTTTGGTTTTCTTTAATATGATCTTAGTCAAGAGAGGTACCATTGGATATTTGCCATTTGAGTATGGTATGTATTAGTATACTTGGCGAATGTCAAAACAAGTGTCTTACCAATGCTTTGTTGTGACTGTAGGTATCCAAGAACAAACATCATCTTCACAAACTGGAGAAGGCTGTCTGCAAAAGACAGAAAGTTGAAGAAAGGTACCTTGATTAAAAATTTTGTTTGCTAGCACCAGATGTTTATTAAAAAACATGGTTTTTGAAGACTCTTGATGTTCTTCACTTCATCAGTTCAATTTTTGCTTGGCTAAGCAGTACTCTGCAATAATTGATATTTAGGCTTTCATTTGGTGTGAAAATATGCTTTGTAATGCCTCTACTTTCTGTATTTTTAACACAGCATTTGAATAAAATTTATGGTATCTCAATCATAAGGAATTTTTTGGTTGGTTTCATGTTTGTCTAGAGTGCCTAATATTTTCTGTTTTGTTGATGATGTGTTTAGAGAGCGTGAAATTCTTGCCATGAACAAGCTATTGGAATCAACATATAATAGGCACATGGTAAGCGTCAATTAATATTATGATTTATTACTAGATATAAGTCTGTTAAATGCAAATCAGTTCAAGAGATTTATGCCTTTCTTTCAGCATAACGTATGCATATATTTATGGTTTTAAATTGTATAGAGTTCCTTTTATAGCACTTTGATTTCTATTCTTTTCTTTTTCTAAGAGTGGTTCAATTGTATGGTCAATATATACAAGTTTATGGGATAAAATTATGCTGCAATAACTTGAATAAATTCTAGAAAACAGTATAATATATAGATGACTTAGGATTCATAAAGAAGACTATTGCCTTTTCTATGTATGCTTTACTCAATGATGACAGTCTTAGCTATAAACAATTGGACCACCAGTGATACTTAAATATAATGCCTTCAATGATGATAGCGTTTAGCATTATGTCTTATATATCCAAATTTCCAGTTAAGGTCTGAATCCTGGTTTGGATTTGTGGGTTTGGTTCCGGGATCTAACTAAAGTCTTTTTAGAGGGATTGGATATATTTCGGAGTTTGTGTATACAAAATAAAATGAAAAACAAAATCAAGCAAAGACACACACACACACACACACACACCCACTTCCTATTATAACATTAAAGCATGCATTTTTAAATAGTAAATCATAAAAATACAGTTTCTTCATAAATATATTTTTATCATAAATTTAGTAATAGTCATTCATAGAGATAACAAGTGCAGTCTATTATGATAATAGAAAAACTTCTATTATTAGTTAATGGTTATCTATTTGTAATCTATTGTAAATATTAGAATGTTTCTAATATCAGTTAGCTGTAGTTATCTGTTAGCTTTCTTTAGCTTTCTTTTAGCTATAATATAATATTTCTATTCTTTTCAATTGTTTCCTAAGGAAACATCGCTTTATTCTTTTGTATATATAGACCTCTCAGTCTTTGTTAATAACAAGCAAGTATTTTACCAATTACTTCGTAATATGGTATTAGAGTCAATTCTTTGAATTTTTTCGAAAAAATATTATAATTTCTTGTTTGAAATTATCAGAACAATATTTTTTGAAATTATTTTGTGATATTTGCTTCTTACAACCATTTTTCTGCAACTGCCGTCTGTTTTTTTTGCACATTTCCACCATTTTTTGTGGTTTTTTGCAGCAGGGCTCAAAACAATTTTCAAAATACAAATTCTTGATGGGTTTTTTGAGAGCTCAACTGGGTTGTCCAATTTTCCGGGGTGCCTCGATTTTAGAGTTAGTGGATCCAAAAACTGACAACATATTCTTTGTGTGTTTTTCAAGCTCTCTTTTGGGTACCCCTTCATTTTTTGGGTCCTCCATTTTTTGCCTCGAAGAATGCACCTTCACATATTTTCACGCTTTTCCATTGAAAAATGTGCTATGGCATCATTGACTAATATTATGCTCGAGAGCAATTCAATATTCAATGGGCAGTGGATAATAGCAATTTTTGAATATCAGAATACCGATCAAATTGTTCTGGGTGTTACATAGTCTCCAACCGCCCCTAGTATTGATCAGGATACATGGGATCTGAACAATCAGGAGGAGGTGATGCTTCTCAAAATATTCGTAGTTGATGATCAGCTCTCTCAAATTCCATCTGAAAAAACAACTGCCGAGACATGGGCACATCTCAAAAATCTTCACGAGACTTCTGACAAAAGCAGAGCTTTCTTCGTGAAGAACACTTGGTTTTCTTTTATCATGGATGAACAAATGCCGCTCTAGGCTCACCTGAATAGGATTCATGAAATCCATGATCAGTTGCTTGCCGTTGGTCGCAAGA
Source organism: Cupressus sempervirens (assembly GCA_028749045.1). Taxonomy (NCBI): domain Eukaryota; kingdom Viridiplantae; phylum Streptophyta; class Pinopsida; order Cupressales; family Cupressaceae; genus Cupressus; species Cupressus sempervirens. The sequence continues at coordinate 165,515,653 of CM053792.1, read as the reverse complement.
TGGAGGAAGAGGATATTGTGGTTATCACTCTCCGTAGTTTATCAAAGTCCTACGAGCATTTTATCGAGACTCTCACCATCACATCTTTTAGTGTTGATATGAAGTTCACCGATCTCTACACACTTCTGCTTCAACAAGATCGGTGGAAACAATAGTTTGATAGTGGTTCCAGTGCCACCTCCACCTCCATAGAGCAAGCCGTTAATGCTAAATCCTTTCAAAAGGATAAAGGCAAGTCTTACCAAAAATCCTCTGCTCCAGATTTAGAAGGCTACCGGAAGAACATTCAATGCAACTATTGCCACAAGTTTGGTCACATGAAGGTTGAAATTTTGAATGTCGAAAATGCTTAGTGGCCCAATCTAAGAAATTAGGTTCGCATCCCAAAGCAAAGAGTGCAAAGCACACTGTGTAATATTCTGAAACCTATTCCTTTTTTTTTTTATATCAACAGGTAATGGAATAGCTGAGATATAATTTTGTCAAATAGTTCACAGACCTTCTGAGACAAAACCCAAAACCACTGTATGGTTGTTTATTGATTCAATGCATAGAGAATTCCAAACAACTCAACGTATTTGATCAGAGTGTATAAGAGCTCGATTTCTCACATTTGAATTAGCCATACAAATATAGTTCACTGTTTACCGAAATAAAATTATGAAATTTGATACATTAAAACTAGCTCGTACACATTCATTCAAAGCCCACGAACTTGACAACATAAAATGATTCTATAATGACCAATATAAATGTAACTCACATAAATGCTGGAAAAACAGTGCACAATTTAAGAAACCCACGTAACAATATGTTAAACAGAGTAGAGATGGGAAAATCGACTCGCGTATTTGCAGAATGGTATTGAATGCTCACGTTGACTACGAGCTCAGTCGGTTAAGGAAACCTGACTCCATCCACATGCCATCGATGCCAAACTCATCCACGTCGTAGGGAAAATGGGGATACAGCTAGCCTAAATGTGGAAGCTTGAAGCCGACTCAACTCTGACTGTTGGTAGTTAGTGACAGACCTGCGTTCAACACTTGAATGGTATTACTTTGCCCAACCACTCTACTCTCACGCTGACTGTACCTCCAATTGACTTCCAGCTGCAGCTAACCCTTCTGCTACCTTGTGGATAAACGTTTCAATGTCCACGTATTTCCCTGCGTATGATGTTGGATAGAAAACACCTCCCTATACTCTGCCAATATATTGTTACCTTCAGTCTGCATTAGCTTATGCTCCCTTCAAAAATGTAGTTCTATATCTATCTACCGTATTCCCTTCACCTTTTCAGCAACTTGACCCCCATTTTCCTATTTCGTAGACCAACACCATCATTCACTTCATAAATAAACCAAACACTTACTTTAGTTTGCTGATTTCTGCCCTCTACCAATGCAATACTGAAAGTAGGAAGATTGGGGTGACGTCCAACTCCCTTGAATCACCGGACTTGAGGGGTGTCATCCTCACAATCCCAAAAACCAATCACATTAAAGCAACCAGAATCAGAATGTGTGTAGATTTCATAAATTCTTGTGTGTTTGTTAATCCCAATACAAGCTCTCATTTATAGCCTCGCAGTGAGGGAAAACACAAGGAGCAAGGAATGTGGGATTAAACTTCATTTTCATCTTGTAGTCACTTAAAGCCATTTTATAAAGTAAATAGCTTTATAACATTAAAATGACTTAATTCCACATACTTTAATAAAGTTCTGAAGTAAATTAAATTAAATTCCCATTGTGACTGGTAGGCATCCTATTAGATAATGTCATTAATCTATCCGGATGTGGAGATAGATTAAATTGGTGCCCAAATTATTAGTGCTGAGAAGGGGACATGACACATTGAGTAGACAAAATTTGCCTTTTACGCCTTCATGGCTACAAGACCAATAGATCATGTAAAGTCGACTGCCTGGTACATTGATTTAGGTGCTTGTCGTCATTTCACCCACCGCAAGGATTGGTTCATTGACTACCTGCCTTATTTAGATTTTGTTATTTTTGGTGGAGGAGAAGAGTACACTGTTGTCGGCAAAGGCCAAAGTAACGTGAATCGAAATTGGCACGACCGAATCGAATCGTGAATCGGGGGTGAATCGCCGGTGAATCGGCGATGAATCTGCAAATTTGAAAAAACCCTTTAAATGTAAAGATTTTAACAATTTAAGACTTATTTCATGCACCCTTTATTGAATATAACTTAAAAACACTATAACATCATCAAATAGAATCTAACATACATAAACATGAAACATAAAATCCATCACATACGTAACTATGTTATCATTATGTACTAAAATGTAAATTGTATGCTAGCTGAAGTAAATAAAAATCAAATGATCATAATGATTCAAATCATAGAATCAGTAAGATGAAATCATGAAGATCTATAAGACATCAAATCATAAATGTATGTATAAATCTAAGATGAAGATCCATGAAAGTTTGAAACATATGTCTATCAGTGATTCAGTATCACTATCAATATCTATACAATGTAAACAAAATATAAAAACAAGGCTCCAGCTCAAGCCTCATCAACCTCATCATCATCCTCTAGCTCTGTTGCATACTCAACCTCAGCCTCTGAGTATCCAGTTTGCCTATGAGAAAGGTGTGTAAGGTAGGTCCTAGCGGACCGCCGAGCCATGTCCCCTGCATGGGATATGGGCTCATGAATAAGTCGCTAGGGCCTGTGTCTATGCGTGCGCGTGTGTGTCTACCAATGCCTGAACGTGCTCTAGCTGCCTCCTCTACCCTGGCCACAGCCTCAGCCTCTACATCCACCTAGTCAACCCATGCACAGTCTTCCTCAGTGAAGACTGGGTCCATGGTCTCTGTGATCCACTTTGATTCTGGATCAATCTCCTCCAGAATGATCGGAGAGGAGTCAGCGCCCAAAATCTGTCTGATCCTAAGACGAAGATTGTAATGAACAAAGACAAGATCATTCAACCTCTGCACTGTCAACCTGTTTCTCCTCTTCGAGTGGATGTGCTCGAACATGGACCAAGTGTGCTCACATCCAGAAGCGCTGCTCGGCTGACTCAGAATGCGGATGGCAATTTTTTGAAGGTTTGGAGTTGTGGCCCCAAACATTTGCCACCATCTATCTGAAATAAGGAAAAAACAAAAACAATTAGTCTCATTTACAAATTACAACTCTAAAATTAATACATTATATAATCAATTTTAAGTTTAGAATCTAGATTCATGAACATTGAATATATTATTTAGTTTTTACCTGGCTGTAGTGTTGTCTGAGCATTCATGGCCATCCTGACAGAGAAAAGTGGCCCCTCCTTATTGTTGAACTGGTCTAGCTCAACAATCGCAGCAGCGCTATTTTCATTGCTACTCAATCTCTAAATCACTGTGTATAAGCCAGTGAGAACCTTCACATCTGCCTTGAACTCAGGACAGAAATGAAATGCCGGATTCAGATAGTAAGCTGCTGCGTGGATGGGTCGATGGAGCTAATTCTACCATCTCCTATCGATGATGTCGCAAATAGGGCCATACCTCTCCTGCACTCTTGCACATTGGGCTCTAATGGCCTCCTTGGCCCTATCCATGCCCTCATAAATGTAGCCCATAGAGGGCTTCTCCCCATCAGTAGTTCGTAGCAAAGCTACAAGGGGCTCAGTGACCTACATATAAAGTAAAACAAAAAATTTGAGTCAAAACTTAAATATAAAATAATATAACTTAAAGTAAAAGCAAAATACTAAATATTAAATTGCAATAAATTTACCTTAAGGATTTCTCTAGCGGGTTTCCAAAAACCATCCTCATCAAATATGCAATCTGCCACATCTAACCCTACAGTGGTCGTAGCATAGGAAGAGAAAATCCACTCCTGCCCAACAAACATGCTCCTCAATCCATCCCTTGATGTCAACAAGGACTGCAAGGTGATGAAATTCGAAGCCTGGGCAAGCTAACTCCTTGCCTTTTGTGTACTTCCTCATTGTGCTAAGGACAAATGCATGATTATAAATGAATTTGCATATGTTTTTTGCCCTTTCCACACATGACTTGACAAACTCAAGTTTGCCAATTTCCTCCAACATGAGGTCAATGCAGTGTACCGCACAAGGGGACCAAAATATGGTGGGGTGCCTATCCATCAAAAGTTTACCTACAACAATTTTAAGTCAATTAGAAACTCAAATTTCAAAATTCAAATAAATTTATTTTCAAAACTTGCAAAGTTAAAAGTTTACCTACTGCAACATAATTTGCTGCATTATCCGTCACCACCTGGATCACATTTTGTTCCCCCACCTCTGCTATAACTTCCTCAATAGCCTCACATAAATATGTGGCATTTTTCACATGTGCGGAAGCATCAACGGATTTTATGAACATGGTATATCCTACAAGTAACAAAACAACGAATTATAATATTAAATGGATCATTAACGAATTAGCATTCAACAAATCAAAATTTACAATGTATGTAGGAAAGTAGAATGATCAATCACCTCCACAGGATACAAGAAAATTGAGGAGTGTTCTATTCCTCCTATCGGTCCAACCATCAGTCATGATGGTGCAACCCTTTGCAATCCATTCCTTTCGGTTCTCCTCGAGGTCAACCCTCATGTCCTCTACCATCTCATCCAGGAGGTATCCGCTCAGCTCAGCCTCAGTTGGGGCTTTAAACCCTGGACCACAAATAGCAACCGCATCTATCATATTCTGCCAATAAGGAGCCCTGTCACAAATAAAAGTTTAGATGTCAAAGACTCAAATTATAAAACAAGTAGATATAATTAAAGTTTTACTTTTACTTTTAATTTTAACTTTAAAGAAAACAAAGAAAAAAGAATCAATTACCTAGCTGCAATAAATGGAATGTTGCAAAAGTACCAAAATTTGCATATCTCCTTTCTGACAGCATCGTGAATCTCCTTGTTCAAACCCATGCCCTCAAGCATGGGTTGGGAACCAGGAGTAGTACGGGGCACAAAGTAACTATCCATTCTATTTTTTCACACTCTAGGCTACAATAGGTTGGTGTGGGACTCTGTCTCAGTATGTGACCGACTAGCACTAGCACTAGCACGAGTAGAAGAACTAGGATAAAAAGGAGGCCTAGAAGAACTCTCTCCAACACAACCTACGGATGCGGAAGCTGATGCAGATGCAGATGTGGATGCGGCTGCGGATGCGGGAACATGGGAGCCAATACCCCTTAACCCTTCAACTTGCATTTTCCTATTTGCTTTGTCTTTTTCAATTTTTTCTAATGCCATTAAGCAAGTGCGTTTTGCCTCAAGAGTTTGGTGAGTGCAAACTGTAACATCGTGTCCAAGTATAGCAGCAATGTGGAATTTCAATCTATAAATACCCCCGGAAGTTATTTTTTCTTTACAAAACATGCATCTTGTTTGATATTTGGTTCTTCCAGGAAACTCTTCATTATATTTCCAACATTCATCTTTTTTACCCATTGGAATTTGTGAAAAATGAGAGCAAAGGCTGCCACAATAATTTTTTTTATGTAAAATATCAAAGTTTGAAGCTAATAAAAATTAGAAAACAACAAACCCTAGCTTGCAACTTAGTAAAAATAAAGAACATTCAAGATTTACACTAAAATTCTTGAAAACTATAAAAAAAATTTAAAAAACGCATAATACACTAAAAATTTAACAAAAAATGCATAATACACTAACATGCAAGAAAAAAAAGCACTTACCTCTTGCAAATGAGTTGAGGAGTGTTGATATTGGCTCCTTAATGCTCCCAAAGCAATTGATGGGCTCTCCAAATGGCCTGCTGATCTCTTTGGTGCTCCTCCTTCTTGCCGGTTGGAAACCTATGGCTTTTCTTTTCTCTTCTTCTCTCTCACTTTTCCTCTCTTCTACTCATGTTTAACAAATAGAAGGCCCTTTAGGGTTATAACAAAGAAAATAGGTCAAAAACAAAGTGAAAAAAAAAGTGATTTTTTTAAAAATTTCAACTTCCCTTTTTACATGCCACGGGCGATTCATACCCGATTTTTTAAGGTGATTTTGGCGATTTTTACATGAATCGCCTGAATCGGCGATTCAGGCAATTCATGGCCCAGAAATTGGCGATACCGATACACAATGCAAAAAAAATCACACAGCATGAATCTGGTCGTGGAATCGCCGATTCAGGCGAGTTTTGCATGATTCTCGTTACTATGGCAAAGGCAACATTCAAATTCAGTCTGTTGGGAGGAATCTCATTTTCCTCGATGTGTACTATGTTCATGGGATGGAATTAAATATATTCTCAGTGAGTCAATTGTTGCGACATTCTCCACAGTTGGATGTCACCTTTAGTTCACACAGTGTACCATCATTGATAGCATGACTCAATCTATTGTTGCAATGGGTTGTGAGGATCATGGTCTTCTCCGACTAACTGATTCTAGTGATTCTTGGGACTTAGCTATGGCTGCTTGGCGGTCTTCTATTTGCACACTTTGGGATTAGCGGTATGAGCACTTAAATGTGCATTATCTCTCTCAGCTTTCTCAGGAAGAGCTTGTCCTCGGTTTGCCAGAGATTCAGACTCAACAGCTTGGAGTTTGTGATGCATGCCAGGCTGGGAAGCAACATCACACACCTTTCCCCAGTGGTGATTCATGGCGAGCTTCTCAGGTACTTTAGCTTGTTCATGCTGATATTTGTGGCCCTATGGCCACTCCTATTCTTGGGTCCAGGTATTTTCTATTGTTTGTTGATGTTTTCAATAGAAAAATGTTGGAGTATTTTGTTAAAAAGAAATCAGATGCATTTCAGAAGTTCAAACCTTTAGTTGAAAAAGAGTTTGGGAAATCTTAGGTTAGACAATGGGAGGGAATTTTTTTCTAAATAATTCTCTAGCTTTATTCTTTTGTATATATAGACCTCTTGGTCTTTGTTAATAACAAGCAAGTATTTTACCAATTACTTCATAATATAGTCTATTGAAATTTATAGCTTCTCTCTGTCTTCTTCAGTATGTAACACAATGAGGGATTTACCTCCATCCTTCTTTCTCATTGATTTTCATTCACTTGTGCAGGAGCTTCTGTGATTTTGTTTAATGAATTTTTTCCTAGTTTATATGGGTCAAAGATATGGAATATTTGACTTGTTTGCAATAGCACTTTAGATGTTAGTCTCCTTGCCAAATCAAGGGTTTGGTCCGGAGGCAAAAACAAGTCTTGTACACATAACTTGAATGCGTTTGCCACAGTTTGTAGACTCGGACTTGAAGAGTATGCGACAAGCCCAAAAATTTTCGAATTGGGTTTGGTTCCAAGTTTGAAGTTCGAAAACCAGTTCGTCAAAATTTTGGCAAGGGGTTTGGGTTCGTAAGTACAAAAACATGTAAAATATATATATATATATATAGACACACATATTTAGGAAGCATGAGTTAAAATTGGGTTGTAACATAGTAGCATAAACACATTTAAAGAACAAAAACAGCATAAAATTGTAATCATAGTGATCATACCATCATGTAGTTCAACATCAAAGATTCAAAACATAAAAAATAAATCATAGCATCAAATTCAAGTATCATTGTTTCACATTCATTGTTCAACTAATGGAATAAAAATCTATTAATATTCTAAGTTCTTCAATCTTCATCTTCTTCATATTCATCTTCTTCATCTTCTTTGGTATTAGTTGAGCTATGGCCAATGGGATTGGCAATAAAAGCAACAATAGTATTTGCATCAAAGTCATCAAAATCATCCATTGTAAGCCGAGCATAGGAAGCACTTAAGTCTGCAATCTCTGCACCTATATCCCACTTCTTTGTATTCTTTACTCTTGTGTGAAAGAAGGTGCAAGTTGTAATGCACAAATACCAGGTTCTTTGCTTTTTTTGATTGCAACCTATTGCGCTTCACTGAATGGATGAAAGAATAGGTGCTTCAATTTCTTTATGATCCAAAAGAACTAGCAACCTATGAAGACAACACACGATAAGCAATTAAAAAAGAATTAATTCAATTTTATAAAAAAATTAAAATTACTTTCTAGTCATGATTCTTTTGAAAATAAAGTGAGCTAATTTTTTCAAATAAAACTTACTTGTGATATAACTTTGATTTTAAGGGGCTGCAATGTTTGGAATCTTTTGCCATGGAGGTACCACCAACTATGAGCATTCTTTCTGAACCAATGATGAAGAGCATTGTTACTTAGACCTCTAGCATTATATGTGATACAAAATGGGTCTCAACGACTTGTGACATAAATTAGAGCAAAAAAACAACTATCAGATACATATTTTAGAAAAGTATATACATTACAAAAGCAAAATATGAAAAATTAGAAATTTTCAAATATTAAAAATTAAATTCTTAGTTACTAGGTTTGGACCTTGTTGCTTGGGTCTAGGCAAAGTCCTTAATTTAGATTGTGGGTTCACCTGGGTTTGCGTTGGGTGAATCGAGACGGAACTATGGTGAACCCGGGAGGATTTGTGGCGAATCCAGGAGGACCCACAACGAACGCAGGAGGACCCATGATGAACCCAAGAGGACTCACGGGTTTCTCTTTTTTTTTGTATATATAATGCATATATATTTTTTGTATAAATTATATATATATATTTACTCACGAACCCACCCATGAACGCAAATTGGAAATTTTGTTTTTGTATGAACCCACGAACTCGAACCCTGAACCTGAATCCGTCCCTGAACCCAAATCGACAAAGATTAAATTGCTAACTTGAGTTCAAGTTCATTTACCTTCAGTAGCTCCAATTTTTAATGGGTCTCTAAAAAGAGAATGAGTCATGTGGTGGTTAGTGACAAACATTTGGATGTCCTCAGCCTCTTCATTCACTCTTTTGATACACTCAATTTGGTTTCCAATATTTTGTAGCATAAGATTGAGTGAATGGACCACACAAGGTGTCCAAAAGATATGTTGATATTGCTCTTCAACCAACAAACCAACAACTCCACAATTCTTTGCATTGTCTATTATGACTTGGACAACATTTCTAGCACCCACTTGTTCAATTGCCTCAATTAGGATCTTAGCAATAAATGGCCCATTTTTTACTTGGCCCACACAATCCACTACTTTTAGAAACATTGCGCCTTTAGGGGACACCACAAGGACATTCATCAAAGGACGGTTCTTGGAATCCTTCCACCCATCTGCAACAATTGTCACCCTTGTCTCAACCCATGAGTCTGATGTAACAACAAGTCTTGCTTCCTGGTCCTATCTTCTTTTAGGGTTTCTAGGCTACTTCTCTAGCCTATTAGGGTTCTTCTTCTAACCCTAGCTCTGAAGGACTCTATTCCCAATCCTTCTACTTTTCAACTTGTCCACACCAATCATGAAATCCACTCAACCCCAACATGCTTCATGGATGCCTTCTTGGTTCATCCACATCATATGATCAAAGATGACCATAACTAACCAACAAAGGAGAGGAAGGTTTGCTGCTAGGTCATAGGGTCCATGACATTGATCATCAACCCAAAATACATTCAATTCTTTATCGATCTCAAGAATTTGCTTGAAACTAGGTCTCCAAACTCACCTTTTGGCACAAAACTTAGAAAATGGCTTAACAAGGTGATAAATAAACTTCACATCCTGATACCCTTTTAGAAGACCTTTTAGATTCACCTAGTCTCACTTTCCCAAACTGTCTGTACAATGGGTTGCTATTTTCAAGCCTTAAATTAAGGGTTTCACCAATGTACTGACAGTTTTCATAAGGGTTTGATCAGATCCCTAACAAAACATGTCACCAGAACTTCCTAGTGGGCATAGGACTTCTCCACTCTTATATCCTTCTCTCCATCGACTTGGATTGAAGCAACCAATGCACTCAATCCCATCAAATGTTGTATCAATCATTGTGATCCCTAACCATGCTCATTTGGCTTGCCTAGGGCATCATTATAGAAATCCCAAACATGCTTTCTAGGGCCCACGCACTTGCACACCTATAGTACAAGGAGTCATCTCACACATTTCAAGAGACCGTACAGATGCCACGGTGGAAAGGTGAGTTATGACTCCATATTCAAAAACTGCCTAGTTTAGGCCAATGACAGTGAGGAAAACAAAGATTTTTCAAAATGAAAAGGAATGAGACTAAAAGTACTATCTAATGACACATAGAACCTGGTATTTACATCTACTAACTCATAGACAAGTCACAATACAGATTTCAATCCATTCAATGACCCCAAGAAACAAAAATGCTCTGAATGTGGTACAATTGCTCAACAAAATTGTTTGTTCATAAACCAATTTTCACAAAAATGCCATCCAACCCTTTTCACAGGTCAAGGGAGGCCTTATATAGGTCTAACACATTTTCCAACCTCCTTGAGGTGGTTATTTCACTTACTGCTCGAAAAATGCACTTTTGCAATAAAAATTGTCATGACAACTTTTGCAATTTTGCAAAGTTGTCATGCCACTTGACAATTGTTTGCATATCTAAACCAAACTTAGTCAAAGCCTCATGAAACTCTATCAAATGCTTAATGATGAGCTTTGGGAAATCAAATCATCATTCCATCCCTCCTTTGTCCAATCTAGCCCTCTAAATGCCCAAATGTCATATTTGAGAACTTTGACAACAATTGCCCACTACCCAACAACTTTGGACAAACAAGTAATATTGAGTACTTCCAAGGACCTAATTAGACCTCCTAATAACTAAGACACTCACTAGGACTCATTACCCCCCCTTATTTCACTAGTGGCTTGGCTAAGGCCACTACAAGCCAAAACTTGACCAGGAACCCTAGGTTACTGTGTAGCCTTACCTAGGTGATCCTACATCATGCTCCCCACAAAAGTAAGTCATGTCACTCCTATGGGTAAGATGTCATCAGTAATTCCTAACTTCTTGAAGTGTGTAGCTGCAACCCATGTTGCCTTTGACTCTAGCTTAACTTTCTATTTGATGAGGTGTTCCATGTACACCTTGTGTCTAGTGGTCTTCTTGATTCTTGAATCCAACACTTTCTTTGCCTCTAGTTCTATCTTGGGAGGTAAGACATCAGCTTGTACATCCTTGTCAACCTCCTTTCTATTCATATCCATCTCAGTTAAAGGCCCCTTAAACTTGGTTAAGTCTACCACATTGAAGATAGGTGAGATGTTCAAATCACTAGGTAGATCCACTTTGTATGCATTAGCTCCATACTTAGCTAGGATCCTACAAGGTCCCACTCTCTTCATTTGTAGTTTAGTAGGTACTCCTTTTTGTAACCTAGATTCGTTCAAATGGATCATGACATAATCACCTACTACAAATTGTACATCCTTTCTCTTCTCATCTATTTTAGCCATTAATCTTTGTGTAGTTTCTTGTATAGTTTTCTTTAGTTGTTCTTGAATCTCCTTCATGGTTTGAGTGAAGTCTTCAGCCTGTCCCCTCCTATACTCCATAGCTCCAAGGTCTCTAAGCTCAGACACACCCCTTGGATGCATCCCATAAACAATCTCAAATGGGCTCTTACTTGTGGTTCTGTTCACACTATCATTGTATGCATACTCTGCTTGAGGAATAACCACATCCCATGTCTGACCATACTCTTTGGTTAGGCATCTTAACAAGTTACCCAACGCCCTATTAAACACCTCAATTTGGCCATCAGTTTTAGGGTGGTAAGCTGAACCAAATGATAAGTTAGTTTCCAAGCTACCCCATAAGGTTTTCCAAAAATGGCTCATAAACTTGACATCCCTATTTGACACAATGCTTAGGAGTAGTCCATGGATCCTCACCTTCTCTTTAAAGAATAGATGTGCAATGTGGCTAGCATCATGGATAGTTTTGCAAGGTAAAAAATGACCCTTTTTGCTAAATCTGTCCCCTTAACATAGATGCTATCACAACCCTACTTTATTTAAGGTAACCCTACAATAAAGTCCATGCTAACACACTCCCATGACCTATTAGAGACTAGTAAAGGTTGGTACAAACCTGCATTGCTAGCTTCTCCTTTTGCCTTCATGCACACTATACATTGTTCCACATGTCTTGTCACATCTCTTAACAATTTTGGCCAATAGTAGAACCTTTTAAATTAACTCAAGGGTCTTGTTGATGCCAAAATGACCACTTAATCTTCGATTATGTTTTTCTTGAATAAGGTTCTCTCTCATGGAACCTATAGAAACACATAACTGGTTTCCTTTGAACAAAAATCCACTTTGCAAGGTATAATCAGCAAAAGAACTATGAAAATGGTCTGAAATTTAGAGCATACCTTGTAGGCTTCAGCAAAATCTTCATCATCCTTGTAGAGGTCCTTGAAACTCTCTATACCAATGCTATGTAGATGAAATTCTTGAATGGTCAACATCCTCCTGCTTAGTACATCTACAACCTTGTTTAGCTGCCCCTTCTTGTGCTTGATGGTGAATGTGAATGCTTGAAGATATTCCATCCACTTCAAATGTCTATTGCTCAACTTGTCTTGGGTATTGATGTAGCTAAGGGCTTGGTTGTTAGTAAACACTACAAACTCTTTAGGTAGAAGGTAATGCCTCCACTTCCTAAGAGATTGCACTAAAGCATACAATTCCATGTCATAAGAAGAATATTTCTTCTTGGCCTCATTTAGTTTCTCACTGAAGAAGGCTACTGGCCTACCTTCTTCGTTTAACACACCCCCTACTGCCATCCCACTTGCATCACACTCTAGGGTAAACAATTTATCAAAATTAGGTAGTTTAAGGATAGGTTGTGTTGCTACTTGTTCTTTCAATTTTTCAAATGCATTCCCTGGTTTAGAAGTCCACCTAAACTTACTCTTCATCCCACCCTTAATGGTGTCTAGCAATGGTGCATGAATACAACTGAAGTTCTCAATGAATTTTCTATAAAATTGAGCTAACCTGTGGAAACTTCTTACCTTTGTTGCTGTGGTGGGTGGTGGCCAGTTTAAGATAGCTACAACTTTGTCTCGGTCTATCTTCAAAGATCCCTTGGATACTACAAATCCCAAGTATACAAGTTCTTGCTTCAAAAACTCACATTTCTCCAAGTTGATTGCCAACTTCTCTTCCTACAACTTCCTTACCACCATCTCCACATGCTTGAGATGTTCCTTTCTTGTCTTACCAAAGATGAGTATATCATCAAGATATACCGCCACAAATCTCCTTGTGTAGTTCTTCAACACTTCATTCATGAGTCTCACGAATATGCTAGGAGCATTGGAGAGCCCAAATGGCATCACAAGCCATTCATACAATCCATCTGTGGTCTTAAAAGCTGTCTTCCACTCATCACCGTCCTTTATCCTTATCTGATGGTAACCACTTTTGAGGTCTAATTTTGTGAAATATTGAGCTCCTCCAAGACAATCCATTAAGTCTTCAATTCTAGGTATGGGAAACCTATATCTTATAGTGATCCTGTTTATTGCCTTAAGTTTGTACAAAGCCTCCATTTTCCTCCTTTCTTGGATGCCAAAACTACTGACACTGCACAAGGGCTGATACTCTTCTTTATCAAACCCTAATCTAGAAGTTCTTGCACTTGCCTAGCTATCTCTTTGTTTTGATCTGAAGTAAGTTTATATGCTGCTTTGTTAGGCAATGATGCACCAAGTACAGAGTCAATCTAATGACTTATTACTCTTCTTGAAGGTAAAGTTGTAGGAGTCCCATCACTGACAATATCCTTATACTTTATAAGCATTTCTTGGATCTCAGTCGGTAAAGGTTCTTGCTTAGTTTTCTCTTCTTCCTTAGGCTAAAGAAGAATAGCATACCGTTCACTACCTTTATGCTTAAGGGCATTGGTGAACTCCTTCCCACTACTCAACAATACACCAGGAGTCTTGGGCTATGATTCATCTTCCTCCAACAAAGAATGAATCTTGAAAGTTCTTCCATTCTTCTTAAAAGAAATGGAATTCTCCTTTCCATCATAGATAGCTCCTCTGTCATATTACCAAGGTCTACCCAACAACAAATGGTATGCATCCACAGGAAATACATCACACAATAATTTTTCCTTATAGCCTGCAATTGAAAACTCAACCCAAGTTTGCTCATTCACCAACACACTTTGCCCTTTGTTCAACCATGTCACCTTGTATAGCTTAACATGAGGTATCTTTGTCAACTTGAGTTTTTCCACTGCTTCTTCTGATATGATGTTATCTGTGGAGCTTGAATCCATAATGACTTTACATATCTTGCCCAAAATCTTGCACCAAATTCTAAACAAGGCCCTTCTATGCTTGGGTTCATCCTTGATTGGTTGTCTAATCAACATCCTCTTGATCATTAAGTTCTCTCCTCTCTCTAACTTAATATGATCCACCTCAGATACCTTGGAACTCATTGCGTCCTCATGAGCATGTGCAACTCTCTTGTCACTGCTTGAAGAAGTAGGCTTGTCAGGACATCTGTAGCCAACGTGACCCAATTGTCCACAAGTGTAAGACTTCATACTTGCAAAGTATGAGTTACTCCTACTTGTACCTCTTCCTCTAGTTGAGCCTCCTTGAGTGCCTCTTCCTCTCGTATAACCCCCTCTTGAAGTAGTTTCACTACCTTGCTCGGCAAGTTTAAACTCACCTTTGTTTCTTTGATCATTTCCTTTGCCTTAGTATCCACTTCTATGCCCTCTTTGGTCTCTTCCTCTACCTCTACCTTTGAAATTAGAGTCCCCCTTCTTCCTATTATTTTCTTCCACCTTAAGAGCCAACTGATGGCATTTCTGAACACTGGTAGGGGTCCATAGGCTTAATTCGTCTTGTATGTTCCACTTTAGTCCACCCAAATACCTTGCCACTTTAACAGATTCCTCTTCTTGAATCTTGGACCTTAGGCATAGTTTTTAAAATTCCTCTTATAAGAGGCCACATCTAAGAATTTTAGCTTCAGACCTTGCCTCTTCCTATGCAATTGCACTTCATAATCTTCTAGCAGATAATTCTCCTTCACTTTAGTCACCATGGCATTCCAATTAGCTATAGGCTTCTTACCCATACTTACTCTTTCATCTTGCATGTACTTCCACCAGGTCAATGTTGAACCCCTTACTCTTGACTTTGCAACCTTTACCTTTTGTGCCTTCGTGACACCTTCACACTCAAAGTGATTTTCCATCCCCACAATCCATTCCATCACTGTATCTGATGCAGGAGCATCTTGCATGGGAAAATTTTATAATTTAAAAAAAAAATGGAGGAGAGAGAAAGTGACGAAAATTAGAGGAGAAATAATAAAAATAAAAAAAGGGAAAAGGAGGAAAAAAATAGGAATTTCTATTTTCAAAGTGCATAGGTGTCATAAATAGAAAAAATAGAAAAAAAGGTGTTATTCCATTTATCGAGGTGGCATTTTAGAAATTTGTGGAAAGTTCCTTAAATCATGCATTTAATATTTGTTGTGATCCACAAAAGAAATGTAATTTTATAACTGGGCCACATGGTGGTGCTTAGTTGTATTTGGGTGGGAATTTAATATTTGTTTTAAGGTAGTTGTATTTACCTTTTATCCCACATTGGTTGTGTTTGTAATGTCTTGGATTGAAAGTGCCTATTTAAGCAAGCCATATGAACATTTGTAAGCAAGCTCTCAAGGTGTAGCTCTTGAAGTAGAAGTTCTTGGGTGGAAGTTCGGGATGTGTAAGCTCTTCTTGTAGAGCACTTGGTGTGCAAGTTAGTTGGAAGCTATTAGTGAGGAAGCTCTCTTATATTGTAAGAATTTGGAGTTCTTTCATTTGGAGAATATTGTAAGCATTTTCAAGTTTAATAAAATTGCTTGGGAAGCATTTTATCTCTCTTTGTCTCCATATTGTTGCATTCTTGATTATGAGTTGGTAGGGTGGTGTGGCCTTTCATCAAGTGGTATCAGAGTGGGAGTTCCTAAGTGTACAAGTAGATCGCCCAAGTGTGAGGCAGTTTGTACCAGGACCTTGGTTGGGCGAAGTTTATCAGAGCACAGTTGTTCCTGAGCGTGTAGACAGATCGCCAAAGTTGTGGCAGTTTGCACCAGGACCGTGAGTTGGTGGATTTATCTAAGCGAAGGTTGGATTTGGTTGATTTTCTATAGAGGGTTTGTGAAGATCTTGGAGGATGGCTCTAAGAAGATTGGACCCTGAGATGATTGCAAATCTCTGTGATGTGGTGGAGAGGAATTTTGCTAAGATGTCTGCTCGGTTTGAAGCTAGATTGGTTGATCAAACTAAGAAGGAGGTTTATCAGTTTGAAACTAGTTCGGCTAAGAAAAGGATGAGGAAGGCATTCTGTAGATGTTTGTGGAGCTGGAGTCTACCGATCCAGAAGAGAGTTGTTTGGCCGGTTAAGAGACTTGTTCGTGAGAGAAGATGGCATACCAAGGTCAAGGTGGAAGAGTTTGGTTTTGTTGATCAGTTTGTGGAGTCTGATACAGAACCTGCAGAGCAAATTGAGGTTGTTGCCGAAGATATTCCTAACCTTGTTGATGTTGGGATGGAGATTGGTTTTCATGATCAGTTGGTTGAGCCTGACATGGATATTGTGGAGCACTTGGTCGAGGATGATCTAGTTGTTGTTGGTGATGATTTGTATGTTGCAGAGCATCTTGTTGTGAGCAATGAGATTGCTGGTATTGAGAGTTTGGCTTGTGTTGATGGAAATCTACATATTGCTGTTGATATGAAGTTTGTTGCTATTGGTTTGGATTCCCTAGTTGCTGATGTGAATGAGGGTTTGCTAATGAAGCATTATGTTCATTTTGTTCCTAGGAGTGAGCATGTTGAATGGATGGTTGATATTCTGGTATTTGATAGATGGATGCAGATGTGGAAGATTTGCATGTTGGTTTTCTTGTCCCTGTTGAGGTGGAAACCTTTGGTGAAGATGAAGATAGTTGTAGATCTTTCTTTTGGCATCAAAGTGTGGGACACACTTCTTCTGTGTACCCGAGGAGTCTGATGTAGGAGCATCTTGCATGGAAAAAAAAAATTTTTAAAAAGAAAAAATGGAGAGAGAAAGTCACCAAAATTAGAGGAGAAATAATAAAAATAAAAAAAGGGAAAAGAAGGAAAAAAAGAGGAATTTCTATTTTCAAAGTGCATAGGTGTCATAAATAGAAAAAATAGAAAAAAGGTGTTATTCCATTTATCGAGGTGGCATTTTAGAAATTTGTGGAAAGTTCCTTAAATCATGCATTTAATATTTGTTGTGATCCACAAAAGAAATGTAATTTTCTGATTGGGCCACATGGTGGTGCTTAGTTGTATTTGGGTGGGAATTTAATATTTGTTTTAAAGTAGTTGTATTTACCTTTTATCCCACATTGGTTGTGTTTGTAATGTCTTAGGTTGGAAGTGCCTATTTAAGCAAACCATATGAACATTTGTAAGCAAGCTCTCAAGGTGTAGCTCTTGAAGTAGAAGTTCTTGGGTGGAAGTTCAGGAAGTTTAAGCTCTTCTTGTAGAGCTCTTGGTGTGCAAGTTAGTTGGAAGCTATTAGTGACGAAGCTCTCTTATATTGTAAGAATTTGGAGTTCTTTCATTTGGAGAATATTGTAAGCATTTTCAAGTTTAATAAAATTGCTTAGGAAGCATTTTATCTCTCTTTGTCTCCATATTGTTGCATTCTTGGTTATGAGTTGGTAGGGTGGTGTGGCCCTTCATCAATATCAGTGTCCATCTTCTCACTAAACAATGGGATTCCTTCTTGGGCTTTTCCTCCTAGTGCCTTGATGGCCTTAAAAAATGGTTCTTCATTCAATGGAGGGTCTGGTTCGGGTATGCTATCTTCCTCATCAATCTTTGATTTGCCTCTATCACTACTTTCACCTTCTTTGTCTTTATTCTTGGCTACTTCAGCAACTTCTTCTAGCTTTGTCTTCATTTCCTCTAGGGCTTCTTCAAGGACTCTATTTCTCTCCTTTTGCTCACCCATTTCTTTGGCCAACTTTGCATTAGTCACCATTATTGTTTCACCTACTGATTCTTCTATAGTCTGAAACATCTATCCACAAACCCAAATCTTTTGGGGCTCTGATGTAAGAAAAAGTCTTGCTTCCTGACCCTCTCTTCTTTTAGGGTTTCTAAGCTACTTCTCTAACCTATTAGGGTTCTTCTTCTAACCATAGCTCTGAAGGACTCTATTCCCAATCCTTCTACTTTTCAACTTGTTCACACTGGTCATGAAATCCACTCAACCCTAAGATGCTTCATGGATGCCTTCTTGGTTCATGAACATCACATGATCAAAGAAGACCATAACTAACCAACAAAGGAGAGGAAGGTTTTCTGCTAGGTCATAGGGTCCATGACATTGATCATCAACCCAAAATACATTCAATTCTTTATTGATCTCAAGAATTTGCTTGAAACTAGGCCTAAAAGGGCTACAAGGAATTAGGCCTCCAAACTCACCTTTTGGCACAAAAGTTAGAAAAAGGATTAACAAGGTGATAAATAAGCTTCACATCTTGATACCCTTTTAGAAGACCTTTCAAACTCACCTGGTCTCACTTCCCTAAACTGTCCGTACAATGGGTTGCTATTTTCAAAATTTAAATTAAGGGTTTCACCAATGTGTTTACAGTTTTCATAAGGGTTTGATAAGATCCCTAACAAAACATGTCACTAGAACTTCCCGGTGGGTATAGGACTTCTCCACTCTTATATCCTTCTCTCCATCAACTTGGATTGAAGCAACCAATGCACTCAATCCCATCAAATGTTGTATCAATCACTGTGATCCCTAATCATGCTCATTTGGCTTGCCTAGGGCATCACTATAGAAATGCCAAACATGCTTTCCAGGGCCACACGCTTGCACACCTTTAGTACGAGGAGTCATCTCACACATTCCTAGAGACTGTACAGATGCCACAATGGAAAGGTGAGTTATGACTCCATATTTAGAAACTGCCAAGTTCAGGCCAGCAATAGTGAGGAAAACAAAGATTTTTCAAAATGGAATGAAACTAAAAGTGCTATCTAATCACACACAAAACTTGGTATTTACATCTACTAACTCATAGACAAGTCACAGTACAAATTTCAATCCATTGAATGACCCCAAGAAACAAACATACTCTGATTGTGGTACAATTGCTCAACAAAATTGTTTGTTCATTAACCAATTTTCACAAAAATGCCATCCAACCCTTGTCACAGGTTAAGGGAGGCCTTATATAGGTCCAACACACATGTTCCAACTGCCTTGAGGTGGTTATTTCACCTACTGCTCAAAAAATGCACTTTTGCAATAAAAGTTGTCATGGCAACTTTTGCAATTTTGCAAAGTTGTCATGCAACTTGACAACTGTTTGCATATCTAGACCAAACTTAGTCAAAGCCTCATGAAACACTATCAAATGTTTAACGATGAGCCTTGGGACATGAAATCATCATTCCACCCCTCCTTTGTCCAATCTAGCCCTCTAAATGCCCAAATGTCATATTTGAGAATTTTGACAACAATTGCCCACTACCCAACAACTTTGGACAAACAAGTAATATTGAGTACTTCCAAGGACCTAATTAGACCTCCTAACGACTAAGACACTCATTAGGACTCATTAGCCCCCCCAATTTCACTAGTGGCTTGGCTAAGGTCGCTACAAGCCAAAACTTGACTAGGAACCATAGGTTACTGTGTAGCCTTACCTAGGTGCTCCTGGACTAGAGTCCTTTATGGGCTTCAATTGATCTTCACTCCATTGAACCTCTTGATCCAACAAGGTTGTGCACACTTTCTCAAACCTGGGGTTGCAACACCCTCTTGGAGCTTCATTGTCACCTGTCAACACTTCCTTCCAAATAGAGAGCAAACAATATTAAAGGACAACTCATTTGCATACAGACATCTTCCGACCTTAATTTCAGCAATTTCCCATCTCTTATTTTGAAAAGCAGTTTCTAGTGGTCGCTTTCTTTTGTGTGTAATGGTTACAAATTCAGTCTCAGTGTCTGTTACGGTACTAAAAAGGGGGTGCTATTGCGCTATAACATTTTTGAGGTTGGCGTTGCATTCCCTTTTCTCTTTTTTGACTTTAGTGCTACTAAGTTTGGTTGCCCTACGTCCTCTCTCTTCTACTGCCTCATGCTCTTCAATATATTTTAACATGGTTTCATTTGGTATAGGGGCACCTTTTTTGTCAAGGCATTCCTTCACTCTTCCAGTGTATCCACACAAATGACCTACCACACAATAATAAGAGCTATTTCTTTCTACACCACAACCTTGACATCTCCAATGGAATGCACCACCTCTTGGAAAGGGTGTTATAATATATACATACTTCCATAGAGGAGAATCAAAATTGGGTTCTAATATTCTTTGTTCAGTATTTCCTACTAATGAAGAGATAGATGCCATTCCTTTTCCTATGGCAAGATATTAGATACATGTTCATTTTATAATTTATATGCAAGAAAATGAAATTTTTTGAAAAAAAATGGAAAGATCTTATGAAGAATGAAAGAGAAATGGAAATATAAAAAATCTAGAACAAAAACAAAAGCAAATGGAACAAGAACTTACCTTTTTCAGCCATTGTAAGCTTGCAAATGTGTATGAATGATGCACAAACACTTGAAGAAGTCCCACAAATCAAACTTCAAACTCCTTGCACAACCGGATTCTTGCTCAACCACTTATGTGCTCTTCCTTAAGACAAAAATAACGTGTTTGGAAACATAAAATGAGAATGAGAGGCCACAGAAAGCAATTTATAACAACCTTTTAGGGTTGTGGATGGCAAACAACTATTAAATTTTGCCGAAAAAACATGTTTTCAGCCATCTGCAGAGCCCAGTTTGCAATGGGTCGAACTCTCCAGATTGGTTAGCCCGGTTTCGAATTGGTTTCTAGCCTAATCATACCCACAGTCAAAAAATGGGACCCTGGCCAAACCAGAGTTCGAACCAGACCCGAACTTTGAACCAGATTGAACCAATGGTTTACTTGGATCGACATTTTTACCCACATTTTATTGTGTCCATTAAAATGTGAGAGTTGAACTTGTGAAAACTCTTCCAGCTAAAAATTTAGAGGGTACTCGGCATACTCCAGAGTTTGTAAACTATGGCTTTTGCAAAGTTCAGTGGTAGTATTTTAATGATTCCAAGGTTTTTTTTTAATTTCGATGTGAAGATTATCTAGTTTACATAGTTCCTTGGTGACATTAAACTTGTTTCTTGCAGTGTGAATTGGAAAAAGACTGAATTTTTGTTAGCTACAAAATATTTATAAATTATTTTTATTTTTAAGTTGTAAAGTCATTGGATTCATTTTAGATGATGCAGAACTTGTGAAACTTGGTCTGGATTTTCCCAAATTAGTCTTGTGTTGAATCCAAAAATGGTTCTCTCACCTCTGAAGTAATTCCACTGCTAGTCGCTACAAAAATGTCCTAAATTTCTGACTGTAGCAGCATATAATACTTAAGAAAACTACTGTAGGGAAATGACTCTCCAGTTTTATTAAAAGGGTTTCATCTGAGAAGATTATTTCTTTTACAGGAATTGCAAGGCACCACCGTATCTGGTCATAAGGGTGCACAAAATAAATTTCCAAAGCAAGCTTCTCTTGGTCTTACCAAATGGACACTAGCTAAGTGTAGAATATTTGAAGAAACTGGCAAGAGCTGCTTTTCAGATGCATCTTTAAAAGAAAGAATGTTCTCAATACCCTCGAAAGAGATGGATAAAAAAATGCTTGGTGGTCCTGTCAAAGATGACACTGCAAATGTGCTTGCTAATAATGGCAATGCTCTCATAGATATGAAAACATCAGGTGTTGTACATACATGTGCTGAATTTTTTCATTTCATTCTGGTTTGTGGAGGATATTTTTCTTCAATGCTTGATATCTTACTACTAATGACATACAAATTATTGCTGTGAATATATTATAAATAGAAATTTAATTTAAAGTTCTTTTTCAGAAAAAGCGTGCAGAGTCTTGTTATGCTTCTGTGGCATCAGGAAGTTTATTGTTTGAATGGCTGTAGGTGGCAGATTGAGTCTGAAATTACTAATTTTGAAGAGTAACATAATTAAATTCATCCCTTCTTGTTTTTGCAGCTAATCACATCATCCATTCAGAGCAACCTGCTCATATTGTTGCACAACATGTTCAGGAACTGGAGAATGGTGATTGGGAATTATGTAACATAATGCAAGGGACAGCTTCTTGTCCAGTGCAAACTGTTGTGAAAGATGATGTATGGTCAACACATGTAAAAACGAGCGAACTTCTACTTGAAGAAGTTAACAGAAGTGGCATTCTAAACAGTGTAGCTGCATTCGGTACTGCTTTGTCTTGGGGTGCTAAAAGAAAACGCACCAAAAGAGACAGAGAGGAAAAAGTGCAGGCCAAAGAGATCATAACCAGATGTGGCTCCTCTAACAGTGGTCAACTAGATCTGGGCAATTTCAAGGGTGAGATGAAAATCAAACTTAAAGCAAGGCAAAGGACTACACAGTTGTCTGCTGCAGCAAATGATCTTCTTAGCTTGCCAGCTGAAGCACAAAAACCATCTTTGACATCAAATCATTGGGAAGAACCTAGTGATAGAATGGTGAAATCGAAAGATGAAATTCCTGCATCACAGAATTCCAATGCTGATGTTAATCCTTTCCATGATAGTATCCCCATAGATTTGTCACATTTCCAACTCCCCAATTCTGAAGACTTTGATGCATGGTTGAACTTTGACGATGATTGCCTGCCAGATGCTGACAGTGGTTATATGGGGCTTGCTGTACCAACGGGGGATCTAGCCAATCTGAACATGTTCTAAGAACAAGATGAAGCTGCGGAGCTACTATCATGTATCCTTTTAAAACTTCAAGCTTTTTAAAGAAGCAGTTCTCTGAAGGTGACCATTGACACAAGCTATCTTTGTTTTAGTTACTTGTATCATATTAGAGTAGTTAAAATCTTTCAAAGATTTCTTGTACAAGTTACCTATGCATCTAGGAGAATAATTTTTTTTTCCATTACAGGAATTTTCATATTTTGGCAAAGTAGCAAATTGTTCGTGCTGTAGTTTTGGTTTTGATTTGCACAAGCTAGCTTTCCTTAATACCCAAGGTAATGACAAGTATTTCATCCTAGTCATTGCTTTCAAACAGGCAGAGTGGATAGTCCAATTATTCTGTGTCACAAATAATTGTTGATAATGCTTTATGATATGACCATCTCTTACAAGCTGCACAATCTGCATTCATTTAAATTCAATTCTTTAGAATTGAAAAACCTTACTTTTTTTGTTATAGATCCCTGCTCCTGGGTTTATAAGTCATGTACTGTATCTTTTCTATTTGACTGGTTCTATTTCAGACTGAATTTCTTGAGTAACCTGTTAGGAATTCATCTTTCTGTAGTTGCTGCAGATGTAAGTTTTGGCAGTGATTTCCTTCTTTATTTTTAATAACAAATCAATTTCTGTAACAGTTAAAGGAGGTCGTTCACTTTGAATCCCAAATTTAATCGTAGTACTCTTTCAGAAGCATTGCACTCTTGATTTTTTCAACAGCAAATCATTTTTTGGTTTGTGACAATGTATCTGTTTCTAGCATCCTTTAAGTGAAAGCTATTTTGTATTCAATAAGGAATCTTTCTTTCTAGACCCATCAAGCTTCCAATTTACAGTTTTTTGAAACATGAATATACAGTCCATATATCCATAACAAAATATTTTAATATACATGCCCTGAGCTTTGATTGAAAATTAGAACTGCATTATGCCATTGGCATAGATTCGTTAAGTTTCGAATACATTTCTCTTCTTTTATGTCATAAGTGTTTCCATGTTGTAGTAAGCTATATTTTCTTTTCTTTTAATCTATCTGTTTGTGCACAGAAGTGGGCCGGATGTTGAGGAAAAACATAAGATGCTGCTGCTGTTATAAGCTTTGTGAGATGAGCTGGGGTGGTGTCGTCGTAAAGAAGGCATTCCTATTTGCAGTAAGTATAAATTACAGATATGGATTGGATAATAAAATGTGATATTCTACTTAAAGATATATTAGGAGAAGAAAACTAAGAAAAATAGCATTCAAGTTTTTTATGTTTTATTTTTTTGGCTGTTTTGGTGGAGAATTCATATCAAAATGTTATAATATTGATGCACCAAGCTTTTGTTGGAAGTTTGGTCTGCTAGGACTACAATATGATGTTGATTCTTTTTTAAAGTTGTGAATACCAAGTTTTAAATGGTTCTTTGTTCTGGTAAAGGTTAATTTATTTTTGATAAATCTAACAATGGACAAATGTTGGCAGTATGTTGAAGGAAGGTGTTCTGGTTGATTTGTTCAAAAAATATGCTCTCTTTTCCCAGCTTATCAATGAAGTGCACTGAGAAAATCAACATTTCACTTAAATTGTTACATTGTTGGTGCATATTCTTTTGTAATCCACTAAACAGTGTCAGATGAAAAAGAGGACAATTGTGACTTTTTAGTCCCATAGGCAGGGAACTAATGGCCATCACAATTAATTTTTACAATCAAAACTAGTGAGTTTGTAAAGTTCAAAAATCATTTTAATTTTAAATTAATTTTAGTGAGTTTCTAAAGTTTAAAAATTATTTTATTTGGTAATTAATTTTCAATCAGTGATTCCTAATTTGCCATGTAACAATTTTGCCAGAGGTGAAATTAATTTTTTTACTCAAAAATTAGAGGAAAAATAAATCTTTAGGAATGTTCTTCTCAAATTGTCAAAAATATATCAAAAATCTAAGTCGTTGTATGGAAGCATCAAGTGGTTGTTTCTGCAATGTTGTGCTGCTATGGAGGTTGATAATAACATCAAGCGCTGCACTTTCCCAGAAAAAATCCTGATCCTGTTTTGTTGTTTGCCCAAAAACATTCCTTCCTCTCATGCCATCACCCCATTCTTATCCATGCTTGAAAGAAAATCTGTGCAGAAATAGTATGCATACCCCTCGTAACCACAAAAAAATCTGTGCAAAAGCACCATCGATTACGTCCTAAGAACATTGTAACCCTTGTCGCACATTTGAGCAGCAACATTTGTGGCACCAATCTTTTCGGGATGACTTCCTGACATCACTAAGTTGCAGCACAAACACAACCCCCTGGCCCATCTGTACAACACATCCATTCCATGGCATTCAACAAATACAAATCTAGTGCACTAAAAACCAAGGCTACCAAGAAGAGGACCATGTAAATAATTGCATTGCCATGTACACATTTGTAAGGTATTCAAGCATAGTTTAAACTTTCAAGTTTATACAACTCAAAACCAGGAACCCTTGCTTCATTAGGCTTCATCATATGAAATCTTAAGTTTGCAGTGCTCCCTAGGCTCTCAAATAAAGAATATGGATGATCTCCACCATTTATCTGACCAGATGCAATGGGGCTTCTCCCATTACTATAAAGAAAGCTAGCAAATGCTTTTGCTCGATGAAGATACAGTTTATCTTTTGTT
Source organism: Cupressus sempervirens (assembly GCA_028749045.1). Classification (NCBI taxonomy): domain Eukaryota; kingdom Viridiplantae; phylum Streptophyta; class Pinopsida; order Cupressales; family Cupressaceae; genus Cupressus; species Cupressus sempervirens. The sequence goes on along the minus strand of CM053792.1, from coordinate 165,490,222 downwards.
GAACGATAAAGGGCAAGAAAAGCATAAGTATTTCCACTAATGCCATGGCAAAGCCCAACCTTTCGAATTAGACCCTTTTGCCATACCAATGCCCTAGCCTCAATGGTAGCTAATGCAGGAGCATCTTGGGTTTGCTTGGTAACTACTTTGGAGTTCATGGGAGGAGGCTCAATAGTTTCTTTGGAGGGTGCTTAGACTGGTACTTGGTCGAAGAAGGACTGGTGCTCGACATGCTTTGGGAGTTTGGAATGGTCTGGGAGCTCAGCATGGTCTTGGAGCTTGGCATGGACTTGGAGCTCAGCGATGCTTGGGAGTTTGCTATCACTCGGCAGTCTGTTGGTGCCAACAGGAGTTCTTGGTGCATTTAATGCATGTAGTGTGTGATCATGACATGGATCGATGTGGGAGTTTGTGTAGACCTATGTGTGGTCTTGGTTATCTCTTCTATGTGCATTAAATCTATATTGTAAACTTGGGGCTTGTCCTAAGTATTTTTGTGTAGTTATCGCGTGTTAACTGCGGGTTAACATGAGGGTTGACGTTTTGTATTTAATGTTTGTTGTGAGCCGAATTGTGGCTTAAATATGCATTTAATGCAAGGGTTTATTTAATTTGGAATTGCTAGACCGACTTGTGGCTTAGTTGGGTATAAGTAGGGGGTCTTATGGAGTCTTTTAATGATTCATTCATGGAGTGATTCATTCATTTTGGAGGAGTGAGTCTAGAGAGTAGCTGAAGGGCGAGCTTTCCTGAGTCTATGGATAGAGTGCCGAATGTGAGGCAGTTTACAGTAGGATTGTGGTGGAGTTGCGAATTTGTGAGAAGGGCTAGTGGCTGCAGTTTAAAATCAAGGAGGTTGCTTGGTGGCTTGCGAGCACAAGTTGAGATCTTGGAGGTTTCTACCAGATTGTTGTTATGTTACATATCTGGACTAGTTGGGATTAGTGTTGTGAGTTGGATCTTGAGGGATCTTGCAGAACTGTTATTGTAATTGCTATTGTATTTGGCTGTAACCCGAAAGGCCTTACAACTGAGCATATTGCATGTAAATAGTTATTATATGAATAAAGAGTTGTGTTTTGGTATCAGATCTTACTTTGTTGTTATCTTGTGTCGTGTTTCCTCTATGTTTATTTGCGAAGGTTGTTTCTGAGCGTGTAGATAGATCGCTGAAGTTGAGGCAGTTTGCACCAGGACTTGGGTTGGAGGAGTTGATCCATGAAGATCTTGATCTGGTGGTGGATTTTCTTTCTGGAGTCCTAGATCTCTTGGTTGCAAGGTGGTAGATTGCGGTTCTAACTTACAATTGTAGAGGGCTTGCAGATGGATCAATGGATGTGAAGATGGAAGGTTGATCTTGTTGAGGCATGATCGTAGAGAGTTTTCGTAATGTGTATTGCAGATCCGTATTCTTGGACTTGTGATTTGGTTCTTGATTGTTTGTGCGAGGTGGTAAGTTGCGATCTGACTTGCAAACAATTTGGTTTTATCACAAGGTGCGTAGGAAGGATTTGTTCCAGAGGGTTTATGAAAATCTTGGAAGATGGATCTGAGAGGATTGGACCCTAGGATGATTACGAATCTTTGTGATGTGGTGGAGAGGAAACTTTCTAAGATGTCTACTCAGTTTGAAGCTAGTTTGGCCAATTGAGTTAAGGATGGGATGAGGAAGGAATTTTGTAGATGTTTGTGGAGTTGGAGTCTACTGATCTGGAAGAGATTTGTTTGGCCAGTTAGAAGACTTGTTCGAGAGAGAAGATGGCATAACAAGGTCGAGGTGGAAGAGGTTGGTTTTGTTAATCAGTTTGTGGAGTTCGATACAGAACCTGCTGAGCAATTGAAGGTTGTTGCCGAGGATATTCCTAACCTTGTTGATGTTAGGATGGAGATTGGTTTTCATGATCAGTTGGTTGAGTCTGACATGGAGATTGCAGAGCACTCAGTTGTGGATGATCTAGTTTTTGTTGGTGGCGACTTGTATGTTGGAGAGCGTCTTGTTGTGAGCAATGAGATGGTTGGTGTTGAGAGTTTGGAATGTATTGATGAAGATCTATATTTTGTTGCTGATATGGAGTTTGTTGTTACTGGTGTGAATTCACTAGTTGATGTGGATATGAATTTACTGATGAAACATTATGTTCAGTTTGTTCCTAGGAATGAGCATGATGATTGGATGGTTGAGATTCTGGTGTTTGACAGAATGATGCAAATGTGGATGATGTGCAAATTGGTTTTCTTGTCCTTGTTGGAGTGGAAGCCTCTAGTGAAGATGAAGATGGTTATTGATCTTTCTTTGGGCATTAAAGTGTGAGACACACTTTTCTATTTACCTAGGGAGTCTGATGCAAGAGCTTCTTGGGTTTTCTCAGTGACTACTTTGGAGTTCATGGGAGGAGGCTCAATAGTTGCTTTGGAGGGTGCTTGGACTAGTACTCAATCGAAGAAGGATTGGTGCTCGACATGCTCTGGGAGCTCGGCATGGTTTGGGAGCTTAGCATGGTCTTGGAGCTCGGCGATGCTTGGGAGTTTGTTGTCACTCGACAGTCTGTTGGTGCCGACTAGAGATCTTGGTGCATTTAATGCATGTAGCATGTGATCGTGATATGGATCAATTTGGGAGTTTGTGTAGACCTATGTGTGGTCTTGGTTATCTCTTCTATGTGCATTAAATCTATGTCGTAAACTTGGGGTTTGTCCTAAGTATTTTTGTGTAGTTATCGTGTGTTAATTGCAGGTTAATTAACGCAAGGGTTGACGTTTTGTATTTAATGTTTGTTGTGAGCCGACTTGTGGCTTACATATGCATTTAATGCAAGGGTTTATTTAATTTGTAATTGCTAGGCCGACTTGCGGCTTAGTTGTGTATAAGTAGGGGGTCGTATGGAGTCTTTTAGTGATTCATTCATTTCGGAGGAGTGAGTCTAGAGAGTAGTTGCAGGGCGAGTTTTCCTGAGTCTGTGGACAAAGCACCAAATGTGAGGCAGTTTATAGTAGGATTGCGGTGGAGTTGCGAGTTGGTGAGAAGGGCTAGTGGCTACGGTTTAGAAACAAGGAGGTTTCTTGGTGGCTTATGAGCACAAGTTGAGATCTTGGAGGTTTCTACCAGATTGTTGTTATGTTACAAATCCGGACTAGCTGGGATTAGTGTTGTGAGTTAAATCTTGAGGGATTTTGTAGAATTGTTATTGTAATTGCTGTTGTATTTGGCTGTAACCTGGAAGGCCCTGCAATCGGGCATATTGCATGTAAACAGTTATTATATGAATAAAGAGTTGTGTTTTGGTATCAAATCTTGCTTTGTTGTTATCTTGTGTTGTGTTTCTATTTTGTGTTTATTTGTTGGGGGCTAGGACATCTCCTATTCTCTTGCCTTGCACTACATTAGTAGCTTGAAGGAAATCAAAGTCCTCCGAAAATACCTAAAAACAAACAATGATGAATGTCTATTAGGGTTAATTGACCATAGAGTAATATCCCAAGTATTTGAGCCATCATAGAGCAACAATGCTAACTCAAATTTCAAACAAATCGCATACACCCAAGTCCCTAAAACTTAAATTTTGTAGGCATACATCTACAAATAGTTATGTGTGCGTGGAGTGTTCCAGAACAGTTATGTGCTTTGTCTATATTTAGTACAGTATGTGCATAGATGACCAACATATCCTGAGGCATGTTACTCTGTAACAGTTTGTTGTTTTCTGCTTGACAAATGTGGAAGCATAGACTAGTCATGCATTAAGTTGGAGAGGAGTAGGGTTTCAAGTAGGTAACATTTTTGCTGGTATTGTAGATGCGCTCCTGTGATATCTAAATTAGAAAAATCGAAGAAAAGGCTTGATTAAAGAGCATAGGATCCAATTTAATTTTCAAAGAACATTAATATTTAATAAGCAACAAATTCACCAGTAAGTAATGTGTCTAATAATTGCAGTAAATTCTCATTACTTTAAAAAAGATTTCCCATCTATTTAATTAAGTTGTGTTGGATAGAATTTTATGTACAAAATTCATTATTCAATGTACAATTTATTCAACAACAGTATCGGTAAAATTAGTTCTATTTTGAAATCGATCCGCCCTCCCATACAATCACAACCTAGTAATAGTGCAATACTTCAAATGTCACAACTAGGGGAGAGGACCCAATAATTTAGCGTGTTCTAATGGTTGTGATAGAAGTTGTTCATTTGATATCCACACTTAATGATTTAATATCCATATTTATTATCTTAATGCCCAACTTTTTTGACAATATTGTACCAATAATTATGACATTAAAGTTGTTAGTACAATAATAACCACCCATACTTGAATGAAATGTACCCTTAGTTATAAAAATCAACCAATGATGTGATGCCATATCAGCTGTGCAAGTATGAGAACACTTTTTGCACGACCATTGGTCTCACTTTTTATTTGGGTTGTTTTGGACAACTTGACAAAAAACATGCCGATGTGACATCATAATTGATAATGTGGATTTGAAACCTTAGTTATAAGTAGATGACTTGCCAAGTAAGTTGCTGTAAATTTTTTGATTTTTTTTGAAATTTCCACATAAGATTTTAATAAACATGAAGTTAGGGTGCTCAAGTATTGGATCCTCTCCCCTAGTCATAAAAAATGGTGACTTAATATTAAAATGTTTTTGATTTGGAACACTCTAGTACAAATACTTGTTATAGGTGTTTAACCAACTCTAACATATATAAAAAATCCATGTTAAGGTTTTAAGAATTAGATCTAGTTGATAGATAACTTTTGTATGTTTGGTCTTTAGAGATCTTTTTATTATTATTACATAATAATGTAGCTTTCAATTTTTATTCTTTTTTGTGGAATATTCCTAATTAGTAACATATATTTTTTTATTAATGTATTTAAAAAGAATTCTATATGAAATTAATATCTTCAATCTTATAACTGTTGTATCCCACAAAACCATTATCTTAATTTCTAAAATTGAAGTTTCATATACTAAGCCCTAGTTTTCAAAAGTAAAATCATTACTTACAATTCTAACATTTAGAATACGAATATGACAAAATCTTTCCTTACAATATAAACTTTAACATTAGATCATGATTTTCTTTTCTTTTCCTAAACTTTTGTTTCAATATCCAGGAACAAGTTTCCTTTACTACGATACTGAGTTTAAGCATTAAAACATCAATATATTTCCCTTTCATTTCTTACCAGATTCTCAATATTTTCTAGAGTATTATTATATTTCAAACAAAATAAAATGAATAACTAAAAATAAAAATAATTTATCTTCTAACCCTAGCATAAGGCAAGGACTGGAGCTCTTGTTATGCATAATTGCGGGAATTTGTTTGTCTCTAATGTTAGACCTATAGAACTTCAAGATTTCAATATTTCCAAATTATAGATCTCTAGAACTTAGCTACTGAAACCCATTAGGCTGGGGTCCCATGGATGTCAGCTTCCTTAAAAAATAATAGAGCTGCACCTGATGAGATTTTTAAGGAAATTTATAAGCAAAGCGGTCCTATGAATTTTGTAATTTGTTTCACTTTAAAGTTTCAGCGCCCAAATTTAAGGAAAAACTTTCTAAAACTTATTTTATGTTAAAGGCTTTTTTAGTTTTGAAGTACAAATGGCTAGATTTTTCCCTAAGCTGGTGGGGTTATTTCCAACCCCACCCCATTTTCATCCACTTCCTAAAAAAGTCGGACTCGTATTATGAAGCAAAAGATTCTAATTAACCTTGTAGCCCCTCAAAAAAATTCTTATGGGACCTCATCTATCTGAACAAAAAAATCTTATGGGACTTCCTGTACGTTAAAAATAGAGCTGTAGCCCCCCTCGTGGGACCCCTGCTTTAGTCCATAGGTTATTATAGGTTGAAAACTGTGGGAGTCGTCATTGTCATATGCTGCTAGCCCCAACTTCCGATGAATACTTCATTTTCTGTGGTCGCAAAAATTGTTGACATGCTGGCAGCCATTGACGAAGCACTGGTTCCCTTACATGTGGATAGGATTTTCAAACTCATCTTGTTTGTTGTTACTGATTGTCGTTCCCGTCACCTTAATCCCATGCAAAGTTCAAATTTTTCAAGTTGTTTTCTTCCCAACTGTAGATTTTGACTGCAAGAAACAAGTTTGTAATCCAAACAGTTTTCATTTGCAGGTGACTTGTGCCAAAATGGGAGCATTCAAATAGGGCACAAATGTAAAATGTGGAAGCTTGTACAGTTTGACTGAATGCCTCAATGATATGAGAAGGATTTGGAAACTTTCAATGAAATATAATTCATAGATGTAAAGCTACACTTCACAATCTTTGCCAAAATGAGAGCTTTGGACATCCTTTATAGGATCAAGGAAAGGATTTGGCCAGATGTTGGCGCTGCAACTGCCCTGATAAATATACACACGCAGTGTGGGAGCATGTGAATGGTTTGACATAATGCTTCCAAAAATTGTTTGCAGAAGCAAAAGTCGGATTCATAAACAAGGCATCTGAACGGTTCCACAAAAACCAGAGTGCTTCAAAGTGCACTGCTGTGATAGAACACCATGGCTGCAGGATAATAGCAAAATTGCCTTGTCCAAATGGCTTTAAAAAATTTCTAATCCCAACCGAATTTGCAGGATGAAGAAAGAAGTATAGCAAATGTCACAGTTTTCTTTGAGTGGGTTCTTATATCTCTATGGCTATGCCAGTTTAACTTTTAGCTTTTAGTGTATTTATCGAGAACAAATTTAAATTCATTCTAGTAGCTATATTAAATGTTTAAACTATTGAACTTTTTAGTTTTGAGTTTTTTTTTTAAAATAATTTTAAAACAAAACTATAGAACTTTAAAATTTTAATATTTTTTCACTTGAATTCACTTTTTAAAATTAAAAATCTACAAGAATTCAATTAATCTATGTATTTTTAATTTTAATTTTTTATCCCATTATTGTTTAGATGGAAATACAAGTGCAACAATAGAAAGGAAATATAAAACATTAATTATAATTTTTATCAACTCTTAGGATATATTTCTTCTTATGTGTTTCTATAGTGTACTAAATTTTTTATGCTATCATAATTCAATTATGTAAGATTAAGATAAATCTGTTAAGATCTATATTGACACAAAATCATCTCTCATGAAAATCAATAATGCATATAACATTCATAGCATATAGGTAATGATCATAGACTTGAATTAACGTTAGGAGATTATCATCTCTTAATCTTACTATTCAATAGATTAGTTAAGAAACCACACTCATTAAATCTTTTACAAAGGGGAATTGAAGATTGCATCACCTTGTTTTTAGTTATTTTGGACACCTTGTCAAAAAACATGCTTATCATCCAATAGATTTTAACATGAAAAAATTGTAGCAACAAGAGCTTTCCATGACTAGTGAGAGGTTTGATGAATCTTACTTGCTTGGCATATGTTTTTGGATCAACATCTAAGTTAATTTTGGAAGATGGCACTACTTTTATTGTGAAGGTTTTGAATTTACAAATTAACTAGTTGAATATATTTTCAAATAGAAGAAGAGGATATTACAAAAAGTTTCGCAGAAGAAACATTTCAAATCACAACCTATCTTTAAGCAATGGATCCAAAGGTTTGTGTTTAGATTGTTTCCCTTGTCGACTATAGATCCTTGCAAGGGTAAATGATTGGGCTAAGGTTTTTCAATATAACTCTAAAACTTGAATACATAAAGAAAACAATAAGTGTACCACTTAGGCGATACAATATAAAAAACTAGGAATGGTTTTAGTATGCATTTATTTTTTGAAGATATCATAGCAAAATTTCCATACTCTATCCAAAGGAAATAGAAAAAGACCTATGTTTAATATTTTTTGTGTGAGAAAGAATTGCAAGGTGTAATGAAAGACAAAAGAAATGTAAGATAATCAAATTTTAAATATAACTATATAGTAAGACAATTAAATTGATGAACAAAATAGTTATTTTAGGAATAAGATACTTAACTTTTAATATTGTGAACATTCCTTATATATATTTGTTTTATACCCTAAAAAATTGCCTCGGTCAAATTATAAATGATAACATAAGTTAGCACAATAATATTATATTAATTATAGTATAATAAAAAATAATTCTTAACAACATTAATATAATCATAATATAAAAAATGAAAAATATTATGTTTTATTAATATTATTTTTCTGTCATCAGTCTTGGTAACAAATCTTCACTGATTTTAGTGATTTCGAAAAAGCGATTATGTATGATGATTGCTATATAAGAATGCCACTTAATTTTTCTATTATACTCTAGAGACTATATTATTATTATAATGTAACAACTAGGTCATACACACACACACATACATATGCGCATGCACGCACACACATATATACATATGTATAGATACATATATATGCATGTATATATGTATACATACATGTGTGTGTGTGTGTGTGTATGCACATATACACATATACACACATACATATATACATAAATATATATACATACATGTCTATGTATACACGCACGCACACACATGCACACACACACACACACACACATATGGGTCAATGCAAGAAGTTGGGTCTCACTTTTGGCCAAAAAGTGGAAGTGTTTTTTCTGTTTTTGAAATATATATTCAATTAATGCCAAAATTTGAGACATTTAGAGATTAAATATGAAAACCTTCAGAAATAAAAATTGTAGTGCCAGGAATATCCTTTTTGAGTATGTAATTTATTTGTATACCCATATGATAAATTATTATTTTTGGTATGAATCTTTAAAATCCATTTTTTCAATGCCTATTTCAGGACCATACCACACTTGTGTACGAACACCATAATTTGAAACAACTAAATGATTTTTTGTGAATCCCTTTAAAAGAAGTTACCTGACACACCAAAAATTGATGAGAATATTTTTCTTTAATTATTTAATGAATATTTTTTAAATTAATTTTTAAATTGACAATTAAGCTAATTTCTAAAATTTCTCGTGTACGGACGACATAATTTAATCAAAATTTAACTTTTTCCCCTTTTTTTTTTAACTTCAAAAGAATTGTGTGAAGATTGATGACATGTAAAGACATAGAATTAGGGAGTTGAGCAATGTCGAGTCTTCGATTTCAAATATTATTTCATAAGAGAAAGACATTGAGGATACCATGATGGATGAAGAGGCTAAAGAAGAGAACCCAATATAAGGAGATTTAGGTGCACATTCTAATCAAACATTCAAGACATGTGTGTCTCCAAACCCTCAAGTTTTTTCTCATGATGAAATTGGTGATTTTGTAGAAGAAGGTTACAATTTAAATGCTTTAGGTTTTCTTCATGAGAATAGATTGTCAAATGATCATGTACAAAAAACTCTAATGGAAATGCAAGCCCCAAAAAAAATACCAAGAAAAAATGAAAATGAGATTCAAATTTCAAATAACATTGAAAATGAAATGCCAATCGAAAATAAGAATTATATGAATGTAGACATGGAAACAAGTATTGAACAAATATGTTTGAATGATACTAAAGTGTGTGAACATAATTTCATTTTTCTAATGATGTGTTAGATAATCTTCATGGAATGGTTTGTGGAGATAGATTAGGACACATGCTAATAGATTATATAGACCTTTTTTTTTTATAATAAGATGTTTGGATTTCAATATCAGTTGATGTTGCAACTAATTAATATGTCTAAAATGCAAAAAATAATGAAAAGGTTAGGAATGTATGCAAAACCCAAGAATAAAAAAGAGTATTTAAAACAAGTTGTATCCACTGTTGCTAGTGCCTTTAATGTTATTGGAAAGAGAATTTTCTCTAAAGATAAGAATGTGGCACAACGAGCAATAACAACAACTTTAGTTAACAAATCAACTACTGATAAAAGATTGATTAGTAACATAAGTGGATACCTTAATGTGAGTCATAAAACTTTAGAAAGAGCTATAAAGAGAAGGGTTAACTTTGAATGTGATCCAACAAATAGTTTGTGTACTTGTACTGGTAGACTCTCGAGATTTGATATGAAACTTACTAGTGAAGTCAAAAGTTTGGTTAAATTTTTTTGACATGATAATGCAAGAATATCACCTAATTCAAAAGATGGTTTAAAATTGAGAGTTGGCTCAAAAATACGTGATCCACATCCTAAACACCTTAAATGGACATGACTCAAACTGAATTGTTTAGAAAAAATTTAGATGATAAGGTGTTAACTATTACCATTAGTCAAAGATCTTTTGAAAAGTGTAAGTCATGGTATGTAAGGATTAACAAGGTAAGAATCACATGTAAAACTCATATTCAATTTCATTACCGTTATGATGTACTTCGATCTATATGTGGTACCATGCATAGTAAAGAAATGTTGTAGGAATGTGGTATAAAAAATACCACCTCAAACTATAAAGGATTTCATATCAGGTTTATTTTGTAAGCCACCTAATGACCAATATTTTCTTTTCAATGCATGTCTTTCTAGTACGTGTGATATGTCTGGCAACCTTTCTTTGTTAGACGAATGCTTGCATAGAAATTCTTTGACTACTTTTGGATAAGAATTAGGTGATGTAAAAAGCTTCAAAACTATTGAATATCGATTGAAAGATGGGAAGATTGGAAGAAGGTGTGATCTAGTTAAAGATAAAGTTAGTTTTCGTGCATTTATGGATGAGTTTAAGAGTGTGATCATGCCAAAATATGTTAAACATTGTCAATATGCTAGATGGATTGATGAACAATCTTGCATATGTAAGAATACGTTTCCAATTGGTGCTATACTTTCAGTTGTTGACTTTGCAAAGAACTACACACTTGCACCCCAAGATGAGGTACAAGAACAATATTACAATTCAATGCAAGTAGCAATTTTTGTTCATATAGTTTAGAGGCATGCACCTGATAGTACAAAGGAAGATCAAAATGTATTTAGAGAGTACCATTTCTATATGAGTGATAATAAACTTCATTCATATGAGTTTGTCCAATATTGTTTCAAGGTCTTTTATGATCATTTAAGAGAGACAAATTCAAATGACACAATATTGGATATGGTTAGATAATTATATAGGACAATTCAAGAACGCTAGAATGTTCTATTGGTTGAGTAGGACACATAGGAAAACTAATACCCAACATGTGTGGAGTTTTTTTTGAGGCTGGACATGGTAAAAGAGAGCATGATGATGTTGGTGCATGTGTAAAGAGAGCAATTAAAATTTGAGGAAAAAGAAAAATTCAAAAATGAATATGAGATTGTGGAATGGTGTAACAAATATTTATACACAAGATCAAGTCAGAACTCTACAATCGAACATTTCTTCTACCTAGTTGAAGAGAAGAATTATCCTTTCAAGATATGACTATGAGACAATTAGCAGGTCAACTTGAGACAATTAGCGGGTCAACTAAATGACATTCATTTAGGAGTTCAAATTCTAACACTTGGACTATATGGACTAGGGAGCTTGCTTGTTTTTGTCAGTTTTGTCTTGTAGGTGAATGGGAAGAATGCGAGAATACATAATGGGTTGAAGATTGACAACATAAATCATTAGCACCTACTAACACACATTTTCAAGATGATATAGTAAATGAAGACCCAAATGTTACATTTGCATCAAAAGACTGTGGTCATATTTCAGACCTCATACAAATTGGTATGCACAATTTAATTAAATTTTGTTGTGATCATTCTTCAATTTATATTATTTATTTACGTACATGTCATTAATATATTATCTATTTATGTACACGTGATTAAATTGTTTGTGTACTTTATCTTATTTTGTAGGACATGTTTATGTTGTTCTTGCACCTAATGATAATGACAAATAGACTGAATATTGGCTAGCTAGATGTGTGGAACCTAAGAAAAATTTGATATGTCATCAAGTAGATGATGATGGTTTTGAGTATCCAATTGGGTCTATTGTTGTAGCTAGCACTTGGCTACATATATACCTAACAAGAATAAATGATTTACCAACATTTGAAGACTACCAATTAGAAAAGAATATTCTACACTATTCTCATTTGGTTGTGGCAACAAATATCAAATTAGAAAGATACAAAGGGAGATCTGTCAATAAGGTATTATGGACAATTTCAATGGATGAGCATGAGACAATCATAGATGCATTGCAAAAGAGAGAGAATGCAAATGCTATAGTAAGATGACTACAAAGTATACACATGTAAGTTTTTCTTTATTGTGCTCTTTTTATATATGTACTTATATAATTTAAATGTATGTATGCATTGTCAATAGCAAATTAGAAAACTTAACCTCTTGTTTAGGTCTCAAGTACAATTTATGCAAATTTAAATGTTTAAGGTGGATCCGACATCAACATGTTATGCAATTACACATAGCGAGTACATACACTACACATATTTACATAATACATATAGGTCTTATTAATTTATGCTTTTATTAACATTTCAAATTGTGTTTTTTTTTTTAAAAAAAAATTTACAGGATGTCATTTGAAGAAATCTGTTGAAACAATATTTTATTTTGAAATCGAAACATGTAAACATTTAAAAACAAGAGTTGACTTCTATTTATGTCCTTCACATTGTGTTACATATATATATGACTTCAACTGTTTTAAATTTATATGACTTCACTTTTTTGAATAATATATGAGTTCAATTGTTAAATCTGTAAATTAAAATCTTACTAATTTGATAATAGATCGGTCTTATTTGTTTTTACATGACTTAGAGTAATCCAAATATCTTTACATTATCCTCTTAGGGATATCAATGTCTACACTTAGGATTAGTTTGGATTTAACTAAACTCAGTTTGTGTTAAGTTAATTTTAAACTTGTTGCTCCTTGGAAAAGTCGCTGACTTCTAGGATTAGTAAAGATTGTTTTGGAAGGGACATGTCCCTAGGTCTCTCTATTTATAATGGGTATGGTTGAAGTCTAAGAGTACACAATATACAAAATAGTCTGCTCCTTAGTCAATACTGCTCATATACGATTCACAGAAGTAAAGACATATATCATAATTATATTTCTAATTCAATTGAAGGCAATACTTTGAAGTTATTCACAACAAGACCAAAGAAGAAGAAGGTTGAATCTAATCTGTAATTTAGTCATAGAATTTGTAGAAAATTTACGTGGTATCAGAGCTTTGATAGTTGAACCTAGGCTCTACAAATTTAATAATCAGACCTTAAACATATCTAGCACCTTTCTCCTACCTTCAATGGAATACACAATCAAACTTGAGGATAGGTTTGATGGGAAAGAACACTTTGATGCCTGAAAATTCAGAATAATGATGATTCTTGAAGAAAATGAAGTAAAATAATTTGTTGATAAAGTATCCAAATAACCTCCAATTGAATCTCATAAATTTATCTGGATCAAAGGAAATAGGAAAGCCATTCAAATCATATTAGATGGAGTAAAAAATGATATCGTACCCATGCTTACGAAACATCAAACATCATTTGATATGATGAATGCATTACTAAATGCATATGAGGTCAACAATGCAACTAGAGTTCTTGCACTAAAAAGGAAATTAAATCACATACAAATAAAGAAAGGAGAATCAATGAATTTTTACTTCCTGAGGATTGTCGGCATTAGAGATGAGTTTTCAAGTATAGGAACCATTATTAGTGACACATAATTAACACTAATGGCTATAAATGGATTACTAGATTCATGGGAAACTTTTGCACATGGAATAAGTGCCAGAGATAAGTCCCCTAACTTCAATAGACTTAAGGGCGATTGTCTTCAAGAAGAATCCAAAAAATTAAAGAAAAGAGGAAAATTGAAAATAGAAGATGAAGAACTTCATGTTCTTAATACAAACTCCTATAAGGGCAAGAAGAAGCATTTCAAGAAGAAAAAGAGAAATCAAAAGAGTGGAAAACCCAAGAAAGATCTATCCAAGATAAAATATTTTAAATGTGAAAAGTTTGGACACTACAGATCTAATTTTCTTGAGAATTCTAAACAAGTAGCGAATTGTACAAATGTTACTAGGGAAGAAGATAACTATGATCCCGAGAATCGTGTATTGTATTCACCATTATCAAATGAAATCTCAAGTGAAGCATGGGTAATTGATAGTAGATCTTCTAGACATATAGCATGATACAAAGAAGTACTAGACTCTATATCAAAAAAGGTTAATGGCAAAGTCACTGTTGGGCGTTCATTTTGCACAAGGTCAACAAAAGGAATCCATAGTGTAATTCCTCTCTTGAAAAGCAAATCTTTTTAAGGATCCACTCCAAGGTTCAATGTTTGTCTTGTGACGTATCGAAATTCGCTCAGTAGAAGATAAATGTGAATGTTCACGAGGCCTTTGTTGGTTCTAAAAAAACTCTTTTATCTTGGAATTGAAGTAAAATCTGTTCGCTATCTCAAAATATCACACCAAAAGAACAATATTTTTGTATTTTCTATTTTTTCAATGAATGTAATTCTAACAATGCAACTACTATGAGGTCCTATTCTAATACGGGGTTAGCAAAGCAAATAGCGAAACTGAAAGCAAATAACATAAAATCAAATAACTCAAAATTGAAATTCTTAAACGGAAATAAGCTACAGAACACAACATGCTGTGAGTTTAACCTTCAAAGAAATTGGTAAGAAAGTAAGGAAAATAGGAGCAACACTTTCTAGAATCCACTGATGCAATTGTTGGTGAGAATTTTTAACAAATCAAATGATGTTTCACTCTTCATCAAATCGCAAGGCCACGGAAATTGCGCTCATGCGAGACAAAAAGCTATGCACATCAACGGAATTCATATATTTGTAGCAAACACTAGAACTAAAAGATTGCACAATCAGAAACAATGCAATAAACTTTTGGCTCAATCACAATCTCATGAATAAAATTCACAAAACAATGACACGTTCAGGAAAGAATAATTACACTCCGAATGCTAGCACCAAAAACATATCTTTATTGCATAATAACGGTGGCCCTTCTTACATTTTACAATGGGGTATTTATAAGAAATCATCTCCTCAATTTGTGTTGAGAGTGAGAGATATCTTAATGCAATAAAATGCTTTTAAAATATTAAAACAAACTAAATATATACAAATTGGTAATCTAACTGGTGCTTAGAGGGACTCCATCCATTTTTTATTCATTAATTGGATGCATGAACCCTTTACATGTCAAAAACAATGAAAGCATGAGAGAGAAAGTAGGAGGGAGCCATCAGTCGAAGTAGAAGTGCATGGAGACACCAAAAATAGAAGATGGCCCTTCACTTGATGTGTGTTGGAGTTAACTTGCCATTAGAATGCGCTCTTGATGCATGGAAAGTGCTATTTTTGGAACTGGCAGTCAACTGTCGGCGCACCTCTGAATTGCGGAGCTACATGAAAATGCGGAGCTACGGACCAATTCGTCAAAAAATCAAAGTTCTCAATTTTGAAAATGATTTTTGGATTTTGTTGAAATGAAGTTTTAGATCACTTTTTGTATACGCTCCATGCCCCTTTCTAATGATTTACACCCTCTTTATAGCCAATTACTTTCAAAAACTTGCACTCCCTTCGCTTCTTCAATCAAAATTCTCAAGGCACCTGTGTTGAATCTTGTCCCCAAAAGCTACATAAGATGAGGAACCTGATTTGCTTTATGTGTCCAACCTCTATATCTTTGGCCTTTGTCTTCTCTCCACCTGTCAAATCCTTCCCGACGAGAAACCATGTGATCCAGATTATCCAAGATGATCAAATGTTTGCAACTTTTTCATATTTTTTCACAAATTTTCGAGGCATTTTTAAATTACCTTTTTGGAGGTCTTTTTCTCAAAATTTCAAATCGAAACTTTCGTCAGTCCCTAAAATTGGGCAGCCAAAGGCTCACTATTTTAGGGACTGAAATTAGATCTTCAGTTCTTCTTTCCAACAGTGTAAGAGGTTCTGAATTCTGAGGCCCGAGTCAAAAGTTATGACCTCAACAAGTTGAGGATGCTATTTTTACCTACAAAAGAAGCAAACATTAGTCCTTAGAGTTAACAATGCATAGTAAAGACACACTAGCTACTTAAACAAAACTGGAGGTGAATCTTGAAATTTGGCTAAGTCTGAAATCTTGGAGCCCTAAAATTTGACTAAGTCTAGATTCCTAAAGCCTTGAAATTTGGCTAAGTCTGGATTCTTGAAGCCCTGAAATTTGGCTAAGTCTAGATTCCTGAAGCCCTGAAATTTTCTAGAATCTTTACCTTATCTCGAGGAGGTCTAAAATCTATCTCAAAAGATTCGTCGCATATATTAAAATATATCTTAAATATAAGGAATTAAATATACGTCAACGTATACTTGAAGAATATATTTTAAACCTCTTTTATGGCTACTCAGGAAAAACTGAAGGTGAAAGGGCAGCTTGGCAAGCACACACGATGCCTTGGGAGCACGGCGGTGCGTGCGCACAAGGTGCCTTCATTGTGCATGCACGCACACTTACGAACCACAACAGAGAGCACACGCGACGGCATGAGCACGTGGCAGAGCGCACTGTGGTGCACTCGAGGTGGAGTGTGCGGCGCTTTTTCAAGAGATTTTTTTTCGTGTTTTTCAAAAAAAAATTATTTTTTGTGTTTTTCAATTTCTCGATTTTTTTTTGGTGATTTTTTTTAATATTTGACTCTAAAATTGTAAGGTCTAATAAAACTCTTCTTCTCCCGATTCTTGAACTATGAGTCCAAAAAAAAAAGGGGGGGTCCCCGTTCCTAGTGAGGAATGGGGTGTGTGTTGTGGACACCACAATAGTTACCATTGGTGATAACTCAACACATTCCATCAAAGGAATTGGAAACTACACCTTGAAACTAAAATTAGGATATTCTCTTCTTCTCAAAGGTGTACTCTACGTACTAAGAATAAAAAGAAATTTAATCTCAATTACAACACTTGAAGATCATGGGTATAACGTTTCATTCATGGATGGTAAAGTAATAACATGGGCAAAGAACTCTTCAATCAAGAAAGTGAAGTTGATTGGTTAGAGAAAAGGATATTTGTATGAATTGAATTCAAAATCTCGTCGACCTATTCAAGCCTTAATTCATGAAGCTACAGACATAAATGAAATATGACACAAAAGTTTAGGGCATCTAAATTTCAAAACCTTATCAACCATGGAGAAGATGGTTATTGGTCTACCTAAACTAAATAAAGACCACTCAAGCATATGCAAAGGGTGTGCACTGAGTAAGAACACCAAAAGTACATTTCAGGATAGCACTAGAAAAAAGAAAAAAAAATTGGAATTAATTAATTTAGATTTATGTGGACTTATGTTTGTTCCTTCTGTTGGAGGATTATGGTACTATATTTTGTTCATAGATGAATTCTCTAGGAAAACATGGATTTACTTCTTAAATGTGACGCCTCGCCTCGACCCATCGTAGCATAGTGATACATTACTATTATTTTGACATTCACGGCTCAAGATGTCGAGACATTATCTGATGCTTAGAACATACTATATTATTTCATGTTGTGTGATGTTACTTTCAAATATATTTGATGTTTTTCATTTAACGTTTCATGTATATGTATGTTGATGAAATCAGTAAATATAGGATTGAGACTTTGATTTAAGAGATTTTAAATGGTTAAGAATTAAGCAGGATGAAGAAACCCTTATTGATGTATGTTTCAATTTATGTGAATTTCTGATAAGTATGCATATATGTACATGTGATTTTACGGGACTACTAATGTGTGCAATGAGTGTGCAGATATTTTAGCCGAGAAACCCTACGGAGGAACAGAACTGATCTCTATGTGCTAATTTTGGAAACCTTGTTGTTTGTAATTCAAGTATTGTATTGTGAGATGTATGTATGTATCTTTCTGTGTTCAGTGAATGTTAGTGTTCGTAACTATGTTCTTTTAGTGTCGCTTGACACTCGTAAATTGTTTATATTCTTCAATGTGTTGTTTAGAGTTAGTTGTGTAACCTTTGGACCCAAGTTGATTTAAGTTAGTGTCAGTTTGCTATTTGGTTCTTAATCGAGTTTAGTCATCCCTAATCCAGATTAGTGCTTAATATGCATTGTTAGAGTTGTTAGATGGTCTTATTTTATTCCTAGCTTTTGTTTGGCTCTAAACCTATTTCTTAAGGCTTAAAACATGAAATAATTATACCCAAAGGGTATGGGTATGGGTTAGGGGTCTTTTCCAACCCCTAAGCCCCTTTTATTGACTTTTGAGGTCACTCAAAAAGTCTCATTTTGCCTTTGTGCGAAAATGGACTATGACTATCATGAGTTACCTCACCTCCATTTAGTGTTTAACCCTAGTATGGGTTGAGTTAGGAGCTTCTAGATGTGTAGGTGGGTGGGTGAAGTTATTGATCCCTTTGGTGGTTGAGTTTGAGGCTTATTTAGAGACCCTTCTTGGACTAGTGGAGTTTGTTACCCAATCTCTACATTTAGAGAGGAGTCTTGGAAGATTGGAGCAAAGAAGATAAAAGCTCTACTCAAACTTATTCATTGCCATTACCTCTTTGTGAAGGTAGGAATTCTCATCTTCCTTGTGCAGATTTTCATGTTTGTTTCATGCTTATGCTACCTTGTTGTTATGTGAATGTTTGTATGATTGTGGTTATGTTGGGAAGAGTTGAAAATCATATTATTTCGGATGATTTCCTTTCATGTTTATGTTTTCAATTTTGAGATTTTTCTTGCATGGGTGTTTTAGTATTACTCACCCTTGGATAGGGTAGAAGTGACCAATTTTGAGAAAGGTATGTTTAGTTGGACTCCAACCAGTGTAGAGTCTCTTCTCAGGATGAGAAGAGGGAGAGAGGGTAGGGTGTTATGGGCCCCTACCTGTCAGCACAAACCTCATATGAGTATGGCATGTTTAAATGGAAGAATGAAAGTTCTTGGTTAATAGCCCCGATTGGGCATCTGATTTGGTATTGTGCTCGACTTCTCTTGTTGGAAGAATCCAACTTTCCCTAGTGTTGATTCATTGTGAATCATATTGTGAAAACTTCGTAGTTTGGGCATGACATTAAAGTGCAAAGAATCAAAAGAAATCCTAAAGATATTTAAAGAATTAAAAATATTAACTGAAAACTTGTCAGGACATAAAATTAAAACTCTTAGAACTGATAATGGAGGAGAATACATCTTAGATTTTTTTGAAAGGTTTTGTAAAGAAAAAAAAATTAAGAGGGAGTACACCATTCCTTATAATCCTAAACAAAATGGGGTAGCCAAAAGAAAGAGTAGAACAATTATAGAAATTTCTAGAGCTAGGATATTTGATCAAAATC
Source organism: Cupressus sempervirens (assembly GCA_028749045.1). Lineage (NCBI taxonomy): Eukaryota > Viridiplantae > Streptophyta > Pinopsida > Cupressales > Cupressaceae > Cupressus > Cupressus sempervirens. Next base: position 165,470,926 of record CM053792.1, on the reverse strand, counting down.
TAGAATATTATCTTTGGGCAAAAGCCTCGTATATTGCTATCTATATTCAAAATCAAAGCCCCCACTCTTATCTTAGAGATAAAACTCTTGAAGAAGTCTTTACTAAGGTTAAATCCAATATAAGTCATCTTAGGATTTTTGGGTGCCCCATATATATCCATGTTCCAAAAGAAAAGAGAACCAAGTTAGAACCCTCTGGGAGGAAAGGTTTTTTTTTAAGGTATAGTGAAACATCTGATGCATATAGGATTTTCATACTTGGATAGAAAAATATTGAACTTAGTAGGGATGTAATTGTTGAAGAAGATCTAGCATTCAAAAGAGCCCTATGTTCTGAAGAACCTTCTCCTTTACCTAGTTCCAAAAGAAATAGTGAGTCTGAGTCTTAGAAGGAAAACATAGAAGAAATTGAAGATGAAATTCAAAATCTAAATCTTGAAGAAACTCAAAATTCAAAGCAAAGACCACTTTGTGCCATTAAAATAGTCGAGGAAGCACAAGACTTTACTGAACCTTTTGGAACAACCAGAGAAAGAAAAATACCTAAATGATTTTCCAGTTATATAACAAACATGAATGATTTGTCCAAAACAGAACCAACCAATCCTTTAGATGCTATTAAACATACAACCTAGAAAGAAGTTATGATAGAAGAATACCAATCTATTATAAAAAATGATGTTTAGAAAATTGTTCCAAGACCTAAAGAAAAATTAGTTGTTTCTTCTAAGTGGATATATAAAATAAAGCATGTTGATGATGGTAGCATTGAGAAATATAAAGCTAGATTTGTAGTTAGAGGATTCTCTCAGAAAGAAGGGATTGATTATGAAGAAACTTTTTCTCCTGTCACCAGATATTCCTCTGTAAGAGGAGTCATAGCAATTGCAACACCGAAGGGATGGAAAGTACATCAGATGGATGTAAAAATGACATTCCTAAATGGAAAGATCATAGAAGAAGTATATTTTGAGCAACCTAAAGGATTTGAAACTCATGATCCTAACATTTTTGTTTGTAGGCTCAAGAAACCTCTCTATGGGCTTAAACAGGCTCCAAGGGCTTGGTATGAAAGAATTGATAAGTATCTCACTGGCTTAAGATTTTCCAAGAATGAAGACGATCCAAATTTATATTATAAAATAGATAAAGATGATATGGTAATTCTGATATTATATGTTGATGATTTACTAATAACAACTGATGATCATCTTATAGATCAATGCAAGAAAGATCTAATTAGAGAATTTGAGATGAAAGACTTAGGACTCCTTCATTTCTTCCTAAGACTGGAAGTACGATAGAATTCTAGTAGTATCACACTTAATCAAGGGAAGTATACATTAGATATTTTGAAGAGATTTGGAATGTGGAATTGCAAGTCTATTTCTTCTCCAATGGAGACTAATCTACATAAACTTAAAGAAGCAGCAACAGAATCACCTTCCATACATTCTACTCTCTACAAATAGATGATTGGGTCCCTTATGTACTTAGTAAATGCAAGACCTAATATTTTTTATTCTATTAACTCCTTAAGCTAGTTTATGTGTGAGCCAAAGGAGATTCACCTAGTTGTAGTTAAACACATTATGAGATACTTACAAGGCACTCTTAATTTTGGACTCAAATATGAGAAAGTTGAGTTAGATTTGCATGGATTTGCTGACTCGAATTGGGGTGGAAGTGTTAAAGATAGAAAAAGTACTTCAAGATGTTGTTTTAGTTTAGGATTAGCAATGATATCTTGATATGCAGAAAAAAAATCTTTAGTAGCTTAGAGCTCCATAGAAGCCGAATACATTGCAGCAATGATGGCCTCTCGAGAAGTAGTTTGGCTAAGGAAGTTATTTGTGAGATTATTTGGGCAAGCTATGAATCCTACGATTATTCATTATGATAATTAGAGTTCCATCAAGCTTTTGGTGAGTCTAGTTTTTCATGATAGGTCCAAGCATATTGAAATTTCTTAACATTATGTAAGAGATATGGTAGAAAGCAATTTTGTAAAATTAGAATACATTTGCACTGCAGATCAAATAGAAGACATACTCACCAAACCTCTATCTAGAGTGAATATAAACCACTTCAGGAGAAGAATTGGTATAGTTGAATTGAAATACATTTGTATTCTTTAAATTATTAATAAAATAATTTTATTTGTCAGGCTATTGACTGTTATGGGTTCCACTATTTGTATTCATTATTTAAGAGGTGACGATCTCTGAGATAATGAACACTTGTATAAAAGACATTATAAGAGATGATGATCCCTTAGATAATGTGCTAAAATAGTAGAGTTCTATTGTAAGATCTAGATGAGTTCAAGATCATATTGTGATATGGACATTGCTATGTCTATAAGTCACAATTTGGATAAAGGAAGAATTTTATTATTCTCTGGGGTTTATCCTATGTTTTGGTAGATCTTAACTTAGGATCATTTTGTGCTATAGGAATACTAGTATCTATGAATCACAACTTAGATAAATAAAGAACTTAATTATTCTTCAGATTTATCGTGTATATTGTATTTTTTGCAATACCGTTATCACTAGTAGCAATGATTTTTCATATCAACAGGTTTAGTAATATTACATTGTATCATGTGTTCTATGATGCCAAATGCTAAGAATATTTAGATAGATATAGAGTATCAATTCTCACTTGTTCATCTTTATTGATGTTGCTAGATATGATATCTCTCAATATGATTATCAAGTTAATAGGGAGTGTTAAATCTGCATCTTATAATCTTACTAATCTAATAACAGATTGATTTGATCTATTCTTACATGACTTAGAGTAATTCAAATATCTTTACATTATCCTCTTAGGGATATCGGCATCTACACTTACGATTAGTTTGGATTTAACTAAACTCAGTTTGTGTTAAGTTAATTTTAAACTTATTGCTCCTTGAAAAAGTCATCAACTTCTAGGATTAGTTAAAGATTGTTTTGGAAGGGACATGTCCTTTGACATGTCCCTTGAAAGGACATGTCTCTAGTCTCTCTATTTATAATGGGTATGGTTGAAGTCTAAGAGTACACAATATACAAAATAGTCTACTCCTTAGTCAATATAGCTCATATACGATTTGCAGAAGTAAAGACAGCTATCAAAATTATATTTTATAATTCAATTGAAGGCAATACTTTGAAGTTATTCATAGCAAGACCAAAGAAGAAGAATAAGGTCAAATCTAATCTTTGATTTAGTCATAGAATTTGTAGATAGGAGCTTGCTTCTATTTGAAAGTTAAAGGTGTGCACTTGATATTAAATTCTTTGTCAATTCAAGAAATGACCTCCTATATTTTTCCATTACTTTTACATTCAAACATGTTTAAATTAATGTTCCTATATTTAATTACATTTATTAAATTTATTGTTCATGTACCATATATACTAACAAAATGTGTCATAACATGAATAAAATAGACCACAATAAACAAAATGGTTCATACTTACAACATGATAACATAATAATCTATACTAGATACACTAGCATGATAAGAAGCCATAAAAATATATAACATGGTCTAATATGTCATATATATATATATATATATATAGTTAATTGTCCTAATGAAAGTGTATCATGATAAACAATATGTGCTATAAAAAGAAAATCTAAAGGTGCCAAAAGACCTAATCTATCTGATTTGTAGTCCTCTTTACTCCACACCAAGAGGACTCAAATGGATCATCTCATGTAACATGATGTGTCTCATCATGTGACACATCCTATGGGGCATCATGTGTCACATCTTAAGAAGATAATATGTACATGCTTAATTGAAATGGGTTTCAAAATCTAGCTTGCAAATAAATTTAAATATTTAGTACTTATTTAAAATAATACCATGTGAGATAGGTGTCCCTCTATAATAGGAGAAGATGCACTATCTAAGCTACTAAATGTGGTAGTGGTGAGGTCTTGTAATAGTATACATAAATTTTAAAATTTTGATAAAGATCATAATGAATTATTTATAAATAACAATATTGACTTGAAAGGATGATGTCTATACCTTCATCTAGCTTAGTCATGTAGTCTCAACAATACTCATGGCGACGTAGTCCTAAAATCATGGATACATAAACCTTGAGTCAAAATTATATATACATGAATTACAAAGTATGCAAATTAAAAAGTACATAACTTACACTACATTTTTTTGAAATAAAAACATATATATCTCATTGAGTACTAGCCAGTGTCACATATGAGTCTAGAGATATGCCACCATGATGATCATCAACATGTCTGAAATGGTCAATAGATGAACATAAAAATAGTACAAATTATTGTCTTCATTAGTTCATACTATAGGTACTTGAGGTTGTGCCTCAGTGGTTGATGGATCAAGACCTATACTATTATCTAACTGTGTAATAGATGACAATCCCTACAAAATCAGATAAAAAGAATAAATGAGTACATGTTATTAAATTTTAGTTCCAGCTCACATTATTTATAGTGTAATTCAAAGTGCATACTGTATGAGAGATGCCAATGTCTAAAGGTCTCAAAAAAATACTATATTGTCTCCTAGGAGGAACAATATCATCCATCCTCTGTTAATATAAAATCAACATACATTAATATGGTTAATACAATTATGCATATATGTAGAAAGTAAATAATAATGTACTTTACAAATTTAAATTAAATTTTTATGTGCTTCTCTTGACTCTCTCCCTCTCCACAAAGAAGGTCAACAAATGATGACACATCAATATCATCACTACCATCACCATGAGCAGTGTACGCCTCATCATCAAAACCACCACCCTCAGCATCATGGTCATCCTGTGCTACATCAACATCACTTTGGGGGGCTCTACACATACCTCCACAATTGGTACAAACATTTCCAAGTGGACAAATATCCATTACCTACATCCATTGGTCTACTAAACTGCCTAAAAGGGCACTGAATGAAGTAAGAGCAGATGACAATGCTCGATGATGAAGAGGCACTGGAACAACTGGTGAAAGAAGAGGAACAAGAGGCTAAGGATGTCAATGATTCCTCATATTATCATTGAGCTTTTCCCCAGGCCTATCCTAAGGTATCTCTCCACTGACCCCTTGAAATGGTCTAATATCAAAATAATTGGGTTTCAAACCCAATTCAAACTTTTCCCATAATTTCCTAAGAAAGTACATGGCCATCTCATGATTAGAGTGTGGTGGATGGTCACATACCATCCAACACTGCTCCCAAAAGTATTATGATATACAGGGATTTGTGCACCATCTAATAGATACACGAGGCTTCTTCTCACTTATCTCAAGACCTATCTTCGGGTTTACAAAATATTTTTTAAAATGTCCTTTATTTAATTTCAGCTTATGGACCTCTCTAGAAGATAGGTCATCAGAATAGAAGACACACATGTTTTGCCTCCATACTCAAAAGCTATCTATGCCAATGTCTAAATGCTCAATAGATTGTACAATGCATTGCATACTATTTGCAAAGTGAAGTAGGTGAGGGGGGGATGGGCCTCACATTTAATACTCTGTATATCTTACATTAGGTCATGAAGGTTGTGCTAATGATTTGTAGTTTTTTTGAAAAAGATTAGTGTTATGATTGTGCGTAGACTTTACAAAAGTGTTCCAAAATGTTCTAAAGTGTTAACATTTACAAAATTAGGTTTTACTAGATTGAACATTAATATATGTTGGTTAAGATTTAGGATGTAACATTTTTTATTAAAAATTTTCCATTTAGAATTGAGGTTACAATTTAGTGCGTTTAGGATTTAAGGGTTAGGCTTAAATCTTGAATTTTTACATTAACTATAATTTTGTTAGGAATAAGGTTTGAAACAAGCTTATATTATCTAGTTAGATGCACATATAATGTTTTTGGTTTTTTTTGGGATTAGGTTAAGGGTTTGGGATTATGCATTAGTTAGGGTTTAGTTATAGTGTACATATTACAATTAGGGTTATTATGGCTCTAATTCTAGGATTGGATTATGGTTAGGATTCAAACTAGGATAGACTTATATAGTTCAATGTTCTTATGGTTGAAGCACAATTTGTGGCAGACCTGAGGATGAAATAATACTACGAGATTAGAGGGAGATTTTACTATCTATTTAGAGATTGCAGATCCCTCTCAATTTTTTTTAGGTACACTGATCAGCATTGCATTGCACTCTATCTCTGCGAGTCCTTACAGCTTCGTGACCATACTTTACAACTTTCATTTCCCAAGAGTTAGACCCAGGCAAAACTTATTACGACCTTCTTCTCGCCCTTAACTCCAGCTCAAGGTCAACGACACTCCTCTTGTGGCACTCAGCTTCATCACAGGGCTTTTGATAGCTGCACAAATCAGTCATTGTTGGACTTTTTCCCTGTGAAGATGAATACCTAATCTTTTTCGTGATGTTTCCTACTTTCTTCTTCTTTTGTTGTGCTTGTTCTGTTTTGGACACCATTTGGTGCTCCATTTGTTTGCATTTTCCTTGTTGTAAGCTTCCAATCCCATAGACCCACATTGTGGTCTTTTGTTAGACATTAATAAATTTATCTTATCTTATCTTATCTTATCTTAGGGTCAAGAAGTGAATTATAGTTATGATTCAAGATTATGGTTATCTAGTTTATGGTTAGGATTTGTATAAATCTTATACTTGAACCTAAACTTTACACTTAAATACATGTTTATGAAATATTTTTCTAACTGTAATATATTAACTTATTACCCTATTTGTATCCCTAATTCAACTATATAATCCAAATCTTAAGTAACTATAATCCCTAGAATTAAACTATAATCCTAATTCAACTCTAAAGTTTGGTTAATATTTAATATGTACAACAAACTAATTTATAATTACTATTTAGTTGAAATAAATCTAAAACATCAATGTAAATACATTCTTAAACAATCTAAGCATCTAATGCATCTATCTAATCATCCATCACTTTAACTTTAATTATGTGTTTTATAAATTATATACATCCAAACATCGAAAATAATAATTTTTAAATGAACATCTACAAAACACAAATTTAAATGAACATCTAACTATCAAAAAAGGGAGGGTTTTAATTTGTAGAGATTTTAAATTAACAATAATCTAAATATAATTTGAATAATAATCCATTCAAAACAATAATTTACAATGCAAATCTAGAATTTTAGATATATAAAACTATTAATCATGAAAAAAAGGAAATAAATTGACGAAATTATAAAGCAAAAAACTTTTTAAAATGAAATAAAATAATATTAAACAAAATTAAAATACCTAGAAGACAGAAAAAATAGTTGGGGGTAAGTAGAAAGCTAAAAATGGACTCTTGTTTCCAAGCACAAATTGGGCTCCCATCTCCAAACAATAATCAACAGTGAAAATGACAAAAACCCCACCCAAAAATAGATTTTATGCTTTTACAAATCAGGCACCCAATTTATTTAAAATTGAGCGCCCAATTTTTAAAATATAGTTTGGGTGCCCAATCCATATTCAAAAATTAGGTGCCTGATTTTTATAATACGGATCAGGTACTCGAACCATAATAGGTACCCAGTTTAAAAAACATTAGGTGCTCGTCTATGAAGAGGTCTCATTACATAGAATAAGCTTCTGTGGAATTGCAACCAAACTTCTTGCACTCACCCACACACACACACACACACATATAGAAGCTAGTGGCAGCCGCATTACAACGTGATTTATTTTTTTGTATTTTGATAAGGTTAGTATCAATTATTCTTCAATATTTTATTTTTTATTCGTTATATGGTGTTCAATTTGCATAACTTTATTTATTTTTAATTTTAAGGATATTGTTATTTGAAATGTTATAGTCAGGAGTAGAGTTATGGTTAGGTTTAGAGTTAGGGTTAGGTTTAGGATTAGGATTAGAGTTAGGGTTGTAGTTAGTGATAGAGTTAAGGATAGGGTTAGAATTAGGGTTGGGGTTAGATTTAGGGTTAGAGTTAGTGTTAGGTATAGAGTTAGGGTTACAGTTAGATCTAGGGTTTGAGTTACAATTATGTTAGGGGTTTGGATTTTGGTTAGAGTTAGGGTTAGGGTTAAGGTTAGAGTCAAGGTTAGAGTTAGCATGAGGGATAGGGTTAGGTTTATAGTAAGGGTTAGGGTTAGAGTTAGATGTAAGGCTCAAGAGACATGATTGGAGAAAGGGTTAGATTTAGAAGTTAGGTTAGGGTTATAGTTACACACATGATTAGGAGTAGGGTAATGGTTAAGGTTATAATTATTTTAAGGGTCAAACATGTAGTTGTTTAAGAATATAATTAGCATTACAAATAGCAATAGATTAGGGTTGGAGTTTTAGATTATATGTACTATTATAGTTAAGCTCTCTATGAGACTTAGGAAAAGGTAATGGGTAATGTAATGGATTGGAGTACAACTATGGTTATAGTTAGAGTTAATGTTTAAAATATGCTTACATTTAGGGGCAACCTTATGATAACAACCCATATATTTTCTTTGATGATACCGTGATTTCTATTATAAGTTAGGGTTATCTTTTGGATACATTTGGTTTTGTTAGGATTATTTGTATTTTTTTGGTTAAGTTTAATTATATTCCCAAGGTGAAGGTTATGGTTAGGGGTAGTGCTTGTATTGCAATCAAGTTTAACTTGTTATTGTTGTACTTAATGTTAGTGTTAGGTTATCCAAAAAAGCTAAGGGTAGAGCTTGTATTGGATTTATAGAAAATTGAATTGTTACCGTTATACTTAGTGTTAGGGTAACTATTATGTTTTACATTCTACTTAGTCTTTGGATTACATTTTATAATTATATTAGCATTTATTTTATGCTAAATGTGGTTTTGGTAAAGAGTTGCATGCAACCTTAGGTAATATTAGGATTAAAGCTCAACTTATCTATATTATTGTTTATTTTAATGTAAGTGGTCTTTATGGTTTGCATTAATCTTACTGCAACCTTAATTTGATGACTCAATTCATGATCATAGTAAAATTCAAAAATTATAGAATTAATATAATGAAATTTTAGCAAAATGAGCATATGTAATTTTTTTCCATCATTAAGTGTGGAATATAAATTGGAAATGCACTCAATAAGATTAATAATACAATACTTGAGGATGATGTTTACATAATATAGGAGAACAAACAATTCTACATTATTTAATAATAAGTTGCAAATAAATTATTGATTTTCAAGACTTCACTTTTCATTTTCTCATAGCAGTCATATGTGAAGGGTGGCATAATTCTCAAGCCTTCTAGTGACTTCACATGGGATACAACCACAAAAGTCAAACCTGCTCTTTCTTTTGGACTCATGTCAATTGTGACTTTTGAAAGAGTTATCCCTTGAGATTTGTGAATTGTTAATGCCCATGCCAACCTTAATGGTAGTTGGAAGATCCTACCCCTTTGAAATGGTGATATTGGTTCTATTTTTGGATGATGATCGTAAAATGGTATTCCAAAGTAATTATCAAATTTAACTGTAACATATGTTAGTGGCTCAAGTGGAGTTGTTCCTAGTTTGTAGACAATATTTCTAATATATCCTAATGATACATTCACAAGACCAAATATTGTCCATATATTTGTAATCGACATTACCCTTGCAATGTTAGTGAACAATAACTTTGTATCAAGCCCTTCAACTAAGAAATCTTCACTTCTATCACAATTCCTTGACTTAGTTGCAAGGCTACATGTAATTAGATTTCTTAAAAAATACAATATCCTCATGTTATGGTTACAAACATTGTCATTTATAGAGGAAAAATGCATTTTCTTATTAAACTCATAATTTCTTACAACATCTAACTTTATAGGCATTTTTGTCATGAGAAAGTTCCAATCATCTATTTGTGGATTTGCATCTCTCAGATTTGTAAGAAATAGATAAAATCTTTGTTGTTGGATATCTTCTCCATCTTGGCTAAGAACTTTATCTAGTGTAACCACAATTCTGAATTGTTGACAATAGTAACTTTTCCCTCCTATTGGTATCATATGTTAGTCTATCATTAATATGAGACAATTACCCCAAATTACCAACTAAAATAATAGATACACCTAAAAGATAGTTGGAAAATTTTAAGTTAGGACCATCTTGTAAAATTATAACAAATGCATTTTGTATGATCTATGTTAATAATCATTAGAAGATGTTAATAGCACCATATGATTTAAGGAAAGGTATGCCTCCAAAGCTTATGTTTGTACATTGTGGGGAGGCTTGTTTGAGTCCACAATCTATATTTTCTAGCATTTTTTGGCCAATGAAGCTCATTTCAACAATCAAAATATATCTAACATTTTCCATCTCTTGCTGAAAACTCATAAGTCTTGTCCATTATAGTTTCACAAAATCAGTAATTGGTATCCACAACTTTGAATCAATAGTAAAAGCTCTTATATTAAAGTTTTCAACTCCAATTGGTGTAAGCAATAGAAGTGAAAAATGATTTTTCATCACTTCCATTTGAAGAGATTGTCTAATGATACCAATTAGATAAGACTTTTATGTTCCTATTGTTCCTTGAATTATCATTAATTAAGGATTCCCACTTGATTTCTATGGAAATGTGTCATAATAATGTCAATTTCCTTTTGATGTTTTTGACTGAGAGTTATAAAGTTGATGAACTATGAGATGCCATCATACATACAACATCCATGTTTTTCAATTTCAAGTATGAAATTTACTGCTTGGATTATGTGCTCTTCACTCTGATATTCACTGCACTAGTTTGTATTTCTATCAATATCTCTTCTTCCCAACATGTCAATTTTAGAAATTGGCATATGATGACCATAGTGTTGTTAGAATATTTGGAATAGCTGGGGGGGTGGGGGTGGGGAGGGGAGTGAATTAGTTATCCTTAGGTCTAGATATACAAATATAACACTTAAAACTTCAACAAACTCAACCCCTAAATAAAATTGTTCAGAGTAATCCAACTTATTCCTTACATTTTAGCTCTTTGTTCTATATGTGTCAAATTGCAAAAACTTATCATAGATAACAATAAACTTTAAAATAACAAGTAGCATTAAAATACAAAAAACATCCACACAATGTTTAACACTAGGATTTAACATGGAAACCCAACTTGGGAAAAACTACCAATTGTTAGATTGTGGTGACTGATCAGGAAAGTACTTGTATACTTGTATAACCCTAAAGTGGTTTAATACTTGTATAAAAAGGGCTTAGAGTTGGGTATTTTTCATAATGTTGTGATACAAAATTGGTTCTTGCGGCGGTATTGAGCTGTAAGGGATTATAGATTGTAATCAAGTTGTAATCACTGGATTGTAATAAGATCGGACTTGCTGTTTGGTGGACGTAGCCCAGGGATTGAGTGAACCATGTTAAATCTTGGTGCCTTGTGTTCATTTCTGTGTGTTCTATTATTTTCTGTTATTGGTTATATTTGCATGTAGTTTTTATTTCTATTTGTGGTTTATCCTAACACCAATAACATACTACCACTTTTTCACTCTTTGAAAGTGAGCTCTATTAGGAGCCAACCTTATTAATGATTACGAAACACAATTTTAGGTTAGACGTTGTTAAAAGATTTAATCACCCTATTAGGTGTGGCCTTGTTAGAGAACTTAATAACATTCCATTAGAATGTCACCTTGATTAAAGAATTTACAAATGACTATTAGGTCAACCTTATTAAAAGTATTTTACAACTGTCCCAATGGTTAGAAAGTAATAGTGAAAATTTGATCTGATAACATACAACTCATTTTGCAAATTTAGATCTCTATTAGGCTCAACTTTAGTTCATTGACCGAACTCCATCATTCTTAGCATGTCAAATCTAATTGGCAACTCATCAAGCAATCCTTCACCTCATAAACTTTGCATAAATCCTTACAAGTCTATTCACCACTTGTCTTTGCAAGTTTCCAATCCAAGAACCAATAAAACATAATAGATACCTCCTTAAATAGGTAGTCTTGATATTTTCTGCTTAATCACAATTGTAGATCTTAGGGTTTACGATCATATCCAAAACTTTCAATGAATTTGCCCATCTTTTTGTTCTTCTTCTTCTTCTCTTTTGAACACTTCTAGAAACCTATCCTCAAATCTTAGCCTTTGATTACTCAACTAATTATTTCCTTGCATTAAATAATGCAATTCTTTAATCCTTATCTTCAACATATTTTTCTTATTCCAATATTTCAACTATGTTGGCTACAAATCTTAATTCGTTCACAAATTGTTCTTTTTCTGTCACTTAGTCATCACTGTGCCTTTCTACTCAGTCTTCACTGGATAACTTAGTCAATACTAAATTGTCTCACTTGGTTATCACTATCCAACTCAGTCAATACTATCACTTGGAAATCTCGGTCACTCAACCAACATAGATACTACGCCAACATTGTTATGCTTAACAATGCTTAAGTTTCTTAATCTTCCGCTTCAACTCCTTCATTGACTATGCAACACTGATACTCTATCAAGCTTATCATTATGAATTATTTCAACTCTTAACTTCATCCAACTATCTCCTATGTAACGCCTTGCTCAGAAACCCAAAAGAAATAAACCTAATATGTTACAAAGTTTACTAAATTTTTTTTTTAAGTTTAAACAACACCAAAGTAATAATAATGCGGAAGCAATATATACATACACATCAAGGACACATAATCAATTACAAATACAATTTCAATTATGTAAAGGTTCCTTCATGTTGATTCACATTTAATAAAGTTTTATTAATAGGTTTAAGTCTCAATTACAATGTCCATAATCGTAAATTGAATAAACACATACATAATCATATAAGCAAATGCATAAGTACAATTAAATAATGAAAGCATATCTAATGAATAACATCCACTGCACATGTCATAGGGTATGTGAAAATAGATACAAGTACATCAATATAAAATATAATATGGGTATGTGTAGGATCATGGTGTGCCAAAAAGTGGCGATGTGAAAAAAATAGAGTTTGAAGACATCTAAAAGGGCTTCAAAATCTACTTTGACCTTTTTTCAGCTATCCAAGTACCAAACCTAGAAAGTAAGGCCAAGCCTCATTGGATATCTGATTTGATATCAGATATCCAATAAAATGGAAAAAAATAATATATTACTATAACATAATATTATAATAATAATATAATAATTATAATTATTATACTATAATATAATAATAATATTATTATATTATAATAATATAAAAATATTATATTATAATAGTATAATATATTATAAATTATAATAATATTATATTATAATAATATAATATAATATTTTATATTATAATATATAGTAATGTAATATAATATAATATATATTATAATATAATATATAATATATCTAGCGCATTATATTAACCACCATAGATATCGGATATTCGATATAATATCGGATAATATCAGATATCCGATACATGTGTCACAATATTTTTTAAAAAATAGACCTGCAGGTTGTTATTTCGCTTGTTTGGACGCCAGTATTTGAAGCCACAATTAGATATCGGATATAAAGGTTTTTTTTTGTTTTTTTTTTTTTAAAAATCATTTTTAATGTAAATTCAATAGGATTTATCATGATTTTGTTTGTTTTAGTTGAATCTAGGGTTTTTTTGAATTTTTTTTGTTAAAATTAAGGTTTTTAAAAATATATATTACGTTTTGCAATTCAATAGAAATGACTAATCAAAATGATGACACTGAGGCAGGGAATAATATTCCTCATAACGCCCCACCAAATGATCTAGTGCCCCCACAAAATTGTCCACCAAATGATCCTCTACACCCTCAAAACCCTCCTCGAATCGAGGATTTGATAAATGAAAATCTCATCGAATTGAGGGGTTTGCGAAGAAGAACATATAATAATGTACCCACATTGGCTCCTATGTTATCCACATTAAACACCATAGTGGATAACATTGAAACCCATACGAACCAACAAAATGCCTCTCTTTGTTGGCATGATGAAATGCACGAGATGTTTGATGATGGTTTTGACTATGATGAGGTTGCGACCCTCAATATAACCAAAGAGAATTTGGCTAGCCTTTTTGCGAACCCGAAAATGGGTATACTAGTCGACCTAAAAAAATCTAAACTATCAATTAAATGGTGTACAAATGATGCCATATGTGCAAACTTTTGGGATCGTTGGTGGATGGTCTTTGATATCCCTCCACATAGCAATTTAGACGTGTCATTTTATTTCCTTAGAAAATTATATTTAGAATTTGTGTTGAAACTTAAAGTAAACTATTGGAGCATGAAGCCCAACATGGGTGTAGGACTAGGAGCTCCTCAAGATAGACCCTCTTCCTAGCGGAAGAAAGCTGGCACTTTTGTACCCCCAACTGATATCTCCCCCCATCCTCAAGTGCAACATCCAGATATTATGGAAAAGGCTAGCTCTCATACCATTAGAGCCATTCATAGGCTGAGTAGCCTAATGATATCTTAGGCTAGGTCCAATTCATCATTGGTTAGCTCATCACACGTTTGTGTGCCTCACACTTGCATTACATGCAAGAATATTTTCCTGGGTCCCATAAGTAATCTTCTTGAGTATCATTTTGTATTAGATGAGGATACATTAGACACACGTGCAGAGGCTAGAGACCCTGATGTGAGAAAAGAGGGGAATGCAGAGGCATGGACTCCTTCAGTTTTAATATGTGTATACATTTTTTTGTTATAACATATGTGATTTAAAATTAATTTTTATAAATAGAGTAATTTTAATTTTTAAGCCATACTAACTTATACATGTATGTGATCTTCATTCATGTTTAGTTGATGACCGAGGAGGAGCTCAAACAGATTGATGATGCCATGCTCTCGACCATTTCATTTGGCCTTGAGACATCTATGATACATTATGTTGTGTTCACATTGATTTTTCTATTTGATATTGTAGCATATATGGTTGCTAATCTTTCTTTTGTCTTGCAGGTACCACTGTCCCGGGGGGACAAAGTGTGGGGAATGAGCCAGCACACATTAACAAAGGAAATGTAATTACGCTCTTTCTTTTTTATTAAATATCGATGCATTCTTGTAAAATGTTTGTGGTACTAAAATTTAATTACATTCTTTATTGTATATAGGGCGTGGCTACTAGCAATGAGCTTATACAGATTTCGTGTCATAGATGATTAGGCATTTCCATTCACATTAAGAGCCCCATTGTATGTATAAGTATCATTTATTTTTTATCTTTCTTATCTTCATAAATAAATTCAAAACTGATTTTTGTGATATTAACAACTACTATTTTGTATCTCATAGGAGACTCCTAGTGCACATGAGCTCCAACAAGAGAGTTATGTAGATTTGATGATGTAGCCACTCTATCCTGAGGAGGAGCCTACAATAGTAAGTTGTAGTTTGAATTCATGATTAAATATATTATAAATTTAACATGCTATGAATTATAATGTTATAGTTTAAGTTGCAGATTCATCTGACTAACGTATTTGAACATACACAACCCACAATCAACGAGGTACAAGCATTGCCAAGGGCATATGAGAGGACTCCTGACTGGCATAGGAGGTCGACGAGAGAGGTATTTATTATGAAATTTTTTTAGTATAAATCTTCATTACAAAAAAGGTCATTATGCATTTGAGTAATTCAATGTTAGATACAAAGAATCATATAAATTTAGTAGTCTAACTTTGGGTTTTCCTTTTCTATTTATGTAGGAGGCATCTGATCCACCTAGTGCAATGAAGAGGCTACATTTTGATCATCCACCAGCACCCTAGGATAGTATAGTTGTCGTAGGATGCATCATGAGATATTTTGAGATGGCATATGCCACATTGTATACAAAAACATTGATATTATACACATTTTGATGACATGATCAACCACATTTTGTATATGGATCTATGTATTTTGATATATATTTGAGTACTTTGTCTATGGATACATGATCTTTGATATATATTTGTGTAAAATTTTGTCTATGGATACATGTATTTTGATATATATTTTTGTCATTTATGTGCACAATGATATACATATTAATTTAGTATCTAGTATTGTTCAATTTATCGTGGATCATATTAAACAAGCCAGTTGATGAAGTACGATACGCGACGAAAGTACTATTTGCAGAGGATATGCTTGGCAAGTTGGATTACATACTTGACTAGTCAGTTCCTGGAGTAGGCGTGGATACTGTCGAGTGTTTTGAGCTAGAAGATGCAAACTAAATGTTTGGGTACATCCCTTTCCTCAGGTGGAAAGTGAAGGTTGACAAACCTAATTTATACAAAGAGGCTAAAGATGCATGGGAGTTTATGTGGGAAGAAATCAACAGGGTCAAAGGTGGAACACCACAGCTAAGGGATGATTGGGAAACCTTTCCACGCCACAAATGAAGTCCACAGGGCCGTTGAGCGTCACTGGAGAGAGGCGGGTGATTTTAATGATAGAGAAGGCTTGGACTATGCAGAGAGAAAGGAGTGGAAGTGACTGATGTAATAGGGATAGTTTTTTGGTAGTAGGATACGTCAAATCAATGATAATTGATTAACTTTAAGATAAGCTATTTTTTTATGTATGAAAGACTAGTAAGTAGGGAGGGTAATATTAAAACAATATGGAAATATGTTTTTGTATGTATGAAGGATATCTGAATTGATATTTTGCGATGATTTAAGTATTACTTTCATTAATATAAAACTTATTATTACTGACCCAAAAAAAAAAAAAAAAAATCGTGGATCATGTGTATTGTTCATGTTTATGGAATATCATTAATTTTGATTATGTTTGTTATATTCTATTCAAATGCAATAATTTTTGAATAACATTTTAACAACCTTTATTATAGAATTTGGATGCAATGTTTAATTTGAAGTGCTATCATGACATAAACACACTTGATAACCTCCTACACAAGGTTTAGATAACCCCAAATCTAATTTAAAACTCCACCTTCAACCTTGAAACCAACTCTTGGCTTCAAATCTAATCTCAACATAGTTAAGGACTCCACTCCTCAACCATGGATTCTATTCCCAACCACGAAGTCATTCCTAGATTCATAATCTTTGATAACTAGCACTTCACTTTGTTACTATCCTCATACTACAACTTTTCAATTTCAACATAACCTCAAAATATCTCAACTTAAGAGACTTGATTGGATGGTTCATCAATAGCCCTCACGAGCTCTAAGTTATTTCAGGCCTCAACATCACCATCCTGTAGCATTCGACAGTTCATCAATAGCCCTCACGAGCTTTGAGTTATGACCCTCGGAAGATTGACTTCAAAATACACTTAGAGCACCTTGGAGACTCCTTGATATGGGGTGGCCGTGGATGATGGATGGTCTTCGTGGCCAGAACAAGGCTATCACTAGGTTTTACCTGCCCACCCAGAGCAAATCGCACTGACGATTCGATGCCAAGATCAGTGGTTTCAAAGTTACACTGTGGTGCACCTATGAACTGAGGCACACTGCAAGTTTTGGCATTGAGTGAGATCCCTGCGCTGAATCCAAACAAAATGTGATCTCTTGAAAATGAGATAGTTTATTTTAAGTATCAACATCATTGTCCTGTAGAATTTTACATTTCATCGATAGCCCTCATGAGCTCCGAGTATGACCCTTGAAAGATTGACCTCGAAACACACTTAGAGCACCTTGGAGACTCCTCAGTATGGGGTGGCCACAGATGATGGATGATCTTTGTGGCTGAAACAAGGGTGTCACTAGGGTTCACCCACCCACCCGAATATAATGGCACTGACAATTCAATGCCAAGATCAACGATTTAAAAGTTACACTTTGGTGCACCTATGAACTGAGGCACACTGCAAGTTTAGGCATCGAGTGAGGTCACTGTGTTGAATCCAAATGGAATGTGATCTCTCAAAAATGAGATAGGTTATTTTAGGCCTTAGCATCACCTTCCTGTAGCATTCAAAAGTTCATCAATAGCCCTCACGAGCTCCGAGTTATGACCCTCGAAAGATCAACCTCGAAACACACTTAGAGCACCTTGGAGACTCCTCGATATGGGGTGGCCGCAGATGATGGATGATCTTTGTGGTTGAAACAAGGGTGTCACTAGGGCTCACCCAACCATCTGAAGATAATGGCACTAACGATTTGATGCCAAGATCAGTGGTTTCAAAGTTACACTCTGGTGCACCTATGAACTGAGGCACACAGCGAGTTTTGGCATCGAGCGATATCACTCTGCTAAATCCAAACAGAATGTGATCTCTCAAAAATGAGATAGGTTGTTTTAGGTATCAACATCACCATCCTATAGAATTTTACATTTCATCAATAGCCCTCACAAGCTCTGAGTTATGACCCTCAGAAGATCGACCTCGAAACACACATAGAGCACCTTAGAGACTCCTCGGTACGGGGTGGCTGCAGGCAATGGATGGTCTTCATGGATGGAAAAAGGGTGCCACTAGGGTTCACCCACCCACCCGAAGCTAATGGCACTAACAATTTGATGCCAAGATCAGCGGTTTCAAAGTTATGCTCTAGTGCACCTATGAACTGAGGCACACTATGAGTTTGGGCATCGAGTGAGATCACTGTGCTGAATCCAAACAGAATGTGATCTCTCAAAAATGAGATAGGTTATTTTAGGCCTCAACATCACCGTCTTGTAGCATTTGATAGTTCATCGATAGCCCTCATGACCTTCGAGTTCTGACCCTCATAAGATTGACCTTGAAACGCACTTAGAGCACTTTGGAGACTCCTTAGTATGAGGTGGCCGTGAATGATGGATGATCTCCGTGGTCAAAACAAGGGTGTCACCAGGGTTTACCTACCCAACCAAAGCTAATTGCATTGATGATTTGATGCCAAGATCAGGGATTTCAAAGTTATGCTTTGGTGCACCTATAAACTGAGGCACACTGCAAGTTTTGGCATCGAGCGAGATTGTTGTGCTAAATCCAAATGAAATATGATCTCTCAAAAATGAGATAGGTTATTTTAGGTATCAGCATCACCATCCTGTAGATTTTGATGTTTCATCGATAGCCCTCATGAGCTTTGAGTTATGACCCTCGGAAGATCGACCTTGAAACACACTTAGAGCACCTTGGAGACTCCTCGGTACAAGGTGGCCACAAACGATGGATGGTCTCTGTGGATGGAACAAGGGTGTTACTATGGTTCATCCACCCACCTAGAGCTAATGGCACTGACGATTTGATGCCAAGATTAGTGGTTTCAAAGTTACACTTTGGTGCACCTATGAACTGAGGCACATTACGAGTTTTGGCATTGAGCAAGATCGCTATGTTGAATCCAAAGGGAATGTGATCTCTCAAAAATGAGATAGGATATTTTAAGTATCAACATCACCATCCTGTAGAATTTGACATTTCATTGATATCCCTCACGAGCTCTTAGTTATGGCCCTCAGAAGATCAACCTCAAAATGCATTTAGAGCACCTTGGAGACTCCTCGGTACGGGGTGGCCGCGAATGATAGATGATCTTTGTGGCTGAAAGAAGGGTGTCACTAGGGTTCACCCCCCCACCCAAAGCTAATGGAGTTGATGATTTGATGCCAAGATCAGCAGTTTCAAAGTTACACTCTAGTGTACCTATGAACTGAGGCACATTGCGAGTTTTGGCATCGAGCGAGATCATTGTGCCAAATCTAAATGGAATGTGATCTCTCAAAAATGAGATAGGTTATATTAGGCCTTGGCATCACCGTCTTGTAGAATTTAACATTTCACTGATAGCCCTCACAAGCTCTAAGTTATGATCCTCGAAAGATCAACCTCGAAATGCACTTGGAGCACCTTAGAGACTCCAAGGTACAGGGTGGCCACGGACAATGGATGGTCTCCGTGGATGGAACAAGGGTGTCACTAGGGTTCACCTGCCCACCCAAAGCTAATGGCATTGATGATTCGATGCCAAGATTAGCAATTTCAGAGTTACGCTCTAGTGATCCTTTAATGTTAGAATGTTATTTTTATGCACTTTTATGGATGTGTATTTGGAAATTGAATAACTTTTGCAAATTGAATAATTCAAAAACATGAAAATTAATGTCTCATGTCTAAAAGACAGAGACTAATAAGTATGAATCTAATCCTTAAGTAGTCTAGTACTATATTATAGATCTCTTTAGATGGGTGTATAGATCTCTTTAGGTGGGTGTCTTGGAGGGTGTCTTCATGTTGGAGTGCTTGAGATAGGTTTTGCATTTCCTAATACAACCTAGATCTATGTTCAATCTCTTGCTTCTTCTCTTAGTGGTGACTTTATTCTCTCTTACTCATGATTATTCCCTTTGCTTAGCTATGGTGAATGGCTATGTTGATATGTGAGAGTAATGTTAGGCAATCTGTGAGAGATCAAGATTCTATGCAGTTTCTTTGGCCCCCTCTCTCTTTATCTTGGTGATGATATTTGAATACCCTTTGTGCTTTAAGGTTTATTCTTTTTTAAAATATATGTTTGTGGTAGTTGGGATGCAACTTTAATAGTAAGTATGGCGTAGTAGTATGTGTCTTTCTCCTCCATGCAAATGTTGAGAATTTTTTGGGGATTCTGTATGAGGACTCTTCATTTCTTCTATAGTGTCTCTATTTCTCATCCTTCTCAGAAGATTAAATTTCTTATGGTTGTTTTTGATCGATCATCTTGCATGGTGGAGATCTCCCCTCTAAATGGTGGGAAGTGTTCTAAAGAGTAAAAATCTTATAGAAAGTTTATAAAATTTGAAAAACCACCTCTCTCTGAAATTAATATATCACAATGATCTAAAAGAGACAATCATGGAAAAAATTAAATTGATCTTTTCTTTTCAAGTACTAAATTATATCATGTAATTTAGACCACTCATCATAAATAAAAATATAATAATTCAAATATTTTGCATGTATTTGGATGTGTATGTGTTATTTTGAATAACTTGTCTTTTTCATTATTACAAAAACCATGATATGCAAAAAAAACTTCACATTTTACATCATAATGCATCATAAATCTTAGGAATTCTCTAAGGTTCCCTGGTAGTCTCTCAACACCCTAGCCCCCTAGTAACTCTATACTGAACTAGGATACCCTCCCGTGATGATGAGGTAACTATTCATACCTCTCAAGGTATCATCTTCACCTCATCCTTAGTCTATACAAGCACTCAAGGCATGGATGAGAAAAAATCTCTAATTTATCTTTTTAATGTATTTCAAGGAAAAGGGCTAGGCAAGATATTTTAATTACTATGTTATCACTTGTTACACAACTTATGATGAGTTACCCTGACATCCACTTTGGGCCCTATCCCCCATTGCAAGCCACTCCCATAGACATGCACCTAGACTACCTTTCCAAAAATCACAAATCACAATAGTGTACCATACCACAAGACTAATATTGATCAAATTTAGTTGCTTAATAGGAAACCCAAAAATAACATTAGTTCTGAAAACCCAAGTTCTCATAAATGGTCTATAGCATAAAGCTCATAAAACATAAATCTCAATTCAAATCATAAAGTTCATCATGACATCCAGTCAAATAATCATAAAATAAATCTCAAAATCTGCCTCTAGTGCACATCTTAACTTCACCAACTAAACAACCCACAAAGAAAAATTATCATGAAAATAAACATCACAAGACTATAAATAGAATATTGGAAAATACATAGTTTTCAGCCACATGATTTAATTCCACCATTTTTTCTTATTTAGTTTGGGTCATAAGGACGTGTTTAAAAATAAAACAAGAATATACATGTTAATATAAATTGTTATGCTAATATACTTATTTAAAACAATAAGTATTTAAATATCCAATCTTTTTGTGGATATAAAATATCATGAAAAATTATCATGTTATTAATTCAAATAATCTTACATCATAAATGATTTAATTAGTAACATAAATGTATATTATTAGATTACATACTACTATCAATTTCATTTCTAAAATATTGATTTGACTTTTATTTAAGTCCAATATTAATATTTAATTTTTCTTTGATTCATAATACAACTAGAGATAAAATTATTAAATTAATTATTTATAATTTCTCTCATATAGTCAAATAGTTATTAACTAAATGATTAGAAAATAAACTCTACCACAACTTCTCTTAAAATATAATAAAATTCTAAATATTTATTTATTAACTTCCCTCTTGCATTAATACTTATAAAATCATTTATATGCAACTAAGAGTTTAATTAAACTTAGATAATTACTAATACTAACATTCACTTTATAACTAAATCGATAATATTTATTCCATTTAGAAATTTAGAAATTATTATTATTATTATTAAATAAATAAATCTAAAAATTAAATTATATTTTTATAAAATAAAAATAAATATGCAATTAGTATTTTTTCATGTCTTTGATCTCTCAAATCATGCAAGCATACTATACTTAGTTTTCTATTTTTATCATGTTTTTTTTCACATGCATGCAACCTTACTATACTTAGCTTTCTATTTTTAGCATATTTGTTTTCATATGCATGTAACCATAGTATACTTAACTTTGTATTTTTACAATAATTGTTTTCACATGCATGTAACCATACTATACTTAGCTTTCTATTTTTAGCATATTTGTTTTCACATATATGTAACCATACTATATTTAGCTTTCTATTTTTAGCTTATTTGTTTTCACATGCATGTATATGTTTAGTTACAATGTGCTTTCCTCGCAATTAACTTTTGCTTTCCAAGTAAATGTTGCAATTATATTATTTTAGATGTAAGAAGAATATTCATCTATTTTTAGAATATTCATGATAATCACATAGTTCTAATGAAAAATTTAAAGTTGAAACCCTAACTATTTAATAATTTATTTTCTTCCAATTTTAAATAATCAAATTTTCATTATATTAGAAAGGGTTTATAAGAATACAGTCACAATAATTGTCTACAATTTTTCTATAATTTTCCTTAGTTAAGTTTTCTTGATTAATAAGTTTTCATTTTCAAAATCTACAAAATAATTCTCTATTCAACAATCAATACAGTAAATTAATAAGCAATATGTAAACACCCAAGAAGACACGAAATAGATAGATCTTTCTATAAAATTTTACAATGAGTTTTCAAACCCTACCTCAAAACTATAGCTAAAATCTGATACAATCTGTGAATGCATGCAAATTCAAACTCTCTGAAACTTTCAACAATTCTTTTGATCCAATTCTAAATTTTCACTCCCAAAACCTCAAAACCATTCCTAAAATCTAAGACAATCTGTGAATACATGCAAATCCCAAGCCCTCCGAAACTCAAAAAAAATCTTTTGATCCAACTTTGAATTTTGCTTCCCAAAACCTATGTAATTGCAAAACGAGCTTTAGAGCTCTGATAAAGAGTTATCCCCTAAATTGGGGCTCTGATTGTGTAATCACAAGAGGGAACTCACTAATCAATTACTATTTATTATTGTATTACCTTTTACCTTTTCATACACAAGTCTTTTAGATATTTAATTACGACAAGTGATACAGAGTAAGTCTCTTAACAAAGTAGTCCTAACAAAATTTTGTAAATCTCCTAATAGAGTGCTTACTTAATTGTGAGTTTGAAATCCTTTAGTCAAGGTGAGACCTAACAGTCTTGTAAGCCTTTAATAGGGAAAATCCCTCACGGGATTGATCATAGTTTATGACCAAAACTTTGTAGCCATAATAGGCCACACTTTACAACTGCAGTAGTGAAGATTTGTGGGTGTCATCCCCACCCCAATTTTACCTTCTCCTTGGAGAGTTTCCGGGTAACCAAAATCTTATGTGTTATATGTTGATTTACATTATGCTTTGGATGGGATGCATGATTACTTATTTTAGTTTACATGTTAAGTTATGAGATGGATATATGGTGAATTTTTTTAGTGTTAAAAGTTTTAAGTGTTGATTCACCCCACTTTCCCATCTACATTTCCAATAGTAGGGAACATGAAATGTCCTTAAATCTGAAGAAGTCTATGTTTTGTGTTATTGAGGGAAAAATTTTGGGACTCTTGGTGTCCAAAGATGGTATCAAGATTGACCATGAATGAGTCTTTTCTATTCAACAGCTATGTCTATCTTCCAACTACAACAGAGTACGCTCTTTCTTTGGTCAAATCAACTTCTTAAGAAGGTTTATCCATAATTTTTTGAAACCACTAGACCTATTGTCAATTTATTTAGTGAGAAACTCATTTTTAAGTGGAGTGGTGAAGCCATAAAGGCTTTTGAAGAAGTGAAGATAGTCATTGCCTACACCCTGGTTCTAGCACACCCAGATTTAAAAAAAAGGATTTCACAATCTATTGTTACGCTAATGAATGCATTATGTCATCTATTTTATTACACAAAAATGACCAAGGCGAAGAAGTCACTATTAGGATTAACTACAAACAAAAATAATAGTTACATGCAAATATAACCATTATCAAAAAATAATAAATTGCACAAAAGAGAACACAAGACACAAGGATTTAACGTGGTTCACCCAATTCTTGGGCTACATCCACCAAAAGAAAGTCTAAAAATAAAAATTACATGCAAATATAACCAATATCAAAAAATAATAAATCGCATAGAAGAGAACACAAAACACAAGGATTTACGTTGTTCACCCAATCCTTGGGCAATGTCTACCAACAGCAAGTCCAATATTATTATTATCTAGCGATTACAATTTACAATCCCTTACAACTCAATACCACCACAAGAAGCTATAATATCATCATACATTATGAAATCCCCAACCCTAAGCCATTTTATATAAGCCTTTTTCCACTTCCAAAATTAGGGCTAGAATAAGTCATCCAGTAGAAAAATAATAGTTGGCGCCTTTTATAATAGTAATTCATTTTTGGCTTTGGGGGTGTTGCCCCCAAAAAACCCCACAAGGGCATTGCCCATCAACCCCACCCTATACTGTGATAGGCAGTGCACCTAGAGTGTTTCCCAAAGACCCCACAAGGGGCGTTGGTGCCAAACCCCCATAGTAATAATCTGGGGGGGACCATGCCAAAAAAAGTGGGAAAATATTAACCTTGGAGTCTGATTAGGCTCCACATCATAAATACATACCACTTGGAGACTGATTAGACTCCACACCAATAACCTCCCACTTGGAGACTGATCATAGCATTGCTAAACCTATAGCTCCCACTAGAATATCAAACCATCCTAGACTTTGTTGTTCTTTTATTCTGTGCAATCTAGAAGACCAATCAAAGCTAAAGAGGAGTTCAGCTTCTCCCTTATTACTACCTTGGTAAACATATTTTTAATATTATCATCTGTATGTATCTTCTCCATCTTTAACATCCATCATACAAAATTGATTGAATAAAGTGGTACCACAACTCTATGCCTTTGTCTTTGAATGTAGAGTAGAATTCTTCGCAAGATGAATGACACTCTAGCTATCTATGAAAAAATAATTATCCCTCTATGGGTGTCCCAATTCTTCCATGAAGAACTAAAGCCAGATCATTGCCTTGGCTACCTTTGTAGTAGTAACATACTCTTCCTTTATAGTGGATAAAGTATTAACCTTTTGCAACCAAGATATCCAACTCACTATTATACCATCAACAATAAATACATAAACTATAGTTCTTCACCTGGTATCAATATCCCCTACCAAATTTGAGTCAACATAGCCCTATAAACTAGTAGTAAAGCCCCCAAAATGTAAACACTTACTGGATGTTCCTCTCAAATATCTAAGAATCTATTTGACTACATTCCAATGCTTAATCCCTAGATGACTCATATACTAGCTAACAACTCCCACTGCATGTGTAATATTTGGCCTAGTACATACTATAGCATACATTAAATTTCCTACAGTTGAAGCATAAGGTACCTTGGACAACTTAGCATCATTTTCTAGTGTCTTGGGACACATCTCCTTAGTCAATTTCAAATTACTAGGCAAAGGTGTGGTGACAGCTTTGGCATTCTCCATAGAGAAATGTTGGACCACCTTCTCAATATAATCAACCTAAGATAATGTCAAATTTATATTCTTCCTATCTCTTTGAATTTTCATACCAAGGATTTTCTTTTCTACCCCCAAATCCTTCATAGCAAATGAATGTGCTAACTCTTCTTTTAACCCCTTAATGTGATCCATGTTAGACCCAACTACAAGAATATTATAAACATATAAACATAAAATAATGTATTTTTCATCATCTAACCTCTTCAAATAAACACAATGGTCAAAATGACAACAAGTATAACCATGCTTATTCATAAAAATGTCAAATTTAAGATACCATTATCGAGATGCTTACTTCAAGCCATATAATTTTTTTTTCAATCTACACACTAAGTTCTCCTTATCTTTGACCTCAAATCCCTATGGTTGTACCATATCCAAATAAACATGAAGAAAACTTGTTTTAAAATCAAGCTGCTCCAAATGCAAATCTTCAATAGCCACAATACTTAAAATAGTGTGAATAGAAGTCTTTTTAACAATAGGAAAAAATATCTCATCAAAATCAATGCCCTTTTTCTATGCAAATCCTTTTACCACTAACCTGGCTTTAAATAATTTCTTACCTTCACCCTCTTCTTTCAACCTATAAACCCATTTATTCTGTAAAGCTCTTTTACTTGCAAGAAACTTACATAAATCTCATGTATGATTTTCAAAAATGATTCCATTTCGTCTTTCATTGCAGACTCCCACTGAATCTTTGTATCCACTTGCACAACTTATCATAGCATTCAAGTTCACCAACATCTGTTAATAAAATAGAATACAAAGAGAGAGAGAGAGAGAAATTGGAGGTCTACTTAGCCTTGTTGACCATCTAAAATTCACTTGGGTGTGTGGTATTTGTTATTGTGGTTGTTGCGGAGCATGAGGGACTATTGGAACATCATCTTTTGGAGTATAATCTAGCACTACATAATCATTTTCTTTCTTCTTGTGTTGTTGCAACAGATCTTTGTACAACACTTTCTCATTGAATATGACATCCCTGCTTCTTACAACTTTATGATTTTCAAAATCTCAAATCTTATAACCAAATTCATCAATGTCATATCCAACAAATACACAATTCTTTGATTTAGCTTCCAACTTGATTCAATTTATATAATTTATATGTGCAAATGCTTCACAATTAAAGGTTCTGAGAAAAGAATAACTCGTCTTCTTACTAGTCCATGCTTCCTCAAGGATACCATAGCCCAAAGGAGTAGAGGGGCCTCTATTGATCAAATATACAGCAGTATTAACAGCCTTAGTCCACATGTTTAAGGGAAGCCCAACATGCAACCTCATGCTCCTTACGTGCTACATTATTGTCTTGTTCATGCGTTCAGAAACTCCATTTTCCTATGGAGTCCTTGGAACAGTTTTCTATCTATGAATACCATTAGAGGAAAAATAATCTTCAAATTCATTGCTGCAATACTCACCACCATTATCAAATCTAAGACATTTTAATCTTTTACCAGTCTCATTTTCATCCAAGCATTTCTATTTCTTAAAAGTTATAAATACATTAGATTTATGTCTAAGGAAATAAACTCATACTTTTCTAGTTGCATCATCAATGAATGTAACATAATAATGAGAGCTACCAACGGAAGATACCTGAGCTGGTCCCCATACATATGTATGCACAAACTCTAATTTCTCATTTTTCTTTTCCTTCCCACTCTTCACAAAACTCACTCTCTTTTGTTTTCCATTAACACAACTTTCACAAAAATCCATATTGACACATTTTAGACCTGGTAAAACTTTCTTTGAATGAATAAATTTCATACCTTTCTCACTCATGTGCCCAAGCCTGTTGTGCCATAATGTTGTGTCAAAATCGACACCAACTGTTTGTTCTCCTTGCTCAATTATAGCAACTATTCCTGGACATCCATTTTTCTCCGAAATAATTTAAGTAGAAGGAATAGTATGACATGTACAAAGATATAATTTTCACACATTTTTCTATTACAAGTGAACCTTTTGAAACCTTCCAATTTGTATCATTAAAAGTAACTACTCAACCCTCATCACCCAGTTGCCCTGCTAAAATTAAATTCACACTCAACCTTAGAACATGTCTTACCTCTTGTAGTAGCCAATGATTCCCATTCTGCAACTTAATCTTAATTTTTCCCTTTCCAAAAACTTGATAGAGTTCATTATCCCCCAAATATACTAGTCCAAAATGTCCTTGGACATAATCAAGAAAATAACCCCTATGGGGAGCAGCATGGAATAAAGCCCCCAAATCTACAACCCATGAAACATCAACGCTTTCTAAAGAAACAAGCAAAGCATCCCCTTCAGATTTATTACTTACCACATTTGCCTCCTTGTTTCCATCCTGTTTTTCTTGTTCATTGTTCTTTGAAGTCTAGCAATCTTTCTTCTTATGCCCTAGTTTTTCATAGTACCAGCAATCTCTTGGTCATCTGGATTGAGACCTCTTTCCCTTTGAATTTCCTCTTGATTTCCCATGATTTCCAGAATTGTTTCCTCTTTCAGTTGATTTGTCTATGCTTTGTGCGTTCAAAACACTTCCTGATGTAGATCCACCTAAGCTTTTCCTATGAGTTTCCTCACTTAGAATAACACCAATCACATCGCCAAAATTTGGGTATTAGATCCAGAAATAGAATTACTCATAGCCATTACCAAGTCATTCCAACTTCTAGGAAGAGAACACAAAATCAAGAGAGCTCTATTTTCTAAAATTGACATTTACATAAGATAATTGACTAGTAACCATATTAAACTCATTTAAATTATTAGCAATAGATTTACCTTCTGTCATCTTCATATTAAATAAATGCTTCATGAGAAATACTTTTTTTGAAGCGGAGGGCTTTTCATATAGTTTCACTAGGTTTTGTGTTAACTCTCCTGTCCTCTTAGCTTTTGTAATATTAAATGCCACTAATTGTGCTAGGCATAAATGAATACTTCCAAGTGTCATAAAATTTAGAATTTCCCAATCCTCATCTGTCATAGCAGTTGGTTTCTTGGTTTTCCCTTGTAATGGTTGTCATAAATCCTTCTGATAAAGATAGTC
Organism: Cupressus sempervirens; assembly: GCA_028749045.1. NCBI lineage: Eukaryota > Viridiplantae > Streptophyta > Pinopsida > Cupressales > Cupressaceae > Cupressus > Cupressus sempervirens. The sequence goes on along the minus strand of CM053792.1, from coordinate 165,441,851 downwards.
CTCCATTAGCATCTTCCATAACTTTCCTCCATTTGTATCTTCCATAACTAAAATTTATGCCCATTAAACTTCTCAACCTTTAGCTTACCCTCATCTACAATCACTCTCATTCAACGGTAAGACTTTTCTGTAGTGGATAGATAAAAAATGATGACACCTCACTCTAATACCACTTGTTAGGATTAACCACAGACAAAAATAATAGTTACATGCAAATATAACCAATATCAAAAAATAATAAATCGCATAGAAGAGAACACAAGACAAAAGGATTTAACGTGGTTCACCCAATCCCTGGCTACATCCACCAACTACAAGTCCAATATTATTATTATCCAATGATTATGATCCACAATCTCTTATAACTCAATATCGCCACAAGAAGCTATAATATCATCATACATTATGAAATCCCTAACCCTAAATCATTTTATACAAGCTTTTTTTGGCTTACAAAATTAAGGCTAGAATAATTCGTCCATCAGAAAAATAGCAGCTGACGCCTTTTATAATAGTAATTCATTTTTGGCTTCAGGGGTGTTGGCCCTAAAAAACCCATAGGGGCGTTTCCCTCAACCTCACCCTGTACTGTGATAGGGAGTGCACCTGGGGCATTACCCCCATAGTAATGATTTGGGAAGGCAAACCATGCCGAAGAAAGTGGGAAAATATTAACCTCCTAGTCTGATTAGGCTCCACATCACAATAGTCCCTATTTCCTTCATGAGTGTGCCCCTAAAGAATCTTGAATTGAGATACTAACTCACAAAGAAATAGTCGTTTGTCATAGTCAAAGTGGTGAAACAATTTTGATACTACATTTTGCATTCCCAGTCAATCGTATTTGTCCCCAATGCTATAGTGAAAAAACATTCTTATCCAATAGAAAGTGATCATCAACAATAAAGCAACATGGTCGATAAAAGTTCAAGAATTTGATCTAGAAATCAAGCACACCAAGCTCATGAGGGGGCAATTTTTGTACAAGTTGATGGCCCAAAAGCAAGAACTTGTTGAAATAGTAGAACCATTAACATTTCTAGTAAGTTTCAAAGATGCCTAGTTCACAAATATTGCTTACTACCTCACATATGGTGAGTACCCTGAGCATCTTACTGGTAAGGAGAAAAGGACCTTAAGGTTAAAGTATGCAAAATATGTGACTATGGATGATGTTTTGTATAAAAAGGGATTAGATGGCATGTTCCTCTAATGCGTGGATAACGACCACTAGAAGAAGTTATTACAATTCCATGATGAAGAATATAGAGGACATTATTCATCCACCATCACAGCTTTTTAGATCCTCAGAAATGGCTATTACTGGCATGGGATGTTCAGAGATGCATACAAATGGGTAGGTAAGTGTGACAAATGCAGAATGTTTATAGGAAAACCTGAGTTATCAACGTTACCTTTAAGATTGGTAGTCATTGAAGAGCCATTCAAATAGTGAGGTATGGTTTTTATAAAACCCCTAAATCCCCCTTCTAATGTCGATCACACTTATCTTAACAATGACATATTATTTTACCAAATGGATCAAGGTTGTCCCAGTGAAAAAGACTACTTCAAAAGTAGTGTGTAATTTTCTGAAAGAAAGAATTTTGGTCATATTCAGGGTACTAACCAAGGTAATAGATGATAATGCTCAAAAAAATTCCTCTAGTGAGTTGCATCTCTTTTGTTATGGTAATTTTATCCATTTTTCACACTCATCAGACTATTTTCTGCAAGGAAATGGTCAGACAATGTCTTAATAAGAACCTCATTGTGATCATGAAGAAGTTGGTTAGTGAAAGCGCTAGGGATTGGCATAAGAAATTGTTTGAAGAATTTTGGTTCAATAGAACATCCCCCAAGAGGGCTATAGGAATCACTCATTTTGAGCTGGTATATGGAGTAGGGCCAATTATCTTTGACTCTTGAATTGGCCACAACTAAACTTCAAAAGGTGATAGAAAATGAAGCCTTCCAAAAAGCCCTAAAGAAGCGGGTTTGATATTTTGCAAAAATTGAAGAAGAAAGAGAAAGCATGGTATATCATATCACAAACCACTAGGCGTGAGTAAGGAAAAAATTTATCACAGGGCCAGACTAAGGAAGTTAATAGTGAATGGCAAAGTACTTCTTTGGGATAAAAGGAAAGAGTCCCGTGGAGCCCATGGAAAATTTGAATCACTTTGGAATGGGCCATTTGAAATCAGCCAAGTGCTTGGGCCCAATTATTTCAAGCTAAGATACCTAGATGGAACAAAAATGCCCTTGTTCTACAATGTGCAGGATTTGAAGCTTTTGATGATCTCTTTCTTGTTGTATAGAATGTATATAAAGTGTTGTTGTGTCTTAAGTTTCTGATGTCCTTTTCCTTTTCATGTTTTTTTTTCATGTTTTGTTTGGTTTTTAGTGCAGTGCAAAACCAAAGATTCTATGTCCCTTTTTAGTCACTTACAGTCTAAATCCCTAGTCAAAACCAACTATTACCCACATTTTAGACTTAACTTTTCAATTTTTCTCATCTTTGAAAACTACCTTGAAGTTGAACCTGAACTATTAAGTTCAATGTTCAAAAGGATAAAAGTCGGTCTACCTATTGTTGGGATGCCTGGATCATATATTATCTATTTGAACCTTGAACTTGAACCTTGAAGCATTTAGTTCAAAGGTTCAAGGTTCAATGGTCTACTTCACTTGTTTACCTAAGCATGGTTGGTCCTATGACATCTAGTGGATTGCGATGCTCTTTTCAATGTTGAACCTTGAACATTTTTTCATGTTTGTTCAAGTTCAAAGTTCAATGCAAAGTAAGTTGTTGTTGGGATTTAGTGAGTTATGAGCATTTCATCCAAACATATTCACGAAAAATTGAACTTGAACTTTGAACCAATCACCTATGGTTCAGGAGTTCAAGTCTGTAAGCTTAAAAGAAAGGTACTTGCTAAATATAGGTGGCAGTACAGACACTCATTAACTTTCCAAAAGTGGGAAAAGGACATGCACCAATAATCATAGGTAAGAATGACGATGGAGCAAGATTTGGTAGGTGTTGAGTTCAAAGTACTCATTAATGAGTAAAACATGTCATGTCACATCAATACTTTCCCTATCATTACGCAACATGTTCTCAAGTTTTAACTTCCATAAAATCCTTTTTCTAATTATTTCTCCATGATAGCTTAAGGTAAGAGCTTTGTTTTCTTCTGGAGATAAAAGGAGGTAACAATTTAGTGTGCCTATAAAGGATTTCCATGCAATCTACATGGTGAATTTCTTTTTTACTCTTAGAACTTTTTCTTTTATTTCCTTTAGCAGCAAAACAAATTGCATGGTTTCTTTTATTTTCCTCTTTTGATTGCATGTAAGTTTGAAAACCTATAGTTATTTTATGGCTTCATTTTGCCCCCAAACTTCCCAAGGAAAAGAGACCATCACCCTTAACCAGTTTACTACCAAAATTAGGAGACACTTCCCTTACAAAAGAGGAGATTGAGAAAGTAGTGGCAAGATTTGATAAGGCTAAACCTAGGTCAATTGTCAAAAAAGTGTTTTGGAGCATATTAGTGTATGACGGGGGTTTTCCTAAAGAAATCCTTTGTCTAGAATTAGTTTTGGAAGGAAGAGAAAAGTATGATGCTACAGAAAGGTGCATTAGGACACATAATGGAGGATTCTTAGTCTATGTGAATTAGGTGACAGTAATGGGATCCTTGAGAATCCCACCTCAAGAAGCATATGAAGATTAGACCATCATCCTATCCTAAGCCCAGTTCACCACCAATGCAAAGGACTACAACAGCACTATTGCTAAAAAAACTAGTTGGCTAAACTAGAGAAAGGTAGTTCCCAATTGCCACGGCCCTTGACATTAGAACATATGATTCCTGAGCTTTGAGACATCATCATTCTCCTCAATAGGTTAAAAGGGAACCAACATGCCTTCCATTGGGAGAATTGGATGTACTTTTTTCATTTAAACCATTCTGAACAAAGAAAAGTATATTGATTGGGCAGAAATCATAGCAGATAGATTACATGAAGAGCTTTCACAAGTATCTAGAACTGTCAACTTTTATGTGTCCTCCTATTTGTGAAAGCTCTTCATGTAATCTATTTGCTATGATTTATGTCCAATCAATATACTTTTCTTTGTTGAGAATGGTTTGAATGAAAAGGAAATGGGATCTTAGATTTTGTTTCTGAAAAGGAAATGGGTCTTAGATTTTGTCTCCTCCATGGTACAAAGTCTACAAACCCGATCCTCTCTATCGATATGGTGTTCGATCTGAATCTAGAGTCGATGAGAACCCACCCTAAAAGATCCAAGAGAGTTATGTAGGGCATGGTTCCACTGTCTATGTAAGTAGTCTAGGTGCCAAATTATCCCATCTCGACTATCCAAGAAGTGTTCAGCATAGAATGTCATCCTCAGGCATAAACCCCTCTAAGGATCAACCCAATTTTGGATAATATACTTTCTATAGATGTCAAATCTAACATATCTATTCAACTCATGCCAAGACGAGAGGAGGTGAGCTAGAACATCCAGTGATAACTAGTAGGGAGCGAGACGGTTGATGTCTATCCCAATCGATCTCAGTAGGATAGTAGCCTGAGTGTACCAACAACAGGCCCAAGATACTTTCTTAGCAAAATTAGACTGAATTACAAGGTAAGGAAAATAAAGGCTATCAAAAGAAGAAGTTCAACTCGTTACAAACTATGGTAGCTTCTTCACTAGTTTCCTAAATTTACATATCTAAGAGTCAAAGGCTACAGAGGTGAACCCCTAAAGTTTCTCAAATTTTGCTTGGACCATTATGTGTTAATTGAAGTTTGCAGACAAGTAGCAAAGGTGGAAAAAAATTGTAAATCAAGGAGAGGTTCCAACTATGTCTTCCCAATCAAACTTGGTCATTATCGTTGTAAGAGCATCCAATATGTTTTCAGTCTGGAAGCCAAACTACAAACTATTAACATGTCTCCTTATGTTGCTCGAGCTAAGTTTGATAGCAAGCATTTTGCATGTGCTCAATTTGACCTACATCCCCCTTCCTTTCATGTGCCACAATTAGAAGATTTTTGGGCAGATTGCAAAGATGGCTAGGAAGTAAGGAAAAGGTGGTGGTCTAGGTTCACCTTGAAACATATTCAAGAGGTCAATTTGCAAATGGATGTCACCAATGTTGAAGAAGAGGAAAATGAAGAAGTTGTTGAATCATCATTTGCTGAAAAAGTTGAAGCTTTCCCTATACCTAAATTGGATTGGGCTAGGCCAAAGCAAGATGACTTGTAGGCTAGGACTCTTCCTATTTTTTATAGGACTAAGCAATGGCTTATTGAGAAGAAGAAATCAAAATTGGGACCAACTAGGTAGAGTACTCAAAAAGGCTCTGCCAGTTCTAGTTCAAGTCTACCTCTTCCTCATATTGATCAAATTTTAACATGTCACCTTGCATGTAATGTAGAATCTGAACCTGAAGTTGAACCCCTTGTTCAAAGATCAATTCAAGTTCAACATTTATCTAGGATTACTCACTCACATAGTAAGAAGAAAAAGGTTCAATAGTAGCAATTGTTGATCTACACAAGGAATAAAGTGAAAGCAAGCCTGTAATGGAGTCCATTGTTGAAACTTCAAGAAAAGCTATGGACTAGAACATTCAGTGGGTGGTTGATGGTGCTAATACCCTAAGTTTGTTAGTTGTTGGAAACACTCTAGTTTTCCAAGCCTCACCATCTAAAGGTGATTCCTCTAAACCTAATTGGTTTGACCTATCTGTAAGTAAGAAGAGGAATATAATTCCAATAATTGTGCCAATAAGTGACATGGTGGGTAAATGCTTAGCCAAGAGACCCAAGATGGAAACTATGCTTGAACTGGATGAGAAAACAGGGTGTTGGGTCACTGATGTGTATAATCTTGTAGAGGGTAAAGATTGTGATGATATAATGTCACAAGATTATATTGTTGAAAGGACTGATATTGGACCTGCAACAAGGGTTGTAGATATGAAGATCTTCTATAATAGCATTTTAAGAATTTCGAAGAAAATCTGGAAATACAAGAGGGATTTGATGTTGTCTCTATGGTTGATGGGTGAGTACATTCATACTCTGCAAAATCTCGATGTCATAGCTCTGCCTAATGCCACATTCGTAGTTGATGTCACCTCTCTAGCAAATCAAAAGAGACAAAGTCAATGGCTCGTGTTTTCAATGACTGGGTGGATTCAATGGCTTCTAATGGAGTTAATTATATTTCTAATTTCATTGAGGTAAAAACAAGAGCAAACAAATGCATGTTTGAGCTCGAATCAAAACTAAATGCCTTGAAAGTGGAGAGAGCAAAATGGGATGAGTTCATCATCTACATCAGTGAAGTTCAAGCATACAGAGTAGACAAATTTCTGACTGAGAAACCTGATGCCAACATAGATGTTAATTTCCTGTTTGTGTCCAAGGAAAATTTAGAATGGCAGAAAGTGGCAATTTAGTAGTGTCTAGAGGAATGCTCTGAGCTCCTAAAAGAGCCTGAATGTATCACACAGATCCTAAATAATAATATTAAACGCATTGACATCAGAATCATGGAGAATGAAGATCGGCCAAGCAAAGAGCCAAGTGAAGAGATTTTTTCTTTTCAAGATAAGATGAAAATCATGAAGGAGATCAAAGAACTCTCAGTCAAAGACTTCACCTCCAGAGCTCGACAAGAATCTATTGTGATCATTTGTAGAGATCATTTGGAAGCTCAGGAGGAAAAGATGGGGCATGTTCGCAGGATGATGATCATGTGGAAGTTAAGGATGGAGCATCTAGGTGTACCCCCAAAAAAGGAATTAATTGATTTCATGGAAGCTCACATGTTGTGGAAAGATGAAAATGGAGGCCTACCAGCGAGCCAACAGCATAACATGGACTTTGCTAACATACTTAGCAAATAGATAGGGCTTAGGGATCATAGGTCAATAGAATCTTTCCTTTTTGATTAGTTACTTGTTCTAGCTTTTTTGTTAAGACTTTGGTAGTTTATCAACTCCATGAGGGTTAGTTTTAAATATTGAATTTCAAGTTGTACGCAACTATATATGTTATTTCATATGACTTTGGTAAGGTCAACACTCTAGATTAGATACTATCATTTTTAGTTATCATATTTAGGATCTGTGATACTAATATGTTTAATGCAATGATATATGAAATCATGTGCTTTGGTGTATGAATCTTGGCTTTCTAAATTGTACAATTTATTGAAACATGTTTTTCATTGTCCTGTGGTAGTGAATGTATGTGCAGCAACTTCTTTCCTTGCATTATATGTTGATCTTGAATCCATAAAAATAGAGTAGCCTTCATTTAATCTTCTCCATTTAAAAAATGTTCATAGTGATAATCAATCATGTGGCTAATAATTGTTGTGAAATTTGAATTCCTTTTCCATCTGCAAATTCCTTTCATCACTATGAATTGAATGTTTTTCCTTATGCTTTCTAGTCTAAAGTAATTATGGAAACTATTCTTTTATAATAAGATTCAGATCGCTATATCTTTGAAGACGTGAAGTTGTACCTGTAATACAAAGAGTTCTCTATCAAAAGTAACTCATTTGTTGGTGTTTGTATTTTTCTCTAAATTTGGAAATAGAGACAAGAATTCGTTGATATTTTAAAAGGGAAAAATGTTCACTAACAATTTTTGGCGACTCTACTAGGGAAGAACTGCTAGTATTTGCAAGGCATCAATTTAGCAAGGTATGATCCAGAATGTTCTTACCTCACCAAGACATTTTTCCCGTTCTCCAACCAGGCTTAGCGTTTGATAATACCAAAGAAGATTTTATCTCTGATTTGAATTCCCTAGCTTGGAGCTCTAGAACCAACCTCGTCTAATACCTACAAGTCAGTCAAGTTCTAGAGGAAGAGAAAGAATGAGGAGAACTCATCAAAGGTTTGTCTGTTGTACAAGAAGCAGTTGTAATAAAACAATTAGCCCAACAACCTAGGGAAGATGTCCCATACCCCAACTAGCAACTAAACCCTAACAACCCTAATTAAGATAAACAAGATGGGAAGAAATATACTAGAAGTGACAAGTTCAAAGAATTAGTGGATGATGACTACGAGGTCCTAAAGCAGTTAAATTTTGCCCCTGATCACACGCATGGGAGGAAAAAAGTAGTTAAATCCACAAGCAGACCACCTTCTCCCCCTAAATCATCCCCTGTTGTTGCTAACCTACAAGCCTTGATAATTCTCGGAACCCTTATTCTGTCACACTTCAACATCCAACCTCTTAATTTCATATTACTAATGTGGTTGGTTAGGAATTAAGTTTCCTCCCAACCATATATCAACCACGTGAGGTGAGACAAATCTTTAAAATGACTTAATTAAACCTAAGGAAATGTGAATAGGTCATCTTTGAAAGTGATTAAATATGGCATAATGTAAAACAAGGGAAATGGCAATTGTTTTTAGATCGGTGAAAAGGTTTTGGGTTAATTGTTTTACCATTTTCGTTTCCAGCTATTCATGTTTCTACTTAGTGCAAGTTGCGTGGACTTGATTTTATCACCAATTACATTCCTATTTCCACCGCCAACATTTATTGGCATTCAAATGGTAGTCACCATTAACTTTGAATTTGATATGTTCGTTGGCTTGCATGTCATAGCACAAAACAATGTTAATATTTGCATATCATACTACTCTCTTGCCTTGAACCATCATCAAGGCAAGAGAGCAGTAAGGAGATGAAAAATTATGTTAATACCATCAATGCGCTGATTTTTAACTTTTAATCTTTAATATTTACATTATATCTTTAATGAATGCCATGCATTTATTGTCAAGGTGCCTCATGTCCTCTTAAGATAATATCATCAACACATTAGTTTTTAACTTTTAATCATCTTTATTTACATTATATCTTTAATGAATGTCATGCATTTATTGTCAAGGTACCTGATGTCCTTTCAAGATGCAAAAATATGTTTACCATCAAAGCATTGATTTTATCTTTTAATTATTTTTTTATTTACATTATATCTTTAATGAATGTCATGCATTTATTGTCAAGGTGTTTGATGTAATCTCAAAATGCACAAATTTTGAAAGAAGTGGGATAATCATTGTAAATTCAATAGGGATAATCAATTTATAAATAATCATATGCTACTCATTATTTAAATATTCAAGAATATAATGGGCTTTCTACTTTCTTCTTCTATAAATATTTTTTAAAATAATAATTTTTATTCATATAAATGATGACATATTATCATTTATCTAAAACTTCCTCTAAAAAAGTTATTAATAAATATTTTTACATACATACATAATATTTTATCAATTACTTTATTTTAAGTAGAATGTAATAATTTTATATCATATAATTAATTGATGTAGATTTTATATTCTAAATGTATTTTTATGTTATACTAATTTTTACAATATAAATATTAAATATACATATTTAATTTTGTAGAGTAATAAATTTTATATATATCATTTACCTTCAATATATATTAAACAAATTATATAAAATTATTTAATTATTTTTCTTATATTGTATAAATTCATTTAAAAATTATATTTAATAGTTTTTTTGAACATTATATTGTGCACATTTAAGTTTGAAATGAAAACTCTACTTGCTTACCTTATATTAATTAAGTTTGGAATTTATATCAATGTTATTATCATAGTTAAGGTAAAGTTCTAATTAGGATTAATATTTTAGAATTAGAGTTGGTACTAGATTGTATATTTATGTATAAATTAGAGTTTAGCATTTGAATTTTAGTTAGTTACAATTAAAGTTGTTTGGGAAAAGAAAAAGAAAAAAATTCTCCTAAATGACTTTCAATATCTCCAATTACCTATTGCACCTAAGATGCAATTGCTAGTATCTCTTCAATTACCTATTGCACCCTAAGATGCAATTGCTAGTACTTAGTGATGTTGACCATTTAGACTATTGGCCTTCCCATTCCTTTTAATAACTATTTTGATTTACCATTCTATATTAGAGTGATTTACAATTCTATATTTAAGTGAGCCATCAATTTTGAATTTAAGCATTAAGATTACCATCCTCGGCTGAGCCCTACATAATAAGAGGTTTATATGGCATAGCCGAAGAGAAAATAGCAATAAACAATTAAAGACTCTTGAACCAGCAACACATGAATGTACAACTTGATTGCAAAAAATGCAAATCCAAAATGGAAAAGAATAATACAAACTAAAATCCACAAGGAGTGATAGAAAGAGCCTTCTAGTTACAGATGAAAGCTAGCAAGTCAATCCAAAAAATTACGATTCCCACAAAATAGAATTACAAGGCTAGAATCCAACTGGAAATGAAGTTGCAACGCAAGGACGACACCACCAATTGTACGAAGCCCTAATATGAAAAAGATAAGTAATTAAACCCTGCACAAGAAAAAACCATTGTAACAAGGCTTGTGCTTAATTTCCATAAAGAGCATGCCACTACTCCAATAAATGCCAAAGTGCTTGTGTCCAGAGATCGTACAAAAACAAATATGTACTACACAAATATTTCGAAAATGACCAATTGAAGCACATGTTTACCTTGTTTAATCAGCAGTTGTTTAAGCCATTCATTATGTTCTTTATTCTGATCTTGATCCATTATATTGCATTCATAAATATTATTTATAAATGCAAATTAAAAGTTTAAGATCCAACCAGATTAGTTAGTTCCCTTCTGGAACCAGATTGTGCGAAAAAAAAATTATCAACATTTCATATCATACTTCATGATCCATCATCAGGGTGAAAGAGAGTTCAAGGATCATGGAGAAAGATCCCCAATATTGATGATAAAAATTCAGTCTGATTCCAGAAGTAAACTCAGACTTATTTAATACCACCAGATTGACAAACCCTTAAAATTAAGCAACTGTCACTAATAATGCTAAATGTACTTGTCTTAAACAAAGCAACTGCCACAGATAATGCTAAATACACTTGTGTTAAAGTTAGGCAACTGTCACTAATAAATGCTAAACGCATAAATCAACTATTCCACAAAAAAGTGCAGAATATTAACACATTTGAAGACCATTCAGCAGTCTCTTATGCATCTTATAAAATTTGTGTTTAAAATTTCACTGAGGAATCATAAATGCATACAAGAAAAAATATAAACAATATTTTATATACAGAAATTTCTTTGCTACTATTCTAATTACAAACTGAAAATGTCAAATGAAGTGCTACTTCCAAATTCTCAATATTACTATACAATGAAGAATTTATCCTGACCAACAAGGAAAAAGTGCGCTTGACACTCTTCATAAAGTCCTTACCATAGCCTGAAATAGTTGGAAGGATTTAGTAGTAATCTTAGTAAACAATGAACATCCTATTTATTCATAAACCATTGGCCAGCATAGTAAACAATGAACATCCTATTTATTCATAAACCATTGGCCAGCAGTAAAAAAGAGATATTTTAATCACAAATTGAAAGATATCAAACAAACCCTCCGTCCCAAATCTGTATATTATAAAGAACTTGTCATTATCAATAAGAAAACAACGCTGTTTGCACTCTTCACAAAGATAAATAACCATACTATTTTCTGATCCCATGTAAACAATACATGGATGAATTCGAGAACATTAATTGATATCACAATAATCTTATAATTAATTGAGCATATAACTGGTGGGTGCAGGAAAAAAAATACAATACTCTATTGTTCGGTTGCCATTAATACATAGTGAACCCTACACCTTTTTATGGTATCTAAAACAAACAACCTGAAAACTGTTAATTTAGAGAAGCGTCACTAACAGATTACAGAAGTGGTGAAGATAGATCAGATTTTATCTATGTCTTCATCTTCAAATTCAATATAGTCGTCACCAGCACCTTCATCATCTTCATCCATACCAGCAATACCTTCATTAAGCCTGACATTATCAGGCAGTTCACCATAGGCCTTGAGAAGCCTAGCCTCATCAGGCATGTATTTCAGAATAACATCAGCCTTGTCATCCTGGTAATCTCTGAGCCCAACTAGGATGATGTCCCCAGCAGCAATCCATACCTTCTTATGCATCTTGCCACGGATATGAGAGAGACGTTTGGTTCCATCAATGCAAAGGGCCTCACATCGGCCATTGCCAAGCATTCTAAGAACTTGGGCATACTCTTGTCCATCTTCCTTGAAGACCAACTCTCTCTTTTCATCATCAGCCTCATTCTTTCCCCTCTTTCTGTTCTTTCCTCCCTTTCCCTTGTTCTTCGGCATTCTGTTTTGGACTGCTTCCCTTGCTTATCCTCTGCAATCAATCAGCCCTTAAACAATCATCACGTGCAGAAATCAGAAAACATTGCTTGTGTGATATATTGTGAAACTTTTCATTTATTAAACCCATAAATAAGTTCTAATTTTATACAACTAGTGAATGATGTAATTAACAAGAATATTTGAAAAGAACAGAACACCTACACCTATAAGGCTAACAATTGCATTACAAAGAAATTCATTTTCCTCAATTCCAAAAATATCAAAATACACCCTTAAATACCATTCAATAACAATATAAAAGGAACATGAACCTCCATTACCTCCCTAGTCAGTATTGTAATATCCCCGATTGAGCTGGGCCAACCCAGCCAGTGTTTTTCTAGATTTAATCTTTTTTTCTGGGTGGCCAACTTGGTTGGCACCAAACTCTTTTATTTGATCTTGAACTTTGTTTTTGGCCAACATTGGGAGGCCTTAGGGTAGTATTTATGGTTGCTAGTGTTTTCTTTTTCGGGATCAAGGAATTAAGGAAAAAACATTCTATTTGGCCAGAGAGCGGAACTGCTCAGCCTCAGTACTCAGGGTGCGTAGCCTCTCCTGAGTCAAATTCGTAAATTATCTGCAAATTCTCGTTCTGTATTAATTTGCTAATGACTCTGGGTTTTTACAATAAACCTTGGTTAGCCGTTAACTGTAAAAATCTTTCTCTCTTTAATTGCACCACCAAGGTTGATTGTTACAATTCCTGCCCTAGGACATTTCAGTGGTATCAGAACCTAGTTCCTCTGCCAACCTATGAAGATGTTATGCAATTAAGTCAGAGATCAGGGCGCTCTTGAAAGAGAACGAAAGAAGGCAGCGGCAAATTCGTCAGGGATAGGAGGCAGCGGTAATAAGATGGACAAGGACAAACAACTTTTCAATTTCATAAGACAAATGCAAGACCAAATGACCAAACAGCAGAAGCAGAATAACCAGCTGATGTAAACAGTACTGCAGACTATGAAATACATTGGTGGCAGATCTGCATCCAACAATGGGACAGAAGGCAATTGTTCCGAGTCACAGAACAAAGGCACACGCCCTACACAGCCTTCATTGATACTCAAACAGGTCCTTAGCAATGGAGGCAAAGAACTAAGGCTTGTGGAAGGAGATCTATCTCGACGCCTGCCTGGAGGCTTATATGAAGATTGACCCAGAAATAAGACAACAACTCCCATTTATCCAGTTTCACAACATAAAGAATGGATCGACAGGGAGTCAAACAAACCATTTTTTCAATAGGGATCTGCAGAATAAGATGTCCAGGTTGACACTACAAACATTTGATGGTACAGAAGAAGGTTCAGCACAAGCATGGATCCAAAAGTTAGACACCTACTTTTCTCTCAGCCCCATGGTGGAAGATGAGGCTATCAAGTTTGCAATTCTGCACTTGGAAGGTTTAGCTCACGAATGGTGGCATCACAGGTTGGTTACTCAAGGGTTCAAGCAAATAACTACATACGCTGAATTCACCCAGAAATTGATAGAAAGATTTGATAGGAAAGATCCTGAAAGCTACTTCCAGGAGCTCACTAGGCTCAAGCAGATAGGCACTGTGGAAGACTATATGGCAGACTTCCAGAGTCTTGCAGTTATGGTGACGGATGTTTCAGAAAGAAGACTCACGTTCTTCTTCATTGAAGGCCTATCAGAATCAACACGAGGCCTAGTAAGGGCTTTCGAGCCAGCCATGTTAGAAGAAACTACCCGAAGGGCATTAAACTTGGAAGACTCTACCAAGAAGGGGAAGATGGGAGTCAAGAACACACCAGCAATATAGCCAGCCAAGCCTGTCTTTAAAACCAGCCTGGCCAATCAAACACCCAAAGTTCCTCCTCAAGGGCCTCATGAGATGTCAAGAAATGAACTTCGGAAGAAGGGTCTGTGTTTCTATTGCAAGGATAAGTGGACTAACAATCACAGGTGTCAAGGAAGAAGTCAAGTTTACTACATAGAAATACTCATTGAGGATGAATCCAAAGAAGATGAAGTAACCACCAATGAAGAGGAGCAAGAGGTTGCAGTTGAAGGAGGTAACAGAGGAGGTACTTTGGCAACACTTTCAGCAGCCCCCCTATACAACTCATTCTGAGTTAGAGGAGTACTTCGAGGACAGCAAGTGACAGTTTTGATAGATGGAGGAGCCACTCACAACTTTATTGACACTAAGACAGTGCAGGATGCATTTGGAGACAGAGCAGTTTGAAGGGTTTGATGTTGCTGCCACTGGAAGCATCCTTACCTGCACCACTCGAGTGAACCAGATGGAGTTAACACTTGGGGGCATCAAAAATTCAAGCTGACTTCTATGTTGTGGACATAAGTGATATCGAGGTAGTCATAGGAGTTCAATAGCTCCAAACATTGGGAGAAGATAGGATCAATCACCGTACAATGGAGCTTAAGTTTGAGTGGGACAGAAAGGAAGTTGTCCTCAAGGGCCTTTCGCAAAATGGGCCTATGATGGTTTCTGTCAAAAGAATGGAGAGATTCTTCCATAGAGAGGAGTTAGCTTGGGCAGCTGAGTGTTTGGTCATGGATCCACATCCAGCAAAGGAGGAAGATGCTTTCCCTACCGACATTCAACAAATTCTGGACAAAAAGAATAAGGTTTTTCAAGAAATTCCAGCAGGGATACCACCTGATAGAGGCATTCAGCATGTGATAGAGCTCGAGGAAGGGGCCAAACCCGTTATCACCACCCCATACCGACACCCACAAATGTATAAAGAAGAGATTGAGAAAGCCATCAGTGAGCAGTTGGAAATGGGGCTCATAAGGCCAAGTTCAAGCCCCTTTGCTTCATCAGTTGTGTTGGTCAAAAAGAAGGATGGGACATTCCGAATGTGCATTGATTATAGAGCCCTCAACAAGAAGACAATCAAAAACTGCTACCCAATTCCCAGGATCGATGAGTTGATAGACAAATTGCATGTTGCAGTCTATTTCTCCAAGATTGATCTACATTCTAGGTACCATCAAATCAGAATTAGAAATGAAGATGTGCAAAAGACTACATTTCAATGTCACTATGGGCATTACGAATTCTTCATAATGCCATTTGGGTTGACTAATGCTCCTACCACATTTCAATCTTGCATGAATCAGGTATTCAATCTACAATTGAGGAAGTTTGTGTTGGTTTTCTTTGATGATATTCTAATCTATAGCAAGACTTGGGAGGAGTGTTTGAGACATATAGAAGAGATATTGGATATTCTCGAGAAGAATTCTTTCTATGCCAAGATGTCAAAATGCGCATTTGGGATGACAGAAATCCTATATACTTGGGCCACAAGATTAGTGCTCAAGCAGTTAGGATAGATGAAGAAAAGATCAGAGCAATTCAGGAATGGTCTGTACCCAAAAATCTAACACAGTTGAGAGGATTCGTGGGCCCTACTACAGAAGGTTTGTAAAGGGTTTCTCTCAATTAGCATCACCATTAACCCATCTAATGAAGAAAGGAGAATTTACTTGGAGTGACGTGGCTCAACAAGCATTTGACAAACTTAGAAAGGTAATGAGTTCATGCCCCATTTTAGCTATTCCAGACTTTTTCATCTCCTTTCATGTTAAAATGTGATGCTTCAAGGGAGGGCATTGGAGCGGTGCTGATACAAAATAAGCACCTCATTGCTTATGAAAGTAGGAAGCTCACCAATCCGGAAAGGGCTCTTTCTATCTATGATAAGAAGATGTTGGCTATTATGCACACCCTTGCAAAGTTCAGACAGTACTTGATATGTGGGAAATTTGTAGTGAAGAAAGATCATAACAGCCTGAAATATTTCCTAAATCAGCAAGAATTGAACAATCGGCAGTAGAAATGGGTGAGCAAACTCCAAGCTTACGATTTCAATATTGAATATGTGAAAGACAAAAATAATATTGTGGCAGACACTCTTTCTAGAAAATCTCACCTTTGTGCTATGACTAATTTATCTTCTGATTGGAGAGTAGGAATTACAGCTGAATATACTAAAGATTATTTCATTTGCTAGTGACGTATGGGAAGGTAAGATTGTTGATGACAGATACAAGGTAGTCGGTGAACTCATCTTCTACAAAGAATAGATTTACCTGATACAACAACCCAAATTTAAAAACCAGATAATTAGAGCATGTCATGACACTCCTCTTGCAGGCCATCCTGGATTTTTCAAGACTTACAGGAAGGTGAGAGAGCGTTTTGCATGGAAGGGACTCAAGAGAGATATTTTGCAGCATGTGAGGGAATGTGCAACATGTCAGCAAAATAAAACAGAGCACGTCTTCCCAGCTGGGTTATTGCAGCCCCTAGCCATTCCAAATCAGAAATGGGAAAGTGTTTCCATGGACCATCACAGGCCTTCCGAAGGTGCAAGGTAAGGACTGCATTTATGTTGTGGTAGATCAACTTACCAAACATGCACATTTTTATGCCATTCCATCAGACTTCAAGGCTCACCAGGTTGCAGACTTATTCATGAGAGAGGTTTTTCGTCTTCACAGGCTGCCAAAGAATATTGGGAGTGACAGGGATAGCCAGTTCATCAGCATGTTTTGGCAAGAACTCTTTTGGTTGGCCCACACAGAACTAACTCCTAGCACTAGCTACCACCCCCAAACGGATGGGCAAACGGAGATCGTAAACAAATGGCTTGAGGGATACTTGAGGAACTACGTGTCAAGGCAACAAATGGCTTGGGTGAAATGGTTACGCCTAGGGGATTTTTGCTACAACACCACAACATCATATGTCAATTGGAATGAGCCTGTTCAAAGCACTCTACGGTTATGAAGCCATCTCCTTCATAAATTTAATTCTTGCCAACAGCCATGTCCCAAGGGTTAAAGATTTGATCCAAGAAAATGTGGATATAATGAACTCCTTGAAAGAGAACTTGCAGCATGCCCAGAATCAACAAAAACTTTATGCAGATCAGCGCAGGACTGAAAGGAGTTTTGACGTTGATGATATGGTTTACGTAAGGCTACAGCCATACTGTCAGTCATCGCTTAAAGGGAATGGAGCACAAAAATTAAAGCCTAAAGTTCTACGGGCCATTCCGAGTCACCAACAAAATCGGAGAGATCGCTTATGAGCTCGAGTTACCCCCAGAAAGCAGAATTCATAACATTTTTTCCATGTGTCATGCCTAAAAAAAGTGATTGAACAGCAGATTACTCCATCCAAGGAGCTGCCGCCACTTGACGACGAACAGAAACTCATCCTTGAACCTGAGACGGTGCTTGATGTGAGGGAGAAGCAGCTGAGGAACAAGATCATTCCAGAGTATTTGGTGAAATGGAAGAACCTTCCAGTTGAATACGCTACTTGGGAAGGGGTTGAAATTTTCGAACATCCGAGTTTAAGGTTGCTTGAGGACAAGCAACCATCTAAGGGAAGGGACTGTAATATCCCCAATTGAGCTGGACCAACCCAGCCAGTGTTTTTTTTTTGATTTAATCTTTTTTCTGGGAATCTTTTTTTCTGGGTGGCCGACTTGGTTGGCGCCAAACTCTTTTATTTGATCTTGAACTTTGTTTTGTGGCCAACATTGGGAGGCCTTAGGATAGTATTTATGGTTGCTAGTGTTTTCTTTTTGGGGATCAAGGAATTAAGGAAAAAATGTTCTATTTGGCAGGAGAGCGTAGCTCCTCAGCCTCAGTACTCAGCGTTCGTAGCCTCTCCTGAGTCAAATTCGTAAATTATCTACAAATTCTCATTCTGTATTAATTTGCTAATGACTCTGGGTTTTTACAATAATCCTTGGTTAGCCATAACGGTAAAAATCTCTCTTTAATTGCACCGCCAAGGTTGATTGTTACAATTCCTGCCCTGGCACATTTCAAGTATCTCCAAAACTCAATCCTTTAAAACCTCCAACAAAGGTTCAATGTGTATCCTTCAAAATCTATATGCCTCATACCAAAACACATATAATACAATTAAAATTAAAAAACAACACCCACCCACAAAACCCCTATCTTTTACTCGTTGTTTGGTCATTTGCAACGACTGCAGCATTTAAAAATATTCACCTATCATTTCTTTACAGGGATTTGAATTCAAACCTTCAAACACAATCCTCCAACCTTACATGAAACTTAATTTCAAACAATAAACAAGAACTTAGAAGCACACACAAAAAAAAGACTTAAAAACACAGATATCATCAACCATTCACTAAATTCATTGCTTTCAAAAGTCAATATTCAAAACCTGTTTTCTTTTCATTCGTTCAACAAGAGTTCCATTAAAAAACTCGTCACTCTGACTACAGAAGTCTGATTTCACACAACAAAGTTTGGAAATAATAAATAAAAATAGCCTCAAAAAGTTAGAAAGTCCCCACATTTCCATATGTTCAATTTCCTGCAACAATTTTGACATTGGAAATTAGCTTCTTTCTTTAGTGTTTCGTCAACAAGGACTTCAACATGCCCTTGAATCCGCTTTACCAGCCGCTGAAAAGGCTTGTGTCATGATGACAAAACGATTACCATGCCAATGCATTTTTCTAGTTTTACAAACACAAAAGGCATCACCATGCCAGTATATGTATTGAAGGAACAGGAAACCCCAATCCGATTGCAAGATCTATAATTTATTTCATAAGGTTCCAACCCAAACCGTTTATACCCCATCCACCGACCTTTTACAGTCCCTATTCTTTTACAAGCGAAACAGGGATTAGTGTCCACGGAGAAAAGCCCTAAAAGATGACAATAATCCGTAGCCTTTCGTAAATTCAGTTCTCTGTAAATTTTGCAATCTTCCCAGCAAGGGTCTCAATACAAACCCTTAAAATCCTAACTACACAACCTCATTTCAGCTACTAAGCAACATAGTGTCCTCACAATAAACCCCGCCCCAAAAAAGCAATTACACCAATCCATTCATGTATCTAAACCTCTGACACATAAATCCACTACAAAAAAGATTAAAACCCCTCTGAAAATCCGATTTTTTTCGATCTACATACATCAAAACCCTAAGTAATTAACAATACAATAACCCAAATGGACACAAAAAGGCACAAAATCTTCATCAGTGAAATTTACAAGCTTTTTCTAATTCAATTTATCTAAAAATGAAATCAGAAACAATCGTATGCTAATCACTGCTACGGATCATTCAAAACCAAATCAGAAGATTAGAGAATACCTTGAATTATCGGAGGAAAGCACAAGAATCTGCCTCTATCTGCCTCTACGGCCAAGCTCCTCTGCTTTCTTATGGCTTTGTTTATCCGTTTCTGTAAAGATGTATATATTGGAAACAGGTGCTTTTTACTTCTAATTTTAAAAAAATACATATATTCTTTATAAATTCGACTCGCACTTCCAGTGAAAGGAGACGCGTTTACGTCAATCGGAAAAAGTTATTAATTGTATTAAATGAATTGAAGACAAATATTGAGGTGAGTTTATAATGAATAGTCCTTTTCAATTAATAAATTTTACTAAGATTACAATTCACATTATCTATAATATTAAATACATACCGAAAACAAATATATACATATTGTTATTTTAAAAAATCATCATATGTAATTTAATTTTAGCTCATATATGAATTTTTTTTAAATAAATAAAGTGTATTTTTTTTAAAATATTATTAAATATATTAACTAAATTGAAGATAAATAATGGTGATCTTTTAAATGTAATGGAATTTAGTGATTTGACTATTGTAAAGAATTCTAATAATTAGATAGGTCAAGAAGAAGATTCACCTAATAGACTCCTCCTAAAAGGATTATGAAGGTAAATCTTTGTGGTTCTTTTAAGGGGAATCTTGTACATGCATGGACTGATGGGTGACACAATCGAGGAGAGAGAATTTTCGGAATGAAGATGTTTGACCTTGCAACTAGATTCAACCACAAACGAAATGCCCAAACAAACTAAAAATCAATGAACAAGGAAGCAAAGCATTGGATTATCGTCAAATTGGCCTGTGAATGCATATGTTACATAACCATTGTCAATATAAAACTGCAATAAGACATTCCATCCTTCAACAGTTGATCATCCCAAAAAAGTATTCAACTTCAATAGACCCAAGTTATCCTAGTTGCTTCTATCAAATCTATTTTATCCATCTAGCACTACCTTGTCTTCCTTGCACTGCCTAAAGAAGAACTACTACCCTACATATATACAAGATCATCAACCACAAGCCAGTGTATCTGATCATTAATTTCCAAGGCAAAGGAAATGTATTACAAACAGATAGGTCAAGAGTCCCAAATCCATAAGAACCACCCCAAATGAATACATCATGTCGTGCAAACATAATAGAAGGTTGATCAAACGTATTACAACATAGAACAATGCATCATTACGCATCGCATGTTGTAACTCATCACAAGTTGCAACTAGCTACCCTAACCATTAGAACAAGCAAGTCAATATAGGTCCAAACCAATCTTAACATAATTTCATTTGGAACCATTGGAACAAGATGTGAGGCTTGGTATAGGATTTCCACAATGCCTAGACTATGCAATAAGGATTGCATAAGAAAACAAGCCAACTAGATCAATCACAACCTAAAACTATAAGAAATTTGTCTAAATGAACACGAAATATTTTTGGGTGATGCAAGATTGCTAGTGACCCAAGGATGCTCCTGCAAAAAACACCCCTGGTGAATAGAAGATGTTCCATAAAAGGAACTTATGAAAATTTGATAGGATTCAGAACATTCTCATCAAGCTGATTGTGTTGAGTTTGTCAATCCAATCTTGAATAATGCATCCCATCATTAGACATCATACTATTATTATTGTAAGGAAACTCAGGTGCGGAAACAGCTTCCTACACTAATCT
This sequence comes from Cupressus sempervirens, assembly GCA_028749045.1. NCBI lineage: Eukaryota > Viridiplantae > Streptophyta > Pinopsida > Cupressales > Cupressaceae > Cupressus > Cupressus sempervirens. The sequence goes on along the minus strand of CM053792.1, from coordinate 165,420,691 downwards.
CATAAGGAAAGTATGATGCAAATCCTATTAAAATCTTCTACACTTATAGATTCAATATCATGTAAACAATAATATTGCAGCCAACCATACATATAGAAAATAGACAGAGAAAGGAACACATAACACAAGGATTTGCCGGTGGGGAAAAACCTTTCGGTAAAACAACCCCACCCCTTCAGAACCTGCACAATGTATTATCTTCAACACAAGGTTACAATACGCTTGCAATGCAAGTTCAACATCAACAACAGAAGACTCAAGTAGCTACTCGCAGTACCAACAATACACCCTTTTCGCATCGCATCTCTTCGCAACCCTAAAAATGCTTATAACATGCGTTTCACTTTAGGGCTACTCCCAAAGGTAAACCGTATTAGGGTTTTACCATTCTCCGAGAAAATAGGAACCCCAAAAAATCCCCACTATTGGGGTAGAGTGTACAGTACTCAAATATCTTAGTTGCCACATGTCTTCACTTGTCATTGAATCTTCCTAACATAGCTCTTACGTGTCATAAGAATCTGTCATAACCGTTTTAGTCATGATCTCCTTACACACAATTCAAGATATCGACACATCAACATTATTTGCAAGAAATACATTTTACAAAACAAATAATAATGAATAGGAATTATACAACATTGAGACACCTTATTCCTAACATTCTCCCACTTTTCGAACACCTTGTAAGAGCAACAGGAACATAACAGGAACTAACCACTATAGGCCAAAAGGCCCATAGACTCCGAACACCATCTGAACTTCTCAATGCCCACTGGTTTCATTAATGCATCTGCAACATTCTTCACAGTATGTACCTTTTCCAAATTTACCTTTCCATCTTCCACCATATCTCTCACAAAGTGATACTGCACATCAATGTGCTTCGTTCTGGCATGGAAAGTTGGATTCTTTGCAAGGCAAATAGCACTCTGACTATCACACCAAATAGTAATTTGTTCTGCATCAACACCAACATCAGAACACAATCTCTTAAGCCAAATGGCTTCCTTACAAGCATGAGTAGTAGCCATGTACTCAGCTTATGCAGTGGACAAAGCAACCACAGGTTGTCGCTTGCTCATCCAACTGATGGCACCACCAAACATAGTGAACACATAAGCACTGGTGGATCTCCTGTGGTCAATATCACCTGCCCAATCTGAATCCACAAACCCATGAATACAAACTGAATGTTGAGATCCATAAGAGTTACCATGATAACATATGGAGTAATCTGATGTACCCCTCAAATATCTGAATACTCGCTTAACTGCATCCCAATGTATCCATCCAAGATTAGCCATAAATCGACTCAGGACTCCCACTGCTTGGGCAATATCTGGTCTAGTACAAACCATAGCATACATAAGACTGCCAACTGCACTAGCATAAGGTACTCTACTCATGTCCTCCACCTCACTAAGAGATTTTGGACAATCATCTACAGATAACTTTGTTCCCACAGGAATAGGAACACATAGTGGTCTACAATCTGCCATGCTGAACCTGTCCAACACAGACTTCACATACTTACTCTAACTCAACCAGAGTTTTCTGTTAGACTTGTCTCTACTGATTTCCATACCCAAGATGTACCTAGTTGCCCCAAGATCTTTCATCTCAAACTATGCTGACAACTGAGATTTAAAATCAGAAATCATACCCTTACCCTTCCCAAACAGCAACATATCATCAAAATATAATGCAACAATAAGAAGGCGATCATTTTCAATTCTGAAATAAACACAATGATCTGATTTCGATCTTACAAATCCAATTGACAACACAAAAGCATCAAACTTAAGGTACCACATCCTAGGAGATTGCTTCAAACCATATAGAGACTTCTTTAATCTGCAAACTAAGGATTCTTTACCTTTAACAATATAGTGCTCAGGCTGTGACATATAAATCTCTTCCTCCAAATCACCATGAAGGAAAGTTGTCTTCACATCCATCTGTTCTATCTCTAAATCATATGATGCAGCAAGAGATAACAGAAATCTAATGGATGTCAACTTTGCAATAGGAGAGAATATTTCACCATAATCTATTCCCTCTACCTGTGAATACCCCTTTGCAACCAATCTAGCTTTGTACCTTTCAACACTGCCATCTGCACAAAATTTCTTCTTGAACACCCATTTACAACCAACAAATTTTCTCCCTTTAGGAAAAGGTACAAGGTCCCATGTTTTGTTTTTCTCTAATGAAGCCATCTCATCATCCATAGCCTTAATCCAGGAACCTGCATCTTCCATGCCCAAAGCCTCTTTCACAGATCTAGGCTCATCGGTGTTAGTAATCAAAGCAAAAGCACAACTGGAATCTAACATAGAATAACCAAACCTTTCTGGTTGCTTTCTTTCTCTCATGGATCTCCTCAAGGGCTGAGGTTGAGGTTATTCTTCCTCTTCTTCTGAACTATCAGAACTGCTAGAGCTCTCCTCGTCATTAGACCCAACATGGTCTCTCTGTTCAGTCTTCTCAGGGGTAGGAGGCAACTGAACAACATCTTTTTCCTTTTCTTTTTCATCTGGTTGTAGCACAATAGGAGAAGATGTTAGCTCTCTAAAAATAACGTTTCTGCTATACAACACCTTACTAGTCACAGGATCCCAAAGCTTGTCTCCTTTCACACCAGCACTGTACCTTATGAAAATACATTTAACAGCTTTGTTTTCCAACTTAGATCTTTTCTCCTTTGGAACATGTGCATAAGCTTCACAACCAAAAACACGAAGATGTCTAATTGAAGGCTTCTTACCAGACCACACCTCCATGGGTGTCTTACCAACAAGGGCTGATGTAGGAGATCTGTTAACCAGATAGCAAGCAGTGGCCACAGCTTCAACCCAAAACCTTTGTTCTAAACCAGCTCCACTAAGCATACTCCTAGCCTTCTCCATCAGTGTCCTGTTCATTCTCTCTGCAACTCCATTTTGCTCTGGGGTATAAGGAGTTGTCTTATGCCTCTCGATACCTTGTTCTTTATAGAACTATTCAAACTCTGCTGAGAAAAACTCACCACCATTGTCAATTCTCACACACTTAATCTTCTTACTAGTCTAATCCTCTACAAGGGCTTTAAATTCCTTGAATCGACTAAAGACTTGTGTCTTACTTTTAAGGAAATAAATCCATGTCCTTCTATTGTAATCATTTATGAAAGATACAAAAAATACAAACTTGCAGATTGAAGGAACTTTTACAGGACCAAATACATCAAAATGAATAAGATCCAAAACATCAGAAGATTTTTGAGAACTAGAGTAAAACTGAACACGATTTTGTTTACCATATACACAGTGTTCACAGAAGTTGAACTCGAGATTGCAATCATTTAACCCCTCAACGAGATTTTTGTTTTTCAGGGTTCTGAGACCCTTCTCACCAATGTGGCCAAATCTCATATGCCACAACATTGTCTTTTTTGTAGGGAGCTTTCCTTCCAAAGTGTTTGCACCCTTAGGTACACTTATTGCACTACCATCAGAACCACTAACCAAAGTCTTCTTTACTGCTTGTTCAGATGGTGGGGATGAAGTGATAGTTGCTCTCTTCTTTGAAACAGAAGAACTATTACACTGAGAAATGTATGCATCAAGTTGAAACAAAGTACCTCTCCTAGTACCCTTAGCAAGAACCATAGCTCCTCTGATCATCTTACATCCATCTTTAGAAAAAACAACTTGCACACCTACATCATTCAGCATACTTACATATAATAGGTTTTGTGCCAAACCTGGAATGTGCATAACTCCATTGATTCCCTTTACTCGTCCATTAGGAAATTTGATAGTGACCCTTCCACGTCCAACTACCTTTAGGTGAGAATCATCACCCAAGTACACCTTTCCACCATCGAACTCTTCATATCTTGAGAACCAGTTTCAATGAGAGGTCATGTGAAAAGATGCACCCGAGTCAACCAACCACACATCATCAGATGCATGGGCTGCCAAAGCTACGATGAATGCATCGCCATCTTCTTGAGATTTTTTAGAACCAAAATCTGAGGCTTTCTTCTTCTTCTTAGGCTCTTTACAGTCTTTACGGAAGTGCCCAGTCTTATCACAATTCCAACATTTTGCCTTGGACTTATTGGAAGTCTTTGACTTCCCATGGGATTTGGATCTACCCTTATTGTTAGACTTATTGTCATTTTTCTTTCCTCTTTCTGTGGATCTCCCACGAACAGCAAGGGCTTCTTTTTTCGAAACAGAAGCCTTTCTCTGCATCTCCTCTGATAGCAGTGAAGACACCACATCATCCATTATGAAAGTGACTAAGGTGCTTCTGAGAGCCATCACAAGATGGTCCCATGAATCCGGTAAAGAACACAAAAGTGTGTAGCAACGATCCTCCTCCTCTAACTTGACACTAGCTGATGTCAACTGTGCAGCCAACAGATTAAATGCATTTAAATGATCTGTTAAGGATCCACCTTCCTCCATTCGTAGAGAATACAACTTCTTCCTCAGGAACAACTTGTTCACCAAAGATTTGGCCTGATACACGGCCCCAAGTCTCTCCCACAAACTATATGCAGTTTTCTCATCTAGAACATTCAGAAGGACTGCATCGGTTATACAGAGTCTTATGAGACCCTTAGCTTTACGGTCTTTGATATCCCAATCTGCTTGAGCTATAGTTGCTGGTCTTGTAGTGCTTGTAGTCACTTTCCATAGGTCATGATATTCCAAGATCTCTTCCATCTTGAGTTTCCACAACTCGAAATTAGTGCCATTAAATTTCTCCACCTCCATTCTTCCATATGATGAAATCGCCATCTCAATCTACAAATAAGATTCAGGATGCTCTGCACAAGACTCCCACTCAACTTGAGATTAGCTCAAAAAACCCTACCCAACAACTAGGATCAAAAGTTGATCAAGCTCTGATACCACTTGTAAGGAAACTCAGGTGCAGAAATAGCTTCCTACACTAATCTCATAAGGAAAGTATGATGCAAATCCTATTAAAATCTTCTACACTTATAGATTCAATATCATGTAAACAATAATATTGCAGACAACCATACATACAGAAAATAGACAGAGAAAGGAACACATAACACAAGGATTTTCCGGTGGGGAAAAACCTTTCAGCAAAAAAACCCCACCCCTTCAAAACCTGCACAATGTATTATCTTCAACACAAGGTTACAATACACTTGCAATGCAAGTTCAACATCAACAACAGAAGACTCCAGTAGCTACTCGTAGTACCAACAATACACCCTTTTCGCATCGCATCTCTTCGCAACCCTAAAAATGCTTATAACATGCGCTTCACTTTAGGGCTACTCCCAAAGGTAAACCATACTAGGGTTTCACCATTCTCTGAGAAAATAGGAACCCCAAAAAATTCCTACTATTGGGGTAGAGTGTACAGTACTCAAATATCTTAGTTGCCACATGTCTTCACCTGTCATTGAATCTTCCTAACATAGCTCTTACGTGTCATAAGATTCTGTCATAACCGTTTTAGTCATGATCTCCTTACACACAATTCAAGATGTCAACACATCAACATTATTTGCAAGAAATACATTTTACAAAACAAATAATAATGAATAGGAATTATACAAGGTTGAAACACCTTATTCCTAACAGTTATAGCTTTCACAACCTCTTATGATCAATCTTACTACAATAAGTGTTTATGTCTCTATTATTTCTATAATAACCAACTAAGGTTTGCTTTGACTTCTATTATTTAACTCCACCTCTATCATTATTCAACAAGTTCGCATTTTCTCATCTACTTGTGAGATTTTATTGCTCAGATGATACCATTTCATCAATAACCCAAGGTAACATCATCATCTGGTTATTACTAGTCTTCAAGTTCACTAGCTCATACTCATTCATTAGATTTCTCAATAATTGTACAACCTCAATAACATTTTCTACCACCTACTATAAATCCATCACCTTTTGATCAGAAGTAGCTTGATCTCCTACGATTTAAGTTCTCATCATACTTAGGTTCTTAGCTTTCTTTCCTTCCTCCTTCAAAAGAAGTAACGTAAATTTAGTGGTTGTCTCTAGTGATAAAAAAAATATTGCTTTAGCAATCATGAATAGCACCAACACCATATTGCCAAGGTCTACCCAACAATACATGACAAGCATTGATGTTAACTACACACAATACTTCCTCTTGATAAGGTCTTGATGAAGGGTGCTCCCCATTATACCACAAACACATAGCATAAAAAAAGAAGTAACAATAATTTACAAGAACAAAATATGGGCTTCTTATCATCAATGCAAATGTGAAATTATAGAATTTTAAAATACAATATGTAAACTCACATGGGCGCCTTCCTTACAATAATTTTCAATAGAGTGCTACAAACTATCACCCAAAGCTATCATAGACAATCTATGTACCTTCCTTACATAGGCACTTTTATGTCACCTAGGAAGTTTCTAGACATCAAACCCTAACCCTTGAGGCTGACCAACCCTAAAATATATATATAGAGTCGCCCCAATACACTCTTGACATTTATTTTGAGATTTTTGATTGGCCCAACTTCAAAAGACTATAACTTATGAACCATTGAGTTAATTGGCTATTATAACCCCATTCCAGAATCCTTAACTTCTAATCTATAAACTCAACTTGCACAAGCTCCAATCAACCCCATTTTAGAGCCCAACCAGGACCTTTAAGGCCTTCAAAACTGAGCCTAAAGCTTTTGTACCAAAATTGCATACCAAAAATTTGCAATAACTTTATGAATACTCATGATATGGCACTAAGCCTCAATTGGCAAGCTAATATATCCAAGATGAACATTCACGTATAAAATTAGGACATTTTGAGCTCATATGACTAACTTACTAAGTAGAAAGCCTCCAAACACAACAACTCTAGAATGAGATAACTGTTATTCAAAAAATAAAAAGGAAATACTTTTGGGTGATGCAAGATTTCTCTTACACCTAGGATGCTCCTACATCAGACACCTAGAGTAATTTAAGAAGTGACCCTGTCACATATTAGGTGTTCAAAGGAAAACCAAAATGGTCAACCTCCTCCCTTACTATCCATGATGAATCTTCTACTAGTCTCCATTTCCATTTTACCAGATACTCTTCATATGTTATGTTCCTTATGCTCCTTCTGATAAGATTGTCCAGTATCTCCTCAATCTCCTTGTAGTTGAAGTAGTTGTTGTAATATTGTTGGAAATATAAGAGGAGTAACTGAGAGGGGAGGGGTGAACCAGTTGCCACTAAAATATTTCCCAAATCCCTTAGATGTCAGTTCAAAATTACAATCTGAAAACTTATTACTGTTGATGCTCAATTTACACACATAAATGTTGTAACTCGATAAGTGTTGTAATGAACCTGATTTGGGGGTCCATCGTTTATTTCTGACTTAATCTCTTATTTGTATCCTTTGTATTATATTTCTCCGATTTTGTGACTAAAATAATAAATTTATAACCCCCGAATCTGCCTTTTATTCTCCAGAAACTATTTTGCTTCTCTATAGTCATACTTCTCTATATTTTATGAATACGATTTATCATACATAAATCTCATAGACTTCCTTTTAATATTGTCTCTATGTTCCCAAAGCTTATTGCAACTTATTCTTATCTAGTCAGATTGCTTCCTATACTCCTTAATACCACCAGTTGTGTTAATCGATTATCATCTAGTTTTCTCCTCCTTGTCATTGTTTGTAACCCTGTACTGTTCTTTGCTAGTTTATTTATTAATAGATAAAGCTCTATATTCTTTGCTCATTTGTATAGCCAAGGACTCATTATTATTTTTGTCCAGTATATGATCTCTGTTAGTATTAATGTAATACATATGTGTCTATGTTTACTCTTTATTTCTGTGTGATCTACAACTCCAGATCTCTACCCAAAAGCAACAATGAATTCATATTATTGAAGTTGATGGATATGTAGATCCCATATTCAATTACAAGCTATTTCCCAGTGATTGTATTTGTACCCTTCTCTGAGTTTTCACTCTATGCCCTCTTCCTATGCTCCTATTCATTCCCTATGTTTTTTTCCTTCCAACCCCTGATCTGATCTGTTGCTTTCATTATATTTTCTATTCCCCCTTTTATATTCCATGCTTCTTCCTATCAATATCACTGTGTTCTTGATGTAGAGAGATATCTTTTACAAAGATACACTCTTTCATTAGTGATTACTTCTCTTTATTTCGATAACTAAAATGGTATAAGGTTTTTATTATTATTTAATTATATTGACAATTAAGATTGACTAATTATAATAATGATATATTATATTATTGTACTCATTATATTATATTGATTATATTCTTTTGATTTATTATTTATTTATTTATTTATAATATTGTATTTATTATATTAATTACATGATATGGTGATATTGATCTATATATGTGTGCTGCAAATTCACTTATTATATATTTATAATAGACAATAATAAATTATATTATAATTTATTTTATTATTCATTTAATTACTAAATCTTATAAATGTGGGAACATGATATTATCTTATCTATATATTAATTGATTATATTAACTATATTATTGGATCATAATATAGTACGTTGTTACATTAAATTAATTAATCAATTCATTACCTTTAGTTATCAATGCTATAATAGTTAGATATACTATCAACTACAGATTTATAATGTAATTATACCATATAACATATTATATATTATATTAATAATACCATTATTCATAATACTATTACGTAGTATATTTCTTTGTATATTATTTATAATAATATGTAATTCTCAATTATATTATAATATTATCCAATGTAGGTACATTATAAAAATATTATTAGTGTTTGATATCATTTATAATCAAATTATTTATTTGTTATTTAATATAATATTTTACATTACAATTATGCTATAAACTTATATATCGTTTTATATTGTCAAATATATCACTATTATAATGGATTATAATAATATTATTATTAATTAAAATGTTATTCAAATATTCATATATCCTTAAATTTGGGCTTATGGCAAGTGCTTATCATCCTGTTAAAGGTTACAAAACACATTGTTAGGTGTGACCCTATTAAAGGATTTAATCACCCTATTAGGAGTGATCTTGTTAGAGGTCTTTGAGACAATTGAATAGAACTACCACCTTGTTAGAGGATTTACAAATAGATGTTAAGAGATTTTAGATCACCACTACAATGGTTAGAGAGTAACAATGAGATGACCTATTTTGAATGCAATTGAATTGTTGATTACAAATCTCTATTATGGCTTGTACTTGATCCTTCTTGGTCAAATATAGCTTTTCTGCTCCACAAGGATATTTTGCTTATCCTTCAAATTCGCTTCCTCTCTTCATCAGTAAATCTTCGATACATTCATCACATCTTCACACTTGCACTCTTTGAATCTACAACTTTACCTTAATACTTATAAAATTCATATTGTGAATTCGGCTCATATACAACTTAGAATAATTAATATTCATCACCTCAGCCGGCTAGAACCAATAGATAAATAAATTAAGCTTAATATGCCCAAAATAATAAATTCCTTCGTTAGTCGACCTAGCTTAGCTCAGAAGACACTAACTCAGAAATGATTTCCTATGTTAACCAATAGAAGCTCGGTTAAAACTACAAACTTGTAAAGATCATTTGGCAACTGAGTGAGCTCGGTTAACACTGGTTACATCCAACTTTCCTTCATTAATCGAGTGAGCTCGATTAACACTCATCTTCTGCAGACTTTCCTTCGACGCCTAAGTGAACTTGGTAGAGACTGCCTTCTGAACTGGGCAATCACAGGAACACTCAATAGACACAGAAAACTGTCTTCACTGCCCGAGTGAGCTCAACATACACTGACTGATAACGATATGACATTTGTGTAACATTAAAGACAATCCACAATTAATCAATTGTATCCACCAATCTCCTTCTTTAGCATTAATGACAACACAACATGTCATAACATAATAAAATTTTGAATTTATTCTTGAGAACCCTCTGTCAGTGTAAGCTCTTCCTTTCACTAGACTCTTCCTCTATCTACAAATTCTGCCAAGTTCATTTACAGAACTTTCTCCCTCTTATAGAAAACTTCTCCTTTGGAATGACAAAAATTTCTATGAGATATGATAGTAAACTTCTCCCTCTTTGACAACACATGCCAAAGACAAAAAATTTGTCAGTATCAATGTATCTTAAGTACTGATTCATTTGCAATATGCCTTTATCAATTCTGCACCAATTAATTGGTCTTCAGTTTGGCTCTCCTTGATGCATCACTAAACTTCATTTAGTGAGCTTTAGATAGAGGAATGACCCCTAGCTTACCTCTTAGATACAAAAAAGCATCCTTAGGTAATGGCTTGGTGAGTATGTTTGCAATCTATTCTTTAGTATTTGCATATTCCAATCTGACTTCTTTATTTTGCACCAACTCTCTTAAGAAGTGATATTTTATAGCAATGTGCTTTGTTTTGGTATGCATCACTAGATTCTTTGATATATTGATTGCACTAGTGTTATCACAATATATGATTATTGGATCCTTGATCTCTATCTTCATTCCTTCCAACAATTGTTTGAACCAAACAATGTTAGAACAATTAATTGTTGCTGCCACATATTTTACCTCTGTTGTGGATTGAGATATGTAATTTTGTTTCTTGCTTGTCTGAGACACTAGTCTTTTACCAAGAAAGAATGGTCCACCACTAGTGCTTTTTCTGTCGTCAATACTTCCTGCCCAATCAGCATTAGTAAACACCTTCAAGTCCAAATTGCCTCCACGTTTATACCATAAGCCATAGTCTTTAGCATCTTTTAGATATCTCATGATTCTCTTGATTGCCATAATGTGATTTTCTCTAGGATTTGTTGAGAATCTTGCTGCCATTCCAACTACTAGAGCAATATTAGGCCTTGGACATCTCAAATTCTTTACTCATTTCTTCTAAAAATGCTTTGCATAAGTCATCATTTCCTGTAAATAGAGTATCATCAACAAATATTTCTGCCAACACAATCTTCTTGTCTGGTCCTTCTTTGATATACAAACTATTGTTATCATTTGTTCTTTGAAAGCCAATCTGTACCAAGTAATTGTGAAGTCTTTCATACCAAGCTCTGGGAGCTTTCTTGATACCATATAATACTTTGTGTAACTTGCAAACCATGTCTCTTTTGCTAGGATCTACAAAACTGTCTGGTTGTTCAATGTAGACTTCCTCATCAAGAATTCCATTCAAGAATGCAGATTTAACATCCATTTGGTATAGTTTAAATCCTTTGTATGTTGCATATGCTAGTAAAGTTTGAACACCTTCTAATCTTGCTACAGAACCAAAAGTCTCACCATAATCAATACCTTCTTCTTGAGAATAACCTTTACATACTAGTTTTGCCTTGTTTCTTGAAACTTTTCCATCTTCATTTAGCTTATTTCTGAATACCCACTTTGTGCCAATTACATTTTTATCTTTGGGTCTAGGAACAAGGGTCCAAGTTTTTTTCTTTTCTATCTGCTCTATCTCTTCATTCATTGCTTCAATCCAACTTTCATTTTTCAAAGCATCTTTAACATTTCTAGGTTCAAATTTAGCAAATAAACATGTACTATTTAATTTATTTCTTGTCATTGTTCCATCAAATTTGTCTCCAATGATCTGATCAGGTGCATGATGTCTTTTGACATATCTTGCTAACACAGGTTCTTTTGGTTTTGAATGAGTTCCACTATCTTCATCATGAACTTCAGTATCAAGCTTGGGTTCCATTGTTTGTGACTTGGGTCCATCAAACTCGATTTGAACTAGCTTGGTAGCTTCTGACTGTGACTTAGGTTGCACTGTCTACAAATCGGTAACTGTTGGAGATTTTGGGGACTTGGGAGATGAAGCCTCCTTTCTTTCAAATAGGTTTGGTAGGGTATAAGGTCCATAGTTAATGAATCTTTTGTAATCCTCTGGCTCCTTATTGCTTTCTTCTTCATTCTTTTCTACAAATTCATCAATTCTAACATGTGCACTTTCTATTATTTAATGAGTAGACAAATTCAAACATTTGTATGCTTTACTTCTATAGGAGTATCCTAGAAATATGCCTTCATCACCTTTTACATCAAATTTGCCTTTTCTAGACTCTTTTAAGATATAACATTTGCTACCAAAAACTTTCAAGTAACTTACATTAGGTTTGTAGCCATACCATAGTTGATAAGGACTTTTATTTGAATCTTTCTTCAGTTGTACTCTATTCAAGGTATGAACTGCAATACTAATAGCTTCCTTCCAGTATTTGACAACAATATTCTTTTCAATCATTAGGGTTCTTGCACAATCCATGATAGATCTATTTCTTCTTTCATCTATACTATTCTGTTGTGGTGTACCAGGGGCTAATACTCATCTTTTAATTCCTCTTTCAATGCAAAAATTATTGAATTCATTGGAGATGAATTCACCACCTCTATCTGATCTTAAACATTTCAACCTCTTTCCAGTTTCTTTTTCTACTGTTGCCAGATACCACTTGAACTTTTGAAATGCTTTTGATTTTTCTTTTAGATACATTACAGTCATTATTCTAGAATAGTCATCAACAAAAAGAATGAAAAACTTTTCTCCATTGTAACTCTCTATTCCAATAGGTCCACAGAAGTCTGTATGAACAATTTCAAAGACCTCTTCTAACTAATAAATTTTACTTTTGGAATTAGTCTTTCCCATCTTATCAATTTGGCAATTATTGCATAAACCCATATTAGGCTTTTTCAAACTGAAATACCTCTTACTCTTTTATGTTTGTTTATCTTAACTAGATTATCAAAGTTTACATGACATAGCCTTTTGTGTCAAAACTAACTTTTTTCTACTTGAGCAATAAAACATGAACAATCACTAAGATTAAGATAAAATAGATTACCTTTTGTTTGCTTGCCAGATCCAACCAGATTTCCTTTTCCATCTAGTAGTTTGGCCTATCCATTCATGAATTCTACCTTGAATCTAATGTTATTCAACTATGCCACACTCAGTAGATTATGATTTAGTCTTTCAATCCAATAAGAATTGTCACATACAAGTTCTTTAGTTAATGGAATACATCCTTTTCCTTTTATATTACAAGGTTCATTGTTTCCAAATCTCACACTACCTCCATTATAATATTCCATGTGCTCAAATTTTTTTTTATCACCAGTCATATGATGTGAACAACCCCTATCAATAATCCATATATCATTTTTTCTAACATGAGAGACAAGTGCCATCTTATCTCCTTCATCATCAGATTCATCTTTCACAGCAATATATACCATTTCATCTTCACTGTTAGTAGAATCTTTAGCTATAAAATAAGATTTCTTTCTTTTGTCCTTATAGTTCTTGTAGTTCTTGGAATCCTTCTTGCCTTTGTGCTTATTTCTTTTCTTTTCATCTTTGATTTCTTTATTTGGACACCTTACAGCAATGTGACCAACTTCTTCACAAGAAAAGTAGATCAGAGGAACTTTACCTTTATACATTCCTCTGCCTTTGGACTACTTCCTTGCAAGTAGGGCTTCAACAACGTCAAGATCATTGTCTAAACTTTCTTCTGATTCTTCTTCTTCACTTCTTGATTGACTGGACTTTGATTTCTTACACTTTTCTTTGAGTGAGAGTTTAGCTTTAAAAGAAGACTCAATAACTTTTGAACTAGGAACATAGTTATCAAAGTTGTCAATCTTCCAACTAGAGCATCCAAAGATATTTTATTATTTGGATCACATCTCATTTCTTGAATAAAAAATACTCTAATTGCATAAATAGCAAGAAGAGTTCTAAGTACCTTGCTTACAATTGTTTTCTCTTCAATGTCTCCTCGATATGGTTTGATTGCACTTACACTTGCTTTGATTCTTTCCACATATTTTACAATATTCTCATTTTCATCTGATCAAAATGACCTCTAAGATTTTTAGCCTTAGCTCTTCTTACATTTTCATCTCCTCCATAAATGTCTTTTAGTTTGATCCACATCTCATGAGATGTCTTGCAGTCTTTGACTTCATCAAATTATGCATAACTAAGAGTAGATGCAATACCAATCATCATGATGGTATGATTCTTTTTTTTAGCAATATCTTTAACTAATAATGTTCTAGTGGGAGTCTTGTATTCAGTATCAAGAAATTTGCACCCTGAATCACTAATAGTAGCCAGATTTAGCCTCATAAGTCCTTGCCATTTTGCAAAATTGTCTCTATTTAGCTTGGGGATCTCTCTTCTGTAAGACATCTTGATCTTTAGCTTAGGTCCTTGATACCTTCTCTGCAAGCACCCAAAAGCTCTGATACCAATTGTTGGAAATATAAGAGGAGGAACTAAGAGGGGAGGGGTGAATCAATTACTACTAAAATATTTCCCAGATCCCTTAGATGTCAGTACAAAATTACAATCTGAAAACTCATTACTGTTGATGCTTAGTAAACACACATAAATGTTGTAACTCAGTAAGCGCTTAACATGAAAACTTTAGATGTTATCTATGATAACCATTACTTTAACTTAGTTGCAAACACATAAAGAAAATAACATGAACACATTTAACACCAAGATTTAACGTGGAAACCCAATTTGGAAAAAGCCACTAATTACAACTAATTATTATTTTCACTCTTCTAGAGTGAGTCTTGTTAGGAGCCAACCCTGTTAAAGGTTACAAAACACACTGTTAGGTGTGACCCCATTAAAGGATTTAACCACCCTGTTAGGAGTGGCCTTGTTAGAGGTCTTTGAGACAATTCAATAGAACTGCCACCTTGTTAGAGGATTTACAAATAGTTGTTAAGCTAACTCTATTAACAGATTTTAGATCACTACTACAATGGTTAGAAAGTAACAATGAGATGACATGTTTTGAATGCAACTGAATTTCTAATTACAGATCTCTATTTTGGCTTGTACTTGATCCTTCATGATCAAATATAGCTTTTTTGCTCCACTGAATATTCTTCTTATCCTTCAAATTTGCTTCCTCTCTTCATTAGTAAATCTTCAATACATTTATCACATCTTCACACTTATACTCTTTGAATCCAAAACTTCCTTATACTTATACCAGTCATATTATCAAGTTAGCTCATATACAACTTAGAATAATTAATATTCATCACCTTAGTCGGCTAGAACCAATAGATAAATCAATTAAGCTTAACATACCCAAAATAAGAAATTCCTTCATTAGCTGACCTAGCTCAGTAGACACTAACTCAGAAAAGATTTCTTGTGTTAATCCACAAAAGTTCGGTTAACACTGCAAACTTACAAAGATCCTTTAGCAACTAGCTCGGTTAACACTAGTTCCATCCAATTTTTCTTCATTAACCGAGTGAGCTTGGTTAACACCCATCTTCTACAGACTTTCCTTCAACGCCCAAGTGAACTTGGTAGACATTATCTCTTAAACTAGGCAATCACAGGAATGCTCAGTAAACACAGAAAATTGTCTTCACTACTCGAGTGAGCTTGACATACACTGACTGATAATGATATGACATTTGTGTAACATTAAAGACAATACACAATTAATCAATTGTATCCAACAAATACCCCATTGCACTTCTACAATTTCATCTCCATCGCCTCCTTTATGATAATCTTAAATGTTAAATAATGGTTATAGATTCAATTTAACAGGAAACTCTACTTCATAAGCATTTCTAGAATCATGCTTTTTCAATATCTTGCATGTTCCAAACTTCTTCAATTTTAGCTTATTATATGTACCCACTGGAAAATGCTCCTTCCCCAAATGAACCATTACTTCATCCCCAACCTAAAATTCCTTATACCTTTTTTTCTTATCTTTCTTAGCCTTATATTGCATATTCATCTTTGTAATGTACTTCCTCACCTCCTCATGGATGTTCTTCAAGTGTTCAGTAGAATCCTTCACTTTAGCTCTACTTATCTCTCCTTTATCCAATTACCTTAATTCAAAATCATTTATAGGACTACTCCCATATACAATTTGGAATGGTAATTTACTAGTACTCATGTTGATAGAATTATTGTATGCAAATTTGGCTTGTCGTAAAATCAAATCCCATCCTTTTGGCTTATCCAACCAAGCATCCCAACAAGTTTCCCAAACTCTAATTCACAAATTCTATTTGTACATCATTTTGTGGATGATATGATGTTGAACTTCAAATATGTAATCAACTTCTTCTACAATATACACCAAAAATACCCAACAAACTTGGTATCTCGATCTAAAACTATGCTCTTTTGCAAACCATGAAGTTTCACTTCTTTGAAAAATAACTCTACCACATGAACATCATCACTAGTCTTCTTATATGAAATGAAATGTGTCATCTTTGAAAATTGGTCAACCAGCAAAAATATTATATCATGCCCTCATTGAGTCCTTGGTAAACCAAGAACAAAATCCATGTTGACATCCTCCTACGACTTCTCTTGTACAAGTAATGGCTGATACAACCTTCTATTTTGCTTTACTCATTTCACCATTTGACATACTTTGCACAAAATTCTTAACATCTTTCTATAATTGCAACCAATAATTATTCTTAGCAACCCAAGCAAATGTTTTATCTCTTCTAAAATGTCCAATCAATCATCCATTATGCTTCTCCTTGAAGAGATTCTCCCTCATAGAACTTCTAGGAATGCACAATTGGGTTCCTTTGAACAACGTGCCATCTTGCATTATGAAATCCAACAAATTTTATTATCAATTGTAATAGGTTCTATACAATCTTTCCAAGCTTCACCAAAATTAGTATCCTCTAGATACAAATTCTTGAGTTCCTTGAACCCAACCACCTCAATCTGCATCTTTGTTAGCAAAAGTTGTCTTCTACTAAGAGCATTTGGAACTATGTTAGACTTCCCACTCCTATGTTTCAAAACAAATGTCTAAATTTGCAAAAACTCAACCCATTTCAAATGCCTTTGGTTTAATTTTCTTTGATTTATCAAATATTGCAAAGCTTGATGATTAGTATACAAGACAAACTCCTTAGGAAGAAGATAGCATCTCTACTTCTTCAATGCCTGAACTATAACATAAAATTCTTGATCATAAAAAAAATATTATTTTTAGGTATCATTCAACTTCTCACTGAAATAAGCAACGGGTCTACCTTATTGGCTAAAAATAGATCCTACTACACTACCACTAGCATCACAGTCTACTTGAAACACCTTATTAAAATTTGGAAGTGCTAAAATAGGTTGCTCTATAACTTTTTGTTTCAATAGATTAAAACTCTTATCTACTCCTATAGTCCACTTAAATTCTTTCCTATCCCCTCTCATTATTTTAGTCAAGGGTCCACAAATATTGCTAAAAGCTCTGATAAAATTTCTAGAAAACTAGCCAAGATCTTACCTCAGTTGCACTCCTTGGAGCAGGTCATTCAAGGATAGCCTTCACTTTCTAGGGTCCATTTTTAGACCTTCCACTTAAACTGCAAATCCCAAGTACACCAACTCCTTATTCACAAAACTAAACTTCTTCAAATTTATCAACAAATTTTCTTCCCTCAACTTATCAAACACCTTACAAATTTGCATCAAATGTTCCTCCAATGTCTTGCTAAAGATCAATATATCATCTAGATAAACAATGACAAACTTACCTAGAAACTCATTTAGTACCTCATTCATAAGCCATGTGAAAGTGCTTGGTGCATTGGTTAGCCCAAATGCCATGACTAACCACTCATACAATCTTTCCCTTGTCTCAAACGCAGTTTTGCACTCATATCCTTCTCTGATGTGAATTTGATGGTACGCACTCTTCAAATCTATCATTTGTGAAATACACATATCTGCTCAAACAATCCATAATATGATCCATCTATGGCAATGGAAATCTGCATTTGATTGTGATCTTGTTGATAGCAAGAGAATCTATGTGCAACATTCATTCTCCATTCTTCTTTGGTGCTAATATTTTTGGCACAACACATGGACTTGGACTCTCTTGAATCAACCCCTTCTACAACAACTCATGCACTTATATGTTCAACTCTTCACTTTCTGGTGAATGAATGTTGCCTTGTTTGGCAAATTGGCTCCTAAAATCAAGTCCATCCAATGACTGATCTTTTGCACCAGTGGTAATCCATTAAGGACATTATCTTATACAATACATGGAAACTCTTCCAACAAATATGCAACTTTTGTAGGCACCTCTTCTACTTCTTCTTTACCATCTTTTGGAATTACATAAAAACACATATGCTCATGCCTCATACCCTCTAGGAACTTTTTCCATTAACAAAACATACTCTAGCAACACTACATACATTTTCATTTGTATCCTTCAATGGCTTCAGCTTATGTTTCACTCCATCCTTTGTTAAAGTGTAGGTATTTGCATGCCCATCATGTACAACATGTCTATCAAACTCCACGGCCTACCCAACAACATATGACATATGTCCATAAGTACAATATCACACAACACCTCATCCTAGTAGCTTCTAATCTTGAACTTTACCAAGCATTGTCATTGGCCATGACCTTGTTAGGATTAACCACAAGCAAAAATAACAAATACATACAAATATAACCAATATCTTAAAATAATGAATCACACATAAGAGAACACAAGATGCAAAGATTTAATGTGGTTCACGCAATCCTTGGGTTGTTAGAAATATAAGAGTAACTGAAAGAGGAGGGTGAATCAGTTACCACTAAAATTAATCCTAGATCCCTTAGATGTCAGTACAAAATAAACTCTAAAAACCGAACTCTGTTGATGCTCGACAAACACATAGAAAAATGTTGTAACTTGGTAAACACTAAAATGCTCGGCAAATACTTAACATGAAAATCTTAAGATGTTATCTATGATTACTTATTACTTTAACTTAGTTGCAAACATATAAGATAAATAGCATGAACACATTTGACACCAAGATTTAATGTGGAAACTCAATTTGGGAAAAACCACCAATTGCAAGTAGTTACTAATTTTCACTCTTCTAAAGTGAGCCATGTTAGGAGCCAACCCTGTTAAAGGTTACAAAACACACTATTAGGTGTGACCCTGTCAGAGGATTTAATCACCCTGTTAGAAGTGACCTTGTTGGAGGTCTTTGGACAATTCCATAGAAATGCTACCTTGTTAGAGGATTTACAAATAGTTGTTAAGCCAACTTTGTTAAGAGATTTACATCAATGCTACAATGGTTAAAGAGTAACAATTACATGATCTGATTTGGTGCAAATGAATTTTTTGATTACAAATCTCAATTATGGCTTATACTTGATCCTTCCTGATCGAATACATTTTTCTCAACTCCACAAGGATATTATGTTTATTCTTTTGATTCGCTTCCTCTTAGCATCATCAAATCTTCAATTCTCTTTCATTCATTCCACACTTTCTAAAACTCAACTTGACCTTATATTTATATCTTTCATATTGTCAAGTCAGTTAGAATACAACTTAGAATAATTAATATTCATCTTCTTAGTCGGCTAGAACCAACAGACAATTCAATTGAACTCAATATGCCAAAACAAGAAAATCCTTCATTAGATGACCCTACTTAGTAGTCACTAACTCAGAAATATTTTTTCTATGTTAACCAAATGAACTCGATCAACACTGCATATATGCAAAATTCATTTGGTAACCAAGTGAGCTCGGTTAACACTGGTTCAATCTAAATTTTATTCATTAACCGAGTGAGCTTGATTAACACTCAACTTCCACAAGCTTTCCTTTGGCACTCGAGTGAACTCAATAGATACTGCCTGGTAATGATATGACATTTTGTGTAACATCAAAGATAATACATACCTAATCAATTGTATTCAATAATCTCCCTCTTTGGCATTGATGGCAATACAACATGTCATAGTGTAATGAAATTTTAGAGCAGGAATAAAGTAAGGAACATATCCTTAATTTCATTTGGATTTTCATCCATGATAACTCCCTCTATCAGTGTGAACTCTTTTTGCCATCAATTTCTCCCTTTCTTAGAATACTTCTTCTGATAGAAAATTCTGTCAAGTTCATTCTCCCTTACTGACATCTCTTCTTTCTAACATCTCTTGTTTATAAAATTTCTATGAGATATGACAACATACTTCTCCCTCTTTGACATCTCATGCCAAAGACAATGTTCAGTGAATATTAATGTACCTCAAGTACTGATTCATTTGCAATATGCCCTTGTCAATACTACACCAACTGATTGATCTTCAACATGCTCTGGTTGATGCGTCACTAAACTTCATTTAGTGAGCTTTAGATAGGGTGATGACCCCTAGCTTACCTCTTAGATACAGAAATGCTTCCTTAGGTAATGGCTTGGTGAATATGTCTGCAATTTATTCTTTTGTATTCACATATTCCAATGTAACTTCTTTATCTTGAACCAATTATCTCAAGAAATGATATTTTATGGTAATGTGTTTTATTTTGGTATGCATCACTAGATTCTTTGATATATTGATTGCACTAGTGTTGTTACAGTATATGACTACCAGATCCTTGATCTTTACCTTCATACCTGCTAACAGTTGTTTGAACCAAACAATATTAGAACAATTGACTATTACTGCCACATATTTTGCCTCTGCTATGAACTAAGAGATACAATTCTATTTCTTGCTTATCCAAGATACTAGCCTTTTACCAAGAAAGAATGCTCCACCACTAGCACTTTTTCTTTCATCAATACTTCATGCCCAATCAACATCTGTGAATACTTTTAAATCCAAATTGCCTCATATTTTGTACTATAAACCATATTCTTCAATACCTTTTAGATATCTCATGATTCTTTTGATTGCCATCATATGATTTTCTTTGGGATTTTTTGATAATCTTGCCACCATACTGACCGCTAATGCAATATCAGGTCTTGTGTGCACTACATAATGCAATTTTCCAATCATTGATCTATATGTGGTCTGATCTACCTCTTTGGAATCATCATTTTTGGAAAGCTTATGTCTAGTAGACATAGGGGTTTCAACTAGTCATGAATCCTCCATTCCAAATTTATTTAGTATCTCCTTGATATATTTAGATTGAGTAATGTAGATACCATCTTTCTTTTGTTGAATATGTAATCCAACAAAGAATTTTATCTCACCAAACATAGACATCTCAAATTCTTTACTCATTTCTTCTAAAAATGCCTTGCACAAGTCATCATTTCCTATGAATAGTGTCATCCACAAATATTTATGCCAACACAATCCTTTTGTCTAGTCCATCTTTGATATACAAACTATTTTTATCATTTGTTCTTTGAAAACCAATTTGTATCCAGTAGTTATGAGGTCTTTCATACCAAGCTTTGGGAGCTTGCTTGAGACCATATAATGCCTTCTGTAATTTGCAAACCATGTCCTTTTTGCTAGGATCTACAAAACCTTCAAGTTGTTCAATGTAGACTTCCTCATCAAGAATTCTATTCAAGAATGCATATTTTATATCCATTTGATAAAATTTAAATCCTCTATGAGCTACATATGCTAGTAAAGTTCTAACACCTTCTAGTCTCTCAATAAGAGAAAAAGTTTCACCATAATCAATACCTTCTTCTTGAGAATAAACTTTACATACCAACCTTGCTTTGTTTCTAGAAACTTTTCCATCTTCATTTGGCTTATTTCTGAATACCCATTTTGTGCCAATTATATTGTTATCCTTGGGTCTAGGAACAAGAGTCCAAGTTTTATTCTTTTCTATCTATTCTATTTCTTCATTCATTGCTTCAATCCAATTTTTATTATCCAAGGGATCTTGAACATTTCTGGTTCAAATTCAGCAAGTAAACATGTACCTTTTAAAAAAAAAGTTTGTCATTATTCCATCTAATATGTCTCCAACAAGCAGATCAGGTGCATGATGCCTTCTAACATAAGTTCTTTGGATTTGGAGTGTGCTTCACTAATTTCATCATGAATTTCAGTATTAAGCTCAATTCCCACTATTTGTGACTTGGTTCCATCAGACTTGGTTTGCTCTTGTAGTAGCTCGATAGCTTCTAATTGTGATTCGGGTCCTTTAGACTACAACTCAGGCTACACTGTCTACAACTCGGTAGTTGTTGGAGATTTTGGAGACTCGGGAGATGAAGCCTCCTTTCTTTCAAATAGATTTGGTAGGGTATCAGGTTCATAGTAAACAAATCTTCTATAATCCTCAGGCTCTTTGTTGCTTTCTTCTTCGCTCTTCTCTGCAAACTCATCAATTCTCACATGTGCACTTTCTATGATTTTATGAGTAGAAAAATTCAAACATTTTTATGCTTTACTTTTGTAGGAGTATCCTAGAATTATGCCTTCATCACCTTTGACATCAAATTTTCCTTTTATAGATTCTTTCAAGATATAACATTTGCTACAAAATATTTTCAAGTAACTTACATTAGGTTTGTATCCATACCATAGTTCATAAGGAGTTTGATTTGAGTCTTTCTCCAGCTATACTCTATTCAAAGTACAAACTGTGTCGGCCTCCCAATTAGATCAATAACTTGGTTTACAAACACAACTCACAGATTAGACATCCAAAATGAGCAGTTGTCTTTCTAATAGAGAAGGTTCATTTAAATTGTCAACCCGAGGATGTATACTTGAAACAAGTTTGCAAAGTATATGCACCATGAAACTCTCTAAGTTATTCTATTGTTGCAAAATAACAATGCTGAAAGCAAACAAAATACACAGTAATGGCTGCATGAAACTGCACAGTAGTTGCTGCAAGAACTGTATATTATCTAAACTATTTACATCTCTATGTATGTCTACATCTCTCTACCTCTCTACCTCTACTTCTACCTCTAACAACCCTCTAACAACTTAACAAGTTTCCCCATCATCCTTTTAAATAAGGAAGAATCTTATTACAAAAGTAATGACAAAGTGTTGAATTTCAGTTCCACATTTTCAGCAGTCCACTCAAACGCATGGCTCTCCTTCATTATTACAAATTATACCAAACCACTTTACCATGTTATTCTTATCCTTTTAAACTTTCCAAATCATTTTGAAAATCTTAATTTCATTAAGTAATCTGGAGGTTATGGTCATTTTGTTGAAAGTGGTTTTATGCTATTTGAAAACGTGCCACTTTTTCCTCAA
The DNA here is from genome assembly GCA_028749045.1 of Cupressus sempervirens. Lineage (NCBI taxonomy): Eukaryota > Viridiplantae > Streptophyta > Pinopsida > Cupressales > Cupressaceae > Cupressus > Cupressus sempervirens. Next base: position 165,397,538 of record CM053792.1, on the reverse strand, counting down.
CCAACTTATGATTCGTGTTGCTCATTAAATGCTTCAAACCAACTCAAACGCTCAAAAGGGTTTATGCTCCTTCTTCTTAACTTTCCAAAACCATAAGCCATTCTTAATTTCATTAAGAATTGAGCAAGATATGCCTATTTTTTTGGAACTGCCTTTTAACTTTTTCTTTATTTCCTGCACTTGCTGAATATTGACAAGTGTCAACTTTCTTTTCCTTCTTTCCAGATATATGAATGACCCAAATAACTCACATACAACATGTTAACCACCTCAAGAATATTATTATTCAATGTTAACCATTTTTCACAATTAAATCATCATTTCTAGCATCAACTAGCTATACATGCAATTGTTAATCGATACATCATTTATCATAATTAATGCTTCATAAACCAAGTTAATATGTGGAAATGGCTTGGATATATATTGAAACTATGGGTTAAAGTGTTATAACAAATGGATATAGATATGACATTTTTTAGCCTCATCAAACTGCAGTGATGATATCTTCCTTCTAGTATTTGATTGCGACATTCTTTTCTACCATTAGTGTTCTTGCACAATCCATGATGGATCTGTTCCTTCTTTCAACTATACCATTCTGTTGAGGTGTACCAGGAGCTGATACTTTTCTTTTAATTTCTTTTTCAATGCAAAATTCATTAAATTCATTGGAGATAAATTCATCACCTCTGTCTGCTCTCAAACATTTCAACTTCTTTCCAGTTTCTTTTTCTACTCTTACCAGATACCACTTGAACTTTTGAAAAGCTTCTAATTTTTCTTTTAGATACATTGCAATCATCACTCTACAATAATCATCAACAAAAAGAATGAAAAACTTATCTCCACTAGAACTTTCTATTCCAATAGGTCCACATAAGTTCATATGCAAAAGCTCTAAGACTTCTTTAAAATGATAGTTCTTTCTTTTGAAACTAGTCTTTCCCATCTCACCAATTTGACAATTTTTGCATAGACCCATATCAAGTTTCGTCAAGCTAGAAATACCTCTTACTCTTCTATATTTTCTTATCTTAACCAGATTATCAAAGTTTACATGACATAATCTTTTGTGCCATAACCAACTTTCTTCTACTTGAGCAATAAAAAATGAACTTTCACTAAGATCTAAATATAATAGATTACCTTTTGTTTGTTTGCCAGATCGAACTAGATTTCCTTTTCCATCCAGTAGTTTGGCCTTCCCATTCATAAATTCTACCTTGAATCCAGTGTTATTCAATTGTGCCACACTTAGTAGATTATGCTTTAGTCCTTCAGCCCAATAAGCATTATCACATATAAGTTCCTTAGTCAAAGAGATACATCCTTTTCCTTTTATGCGACAAGGTTCATTGTTTCCAAATCTTACACTACCATCATCATAATATTCCATGTGCTCATACTTTGTTTTGTCTCTAGTCATATGATGTGAGCAACCATTATCAATAATCCAAGTATCATTTTTGTTAACATGAGAGATAAGTGTCATCTTATCTCCTTCATCATCATATTCATCTTTTACAACAATATATACCAACTCATCTTCACTGTTATCGGAATCTTTAGTCATAAAACAAGATTTCTTACCTTTTTCCTTGTAGTTTTGAATTCCTTCTTGCCTTTTTACTTATTATTTTTCATTTCAACCTTGTTTTCTTTGTTTGGGCATCTAGTAGCATTGTGACCAACTTCTTCACAAGAAAACATATTAGAGGAATCTTACCTTTGTACTTTCCTCTGCCTTTGAAATAATTCTTTGCAAGTAGGGCTTCAACAACTTCAAGATCACTGTCAAAACTTTCTTTTGTTTCTCCTTCACTTCCTAATTGATTGGCCTTTTGATTTCTTACTCTTTTTCTTGAGTGAGAGTTTGGCTTCAGATGCAAACTCAATATCTTTGGAGCTAGGAACTTAATTATCATAGTTATCCAACTCAAAAGCTATCATTCTTCCAACTAGAGCATCCAAAGTTATATTGTTATTTGGATCACATCTGATTTCTTGAATAGCAGACACTCTAATTGCATAGATAGGAAGAAGGGTTCTAAGTACCTTACTTACAACTATTTTATCATCAATGTCTCCTCAAGATGATTTGATTGCGCTCACTCTTTGATTCTTTCCACATATTTTGCAATGCTTTCATCTTCTATCATTTTCATTTGATCAAATTGGCCTCTAAGACTTTCTACTTTATCTCTTCTTACATTGTCATCTCCTCCATAAATGTCTTTTAGTTTGATCCACATTGCATTAGTTGTAGTACAATCTTTTACTTCATCAAATTCAACATAATTAAGAGCAGACACAATATCAATCATCATGATGTTATGATTTTTCTTTTCATCAATATCTTCAATTGATAATGTTTCAGTGGGACTTTTGTATTCAACATCAAGATACTTAAAACCTAAATCACTGATAGTTGCTAGATGTAATCTCATAAGTCCTTGCCATGCTGCAAAGTTGTCTCTATTCAACCCAAGAATCTCTCTTTTGTAAGATATCCTGATCTGTAGCTTAGGTCCTTGAAACCTTCTCTACAAGCACCAAAAGCTCTGATACCAATTGTTGAAAATATAAGAGGAGTAACTGAGAGGGGAGGGGTGAATTAGTTACCACTAAAATAAATCTTAGATCCCTTAGATGTTAGCACAAAATAAACTCTGACAACTGAACTTTGTTGATGCTCGACAAACACACAGAAAAATGTTGTAACTTAGTAAACACTAAAATGCTCGGCAAATACTTAACATGAAAATCTTAAGATGTTATCTGTGATTACTTATTACTTTAACTTAGTTACAAACACATAAGAGAACTAACATGAACACATTTAACACCAAGATTTAACATGGAAACCCAATTTGGGAAAAACCACCAATTGTAACTAGTTACTAATTTTCTCTCTTTCGAAGTGAGCCCTATTAGGAGCCAACCCTATTAAAAGTTACAAAACACACTGTTAGGTGTGACCCCGTTAGTGGATTTAATCATCTTGTTAGGAGTGGCCTTGTTTGAGGTCTTTGGACAATTCAATAGAAATGCCACCTTGTTAGAGTATTTACAAATAGTTGTTAAGCCAACTCTATTAAGAGATTTAGATCACTACTACAATGGTTAGAGAGTAACAATAACATGGCCTAATTTGGATGCAACTGAATTTGCTAATTATAGATCTCAATTTTGGCTTATACTTGATCCTTCTTAATTGAATACATCTTTTCAGCTCCACAAAGATATTTTTTTTAATTCTTCTGATTTACTTCCTCTTAGCATCAACAAATCTCCAATTCTCTTTCATACATTCCACACTTTCTAAAACTCAAATTGACCTTATATTTATATCTTTCATATTGTTAGTCGGTTAGAATACAACTTAGAATAACTAATATTTGTCTTATGAGTTGGCTAGAACCAACAAACAATTCAATTGAACTCAATATGCCAAAACAAAAAAATCCTTCGTTAGTCAACCTTGCTCAATAGTCACTAATTAAGAAATGATTTTCCTATGTTAACCAAGTGAACTCGGTCAACATTGCATATATGCAAAGTTCCTTTGGTAACCAAGTAATCTTGGTTAACACTGGTTCCATCCAAGTTTTCTTCATTAACCAAGTGAGCTCAGTTAACACTCAACTTTCACAAGTTTTCCTTTGGCACCTAAGTGAACTCAGTAGATACTGCTTGGTAATAATATGACATTTTGTGTAACATCAAAGACAATACACAATTAATCAATTGTATTCAACATGGGCTATGTCTAACAATAATAAGTCCATCATTATTATTATCCAATGATTACAATCTGCAATCTTGTACAACTCAATATCACCACAAGAAGCTACAATATCATCATACATTATAAAATCCCTAACCCTAAGCCATTTTATACAAGCTTTTTATTGCTTACAAAATTAGGGCTAGATTAAGTCATCCAATAAGAAAATAGTAGTCAACACTTTTTATAATAGTAGAATCATTTTTGGCTTTGAGGATGCACTTGGGATGTTGCCCCAAGACCCCGCAAGGGGCATTGCTCCCAAACCCCCATAGAAATAATCTAGGGGGAAATTGTGTCGAATAAACCTTCAAGTCTAATTAGGCTCCACATCATGACAAACCTTGTGGTCATCCTACACCCAGGCAATATAGTATGGATGCGAGTGTTTCTACCTCTCTAGTTTTGACTTTGTGATATGACACTAGATTGTCAGTACTACCACCATCAATTAGCATATCACAACACTTATCTTTACACTTGCACCTTGTGTGAAACAACTCTTCCTTTGATATGGTTCATTCTCACCACTCAACAGGACTCTTTTATTAACTTGGAATTCTCCTCTTTCAGCATCTTTAGAATGCGATCATTTGGCATCTTCATCAATATGTGCAACTCTAGTCCGGCTTTCATTTCTACTATCAGTCCTTTCTTGGTGCTAAGGACACTCAAATATCCTATGCCCTTTGTTCTCTATATTGAAAACAAGTTCCATGAAAACCTCCTCTACTAGAGCCTTGCCCTCTTCCTCTATGATCTCTATTATTTTGATCATGGAAATTATTGGAATTATTTCCCCCATGGTTATGACTCCTATTGTTGGTCTCATCCTTCTTCTTTGGATCTTCATTTTGGCCTCCATAAGACCTTCCACCAAATGTTCAACCACAACCTCTACCACTAATCTTGTTGTTCATCTTTTCCTCAACTCTTATGGCAAACTGATATGCCTCTTCAATATTGTTCATTTAGACTAGACTCAATTCTTCCTGAAATCTTGGCCTCAACCCATTAAAATAATGGCCAATTTTCTCCTTGTCATCTTTTGCATGGCTGGTTCTAATGAGAACTTGGTAGAACACAACTTCCTTCTTGCTTCGCCCCTTGCATTTTCTTCAATGAGTCAAGCTCATAATCAACAGGAATGAATTGTTGCTTCAACTTAGCTATCATATGATCTCATCTTGTGGTCTTATCCTTCGCTCTTCTATTTCCCTCGAATTGAATCTCCTATCACTAGATCTTTGCATGACCTGTCAATTTAGCCTTCACAAAATTGATGTTAGGATTATGCATGGAAAAAATTAACAGTAACATGCAAATATAACCAATATCAGAAAATAATAGATTGCATAGAAGAGAACACAAGACACTAAGATTTAATGTGGTTCACCCAATCCCTAGGCTACGTCCACCAACATCAAGTCCAATATTATTATTATCTAGTGATTACAACTTGCAATCCCTTATAGCACAATACCACTGCAAGAAGCTACATTATCATCATACATTATGAAATCCCTACCCCTAAGCCATTTCATACAATCTTTTTTTGCTTACAAAATTAGGGAAAGAATAAGTAATCCAATAGAAAAAATAACAACCAATGCCTTTTACAATATAAGGTCATTTTTGGCTTCGAGGGTGTTGCCCCTAAAAACCCTCGTAGGGGCATTGCCCCTCGACTCCACCCTGTACTGCAATAGGGAGCACACCTAGGGTGTTGCCCCAAGACCCCGCAAGGGCGCTGCTCCTTGACTCCATCTTGGGGGTGCTATCCCTAAACCCCTGTAGAAATAATCTAGGGGAAACTGCACTGAATAAACCTCCAAGTTTGATTAGGCTCCACATCACAACACTTGACCCTACTAGGTGTGTGCTTAAAATGTGAGCACACTTCTATGAGTCATTATATCCAAGATTTTTCAAGAATGAGGTCTCGAATGGCAGCTCATAGCTCTCTATTCATAGAGTGCAAGGGTTTGTAATGAAGGCCCTCAATTTTGACCTAGTTTGTGCCCATGCAAGTACACCATAAAATGAGAGATTCAAAGATCCAATATGCATGCAAGTGGAGATGAAAGCTAATCTATATGATAACAATGCAAGATCTAATCTATCAATGCAAGATCTAATCTATGAAAGTAAGATCTATGCTAATATGAAAATACATGGATGAGATATGATAATGGAAGCCATGGATGCATGAGAGAAGAAGACTAGAAGATAAAAGTTCTCCAAAAAAAGCTTTAGTATTCAAACTCCTTCAAAATCGCTCTCCAATCCTGCAGCATAACAATAGCATAGAGTGTGTGTATGTGAAACAAGGAGAGGGCTCTCCCTTATAAAGAAGATTGGATGATCAAGATTAAGAGGAAAAAAGATTTAATCAAGGGTGGAGAAAGAATGATCCGTGTGAAATAAAGATCCACCAATGAGAAAATAAGAAAACAATTGAATGGAATCCCACTTAGAAATGTGCATTTTTAATTTTTAATTATTTTATTTCCTCTTTAAGTGGGGATTTATTTAATTAAAAGGGAGCAATTTCTTTTAATTAAATAGGAAATATTTAATTAAATTAAAAGAGGGTTTTTTCTCTTAATTAATTAAATGTGGATGAATTATTTAATTAAAAGAGAGGTTTTCTTTTAATTAAATGGGGACTTGTTTTATTTAATTAAAAGGAAGGTTTTCTTTTAATTAAATAAGACTTAGAATAAAATGATCGACCTTAAAAGATATTGAAATAATCAAATTTGATTAAGGAAATTGATTTGAATTGATTGAATAAAATATTGCAAACCATTGATTTAGGAAATTGATAAATTGAATAATGGGGGCCCATAGTCTAGGTGACCATTTTAGGGTGCATACACTAGGATCCTCAATATCTTCATAGTCAAAGTATTCCTCCAATTCATTGATCCAATTGATCAACTCCTCCGGGTTAAAATTTCTAGAATCTCAAACTTAAGTGTTTTACCAATCTTGGAAATGACCCCAAAAAACCTCTCTTCTTCTAGGTTTATAATTATCTCTTCTTTAACATTTTCTTCTTCTTCTTCTCCTTTATCCTCACTTTCATCTCTTACAACAAGATTTATTACTCTGTGCATTTGTTCTTCCAATGCTTGCATGTGTCTTTAGAAGGCTATGAAACCCTTAGGTGTAACACGTATGACTCTTGCACCACACTCCCTTCGTGAAGGTATTTTGGCACTGTTAGGAAAACCTTAGTGCAAACTGCCTCACCATCAGTGATCTATCTACATGCTTGCCCAAACCATGATCTTGGAAAAACTACTTCATAGTTGGTGATTTGTTTACAAACTCAGGAACTCTTGCTCTGATAGTACTTGATGAAGGGTGCTCCCCTTAATACTACAAACACATAACAGAAACAAATAATTAACTACAATTTGTGAGAATAAAATATGGGCTTTTTATTATTGTCGCAAATGTGGAATCACAAAATTTTAAAATATAATATGCAAACCCACATGGGTGCCTTCCTTACAATAATTTGTAACATGAAGTTGCAAACTACCACCCAGAGTTGTCCTAGACAATCACTTTTTTTTATATAGCCAATTTTAGGTCGCTTAGTAAGTTTCTAGACATCAAACCCTAACCCTTGAGGCCGACCAACCCTAAAAGGACATATAGAGTTAGCCCAATACACTTTTGATATTTATATTAGAATTTTTAATTGGCCCAACTTCGAAAGACCATAACTTACAAATTGTTTCTCTAGTTGGCTATTATAACCTCATTTTGAAATCCTCAACTTCTAATATACAAGGGTCGACTTGTGCAAGCTCTAGTCTACCCAATTTTGGAGCCCATCTGGGTCCTCTAAGTCCTTCAAAACTAAGCCTAGATTTTTTGTACCAAAATAGTGCACCAAAAATCCGCAATAACTTCAAGAATTCTCATCATATGGCATTGAGCCTTAATTGGCAGGTTGATATATCCAAGTGAACATCCACCTCTGAAATTAGGACATTCTATGACCAACTTACTAAGTAGAAAGCCTTCATAACACAACAACTCTACACTAAGACAACCCTTATTCAAGAAACAAAAAGGAAATATTTTTGGGTGATGCAAGATTTATCTTAAACCCAGGATGCTCCTGCCTGAGGATTAATATTTAAATTAACCCAACATTGTTCTTTCACTTACACCATGTGATTATCTAATTATCTAGAAATCAATGTATCTCATAAATATAAGGATGTTTAAGTCTACTCAATCCCAATTTTTGTACCATTTCCTTATAAACAAGGTTATCAGTACTTCCACTATCCATTATCACTTTACAATATTTGCCTCTAGACTTGCAAACAATTTAGAATAGTTTCCTTCTCTACATGGGCTCTATTTCCTTCTTGCTTAACATAACACTCCTGAACATCATGGATTTTCCCAAGTGCAGCTTCTCTTCCAACAACTTCATCTTTCTCTTCTTGTTCTTCATGTGCCACTAGGTTCTTTTTTGCTTGGTTTGTACCAAACGAATATTGAAAAGCTTTGTGACCAACATTCTCATATCTAAAACAAGTAACTTTGAGTTCCCTATTGCCTCTACCCTTTCCAAGTATCTTTTGGTTAGGTTCTTCTTCAATCACAACTTTTTCTTTTCCCTTATCGATAATCGATTTATCCCTAGCCCTACTTTTCAACTTATCTTTTTCTTTCAAAGCATATTGATTTTACCATCTTAAAATGGAAGTACCCATCATTTAAGGCTTTTTAGATCGCACCCTTTAGTAACCTTATTGATCATGGATGGATTTGTACTTAATCAATTCCTTCTCCTATTTTGTCTTGCTTCTTGCATTTTCATCTACGCATTTTAAGGGTTGACCTAGGTCAACCTATTCCCCAGGGACTTTAGGTCTCAAGGTCAATTTACTATATTAGAGTTGCAAATTTAAAAATAAGTTGACCCATCAGCCTGCTTCATTTTTGCTCCTGAAAATTACTATAAACGGAAGCCTTGGCACCTCCTTTTCACATCCATTATTCATTACACTTACAAGGACACTCGAGCTAGGAAATTTTCTAAAGCATTCCAATCATTCAAGATTTAAGGATCCTTTGACATCTATTGAATAGAAAGACATAGGTAGAAAGGCCTAAAAGCTCAAGAACATTGGAATGATTTCATACTTTTACTATTAAATATAAGAAAGTGTCTAAAAGACATACACAAATATAGTTCTACAAATAGAAGAGTCGCAAAAGGATATCACAAAATCTGACAATCGTATACAATTTTATACATATCAGTACAAGGTTGACCAAAAAATTACCTCAAAAAATTGTAAAACACAAATTAGAATTTCACAAAGAGATTATGAAACTCTCTTGAACCATCTTGTCCAAGGGAGATGCCCATTTAACCATTTGAAAGCATAGTCACCATGTGTGATGACATTCCTGTGATTTCTCATCAATGCCCTACCTATAAGGGATTAGAGGAAGGGGGACTCCTAGAACACATCTACCTCAAGTTGAGCTGACACCAATAATGAGCTTAACAACCCTTGCATCTTGCCTCCCCCTTTTCAAATGTTTAATGAACTCATCTAAGGTCATAGAGAACTCATCTATTATGGGAGGCTTGGCATATCCAAAGGTAACTTCCTCTTAGCACACCTTAATATTGTCCTTGGACAACACCTTGAGGAATTTCCTCTTCTTCAATTTGAGCACCACCATAATCTGCAAAGAAATGTCTGATAAAATGAGTCTCCTTAGAGACTCAGTAAGGTACCTAGGCTTTCCACCAAGAGTTTCATTATTCCTTAACATCCAAACATGTTAGATAATGAAAGTAGAAATAATAGACCAAAAAAAATTGCAACCATTATTGTTGCTCTCTACATAACTAAAAACAACATTCCAAGAAGTGAAGTCAACATTATAACACAATCCAAATAGGCCTCATATATCCTTGGCAAAAACACATTCAAAGAATACATCAGAGACATATTCAAAAACTTTGCAGATAGAACATATATTATATTGCCCCTGAGGTTTTTTGAAGGGAAGTTTATGTAGGACTAGTCTCCACATGAAGTAGATGATCTTGCGTTCCACTGGTCTACACCGTAGGCTAGAAAGATTTTTTGCCCAAGAAGGAAGATCAAGGAAGTAGGGCCACGTTGTGTTTCAATGCTCAATTATGTCAAGTTTATGGGAGAGGAAGTCATAGACTATCTTGGATTTGATACATGATAGATGGGAATAACTTGATAGAGGAATTAATGCAGGGGAGGGAAGAGTAGGGAGGGTGAAAAGCACTGAGGGCTTGAACAAACAAGGTATAGGTTATCCTTTGAGAGGGGGGATGCTGAATTTATTCATAGTATCTTGCAAAGAAATCAATTTTTCTCATGAAACTATATCCTAAAATGTGTTAATGCCCTTCTCAGCCCACTTCATGATAAAACAACCTTGGATCATAGCAAGAGGTTTCCCCTTCCTTCTAAGATTCCACCAAAGAAATCTCCATTAGAGAAGAGGAAAGACCATTTAGTAGATTTATCACATATTTCTATCTCTTCCATATTGATTGGAATACCATAGACCCTCATACTCTAAAATTTAGATCAAGAATTTCATGCATTTGGAGCCCTTTCTAGGTCTTTCCATTTACAGGAACAATATGACATATGTTATTTATTACCATAACCTTCCATGGTTCATCCTCTTAGATATCTTTGCCAATCCATTTGGCATCCAAGGCAATAACTTGAAGTCTTAAGTCTTTGAGATCAAGAACTACCAACTCTTTACTCAATGTGCACCGATTCTAGTTAACAATGCAATTTTTTTTGTTATCAATACCATCTGACCATAGGAAGTTCTTAATCACTGTTTGAATGTGATTGAATTGCTTGTGGTTGAACAACCATTCTTAAGAGTAGTAGATGATATATGAGGACATGATTTTATAACAAACTTGAATCTTACTTGCAAGGGAGAGACTCTTTGAGTTTCGCTTATTGACTTTGTTGTCCACTTTTCCTAGAATCCATTCCCACATCTTCTTCAAATCTGGGTGAATCGCAAAAGGGATGCCAAGGTATCTCACAATGTGTATGGGTCCATCCCAGACAATAGAATACTTATTACATCGTCTTAGAGGATTTTGATCCCATCCTAGAAGAACAGATTTGGTTAATGATATATATTTTTTGGTTAGTAAGAAGTCAAAGCCAAGATTAATTATTATGTATTGTGATTTATTTTATTTTTATTTTTTATTAAGTGTGAGTACATTTGAACCCAAGACTTCTTCAATAAGAGGCTCACAATTTACCATTGTGTTGTAGGCTCTTGCATCATTTGGTTAATGATATTTTACTACCTAATGCCTCACAAAATAACTCCAGCTTTATCTTTAAGTTACCAAAGTTCTCCTCATTCAATATAATCAAAATGGAAGTATCATCAACAAAATATGTATTTGAAAGTTCTTTTTTGTTGGGAAGGGTGTTGGGGCAAGGGAACGTGATTGCCTGATAGATCTAGTTATCTCAAAATATTCTAATCTTCTACCATTAACCTCCACACATGTCATTGATCCCTTTAGGAGAGTGTAGACCATTTGGTAGAAGGAAATGATTTAAGACTTTTTATATTTGTTTTTAGTTAAATAATACATAGATAAATTGATAGAAGTTATTTTTTTATAGTATTTAGATATTTATTTTTATTATATTATTTAATGATCTAAAAATATATATTTTTATAAGTAATCAATTGAAGCCTAGATTATTAGTCTCTGCCGTAAGGCAGGAGACTAAAGTTTTTGATAGCTTTTTAGGTATTAGTTTGTTCTTTAAAAATGTGCATTATGGAAAAATCTAGTGTAAAACTAGTCTTGGAAGAATTTCAAAATTAGTTTGAAGTAGAAAATAGAAATTGATTTTTTGCTATTGGTTGATGTTATTTTCTCTAGTAGTATTTTTTTTTTTCTTAAAAAAAATTAGAGAACTTTTTAGTTGGCACCACATAGACGTTTAGATGGCATCATGCATGGGCCATTAATTATCGTGTCTTTTGCATGCTCAAATCCTAGAGCCATATGTGACAAATGTTCTTCTACATGTTAACTTTTTACCCATTCTACTCAGATCAAAGAACATTTGAGATGTCACAATTAATCTGATCTCCACTTCTAAAAATTAGAATTTTTAACAACATACATTCAAATGATTTGCACTGATTCACCATTTATTACATGCTAAATAGAATTTTTAACAGTCATTCAAATGGTAATCTCATATTCTCTACAGCCAAAAAAGGATACAAGTAACGGAGCAAGCCAAGCACAAGGCCATGTCAAGAAGAACCTTCAAATTAAGGTATACAATTCTTATTTAGTTATGGAACTTTCGGAGTTCAAAAGCTGGGCAGTTAGTTCGCCTTATTCTCTCATCCTAACATTGAAGATACCTTGTTCAAGCATTCTAGCCAATACCCACATAAGGTCTTTGATGATACGTGCGTCAAAATATGAGATTCTGTGACATTTCTAAATTGGGTTCTTGTTTTTCTTCTTCTTGAGCTATGGAAGTTTTAGAGTTTGAGTCTTTAAATTTGAGAGTGATTATTTTCTAGGTACAAAAAGACATGAATCTGGAAGAAGAACAATTCCTTTTGTGCAAGCAATCTGGAAAGAAGTCTCAGGTACTACCAGACAGTTCAAAAGAAGGCCTCCCAGCTTCTTCTGTCTCTGAATTTAAGCTCGCTGAACACCTTTTGATAGACCCATAGTTGTTGTATATTGGCTCCAAGGTTGGAGAAGGCGTCCATGGGAAGGTCTATCAGGGAAAGTATGTACTAACTCTAAACCTAAATCTTCTTAAAGGTGTTTATGCTTTGGGTATGAAAACTTTTGTCTTTGAATGACTGGTATTGCTAGTTATTCTCGCATCATGCAGAAGTGTTAATTTCCTCAACTCTTAACTCTTTTTAAGAAGTGTTAATGCTTTGGGTCTGAGAAGTTTTTGTTTCTTCAAATTCTATTATTATTATTTAGGTTCTGCTACACTATGTTGGTCCGCAGATGTGTGAATGCAACCAGTTTTCAGATCCTGTTTGTGTATGCAACCAGTATATCAGGCAATTTTATCTTAAATGTGATATGCTCCCACATTTTCAGCTGATTCGTGAAGTTGAAATTTTCTTTGAGTTTTCATAATTTGATTGTTTTGTCAGAAGGGCTTGGAGAAACTTATCATTATGTCTCATAAAAGCAATAGAATTTGTAAGACACAAACTTAAGGATGAACTGCATTGATGCAATATTCATTATCAATTCTTTAAAAATTCTTCTATTTATACCATTTTGTTTGAAGTCATTTTCTTATCACCATTATGAATTACAAAAGTTGATGTCATAATATCCCCTGGAAATTGGTTCAATTGATCCTAAAAGTAGAAAAAAAGTTTGGTAAGCCAGTCACAAATGTTGTCTCCTGATGCATCATAATGTACACTTTAATTTTTCAGTCCATTAACCACATGTCATGATTAACTATAACTACATTTTCTTTTCTTTTTTCTTTAATTTCATTTTATTGATATTAAGTCTTACAAAATGATCCCTTAGAAGAAAAAAATATTAAAAAATATCATTTCCCTCTTAGAAATGTTAGCTTGAAATCTATGTTCTACTAAAAGTTTTTTTTTATTATCAAACTTATGGGACTCTTGTAAACCTCCATCTCAAATTAAGAAAGTCAAATTGAAGAAAAGTGATCTCTTTTAATATGAAAACTTTACAAGATTTGTGGAAGAGAATATCATTTTCATCATTAACATTGATCATTGGATGATGTCTTCTCAAGGGTATCCTCTCAACTACATCTCTTGACTTGGATATCTGACCTGCCAAGTCAATATTTGCATTTGCTGCAATAAAAACAAAATTATATGCTACATAGTCAATATAATCAACTTTAAGCCCAGTCACAATAGAATCAAAATCCATAGATGTTACTTTGATTTCGTGTCCTTTTTAATCAATATAGCCATACTACAACTCAATTCCATATGGCTTATATGAAAAAAATTAAACAACTAATTAACCATTTAATTTATCATACTTTACTCTACTGAGAGGGATTTCACTTGTCAAATATTTATGAATAAATTTCTTTCTTAAGAAATAAAGTAGAGAAGAAATTGATATTTTTGAGTTGTACATTTTTTCACGTGTGTATTTGTGCTCTCATATCTATTGTGGCATTTACAACATCCTCTACGGTATGGAAGGGTTCACAATCTAGAGTATTTGCATAAGTACCATGATCCATCTATCTATCATTGTGATTTGAAAACATCAAATGTTATCATTGATTAAAGTAGCAATGCTGAGGGAATAACTAAATTTGACTATATGGGAACATTTTCATTTAAAAAAACATGTTTCATCATAGCCTTTCTTATTTACTATGGCATGCAGCTTTCAGAGCTTGGTCTTCTAGCAATAGTTTGAGTAGTTGTAGATAGAATTCTTTTAGGTTTTGCTTGAGTAGTTGGAGATAGAATTCTTTTAGGTTTTGCAAACCTTGGGATATGTAGCTCTAAATACCTTCTAGATGGTATGACTATGTCTACCCGATCAAGGTCTCCAATTATGTTTATGGGATATATACTTACCCAAAAATATCACATCCTATGAATACATGTATATATTGTGAGCTTCCTGAACTAATTAAACATTATCACATTGGAACTAATTCTTTAAGCCTATGTTCTATAAGAGTGATTTCTTTAAAACCTATGTTCTATAAGAGTAATTTCATTTTGAGTTATGTTCTTATTTTCTTTCATAATCTACATCTATGATTGATAATATCATTGTTGCTTCATTATTCTAATATAAGTTATATTCTATCTCTATGCCCTAAATTCATTTACATGTTGGAAGAACATAATAGTTAGGATAGAGAAAATTGTTTCCATTAAATGAGCTTTGAAATGCCCATCCACCAATAGATTAACAATTGCTCCTCTACTCTCCATAGTTATACTCTTCAAACTTATCCTCTTTTGTGCTATGATTTTAAAATAAATTAACCGTAGAGTTTGTAATATAGAGAATTTTCATTATCACTATTTGGCAACTTAAGATTCCTTTGACTCGTAAAAGGTAAAAACTATTACAACCCACATGCATGAAATGAAATTGTCTATATGTATACAAATTCTTCATCGGTCCTACAATTAGGATGTATAATGGCAACTTCAACTGTACATGTTTTAAAAAATTTCATAGGTACTTAGGTTAAAGGGAATCTCTTTTGTCATCTCAAACAAAACCTACAAGAATACTAACTGTACAAATATCCTCATGCTTCCCCATCTTAGGTAGGGACTCCAGCTGCGCACAACCCTTGTTTATTATTATTGTTAAGATTAATTATCATTAAGTGTTAATCTTGAGAAGACTTGAACCCAAAACCTCCCCGATGAGAGGCTCACAATTTAACACCATGTCTTAGGCTATTGCCTAATCTTAAAATTTATATTGTATAAAATAGATAACATTTAATTTAATGATCTCTCACATAAAGATAACTTTTTCCTAGGGTAGAGATTTAATTATGAAAGAACACAATGCACACTTTTATCATTGGACTTTAAAAGTTCATAAGTCACTTTCTACAATGAGAAAGCCCAGAGATTACCTTTTCAAAAAGATAAATCTTGCTTTAAAATAGGTAAACTTGTAGCTTATTCTAAACTATAATCCTATGTGAATTACATTAGTTTCTGGACCTAGAAAACTGTAGTAACCATTTGATTCAACTCAATATCTATCTTCCCACGCTACATGTATTGCTTGTGTTATTTTATTTTCTTGCAAGTACACGAGTCATCATATTTTCTCCCCTTTTGACACGTGAAGTACTTTTAACCTATTTATGTTGCTTTCCAAATGATAGTTGTTAAAATATTTTTATTTTATGCCTTTTTTCCAGGTTTAGTTACTTTTCATTAAGGGTGAATTTTGAATACATCATATATTTTTTCTAATTATCTTCCTATCAAATAAGGCCATAGTGTTTTCCTATAAAACAAGGTTTCCACATTTTCGAAATGGTTGATTGCATGCAACTATCGGCCAACCCTTGTACCTGTTCTCAGTGCAAGTATTATTATTGTGTACTTGGTATTGGCATATTTAGCTAATAAGATTATTCATTTGGGGAGGGGGGAGAACACACCAAAATAGTCTAACTGCCATATTTTTATCATCGTTTTATTTGAAATGGTTAATTTATGTACTATTTGGCTCAACGACTAAAGAAAAATATGAAGGGCAATAAAATTTTATTTAAAAATAAGAGTTGGACATATTAGTGGTAGACAACGTGAAAACTTCATGTAGACAAATGGATAAGAAACTAGTTTCTAATTTGTATGCATTTTACAATATTTAGATTGTGAAGTAAAATGTAGTTTAACTTGAGAAATGATATTTTCATTTGTGATTGATAATATTAAAGTTGCTATGGTAAAAAGGTATTGAAGGAAATAGTTCTTACCATTTATATACAATTCTAGGTCTTGTAGTAGTCTATTAAATTACAACATTAATATTTAATTTATTTCAATAATCATTATTCCCAACTCTCTAATGCGAAGGAGGGTGATTGACATGCCCAGCTTTTTGAATTATAATTTTAAACATATGGGGTATGCGATGAGTTTGATTTTCAAATATATGAACCCACCATAGAAATCCAAAGTGATTAAGCAAGGCAATGCATGGGGCAGTGTTAGTATTTTCATAGGGATGAATAAATTGAAATAACTTGTGATCATTATAGGTTGTACTATCCACATGGCATTTGATGTTGCTTTGGGATTGATTTGTATTAAATTAAAGGCATCAACTGACTAGAAGAAAATAGTATAATTTGAACTCATGTTGAGATTACATTAGTCAATTTGGTTGTTTAAGCATGAGGTTGCTCAAAATTCAAACATGGGCTTGCTCATTTAAAACTTTCAAGGGCTAAACAAAGACCACAGGTATTGTTTATAATATTTGCAAAAGGCCTCTATTCCAAGTTTAATTATAGATGTCTATGCAATACAAAGCATGATAAGTGTGATTTATGAAGAAGAAAGGAGCACATTACTTACCACATATGTGCTTCAAGGTCATTTTTAATCATCTTGAAGGTCGTAGGTTTGGACCTGCTACATTGGATGCACGTAAGAGCCTTTTGTGCTTATATCCCATTTATCACACATTGCTAGGATGAGCAATTATTAACATTTTTTTTTATATGTAAGCACTTGGGGCTCGTCTGGTTGCTGGAATGTAATTTGAGAATTGGCATTCAAAATATTTGGTTTGGGATTGTGGAACTTGGAATCCAGATTTCAATTTCAAGAATTTAATTTGGGACCATTTGGTTCAAACTCAAAAAAAAATTGATATTTTAAATTTGGTATTCTAGAACTATTTGGTTCACCTAAGAAGATACAATCAAATTTAGAAATAGTGAGTATAAATTTAAAATCTTTAGTAGTGCTAAATGTAAAGTGATTACTCTTTCCTTTGTGAGTTAATCATGTGTGAATAGAAGAGTTTGTTGATGTGATTGGAATATAGACATAGGTGACTTGCTTGTAAATCTGCTCCGAGAGTGGTTGTTACTATGAATGATACTTTCCTTGTAATGACAAAGAATCGATGGTGTCTATGTGAATCATTGTTTTGCAATAGTTGAAACTTTTTGGGAGACTCTAAATGAAGTCAACATTGCCAAATATATTTTAAATATAATATCGGCTCTACTAGTGTTCCAAATGAAACATTATTATGTTGTTCATAATACCAATTCTGCACATGCCAAAAAATGTCAATGTTCATTGAAAAATAAAAAATAAGAAAAAGTTAAAAGAAGGACAAAAGAATTTAGATATGTGCGGTACTCGTTATTTTATTTAATCAAACATATGAGCAAGTGATAGCGGAAAATTTTCCCCCCATTTAAAAAAATTAAATTTCAAATTTTTTTGCAAAAATAGGTGCCTCCAAATGGACATCCAGATGTCAAAACCATTTAAATTTTACTTTAGTTGAAATTATCATTTTCAAAAAATGGGATTTAAAATGGGAATTCCAAATAACAAGTATTTTGAAGAATTTGGAATTCTTGTTTTGGGAGTCAAACGGGGATACCAAATTCTACTTTTTCCCAATTCCAATTTTGACTGTGCAGACCTAAACAATGGATTAGATTTTTTTTAGAATTATGAATGACAATTCCATTCTAATTTCAGCTACCAAACTGGCCCTTATAGACTTAGTGTCTAAAGTGCTTGCTTTATGACACAAAGTGTGGTTAGCTTGGTGTGGATCTTGTTGGGGTCTAGTAGCAGACAGGGTGAGTATTTTGACCTGCATGGCTGGTCACAAGTGATATGTCAGACCAACAATGAATTAAAGATGTACATGTGGCACCATGATGACTAAAAAAATGATGAAATACGATCCAATCAACTAATCAAAATGTGACAAGTGATGCAAATTCTAAGGAGGTCATCCCAAGTCATTGGATAAGTGTCGAAATATCACATTTTCAAAATAACAGGTTGTTGAAAGCCTTAAAATATGAAAAATGTCACATGGCAACTAGGACCCAATAGATGATAATGTCAATTGCGGACAAGCATTAGCATCTTGTGGTTTCAAGAGTCTAATACAAAGTCTTATGAAAATACAAGATTGTGCAACGTGGCATGGGCTCTTGGCTACCAGGGGATGATGAAGTGGTGATGATGTGACAATTAGGTAGTGATATGTGGTGGTAATCTAGAGAGATCTTAAGATAGAGTAGTGACATGGTTGACATACAAGACTATTGAGAAAATGAGAGATTAACATGTGAACCCTGTTAGTAGTCAACTGTGTTGACTAGGTATGGTGGGAGGGAAAAGTGTTATCAAATATTTAATAGTCCTCATAGTGTGACATGCAAGTAGAGATTTAAATAAAGAAAGAAAGCAACAAAGGCTAGGTACATCTTGTGGGGCACATAGAAATAAAGGGAATAGTTAATAAGGAAATATGAGCTCTCCTATATAGGCTAAAATGGTTAAAGTATGAAGACTACAAGAGATAAGGGATATGGAACCCACACAAAAAGGAATGGCCACTAAGATAAAGGGGGTAAAAAATGAACTATGATTGGTTGGTTCTCCACCAATAGGATTGACCTACTTATTTTATTTTCAACCTCGTGCATATTTTGAGTTGGATATTCATTACTATAAGGCATGCACATGTATTAATTTAAAGGAAATTATCAAGAATATGGGGAATGAAATAAAAATTTAAATGTGAAGAATCCATTGTGATATTTTAATAAAGTGGAAAAGGTGTGGTAAAATAACAGACTTGTTTTATTTTACTATAGGTGTTTTTGCAACAAACAAAGAGGTTTCTTATCACAAAAAGAGGCATTTTCATGGCTTCCTTATGTCCTTTAGAGGTAGTTTGTGGCCAAACCATCAAATAGATCTATGTCAAATTTGGCAAAGAGTAAGCCAACACCCTTGTTTTTCTTTTGCAACCATTTAGAGGGCATCCTGGCAAGATTTTTGGTAGTAGCTTGGCTTTTCTTCCTAGGTGGTTTTCTCATCATTTTGGAGATATTTCTAAGAGGTTACAACAACAAATGATGTTATTCAGATTTTTCAGTTGAGGGAGGAAGAATGAGGAGGTTTTCTTGCTACATATGGCAAAAGATTGAGGAGGACATTTGGCACCAATAGATCAAATCCAACTCTCTCTTCTCTTCTTCTTATTCTTCTTTCTTCTCTTTATACAAGGTTGGTTCCAAGTGCTTGGACAAGTTGCAGCTTGTGTCTCCACCATTTTCCAACTTTCTCTTGTGTATTGGGAAGCATATTGTATATTTTCCTTGAGAAAAGTTACGGATCTTTGTTTTTGATATAAAAGAAGCCAAAACTAGGGGGTTGACCCATTACAACAATGGTGGCACAACCATCAAAAAGCTAACTTACAACCAATGGAAAACCACACACAACACCCTTAATAAATTACATAAAAAACAAAAGTAGTTGAATAATGGTAATTAAAAGTACTAGGGATCCAACCCTTAGGACCAAAAAAGTTTAACAGTTTAAAAAGCATATAGGTGGTCATCGCATCGTACCACCTATAGCCTAGAACAAAGTTTAACCAAAAAAAAAAATTAGGAAAGGATGGAGAGTGAAAACTAGCAGACTACCAAACACAATAGAAAACAAAAGGCCACTACGTGGCATCTTTTTCCTTTCCTTTTCCATCCAGGAGCACTTTGGCCCAATCTTCGACAAGGAATCCATAGAGAAGCTTTGAGTCCTCCTTCCCCAAGCTATCCTCCTCTGACACATTAGCCAGTAGCTATAGAGTAGTAGCAGTTGTGTGAGTCACCTTAAGGGTGAATTTTGAGAATAGGGAGAAGCCCTCCTCCATTGTGTTGCACCTATCTTTTAGCTCCTGTGATCCTTTTGGGTAACCTCCTCTTTCTCCTCCACTCCCAACTTTAATGCCTTGTTGTTCACTAGAGTTCTATTGCTATCCAACACCACGAGATTGTTAGTGGGGGCCTTTAGGTTAACTAGACCCACATTTTTGGCTAGGAAGGATATGGTATCAAGGGAGTCAATTATGGTTTTGGAGTTCTCTTGGTTGTTAGTTGGGTGATGGTGGCAAAGACATGGGTGGGGTCAAGGGAGGGGTCCTTAATGGGATTTTCCAACTCAAAATTCCATCTTCCATCCGGAGTATCAACCCATTTCTCCACCTCTTTCTTCATTTCATCATTCCCCTTCTCCTAGTTGTCCCCTAAGTTCTTGTCACTCTCCTTAGAGTCAGTGTCATCCTCTTTTTCCTCCTGAGACCAACAAGCTAGTTGCTTAAATCTTCCACAGGTCTTAGCGATTCTTCCCGACCTTTTTCTACCCCCACCAAATTCCTCATTTGAATCCCCAATTTACACTTCCACCCTCTTTTCCAATTTAATTCTCTTATTAGTAGTTTGTTCTAGGGCCAACTTGTTCTTCCTATCCTTAACAAGGGTTTGGCTAGGGGAAGGCTGAGGGGTGGGGGCATAACTACCACCTATGAATTCCAAGTGTAGAGGAGCCCTAGAGGGGAGGACATTGTCAAATGCAATCACATGGGGTGGGCATAGGGCTAAGTAAAATTGCAAAAGGAGAAACATGAACCCTTGGTGAAGAATAGTGAAGTTGGCGCCTTTCTTCCTTTTTTCTCTAATATCCATCAAAGTCTCTTCAAATGTGTGCATTAAAAAGAAAGGAATGCAAGCAAGCTCCTTGTTATGAAAATGGTTAAGAAGTAGGAAGTGATAACAGTAATACACATCATGCCTTCTTTCCAACGTCAGGTATTTCATGATCATTAGACAAACATCATCCCAGGGTTCAAGTAGTTTTTCCCTTCTTAAACCACCACGCTAACAATCCGGGGCCTCATTGCCTTTGAAGAAACTAGTCATACTTGCCTCATCCACCACCTTTATAACTTTCTGCCATTTCTACCCAATAATCCCATCTCCATGGCAACAGACTCCTCATTCACCTAAAACATAATGTCATTAATAGTCACACGCCTATCCTTCCATCTAGCAACAAATTGTTCCAAAGATTTCATTGTAGCCCACCATAGCCTACATGTAGGGTACAAACCCTCCTTCTTTCAACAAGATCCAAGTGGCTTGTCTTTTGGAGAAGTCCTCCAATTTAGTGGGCTCCAACCTATTCAGATCCCCACCATTTTGAATGGCTTCCTTAGCAATATCCCATTCCCCAATATCAATAATTCTCATTTGCAACCAGAAAATCATGAAGGTGGGGCTAGAAATGCAGTAACCAATGGTAAAAGAACTATCTTTCTTATGCTTCATGAGACTGTGAATTCTAGAATGTACTAGCCATTTTAAAGTATCATTATAGGGAGTGTAAGAAATCCACATGAAATACCTTAAAGATCTAGCCTCAGTCATAATGTGATTTCTTTTTGTAATCCTGCCATAACACTAAAAAATGATGGCACAAATATTGAAGTTGATATTATTAATTGCATCCCCTTCTCCATGCCCTTTCATGAATTGATCCACATAATTAAATCTTGTGAAACATCTTGTCAAACTCAAGACGATCTTAACCATCATAATGATAGCAATTCTACCAAAATGGCCCCTTCTCCAAAATTGTAAGGTCATCTAACTTGATTTAGAGGAGTCTTTTCCCTATTAATTTGGGAATTTATAGAGTTAGGCAATGATTTAGAACTCTTCCAGCTTTCATGTTCTCCAAATCAAACCCCAAACTAGCCAAGGCGTCTGCCACCACATTGCCTTCCCTGTAGGTGTGTTGTAAGTCGTAATGATCTAGGGTTGTGAGGTACTACCATATGTCACCCAATATGTGATGCAAGGCCCACCCAAGATGAGTACTCCCTTGAACAGAGTCAATGATGAATTTAGAGTCCCCCTCTATTGTTAGTCTTTTCACTTTTAATTCCACAACAAACTTTAGCCTGCAATGTAAGGTAGTAACCTCCCCCACATTATTGGTTCCCTCACTCAAATGTCTCGAGTAGGAAACCAACGCATCACCCGTTTCATTCCTTAGTACACCTACAACTACCGCTTGCCCCCCCCCCCCCCCCCCCTCGCCATCAAAATTTTGTTTGATCGTGGACCTAGTGGGGGGAAACCAACAGGTATTTTTTCTAGAAACCAATTTTGAATTGTAAAAATTATGAAAGTTGGGGAGAATATTCCACTTCCCAACAAAATCCACCTCCTTCTTGCTTAGGGGTTTCTGTGGCACTTTAAATTTTTCCACCATAACATTCTCCATGATGAGATTACTCAAAATTTCTCCCACCACTTCCTCACCCCTTTCCTCCTCCTAGAAAACCCTATTGTTTCTCTCCTTCCAAATACCCCAGCAAACATTTGGGGGGAGGAGATTCTAGAGGACTTTGAGGCATGGGTGGATGAAGGGGTAGTCTCAGTTCTCCACAAATTGTTCCAAACCTCTATTGATGACCCAAGCCATTGGAAATTTATTCCAGATGTAGGACCAAACTTTTAAAGAATAGGGGCACTCCAAAAAGAGGTGAACAATACTTTCCTCATCCTCCTTGCAGAGGTAGCATCAGTTAGTTATCTGAATACCTCTCCTTCAGAGGTTGTCAATAGTAAGGATCTTATCATGCATGATTGTCCACTAGAAAAAAATGATTTCTGGCAATAACTATCTCTTCTAGACCTTGTTCTAGCTAATCGAGGTCTGAGTATTCTAAAAAATAAGTTGTTAAGTAGAGCCAACTAAGAATAGACCATTAGTCTTCCTATCCCAAATCACCTCATCCCACTAGGCATGTATAGGGAGAGTGTGGTGGCACATCATTTCCTCCAAATATTTAACAAGGGAATCCTCTCTATTAGGGATATCCAAGGTGGATAACCACTTCCATTTCCTTTGATTATCAATATAATATTCCACCTTTGTTCCCACATTACTTTTTGAGGGTTCTTGTAGCCCATTGAACTTATTGTAGATGAGTGGTTCCCTTCCTATCCAATTGTCCTCTCATAATCTTATGCTTTTACCATTCCTAACTAGCAATTTCACACCCTTCTGTAGGAGGGGCTTGCATTTGAGGATGATGTCCCAGATCTTCAAGCCTTTAGGGAGGTCATTATTAAAGAGGTTATATCTAAAGATAGTGTTGGCTAGGTATTTAGCCCTCATGATCCTTCCCCAATCAGTCTTATTTTCAACCATTCTCCACCTGACCTTAATGAGTAGAGCCTTATTCATATCAACACTTCTTCTAATTCCCAACCCCCCTTATCTTTAGGTTTGCACACAATCTCCCAATTGACGAGGTTCCATTTGTTTCTTTCCTTCGTGCTAGACCAAAGTAAGTTCCTTTGTAGTTTTTCAAGTTTATCCACCATATTCCTATTTATCTTGAAAATCAAGAGGAAGTATATTGGTATTCCTTGAAGAGCCACCACCAAGAGTTGAAGTTTACTCGCATTACTTAATAATTTTCCTTTCCACCTAGCTAGCGTTTTTTGTATCCACTTTAGAATAGACTTCTAGAAGGTGGTAGATACTTCCTTGGTAGTTAGAGGAAGGCCAAGGTAGGTATCTGAGAGGTTATCTGACTGGAAACCAAGTATATTTTTTACTTTCACCTGCAAAACCTCGGGTGTATTAAAAAAAAATCTTACTTTAACTAGGTTAATTTGCTAACCTGAGCAATTCTCATAACTAGTGAGAAGGGTCCTCCAAGTGCTAGCTTCCTGGATAGAGGATTCTCCAAAAAGAAAAGTGTCATCCACAAATTGCCTTATACCTTTCAAGTTGCCCAAACTAGCCAACCTAGTAACTGACCTTCCTAACACTTCATCCACCATAATGAAAAGGTAACAAGAAAGAGGATCACCCTGTCTTAGGCCTCTTCCAGCTTCAAAGTTACCCCAGGGAATTCCATTAAGAAACACCTCAAATTGGGTGGTTTCCACCATAGTTTTATGATATTCACAATGTTATTACTAAACCCCACTTGTTCCAGGACATCATAGAGGAAAGACCAATTGACTCTAACATAGGCCTTGGAGATGTCCAATTTGAAGGCCATACCTAGTCTTCCACTTTTGTCCATAGAGTTGATGATTTTATGTGTGCAATCACAACATCTAGGATTTGACGTCCTAGGACAAACCCCTTCTTAGGGCTCTCAATAACCATGTCTAGGAAAGGTTTAATCCTATTAACTAACACCTTAGAGAAGACCTTATAGATGGTATTGTAGAGATTGATTGGCCTAAAATCCCTTATGGTTATTGGTGTCTGGATTTTAGGCACAAGGAAAATAAAGGTTTTATTGATCCTCCGTAGCATCCTCCTATTTCTAATCATATTCCTAGTGGCCCAAATAAGTTCATTTTTTATCACTTCCCAAAAGTGCTGGAAAAAGGCTAGTGGGAAGCCATCCGGGCTTGGAGCCTTATAGGCTTTCATGGAGAACACAATGTTCTTAACTTCCTCTTCCAAGATTTTCTCCTTGAGCTTATCATTTTATTCACCCCCTAGGATAGTTGGGATATTGTTGAGCATACTTCTCCTGATTAAATAGTTGCTCTGCTCATCTTCCCTTTTATAAGCATTTGTGAAGAACTCCACCACATATCTTCCCATATATTCTTGTTCCTTCAAGGTCCTCCCTCCTTCCTCCTCCAAGAGGTAATGGTGTTCATTTTTTAATGATTTCAAGCATATCTATGGAAGAAGGAAGTATTCTTGTCACCTTTAGTTAGCCAGGAAATACGAGACCTTTGCTTCCAAAAGATCTCCTCCCTGCTAATAATGTCCTTCCACTTCTTCCTACAGTTCCCCTCCTCAAGAGTGGTAGCCTCAATGACAATCCTACTACCATGGCTAATTGAATCCTTTGAGCTCCTCCTCAAGGTCCTTTTTTTTTATTTTAACCACATCCCCAAAGAATCTTTTAGCCCAATCCTTAACATTCCTTCTAACATTATCCAGTTTATGAGTCAGTCATAACATAGCAGTCCCATCCACTCTGATGTTCCACCATTCTTCTAGTTTATTATTGAAATTAGGATGGGAATGCCACATGATTTCATATCTAAATGGTTTAGGCCCACTCACAATCACATCTTCCCAAATGAACAAAATCGGGGAGTGGTTGAAAATAGTTCTTGAGAGGTTGACTGGTGCAAGAGCACCTAGGAAGGCTAGCATGACACCTAGGATTTCATTTTTTTTGGCTTGTTCTAATTCTAGCCACATCACTAGTCAAATAAGAGGTCCTATTTGGTCTTTAGGTGTGTTTAGGAGAGTTGATAAGACCCAAAATGGCCAAGTTGCTAGAAGTTGGAACATGTTGTCAACCAGGTGACTTAGGTCATAGAAAGGCTAAAATGGTCTAATAATGTTCATATGGCCTTAGAAATGTTATTTTAGATCATTTAATTCATATTACATGCCCACCTAGTCCTTGGAACAAGTTTGGAGGTCTAACTCCAATTTGGGAAAAAGTTGTTGAAACGTTGTCATGTTGTCATGACAACATTTTCTTGTTAAGAGAAACATTTTGCAAGTTTGAGTTTGAAATGCTCTAATTGTTTAGATAATTTATGAAACTAATAGAGGAACCTTGAAAAGTAGGAGGACAACCTTTTCAATGGGTTGGTAAAGTGAGGAAAAGTATTGTACAGACTATGCACAACGTTTTGGGTTGCCAATTTTATGTTTTTGAAGGCATTTTGAATAGAGTTGGATTGGATGGTGTGAATTTTGTGTTGAAAAAGCTCTACAATCTTATTTTTCATCTGTGTGTAGTGTTTTTTTGTTTATTTCAATTAGGTTGTGGTAGTTTAGAAATTCATTTTGATTTTGCCAGACTATTGGTTTGAACAGGGTTGCATTGAAAGCATGGGATCTTAGGGCCACTTCCCACCATTTGTTTCCTTTGGTCTTTTGGGATTTGGAACTAAGGTCCATGCACAATATTTACCAAGAAGTAGGGCCCTTGGAATTTTTAGCAAGCATTTATAAAGTGATGCCCTAGGCAAGTGAATGCAACTTGGCTAGAGATCACAGTTCGAAAAACAAGCAATGGAGGGAATTGAGAGTACAGATACCTCAATCCAGGCACGCAGAAAGTAAGAAGGAGGTCTAACCTAGCTCCATTCCAAATGAGGTGTCTTGAAAGCTCTCTAAGGTGGTCTTTGACATCAACATCCACTAAACCCTTGAAACCCTCATTTTAAGCCTAAAATAGTGCTTTGGCTGTAAGGACAAGTTGGGGGTTGAAAAATCACAAAATCTCTAAGTAGACTAAAAAGGGTATTCGTAATTCCAAATTTTTTTGAGGAGTTATTAAGGATATTTTCATGATATCATAGTTTTAAGTCATTTCGTGGGCTAATCCTGTTGGCATTAAGTTATGTTTGTCATTAGTGACAACACTTATTCATAATTCTGCATGGTTACAGAGTTCATCACTCAGTCTCCAATGTTCCCCGAGCATTCAGTGGTTACCAAGTGAGTTCAACAATGCAATAGTTCAAACCAAGTAGATAGTGGTTACTGAGCTTCATAGTATTTACTGAGTCATTAGTTTCTATGATGTGAAGCCAGTGTCAACCAAGTGATGGGATGAGCAGTGTTTACCAAGCGAAAGCAAGGTAAACATAGTGTTCAGTTCTTACCGAGTTACACTATATCGACCGAGTCTCCAATGTTCACTGAGTCTGAAGCTATGTTAAGTGATTAGTATGGACCGAGCCTCTACTTTTATCAAATGCATGACGATGCTAAGTAATGTAGTGGACACCGAGTATCAGAAGGTCACCAACTCAGCTATTCAGAACTTGAGTTTCTACATTTGGGCCGACTCAGTAATATTTGTGTTAACTTATGCATTAGCCGACCTTGTAAATATAAGAATTGGGGTGGTATATATGTAATGTATTATATCATTCTTTGATAAGATGAGAATTAATGTTTTGAGAAGAGTGAATGCTAATCGGCAGCAGAGCAAAGTATTCAGCAAGGTCTATAAGGAGCAGTCAAGTTACATCTATCACAAGAGGTGATTAGCATTTCAAGGATCTAATCAAAAAATTAGTTGTAAATTAGATCTACTATTTCATCCTAACAAATAAATCAAATTCAAATCCTTTAATAGGGTAGACTTGACAATCTTTTCTCTAAATCTCCTAATAGAGTGCATACTTCATTGTATGTTTGTAAAACCTCTAACAAGGTGGACCTAGCAGTCCTAATTGCTCCTAATAGGGAAAATCATCATAAGTGATCATTGTAAGCCTTAACAGGCCAACTTTATACTACAGTGTTGAAGTTTTTTGGGTATCATCGCCACCCCTATTTTACTTTCTATTTGGAAGGTTTTTGGGTCACAAAATATTGTGTTCATGTGCTATGAATGTTTATCTTTCAGTTTCTCATGCATGCAGTAGATTAGATCAATTAATGGTGAATGGATTATGTTGATTAAGTGTTGAATTTGATAAAAAAAAATTGAGGTTATTGATTCACCCCTCCCCTCTCAGTAACCTAGCTAGTCTTGATTATTTCCAACAATTGGTATCAGAGCTTTGTGGTTCTCCGGATAAAGTTTGATAGCTTGAGCAAAGATCAAGGACAATGGAGATATTCAGACTTGACAAAGCCATTGACAATGAGAAGCTAGATCTAGAGATGGCCATAGCTCAACTCAAGGAAGCAAAAGAGCATCTTTCCCAATCCCTAAAAAGAAGGAAGGAACTTGCAAAGCAAATGAATGATCTCTAGTATGTTGAAGAAAAGATTAAGGACTTTTTCCATTCAAGTAGTTCAGATGAACCAAATGAGGTAATCAAAGAACTCCTAGAAAAAAATGGCTCTCTACAAGAAGAGGTAAGAAAATTGAAAAGAGAACAAGAAATTCAATCAATAAGATTGTGTGAAATCTTGGAACAAAGGAATAAGGCAAGTGAAGACTTGGAGGCAAGGAACAATGAAACTCAAAATCAATCATTTCAGCAAGAAACTCTTATCAATCAACTCTCCAATGCAAATGAGGAATTCATAAGTCTGAGATCTGAAAATGAAAGGTTAAGAAATGACTTAAGCACTAAAAGACAAATCAATGAAAGATTGAAAGTTGATCTAAATTCTGAGAAGCAACTCAATGAAAGAATAATGAAATCCCAAGTAGATATGGATCAATTGAATGAAACAAAGTGAGCAAAATCTTTATAGGAAAAAGGGAAAAGCAATACTTGGATACAAAGAAGAAGGTGAATCGTCCAAACAAGGTGCTCAAAGGAATCAAAAACCTACTTGAAATCACTGTGGTAAGATAGGTCATACGTCAAACAAATGTTGGATCAATGGAAAGGAAAAATTCAATGGAAAATGCTATAATTGCAATCAGCATGGTCATAAAGCTAATGAGTGCAAGGAGAAACCAAAATTTGAAGGTAAATGTCACAAATTTAAGAAACAAGGTCAAAAGGCATCTAAATGCATATCTAAACCATTCAATCCAGCTAAACAATTTGTAAAGGCAATATTTGGTTGGGACTACAATACGTGGTGTAGATGTCATTACTGTGGGGAATATGGACACATTGGCATAAATTGCGCAAGGCATCACTTGAGAAAGAAGGATACTACAATAAGATTTTATACATGCACTGAACTTGGTCATATAGCTAAGAATTGCATGAATATAGGAAGAGTTGAAGATGAAAAGAAAGCTAAAGCTAATGAAAATAGGAAGCAGATGAGATAGCAGTGGATTCCCAAATCTACCAAGCAAACTAGTTCAAATGATGGTCATGTCACTCAAAAAGTGGGTGACTCCACCATTTCCAATTAGGTTCTTAAGGAAGAACTGGAACTGTATTCTTAGGGTCATATATCAAGCAGTTCCAATGAATGAAAGGAAAGATCCAAATTAGTTTTGCAGATATAGAGGGATCTCATAAAGTTTAGCATCAATATTTATCGAGCGAGGCTAGATCATACCAAGCGAGGTTAGTAGTAACAAGTTTTTTTTGGTCGCCAAGCTACAAGGTTCTATCGAGTTATCTGGATAGATAGTGGATGACTGCCTGTCAAGTACTATGTCATTATGGCTCTCTTTGTGCCGAGCATTAATGGGAGGTTTTCATCAAAAGGGCAAAATTTTGACTTCATTTTCACTACAAATTCAATCTATCCAGAGCAAAGCGATTTACAGAGCATCCAGGAAAACTTGAGCATAATTTGCAGCACAATTTTTAAAGGAGATTTTATTAGTCTACTGAGCGATCATGGCATCCACCAGAAGCAGCAGCAAGGTAAAGAAATGTTCTAAGATGTTGGTGCATGGTGTCGAATGGAAGGCTCCAAACTTCAAGTTGGTGCTAGCAATAGAAAAATCACTCAACCCTAATGCAGCTTAGTCTCAAATTCCACCAAAGGTACTTCTCATAAATGATATTCGTACTCATTTCAAATGTGTTGTGCAAGAAATTGGAACCCTAGAAATGGGCAATGCCCTAGGTGAATTATGTGTAGATGGAACTCTCAAACCCAAGCATAAACATTTAGAGGAGAAAGGCTTGACCCACATTTTGCAACTTCCAAGAAACTTCCAAATTATGTGGATTAGGTATATTTTGAGCCAAGTGCACAATGGTCAATTATGGTTAGAGTAGCCCATGTTGATAACAAAGAAGATGATTCATACAATCACGAGTATCCCTATGCTCAACAAGGTTAAGGTTACCAAAACCCTAGGTCAGGATGAGCTACAAAAGAAAACCCTAGTTGAATGGGATGGTAGAGGACTGAAGATCAGTAATGTATCTAACATGGAACTTAGGTTTGGTATTCATATCATTTCCCATAAGATATATAGCTCTAGTTGATTGAATAGTGTGTCGTGTGAGGTTGTGGACTTAGCTTACAAAGTTGTAAAGAAGAATTTGGAATAATATTTGGTAGGTTTGATGTTGAAACAACTTAACAAAAACATGGAAAGTATCAGGACATCAAAGAATAATCTGTGTAAATTTGGTTCTTTGTTAACTTGTTTGTTCTTTTATGTACAAAAGTTTTTCCCATCCAAAAGATCAGTGATATGGAGAAAGGATACTCCAGTTTTGTACCAAATCAATGAGTTTATTACATAAATGGGTGAAAATTTTGACAGTATAATGGACAACTATTTTGAAGTTTTTAAGGAGAAGATGAATAATAGGTTTCAAATTCCACCAAAACTAGTTGAAGATTACAAGGACAATGTTTGTTTCATGGTTGACTATGACAGAGTGTACATTTAGGCAGTCAGGCCTAGAATTGTATGGGTGAAACCTCTTCCTTATGAGGTTAATATTGATGAAATAAAAGAAATAATTGAAGCCCTAGTAAATGAGCTAGTAGATCCAAAGTTACCCATCTTTGGAACTTATGAAGAAGCAAAGACCAGAATAGAGCTTGAGATCAAGCTTCCTCAGGCAGTAAGTAAAGGTAAGAGGAAAATAGAAAAGTTGAAAACAAAAAATGCTCCTCTCATGCTTACCAAGGGAAAAGGAGAAGACAATGATGAATCTAAGAATGAAGAAG
This sequence comes from Cupressus sempervirens, assembly GCA_028749045.1. Classification (NCBI taxonomy): domain Eukaryota; kingdom Viridiplantae; phylum Streptophyta; class Pinopsida; order Cupressales; family Cupressaceae; genus Cupressus; species Cupressus sempervirens. The sequence continues at coordinate 165,366,493 of CM053792.1, read as the reverse complement.
AGAAATCAGAAAAAGAAGAAGAGCCTGTGAAAAAGAAAGGTAGGTTGATTATCACCAAGCCACCCAAGGCCTCCATAGTTGTGTTTACAAAAAGATCTAAGAAGAAAGGAGATAGTGAAATTGTGTTTGATAAACCTCCTCCCACTTTTCAAGAAAGACTCAACCAATTAAGAGTAGGTGTTGGAATCAATAACTTCAAAGCACTCAAATATGAAACCAGTACTCTAGCAAAATAGAAAGAGGTTGAAGATCTAATCATGGACAAGTTAGGAAGATGAAAATTATCTCCTGATCAATTTGCTTCACAAATCCCTGCAATTTTGTTAGACAAGGTCAAGGTTAGATGGGAATCAACTATGCAAACTGCAAAGGATATATTTGAGCAATCTCTGAGACAATTACTATTGAATCTTACTAATGTAGAAGTTAAGGAAGCAATGAATAAAAATGAAGAGAAAATGATGATGAGATTTCATACTTGTTTCATATTGGTCAAAGAAATTGAGCATGTAGTTAAAGATGCTACAACTATGTGGAAAAATGTTTATCATTTACACAAGCCTAGTGAGGATCCAATAGAAATAAATGATGATGATGATGGTGACAATGAAGAAGATAACACACCTCATGTCACTATTGATGTTGAGGATTATTAGGTAGTGATGAAGGATGGTGAAGAAGATGAGGAAGAAGCTGAAGAGGAAGATAAGGAAGGAGAAGAGGAAGAGAATGATCTAGTAAGGATAGTTGTACAAGTTATAGCCTCCCTTCCTCACTCTCCATCAAAGACTACTACATCATCTAGCATGGAGACAACTTTAGCAAGTGTGATTGCAACCACAATAGATACATCATTTGCCCAATCACTCTTTGCTCCCTCTTAGCTCCAGGTATCTCTAATGGAAGTGTCTACCACTTCATCCACCGAGCTGTAGCCATCCTCTTCATCAGCTCTCGAGTCAGGGACATTAGTAGTGTGTTCAGCATCAAGTTCTACAATTTTGTCTACTTCAATTTTGCATTCTCTTGTAAGTACTTCATTTGTAAATACTTCTACTAGTGCTCCTATTGCATGTACTTTAGTTAGTGTTCCACCTATTATTACTTCAATTTTGGGTAGCACTTCATTTTTTTATTCTGTTAGTACTCTAGTCAGTATTCCTTCAGTAGGCCCTATTCAAGTTTTCACAACAAGCCCTATTGTATCTACAATTGTTTTTGTTTCTACGTCCAAGGTAGTAATATCAGAAGTAGAACCAAAGACACCCCTTAAACTTTTGATTATTAGAAAAGAAATTGATGAAGATATAGACTTGGACAAAGAGATTACAATTCCTAATTTGGATCTTGATAATGCTATTGTGGAACAAATGAGATTGGTCAGCCAACTTTTGGAATAGAAGGCTAGATAGAAGAAGCTCAGAGAGGAAAGGGACAAAGAATTCAAGATCATTGAAAGTGCATAGAATATCCTGATAGAGGCTATAGGTGTAGATGTTGATTCATCTCAACATATTTTTCTATAGTTGGAGGAAGCAGTGAATAAATTCAATGAGGACTCAACTATAGAGTTGTAAAACTAGTGCTTAAAGGAAAACAATGGAGAACCAAAACATTCAAAATAATAGATTTAACTCACATATATGATTAAAAAAAGAGAATTAAATTACTAAAGTAGCCTAAGAACGTGCAAACCTCTTAAACCAAGCAATCTTCCCTTTGATGCGTAGATGTGTCCGTAAGATGGGATGTATGCTCAATGACATTGCTCAATCTTCAATGGAGGATATGATTCAAAATGTATTTGTGGATGGATTTTGCCATTATGATGGTATTTTGATAGTCCTTAGTCTCTCAAAATAGCATTATAACATTAGCATAGAACTGGATGATATTTGTGAATGTAGAGGGTTTCATTTATAGGCCGAGGGGTAGTGAGATGGAGGGTTAGGATGCAAGGAAGGGGAATTGGTTAAGGAGGGCTAGGATGCAAGGAGAAGAGAGCACATGGATTGTTCTTCTTCAAAGCTCTAGCCTTGTGACAAGTGTCACAAAGGGATTGGATAGGGAAGATGGTTAAGATAGGTGGTTAGAGGGAGTTATGAGGGAAGAAAAGGGAGGATGAGTGTGGAAAATAGGTATAAAAAATCTTTAAAGAGCCTTTAAGGCTCTTGAATAGGAATGCAAGACTTTAAGGGTGGAACTTTGACTTTGGTTCGATTTAAGACTTTCTTAACCCTTGGTTAAAGTTGTGCACATGCTTAAGGAAGGTATTAGGCTTAGCTTAGGATGAGATGAAGAGGCAAGTGGTTTGGGTAGGTCAAGTCTTTAATTGAATATATTAAAAGAGGATGTTAAGTCTTTGTTTGAATATTAAAATGGAGGATAAATTCTTTGTTTCAATATTAGAATGGGGGATGAAGTCTTTATTTTGAATATTAAAATGGGAGTTGGGTGGAAGTCTTGATTTTGGCTTAGGTTAGGAATTCTTAATCTAGGATTAAGGTTGTGCACATGGTTAGAGTGAGGATTAGGCTTGGATTAGAGAGGGATTAGGGGGAAAGTGGTTTAGATTTGATGGGATGGGTTAGTTAGGTGGCTCAGTGAGGTTAGTACGTGTGAATGGGTTGGATTAGGGGTTAGGATAGGGATTAGGGAGGCTTTTAGGATTTTAGATATTTTATTAAATAATTTATTTAATAAAATGGAGATATAGAATTAAATTGAATAGATTTGAGGATTTATTCAATTTAATAGAGGAATAACGATTTAATTGATAAATTGATTTTGGGTGATCTTTTAATTTTATCAATTGGAGTATAGTTAATTAAATTAACTAATTAACTAGGGGATGACAATAGATTAATTAAATATTAAATACTTAATTAATGATGCCTTAGGAGATGACTAAATAGGATTACTTAAGTGATGTAATTCTTTGAGATAGTTTTGGAACAATACTATTTCAAAGAAGTTTGAAGATAGACGACATGAAGAAAACTTTGAAAGCAACATGATTGCCCTAGTCTTGAATAGAAGAGGAGAGAGCGGACTGTGTGATGCCCCTCAAGAAGATGGTGAGGAGAGAAGGTGAGGCCTGATAGCTTCTTGAAAGGTATAAGAATCTAGGGCGAGCAGGAGGACTGAGAGTGGCTAATAGAAGTGGTGCAAGGAAGTACATACTCTCACTATGGGAGAATGATACAGAGGAAAACTTTGGGCGCAAGGATAACCAATGGGTAAGAACACTGGCTACAGGGAGAGGGGGGAGGGTGATTGGTTTTCTAAATTGAACCCAAAGAAGTTATTTGGAAGATGGGAGAGTTGGGGAGATTATTATTCGAGGATTTATGATTGGTGATGACTAAGATTTTGATTGATGTAGGAGCTATGATGATGATTGATGCAGGAGCTATGATTATGAGTGATGAAGGAGATATGATTTATGATTGATGAAGTAGCTATGATTATGATTAATAAAGGAGCTATTATTATGAGTGATGAAGGAGATATGATTTATAATTGATGAAGTAGCTATGATTATGATTAATAAAGGAGCTATGATTATGATTGATGTAGGAGCTATGATTAGGAGTGACGAAGGAGATATGATTTATGATTGATGAAGTAGCTATGATTCTGATTGATAAAGGAGCTATGATTATGATTGATGCAGGAGCTATGATTATGAGTGATGAAGGAGATATGATTTAGGATTGATGAAGTAGCTATGATTATGATTGATAAAGGAGCTATGATTATGATTGATGCAAGAGCTATGAATATGAGTGGTGAAGGAGATATGATTTAGGATTGATGAAGGAGCTATGATTATGATTGATGAAGGAGCTATGATTATGATTAATGAAGGTGATATGATGATGATTGATACAGGATTAGATAACATGGAATTGATAGGAGATATGATTGTGATATGGATAAAACTATTAGATCATGATTGTAAGACTGATTGGATGGGATGCTTGAATAGGATGGAATGTTTTGATAAGATGGGAGTATTAAGTAATCCATTGAAGCTTGAGCATGTGGGTGTTCCAAAGGGGAGCACCACCATATAGTTGAGCACTTATTTTGATATAGGAATATTGGGAATATGCCAAGGTTACTAAGAACATCAAGGCCTTTTTACCAATATTACATAGGACTAATGCGAAACAAACACGCAAGGATTGCCCCAGCATCACACATGAATCTTGAAAGAATCAAAGTGGAAATGATACTGGATAATCCACAAGCAAAAAATATTTCCCAAGTGCACCATGTAACCATATTTATCACATGTTTGGACTATGCAAGGGTCATATCCGACTGACTCACAAGTAGAAAAGAAAATGAAAAAGACTTGATCAAAACATTGCTCTTGAATTGTCCCATTCATAGTGCACCATGATATAAAAGATCATGGCGACCATGAGGAGGGAACAACCCAAATCACTTGGAAGAGATACTTTAAGAACCAAACGTGAAATCTTGAAAAGAAAATAAATCGAAAGAAAATGTAAATCCATGAAAAAGTAACCTTTTGCCAAAGAGATCAGTAGGAATGGATACTGAGGGACCAAGATCAGATGAGAGGAAGGATGCATCCTACAAGGATCTATCGGTAATATCGAGGACTAGGATCAAATGGGAAATTAGAACTATTTAGGACAACATTTTGATGACAAGGGATCTCGTAAAAGGATTTGCTAAAGCACCTAACCAAGAGAACTACAAATTTTTATTTGTATTTTATTTTTTGATCAAGCATGAATGGACGCGAAGAGATGACAGATATACAATGATACCAAGTGAAGGACTGACATGCAAGGATTTTAAAGTGGACAAACCAAAGTATTTACAAGGGAGTACCATACAAAATTTGAGCATTATATGATAGTTGTGGGAAAGATAAAGACGAGAAGGTTAGCAGAAGAAAATCTAGGGATGAGGAGATAGTGTGATGAAAAGCGTGGGATGAGAAGCTAGTGGAAAGAGATAGGATATAGCATATTGTTACTATAGGGGAGGTGAGGTGTGGAAAGGACAAAGGTGGTTGCCGACTTGACTATTATGATGGCGGGTATTGAAGCTTGTTGACAAAGATATTGATAGTGTTTAATGGAAGCTATGGAGAATGTTGTTGGTTCTACAAAAGGTGAGTGAATTTGATGAAAGCCCACCAACAAGAAGTGTTAGCTGAAGCATAAGAAAAGTGTGAGTGAAGAATTATGCTGTGAGTGAAATACCAATGGCCGATTCGCAAGAGCAGAGGTAGAAAATGCTAGAGGTGATAGAAGGAGGAACAGGGGGATGGAGTGAGGAGGAAAATGAAAGCCAAGGAGAAAAGAAATGGTTGCAGGGGTAGAAGCGAGGCGTAAAGAAGAGCCAACAAGAAGGAAGAGAGACCTTGCCACGTCAAAATGTGTGGCATTGTGATTCAGGAGTGGTGGAGGCTAGCAAAATTAATCCAGCTCAAAATCAACTAGAAGAGGAAGAAGAAGATTTGACCTTGCTACAACTATTAGCAGAAGGTGCGATGCAACAGACAGAGTGGAGGGAAAAAGAGAAGGAGACAAACTTACCAAGTGTGGGAGTGTTGTTAGAGGGAGCAAGTGTAGAAGATCAGCCATCTGTAGAAGAGACTCTTCCAAAAGAGGAACAAAGAACTATAATGCGACCAACAACAGTCTTATGGAAGAAGGGAAAAAGTAGTTTAGGGGATATGATGCAGAGCTCTGGGGAACAAAAGGGTGACCCAACGTTGTCTACATTTTGGCCATTTTGAGCATTGCAATTCGATTTTGCAGTACAAGTGGCTCATGATGCAGCGGTGGTGATGGAGAAAGCATTGGCAGTGGAAAAAGAACGTGTTCACAAGGCGAAGAAAGATGCAAATTTCTTTCAAGGCCTAATTGAAAGAGCACAAGAGGATGGTGCACGGATGGAAGTTGAGCACCTAGGGATGATGTTAATGATGGAGCAAACAAGAGTGGAGACTATGGAGGTGACTTTGGCAACTGAGAGAGCGGAAATAGAGAGATGTGAAAATGAATTAGTGCTCCTGTGGTCATAAGTAGAAGCATTCAGGGAGTCAGCAGTGCAAACCAATAGTTTAGCACAGAGGTCACAAGAGCAACTGAATGCAAGTAATGCATGCATTACGAGGTACCAAAATTAGTTGAATACAGTGAAATATGAGAGAGAGTCAATGAAAATGCTAGCAAATAGATATGAAAGAGAATGCCATATTGCGCAAAGGAAAACAACTATTCCAGGAGTAGAAAGACTACGGGCAGAAATGAAAGATGTCATGGAGCAATCAGTGAGGGTTGCGTGAGAGCAGCATACTGCATGGGATTATATCACCAAGCAGTCCCTTTGGAGCTAAGGAGAGGAGTTGTATACTCTGAGAAACATTTCATGGAGTAGATAAACACACTCTTGAGGCGTGGTAACATCCCGATCCCAATGTATACATTGTGGGCAAGTGTGAGGATGACACTAAGGGCATCGTCATCTAGGATTGAGTCTAAAGGAATGCCATTGATTGAACATCCTGTCTTGCCATCTTCACTAGGGAGGCCAAAATTACAAAAAAAAATTGCAAAACATTATTAGTTAAATGGAATGTTGTTGTTGCTATCGTAGGAGAAAAAAGTTTGTGCTTGTTGTTATGGCAATCAAAGGGACAATGGATGTTGTTTGTACTGTAATCTCATGTTTTTTTTTTGTTGTTGGGATTTTATGGAAGATATATGGATGATTTTGTGTTTTTGTCGAATATTTAAATGTTTTTTGGGATGTTTGATATATATTTGAATGTTTTTGTGTTTTTGTGATAAATAATGAAATAGTTTGACTCTTGTAAAAGTGGGAACAATACAATCTGTAGAGTATGGGTAACCATGACTCGTAGGCGAGAATGTCTATGTATATTTAGCAAGTATGATAGACAATAATAAGACAAAATGTGGGGACTTTTCTCTAGGTGTGTGATGAGACAGATGTTTATGGGCTGTGGAAAAGGCATTGGGACCTATGCAAGGCTTGTGATGGCCAAAAGAGGTCAAGAAGGGCCTTGAAAAGGCCAAAAGAGGGCCTTGAAAAAGGTGTTTAGGCCTAAAAAGATGTCTCAAGGGCCTAAAAAAGGCGCTTGAGCCTAAAAAGGCATCTCGAGGGCCTAAAAAGGTCAAAATAGGGCCCTAAAAAAGGCGTTGGGCCTAAAAAGGCAGTTCGAGGGCCTAAAAAAAAGCGCTTGGGCTTATAAAGGCATTTTTGGGGCTTGAAAAGGTCATAATAGGGCCTTGAAAAAGGCGTTTGGGCCTAAAAAGGCATTTTGGGGGCCTAAAAAAAAGGTGTTTTAGCCTAAAAAGGACTTTTTGGGGGTTTTAAAAAGGACACTTGGGCCTTGAAAAATCATTTAAGGCCCAAAAAGTCGCTAGAATGGTCCAAAAAGGACACTTGGGCCTTGGAAAAGAACATTTAAGGCCTAAAAAGGCACTTGAGGGGTCCAAAAAGGACACTTGAGCCTTGAAAAAGCATTTAAGGCCTAAAAAGGCACTAGAGTGGTCCAAAAAGGACACTTGGGCCTTTAAAAAAAACATTTTGAGGGGCTTAAAAAGGCACTTTGGGGGCCAAAAAGGACATTTGTACCTTGAAAAAGGTATTTAAGGCCTAAAAAGGCACTAAAGTGGTCCAAAAAGGACACTTGGGCCTTGAAAAATCATTTAAGGCCTAAAAAGGCGCTAGAGTGGTTCAAAAAGGACACTTGTACCTTGAAAAAGGTATTTATGGCCTAAAAAAGCACTATAGTGGTCCAAAAAGGACACTTAGGCCTTGAAAAAACCACTTAAGGCCTAAAAAGGCACTAGAGTGGGGAGCCAAACTCTCACGCTTACATCTACTTATTCTATGCCCCTAGCTGTATGAGGATGAAAGAGTTTGATGGATATTTGGTCTTTCGAGACAGTATTGATATATTCGTTGAAGGTGGTTTAGATGAATCGTGGCCACTGCAACTTAAATAAGACTAAAAATCCTTCTTGATTCACATTAATAATGGTTGCATGGAAGGAAGGCGATGGTTGGCTTTGCGGCATCTCTTCCGCTATCTGAGTTGTGTTGGATTTTCCTAAGCCTGGAATTATGTTTCAGGACATTACCATGCTTCTTCTTAATATCAATTTTTGAATATCACAAATTGAGAGGAATTTTGGGGTGGTGTTTTAATGTTTCAAGCTTTTATGGCCATATTTGGCAATTATGACCCCCTTTTGAATGCTTTGGAATTCTTTTTGTTTTTAAAAAATATTTTTAGACAATTTTTTGAATTTTTTGATATTGTTTGGGCAATTTTTGAATTTTTTAGGTATTTTTGGGTGATTTTTGAATTTTATTTTTGGTAAGTTTGGATGATTTATGAATTTTTTTTGGTAGTTTTGGGTAGTTTTTGAATTTTTTTGGTAAGTTTGGGTGATTTTTGAATTCTTTTTGGTATTTTTGGGTAGTTTCTCTATGTGCCACAAATAGGCAAGCTATTGCCTTGCTGATTCCTATCGTTGTGTCGACTATCAGCGTTGTCTTTCCCTCTGTCCTTGTGGGTTTAATTTTGGGTTGGTTTGTGCATAATCCTTTGGCGATCCAATGGAGGACATTGAAGAGTGAGTTTGGTTTCATTTTCTAGATGTATCAATGGTCGGTAGAGGAGTGATGGGGTTGGTTCTCCTTTTGTAGTGTGAGGCAATTGGCATGGGCCTTGCAAACGGTTACAACTCCAAAAGATTCTCTTCAAGAGGTCTATGTGAAAGGGTTGTAAGTCTATTGGTTTCTCATTGTGTAGGGTCTGTGAAAGGTTTTTGTCTCATGTCAAGGCCTTTATTGTGGAAAGTAAGGTGTGTGTGAAAGGGTTGTGAGAGAAGGAAGCTCTTCTTTCTTTTCTTTTTTGGATGATTTATGAATGTTTTTGATAATTTTTTGGCAAATTTTGAATTGGAACTAGGATGTGAGTGAGATAGTGATGCAGGATTTTGTTGTAAGGCTAAAAAATATACAAGCATGAATAGGAAATGGGTGGATGACTTAGGAATGTAGGATAGAATATAGTAGTGGATGTGCATATGATAGGAAAAAACTCAGGACGAGGAAATAACATTGATGCAATATGGTTATTGTTACATGGGTATGATACACAAAATTATTGGTTGCATGACAACGATGTGGTACATAGAATATTGTGGCTTGGTACAGGTATATGATATAAAGGAATGGTTTTAAGGATAAAATACACTTGATATAATACATGCGGTAAGGTACAAGGATGGAATAGATATGCTAACCAAGGTAGAATATGAGATCTAGGTAGGCTTTCCAAGCTGGTGTTGTGAGTTGTTGGAGTGCAAGGAGGGAACTCTTGGAATATCTTGGAAAATGGGGAGATGGGCGATGAGATGTAAAGGGGTGATACTAGATATGTAGGTCATTAATAGATAATGAATAGGCTAAGTACGCCTGCTACCTAATTATTAGGTTTTCACTAGGGTATTGATCCAAGGTGCTTGAATTGCCAAGTATTCACCATTGGACAAATTCTTTTTTTTTTTTTTTTTCTTTTTCTTTTTTAAATTTTAATTTTTTGGCATAGAATTTCTTGAGGTGAATGATGTTAGTGGGATCATTCATGACTTCACCTTCAAGTGTGGATAACTGATAGGCCCTTGAGCTAAAAGATGTTGTGACCACTTAAGGACCAAGCCATGTGGGCTCAAACTTGCCTTTCTTTTCTCGGTCGGCTTGGACTTTCATGTTCTCTTTGAGGACCATGTCTCCTTGAAATTGGCATGGATGGAGTTTCTTGTTGAAGTTGTGGTTGAGGCGATTTTGGTAGACCATGAGGTGGTCATAGGCCTGTTGCCTTTTATCATCAAGCAAATCTAGTTGGGTGAGTCTAGCCACTCTATAATCCTCGTTTGATATCTGGCCTCGCAAAGAAATGCGCAAGGATGGGAGTTCAACCTCAATAGGTAATACTACTTCAGCACCATAAACAAAGGAGTATGGGGTTGTGCTTGTAGATGTACAGAATGAGGTTAGGCCCATAAGGTAGGGTTGATTTGTAAATGTCAATCGCGGCCGAAATCATTGACAACTTTCTTTAGGATTTTGAGTAGGGTTTTATTAGTTGCCTCTACCTGACCGTTACCTTGTGGGAAGTATGGACTAGAAAAATGGTGATGGATATAAAGGGAAGTGCACAATTCCTCCATATTTAGGTTTTTAGAATTACCTCCATGGTCAGTGAAAATGGTAGCTAGGATGCTGAAGCGATATATGATATGATATAGGATAAACTTGGACACTTGAACTCCCATAGCAGTGACAAGGGGAACTACTTCAACCCACTTAGTGAAGTAATTAGTGGCGATGATTATCCATTTGTGTCCTTCAAAAGAAAGTGGTGCAATAAGACCAACAAGATCAAACCCCCAATAGGCAAAAGGCCATGGTGGTGCAATGGGTTGCAAGTCCTGAGCTGGAGCCTGGAGAAAATTAGCATGTTGTTGACAAGGTAAACATCATTTCACAAACTCACATGCATCATGTTCTAGAGTAGGCCAATAATACCCAGCTCGAAGTATTTTCTTTGCTAGCACTATCCTGCTCATGTGAGCACCACAAAGTCTAGCGTGTACCTCCTTGAGAGCCATTGCAGCCTCATTTTGATCTAAACATCGAGAGAGAGTATCATGATAACCACGACGATATAGGGTTTGGGCAATGATAGTGTAGCGGGAAGCTCTACGAATAAGGTTTTGGCTTTGGGTTTGTGTGAGGTGAGGAGATATGATACCATTTAGTAGGTAAGCATGAATTTTGTGGTACCATGGGGATTAGGGACCAACCAAGATGTAGACTCATGTTGATTCATCATTCTCAAATGCGAGTTCATGTAGCTACTCAACCAAGAATTCATATTGCATAATTTCATGTGGTATTTCCAAGAGGGAACCAATAGTAGCCATGGCATCTGTTGCTTTATTTTGGAGTCTAGGTACCTGTATGAATTGGAGTTGAGTAAAATGCTCTTTTAATTGATCAACCAATTCCTTGTAAGGTAGTAGCTTATCATCCTTGGTTTGATATTCATTTAAGGCTTGTTTGATGATAAGTTGAGAATCACCGTAGACTTGTAGCTGTGGGATATTCCATTCAATGGAAATTTTGAGCCCTGCAACAAGGGCTTCATACTCTGCAATGTTATTGGTACACCGAAACTGTAGCTTGAAAGATTTAGGAATATAATCACCTTGAGATGTGACCAAGAGTATGCCCACACCGGAGCCATGAGATGTATAGGAGCCATCAAAATATAGCTTCCAGGATGGTTGTTCTTCTATCAAACAGAGGTGTTCATCTAGGAACTCCATAATGAGGGGTTGGTTGGCAACCAAGGGTGCATCTGCCAAGTGATCTGTAATAGCCTGGCCTTTGATGGCCTTTCTGTCAATATATTGGATGTCAAACTCATTAAGAAGCATAACCCATTTTACCAGGCATCCTGTGAGTACTGTGCAAGAAAGCATATATTTTAATGGATCAATTTTTGAGATTAGCTGGACAGTATGACTCAACATGTAATGGCATAGCTTTTGGGTGGCAGATACCACTACTAAGAAAGCCTTCTCCATTGGCATATAGTTGAGCTCATATCCCACTAATGCTTGGTTGATGTAATAAATAGCCCTTTCTTTCCCTGCATCATCAAGTTGTGCTAGAAGAGCACCTAATGTAGTGGGAGTAGTTATGATGTACAATATGAGTGGATGCCCTGCAACTGGAGGAACCAAAATAGGTGGATTAGCCAAGTATTCCTTGATGAGCTCAAAGTTATACTGTCAAGCAGGGTCCCATCTAAAGTTTTGATCCTTCTTGATCATGTGTGTGAATGGTTGACATTTATCAGTAAGTTGGGAAATGAATCGTCTAACTAATTGGAGTTTTCCCTGTAGAGAATGAAAGTGTCTGAGTGTCCTAGGAGGATCCATTTCTATGATGCATTTGACCTTTTTAGGGTCAATCTTGATACCACATTGTGACACAATGAATCCCAGGAGCTTTCCTGAGGTGACATCGAAGACACATTTCTTTGGATTCAACATGAGACGATATTTTGCCAATCAATTAAACACTTCTTTGAGGTGAAATAAGTGATCAAGAGCATTGAGATACTTTACTAAAATATCATCCACGTAATCCTCAAGAATCTTATGGATTAGGTCATGGAAGATGATCGTCATGGCACACTGATAGGTTGCCCTGACATTCTTTAGCCCAAATGGCATCATATTGTAGTAGAATGTGCCCCAAGGGGTAGTAAACGTTGTCTTATGTTGATCTTCCTCTGCTATATGAATCTGATTATATCCAGAGAAACCATCCATTAGTGACAAGAGTTCATGACCTGTAGTGAGATCCATAATCATGTCAATATTTGGTAATGGAAAGTCATCCTTCAGACAAGCTTTATTAAGATCCCTAAAATCAATGCAGATTCTACTATCACCAGAAGACTTGGTAACAGGTACCATGTTAGAAATCCATTCAAAATAATCTATTGGGTGAATGATTTTGGCCTCCAAAAATTTTTGTAACTCTGCTTTAACCAATAAAGCAACTTTGGGGTGCATCTTACGGAGCTTTTGCTTAACAGGTTTTGCCTTTGGATCTACGGCCAAATGGTGTACTACTAGCTTAGGGTTCAACCTCGACATGTCTTGATATGACCATGCAAAAAGACCCACATTCTCGCGAAGGACCTTAATGAGAAGATCTACCTACTCAAGTGGTAGAGAAGCTGCAATGTATGTGATATGTGGTGTCTCTGTCAAATTGATATTTATTGGCTGAGTTTCTTCTATCAAAACTAAAGATATAGGAGGCCTAAGCTCTTGCAGGGGAAGGATGAAATCTCCATCTTCAGGTGCCTCAGAGAGGTTTTCACCATCAAATACATCCTTTATTTTTTTATTTTTTTTTGAGTTATCCAATGATGCTCCAGAGTAGTTTTCACCAGAGGACATTTTTCCTTTGATTTTTTGCTTTTTTGTTTCCTTTTTTATTTATGTTTTGTGACTGGAGATTTCCTCCTCCCTAAAGTAACCTGCAGGATCCAGCTTGTAGGCATATGCCAATGGTGGTGGCGGCCATTTATGTGTGTTTGTGCCCCCATGAATTTAAGGAGCGCATGCTCGGTAGAGAATTCATCAACATGAACGACACTTGGTTGGTCCCAATCTATGAGTTCAGGGTGAGCGAGGGGTAGGTCTATGAGATTTAGGGATAGTTGGCATAGCACAGAGGCTCCTAGGATTATTTCATCAAGGAATATATCATCATAGGCATTCTTTTCTACTTCCTCAGGAATGTCTTCGACTTCAACAAAGCTATTTTGGATGTTTGTGAAGGCATGGCCTTCCTTCGTAGTGCCCCTAGTTGCTGGGAGTCCATAGCCTAAGCCTTTGGTTTTTTGTCCCTAGTGTGCCTCTATAGGCTTTCTCATTCCTAATTTCAAATGGCCCAAACCGCCTCCCTGATAATCCCATTGCTCCGTGGCCAAGCAATGTGACCAGGGATATTTTTGTTTAAAGTGATCAAGAAGTGCTTCACTTTTAGGAGGTGGCTCCTTGTATAGCCATGTGTTAATTTCTAGTGCATTCTCCTCTCCATCAAGAATACCCTTGGTAATAAATGTGGTAGGGCCCATTTTTTGGAGTCGAGAGGTGGTTTCTAGTCTAGGCCCTTGATGTGTCGGGCGTCCTTGAGTATGGGGATCAAGTGGTAGAGCACTAACAACAAAAGCATCTGTAAGACTATACTCACCACAACCTTGGTAGTTGATCTTAACTATGGAAAGGGTGGAGGCTAAAATGGTGTCTGGATCATGGAAGGTGCCAGAGGAACTAGTCGTGGTGTGGCCAACTTTGAGCCCAGGACAATGATTCGTGTATGAAGCTTTAATCATATTGCAATAAGCAAAGGGTTAAGGATCTGCATGGATGGTTATCTCAGTGCCATTATGTGGAAAATTTGATACATTGATGATATGTGGATGGAATGGCCTTCATGGCATGAATCCATGGGCAACCAAGGAGGATTTTGTATGGAAGGTTAAGATCAACTACATGGAAAAGTGTTTCTTGAGTGGTTGGGCCAACTCTTATAGGGAGCAAGATGGTTCCTTCAGTGGTGGGCTCCAAATTGTCATATGCCTTGATGGTGATTACTTCATTAATGATATATGCCTCAGTATATCTTGCCTATTTGATGAACTTTAAAGTACATAGATTTAAAGCCGATCCATTATCTATCATGACCTATTTAATAGCAAAGTTAGAAACCATGATGGCTATGCAGAGTGGAAGGATATGATCTAGTTCAACTATTGGGATATCAGTGGTTTTGAAGGATAAGGCACATGATGTTGAAAGATGGCCAACTAAGTTGCGAAACTCGATGGCATTTATGTCAGAGGGGACACATGACTCGTGTAGAGTACTGTTGAGGATCTCTTGATAAAGTGGGCTTCTTCGTAAGAGATCCAAAATGGAGATCTAGGCCGGTGTGTTTCCAAGGTGTTCCAAGATGTTATATTGTGGCCCTAATGAGGATGCTTCCGATGAATATGCTCTAGATGGAGGTGGTCTTGATGGTGCAAAAATAGGTGGGTCAACTATATTGAGTCGAGTCCGGTGAGTAGCAATTGCACATTAGGTATCTAGGCCCTTAATGTTAATGACATTGATGGATGGGTCAATCTATGATATGCAACCGATAAGGCTTCCATAGTCTAAATATGCTGAGGTATAGTTTTGAGACTTGTCTTAGTTATCTCCTTATTTGCCTTGAGTATTGTTTGGTTTGTTGATAGGAGGGTTTGTAGGTGCTTTTCCTAGGTTTGTGTTATGAGGAGGGAAAGAATTTTGATACATCTTTAATCCTACATTAGGTGAAGTTTGTGCCCCCACCGTGATTTCCTTTTGATCAATTAGGTCTTGGACATAGTCCTTGAGTTGCATGCATTTGAGGGTGGTATATCCTTTGACACGATGAAATTTACAAAACTCATTATCTTTATACCAGGATGCCCTAGATTGGTTTGGTTCCAAGGGTTGTGTTGGTGGATGTTGAATAAGATTATCCTTAGCTAGTTTTTTAAAGATTGCATCAAGAGGTTCCCCCAATGGGGTGTATACATGAGGTTGTCTGAGAACACAGGGTTTAGTACCTGCCAAAAGTGTGCTAGCATTGGTTTGATTATGATGAGAAGGTATTTGTTGATTGTTCTATATGGGTGGTGAGTGATACACATGGGGTGCTGTTGATAGGGTTGTTGCTGACAAAACATGGCAGGAACATTGGTAGCTACCCCAATGATATGAACTTTTCGGATGTCAGTGGCACCAATTGTCACCGTGTTTTTGTTTTTGTTCCAGTATCGGGTTTTGTCATTGTTTGGTCCTTGGTCTTGGGTGTTTTCCTTGTAAATTCTAATAACACCATCCTTAATGAGGCCTTGTTCAAGTCCCATCCCCTTTTCCTTAATGTCTTCGTGTGTTTGTAAATAGTTCATCACCATATGATGGGCGAGACTAGGGTGTGCATTGTTTATGAACATTTTGACAAGATAATGCTCAGGGATGGTACAAGAAATCTTGGTTGTGAGTATTTGCCAATGTTGCAAGTATTCTACAAGGCTTTCTCCCCCTTTTTTCTTAGTATGAACTAGGTCCACGATAGATAATTCAGTTTCAATAAGATGGGTGTATTGAGCCACAAAAGCTTCAGAAAGATCAGAAAAAGTTTTAATAATGCCTTGAGGGATACGAAAAAACCATTCTAAGGTTGGGCCTCCTAAACTTTTGGGAAAGAGCCGCATGAGGAACACATCATTATAGGCTACCTCCTGACAATGCATATAGAATTCCTTAACATGTGTGACTGGATCACTTTTCCCCCTAAATTTGTCAAACTTGGGGATCTCAAAATGTTTAGGAAATGGTGTCATCATGATGGTTTTGTCAAACAGGTATAGGCAGTCATTCTCAAACTTGAAATTTTTGGAGTCTGTCCCATCTTTGAGGGCTTTAAGAGCATTTTTTATGTCTTCCCATTCAGAGTTTATAGGTGAGGGAGCAAGTGCCCCCAATGTAAGATACATGCCAAGATTTGAAGGTTGATATGGAAAACTCTAGTTGCCATATGGTGTCTGTGGAAAAATAGGTTGCACAGCTAGTGGGATGGATGTTATGGGTTGTTGGAATGTGTTTTGGATATATTGTTGCATCTGCTAAGAAGTTTGTTGGTGGAGAAGATAAGTATGAGGTTGCTACCCTATGAGATATCTTTGTGTGGGTGCTTGAGAATACTGCTGGCATGAAGACTGTTGTTGAAAGGGTGGTAGGGTGGGTAATGCTTGTGCCATGCTTTGGGAATACATACCATGTCCAATATATGTGGGTTGTGCTCCTTCTTGAGAGTATGACTAATTATGAACAGGTGCAAGGTAATTAATCTGCAATAGAGTATGCATCTTAGGGAATTGCAATGGCGGGGTGGTTTGGCTATTTCCCAAAGGTGGCATGGAGAAATAGTTGGTAAGGGGTGGTAGTGAATAAAAATGTGAAGCGATGGATGAAAGTGCCTGAGGGGGACCATGGTTGCAGTGCTAGGGGGAAGACTAGTGATAGGCCCTTGTGCTATAGCAACATTCCAAGGTCCTAAAGGAAATGAGGTTGAAGAGCTTTGACTATGTATAAAGGGGTTGGTAGTGATGTTGGGTGGGATGGAAGGTGAGGTATTTGAACCTAGTGGTGGCATTTGAGGAGTAAATGGACGAGGTGTGTTGTGAGGTGGAAGTGAAAAGGTTGTGTTGTTGGATGTAAATGGAGGATTTTGTGGAGTAGGGAAATGAGTGGTTGAAGAAGAGGCAGATGATACACATGAGGTTGGTTGGGATGTAGTAAGTACTAAGGGTTGAGTGAGGATGGGATGGGTGTTTTGTGGAATAGGAGCAGGCACCTGGGTTGAGGGTATATTCGGGTCTGCAGGTTTCATCTGACGTGTTTGAAATCCTTTGTTTAGTGAAGAGAAAGGATAGGTGAGGACAAATGACTCTGCAACTAGTGGTTGCCACCCAAACAGAGGGTGTGTAGGATCTGAAATGTCGATAGGTGGTGGATACCCAAATTCAAAGGAACCAACACTATCCCTTAAGAAATTTGCCATGATGGTTTCCTTGTTTTGGTCTATGATGGCATTAAAAATGGTGGTATGACTAGGTTGGTTCATGAAAGCATAAATGTCTATGGACGAACCTGTTTCTTTGGGGATTTGTGGTGGTGGATCTGGTGGCATCATGGAAACTACAGTGTATGGCTGATGCTCAATATGTGTTATTACTATGACTAGGATCCATGTCCTTTTTCCTTGTGTTCTTACCAAAACGAGTGGTGGGTGGCATGAAAGGATGACTTTCCTAATGATGAAAATGCAAAGAGGGATGATGCTAAGTGTATATGATACTTTTAGGAATCTAGATGATATGGTGCTATGTGAAGGAGATTGTGTTTCCCTTAAGTGTGAACTTGAATATGTGGTAGCGATATCAAACCCTAAGGTAGCCTTGTGACTGTTGGGAAGACAAATGGGATCAAGTGTGTAGCACAACCTTTTTCTTAAGGTGATGTGGGACACAAGCGACAGTTTATCTTAAACAATGCTTAGTTTAAGGACAACTATGATGGTGAGATGGATGGAGATTTCTTTAGGGAGACAAAGCTTAATGAGGTGATGTGAAAAATGTTTCTAAGTATGGAGCAACTAATGGAGGATTCTAGGGTTTAATGATGCTTGATTTGGAGGATTTCTAAAAACCTAAGGTTTGATGACAAGAAGTGGAGGAGATGATTATGCCAAATGTTTAGATGGGATGAAGAATTAACAGAGAGACTAAACCTACAAGGAGATAAGTGCATAAGTTTGTGTGGAAAAAGATGGACCTAATCAAAGTAGTTAACACAAGAGTTATTGATAAGGCTATGGTTGACACCTCGTCGAAGAGTTAGGTTCTGAATCTTGTAATCCCACTCGGTTTGTAATGCAACGTCTGCTCTTTCTTTCTGAATTTGGTCTAGCTTGGAAATCCTTGGGTTGGGGGTATGTTTTTGATGTTCTACTTCTATCTCCATGTAAACTGGTATTTGTGGAAGTTTAGCATTTTTGAACTTAGCCTTAGGTTGACCTGACATGAGATATTTCCAAGGGATTTTGATCACAACTGTGAGGTTTTGGAGGTAGTGAATACGCTAAGTATACCTTCTAGACCTTGGGTAGGAACAGAAATCAATTGAGAAATAGCAAGTTTTGGATTCTTTCAAGATTAATTTGGCTAACTATCTTCTAGGCAAGGAATACAAATGTGTCATTTTTTATCAAGTAGATTGGTAGCAAAAGGGTATTTTGAAAACAACAACTTTTGGATCTTTTTAGAGCAAAGGGGTTTGTTGTTAATTGGACTTTTGTGGGGTATTTTCTAGGTAATAAGTGTAGGCAAAAGGTAAACTAAAAGTACAGTGTTGCGAGTGGACTTGCTAACAACCGTTTCTTATATATGAAGGTGAGGTCTCTCAAAAATAAAATTTGTGATATTTTTGGTCAAGTAGGGTAAAGGGAAAAGTATTTTTGAAAAAGAGCAAGACTTTGGGCCAACAAAGGATTTATAACTTAGGTTCTGCTGAGTGATTCTTGTGTTTTTGAGGGAATAAGTCGATCATTTTGAGATAAATGGACAAATTGGACTAGCGAGACAAACAGTTGTTGCGAATGGACTTGCTAACAAGCGTTGTTTTGAGATGACAAAGGTGAAACTTTCTCTCTTCTGATACAGGGATAAATGAGAAAACAATTTCTCAAAGGACAAAGCAACTTTGAGAAATACAAACAGTTGATCTCTTTAGCAAAAGTTTTTTTTTATAGTAACCACTGAATTGTGTATGTTCATCAAATGTTTTTCACAGGTCTTGAGCACAATTTAAGATAGTTCAAACACACACTTTATCCCTACAGTCAGAATTTGATTGTCATATGCTATTCAATGGCCCACAACTTGATGTTTCCTAGTTCTAGTGCAATATTTCCCTCTAATGGAAGAGGTGAGTTGATACAAGAGTCAATCGACAAAAGATACACATTAGAGAACCTTCAAGGCATGACAAATAGAAGTTCCCCTTCTGCAGGAACGACCCTTGGAGATGAAACCCAAGTGGCCTTATGCCTCTACCAGGGGAGCACAATGGTGATTAATCTTGAGGGATGTTGTTTCCCTTGCACTGTGAATAGCATACCATAAAAGAAAAGCGAGATACTTTAGACTAAGAGGGTTGTAAATGGGTCTGTGGAGTCTCCGCAACAATTGTTACTGGTTGTGATCCACTTAAGGGTCTATTCCGAACATGATAAAATCGTGGGAAAGTTTTCCCACCTCAGGCTACCCCCAGAAACATGCCGCCCAAACTGAAGAGATGGAGTGAGAAGGTTTACCCTTCCCCTCATTTATATACTAGCTAGACTATTTATCATTTTGAGCTTCTCACCAAAGGGGACGTGCTTCCTAGAGGTGGATGAACTCCTAGAAGCACTCCTAGTTTGTTGCGGATGATCTTGGTAACAACTTTTAGTACATGTGTCACGTATTTTAAAGGTCTTACTTTGCATGAAAAGAGAGAAGTCTAAGATGCGCTAAAAGGCACAATCTCAATACATGCAAGACACTTGATTCATTTTATTTGTGAAGCTTTTTAGATTTTCTATCGTACAACTTGAAGACACACATGATTAGCATTTAGATGTTCATTCCAACTTGACAACATCGCCAAAAAAAGTAAAATCGAGTCAACAAAATTAAATCGCATGCGTGAAAGCTTTTAAAAAGGAGGGAATAAGAACATTTTTCACTTTAGAGCATTCAAGATTGAATGAAGTTCATTTTAAGCACCAAAGTTGAAGTGTGTTGATTTGCAATGTTCTTTAATAACCAAAATCAAATATTCATCGCATTCATTCTTTTTAACCTTTAGCATCCAAGATTGTGTTGATCATGCATTCCAATGAAAATGTTATATTTTAATCCATGGCATTCAAGATTTGATTTTAGCAACATGCATTCAAAGACAAGTGTTTAAACATTCAAGATTTGATTTTAGCAACATGCATTCAAAGAAAAGTGTTTAAACATTCAAGTTCATTTTTGAAGAGCATTAAACCATGTAAGGAGAACCTGCAAGAAACATGGTTAGTGGTTTCATAGAAGTCTTCAACCGACAATGCATGAGTTAGCAAATATCCCTGCAAAAATCACCAAATTTTAGTCATTGATAGTGAAAATAAGTATCTAAAAGGCTGCAAAATATGATAAAAACCAATACCATCATGATGGGCTTGGAACCAGCTTTTTGACGATATTTCATTTTCTGAAAACAGAGTCTGTATGCTCAAGTTATGAGCAAAACACCAAATGTTGCTTCTGAAGGCTTAAAAAGGCATGTAGAAATGATGTCGTGATGACATCATCAAAGTGCAAGTTTAAATTTCATGGCCATATGGCTGTCATAGGCAAAAAAAAAAAAAAAAAAAACCTGCTAACATGGCACGTATTTTACACTTTTTTGAATTTTTTTTTTTAAAACACGTATATATGAATATGCATTTTTTACAAAACTTTCACAAAAAAAAAAGTGTACCCAAAAAAAAAAAAAAAAAAAATTTAAAGAAAATTTGAAGAAGAGAGAAGATGAGATTTTTTTATTTTTTATTTTTTAAATATATATATATATATATATATATATATATATATATATAAGAAAATTTGAAGAAAAGAGAATGGGAGATTTTTATTTATTTATTTATTTTAATAATTTTTATTTTTTAAAAATTAAATAAATTTCACCATGTGATTGTGGGGGTCCCCACCGGGTGTGCCAGAATGTAGAGCTGTAAAACTAGTGCTTAAAGGAATACAATGGAGAACCAAAACATTCAAAACAATAGATTTAACTCACATATATGATTAGACAAAAGAGAATTAAAGTACCAAAGTAGCCTAAGAACATGCAAGCCTCTTAAACCAAGCAATCTTCCCTTTGATGCTTAGATGTGTCCGTAAGATGGGATGTATCCTCAATAACGTTGCTCAATCTTCAATGGAGGATATGATTCAAAATGTATTTGTGGATGGATTTTTCCATTATGATGGTATTTTGATAGTCCTTAGTCTCTCAAAATAGCACTATAACATTAGCATAGAAGTGGATGATATTTGTGAAAGTAGAGGGTTTCATTTATAGGCCAAGGGGTAGTGAGATGGAGGGTTAGGATGCAAGGAAGGAGAATTGGTTAAGGAGGGCTAGGATGCAAGGAGAAGAGAGCACATGGATTGTGCTTCTTCAAAGCTCTAGCCTTGTGACAAGTGTCACAAAGGGATTGGATAGGGAAGATGGTCAAGATAGGTGGTTAGAGGGAGTTATGAGGGAAGAAAAGGGAGGATGAGTGTGGAAAATAGGTGTAAGAAATCTTTAAAGAGCCTTTAAGGCTCTTGAATAGGAATGCAAGACTTTAAGGGTGGAACGTTGACTTTGGTTTGGTTTAAGACTTTCTTAACCCTTGGTTAAAGTTGTGCACATGCTTAAGGAAGGTATTAGGCTTATCTTAGGATGAGATTAAGAGGCAAGTGATTTGGGTAGGTCAAGTCTTTATTTGAATATATTAAAAGAGGATGTTAAGTCTTTGTTTGAATATTAAAACGGAGGATAAAGTCTTTGTTTGAATATTAAAATGGGGGATGAAGTCTTTGTTTTGAATATTAAAATGGGAGGTGGGTGGAAGTCTTGACTTTGGCTTAGGTTAGGAATTCTTAATCTAGGATTAAGGTTGTGCACATGGTTAGAGTGAGGATTAGGCTTGGATTAGAGAGGGATTAGGGGGCAAGTGGCTTAGATTTGATGGGATGGGTTAGTTAGGTGGCTAAGTAAGGTTAGTATGTGTGAATGGGTTGGATTAGGGGTTAGGATAGGGTTTAGGGAGGCTTTTAGGATTTTAGATATTTTATTAAATAATTTATTTAATAAAATGGGGATATAGAATTAAATTGAATAGATTTGAGGATTTATTCAATTTAATAGAGGAATAGGGATTTAATTGATAAATTGATTTTGGGTGATCTTTTAATTTGATCAATTGGAGTATAGTTATTAGATTAACTAATTAACTAGGGGATGACAATAAATTAATTAAATATTAAATACTTAATTAATGATGCCTTAGGAGATGACTAAATAGGATTACTTAAGTGATGTAATCAAATTTAGGTGTCTACATCTACTAGTCAAGAAAAGTTGTTAGAAAAAGCTAAGAAAAAGTTTGACAATAAGGTGCTTGAGCACATTGCTCAACACATTGCTATTAATCAGGTAGAGCTTTCCTCAATTTTGGCTAATCTTGAAAATTCTTATACAAATGTAACATCTCTTTTTGCCAAGCTTTGTGACGTTACCAAGTATATAAAGGAAATCAAAGAAAAATTGAATAAAATTGATGAGGATCTGAAGACCAGCGCCCAAAAGTTGCAGCTTGACCCAAGTTCAAGCTTTGCACATCACACAAAGGTCAAATTTTTATCAAACATGAATGTTTAATTGTTGAGAGAGGAATCAAGGATTAGATCTACATTGATAGACATCCAAAACATGATCCTTCCAATCATGGACTCAATGCAGAAGCATATTGCATATTCAAAAACATTGATCCATGATAACAATTTTTTAATTGTAGATCATATGATTGAACTTTTAGCAGAAGTTCAAGTGGCACTTCACACCTACAAAATTTGTTAAGATAATTGGGATAAGACATTAGCTCTTATTCTCAAGGTACATTTTGAGTTTCTCTCACATTTTAGTGTCTCTGTATAAGTATGGTGTGTATAAATGTTTGGCATTATTGTCAAAAATGGGGAGAACAAGAGATATTTGTGGAGAGACATATGTATAGTACATAATAAAGAGAGACTTGTATATACATTATGGAACTATGCCTTGTATAATATGTACACTGTATGGGGGAGATATGGGCAAATATATATATATAGCAGAATTACAAAGACAAATTTTGAAAAATCAAAATCAGCATGACACTGTACATAAGTTACATCTAATTAGTGTCTTTGTCACTAATACCAAAGGGGGAGATTGTTGGCATTAAGTTATGTTTGTCATTAGTGACAACACTTATTCATAATTTTGCATGGTTACCGAGTTCATCACTCAGTCTCCAATGTTTACCGAGCATTCAGTGGTTACCAAGTGAGTTCAGCAGTACAACAATTCAGACTGAGCAGATAGTGGTTACCGAGCTTCATAGTATTTACCAAGTCATCAATTTATGTGATGTGAAGCTAGTGTCAATCGAGTGATGGGATGAGCAGTGTTTATTGAGTAAAAGCAAAGTAAACATAGTGTTTAGTTCTTACCGAGTTACACTATTTCTACCAAGTCTCCAATGTTCACTGAGTTTGAAGCTACGTTAAGTGATTAGTATGGACCAAGCCTCTACTTTTAGCAAATGCATGATGATGCCAAGTAATGCAGTGGACGTCGAGTATTAGAAGGTCACCAAGTTAGCTATTCAGAACTTGAGTTTCCACATTTGGGCCGACTCAGTAATATTTGTGTTAACTTATGTTTTGGCTGACCTTGTAGATATGAGAATTGGGATGGTATATATGTAATGTATTGTATCATTCTTTGATAAGATGATAAGTAATGTTTTGAGAAGAGTGAATGCAAATTAGCAGTAGAGTAGAGTATTCAGCAAGGTCTATAAGGAGCAGTCAAGTTACATCTATCACAAGAGGTAATAAGCATTTCAAGAATCTAATCAACAAATCAGTTGTAAGTCAGATCTATTGTTTCATCCTAACATATGAATTAGATTCAAATCCTTTAACATGGTAGACTTAACACTCTTTTCTCTAAATCTCCTAATAGAGTGCATACTTCATTGTATGTTTGTAAAACCTCTAACAAGATGGACCTAGCAATCCTAATTGCTCCTAACAGGGAAGATCATCAGAAGTGATCATTGTAAGCCTTAACAGGCCAACTTTATACTGCAATATTGAAGTTTTGTGGGTATCATCCCCACCCCAATTTTACTTTCTATTTGGAAGGTTTCAAGGTCACCAAATATTATGTTCATATACTATGAACGTTTATATTTCAGTTTTTCATGCCCTCAATAGATTAGATCAATTAATGGTGAATGAATTATGTTGATTAAGTGCTAAATTTGATAAAAATTTTGAGGTTACTAATTCACCTCTCCCCTCTCAGTAACCTAGCTAGTCTTGATTATTTCCAACAAATCCTAGTAGCCCATTTTACAAAATTTTGGTGTTTGAACACCTGTGGAAAGGAAGTGCCTATGACCACAACATTGGTTAGAGTATTAGGTTTTGTAAGGGAGCTAAGGGAACCTCAGATGATTGGCTAATACCCTTGGGGGTCATAGATGGTCTTGAGGGTTAGGTGTGGATTGGAGCAAGCTAGTAAACAAGATGATGGTACTTTATGGATTTTTTCCAAATGAATTGGAAGTATAGTGTGAGAAGAAACCCTAGTTTTTCAGAAAAATTACCTAAGGAAACCCTGAGAGTACTTGGGGAAAGAGAGAAAGGTTGGGTGTCAAATCATTGACTAGGGTTGAGGGGATGATATAGGGCCAGTCTCTAGAAACTAGGAATCAGTCCAACCTTACTTGGATCAAATCATTGCCTTTCCTATTGTTGGACCAAGTAAAGGGGTTTTCATGTAGGTCCACATCCATAATGTTACAGGTGTTAATGAAATCCAAAAGATCCTACATACTCTCAAAGAAGTCATTGATCTCCCAAGCTTTTTTGAAGGGTAAAGTGGGGAGTTGAAGTTTGCCATACACATCAAGCTTTTGTCCTTCAAGTTTTGCACCTTTCTTCCAACCTTTTCCTAGACTTCCCTTCTACCAACCTTGGTATTTAGGGCATAAATATTTAGTAGATTCCACACCATTCTGTCATTTTTGAACTCAGTAATTATGTAGTTCTTTTCTTTATGGATCTCACTACCCTTCATGACATTGGGGTTCCACATAGTAGCTAGGCCCCTCGAAGCCCCTTCTACTTTTGAATGGAAGAAAGCCACCTTAGGCCATATCTTATTAGCCAACTTAGTAAAGTTTTGATCAGTCATCTTAGTTTCCTAAATGAGGATACAATCAATCCTTTTCGAAAGGATACATTATCTAAGAGCATACTATTTTTGGGCATTTTCAACCCCCTAATATTCCATGAGAGGAATTTCATTTCTTACCTTTCTTAATTGTCTCTACTGTAAGCTATCTTCCACTGGTCACCTCCCTTACAACTTTCTTTGTACGAGTTGTTCTACTGTTAGGACAACCCACTAAGGTAGCAACCCCCACATCTGGTTTCTTGCCACCCTTGGTTTTCCTTTTTGGGAATTCCCACTCACCTATAACACTTGTTTAGGGAGAGGATGGGGGCTGAGAAGGGTAATCTTTAATAAACCCCCCTCCGAAAAAATATATTAAATATTGGTGAATCTTTCATTATTTTTAGTTGTTTTAAATTTCTATTCACAAATCTTTTAAATTTTTTATTTTAAATATTATTTATATTGGCGATTATTTTGGAATCATAATTTTTGTATAGAAATTTCATTAATCACCATAGAATATTACAAATAAAAATTGATTTTTTTAAACTCATGGAATATTGTGAGGATCATTACATTATATTTTAAATCAATAGTGGAAACTAAATATTGGTGATATATCCCTAAAGTAACTAATAATTATGATAATTATTGGTGAATTAATTTTAATTTCTCCAATAATATATAATATTTAGGTGAATCAGGCAAGAGCCTACAACACAATGGTAAATTGTGGCCTCTTATCAAAGAGGTCTTGGGTTGACTCTACACAAACTTAATAATTAATAATAAATCACACAATAATAATGAATCTTGGCTTCGGCCTCTTACTGAACCATTTTTTTTTAGGTGAATCAAATCTAATCATATATTGAATATTATGGTGAATCTTGGAGTATAATTTTTTTAATAAAATAAATTATTGAACGATTTTAAACATTTTAGAGCTAAAATTTGCAAAAATATGGTGATTTAGGTTGCATTAAATCTTAAATTATTAGCCAAAGTACTAACTAAAAAATTATAATATTAGCCAATTGACAAATATTAGTCAGTAAAAAATACCTTGGGGCTAAGAGAGCCATCTTTCCCTTAGCCACCTCAATGCTTCTCATGCCTTTAGCCTCTGCTGCCTCAGGAGACACCAATCTGAGTCTTTTTGGGGTGAAGATTCCCTAGTGGCCCATCACATCAAGATCCCCATTATTAGCACACCCCCCCCACACCATAAGTGGTAGGGAAATCTTGGCAGGAGTCACCACCACTATGGTTTGAACCATAGCCAAGGGATCTGGGTCCCTACAGGATCTCTAACTAGGCTCACATGACCCCCAATCGAAGCTCTACCAATAGGGATCGCCTCCTTATGGTCCTTAACCAACACCATAATGTCACCACTAGGGGTTCTAATTTCACCTTCCTCCAGGACATGATATACAACACCCTCATCCACAATGGGGGAATTCAATCAATCATCTATCTCCTTCCTAAATGGGTATTCCTCCATATTTGTTCCTTTTGTCACTTCCTCACTTGATACCTTAACCAACTTATCATCTACCTCAACCTTGCCATGCATAAGACATGCCATTATTAACTTCCCATCTGAGTTGTCCTTCGTACCTTTAGTAACTACTCCTAAAGGAGTAGTTGAAGGTTCCCCTAGCATAGTAGAATCATTAACAATGCCAGGTGAGTCTACCTTTTATTTGTCCTTCAAAGCATTGCACGCCACTAGCACATGGTCAAAGCTCCCACATTTTTTGGCAATGCAGGCCAACATTCTCATATTTAATCGGCTGGACCCACTTACCATACTTAGAGGACAACATGACCATGGTTAGGAGAGTCCTATTAATGGTAACATTCACACATAATCTAGCAAAGACAAGTCTAGATTTAAGCAAGGTTACCTGGTCTACCACAACAAAATGACCAAAGGTGTTTCCAATGCATCTCAAAATCTTCTCATCCCAAAATTTTAGCAGCAGTCCTAGCAAGTGGACCCACATCGGGGCTAGGCTTTGGAGTTCCAGACTGGTATCAAAACTAGGATGCCATTTCGCCAATGCCAAGCAGTGTTTGCCATAGTACCAAGTCCCTGAGAGGATAGTCGCCAGATCCTCAATTATCATGAAGTAGAAGCAAAAGAGGCCACTGAGCATGGCCAAGACACTAACACTTCCCTTCATAGACCACTTATGTGCCACCCAGTTCCTTCTCATCTCAATCAATGGCCTAAAGGAGATGAAACATCCCATAACACAATGTTTGAGGGAGGCAGTAGTGATGTCCACAACACTGTTAGTGAAATTAGAAATTTCTGGTCATGTGATACCGTGGGTGACCTTGGGATCCTCAAGCTTGTTGTTTCCCACGTTGTCACCAATGAGAACATATTTCTACCCTCCCTTGGGGGGGAAGTAGTGGACCCAACCTCGCGCATAGAGTTAGCACTAGAACCCGACAAAGGGGGTTCAAAAGTGCTAGACAAACCCAACTCCAAGCCTGACAAAGCAAGAGAATCTTCCCTTTGAAGATCCAACACCATAAGCAAGTCCAGGCACAACAGGGCCTCTAGCATGCCTAGGCCCTCTAGGGCCATGGCAATTCAAAATTCAAAATTTGGAAAGAGCAAGAAAAGTTGTAGAGTAGAGCAGAGTGATCTATTGTATAATTATTGTTATGGATCTTTGTTGATTCCTTGGTATTCTTTGAGTTTATTGAGTCATGTATGCATTGTAAATGAGGTATAATAGGGTTTTTTAATGAAAATAAGTTCACATTTGACTCTCTTCATTGTTGTAAACCAGTTGGATTTTGGGATGAATGAAACAAGGTTTCTTTTCTTTTCAATGTCTTGTTGTGAGATACATATTCATCTTTCATGCTTTAATCCAAGGGAGTGACTAAGTTTCTTGGTAGAGATTATGGATCTATCAATATCACATATGGATTTGATAAGTAGCCTAATTTTGAATCATTATTGTGAGGTGTGGTAAGGAAACATTTTATAGATTTGGATTATTTCATAAGTTTACATTACTTTGTTACATTTCTTATGACTTATTTGCCCAATGGATTAGGCATTAATCTTAGTTGGGAGATTGCATGCTCTTGTTACTTCGTATATGGTTCTTGCTAAAACTTTTGAAATAAAAAATCATGTTTCCTTTTCATGTTAAACTTATTGCAAGTTATTTTCTAGCTCCATCCTCCACTTTTGAAAGGCAGATCACAAGATCTCTAGCTCAAATCTTGTCCTAATTTGGTGTGTTGTAGTTGAACAATGAAGTTGCCTAATTATTGATTCCAAGAAGAGGTGAAGTCTACAAGAATGTTATGGAATCAAGGAGTCCCCTTGCAAATCCCAAAGTATAGAATATTTGTAAGAAATCTTGTTAGTTGGTCCACCCTATTTTGGTGTCTCCTTGTTATTGGATTTGGCTAATTCATAGGGTCTCAGCCAAAGTGTGGTGGTTGCTATTTTGTTAGTTTAAACCTGGAGTTTTCAGGAGCCAAAAAAATGGTGACTCTACTAGGGAAAGCTTTAAGAAATATATCATAGTAGTGAGAATTATGAGTCTTGTTTCATCTCCTTATTGAAAATTGGTTTTCCCAAGTGTTGCCTTATTCTAAAGTCAATATTTGTGATGTCTCAACCTTTTCAAGTCTTTTAAATTCTAAGAGTTTTCTGAAATAATGGGTTCCTTACTTGTTGTAATTTTGGACCATCTTGTTTTGTTCTTTAAGTTGCTCCAAATTGTTTTCACCAAGTGTGAATGGTGACTCTAGTTGTTAATCTCTACATGAGTGTCTTATGTGGATGATATCATGATTAATTTGCAACAGGTAGAATGAATATATGAGTATTGGTTAAGTGTTCTTGAGAGGGGTTAAAATATTTTTAGTGACTCATGCTAACACGTGATGGGCTATGCAAGGGTTACTTACTTTTGATAAGATTTTAGATCTATTGTTTTTTCTAGCACAAGGATAATTTTCAGCCATCATTTGTTGAGGTATTTTCATTTTCATGAGTGTTTATAACATGAAAATTAGTTATGCAAAGATTTGGTCTCCATTAGGTGATCAATACTAAATAATAGAATTGGCTGTCATCTTTTCGCATACTTCATAGAATTGGTTTTCAACATGTTGAATATAAGATTTGGAGTATGATGACGTGTAATTTTGATAGAGATGTGTTTTTTTATTGTGTTTTAAATTTGTAGATCTAAATTTACATGAGTGGATAAGTTTGAAATTGGTGAAGTATGTCAAGTTTCCTTTAGACAAGTATGCATCCCACTAGTACAGTTTATAGATCCTTATCCATCAAAAGATATTTGTCATTTTGTTTTGATGGCATCCAAGGTTATCTAAATGTTATCCCATGTGACATTAGATATAATTTTCCAAAGTTTAGTGAGAAACAATTGAGTTCAGCAAATCACCATGTACAATTTTTTGTTGATTTAATGGGTGGTTTTGAAGTTGTTCATGAGGATGTGAATATAAAGTAATTCATCCAAACTTTGACTTGGATGAGGTAGGGAGTGGTTTTCTTTTTTACCAGCATGTTCTATATCATCTTGGGATGAATTACATGCAGCCTTCATGGATCAATTTGGGGAGAGAGTAAGTGTACATGATACATTTACTAACTTGTCGAAGATTAGGATTGAAAGTAATCAATTGGTTCCTAATTTCAACATTATATTTGCAAGAGCATTGAGTGAGATCCCTAAAAATTGTAGGCCCAATGATCAAGTATGTTTAGTCTTATACTTTGATGCATTTGATGGAAAAATGAGCTAACTATTGAGGGGTAAAGAGCCAAAACTTCATACCAAGCATTTATGACATCCATGGACATTGAGAATACCATTGTAGTGTCTCCAGTGTTTGCATTCTATACCTTGTTATATTTTGGTTTCGAGAGATACTTTTATACTCATGTTAGATGACATTCGAGATGACCTAATGGTCATATACTATATTTTGATTGCTAGTATCATAGATGTTAGATGCCATGTTGTTTAGTTTGATCATATTTGCATGATGATGCTTATTATTGTGACATGATTATTTGTGATGATATATGATTATTTTGTATTCGGACATATACTCTATTTATGATATATGATGGACGTATTGGATTCTGGATACTTGGATTTGATTCTATGATTATTTACTTCATTGTTGCTTTGTGATGTTTTATGATCAAGTGAGTGATTTAAATAGATGATTTTAATGTTATTTAATGCATTATTGCTTTGGCTATATTATTTTATGCAACTGCACTTGATTGTTTTGTTCAGTGTGCAGGGCTTATATCCTTGATAGTGGCACATGGAGTTAGTGATTCAATTGTTCTTACCTAGCCAATGTTGTCCATGTATGGTCAACATATCTTATTTAATTAATTAATTAAACTCTATGGTGATTTAATAAATCTAGATTCAATTGCATTATGTGAATAGACCCGTGAACATGTCTGTGCATTTAGAGGTTTGCATTTATCGTGAAAGTTATTAAGAAATTTTATGATTTAATAATTTAAGGGAATTTTATATTTGATTCAATTATTTTAATTATTGGCAACTTTGCCATTGTTGAATTCCATTTAATTGGAATTGTTCAACTTTGTCTGGGTTGAAAATGGGTTGTTTTAGTGGGTCAATTAATTTTCCTAAATAATATATTCCACTTTAAAAGTGAATATATATCCCAAAAGGGAATTATTTCCTCACTTCTCACTTGCAAAATAAGAATTTGGAGAGCAAATTCCAAAATCCTCTTTGACTGAGTTACTATTCTGTTCATTGTAGGAGTTATGGGCATGGGATCATCACGAGGTTGAGCTCATTGGATCCAACTAGGGAGACCTTCTTTTGCCATGATTTTTTATGGTGACCGCGAGACGATTATTTTATCGTGTAC
Organism: Cupressus sempervirens; assembly: GCA_028749045.1. Lineage (NCBI taxonomy): Eukaryota > Viridiplantae > Streptophyta > Pinopsida > Cupressales > Cupressaceae > Cupressus > Cupressus sempervirens. The sequence goes on along the minus strand of CM053792.1, from coordinate 165,335,228 downwards.
GTTCCTATTTTAGCCTTTTTGGCTATGAGGTAGGGCTCTCCCATTTTATTGTTTTTTCTCCATTTTGGAGTCTGTTTCTAATAGTAAACTAGTTGGAGGCTAAGAACTAGTGTTTGCTTTCTGTGTGCTAGCTCTACTAGGTTGGACAGGTACACGCATTTGTAGCTTTTTAGACTTGGAGGTTTGGTTTTTGGGCTGTTATGTTGGCCATTTTTGCATACAGACTTCAAACCCAAACTTTATTTGATATTTGTAACTTTTTTACCCAATGACATAATGGGTTTTAATTTTGAGGTTTTCAGGCATTTTTGGTTTTCACCTCAATTTGCATGTCACCTGATTTTCTCAAGTTTTCTTGACACTGAAGTGGGTCATGGATCTAGATTATCTGTAGGGATATCTATTTGACCCTAGATGTATTTTATTACTTTGGGATTCGTGTCGAATCCCTACTCCCAAATATAGGTCGGTTGAGTGATTTTGGTATACTTGTGATTTCTCTATTTCTCATCTGACCCTTGTTGTTTATGATCTTCGTGTTGTTGGTGTGCTCACACACAAGCACATGCGCATGCATTTATGGGGTTCTTGCAAGGCCTAAACTCCCAGTTGATATAGGTGGAGTTATGATTCATTGGGGTTGGGTTGGGAAACTGCATTGCCTACGAGCACTCATCATGTGATGAGCATGGGTATGTATGGTAAACATGTGGAGGGTCTTCTCTCGCTATCCTGATTACATTCCGACAAGGTAGCATAAAGAATTTTTCTAAATTAGTGATAAATAATTAATTAATGGGTAATAAAACTAAGATAATTAAAATGTGAGTACCTGGCAATTGATCTGAGGGTATGGGCCTGGTGGTATATCCGAGGGCATGTATCTATACGATTACCTTCCAAGGACATAGTGTGATGGCCTCCTGAGGGAGATTTTCTGCACGATGTTTAGCTTCGGCTTCGTGATGGCTAGTGATCTACTCTCCACTAGTCCCTCAATAGTAGTCCCATAGAGTGTTTGACTAGGACCTATTGTATTGCATTGTCTCATGATCTTAGTCTCAGTCCTCTATACTATTTGGTGTGAGTGTTAGCCTTGGATGATTGTCTTGTGTGTGTTTGAGGTCAAATCACTATCTCCATTAGCACAATGAGAGTGGGCCTACAATTTCCATGTGGTTGGGATGTGTAGCTACCTTTACCACTATTGGGGACCAACGTATAGAGTTGGCCTTTCTTCCTGTTTAGATCTAGAGCTAGATGCTCACATGGTTCTCTATATCTTCCAGAGTATGTTCCCTATAATTTATGTTATTTCAGTTATAGAGATAGTTGGTTTATGCTCATGTATGTTCATTGCGATGTTACTTTTTCACATGTTTTCTAGATGTTATGGATTATATGTTTAGATAGTACATTTATCCTTTCTATTATGCTTAGTTGTTTTACATTCATTCGAGTGTTTGAGCCTCAATATTTGTGGATTTGGTACTCCCCAATGTGGAGGAATTATTCTACTTTTCACTTATTATTTTGTTTTTCTTTTTGTTGATGTTGAACCTCACATCATAGAGGGGATTCCTCACATGAGAATGCATTCTCTCATGCGATAAATGCATTCTATCGTGTGGGAAAATCCTTCTCTCACATAGAGTGTTGTAGATGGTCGCACTAGATTGTACTCTCTTGCACGAGGCCAAACATTTTCTTATGCAAGCCTTGACCTCAATTGCTTAGAGTTTGCTGGCCATTTTGACATTTCCTCGCATGGGAAATGTGTTCTCTCATGCAAGAAAGTAGTTTCTCTTACATAGCGAGGTACTTCCTCATGTGAGCCTGGAGGCTTGTGTTTCCTCTACAAAAAATAGGGAGTATCTCTGTAATGTCCCCTTTTTAGCATTTATAGCATGATGTTGTCATTAGCCTATTTCCCCACAGCCTCGTAGGCTAACCAGGACATTAAAGGGACTTAGAGGCCATTTGGCCTAGATAGTTTCAGTTGCAAGTCTTTCTGAGGGATTTTGAGGCAACTTTGGGCATACTTACTATTTATAGTAAGTCATCTTGGATATGGTCGGACATCTAGTGGCAGTGGTATGTCGATGGTAATTGTTTAAAATCAGGAAGAAGACTTGTTTATCATTGATAAGATTTGTTATGCATTGATAAAGCTATTTTATAAAGTTAAATTTAAATATTTAACTTTATTAATGCATAGACTATAGTTTGTGGGAAATATTTAAATTAAAAGAGTCCCCTTTATTTTATAACACATTGGAGACATAAGTTACATAAAAGGGAGTGATGTTTTATCCCACATTGAGAAAACGGAAGATGGAGCCCTTGTGAGAACACTATAAAAGAAATGGAAGAGCTTCTTTTAGGATTCTTGGAAATATCAAAGAAATTGGGAAATTTTCTAAAGATTATGTCTCAATAGTTTGAAGGACGAAATCCCTTCAAGCTAGAAATCTTGATGCCATTGAAAGATATGGTCTTGAGATTCAACATGGTAGCAGTCTGAAAAAAGCAGATACGAAAAAGCAGCTCGAAAAAGCGGAACCGAAAAAGCAGGTGGAAAAAGCAATCCGTAAAAGTAGTTCAAAAAGTGGATCCGAAAAGCAGTCGAAAAAACAAATCGAAAAAGCAAAGCAGAAGGGGCAACATTGAAGGAAATTATTACAGCCATCTACAACCAGGTTCCTTTGTTAATATTTCTTTTTAGGGTGTTATAAGTTTCAGCTATAAGTGTGCATTACACCAGCATTATCATTTTGAAATCCATGTAAATGCCAAAAGTCTTGGCCATATTTCATGAGCATTGGAAATTTCATTGCAATTAAGGAGATAATAGTTGTTGGTGTCATTTGAGCAATTCAATATTATTATTTATTAACTAGTTAGTTTGCATACCAACTGTTTGTAGAAATGCTAGTTGGCTGTAGGTGTTCATTTCATTCATGAACAACTTATTAGTTTGCATGCCAATTGTTTGACAAAATGTTAATTGGTTGTAGGTTCTCTTTTTGGCATAAATAATGTTATAATTTTACATCCCAAGTGTTTGTCAAAAATACTAGTTGTTGTAGCTGCATATTGCAAGTAGTTTTCAGTCATATATATGCATTTAATATTGTCAGAATAAGTTGCACATTCATGTTAGGTCATTGTATAGTCCATTTTGAGTCTTCTAGCACAAGATTCTCATTGATGCAAATTGAAGAAAGAGTCATTTAAAGCAAGCTAAAATACTATATCAGTCATATGTCCCTTGCATGTGAATTGTTTGAAAAAATTCTTTGAGCCTTCAATCAGCATTTTTGAGAGCAGATTTGAGGAGGGTTATTACAGTGGTATCAGAGCTTGCTTGCAAAGTTTTTGATGAAACGTCAAACAAATGAAGTATAAAGTTTTTTGGTGTTTGAAGAAGTTATAACCTATTGGGGTTATTACAATCTCCACTAACCTTCAGGAAATATAAATTGGTGTTTTAAGTACCTTTCAGAATTGCACACCTTCTTACATTTCGATAGACTGGAGAGTCTAGGTTTCACAACTATTTAACATTCATAGTCAATTGAACGCGTTAGTAAGTAGTGATGCTTGGAGAATGTTGGATGTTTGGTTAAGTCTTTCATTATCTTTTTATCGATTGCATGTTGATGTGTTTGACTCCATGCTTGTTATTTAAAAAAAAATTGTATTGGCTTTTATCTATCCTTGTTCCAAGGATCTTCGAGCGGGGCATTACAAACATGAAATATGGATTGACTAGGAATCATTTTTCTAGTAGAGCTTGCTAGAAATATGTATTTGAGAATAGGGAACAATGTAAAGTTTGATTTTCAACTTCAAATCAAAGCATTAGTACCTCTATTGTAACTCCTAATCACATTCTAAAATCAAATTTAAATTCACACCTAGATGAAAATTATTTGTTGCAAACTTTTGTTTCTTTGAATATCAATGAGAATGCATATATTAATGATGTTGTAGTAATGAATGGTGTTTCAAATCTTGATGTATATGAACCACCTAATTAATTTCAAATGCATGAAGTGGTTGTAGTAGAGGCATCTCCTTTTAATGAATGTGATGATATTGATAATGTTGAAGTGCATAAGATTGCAACATATATACCATAGTCCTATGATGAGGAGGACGTTGAACTTGCATTCCAAATGAGATTGGAGACATTGAAAGTGTTGGTTCCTCTTTGTATGAGTCAGATGCAACAAGTGAGGAAGAGAGTGTTGGTGAGAGTGAACATAGTTCAAGTAGTGAAGGTATGAGTGTCTCACTTAAATCTGAAAATGTGTCTCCATTTTTGCATTTTACAAATTAGTATGATCTTGGAGGTCTTAAAAATGATTTATCATCAACCTATAACGGTAAATTGATGAATGAAGATTGAGTTGTCTATTACAAAGAATCACCTAATTATGCGCAAGAGAAATATGAGATTGAATGTGAAAATCAAAATGAGAATTGTTGAGTAAGCTTCTATCATATGGTAAGGTTGCAAATAAATATGGTTTTGCTCTACCATTACCTGATGTGACTCCTGCAATAGGTGTTTTTAATGATCAACATGCATTTGATTTAAGTATTTGCATATTAGCATGTAATGATGATTTCCACAATGATTGGTGGTCTTTCCCATCTAATATTTTTGAGGAAAATAATATTGATATGAGTTCTACATGCTTGGTTGGTGAAGTGGATGTTGCATCTTCATGGAATAAGGATTCTAATTTTTATTCTACATGTGCTAAAAATACTCATGAAAGTGGGTTTGAAAATGACTTCAAGGTTCTTGGTAATCCTTTGTATGATACGCACATTGATACTAATTAGCTAACCCTTTGTTACAATGTTTATAGGGGATAATTGCATGGAATCATTAATCCACTTTCTGAGGAATAAGAGTCGAATAGTTTGATTTTAATGATGATGTCATGTCTATTTTTAGCGAAGAATCAAATTATGTATCTTCTCATGGTGATAGTGACACTAAAGTTGATGACACCTTTTGTGAGTTTGCCAATGTGTTATTCGATGAAGACATTATTGTGGATCAACCTACACCTTATCAGGACTTTTGTGATGATAATTTTGATATGGTTTCCATTCAGTTGCTTGAGAATTGTGTAGACACAATGGAACACTTTGAAGTGGCTTCACACTTTTATGTTGGTGATATTTTTTACTACAAGTCAACTCTCTCATTCCCAAGCCAATCAGATAAAATGGAGGTGCATGGGTAAGTGTTGTTGTCCACACAATCACACATTGCTTTACGATTTTGATTTCTGTTATCCATCATTTGTTGGTATAACCAATGAAGTTCATGGACTTGGTCATGATGTTTCAAGGAAGGAGATTAGAGAGACATAGGGAATGTTTCAAATGAGGTAAATCCTTGACCTATGGTCTCTTATGATTATGGACATTGGATGTTTGATGCTAATTTCAATTTTTTGGTTCATACATGAAGATGAAAATTAGGTTTTTGATAAAGGAAAAGAGAAATGGTTTTGTTTGGTGGCTCAAAGCCACCAAACAAGATGTAAAATTTGATTTGCTTATTTTGAATAAGCTCTTTGATTTGTGGAGTGGTTGTAGAAACCCAAAAATGGACTGACCTATGAGTTCAGATTTCATGCACTAATTATTCTTGTATTAATTAAGGGTTCTAAGGTGTTTTAGGTTTTGGTCTACGAGCGTTCTCTATAATCTGATGTTGTGCTAAGGTAGCCATGCCCTAGCTTGTTACAGTGTTTCCTGTGTGTGTGAAAGAGGGGGGGTGTGTGCTTGGTAGTGTGGGGGAGGGTGTCTATTGCGTTCGGTGTCAAATAATTTGTTACACCTTGATGGCCACCTTATTGTAGGGAGAGTGATCACTTTGTTTTGGAGGAGCTTGGACAATGGTCCCCTATTGTGATCAGTCCAGACTGGTGGGCGACTATGTCTCGAGGTGAGCCCTTTGGGGCTACGCCTGACATAGAATTGTAGGATGCAGAGGATATGCATAAGTCAAAACAAGGGGCAAGGGTGTTTGATAATGCCCTTTTTTCTCAAATTTCAAGAGCTACAGAATCAAGCCCACCTAGTGGATCTCGGATCATGAAGATTAATGGGTGCCTTGAGCAATGCAAAGAAAGACCCAAATTGGTAATTCCTTTTTAAATGATTGTTGAGGATGTTGAATACTATTCAAAGTATTCGTTGTACTAAAATCAATTTCTAGAAAATTGGGCTTGAAGAATCTGGGAACCAGAGGGCGAAATGGAGGTTACGCTGCTTGCTAATAACTTTTTTATGGTCACATTCATCTGCATGGCTGATCGTAATAGGGTTTTTGAGGGCGGGCCCTATTTTTACAAGTAGGTTGGGCTATTTGTTAAGCCATGGCATGCATGTTTTAACCCCTCTGAGGAGCTTCCAAATTGGGTTCTAGTGTGGGTTCGGTTACCCAGATTTCCAATAGAGTGTTGTTAGGAGGATGTTCTTCATCTGCTTGCTTCGATGCTGGGGAAGCCAGTGGGGTCTTCAACACAAACCCTCGGTAAAAAGGTTATGACTTTTGCTTGAATCTATGTGGAACTTGATTTGAGTAGACCATTGCCAGATGTGGTGGAAGTGTGTGCAAGTTCATATTCTTGGGTGCAACAATTGGATTATGAGACCCTTCCTTTCTGATGTCACTTGTGTCACGAATATGGCCACCTGCTGCGAAGATGCCCAAAGGCCAAGCTAGTGGAGTAGCAACCTTTGCCTCCTCCTTGTAATACTCCTAGGGCTGATAAAGGGAAGAAGCCAATTTCTAGTGAGGACAAGGATGCTGAGGGTTTTGTTCAAGTTAAGGCTCATAACTGAAATAGAGGATAGAAGAGGACTCTGAAGGAGAGACAAGATGAGGATACTTTTAATAGATTTGAGGTCCTAGATGAATTGGGACAACAAGATGTTAATCCAAGATTTATCAGTGTGGATCAATTTGTCGCAGATGCTGACCTGAAGATTGCCTCTTCCAGTCCTCTTCCTACTCCACATATAGAATCTTCCATGCCTATGGTCACTAATGGGAAGGCAAAAGCTCAGGTGATTCTAGGGTCAAATGTTAATTTGGGACAGGGAGAAGAGGGCACTGCCCTTCCTGCATGGAATGTTGTTCCAGAGATGGATAAGCGTGGAAAGTCTTCTCCTCATTTGGGTATTCTTCAGAAGGATGGCAAGAAGGGGGTTTCTGAAAAAAGCAATAAAAGTGGGTGAAAGAAGGACATGGAGAAGATTAAGATAATAGGGGAGACTTTGGTGGAGTCAGGATCTATTAAGACCTTGGATTCCCATTTTTTGACTCTCCTGAAATGATCATTATTTCATGAAATGTAAGGGGCTTGAACAACAGCCCTAGACAAAAATTTGTTCAAGAATTGGTTAGAATTCATTCCCCTGATGTTATTTTTTTCAGGAGACTAAGGTTTCTGTTGAGTGCATGATGAGTATAGCACCTAAATTATGGAAGAATGGTAAATGTCAGTGTATTGGAGCTCAGGGATCTTCGGGGGGTGTGGCATGCTTCTGGAACCCTCAAAATATCCAACCTCTATGGTGGATATCCTTTAGGTCCTCCTTATCCTTGGTCTCTCTATGCCCTGAGTCGGGAGAGTCTATTCTTTTTTCCAATGTCTATGTGCCTGTTGAGTTCCAAGGTAAGCTTCTTTCATGGAATAATATTCATTTTGTTCATGTTCTATTTCCTTATTTTCCATGGATAATCATTGAAGACTTTAATGTGATTCTTGATTTATCTAAAAAATGGGGGGTATTGCAAGACTTGAGCCCTCTTCTATGCTACTTCGAGATAACATATCAATGCTCAATCTTGTGAATATCAAGCCTAGCAATGGCCAATTCACTTGGAATAATAGAAGGGTGGGAGATAGTTGCATTGCTGAACATTTAGATTGATTCATGGTTTCCTATTTTTGGGTGGGCGAATTGTGGTCTTCTAGTTCTGAGATATTAGATTGGAGAGGTTCGGATCATTGGCCCATTAAGTTAGATATTTCCTCTACCCGATTACCTTAAAGGCCACCTTTCAAATTCTAGCTCATGTGGTTGAGGGACCCAAACCTATATGGATGTGTGGATGAGTGGTGGAAGGATGGTAGACCAGCCTATGGTACAACAATGTATATTTTTGCTAAACTCCTACAATATGTTAAGTATTAGCTCAAACGGTGGAACAAGCATTACTTCAAAAATATTTTCTACGCAAAAAATGCAGCTTAGGCTAAGTTGAATGATATTGCCAGGTTGATTAGGGAGGATGGGGTGTCAGAGTATTTGTTGTGAGAGGAAGTGAGAGCTTTGAAAACCTTGGAGGAATGGGAGTTGAGAGAGGAAATCTTTTGGAAACAAAAAGCTTGGATTGAATGGCTTCAAGAGGGTGATAAGAATACTGCTTTCTTCTTCAACTTGATGAAGGCCAAACATCATGGTAATTCTATATCAACTTTGGTGAATGATAGGGGGGAGGTTCTCTCTTCTTCTCAGGATATATCTAGTGAAGTTGTGCAATATTTTGATTCTTTATTTAGGGAAGACTCGCAAGGGGACTCGGTTAAAGAGGCTCAGGTCCTCTCTTGTATTCCTTCTTTAGTTTCTTTGGAAATGAAAGAGCATCTTATGAGAGCCATATCTTTGGAGGAGTTAGAGATGACTATTTTTTAGATGAAAAAAGGAAAAGCTTCGGATCCAGATGGCTTTTCGATTGAGTTCTTCCAAGAATTTTGGGATGTTATCAAGATAGATTTATTGGCTGTTGTTCAAGAATCTCAGCAAAATAAGCAAATGCTCCAAGCCCTGAATTCTACCTTCCTTTCTCTCATCTCCAAGGGGGAAGGGGTTGACCAAATAAGTCAATTTTGCCCTATCTCTCTCTGTAATGTTATTTATAAACTATATCTAAGTTGATTGCTGACAGGTTAAAAAAGTGGCTTCCATTGCTAATTTCTAAAGAACAAAGTGGCTTTGTAGCAGGTCACCAAATCTTGGATGGGATGGTTGTGGCTACTAAGACTATTCATTCTATGGCCAACTCTAAAGATAAGGCTATGTTCATCAAGCTGGACATAGCTAAGGCTTATGATAGAGTTCATTGGTCATTCCTCCAAAAGGTTATGGGAGCCTTTGGTTTTGAGGAGGAATGGATCTGTTGGGTTATGAGTTGTGTGAATTTGACTTCTTTGTTAGTTTTGATTAATGAGGAGTATTCTAATCTTTTTGGTGCCTCTTGGGGTTTACAGCAAGGCAACCCCCTCTCTCCTTACTCATTTCTTATTTTGGTGGAAGGTTTCAGACAGTTGATGAAAATGAATGTGGAAAGGGGCTTCATTCAGGGCTGGCAATGGGGAGGTGGCCTTCCTATGCAATCACACCTGTAGTTTGTGGATGATGCAGCTTTGATGGGCATTACTAGCATTCGGGAGGCATCTCATATTCTCAAATTCCAAAATGGGAGTCTTCCCTTGCTCTACCTTGGGATTCCTATCACAGGTGGCAGGCAGTCTAGGGATTCTTGGTAGGTCATTCTGGATAAGTTTCGTGTCAAAGTTACTCATTGGACCCATTGTTGGCTATCCTTTGTTTTTTGGGTTCAGCTGCTCCAATTTGTGGTTCAGGCTCTTCCTCTTTATAGGAGTATGATTTAGGTGGCGCCGATGAGTTTTGTTAGGGACCTAGATTCCTTGGCAAGATAGTTTTTATGGGCTGGCAATTTATCTCCAACTAAGTGAAGTCTTTCAAATGGGAGGTTGTATGTAGGCCTAAACAGTTTGGTGGTCTTGGATTAAGGCAATCAATGCTAATTGGTATTGCTTTGGCAGCCAAATTGTATTGGCGATGGTGTGTGGAATAGGACTAGGTATGGGCTAGAATTTTGACTCAGAAGTACTTTCCAGGGATCCCCCAAAAAGATATCCCTTGGTATAGCTTAAATGGGAAAGGTTCGATGATTTGGAATACTCTCAAGAAAGGGGTTGCACTAATTAAGGTTGGCCTATTCTAGATCTGCAAGGGTGGATTAGAGGCTCATTTCTGGCATGATGCTTGGGATGGTTACCCTCCCATGGTCATTCAATATCCTCATTTACATATATTATCCTAGAGGTTTTGTGGCGTTGGATGGTCAAGGGTGAGCAACTTTAAGTCCTTTTCCCTCCAGGGGCAGTTGGTGGAGGCAAGGTGGAAGAACCTAGAGGAATGGCCTATTTTTGGTTTAGATGTGGAGCGCGAGGAGCTCCAGTACATTCTTTTCGGCTGAAACTATAGTACCCTTATGGATGATGATGTGTTGGCTTGGTCCCCTAATCCTAAGGGTGCTTACACTATTTCTTCTAGATATCAGGAGTTGCTCTCCCAATAACTTGTGGGGGGGAAGTTCAATGGTGGAAGAAAGTATGGAATAAGTTTTCTTGGCCAAAATGTAATTGCTTTATTTGGACTTTGGTCTGGAATAGATGCTTGACTTGGAACAATATCCGCAAGAGGGGTTTTTTCGGCCCTTCGAGGTGTGTTCTTTGCAGTAGTGAGAAGGAAGACTCTCCGCATTTGTTCTTCCACTGTTCTTTCACCCTACAACTATGGCATTTGTGGTGGGGTGTTTGGAAATGCCCGTGCATTCATGCCTCCTCCTTGGTAGAATTTTGGATGTCCCTGGGGAGGCCCCCATCCTTGGCTCCCTTCTTGCAGGATGTTTGGTATGTTGGACCTATCTTTCTGCTATGGTAAGTCTGGCTGGAAAGGAATAGAAGAATATTTCGGGGGGAAACATTGGGGATTCAATAGGTTTGGAATAGAACTATGAGAATGATTCAAGATACTGTCATAGCTAAGAGTGAGATAATGTTACCGCTTGAGAAAGATGATGTTGAGATGGTTGTAGGTTTGGAATACAAGGGATATCACTGATGTCAGCATGAATCAGGAGAGGTAGAAGTGTGAAGCAAAAAGTTCAAAGGATGGGTAAATGGTTGCCCCCTCTTGCCGGTTGTTTGAAAATTAATATGGATGGTTCTTCTAGGGGAAATCCAGGTTTGACTGGGATTGGTGAGATTGGTAGGGATTCTTTTGGATCAGTTGTTTTTATTTTCTTGGCTAATAAAGGGATGCAGACTGTTAATAGGATGGAAGGTTTGGCTATCCTATATGCTTTGAAGTGGGCTTATGCTCTAGGGTGGCGTGAGGTGATTTGTGAATCTAACTCTCAGGTTTTGGTTAATCTTCTCCTGGAGAGGAAGATTTCAGATGTTACCTGGCAGTTGTCTACGATAGTTTAGCAGATCTCACAGGATAGCTCTGTGATGGATTCAGTGTCTTATGTCCATATTCCAAGGGAGTGGAATAGGGCGGCCGATAGCCTAGCAAAATGGGCATCTAGAAATATAAATGGTGGGAAGATTGATGAGTGGGAGCAGATGCCATGTGAGTTATGTTAAGACTTGGAGAGGATTCTAGCAAAGGATGGAAGTGGAATTAGGGAGAGATGATATAGTTATTGTCTTTTTTGTGGTCTCTGGTGGTTCCTGGGGCTTTGGCCCTTTGTTGTTTTGTAATGTTTGTTCTAAAGTTCAATAAAGTTTTTACCACTCTTTTTTCGAAAAATAAAATAAAAATAAAAAATAAAAAATTAATGGTTCTAAATCATTAATTAATCATCTTATTTCCTCTAAAAGTTAAATTTTGTAAATTTTATCATTCCCTAATTTTAATTAAATAACTAAGTTTATTTAATTGTTTAACCTTTAATTAATTGATCATTATCAATTAATTAAATTCAATTTCCCATAATTTAAATAATATTTATTAATTGTTTAAATCAGTTAATTTATTCCTCTTCATTAAATTAAATTAAATTTTATTGTCACTTCAAATCAATTTCAATTTCTAATTAATTACATTTAGTTTCAACTAATTCCATCTTTCGAATTTAATTGAATTTTTTGATTCAATTAGATCTTCTAAAATCTTTAAAAACAAAATGATGAGGAACTATTAATTTTAAAAATAAAAAATCCTCACAAATTGGAAAATCAGCTTTTTAAAAAAATCAAATATTATTTAAAATCAAGAAAAAAAGTCTTTTTTATTTTAAATATTTTGGAAACTTTATCTCTCCAAAACTTGAAAATATCTTCAGATTTTATCTTCCATTCTTCCAGTTTTAATTTGGAAACTTACCAAAATCTCTTTTTATCCATTGATCTTGATTTTCTTATAATTTTCTATATAACCATATCTCCCTCTCTCTCTCTCTCTCTCTCTCTCTCTCTCTCTCTCTCTCTCTCTCTCTCTCTCTCTCTCTCTCTCTCTCACACACACACACACACACACACACACACTTTTTTAATCAAATGAGTATCAAACCTCTGTCAATTTTTTCTATCATTTGTAATCATATCTTTTATCACATTTCTCGGAGCTCAGAGTCTAAGCACTGCCAAAATCATAGTTGAGTGCACACTTCATATGAACAAAGAGAAGCAATAGAGGCTTGAAGGGTTTATTGGTTTGCATGCATTCATTTGTTTTTATTTTATTTCTGATAATCATGTCCTCACTTATATTGTTTGTAGGGTTGAATGGATTCATGAGTTTAGCATATTGATAAATTGGTACTACTAATAGTTTGTTTGAGTATTCTAGAATTCCCATACGACAGTGATATGCTCAATCATGAGATATTTGGAATCTTGCCATGCCCACAAGTGACATGCATATCTAGAGAAAGCCACTTCTGGGACTAAAAAATCCACAAGGATTTTTTAGCAACTTGTTAAACTTTTGCAAATTAATCCCTATAATATCTTTTAGAGCATATGTATCTGGTTGTTGTTTTGAGGCCTATAATATGTTTCAAGTTCTCCAAATCTTTCATTCAATGTATGCATGCATCTTAGGTCATTAGTTTTGAGTTTTGAGTTTTGAGTTTTGAGTTATTTAGTGAGATGTCATTTTGAGCATTTGAGAATTCTACACTTTTTGATGAAGTGTTGGCCTACTATGGCAAGCCCACTTTGTATCTGAATATCTTACACCTAGTTATGACTCATGATCCATCACTTTGGGAACATTTAGTATGTATATCAAAGAGCCTATATTTTATATTTCAAGTTATTTCAATAATTTCTATAGTTTTTTAAGTTTTCTAAAGTTAGTTGCTCATTATTGTCCTGTTGTTGCATTTTATTTAGAATTTTGGGTAGCCCTGTTTAACTAAGAATAATTTTTGCCTAGTTGGTCCAAATGAGAAATTTTATTCACCACTATGTTTAAAGGTAAAAATATCTTGTGTAATTTTTGAGCTTATGATGAATTCATTTGATCAATTTTCAAATGTGATTCCAAATGCATTTTTCACTGTTTTATTATTGACCAGATGTGCAGAATTGTTAGAAACCATGTTTGTTATGTTATAACTTTGAATCCATGATTAGTGAGGCTAAAATCATTTCTTGACTATATTATACACTAAAAATCCTAATCCCACGCTAGTTTGCAAGTCTTGATGAATCCATCTGCACACTTTTCTATAAGCATTTTATTTGCAAGAATTTGTGTTTCACCCAGTTGTTCAGTTTTGCAATTTCCAGTAACCAACTTTTCTAGCTTGCCAAACGAGTCTATTTATTTGTCATTACCTCAAAATATAGGCTCATATTCTCATATAAAAGAGAACCTATCCACAAGGTTTTAGACATCCAAGTGGTTATTCACCTAGTTTTTGAAACCAAATCCAAATACATGTTTTATTTTCTAACATGTATGGATGCAAATAAGTTTTAAAAGAGCAACTTCAATGGTTAATATCTTTTGACCAAGGGATTTTCATGAGATGAAATTTTGTAAACTAAAAGAGTATGGATCAAAGAACATGCATGTTCAGTCTATAAGGGGTCAAATCACATGGTCTTGTTAGTTTTTAAAGCCAGTTTTAGGGCTTGTTAGCACAAATGTAACACTTGTAAGAGAAGGCGAAAATGAGTTTTAAGTGATCAAAGAATGATCAAATATATGGATGAACTTCAAATCATATAGGAGGGATCCTTTGAACCCTTGGTTTAATTACCTCCATGCAAACACAATCTATCTCTATCTTGAAGCACATAGCATGTGTAGATTTGTCAACTTTTTGTTTAGGAATTTTGACCCTCTATTTCATTTCCCTCTAAAAATCATTGAATACATCAAATAAGTCACTATCAATCACAAGTCTATGTTGCATCCTCTAATGCTTTGTGATCAAAGTTGTAGCTGGGATGTCGTCTCTCCAAGCATGAGGGTGCATATTAGGAAATCCTTAAATAATGTGGAATAATAGATGCAATATCAAGGATCTAATTCTGAATGCTTATGATTTTTCATGCTTGATGTTTCTAATATTTTCCAATAGTTGTTGTCTTGGGATTTCAAACAAATCAAAGTGCTCATGCTCAATTACCATTTTGTAAGTTGTTTGAATCCCTCATGCTGAAACTAAATTATTCCTCCCATTTTAATGGATCTTATAACCAAGAATATTATAAATTAACCTCACATCATGTTTTTTGATATCAACGAGGGTCATTTATCACTTGTCCCATTTAGAACTAGTATTTTTATCAACTTACTTCTTAACAAGCTTGGTGACAATATGAATTATACCAATATTATCTAAACCAATTACCAAATGAATTAACTCTTTAGTAATTTTGATTGGTTGGTCAGCATGTCAAAGGAATTAAACATGAATCCTACTAAGTACAATCTTGATCAACTAAACCTCCAAAAGCTCTTCAAATTTCATAACATGAACTATATTTAGATTTTCTAAATGATTGCTCTCATCTTTGAATGACCTTTAATCATTAATATAGATACTTCCCAAGTCATCACAAATGTCTTCATTCCCAAATACCTAATATTTACAATAAGTATATGCTCTTATATCCTCAACTTGAAGCACACCTTCAGGGGTTTGTGAAAATGATCCCTCAGGGCCATCTTCCATAGTTTTAAATGGATGATTCTTACAAAGATACCTAGGTCTTTCCCTAGCATCATAAATGTGAGACTTATCTATGTTTGTTCAACTAAATTCAACACTCAATACTTCTAAACAAATCTTGTTGAGCATATGAATACCATTTTACACCGCCTAAGTAGGGTTTTCACAATCACTCAAATCACCTTCTGCTCACTCTTTTCTACCTCCCCCTTTAATGCATTAGGTTACATTCTTTGTAAAGCTTATAAATAGGTAGAATATGCACAAACTCACAAAGATCTCACATATCATTGTATCAAGATTTGTGAATGGAGATATAGGATCTCTCTACCATGACACACCTTACTCTAAGCTTTCTCTACTCAACTCTTCAAAATATGGGTCTTCATATTTTTTCTTAATTAACCATCCTAAGGCTATGGTAACCAATTAGGTTGATGAAGAGGGTCTAGTGCTAGGCATTAATTATCCCTTATCTACAATAACCATCTTATCATTTTCTTTCCATAACCTCCCATTTCCACATTTTATTTCCTTTTATAGATGTCTTACTAATGTTCTCATAGTTAGTTGTATTAATAATCTTATTCTTTTTTCCAATATAGTTATTTCTTTTGAAATTAGGAATCTGTACATTGTTCACAAATCAATTGAATCTGCAATATCTAGCTATATACACTAGATTATTACACTTGCAACATGTATAAACTAAACTTCCATGTTGATTACATCATCATTCACTTGTTATCTATAATCTCTAGCAATGTGTCCAAAGTTATTGCATTTTCAACATGTGACTTTAGTAGATATGATATTGCTATTTCAATTAGGTCTCCTTGTATTCACATTGGATCTCTTATTTGTTCTTCCATTTTTTCTCTGATTAGATCTTACTTTGCCTTAATATGACATATGTCCATAAATCCAATGATTTAACTAATAACTAGCAAAAGGTTTAGTATTAATGTTACCTTTTCAATCTTTTTTCATGTGTACATACTTGTTGCATTCATAACATCTTCTCTTGATCTTCTTTGTTTCTTCCTTATGTTCTTCATTCTGAATAGTTGTTTGAATAGAATTTTGCATTGGTCTCTCTTCTTCTTCTTTTGATAATTTACCATCATGATATCCAATTTCAATAATGCTGCCTTTAGGTTTCTACTATTGTACTTGGTCAACAAGTTTATTAATTCTCGAGTAAAGCTTCTCAAGATGCAACTTTGTTTCTACAAGCTCCCATTTGACAATGCTAGTGTACTTTTCAAGTTCTTGATATTTAGATCTTGAATCTTCAAGATTTGATCCCACTTTTCCAAATTGTGCATTCAAATTATTGCATTCACGTGTCTTTATTTTTAGATCCATTTCAAGTTTATCTCTTTGTGTCCTTCTATCTTCAATCTCCTTGGCCATCTGAAGTGATGTGATATCAAATTCATGTTTAAGTGTTTGATTCCTTTTAAAGTTTATGAACCAGATTTGACTTGTCTTCATCTAATTTAGGTTATTTGATCTACTCAATAAGTTCCTTCCTCTTTATCCTTGAAATATCAATCTAAGCTTTGAGTTTCTTGATGTAATCATATGTATCTCTTAGTGTCAATTTCAATCTTTCCTTTTCCATGTTAGCTCTATCCAGATCTTCAAGTGCTACATTAAAATTAGTTTTTAAGTTGCTTGTATCCATCAAGATTCTCCTTAAGCTGTAAGACTTCTTCTAAGGAACTAAGTTCTGATACTAGTTCTTAAGATCAAGTAATGCTTGGGAGAGAGGGGGGGGGGGGGTGTTGGTGAATCAATGTTGCAACACTTTCAAACCAATTAACAACTTTGTGACTTAGCCATAAACATCTGCATAAAACAATATAGGGAAGTAAAACATAAAGCAATAAAGAACTCATAACACCATGACTTATTTTCAAGAAAACCCTAGCGGGGATGGTACTGTTAGAATTCTTTAGAATAACTGAGAGGGTGGGCGGGGGGGGGTGAATCAGTTATTCAAGGTCCAAATGCCCTAATAAAACTTTTTCTCAAATTATAGTGAGCCCATAAAATTTTCATCCATCCAATCTTAAAACAATCATCCTTAGCAAATTATAGTAAATCAACATGCAAAGATAAAACATGCAAGATCAACACATGACACACTGATTTACGTGGAAACCCAATTTGGGAAAAACCACTAGTAACATGCTACTTGATTCTCACTCTTCTAAAGTGATGCCCTGTTAAAAGCCTACCCTGTTAAAGGCTTACAACACACTGTTAAATGTGACCTTGTTAGAGGATTTCACCAAACTGTTAGGAATGGGCCTGGTTAAAGGACTTTAGAACATTCACTTGGAATGTCACCCTATTAAAGGATTTACCTCATGGCTATTAAACCTACCTAAGTCCATAGGATTTAAACTAACTGTTACAATTGTTAGAGAGTAACGATAATGGCTTTTTGATCTGATATAACTTACAACATACTTTACAAATTTTAGATCACACTTTCAGTTCAATCCTTTTGCTTGGCTTTAATCACTTCAGCTCTAACTGCTTGTCTTCCTCTCAAGCTTCGTCTCCTTGAGTCTTCTTACTCATCATACCAATGCATCCATATCTGGGGTCTTCTTATTGAAACAGAGTAACTGTGCTCTCTTTCTCCTTAGCACCTCCTTCAACACTTTATGCTTTCATTCTTGATTGCCTCTCTCTCTCTTTGCTTCATGACCTTATGACTCCTTAAATAGAAATCTGGTTTGCCTTTTCCGCTCAATTCTCCCTCTCCAATTTTAGGGTTTCAAATGGATTAGGTAGGATACAATGTATCTACCCTGTATCTTGCTCTTATCTAGAAACTTTGTCTAGAGTCCAGTTGTATTCTCCAAAAATGTTTTTCATGGTGTTCTGTGCCACCAGCTCATCATTCTTATCTTCCATTTAATTCACAAACTTCTAGATAACAAGCTTGTCAACTTAGATTTGGCGAATCTTCAATTTTCAAAATAATGCAGCAACTCGACATTATTGGTTTACTGATGCTCGGCATCTTTGTGTTACTCAACACTATTGGTTTTCTGATGCTCGACATTTGTTTCTTCTCGGCACTTGATTTTACTCGGCATCTGAAGTTCACTTGGTATCTGAAGTTCACTCGGCATCTGAAGTTGAACTTGCTCGGCTTCAACTAGGAATCTGTTCGGCACCTACTAGCTTGCTCGGCTCCCTCTCTCTAATGAACTTAGTTGGGCTTTACAAAAGACTTAGCTAAAACCTTACATCTTTGATATGTTTCAATGTGCCAATTCTCTATGTCTTATAGTATGTCATCAATACACTTTTTCATCAATGGCTTAGCTGATCCTTGTACTTCATTACAACATCATAACTTCAACCTTTCTCTAGGTGTTCTAGTTACATCTTATTGATTGCCTCCTCCTTGTTAATCAACTAATTGATAGTATTTGGATCACTAAAGCAATTGTTATTCCTGCAAGTAGCAAGTTTGACATCAATGCCAAAACAATGATTGAGAACATTCTTTACCAGTTCCATATGATCATTCCAACAATCTGCCTTATGATATTTTCAATCATTTCCAACAGGTACCTGCAACTATGTGCTAATATGAAAGTTCTTTGTTAAGAGGTTTAATACTCTTATGAGTCATTGCATACATTGAGTGCATTGATCCTTATTAGAGGACTTGGTCTTGTTAGAGGTCTCATCCCTGTTAGGAGTGGTATTACGAAAAGAAAGCTCACTACTTAATGATGACTCACTATTCAATTACATAAGATAGTAATTATAGAATCAAAATAACTATATTGATATCACAATGCTTGATTATTCTGCAACGAAGCTCATGTCTAATTTGATCCAGCATCAAGGCTCACATATAATCAAAATAACATCATCATATCATCAGCAATCATGCTCAATTACGAAATACATATTTCCCTTATAACCATCACAATTATTTATCCAATTGGATAACAATTTTTCATATATAAAATATGTGGTGTAAACTCAAAAAAAAAAATTACATGATGATATCCATGGGTTAACATTTAGGATGTCGTAATTGAATTACTAAGCAATTGATTTGGCAAAATAATTCAATTACTTAGGCCAATTCACTCAATCTCCAAAATTGTTCCTAAATAACGGTTACACACTGCCAATTTTACTTTATCTCATCAAAAAATCTACCAACCAACATCTCAATACAAAAGATCATATATTAAACACATATACACTATACATTACCGTAATCCAAAATTGTAGCCATGTCTCATAAATATTTTATTTTTATTGACCAAAATTATTTGACTCTATATTGATTTCTTGAATTATACTTGGCATTTTTCATGAATACCTTTCAAAAAATGTGATAATCACATCAAGTGATCTTACCAACTGATTATGTTGCCATCAATGACAATATCTATACCTTTGTCATCGATCACTTTCCAATAAGGGTAACCTATACCTGGAGATCTACACTTTTAAGAGATTTTTGGGTTTTTTTCCTTGATTCTAAATATGTTATCAATTTCTATTTTGTAGTTTCTAGTCATTATTTTTTGAGAAAAAATGTGCCTTCAACAACCCTTCTTTGAGGATAACATTTTTTTCTCTCTTTCTCTAGTGTCTCATATATAATTTCTTGCTTTGGTAGGGTTATACATGTATTTCTCACTTTCAAATCGATCAATCCTAGGCAAGTTAATCTTCCTAACACTTAATCAATTAGTTTAATCAATTTGATTCAATCACATTGCAGATTTAAAGGTTAATGGACATTGCATGGAAGAGGACTTTCTTGCACTCTTCCTTTGTATAATTTGAGTTTAGTATTAACATCCCTTTATTTTACTTGGATTTTGATAATCTAACTCGAGTTATAATGAGAGTCATGTTTAGAAGCCCCTCTCTGTCTTATATTGAATAACTTAAGGTAAATTTGTTTAACTAATAAACTCATCTCATCTAATTTACATTAATAAAATCATCATTTCTATTTTCCCCATAAACACAGTCTTTGAAAACTTTTCTCTTGGCTTTCTCTCCTCTCAATAATGATTCATGTAGTTTGATTTGAAGCATCGAGGAAATAAACTTAAACAAATGATAATAAAAGATGCATGATATCTAAGACATTGATAATCATAATGACAAAAAAGAAAGATGGTAAAAAAATAGAGCCTAATTTCTATGACATTTATGTAACAAGCAATCATCCTTAGTGATGCCATGTCCCAGTGTACTAAGCTATTATGAAAGAGGGGGGGAATGCACTCACCACTCCTATTGATCTTGATCTGGTTGAACTTGGCTATTATTTCACATATGAGAGAGGTTGCGCCCTTTGATAAATAATTGGGGATGTTTTTGAGCACGTGGTTACTTGGCAGACATAGATGATTATTAGAAGCATGCATGGAGGAGATATAGAAGATTATCGACCTCTAACACTGTCATGCCCTAATTTTACTAAGAAAAACACAACCACTTTTTTTTTTTTTTTTTTTTGATATTTAGATTATACATCAGAGATATCAAATGACATGATGATCACTTAGAAGGTTAAGTTTATCTTTAGGGTAAAACTGTTATGACTTAGTGTGTGAGTATCAAAATTTGAAGGCACACCGACCATTGATCAACTATCTTCTAAGATTCACAATCATAATCTACGTGGTAGGGAACCTTATCCATACATCACCAAACAACCTAATTCCTTCATTAAGTGCGACCATGATGTTGGGGTAACTCTCGTATAGTTCTTTTTGTTTCTTATTCCCAGAGATAATAAGTTCATTCACATTTCAATAATCTCACTTACACGCTTGTATAACAGCTAACACTAAGCAATCCTATGAGGGGTGCAACCCTTCTAGCACTTTATTGTTACGTCTTCGCCATAATTTACCCATCAAAATTTACTAATTTCCACTATAATTAATACCTGATAACATTAGGTTAGTGATTTGTTCTCCAACGCTCATCAATAAAGTTCGTATCCATAATCAAATCTAATTATACATTATAGTTCTAGTTGCAGGATAGTGCAGATGACTTAGAACCTATGACTTAAGAACAGGATATCTCTAGTTTCATATTTAAATATTTACCAAGTATTTTAATTACATAGTTAAATGCAAAGGTGCATTCAAGTCTTCATTGGCATATATACCTTTTGCATGAAAACCTTATTCAATATATATTGATGTAATCAGTTTAAAGTTTGCTTATGAGTCCATTTTGTTAAAATGATAAAATCACATTACCTTCTTAAAGATCTCTAAAATCCCAAGTATCCAACTCAAGAAATTACATGAGTATAAGAATACCATTTAATTTACTTTTATATTTGTTATATACTTTCATAACAATCTTTACACATTTTACAAGATGAACCCTAGGACATAAAATGTTTATATCTTAGCCCTACAACATCATGGTGCTAATGGTATCAATTCGTGTATGCCACTCAATGTATCCTATATAGATTACATCCTCTCATATATTAGATTTGTGTATGAAATTTTTGCATTATATAGATGATTCCTAGAATATTTATCCCTAACATAATTATCCCATACCCTTTAATTTGTTTAATTTTATTATTTTACTACTATAATAATAATCTCATTTACTAATAACATAAAATTAGTTATCAATTAAAATCCTCATTAGCCTACCTAAGATTATATCTCCCTTAATACTACTCAAAAACTCTCTCTCTAACATATACTTTTATCTACTTCATTAATTAAGAAAAAAACATTATTAACATTTCAATGGGTTACACAATCTTGACAACTACCAACCCATCCTATTCATGCTTTAGACTCCCTAATTATAACATGAAAGTGTTTATGACCACTTTTGCAATACCTACCTCTACCCAACCCCAACCATTTCATGAGTAAAATATTATAATTATGGGCCCAAAAGTCATATCTCTTTATTGCCTATCCCCTCCATCCTTTCCTTGGGTGATATTCCCTAAGTGGGCGACCTTATCTCCCTTCCCCAAAATTGGGCACCTAGGGACAAGTTTGCTGCCCTATGTTAGCACAAAAAGGGGAGTTGTAATATTTGTCCACTTTTATCCAAGGTGAATGTGTGGTCAGGTCGCCAAGTAAGAGCTTGAAGAAGTATTGAAGTTTTAAAGAAAATTCTTGGGTGGGGATGTTGGGAGTAGGCCTGACATTAATGTTAGACATGTCCCCTTCCAAATCACATGCATCCATACTCCCAAGGATAGAGGTAGGCACTTGGGGAAAGTGGGACTTTATTTTATTTATTTTAAATTTAAGAAACATTGTGTGGGGAGTATCCTATTTTTATAAGTGTATGGGTTTTTTTTTTTTTTTTAAATTCTTAAAGTACCCCCTAGTTTTAGGGTTGTGTGTCCAAGCTTAATATTATTATTATTATTTTCTAAAGGATTCTAAAGAGTATTCTTTGAAATATTTTATTGATTTGTAATCTTAGGGAAATGATTATTTCCTTCCCCATACATTTTCCAGAGAGTTGAATGAGCACCTACAACAAGTTTATTTCATATACACTTATGCATTTATGCCAACTATTTGATTTTCTATCCCTATAGTTTAAGATGTTCTTGATATGTTATTTCAATGATAATTTGGAGTTACTAAATATACTATTATAGTCTTGATTGATGAATTTATTTAATCATTTGGTCAATAGACTCAATACAAGGATATATATATATATATATATATATATATATATATATATATATATATATATATATATATATATATATATATATATATATATATATATATATATGAAATTAACTGATTATTCTTATCTATGAATAATGAAATTTAGAAACCATTGGCTCAAGAATTAATATTGTATTCTCATGCAAAGATTCAATTTGAATATGCATAGACAACTACTGTACAATAGAGCTGAGATGATAATAACGTTCAACAAAGATAATCTTCCTATCATTACAATTTCTTCTAAGATATTAAATTCAATTTGGCAATCTTTTGCATGCAACTTGAGAAACATCAAGTATTCTAATTCCATGATGGATATCCATATCATGACTATAACTAAATATGATTCCATTATCTATCAAATGCATATTCTACACTTATATATATGAATCAAGATTGAACATAGAATGCATCTACTTGTTTCTATGAGAATTGGGAATAATGGGATAATAGAGAGGTAGCTATGTTCACACCTTACTATTATCTATAATGATGCTTAACTCTTCTCTTCAATACACTCATATCCAAGATAAATGAACAACAACATCGATACAATGAATTTCTCTTCCATGATACTCTCAAGATTCCATCCACCACACTTATCAAGCATGATCATAAGGTGGTGAAAACACCATATCAAAATTTACACAATGGAAATACTTTTTACTAAACATAGATGATTAACAACCTCTCCATTGAAAATGAATAAGACAATAACATTACTCTTACAATACATTTAAATTCACATATCAAGATGGAGTTTGCTCTCTATCTCAACAGAAAGACGATAATGTTGTCTTCTCCTATGCACATGGAAAGGCTACAAGAACTCCAAGTTTCCAAGATCATCAAATAAAACCTGCAATGGAGAGATAAAAATGGGGAACCACGAAGGGTCACCTCCCAACCTAGGCCTCAAGGAGACCACCCACAAGGCTAGGGGAAACAAGGCTCAAACGGGATACACTCAATCAAGCATCACAAACAAGAACCAACATGAATACAATATTTTCACAACTCATTTACAACCCCAACTAAGGTTTGCACAATGATTCACAGATGGAATCATAAACATTGGGTGAAGGTGGACTCTCCAAGCAGAAGAATGCCATATCCTTATGAAACAACAAATCTAGCAATTGCAATATTCCAATAAGGCTTCCAAGAAACATGCCACAACAAGGCTATCAATAATCACATGCCTCAATGAGGCTATCAACACTTACTCCTCTTCACATATCCTCACTTATACCTCCCATAGAACAATAGAAAGGCATATGGCTTCAATGGAGCCCATACTCCATTAAAACTGTCCCCTCTCCAAGAGGAGGATTTCTCAACTTCAATGTTGAGCCCAACTAACCCCTTCACCCCAAGGCTTCTCTTCCCTCCCAAGGGTGAGTGAAGCCTTCACACCTAACACAACATTCAATCCACACAACAACTCAAAGAAAACAAAATCAAAAGCAAGTAGATCCAACATGCTCATCTACATACACAAGCAACTACACATACACCATATGCAAGACACATAATTCCTACAAGAACACTCTTACAATTTCCATCTTTCAACTTTCATGAGATGAGGAAATCCATGGCATGAAGCACTAACCTCCTTTGAAGCTAATGGCTATGAAATGGTGATGAAGAGCTTCCCTGCCTTGGCTTCCAAGTTTCATCTCCCAGAAACCCTAAGTGTCTCTACAATTAGAGAGTGGGTGAACAACCCCTAATTTGGCACAAGCTCCCTAAAAGAACCTCCATGTTCATTCCCACCTACCCTTCCTACCCCCTTGTACCTTTCTACCAATAGGAACTTAATCAAGTGGAGGGGTGAGGAAAGAAGTCATTGATTTTCGAATTGGCTTGAAAATGACTAGTTTAGAGGGTCTCCTAAGTCCCCTAGACCAACTCATGGTTATATTTAGACCCCCAACCTATACTACTACCATGTGGGTGACTTATTTTCACAAAAATAACACTTGGGAACCACGTTTAGGCCCTCTAAAGTTCCCATCACATTTGAATTCGAATTCCATCATGAAGGTGACTCATCCTAACACTCTCCCAAGTGGGTTCACTTGACTTCATAATGGGGATTAGATTTAGGCTAAGTGACTTCATGCCCAAAAGCCTTATATGACATGTCATTTACACATAGACAACATGAGTGTCAAATGACACATGTTAAGATACTTTACACAACAAAATGACATGTCCCTAATTGTTCATGATTTCTAAATTTATTACACCCATGCACAATCACATTATGAAATAAACACTATACAACGAGGTTTTGAATCTTCCAAAGATTCACCTTGGCTTTACCGTGTTCACATAGGTTTGAACCTTGTTTCCCTGAATAATTTCCATGGTTCAAATTTTCCTACACACTCAATTTAAACATCAGTAGTCCAATGAAAATAGTATAGAAGTACATGTATATAGGTGCAGAATAATCCATAATCACATTAACATACACAATTGTTTCCCATTTCTAATCATTTCCATAAAATATTCAAACATTGAAATATCAAAATATGTGTAACAACATTTATCTTAACTTAACGTTACCAAATTAACATTCTAAATATCATCACAATCCCTTCTATCATAACAATGAAACACTAAAGTCATATTTATTGAATCATTAATGCAATTAAATGGATCCTGGAATATGTCATAAGTGAAAATCACTAATATGCAAACATGTCAACTAGTATCCTTTTATCACATTATGAGGTGTGTGTCCCTAGGGTCAATTTCTCAGGTCATTAGAATACTTCCATAATTATGTCATAATGGTTTAGAACTAATCCTTGAATACAACCTTTATGGTTTGTTGTCACTATAATCTACATTCCTTGTTGTTTCTCATGAAAGTAAATGTTAATTCCTCTTTCCTAATTGTCTAGTAGATCATACCTTGAATACCTTGACCAGGTTCTCAGCTTGAACATATTGAATCTCGTTTCATGTGGTCTTATCTCATCAACCTCATATTATTGAATAGGGTATTAAACTTATAATATTCAAAATCTATATTTGTCCCTAACATAATCTCATAAATCATTCCAAGTAACAAAAATGTCAATCATGACCTAATTTAACTCCTAATCATATGCATTCCTTACGGTTTATAATAGGGTACGAGTGTGGGCCTTACAAACACACTAGGTGAATGAGACCAATTTTTAATTTATTTTTTATAGCAATTACCAATGAAAGACAATATAAACATATGCAAGGTTGTTGTGAAGGTGATTTGATTGTTCACAAGAAAACACATCCATTCTCAAGAATAAAATATAAGCTACTCTATATATCCATACCATTGATATTCTAGAATCCCATGATAAATTCTATAAGAAAAAATCTTTAAATAAAAGTGACATGAAACACAAAAACACATTCCCCTTATGGATACAAAGGAATCCCCAACACTTCAACCCTACTTTCAATTTTTGATTACTGTATACCAAGAATCCACTATATGACTAGGGAAAACAAAATTAATACTATACTTGGAAGAGCATATACTTTTATTTCCAATACAAAACAAGGCAGATGCACATACAAACAATATGATGAAAACCAAATAAACTCCAATGCAAGAATATGACACAATGACCATACAAGACTAAAAAATGCACATGATATAAACTAAATCTTATACATAAATAAAGCAAGATAAAGCCAAGAATTGTTTTCTCTATAATATCCATATGACTGAAAAATTCCTTAGAATGTGGTGATAAAAACAAGGGCCACCAAACAAATAGGAATATAAGGTATTGTAAATCATTATATAATAAAAGACCATGGGAAAAGACTCCTTAAACTAGAATTTATAATATTATTCAAAAGTTTGGTGGTGATTAGAAGTAAAAATTAAGAAATCCTGATAGTCACATAAATAATCTTCAATACTGTGAAGGGTAAATTCAATCTCTATAATGTAATACATTCCAATGAAAATATAACGATCCCATTGTTTTTTTCTAATGAAAATATAACAATTCCATTATTTTTACCCCTTAAAATTGTACTAAAGATAGTCTCGCAATATGTTATATTATTTTTAAGATAGTTTAATGGTAGAATAAAATTGTTGATAGTGGGGGACAAGTTTGGTGGCAAATTATAGATGAAGAAGTCACTTTAAACAACTTATAGCCCAATGTAAATTAAAACAAAAATTTTAATCTACTTAGTAACTTGTATTTGCGATAGTTTATATTTTCAGATATCCATGCTTCTCCAAATATTGCCTTACAATTGACCCCTATAAGACTCCAAATGTATGACTCAATTAAATTGAAATAAAATAATTTTATAGATTTTAGAAATAAAAAATCGATTTATTAGAAATGATTGCAATAATATTAGCCTTGGGGCAAATTAAGAAAACAGAAACAACCGCACATTTGAATTCATGGTTTGTCTTATGTGACTACACGATCAGTGCGCTCTGTCGGCACTAAATGTGCAAGGCAAACCATCACAGATTTCTATAAAGAACACCAATCGGTCTGCCACTGCCAAAGTTGAGGAAATTTATGACTTCAGGCTGCATCAACAATTTGGTATCATGATTTGCATCCAAGGTTTGCTTTGTGTTTTATCTTCGATTCGTGTCAATGGAAACATTTTGTTTCAACTGTGTTGTTAACTATTATTACACAGGTTTGGGTTGCCCATTGAATTTAAAACTGCTTTTACAATAAGAAATGCTTCTTGCTATCTGTCTATATATTTTTTAGCTCATTATTATTATTATTATTATATTGCAAACTCTTCATTTGGGTTATCTAGTCTGTTTTAAAACAAGAAATTCTGATGTCAGTTGCCTGATTCTTTTCTATCTATCTGTATATGTACGTGTTTTTTCATTATAGCATGCAAAATGTAAATTTGGGTTCATCTGAAATCCCTTTCTTTTTGACGCACAATGCTAGTTTAGTTGATAACAGTTTGGCGCTGGTTGCCATTTTTTACAACGAGGATTACACCATATTGCTGGCCTGTGGATGGACCATGCAAACATGGAACTTAATTTTTTAGAGTTGTCAGGGTAAGGAAGTGGGGGCTATTGTAGTACCCTTCAACTAGAAGTTCACCGGCTTCTTCTCTTGGAAATTTTTGGCTTAGATAATATGCTCCTATGTGGGTTCTGACAATATTTTAAGATTTGCTAGCAGGTTTTGTATTTTTTTTTTGTCGCAACCTCGAAAATCGCTTTTAGATATATAGACGACCTTATTGCAGTGTGGGGAATTTTAAATTTGGATGCATCCTTAATAGTGTTTGCTATTATGATTATCTGCAACTAGCTGTACAAGATTTCACTCTACTGTACCGTTGTCAGGCCTTCGCTAGATATATCCAGTTTGGGGTTCTGGGTGCCCTTTATTGTTTTGCGAGGCAAGATTCAGCAGCATAGGCAGGATTTGAACCTATTTCAAGGCTGGAATAAATCTATATGTTCTCATCAATGCCTCGCATTGTCGTTAAACCACATCCCCTAGGCATTGTAGTCACACGTTGTGAAACATGTACGCTTAATTATGTTAGGTCCTGACAACAGTGCGATGAAGAGAGGCTTCCTTAATTTGACGGTGCTGCTGAGAAAATGTGCGAGCCGTTAGCATTAATGAGAATTCATGAAACATGAAATATCCCGGTCCTCCCTACAGTTATTCAACATTTTGGGTTCAAATTTATCTTTTGCAATTATTTGCGGAATGTCCTACGCCACAGAGCTTGTAGTTCAAGATGCCCTAAAATTTCCGGCATTTGCACAAAGTATCTATGAATTGAAGAGTATTGCTAATCTTGATTCAGAAAAATATTCAAAAATTTACTTTTTCTGGTTTTGAATGTCTCATTGGACCACCCAAGTTTAAGTAATCAAAGCTAGCTGTCTCTATGGAATTATGTACTTGTGAATGTCTTATCTAGAGGTGGGAATCACACCGCTTTGAAGCCATTGAGCAAAGTTGGTGACAATTTGTTCTCGGTGTACTTGTTTTCAGGACTGTAATGATTTTGCCTCTGCTGCTGCTTATGCTTGTTTGATCGTAATGGCGAGGGGATATAATGAGGAAACGGTAATCATGACCTGCCTTTCCTGTAAAGACCAATATAAAGCATCTGATGCTGGAACCTGTAGAGAATGCTATGAAGAGGCAAGTGAAACTGAGGAAGAGCTGAAGAAAGAGATTGAAGAACTGAAAGCAAAGGTTTCTTTTCTGAAAATGTGGGCACCTGAAATCATGCTCGATGAATATACTGACATTGCTCTTGAAGTTAAAGATGGCTCCAGGATAAAAGCTCACAAAATTGTGTTGGTAATGCTTTACATAACATTCAACGTATTTTTTTTTTAAAAACATTTTATCTTATAATTAATTACAATTTTTATAATAAATTGGATTAATGCACACCTATATCAGAAGCATAAAAGGCAATAGGATTAGAAGAAAAGCTTATACATGCGTTATTTACATACTCGTGTTCAGGACTAAGGAATATGCAACCTGCCAAAGTCAACTGGGACTTGCACAAGGTCCTTTAATTACTTGAATGTGACTTTGGTGAAGTAATATTCCAAACAGAATATTATGAAACATCTTTCTGAACGTTACTCACTTTACGAAAGTTTCGATACCTTTTGATCACCCAGGTCTTGGTAAGGGCAAGGTGAGATCATTCGGTGATTGAATTTTGTCTGAAATCAGAATTACCGTATTGAATGTTAGAATCCAGAAATTAGATGTGCTGTTACAATGAAATTCAATCCCTTATGGAATATAAACAGTGAACACAGAAGCCCACCCGACCCATTACTTTATTCAGTGAATCGTCATTAGCAGAACAATTCTGAAATCGCCAATCTTCACCACTATTTGCATATATAACAGCAGCAATAAGTGGCGCTGTCCTAGCTGCCAGTAGTCCCAGAATGGCGCTAATAAGACTGCCCAAGTGCCTGTAAAGGATGATGCTGTGATAGCTGCCTTGGGCTCAGAAATAGGTGGAATGGAAGCCACCAAACAATCAAACTTGACACTGTAAATTCGCTCAAACCTGCAAAGACTGGTTCTCATGGAAGACATCTTAAATTCAATACCTCAGAAATTGGTGTTATGTGAACCATTTCAAAACCAGAAATATGGCACCATGGCCGTCCAAATACCTCAGAAATTTACACTATGTAAGCCATCTTAAAAATCAATGCTAGTATTCTTAATTACAACTCACATTTTTCGCAAGAAGCACTAGAAGGAAAAACCACTTTGTGTTTGTTGGACTTGCAACCTTTGTGAAATGAGAAATGACCTTTACAAATGGTTTTTTTCCTTTTTGGCTGTCAAATTATCCCTCACGGCCACAACCAAAATGGCCACATTTCAGGGCTGGTTTGGGTTTTTCAAAACGCTGCAACCCCTTTTCCAGAAATTATTATTTTCAAATAATCTAAAGAAAATAAAACAATTTGATGTATTTTGGGATTGTTACATATTCTGTTGCTGGCTCATTTGTCCATCAGGAGCTTCATGTCCTGCTCATGTTAAACAAATGATGAAGAAGAAACTTGGGGCAGGGCATCTGAAAGTGCTGCCATGATTGTGAAACTGTTCTTTTGCAGATCCAGATATCACTCACGAGGGTTCTGCAGACCTCCTCTCGGTTTCTATCTTATGTTAGAGATTATACAGCATTTGTAGCACAGCAAATGACAATTAGGGAACTCCATGTAATTTGGTTGCAACTGGGCGCCACACTTCTCATCGCTGATATCTCTTTTATAAGGACCTGTGTGACGTCTCTGGTGCTATTAAACCATAGCATTTTCTTCGGGCCCTGCATCTAACATTCTTTTTTCCCATTATGGTAAAATCACTTATGAATTTTCATTCTGGATTTTTCTGACAGAGTGCTGGGCAAACTGACGGCCCCCCTGGACCTGAACTCAAACCAGTACAGAACTTATGCCATACAGGTGCCTAAGTAGGAGAATCGAGAAATATTTTTGGCCCGATGTTTGTAGAATTCAGAAAATGCGAAATTTCAAAATAAAGAATGATTTCTAATACATTTTCTACATATGATCTCTTTCAGTTTCCATTTCCTATATCAGGTAGCATTGCAATTGTTGATGTGAGTTTTGTTCCACCACAATATACAAAATTAAATACTCAGTATTCCAAGATGAAATACCAGATTTCCAACTCTCTCTTGAATAAGCATACTCATATGCTAAACAATAAATACAGATTGTGTGATCAAAGGAGACAACCTCAAGGTTCCTTCTTTATTGTGGACATTACCCAATTTTAATGATGTGACATGTTGGTTATCACAAAGGGACTTATGCTGTTCATTCAATGGGTATCAATTTGACTCTTACTTCTTCAAATTGTTCAAAACAAACAACTTCCAGGATTAGGGTTTAGTAATTCTATTTAACTCAGAATATAAGATGAGATTGATGATGGGATGAGCCTCTAACCAATTTTCGCTTCGCTGTGTCAACTAGGCATAGGAGGATACTGCCTTTAAGGATGTAGGAAGGATTTTCTCATTGTCAATGATCATCCAAATATCCTATGAAGGCACAATCTAAGTGAATATCTCTAATAGAAGTTAAACACTTGCAATTTAGCTGTAGATTAACCTTGCACTGTTACTTACAATTGGCATGTGCTAAAAGGTATGAACACTAGCTTCACCATCAATCCCCATTCAACAGTATCTTTCATTTATCTACGTCTTCTACTCAAGATAAAATAAAATCCTAAATAAGGAATTGATGAAACCATGCAACAATCCAAAGTGACACAAGTAATACATCATGAAGACCAACAATGAATCAGAAATTACTTTGATAGCATTATGGCAGTAATTTCAACAAATCTTCTTTCCTCTCCTACTCTACTTTTAGTACTAGCTAACTAATCTCCTCTCTAATAATTTTAAAATCTATCCCTTCTAACCCTTACAAATGCGAAGGCCTTGATCTTTTGGAGTTGCTCAATTACAATAAAGGGCCAAGATCAATTCAAGATCAAGGGCCAAGATTTATTTGTTGCAAACCCTCATTAGGTTTGCCACACTATCATCCAATTACATGAAGGCATCACTCTGTGGGCCAGTAAGAAAATTATAATGCTTTTGAGAGCCAATGAGAAAATTCTACACTTGGTAAAATATGATTGAATGTGCTTGAACACGTGTAACTAGAATTTTTGGATTGGTAGAAGACAAGTGGGTGCCACCTCAACATCCTTGTAGACTCGATCAATTCTTTTGGTGATGATAAAATATCACTTGATAGTCAACTTTATCTAGCCTTCAATTGTGACGACATATTCTCAAATTGCTTCTTCTTCTCAAATTTTCTCCATCTTTGTTCTTGGAAATTTTCTCATTGCCATGATTTGAACTTCAATGTACTTGCAAACTTGAAAATTGAACTTCTTGAAGGGATGAAGTCCTTCATGTACTTGGATCCTTTAAACTGAACTTGGAATTCAGAGGAAATTAAAGTTGACAATAATTATCTTTCGATTGTAGATTCTGATTTTTCCTTCTCCTTGTTTTGTTTTCTTGAACTCCATATTGATCTTGATCTTCAAATTTGCACTTTGGTAGTCTGGATTAGAACCACTCATTTGAAGTACTTGAGCTATCTCCTTGCTTGAAGTTTGCACTTGATCTTGTAGCATCTCACAGCACTCCAAGCTTCTTCCTTTTTGAAGTTTATCTTGTAAAAACAAAAGAAAAATAGCATTAAGCTCACAAAATGATGAAATGAAGGGAAACTGAAAGCTTTCACGAAATAAAATTGCATCTACATCAAATTAAGGAGGCAAAAATAGATTTTCTCAAGTTCAAGATCAACCTGCCTTTCTTCTAGCAAATCACAAGTTTTGATTTTATTGATAAAATGATCTTAATCTTGCAATTTGATATGAATTCACTTAAAATGTGGAAAACAAATAAGTTTTTCAATAAATAGCATTCCCAAATTAAATTTTTTGTGACCACCCAATAGGAGAATATCTGTCTTAAATACCCAAAATTGTTGCTTCTTGAAACACCAAGAATGAAATTTGCTGCTTTTAAATAATAGCTTGTTGACAATTAAGAGGAACTCACTGCATTAGGAAGATATTTCACCGACTTAGGAGAAAATTGCTGCCTTAGCAGAGATAAATCTGCTTCTCATGTGATGTGGAAATGATTTCTCACCACCTCCTTGAATAAGTAATTTAATGTTTTGAAGGGGTGTGTTCTAATAGAGGCCAACTTGTTCTTTGAAACCAATTAAAATATTTGAAACCATTCTCCTTTCTTTCCAATGCCAACTGACCTGTTTAGGCATATTTTGGTCATTAAACAGTAATTAAATTACACCTTTCTTCTGCTAATTTGGCCCTCTTTCAACTCTTATGAGAAAATTAGGTGTGGGTGAGGATTGTTAATCTTGGGCTATGGCGGATTCTGCCATCCCTCGAGGATTTTTTTTTGATTTTAATCAAACTTCAATCTTGATCTTCATGTCAATATTCTATCCTCCCCATTGTTTTCTCCCATTTCCACGCAACTTGGAGACCAAAGGCTAATATTCTAGCTCCCACAATGCAAGGTGCGTTTCAAGGGGGTCTCGAGGACTCCCTTAATTGCTGGGCAGAATTTTGCTATGAGGGAGGATATTGATTCCTTGGAGGGTGGCAGAATTTGCCTTTCTTGCACTCTTACAAACTCATTTTCACTCCTTGTAGCTTTTTGGGGAAACCCTATAAGCTGATCTTTCATCCTTGTTAACACTTTATCAATCTGTTTCATCCCCTTTTCCTTGTGCAACTTAGAAACTAAGGATCAAGTCTCGATTGGTTATAATCCAAGGCACAATTCATTGATGTTTAAGAATTTTGAATCCTTAGGGGGGTCAGTTGGCAAAATCTACCATCCCTCAAGGATATATATTTTTCTTTTTTTATGTAACTCATTATTCTGCCTTGTTGATTTTGGCCTAACCAATCCTAACTCTCCTCCTCCAAATGATATGTTTCATCTCCATGCCTTTGATCTTTATTTTGTGTAAGCTTCCATCTTGACGAAGATAAGGCAGAATTCAAGGGTCTTTGAGGATTTTGAATCCTCTCTTTCACTTCCTCAAATTTGGTATTACCTTTTATTTTCCACCCTTTCACTTTTGTTGTTCTTAATGTGAATTGGGGGTCTTGGTTTATATTTCCATTGTCATAAATACAAGGTGGAGATTAGGGATTCTAGAGGATTTCAAATCCTTGGAGGGCGATAGGATCTGCCACCTTCTGTGGATTTTCTTTGTTTAATGTCCATCTTGTCAACTTGGTTTTGATTGTCGCCTTCTTCATTTATCCATTTTGCTTCAAACTTTCATCACTTTGTCATTGGTGAATCTGCCATGCCTTAGGTATGAAATTGACCTCCAATCAACTCATTGAATTTCCCATACTTGAGGGCAAAAATCTTGCTATCTAGAGGATTTTCTTGGTCACCTTCATTGATTTCAAATTGGTTCATCTCATAAATTTTCTTTGTTCAATTCTTGGTTTGAATTCCCTTAACTTCTTATGACTTTGTATCTTGGATTGATCTCCTCAACCTTGCCCTTCATAACTTCGTATTTCTTATGTCTATGCCTAGGCGAACATAAGGTGAGTGGGAGGATTGAGGATCCTTGGTGGGTGGCAGAATCTGATGCCTTTAAAGAAATTTCTTTGTTGTATCAACTCATTTTCAACTTCTTTTGGCTTTAAACTCCTCGTACTTTGCCTTTGGTTGATTCCATCTAGACTATGATTAAGGTTATGTATTTGATCATGTTTTAAGGGGGCAAAAATGTCACCCCTTAGAGGATTGGGAATCCTAGGAGGTGAGTAGATTTCGTCACCTCTTGAGGATTTTTACATTGGGTCACAACTTCACCTCAAAAAACATCAAGTTTCACTTTCCTTAACCTTTTTCAACAATTTGCACTTGAAACTCATTTTTACAAGGGGCAGAATTTAGGAGGTTGTGAAGATTATGAATCCTAGGACATAGTCAGATTCCGACCTAGTGCTGAGATTTTTCATTTGCAAGTTAACTCCCAAATTCTTCATATCAGTTTCTTCAGCTCAGAGAGGAGGAGGATTTATATAAAATAAAAGATTTGAGTCTAAGTTATATCTTGTATTTTAAGTTATTTTATATATAAATATTATCAGGATGTTTGAGATAGGTTTCAATTTCATAGGAGTTATAGTAAAGGTTCTAGATTCTGGGAGTTTTCAAAAAATTCAGACTTAGCTAAATGACAGGATTCAACAGGCCTTCAACAATTTTAGCTCCCATAATCTTTCCTGACTTTCTAAGATGGAATAGGATCAAGGGTTTTCTAATGATTCTAATTTCATCACAAGTCACTTGGTTTCAACTCTATATCCTTGATTATTTTAGCTCAACTAATAAATTATTAAAAACGAATAAATTGACTAAGCAAGCTTAAGTGAAATGGTAAAACTCATTTACTCCAACACCTCCCCCCTCCACAAAGTGCAATTGAAGGAGAACATATTAGTAAAATGAACAAGATGCAATATGGGTCCCAACGACAAAACCATTTTAGGTACCCATGTATAATGCAAATCCAATGAAAACTCTCACTAATAGAGAAAAGGACAATACCACGTGGTATAAAACTCCTCTCCAAAAGAGAGAAATGAAACAAAAGATGATACATAGATGCATGGAGGACTCAATTATACCAACCAAGGACTACATGCCTCATGTATATACAATTATATATTTCATCACAGGAAGCAAAAAGTAGAGAAGATGCTCCTCCACAATGAAGAGGCTGAAAAGTTGATGTAGAATGCTTGCAAACAAAAGACGATCCAGTGATTACCATCAACACATCTCCCTTTGAGAAGAAACAAGTCCATCGAATGATGAGGACGCTGCTCCATGCCCAACTGAAAGGAGGATGAGAGTGTTGATGGGTGTTTTATGAGCACACCAACACATAATAAAGGACCAAAGAACAATATCCTCTCTTGAACAAATACACCACATATGCCAAGATTGAAAAGAAGATTATAAAGGCGACTAAAAGGTATTTACTGCAAACTTGTGACTTGATGTATGCTGGTTATGATAGAGGACTTATGCTAATTCACTCTAGACTTGTCAACTTTGTGTGAATGATTTAATAATGAAGTACTTGATCCTAAAGTAGCATGGCTTTTAAAATAAATTGCAAAGAGATTAAGGGTTTAGAAATCCTATTCTAATCTATGCTACTCTTGGAATGTAAGAGATCATGAATGTATATGTGAACTCTACTCTGCTTGACTTTGTCATCAACTTCCACCAAGCTAGTCCAATTTTCCAAGGTAGATTATAGATGTTCAATCGTTACCTTCACACCAACACCCTCAAAATCAATATGTAAGCGGCAATTGAAGTTAAGCTTAATTTTTAATTCTAGTTGACCAAACAAAGTGACTTCAAATCACAAGTAGTATGGATTAGGTGAGTTTCCCAAATGTTCACCCACAATTCCTTTCATTCAAATATATTACTTAAAGAAAATCCTAAACTAATTTGAGAGATCAAAGAATCACACAACACTTCACAATCTTCACTAAATCACCACACTTCAATGATTTATTTCAATTATGAAAGTATCTTACTGACGATTCTCCAAAAACTCTCTTACAAATGAGAGGAGTAGTGTTTAGATAAGAGCTTCAAATACAGTGAATGACTATGTTAATGTGTTAGTTCAATCAGGATAAAAATATCATTGAATTATATATATATATATATATATATATATATATATATATATATATATATATATATATATATATATATATATATATATATATATATATATAGATAGATAGCGATATTATTATTATATAATATATTAGAATGATATAGATACACACACACACACACACACACATAATATATTAAAATGATGTATATATATATATCATTCTTATATACATATATATTAAATACATACATATATACATAATATGTATATATGTATATATATAATATATATATGTATATATCTATACACACACACACACATATATGTATATATATATGCATATATATGTGTGTATATATATATCATTGTAATATATATATGTATATATATATCTATATACATATATATTATATATATATGTAATATATATATTTTATATATATGTAATATATATATATATATATATATATATACATATATATGTATATATATATATAAAATATATATGTATATATATATATATATATATCATTGTAAAATATATATATATATATATATATATATGTATATATAATATATATAATATATATATGTATATAGATATATACATATATGTATATCATTGTAATATACATATATATATGTATATAGATATATATACATATATATCATTGTATATATATATATATATCATTGTAATATATATATGTATACACACACACACACACACACATATATATCATTGTAATATATTATACAATAATAATATCACTATATATATAGATAGATCGATAGATAGATAGAACTAACCTAAGACAATATGAAATATTATGCAATAGTATTAAAGGAGACTGATTGAATAGTCACATGTTTGATCGGCTGAATAATATGTGTTAGCGATTGCTTAATAACATTCTTGTCGACGAGAATAAAGGTTAATATTTGTTTTGTTAACCTTACACCGGGAGGCATGTACCTGGTGGGGTGTGATTCCACGATGGAGTCATTTCCCATTGGGGATATGACTCCCCTCCTTTATATTAATACTGCCTTCAAGCTTGCGGTCAACAATATACATAACACATATTATTCTTAGTCTTCTATGTTGGAAATTGCAGGATTGACTTCAGCACATTTGTATCATTGCAGACAGTTTGTGGAGTTTTGATTACTACAAAATATTGATACCTCATCTAAATTAAATTTCTTCATTCTACAGTGGTGAAGATGTTACAAGCTAGAGTTGCCGTTGCACCAAAAGATTGACCTGTTAATGCCCGATACAACCACTAGACTTATAGAACATAGGAGGCAGTTAAGCCATGTCAAGAATCTCGATGGGGAACGTTTGTGATTAGTCCAAGAATCCCCCCCGTAGCGTTACTCGAGGAGATTCGAACCTATGACCAAGCTCTGATACCACTTGTTACAAGCTAGAGTTGCCATTGCACCAAAAGATCGACTTGTTAATGCGCGATACAACCACTAGACTTATAGAATACAGGAGGCGGTTAAGCCATGTCACGAATCTCGAAGGGAAACGTTGGTGATTAGTCCATCAAAAGACATTTACTTTAGTTGCTTTTCTCTCTGCACCTTGATTAAATGATTCTTATATCTTGTACAATATATATTAAGATTTGAAACCAATATAAATTAACATGGTATTAGAGTAGGTTCTTTTCCTTTGCCTGTGATGAGGGAAGAATATAAAAGGTGGGTATAAAAAGACTCTAAAACTTCTGAAATTAGGCATTCCAAATCGATTTAATATAAGTATAAATTGATGTGCAAATATAGAAAACAGATAACTTAACTTGCCTGTAACTCTCGGCAGTTGGGGTAGTCAGAATAGACACATAAGTTACACTTATGGATGCGTTGCATTAACGATACCAAGTTATGGGTCAATTCAGTGCTTGCATTGAATGCGATCAGATTTAAAATGTGAAGCACACTTATGTCATTAATTGGAATGTATTGAAAACTAGCTTACAAAATCAATGTTGTAAATAGCATGTGGTAATGAGTTGGCAACTCTTTAGTGCAGGAGAGAGCAAGTTTGATTACAATCTATGCCTCACATATTTCCAATATATGACAAGACTCCTCCCACAATCTGACTAATGAGCCCATTTTTGATTGAAGTCCTACAAGCAGCTAGTGCAAGTCAATAAATGTGCAGGCCAACAATTTGTCTCCATATGCAGACCTCTCAAATCTGAAGAAATGGTCTCCCCCAGTGCAAAGAACAGTGCACTGATGATGCCAAACAATGATCAGTCACTGAAGAGAAGCTTAGATCATGCTGCATGGGTGGCATTTAACATCTCAAATAAAGGCTCCAACTCGTTGAGGGCCTTTGGGATGGGGCCAAAAGGATGCTATGAGCTCCACCAATCAAGCCTCAATGTGAGCAGCGCCTTCCAGTCAAAATACACAGATGAGAATATGGAAGAAATCACCAGCCACTTTGCACATGCCAAGTAACACTGATCCAGCTGGCACTGAGCCAAGTGAAGACAAAATGTTCGGTTATAAAGATTAGCTCCATGAAGAAAGGCATTAAAATAGACCAGGGCCTAACACAGCGGTCTGATTGAAATATTTTCAAACCTCATCCACAATATCTGGGAAGCAGGTGCCTGTAGTACATTATCTAGTGAACGTAAAGGAAAAATATGAATATGGCATCACCATCTCAAATTTAATGGGCACCCCTGAATGTCCAAAAAAACTAAACCAAATTGCTGAAAGGAATTATGTCAAATAGTTTGCATTCAACCTCTTATTTCTCCGTTTAATGTTTTAAACCTCTTATAACTCTAGAAATCCACGTTTATTTGTTTGTTGTGTTTTGTGCATGGAATTGGTATCATACAACATAAACAAGAAAGAAACTACAATAATATGCAAAGTGGAAATGAACTGCTGCCAATAAAATGTTATTTTCAGAATTCATAAAACCAAATACATCACAGATTTATCAACTCACTGATTACTTCAGCATTATTGACATAATACTCCAGCCCATGCTTTCGAACTTGCTGCTACAGTGCTTTGTCCTTCAATCAGTCTACTACCTTCGTAATATCATTCCCTCAAAGCGGCATAAGCATCGGACAAGTAGTGAAGAAGATATGAGCAAAATACCAAATCTGCTTGTAGCCGGAAATGCAACTACACTGTCTGATAATAAAGCCGATAACAAGGAATTCCAAAGGCCAAACCCCAAGGGAATGACGTCTAGAATGTTACAAGAGAGGATAAACGTCCTCAAATGCCAAGAATGGAGCTGCAACTCACACACCAATTTCTTCTCATATTCAACCTGTTTAATGAAGCCACAAATGCTTCCTTTTTATTCTATTTCCAAGGGTCCGCTCAACTCATATGGGCAATGTGGGATAAAAGATGTGTAATATATAAAACATATATCAAAATACCCCTTATGTCTCCCTTGGGCACACATTCCCATAAAATAAATATTAAAGTAACACTTTAATATTTTACAATTCAATTAGACGTTACTTTAATAAAACTTCAGGCATTAAAATGTATTAGCAATCGGACTCCGAATAATGCGAGTGATAGCTCATCGGAAAGCTCTCACCGAGGAGTATCAAATCCAATCACCAAAATGGACCTGCACTGTGTCCTGCACACATACTTGGTCAACTGCTAAAATGGGGACATTACAGTCTGCCCCTCTTGAAATTGCTTGTCGTTAAGCAATCTCAATCCAGCCTGTTGAATAACCTACTCACTCTCACATGTAGAGTCTTCCTTCGGCAGGTCTTTCCATCTGACCAAATACTCATTCACTATCTTGTTTCTAAGCTTCCTTTCTTGGTGCCCAGAATAGCCTCGGGTACTAACACAAGCTTCCCCTCCTCATCCAAAGGAGGTAAATTTGCAAAAGGCACTACACTCTGACCAATGGCTATCTTAAGCCTAGACACATGAAACACATTGTGCACTCGATTGCCCTCTGGAAGCTCAAGCTCATAGGCGACTTTGCCCACTTTGCGAATCACCCTGTAGAGACCATAAAATCTAGGTTTCAACTTTTTAGCTCCGCTCTTCTTGAGCGATGACTGTCTATATGGTTGTAGCCTCAAGTAAACCATATCCCCTACCTCGAAGCTATGCTCTATTCGGTGCTGATCAGCATACAATTTCTGTTGATTTTGGGCCTGTTGTATATTCTCTTTGAGCACTTTCAGGATGTCCTAACTATCCTGCAATAAGTTTTTGGTTTTGGGCACTCTACTGTCCCCTAAAACTAAATCCATGAAGCCAGGTGCTTCATAACTATAGAGTGCCATGAAAGGAGTCATCTTGATGGACATATGATAAGTGGTGTTATAACAATACTCTCCCATATGCAACCATTTGATCCAAGCCTTTTGTTGTGTAGTTACATAGTTCTTCAAATATCCTTCCACCCGATACCAGTGTACTACCCCTGTCCACACGAAGGCTCCTTTCCTGGTAAGATTTGTCAAGGGTGTAGCAATTTGTGAGAATCCCTTAACAAACCTCGTATAAAAACCACATAAACCAAAGAATCCCTTAAGCTGTGTAAGGTTTGTGGGAGTAGGCCACTCTACAATAGCTCTAATCTTTTCGGGATCAACCCGAATGCCATCTGCACTAATGATATGCCCAAGGTAAAGGAGCTCAGTCATGCCAAACTCACATTTAGATTCCTTGGCATACAATGACTCTCTGTCCAGAATAGATAACACCTCCTCCAGATGATGTAAGTGCTCCTCCCAGATCTTACTGAAGACCAAGATTTCATCAAAGAAGATCAAGACAAATCTCCTCAGCTGCTTCCTGAATACCTAGTTCATACAACTCTGAAATGTAGCGGGTGCATTGGTTAGACCAAATGGCATAACAATGAACTCAAAGTGGCCATAGTGACATTGGAAGGCTGTTTTCTCAATGTCCTTTGCTCTCATCCTGATCTGATGGTATCCGGATCGCAAATCAATTTTGGTGAAGAAGCATGCCCCATGCAACTCATGAATCCTAGGAATGGGATACTTATTTTTAATTGTTTTCTTATTCAGTGCCCTGTAATCGATGCACATGCGCATCGTCCCATCCTTCTTCTTTACCAATACTACTGCTGAAGCAAAAGGGCTCTTACTGGGCCTGATATGCCCCATCTCCAACAAATCCTTAATCGCCTTCTCTATCTCATCCTTGTGTTTCTTAGGATGACGATAGGGAGTAATCATAATTGGTTTGGCTCCCTCCTCGAGCTCAATAACATGTTCCATCCCTCTGTCAGGAGGAACCCCATGAGGAATATCGCTAAATACTTTAGTGTGTCTATCAAGTATCTTCTAGATATCTGGTGGATGACTCTTTTCTTGTGGCTCTGGTGAAGTTGGCATAATGTAGCACTCTGCCGCCCCTTCTATGTCATCATGATGAAAAAGTCTCTGCATTCTCCTCAAGGACACTACTCTGCAACCTCCATCTAAAAGTCCTCTAAGTACCATAGTTTTGCCCTCATGCTGGAATCTCATCTCCAATTTCGCTAGGTTGAGTGTGAACTCAACTCGTGAAGCCATCCATGTCATGTCGAGGATGACATCATAATCTCCCATGTCCACAACATAGAACTCATCCTCCAACTCGTAGCCATCTCCAAACCTAATGTGAAGATTAGATATCTTCCGAGTGCATAATAATTTATCACCGTTAGCCACCATGACTCTAAACCCATCATGCTCCTCTGTCTGTAACCCTCTCCTGGCTACCAACTGTGCATCTATGAAGTTATGTGTAGCCCCAGTGTCAATAAGAGATATCACTTTCTGCCCTTGGATAGTACCCCTGACCTTAAATGTGATTGCCTTTTGGGCCCCTGTCAAGCGTGCCAACGATCTATCATCCTTAGGAATGCTGCTCTCCTCTATAGTGTTACCCTCATTTGAATTGGAGTGCTGATCCTCCCCCTCTGACTCTGACTTTTCTGCTGAAAAATACTCCATTTGGTTTGCCTTAGCCTTGAGAGAACATTTATGAGATAAGTCCCAAGGCTCTCTACAATGGAAGCACAACTTCTTCTTTCGAAGTTCATTCAAGGTTTCATTGTCTAGTCCTTTTGATCCTTTTTTGGGTTTGCTATACTCTTTCTGAAGCGGTTTTTTGTCTTTGTCCTTGCGGTAGGAAGAATCTGTTGACTGGTTTTTTCCTTTGTATACCGAAGGGGCTAAATCTCGTGCCTTTTTAGTTGCTTCAGCTAAGGTGAGTGGATCATGTCCCTTCACCCAACCTCGTAATGGATCAGCAAGACCATCACAAAATAACACCACCAATCTCCTAGGAGAGATATCAGTAACAAGTACAGACAAGCACTGAAACTCAGCAATGTAAGCATCCACAAAACTTGACTGTTTTAACTGTGCTAGCTCCTTGAAATGTAACTCGGGATCCCTAGTGTGAAATCTCTCAATCAGTGTTTCGGTGAATTCTTCATAGGATGTAATCTGATTATGCCCCAAAGTCACCATGCCATGATGCCACCATTCATGTGCAACGCCATCCAAGTGCATAGCCGCATACTTGATAGCCTCCCCCTCAGGCATAGGATTTAGCTGCAAGCATGTATCTACCTTCTGCACCCAAGCTCGTGCAGTCATCTTCCCGGAAGCATCATAATAAGGTAAAGAAAGTTTTCTAACTTTTTTTCTCAGCTCAAAGTTTTGATTCCTCCCTTCTGCTCTAGGCATGTGTCTCATCCTCAAGTCCATATAATCTCTGAGGGAAATATTTGCCTGAAACTCCGGTCCACTAGACTCCCAATCCCTCCTGAACTGATCCTGTAACTCGGTAATCTACGGTTCATTTACTGGTTGAACCGGATCTCTGGGTGGGAAAGTGGGTAGAAGAGGTCTCGAGCTCGCAGTCCGCGCTGGGCGTGCAACGTGTCTAAAGTTATCAGCCTCATTCCCATTGTTGCCATGTCCATTATTACCATTAATGTTATTCTCAGGACCATTGTTGTTGCCTTGGCCTCCATGGTTATTGTTTCCCCCATTGTTATTGTTTCCCTCATTGTTATTGTTTCTGTTGTTGGCATCACCTGGATTAATATTGACACCCATCTGTCTAGCCATGAGCTGCAACATCATGTCCATTCGCCTATTCTGCTCCTGCTGCATACGCTGCCCCTGCTCTAATGTATCCAGTAACTGTCTGAACATTACCTCCTCCTGATTTGGACCGGCATTCCTGCCTCCACCTAATCCTGTATTCCTGTCATCTCGATCACCCATATTGTTGTCCTGATCAAAGAATATCTCCTCTGTGTCTGTATGGTTGGATTCAATGTTCATCTACACGGATGTACTAGGCTGTTTGCTTTGCAAGTTTGAAATCCTAATTTGTCTTGCTCTGGTATCGTGGAAATTATAAGGCCCCTGTTGCATGCTCAAACATAAATGCTTAGCCTGTGTTTTTTATTTATTTATTTCTGATTTTAGTGTTTTTACATTTCGTCAAACACTTTTCCCTCTATCCGGCTGTTCCAAATTCCCTATAAGACCTCCACAGGATGGCAGGACTTATAGCTCTGATACCACTGTAATGGGCACCCCTGAATGTCCAAAAAATCTAAACCAAATTGCTGAAAGGAATTATGTCAAACAGTTTGCATTCAACCTCTTATTTCTCCGTTTAATGTTTTAAACCCCTTATAACTCCAGAAATCCACGTTTATTTGTTTGTTGTGTTTTGTGCATGAAATTGGTATCATACAACATAAACAAGAAAGAAACTACAATAATATGCAAGGTGGAAATGAACTGTTGCCAATAAAATGTTATTTTCAGAATTCATAAAACCAAATACATCACAGATTTATCAACTCACTGATTACTTCAGCATTATTGACATAATACTCCAGTCCATGATTTCGAATTTGCTGCTACAGTGCTTTGTCCTTCAATCAGTCCACTATTTGTAATATCATTCCCTCAAAGCGGCATAAGCATCGGACAAGTAGTGAAGAAGATATGAGCAAAATACCAAATCTGCCTGTAGCCGGAAATGCAACTAAACTGCCTGATAATGAAGCCGATAACAAAGAATTCCAAAGGCCAAACCCCAAGGGAATGATGTCTAGAATGTTACAAGAGAGGATAAACGTCCTCAAATGCCAAGAACGGAGCTGCAACTCACACACTAATTTCTTCTCATATTCAACCTGTCTAATGAAGTCACAAATGCTTCCTTTTTATTCTATTTCCAAGGGTCCGCTCAACTCATATGGGCAATGTGGGATAAAAGATGTGTAATATATAAAACA
This sequence comes from Cupressus sempervirens, assembly GCA_028749045.1. Classification (NCBI taxonomy): domain Eukaryota; kingdom Viridiplantae; phylum Streptophyta; class Pinopsida; order Cupressales; family Cupressaceae; genus Cupressus; species Cupressus sempervirens. The sequence continues at coordinate 165,290,256 of CM053792.1, read as the reverse complement.
TATATCAAAATACCCCTTATATCTCCCTTGGTTACACATCCCCATAAAATAAATATTAAAGTAACACTTTAATATTTTACAATTAAATTAGACGTTACTTTAATAAAACTTTAGGCATTAAAATGTATTAGCAATCGGACTCCGAATAATGCGAGTGATAGCTCATCGGAAAGCTCTCACCGAGGAGGATCAAATCCAATCACTAAAATTGACCTGCACTGTGTCCTGCCGACTTACTAAAAATAGTATGCCTGAAACTAAGTAAATCAACTTCGTTTTGGCCCAAATTGGAAATGACTAGGCCAAAACACTCCAAGATCCCATTAAACCCTTCGTTAGCCCTCGGGACCATGTAGAACAAGGCTAACGCACACACACTTGGTCAACTGCTAAAATGGGGACATTACATGAAATGTGCCTAGAAAGATGGAGTTCCAGAAGCCACTCGAAGAAGTGGTGACATCTGATGCTGCACGGGGATTATCCTTTGGAAGTTTTAAAGACCTTAGTTTCTCCAATCATGTTGCAAGCAAGTATAGTTTCCTGTTGTAGTCATTCTTTACTCACAGATTTCTTCACTTTTATGGGTTTAAAACCATCCGCCTACATCCTACAAAAGAACAGATAATTGCATCTGATAATCAAAAGAGGTGACATCTTTGGGCTATGAGAATATTTTGGGAATAAATGTATAAAATAATAGTTGCTCTAGTTTAATGCTGTATCAGAGAAAAATGGCTATTGAACAACTAATGCAATGCTTTACCACTGGGTATGTTTCTTTAATATGCAAGATTGTAGAATGGTGGATCCCGTTGAAGACAAAGGTGAATTAAGATAAGTTTGCCACTTTTCATAAATAGAGTCAAAACACGTGGATTGCATTGAGAAGCTAAGAAAATATGGAAATTTTTTTAGTCGGAGAAAATGGTTCAATAAAGAAATATTATAATAGAGGAACTGAAAGTACATAAGAAATATGAATAGAAATATGTTTTTCCTAAAAAAGGAAAATATATAATTAAGAGATTGTGGAGAAGCAAAAGTAATTATTCTAAGATTAAAATTATACAAGAAAATAATTTGGAGGTGGATGTTCCCATTTGAATTAAAATAATTTTTCAAGAAAAATTATTGAAAAGTGGATCAATTTTATTTAAGTTTCTAAAGTATTGAAAGACACCTTAGGAAAGAAGTTTTCTAATTGATGTGATACAAAGTTCTTCAAACAATATAAGAGTGGGAATTTCACATTGTAAGGGGGAATAATAACCAATGATTCATTTCCACTTGAACCATCTTTAAAGGGGAAATGCTAGTGAAGAGACACTATTGGAGTTCCAATTTCAACCATACTTAGTGAGGATATGATTCAAAAGAGGAGATACCTTTCAAACAATCTATGAAGGCATTTTCTGAGTTGATGGATATGGACCTTCATTAAAGCAACTTATATCATGGATGCTCAGAAGTATTCATTAGCTTTGAGTATTACATTTATCTGCTTAGCGTATTCTCTCTTTTAATTGTATTTCTATACATATTATAAGAGCTATTTACCTTGATCTTTTCCCTTGTCTCTGAGGATGTCCTTGCAGGAAAAGAAGAATGGTACATTAGGCATGCTACCAAATATAAGTACCTTTCTATAACAAGAGGGAGTTCGAAAGATCTGTCAAAGAGGGAGAAGATAGATGATATGTTTCAGTTTGCTTCCAAGAATTTTGGTTATATTGGTTTAGGAGTAGACTATGCTGAGATGGTTTCTCTACTAATTAGAAAATTATAGTAGTTAAATGGACTGTGATTCTTGGGATGAATTTCCATGTGAACCAAGGATATCTAGACTATAACATTCCTAGATAAATGGATACTTGTGGAACTAGGGAGCGTGATAGTTCATTAGAGGCAATCTTGGACAAATAGTCGGAGCAGATAGAGGATATGTTTTAGGTTCAGAGGGAGCTTTTGACACCTTATTGGAAATAACTTTGACAAGGAGGTCAAAAGGTTATTTCTTCATGAAGAAGTTCCAAGTGAAATCCTTTGTAATACATTCTTCTGTATGAGGTAAGTTTGATGTGAAAACCTTATTCTTTGATATGATTCATGGTGAATGTCATGACAAGACCACATGATAGTATCCATGGTGACTTCATGTGTGTATAGGTCTGCACCTTGTGTACATCATGAGGAAGTGACGACTTCCAAATGATTATCACTTGTATATGCAGAAGTTATTGGAAGGTGACGATCTTACAATAACTTAAATCATGATTTACATATTCATAAATGTTGAAATAGATCATGAGAGGCTTTATCTTGTAAATCAACAACTAAGTGTTAGATGTCATTAAATTGGCTGTCTATAAGTTGTTTGTATAGATATATGATAGGTACTTGGTGAATACCTTGCCTCAATATTTTGGTAGGTCATCACCGCATTGAGTACTTGGTGAATATCATTTAGTTGATGTTTTGATAGGCCATTAAGTATTTGGTTGAATATCATTTGTTTGATGTTCCGATAGGCCAATGCTTATGTTACCTAATATGATATCAAATAGTAATTGGTGAATATCATGTGTTGACATTCTGATAGGCCAATACTTATATGATATCATATATTGGAAATCCTCTAATCAAAGATTTCCTGAGTGTGCTATTTTTTGAAATATTACCAATGGTGTTCTATTTAAATGTGTTTATCCTTCTAAACTAAGAGGGAGTGTTAATGTGTTAGTTCAAACAGGATAAAAATGTCATTGAAAAATACATATCTATATTTGTGTAAAATATTTCTATATATATATATATATATATATATATATATATATATATATATATTGATATAGTGATATTATTATTGTATAATATATTAGAATGATATAAATATTAATATTTACATATATATAAAAAAGAAAATGGTGGAGTGTTGGAGAAATGGTTTTTAGAAAGGGTTTATAGAGAGTAGTAGGAATAGTGAGAGGTTTGGAAAGGGCTCAAAGCCTTTCAGAAGACATGAAGGAAGGTTTTACTGGGGGAATAGGAATGGGAGATGGCAAAATGGGAACAAAAACTACCAAGAAAGCTCTCAATGGAAAAAAGTGGGACAAAACAATGGGGAAAAATGACAAAATGGAAGAGAGAGGCTGAATGAAAATGGCTGGAGAAGACATCCGATGCAAAGATTCACGTCAGTGAACCTTGGCGGGAATGTGGTTTTTGAAAATATAGCAAAAAAAAAGAGAAAACCACAGGTAGTGGAAAACCAGGAGAAGCAAATGATAGAGGATCAGTGGATGACTCTATGCACAGTTGAGAAGGTGGTGCTGGAAAGTGGTTTGATTAAGGAGAAGAGTGACTTTTTGGAGAAAAATGCATTATTTCTAAAGAGGGGAGGTCCAAGGCCAGCAATAGGTAAGATTAAAACTTGGTATGATGAGAAATGGGGTGCAATGAAAGACTTTAAAACATTAGAAAATGGTTTTATGGTTACAGTTGATATAGCACAAGATAGGGATTGGAACTTGAATAGTGGCCCTTATTTTATGGAAGGATATGGGTTTTATATGGAGAAATGGACCCCAAATTTTGATCCAACAAATGAGGTAATAATAGAACTTCCTCTATGGGTAGGATTGAGAAATCTGCCCCAGGAATACTGGCAGGAATTGGAAACAAGCTAGGAACATTCATTAAGGCGGTGGAAATGGTGGACAAAGAAACTTTGCAAATGTTCCCAATAATATGTATAATGTGGAATGATTGTCATCCAATCCCTGAATTGATTGAGATCTTTAATGAAGGGGTAGTATGGAGACAGTCGGTGTCTTTGGAGGAAGGGTTGAAGGTATGTGAGTTTTGCCTGTGTGAGGAACATGACTCAGAAAGTTGTAAACAAGAAGGACGTCATAAGGGTAAAGAAGAGGAAAGGCTACTCCAGAAGGTTATAGAGATGGCCAGGATAAAAGAAGTCGAGAAGGATGAGAATGAAAATCTAATGAAAAGGGATAATGCAGATGTGGAGAATGTTATGATGTTGAAAACAAGAGCAACTAACTGTCAAGAAAAAGGGGTTGGGGCAGGCGAGAATCTGGAAGTGGTTTAGGAAAAAGTGTTAGTTGATGAAAGCTGCGAAGGCTCAAAGGAAACACCACAAAGTGGAAAAAATGGTAGTGAAGATCAGCAGAGGAGGTTGGTGAGTGAGAATATTGAAATAAGGATGGAACAAAGGCAAAGGCAAGTTTGTGAGGATGGGGTTGAATATAGAACTTTGGAAGGAAGTGAAAAAGGGGTTGTAAGGACGTAGATGGACCTCAAATATCTCAGGAGGTAGGGTGCTAGGTGGTAGTGTTGTTAGAAAGGCCAGAAGAATCACAAAGGAAGTGGGAGGAAAATGAAGGGTATATGACTGGGTTGGAAGGAGAAATGGAGGGGGGGATTGGAGAGTGTTTTAGGGATATTGAAATTTCTCCAATAAGAAACTTGCAAGAACGAAGAAAAGTTTGAATGAGGATGATGGGCAAAGGGATGCTGATGGAGAAGAAGATTTCTTTGGGGTGGAGGAAAATATGATCCTTAAAAGAAAAACAAACTATTGAGAAAACAGAAAGTAAAAAACATAAAGCACATATTGGGGAGAGCCAAAAAAGGGGAAGAAGAACCATTAATGCATTGATCCAAATTGCAAGAAGTGCAAGAGGTCAAAGTAAACTGAAAACGGGAAGGGGAAAGAACCCCTCCCAGAAGGGATGAAGATCCTATCGTGGAATGTCAGGGGCTGTAATGCCCCTGACAAAATGCGCTTGATTAGGAGAGGCCTTGATCAAGCAAAATCGGATCTAGTGTTGATGCAAGAAACAAAGATAAAGTTGGATGATTTGGAGGGGATGAGGAGAAAGTTTAATAGATGGAATAGTGAGTGGGTGGCTGCAGAGGGAGCCTCAAGGGGAATGTGTGTTTTATGGAATAAGGAGACAGTGAATGGAACTGTAATGCAGATGGGCAGGAATTGGTAGTGGATAAAAGTTTCTTCAAAACAATTAGGATATGAATTTAATGTTCTTAATGTTTATGGTCCAGTTCAGAGCAGAGAGAAGAGAGAACTTTGGAAGACACTAATAGAGGTTTTGGAAATCTTACAAGATGAATCACTGTTTTAGGGGGTGATTTCAATGCTATCCTCTACCTAGAGGAAAAAAAGGAGGTAAAGGCTGGAGGTCAACTACACAGGAGGACTTCTCGACTTTTGTTATGGAAAGTGGCCTAATTAATATTCCCTTTAAATAGGGGCATTTTACATGGACCAATAGGAGGCAAGGGTTTTTGAATATTGCTGGAAAATTGGATAGGTTCCTTTTAGGGGGGGTTTGGACAAGAGTTGATTGGTCTGTTGAAGTTGAAATTCTGCCTATTCATGGCTCAGATCACTTCCCTATTAGTCTAAGAATTCAAGAAGAATATACCCTTGACTGATGCCCTTTCAAATTTGAAGCTATGTGGATGAGGGTGGATGGATTTAAGGAGACGGTGGAAAATTGGTGGACGGAGGCACCTGAGTGGGAAGGAAACAAGGCTTTTAAATTTTTTAAGAAGCTTCAGCATATAAAGGGAAATTTGAAAGTGTGGAATAGAGAATCTTTCCAAAACATATTTAAAAGAAAAGGGGTACTAGAAGAAGCACTTAAAACTTTGATTGAAAGAACAATTCAGGTTGGGATGAATGAGGAAGATTTCCTAGAAGAAAAGAGGCTAAAAAAAGAGTATGGTGAAATCCTGTTAAGAGAAGAAGTATTCTAGAGACGAAAATCAAGAGAAACGTGGTTGAAAGAAAGGGATAGAAACACAAAGTTCTTCCATAATTTAGTGAAAATAAGCAGAGCCTATAATAATATTTTTTCTATTAAGAATGGGGAGGGTGAGGTGATAAGTGATCCAAAATTGATAAAGAAAGCGGTAGTAGATTTTTTCAAAGACAAAGGAAGAGTCGAGGATGGGGAGGAGGCTTTAGATGAGGATGTTTTGGATTGGATTCAGGGATGTATTACAGATAGGCAAAATGCAATGTTAAATGCTGAAGTCTCCAAAGCAGAGGTGAAAAATGCTTTATGGGGTTTAGGTAAAGACAAGAGTCTAGGGCTAGATGACTTTACAGGTAGTTTTTTGAGACTCATTTGGGAGTTTATAGAAGAGGAAATTTGGGGGATGGTGTAGGAATCCAAAAGAGGGGGTTTTGTTCTAAAAGATTTGAATATTACTTTTATTGTGTTAGTTCCAAAAAGGGATGATTGCAAATCTTTTGATGATTTTAGACCAATTTCTTTATGTAATACTGTGTATAAAATCATTTCAAAGGTAGTTTCCAATAAGCTTAAAGTGGTGTTGAATGATGTAATATCTGAGGAACAAAGTGGATTCACTCCAGGAAAATCCATTTTTGAAGGGGTGATTATTGCCCATGAAATGATCCACATGATCATAACAAACAAGCTTAGCAAAATGATGGTAAAGTTGGATATTAAACGAGCTTATGATGAGGTAAATAGAGATTTTTTGTTCAAAATTCTGAAGAAATTTGCTTTTAATGAGGAATGGATTAGCTGGGTAAAGGGATTTTTAACCTCCGTAAGGTTCTCTGTGTTGGTTAATGGCAGACCCCAAGGTTTTTTTGAGTTAGAAAAAGGGATTAGGCAAGGGGACCCTTTATCTCCTTTCCTATTTATAATCTTAGTAGAAGTGTTAGGGAGGCTGATTAAAGAAAAAAGGGTTAGAGGTCTATGGAAAGGGGTGAAGGTGGCAAGGGGAGTGGACCCAGTTTCACATTTGCAGTTTGTGGATGACACTTTTCTAATGGGTGAAGCTTTAGAACAGGAAGCTAGATTGATGAAAAAGACTCTGGAAATTTATGGAAAAGTGTCAGGACAAAAGATAAATTGGGCAAGGTCTGAAATTTTCTTTTTTAACATCCCTCTTTATAGGAGAAGAGCTATTGGAAGAATTTTGAATATAAAGATGGGAAATCTTCCAAGTAGGTATTTGGGAATTCCTTTATTCCATGGGCAAAATAGAAGTGAAGTATGGAAGGGATTGGCAGAAAAATGTCTGAGGATGATGGAAGGATGGAAAGGTAAGTGGTTGACTTTTGCAGGAAGGATTCTGATGCTAGAAGTGGTGGTTTCAGCAGTGCCTATTTTCTCAATGATGTGTTTAAAAATCCTGAAGAAGGTGATTAACTTAGTGGAAAGGCAGATGAGGAAATTCTTTTGGAGCGGGGTGAGGGATGAGAAAAAATGTCCATTACTTAAATGGGAAAAAATTTGTAGACCTAAGAAGTTTGGAGGTGCAAGAATTAGAGATTGGAACACAATGAACATTGCTTTAGGGGCAAAGTTGGTGTGGTAGATAGCAAATGATGAAGAGCAAATGTGGATTAGAATTCTAAAAGCCAAATATTTGGACTCTAATGAGAATATAAGGATTTTAACTATTCAAATCCAATTAGAGGTTCAACAATGTGGAACTTTATTCTTTCGTGTAGGCATGTCATAATAGACCATATTTCATGGGTTATTGGTAATGGTAATAGGGCAAAGTTTTGGGAGGACTCATGGAATGGAAACAAATCTTTAGATGAGGAAACAGGGGATCGATAAATGAAATAGATATTGTGTGATCTGTGGGGCAAGAATGTTAGAAACTATATGGTGGAAGTGGAGGGAGTATTTGGGAAAAAATGGATGTGGAAAGATTGGAGAGTGGAAGGCCTATCTGAAGGGCGGCAACAAGCCTTAAGGGAGATCTTTAATAGAAGAAAGGTTTACATAATTAATAGAGAAGATAGGATTAGTTGGTGTGCAGCAGCTTCGGGTAAGTTTTTAGTTAAGCTTGGATATGAAATCTTAGACAATAAGGAGGAAGACTATTTTGAAGCGGGGGATTTGTGTTGGAGTAAAGAAATACTTCCAAAGGCGTGAACTTTCTCGTGGCTAGCAATACAAGGTAGAATCCTAGCTGGGGATAGGAGAAGAAAATTAGGTTTCCAGGGCCCTACAAAATGTGTTATGTGTGGAAAGGAAGAGGAGAGTGCTGATCATTTGTTGTTAAATTGTGACATTGCAGCAAAGTGTTGGAGGTGTCTTCAAGGCAAATTGGGTTGGTTTGGACCTTGGAGCCCCTCTCTTAAGGCCTTTTTTATTTCATGGCCAAGAGTAGGAAGGAGAAACTTATTTGAATGCATATGGAGAGTGAGTCCCTCAATTGTTATATGGGAGGTTTTGAAGGAAAGGAATAGAAGGATTTTTTAAGAATTATCAGAGACAATTGATCAGCTTTTAGAAAGGATTGATCATTCTATTGAAGAAGTGGTTGATGCTACAGTCTTTAGGAAAAATATGTCAAAATGTATGTTTATGAATTATGAAAAGGCTATTCAGAAAATGTGGCCAAGGATTAAAATAGGAAAGGTAGGAGCAAAAGGGAAAATCTAATTCTAAAACCAATAAAAGGGAAGATGCAAAGTGGGAAGCTCCCGAAGAAGGTTGGTTAAAAATAAATTTTGATGGGGCATCTAAAGGAAACCCTGGGAAATCAGGAGTAGGATGTATTATCAAAGATTATTTAGGGGAGATTGTGGCCTTTGGAGCATTAAGGTTACAGGATGGAACAAATAATGAAGCAAGGTTCCTAGCAGCATTGCTAGCATTAAAATGTGCAAAAAGATGTGTAGGAAATAAAATTATTTTAGGAGATTCAATGGTGGTTGTGCAAGTTGTTAGCAATAATTCAATCTCCGCATGGCACTTTGAAAATCTGTTAGTGTCTATTATTGAAGAGTTAATGAATTTGAGGAATTTCAAATTTACCATGTCTTTAGAGAAGCAAACAGAGATCTGGATGCTCTTTCAAATGGGCAGTGGGCTTAAGGGAGGATGGAAGGAAAGTTTTTGAAAATTTGTGGTTGTTGGGAAGGAATTGACGAAGAGGTTTCATGCATTTATTAGTTGGTGTTCTTTTTGAGATTGGTTGAGTGTTTGATAAAAAGAGATGATGGAAAGATGACTGACGTCATAAAGGGCCGTTAGAAAAGTTGGATGGGCAGATTTGGAAAATCGGCAATAAATGGTTTCATCATGACAAGATGTGATAACAGGGAAGGCATGATCTTTGAGGAAGATTGATGTGACGTTTCCTTTAATGTGGAGACTATTTGAAGGCATTATGTAGTAAAGGTGGAAAGGCTTTTCTAATAATCAGAACGATGAATTTACAGAAGTGATAGTGACTGAATTGAAAGGCAGAATGGAAGCGACATTTACCTTTAAAACAAGCAGACAACAGAAGGCTTTGTTCGGACCGGTGCAGGACAAGAGGTTGAAACTGTTGCTCAAATGCCCAATGCCAGGTGTGATAGAAGCCGTTAAAGGAGATAGTGGGGGAGCTAGCGGCAATAATAATGGCATCATTGGAAGATAAATGCGGATATAGCGGCAATAATAATGGCATGGGGGTTAGAGATAGCATGCCCGGTGGAAGAAGTGGAATGGGTTATGAAAAATGTGTTTCCGGGTGATTTAATTGTGGGAATTGAGTCCTTGTTAGAGTGGGCATGACCGGGGAAAGGCTTTGATTATAGTGAATGTTATGAGAACTATGAAGAGGCCAGGAGACTTGGACGGGTTGGTTTTCTATGGTGGCCAATAGGGATGGACAAGGAAGGTTATAAAGCTAAGATAAAGGTGGCTTGGGCTAAGCTAGTGGCGAAAATTGGAGTTTTTCTGGAGAGGAGCGAAACAAAGGTTATGGGCTTTTTCATTACCCACCCAAGGAAGCAGAGAAGTGCGGGAGGAAGAAGGATTAGGAGGGTGGTTAGGGTCAAATTCCTAATTAGGGTGGAGGAGTGTAGAAGGATGAGGAAAGCAAAAGGGGCCAATTTTTTTTGGATTAATATGGGCTTCGAAGCACGAAATTGCTGAAGGAAATTGCGAGGAAGGATAGATGAAACTATAGCAACGCTGTAGCTCTATGTAGTGATATAGAAGATGAAGTTGTTTGGCAGTTTTTGGAGGGCCGAGGAGGAAGATGCAGAAAGGCACGAGGTTGAAAAGAGGCCGAGTAGGGGCCAGGGCCAAGTGATGGAGTTGAAGATGAAAGATGGGGAAAGAGAACAACAGGACAAGTGGAGGACACTCTGTTCATTTTTGATGTTTTTAGTTGATGCCCAATTAAGAAATGCCAAGATGTATGGGTGTTTTTCAAAATAAAGGTTTAGGACTTAGGGGGAAATAAGTTAAAAAATGTATAGAAAGGTGGTTTTTTGAGATGAAATATGTATGTGTAAAGGAAGGGCTAAAATTTAAAAGCCTAGATGTAATATTGTAAAAATGATATTTAATAATATAAAAAAACTATTACCGACCAAAAATAAATAAATCTACATATATATGTATACACACACACACACACATATGTATATACATATGTACATATATACACATATATACACATATATATACATACACACACACACACACACACACACACACACACACACACACACACACATATAGAACTCACCTAAAACAATATGAAATATTATGCAATAAGATCAAAGGAGACCGATTGAATAATCACATGTTTGACTGGCCAAATGATATGTTTTAGTGACTGCTTAGTAACATTCTTGTCGACAAGAATAAAGGTTAATATTTGTTTTCTTAACCTCACACCGGGAGGCACGTACCCGATGGAATGTGACTCCATGATGGAGTCAATTCCCATTGGGGATGTGACTCCCCTCCTTTATATTAATACTGCCTTCAAGCCTGCGGTTAACAGTATACAGAACACATACATTATTCTCAGTGTTCTACGTTGGAAATCACAGGATTGACTTCAGCACATTTGTATCATTGCAGACAGGCTGTGGAGTTTTGATTACTGCAGAATATCAATACCTCATCTAAATTAAATTTCTTCATTCTACAGTGGTGAAGACATTTACTTTAGTTACTTTTCTCTCTGCACCTTGATTAAAAGATTCTTAGATCTTGTACAATATATATAAAGATTTGAAACTAATATAAACAAAGTCTGAAATTAACAGGCTAGGATCAATTTGAAACCAATAGCCCAGATCTTCCTAAAGCAAGCCTTAATCAGGGTTTCTACAAACATTTAATACAATGGAACAAAATGGAATATTCCCCATTTAGCTAATGAGAAAATTCAATGATAGGAGAACCAGTGGGAAAATTTGAAGATGCCAAGTCATCCAATCAGATAATCTTCTACAAGGTACTTTCTGCATGTTCACTTTGAAAAATTTGATTGGATAAGGATGAGTGGATGCAACCTCATCATTTAGAAATCCTTGTTTCAATCCCATTGTCCATCCTCTCTTCTTCCTTGGGTTGTTCTTGAAATTGGTATCTTGACATTGTGATAACTCAAAAATTTTACATTGTAATTTCTTTTACGTGGATCTTGGATTTCAGGAGGAAATTCAGGATTGTGATGATTTTCTCCATTTGTAGACTTATTCATTTTCCTTATACAACTTGTTCTCTGAGTTTCTTTTTGAGGTGCAAATCTTGTCCTTGGGTTTGAACTTGCTTTGAATCTTTACGTCACCCTTTCAAATACTATTCCTCCTTGTTGTAGTGTTTTTCCTTAATGAGTTTGGATTTCCTTCCTTGACACCTTGAAGTCTCTGATATAGTTCTTCAATACCATTTGATCATCTTGTATACCTTGATCCTGAAAATGAGAACATTTTGAAATCAAAATCCTGACCAAAATGCAAGAACTTTATATGTTTTATCATTATGATGATATTTCTTCAAAGAACAACAATTTAATTGTCACTGAGTTTGCATTTGAATGTAATCTGGAAATGCACTTGCTGCTGAAGTTTACTCTTGCTTTCTTGAATTCTATTATATTCCTCAACAAATTCACCCAAATTGAATGTAATCCACTCTCTAATGATGTAATTCTGATTTCTCTCCTTTAAAATTCACATCTTTGCTGGAAATCAGGGTTTATCGTTTGCTCCTACAACTGCACTTCAAATCTGATCAATTTCGCCTTTATTTTGCTTCAAATTCTGATAGAATTCGGATCTACTTTAAAACTCTTCCTGATTGAATTCGCTTTCGATCTGTTTGAAATAGCATTCTAACCCCATTTACCAGGAATCTTCTATTTGATTTGCCCCAAATCACCATTCCTGACCTGATTTTGATCTTCCTCCATGAAAATTCACATTTTATCTGATTTTAATTTATTCATTTATGTTTGAATTTTCCCTTGAATTCACTGACTAAATTGCTGAAGTCCACTTGTATGTGGTTGAATTCATCATCAAGATCATTATTTCTGATGTAATTTGCTTAAAGTTCTGAGAATTTTGCTCCAATTGGTATCTCTTTGGGAAATTTCACAATTTAATTTGCTGATAAGTTTTTCCTTCAATCTGCTTGGGTCAGAATTGTTCTTGCCCTTTTTCGCCCTTCTCTGCCAATTATCTCTCCAAATTGGCTCCTTCCTAAGTCTGACTCATCATTGCTTAGAATGTTTTGTTGCATCATTTTAACTTCCTGATTTTTAAACCTTCTTGCTAGAATTTGCTCCTAATCAGATTCACAGGTCTATTCATGGGATTGTTCTGTCCTGCTTTTAGTTAATTGTTTTTTCAATTTATAAGTGGGTGGGTTCCCATGCCACAAACTCAAAATCTAAATTCCTGCATGCATCATAGACTGTGGTAACTTTGCATTACAAATCAAATGGCATCCAACCAAACCCATATGTTAGCCTAAACTCACAATAGAGAAAATATGTAAAGGGATATTTAAAGCCAAAAGACAATTCAACGGTGTGGATGTAGGACTAAGTCCCATATAATGCTCAAGTCTTTTGTCAATGGGCCCACCTCCAATTTCTTCAGGCAAACATAAACCCTGAAAGTGGAGAAATATTTTGCATGAAACTAAAGGGATTACAAATTAAAAACTCGACGGAGAAAGAGCTTGAGCAAACAAAAGGACAATCTGCAGATCAATAGATCAGCAAGTGCTTTAGATCAGAAGGGATGTGGCCAGTGCCATGGAATGGCCAGAATGAAGGCAATAAATTGCTTCAATCTGCTCCAAACTGCTTCAATAAACTCTCTGATACCAAGTGTCTGATTGATCAACTGCATGGGCTAACAAGGTGCTAGACCAATGGAAAGAGCCATACCAATCAGGCAATGAAGACATGGCACAAACACAAGTTGGAACATCGACCAATAAAAGATGAAAGCTGCTGTTGACAGTAAAGTGTTGCCCTCCAATTAAAAATCTGCACACCAACAATCCAAACGGCCAAGCAACTGCACCTTCAACAAATAATGAAGCTTCTGCAAGTAAAGCAGTTGCAAGTTGATTTCAGCTGCCAAAGATATGGTCAATTCATGAACAACCACCAAAAACAAGGAAACCATGCAAAATGAGGCTGATAAGGTGAAGAATTGTTGGCCAAATATGAAATATGCTTTTCTGAGTAAAAAGGCATGACAGGTAAGATATCCCCAGGTGTCAATAAACAAAATTGATCTTGTGAATAATTGCATCATAAAAAATAAACATCCGATAAAAAGGTTTTCTGCTGATCACAGAAGATTAATGAAATCGTATACGAGATGATTGAAATGATGTATACACCCTTGCTTATAAAGGCTAGGAAGGAGAGTTGGTAGTAACCATTTGACAGGTTACCCAAACTAAAACCTTTAATAATAAAAAACTAATAAACTGCCTAAGTGAAGTTAAGCATGAGTAAATTTTAAAACTTATTCACTCCGACAGACTTTTTTTAATAATCAAGCAGGACAAAATATGTAAATATAAAACATAGGAAGCACTTGATAAGTAGGAGATATTTTCCACAAGTCAAATTATGATATTGCTATCAGGATTTAATTGTGTAGTTATTGACTCAAACTCATTGACCCATGTTGAAGTTAAGCATGAGTAAATTTTAAAACTTATTCACTCTGACAGACTTTTTTTAATAATCGAGCAGGACAAAATATGTAAATATAAAACATAGGAAGCACTTGATAAGTAGGAGATATTTTCCACAAGTCAAATTATGATATTGCTATCAGGATTTAATTGTGTAGTTATTGACTCAAACTCATTGACCCATGTTTCATGAGTTGGAATAAATGGAACACTTAGTACTCATTGGGTCTAGGTGATGCTCACAGAGGTGAAGCACTGGGACAATAAATGGAACACTTAGCACTCATTGGATCTAGGTGATGTCTGGCACATGGAAGTATTTGATTATGTCTGGCACAATCAATGCCATTTAATTTTATGAAAGCAAAGACAACTGAAGAGTTGATGCAAATCCTAGCAAAGTTGTATGAAAAACAATCCGTTTCAAATAAGGTATTTCTCATACCTTTGTGTGTTCTTGCTGGTGTCAACCTCACTATTGTAATCTTTCAGTCCCATAGACCTCGTTTTGGTCTTCTGTTGGACATTAATATCATAATATTATCTTATCATGAAGCGTTTATTTAATATGAATATGGGAGAAGGTGGATTGGTTGCTGATTATTTAAATGAGTTTAATACAATTACCAATCAGTTATCTTCTGTAAATGTCAATTTTGATGAAGAAATTAGGGCTTTCTTGATTTTGTGTTCTTTGCCTGAAAGCTGGAATGGCTTGGTAATGACTGTGAGTAATTTTGGTTCTCGATCTAATATCCTAAAATTTGATGATTTGATTGGTGTGATTCTGAGTGAGGAAACTCATAGGAAAAACTCAAGTGGATCTATATCAGGGAGTGTTCTGAACGCACAAAGAAGAGGCGGAACGAATGTGAGAGAAAACAATTGAGCAAATTGTGGAAAATCAAAGGGAAAGAGGTCTCAATCCAGAGGACCAAGAGATTGTTGATACTGTGGGAAATCAGGGCACAAGAAGAAAGATTGTTGGATTTGAAAGAACAATGAAGGAGACAACCAAGAAGGAAACAAGGAGGCTTTGCTTTTTTCCATAGAAACTGTTGATGATTCATGGGTTTTAGATTCAGGAGTTCATTTCATGCTACTCCCCATAGAGTTTATTTTCTTGATTATGTCCAAGGGGATTTTGGGCTAATGTATTTGGGAGATAATGAACTTTGTTAGATTGTTGGAAAGCGGAAAATTAAGATTACGTTGCAGAATGAGAATCATTGGGTGCTACAAGAGGTACGACATGTTCTAAGGCCAAGTAGGAATTTAGTTTCAATAGGGCAACTGGTTGATGAGGGTTGCACAATTACTTTTAATGATAAAAGTTGGAAGGTTTCAAAAGGTTCCTTATTAGTAGCAAAAGGTGTGAAAGTAGACACCTTATATCTTTGTACATGTCATACTGTTCCTTCTACTTAAATTGTTTTAGAGAAAAAAGAATGTTTAAGAACATTTTCTGCAGATGAGCAAGGAGAACAAATAGTTGCTATAGATTTTGAAACAATACTATGACACGACAAACTTGGGCATGAGTGAGAAAGGTATGGAATTACTTCATTCAAAGAAAGTTTTACTAGGTTTGAAATGTGTCAATATGGATTTCTGTGAAAGTTGTGTGTATGGAAAGCAAAAGAGAGTGAGTTTTGTGAAGAGTGGAAAGGAAAAGAAAAATGAGAAATTGGAGCTTGTGCATATAGATGTATGGGAACCAGCTCATGTATCTTCTCTTGGTGGCTCTCATTATTATGTTATATGCATTGATGATTATTCCTTAGACCAAAAAATTGATATATTTGTAACTTTTAAGAAATAGAAATGCTTGGTTGAAAATAAAATTGACAAAAGGCTAAAATGTCTTAGATCTGACAATGGCGGTGAGTATTGCAGCAATGAGTGTGAAGATTATTGTTCCACTAATGGCATTCGTAGACAAAAAACTGTTCCAAGGACTCCAAAAGAAAATGGAGTAGTTGAACACATAACATGACAATAATGTAGCGTGCAAGGAATATGAGTTTGCATGCTGGGTTGCCCTTAAATATGTGGGTAGAGGTTGTTAATACTGTTGTATATTTGATCAATAGAGGTACCTCTACTCCTTTAGCCTGTGGTATTTCAGAGGAAGCATGGACTGGTAAGAAGGCGGGTTATTCTGTTCTCAAAACCTGTGGTTGTGAAGCATTTGCACATATAGTTTCTGAAAATAAAACCAAGTCAAAGAAATGTGCATTTTTTGGATATGACATTGATGAATTTGGTTATAGGCTTTGGGATTTTGAAAATCATAAAATTGTAAGTAGGGATGTCATATTCAACGAGAAAATGTTGTACAAAGATCTGTTGGAGCAGTTATAGAAGAAAGAAAATGATTATGTAGTGTTGGATGATACTAAAAAAGGTGATGTCTTAGCTGTTCTTAATGCTTCGCAACTACAACAACAACAAATACCACAAACCTTAGCAAATTTTAGATGGTCAACAAGGCTAAGTAAACTTCTAGAAAGATTTTCTCCCTTTTTGTATTCTATTTTCTTAATAGATGTTGGTGAACTTGAACATTATGATGAAGCTGTATAGGTGGATACAAAGATTCAATGGGAGTCTGCAATGACAGAAGAAATAGATTCCTCGCTGAAAAATCAGACTTAAGGATTTATGCAAGTTGCCTGCAGGGAAAAGGGTTTTACAAAATAAATGGGTTTATAGGTTGGAAGAAGATGATGGAGGTAAGAAAAGATTTAAAGCTAGGTTAGTTGTAAAAGGATTTGCACAGAAAAAGGGCATTGATTTTGATGAGATATTTTCTCTAGTTGTTATAATGACTTTTATTCGTATTGTTTTAAGTATTGTGGCGATTGAAGATTTGCATTTGGAGCAGCTTGATGTTAAAACAACGTTTCTTCTTGGTGATTTGGATAAATAAATATATATGGCACAACCATGGGGATTTGAGGTCAAAGATAAGAAGAATTTAGTGTGCAGATTGAAGAAAAGTTTATATGGCTTGAAGCAAGTACCTCACCAATGGTATCTTAAATTTGATAGTTTTATGCATGAGCATGGTTATATTAGGTGTCATTCAAATCATTGCGTTTAAGGGTTGGATGATGACAACTACATTATTTTATGTTTATATGTTGATGATATGCTTGTAGCCGGGTCTAGCATGGATCACATTAAGAGATTGAAACAACAGTTAACACATTCTTTTGCTATGAGAGATTTGGGGGCATCATAACAAATCCTTGGTATGAAAATTTGTAGAGATAGGAAGAACAAAAAGTAGACATTATCTTAGACCTCGATTATATTGAGGTGTTGCAACATTTCTCTATGGAGAATGCTAAAGCTGTCAGCACACATTTGCCTGGTCATTTAAACTTGACTAAGAAGAAAGACACAAGAGGAGAATAAGATGTCCAAGGTACCTAATGCTTCAACTGTAGGGAGCTTAATATATGCCATGGTATGTACTAGGCTAGATATTGCACGTGCAGTTGGAGTTGTTAGCAGGTATATGAGTCATTTTGGAATTGATTATTGGAATGCAATCAAATGGATTATCAAATATTTGAGAGGAACATCTAGTAAATGTTTACATTTTGGGGGCTCTACTACTAATTTACAAGGTTATGTTGACTTAGATTTGGCAGGGGATCTAGATATCAGGCAGAGTACTACAAGATATATTTACTATTGGTGGGACAATAGTGAGTTGGATTTCTTGTTTATAGAAGATGAATGCTTTATCCACTATAGAGGCAAAGGATGTTGCTGCTACAGAGGCAATGGAGGAGATGATATGGCTTCAATTCTTCATGGAAGAGTTTGGGCACCCTAGATGGACAATTATTTGTCTACAGATAGTCAGAGTGCTATTCATCTTGCAAAGAATTTTGCTCTACATTCAAAGACCAAGCACATATAGTTGCGGTACTATTTTATTTAGTTAGTTTTGGATGATGGACAACTAACGCTGGAAAAGATACATACAAATGATAATCTAACAAATATGTTTACAAAGGCAACGATAAGGGAGAAGCTGAGTTCCTCTTCAGCTTCAGTTGGTCTTCTAGAATCTAGGCTAAACAGAACAAAAGAACAACAAAGTTCGAGGTGGTTTTACATTCCAATGGGAGCTACAGGTTTAGTGGTGCTATGATTAGTCTCCAAATGGGGGGTTATTGATGTGGAGTCTGATCAGTCATCAAGTGGGAGATTGTTGTGATGTGGAGCCTAATCAGACTTGTAGGTTAGTTTTTTTCCACTTCATTGAGCGCGGTTTCCCCTTAAATTTTTCTACGCGGTTTTGGGGGCACTCTAGGGGTCAAGGGGCAACGCCCTAAGTGGGTCAAGGGCAACAACTGTAGATGTGCTCCTTGTCGCGATACAAGGTGGGGTCGAGGGGTAGCACTCTCGAAGCCAAAAATGAATTTAGTATTGTAAAAGGGGTCAGAAGATATATTTTTCTATTGGTCAACTTATTCTAGCCCTAATTTTGTAACTAGCAAAACAATTGTATAAAGTGGCTTAGGGTTAGGGATCTCAATATGTATGATGAGATTGTAGCTTCTTGCAGTAGTATTGAGTTGTAAGGGATTATAGATTGTAATTAGGTTGTAATCAATGGATAATAAGTATATTGAACTCATTGTTTGGTGGATGTAGCCCAAGGATTGGGTGAACCACGTTAAATCTTTATGTCTTGTGTTCTCTTCTGTACGATTTATTATTTTTTGGTATTCGTTATATTTGCATGTAATTGTTATTCCTACTAGAAGATCCCTTTAGCTAACACTAGAACATTTAGTTTGCATCATAGATTGCAAACACTCCGAGTCACTAAGTGCTCTCCATTTTTTGTTTGCTAGATGAGTTTTGAAAAGTTTTAACTCTCGCATTTTATAGGCATAATGAAGTGTGGGTAAAAATGTTGATGCAGATAATCACATGTTTCTTCTGCTATAAAATAATGCATTTTCTCTTTTAAGATGTCAATTTTCAATTTTAATAGATTTTGTAAATTGAACAAAAAAACGTTTTTCTAGGGGATTTAGATTTTTAGCACTTTCTAAGTTGTTGAGTTTTTGCTGAGTTTTTGTCATGTATTTGTCGAGTCACAACTTTTTACCTTGCCAAGTACTCTTTGAGTTCAAGTCTGTCAACTATGGTTTGGATTGAATGCAAAAGGATTTTGTGGGCTGAGAAAAAAATCATTCTATTGGTCAACTTATTCTAGCCCTAATTTTGTAACCAGCAAAACGATTGTATAAAGTGGCTTAGGGTTAGGGATCTCAATATGTATGATGAGATTGTAGCTACTTGCAGTAGTATTGAGTTGTAAGGGATTATAGATTGTAATCAATGGATAATAAGTATATTGAACTCATTGTTTGGTGGATGTAGCCCAAGGATTTGGTGAACCACGTTAAATCTTTATGTCTTGTGTTCTCTTCTGTATGATTTATTATTTTCTGGTATTCGTTATATTTGCATGTAATTGTTATTTTTGTCTCTATATTCCTACTAGAAGATCCCTTTAGCCAACACTAGAATGTTTAGTTTGCATCATAGATTGCAAACACTACGAGTCATCAACTGCTCTCCATTTTTTGTTTGCTAGATGAGTTTTGAAAAGTTTAACTCTCACGTTTTATAGGCATAATGAAGTGTGGGTAAAAATGTCGATGCAGGTAATCAGATGTTGCTTCTGCTATAAAATAATGCATTTTCTCTTTTAAGATGTCAATTTTCAATTTTAATAGATTTTGTAAATTGAACAAAAAAACGTTTTTCTAGGGGATTTAAATTTTTAGCACTTTCTAAGTTGTTGAGTTTTTGCTGAGTTTTTGTCATGTATTTGTCGAGTTACAACTTTTCACCTTGCCAAGTACTCTCCGTGTTCGAGTCTGTCAACTATGGTTTGGATTGAATGCAAAAGGATTTTGTGGGCTGAGAAAAAAATCATTATCAACCATCAACAGTCTTGGTCCTCTGCATGACTTTAATCCAGCATTTTCACAATTCTCAGATAAAAAGTAAATAATCCATTATTACATTATTTTAGTAACTTGCTTTCTGGTTGGGTATATTATTTAGAGGACAGGGAAAGTGAGTCTGTCGAATTGAAGCCCAGTACAATTTGCAGGAGTACTTGGCTTGGAACTTGGAGAGCCTGATAAAGGCTTACAGAGTTTCAATGCTATGGTTGTGAGAATGATAAGTGGCTTTGTAGGTCCTCTCCTTGATTATTTATCTATACCCTAACTTGATCTACTGCATGCCATATAATAATGAATGGTCCTTCACTGTGTTATATATCTTTCATTTTCCATGCCTGATATTGTTATTTGCTGCTTACCTGTAAATGCAGCTCAAATAGCATTGCATTTGTATATTAAATCTCCAAAAAAATCTCTTTATTCAATCTACCAGCTGACCTTATAATTGACTAGGTTCAAATTTTAACATATTCAATTCTTTCTTGAGGTAAAAATCCCAATATTCGTGAGCATTCAGAAAAAAATGTGTAAAATTTCTGTAGGAATTGAAATACCCTGATCCGACTATATTTGTTAACAGTGCTTTTCTGTCTATATTGAAACTTTCTAACTCTTAGCTATTCAAATATTATCTGCTATAAATGAATGTACCGTTGCACACCTCTAGCTGGAAAAATTTATATCACTACTATTTTGTTGTCTTTTCCTAAAATTTTGGTAGATATGAAATAAGGTTTAGAAACTAGCTATCTCAGGTCTTTCTGTTTTTGAATGTATCATGTGTCTCATTTTTCCAGTTTCGTCAAGATAGGCATCAGTGACAAAATTTTGGTTGCATCAGAGACACTTTTTGGGTGTGAAATGCACCCAAGTTTGCATGCAAGACACCCTAGGCAACCAAACACACTGTAGGCACAGCTGGTTTGCTTGTCTTAATTTCAAATTAGTTTGTTTACAGGTTCAGCAGTACAATTTATGGGTTTGGGTTAGTTTTAATATAAAAATAATAAATATATGCATATTTGCAGCCTGATGATAGGAATTAAGTTCATAATGTCCCCTTTCTAAACACTTCAGTATGGTGACCATTAGCCTATTCAGCAAGTTACCTAGGTTAATGAATTAGGGTTGGGGGGCTCATGGTGACAGTAAGATTATTGAGCTCAGGTAGTTGAGATTTACATAACATTTTTTGGAGTTATTTCAAACATTTTGTCTATGCTACTTTTAGTGCCAGTTTGGACATTGACTTGGCCATGTGGTATGATTTCTATTTTGGAATGTTGGTTAAAGCAAGTGATGATGATATTCTAGGTTTTAGTGGAGTTTGGTGAATTTAATTTAAATAACGATAAGTTATTAAGTTAAATTAGATATTTTAGTTTATTGTTATGTGACTTATAAAATACTTGACTATATGGGTGCCCAAATAAAATTAAACAAGTGCTTTTGTGCCAAAACATTAACTAAAATGATTTTATTAGGTTGGGTGCCAACAGGGTGATATAGGGTGTTTTAATTTGAATTAAAAAAGTGAACCTGCTTGGCTGGGTGCTGGCTTTCGTAAGCCTGTAAAAAATTAGTTTTTGAGCTCATTTGCTACATGGTTGGATTTGATAATTTGAGAACAGACTTGGCTGGTTGAACTTGTTCACCCTGTGGCTTTTTGATGACAAAATCCTTTGCACGCAACATCCTCTACATTAGTTAAAGATCTAATTTGAAGGATTCATTGCTGAATTCACTCAGGAATCACATTTAGGCTTCAAAATGATTTAAAATCTTCAGTTTGAGCACAAAATATTTAGAGCAGTTTTGAGGGAGATCGATTGTAGAAGGTTGCAAGAGTTGTTTGCAGATTTTGAGTGATTGCACTGCTGTCTTGCTTCCATATAGCTAGTGTGAAGACGTGGAAGTATTTGGAGAGAGCAATTGAGGTTTGAGGGAGCTTTGTCGCTGATTTGTGGTGTCAAGACCTGTATTTTTATATCTACATCAAATTGTGCTTTTGAAGGTGTGCTTGAGGAGTGGTGCCTAAGGTTTATAAATATATATGACTCATTAAGATTTAAAAGTTATAGGATGAGGTATGGCTGGTGAATTTCTTGGGCTTGGACTAGGACTCTTTCGAGCTTTTGCTAGACTTGCCTAGGCGAGTTTGGGCCTAAGAGGCCATTTCTAAAATCAAAATCTCAAAATTTCAATTCATTTTTAGTTTATATGACATGCCTGTAGAATATACTTGAAAAATAATATCTAATTTCCTATCTTTTTATTCAAGACAATCCCATTCTCTTAATCAAAATGCATACATGAAATATATCTAATATTTATATCACATTTCAATATGTATTTTTCCTTTATTATACTTTAGGTTATATTTCATGTATATATTGGCAGGATGTTTGAGAGTGGTTTCATATCTCTAGGAGTTCTAATGCAAATTCTAGGTTTTAAAAGATCATATAATTTTTTACGTAGTCAAATTTCAGTAATCATTGTGCTCTTATGTGCTACTCTCGCTCTCTCTATCTCACTCTCTTTATCTCCCTTGAACTCTAGACCAATCTCTCTCACTATCACTCTTCCTCCATCCCCTCTCTCTACCTCTCTGTATCTCACTCTCTCCTCTCTCCCTCTAAGTCTAGACCTATCTCTCCACCTCTCTCTCTCTCACCCTCAAACCACAATGAGAAGTGTTACCCTCAATCTCTTTTTGTTGTTGCATCCAAATCTCCATCAAACTATAAGTCTAATCAAGTAATAGGTCAATGATGAATCATGATTGTAACACATATCCCTTGTTGCAAATCTTTGTATATTAATAGCTAAAAAGATATAATGGTTGCTGCATCATTGAATAACCTCTTAGGAAAGGGCGTGGGCTCTCTTGAGCCATAGACTACTAACTATTGTTTTGATATTTTTTTGAAACTTTTGATGTTATGGATTTCACATCTCATGAGTTTTGTATATATATGACAATATTTATATATCTAAGTGCACTATTTCCTTCAACTACAATTTGTATTTCTACTAATGTGATAATTGCGCATGTGAAAATTGGCTTCTATTTGATGATGTTATTATGTCTTTAAGATTTATTTTGTTAAATGATTCATGAAACAAGTATTAATCCTTAACATCTTTAAATTTCTTGGGTTTTTCACTTTGCCAGACTTTTTCATTGAGTTTGAGTTCAATCTTGAACCATGCTTGACAAATTTAAGGCTCGTATCAATGGTTTATAGTACTTCTAGTTTGCTAAGTTCCCATCATTCTTCAATGTTATTTGTAAACAACAAGTATGTTTGATATTTTATTGTAATGCGATTCCACCTTATGGATGTCTTTAGTTTTGATCATAAATTGTATTTCCAGTTGATTTTTGGTTGTGGATGCTTTGAGATATTTTATTTGGAGAATTATTGCAAATGACTATATTGTCAAATGCAACGTTTGCATCTCCATCTACTACTCTATTATGACAAAAAAACAAGAGTGCATATTACATATGTCAATGCAAAAGGCTTGGGGAATGTTTATTGGTGCTAGGTTGAACAAGAAATTTTAGGAAGTAGATTATATTGGCTACTATCATTTCAACAGATCTCCTATGTTAGCATTTGTAAATTCTTGGAGGATGTATGGGCATTCTCTTTGACATGTCAAAGATTTTGGTTGTGATGAATATGTATTTGCCCAAGGAGAAGTCTTAGGTGAATTTTAAAAATAGAGAAATGTATCTTCATTTGATAGAGTGAAGGCGTGAGAGGATACTCTAGACACTCAAATCTCGTCATTAAACCTTTGATTAAACTAAATTATAATAACCTTTCATCCACAGTTGTCATATTAAAAATAATTAATTAATTTAATTAGTATCCTCCTATCTCCATAGTTGTCACATCAATCGAATAATTCATTTTATAATCAATTTCCCAATTCTTCTACAGTCCTAGGTAAATTAATTTAGTTTATCTCTAGTTTCATTGTATAAAATAAATTAAATGCATTCATGTATTTAAATAAATCCCTTTTCCTCTATTTTGAATTAAAAGTAATTCAAAATTCCTAAAAACCCTATCCACTTGTACATTCCTACAAAGACCACCTGAATCATTAATTCCTTATTGGATTTAGTAAATTATACCATTAACTCAATTAATCTGCTCTTCTCCCACTTGGAATAAAAAGGAATTGAAAATTCTTCTACTCATTCTCTCTCCTGCCATTATATCATCCTAACTTTCACACTTGCTTTCTAATCACCTTTAACTAAGCCTAATCCCCTCTTAAGTATGCGCACATTCCTAATCATAAGGATTAGACTACAAAGTCAACTCCTTGTCCGCCTCAACTTTAAATGCCCAACCATATGGTGTAAGGACCTATGTAGGTCTTTTAAAGTTTTGCCCCATCCAAAGAGTATTATTTTTCTTTTTTCCATTCCCCAACATTCTTGTTGAGCATGAGGGCAAGAAATGCCTTTATAGAAAATCTTCCTCCCACACCCATTGTCCTCTCGTCCACTTTGAGGTTTACACTTGTCAATTTGCAATGAAGTGTGAGAACCCTAACCATTCTCCATCCTTGATTCTCTCCTTGCCATATTGGTCCTCAATTTATGTTTCTCAACACTTAACCAAAACTCACATCATTATATTCCCATAATGTAACTTTGAACTTATGCAACGACACTATCATCTCAGAGCAATTCTTGAGCTATCATCATCCTTCACAAGCTCGAGCAACAATGGAGCGTTCTCACACCTTTGTGTTGTCGAATTCATGAGCATACATACAATCAATCGACCTTGGACAAATTGTTGCATTGAGGAGACTACAAATTGCTACTTGGGTTTAAACTTTCCATTCTTGTTGCTCTTAGTCTTCTTTTTCTAATTTTGCATATTGCTTTGATGTTGTGATTTGAGTGCGATTCAAAAGAGAGTTATTGCAATCTCCTTTGAATCACGTTTTCCTTGCACACTAATACAAGCTTTTGGATGTGGAGTGAAGTTATTGCATTCTCTTTTGAATCACATTTTCCTTGTACACAAATACAAGCTTTTGAATTTGGAGACAAGTAAGGTGATTTATAGTTGAAATGTTGTATTTAGAGAGATTATGTTTTCCTCCTATTGTGCAACCTAGAGAGGAAGTGAAAAAGATGGTGCAATAAGAGCCATTTTTTGAAGAAATGGTATTTGAGGATAAAACCAAATGTTTAGAAAAGACTAATGGTGGAAAGTGATTTAAACAAGGAGGCAAAGTATCTTTTCGTTCCACTCTTAAGGTCAAGGCAACAATAGAACCACCTTGTAAGGTATTACTATTACCCATTTGATTTTCATTGAATTTTTACATTGTCTACTACCGTTGATGAATCGAGAATTGTGAGAGAGGTAATAAAATCAAATGGTTCGTAAGCCTTAGATAGTTTCTTTAGAAATAGATAAGACTTGAGATATGCTTTAGTTGCTTCAAGTAGGGAAACTTGTCCAATACAATGGATCCTAAAGAAAAAGTTTGGCTTTGATGGAAACATTAAGCAATATAAGGCATGATTGGATACTAAGGCTTATTGAATTTTCTTTGTTGTTTACAAATTAATATCAATTAGATTGTTACTATTTGTGGCAATTGCTTGTGATTCAAAGGTTGAGAAAGCGATGCTAACATAAATATTTTTCAATATCAAACACCGTGAGCACTTTGCGGCAAAGGGCAAGGAAAATCTGGTTTGCATTTTGAAAAAGCTCGTGTATGGAAATAGGCAATCTAGATGTGGTGTTGAAAGTTGATACTTTGTTTTGAAGTTGGGATTTGATAGAGCTAAATTTATTTACATTGTGTTGGGCGTTCGTTTTGCACGAGGTCAACGGTAGGAATCCATAGTGTAATTCCTCTCTTGAAAAACAAATCTTTTTAAGGATCCACTCCAAGGTTCAGTGTTTGTCTTGTGACGTACCAAAATTCGCTCAGTAGAAGATAAATGTGAGTGTTCACAAGGAGGCCTTTGTTGGTTCCAAAAACTCTTTTACGTTGGAATCAAGTAAAATCTGTTCGCTGTCTCAAAAATATCACACCAAAAGAACAATATTTTTGTATTTTCTGTTTTTTAATGAATGCAACTCTAACAATGCAGCTACTATGAGATCCTATTCTAACAGGGGGGGGTTAGCAAAGCAAATAACGAAACTGAAAGCAAATAACATGAAATCAAATAACTTGAAAGTGAAATTCCTAAACGGACATAAGCTAAAGAACATAACACGCTGCGAGTTAAACCTTAAAAGAAATCGGTAGGAAACCAATGAAAACAGGAGCAGCGCTTCCTAGAATCCATTGATGCAATCGTCGGTGAGAATCTGTAACAAATCGAATGATGTTTCACTCTTCATCAAATCGCAAGGCCACGGAAAGTGCGCTCATGCAAGACAAAAAGCTATGTAGACACAATCGGGTGATCTCTTCTCAAGCTCGTTAGATCAACGGAATTCATAATTTGTAGCAAACACCAGAACTAAAAGATCGCACAACCAGAAATAATGCAATAAACCTTTGGCTCAATCAAATTCTCATGAATAAATCCACAAAACAATGACACATTCAGGCAAGAATAACTGCACTCCGAATGCTAGCACCAAAAGCATAATTTTATTGCATAATAACGGCGGCCCTTTTACATTTTACAATGGGGTATTTATAAGAAATTGTCTCCTCAATTTGTGTTGAGAGTGAGTGATATCTTAATGCAATAAAATGCTTTTACAACATTAAAACAAACTAAATATATACAAACTGGTAATCTAACTGGTGCTTAGAGGGACTCCATCCATATTTTATTCATTAATTGGATGCATGAGCCCTTTACATGTCAAAAACAATGAAAGCATGAGAGAGAAAGTAGGAGGAAGCCATTAGTCGAAGTAGAAGTGCATGGAGACACCAAAAATAGAAGTTGGCCCTTCACTTGATGTGTGTCGGAGTTAACTTGCCATCAAAATGTGTTTCCAATGCATGGAAAGTGCCATTTTTGAAAATGGCAGTCAACTGTCGGCGCACCTCTGAAATGCGGAGCTTCATGCAAATGCGGAGCTGCGGACCTCGACTGAGTCAAAAACCTTAAAATTTTTCTAAGTGTCAAAATTGAAATTCTGGCATCTGGGTTTTGTTCATCTTCATCCTAAAGATATGTTTGGATATTTGCCCTTGAATTTCTCTATAATCTCAGTAATCTTAGTAGCATCGGGAAGATCCAAAGCCTCATACTTATCTTTAACCTTCTGTCTGTAATTGTCCACCTCAATTCGAGTTTCTGCAAAATCCCCAAGTTTGGTATCCAACTCTAACAATGCTTCTTTTGTCTTGAAGGCTTGTCTGATTTCTTCATCACTGGATGCTTCCTCTAATGTCTTTGTGAAGTTTTCTACAACTACCTCAACTGATAAAAGCTTCTCTCGTTCTTCATCTTCAAAAATATCCAAGCATGCATCACTATATAACTTTTCTGCTTCCAAAATTCGCTCTCGAACTTGGTCCTTGAGCCTATGTATCTCATCATGCAATGTTTCCATCACTTTATTTCCTTCTGCAATCTTTTCTATCCAATCATCTATCATGTCTAGCTCTTCGCCAGTATATACATCAATCAGAATGCGGTACCTTTGTCCTTTTATGGCCTGTAGAATTTGCAAATCCTTGCTCCAAACCCGAACCTCATCCATAATGCTGAAGTCCTGCCTCAAAATTGACACGATCTTATCAACATTGTCTTGTGTAGCATGCAATAATTTCAGACTTCCTGTAATTATAGTGATACCCCTATCCTCAAGGTTGTCTTGCCAATCCTGACAAGCTCTCAAAAATGGATTGAGCCGTACACCTTCCCCTTCTTTCAGAATGGTAGTCAAAGTCTCCTCGGGGCGTTCAGAATCAAGAGGACCAATAACTTCAGCTAGATATCCTTTCAAGATCTCCACTTGCCTTCGAAGTGCTCTGATTTCAATATCATCACGTTCCATGTGGTTAAGAACCTCTTTGACTCCCATAGTCATCATTTGTCAAGAAGTATCCCGTGTAGGTTTCCCTAATGTGATATCCTTTACTTCATAGTCCTGAAGGCTGACAGGTTCTTCATCTGTACCTTTCGGGGGATGAGCCACTTGTGCAAATAGGTCCTGATTCCGAGTAGTGGTAATGAATGCAAATGGTGTTACATCCTGTAATGGAGAGTCAGGCTTGCTCAAAATCTTTGCAATGTCACAGATATCATCCTTTAAGCAAGGAATTGATGCTTAGCACTTCTCATTATTTCCTTTCGGAACCATCTCGGGATGTGTCTTTCTTCAACCTTAGCTCTAGATGATGAAGGGATGTGTTCAGCTACCTCCTTCCCTTTGTTGTTTTTGCTTGGAGTTTCCTGTTGTGAGGGTTCTTCTTCTGTAGTCTCAGTTTCTATAGATCCCGTAGTTTGATCCTCAACTTCCTGGTAAGGCTGTTGTATACATTCCATTACTTGTGCCTCTTTTGGTGGCTCATTAGTCCTTGGTTCTGGTTCTCCTTGGAATGATGATTCTTTCTGAACATGTTCCTTTGAACTCAGAGGTGGAGGTGTCACTGAAACCTTATCTACCATCATAGCTTGAGGTGAAGATGGGGGCGTTAGATGAGGACCTCGTGTCTCAGGTGGCATTTGCGTCCAATCTTGCTGTTGAGATTCACCTGTAGGAGTATCTCTAATCTTATCTCCAACCAATTCTGTACCCACTGGCATGAAATCAAAATCTGGAATGGAGAGAATATCATCACCTAGCTCTCTTTGCTCATCCACCCATCGTTGTACTTCGTCTTCCGACGAAGAGAGCTCTAGTGTTTCAGCTTGGGTGGGTGGTGGGGTATTTGTGACATTCTTCTTTCTTTCCAATTCTGTAGCTTTGGCAAGTCGGGTTCTCCCTTGTAGAGGCACTTGCTCTTCCTCCCCATCTGACTCTGTTTCGTCCTCATCTGATTCTTCCTCGGGAATGGTTTCAGGAACAGAGGGATAAGGCACTAATCTTTTATGAACTCTTTGCCTCTTGTTCATTCTAACCTTGACCCTCCTTTGCTTCTGTGGA
This sequence comes from Cupressus sempervirens, assembly GCA_028749045.1. NCBI lineage: Eukaryota > Viridiplantae > Streptophyta > Pinopsida > Cupressales > Cupressaceae > Cupressus > Cupressus sempervirens. Next base: position 165,261,114 of record CM053792.1, on the reverse strand, counting down.
ACCATAGGAGAAATGAGCTTTTGATGCATCGGAGGAATGGATGTCTCTGGAATCTCTCCCTCCTCTTGCTGGCTTGACAAAATAGGAGGTAATGGAAAATCAACCTGGATATGAGAAATCCCAGAGTCGTGGGGGTCCTGGGGAGTAGATTCACGTTGCTGCAAAGGGGCCTGTTCTTCAACATGCTCTGTCTGGATCCTTTGAGGAGAGGCTCTCTTCCTCTTTTCTTTCTTCTTCTCTGGTGGATGGTAATATCCCACTGGACGATCAAGTTGGTAGACCGTTTCTGGCCTGATAGGAGACTGGAGCACAAAGATAGGAACTGTGACTTTCCTCCCCTTTACCTTTTCTGGGCGAGCATGTATATGGAATATCACTGTATCCGAAATTGGATCAAGTGGAAAGGGTTTCTTGATCCAACTCTTTGTCATTCTGATGACATGTCTTGCTCGATGATTAATATCATCTCCTTCCTCTCTATCAATTTCTGCATTCAGAATGGGCCTCTCACCAACTTTATCTGTATTGAATAAGGGATCTAGTAGCTCCTATGAATCTTGTATCCTTATCTCATCCGGGATGGTCAAATGGAGAGCCTTCTCTGCTAAATACAAAGTCATTCTACAACAGTCCCTGATACGGACATCATAGTCATTTGTGGCATTCATCCAATGATCTTCAATGGCGTCCTCGTGGTAGAACTCTTTTCCTGCCAAATTTTCCACTTTACCAACATTGTCAAAGAATGGCCGGGGAGAGTTATATTCCTCAAGAGGATAGTTCTCCCACTCCCACTCGAAAGTTAGGATATCCTGCTTTCTCTTTACTTGGTATGCCCCTATTACAAAAGGCCAATCCCAACAAGGCCTTCGTTGTTTCTTGATCCTCTCATAGGCTGACTCAATCTGTCGAGAAATTTCCATCAGAACCAACTTATCACTTGGGTACCTTGGGAGCTTCTTTGGATAGATAGATGCGCCACCAACCTGAATGTATGTGAATGTCCGGAACTGGATAAAATATGCACCGAGAGCAGTGATTTGTGCCTTGGCCTCATTAGACAATCTCTTTCCATAGTCACCTTCGATGAATCGAATGATGGCAAAGATAAAGGCATCATTCACAATCCGGTACTCTTTGCTTTGCGGCGAGAGCTTTTTCTTAACTAGCTGAGGATAAACTATATACGGCCATGCGTTAGGATCCTGCATATTGCCCTTTTTGTACAACCCGGGATAGTCGGTGGCTCTTGCTGCAAGTAGATATATCACATAAGAAGTCATATAGAACTTCTTCTTGTCCTTTACTGTCCGCAACTGATCACACAAGTTCTCACTAAGTGTGGTAGCCCAATCCAGTGGCATCTTTGCATGTCTGATGGTTTCAATGAAGTTAACCATGAATGGAGCGAGATGACCTGCTGCAGGCAATCCCATAACTCCGCTCAGGAGAATGATTGAATATCCAATGTCATCCCTCATGTATCCTCGAGCCATATCTACTTTGCTGATTGTCTTTCCTCGAGATGGCTTCTCAATAAAGTATGAGGAATATATGATGTCCATGGCCTCCTGGTGATGATCCTTATGCCACCTCTCAGCTGCTTCATATGAAAGCCTGATAAATTGATCAGCTCTAGGTAAGTGAAAGACTCTCTCGATATTATCAGGTCGTAGATCCAAGACTACTTCCCCAGTGACACTCTTTACCACCCTTTCCTCGGGAACAAAATGTCGGGATAAGGTCATGATCAATTCAACTGACTGAACAGTCCCAGGATGTGATGTTGCATTTACCAATCCAGACCGTATTAAGGTGGATCTCAAAGAAGATCTTTCAGTTGGGTTGTTACAAACCCTCAAAAATTCTCCCAAGTCCGTGTGTCCAAGTTCTATGTCTTTGATCTCAGAGTGTTCATTGTGCAATTGTGACTTCGGGGTTACGCCTTGGAACTTGTATACGACTGGCTTTGCTATTGATCCGGATGTGGATGCCATTTGATTGTATTACCTGCATGTCACAAAAAAAAGAAAAAACAATTAATTACTGGATACATAAAACACATTAAAAAAAACGATACTCAAAAACCAATTTTATTTTACTTATGATTTTTTTTAAAATTTTTTTTTTTGGTTTTTTGATCAAATATATAAAAAAAAATAATTAAAAAAAATGAGGGTGGTGGCCGCAGCCGTGCGCCAAAAGGGGGCGCCGTGGTGCGCGCGCAGCGCCGCGCGCCCAAAAGGGCGGCGCGGCGCGAGCGCAGCCCTAAATGCGCGTGCAGCGCCGCGCGTCCAAAAGGGTGCCGCGGCGGCGCGACGCGCGCGCAACGTGTGAATGGAGAGGGGGGGGGGGGGGGAAGAGTTTTCTCACCTTCCTCTCTTAGCTAAAAAAAAGGAAGTGGAAAAAATGAAATGACTAGGAGGAAGGAGGGGGTTTTATAACCCCCTCTCCTTGCTTGTTCTTACAAAGCGCGCGCGAATTTTTTTTTTAATTTTTTAAAAATTTTTAAATTTTCATTTTAAAAATTTTATTTTATTTTTTTATTTTATTTTATTTTATTTTATTTTATTTTAAATTTTCATCTTTTTTTTTTTCCAATTTTCTCTAACTGATTTAAACGAGAGTTTCTCCTTCTTCCGATTTTCGAACTATGAGCTCGGGAGTCGGAAGAAAGTAGGGGGTCCCCATTCTTAGTGAGGAATGGGGCGTGTGTTGTGGATACCACAACACATTGTATACTTGAAGCAAGTTGAACAATTGTCTTATGTGTCTACATGTTTGGTGACAATAATAATTTGAGTAAGGTTCTTAAGTGTCAACTTCTGTTCAACTTAATATTATGCTGATCTTGGAATGGTGGTACAAAGAGATTGATCTGACATTTGAACTTGGTTGAGTTAGAAGAAGTATGTTACTCTATATCATAGTGGTTTAGAATGCAATATAGTAAGCTAGTGAATGTTCCTATTCTCATTGGGATTAAAATGTTAGTGGATTTGTTGATTAGATATGGGTATTCACACCACTCACATTTCATCCATTTTGTAAATCCTTTAGCAAGACATATTACAAGTGGGAGAACCTCTAGGTTAGGTGGGTGTCGTAAACCTTGCAAGTCTTGCAAACATTGTAACTCATTTAAGAAAGATGAAAAGTTGGGTGCACTTTTCTAGGTAATTGTTGAAATTATCTAGTAAGGGAATTCCTAGTTTTGTGGAAGTTGGGATTGATTGTGTTGCAAATTTAACTTAAGTTTATCTTTGAAGCATGCAGTTCGTGGGAGGTGGGGTTGCTTTATCCCTTTTTTGCTTTAACTAAGGTACTTAAGTGAGTTGTATGAGTAATTATTGGATTTAGATAAGATAATTATATTAATGTCCAACAAGAGGCCTAAGGGTCTGCTAACAAAAGAGTAACAACCCAACAAACAACGGGAGCACTAAACAGTGTTTGAAAAAAGACAGAAAAAACAAGCAAAGCCCAACAAACTAGCTACACAAATCAATTTGGAAAAAGTTCGAGATTGACAGTTAGGTCGTAGAACTGGAGGTCTCATGACACCTCTGGGAGCCCCTATAAGTGCTAGCAAAGGAAGAGCCGTCATTGAGTAGAGGATCTATAGGGCCTGACGACCCTGTGAGACCTCAAAGGGGGATCCATCTGTCATTCCCAAAATACAAGGGCAAAAACACACGTAATTTTTTTTTTTAAAAGATTAAATAAAGCTACTATATGAAACTGGTTGACTAAAGGACATACATAAGAGACAAAGGTTTGATAAAATTCTAGAAGTTTGATTCACAAGTTTAATTGTGTGGGTTGAAATGCAGAATTATATTCCTTTAACAAAACCTTGAGATTGCTTTCCATTGTGCAGAAATTAATAATTAAACTTTCAGTAAACTCTATTTTAAACTAGTTGTTTTTAAACCTACAATTTATTCTAAAATAAAACATTATTGAAATAACAATATAATTAAAATTACCTAAAACTAAAATTAAATAAAACTAAATAAATAAAACATTAAACTAACTAATATGTAAAAAAACATATTAACTAAATAACTTAACAATAAAACTAACTAAAACTTTACTAATACCTAACAACACTTTTAACTAATACTATTTAATAAAACAAACTTTATTACTAACTATACTAACCTAATCAATAACTACTAACACATCCTAAACTAACACTAAACTAATCTACTAACTCCCTACATTCTAACTAACTAAACATTACTAACCCATCCTTTATATACTAACATCCTATTACTACTAACCCAAAACCCACAACCAAGCGCTTTAAAAAAAAGGTTGGCGTGCTAACCAAGCCTGCCATTGCGCAGGTCTTGTCCCCCCCTCTAAGCATGTGAAAAGGTCTCCCTCAAAAAGCGCATAAAAAAAGGTAAAGGTGGATAAAATTTAAACCAATTACCTTGCATTGGCTTTAAAGCCCACATACAACTTGCCACTGCCTTGTTAGGCCATGTGGGTACACTTGGACTGCGAATTTGGTGGGAGGTATAGGGGGTTATGTCACTATTAAATTCCTTGACTTTGGTTTAAAATCAAATCTGTCCCTTGTTTGAACGCTGCCACCTAGGAATATGCAAGGGGGGTAGTAAGTGAGTAGAGATTTATGTTATAAAGTTTTGTAGTTGGGGTTTTAGGATTTAAAAAAAAATAAAAATAAAATTCTTTTGTTTTATTTCCACTTTTTATTTAAAAATTTAATATCAATAAGTTTAAAAAGAATATTAACAGAATCTTTTAGATGCTTTGTTGTAGGAAAGGCAATTGATTTTGTTCCCATACAAAATTTAATGAGCTTTTTGCTCTTGGAAGTGTATTTTTTTTTTAAGGCCATATATTTTTCGAAGTGTCAAATTTTTGAATGCAATCTATTTTTACAATAAGAGGTGTAAATTTTTCTAAGTATAGGTTTTCGATTGCCAACTATATTTCATGTTAAGGGGAGATTTTATATATATTTATTTTTTTCTCTCTACGTTAATTTAATTATCGAGTTTACTAATTTGTTTAAACCTTAATCAAATGAGTAAAATTTTAAAAACATGAGATTACCATAGGAAGAAAGAAACATCATTTTATCTCATTTTTGATTTACATATTCATATAATTGAAAATACGAGAATCCCATAAGCAAGGATATTACTCAAATCATTTTTTTATTGACCACCTGATTCAAAGGCTCCGCCTAGAAAGAACCAAGAAGAAAACCCAACATCGTTGCCATTTCCACAATAAGTTAACAATAACATTTTTACACAGGATTTCAATCCTGAGGAGAAATCTCCCAACATAACGGAATATTAATAACAATTTGAATTTCCTTTTTGGCCCTTAACAAGGGATCCATTTCGAATTCTACAATACATCTCGGTGATCATGGAGAGAACGAAAATTGACTGGGAGACAACCAATCATAACATGAAGACAAAATCAGACATTCACTCCCATTCCGGGTTTACACAACAGGTTCGACGTTGAACCAGACTAGGGAGAAGGTGGATTTTTCCAATAGGAGACATCAGGCACAACACCATAATAGGGGCTCTTTTGGGGCTAAAACTCAAGAACTTCCTTTCTTCCATTTTTACATACCAAAACTCAAAACGTGGTTTGTGCTGATGGATAGGGGCCCATAACACCCTACCCTCTCTCCCTCTTCTCGTCCTGAGAAGAGACTCTACACTGTTGGTGTCCAACTAAAGACCTTCCCCTATACATGGCCACTTCTGCCCTATCCAAGGGTGAGTAATGCCAATACAACCCATACAATTCCTTCGAAATTCAAACAACACACAAAGGAAAGACATTTAAGAAAACTTATTTCAATCCCTCCCAAATATACTCAACACACATACGAACATACAAATGCAAACACAATAACTTAAGCATGAACAAAACATGAACAACATGAGCCGAGGGATCGCTACCTTCAAAATCGGGTTATGGCAATTGCACAAATTTGAGATGAGCTTGCTTTCCTCTCCTTCTCCTTTAATCTTGATTTCCACTCTAAAACTAGAAGTTGGGTGAACAACCAAAACCCTCTCAAAATTGCCTCTAAATAAGATCCTAAACTCAACCACTCTAAAAAGAAATAACTCCCCCACTTGCCTAAAAGTTCTAGAGTCTTGTAACTCAACTAGACATAAGGCTGACCTCAAGGTGGAGTTAAAGTTATCCAACTCATGATGAAACATTCAATTTTCACAATGAAACAAAAATGAGGTTTCTGAGTGATTATAAAAGTCAACAAAAGGGGTTAGGGGGGTGGAAAATGCCCCCAACCCATACCCATACCCATAGCCATACCTCTTGAGTACTTAGATTTCATGATTTTAGGCCTTTAGGATTAATTAGGGACCTATCAAAAGCTAGGAATTTTTAGGACTTTCTAACAACCTTCAAAGATGTAAATTACTCACTAATCCTGATTAGGGTAATTAACCTCGATTACTAACTGATTAGCAAAAAGGTCACTAACCTAGTGCGACTTAGATCTTTAGGTTACTCGGTTAACCCTAACTTTCATGCTGGAATGCATATACAATTCACAAGTGTCAAGTGACACTGAAAAATCATTGTTACAAAACGTTAACATTTACTGCTTACAAATTGATACATTCATTCATCTCACGATACAAATAAAACACAAACAACAGGGTTTACATCTTTCATCAGATTTAACCTTGGTTTCCACAAACGGTACATAGGGTTCAGTTTCGTTTCTCCATTAGATTTCCCGGCTAAAATATGTTGCACACTCATTACACACATCAGTAGCTCAAGAAAATCACATGCATATATGAATATAACGTATCAGGGAAATCACATAAATTAAAACATCCATTTTTCAAATAACCTGTTGTTTATCTCGTTCTACTCATATTCTTAATCATTAAAATTGCATAATCAAAGTGTTAATTTTGCATTCACTTTCTACACTACTTCATCAGTATACATGTTCATAAAACTTTAAATAACGTAATCAAATATCTGAAAGTAAAACATCACACAACATGAAATAATATAATATGTTCAGTGTATCCGATAGTGTCTCGACATATCAAGTTATGAGTATCAAAACAATAATGTATCAATTATGCTAAGATGGGTCGGGGCAAGGCCTCACACCATTGCCCGCTTGGTGCCTTGCATGTGGGGGAACCACCGTAAAGAAAGAGGTGATGAGCTTGTCGGAAGGCAATCTTGGGGTGAGGATCCACTAGAGGGTGTGAGTCTCCGCGTCTTCTGAAGATAAAGCACAAGGCACCTCTAATTGGTAGAAGAGAAGAAGGTCGAGAGAGACTGAGTCTCTCTAAATAAGTAGTAGAATCCTTAATCTCATCGTATATGTGGTGTAGGAGCACACTCTAAAACATCGCCATCCAAGGAATAGGACATCTCAAACTCTCCTTTTCATTTATGTAATAAGCCCAATTTGTGAGACCAAGTGACACAAGGTGCAAATATAAACCTTGTCATCCACCTTGGTTAAAAAGGGCATTTTCATGCATTTTCATCCTAGGAATAGGAGAATAGGTGTTAGGAGACCTTAATAAGGTTTTAAACATGTTTTAGCACCCTAGAATCAATTCTTGATCAACATTTTGATCTTGATAGCTTTTTTGAGAAAGATGTCAAAAGTTGTCAAGTTGCAAATTAGCAACTTTTTGCAAATTTGCAAGTTTTGTTGAGAAATTGATCCAAACCACTTTGTGGTTGCAGGAACTATTGGGATTTGTCATATGGTGATGGAAATGAAGTCCCAAGACAGATTGAAGGATTGGTTGTATGGAGGAGACATTGTTGCAATAAAGAAAACTGTATTTGGTCACACACTATGGTAACTCCTACGTAGTATGACCATTCTGACTAACAGGTGTAAACGGGTCCATATGAACTGACAGATGCTTGCTAAGTAATGCGCCATCTTGGCCATGTTTCTTTTGAACAGACACATCTTACTTGTAGTCATAGTTCACTACTCTAAACTAGTGATAATCTAATCACGTGCATTCATAGCACAGTGGTGTTCTCATAACTTAATGAGCTTCATGTTTCTAAGAATTTTCTTCCTTCCTAGGATGTAAGAGTAAATTGACATTGATGGTTATATTGTTTATATAAATATTTAAATAGGATCCCTTCCTCTTCATGAAATTTGTTTTCCATATCTCATTAAACGTAAAGCATTTAAATAGGATATGAAAAAGGTTTAGCCAGGAAGTAATTAGTATAAAATATTGATTTGGCTTCTAACTTTAAAACTTTGATAGCAAGATTATTTGATCATATTGCATCCTTATGAAAAACATCTAATATATATATTCTTTCATTCCAAGCCATCACTGCTCTTATGAGGTCATGTTTACGTCTTAACTTTATGTATTACAAACCATCTGCAATCTGAAATCAGCTTAGACTTACCCACACCGGGTGAAATATGTTAGTCTGGAATTGAATTTGTTTTTTATGGAGTCTGTACATAACATCAGTAATACATCAGTTAACAGGAAGCAAGTGTGACAGTAATCTTTGAAATTCATGTATTCCATGTAGAATATGAATTTGATTGCATTTGTGTTTAATATTCTACACAATAACACTAGGTTCTTGGCATGAATCGGTTGAATTTGTTCTCTGGCTATTTCTAGCAAGAACCCTTGCTATTTCTGAATATTAAAAAAATAACAGAGACTGCGTAAGATATCAGTAAGGAGCCTCAAGAATCTGTCTTTTCTGATTGAATAGACATTCTAGAGTTTGGCAAAGGTTGTAATTTCATTTTTGAGCTCTTAACTATTGAGCTTTAGTAATCATAGCATTCTTAACACAATGAGTAGGAACATACTGTGCTCTTTATATCGAGCTGTTTCATGATATTCTGCTTCCATATATGCGTCAAAGGAGAGTTTGGTTCTATATAAATTTTCAAGAAACTATGAAAGAGAAAGAACCAGAAGACAAAAGCATAGCTATGCCTATCGATAAAGAACTGACAAGCATTTCTTTCAAAGATTTTAGGAATTACAGTCACTATTCAAACAAAGTTTACAATTTCTGAAGAAGAAGCGTTATAAAAGGGGTAAGTCATGCCTATTATTAGTTAACACTGCAATTCATGGAGTTCGATAGTAGCGATGAGCTCCCTCTTACTCTGCTCCTTGCTTTGTTTCTTCTTCTCTTCAATAAAAATCCAAGAATGACACTTATTTTAGTTTTCTATGTTTCATCTGTTAAATTCCTCTTCATTTCCATGCATCTCGATTACATTTCACAATCAATTATCCCCAAATGAAATTTTGTTTGGCAGCTATCTCATTTTCATTTTGGTTCAATGCTTAGACCAGCTTAATGTTTTATTGAAAGCTGTCATACTCATGAATTAAAAACTAATCCTTCTTGCAATGGTTTAATAGAAGTTGATGGCTTGACCAATTAAGGTTGATGAAGTTCATATGTATTTCAACAACTTAATAGTTCGGTTTCTCTAAGCTGTTATTTACATGTTGAAAAAATGGGTTCATGATAACTCAAGTTAAAAATAGAAAGATTAAATACATATAGAACTGAGTTTATGTGAATTCTTTTATACACATGTATATTTGTGTACATATGTATATATGTACACATGTACTAACTTGACTATATTATGCATGGATCAACATATACGTACATACATGTCTGTGTGTGTTTAGGCATAGATATAGATACATACTTCGTAATTCACATAAGTACACAATGTTGTATGCATTGAATTGCCAAATTAATTTGAATAGGAGATCGACTTAACTTCAAATGATGTGACCTCAAATCATATGTTCAATACCTTGTTTAAAACTTAATTGAATAAAAACTTATACCAACCTTAAAGATTTGTTGAAAGAAACATGAAACCGTAACAGTTCAACTGATCTTCTAGGGTAGACATATTCAGAACCTAGTCCCTGGCTCACAAAACTAGGCCAAAACGCTATACATGGCACTTAGGGATTCTAGAAAATTAGGCTAAAAACCTTCAACATGGCACTTACCTAGAGATTATAGTAGTATTCCCCCAAGTTTCTAAGATAGGGACGGTAGGGGGCGTGGGGACGAGTTTCCGTGGATCTCGTGTGGACCTATTTCTAAGCTCATGGCTCTTCATTTTCTTATTTGTGTGGTTGTTGGGGACGACAATTGTTTTGCCAAGTTTGGGGACAGCAAGGGACGACAAAGGGGACAACGATACAAATAAAGGGAAAATATAAAATATATTGGGAAAATAACATATATACATTACATTCATATGAAGACATGGATAAACCATACCATTTAAACATCATAGAACCTTAGCATACAACATTTCAATAATCAAACTCAATGCTCAACATGCTATTATGCATTCATAATTTGGAATTATTGTGCATGTCCTGTAATATTAAAATAATAACATAAAAATTTGAAATATAACCAAGAACATATTTCAAAATTCATTTTCAATAGAAACAAGAACAGTAACCCACTTTCCAAATTGAAACACACTACTATCATTTAATTCTGATGCTACACTTCCAATTCATTGTAAGTGGACTGATATTTATAGAAAAAGGTCCTCTATACAATTCTGATCATGATATAGGTTTGTTATAGTAAGATGGTATCTCAATGCAACTTCTAATATTCACCATATCTTCCACAAAGGACCCAAATCAACCCAAGACCAACCAAGCACTAATGTATTGCTAGATAATGACATAAGGATGCATGTTCTAGGTCTGTTATGCACTTTTCAGACTTTCCCAACACCTTGCAAACAGTCTGCGATATAATTCTGCATGTGTAGTGTGACTGTAACAACAATATTAATTCCATGATTCTTCATGTAATGTTGTCAAATACTAATCAAAGTGCCCCAAATAGTAGGAATTAACTACCAAACCGTAATAAGCATCTTAGGGTGAACTTGGAGGGAGGGGCCCACTTTAAAATTTAAAAAGTAAATATTCTATAGGTGCTGATGTTGTCTATCAAATTGGGGATGCCTGTCCATCGTGTCATCAACTGTCCCTGGGATGTACAAACATCCCCAAAAAAATTTCCCAAAGTCCCCAAGTTTCTGGGACGTTTCCTGGGAATTTTCAGAAAAGGGGGACAGGGTGGGGACATCCCCTAGTTGTCCCCAAGTCTGCAAAACTTTTAGGACAGGGTTTTTAGGTTTAGGATGCGTCCCCGGGTAAAATAGGATTATAGTGGTTTAGATAGTGGTGCAGGGGCACATCTGTGACAGGAAGTCTAGTGGCGACAAGAAGCTATGCAGAAATATGTTGCAGTGGCAGACAGTTTCTGCTACAGGAAGTTTTGCAGAAAATTAAATGTTATGTTTTAAAGTGTGTTTAAATTTTAATGTTTGCAATAATGTCCTATGATGTTGTGGCATAAATGGAATAGCAATCATATAAGCTCTCTAATTATAGCCACTTAGGACGAAGTTTCAGTTTTATGTAGAGTTAGTTTTTTATTTAAGTATTTTATACCTGTTTACTAATTAAGCCAACTAAAATTGATAACAACAGCAAATTTCCAACAGCTGGAAGAGTTAGTGGCAGATTTTGATGATTAACTAAACCTTCATGATCCAAAAATGGGTTTCAGTTTTTTGTTTTATTATGGACGTTTCAGATTCCCAATAGAAGAGATGGGAAAGTAGTTCCAAAGGCAGATTTTTTGGAATGTAAAAGGGATCGGATTGAGTGGAAGGAAAAATAGAAAGTTTGGAGTTTTTCTGATTTTTTTGAGTGTATGGTTTTGAATGTGCAATTTTTTTTGGTTTTCATTCCTAAATCGATATTCTGAACTCCAAGAACATATCAATGCTTTTGTTTTAGAACAGCAACGTATCCATTGAGTTTTGAAATCAAATTTTAATTTGCTGTTTTGAAATTGGTTTTGAGAAATACGATTTTCAGATTCACTTGTATGTAAAGTTCTACCATTTTGAGAGTCGTGAAAATCAATGGGAGTCTTTTAAACTCTCCACGGTCTATTTTATGAGATCGTGGAAGAGTATGTACATAATGTTTGTTTTCTTTTTGTTATTTTCTGTTATCCTTGTCACAAATACATGCAGTCGCACGGGATTGTTTATGTGAGTCGATTGAATATTTGATATATCCATTGGTATGTGGAAGATCACATAATTGATATGTAATAAGGAGAAAATAATGTTTTATGTATGGAATGTGTAGAATATGTAAGTGTCTGAATATTGCTTGGTTGGTGGTTGGTTTGATTTGTGCTCAAGTTTTAAAATCCACGCATGAAAAGATGGTGTAAATTTAAAGATTAGTAAATGCTAATTGCTGGCCCACCTGTGGTCGGGTTGATTTTAGGTTTTATTTTCCTAAATATGTATTTCAAATATATTGCAAAAGATTCGGGTCGGATTTCATTAAGTTTGGTGCAAAAAAATGTTGCGACAGGAGGTTAGGAAAGTTCATGTCGCATGTCAGTTTTCACCGAGTATTGAAAAAATCAGTTTGTTAACAGTCTGCAGGAGTTTTTAATCATCCATGAAGTTCATGTCACAAGTTCTCATTTTAAATATGTATGCAGAGAACCAGTTAGTCAAGTGTTGAGTTTGGTTTTAGTTTGATCCTGGAAGGTGCATGTGCCCCTTGAAGCAACTCAGTTGAGTGATTAATTTCCTCCTGAGTTTTCCAAGGTGAGGCTCTGCATCAGATAGCAGTTTGACTCCCTTTTTAGATGTCACACCTCCTTTTTGATGATACTTCCCCTCGCTTCTCAGAGCCCAAAAGACACTTGCATCCATTGACAGAAGAATGTAGTCAATCGATATCTTATGAAGATCAAACATATACATGAACATGTATCAAATCATAAAGTGCATGTTTGCATAACAAAACATATGTAATTCTTGAGTCCTTGTTCATCTTGCCAATGCCAGAATCATCATTTTCAAAATAATGTAACATAACATCACTGAACTTGTCTTCTTTTTGTTAATTTCATCATTGTTGCATTTCCAACATATTGTAAGCATATCATTAGAAAACCATTGTTCAAACTTCATATAGCAAAGTAAAATAGCATAGCAAAATAGGGATGTAACAAGTATGGTTATATGTGTTGATTGGTAAAATAGAGCTTTATACAAGTCTAGTTAGCCAAACATACATAGACGACCTTGGCAAGCTTAGTAACTCGCACTATTTTATCTACTAACGGTTACCGATTAATATATTGTAAATTTTTGAATGTCTATGACAACTATATAGGTCCTGCAAGCTCCTTATCTCTATTCTATGTATGTGTTGACAGTTAGAAACACATATCAACCTAAAGTTGCCTTCGACAGTGGGTAATAGATCAATGGGAAGTAGCAATGGTGGTGGGGAATTGATTGTGTACCACTGTGCAACCTTCGGGACTTTAGAAGTCGGCTCCTTGTGCTTGGGATGGAGAAAAGTTTGGAAAAAAGATAAAATTGCAAGAGGCGATTCACCCAATTTAAAGACATTCCAAGACTTTGAATCATAGTTGATTTCAAAGTGGAAACCACAAGACCTATGTGAACCAACTATTTGATACATCCATTCGCTTATAGGTGCCTACTATAGTAACATAAAGTAAAGCATGCAATGTCTGTTTCATGAACATAGAAGCAACACAAGCATAATTTGTCTGACATTTTAGAAGCTAGACCAAATTTTTGTTTGCTCATAAACTATAAAAAGTGGAGCTAATCTTGGAATAAATCAAAGGACCAAGTGTACATGATTACATTGCTGTAAGAATGATTGCATTGCTCCAACTTGGTCTCATTCTCTCTTTCCAGAGATGGGGGAACCCCTTTTCTTCACAATGGTGTGAGTATATATAGCTTGAGAGAGGATAAGTCTTGTGATCTTGAAAATGATCCTCAGTCATGTGAATGATGCTACCACCCTGTCAGCTTTGATAAGGCGCTTTTGGTAATTGATGAGTTGCAGTCCAGGTTGAACTAAGGATTGATTGGTCTTTGTTGGACACATGGCGAGCGAGTGTGTTGCATGTACCCTTTTCCTATTGCGGGGCCTTCTACGAGCTGGTTATGTGTCTAAAAGGGTCAGCTAAGACCATGCTTCGTTGGTGGGAGCCGAAAGGAGGACACTTGGCAACTTGATGGGGACGATTGAGCAACATAGAAGAGGGGCGCGAAAAATGTTTTCTGCGGCAACACGTATCATTCGCTGGTGAAAATTCCCATGAAGATATTGTTTTTGGCAAGAAGACTCTTTCATGGAGGTGTAAATATAAGGTTATAACTGTTGGCAACTCTTGGGAAATTTGGCATGTTGGATTAAAGACTAGGGCTTGTCGGATTAAAGAATCTAGATCTTTGGTTTGATTAGAAGACTACAATTGCTTCAAGCTGGGAGAGCACGAGGAAAATCGGGGCCAAAATTTGCTCAAACAAGCAAAGAATCAATCAAATTTCTTCAAAGCAAAACAAATGAAGTGTTAGGTCCATGAAGATTACTTTTGGGATTGGGACAAGTACAAGTATGTGGGCAAGAAAGTGAAGATGGAAAAAAGGTATTCACTAGTGTGAATCCCTACTGAGTTGAGAGTGTTGCCAGAACATTGTTTTAGAGGATTAATTGATCTTGCTTTGGTTATTGCCTCCTGTTTAGGAAATAATTTACCCTTCAAATTCCAAAAGATGCTTCCATTTCCACTTCGTCGCGAAAGTTTGTATTTGATTTTTCGTGTGAAATTGTTTCAGTAGGTTATCAACCTTACCTTAGTCTAATTACGAAGATAGCTTTTGCTAAGGATATGTGGGTGTAAGTGGGTTAATCACTCGCGATACTAAAAGAAAGTGTGTTTTGCACTCCCATGCTTCACTACGTATGTGAGGTGGAATCCCACAACCGACTGGATAGAGCCTTGTTGCTCAAGAGTGTTCATAGCCACAATAAGGTTATCGCTTTGGAAAGTTGTTAATATTGCTGTATTACCATCAAGTGTCAATGGCTCTTGTGGAGTTAACGACATGGCTTGGATATTACACTTATTTAATTTCATTTCAGGTCCTTGAAGGCCCTTTGAAGATTTTCATACATATTTGCATTTTAGGTTTTATTGTACATAGACTATGATGTCATCCTTCTAGGTTAGCTCCCAAAGTGGTAGTAGGATGCCTTTGATTTTTCGTGAAGCAAGGTAGTATAAGTTACATTAATTTTCTTAGTACAATCAATTATATTTTAGAAAGGTGTGTAATCCAATTGGCGATCTGCTATTTTTTATGAAAAGACTAAAAATAAATGTCGAAAAGCCTTAAGATTGCACATGCAAAGATCAAATACAATCTTTTGGTAAAAGTGAGAAATAAATGCATTTACTATTTGCGCAACTCAAGGGTACAACATACCTGAAGTGGCACATTCCACCGTGAGGCATTGATCTAAAATCCACTGAAATAAGAAATTGGCGATACTTGGGAACAAAGAAGGGGTACGCTTAGCGAGGGGTGACAAGACCTTGACTAAGAGCATTAAATGCAGCCAATTAATGAGAACTTTCACTTTCATCCATAAAAGGGATGATGTGGTTATGGAAAGCACATAACTTGTAGGTGAAGCAAAGTTTGCTAACAGGGCTTTGAAACAATAGATACTATTGTTCTTTTGACAAGCTCTAAAGGCTTGAAGCCTTTTTTGGGCTGTATTGATGACAACTATCTTGCTGGTCTCATGGGCATGTAGGCAACAGTTTGGTACTTGTGGCGCTGAAGTGGGTCCTTGGCTTGGGGTTTCTTCATAGTGAAATTGAATTTGATGATGCAATTATATACTTAGCAAGATATTTGTTTGGCTTGGACCTTTCCAAGGGCTTGGAAGACATGCTCCCAGTTGTGCAGAGGGGAGTGGGCTTGCCTTATGCTATAGACCTTTAGTTTCACTTGGAAACTAGTTCGGTTGTGCCCTTTTTTTCCTTTGTGCTGAATTTTCACCTCTGAACGTGCATCATTGTTATGCTAGGTATGGAGTGGACTTCCTAAAGAAATTCTTTGATTATAGCTCGCCACTTACGTAGGAAGTAGTGAAAGAATTCCACATCTGTGTGCTCTTTGAACAAATGTGGGAACCAACCATCTGAGACTAGCGGAAGTCATTCCTTGATTAAGAGTCCGTCTGAAGGGACATCCTTGGAAAGCAAGGACACTGAATTTTTCTTGTGCTTAAAGGATAGTGAGGAGTATTCTTTTGACATGATCTTTCCTTCGCTTACTGAGGAGAGCGGGGAAGGCCCTACTGGGGAGCATGTGGGAAGTGATGATGCCCTGTGAGCATTACTTGTCTGTTTGCGACATCTGCTAGAAAATAAGCCAAATTTTTTGATTTTTGTATTGACACATACACATAACTCGAATATATATATTTATATACGAAATATAGACTTTTCTATGTATTGTGTATGGCTACTTTCTTGTCACTTCTAATTTTACCTTTTAAATGTATTATAAATATAAAAGAAAATTAAAAGCATAATAGAGAATTTTGTTAATGCAAACAAAACGGAGAAAGACCTTCACCTAGGCTCTCACAAAGGCTCCTGGACCACGTGCACTAAAAGAAAAAAATGAGATTAGCCACAACAAAAATCATTGCTTGGATGACCCCAAAATCGAAAGACTCTCGAAACTCTCAATGACTAATTCAAACTATACAAAGAAATGTGAAACATTCTTGTGCTGTAGCTCCTATTTTGAATAGGAAGCAAACCTAATTATTTACACTAACAAAATTTTGATTTTTGTTAAGAAAAATCATTAAGTGGGTTAGGGAAATAGTCACCCTTGCGACCTGTTGGTTCCCAAAATCGCAGATTGGAATCCTACGAGCCTTGCCTGCTTGATGCTGGGATATCCAACTGGTTAAGGCCAACTTGACGGGATCAATCAATGTGATCTAAATCCCCTGCACTTCCGGCTCTGCAAGACCGAGGCTGGTGCACCTAATCTTGGCTAAAACACTTAGATCCAAGACACTTAAAACAGATCAATCAGAGCACAAACACAATAAATATTTTCCTAATGGCAAGAAATATAGGAAAACTTATGAGCTGAGAACAAAAGAAAATGATGGAGATAATGTTTTAAATAAAGTATAAATACAGAGTAATGCATTATATGAATATACTATTTTCTCAAAGGCGAGAATTCAAACAATTGCCAGCATTTGGATTATGAATTAAGAGCAAAAGACCAGTGCCTAATTAGATGGGCAATAGAGTCAAAAATCATCAACTGAAACGTACAACTTTATAAAATCCAATATATCCAAATTATAAATAATTTTAATATTCAGACGTGAAGGATCAATAATTTAAATGCAATTTTAAATAAGTCTAAAATGCACTTTAACTCTTACAGAGACAAATTAGACATAAATATGGAAACAAATAAACTATTTCACAATATTTATGCTTATCGAATTTAAAATGCGATAATGATCCTGTCCACTTATCCTGAATATTAAAATATTTATAAAAAATAAATAAAAGACATTTATAAAGGACACATTTAATAATGAGTTAAATTCTAATGCAAATATATTAAATAAATTCTTCTTACAGATTTTGCCGGGAAATAAAAATTATATGTAGACATTCTTCATGGATGATCAATTTACTGCAAATTTTCAATCCTGGACTCGCATATAAATCTACTCGATAATCCAAAATCTAGAAGCTTTGTTCAATTGCTCGTTTCTCGACCAAATAAATAATATAATATATCACCGTGCATAGGCAGGCAAAAAAATTTAAAATATGAATAATGAATAATGTCGTTGGAAAAAGATTGTCTCTGTAAGAATGAATTGACCTTACACTTAAAAACCATGAAAAGGTGCGAGTGAAAGAACACAACCACTTGGGCACCTAATCAATAAAACTACCCGATGATTTTAAAAAATTTGTTAATATAACAAAATTAATGATAACCATTCAAAAAGGGACGACTTTGGACTTTCATGGTTATTCCTTTCGGGTGTTTGAAAAATATTGTTGAGGGTCATTATGGTATCTCCTACGTTTGTTCCGATTCATTCCTCCGTATGTGTAAACGACGCTATGCTCAGGCTTCTCCTCTTTCGCTCTGGTGCATCAAACCTGCAACGAATACAGAGAAGCGTTAGATAAGTCTATCAAATATTAATCAATATGCGATAATCCTGTGTTGACTCCCAACGGCTCTTCCAGAAGGCCCTTTAATCATTTGAGATAATGCCAGTGTTCTCTCTACAAAGTCGTCTTCGGAATTAACAAAAAAGGCCCCAACTACGACTCCATGCCAAAACATATCCATTCCAAAGTCTAGCCATCCCGTGTAACTTTTCTACCATGTAAGCATTTCGATGCTGATAGCCATTTGCTTTTATTCATAAAGTAATATAGTCTCTTAATTCAAAAGCTGGGCCATACAAAATGGAATTTGCTCCTAGCTTCTGCTAGAGAACCACTGGAGACTTATGCTCTTTCCTGCCAGACACAGCAATATAAAACCTGCTAGATAAAGATTGCTTAATTTGCTTCAAAATCATCATTTTGATGATACACGAAAGTCTGATATTATAAGAAAGTGCCTCCCTCACTTCAAACTAATTTCACTCCTATGCACAACCGAAGATACAAACAAATGTATAAGGGTGATGCTGAGTCTGGTAGACGCCTGTAGCTTGTATAATGAAATCATAATGTCTGATGTCCCAATCTCAGTGACTCATGCAATTGACCTCGAATTCCTCTGTCAACTGTATATGCTTTCAGAAAAACTCCTTTCTTATATACCTAGGCCCAGGCTTAACAGTATTAATTGATACATACGTTATTGCTATCTGATGAAAAACCTCAGAGAATTGATTACTGATGCATCTAACTGTCTGCTCTGTTTCATGAATTCTTCACAGGCCTTTTGGTGCCTTTATGACCTACTGTGCATATACTTATCATAGTTTTCAACGCTGCTCCAGATTAATTGTTGATGAAACCCTGGCATTTAATCTACACATTTGAAATGTGTGTGGCAACAACAATGAATTACTCACGTCCTACTGTCTCAACCAAATGAAGGACAGCTTTTTCATGAACAATATAATATTCAAATATAATGTTCATTGTAGAATTTTGTGAGATAAAGATTTGCTGCTCAAAACTTCATCTGTTGACCCCTGCAGGTTGCCACCCTTTATGTAAAGGTAAAGAGAGCCAATAATCATTTCGTAGAATGGAGTTTATAAACAAGCACACAAATGACAAATTGCAGCAATGCCTACACTCGCCCAATTCATTATCCATCATATGATTTTTTGTCATAGTGTACTTATCTGTACATCAAACTGCAGATGATTTCTTTCTAGCCAATTTTAAAAACTCATAATTTAATTGTTTGTTGGTAATCTTGAATAAGGCCACACCATTCAGGGATTCTTTACAACTCTTGCTTGGTTGATAATAATATAGTAATGTTCTTGTTCACACATTCTTATTAAACATCAATGATAATACTTTGTCAAGATTCCAACATCATAAATGGAGTTCCTAAATTTTACGAAAATTGAGGTTCCATCACGACCCAACTTTTTCTTTTTCTTTGGAGGCTTTGAGAATTATCATAGGTGGATAAGAGGAAGAAGGGTCTTCTCTGCAGGAGATGTTTGGCTGGTGGCATATAAAGGATAGTCTGTCACAAAAATTTGGGTAAACTCCTCAACACCCTATGCTCTTGGAGTTTTCTTGACCATTTCTTTAGACTTCAGGGTTAGCAGACCACAAGATGTGCTATCACATTGTTGTGAAGCTAGTTGTTGTATGGGGCATCCCCTAGATAGTGCCAAAATTAGTGCTTCCTCTGGTTGGTGCCCGTTGCGGTAGGGTCATTGTTGATAGGTTTGTCCTTGACCAACTCAACCCTCCGTGAGTTGATAGATGGCTTGTGTTTTCTGTGATGCCCCCATCTTTTTAGCATCTCAGTGGAGTTCTTAGCCTTTACATTCTCCGAAGGCTAAGTGGGGAAATAAGGAGAAATCGATTAAATTAATTTCTTATAAAGTCATAAAATAAATTAAAAATTAAAATTTGACTTTATATTTAATTGATTTAATTAAAAGTGACTAAAGTTAAATAAATAAATTAAAAGAATCTTCTAGAAGGAGGAATTAAATATTATTTTATTTCTTCTAGAAGGAGGTCCATCTATTGGAGGAAAAGAATAAATAGGGAAGGCAGCTTCATTGTTGAGCATCAAATGTGTTGTCATCTACTCTTCCGGATAGCTTGTGGAGCCAAGGGTTTCTGCAATTGTTACATTGATCGGTGGGAACGGACACTCCCATTGATTTGCATAACTGAGGTGGTGAAATATCTTCCGAAGGGTTGCAACTAGTGGAGAAGACAAATCAGTCATTTCATTGTGCTGAATTTGTGGCCTCGGGCCAGATTTGTGGAGAAGGAATAAGTTGGATATTGCTACAAGAACTCTGCTACAGTATTGCTGCTATAGTAACTTTGCGCTACAGTACCATTGCTACAGTGATGCTGCTACAATAACTTTGCTACAGTACCGCTGCTATAGTGACGTTGCTACATTGCCGTTGCTGTAGTGATTCATTACAATAAATTGCTACAGTGATTTGCTATAGGAGAATTCATATTTTGGGAGCAATTCCAGGTTTTTATCTACTACATTTTGCATTGTTTGAGAGTAAATATTTAGGGCATTGGTAGGGTTTGTAAAATCTGTTGTAATCTGATTTATATCAGAGTTTTATCAGAATTTGTTGCCCTAATTTCTTATTGATGTAGATGCATATTTTCCTATTTGTAATCAGTATTATACAATAACAATTGCATCTTCATTGTTAGATGTTTGGCGTGTTCTTTGCAAGCATATTTATTAAAGTTTGGCATTTAGAAAGCAATCAGAATTTAGATATGCAATATATCTCTTGCTTGCAAAGTGTTTGACCAAATGTCAAACAATTGAATTAGAGAAGACTTTGTGTTTGACGAAGTTATAACCTATTGGGTTTATTACATTTGCTAGCTTTGCTTTGCTCAGGGCAGCACAAGGGGGTGTTGAGGAGTTTCTTTTGTTGCTATGATAGCTTGCCATTTTCCAGGTCTTGCGTGGATGGTTGTTTGTCCAAGGATAAACAAAATTCCTCCAATTCTTCCCAGGATCACTCGTCATCATTAGACCTTGTCGAGTTTGTTGTCTCTGGAGCAACATAGACAAGCTTCTCCTTCGGAAAAAATTTATTTGGGAGTGTCGATGGCTCCTCTATCTCAAGACTCTTAGCTAATGGGGGAAAATAGGCTTCCTTTTTGTTAGCACTCCCCCATAGGATGGGATCCATTTCCCCTTTGCACTCTTTTTCATTCCTGAAACCTCGAAATTCACCCTGGTTAGGAGAAGCCCATCTGGTGAAGGATGGTTCTTGTGGCTAAACAAGTACCTTCGACAGGAGATGGAATTTGGCTCTCTAGTTCCTATATCCTCCAGGATATGAGTTCTATCATTTGCTCCTTCTTGGCAACCTTTGCAGCTAACTCCTGTTGGAATCTCCTTTCTAGGACATCCATTTTGCTTTAATAAGGGTGCCCCCATGAGTACCTGTTACACTTTGGAGGTCTACATGACGCTCGGGTTCGATCGATCTTGGCATTTTGGCTTTGGAACTCTATTATGGAATGGACTTAACTGATCCCATTAGAGATAGGCAGAGGGGATATGAAGGCATGTAGGGAATACTGCATCTATGGTTTATTACCAAAATGGGTTTCAAGGTAGAATTGCACAAAAGGGGTTTCTGGGTAAGGGGGAACAAGGATGGGTTTCCGTATGATAAACTCATGGCTATGGCTTCATATAAGTAGCACACATTCACACAATGATGCACTTAGTTGCTTGAATTAGCGGGTGCATTTTGAAGCAGAATGTGTGGTCCCATTAGGTGTGCCAAAAAAGCAAATTGTTGATGGCCAAAAATGTGTTCCGGCCCGGAGTTGCGTTCGGTAGGGTGTAATAGATCTATGGGAAGCAACAGTGGTGGTGGGGTCTTGATTGCGTACCTCTTTGTGCAACCTCTAGAGAAGTCGGCTCTTGGTGCTCAGGATGGAGAAAAGATCGGAAAAAACGTGAAATTGCAAGTGGTGATTCACCTGATTTAAATGCAGTCCAAGACTTTGATGCACAAGTGATTTCAGAGCGGAAGCCACAAGACCTATGTGGACCAACCATCCAATACATTCATATGCTCATAAACGACTGCTATAGTAATATAAAGTAAAGCATGCAATACCTATTTCACGGAGACAGAAGCAACATAGGTAAAATTTGTCTAAAACTAACATTTTAGAAGCTTAGGTAAAATTTGTCTAAAACTAACATTTTAGAAGCTAGACAGAAGTTTTGCTTGCTCTTAAGCTATAAAAAGTGGAGCAAATCATGAAATAAACCAAAGGGCCGAGTGTACGATCAATATTATTCGTAATTCTTGGGACATAGTTACAGCTTAAGGCATAGTAGAAGCCTATAGGATTACATGGATGTAAGAATGATTGCATTACTCCGACTTGGTCTCTTCTCTTTTCATAGGTGAGGGGAACTCCTTTTCTTTACAATGATGTGAGAATATATAGCTCGAGAGAGGTCAATGTCTTGTCATCTTCTTGAAAATGATCCTCAGTCATGAGAATGATGTTGCCATCATGTCAGCTCTGATAAGTCGCTTTTTGTGGTCGACTCTAATGAGACAAGCTGTTCATCCTTTGCATTCTGCACTCAGGAGTCAATTTTCATTCCCATATTTGGTGACTGCGACTCCCGAGTGAATATGACCCTTCCTTCAAAATCATCATGCTTTTGTTGTTGATGCGCCACAAATACTTGTGGCATCAAGATGTACCGTAGAGATGGCTGTTGTTTGGGGGCACACATCGCTTGAAGATTTTGAACTTAAAATGAGGCGTAGTCCAGGTTGAGCTGAGGGCTGACAGGTCTTTGTTGGACACGTGGTGAGCGGGCAGGCTGTCTGATAAGTCACTGTCTGTAGTCAGCTCTTATGAGACGAGCCGTTCATCCTTTGCATTTCAATCGAAGAGTCAATTTTCATTCCTATATTTGATGATTGCAACTCCTGAGCTAATATGACCCTACTTGAAGATCATCATGCTTTTGTCATTGACACGCCACAAATATTTATGGCGTGAAGATGTACTCTGGAGATGGCCATTGTTTGGGGGCACACATCGCTTGAAGATTTTGAATTTTAAATCTGGAGATGGCCGTTGTTTGGGGGCACACATCGCTTGAAGATTTTGAATTTTAAATGAGGCACGGTCCAGGTTGAACTGAGGGCTGACTGGTCTTTGTTGGACACGTGGTGAGCAGGGTGCTGTCAGTGGGGACCACTCTTTTCCTTTTGCGGGGTCCTCCGTGAGTTGGTTGTTGGGGGGGGGTGTCTGCTAAGACCACTCTTCGTCAGCGGGAGCCGGAAGTGAGAGGACACGTGACAACCCGGTAGGGAAAGTTGACCAACATAAAAGAGGGGTGCAGGAAATGTTCGCTGCAGTGACATGTATCATTTGCCGGTGAAAGTTCCCATTAAGGAATTGTCATGGAGCTGTAAATATAAGCTTACAGTATGCATTGTTTTAAAAATAGTTGAAGTTTGTAATTGCTTGAATTATAATAGTGGGGTTAAATATATCTTATATTGTGTCAATGCAATTTACATTATGGTTGCCCAATGTTAGAAGAAACTTTCAGTTTTATTTACCAAAACATATGAGATGAATTCTATAAAATATTTAGGCTAATCCCAGCAACAAGTCAATGCGATGCAATTAGAGTAACGGAAGATTCACATACTTGCTGTATGTTTTTTGTGAGTTACTAGATGCCAGTGTTAACAAAGAAGAAATCCAGATCAGGGGAAAGCATTTTCTGAGCCATGACTAAAACTAAAATTAGAAGTTACAACCTAAAATTGCCCGCAGAATACAGAGCAATCCATCTAACATTTATTTTTCCATCTTGGATAATGATCTGTAAATTCTACAATCTCTTTATAATTTCTAGAAAGGACTGAACATTATATGCAAATGAAAAGAAGGATTCATAACATGTCAGTACACTAAAAGGGAAAACTGACTGTAGGATCGGTTGCTGGTAGATTAGCAACTGTTGAATCAGATGCAGAATCACTCCAATATATACAGATTATAGATATTCGGGACACCATAAAAAGTGAAGCTCATTGCAGATTGAAAAAATGCAAAACGAATTGTATCTGTTAAAGAAGGAACTCGGTGAAAGTAATTTACCTTTTTTCTTGTGTTGAATAGGGCACTACCAGATTGAAATCAATGGTCGAGATGGCTTTGACAAGTCACAGTTGAAATGTGCTTTAAAAAAATAGGATAGAGTGGAATGATGTACAAAACGAGAACTAGGAATATACAAGAGCAAAATCGAGCACAATTGCATTGGAAAATTGCTATAAAAGGATCCCATCCTACGATTTTATGGAGAATTTTGCACCACAGATATTCAATTAATTCTTGTAAATAATGGATGAAATTAGTGTGCAGACATTTTGGTTAGTGGTTTTTTTGAGAACTTGTGCCTTTTTGAAATATTAATTTATTGTATTTGTAGATTGATTCTTGGGCCCAATTATGTCTACATTTTACTGATTTGAATGGAAGTTTGACTAACTAAAAACTTGGTACTATGTCATTGGATAGCAGATTGATAGTGTTGCAGACCTCTTAAATGTTTATATTTTGATGTTGATCATTTAACACATCCAAATAACTGTGATGCTGCCATATGTTTAAATCAATATTGTAGTGTATGATGCTTTTAGCTACAACTCAACATATCTTATCTAAGATTGTTTATATGCATGCTTTTGTCTTAATTTTGTTTAGATGGATGATTTGTCCATGTTAAAGTTTTTCCTGATTCTCATTACAATTTTGACTGATCAATTAGATCAGCAAGTCTCCTGTTTTCAAAGCAATGCTGGAGAATGAAATGGAGGAGAGCAGGAGTGGCATCATCAAGATTACAGATTTTAACTATGAAGTCCTTCGTTCTTTTGTACATTATCTTTATACGGCTGAGGTTTCAATTTTTCCAGATGAGCACATGGCCTGTGACTTGCTAGTGCTAGCAGAGAAATATCAGGTGAAACACCTTAAAACTATATGTGAGAAATTCATAACCTCCAAGGTGAACGACGACAATGCCATAATGAACTTTGCCTTTGCCCATCAATATAATGCCAAGCATCTTCGTGAGGCTGCACTATCATTGATTATTGAGAACATGCATACCTTAACTACAAGAGAGGAGTACCATGAGTTAGTGGACAAGGATCCGAGATTGGTAGTAGAGATCTATGAGTTATATCTCTCTAAACAAGAGAACATTGCAGTCAAGGACTCCACAAGTGCAGAAGTAAGATATTGAGCTTTTACCCATCCACTGCCTTATGTTTGTAGTAAAATCTGCCCTATATCAGTCACGCAGTTTTGAGACCTGGTATGCTTTGAATAATGAAATTTTAGTTGGCTTAATGAAGGAATCTAGCCATTCTTGGAAATGTAATTTTTGTTGTTGAAATATCCTATAACTAGATGAGAAGGCAAGTTAGATTATCTTTTTTCACTTCTTGAGTTGCAAATCACATCTAATGCTTAATGAATTAGTAAACTGTTTTTACATGTTTGCGTGTTTTGGGGAGTTATAATAATGGAAACCAAAATATCTAAGGTAATTTTCCCAAAAAAAAAGGTATAATAACTAAAGAAATACATGCATAATGATGCACATAATATTGAGCATTTTGTAGCAAGGGTGTCTTGTCAATAGATAATGTATCAGAAAGCATGTAAAGGGAACTCTGTACATGGGATTAAGGTGCAACTAGTATATTCACTAATCATGACACAATAATTACTACTAATTTTAATTTGGATTGATACTTATCACATAGAAAATGATGACTTTTGTCAATGAGTTTCTCACATTGGTAGATGTGATGCATGGGAGAATCATAGCGCCTTGGAAGAAATCTTTAGGACTGTCCATTTTTGCCAATCGAAAGACACCTATGATGATAATGTAGGTACCTTTCTTTTCACAAGATGTGTACTTCTCACTCTGCTTTTATAAAATATGCATTGTTGATTGGTTTTTAACCAACTATTCACAATGGTGCCTTGGTATGTACTATAAATTATAAACTTTTGGCAATGGATTTTGAACAATTTCTTGTCATATACTTGATGACTACAATTTTTGTGTTAGACTTCATTAAAATTAACGTAGCTATGTTGTATTATAAAGGCTGAGGGGATGGATCAATTATAGCTTCGAGTAGACTTAGAGCATCAATATCAATAAACTTTGTTGAATTTTGCTTACACATGTTTTTTTGAGAGTTGGAGATAAAGGAAAGTCTGATTTGGGGATCTTAGAAAACTTTCTCATGAAGTTAGGTGATAAGTGATGATGTAGAGTGGTTAGTTTTCATTGTTCTCATACAAGATTTTGGGGAATGAAATTAGCCACCTGTTATAGTTTTTTGTAAGTGTACAAGGCATCATGTTGATTTTTCAATCCTTTTTTTATGTACATTCTGATTTTTTTTTTTTTAATAATCACAATGGACCTTTGCATAGATGATTTGTCCATTGAGCTCTCTTGGTCTTTCCCTTTCTTACATTCACAAACCTTGTTTAATTTGATGCAAACATTTATAGTCTATCAATATTTTGCAATATGATAAAAAAACTAATGAATAATATATAACCAAAATGTTTCAATTATTAGGGTCTTGGTCATCATCTACAACATCAAATGCTTACTACTGGTTGAAATTAATTGTTGATTGACTGTATCTGAATTTGAGTCTATAACCACTATACAATTATGGGATTGAAACAATCTTGTCTTGTGACCTCATTGTTTGTGGTTTCACTAACATTCTTTCTGTAATGCCTTGCTTGGGAATCCTCGGAAGTAGGGATCAATTAGAGACTATTTAAGATAGAGGTATAACATGTCCATACAACATGCATACCACCTCTGCAAGCAAAATACATCCACATCATTTGAAAGATTCCCAAGCCTTCAACTACGGTCATAAATTTTAATTTCTACCTATGCGGTTAACATGCAAGGTTCATTCCAATCGCTACCTTGCCATTCGATCGTTAGTCATTTTTAAAGTTTAAGTACAACTCCTAGGTGGTTAACCATACAAGTTCATTTACTATTTTTATCAAGAAGAATAAACATCAATCCACATTCACTTATACCAACTTAATGTTTTGTCCATGTGTTTTGAGTGAGAATGAGGCTTCTTAAAAAATGGTACTTGAATATATGATCAATCGGTTAGCCGCATGTGTTGAAGTGCTTACTATCCCAACACTAGAAATGAACCTTTACCCCAACAATGAACTAGGACTCCCTAAAACAACCCAAGGCAAGAAGAGGATCCAACGTTACTTTCCCTATTGAACCCAATCACTACTGCTGTAAGAGCATCCAAGATGCTTTCAGTCTAGAAGCTGAACTGAAAATTATGAACCTAACGTTCTATGTTGCTCGACCTACGTTTGATAGAAAAGGCTTTGCACAAGCCCAATTTGAACTGCACCCCTCTTTCACTCATGTGCCACAAATAGAAGATTTTTGGGTAGATTGTGAAGATGATTATGAAGTGAGGAGGAGATGATGGTCCAGTTTTACTTTGAAGCATATTCAAGAATTCAAATGCAAATAGATGTCATCAATAGTGTTGAAGAAGATGAAAATGAGGAGGTAGCTGACCCATCATTTGCTAAAAAAGTCGAAGCTCTCTCCATACCTAAATTGGACTTGGCTAAGCCGAAGCAGGATGACTTGCAAGCTAGAACCCTTCCTATTATTGATAGGATTGAGAAATGGCTCATTGAGAAGAAGACATTGAAATTGGGACCAATGGAGCAAAGTCCTAAAAAAGGCTCTACTAGTTCTAATATAGCTTTTCCTTTTTCCCATACTAATCAAACTTTCACATGTCATCCTACAGGTAATATAATTTGAACCTCCTGTTAAGAGATCAGTTCAAGTTCAACCCACACCTAGGTTCACTCACTCACACAGCCAGAGGAAAAAGACTAAACAAGCAGTTGTTGTTGATCTAGACAAGGAGCAAAGTGAAAGTGAACCTGTAGTGGAGTCCACTAAAAGCCCAATTAAGATCATGGATCAAAACAATCAATAAGCGATTGATGGGAAAACATCCCAAATTTGTTGACTGTTGGAAACCCTCTAGATTTTCAAACTACATCATCTAAGGGTGGTTGCTCTGCACCCAATAGGTTTGATTTTTTGGTCAACAAGAGAATGATCATAGTTCCAGTGATTGTGCCAGTGGGAGACATGGTAAGTAAATGCCTAGGCAAAACACCTAAAAGAAAAAATCCCAAGGTGGAAACTATGTTGGAATTTGACTAGAAAATAGGGCATTGTGTTGCAGACATATATAGGTCCATAGAGGATAAGAATTGTGATGATATAATGCCACATGATTACACTGTTGAAATTCTGACTTTGGACCCACATCCAGAGATGTAGAGATGAAGATCTTCTAGGCTAGAAATTCAAGGATCAACAATAGAATTTGGAAGGACTGGAAAGATAAAAGCATTTTGAAGTAATCCTTGCAGTTGATGGCGGAGTACTTTCACATTGTAGAGTCCTATTGCCACCTCTATAGTTGATGTCACTTCTCAAGCAAATCAAAGGTTTCTAGATCAGATGTAAAGGGACATGTCAGTAGCCTAGGTTTTTAATGACTAGGTTGATTCATTGGCTTCTCATGTTGTCAATTATATCTCCAACTTCACTGAGATGAAAACAAGAGAACATAAATACATGGCTAAGCTTGAATCAGAGCTGAACACCTAAGGTAAAGTGGGATGAGTTCATCATCCATATTAGTGAGGTTCAAGCATACGGGATAGACAAATTTCTTGCTGAGAAGCCCAATGCCAACATAGATGCCGATTTCCTATTTGTGTCCAGAGCATACTTGGAGTGGTAGAATGTGGTAATTGAACAGAGTCTGCAGGAATGCTCCGAACTTCTAAAAGAGTTAGAATGTCCTACACATATTCCGAGCAATGACATCAAGTGTATTGATGTCAAAATCATGGAGAATGAAGATTAGCCAAATAAGGAATTGAACGAGGTGGTGTATGCTTTTCAAGATAAGATAAAAATCATGAAAGAGCTTAAGAAACTCTCAGTGAAAGACTTCACAACCATAGCTCAAGCGGACTCCATGATGATCATATGTAAAGATCACTTGGAAGCCCAAGAGAGGAAGATGAAGCATGTTCACATGATAATGACCATGTGGAGGTTAACAATGGAGCAGCTAGGCGTACCTCAACAAAAGGAGTTGATTAATTTCATGGTAGCTCATAAACAGTGGAAAGAAGCAAGTGGAGGCCTACCCACAAGCCAGGAGTACAACATAGACTCTGCTAACATAGTTAGCAATTAGATAGGGCTTAGGGACCATGGACCAATAGAATATTTCCTTTTGTCAATTAGTTGTTCCAGCAATTCCGGTAAAAACTTTTGTATAGTAACTCCTTACGAAGTTAGTTTTAAAATTGATTTTCAAGTCCTATGCGACTATACATGTTTGGTTTAATGCTTTTGAGAGGGTCAGCTCTTTGGATATTGAAACTTGGTTTTGATTATCTTTTTGATCTATGATACTTTGTATTCAATGTGATAATATATGAGATCATACGGTTTTATATATGAATCTTGGTTGTTAAATCATATGGTTTATTAAAGCTTATTATTCATTACTGTATGGGGATGAATGTTGTGTGAAGCTAATTCATTTCTTGCATTGTGTTAAACTTGTATCTAAGATAAAAGAGAGGCCTTCATCCATTCTTTTTCTTGTTTCATAATCATCTCAATAATCAGTCATGTGGCTAATCATTGTTGTGAAATTTGAGCTGCTCTTTAATTTGCACATTCTTTTCATTGTTATGAACTGAGTGTTATGCCTTATACTTTCAGGTTAAAAGTAATTACAAAATTATTCTTTAAAATGAGATTCAATTTGCAAAATCTTTCAAGTTAGGAAGTTGTACCTGTTAAATACAAAGTGTTTACTATCAAAGGAATTCATTTGTTAGTGTTGTATTATTCCTAAATTTGGGAGTACAGTCAAGAATCGATTAATATTTTTGAAAAAACTGTTCACTAACATAATGGTATGCTTCCTTGGGATACATTATACCGTGTCCTTGCACCAACTTTTGCTGAAGATTGGCGACTGTACATACACTGCCCTCAAACTATCTTGCACATAAGGCTCACTACCATACAAACACCACACCCTTGTGTTGGCTCCCTCGGGACACTCGACGATTGCATATGTGTGTAGATCACTTATATTAAGTTTTATTATTCCATGTTTATTTATTATTTAGCACTTTCTAGAACCTCCTCATGTTACCTTGCTGACCACTTCTAGACCAGGGCACATGTGTAAGGCCACTCTACCCCTCTACCCTACATACTCTTCTCATTATACAATGAGTGCCATAAGGCAATGCAAGTTCCCAACCCAACTCCCAAATGAACAAACCATCAACTCACCTAAATATAGGAGTTCAAGGCTTGCAAGATACCACCATAGTTACACACAAGTTCTTGTGGGTGGACACAACCAACTCATGATAAGGCGTGAGGTTTATCTTAATACTTAAGATTTGAATCCAACAAAAAATATTTTTTTCCTTAACATCTCCACCTAGGAGTTTGATTTTGCATACCCCCTAGGCCCTTAATATACTTGGAATGTTTTTAGGCCTTAATGGTATGACACTAAATTTTCCAAACAAGATATATTACAATTGTAGGCTATTTTTTTTAAAATTTTTTTTTTTTAGGACCACCCTTTGAAAATTAGCCCCGATAAGAGCATTCTAGGGTTTATTCCATTTTATATCTTTGACAATCCATTTGGAAGCAAGGGATACACCTTACATATTTCTCTCTCTCTCTCTCTCTCTCTCTCTCTCTCTCTCTCTCTCTCCCCCCGCCCCCCCTGCCCCCCCCATTAGTAAGACAATACCGGTCCTATTTTACAACATGTTTCCTATTTTTCCTCGTTCCATCATATAACAAAATAATGTTTGATAATTTTTAGAAGTTTATCACCTTGATAAGATGCTGAAAACCACATAGAGGCATATTAATTGTATTGAGGTCAAAATTTGTTTTGACAAACTTGCAATCTACCAGAAATAAATAGGAAGTCCTTATTCCAATAATTCCACTTTCTTTCAATCTTTGCAAACATGCAATTCTGCATAATAGGTAAGGAAGAAGATAAAGAGAATGTAATTCCTAAATATCTAACTATTTTATTTGGTCCACCTCACTTGCATCCACATGCACCAATTCTTATCAGGGGGTAATCCTCATGTGTTCACATCATAATCGTATATCAAGATACTTGGCTCCATATGCAACAAAAAAAATCCATTCTCTTAATAAAATTAGCCATATTGTCTTTTTCAAGGGAGGGGAATAAAGTCGTATCATTTTCAAATTGGATATTAATCATATTTGAGTGGTCAAGAAGTGACAGGCCCTTGATTTTAGGGCTCACCTTAATATCTCTAAGAGCATAATGCAAACCTTTAGAGGCAACACAAAATAAGGAGGGCCAAGGGACACCATTGTATTATTCATTTTCCCAACAAGAATGAATATGTTAGTTCTCCATGAACATTAACCATGCTTAAATAATATCTTCACCATTTGATGGAAAGTGGATGGAAAACCCTTAACCTCTAGAATAGTAACATTCTATTCGCTTATTTTTCACTAATTGAGGCCTTCCTACCCTATAATAATATTTTTAAAGATATAGAATTATAATCCAACAAATTGTGGATTACTAAGTCATAGATTAGTTACCCATTTTCTTATAATGGGATGCATGTAGGATTATCTATATCAACTTGATTGATTCAACATTGATGCGTTCTTTGTTAGTCTAATTTGCTTGTGATCATCATTTTAACATCAACATGTTTTCAAATTGAGATGATAGGATTATAATGTACAATGTTGGGATAAATGGTCATGGGGACTTTTACACTAGTAGAATTGGCCTTTGTTTTCAACAAAAATTGGTTGATTTTTCTACCCAAATTGGTTGAATGATCCATAAATGGCCTTGTCGATATTTTTCCCGTAAAAAATTTGACGAATCTTTGTTCAAGTCAAACTTTCCACGTAAGTCCTCATCAAAATCAACACCAACATTTGGTGCCGTCAAAAATTTGACCATTGTTGGTCGAAGCATGCGCCTCATTCGACCAGGATGCCAAATTGACAACGGTATCTTGGTCAGTTGTTTCATCAAAATTTCAACAAAGATTGGTTGAGCTTTCAACCAATGTTGTTAAAAAAGGGTGGCCCATTTGACCATGATGCCAAATCTAGGGTAGTGCCCTTATCAGTGAGTTGGTCAGAAGTTCAACTACTATTGGTTGAAAGTTTGACTACGGTTGGTCGAAAGTTTGACCAAGCTTTGTTAGGTTTCGACCAAGATCAGTAAAAAATTTGACAAATATAAAAGGTTTTGAAAAAAACACACTTGAAGATAAATATCCAAACTAATCACCAACGACATCCTGGTCGGTGATTAGTCTGATATCTATCTTCAAGTGTTAGTTTTCATTCTTAATACCCAATCCATGAGAACCTGGTCCATGTATGACTGTGGAGCAACCTGGGGCTAGAGAGAATGTAAGCTATCTTAGGGTGATGGAGCCAAATTTACAACACAATGTGAAGATGATTTTAGCTATGTTAGAGGCAAATATTCAGAAGTTTGATAAAAATTTAAGGCATCCAAACTGAGTTTGTGGCAATATACCAGAAGGAGAAGGAGCGGCTTCAAAAAGAGACTACATGATAGAAGCAACAACTAGACAACATAGAGGATATTATGGGAGCACTAGATATAATCTAGGAAAGTGTTGCGGTAGGTACTATGACATTGGAATCACTTGCAAGTTTCTTTGAGAATTTACATTCTAAATATTAGGATGACTACAAGCTGTGCAATTTGTCATGTATTGCATCTCCATTTTCTTTTTCATTGCTTATAAAAGTGTTTCAAGGTTGGGAACAAATTCAACATCCTTTGCATGGTTTAGAGGTAATGTCATTGTGGCAGAGGATTCTACAAGGGAATGAGCCTCATGATTATGGTATTTACACAAAAGCATAACTTTCTTTTTCAACTCCTTACACTCAACTCTTCGCTAAAGTTATTCTTCTTGTAGTGAGAATAACTACTATGAATTCCTAGGAGCCAAGGGACCCTTAACCTATTCTACATTTTCTGGAGACATGAGAGGAGTTACTATTGGTTTTAGTACTTCATACCATTCTGGATCATATAGTGATGCCCAAATTAACAACAACAATAGATAATTGAGATCCTCGCAAGGAGACTGCACCAATACATGCATGGTTAGATCCTTGGCTTCCACTTTTGGGCCAACATATGGAGTCTTTATATCCAACCATTCTTTATAAGTTGGGGAATGCACTTCATGGCTGGCATGCTAGTGATGCATCTACATATGCAATTTTATCACCTTAGAAAACTATATTTGATCCTGCTAGCTGGGAATAGGTGATTGTTCATTTTATTGTACCTAATATGATGACAATTCTACAGGACTTTGTAATCAACCCAACTAATCAACAACTAGACCAATTTAATTGGGTTATGGCTTGGGCATCTGCTATTCCCATTTATTAAAACACTTATTAGAACACTTCAGATTAAAATCATATTATGAAGTTCGGGCCTTCTAATGTCAACCCATTATTTTATGATACCCAAAATGGCAATAAGTGTCAAGAAACATTGGAATGAACCCAACCATTGAATAAAATACCTTGTTCCAATTGTGCTCACAATGGCTGCAAATGTCCCAATCGAATTTGTGATACTTGCCCAATACAGATGTGAAGAGTAAGATTGTTGTCATGAATGAATCCAATTAATAAGAAATCAATCCATTGCCTTGAAACTTGAGGATAAAAAAGGGATCAACCATCATACCATGAAGTGTAGAATTTGATGATGAACAAATTTATAAATCCTTGGATATCCTGCATGCAAATAACTTGTTACAAGGAAGAAAGAAAGGCAAAGAGAGAAGGATTTGCTCGATAAATAAGAAGATTAAATTTACTTGTGCAAAGCAAAATGAATGAAATTACAACCGATCAATCCTTATGAAGGAGACCAAAACCCTAAAAGGGAAGCCCTAAGAGGTAAAAATTATTTAATAATTACTAATTAATTATTAAATGTGAATGCAAAAAATTATAAAGGAGAAATCTTATGAAGGGATAAAAGGTAATTTAATAAATGAAATGAAATTAACATTTTTCTCTAACACCCCCCCTTAAGATGAGCAACAATGCAACTAAAAAAAATGTAAGGAAATTACAATGGCGAAAGCAAACTTGGGTTCCGGCAACAAGGCCTAATGAGGTACCCAATCACAACCAAATTTCTATGAAACGAAGAAATAGAGAAAACCCAGTGGGAAAAACTCTACTCAAAAAATAGATAGAAAAGGATGTACAAATGAAACATCTCAAGAGAATCTCTCAAGACCAAAAGTGCATTGAAAGCCCCCAGGATAGAAGCTTAAGACTCCATAGCCCCCCCAAGAATGGCAGAACTCCTATGTCGACGAACATACCAATGTGGCTCCAATCCAAAGGAAACAAAGGTAGTGGACAAGGATGATAAAACCCGTGTATTTAAGGTGCAACTGGAAGTCCTAGCTGATGCTCAAAGGAGAAAGCATGAGAATCCTAAAATAGAATCTCCAATGGAGGTGAGATAATAGGCAGGTTGAATTTGTCATTTGAGAGGAGATGTGTGTCCTCTGATATATCCTCAACAACTTTAGTAGGTGGCTTGATGACTGGAGCTACAATAGTAGGCAATGCTAAAGAGTAATCCTATGCAATAGATGGAATTTGAATAGGAGGTGGAGGTGTAGAAGTCACAACACTCATCTCAGGAACAACACATAAGTTCAAGCGACTTGACTTCACCTTAGTAGACTCTTGTGAAAAAAGAGAGTGAGTCTCCAATAGTGGAGATGGTGGACCAAAATTTGAGAAGGAATAGAGGCAGGAAGCATGATCAACAATCCCTATAGCAATAATATTGCCTGTCTCACTATCTCTGATGTGCACTGAATCCTGTGCAATCTCAACTATCTTCCTTGTCCCATTGTGTGTAATCTGATAAATAGAGAGAAGGTTAGAGGAAAAAGATGGAACACAAAGTAAATCATGAAATGTACCATCATCAATGTTAATAGAACCTTTCCTACTTGTAGTCATAACCGTGTTGTTCCCCATCAAAATGCGTGGAGTAGGAGAAGCCTCAAAAGAAGAGAACAAATCCTAATAGTGGAGATGGTGGACCAAAATGTGAGAAGGAATAGAAGCGGGAGGCATGATCAATAGTCCCTATAGCAATAATATTGCCTGTCT
Source organism: Cupressus sempervirens (assembly GCA_028749045.1). Taxonomy (NCBI): domain Eukaryota; kingdom Viridiplantae; phylum Streptophyta; class Pinopsida; order Cupressales; family Cupressaceae; genus Cupressus; species Cupressus sempervirens. Next base: position 165,225,371 of record CM053792.1, on the reverse strand, counting down.
CACTATCTCTGATGTGCATTGAATCTTGTGCAATCTCAACTATCTTCCCTGTCCCACTATGTGTAATCTGATAAATAGAGAGAAGGTTAGAGGACAAAGATGGAACACAAATTACATCATGAAATGTACCATCATCAATGTTAATAGAACCTTTCCCACATATAGTCATAACCGTGTTGTTCCCCATCAAAATGTGTGGAGTAGGAGAAGCCTCAAAAGAAGAGAACAAATCCTAATAGTGGAGATGGTGGACCAAAATGTGAGTCTCCAATAGTGGAGATGGTGGACTGAAATGTGAGAAGGAATAGAGGTGGGAAGCATGATCACCAGTCCCTATAGCAATAATATTGCATGTCTCACTATCTCTGATGTGAATTGAATCCTGTGCAATCTCAACTGTCTTCCCTGTCCCATTGTGTGTAATCTAATAAATAGAGAGAAGGTTAGAGGAAAAAGATGGAACACAAAGTACATCATGAAATGTACCATCATCAATGTTAATAGAACCTTTCCCACATACAGTCATAACCGTGTTGCTCCCCATCAAAATTTGTGGAGTAGGAGAAGCCTCAAAAGAAGAGAACACATCCTAAGAAGATGCCATATGGTGTGAAGCACCTGAATCTAGTAACCATCTAGAAGAATGAGGAATAGTACTTGCACATAATGCATGACCCTTTCCTATATCTTTACCATCTGATTGAAATGATGATGATGAAGAAGGTTTGTGAGAAGTAGAAGGAATATCAATGTTTCTCTTCTGAAGGAGAGCTGTCAAATCTAAAACTTATTTGGCATAGCCATCTAACTTCTTCTCATAGCAATGTGATTCATCATGATTAAGCTTATTATAATAAGCACATTTCGGTCTTTTTGGATTTGATTTACCTCCTTTAGGAGGAGGTGGCCCTGATGAACTGTGAGTGATGGAATTAATCTGAAACTCTGTAGAATGAGATTTTTGAGTCTTCTCCTTTGTCCCTGAAGATGGTCAAGCTACCAATGCATGACTTTGTGAGCCAATGAGAGAATCTAACTAAGAGAGCTTAGCTTGCTCTTGAGTCAACTGATCACAAAAAACCTCAAAGGATGGCATGGTAAATCTATTACTCAAAGCGTCTTTGGTGGAATAGAATGTAGAAGAAAAAATTTGAAAGTTTCCATGAAGCTTAGAAAAAATCAGGTAGATACACTGAGTGTCAGTTTTTGTCTTCCCACAACCCTGCAATAAAGATTTCAGTTGTTTGAATTTCATCAAGAAGTGCTCGATGGAGGGAAAAGAATCTAGTATAAGAGAGATAAGCTTTGCTTTAATCTGAAGTGCCCTGAACTCATTCACTATACCAAACAAGCCTTCAAGCTTGGTCCACATAGCTAGAGGGGTATTGCACCCATCAAGATGAAACTATAGACTATTAGAAACCTATAAAGAAATCAATTCTATTACCTCATCCATCTTGTTCCTATGTTTCATGACCTCAAAGGCCTTTGTAAAACTAGCTGCACTGCATCTAAACAAGACCACAACCCTTTTGACTGGAGAAGCCGTGTCATCAAGGTCTTCCATGTGTGATAATTATGAGGGGTTAGAAGTTATAGCCAAGAAGAGGTCTCGACCATTATTGTAGAGGGTGTTGGACTGTTTTTGAAAAAAGTTCTTGTTTACTGATGTAAATAATAGAAATAATAATACAAAACACTCCCCACAATACAAAAACCGAACCCCAACTACTAGAAGGAATGCATAAACAAGAAGAGAGCAAAAATATTCAATGTAGAATAACATGTACTTTTGAGGAATATTGATGAAAAATAGAAGAGAATCTGAATAGGGCTCGTGAATATCTTTGTGATGCTTTTTCTAGATTGAAAAATGAAGCTATAAGAAAAAAGTTATGCCCCCCAAAAGATAGAAGTCATCAATAGAATTAATGTATAAAACCACGTACCAAACTAGAAAAAAATATAAAATATACCTTCACCATCATATCCATCTTTGAATCAACTTTTTGGTGCATCTTTTAGATCCAAAAAAAACCTCTGTATGCTCAAGTTAGAGCGAAAAAACCAATAGGGTCTTTAGAACAAAACAAATCAAGCACATGACAACTTGAAGGCCGTCAAATTTTGGCCCAAAATTGATGACACTAGCACTTGCACCTTATGGACATCAGTGTCTATGTAGGTCTGTTAGTATCTGCATACTTGCTGTTGTAGACGTACTTTGATGATTCAACCTCACATGATTTTGTTTTAAAAAAGAAAGCATTTTTGTTTTTTAATAAAGAGAGCACTTTAAAAAAAAAAGTTTTAAAGCAATGCCCCTTTCTTTTATAAAAAGGATTTGTTTTAAAAATTTTTAATTTATTAAAAAAAAATCATTGCCGTACCAGTCAATTGTGTCTAAATTGGATAAATTTTATATGAATATAGGGGTTTTGACATCTTTTAAATCCATCCACTGATGTTCTTTTGCACTCAAAGAGATTCGATTTTTAAAGGCCCCCCTATTTGCACAAAAAAGAAAAGAAAAGCCAGAGGTGCTTTGATACCATCTCCTTTTGCTTCAAATAAGAACATGCAGCCATAGGCAAGGCTCTTATACCATGTAGAATTTGATGATGAACAAATTCATAGATCCCTAGATATCTTGCATGCAAATAACCCGTTACAAAGAAGAAAGAAAGACAAAGAGAGAGGGATTTGCTCCATAAATAAAAAGATTGAATTTACTTGTGCAAAATAGAATGAATGAAATTACAACCAATCAATTCTTATGAAGGAGATCAAAACCCTAAAAGGGAAGCCCTAAGAGGTAAAAGTTATTTAATAATTACTAATTAATTATTAAATGTGATTGCAAAAAAGCATAAAGGAAAAATCTTAAGAAGGGATAAAAGGTAATTTAATAGATGAAATGAAATTAACCTTTTTCTCTAATATGAAGATCTCCTGCATACTGTGGTGTTATATCCTGATTATGCAACATAAGAAATATCCAAATATTCAGAAAGTGTTTTTTTAAGTAGATAAAATCATGATATCATTGTTCAAGTTTCTTAAAGCTATTGACACACGTGAATTCAAATGAAGGAGTACTTTTAAATAGTCAAATTTAAGTCAAAACTTTTCACATGGTGGTATGACCTTGTGGAGTACTTTTAAATGTATAAAATAGTTAGTGGAGCTCTCCATTTCAAAAAACTAAAAATATTCATAAGATTTGAAGGCATGGAGTTTTATGAATACTCAAAATTTTGTGAAAATCTAATCAATAAAATGTTCTTTGATGTTTTTTTATGAAATCCAACAAATCATCACCTTCATCTTCTTCATCATTGTGTAACAATCGTTCATGATCATCATTTTCTCCTCTTTTGATTCTTTAGTAACTTCTTCTTCCATCACATTATACTTTACTAGCCTTCCTCTTGGATCATGTTGAACGACAAATGACCAACCCGATTTATGTGGAATGCCAAAGTAAAACACTTGCTCACATTGGCTTGGAAGAACATAGAGCTCATCTCCAATTGGCTCAAATGACCTTGTATTAATTATTGTAAATCTACTATCATGTTTAATAATAGTCTTATCAAGATCATTTTGATTCAACCATAGCCTATACCATTTGACAAAAAATAGAACTAATTTGAATGAGTTAAAGTCACACTCAAATATATCATCCAAAATGCCATAGTATTGATTCTCAAATTGTTGAAGATGTATGTCATTTCTAAATGAAATATTAGTGACCTCAAAGACTGCACTTATCCTAGAATCACAAGTTTTCTTTGTTTCATCTAACATTTTTATGTAAAATTTATAGCCATAGTAGTACATAACTTTGTGGTGTTTGATCTGCACTGATTCAAACATGTCAAGATTATTTGCATCAAACCATGAGTTGATATTTAAACTTACGGGTCATGATTAGTAATCTTATATCTACCTTTCTACCTCTTAAACCATATCTTAGATCAAGTACTATTGGCGTAACATTGGGATCTCCATTATGATGAGCTTGTTTAACCAATTATGCAACACCATCTCATGTTAATGAGCAATCATTTTCTTGAGATTGTTGAAACCATACCATCAGCCAATTAAGACTTTTTACAATATACAAATGTAACTCATCCCACTCACGACCAGTTGTCAAAAAAACAAATAGACCACTTAGAAACAACTTATATTGAAGATTTATAGAAATCAATAAACAACAATAACATCTTATAATTACGTCTCACTTTCTTCAACCTACCTTTCCCCATCAAGTTCCCCCCTTCAAATTTGTTAATAGAGTTGGGATTTCAAATGTGATCTACATGGATATTTGCTACAAACTTGAAAAGATATTCACTAATGTACACCATGATCTAGTATACCATATACCCCTCCACCATAGAACCCTCAGGATGTGCTCTTTGTCAAACCAAACCTTTCATAAATTTCAAGCACCTCTCAACCATCCACATTGACCTAGTTTGTACAGGCCCACACAATTCAATCTCCTCAACTTGATGTATGAGGTAGTGTTTTTGAGCATTGAAAAAAGTTGAAGGTAGACACTTTTGCATTTCACACATAAGATGGGGAATTTTTCTCTTCCAATATTTTATATCATTTAAAAAAAAATCAATTTCTTTAGATGATAACCACCTAAAAAATATTCAACATGCAAGAACATACAAACGAGATTTTAGAAAAACAAATTAAAATAAATCACATGAAAAGTAAAACAAGTCATAAATATAATATATGTACAACAAATCTAAGAAATAAAACTTTTAACCTCATGTATTTTCCAAGATCATATATAACTTTTTTAACACTATTGTCAAATTGTTGTGGGAGGGATAGAGGTAGACTGTACTGCGATAATTAAAATATTTTCTTTTCAATATATTATAAAATAATACAATAAAAAGTACATGCAGTTTTATAAAGATATTGTAAATAGAGAACATGACTTACCTTGACGAAGGTATGCCAATCATGTATTTTCAACCCTGGCTCAAAATCACATTTTTTTGATACAAGACTACTTAAATTTGCAACAAATCTTGTGGAAAATTTTGTTTTTTTTATGTCTTTTTTAATGCATCACTTTATAATTTGTTAATAACTAAGGAAGGTCACTCATATTTATGCGGTCTCCATTGTTGTTTGATTCAATGAAAATTCTCAGTGCATGATTGGATTCATGAATGTCATTACAAATTTTAGCAATTTTTTCTTTGTCACACCTTCCAACCAATATTTTCCATAGTGTCTTTGTTACATTCTTTCCAATATGCATAACATCAAACAAACACACAATTGGGAGATCTTTGTAGTACAACAACCTACTAAATTGAGTAGGATTAGTTTTTATTCCTCGAGGAAGTTGGTCATTGATGCCTTGACGACTTTCATGAGAATCAATTAAATCATTACAAAATAAAAGACAACATCAAAATATAAATTTCAAACAAAAATCATCAAATGGAATGACATTACCTTGACGATTTAGTCTATTGTATTCTAACTTCCACAGACGATGTGCCATTATTCGTAGCCTTGATGTTGTCTCTTCTTTCCCATGAAAAAGATGTTTTTTAGTAATTTGATACTTAATGATTATTGTGGAGAAAGTGCCTTAACTCATTAACACTTACTTTCCTAAACTTCTTGAATGGCGAGATTTTATCTTCAGACCACAAATTGGACATGCAAATTTTTTCTTTGTCTAAAGACCTAAAAGATCATTTATCATATGCAACTTGAATATACAACAATAATGTATAAGCACTATATCATATAAAAAATATGTGACCTTAACAATATAATATAACACAAAAATGAGTTAGATTTTGAATCACAAAAACATGTCTTATCAATTTTTTTAACAATTATATTTTTTTATAATTTTGAAATGCCCTTCCTATTGCATAACTACACCAAGACTATTGCATTCTTTCATGTGTGCACTTCAAAAATATTTTGTCTTCCATTATATATTGAATGTAGTTCACCAATTTTAGTTGAGGAGAGACGTAGTCTAGCCTAGAATTTTTAGGACTTTTTTTTTGTTGTGTTAGTTAATTTTGAAGAGGGAGCTTAATAAAGAAGAGGGTGAATTGTGTAAAAAAAATGATTGTGGAGAAGGGTTTTTAGCAAAATTATTGTAAGAACTTGGGAAGTTTGAGGATGGGTGGCTCACCTATTAGACACAAACCTACAGATTATTGCATGTTATTACAAGATGCTTGGAAAATTAGTGAACATCCTTGATTTTCTCTATCATGGGTGATTAATGAGTGTCCTTGATTTTCTCTATAATTTTTGTTTAAATGCATCTAAGGAGTATAAAAAGGGGAGGTAAAATTTTATATCTCACCGTTGCCTAATTAAGTTGTTGGTATAAATATATCTTGGGGATATCTCTCAAATGACTTGGGAAGAGTTTGTAGTGTGCCAAAGATATGATCCTACACCTCAAAATATTGATCCTCAAGGTCAACCTCTTACCCATAAGTTTAGGGTTTTTTAAATTCCTGAGTCCTCTGCAAGTGAGTCTTTTATCTAAAGTTCATTAGATTCCTTAGATGATACACCCATTTCCAAGAGAATGTCCAAGTCAAAGTCTAAATACGCATCTTTAGAAGCTGGTCTTTCTAGCCATAAGGGAAAAAAGAAAATGTATGAGGAACCCCCCAAAGAGATAATTCCTCAGGCCACTACTAAAAAGAGTAATAAAATGAAGAGAAATGATAACACTTCTTCTCTTCTAGCCACCATCTCTATGATATATAGACTAGTATCTACTCCTCAAAGGAGAAGCACTAGAATCTACCAATAGTCGACACCTATACAAACCACTGGCAATCTAGAATCTAGTCCATTATCCCAAAGATCATCTACGTAGCCTATAGTAAATTCCAAGAAGATAATTCATGGAGAAGTAGGGGGAAATGAGAAGAATGAGGAGATACATTTTGGGTTAGGGCTTGGTGACTTAGTAGAACTTGCAGCTCAGCTTTAGGGTGAATTTAGAGAACAACCTCGAGAAGATGATAGGGGCGAAGTTTAGGATGGGGAAGTATCCAAAGGAAGTGAATATGAGGTGACTTTTTATGAAGAATTACCTAATGTAATTATAATCACAAGTGTCCCTAAAAGGATAGAGGGGATAGAACATGAGTCACCTATAGAACAACTGTAGCAAGATGTGACATATCATATAATGGAAGAACCACTTCAATAGGGTGTAGTGTGTATAGAAGGAGAAGATAAAAGTACATGTTAACATATAGCAGAAGTAGCTACTTAGGAGAGAATGGATAAAATGAATGAAGTTCAAACTAGATTAAAGGATAATGTGTCTCATTTACCACCAGAAGTTCAACCTGATAAATTTATTGAGTATTCGTCCCACGAGCTATCACCAGATGATATACCAACATATATATGAGGGTGTTTGATAAAGAAATTGAGAAAACATGGGAAATTGATGCAGGAGCATCTTGCATCCAAAATAAAGGGGAGACATGTTGAATGTAAGATTTAAAAAAAAAAAAAAAAAAAAAAATCTGGAGGAGAGAGAAAGTGACGAAAATTAGAGGAGAAATAATAAAAAATAAAAAGGAGAAAAGAAAGGAAAAGAGGATTTTTATTTTCGAGGTGCATAGGTGGCATAAATAGAAAAAAAAGAAAGAAAGTTGTCATTACATTAATCGAGGCGTGTAGGTGGCATCTTAGAAGCTTGTGGAAAGTTTCTTAAATCTTGCATTTAATATTTGTTGTGATCCATAAAGGAAATGTAATTTTCTAATTGGGCCACATGGTGGTGCTTAGTTGTAATTCTAGAAGGTTATGGAAGTTTTAGAAGGTTGTGGATATTGTGTAGGAGGAATTCTAGAAGGTTGTGGATAAGCCATGCATGGGGTGGTAAGTGCCTATTTAAGCAAGGCATATGAGCATTTCTAATCAAGTTTGAGAAGTAGAAGCTAGAAGGCGTGAAGACTTCAAGGTGTGAAAACTCTAAAGGTGTAGCTCTTCAAGTAGAAGTTATTGGTGAAGCTCTTGGTGTGAAGACTCTTATTTAGAATTTCTCTTATGTTGAAGAAGTCATATCATCTTGTGGGTGTTGTAAGGATTTTTCAAGTATAATAAAATTAGTTGTGAAGTATTTTTTTCTTGGTCTCTATATTGTTGCATTCTTGGTTGTGAGTTGTTAGAGTGGTGTGGCCCTCTATCAAGTGGTATCAGAGCGGGAGTTCCTGAGTGTGTGGACAGATCGCCGAACGTGAGGCAGTTTACACCAGGATTTACAAAGAAGGTTAATCTTGTGGCTGATTGATCTTTTAGATTGGTGGATTTGTTTAGGGTTTGCTAAATTTTTGGAAGATGCCTCCAAGAAGATTGGACCCCAAGGAAAATGATGACCTTAGTGAAGCGATGGAAGAAAGAATCTTAGAGAAGATAAGAGCAGAGGTCAAATCAAAAATTGCATTGATAAAGAGTGACATGATTGCTGAAATTGTGAGTGCTTTGGGTGGTGTACCTAGGCATGTGGGTACTGAAGACAGATATGACGAAGTTGCTGAAGACTTTGAAGCTACCAGTGAGGATAGAAGTGATCATGAGGAGAGACCTATTGGAATTAGGGCTAGTCAGTTTGCTCGACCTGGATCTCAGTTGAAGTTGAAGCATAAGATGGAGGTTTCTAATTTTTCAGGTACTTTGAATCCTGAAGACCTAATTGATTGGATTGGTGAATTAGAGGACTACTTTGAGCTTGAGGGTATTGAAGATCCATTGAGAGTAAGGTTGGCACAAACTAAGTTGAAGGGACATGCTGCTCTTTGGTGGAAGGAACTGCAAAGAGACAGAGAAGAGGAAGGTGAAATGAAGATCACTAGTTGGAAATTGATGGTGACTAAGTTAAAGGCAAAGTTCATTCCGGCTGATTATGAACTTGAATTGTTTAAGAGGTTGCAAAATCTGAAACAGAAGGATATGACTGTGAAGGATTACACTGAGGAGTTCTACAAGTTGACTATTCGGTCTGGACATAGAGAATTGTCAAAGGAGAAGGTAGCACGATATATTAATGGTTTGAGATTCAATATTCAAGATGAGGTTGGTATGCTGAATATTTCCACAGTTGAGGATGGTTATCAGTATGCTTTGAGAGTAGAGGAGAAGCTAAAGAGGAAGAATCAAGGTAGTTCCTGAGGGAAGGAGAAGCAAGATAGTTCGGTACAAGCTAAACCAAAAGTAGAAGGTGAACCAAAACCTATTGAACAAAGAAGAAGGATAGGTGGAGGTGTATTCAGAGGTAATTGTTTCAAGTGTGGTCAAGAAGGGCATAGATCTTTTGAATGTTCTATTGGTAGGACAACTACTATTGTGAATGAGGTTGAAGTCTAGGGAAATCAGCCTGAGGAAGGAGAAAGTTTGTTGGCTCGGCGAGTACTAATGGGTAAGAAGACATTGGATTCTTGTCAGAGGACTAGTTTGTTCAAAACTTGTTGTAAGTCTGGTGGGAAAGTTTGCAAGGTGATTATAGATAGTGGTAGTACTGATAACCTTGTTGCTGAGGAGATGGTTCAAAAACTTGGTTTGAAGAGATTGAGACATCCTTGTCCTTATAGAATTTGCTGGTTGCAAGGTGAGCATGCTTTGGAAGTGAGAGAGCAATGTCTTGTTGATTTTCAGATTGGGCAGTATAAGGATCAAGTATTGTGCGATATTGTGGATATGACCAGTTGTCATGTGTTACTTGGTAGACCTTGGAAGTATGATTGCAGGGCTATGCATGATTGTGTTAGGAATGTGTTTACTATTGAGAAAGGTGGTAGGAAGTTTTCCTTGATTCCTTTGCAGAATGAAGCGCTCAGTAGGAGAAACCTGAGTGTTGGTAGTCGAGTTGAGTTGGCAAATTTTGAGAAGATTGAAAATCAGCATGGGAAGCAAACCTATAGAACACCTGTGGTGGATGTAAAGGAGAAGAAGAAAAACAAGGGAAAGAGTGTGCAAGTTGAAGATTTGGAGGACATATATGTGAAGAACCAGTTTGGGATTTATGTACTGAATCCCGAAAGATGTTCTTCCAGCTATTAGAACATCTTTTCGGACCTGGAGAGTCTGATGCAGGAGCATCTTGCATCCAAAATAAAGGGGAGACATGTTGAATGTAAAATTTAAAAAAAAAAAAAAAAAAAAAAATATGGAGGAGAGAGAAAGTGACGAAAATTAGAGGAGAAATAATAAAAAATAAAAAGGAGAAAAGAAAGGAAAAAAGGATTTTTATTTTCGAGGTGCATAGGTGGCATAAATAGAAAAATAAAAAAAAATAGTTGTCATTACATTAATCGAGGTGTGTAGGTAGCATCTTAGAAGCTTGTGGAAAGTTTCTTAAATCTTGCATTTAATATTTGTTGTAATCCATAAAGGAAATGTAATTTTCTAATTGGGCCACATGGTGGTGCTTAGTTGTAATTCTAGAAGGTTATGGAAGTTTTAGAAGGTTGTGGATATTATGTAGGAGGAATTCTAGAAGGTTGTGGATAAGCCATGCATGGGGTGGTAAGTGCCTATTTAAGCAAGGCATATGAGCATTTCTAATCAAGTTTGAGAAGTAGAAGCTAGAAGGCGTGAAGACTTCAAGGTGTGAAAACTCTAAAGGTGTAGCTCTTCAAGTAGAAGTTATTGGTGAAGCTCTTGGTGTAAAGACTCTTATTTAGGATTTCTCTTATGTTGAAGAAGTCATATCATCTTGTGGGTGTTGTAAGGATTTTTCAAGTATAATAAAATTATTTGTGAAGTATTTTTTTCTTGGTCTCTATATTGTTGCATTCTTGGTTGTGATTTGTTAGAGTGGTGTGGCCCTCTATCAGAAATTCATGCAGAAAAACACTAAGGAACAACATGAAAATACTCAAGATCAAAGTGTTTAGCTGAGGAATAAGTCAAGTGAGGAAGAGGAAGAAAAAGAAGACATTATTAGGCCACCCCTTCATCTCACTACCTTTTTTATGTATGGAGTGCTCTACATATATGATTGACCAAGAAAGTATGTATGAAATGGAGATTGGGAAATTGAAAAGAATCATCCACATTAAGGACGAGGAGATTGCCAATCTTCAGGGTAACTTTGATCAAATAAACAAATTAGTTCCATATATGCTTGAATATAGGCTACCATCTCCTGTATATGCCATGTATCTTAAGGATTAAGGAGTTATATTTGTATTTTCAAATGATTAAGCTATTGTAAGGAAAAAATCCTTCACTTAAAAAACCTAATGAGTTTTATGAGGCCTATAGGGAATCCCCTGAACATATCAAGCATTTAGTTTATGAATTTGACCTACATGGTCTTTCTATACAAAATGACACTGATTGGAATTATTTATTCTAGGTGGGTGACATTCACTTTAGTGCTTTGATTTCTTAGATCCAAAATGAAACCACCAAAGGTGAAAAAATTGGTAGTTATAAATATGCAGAGGCCATACAACCCCTTCCAGTTAAAAAGAAATACAAAATTGGGAAAATAATATACTTTGATTGGAAGAAATTATGGCTTGGTAGAAGGTCAAGGCCCTACATTGAACCTCCTACGAGGAAAGTTTTTGACCAATATTAGAGGATTGTGAATATTGATCTTCAAGAGGCCATGAAACATTATCATACTTTGGTACCATATTTCCTATTAGTGTCAAAATGTACATACGTCCAATCAAGTCCTTATGATGCCCAAGTAATAGAGGAGGAAATGGAAGAACATCACAATTGTACCTAAGCTCAAGTGTAAACTAAGTGATACTATATCAACAAAGGTAGTCGAGTCAAGTTACAAGCTTTACCAAACATAGAGTTAACCAAGATATACAGAGGATGCCGAGAAAAGGTCAACTGAGTATCAGTCAGAAATATCAGTGTGTTTACTGAGCGATATAGGAATGACACCAAAGTTTGAGTTTGTTGATATTCTAATGTAATGGTATTCTACTGAGTGTGAAAATGGTTTAGATGAATCAAGGTAAAGATTTGAAAATATTTTCTTGGAGAATGTGAAGTGATTCTTAATAATCATTAGGCAGAATAACCAAATGGAAGTAAAGATGTTAAGGAAGGAAATATTGGATGTTTCAAACTATTGATCATGATCAAAGAAAGATTCTGGAAGGTTCTAAAAGCCTAATTAGATCAAGCTACAAAATGGGAAAATATTACTATAAAAGGAGAAGTCGTGGATGGGTTGAAGTTGTTGTTGCTAATGGCATGGTGGAAGATATTTTTATGAAGGAGATGAATAGTAAAGAGTAAGGACTTGATGGAGCAATATAGAATAGAGGTAAGAGAGTGAAGTTAGAGATAAAGAAGAGAGGAATTGTCAATCTATCACAACAAGATGATAAGCATTAAGAAGAAGATGATCTAAACAAGCAAAATAAGTTTCTACTATAGGCCATTTGTTGCTACATTCTAATCACTGTAGTAGTTTATTAAATCCTTGAAAAAGGTGGACTTGGCAGTCTAATTTGTAAATCTCTTAACTGAGTAAACAGTTAATGAGTCTTGTTAAATCCTTGTGAGAGGTAGATCCTTGTAGATCTTATTGTATACTCCTAACTGAGTAAATCATAAGAAGTGACTAAATAGTGCGGCCATAACAAGGAAACCCCTTACTATAGTACTGATGGATTTGTGGGTGCCATCCCCACTGCATTATTCCCTCTGACCAAGGGTTTCTACAATACCAAATACTTTTGTTATGTGCTTTGTCTCATGATTTAATATGTTTTACATCATGACTACGAAGTAAGATATGTTAGTTCCATTTACAAAGTAATGTGATGAAAGAGTAATTATTATCGAGTTATAATAGGTGATAAAGGAAAGATCTAAATTGTTTAAGTGTGATAGATTTATAGGGAATTGATTCACCAACCTACCCTCTCAACATCCTATCCATTATTTATTCTAACAATTGGTATTAGAAATTTTTCTCTTGTTAAAGGTTTACTGCTTGAGATTACAAGATCCAAGTCATGGAGAAGTAAAGATTGGATAGGACTATTGAGAATCAAATATTGGAATCATGGATGGCCATGAGTCAAATCGTTGAACTGAAGAGCAACCTAAAGAAATCCTTGAATAGGAGAAAATAAATAACTCAGCAAACCAATGAGACAACTTATCAGAAGAAAGCTATAGAAGAACTATCTAATGGAAACATGTCTAATGAATCAGATGTTGTTATTGCTGATCCACTGAAGAAAAAAACATAGTCTAAATGAGTAGGTCAAATCACTAAAAAGGGAACAAGAAATGATATCTAGAAGGATGTGTGAAGTAATAGAACAAAAGAGAAAAGTTGAAGATGATAAGAACATGATTGCAAAAGACAAGAGATAAATTGTTGCAAAATTGGATGCCAAAGATGAAGAGATCTCAAGATTGATACAAAATCACTTTGATATGATATACCAACTACTTGGTGCTAATCATGAAATCGATAGGAATATGGAACAAATTGTTGAACTGAAGACTAAAAATGAAATATTGAAGAGTGAGTTAAAATATGAGAAAGATTTGATGGAGAGAATGAACAAAGCACAAGAATGTATCAAGTTGCTACATGAACAACTTAGAGCATGAGGTAGACCGATAGACACATACTGCCTTGGATATACCAATCATTGTACTACCAAACAAGGTGAATCATAAAAGAAGGCCAAGTGAAGGAAGAGAACACCAATCCAAAGTGGAAGTAACCAATGTGCTATCATTGTGGAAAGCTTAGACACACAAAAAAAGTATACATGAGAAAAATTGGTAAGAGAAATGTTACTCCCAAAATCATTGGTTATTGCTATCATTGTAATAGGTAAAGAAATAAATCACTTGAGTGTAGATCCAATTTCAACCAAACACCTAAGAGGTATGCATTTAATGGTTATTGGTATACTTGAAAAATGTTTGGGCATAAGTCAGAGGATTACAAATCACAGATGAAGACCAATTGGAAATTGAGGAAGAAAGGTAATACATTCAATTGGGATTACAACACATGGTATTCATGTACTGCATGTGGAAAGTATGGACATATTTATGCAAATAGTATGAGATTATATTTTAGAGGAAGATCTAGTAATTAGAGGAATATTGGCATTGCATGTTATAATTGTGGCAAGGTTGATCATCTAAGTAGGAACTGTAGAAACTGAGTTTAAATATCAAATGCAAATAAATCTAAAGGCAAGGGAAAAGTAGGTGTAGATGAAATGAGTGAATAAATGAACAATAAATGGGTAAATAAGACAAGAGAAAATGAGACATCAAGTGCAAAAAATGAGGACACCTCATCCAATATAATGGACTGGGTGAAACCTCCACCTCTAATAAAATCATGGAAGGAGGTAAGGAACTATGCTATCATTCATAAACCCTACATCTATTCATAGAATTAAGTGGAAATAATTCTATATCTGCATAATATATTATGCACAAGGACATTACATGAAGTCTTATTTTTTTTCAAATTACTCAATATTACCAAGTGCATCAACAATTAAAAGATAGCAATGGGAATTGAAAAAGTAATACAAAATATGTGATGATGTCTTACCTAAGTTTGAATTAGGTCCACTATGTCACCTGAGCAATGATGGAAGTGAGTCATGATCAAGCTACTTTGGGTAACTCTAGTGGTTGAAAAAGGTAACTTTACTGTGTATATATGAGGTTTTTTATTTTCATTGTTTTACCTTGCATTTTAAAGAAGCTAAGTGTGAAGTCAAGCAATTTGAGTGAATTATTATTTGTCAAAGTGTTTGAGGTGAGATTATATCATCGAATTCAAGAGCTAAACCAAATGTTAATCGAGTTTTCTATCAAGTATTTTTTGAAACCCTACAAACCAAAAATAGCCTCTAGCTCCATGAGTGCGAAGAGATAGAGCAAGCCTAAAGTAAACCCAGTGAAATTGATTCATAATTATACCTATGAAGAGCCAAAGTATAAACTATATCCTAAAATCCCAATACTATTGATAATGTAGGAGCTCTATCTGCGATACAACCTAGGGTTTTGCTAGTTAATGATATTTGTTCATTATATCATTGTAAAATTAGAGACGTTGGTGATCATGAGCTTTGAGAGGTATACAACCAAATGTGTATTGATGGAAAGATGAAAAATGAGTTCAAACATCTAGAATCCATCGGTCTCGTACACATGCTATATTTATTGTAAAACTTCAAAATGAAACAGATTAGGGTTTTATTGAGAAGGGTGCATGACATGTGCATGTGGTTGGATGAACCCATAAAGATAATCAAGGATTTTATTCACATGATCACAGGATATGCTGTCATCAACAAGGTAAAGTTTGGTATTATACCAAACTAATGAATAAAGAGGTTCCAAGGTTTGGTATTATACCAAACCTTGGAACCTCTTTATTCATTAGTTTGGTATTATACCTATGAATAAAGAGGTTCCAAGGTTTGGTATGTATGAGGAAGCCAAGGAGAGGATCAAAACTGATATTTTTGTTGCTAAAGTTGAAAATAAATCAAAGAATATGCTAAGCACATTAGACAATACAATTAGTGGAGATGAAATACACAAACTTTTGATGATAAAGGGGAAGATGATGAAGAAAAAGAAGGGAAGGGCAAGGCAATAATCATTGTTCAGTCACATTCTTCTAAAGGGAAGAAAAGGCCAACTACCACCCTTGCAAGCCCCAAGGAAATAAGATCTCGAACCCGAGAAGCACAAGAGGCTTCGCCATTAAAGAAGGGTGTTTCAAAATTACTAATCCGACAACATCGCAAGTGAAAACTCATCCAAAGAAGAAGTAAACTACTGAGTCATAAAGAAAAGAAGCCAAGACATCTACAAAGATAAGGAGACTCATAGTTAAAGATAATGATGAAGAGGATGATGATAGTGAGAAAAAAGAATCTGATGAAGTAAGTCATACACAAGCTATTTCATACAAAAGGCCTAAAATAATAGATAAAATTGTGCATGCTCATAGTGAGAGTAGTGGCCTTCGAACTTTAAAATATTATAAGTACGAATCAATAATAATGAAGATAAAAAAAAAATAGAAGATGTAATCATTATTATGATCACAAAATATAAATATGGACCAATTGAAATTGGAGATCAAATTCTGGATGAACTCTATCAGTGAATTCACAACCATTGGCAATATGCATCAAGGACATGAAAAGAGATGAGGAGTAGAACATTGGAAAATATTATGCCAGAATTTGGTTTGGAAGAAATTACCAAGATACAAGAATCCATTTTTCGAGAAATATAGATCTCTCTATGTCTTATCTAATAACTTAAAAATTGTTGATGAAGACTCTAACATGATATGGAGATAGATCTATAATATAAAGGAGCCTAACATAATAATTGATGTAGATGACACACAAACTAAGGGAAATCAAAATGATGAGTTTGACAGAATTTCCCCACAATATTTTTCTGATTTTATACATCAAATGGTGGGACACATAGTTGTAGATAAAGAAAGTATAACAATTGAAGATTTAATGGATACATTGTCAACAGATCCATAGAAGAAAGATGAAGATGTAACTGTAACTATAACAATGAAGCATGTACATGCACACATAACTAGATTTCAACCAGTCATTTAGCAAATTAGAGATTTTCCAAAACCAAAAGAACTAGATGTTGTGGACATACCAGTTTGTTCTCTATATATGTTAGAAAATACCATAGATCAAAGCGAGGGACAACAACCAAGTGAGAATATCAAGAAACAAGCCCAAGGGGGAAATACAAGTAATACCACAAATATGAATATTAGAATTGAACATGCTTAAATTGGAGGTGACTCCATGGAGCATAATGCATACATTTTTGCAATAGGTGATATAGCACCATCCTGTGGACCTTTGAGTGAGGTAATAATTGGTCATGGCTGACTTACCATTGCAAAAGCATTAAACATTGGAAGACTTACATTCTTGAGTAATGTGTCAAGTTTTTATATTGATCTAATATTCTTATAGACATAATTTTCGACAATTTTTTATGATAAAGTCAAAGAAATATCCAGTGTTGATGAAGAGAAAAATGGAGGAACAAAAACATCATCGAGCATGGAACTTGTACCTTTTGTGCCATAGTTATATTATCATGAAAAAATAGGACAAGAGGAAGCTTCTCAAGAAAAAATAAATGTTACATTGCCAAATTTGGAAATACAAGTTCCAGTGTTATAATATGTCTCACCAAGCACTAGCAGAAGCAAAATGCAAAAGAGGAAGAAGAAGAAGAAGAAGAAGAATGAAACACATTCATTTTGGTCAAACCCCATAACTTTAGAAGAAGAGATCATTATACCGAGTTGAGACCCAGACACCTTAGAGATGAACAAATGTCTATCTATATGGAGTTATGTAAAAGGAAGAAGGAACAAGAAAGGATGAGAAAAGAGCTTAAGCAGAAGCAAGTCCTTCATGATGTCAAGGATATACTTTTGGAAGCCACACTAGATATAGTTTTGAATGAGAAAGTGCCTATTTTGGATCAATTAGTTCAAATTGTTGACAAACTCAATGTTCCTAATATTTATATACATTCATTGTTGATGCAGATGAGTGAGAAGAAATTTGAGAACAGGGCGTTGGAAAAAATTTCAATTGAGATTTCCATTGAGCAAGTGAACTTGTCTACTATTGTCACAACATTAGAAGCTGTAGTTCAATTTTTTTTATCATTATCTCAAAAATTATGTGGTATTCCATTTATAACAAGATAGGTCAAAGATAAGATAAGGAATATTGATGAAGATACGAAGTCCAATGCAGATGAATTAAGGAAAGACCTGAGCAAGTATTCAACGCATCATACCTAAGTGAGATTACTCATGAGACTTCAATATGAATTTGTATAGGAGGAGAACACTCTAAGAGCATAGATTAATAAGATTCAAGATTTTATACTACCTCATTTAGAGGTTATGCAAACACATATTAGAGATGCCGAAGTTCTCATGGCCACCCCGGGTCTTTCTATTTCTAATAATATGATTGATCTTGTAGCCAAGTTGAAAATTGAAAAATTGATTTTAGAATTGATAAGATCATATTGAGGTACTACTCAAGAGATTATATTGAAAAATTACAAAGAGTTCTTGGAACTTTTTGGATTATCCCCGAAGTAAGTATTTTTTGTTCGTATGTATTTCAAAGTTATAAGGCGATATTATATGCATACTGCAAAGAAAAACAATTTTGAAAAATATTTTGCAAAACAAAAGGCTATACCGAGAGGAAGCATATGTACAAGGGAGTTGAGTTGATAACTTTGTATAAAGTTTAGTTATCTAAGTACACTTTTTTATTATACTAATGTCAATGGGGAAGAATTTTTGTATCATATTTTGTATTAGTGTCAAACTTTACATATCAACCGAGTCCTTATGATGCTCGAACAATGAAGGAGGAAATGGAAGAACATTATGGTTGTACCTAATCTCAAGTGTACACTAAGTGATACTATATCAACCAAGCAGGATTTTTAGTCATGTCAAGTTACAAGCTTCACCAAGCATAGAGTTCACTAAGCTATACAGAGGACATCAAGAAAAGGTCAACCGAGTATTAGTCAGAATGATTGGTCAGTTTATCAAGTGGCACAGGAATGACATCAAAGTTTGAGTTTGCACAGATTCTAATGTGATACTATTCTATTGAGCATGAAAATGGTTTAAATGAATTGAGGTAAAGATTTGAAAATATTTTCTTGAAGAATGTGAAATGATTGTTACTGATCATACGGTAGAATAACCCAATGGAAGTGAAGATGTTAAGGAAGGAAATGTTAGATTTTTTTAACCATTGATCATAATCAGAGAACAATTCCAGAAGGTTCTAAAACCCTAATTAGGTCAAGTTGCAAAATGGCAAAAATATTACAATAAAAGGAGTTGTTGTGGATAGTTTGAAGTTGTTGCTAATGGGATGGTGGAAGATATTTTTATGAAGGAGATGAATACTACAAAGTAAGGACTTGATGCAAAAATAGAAAATAGAGGTCAGAGATTGAAGTTAGAGATAGAGCGGAGAGGAATTGCAATCTATCACAATAAGGTGATAATCATTGAGCAGAAGAGAATCTAATCAAGCAATGTAAGTTGCTTCTATAGGTCCTTTTTCTCTACTTTCTAATCACTATATTAGTTTATTAAATCCTTAAAAAATTTGGACTTGATAGCCTAATTTATAAATCTCTTAATCAAGTACACACTTGATGAGTGTTGTTAAATTCTTGTAAAAGGTAGATCCTTGCAAATCTTATTTTATACTCATAACTAAGTAACTCATCAAAAGTGACTAAACATTGTAGCCCTAACAAGGAATCCTCTCGCTATATTATTGATGGATTTGTGGGTGCCATCCCCACCTCAATTTTCCCTCTATACAAGGGTTTCCATCATACTAAATACTTGTGTTATATTTTTTTCTCATGATTTTATATGTTTTACATTGTGAATACAAAGTAAGTATGTTAGTTTCATTTACAAAGTAATGTGATGAAAGAGAAATTATTATCGAGTTACAGTAGGTCATGAAGAAGGAAAGGTCTAAATTGTATAAGCATGAAATATTTAGAGGATATGATTCACTCCACCCCTCTCAGCATCCTAACTATTTCTTATTCCTATACATAACATGTGGGAAGATATGGCAATTTGTTAGCAAAGAAAAGAACCACACTCTCCCAATCTTCTACAAGTTGCTACTATCAAAGCCAACCATTATATACAAAATGGTTTGAACCTTAGAGAAAATATGCTACCATTAATCATGAAGCCCCCTATTCTTATTTGGTTGTTACTTTCGATGAGGGGTGAAGAAAGTATGTATGACGGGGATTCAATAGACTAGTGCTTGCATGAAATGGAAGCAAAGAAGGGACACTTTTGGATTTTTTCTACTATGGAGTGTGGACATCAGTTTTATTTTTATATGAGGGAATTCTCCAAAATGAGGAACTCTAGTTGCTAAAGGGACCACTAGAATAATTGGTAATGGGAATGATGAGCCCCAATTTTGGCATAATTAAGCTCATGGTCAGGATGTTTTTCTTAAATTTTTAAGAACTCTTTTAATGCATTTTTTTTTTACTATTGAATAGAATTTTAAGTACTAAATTGTGGATAATATGTGGACTTTTATAATTAGTATTATGTGCTAATATGACATGTCTTTATATTACTTAATGGTTTAAATACTTATTTTTTTGTAAGTAGTATGAAATATGTTTAGTCTTGAGACCATGAGACGAAGTGTTTCTCGTAGCTATTATGATCATATGTCCTACAACTAATATAGGAATTACTACTTTAACTCTATTTAATGTTGAATGAACATATGGATGGAATAATAAGTCATAGATGAAGTTTTGTACTAAGCTAATTGTCATTTCAGGATTATCTATTAGATCATGTAGGTTCTAGTAAATGAGAAGGAGATGTAGATGTTATTTAAAGGATGATGTAGGACCATGTCAAACAAGGATACAAGGAAGTAGCTGAAGAATTTCTTTGACTTGGTGGAATGTATTGAATCTGTAAAGGAAGTCTTGAATATCTCGATTGATCCAATAGTAGTGGTCATTTATGATCCAAAAATCTAGGATGATGGATTATTGACTCCTTTGATGATACTGACTTATTCCTTCTTCTCACCATGACTCTTCTTCATTGGAAAGAGATATGATTGTAATAAATGTTTCCCTATTCTTTGGGAATAATGGGTTAGTAAGTTAGGAATTAGTATCAATAAATAGGTCATGTTCACTCTTGAAAGAACAAAAATAAAGTTTTAAATTCATAATTTTATTGTAATCAAGTTATAAGAAAAATATTTATGTAGTATGTAATTCATTTCCAATAAATTTTATGAAGTTTTTCTCTTAATTTGGTGTGTAACTTGGACACTACCTAAGGGGGCCCCACTTAGGGAGTCATCTTCCTTTCATTTTCAGCAAGTAGTTTAGTTGCTAATGCTTTTTCATTCTTCTTTTTTTGTTGTTTTCATAAGAGGATTAGTGTGATTGTTCCTGCATTTGATAGAGACATAGAACCATCTATTGTTCCTATAGCCACTAAGAATAGACAAACATTTATTTTGAAATTTAAACATAGGTTGCACTTACTAAATTAGCATTCAGATTAACTTCATTTCTAGTATATACATTCCAGTTTGATAGACTTTATGCTAGATTTTGTGCCTAAAGAAGCAATTTAGTGCATATATTGTACATATCCATTTCAAGTCTAAGATCCCCAGGTTGATAGTTAAATAATATCTTAGGTTATGGTATAACCTCCACTTGAGATGTCCAATCCATGAGTAAGAGGATACTCATTCTTAAGTTATTAACTATATCCTAGACACTACAATAAATCTTAATATAATTCAAGTTAGCTTAGCATAACCTAAATAGGATGAAGGGACGTCAATACTAAACCCAAATTATGTCAAAGAAGTATATAAGCAAGTCCTCTTTCATCCAATGTTTATTAACTTTATGTGTGTATTGTGAAAGTAAATTGAGTGCCAATTGATTAAATGATAAATATGAAATATATCTAGAGTCTATATATATGAAATCAGTCCAATTAATGTATGAAAATAGATATAGAATATGAGATAAAAAGGAGAGAGAAAACTCACCTCAAAATCTATAAGGGAAAGTGATTTTCTACTGTAAAAAATGTTGATATGCAACTACTACAAAAATTCTGACTATGGATCTATAATTAGAACAAAAATCCAGAAAACCTTAAAAATATCATATCTTTAGGTATAGGTCAATATGGGTGATGTCTTCTAATAGGTTTACAAGACGATAAACATGATCCCAGAGCATAGAAACCAAGTTGACCTAAATTTTCTTGAGAACTTGTGGCTGGTAGTTTCTAAATATGATTTTTTAATTCCAATAACCTATTCGCACACAAGATTTTTTTTAAAAAATTATTATTATTATTATTTTGGGGGTCGGGGGGGTTGCTTAGGTCAAGCCTCCGCTTAGGAATAAACATTGAAAGAGAAAAGTTTGTAAAATCACATAAAGAAGTAAGTCAAATGTAAATATTAATCTTCCTTGATCAAACCCTTGTCAATATTAAGGATTTTGCAATTCTTGAATGTTGTGGATGTTGAATCTTCAATGAAGGATGTAGAAAATCTCTAGGAATGTAATGGATCTAATCAATACCAAATCATGGAACCATGGATGTAGATGTATATAAACAAAGAATAAGATAAATGCCACAATGTAGATCACTAATGTAGTGGCATCTTGGGTGTAAGGGAAATCTTGCATCACCCAAAACGTTTCCTGATTTTTCTTTCAATAAGGGCTATCTCACTGTAGAGTTATTATTTCTAGAGGATTACTCTCTTTAGTAATTTGGTTATTTGATATCATAATGTTCTAATTTAATACCTTGATGTTCATTCTAGAGATATCAATTTGTCATTAAAGTTTAATTGCAATATCAAGTGTATTTGTGAAGTTATTAAAAAAATTGGTATTAGCAGCAAGGTACAAGAACTTTGAACTTAGTTTTGAAGGATTTAGAAGCTCCAAAAATGGGTCAAACATCGGCCAACACAAGCTTGCATAAGTAAGACACTATAGATTGGGTCATGGCATTTCCAAAATGGGGTCATAATAGTCAATCAAAGCAACTAGCAGTGAGTTATGGTCTTCGAAAGTTGTGCCACCTGAAATGGGCAAAAAGAAATTTCTTCAAAACTTCTTTTCACTTGTTAAAGTTGTTGGAGCCTACTCTAATGTAATAAAATATGAAAAATAATAATAATGTAGGTTTGATTGGCCTTAGGGTCTAGGGTTAAATTTCTATAACCTTCTTGGGTGGTGGAAATTGCCTATACAAAAAAGGCTCACAAGGTTGTCTAAGATAGTTATGGAATGTTGGTGGTGGCTCTAGCTTACATAGAATTGTATGGAAAATTCTCATGTGTATTTGTATGTTTTTTTCTAAAATTTGTAATTCCTTACTTTTGGAGATAATAAGAAGCCAACTTTTTGTTCTTGTGACTTGTTATTTCTCTATTTGTGTATGTGTGTGTATTATTAAGGGGAGTACTTGTTGGGCATTCATTTTGCACGAGGTCAACGATAGGAATCCATAGTGTAATTCCTCTCTTGAAAAGAAAACCTTTTTAAGGATCCACTCCAAGGTTCAGTATTTGTCTTGTGAAGTACCAAAATCCGCTCAGTAGAAGATAAATGTGAGTATTCACAAGGAGGCCTTTGCTAGTTCTAAAAACCCTTTTATCTTGGAATTGAAGTAAAATCTGTTCCCTGTCTCAAAATATCACACCAAAATAACAATATTTTTGTATTTTTCTATTTTTTCAATGCATGCAACTCTAACAATGCAGCTACCATGAGGTCCTATTCTAACAGGGGGTTAGCAAAGAAAATAACAAAACTGAAAGCAAATAACATGAAATCAAATAACTTGAAATTGAAATTCCTAAATGGACATAAGCTACAGAACACAACATGCTGCGAGTTAAACCTTTGAAGAAATTGGTAGGAAACCAATGAAAACAGGAGCAATGCTTCCTAGAATCCACTGATGCAATCATCGGTGAGAATCTTTAACAAATCGAATGATGTTTCACTCTTCATCAAATTGCAAGGCCACATAAAGTGCGCTCATTCGAGACAAAAAGCTATGTAGACACAATAGGGTGATCTCTTCTCAAGCTCGTTACGTCAACGGAATTCATATATCTGTAGCAAACACTAGAATTAAAAGATTGCACAACCATAAACAACGCAATAAACCTTTGGCTCAATCACAATCTCATGAATAAAATTCACAAAACAATGACACATTTAGACAAGAATAACTACACTCCGAATGCTAGCACCAAAAGCATAATTTTATTGCATAATAATGGTGGCCTTTTTTACATTTTACAATGGGGTATTTATAAGAAATTGTCTCCTCAATTTGTGTTGAGAGTGAGAGATATCTTGATGTAATAAAATACCTTTAAAACATTTAAACAAACTAAATATATACAAACCGACAATCTAACTGGTGCTTAGAGGGACTCCATCCATATTTTATTCATTAATTGGATGCATGAGCCCTTTACATGTCAAAAATAGAGAAAACATGAGAGAGAAAGTAGGAGGAGGCCATCAATCGAAGGAGGCAAATGTGGAACTGCGAACCTGTGGAGCTACGGACCTCAGAAGCTCAATTTGCCAAAAAATCAAAGTTCTCAATTTTGAAAACGGTTTCTGGGTTTTGCTCAAATGGGATTTTAGATCATTTTTTGTATACATTCTTTGCCCTTTTTTGATGATTTACACCCTCTTTATAGCCAATCACTTTCATAAACTTAAACTCCTTCTGCTTCTTCAATTTAAAATCCCAAGGCACTTGTGTTGAATCTTGCCATTAATAGCCGCATAAGATGAGGAACCTATTCCACTTCATGTGCCGCACCTCTGTATCTTCAACCTCTGTCTTCTCTACAACCACCCTATCCTTCCCAGCAAGAAACCAAGTGATCTAGATGATCAAATGTTTGAAACTTTTTCATATTTTTTTGCAAATTTTTCTAGGTGTTTTAAATAGCTTTTTAAGAGGTCTTCTACTTAAAATTTCAAGTTAAAACTTTCATCGGTCCCTAAAACTTTAATTGTGGGATTTTTCTAGATTTTCAATAAGAGTTTGGATTAATCTTGGGATGATAATTGTCTCATGCTTTATATGTATCTTCTCTTACAACCCCTATATGATATTTTTACTACAACTAGTTAGACTACATTCAAAAATTATATGATTGTTCAAATTTTGGGGATTTCATATTTTAGGATTCATGTGACCTTTTTCTAGGTGGATTGGAGGAGGCTCATAGAGAGTTGGATTAAATTCTTGCTTCTCGTGATTGCAACTCCTTGGCGGGATCGTAGGACATTATGACATGCAATAGATATTTGTCTAGTAAGTGATTTTTTTTTATAAGGTGCTTGGAGCTTGATAGACATAATTTTGAAGGAATAGAAGTGCCTTACTAGAAACACGCATGGAACACATCTTGGCCCAAATGTGACTTTTTCATAATGTTGGTGGTTGAGATTTTGTGTCTTACTTGGGATCATTTGTGTTAGCATTACTTCTTGGTCCCTCGAAGTGTGTTTTGTGTCATAATACCGAGGAGTGTCTTTCTCATCTTTTCTTCCAGTTCTCTTTCTCTAAGGAAAATTGACACTTCTGATAGAAAATTTAGAATCAGGCCTACTGACATGTCTCCCCTTTGGTTGAATTTTGGGTTCACTGGGGTAAACCTCTAATGAAGACTGCTTTCCTAAGGTTACTTGGGTTTTTGAACCCACTTTCATTATCTGGCATATTTGGTGGGAGATGAATCATAAGATTTTTCATGATGCTAGGATGATTGTTTAACGTTTGTAGAAAATTGTGCAGTCTCTTAATGAAACAATCATGACAAAGTGTGACTTTGTTGGAGGTATAGATCTTGCATATGTTGATACTTGCAATTGATGTTAGGATTTGACAGATCTGGAACAATATAAGAATAAACCGTTATATGTAGAAACAATAGAAGAAAATACAAAGAACACAGATAACACATAGATTTAACGCGGTTCACCCAAAACCTGGGCTACATCCACCTACATAGCCTTCAACCTTTCTATTATCTAGCAAAAATATTTACCAACCTTACAATGCATTATGCATCTCAACCACTTATAACAACATTTTAGGGAAACCTCTAAAATTGACCATTTTAGGGTTTTTACAATTTTGGTTTTATGTTAGTAGAAAAAGCACTAATTTTTTTTGAGTAACTACCAGAGAAGGTGCCACAACATCAACCCCCACTACACGATCAATTGCCACAATATCAACAACTGATTCAATTTTCCTCTCCATGGAGATTATCCTCCTCTTGGGGTGGGGAGTGGTAGGTAATTCACGAGGAATAAATACAAACATGTATTATGCAAGATAAATTAGGTGGGTCGAGAGATCTCTCATCTTCAAAATGTTTTGAAAATTAACACTAATGGCTCTTCTCGACTGACAATGCTAGGGATGTTTACCTTATTTTTTCTATTTATAAGGGCTTTCATATGAAAATTCACAAGGAGGCTGTTTCATATTTTTGTCATTTTTTATGTTGTGGAGCAATGTTGTATTCTTGGTTGGATTGGGATTATTTGTGAATCTAATTATCAAGTGATTGTGACGCTATTGATTGAGCAACAGTTAGATCTATTACTTATATTCACACTCCTAAGGAGTGAAATGGGGTAGCAGATTATTTGGCCAAATAGGTCTCTATTCATATTCAAGGTTGAAATATTGAAGATAGAGAATTATTATATTTAAAATTGTCTCATGTTGGATCAATCAATAGATAAATAAGAAGTTGTGTAGTACTCTCTTATCTAATAAACAATTAACCATTTTTACTTTGTATTTTCTTTGATTTAAGAAAAATTTACCCCTCTTTTAATTTAATATACAAATTCAAAAAAAACTACCAAACCAAAATGATCCTATAAATATTCTCTACCAATTACATGCTATCAAAGATAAGATTCAAAACAAAATATATGTTTATAAACCCAAACATCCTTTAACTCTTCAACAAAACAAAAACAAATATTTAAAGGTCTCCGAACACCCACAAATAGCTAAAAGCATGAATGCATCAGCCAAGCAAGATCCCCTCTAAAGGCTAATCAAACACCTAATGATTCCTAAAATTATTGTTTGTAATGTGCTTAGCATATTCCATTTGTCCTATCTAACCAATAAGAGGGTTCTTAACAATTTAGTGAGTCTTCCAATACATGGTTCATTAATTCGTAGGTACTTTGGTCACATAGTACTCATGTATGAAATTGACCCTAAAATATTACATGGTAGCCACTATCTCTAGGTCAAAGGGCTCATTCCCCATCACTTCCATTTTACTTATTTATTTGTGGTTCCTCATTGGCCATTGATGGTGGAGAATTATAATGCATATTTCCCCTTCTTGCATGCCCACTAAAATCTTTCCTCCAAGAATCGACCTTTCTCAATATACTGTCCACCTCAACTAATGAACCCTTTTCACATATGACAAAAGGCTAACTATTGTATTGTACATATTAAAAAAACAAGCTATGGTATTGTCGAGGAGAAAAGTGGGTACTATAAATTTTTATTTTTTTATGTTATTTTTTATGGGTACTATTTATTGTTGTCAATTTTTACACTTTTTTCCATTGGTGCTTAACACAATCAGATCCAAAATGTGTTCAAACATTGAGGCAAAGTTTAAGGTTTCTAGAAAGCTACGTGGAATTGCTTTCATAATAATTTGCTACACACTTTTGGAAGATAATCTACCTAGGGACGGTGTCCTTACTAAAAGGTCCACAAATAATTATTTAATGGCAGTGTCCCACCAATAATTCATATTAGTACCTTACCTCTTTTGTTGTTGGTACAGTCCAAAGTACAGACTTCTAGATCAGTGTGCTCTTTTATGCTCTACCATTTAATGGTGGAAAATGGTATTGAATGTCTTTTCTTTTCATGAATGTGTGGACAAAATTTAACCAACACAATTTCATTATCTTCAATTATCATACATGCACACTAAAATGTGTCTAGGAAAAGTGTATCTCTTCAAATTGTGGGGCAGTCTTTTGGATAGGAATCCAAATAAATAATAAATAATAAATAATAACAATAGTTATCAATATTTGTCATTTCTTTTAAAAAAATAATATATTAATTACAAGAATAAGAAAACATATAATAGGAAAAAATATTTTGATTGAAAATAAAGGAGAATTGCATTACTAAGACACTTGAAAGTGACAAGTTTTCAAATGAGAGAAAATTAATTTTGTTCTTTCGTAATGTTATTTAATATATGAAGTAGAGAACCATTGTGAACTTTAGCTATATGTGCAAGTTGAGACTCGATTCCTTCAAGACTTTAGCAAGTGGTCTACTACAAATTATATTGGAGAACACCACATGAAATATTACTTTTATTTAAAGAAAACGATTAGAAAAGATAGCTTTACATGGATCATCCAAATATATAAAAGGATGCATTGATGAAAATATTCTAAGATCTTGTTTTGTAAGAAGTGCAACCCTAGAAGAGTTCATTTCTTTTTAAGTTTTCTACTAGATAAGTATGGAATAAAAATAAAGATTGAGTGTCAGATTTGATGAGTATGCTTGTGAGTCCAAAAACATGTTTAATAGTCTTTCACTTGTGACCAAAGAGCATTTGATGGACTTATTGGGGACAGAGTGAGACGTTTGCCTACAACATTTTTTTATAATAAATATTCTTCTATGCTAAAAATCGAGCTTCAACGTCGCCTTTATATATCCATACTACAGAGCTCAAGTTGAACCATTTGGGTTCAGGCCAATTCAAGCTCCATTTTACATTTAGTCTTAGCTAGATATGGATTGCAAGAAGGATTTTAAGATAAATAATTTTGAGATGGAACTTGTCAATATTATACCTGAGCCAACACCTCTAATTCTTAAGGAAGTTGCATGAAATGGTAGTTGACAACTTTAACTATAGATTAAAAAGAACAATATCTAGCACTTTTTCAATTGTTGCTTCTCGAATCCGATTGTATAAGATTTGTTTTCATCAATGTTTTGTATCACACTTTGTGATCCATCGTCTGGATGAAAGAAAGAAAGAAAAAGGAGAAAATAATGGATGTGCGGATTGTGATCTAAAATGTTGATAAAGAAAAATTACACAATCAATTCTAGAAGCAACAATTGAAAAATTCTTATGGATTGTGGAAACTTACTCACTATTAATATCTTGCACCTTGTGAACTTCATTGATAATAGCTTTGGACTTTTTAACTCATTCTTGAGTTGCAAGTCATTTTTCCAAGTTAAAGATGTAAACTCCTATAAGTCATTGAATTCCTTGATCCCTCTTTTGAACAATTTTTTAATATCCAATTAAGAATTGGTAGAGAGAGGATGTCATTGTAAATTTACCAAACTATTCCACCAAATCAAAGAAGATAAAAAATCCATCATGTGACTAAGGTATTATCCTTTCCATTCAAGAAAAGGAGACACTAGTTGCTAGGCTTTTCATATGCTTCACAATTTGATCAAAGGCTTGAGGTTTAAAGTCTTTAGCCAAATCTCTTCATACAACCTCTTTCCTTGCATTTTTGGCTTTTCCATTATCAATTATATATATTATATTTAGTTTGATTTTTTTTTTTCATTTAAATATTTTGTTTGTTTATAATGTTGTTTGTTATATTTCTAA
The DNA here is from genome assembly GCA_028749045.1 of Cupressus sempervirens. Taxonomy (NCBI): domain Eukaryota; kingdom Viridiplantae; phylum Streptophyta; class Pinopsida; order Cupressales; family Cupressaceae; genus Cupressus; species Cupressus sempervirens. The sequence goes on along the minus strand of CM053792.1, from coordinate 165,195,948 downwards.
TTATTTAAGTTGATCATGTGCTTGTATGGACATTGAGGATGTCAAGAAATGGTTAAGGTTTGGCATTATATTTTATAAATAAAAGAAACATAACTATAGTGTTGACCCTTAGAAAATAGTAGTCATGTGGATGTACATTTGGTCCAGTTAGTCCAAAAGATTACAAAACCAAGTAGGGGATAAGATTGGACTACTTATTAGAAGCTTAGACGACTAATTACAAAACTAGAAGTTTGGCCAAGCTTAAGTAGTGGAAAATATTATGAGACCAAAACAATTTTCAGCCATGTAATAGTAGACAACGAAACTAGAACCAAGCTAGTGGATCATGTCTAGAGGAAATCAAAATATGTACCCATTCCTAAAACATAAAATTTAGTAGCTCAAACTTTTCCTTCAATTCATTATCCTACAAATCTACATTGAGAAGAAACAAGGCAATCATTGCAACACATATTATTTGAGTCCCAAACCTTTCCATATTTTCGTCCCATAATTCACATCTAGGAAACAATTGTTGGGCCCATTTACCGTTGCACCAAAAGCCATGACTATTAGTGAACATGGAACACCACATAATTAACCACCTGTGGGTAGGGGAGCGCATCGCATCACCCAACAATCTCCCCCTCGACGCGCATACCAGGTGCTTACGCGGGTCAGGAAGGCACTGGGGAGATTTGAACCCATGACCAGGCCAAAACCAGGCTCTGATACCAATTGTAGGGCCCATTTTCCATTGCACCAAAAACCATGACTATTAGTGAACATGGAACACCACATAATTAACCACTTGTGGGCAGGGGAGCGCATCGCATCACTCGACAACAATTTGTAAGGAAAGCTATCTCAACTTTGAGTTCACAAAATTCCTCCCCTAGTTTCAAACAACCAACACAACCATTGAATATTGAAGTAATAATCTGCCAATATTTATCATTACCTACCAAGCCCTCAAAGTTGTCTGAAACATAGGAGGGTGTCTCTCTTGTGTCCATCAGGTCAATATTTCATTCTAATACATCTACCCATTTGAACATCTTTTGATGTGCATTGACAAAATGAAATGGAGGTTGATTAGCCATGCTTTTATCATCAATTTGTATCACTCCCTTATGCAATTGGGAAAATATTTTCCCTTGTCTCTCCCGCTTCCAAATGGAAAATTTTATAATGAGCCCACTCGGGCACTTCATATAAGATTTCTCAAGTTGATCAATAAGAATTGCATTACCATGATTAATAAATATAGGCCACTTCCCTTGATCTATCGATTTGTTACCAAAGTCATGGGATGCAAACTCCTTATTATTATCTTACATAGTAATAGTTTTCATACTAATAGAAAATATTTTCCTATTAGAAACAAGGAAACACATACAACAAGGGGTGTTAATTGATTGTGTTCTAAAACTTAATAACTTAAATAATTCTTCATCACTAGTTTTTAGATTAGAAAGATAAACATTAGAGCACAATATATAACAACACCATAAGATATAACACCTATAGTTTTAAATCTTTCACCACTTCTTCATATGCTCCTCCTTACACTAGACTTCTCTCATCTAAACACATTCTCCTCCTTTGTAAATACATTATTCTCCATATTCCATCAACACATTCTCTCCCCCTTTGACAATAATACCAAAGGTGCCAATACATGCCTATTGTCTATTCTAAAAATTATGACTTACCGAATAGGCTCTAAGAATCAATTCAAAGCATAAAAGCATTCAATCAATGCATTTGAATTGATGCAACTATATCTTCTTCTAATTCAACTTAGGCAAGGGAATGATCCTTAACCTTCTTCTTAGATACTCAAATGTGTATTTAGGAAATGGTTTTACTGAATATGATTGCTACATGTTCTTTAGTTGGTACATATTCCAACCTTCCTTTTCATGAACCTATTCTATATGAAAATAATATTGTATCGATATATGCTTTGTCTTAGAGTATATCTTCATTTTCTTTGAATATGAATAACACTTGTACTATCATAGTAGATGACCAACAATTTAGTTATTTTCTCCTAAATCCCTTATAGAATCTACTTAATCCATATCACCTTTGTGAAATTAATTGTAGAAGCCATGGACTAGGCTTTAGTTTTTTATTGAGACACAATTTTGTGTCTTGCTTGTCTAGGATACTTTCCCATCATCGAGAAAGAATGCACCTCAATTTGTTCTCTTTTGATCATGTACATTACCTTCACAATTGGCATCATTGAATACATTCAATGTTAAATCACCTTATGTTTATACCACATACCATAATCTACAGTCCCCTTAAGATATCTAAATATTCTCTTTACTACAACCAAATGATATTCCTTGAGATTGGAGGAAAATCTATCCACTAACCCAACTATTTATGTTATATCTAGTTTGTCATATACCACATATTGTAGCTTACCAATCATTGATCTATATAGTGTCTTATCTTCTTCTTAATAATCAACTTTCTTGGATAGGTTGCAACATATCACCATTGGAGTACAAATAGGTTATGAGTCTTCTATTCCAAAGGTCTTTAAGATTTCTTTTACATACTTGGTTTGACTTATTTAGATGTCATCTCTCAGTTAGTGTATATGTAATCCAATGAAGAATTTGATCTCGTCAATCGTGGGCATTTCAAACTCCCTCATCTAATTTAAAATGCAAAACTCATTCCATCATTTCCTCTAAAAATGATATCATTAACAATAAAAATTCAATTAGTAGCTTGTCACTGCTCTCATCCTTTAGGTACACATTATTGTTATCACTTATTCTTATCAAGCCAATATAGATTAGGTATGAATTCACTCTTCCATACCATGCCTTATGTGCCTTTTTCAACCCATACAAATCCTTTTGTAGCTTGCATACCATGTTCTTTTCTTCTGAATTATAAAATCCTTCAAGTTGTTCAATTTATACTTATTCTTCTAAGATAAAATTAAGAAATGTTGACTTAACATCCACTTGATATACTTTAAATCCTTTGTAAGTAGAAAATACAAGTAGTATTCTTACCCCTTCAGGCCTGGCCACAGGTGAAAATGTCTATCCATAATCTATTCCTTCTTCTTTTGCATGCCTTTGTGAACTAGTCTTGTCATTTTACTAATAAGGTCATTGGTCACATTCATTTTTTTTAAAAAAACCCTCTTGGTATTGGTCACATTTATGTCCAGCAATCTAGATACTAATGTCTATTTATAGTTCTTCTTAATCTATTCTATTTGTTTTTCCATAGCTTTTACCTAGTCTTCACTTTTTTTAACGTCTCTTACTATTTTTGGTTTAAATTTAGATAGAAAGTGTGTACCTTTTGTTTCCTTTTTTGTTATTATCACACCAATATTTTTGTCACCAATAATTTGATCAGGGGAATGATTCAACTTTACATACCTTGTTAGAACTCATTCTTCTCTAGGTGCTTCTAAACTGCTTGGATCAATTCCTTCTCATCCACATATTCTTCCATTAGTTTTATTATAGAATTCTTCTCAACTTGTTACATAATGAAAAACCCATGATAGTCTTCAGGTTCCCTCTTGTTGGATTCATCAATTTCTCTAAGTATTCATCAATCCTCACATTTTCACTTTCTACTATCGTGTTTGTTCTCTCGTTCAGACATTTGTATGATTTTCTCTTAGAAAAATGCCCTAAGCATATTCCATCATCACTTCTTGAGTCAAACTTTCAAGTATGGTCATCTCTCTTAATGTAGCATCTTCTTCCAAATGCTTTGAAGCAACTTACATAGGGCGATTGACCATACTACAACTCATAGGGGGTTTTGTGTGTACCCTTCTTCAAATGGACCTAATTTAATGTGTAGACTTTAATAATCATCACTTCTCTCCAAAATGTTTGGAAAAAATCCTTTCTTCAACATTAATTTCATTTGACAATCAATGATTAACATGTTTCTCCTTTCGGCATTACAATTCTACTAAAGTATTCCAGAAGTTGACATCTTCCTTATGATTTCTTGTTCTTCATAATATGTAGTAAAATCGTGAGAAGTAAACTAACCTCCTCTATTTTCTATAAGATATTTTAACTCTTACCAATCTCCCTTTCTACACTATCTTTAAAGACCTTAAACATGTGAGAAGCATCGAATTTGCATTTTAGAAATATCACCCACATCATTCGAGAATAATCATCCACAAACGAAATAAAACATGTATCCATAATAAATCTGAGTTCCTATTGGGCCACAAAGAATGGTATGAACTATGCCTATTATTCCTTTATAAGAATGACTTTTACTAATGAAACTAGAGCTAGTTAACTTCTCAAGCTGACATTCTTTGCACATTTATACATTGACTAGTTTTGCTAGGTTAAGAAGACCTCTCACCACATTCATCTCACTTAATTTGATGAGAATATCAAAATTAACATGAAAGAAAACCTCTTGTGTCATAACCAATAATATTCAACTCTATCAATCACATAAACCTTAATAATAGAATTTAGATAGAACAAGTTACATCTAGTTTGTTCACGAATAGCAACCAAATCTCCTATTTTTCTAATAATCTTACGTATTCATCGATTGAACTCCAATCCATATTTTTTTTATTTGGTTGAGAAACACTTAACAAATTGTATTTGAAACCTTCAACCTAGTAAACATCATCACATTTTTTTTTAAAATTCAAAACAATGGATTATTTACCTTTGACTACACAAGGAGTTTCATTAAAAACCTTATGATTCCTTCATCTCATTCTTCCATCTTCTGGAGTTTTATTTTATCATTGGTCATGTGATAAAAGAAGCCACTATCAACTATCCAATCTCCATTTTGATTCATACTATAAACCAATAAATTCTCACTGCCTTGAAAGGGATAGTCTTTAACAATAACAAAGACATTTTCTTCTTTGTCTCTCTCATCAGATTCCTCATCAGTAACACCTTCTTTAGCTAGGTAACATGCTTTATTGATGCTCTCCCTGGATCTTCTTTTATTTTCCTTTTTACTTTATTAGGGCATCTAAAATCAAGATGTCCAATCTTTTTGCATGAACATTACTTTAAAGGCATTATACCTTTGTATTTACCATTTTCCCTAGGTAACCTCCTCTCAAGTAACACTTCCAATTCCTCCTATTCTTTTTCTTTGGTCAAAATATATCCATATTCATTAGATAAATAAGTAGAATAACTACTTGAAATAACCTTTCATTTTCTTTTGGGAGCAAGATTCATAGATGACTTGAATGCGGCTTCGATCTTAGCCATACTTTTATCAAAGTTACTCAACTCAAAAGAAGTCAACTTTCCTATTAATGCATACAAAGTAACACCACTAGTGCCTAAATATCTAACTTCTTGAATGGTTGAGACTCTAATATAATATTGAGGTAATGAAGTTCTAAGTATCTTACTTACTACACCCTCTTTCTCAAGAGTTCCACCAAATCCTCTATTAGCAACAACCACATCTCTATCTTTTGACTATTTAGTTCAATGCTATCATTCTCTATCATTCTCATTCATTGAATTTATCTTTCAAGAAATTCATCTTTGCCTTATGAACATGTGATTCTCCACCATAGTCTCTCCTTAGTTTCTATCATATATCATGAGTGTTCTCTAAATCTTGCACATTGATGTATTCTATATTAGAAAGAGTGCTAGCACTGGCCTCCATAGTATTTGTATGCTCTTTTTGAGCCTTCAACTAATCTGCATCAAGAGTTTGTATACAAGTAACATTTATTTTGACTACATGATATCTGTAACGGATAAGAGAATACTCTCTACTTGCATAAAATGGACTAATTTACTCACACTAACTTGCTCACTCTAGCTTGCTTACACTTAGGAGTGAGGTTTATTATTTATAGCCTTTTGAGTGGACTTTATCTCATTCTATATTAAATTAATTTTTAAGTCTATCATTGAAGGAATGACATGTACCAACTATCTAGAAATATTCCTACAAAGAGCATGACCACACACTGGATAAGATGCCCACTACTTGGTGGACCCCAATATCTTATCAAAAATAAGTAGGTGGTCAAAAAACATGATGAATTGTTTCATGTACATGTCTCTTTACATTTGAAAGAGAATGCAAAGATTCCTTCTTTTTGAAATCATAGAGAGGAAGCCACATGTCCTATTAAGGGTTTGGACAAACCCCCTTTGAATGGTAGTCAAGTCTACCTCTAGTTTTGTTATACCAAACTTGGATTACTTATATATTACAATGTTTCAAATATATGTTGGGAAACTCATTAAACTAGAGCCAAATACTTGTCGTGTACCCTTTATTTGGTATGCACTAATGTATGGGATGGATTTTGGGGAAAAGAAAGAGGTCAGTTTTACCAAGACTAGCATTCCTTATTGGACAATGAATTTAAGGTGTAATGTGGAAGATAGACCCATCCACTAGTCATCACCATCTACTTCTCCACAAACACACCTTGGATAGTAACTTATGGGCACAAAAACTAGTGGTGGAGGCAGTTGGCTGAATGGTTATGACTTCTTACTACTATCAAATAAACCTTACAATGCTAAAAGTATTACAACCTATATCACTTTGTTTTTTATCTCCAAGGAAGATCGCTCAAAGCACTTATGCAAAGAGCACAAACAAAATGACAAGGATCTAGACTCAAGTTAACACTCAAGACTCAAATGGAACCTAATGTCCAATGTGCTTCTACATGAGCTTATTTATAGCAACCTAGTAGGTAAAAAGTGACTTGAATACCAGGTAAATTGTTTAAGGCAGTATGTCTACTTTATAAATAGTGATAGTGGCAACCTTGTACAAAGATTTCCCTTAAGGACTATAATTATAATTACTCCTCGTGCTCATTCACAATGAGCTAGATGTTGGTTATGGGACAGTAGGTGTTCGATCTCCATCATCAAAAATATATTCCCATGTGAGTGGTCTCCATTGAGCCAAAAGATTAAAGCTATGTCAAATATTCAAATCTTGTCAATTGTCATCATATGTTAGGTGTGGTGCAAAGTAAGATTACCACTTAAGCCTCATACTTGTGATGACCCATACACAAAATTCAAGATTAATTTTATGATCAAGATTAACTTTATCAGGACCACCATATCTAAAGAAATCTAATAATTTTTCAATGTGTGGGGCACTGCATGTAATTATCCATGTGCACAAAGGTTTGCTAATAAGATCAAGCATTAAGAGATATAGATTATCTATTTTGACCCAAAGGATTGTGAATTCTCCATAGGCATCATTTGTAATCATTGGTTTTGTTAGACATCCCAGATGAATAAGTCTGTCTGCAGAATAGTTTTCACAATGTAGGAATTTAGTGTTGATTCCACTCATTAGACAACTTCTATGTATAATTTCATGAAGAGTTCAAAAAAAAAACATTAAATTATTTGGATAAGTGGAATCATGGATAAGGTGGATGACTGTGAAAACACCAGGGTTTTTCCTACTCAGATAATCATCAACAACATTAAATGTTTTCTTGGAATATTCTGAGTCTCATTATTGTACTAGTTTAAATATTCTTGTCATCAGACATACTTTCCTCTACCATCTTTTTTTCCATGATTATTTTCCTTGAATGCCAAGATCTTGGTGCAATCCGTGCAAATGAAAAACTTTGGCAAGTGCATCAATTTTAGAGAATATTTATTTAAACATTTTATGATATCATAAATTTCTTTTTCATAAGAGATCCACTTTCTAACTTCCTTAGGAGACTCACCCCTAGCATATTCTACAATGAGTTCTTTACCATCTTTGACAAAGCATGGATGTCCTCCCCAAACAATATTAGAAGCATTTGTATACAAGATAAAATCATGTGGTGTGGGAACATGAAGTATAGGGAGGTCTTGGACCTTTTGTTGATTCTTCTTCATTGCTCCATCATGTACAGAGGTCCACTATGGCTTTTTCTTTGTTAGTAATTGTTGTAATGGTTCCTTGTCAAAACTTGCTCCTAGATAGAAATTATTTACATAATTCAAAATACCTAGGAATCCTTACAGATCCTTAGTATTAAGAGGAGGTTATAATTCAAGGATATTTTTTTTAATATGAGGTTGGACCTCAAGTTTACTAGAAATAACAATCATACCTAGAAATTTACATGAGCCTGAACATTGTTGAATTTTTAGATAGGGGTATAACAATCCCAATATTCAAACATAACCTACAAAATGTGTCTAGTTAAGATTGGTGCCCATCAATATTTTCACTAAAAATGAGAATATCATCTATATAGACACATAAGAAATTTTTAAAATCACAAAATCCAAAAGGCATTACTATCCATTGATAGTGGCCAAAAGGGCAACTGAATGCAATCTTCTATTGATCTTCCTTCTTTACTCAAATCTAGTAAAATCTTGATTTGCAATCAAACATTAAGAATATTTTAGCATTGGCTACCTTTTCTAATGAATAAGATTTATCTAGAATCATATATGGAAAAGGTATTTTTATTGCATTTGATGGTCTATAATTAATAACCATTCTTTCTTTTTTTTCCTTTTCTTTTCAAATTCTTTGTTAACCATAAATGCATAACAAATAAAATTAGATTGAGAATGGACAATATATTTCCCTATTTTTAGCTCTTCAATGGCTTCACTCATATATAAATCTTCTTCTTCATCTACTACATCCCACCATGTGGCTACAATAGGATTAGAATATACATCTTTGATAGCTTTGTTGTAGCAAGAACAATTAGGGGCTTTATGGCCAGGTTTGTTGTAGATATAGAAAATTATTTTTGTGATTGTCGACAAGGATGAGTGGGCTTGTAAAGATAGCAATTTTTTGGTGTATAAGAGTGGTGGCAAGGAAAATTTCTTGGTTGGAAATTTTTTTTTAATGCTTCTTATGGAATTTTTACATTTTACGTTGAGATTTGATGAATGGTTTATAATCATAAGTATCAAGAAAAGAAGGTTCTATGTGTTGTGCTTCATGTTTTATAAATTTCTATTAGTACTTGCAATCATCAATGAACTTGTAAAATTTGATCCTCAGCAAACTGAAAGAGCTAAAAAATGGGACACTCTTCAAGTATTAACTTCCTTAGATCTAAGTATGTCATAACCTTATCAGCAATATTATATGGCAATCCTTCAAGATACTTAGTTTTTACCATGGAAATTTATTTATGTTTAGTAAGCTAATATAAGAGATTTCTAAAGTCCTAAGATTGTTTAGAAAAATCTTTTAAATCACAACATTTCATCTAAAGTATATTCTTGATTGTTCATTCTTGTTTATTTACAAGTTCAATACAAAACTAATTAGTTCATTCATTAGAAATTTGATTGGAACAAAGTGGACTTGTTTTTGTACAGTTTGGCTAGTGATTGGGTCTACCATAGTCTAAGTTTGGTAATTTAAGTAAACCTTGGCTTCCTTTTCTATTTCTCTTTTCTCATTCCACCAAACTCTTGTTATTTCCTATAAATAATTCATAACAAATTTACACGTATTTCTATTAGAGGTTCCAGACAATTCTCCCATGATAAGAAAATTATTTATTCATCCTTCTATTTTATGCTTAGAATGTCTAAATACCAAGGCTGGATGTTATAACTAGTTCTTAGCATCAAGAGTATGTCATTTCTTTTTTCTTTCTTCTCAGGTGCTTGGAGTGATGTGGGAATAACCAAGGTTGTTTTCTCTAGTTATTTTTCTTGATTTGTAAGCCAGTCTAAAGAGGTGGATAATTCTTGTAAGAAGTGATCTACAGAGTCAAATATCTAAGTTAGAGCCTTATGTTTCTGATTCTTATGCTCTACATGATTGATGACTTTATGTATATTATCTTCATTTTTATGCAGATTATTTAGTATTAGCTCAAATTGTAACTTAAGTTTACTATGAGAATCGCTCATCTCAATAATCCCATCACGATTTTCTAAAACTTTGTATCCTTATTTTTGTACATTTGTATGAATGGATCTAGAAATTTTCTTAAGAAAAAAGAATATCTAAAATTTATCTATATTTTGTTGTGGATGTTCATAGAAACTTGCAATATAGTGTCTTTGCTTAAACTCATTAGAGAGTTATCTTTCTTCACATGTCTTAGGTTGAAACACATACTAAAACATAGATACATTACCATGTTATGTTTTAAATTCTTCTTTAAATGGTGGCCATCTACTATTTTATGATGGTATGAATGTTCTTAATCCTTATACCAAGCCAATATTTCTACTCAAGGGTGTGAATTAACCATATGGAAGAATGGATGGTCAATGGTAATCATCGTGAGGTTTCATTCCTAAATAGGGGTGCCAACTTGGTTCTACAATTTTTCATATTGATGCAGGTGGTCCATTCCACATTGTTGATGTTTGGTAGCTTCAGTTGGATAAACCTATATCTAATTATCTATGAGATATAGTTATATGTGTGTGTGTCTTTTTATTATCATATGAGATAAATTGATATAATAATATAATATAATAGATATATAACTATGGTTATATTTATTATAATATTAATTATTAATTAACAAATAGACATGTCTCTTAAAGGAACATGTCTATTCATGGCTTATGATTATTAATATGAGGAGAGATACCTTTGGAACACATATACCTTATAGGCAATGCAATTACATTTGCAATCAATCCTTAGAAACTCAATATGGTATCAAAACAAGTTTCAATCCTAGACCTATGAGTCTTCATGAATAAAGAAAGTAGAATCTACAAATAACATATGGTATGACCATAAACATAAACAAACTTATGCTAACTATCTAATAGTATTCAAATCTAACGTAGAAAGTGTATATCTTCCATATTGTGAGAAACAATAACTTTAATATGAATGAAGACATTTCTATTCTTTAACATTTGTAGTTTCTACAATTGAGTGATTATTAACAATTTGGGATTATTTATATTTCCACAACTCTCTCAACAGACCTAGACAACTAATAAAAAATCTAGGATTAATAAAGGAAAATAAAGTACAACATTGAACTTGTTATCTAAAAATTTCAATATTGGGAAGATGTTGTGGAGGTTTTTAAAAGTGTGCAACATTGTTCATGATTGCTAAATTGTAAATAAATGGTTTGGCACAAAACATTAATGAGAAAGGAGGCATTGACTTGCATGGAAAAGATTCTACTCCCAATCTAGGAAATCTATGTCTTTCACTACTTCTACTAGTTGGTCAGGATGGATATGAGGGCACACAGACTAAAAATTTTGGTCATGCATCACTGGCGACTGCACTAAGTCGGGTGGGCTTAATTATGCATGCAAATAGAGATATTCAAATTTATCTAAACTCAAATGCTCCTACAGTATTAATGTCAGGAAAGAGATTGAAGTTTCTAATCTTTGATTTGAAGAGATTTCAAATGTAAATTTTTACATATAGAGGAAAGTCATTAGAGAAGCAACATTATTTACCAATGAGGAGATAGAATTATTACCATTTGCATCAGCACCTCAAATAATGCTAGAAGAATAAGGGAGAAAACACAATATATAATCCCTTGGAAAGGCGAATAGTAGACACATACTATCATACAGGGAGCAAAGGTAAAATACTTGCATAAACTAGAAAATAAAAGAGTGACCCTTCTAAGATGCATTCAAGGTCAATAAATACCTTGAATAACTACTGACATCGAGAGAGGTGCATTAATAAAGGAAAACCCATCATGTGCCAAGAAAGGTTTAAAATGGAAGCATGGTAGACATAAGTGAGCATCGAATGGAATGCCAATGAGGACAAAAATTGATGGTCAATCAAGATTTGGCATAATTGAAATGAAGAGAAAAAATAATAATTAAGTGATGTTCGAAAGAAATCAGGAAATCAAGACTATTAAATATATTTGATATTTAATGAAATAGACACGAGATCTTACGTACTACTATGAGAAAAGGTAAAAGGTAAGTATGCTTTTTTTAGTTGAACGATTATATATTTAAATAATATGTTTATAAAACTCTACTAATATTTATGATAATATTATAATGAGAGCAATTCCTAATATTATTATCAGGAATATAAAAAGGAATAAAATTCATAATAATACTGATTATAAAATATTATTTTGAATAATAAGATTGAAAGCATAGTAATATTTCTGTTAGAATAGAGATGATAATATTTCTTAATACCTTATCATTATTAAAACTAACTATTATTATTATCCTTGAGTATTATAATAAACTCTCTCTTATTTTTATTATCAATAAGAGCTATCTGCTTTGATCTTTTCTTCCACAAATGTTCTTGCAAGAAAAGGATGATTATCATCAAGCTCAGAGGGAGCTTAACACTACATTAGAAGCATTATTGGATGAGGAGCTAAAGCAATTGAAATTCAGAGGGAGACATAAATTTTTTTAGAGGCAACCCTGAAAGAGAGGGAGTAGATAGAGAATATTCTTTAGTCAACTTTTATCTTATTTCACCCCCGCCAAGTTTGAATTCAAAAGTTTAGCCCACCCAACGGCTAGTTCCCGGATTTAATATTATTTAAATGCCTAAGAAATATTAAAAAAGTAAATAACCAAACCTTATATTATTTCATATTTCCTAAAGTCCATTGTCATCGGCTTGTAACTTTCCTATTGTCAGATTCCCCAAGATCTACGGATACCGCCACGTTGCTGCGTGGAGTTGCAAGGTAGTTACCTATGGTGACATAGCGAGCATTTCCCATGTGGATGATGGGTCCTATTTCCCTTAGCAAGCTGCAAAGATGCAAGTTTTCATCAACTGTCAGATCTTCGAGATCGACGATCATCGCACGGCCGCAATATGAAGTTGTGAGGGTTTTAAAAAATGCGGGCATGCCTCCTTGTGATGCGTGGAAGGAATGATGTCACAAGCCTGCCCTTCTCGTAGGGTGATGTGTAAAGAATTCTCACCATTCGATGCAAACAGATCTATGGCCGAGGCTTCCCCGCATTATCAAGATGCAAAGATTTTAAATATTGTGAGGTAGCGCTTTGGTGTCGTGTGTCCCTGTGGGGCCTATCTCTTCGTGAGTTGTCAGGTGATGCCAAGCGGTGCTGCATCACGCTAAGTTGTTGTATAGGTTGCCGAGGTGGTGCCAAGTGTCATGGGCCCAAATTATGTGAGCAAGCGCAGAATATAAAAGATCTTCTTGATCGTTGATCTCATGGAGATAAATGACCAATGCTTTCTCTTATTATCAAGATGTGAGGAGAATAAATATTGTGGGGAAGCACCTGAAAGGCACGTGTCTCGACAACCCGGCTAGGGTATCAACGGTGCTAATAGTTAGTGTAACCACCACGATCAAGGTTTTGGGATGGTGCTGTTAGTTTAAAAAGGATGGTCAACTTGGGAAGACCCCTGCAAGGTGGAAAAAAGATAAAAGATTGTTGGTCCATGTGGCCCATTCTCATCACAGTATCTAGTTAACCTGTGAACCTTGTTGATTCATGACTTAGAAATGAAGGAAAACTAGGATTTTTGCACGAATCTGACCCTCATGATCGATTCCAACCACTTTCAAGTGAATGTAAAACAAAGAGGAACACTCTACCACCCCTAATCCGATCTATCTACCTGGTTAGATCTATTTAATGGCACTGTTTCTATCTTCTTAGGGCTTTGTTTCCACAGAGATTAGATATCATTGCATCTGGATCTGTGCTCAGATTAGATTTCCTTCAGATCTCCATGATTATCCTCTGAAGGGCTTAATGGCAGTAGTTGTAGAGTAATGTCAATTGGAAAAAATCTCAATCATGCCTGAACTATAAAGGCAATCTTTGTAAATTTTGTAAGGGTCGAACCTTATTTGATTTCTCTAATATTGCTCTGCAAATATTTAATGTAAAATTCTCTTTGCCTCTGAACTGAATGACATCGTGCTTATCTCCTTCAGCCATTGGTGTGAAAGTGCAAGAATCATTTGCCTCTCGTTGATGTTTTGTAGAAATCTATGATCTGCATGATTGTATCTCTTTGAACTATGAATGATATATAAGTGATTCTCGCTTTCCTTGTGTCATTCGTTCTAGTTTTCTGATCTACATGTGGTTGTTAGATTAAAACAAGTCTGAATGTGTATATCTTTTGGTGTCATAATGCTTCAATAGTGCATGTATGGGTAGAGATTGGTTTGAACACTCTATTTTGGTGCATCACCTCCTTAGATTAGAGTAGGTAGATTTGCTTCCATGCTCTCTTTCTCCCTTTTCCTCTCCAAGAATAGTTAGGTGCACCCTGATAGTAAGAGGACGTTAGCCTTCTCCGAAGATTCAACCTCACAGTTCAAGTCCCATAGCTTGGAGGTTGTTTCCATGTTTCACAAGGTTGTCCTTAGGTAAGAGTTTGGACAAGGGTGCAAACCTCTATGACAACAATTTTTGGCACGCCTGGTGGGACATATATAAGAAGATTTCAAGTCTACTAGTGTCAGGAAGAAATATTTCAAGATTAGTACTGAGGAGATAGTTCTGGCTTCAATATTCAGGCCTTCAAAGGGTTCATTCTTTAGGGAACTCGGTGACTCTAAGCTTCAAATACATCTGGTTCCAGACCAAAGTTTCAAGATTTCATACCCAAAGCTAAAACAAGAGCATCTTCTAGAGTTAATTTTCAGTACCAAGAGCTTTCATTATCAAATCCTAGAAGAAGGAGGACTAGAGTATCCTTATCACCAGTTAGGAGTGCAATAGTAACAAGAACACCTGCAAGATCCATCTCTACTCCTCCTACTATTAGATCTTAGCCTAGATTGCCATTATCACATATCAATAGAACACTTATTTATATGGTGTAGCCTAGAGTTCATGCTTTTGCCACTTTTAATGGTGGGAGTCCTCTTTTTTTGGCCCAAAGACATGACATACCAGTAGCTGCACTTAAGAGTATACCAGAGTTTATTGGTGAAACCTCTATTTCTCCCTTAGAACACATTCAAGAGGTTGCAAATGTTTATAATATCCGTGGTATTATAGAAGATGACGTTGTAGTTAGGCTTCTAACCTCATCTCTGAAAGGAAAAGCACTACAGTGGTATAAAGGTTTGGCTCATGGTTCCATAACAGATTGGGATGGATTAGGAGTAGGACTATGTAAACACTTTGAGGACAACAGTGATCACCTATCACTTTTAGAGTAGTTGACTACCATAAAAAGGCCCCCCCATGAATGTATGAATGATTTCAACTATAGATTCCAAAAAACATGGGATAGAATACCTATTTCAGTGAAGCCTACCCTTGGTAATGCCTTCTTGCATTACCTTATAGCTTTTAATAGTGATGTTGCTACTACAATCCAAACCATGGGAGGGGATACCTTACCTAATGCTTATGACACAAAAATAAGGGCAGAAAACATATTGATACAAGGAGGGAAGTTAGCTCCACGACCTCCTATGCCCTTTTTCCCTAATGTCCCAAGCCATCAACTAGATATGGCTCCTCCTCCCACAACTTCTACATCACAATCCCTTGCTCCAGTCCCTCAAACTTCCACATCTTCAAATGGGATAGATGAAATCAAAGAGATGATGCAATGTATGATGCTGAACATAGATAAGAGATTGCAAGGCCAAGAAAAGAAGTTGGAGGATAGCTTCTCTATGATGCAGAAAATCAAATCTCTAATAATTGTTACTCTCTAATAATTTTAGCAACAAATCAAATCTCCTAACAGAGTTAGCCTAATAAATATTTGGTAAATCTTCTAACAAGGTGACATTTCTAGATTAAAGTATTTAAAGACCTCTAACAAGGCCACTCCTAATAGGGTGAATTAAATCATTTAATAAGGTCACACCTAACAGTGTGTTTTGCAACCTTTAACTGGGTTGCTTCCTAGTAGGGCTCACTGCAAAAGAGTAGAAAATGGTAAGTAGTTGCAATTGGTGGTTTTTCCAAATTGGGTTTTCATGTTAAATGTTGGAGTCTCATGTGTTAAAGTTATTTGCTTTATATTTCTACAACTAAGTTAAATAAGGTTAAACACATTTAAATATCTTCAGATCTTTGTGCTAACTAAGTGATGGTAATATATTCAGTGTTAATCGAGTTACAACATAATATTTGGTGTTAATTGAATTACAAGTTATTGGTTTTATATTATGTTGACATATTAAAGAGACTTTTGGATTTGGTTTTTTGTAACTGGCTCACCCCTCCTCTCTTAGTTACTACTTTTCATTTTGGGCAATTGGTATCAAAACCTTGGTGCTTACAGATAAGGTTTCAAGGACCTTAGCTAAAGATCAAGCTGTCTTATATAATGGAGATTCCTAAAATGAATAGAGACAACTTCCAATCATGGTAGAAACTCATGAAGCTACATTTGGAAACCATTGAAGACACAATCTTGAAATATCTAGATAATAAATATGTGGCACTTGTTGGACCTTTGTCTGTGGATCAAATTGTGGAAAAGAGGAATCACAATACAATGATGATTGGCATTGTCTCTACTCTCAATTATGTTGAATTTGATGAAGTCAAAGATTTCCTACTTCTCATGAAATGTGGAATAAGTTGAAAGATATCTATGGAGGAGATGACAATGTGAGGAGAGCTAGGGAAAAAATTCTAGGAGGTTAATTTGATCAGATGAAGATGAGAGAAGATGAAAACATTGCACAATATAGTGAAGAATCAAAGCAAGTGTAAGTGTAATTAGAGCCTTAAGAGGAAAAATATATGATATGACAGTGATCGGCAAGGTACTCAAAGGTCTTCTTTCTATTTATGAAATTATAGTTTTAGCTATTCAAGAAATGAGATGTGATCCCAAAAATGATATAACTTTGGATGCATTAGTAGCAAGGTTGACAACCTTTGAGTTAGATAACTTTGATAACTATGTTCCTAACTCCACTAGCATTGATTTTTCATTTCAAGCTAAACTACCACTCAAGAAGAAAGGTCACAAATCTAAAAGCAAAAATTTTGATAGTGAAGAAGAAGGTAATTCTGATGATGAACTTGAAGTCATTGAAGCACTGCTTGTTAGAAGATTCCCTAAAGGCAAAGGAAAGTAAAAAGGTAAAATACCTTTAATTTTGTTTTCTTGTGAAGAAGATGATCATATTGATGTAAGGTGTCCAATAAAGAAGTCAAATAAGAAAAGAAGCATGACAACTTCAAAGGAAAGAAAGATTTCAAAAGCTACAAAGACTACAAGGATAAAGGTGAGAAATCTTGTTACATGGCTAAAGAATTTGATAGCAGTGATGAAGATGAAATAGTTTACAATGCTAAAAAAGATGATGAAAATGATAAGATGAATCTCATTTCTCATATTAGTAAAAATGGCACATGGATTATTGATAGTTGTTGTTCTTACCACATGAATGCTAATAAGTCTAAATTTGAGCACTTGGAACATTATGATGGTGGGAGTGTCATATTTGGAAATGATGAACCTTATTATGTAAAAGGAAAAGGTTACATTACATTGACTAATGAACTCAAATGTGACAAGACTTACTGGGCTGAAGGACTGAAACACAATCTACTTAGTGTGGCATAGTTGAATAACATTGGATTCAAGGTAGAATTCATGAATGGAAAGGCCAAGCTACTGAATGGAAAAGGAAATCTAGTTGGGATTGGCAATCAGATAAAAGGTAATTTGTTTTACCTAGACTTCACTGCAAATAAATGTTTGCTAGCTCATATTGTGGGAACCAAATATCAAATAGAGGACACCAAATTACATCCATTACAACCCAAGTTAGAAATAGTTCTAACTAAGTCTTAGTTAGAAGAAGAAAAGTTGCAAATAGAGGAGATATTGATTTTTTTTTGAAATGGAGGATTCTAGACTAGTTGGAGCACCTATTTCTACTTGATATAAGCATTCCAAAAATGATGATTCCAAAGAGGTAGATCAGACTACATATAGATCAATAATTGGAAAACTACAACGTGGTACATTGTTAGTGTAAATAATTAATTATTATTACACTTTACTTAAGTTTACTTAGGATAATGCATTTTTATATTAGTTGTCATGTAGACACTTAGGAATATGCATAGTCATATAAGTTGTCTTGTTGACAACACAGGAGTTAGCAACTTATTGGAGTACATGGTGTCTACAACATCTCTTTATGAGATACACCTCTGTAAACTTATCCTCTCATCATCACAAAAACTCCTGTGCTCAATGGATGATAATCCACTCTTGGTGGACATGTGCTTAGTTGTGATGTTTCTCTTTGTTGACTCCTAGTCATTCTAGTTGCCTCTATAAATAGGCACTTCTAGTGTGTATTCATCTAATCATCGGATACCCATTATCATTTGATCATCATTAGTCTCTCTTGTGCTATCTATTGAGCTTCTTTATCTTGGTGTTTAATTATTTCCTTAGGCAAATTCTTACATACACATAAGACATAATAGTGTATTAGCAGTTGGTATGGTTGCAATATTCTCTTCAAATCCAAAGGAAAATCATATGATGGCAATAAAAATAATTATGAGGTATCTAAAAGGTACTGAAGATTATGGTTTGTGGTATAAAAAAGGAGGCAAGTTTGAATTGAAAGCCTTTACTGATGCTAATTGGGCAGGAAGTATTGATGATAGGAAAAACACTAGTGGTGGAGCATTATTTCTTGGAAAGAGGCTATTGTATTGGACAAGCAAGAAACATAATTTCATCTCTCAGTCTACAAAAAAAGCATAATATGTTGCAGCAATAGTCAATTGTTCCAACATCATTTGGTTCAAACAACTGTTGTTAGGTATGAAGGAAGAAGTTAAGGATCCATTAGTTATCTTCTTTGATAAAACTAGTGCAATTAGTAGTGTATTTTGTAACCTTTAATAGGGTTGGCTCCTAATAGGGCTCACTTTAGAAGAGTGAAAAATAGTAACTAGTTGCAATTGGTGGTTTTCCCAAATTGGGTTTCCATGTTATATATTGGTGTCTCATGTGTTCATGTTATTTTCTTTATGTTTTTGCAACTAAGTTAATTATGGTTAATCACATTTAAATATCTTAAGATCTCATTACTAACTGAGTGACAGTAATAAATTTAGTGTTAACTGAGTTACAATAGAATATCCAATGTTAACCAAGTTACAAAAGTTATTAGTTTTATATTGTGTTTACATCTTAAAGGGACTTTTGGATTGTTTTTTATTATAGTTGATTCACTTCTCCCCTCTCAATTAATACTTTCCATTTCCAATATTCCCATGGTCTTTGATTTTCAAGTTTCATAAATACCTTGAGAATGAGAATTAATGTTTCCAAGATCTTGCCAATAAGTAGTAACATAAATCCAAATAGGTTGTTGAAAATTATATAGATTTTTAATGTGAGTTCCAATGGTCCAATTATGAAAAAATGATCCCAAGTATGCAGACCATAATTCTAACAAACAAGTTGATTAATAAGATTATATGCATTAGATCCAAAAGTTAGTTTCCATAAAACTCCTTTTTAACCAAAAAAAAAAATTGAAAATGCGTTTGAGGATATGGTCCTTGAAACGAGTCTTGAATTAATTTTCTTCCTTTCTCTTGCATGAGCTATTTTTCTGGCCGCTTGATCAGTAAATTCATGAGTTGGGTAGACATTTGAAATTGGTTTTTAGGGGATTGAACAATTTACCTTATTTCTTCATTTACAAGTTATTCCTTATTTTAAAATTTTAAAAAACTACTAGGGCCCTAGATATTTACACTTGTTAGAAGATATTTATCTTGTAACATGCGATGTCTATAATAAAGATCACCATTAGCTAGAATAAAATTGTCTTTGTCTCTTTGTGGATATGGATTACTACTTAATTTTGGACATATTTCTTCATACAAGTGTTCTTCTCTGATCTACATTACTCAAAAATTACCAATGAATTATGTTGATCCTTCCCTTGTTAGGTAGTTTCCAAACACATTCTTAGAACCTGGTACATGTTCAATATAAAAATCAATTTTTTTAAGAAATTGCACCCATCTAAGTATCATTCCCCTGATAACTTTCTCATTAGATTATTCTTTTAAGAATCAATAGAGGTTTTACAAATCACTTATTATCAATGTAATGTTCCCATCATAAAATAAATAATTAATCAAACCTTTGTTTATGGGCCAATTGATTTAGTTTATCTTGGACCCATTTTTAGTTTTAGTATTTCCTTAGGTGTGGTCATCAACTATATTTGTAAACCCTCAGGAAGTTCCTCTAAAGGGTATTTAAGCACAGCATGTAGGTAGTAGTTGGCATGTGATTTGGATTATTTTCGTTGTATTGTAAATTCCTTCTTGGAGTTCTCTATTTTTCATCATTTTGGAAGTGAGAGATCTTCCTTACTTGGATCTTGTGGTTTCAGTGGGAATCAATCCTCACCCTATTCCATTCATTGTATTTCTTTGCTTTGGATCTAGAAAGTTTGGAACACCATTTTAGTCTAGAATATATCTATATCGATTTGTGTTTATCTCAATCTACTTCGGTGTCTCTTTGTATAATTTCCTTGAGTTGTCAATTCCATTCTTGAGGACTTAGCTATAGTGAATCGGGAAAAACATCTCACTATCCCCCCTTTATTACTGTATGGTTTCTTACTCCTCACCATTCACCTCATTCCAACACCATATGCCATCGTCTCCACACAGTATGGCCTCCTAGACACCACTATATGACCTTCCAATCACCTTGTATGATCTTCCTTGTTCCAACTATATGACCTTTAGTTTAATCGTACAACTTCCCAATTTCAAATGTATAGCCCTCAGTATAATTGTATGGCTTCCCAATCTCAATCGTATGACCTCCCACTTTTAAATGTACAACCTACCTTCAACCGTATGGCCTCCCTATTGAACTATATGACCCCCTTTAGCATTCATCATATGTCTTAGCAACTAATACCATATAGCTCAGACACCCTCTCTCCAAGCCTTCCATTGCCTCCAGTTTGATGCCCCTCTACCTAAGATGAATTTGGGTATACAAAGGATCCATGTCTTCACTACAAGGATCATAACATTATAGTGGTATCAAAGCCATAGATCCTGCTAGCCTATGGACAATAAATGAAATATTATAGCTAGAGAAGAAGGAGATCCCATTCATTTGATAGAATGGAAGATCAAGAACCCACTCTTACAGAACTCATGGTGCTACTAAGGGATCTTGCAAGGCAAAAAGCTTAGATCAATGATACTTAGTGACTAATGGGAGAAACTGTTTGGAAATTGGCAGACAAAATGATCACAATACAATCTCTATGTTGGGTAAGGCAAACCCTCAGCCAACATGCCCTCAACCTTCTATGTTGACTTTCCCTTCATGGGTGGAGTTTCTACAAAGAGAAAGGGAACCAAATTTCATGAAAATAGATAGCGGTATTAGAGCCATAGGTCTTGCTAGCTTGTGGACAATGAATAAAATTTTATAGCCAAAAAAGAAGGAGATCCCATTCATTTGATGGAATGGTAGATCAAGAACCCACTCCTACCAAATTCATAACACTACTAAGGGATCATTTGAGGAAATAGGCTTAGATCAGTGATACTCAGTGACTTATGGGAGACACTCTTATGAAATTGGTAGACAATAAGATATCTGGTGAACAAAATGATCATAGAAAAAACTTTGTGTTGGGTAAGGAAAACCCTCAGCCAACATGCCTTTGACCTTCTATATTCTCTTTCCCTCTATGGGTGGAGGTGTCATAAAGAGAAAGGGAACCAATTTTCATGAAAATACAAGAACAATTGAGAGATGACTAGAGGAATGCAAATTTGGAAGGAGATATTTCATCTAAAGATTATGTCAAATTAAGAATACATTATTATAGAACAAAAATAAAGGATATTTTAATGATGATATCAAATGGAAGTTGAGTAAACTAAACCTATCATCATTTTATCGGTTGGGATCTATGAGTGCACAAGCCTGGGTAATGAAAGAAAATACATACTTCCATCTCAATCTGATGTTAGAAGAAGAATCAATTACATTTTCCACTCTCCATTTAGAAGGAATAGTGCATGAATGGTGGTAACATGGTAGAATCCCACTCGGTCATGAATAGATCAACACATATGCAAAATTTACTAAAATATTAATAGAGAGGTTTGATAACCAAGTTCTGAAACTCAAATTCAAGGAGTTGGCACACTTGAGGCAAATAGGATTGGTGGATAATTACATCACTAAATTCTAGAAATGATGTCATTGATATTTCATAATGATGTCGGGTAGTAATGTTCATAGACAGATTGATGGAACCATTAAAGGGTTGAATCCGACCACCCTTTTACAATCAATCAAAAGGGCTTGAAGCATGGAACTTTCATCATCTTCTTTTGTCTGAAGCAACTTTCACTCTAAGCCTCCACTAGCACCAAAAGAAAGACAACCTCCACCAAGGAAGCCCATGATGGATGAAACCACTAGGTAGGATCTACAAAGGAAGAAATTATGTTTTAGTTGCAAAGAACCATGGGATCCTAGACATAGATGCCTTGGAAAAGGGAAGGTACATTTCATTGAGGTCATGTTGGATGATGAGAAAGAGGACTCTTCTACTAAACATGAACATCAATAGGAGGTCCCTAAAGACATCGGTCTCAACTGTGCAAAGAGAGTATTAGCATTAGTGAAATTTGGAGGAACCATCTCCCTTACTAGAAACCCAAGATATACAATTTTTAAGGTATAGGGAACTCTCCAATGTTAAAGGGTGATTGTAATGTTGGACATGGGAGCTACCTTAAATTTCATAAACTCATCACTCGTGAAGTGAAGTCAATTTCCCACAAAAGCTCACATAGGGTTCCAAGTCAAAATTTCTAGAGGGTCAATGTTACCATGCACACACCTTGTTTCCTAGTTAAGAATCACCATGGGTAAGCACACAATAACAAAAGAAATCTTTGTAGTAGACTTGACAGATATGGAAGTAATTTTAGGCATACAATAGATGGAATATTTGGATGAGTACACACAAATTTTACAAGCAAATGGACTTTAATTTTGTGGTTGATGGGAAAAAAGTGGTCCTAAGAGGGATGACGAATGAAGGTTTAAATGAAGTATCCACACAAAAAATGAAATCTATTTTTTGACATGATGATATTGTGTGGGTCACATAGTGCTTTGTGTCTACAAATCTAATCAAGGGTCAATAGACATACTATCCAGATAATAAACTTCAAACCATTTTGGATAAGTATGAGCAATTTTTTTCTAACATTGCATTAGGTATACCTCCCCATTGAGGTTTTGACAATACCATCAAACTAGAAACAAGAGTGAAGCCAGTTATCATCTCTCCATACTAACATCCAAAAAAAATTCAAAGATGAGATCAAGAATATGTTTCAAGAACTGTTCGAGAAAGGATGGATCTGTCCTAGCTCTAGCCCGTTTGTGTCATTAGTAGTATTGGTTAAAAAGAATAGAATGATGCACATGTGTCTGGACTACTATGTGTTGAATAAGAAAACAATAAATAATAGATACACTATTCTCAAGATTAATGAATTGTTGGATGAGTTGCATGGTGCGGTTTACTTTTCTAAAATAGACCTCCATTCTAGATACCATCAAATTAGCATGATGGAAGAAGATGTGGAGAAGATGACTTTTCATTATCACTATAGACATTACGAGTTCTTAGTCATGCCATTTAGATTAAAAAATGCACCATCTTGCAATCTTGCATGAATCACATCTTCAACAAAAAATTGCATAAGTACTTGCTAGTATTTTTTGATGATATCCTCATTTATAATAAAACTTGGGAAGAACACTTGAAACATTTGGATGAAATCCTATGGATGATAAAGGCTCAGCCTTTGTTCACCAAGCAATCCAAGTATGAATTCAGGATGACCAAAATATTGTACCTAGGGTACATTGTTAGTAAATATGGAGTGTAGGTCCACTAGGAGAAGATTCAAGCAATCCTTGATTGGTCCCCACCAAAATCGCTCTCTGAGTTGCAAGGGTTCTTAGGATTGTGAAGTTATTATCAAATGTTTGTAAAAGGATTATCTCAACTTAGTAGATTATTAACATATCTAACAAGGAAAGGATCATTCTAGTGGAATGAAAAAGTGCAACACACTTTTGATAAGCTAAAAGAAGCAATGAGCACTTTCCTTGTTCTTGCCTTACCAGACTTCACTCAACCATTCATTTTGGAGTGTTACACATTAGGAGAGGGCATTGGCATAGTATTGATGCAAGATAGACACCCTATAGCCTATGAGATTCAGAAGCTTATACAAAAAAGAGTGTCTATATTCCATCTATTACAAAGAAATGTTGGTCATTGTGTTTGCACTAACCAAGTTTAGATAGTATTTGGTAAGTGTCAAGTTTTTCATCCATATTGATCATAATAGTTTGAGATAATTTCTGGAGCAATAGGATCTAAATGAGAGGCAGAAAAAATGTTTAAGTAATAGTAAGGCTTTTGATTTTGACATTGAATATGAAGGGAAAGACCAATGTGGTTGCATATGCCTTATTGAGAAAACCTACCATCTACTTACTGTCTCAAATTGTAGCTGACTAGAAGGAACACTTATTGGTGGAATATTCTAAAAATACATTTGCATGTAAAATAATGGATGGTAGGATGACTGATACAAGGTGGTGGATGATGTCATTTATTATAAGGATTGGATATACTTAGTACACGAATCCAAACTAAAGCTGAAAATCTTGAAGGAAATGCATGCCTCACCCTTGGCCTGAGACCCAGGATTTATCAAAGCCTATAAATAGCTTAGGGAGAGATTATCGTGGAAGGGACTCGATGGATTTGTATTACAATATCTATGGGAATATGTAGTCTGTTAGCAAAACAAATTTGAACACACTTTACCTATCAGGTTACTACAATTGTTGCCTATACTAGAACAAAAGTGGGAGAGTATCTCCATGAACTTCGTCAATGGACTTCTGAAGGTAAATGGGAAGAATTATTTCTTTGTGGTGGTTGACATACTAAAAAAGTATGCACACTTTACATCTAATCATATTTTTGGGTGGTACAGGTAGCTGAATTATTCTTACGAGAATTTTTTTGTCTACACGGGTTGCCCTATAACATTATTAGTGATAGGGATGGTTAGTTTCTCAGTATTTTCTAGATAGATTTTTTTTTATTGGTAGGAACAGAATTGTTTCCAAGTTAACACAGTGAGGTGTGAGTAACTAAGGCCAATTGGCACACTCAGCTACCCAAACCACCATGCAAGAGTTAACACAACGTAAGCAAACACAAGAACACAACACCATAGAGAGAGAGAGAGAGAGAGAGAGAGAGAGAGAGAGAGAGAGAGAGAGAGAGAGAGAGAGAGAGAGAGAGAGAGAGAGAGAGAGAGAGAGAGAGCAATATTATTTATTGATTCATGAAATTATCATCATACATGCCTAGCTATAAGGCCTTTTAGGTTATGGCTAGATACAAAATACATTCAAATCCAAGATCTAGCTTCAAGTTCAGATTTCTAGACACATATACTTTCAATTTCCTATCCTCTCTCATCTATATTCCTTCAATATGTATCAATGATCATCAGTAAAGACTTCACCACAACCCCTCCTTATACTAATGTAAGCCACAAGTTTGCCTAGAATGCTAAGAACTAAATAAACCTGACATTAAATACTTGAAGAGCCACAAGTCGGCCTCCAATAGAAATTAAATGTCCAAAAATTGATACCCGAGAAAAATTAGAACTTATGCTTCAAACTAAAATTAGTCCTTTAAGTCCTCTACAACCCATTAAGGGCACAAAGGTTGATTCACCAAGGATAAGTGTGCATCTATCTTGAAGGTTAAGCACAAAAACCTGTTGTCAAAACTACCAAAAATTGATACTATAGGAGAATTGCCATATTTCCCAACTTATAATGAATTAGGACTTGAAACTTTGATAGAAGGGAGTAATCTTAGCCCTCTTCAATACTTAAAATTTTTAGCCTCTAATTCATTGCACAACATTATTAAACAACCTAGAACTGGCACCCAAAAACAAGAAAAACACTGCTCCAACAACAAGATAAAAAAGGCTCGAACCTTAACATAATAACTCCAATCTCTTTGTGCACATAGGAAAAGGTTCCCCAGTGTGTCTCCAATGCTTAGCAACTACTGAAAGCTTAGCAATGCAAGACATTTAAACTCAACAAAACTAGGAAAAATTGAAAACATGCAAGATAATAGTGCAGCCCAGGATGCTCTTGCATCAGACAACTAGGGTTGGAAGAAATGATTCTCCTAAATCATTGAGATGTCACAACCTAAGCTAAATCCAACTTAGATTGAGAGATCCATGTAGCATCTTCCATAGGCATGTTCTTCCACTTCACCAGATATTCATAATAATTTTTTCCCCTTGTGCTCTTACCAACTCTCTGATCCAATATATATATTCAGCTTCTTCAATCTACTTCTTAGGATAATCCATTGATACAATAACTTCATCATCTGACTCATGATACTTTGACAAATTAGCAAAATTGAATATAGGGGATACATCCATGTGATCAGTAGCTCAATTTCATAAGTGTTTCTACTATCAAACTTCTTCAAGATCTTACAAGGTCCAAACTTCTTCATCTTCAGCTTACTGTATGTTCCAACAACAAATCTTCCTTTCTTCAAATGAACCATCACCTCATCACCAACTTGAAAATATGATGTCTCCTAGACTGATTAACATTCTCTTTATACTTCTGATTACTTTGTTCTATCCTCAACTTCATTTCCTTATGTAAAGATTCCATAAAATCAACTTCAAATTCTTTTGCTGCAATGCATCTCTTTTATTCACCAACAATATCTCTCAAATCTAATATACCTCTAGGCTACATTCCAATAACAATCTCAAAAGGTGTCTTCCTTGTACTCCTATTCATATTATTATTACATGCAAATTTAGCTTGTGCCAATACCATTTCTCGATTACTTGGCTTATTCCCAACCAAACATCTCAACAAATTACCCAAGCTTCTATTCACAACCTCTGTCTATCCATCTATCTATGGATGGAATTTGAAACTAAACTTCGGCTCAGTATCCATCTTCTTCCACAAAGTGTTCCAAAAATAATAGACAAACTTAATGTCTCTATTAGATATAATACTTCTTGGTAGTCCATGCAATCTCACAATCTCTTTAAGGAAAAGTTCAACAACATGCTTAACACATAATCTCTTCTTACATGGTATGAAATGAGCCATCTTAGAAAATCTATCTACTACAAAAAAATATAGAATCATACCCCTTCACTGTCTTAGGTAATCCAAGAACAAAATCCATACTGGTGTCACTCCAAGGTTTGTTAGGAACAGTAATAGGTGTATACAAACTAGCATTTTGACTTACTCCTTTTGCAACTTGAAAAAATCCACAACTCTTTACAAATTTCTAAACATTCTTATACATTTTTGGCCAATAATACTTATCCTTCAGCAAACTTAATGTCTTATCAATTCCAAAATGTCCATCCAATCCATCACTATGATTTTCCTTGATCAAATTCAACCTCATAGAACCTCTAGGAATACACAACTAAATTACTTTGAACAACATACCTTCTTGAATTAAATACTCATCATACTTACTTATGTGATCTATTAAATTTGGTGCTATGCTCTCTCTCCATGCCTTAGAAAAATTAGGGTTAGTATCATACAACTCTTTCATTTCATCAAAACCAAGAACTTCAACCTTCATCTCAGTCAATAAAGAATGTCTTCTACTCAATGCATCAGCAACTCTATTAGTAACTCCACTCTTATGCTTGATCACAAATGTAAAACTCTGCAAGTACTCAACCCACTTCATATGTCTCTGATTCAATTTATTTTGATTTCCCAAGTATTGTAAAGCTTTATGATCAATATACAACACAAACTCCTTAGGAATCAAATAATCTCTCCACTTTTTAAATGCTTGGACAATAGCATAAAATTCTTGATCATACACAGAATACTTCCTTTTAGTGTCATTCAACTTTTCACTAAAGAAAGAAACAGGTTTACCTTCTTGACTTAATACAGCTCCTATTGCACTACCAGTTTCATCACATTCAACTTGAAATACTTTTTTGAAATTAGGTAAGCCAATATAGGTAACTCAAAAACCTTTTATTTCAATGTCTCAAAACTCTTATCAGCTCCATGTGTCCACTTGACTTTCTTTTTATCTCCTCTCATTGTCTTAGTCATAACATTACAAACATAATTGAAATTTCTTATGAACTTTCTATAGAAACTAGCCAAATCATGAAATGATCTTACCTCACCCACATTCTTAGGTGTAGGACAATCCAAAATTTCTTTAATCTTCTCAGGATCCATCTTCAAACCATCAGTTGAAATCACAAATCCCAAATACACAATCTCCTCTTGCATAAAAGAACATTGTTTCAGATTAATCGTCAACTTCTCCTCATTCAATCTCTACAATAATTTTCTAATATGCTCAAGATGTTCTTCCTTAGTCTTACTAAATATCAGAATGTCATCCATCATTAGCATAGGAAACCCATATTTCATTGTGATCTTGTTAATAGCTTTGGAATCAGTACACATTCTCCATTCTCCATTCTTTTTAGGTGCTAATATAGCAGGTACAACCAATGCACTCAAACTTTCTCTAATAAAACCTTCTACAACAACTCCTGCACTTGTTTGTTAAGTTCCTCATTCTCTATAGGTTTCAATCTATATGGTGCTTTTTTTGGAAAACTAGCTCCAAGGATTAGATCCATACAATGACTTATACTTCTCATTGGAGGTAAACCATCAGATGTATCCTCTACGACAATCTCTTTATACTCATTCTACAATTCTACAATTTATTCTAGCACTCAACTACCACTATTTGTTGTCACTCAATCATTACTAGCTTCTACTACTCGGTCATTACTACCAACACTCGGTCCTCTAGGAACTATAGCAAAGAAAACTTGATTCTTCTTTACTTCCTTTTGAAATTTCTTTCCATTAACCATGCAAAATTTTATTGTAGTACAACTAACCTCATTTGGACTTTCAATCAAAGGTAGTAATATTTGCTTCTTCCTATCTAACTAAAAATTATATTGATTCAATCTTCCATCATGTACATCACATCTATCATATTGCCAAGGTCTACCCAAAAAAATATGACAACAATCCATAGGCATAATATCACATAGCACTTGATCAAAGTAATGTCCAATCTTGAACTTCACGATACATTGCTCACTTACCAATATCGTATGCTCATCTTTCATCCATGAAACATAATAAGGTTTGGGATGTTTCAGCCTCTGTAACTGCAACTTTGTAACCAACTCTTCTATGCCAATTTTTTTGAACTTCCACTATCAATGATTACTTTGCAGCATTTTCTAGCCATCTTACATCAGGTCTTGAAAAGACTTCTTCTCAAAATAGGTTCCTCATCACTTCCCTTATTACGTAAGGTTCTTCTCACCATTAAATTTTCTCCAACCTCAGGTTCACTTGGTGAACTCTCAATGTCTCCTTGAATCACAACATTTCTATTATTCTTCCCAGTTTCAGAAGATCTACATTCAAAAGATTTATGCCCTTCTTTACCACATCTAAAACAATTACCCCAAAAACTACCTCTCGAATATGAATTACCTCTTCCTCAGTAGGAACCAGTACCTCCTTGGTAAGAACTACCACCTTTCCATTTGGTCTTGTCATTGTCATCATTCTTCCATTCAGATTTTCCTCTATTATGTGTAGAACTATCAAATCTGCCACCTTCACCATAAGATCTTCCTCTGCCTCTTTGGAATCTACCACCTCTACATCTTTTTATTTGTTCATGCTTCTTTGTCAAGATCTCCTCAACTTTCAAGGCATATTGATATGCTTCTTCCACACTTTCCAAATTCATAGAACTTATTTCATCTTCAATTCCAAATCCCAATCCATTTATGTACCTTGCAATTTTCTTAACATCATCATCCACATGACCAGATATGATGTCCAATCTATAGAATTCCTCGGTATACTCTTTCATAGTTATGTCCTTTTGTCTCAAATTTTGTATCTTTCTCAACAAGCTAACTTGGTAATCAGTAGGAAGGAATTCATTCTTTACCTTGTTCAACATCTTCGGCCAAGTTTTGATCTTCTCCTTTCCTCTCCTTTTTCTATCAGTTTGCAAATGCTCCCACCACAGTGAAGCATGACCTTTCAACCTAGTAATTGCAATCTTCACCTTTCTATTATCAGAAATGTTTTCATACTCAAAGAACTTCTCTATATCTGAGATCCAATCTAACACAACATTGGTATACAATTTTCCATCATAAGGAACTACTTCTATAGTAGGTTTTGAATTTTCCATGGACAACACTCTCAACAACCTTGCTTCATCTTGATCTTCTTCAGGTTTTGGATTAGGGTTAGGTGCTACTACTTCATCATCACTTACATCATCAAGATGTGCTCCCCTCCTCTAGGTTGTCTCCACAACATCTAATCTAGTTTTAATTTGTCTCAATGTATCTAATATTGCATTATCAACATTTCCTCTACCATGAACCATCTTTACAAATCATGTTCCTGCAAGATCATAACCCTCTGCAAGTTATAGGTCAAATCCACATAACTGCAACCCTACAACCAAATCTGAATCAGAGTTCTACATATTCTACAGTCCTAGTACAAGCTGCCTCACACTTTGGTGATCTACTTGCACACTCAAGAACAACTGAGCTCTTATACCACCTGATGTAGGGAGGTGTAAGTAACTAAGGCCAATTGGCACACTCAGCTACCCAAACCACCATGCAAGAGTTTACACAATGAAAAAAGAAGAAGAAGAGAATAACACCATAGAGAGAGAGAGAGAGAGAGAACAATATTCTTTATTGATTCATGAAAATATCATCATACGTGCCCAACTATAAGGCCTTCTAGGTTACGGCCAGATACAAAATACATTCAAATCCAAGATCTAGCTTCAAGTTTGGATTTCCAAACACATATGCTTTCAATTTCCTATCCTCCTTCTCTTATCTATATTCTTTCAATATGGATCAATAATCATCACTAAAGACTTCACCACAACCCCTACTTATACCAATCTAAGCCACAAGTCGGCCTCCAATAGAAATTAAATATCCAAAAATTAATACCCAAGAAAAATCGCAATATCTCCTAGCCTCAACTGAATTATAACTTTTTATTTGAATCAAAGGTATTATTTTAGGTCCTTTACAATCCCTTAATGGTGCAAAGGTTGATTCACCAAGGATAAGTGGTCATCCATCTTGAAAGTTATGTATAGAAACCCATCACGCAAACTACCAAAAATTGATGCTCTAGGAGAATTGCTATATCTCCCAACTTATAATGAATTATGACTTGTGCCTTTGAAAAAAGGGAGTGTTCTATGCCCTACTCAATAATTGAAATTTTCAGCCTCTAACTCTTTACATAGCATTAGTTACATAGCCTGCAACAGGTACCCAAAAACTAGAAAAACACAGCTCCAACAACAAGATAAAAATAGCTTATACCTTAACATGATAAATCCAATCTCTTTGTGCACATAGGACAAGGTTCTCCAATGTGTCTCCAACACTCAAAAACTACTAAAAGATTGGCAATGGAAGACATTGCAATGTAGAAAAACTAGGAAAAAACTAAAAACATGCAAGATAGAAGTGCAACCTAGGATGCTCTTGCATCACAAGTACTAGCTACTACCCTCAGACAAATGGATAGATAGAGATTGTGAACAAGTGCCTAAATGGCTACCTTTAGAAGTATGATTTGACATAGAAATGAGCATGGATCAAATGGGTACATCTAGGGGAATACTGTTACAATACCAGTTATCACATGTCTATTGGAATGACACCATTCAAAGCACTATATGGGTATGAACCCCTTTCATTTATCAACATGTTACTAGGTGAGATTTATGCACCAAGGGTGAGGGAATGGCTTCAATAAGGCTAAGACATCCTAAGATTCTTGAAGAAGAACTTACATAGGACACATAATCAAAAAAAAATCTTTGCTGATAGACACCGGATCGAGAGAAGTTTCAAAGTGGGAGACTTGGTCTATCTCAGACTCCATCTATACAAGCAATCCTCATTAAAAGAAAAGTGTAAAAATAAGTTGAAGCCCCATTTCTATCATCCTTATTTTGTAGCTTGTTTCATTGGTGAGTTTTTCTATGAATTGGAACGTCTTTCATGTCTCTTTCCTAAATAAATTCATGGTCCAAAACATCGCAATAACCACTAATCTTCCACTGCTTAACAAAGAAGTGAAGCTTGTTTTAGAACTAACCAAAATCCTTGATGTATGGGAGAAGACTCTATGGAGCCACACCTTGAGGGAATACTTGTTATGTTGGAAACATTTTCCTTTGGAGGATGAGACTTGGGAAGGAGAATACATTTTGCAACATCCAACACTACATTTTCTTGAGGACAAGAAAATATTGGGATGGGAGGACTATATTGTTCCCATCATAAAATAAATAATTGATCAAACCTTTGTTTATGGGCCGATTGATTTAGTTTCTCTTGGACCCATTTTTATTTTTATTGTTTCAGTAGGTGTGGCCTTCAACTATATTTGTAAACCCTTGAGAAGTTCCTCTAAAGGGTATTTAAGCATCGCATGTAGGTGGTAGTTGGCATGTGATTTGGATTATTTTCTTTGTATTATGAATTCTTTCTTGGAGTTCTTTGTTTTTTGGAATTTTGGAAGTGAGAGATCTTCCCTACTTGGCTCTTACGGTTTTGGTGGGAATCAACCCTCACCCTAATCCATCCATTGTATTTCTTTGCTTTGAATCTAGAAAATCTAGAACATCATTTTAGTCTAGAATATATCTATAGCTATCTTTTTTATCTCAATATACTCTAGTGTCTCTTTGTACAATTTCCTTGAGTTGTCAATTTCATTCTTGAGGACTTAGCCATAGAAAATTAGGAACAACATCGCACTGCCCCCTATTACTGTACGGTTTCTTACTCCTTATCATCCACCTCATTCCAATACCATACACCATCTTCTCCATACCATATGGATTCCTAGACATCACCATACAACCTTCCAATCACCTCATATGATCTTCCTAGTCCCAATCGTATGAACCTCAGTATAACCGTACAAATTCCTAATCTCAACCATATGAACCCCTTTAGCATTCACCATAAGCCTTCCAAATCACAACCATATGACCCCCTTTAGCATTCACTGTATGAATTAGCAGCTACTACCATATGGCTCAGACACCCTCTCTTCAAGTTGTACATTGCCTCCAATTTGATGCCCTTCTAACTAAGACAAATTTGGGTATGCAGAGGATCAACGTCTTCACTACAGGGATTAGAACATTACAATCAATTATTTCTTATCTTCTATGAACATGTGGAAATATTTTAAAATATTTATTACAACTAGGATTTCCTTTTGAGTGTTGTGATAATTTAACTCACTACCTTTAAAGATGGTTGAAACATACCGAATAATTTATTCTTTACCATGTCTAGTTTTTTCTTTAACAACACAAACCCATGTGGTTTCACTAATATTAGCCTCAATGATTGTATCTCCATTTCCTGGTAGTATGAATGCTGGTAAATGTGAACATTTTTTCTTGATGATATTGATAGAAGCATCATGTTTATTTGACCATGGCAGAGGATTCTTCCTCAACAACTTATTGAGTTTTCTTTCATCGTGCACAAAACTAGAATAGAATCTAGATATATAATTCACAAGATCTAGCAATCTTTGCAATTCCTTCATATTGGTGATTCATAAATTCACGATGTGGGATAAAATATATTGTTGTGTCTTCATTCTCCCCCTAGGAAGAAGATGAATAACAATAAAGATAATAGATTATTGGAGAAAGTGGCTTTTAGAGGAGTAGATGGATAACCCATGTTGTTGATAGAGATATAGAAAATGTATCAAATGTTTAGGATGAACATAAGGAATTCAAATGAATACAAGGATATCATCAATGTATGGTAGGATAAACTTGGAGTATCTATGAAAGATAGTATCCATATGTTTCTGAAGGATACCGATTGTTGAACTTTAATACCAAATGGAAAAATATTCCATTCATATAAACCTTGAGGTACATAGAAAAGATTATGTACCTATCATTTGTGTGAACGGAATTTTTATAAAATACTTTAGTAAGATCAAAGATTGAATAGATATGTCTTCCTTGAATTGTTTGCCACATATGGTATGTTCTTGATAATGGATGTTTTCCTACAAAAAAATGTTAAGTGGCTTATAATTCACTACTAGTGTTTTCTTAGATAATTCATTACTATTTTCATCATACTATGGAGCATACATAGTATGACAAGAAATTTGTGAAGAAGATGGAGAAATCAAATCTAAGTCTAATAATTCTTCAATCTCTTTTTTGCACATTTTTGTTTCGTGAGGGCTCATCAGGAAACATAATCTTTAGCTTTTGGTAGGAGTTATTTTCCATCATTGTATTTT
The DNA here is from genome assembly GCA_028749045.1 of Cupressus sempervirens. Lineage (NCBI taxonomy): Eukaryota > Viridiplantae > Streptophyta > Pinopsida > Cupressales > Cupressaceae > Cupressus > Cupressus sempervirens. The sequence goes on along the minus strand of CM053792.1, from coordinate 165,161,427 downwards.
TCAGTTGGCAATCTACAAACAAGATTTCTCTTGTTTTGTTAGATCTTTGGTCATTACAAATTCCTCAAGCTCTTTCCTAGGATGTTCAATAGCAAGTTGGATATTTTTAGATTGTTTACTTATCTATAAAGTGTTCTCTTTCTATTTTGCCTGTGGATTAGTGCTCTTGCTAGTGTGCACAAGTTCATATTGTAGTATGGGAACTGGATGACCATTAAACCTAATATATTTTGTTGTTATTACCATAGGTTCCAAATCTTTCATATCATGACTCCCAATGAAACCATCATAACCATCAATCTCAAGATGCATATAGATTATGTTTTCTTAGTGTCTATATGTGAAATCAATGGGTGCTCTACATGTATATTGGGCATTAGTTTTACCATAGCCAAAATAGATTTCTAATTTTTGAAGGGTAGTCACTTATCTATTGAAAAGAAATTATATCTCACAATATTCATATCTGCTCCAATATCCCATAAAAATATTAAAGGGTATCTCTTGATCCTAGGGAAATGTATTTGGAGTTCTATTCCTAGACAAGATGTTTTAACCATTTTTTAACAATCCAACATTGTGTATTTAGTTTTTCTCCTATGTCTAGATCATATCCTTCAGAGACCAAGATTGATTCCATTTCTAGATTAAGTTTCTCATGAGAAATGAGAGGTTTTGTGTTGGTGAAATTGGTTGAACAAGTTGGTTTGAATGAAAACCTACTTCTTTTAATGAGGAGTTTAATTGATCTACAAACTTTTCCACCTTTTGTCCCTTACTATTTTCTTCAGTAAGGTTATCTTTTTTCTCATCTTTAAGTTCTTTTTTTCTTCCTTAGCTTGAAATTTTACTTTTACAAGAAACTATTTTCTTTACCTACGACAGATTATTTGAGCCATACTACTTGTTGCTACGGAGTCACTGTGACTTCTTTTGTTTAAAGGTAATAATTAAAAAGTAGATATAGTAGGGGATCTAGGAGTCCTAGGATTTTTACCATAAATTAGTGGAGGAGATGGTTTGTTTTTCCTATAGTAGGTGCCTTTTCTTGGCTTCCAATTGGGCTATTATTTCTTTATTATTCTTTCAAGTTTCTAGCTTGGTGTTCATATTCTTTAGTCAATTTTCAAGAATACATATTTCATGTATAACATTAGAAAGTTTCATATCAATAGAGATAGAAGGAGATCACTTCATCATTCTACGTAAGAATAAATTTTCAAAGTCAAAGTCAGACTCTGAGTGTGGCTTTTGTTTTTTGACTACATCTGAAAAATGATCATATTAAATTTCAATATCTTCTTTTGATAGAATGATGTCCTCTCAATTAGAGGGATAATCATCAATAAGTTCATATTCATCAAGGTTATTTGACTCTGCTTCATTTACCATAAGAGGTCTGCCCTTTTTCTTAGATTCATGCCTATTAGGAAATTTATTTTCATAATGTTCCCATTTACATATATAATAGGTCGGTTTTCATTTACCCCTTTTCTTTATTTTTCTCTTACAAAAATATCCTTTTCTTTTGGAAAACCTTTTTCTATATAATTATTTTCTAGAAAAATCTTCACATTCTTGGTTTCTACCTCTGGACTTGTATTTAGATTTTCTTTCTTTGTTATCACACTCATATCTAGGGGTGATTATTTTCCATATTGTGGGAGCAACTAAGGGTTTGATTTTTTTCAATTATTTCTTTTATCTGACTTCTTTATAGACTTATTCATTAATCTCTAATAAAAAATGAACCAATTGAGGAAATCTTATTTCCCTAGGTTCTAACTATTTTGCATCAAGATTCTCTAAAACTCCTTTGTGATAATATTCCCCTAGTCCTACAAAAGTTTCAATGAACACAGTACACATGAATTCTTGATTTTGTTCATGTCCATATTGATAGAAATTCTTATATTACTTAGCATAAAATTGATCAAACTATTTCTAATCACAATATTTGTTGTTCACAAATCTATTGTAAGTCAAATTTTCACAGACAAGTGTCCTTCCAACAAAATTTGTAATCAATTGAGAACAAATTTGATCTATGCCTCTATTAATAAATTATTCTTTATAAGCATCATCTAATATCCTTAACTCTTTTATTGATTCCACTAACAAAATTAAGAACTTGTCTAGTTACATCAAGTTCATTAACTCATGTGCTTGTGGAAAAGTAATGTTACCCAAGCCCTTATAGTATCAATATATCTGATATTTTCCACTTCATCAAAATTATCAAAGTTGAGTAGAGGTGAAACATCTTCTGTGTAATTCTACAAATTTCTAAATGGTGTAGCATTCTAGGCTTTGAGAAACCCTACAGAACTAATAGGGAACTTGACTACCTTTTTTGGTTGGACTAATTATAGTAATTGAGTTGGAATTAAATAGATTTGGTGGCTTATCTCATTTATTGATTTGGCCATAATTATTTTCTATTTGCATCATGGTTTGGCCAATGTGTTGGGTAACTAAATCTATTCATTGGACTATTTGGAATATAGTGGAGATCTCAAATTTAAGTCCTTTGATGGACTAGTCATGAGATTGCAAACATAATTTTTTAGAGACCCACCATACTTTTCCATGTATTTTAAAGCAATAATAATTGGCGCAAATCTAAGTGCCCTGATCAAGAAGCTCCTCCTTCCACTGATCTGGTAGACATTGTTCTAATTTCTTGGGATAGGTAATGATTTCATGGGAATTGGCTTAATATATTGCATCGCACTTTTGTTTGGCTAACTTTAGTTTTCTGCTAATACTTAAGGTCTTTGGTGAGAAACATATGTATTTGTATACAAAGTTTAGACCAATTTAATAACTTACTTTGAGAGGAAACTGAAGACTCATTAACAAGTGAAATATACTGTGCCCAAAATGCAATTTGGTATTCACGAGTGGGATCATATTGCATGAAATCTTGAAAGAAGGATGACTCCTTCAATGATAGATTTATAGGTTGTTGTGTCTATTTCAGTTTCTTTGTGATTAGAATTATCAAGAACAGGAAAAGAGACTACTTTTATTGACATCATTTTACACCTAAGGACTCAAATGGAACCTTTGGAAAATTCAAAATTACAATTTTCACATTTATACAAGTTATCATCTAGCTCATAAAACTATGCATGAGAGCAAAAAGATACATCTAGACCAAGAGTTGGTTCTTTAAATGAAACTTTAGATTGTGCTAAGGGAGGATCTATTATAGTTAAAATGGCTAGAAAATGAAACATATTATCTCAGACCAATTTTAAAAATTCATCCACACTCATTATATGTTTCCAAGGATGTATTCAATAACCATGATCCATTTTTTCTATAGATCTTGAGGAGGATCTTCGATAATAAGTGGTTGTGAATCTTATAGATTGGGATCTTTGTATATTGGAACCTAACTATAGAGTGGAGAAATTTATGATGACCTTGTTATCAAGCTCTTGAATATTGACACCTTGTAACTAAGGTGTATTTTCTCATTGAGAATATTTATCCCAAAGTTCAAGTGCCCATTTTGTTGACATCTTAATGTCTTTATGTTTTAAAATGTGTGGTGCTCTCAGTTCAGTAGTTGGGCTTGTTGACTTCTAGATAGTAGACAAGGCTTCCTCGAGAGACATGGATCTTTTGGAATTGACCATTAGTGGAAGAGATTTATTATACAATTTTTTTAGTTTGATTATTTTTTAGATTTTCCTTGAGTTTGGTTTTTAATTTAATTTTGAACCATTTTCTTTGACTTTCCCTCAATGTGAAACCCTCCAAGTGTTAACCCACAAGGTTTCCCTAAGTCGATCCTAGCCCTTAGCCAATTTTCAGTTGATTAAAGTCTATTAATTTGACAGGTCTTGAGGCTTTGAAACATGTCATACCCTAGAACCTATTTGAACTTTTGAACCTTTTCAAACCATCTAAACTATTTTAAATCTGGTTCAAATTGGTTTGGCATTGTGAAAGAAGTTCTTGTAGGAAATATGGTGGAACCCAGAAGGAACATGTGGTAGTGGCATCTAAAGTTAGACACGGGGAACACCAAGGTGGGCCCTCGACATGTCATCTAGTGATATAAGCAACAAAAATATGATATGGAAACAAGGAATAAGGTAATCATGAGAAAATGTAGCTTATAGAAAATCATTAAATGTTGAGTGTGCATGGACAAGTACACAGCATAAGGCACAAAAATCTAAGGTAACCACGTGTACGAATAATGATGATTAAGTAGGATGTGAAAAGTGAAAAGACATATATTTATAGTAATTACCTCGAGTGGCCTCGTCATACAATAATTTCAAACAAGAAAATATTTCCAAATCCTACCCTCATAATTTGCTCATAGGTTTGGCATTTTTAAAAAATCATTTCAAAATAGTATGTTCTCTTGATCTAAGTTTTAGCTAAGGAGAACACAAGACAAGAGGTTCAAGAGGTTCAATAAGGCTTGTTACTACATACTCAAGGTAAACTTTCAACAATCCCTTTGTTCATTTTTCAATTCTCAGTACTTTCTCTTTGACCTTGGTCTAGAGTTGTGATTTTATTTGTGGTTGGAAATTATGAGGACTTCCATTCACTTTTTTAGAAATACCATTAGTATGAACTACAGAGATCCCCTACTAACTAATACAAACTTAAAGGGAGTGTTGGAAATTTGTTCAGCGCTCCCCTTGGGATTCATGACAAAGGATTAATCACACCCAGTGTACTATAAGTTGAGTGGTTGTATCGGTCATTGATAGATTAGTCTTTTGGTGTAAGGTAAACCCCACTCTAACAAGTGGTATCAAAGCTTGGTCACAGGTTGAAATCCTTAGACCCTCGGGTAACACTAATGGGGAGATTGTTGCAAATTTGTCCATTTCTCCCCTCAAGATTCATGACAAAGGCTTAACTAAATCCAGTGTACTATAAGTTGAGTGGTTGTATCAATAATTGATAGATTGGTCTTTTGGTGCAATGAAAACCCCACTATAACAGGGAGTTTATTTAGGCACCAATTATGATAAAATGTAAGAAAATGTAGAGGCTTATTTTATGGGTGAAATCTTATACAGTGGTTTATTACTAGCCGCAGCCTTTCTGCAAGTTGTCATAAACCCTAAATTTGTTTCAAGAATATATAAATGATTATGATATTAGGTCTTACTGTATTAGAAATAATCATGGAAATTTCTTTGTCTTAGTTACCAAGGACACAATGTTGTTTATCTCCAAAATACCCAATGAGTCATTCGTTGACTTTACTCCAACTTAGTCCTATGCCAAATTTCGTCAAACCCCTTATAAGCACCATTCTGTCATAGCATTTCATTGGACCCAAAATTTATATAAAGTATGTTCATGGCTTTCATGTCCCCTTTTCAAATAATTAAAAATAATAATCTTTGCTAAGGCAGGCAGGCCCAAAAAGATGAAGTTTCAGCAAAAGGGGATAATCTTTGGAAGCGAATGGACTAATAAATGAAAATTATTATTAAAATATGTTTTATTAACCCATATTAGATGTGAGTTAGGGTTATGCCCTCTTTTAAGGGGTTTGGAGGCATTTTGGGCTCATTCCAGAACTTGATTTTGCTCATTTCTTTGTTATTCTTTAGAGGCTGCCAAACTTGTGGAGAAGGAGACCCAAGAACGGGAGTTTGTAGGTTTCCAGGGAGACCCAAAAAAGTGAGTTTTAAGGTTTCTAGGAAGGCTAAGTACAGGATTTTGAATCCATTCCATGTGCATGCTCATGCAGAGTTTGCCTTTGTGCTAAACAGTGCAGATTTGTGAATTTTCGGATGTGTTTTTTGTAAGAGTTTGGTGTTTCCAGTTGAGTATTTCATATCAGTTTGGATTGATGCTATATATCAGACTTTTAGATGTTAAAATAGAGCTGAATATATGTATTTGGATGTGATTATACTTCTGTGATATATTATTAAGTTTTTGTGGTGATTCCGGGCTATTTTGTGCTATTTTCGGGAGCCCGATGAGCATTATTTTTATCCATTGTTTGGGAGCTATTGTGTGCATGTTATATAGATCTGAAAATATAATTTTATAGGCTGTTATGCTGCTCAAATTTCTATAAAAATTTCCACTTTCATATTTATTAATAATATGTGAAGCTATGAAGTTTTTGGCACTATTTCCGACATACCCGATTTGGGGTTTATTGAGAAATTGGTGGATCTTTGTGATATTAGTTGTTTGATCTTAAAGATGTGATTAGAGGTTGGAAATATCATACAAAACCAGTAAAGGGACATTTCAATGGCTCCCAAAGAATCTAAATAAAGACCATGTAAAACCTTACATCCATGATCTAGTAGTGTTTTACATAGAGTATGAGGTTCACCAAAGGCATTTTTGTTTGAAGACTATATATTTTTCTGTTGGGTGATGCGACGCACTCCCCTGCCCACAGGTGGTTAATTATGTGGTGTTCCATGTTCACTAACAGTCATGGCTTTTGGTGCAATGGCAAATGGGCCCTACAATTGGTATCAGAGCCTGGTTTTGGCCTGGTCATGGGTTCAAATATCCCCGGTGCCTTCCCGACCTGCGTAAGCACCTGGTATGCTCGTCGAGGGGGAGATTGTTGGGTGATGCGATGCGCTCCCCTGCCCATAGGTGGTTAATTATGTGGTGTTCCATGTTCACTAACAGTCATGGCTTTTGGTGCAATGGAAAATGGGCCCTACAATTTCTTCATTGAAATTATATGAGAGGGAAATCACTACTTAGACTAGACTAAGATCATAGGTAGTTTAATGAGAGAATAATTTAAATTAACCTAGACCATCAAAAAGGATTTCTTTATGTCCTCCTATCTTATGTATTATTTGGCTTGTACTGAGGATCTCTCTCCCCTACCTCATAAACCTTGGGATCATACTATCCTTATATAAAATTATTTTCCCTCACTACAAAGGATCCATATTTTATCTAACTATAGTAAGGTTTGTGATGTTTTCATGGGGAAATTATGTTTTGAACAAGAGGGTACAACAAAGTAAAGAGATTCATTGGAAGCCTTACAATTGATCCAAACCTATGTTAGTCTATTTATTCAATTTCATAGGTTCATATACCTTAGGATAGGTTATTTTGATAAAGAGCCCCTAAGATTACCCATTTTTTCTATTTATTTATTTGTATTAGCTAAGATTTGTTGACAACTTGTCATTGCAATGAAGAATTTCCTACCTAAAGATAAATGGGATAGTTTGTTTCTAGTAAAGCTTGATAATTTTTCATGCAAAAATTAGAAGATGCCATGAATATTGGGAGAAACTTGAGTGGTTTTTATTTGAAGTTTTATTATGGGAGAAAGGGGTTCAATAATAAAGAATTCACTAGAAAAGTTTTGGAAGAAGAAGATCAATTCACACCTTTACCTCACTTGGAGGAATACTGGGAAGATTGATTAAGTAAAAGAAAGGTTCAAAGGATAGAAAAATCTAGAATATTATTGCCACAAGTCTCTAATTTGCAGTTGAAATTGACTATTAAAGGAGTTCAAGAAGAAAATTTGGAGGTTCTTGAACTTAAGTACCTAAAAAAAAAAAGCACCCCTAACTCTCATTTATTGGTCTGAACAAGAAGAAGATGGCATAGTATGGAGGACTAGAAATGTCATTGAATGCGCTAAAATGTGGCTCACACATAAAAAGGAAGGCATGCCTCAGGTTCAATTTGAAGACACAATTTAAGAATTTCCTCCTGACATAATGCTAACATTATCTTTTCCACTATTTATGCAGGTGATAACAAGAGTTCAAAAGCATTGGTCATTGAACTAGCTGAAAACCAACTTATTGTGAAAAGGATGAGGTCAAGGACCAAGTTCAAGAAACAAATCAAAATGACATCTCAGGCATAGATTCAAGTAGATCTTGCTACTAAATATGAATAGACCATAGGCTCAATGGAAAATGATAAATAGGTATAGTCAACCATAGATTGTAATTCATAGGTTTTGAACTCCCTGAATATACCAATAAAGGACACAAGAAATGTTGACTCTTCTCCATTGGTACCAAACTAGCTCATGAACATAATAAGAAAGAAAAGAGCTTCATACAAGTATTTTTACTTGTGTGAGACATGGTGAGTAAATACAATGCTAAAACATTGAAGCTTAAAAGGATGAAGAGTTATTCTTAGTTAGTTACAGATGTCAAGATAGGAGAGGTCATAGTTGAGGTTTCCTTATATAAGCCCAAAGATGGTTCTTTAGACCTAAGTGTTGGAGACTTTAAAATCACAAAAGTGGGCCTAGGCATACTAAACCAAGAAAGTTACAATAGAGAAAATGGAATTGAAATAGATAATCAACATGATGGTTGAGTACATTGACTCCATTGATGGTTGTAGTGCTCTATCTTTAGTTCAAAATCCTTAAAATTTTGACCCCACCTCACCTGCCAGCAAGAATTTTTTGATCCAACTTCAGCATGGCAAGGCCATGGTGGTGGTCATAGATGAATGGGTGGATGGTGTAATTAAGAAAGGAAAATATTTTCTTTGGCAGTGTGCTATATGTTTTAATAACAAGGATGCCCTATTAAGTGAGGTTCAAACACAATTGTCATCTTAGGAAGTAGAAGAGAACAAGTGGTATGTTGTTGTTATAAAAATCTCAAAGGTACAACTGTATGGTATAGAAAAGTTCTTAACAGAAAAAACCCTAAAAAATAGTAGATAGTTGCATGTTATGTGTGGTTAAGGAAAAAATGAGTTAGAGGTGTTTGATTTATAGGTCAACTATCACTAAACCACAAAGAATTGAAATAGAAATCAAGGGCATGTATAGTTGTTTCAGAAAATACCTATGGATCATCAACCCTAATAGTGTAGCCCAATGTGATGAAGGGAACATTGGCATTGAACCTCTAGTTAAATCTTTTGAAGGAGACCCAAAAATAATCAAGGAGGTGACTGATCCTAGAGTTACAAACCTCACAACAGTGGCATAGATTAAAAATATGTCTGTCCTCTTCATGGAGCACCTATTAGATTACATGAAGCAAGTCATTGGATTGAAACACGATAAAGACACATGGAAAATATGATTGCTAAGCATGAGGAACTTGAGCTCTAATGTTGTACAAGAGTTCATGGGTGTTTATCATAACTGGAAACTGGCATGTGGTGCAATTGGTGATGAGGAATAAACTAAGGACGGAGGTCATATTTTCCCCAAATAATGAATCTTCCTCTTTTCTTTTCTTTATGTTAATTTGAACTTGGAGGACACGTGTCCTTCTCAAACTTTTCTATTGTTATTACTGCTATGGTTAACCGTTAAGCGTGTTGGGTTTTTTGGGAGGCTCTTTTGAAATTGAAAACCATAAATTATGAACTAGTAGACACTTTTAGTGGTTAGAAGATAAATAAAAGTGAAGGAAATTTTAGACTTTTCTCTCTATTAGTAGTTACTAGAGGTTATATATTTTATGGTGATACATGAATTCAATGAAATATGATACTTTAGAGGTTAATTTGTTTATGGGCTTTGAATCAAATCAAGGTGAATTAGTATCATGAAAATAATCTAGATCTTTTTTATCCATGATTATATTGGGAAATGTTTCTTTTTGAATATTACTCCTTACATTTTATATGCTATTTCAATCTCTAAAAATGATGGTTCAAGTGGTTCTTGTGTTATCATTGATCTTCTAATAAGTTCTTATTCTAAAGACACTTGACGAGCTTTGTTATCTTCATGTTTTTCTTATTAATTCTAAAACTATTAGATCATTAGCCTCTCATCTAAGAATGATGTGTGTTGCCTTTATGCTTTTGGGTCAAAAGCATACATATATGTTTTAGTTTAGGGATTCATTAAAAATCCAACAAGGGATTTTTACCTTATATAATTTAGAGGGAGGTTAATCATTGAACCTACCCAACTATTATGAAAATTGTGTCTTCTAAAAAGAAAGGAAATAGAGTCAGTAAACAATATATCGATACAAAGATCAATATAGGGATTCAAGCAATAAATGACCCAGTTTACAATAGATAAATTCATAATAATGATCAACCATGGTGTTTCCATAAAATTATCTATTTCTAGTGGTGTACCTAATTTAGGGTTCAATAATACATAAGAAGATCTTATTTCTAACCTAAATTGTATAGCCTGGCAACTAAGAATACGTAGTCAATAGCATCAACAAGTCCTAAGAGTTCTTGAAGTAGAAGAAGAAGAAAGAGGTGAAAGGATAAGGGGGGTCTCAATTTTTGAAGAATAGGCACCTATGAACAATATTGCTCAAGGTCCAATCAGAAATTGAACTGAAAATCTAACAAACTAGGTGAAAGGAGGAACAATCAAGTTTAGAAGTATTAGGGATTAATAGAAAATGAGATATGCTCAAATTCAAAGGTACGAAGGAGTAACTTATGAATACTTTGAATCTATGAGAAACTTAAACTTTGCGCTATATCATACAGTCAAGAGAAAAAATAAGGTTAAATCAACTAGCATATCTCATTCTACATCCCCTACTTCATCTAACCTAATAGTAGTTCAAGATTTAACCACCCTAGAAAATGTCACCCCTCTATACTTCAATCTCCAGCCTTTGAATGTCATTTTACCACCCATGGCAGTGAACCCTTGGGGACAAGTCATTGTCCTCCTAAACTTGAGGCAAAACCCTCAAACATTACCCAAAGGAGCACGATATGTCCTATCAAAGTTTGACAGTGATGGTAAGATAAGAGCATAAGATTATTTTATTTCTTTTCACTCAATGTGTGGAGTGTTTGATGTTACTATAGAGGATGTTGTTGTCGGGATTTTCATACAAACACTCACTAATGTTGCAGTTGATTAGTTCCATAATCTTCCTCTTCCTCAAGAATTTATAAATACATAGAATGAGATTTTGGTGGCCTTTGAGGAGGGATTCAAGACTCCTGGAGATGAACATACCCAGCTACTTCAGTTGGATCAATTGAAGAAAGAAATATAAGAACCCATGAGGGAGTCATAATGAAGTTCAATAAGATCTTGCTGAAGATTCCCACTACATCAAGGCCCAATGATGAGAACAAAAAATGATTCTTCTTGAATGATATGCCTCCAAATATTAACTTTCAATTAAGGAGGGTTGGGGTTGCAATTTTTTTTGTTACATAGAGGGTAGCAATCAAACTCAAAGATGATTTGATCATTGTTGGAAAATGGATGAGGGAAGTTCAAACCTTAGGTGCTCAGCCCTCTACTCCTACTAATAACCCTGTTGTACAAAGATTACTAAGTGACATTCCCTCTTTTAATAGATAACAACATAAGAAGAGCCCTTAAAACCAAATTTCATATCCAGATGTCTGTCGCTGGCGGTTCAATCAACCACATGGGAAAATACCTCAATTGGAAAATTCATAGCCTCATCTAATGATTGAACGTACATCCAAAAAAGAAGTTATGTGCTATTTTTACTATATGATTGACCATGGTGGATAAATAGGTCCTAACTTATCAAGATCTATTCAAATGAGCTTGACAAAAATGAGCTCAAAGTGGGAATTGAGGAAGAAGAGGGAAGCTAGTCGGGACCCAGTGATAGTGTATTAGTCTACCTTGAATATGAGTCTAATTCAAATAAAGGAGGAGATATCCTTGTAACTCTAAATGAGCCTTCCTACACATTCTTAGTAGGAATCAAAGGATCCCTGAGTATTCATCTAGTTCTAGCACTCCTAATGCCATAAAAAAGGAAAAGGAGAAACTAGTTGGTTCATCTCCAAATTAGATTGGATTGGAGGTTAAAAATATTTTCTAAGAATAGTGTAAGTCCAACTCCTTCCTCTAGCTTTGATGTTGAATAATTTTGTAAAAATTCAATTGTAACTATATCAACCATTGATTATTTTAAATCTAACCCTCACAAACTATATAGGCTATTTCAATATGTCAAAGGAGATCCAAGTCCAATAGTTCAAGGTAACAACTTTTCATCAGGAAATGTAAATTCTTAGGGGTCATCTATGTCTATCTCTAAAGATCTAGTTGCTCCACTAAAAGATGTTGAACCTTCCTATGTAATTGATTCTAATGCATAAAATGATAAGCCCAACCTGTTATACATCTTCTTACTGCTAAATGGTTGTAAGCTTAGTAATGGTATAGTAGACTCTAGGGTTTCAAATAATATAATGCCAACATATATTACTAAAGCCTCAGGTTTGACACTTACCAAAACCTTTGAGAGATGTTACTTAATGGATGGCAAGAAAGTGACTCTTTGTTGATCTCAGATTGGTTTTGACAAGTGACTGTCAACACACTTAAGCTATTTACTTAGTTCATGCTGAACTAGTAATACATGTCGAGTACAACATATAAATATTAGACCATTTCAAGCTATAGTGAGTGTCGAGTCACTCATATGCTAAGGAGATAGACCATGCCAAGTGATTCAAGAGCTAAGTAAATAGTAGATGTCAAGCAATGCAGGTGTCGAGTCATAGTATAAAAATCAATGCATGCCAAGTATCAAAGACTTTATATGCTGAGTGACACTATTTTGACATATTTGTTTGTAATGTCACAAAAAATTATGTAAACCATTTTTTAGCTGACTTAAAGGTAAATTACGATATTTTCAAGATAAGAATGAATCTCTAATTGGATTCCCTATGCAATTACATGTAGCCAATCAGAAAAAGGGAAGGATTAAGTGGAAAAATGGATGAATCTCAACCATAGATTCATACCTAACCCTAATCCACCAAAGTCTTCTTAAGGAAGATGAAAACCCTAAACTATCTATCAATGTATGAGTGCATAAGGATTTGGAGTGAAGAGGATAGTTTGCATTCACAAACATAGCATTCAAGGTAACCTAGAAGTTATGAAGAGAGAGTGAATTACATAATTAGTTAGAGTAGAACAGAGGATAGAGAAAAGAATATAGCATTGAGACATCTGATCAGTAAAGATCAAGAAGACATCGTATAGAGGTGATCTATTATCAGGCAAGCAAGTGCCTACCGCAAGATCTATGTTGAGACATTTTAACTAGTAATTTTAGTCAAATCTCTTAATAGAGTAGTCTTAACAGGCTGTATGAAATCCTTTAACAGGGTGCTTACTTAGTTGTAAGTTGAAGTCCTCTAACAAGGCACACTTCTAACAAGGTGTTGAAATCTTCTAAAAAGGTGAGACCTAACAGTCTTTGTAAGCCTTTAAAAGGGAAAACCTTTCACAGGGTAGATCATGTTTCATGGTCAAAACATTGTAACCTTCATTGGATACACTTTATTGCTGTAGTAGTGAAGATTTGTGGGTGTCATTCCCACCCCAATTTTACCTTCTCACTTGGAGGGTTTCTGGTTAATCATATTTGGTGTGTTTTATGTGTGAATGCTTACATATTTATATGATTTAGATGCATATGCTTTATATGTTATTTCAATTTACTCATTAAATGCATGAAATGGATGTGTGGTGAAATTTTTATGGGTCCAAGTTTAAACTACTGATTCAACACCCCCCCCCCCCCCCCCCCCCTCAACAATTTACCTTTGTAAGCCTTTAAAAGGGAAGACCTTTCATAGGGTAGATCATGTTTCATGGTCAAAACATTGTAACCTTCATTGGATACACTTTATTGCTGTAGTAGTGAAGATTTTTCGGTGTCATCCCCACCTCAATTTTACCTTCTCACTTGGAAGGTTTCTGGGTAATCATATTTGGTGTGTTTTGTGTGTGAATTCTTACATAATTATATTATTTAGATGCATATGCGTTATATGTTATTTCAATTTATTCATTGAATGCATGAAATGGATGTGTGGTGAAATTTTTATGGGTCCAAGTTTAAACTACTGATTCAACCCCCCCCCCCCCCAGAAGTTTACCTTTCCTACTGCAATTCCAACAATTGGTATAAGAGCCTAGTTCTCTAAAAGAGAAGCTTTGCAGCTTTAAGAAAAGATCTTGAAATGGAGATGTGCAAGTTGGGAAAGACCATTGAGAACTAGGAAATTGAAATACATCTCATACTACATCAACTAAATGAAGTAAGAGAGGAACTAAAGAAATCCTTGAAGAGAAGGAAAGAAATTAATATTGTGGAGAATGACTCACAATATAGAGAGGTAGACACTACCAAGCTATTTGCAGATGGAAACTCTGATGAATTTGATGCAGTAGTTGCAAATCTAATGGAAAATAATATAGTCCAATCTAAGGAAATCAAAAACCTCAAATTAGAGCAAGAATCACAAGCTATACTGCTATGTGAGGTAACTAAACAAAAGAAGAAAGCTATGGAAGACAAAGCCATGATTGAAGAAGATAAAAGAATTCTAGTCAACAGATAGGAAGTGAAGTCAACAAAGCTAATGAAGATTTCCAACATGCAATTGGATACTCTAGTCCAATGATAAATGCCAACTATGAGTTAAATGTCAAGGAAATTGAGATAACTACATTGAAGTTGCAGAATGAACAATTGCAGAGTGATCTAAAGAGAGAAAAGGAATTTGTTGAAAGTTTCCAAAAACCAAATGAAGTCATCAAATACTTTGAGCAATTATTGAGATCTCCTAAATCCAAGAATGATACGTCAGAATAGGATATACAAGTACCGAAGAAGGAGAGTTATCCAAAAGTGTAGAAAAAAAGAACACCAAAGGTAAGAACTTCAAACCTACTTGTCATAATAGTGGTAAGAAAGGACATACTACTAATGTGTGTAGGAGCAAGATTGAAAATCATAATGTCAAGCCTAAGAACATGATTTATTGTCATAAGTGCAATAAGCAAGGTCATCAGGCACATGAATGTAGAACTAGGACCATGCATACACAAAGATTTGAAGGATATTGTAAAAACTATCAGAAGTATGGACATAGAGCTTTTGAGTGTAGATCCAAACCCATGTGGTCATCAAACAAGCAAGCAAAGATAAGGAACAATGGAAACTCTTACAACTAGGATTATAATACCAGATATAGTTGTCATTACTATCAACAATATATACATATTCCAAAAATTGTATTAGGATGCACTTTAGAGGCAATTACTAAAGGTGCTTGAGTCAAACCACATGTTTTAATTGTTTGAAGACTAGTCACATCAGTAGGTATTGTCCAAGTAGGTCAAAGGCACCAATTTTTGAATTTGATAAAGGTAAAGGCAAGGCAGATGTTGAACACATCAGATTTGAGATGATTAAGACATGGAAAAAGAAAGCTAATTACAACACATCAAATGGAGAAGGGATCACTTCACCCAATGAGTCAAGTGATCACACTTCATCAAACTAAACAATCAAGAGGTATGTGGGACTAATATGTAAAGGCTATATCATACATTAGTTCCAAAAGAAGTTAGTACTGAAAAGGCTACATTAGCATGAATAAAGATGCAAGATGTTGTTAGAAATTCAAGATAAATCTTTATGTTTTTCATGTTGTTTTCGAGTGTGAAAAAATTCCTATATATGCCGGGTGGAATGCTAGATCATGTCGAGCTAGCAATCTAGCTAGTTGATGCCAAAATCATAATGGTTTCTAAGTGATGGAAATATCAATGGATGTTGAGTGAGCCTAAAATTGGTTGATGTCAAGCTTACAACTATGTAAGCACTTAGCATTAAATGCAAAGGTTTTAAAGGCTATTTGATTTATTTTAGCTCTTTCTTCAGCATTATAAATTCAAGAAAGAGAGAGCAAAGAAAAAGGTGATCTAGAAATATGTTCAAAGGATTTGCAAAAGATTCTAGTAGCGATCTCACGCCAGTTCATCAGATTTCCTAAGGTATTTATCAAGAGTTGAGCTACGCAGTTTTAATTTTCATAAAAACCCTAGTTTGACACAATGGTATTGAGTTAGAAAAATGTTGAAGGGAAGGAAGTTTTAAATGTTCAGCTAGTAAATAATGAAGTTAAATGACCTATTTTTTAAGCAATTCTTAACATTGCATATAAACAAGACCCTTCTGGCGCATTGTCAATGATCTCGCCAAATGTAATAATGCTATAAGATGTGAGAAAATGTTATAACTATAAGATAGGAAGTATTGGTGATATTGAAATTAGAGGTTCATACAATAGTTTATGTGAAAATGATGTTTTGAAAGAAGAGTACAAAATTTTTGAAAAAAAGGGTTTAACACGAGCCCTAGATTTTCCAAATGTATTTAAAATAGAGTGGTTACAAATAATACTTAGCTAAATTCATGATGGTTCCTTATGGTAGGAGGGAAAACCTATCAAAATTACCAAGAGGATAATTCATAATGTTTCTAGCTACCTAACCCTAGGTTAGCCTAAGACACTAAGAAGTGATTCCAAGGAAGTGATTGAGAAGAATACTGGAGCTATCTAGAATAAAAGAGGTATGACTATAGATACAACCACTTCTCCTCTTATTAACTTTGTTGTAAGGGTTATATCACACAAGTTCTATCAATCTAGTAGATTGAATAGTGTAGCCTATATAGCTATGGATGTTGGATATAAGATTGTGAGGAAAGATCATAGATATGATCTAGCAGAACTAAAATTGCAACAATTGATGGAGAACCTTGGAGCAATCAGGAAAAAAAAGAGTGCACAATGAAAATTTGGTTCAATATTGAATTGTATATTCTTTTATGTACAAAACACATTCCTTTCATTTGGTACTATTGGATGGAAGACCAATAGATCAATTGCAGTACAGATTGGTGAGTACATTAAGTAGCTAGGAGAGAATTTTGAATCCTTAATGACTAGTTACTTTGAAGATTTCAAAAATTCAATGAATCATAGATTAAGGATACCAGTATCTTTGGTTGAAAAGCATTATAATGATATATTTTTTCTTGTGGATGTTGACTATACATTTGTGTAAGCTTCCACACCAAGATAAGATGGTTGAGACCCTTAGGGTATGAGGTAAATGTAGATGAAGCCTTAGCAGCTATAACAACTCTACTAGCAGAAGAGGTAGATAAAACCACAAAAGTCTTTGGAAAATATGAGATGGTAAACTCCAAAATTTCTATGGAATTAAAGACTACCTCTACAATCAAGAAGAAGGACAAGCTGCTAAAGAAGTTGAAAGAAAAATTTGGAGAGGATGCTGAGGAAGAAGAGGATGAGGATGAAGAGGATGAAGAGGAAGAAGGAACACAAGCTCAAGAACCTCTAGCACTGACACAAGGCATGGGAGAAGATAAAGAAGAGGAGATTGAAGGTTCCAAGGGAGGAGAAACCAATGAAGCACACACTTCTGCCAAGCAAAAGAAAAGGAAGGCCAAGGCACAACTTATGGAAAGGACCAAGAAACTTGCCAAACCAAGTCAGCCAAAGCCCACTACACCTATAATAAGAGCCAACACACATGCTACAACACAAAAGGCCAAGGAAAAGATAAAGAAAATAGAGCAAGGAGGTCAGGAGAAGAAAAGATCTAGAAGGAAATAGGTGGTACAACCAAATTCTAAAGAGGAGAAAATAGAGTCAGATGACAATAGCCAATTTAAGGTGGTGAGTCACAATCCTCCCTCTGATCTTGAGAATTTATGTGAAAATGTTTAGAACAATCTAGATTTATCAAGTTTTAGTCATTTTGATTTTGATAAATTAGATAAGGAGGAGAAAAACCAAGTGGAAGAGACCATATATGCCATGATGTCAAAATTCAAGACAACACCCTTAGAATTTGCCAACTTAGTACCTAAAAGTCTATATTACACAGTTCAGCAAAAATTGCATTATTGTCTAAATTTGGAAAGACAAATCAAGGAGACCACACTAGCCCAAGTAATGCCTGAGTTGACTAAGGGAAAAATTGCAAAGGATATAAAGAAATATACAGTTAGGTTCACACCTAAACGTAGAGCCTTTAGCATTCTACAAAACAATATTGAGGATGTTGTTAAGAAGTCAACACAAATATGGAAACTCATTTATGGGTTAACCATAGTTAAGAAAGGAGAAGCTAGACCTTGAAAGGTTAATGATTATGACAAAGAAGATGATGCCAAAGATAATTGTGAATGACACACAATTGTCAAGTGTTAGTCCTCCCCATGACACAACTAAGACAACTAAAACCATAATTTTTAAGGATGCCTTTGACCTATCAGCTTAGAACATCAATCCTCTTACTGTAGAAGACTTGAAGAAAATATTAGATCAATCTACATTGCAGGCCAAACATTGTGGCAACCTAGTCTTGGTAAGTGTAGATGAATTACATAAGTCAATAACTAATGTTACGAGGGAGAAGGTAAATTCACAAGAACCACCTTCTATCATCCCTTCAGTTACTAATGTACAACCTTTGGTTCAAATGCCTGAAGTTACAACTACCAAGGTTGATACAATTGTTAAGATTGATATTGTTGAGAAGTTAGCAGAAGAGAAAGACATCACTACAGGATAGAAAGAAATAGGTCAAATAGACTCATCTGCACCTACAACACAAGGACAAGGTGCTAGTCAAGTCATAGTGGTAGACCAGGGCAAGATTGAAGAGAGTGAGTAGACACCTAAGGTGAAGGAAAAAGTTAGCATCCAAGCACTGGTAGCTTTACCATCATCTGGCACTTCTTCCACACAAACTCCTTAGAAGTCGAGCACGGAAGCTATTTCGTTGCAAATCTTAGTGCCAAGCCCAAGTTCATCAAAGGTTGAAAAGGTAATTCATTATGTAGATATAAGCCTTGATGAATAAATTATTATTCCAAAATATGATTAGGATACTATGACACTACAACAAATAGGCATATTGCAGTAGGCCTTAGAAAGGAAAAAGCATCAAGAAATGCATAGGAGAGAACATAGGTAGAAGCAAGCACTTCAAGACATTAAGGACATCTTTCTAGATGCATTTAGTCTACCAACTCCTAAAGAGACCAAGCTACTAATAGAACAACTGATAGATATAGTGGAAAAGGTCAGTAATAAAGACCTTGATACAAATGCCAAACTTTTAGAATGGTCAAAAAAGAAGTTCCAAAATAAGGTGAATGAGAAAATATCTAGTGAGATAGCACTAACACAAGTTGCATTGGCAGCTAAGGTCAAGGATGTGGAGAACATATTCTCATTGTACACTAAATTGTGTAACTAAGCACTCTTCGCCTAGGAGACCAAGAGTCAAATTCTGAGTCTAGAAAGCCAAATATCTACATTAGGTGCAAGATTACCAACAAATCTAGCTCGAAGTGAGAAGCATTTTATAACGCTGCTTCAGACACAAAATTAGTTAGTTGTATTGATAGTAGATGAGGCTAACATAAGAACCAAACTAGCAAGCATACAAGCAACCCTCACCCCACATATGGAAATTTTGCGCAAAGAGCTAGACTATGCTAAAACTCTACTGAAGAAAGACCCCAATCTTTCTACTCTAGATGGTCTAATTTGTTGGAATTACAATAGGAAAAGTAAACTTCTGAGAGGGGGATGAATCAATAGTTTAAACTTGGACCCATAGAACATTCACCACACGTCCATCTCATGCATTGAATGAGTAAATTGAAATAACATATAAATCATATACTCTAAATCATGTAAACATGTAATCATTCACACACATAACACCAGATATGATTACACAGAAACCCTCCAAGTGAGAAGGTAAAATTGGGGTCGAGATGACACCCACAAATCTTCACTACTATAGTAATAAAGTGTATCCAATGAAGGTTACAATGTTTTGACCATAAAACATGATCTATCCTATCAAAGGTCTACCCTATTAAAGACTTAGAAAGACTATTAGGTCTCACCTTGTTAGAGGATTTCAACACCCTATTAGAAGTGTGCCTTGTTAGAGGACTTCAACTTACAACTAAGTAAGCACCCTATTAAAGGATTTCATACAACCTGTTAAGACTACTCTATTAAGAGATTTAACTGAAATCACCTATTAAAATGTCTCAGCATAGATCCTACCATTGGCACTTGCTTGCCTGATAATAGATAACTCTATACAATGTCTTCTTGATCCTTATTGATAAGATGTCTCAATGTTGTATCCTTTTCTCTATCCTCTGTTATGCTCTAACTAATTCTACAATTCACTCTCTCCTCATAACTTCCAAGTCACCTTGAATGCTCTGTCTGTGTATAAAAACTATCCTCTTCACTCCTTCAACTCCTTATGCACTCATACATTGATAGATAGTTTAGGGTTTTGTCCTCCTTAAGAAGACTTTGGTGGCTTAGGGTTAGGTATGAATCTATAGTTGATATTCATCCATTTTTTTTCTTAATCCTTCCCTTTTTCTAATTGTCTACATGTAATTGCATAGGGAATCCAATTAGAGATTCATTCTTATCTCCAAAATATTTTAATTTACCTTTTAGTGGCTCAAAAATGGTTTGCATAGTCATTTGTGACATTACAAACAAATATGTCAAAACTGTGTCAATTGATATTTGAAGTCTTTGATACTCAGTATGCACTGATCTTTATACTATGACTTGGCGCCTACATTGCTCAACATCCATTGTTTACTCAACTCCTAAATCACTTGGCATGGTCTATCTACTCGACACTTGTGTGGCTTGGCACATGAGTGACTTGACACTCACTATAGCTCAACATGGTCTAATATTTATATGTTGTGCTTGGCATGTATTACTAGTTTGGCATGAACTAAGTAAAAAGCTTAAGTGTGTTGACACTCACTTGTCGAAACCAATCTGAGATCAAAAATCTCCCCCTTTGACATGAGTTTCAAAAACACTTGAATATACATTATCATCCTTGATCTCTCGAGCATAACATATCCATGATTTAGCTTATATTGAAAACTTCAAAATTTCAAAATTTTGCAATAACTTTACCTCAATATTTGATAAAACCCCCTGAGTCGATATGTCTATTTTGTAACCAAAATTTTGTGCTCCTTCTGAGTAAATTTTATCTCTATTGATACACTTTGACTTCAATGCCCTATTTTCCTAATACTCTTTCATCTGATATGCTCTCCCTTAGCTAATATTTGCCATTTTTCTCTTTCTCTGCTTTATTTCTCCTCACAAAAATGTATATATCCCCCTTTGTTCTTATTCCCCTAAAAAATATTTCTCCCCCTACTACTATGCTCCTCCTTTTTATTTCTCCTTATTTTCTTATACTCCCCCATATTATTTTTATCTCCCTCTTTTTGACACTTATATCAAATGGGCTTTACACTTATTGTGTGTTTGTCCAAAAATGATTTACGGACATCCAATATGATCTTGAGGGAAGCATCCCAATTATCACATGAAACATCTAATGAATTGAGTTGGATGGAAAGAAAGTATCTCTTATGGACAAGTGAAAGATTCCCAAGTTTCCTTGGCAACATGTCCTAATAAGAGGGTGAAGTTGACCACATTGATGGAGACATCCTAGCCAGCTATAAAATGTTGCTTAGTGGGACTTTTTGTGAAGATATGGGTGGTGAAATAAAAATGGGCTAGTCTGAAGCCATCATCCCAATTGGAAAGAAGAATATTAAATTGGAACTTGAACTAAAAAATAAATACACGGCCTTTCCCTTTGATGACCTAAAGGATCAAATTCTATACAAAGAATGTCAATTGGGAAACTATGTTATACTGCTTGATAAAAACATTAAATCTACAGTTGACAAATCAAAAGGACTATGGAATATGGAGTTTGATGAGAGCTCCTCGAATTCAGGTTCCAGAGTACGAGTAGTATTGGTATCTCCTTCTAGTGTATATTTTCCATTTTCTTTAAAACTTGACTTTAGAAACACCAAGAATATGCTAGAATATGAAGCCTTGCTAGTTGGAATAAAAGAAGAAAAGTCCAAAGGGAAATAATTATTAAATCTTAGAGGAGATGCTAAGATATTTGTGAACCAAGTGAAAAATGTATATACAGTGAAGGAACTATAGGAATTTGGTTTGGGATGAGGTAGAACTTTTTTATGCTTTCTTCATTGAAGCTATCCCTGAGAGTAGCAATACGTGAGCTTAGAAATATCAACATCTTTACTTCTACCTCATTTGGATTTTGGAACAAATAATTATATTATTGAGATAATCTATCAGCCTAGTGTTCTCGATAATGTAGTTTGGTGGAAAGTGTTTAATGATGACAATCAAATTAAGATCTTCTTGGCCTACATAGAGATTTTCCATGATCTATACTTTGAAGTTTTAGAGAAAGAGTACATAGAAAATGGTTTTGGTTTAGATGAAGGGGATGGGGTGATTAAGTTAAATGGGAATAAAATACCAAAGGGGTTGGTCTCTTTGGAGCATCTATTTTTGACTAAAGATGATAGCCTAACTACTAAATGGTCATCACACCTAGAAGTTACCAAAGAATATGACAAGATTAATGTAGGTATTGACCATGAACCTAGGTGGATTGTAGTAGGTTAGTCATTTTTCCCCATCAAAAGGTATAGGCTAAAAGAGTTGTTGCTTAACTAAAAATATGTGTTTTCATAGAGCTATAAATATCTTAAGGACTTCAGAGGTGGAAGGTTCAGGCACCATATTCCATTGAAACCCAACATCATATCATTCAAGAAGAAGCTATGGAACTATAATCCCAATGTATCAGAAGTGACCTAAAGAGAAGTGGATACAATGTTAAAAGAAAAAATATTCTATTTGATCCATCATTCCACATCGGTAGCCAATATTGTCCCCATGAGAAAGAAGAATGAAGAAATAAGGATTTGTGTAGATTTAAGAAACTTGTACTAGGCAAGTCTCAAGGATAACTACACCTTACCACCAATATAGCATGTGATGAAAAAAATGGCAGGATCAAAAATCATGTCAATGTTGGATAGCTTTTGGGGCTACAATCACATAAGCATCGTAGAGGAGGGTCAACATAAAACTTCCTTCATTACACCTTGGGGAACTTACACTTACAATTGAATACCTTTTGGACTGATAAATGTGGCAGCCATGTTCCAAAGGGAATTGAAATCCTCCTTCTAGAACCTAAGGAATAATAACATAGTTGTATACTTGGATGACCTAACTATGTTCTCGAGAAGAAGGAATCATCATCTCATAGATCTAAGGATTATTCTGCAAAGTTTTCATAAACATAATATCCCTAAACTCCAAGAAATTAGTATTATTTGTTGAAGAGGGGAAACTCCTAGGACACATTGTTTTTAGGAAAGGAATCAAAATTGACCCTGAAAAAGTAAGGATATTCAGTAATTGATCCTTCTTGTAACTAATTGTACAAGGTATTACTATACTTTCATCAAATCCTCATCATCAATCAAATGATATGGAGCTCTACTAAATTAGCATAGCGTCTTACCAATTAAGATGTGACATCGGTGACAACACAACAACTAATATGAATCTTTCACATAGATTAACAACATCATCAATTGGGGATAACAATCTCCCCCTTTGGAATTGATGGAAACACATAAGTGTAAGCTACATCCTAATGATGGATCACAGAGTGTGATCCAAAATATTGATGTTAAAAAAACATACACAATCAAATCCAAAATCAAAAAAAATCTTAAACCTAAATGAAGTTAGAGAGCTAAAGAGTTGTGTTGTTATCAATACATAAATTTGATTATATTATGATGTAATGTTTTGTAATATAAAATATTATGTTTATGTTTTTCCATCAATTCCAAAGGGAGAGATTGTTAGCCCCAATTGATGATGCTGTCAATGTATGTGAAAGATTCATATCATTTTTGGTGTTGTCATTGATGTCAAGCCTTAATTGGTATGACATTATGCTAATTTAGTAGAGTTCCATCTCATTTGATTGATGAAGAGGATTTGAAGAAAGTATGATAAGTTAGAGTGTTGATAAGTATGGTACTAAATGGGCATTTGAATGACTTAGATCCTAATAGTATAATATTGGTTTGATTATTTTACAATCATATGATGTTTGTGAGAAAGTATTAAAGATCTTGTATATTCAAGTTACATCGAATGAACTACAAAGTGAATTAAGGAACACATTATTTAAAAATCTACTATAGTTGTCACCATGTTACTAGAAAAGAAGAGTTAAAGTTCAATTTTGATTGAGTGATATATTGCATTAGTAAGGCTATAGTGTTCACCTAGTATGAACAAGAAGAACAACTAAAGAAAATAGTTAATCTAGGGCTAACATTTGATGAAAATTAAGAATCTTTGAGAAGTTCCAATGATAAGATCAAAGTTTTTATGAGATCAATAGATGGAGAAATTCAAGGAAGATATGATGAAGGAGAATTAACAATTTGGAATGTAGCACATAGTTTAAGGTGGAACTATTCAATGAATATGAGATCTACAATCATAGTTAAGTAGAAAAATCTTGAAGAATCTAGAATGATTAATTTTTCCATTTAAGAGGATGAACAAGGTTTTTTTTGTTGATTATATTGATGTTAATCAATTGCTAGAGTTGAAGAAGGAAGAAAAAGGGTGAACCGAGCATAACAATATTGTGAAGATAAAGGAAATGAACTACTGAGTGGAAATGAAAGTGTGTGAATCAACCAAAAAGAGATCAAGAGGAAGAGACAAAGTGAAGCAGTGATCTAAACAAGCAAGGTAGCTCTAAAACCTAATAGATCACTTGCTTATTACTTTCTTACCATTGTAGTAAAAAAATCTCTTAACCAAGTGGACCTAATGAGTATTTGAAATCCTATATGGTAACATTCAATAGTAATGTTTGTATGTCCTTTAGAGAAAGCTTCTCTTTAGAAATTTTAAGGAGTGATAAGGTCTAGATGATCTTTGGTGAGAACCCTCTAACAAGGTCACACTAAAAATGTGCATGTAGCCTTTAACAAGGTTGGCTCCTAACAAAGCTCACTTCAAAAGAGTGAAATTATTCAAAAAATAAAAATATAATTAATAATTAATAATAAATTAATAAATTAAATTAAGTTTTAAAATGCAAGAGAGTGACAATAATAAAAATTAGAGGGAAAAAACAAAGAGACAGAAAGGGTATTTTTGTTTGCCAAGGTGCATAAGTGGAATAAAAGGGAAAAAAAATAGTTGTCATTTCATTTATTGAGGTGTGTAGGTAGCATTTTAGAGGTTCTTGTACAATTTCTTAAATCATGAATTTCAAATTTGTTGTGATCCACAAAGGCAATGTAATTTTCTAACTAGCCCACATGGTAGTGCTTAGTTGTATTTGGTTGAGAATTTAATATTTGTTGTAATGTAGTTGCATTTGCCTTTTATCCCACACTGGTTGTGCTTGTAATATCTTGAATTGTAAGTTCCTATATAAGCTAGGTATATGAGCATTTATAAGCAAGCTTTTGAGGTGAAAGATCTTAATGTATAAGATCTTAGTTGGGAAGTTCTTCTTTGTGAAGCTTTCTGGGTTTAATCTCTTTGGTTCCAAGCTCTTCTTTGTGGAAGCTCTCTTGGTGGAAGTTCTTGGTGAATCTCTTGGCGTGAAGACTCTTCTTGTGGATGCTATTAGTTTTTAGGATTTCTTATATTGTAAGAAGTTGAATTTCTCTCATTTAAGAGAATTTGTAAAGAATTTCAAGTGTTAAAGAATACTTTTTAAAGCATTTTGTCTTCTCTTTGTCTCCATATGGTTATTTTTTGGTTATGAGTTTGTAATGGAAGTGTGACCTTTCATCAAGTGGTATTAGAGTAGGAATTACTAAGTGTTTAAATAGCTCACTGACTGGGAGGCAATTTACACCAAGACCATAGTTTGGGTTGAGCTTGTGGACAAATTGTCAGCTATGAGGCAGTTTGCACTAGGTGCTTATGAAGTTTGTCTTATGAAGACTTGAGTATGGAGAAGAGAAAGAAGGAGATGGATTTTGTGATTGGATGGATTCTTTGGATTCCTATACTTGAGAAATTTAGAAAGAGAAATAAATATTGCTAGATTAATAGAAGTGACTGAATGAAATAGAAACAAAATTGTGAAAGAGAGGATTCATTCATCAAAAGAGAGATGTTGAAAATAATTTGAATGTGGAAAAGAAAGAAGATATAATGGAGCATCACTCATGCAATACAAAATAAGAGGAAGAGCATGAAGATGAAAAGACTTGTGAACTTGAAGTAGATGAAGATACTTTGAAGACTACAACAGTAGAGGAAGAGTGCAATTTCATGGTTGGAGGTCAAACAAATGAAGTGGTTAGATGCCTTCTACAAGAAATGAAAGAAATAAAAAAAGATGAAGGTGTGGAAGAGGTATTTTTTTACGAATCATGGAATGCTGAAATTATGATGGATTTCAAAGATAATGATGATGGTTTGCATGAGGATCTTCTAAGTAATGTTTGGTATATAAAAGTACATTTCTATGGTATTACAAAGTTTATTACATATGCATTAGATCCTACAATATTGGAGGAGAATGAGAGTGACACTTGGACAAAGTTGTTTACAGGGGATTATTGCCCTTAGTAGATACTTATTCCAACCAGGTGTCAGAAAAGAAGAAAGAAGGAAATATATTGGCAATGATTACTTGTTCTAGCTAGGTGTTGGAAGAGAAGGAAAAAATTATATTTGTAGAAACTACTTCATTTTGTGAATTACTATTCACAAATTTTCTCCTATCACAGGTGTCTAATGTAGGAGCATCTTGCATCACAAAATAAAAGGAGGTGTGATTTTTATTTTTATTTTTTTTTAATGTGAAGGACAGAGAAAGTGATGAAAATTGAAGGAAAAATAATAATAAATAGAAAATGAAAAAAAAAAATCTATTTTCAAGAAGCATAGGTGGAATAACAAGAAAAAAATATAAAATATATGTTATTTCATTTATCAAGGTGTGTAGGTGACATTTTAGAAGTTTTTGAAAAGTTTCTTTAATCATGCATTTATTATTTGTTCTGATCCACAAAGACAAAATAATTTTCTAATTGGACCTCATGGTGGTGCTTTATTGTATTTGGGTGGGAATTTAATATTTTTTGTGAGGTAGTTCAATTTACCTTTAATCCCACATTAGTTGTGTTTGTAATATCATGGGTGGAAAGTGCCTATATAAGAAAGGCATATGAGCATTTGTAATCAATATTTGGAGGTGAAAGATCTTAGTGTGTAATATCTTAGTCGGAAGGTCTTTGTGGAAGCTCTTGTGGTAGAATATCTTCAACTATAATATCTTGGGATGCAATCTCTTTGTTTGTAAGCTCTTCTTGTGGAAGATTTTAGTTGTGAGTTCTCTCATCTTGAAGAGTTTGTAAGCTTCTTCTTGAAGAATTCATAGCTATGATATCATCTTGTTGATGTTTTAAGGAATTCCAAGTATTAATGGATGTTTTATACAGCATTGGGTCTTCCCTTTGTCTCCATATTGTTATATTTTTGGCTTTAAGTTGGTAAGGGTAGTGATGCCTCTTTGTTACTAGTATTAGAGCACCCTTCATTAGTGGTGTCAAAGAAGAAGTTCATAAGCATATGGATAGATTTCCAATAAGAGGCAGTTTGCACTAGGACCTTGGGTTGGGTAAATTTTTTCGAGAAAGATTTCTTGAGTGTGTAGATAGATCGGCGATTGTGAGGCCATTTGAACTAGGACCTTGAATTGGTTGAAGTTTATTTTTATGAAGACTTGAGTATGGAGTGGAGAAAGAAGAAGATGACTTCTATGATTGGATGGATTTTGAGGATTCCTGGACTTGATAAAATTAGGACAAGAAATCAAGAAGTATTACGAGTTGTATTCTTGGATTTGCAAAAGCAAGTGGATGATTTAGAAGAAGAGTTTCAAAAGAGAAGAGTGTTTCATCAAAAGAGAGATGTTAATAATCATTTGGATCCAAAAAAGAAAGAAGATACAATGAAGTGTCACGCATGTGGTACAAAAGAATAGTAAGACCATGAAGATGAAAATATTTGTGAACCTGAAGTTGAAGAAGATATCAAAGAAGAGGAAGAGCATGAAAATGACAAGACTTGTGAACTCAAAGTAGATGAAGATGATTTCAAGACTACAATAGTAGAAGAAGAGTGCAATGCTTTAGTTGGAGGTCAAACAAGTGAAGTGATGTATACCTTATTGAAGACATGAAAGAAGAAATCAAAGATGAAGGTGTCAAAGAGGTAAATTTCTACAAATTATGGGATGTTGAATTTGAGATGGATTTGAAATATTATGATAGTTTATATGAGGACCTTAGAAGCTATTTGTGGTATGAAAAAGAATATTTGTATGGTATTATAGAGTTTATTACAATTTTATTAGATCCTGCAATATTGGAGGAGGATGAGAGTTACACTTGGATAACATTTATTGTAGAGGATTATTATCATCAATAGATGTGTGTTCCAGATAGGTGTTGGAAAAAAAGAAGGAAATATATCAATAGAAGATACTTGTTCAAGCTAAGTGTTGGAACAAAAGAAGAAAAAAGAAAATTATTAGCAATTGTTATATCATTTTGTGATTCACAAAAAATTTCCTACCACAGATGTCTGATGTAGGAGCATCTTGCATCACAAATTAAAAGGGGGCATGAAAAGAAAAAAATGGAGAGGGAAAGTGAAAAAAATTAGAGGGAAAAAAGAAGAAAAGTGTATTTTTGTTTCCCAAGGTGCATAGGTGGAATAAAAGAAAAAAAATGTTATTTCATTTTTTTGAGGTTTGTAGGTCTTTGGAAAGATCTTTAAATCATGCATTTAATATTTGTTGTGATCCACAAAGGCAATGTAATTTTCTAATTGGCCCACATGATGGTGTTTAGTTATATTTGGGTGGGAATTTAATATTTTTTGTAAGATAGTTGCATTTACCTTTTATCCCACATTGGATGTGTTTGTCATATCTTCGATTGTAAATGCCTATACAAGCAAGGCATGTGAGCATTTGAAAGAAAGCTTTTGAGGTGAATGATATTAGTGTGTAAGATCTTATTTTGGAATCTCTTGTGGTATAAGATCTTCTAGTGTAAGATCTTGGAGTAAAGCTCTTCTTGTGTAAGATCTTTATGGAAGCTTTCTTGGTGAAGCTCTTAGTGTGAAGACTCTTCTTGTAGAAGATCTTATTTGGAAGTTCTCTCATTTTGAAGAATTTGTAAGCTTCTTTTTTAGGAAACCATATCTATGATATTATTTGTACCATCTTAAAATAGAAAAACTTGCCTTTTAAGACCTTTTGGCTCCTTCATCTTCATGATTATGTCTTTAAACCATGGATATGCTCGTTCTTTTCTCTCTTTTCTTCTTCTCTTTTGCATCATTCCACCTTATCTCTCTGGCATCTTCCTTGGCTTTTAGTGGCACCTAGGACTTATCCTCCTTGACCAGGTCAACTTAGGTCGACCTAATCTTGACTAGGTTGACCTAGGTCTACCTAGTCCTCCCAGGTTGACATAGTCCTAGACTAGGTCAACCCAAGTCAACCTAATCCCCAACAGTTCTGGATCTCAAGGTCCAAAATTCCTTGGGGGTTTAATTACTTATTGGTTGTTATCCAATCAGCCTATCTGGTTTTCTCGCCCAAAAACTCATATATATATATATATATATATATATATATATATATATATATATATATATATATATATATATATATATATATATATATATATATATATATATATATAAGGAGACTTGGAGGCTTAATTTTCATATCGCATCTCAAGCAATCCATATTTCATGAACATCAAGCATCTCATTTTCAATCTCTTTCTCTCTAGTGAAGATTTTAGTCTTTTGCATTCAAGGAGTTCAAGCATTCAAGTAAGGAGAACTCTATCTAGCATTAGAGAATCCTTTGTAAGCATTTCCTCTTCAAGATCTAGCATATTGTTTTGCATCAAGGGAGGAGATCTAAATTGAAGCATTCATCCTCTTTATTGGTGCATATCCATATCCATGGCACAATGATGGAGTTATAATAGATCCATTGTAAAGTGTGGCAATATCCTACATTCCTAATCCAAGATCTATATTACATACCCATTACACACACATGGGCAAGGTAAATTCTAACATTTATCGTGTTCTTTACAGTCATGTACATTTACATCTCTTATTTACAATTAATTCCTTAACGTAGGGCTTGACCAAGGCAAGACCTCATCATACCCCAACCCCCAAGCCTTTCTTTTCTATGTTGATTGACAAGTTGGGAGTGAAAATAATTGTAGATATGGAACCTATAGTTCACAATATTTCTAGATTCATCAGTTTCAAAGCTGCAGACTATGTCAACTTAGTTGTAGGATGTCCTTCTACGTTGACCTAGTCCTTCGATCTTGGATTCCAAGAAGATTTTTGGGTTTTTTTCCTTTTGATATTTCATTCCAAGATTCGTGGATAGAAGTTAAAAAAAGTTTCAAATCCAAGATTTATTGAGCATAAATATATCTTCCTCTGCACATTTCAAGGTGAGTCTTTTACATTTCATTTATTTTCATTTATTTTCCCTAGTTTGCATCTTAATTGGGCTGATTGTACTCACATAGCATCTAGATTTATATTTCTTAAGAAATTAATTCAATTTTGTATTCACATTATCCTATCAAAGAGTCAAAGAGTATGTTTCCTTATATTTTATTCCTTTAGTAATCCAAATTTGGTATTAGCACCCTTCTCCTTTTGGGTCCTTGTTAATCAACTAATTTGGGTTAGAAGGGGAATCATATTTAAAAATTCCCCTCTTTCTCTTTCATATTGCAATTGAATGGCTTAGTGTACCCATAAAGTAGAAGTCTACAATCTTACTAAAGTGCTTCCATTTTACTACTAAACATTTTGGTGAACCCAACTTCTTACCTTCTTTCTTGGAGTTTGATTCTTTTGGCAATCTTTGTTCTTTGACATCGGCTTCACCAAACTAAACATTTTGGTGTACCCGACTTCTTACCCTTTGTTTTGGAGTTTGATATTCTTCTTTTGGAAATCTCTCTTCTTTGGCCTCTACTTCACCAAACTAAACATTTTGGTGAACCCAACTCCATGAACTCTTTCTTTTGTGGTGTTAGATCTTCCTTATTCTAGGCATTTACCTTATTTTGGTGAACCTGTATATCTTTATTACTTATATTTAGCTATCCTTTGTGTGGTTAGATCTCTCTTTTATGCTCTTTAATAAATTTTCATGATTAGATCTCATTAGGATTTCCTTTTGTGATCTCCATTTTATGATCTTAATTACACAACTCCCTACCTATATCATTCTCATTGGACAAAACCATAGACTCATGGGTTTGTTTGATGATACTCACTTTTTTCTCATAATCTTAATCCTATCATGGAGCATAACTCTTTTCACTCATCTCACAATAAGGATGATGATTTAAGATTTCTTCCTTCACAAGTTGATAAGCTATCTAATGAATTTGATAACTTGCTCAAGAAAATGAGAATGCCAATATTGTTATTTTTTTTGAAGCTCTTAAGTAGCTTGTTAATAACACTGATATTAACATTTCTAGCTTGCATGGTATATCTCACCTTATTAATACTCATGTTAAGCCTTTGATAGAACATTCTAAAGAATTAGGATACCCTCCTCCTTCTTCTACCACCATTGATCCTTCTATCCCAATTTCTACCACTCTTTCTAGCATACCTACATAGGCTTTGCCTCTGATGACTACTTCTACACAAGTTTCCACTCCTTTAAGTGTTAATCATCCTAGTCTTTCACTTCCCATGGGTGTTCCTCCTACTTCCATTCCCTCTTCATTGCCTTTGTATAATGTGGTTCCTTTTACTTATTTGAACCCTTTTCCTTTTTTGTCTAATCCTCCATCGAAATCCTTCCATATTCTATTTTCTTCCTATTCCTTTCCTAATCCATCTAGTATACCTATGGCTACTAGCGTTTCTTTTGATCCTATTATTAGTATTGTGGTTCAAACCATCTCTGCTTTACAACAATATCTTTCTCATTTAACCCAATCTAGGTATGATATTCCTACATATGATGTGGTGAATCCCCTTTCCTTAGATATCATTCATGTTGTTATCTTTTACCATGTTGAGGTACTTCTTCTTGAGACTTATAATGGTAAGGGAGATCTCGTAATTCATGTTGAAACTTTTCAAATGATATTTACTAATTTTTCTCATGACTATAGGCTTATGGCTAAATTGTTTCCACACACCTTTTAGGATAGAGCCTTGCAATAGTATGATGAAGGGTGCTCCCCTTAATACCATAAACCATAATAGAAAACAAAGAAAATAGAAAATGTGAAACTAAAATATGGACTTTTTATTTGTGCCACAAATATGGAATTACAAAATTTACAAGTACAATATGCTAACCCATTTGGGCACCTTCACTACAGTAATCTGCAAGACAAGCTATGAACTATCACTCAGAGTTGTCTTAGACAATGTTCAGGCCTTTCTTAAATAGGCAATTTTATGTGACTCGAGAAGGTTCTAGATGCTCAAACTTAATACTTGGGGCTGAAAGAGACTAACAATACATATAGAGTCGGCTAAATACATATTTGACAAATTATTTTAGAAATTTTAGTAGCCCAACTTTGGAAGGCCATAACTCGCACACTATTGCTCCAATTGGCTATTATATATAACCACTTTTTGGAAATGCCAGTTCCTGATCCATAGGCTTGGAATGATGCAAGAACTCTTCTGTTGAGCTTTTGGACCTCATCTGGGCACTCTAAGGCCTACAATAGGGAGCCTAAAGATTTTTCTACAAATTGTGTCCACTGAAAATCCACAATAACTTCTTTGATACTTAAGCTAGAGCAATAAGATTTTTATAGTAGAATTATAATTCTAAAATGAACCTTCTTGTAGAAAATGAGAACATTTTGAGCTCGTATGACAAACTTACTAAAAATAGCAAGCTCCCAGAAATAACAACCCCCCTGTCTACTAGTCCTTATTAAAATAGAAAAAGACTAAAAAGAAAATATTTTTGGGTGATGCAAGATTTCTCTTAGACCCAAGATGCTCCTGCATCATGGTATTTCCCTCTACCTCCTTATTCTATTGATTCTTTTCAAGCTCTTGCTAATGCTTTCATTCAATAGTTGCAGAATAATATAGGTCCACAAGTTTCTTTAACTGATTTAATGCACTGCAAGTAGAATTTTAAAGATAAAGTAACTAATTTTATTGATAGATTTAAACATTTATATTCTCAAATGTATTATCATGTGCCTAATCATGATATTCAATTGATTTTTATTTTTAATTTAGAAAAAAACATTAGGGATAAGATTCTCTTTGTTGATTATACTTCATTTTCACACCTATGTGCAGTGTTTCACCATTACCAATTACAAGTAAGTAAACTTCAAAGCTCTACTCTGATGGCTCATGTTTCTAGTGATAAGAATGATGTCACTCGACATTCAAACAAGTTCTCTAAATCTAACAACTTTATCAAAATAAAATCTCCACATACAGATGGTGATCAAGTGGTTACTACGTCTCAAGGTATGACTACTTTCTCCTCTGTATTTTGTCCTAACTGTCAATATTTTGACTTATCTAAGCCTTTGTTTGAGGTGATGACTAAGTTGATTCATGCTTGTGTTCTTAATCTTCCTCCTATTCATCCTATTGATCCTAGTAAACCTATGCCTAAGTATTTTGATTCTAATGTTTTCTACCAATATCATCATCGACTAGGTCATGATACTCAAAAATGTTATGTTTTGAAGCATGCTATTCAAGACCTCATTGGTTCTAAGGCTATTTCTATTGATGCTCAAGTTAACCATATGAATAAGCATGTTGCACCGCCTAACTAGAATTTGCATATTTACACTAACCCCTTGCCTTCATACTTAGTGAATGTTATTAATCAACCTTCTTCTTCCTATCACCATATTTATTATGATGAGAAGATAGAAGAATAAAATCATGTGGTTAATCGTATTGAGTTAGGCTCTCAACCTCTTATTTGTTCTCCACCTGATCCTAAACAAACACCTACTATTATTATCTTTAGTCAATTTGATATGTTTAAGGAACCTAATGGTCCTCTTTATATCGCTACTAGAGTGGCTCATATTCCTTCTTGTGGTACTTTGGTTGATCCTTCCTCTATTGTGAATATTATCACCAAAGAACACCTTTTTCATAATTGGTTGCATAGTGATACTTATGATTCAACTCCTATATGGATTCAAACTTGTAATGGTTTTCTCTATCATCTGTGAGGTTCTATCACTTTATTTGTTACTATTTTAAAGAAAAATGTTTTTACTACCTTTGTGTTTACTCCTACTTCTAATCAATTTCAAGTTAATCTTGGTGTTCCATGGCTTTATTCCATACAATTTGTTGCTTCTCCTATTCATAAATACCTTAAATTTTCTTGTGATGGATTCATTGTTACTATTAATTATTCTCTTTATAAACCATCATATCCTGGAGATTATGCTGAGATAGATTGTTATTGACCATCTTATCTTGAAAAACCACCTACTCATCCTGATCATCTTTATAGAAACTATCAACAACATAAAGTAGCTAATATTATGGAGCTTAGTCTTCTTAAGGGTTTTTTTATCTTCATCTATCTTTCCTACTTCATTTGCATCTTCTAATTCTACATCTATTTTACCTTCCATCTATTGTTGCATCTCAACACATTGATGTTCCTTCTTTAGAACCTATGGTAGGTGGTCATAGTCCTTCTACTATCCCTCGTAAAATTCTTTTTAATCAATATGCTCGTCAATGTCACAAGAACTATCAAGCTAGAGCTAAGGCTCAAGCTCATTCTCTTTTTTCTCAGCCTACATCTTCATCTCAAACTTTAACTCCTTTGATCACACCTTACATTCATATTTGGAGGAGGTTCGACAAGGTAACACTATGCACTTGGATAAACATGATGATTATGTTCATATTTTATATTTTATTAATATAGATATAGAAGATACTTTAGATGATAGTAGTGCTTATAATTTAATCATTATAGATAATGTTAGTGAACAGATTGTCTTTCCTTATAAAATTCAATAATTCAATCTATGCCCAAGATAGAAAATTAATGATGCTCACAACAGTTGGGTAAATGTTATATTAATTGTTTCCCTCTGAATTTTTATAGGTACATCTCCCTTTACAAAAGATTATCACTGAATCGGGATTAACTAAAGAATACAAAATTACACACTTTTTCTTGAAAGTTCTTAAGGATCTCTCACATAATCTTAGGCACAAAGGTAAAGTTCACAAATTCATAAATTGGACAAGTAATTAAAAAGTGCACAGTCTTTCCACAACAGATCAAGATTTAAGAAAAAACTAAATCCTACAGTGACATAAATTGATTTCTACTAATAAAAGGACAATTACAACAATCAAAAGAAATAGTAATAGATATCATCCATGATTAATCATCATAGTCCTCAATGTAACTACAAACAATTTACCTTAAACTCCAAGTTCCAAACCATGACAAAATACTGATAGATTTATATGTTCAAGTAAATTTCCAAAGCACAAAGTCTTTAAAGAAATAACATTTGCATATATCACTACCTTATGTCTATAAATATCTCCACCAAAAGACTTCTAATAGTACTAAGTTACCAATGTTTTTCTATATAACTAAAAGCTAACCCTTCCTAGTTTAATACTCCAACATTTATAGTTTTTTACAAACCCAAAAAGGTCTCCATCAAAACCCAACCTTTCAATTAAAAATAGTTATAGATGAAAATAATTTAAATTAGTTTTTTAAAGCTTAGAATGCAAAAGATAACTATCCATAACTAAATTTCCTCGCTAGGTTTCTCTCTGTCTGCCATAGTTTGCTTGACCAACTTCCATCTCTTGAAGGTAGTTGTAAATTCATGCATTGCATGAGAATGAGGATTCTTCAGACTGAGCAACTTTGATCTACACAAATCCTTCTACCACTTTAGTTCCTCGATCCTCTAACTTTGCCTCCGCATAAGCTCTTTATTCAGGTACAACATTGATTCAATGTTAGCCATGGTGGTAAAGTCTCAGGAAGTAGGAGTGTCACTATCTTTGATCCCAGACATAGTGTCACTAAAATTTTTGGTTAAGTTATCAGAATCCATGCTACCATCATCAAATTGTAAGATACGTGTGGGGTTTATGATTTGCATATCTTTTAGTATCTCTTTGTGCATCCTAGTGACTTCAAGTTCCACCACTCACATTTCTTCTATGGCTTCCCTATAGATTCAATCCGTGCAACTCATGTTTCTTTTTAGGATGAATAGCATGTAGGAGTTCATGGCCTTCATGGGATTTTCACTCAAGAACTTCAACAAACCATATCTTTCCACTTCATGTACTTGTGATCTAGCTCCCTTACTGGAATGAGGGTTTGGACTTCACCCAACAATACTTCTCCCTTCACATATGTGGTGGTAAAATATAGGATAAATTTACTTCCTTCCTTCATAATGGATTCTACCCATTCATTCATTACCTCTGAGACTAACCTTTCTCTCTGCATTAGCCTGACCAACTGTTGACTGTCTGACGAGTTAGGATAAAAAATTATGGAGTTTAAATTAGCAAGAGAGCACTAACATTCATCAAAGAGTCTATATACTCATCCATTTTAATTATCATCTTTTTCCATTCCTTCTTTTCCTTACTATCCTTTTTGGACTGAGTCAACATATGGTCCACTGAAAAATTGAAGAAATGATTCCTAGTGTCCCTGGAGATAGCACTCAAATCCATGGTAATGACTTTGAAATCTTTAGCATCAATTTCTCTAGAGCCTTCCTTTTTCTTGTAGGCAGTGACTTTCACTATAACTTTACTAGTTGTAGGGTCTTTGATTAATCGTGCATCACTCTTCACCTTCTTGTTTTTAGAGATGCAAGCTATGTACTTTCTGACTGTGTCTTTAATAGGTATGCACACAGCTTGGAGACTACAGTTCTTGCTCACCAAGTTAGATAGCTAGTGAATAATGGTAGAAGTGGTTGCTACTCCTTGATTGCTTTTGGGAGGAGTCATGAAACTAGATTGCACTGTGTTTGGGGCTTCCATTGATTCCACATCACCATCTTGATTGTATGAAAGAGTAATTTCTTCCTCTTTATTTTGTTCTTGAACCATGGTTTTTTCTCTTTGAACCTTTTCTTGGGTGAGCGTCACAAACTTGGTTTTAGACCTAGTCTTGGGAGCCATGAGTCGCTTAGGGGATGTTGCTTCTTGGGAGTTGAAGTGTCACCTACAACATGAGATGAAAATGCAATGTTAGAGATTAATGGTTTAGAGAAAGAAAGTGTGTTTGGAGAATTTGTAATATATTTCTCACTGACTGATCCCATATTCTTCTTCCTCAACTTGTTGTATGTACAAGCTAAAATAATCTTCTAAGATTTATATCATCCTCTTTGGCTCTTCTCCAATCCACTTCAAGTTGGTTTTTCTCATTTGCTTCTTCCCATCTTGGTTCAAATATTTCTAAACCATCTTCAATCATTCCCCAACTTCAATGGGGTAATCTAAGGGAGTGTCAACCTTGAATAATCTCTCTTAACCACTTCCCTTTCATCGCCACAATTTTCCCACAAATCTTCTAAGTAAGGAACTATTTGAGGCTGACCCTTCAAATTGAGCACTGATGTTGCAAAACTTTTACTATCAAAATCCCTCCTCCCTTGATAAATACCGAGGCTAAAACTAAGCAGGTTACTTTCAATTATAACCATAGTACTATAGGTTGGAGAACCAAGTCTGATAGGGAAAATAGACTCCCACTTTTCTTGAGGTAGGTTATCTTTAATCATAGAAAATAATTATCTGCATATCTCTGCTATAACAAAGCAGTCTAAGGCATATCGAGGTAACTTCATAGGTTCTTCTTCAAATCCCCTCACTTGCAAGTACGTGAACCTTGGAAATTGGATGTAAAAGCTTATATAGGTTTGGATTACCTTTTGGGCTTCAAGGGATATCCTTGGCATAGGGGCTTTTTTGATACTTAGATGCACATTCTCTACTAAAACATCATGTACTTTTCTAAACTCTTCTAACACTATGTCCTTCTATAACAAGGGGCAATATTGATAAATAGTGATATCCTCACTTCAAGGCTCATGAGGGATGGAGGTGATATTACTGACACATGCAATGTGATAAGTCAAGTAAGAGGACATATAGAATTCTTCTCATGAGATCTTAGAGTGTTTAAGTTGATTTCTTGGTGAGCTAGCTATCAACTCTGCCCAATCTGGAAATTGCTTTCCCATTAGGATAATATCTATGTAGTGGTACATCCAATCCTCAAAGAGTAAGACATTAGCATACCCCTTAGCTCATTGTAGTAGAACCATCAGGTCATGGATATGAGGTTTCATGTGGTCTTTGGTGACTATTTTTGGTAACCTCAAACATCCTTTATAATTTGTTTCTTTCCATTTTTGGTCCATGAGGTTGTGATACTTTGCAAGGTTCTCTTGGTACTGAACCAAGGACTGGGTGGGGCCAAAAGTAGCAAAAGTGAATTCAAGTAAATGTAAGACCGATGAGATGGTTACCCTAGTACTGGACAATACAAGCTCCCCATTCCTATTTAAAATACTTCTAGCTCTTACATCATAATGGTTAATACACAACTTAAGCAATTTTGGGCTTAAAAGTGTAGGAGGAAAAATGGTAGCTTCAAGAAAGCCACTCGTCAAAACATCTAAACAACTTTTAACCTGATCAAGAAAATTCTCTTTTAACTTCTCAAATTTGACCCCAACACTGCCCTTGTTTCTCAAAATAACAATATAGAAAAAGGGAGACGAGATATTTCCTACATTCTCACCTGCAACCCATTGAAAGAAAACCAAAAAATTTCTCTTCTTTCATTACTACTCCACTTTCAATTCACCTTGGCATAGGACAAAACAATTAAGTGGAAAACTTGGTACTTTTAAAGGTAAGATAACATACTAGTGAAAGTACCACCTCATAATTAGGTATTTATGATGAGATCATTGTGGCTTAATACATACACACTTAAAACTATGATGGGACTTCCTTATTAAATGATCACCTTAAGTGAACATCCTTGCAATAATTACAAACCTCTGACATCTGATCTTGGCCTCAAAATGAAAAATCTACCTTTCCATCACTCATGATGACAACTCACCATTTTCCTTAAGTAATGATGAATTAGAATGGATGCTTTAATCATTACTCTGACACCTTATCTAACATCTTAGGAACCACAACCTTTTTAAAAATCATCAATACTTGTGAGCAAAAAAACTTCAGTAGTACAACTACTTTGAACTACTTTGAACCAAGATTCAAAGAGGTTCAAAGTGGTTCGGAAAAACATCTCTTCTGTACTTGATAGGTAACACCTACAAAATAAAAGGATAGTCTCAAAATGTTGGCTAAACTACTTTGCCAAGGTGCAAAGAGGTTCAAAAGAAAGACTCACAAAGAGGCATCACAAGACTTGACTTTCTGATGTAAGGTATGATGAATTTTTAACAAAAGGAAGCATGAGAAACTTGCTGATGTGGATTTTTAGAGTTAATGGAGAAAATGAAAAACTACAGTGGCAACTCAAAACTAGGGCTAACAGATAACAATTTATCTAACATGTTTTCTATGTAGCTTACAATCACTCATAGTAATAAGCATAGTGACTCTCAAAGTCCTTTCTTATAACTTGTTGTGATTCCTACTATTATAGATATGGTTCCTCTCGTGATTCATCATCCTATTCCTAGCATTTTGGACCAAGATGTGGGGGAGCACGTGGAATGATGGACTTGAACTACACCCATAATGGTAGCTTGTAGTGTTCGTGTCTTATGTTTCTCCTATGTCATGCTTCTATTTTCTATTTTATTTTGATTGCTTTAGACGATCCTTGTTTCTTTGTTGAGCGCAAGGGGATAAAGTGATCACTCTATCATTTAGATTCTTCTATTTTTATCTACTATCTCCTATATGTCATTTTATGTTATGTTATGCATGTGCTATTGGTCTTTTATATTCTTCTTGGTTGTTGTGATATTGTAGCAATGATTCCTTTTTGTCTCTGTGTTATTGGCCCAAAAAGACTCTTCTTCGTATCTCTTTTGTGTCTTTTCCTCTATTGTGTTGTAGTTCTACTTCATTTGGGGAATGATCATTGTAATGATTTGCCTTAGGGCAAAATTCACCCAAGACCAAGGAACTCATATGATCAGAATGATGATATGATATTCATTCAATGTGTGTAAGTACACTAGGAGTGCATGTATATAAAGGCCTCTGGAATGCTTCTAGAATGCCTAGGAATGAACAACATCATAAGTCATACAATTGGGCACATGTCCACCAATTGTGGGTTATCCTCCATTAAGCACAAGAGTAAGTGTGGTGATGAGAGGATAAGCCTACAAAGGTGTAGCATGCAAAATCATGTTGTAGAAACCATGTGCTAAATTAGGATTGCGAATAACTATGTTGTCTACATGACAACTCAGTTAATTATGCAAACTCCACTATTGTAGACACCATGTACTGAATTAGAGTTGCTTACTCCAGTGTTGTGAACATGACAACTCATAAGAGTATGCAAAATCCTAAGTATCTCACCAAAGAAATAATAAAATGATGCATAATAATAAAATAATACATTGACCTAAGTAAACTTAAGTAAACTATAAATAGTGAATAATTATTTACACCAACATTCCACCTTAAGTGCAACTTAGGGGAATGCCCTTAAGTTTATGAAAGCTAGGATGAAATGTAAGATGGGTCCCGACTACTAGGCCATGTTAGGTACCCATGTACATAATGTAATGTAATCTCTCATAAAGCGGAGAAAGAGGGAAAACCTCATGGGAAAAACCCTCCCCCAAAAAGAGAGATGAAAAAACAAGATGCATGGATGGATGAAGTAATCAAGCCCCCCCATTATGACATACATCAAGTATATACAAAAGAGAAGTATGAGAAGAACACAATCTCAATAGAGGAAAAGGTCCCCCCCATAAGAGAAGAAGAAAGGAGACAAGGTAATCCCTCCCCCCCCCACCCCCCCAAAATGTAGAGTGTCGACCAATGATAGTTGCTCTGATGTAGAACCTGATCCAGGAATGCTGAATAATGTTCCTCCCCTTTCGAAGAAACAATATCATAGGTACATATGAGATGCTTCCCCTCTGTGTAGAAATAATCTCGATGATCAATGATGCCTCTGAAACCTACTCAACTATCCCTGTGTCGATATTGATCGTCACCCCTTCCAATGTTGTTGAAAAGAACAATGTCAAATCTAGCAAGGGTGGATGTAGAACCTGTCCCAAAGAACCTAAAATCTCCTTAGTTGATAAAGAGACCTCCTACAACTGTTGTACATAAGGATCCACAATCATATCAACCTGTGAAGATCAATCATGTAGAGAATGGACATGGGGGTTAGAGTGATCCCTCACAACAACTAAAGAAGGATCTTCTTCATCAAAGAGAAGATGTATATCATCAATGATGTCTCCCAAATTTGCAATGTATGACTCCACAAAAAAACTTGAAATATCTGCTATGTAGTCATCCTTTGATGCTAGAGCTAGAAGACTATGTGTACCCTGTTGTCTTGGACCTATCGTTGTGGCAATATAGGCATGTGGAATGTGTTGATGATGTGACCTCTCTTTGCATCTATCAATAGGATCCCACATATCTGAGTCTATTGAACCATTATCATTGGTGTCACTATCAGTTTCCATAATGTATGAAGTGCACAGAGGATTAGAAGATAAACTGGGTGAACTTTCCTCAAAGTGTACATTCCTCTCTGTTAAAATCTCATGTGTCTCGAGATCCATAAGTCTGTATGCCTTAACACCGTATTTGATGAAAGTACAAGGCCTAGGTGGTGGTGCCTTGCATCCCTTAGAAGATATGTTTGCCCATGCTAGACAACCAAAGACTCTAAAGCATTTCACAACTAGTTTTCTGCCGCACCATGCCTCAAAAGGAGTCTTTTCATCTAAGGAATTATGAGGAGACCTATTAAGTATGTAATTGGCACTAATTATAGCTTTGACTTCTAGCGATGGATCGAGAGACTTGGCATGTATCATGCAACTTACCATAGACTTAAGAGTTTATAACCTTAGTACTGCAACATCTATCTTATGCAGACTGAATGCTGGTGGGTTCTGAAGATCAATACCCTCAAGTTTGTAAAAGTCTTTAAGTCTTGTGTTCACATATCTGCCTTCATTGTCTATCCTAAGAACTTTGATGGCTTTCCTTGATTTTTGTTCAACATGACTCTTGAAGGCTATAAATTTGTCCAACACTTCATTCTTATGATGAAGCAAGTAGAACCATGTGTAGCATGAAAAGTCATCAATGAAAGTAAGTATGTAGTGACCCTGGCTGATTGATGTCATTGCAAAAGGACCTGGTGGTACCATGTGAACCAACTGAAGAACAACTAGTGCTCTTGAAGACTTCCCTTTATTAAACTTCTCCTCTAGATGCATATCTACTTAACATGTTGAAAATTCACCCTTAGAAAAGTGGATTGTAGGTAGACCTTTGACCATGTTTTTTAGCAAAGTTGTTGAAGATAGAAAAAGGATAGATGGCCATACTTCTCATACCATAATTTGATTTGTGGATGAGATTGATTCAACAAGGCATGTGAAGGAGACTTAGGCACAAAGTGGGAGAAAGAATACAACCTTGTGTCATGATTAACTTTCCCCACTACAACTAATGAATCATCTTTGAGAGTGTGCACCATTACTGAGTTGGGAAGGAACTCAACTTTATGACCATCTCCAAGGTGAGTGATTTGGTAAATTGAGAGGAGATTAGAACTTAGGTTAGGAACATAGAGAACATCTTTGAACTCTCCACTTTCCATCTCCACATTTCCTTTCCCTTCAACTTCCATTTTTGTATCATCTCCTACAAAGATGTGTGGTACCTTAGACTACTTCAATGAAGAAAAAAATCTTTTTGAAGAACCCATATGATGTGAGGCACCTGAGTCAAAAATCCATTCCATTGAAGAACTTGAGTTTGCCATAAGTGCTTTCCCTTTGCCCTTTGAATCTGAAGATGAAGATCCTTTCTCCTTATAAGAATTAGGCAATGGAACATTGTGTTTCTTTATGATGTTCATTAACTCATCAATATTTTTATGATAACACTCATGTTCATCATGACCCAACTTCTTGCAATAAGCACACTTTTTCTTCTCCTTATTAGTGTCTCCTTCTTATTTGAATTTGAGGAAGAATTGCCTTGTTGATTTGATGGTGGTGTTGTCTTTTTTGAATCCTCTTATGTGTTATTTTTCCACTTCTTTTTCTTGCCCTTTCCTTTATTTGAAGATTGACCAGCTGAATTATGAGAACCCTCATTATTTTCCACCAATGTCTTTGACTTGGACGAATTGAGAATCCCCTTTGATTTCAACTTTTGTTCTTCTTCATCCAACAATTGAGCATAATGATCAAAAGAGAGTTTCTAATAGGCAGCCACTAATGTAGTATTTGTGGTGTTGTAAGAAGAAACAAATGTGCAGTACTTAAATGGCAACTTATTATGAATGAGATAGATTAACCTGTCATCTTTAATAGGACTTGTACAATCATCAAGCTTTATTCTTAATTCATTCATCTTTATGATAAAGTCCTGTATAGAATCAAATTCCTTTGGATTTAAGGAGATAAGCTCATCTTCATTTTTGTAAATATCCTCCTCAAACACTTTACCATATAGGTTTTTGAGAGTATCCCAAGCTTCCTTGGATGTATGAGACTTTTGGATCTGATAGACGATCTTGTCTTCAACCCCCAAAAAAATATCACCTAGGGCTTTCCTATCTATTGCTTCCCAAGTAGAGATTTCACTTTTAGATACTTGATCATCTATTGGTTTAGGAAGGGTACCATCAACATATTGGGAAACTTGATTATGCATTAAGTGACACCACATTTTAATTGACCATGTAGCATAGTTATGTGGTGTTAATTTTAGAAACTTGAAATTTTCCATGATGCAAGAAATGAAAGAAAATAGCAGGAAAAGAGGAACACAAGACCAAGAACACCCCCCCTTTTCACTCAATCAAAAACCCCCCCCAAAAAAGATGCTTTTGGCACTTTATATGTAGTGTGTTTACAATAGCCACTTGCCCATTTTGGCTTTAGTGGACTTCTAATTTTTCCTTTTACAACCTCCTTATGGAGTTCAAAAATGGAACATTACAATGTATCTCAGATATACAAAAATTCTAAAGTTATATCAAAGCATTACAATGCAAAAAAGGACCTAATTCTGAAAGTGATACTTTTGTCCACACAACCCTATAATCTGATTGCAAATCTAGAAAGTAGATGAAAAATAATG
The DNA here is from genome assembly GCA_028749045.1 of Cupressus sempervirens. Classification (NCBI taxonomy): domain Eukaryota; kingdom Viridiplantae; phylum Streptophyta; class Pinopsida; order Cupressales; family Cupressaceae; genus Cupressus; species Cupressus sempervirens. The sequence continues at coordinate 165,117,174 of CM053792.1, read as the reverse complement.
CACTTTCAAAAAAATGGAACCTACTTTTGAGTCCAAATGAGCCCGTACGAAGCAATTGAAGTTGCAAAATGCAGGATTGGATAGGTACAGTCGCCAAAAGACACAATTTTTGACAAATCTATGCACCAAATCTAGAAAAGAAGTGCACCACTAATAATTTTAGGAAATTCTATTCAAAATTTTAAAAATGCACCTAATTTGGAGCTCAGATGACTAAGATATGGCCTCCCAAATTCGGATTGTCAAATAAAAAATCAATCTGGAGGGGTTGGATTAGCAAAAGATGAGGTCAAATTTGATGGTCAAACAACCATCACAATAGTTCTATTTTTCCTCCTAATGACAATCAAACGGCTATCAATTTTAAGATAGCAACATTTTGACATCAACGTACTTGCCCCCTGTGGTGATGTCACACTGACCTGTTCTACATAGACAATGACATCAGCGTACAAAAATGTACAAACGTGTGGAAAAAACACATGGCCTACCTACATATCTTATTGATGTGTCAATTGCAGCTGACTAGATCAGGTTGACGTGGTGAGGGGCTCGCGTGGTGTATCTCTTTAGCATCGCATGGCACTCTTGGCATTTTACCACATGGCCAGAGATCTTGACTTCGGCACCAGGAAATTGAAATTGCCGAGCCGGATAGAGTACAGACGGCACTAGAAAAATCAAATGCAGTGGGCACCGAAGTTGTTTGGAGGACCAACGAGAGTATTGGTTTGCAGTGCCGGGAACATGTAGTGTTGCTAGAATTGTCGAAAAGGTCAAAGTCAATAGGAGGGTTTATCAATACCAGCACCGAGGGTTGTAATCAAAATTCCCATATGCACTATGGGGACAACCCTTGAGTTGTTTAAAAACAATGCTCTACAGTAGAAAATAAAAAAGTCATTGCAGGTTTAGAGCTAGTTGCTGGTTGAAGTATTGTTGTTGGATTTGAATGACCATTGCCTGCTAGTTCGGCAGTGTAAGCCAAAAATTTAATGAAGACTCTAGGTGTTGCAGTGTCACCAAATAAATGAGGATTATTCTATATAGGGTTGGGGTGTCACTGCCTGGTGCTTGTACAAAAAAAAATTCTTTGCAAGCCCTACTAGGCGAAAAAAATTCCAAAAAAAACCCAAATTCAAAAATAATTATAGATCTAAACAAAATAATTGCATAGATTTAATAAATCATACTAGATTTGCAAATCAAGACCTTTGGGTGCCAGTTTGCAAAAAAAAAATTGCCTCAAAATTGACTTTGGGCTAGCATAGGCAAATTTATAGTCGATTTTCATCGAATCGACGTTCTGGACTCAATGACGAGGTCTGCTTTGGCTCTAGACACTCCCAATATCTGTGGATTCTTTGGATTTGGGTCAAGGTGCTAAAGCAAGAATGGTCTCGAATGGCTATGTGAAGAGAATCTCCCTCAGTTATGATACCATGTAAGAATTTTCCTTAGGGCAAAATTCACCCAAGACCAAGGACCTCAAGCACAAGCACAATAGTAGACCAAAAGAGTATGATGATAATGATGATATGATATTCATTTAATGTGTGTAAGTACACTAGGAGTGCCTATATATAAAGGCCTTTGGAATGCTTCTAAAATTTCTAGGAATCAACAACACGATAAGCCATACAACCAAGCACATGTCCACTAGATGTGGGTTATCCTCCATTAAGCACAAGAGTAAGTGTGATGGTGAGAGGATAAGCCTACAAAGGTGTAGCGCACAAAATTATGTTGTAGACACCATGTGCTAAATTAGAAGTGCGAATAACTATGTTGTCTACATGAAAACTCAATTAATTATGTAAACTCTAGTGTTGTAGACACCATGTGCTGAATTAGAGTTGCTTACTCCAGTTTTGTCAACATGACAACTCATAAGAGTATGAAAAATCCTAAGTGTCTCACCAAAGAAATAATAAAATAATGCATTGACCTAAGTAAACTTAAGTAAATTGTAAATAGTGAATAATTATTTACACCAACAATTATACTATCATACTTGACATAATATTGCATATTATCATACGATCTTACTAACCCCTTGGTTAGTAGATCCCTTTTAAGCCTTAACTTTTTGTTTTGTATGTGCTTATTTCCCTTGATATGTTTCTCCTCCTAGGGGCATCGAATAGTGGAAATGTTATTTTGTGGATACATGTATGCTTCCATTAAAGCTATTTCTCCCATTAAGGAACTTGCAATCACTTTAACGTGGGGGCATACACTCCACTCATTGTTTTTTCCATGGAGTACAAATATGGATTTTGTGTATAGCTTGAAGCTCTTCAACCTTAGTACTTGGTATGATTTCTAAGTTATACCCAAATCTATGCATTTATATTTCATGACTTTTATCCTCTCTATTTTTCCTTTTTACTTTTTAGTTTCTAGGAACTCTGGATAGTTCCTAGGGCCTTGGTCTCTTTGTGGATCTCTCTCTAAACTCTAACATTTTGGGAGGCTTAATCCTTTTTTTTGACCCTTCTTTTGACTACTCATAGTCTAGGAAGCTTGGTCTTGCTCCCATAAGGAGACACACATCCTTATGCTTAGATCACCATTCAATTCTTCTTTTTGTGAGATGGAGTTCCCTTAAAGTTTAATCCCTTGATGGACTGACTAGCATGCCACACACACTTGCTAGACTACCTCATGCCATCTCCTTTTTCAAGGACCTTACCCCCTGGTTCTTCCCTTGTTTCTTTTCCTTGTGTGGTTCCCAATAAGGCACACAAACACTATTAAGAAAGTAACTACACCCCTTTTTTTTGTAGTGCTTTTCTCTCTTATTTTGACTATGGATGTTACAAGATGAGGATTGATGATTTCTTTCTTCTTTAGTCCTAATAAGACTTGATCATTATCTCTTGATCTGCTTTACTGTGAGTTTGAGGAAACTTTCCTTTTAAGACCTTTTAGCTCCCTCCTCTTCATGATTCCCTCTTCAAACCATGGACATTTTCATGCTCTACTCTCTTTTCCTCTTCTCTCTTCCATATTTCCACCTTATCTCTATGGCATCTTCTCTAGATTTCTATGGCACCCAAGACCTATCCTCCTATAGTAGGTTGACTCAAGTCAACCTAGTCAAAATGAGGTCAACCTAGTCCTCCCAGGTCTACATAGTCCTGGACTAGGTCAACCCAAGTCAATCTAGTCCCCAATAGTTCTAGATCTTGGGGTACAAAAGTCCTCAGGGGTTTAATTACTTTTTGACCGTTACCCAGTCAACTTGTATGGTTTTCTTGTCCAAAAACTCATATATAAGGAGACTTGGAGGCTTCATTTTCATATCTCATATCAAGTAATCCATATCTTATGAACATCAAGCATCTCATTTTCAAGCGCTTTCTCTCTAGTGAAGATTTCAATCTTTTGTGTTCAAGGAGTTCAAGAATTCAAGCGTTCAAGCAAGGAGAATTCTATCTAGCATTGGAGAATCCTTTGTGAGTATTTCCTCTTCAAGATCTAGCATATTATTATCTATCAAGGGAGGAGATCCACATCGAATCATGCATCCTCTTCATTGATGCATATCCATATCCATATCCATAGCACTATGACGGAGTTATGCTAGATCCATTGCAAAGTGTGGAGATATCCTAATTCAAGATCTACATTACATACACACAGGAAAGGTGAATTCTAACATTTATCTATCTTTATAGTCATCTACATTTATATTTATAATTTAAGGTTAATTCCTTAACCTAGGACTTGACCAAGGCAAGCCCTTATCAAATCCCGACCCCCAAACCTTTCTATTTTGTGTTGATTTGCAGGTTGGGAACGAAAATAATTGCAGATATAGAACCTACAGTTGGCAAGCTTTCTAGAGTCATCAATTTTAGAGTCACGGACTATGTCAATCTAGCTATAAGAGGTCATTCCAAGTTGACTTAGTCCTTCAGTCTCAAATTTCAAGGAGATTTTTTGGGTTTTGTTCATCATTTCATTCTAAGATGCACGGATAAAAGTTCAAAAAAGTTTTAGATTGGAAAGTTATTAAGCATAAATACACCTTCCTCTACACATTCTGAGGTGACTCTTTTACATTTCATTTATTTTCTTTACCCTAGATTTTCATCTTAATTGGGCTGATTGTATTCACATAACATCTAGATTTATATTTCTTAAGCAGTTAGTTCAATTTCACATTCACATTTATCCTATTAAAGGGTCAAAGAGTACATTTCCTTACATTGTATTCCTCTAGTGATCTAGATTTGGTAATAGCACCCTTCTCCTTTTGGGTCATTGCTAATCTAATTTTGATTAGAAGTGGAATCACATTTGGAAATTCCTCTCTTTCCCTTTCACATTGCAATTGAATGGTTTAGTGTCCCCATAAAGAAGAAATTTGCAATCCTATTAAAGTTGTTATGTTTTACCACTAAACATTATCTTGTTAATGTTGTAAGAAATTTCAAGTATTAGTAAATGCTTTGTAAAGCATTGTTTCTTCTCTTTATCTCCATGTTGATGAGTGTTTTTGTTCCAAGTTGGTAAGGGTGGTATGACCCTTCATCATTTTTCCCTTTACAAAGTTTCCACATTAAATATTTGTGTCAACAGTGTGAATGCCTATTGTGTTGAAATTTAATTTTTATGTTAATTATTTAATGTTGCAAGTCAGTATATGCTAAGTGATTATTTTGATATTTGATATACTAAGGAACAATAAGATGATAATTTGACACTAAAAGTTTACAAGTCTAATTTGAGAAGTTAGATGTGGTTACACAGTTATTGATCTAAAAATTTATGATGTTTGAATTGGTACTAAAAAAATTAAGGCTTATAGGATAACTAGATATAACTGAATCATCCCTCTCTCAGTTATCTAACAATCAAAATTTGTTAATCAAGTGGCACCTAATAGTGTGTTTGTAATCTTCTAACATTGATAAGCTCTTGACCAGGTGCACTTCAGGAGAGTGCAAGCTTTCTAAGGACCGACTCACACATTGTGATTTTTACCCTAGTTAGGTTTCTACAAGATAAATATTGTGTTGTGTGTTTCTACTTGCATGTTCTTTGTTTTTGCTTAATCCTAACCAGTTAAGTTATAGCTAGCACAAACCTGTAGACATGTGTGAAGTGTGATAAAAAAGAAAAAAGGTTGAGATTGGTGAGTATATTGATTCACCCTCCCCCCCCCCCTCAATATACTGACATTTTGTAGGGAAAATATGAATTCCATTACTTACATCATGTTCCTTTTAGTTATAAGCATTGATTGTATTGGCATACAACTACGGACTAGACTATACAAGGTCCAATTTCTGATTATCCTTGAGGGATATTATTAAGAAGGAGGTGAATCAAAAATCTAACAAATAGTCAAATTTTCTTCCTTTAAACATTTATCCCAAGAACAACTTAATAGTAGCACACAAAAGTATTCAAAACATAAGAATATCCACAAATATTAATACAAAAATTTTGGTATCACAAAAATCCAACTTGGGTGGAAACTACAATGGGAATTAGTACCCACAAATTGTGCACTCTTTTGAAGTATGCCCTATGAGGAGCTTAACCCTGTTATGAGTTACAAAGATATTGTTAGATGCTACTCTATTAGGTGATTTATCTCTATCCCTATTAGAATCCTTACTCTTTTTGGAGTAGCCTAGTTAAAGGCCTTTAAACAATAATTAAAGTTCCACCCTATTAAAGGATTTATAACAAATGACTTGTTAGGATCCACTAGGTTAAGGGATTTTGACTAATGTAACAGTTAGGGAACAATAGAAAGAATTATCTATAGAGTAGCACTACCTCTTTGATGTAGTGCAAGGCCAAGTCTGTCCCCAAAGGAGATGACCTAGCCCCTAGAAAATAACCACGTGATAGAAGAATAAAAATAACTTAGAGATTTAGATCAATTGCAACACATATTATCACAATAGAATAATCATATTTACATCCAACATGAGAAATAATAGTTCTTCAAGACCTCGCAAGATCCAAATACATAAGAAATGACAGTTCTACAAGACCTCAGAAGATCCAAACCCTAGCTAGCCCATACCCACAATCTGGTAGAAACCACAAGAGGAATCTAAACTTGTGCTCACAAGTCACCAAGCAACCTTTTTGTTTCCCAAGCCCACACTTAGCTATTAGTAATTTTAAACTTTGCTCCTTTTAGCCACTCTTGCTCAACTCCATCCTAAAAAATGAATTACACAAGACATCACAAGACCCTCTACTTATACTAAACCAAGCCTTGGGTCAACCTAGCAAGTTATATTAAATAAGCACTCAAGCCACAAGTCATCCTAATAGGATAAATTAAATAATCACTTAGGACAAGCCCCAAGTTTACAATGCATAGCTAACTCATATAAAAAGATAACATTAAGAGGCCTTATCCATAGGACCAAAAACCATTGAATGATCCATATCCAAGAGTGTACAAGATAACTCCCACAACTCAAAGCTCACAGAAATAATCTCTAAAGTTTGCCCAGGAAATAGGGACATGTTACCAATACTCACCAAAAAAATCTCTAACTCTGACACAATTACTCTAAACATTATGTACACATAGGATAAGGTCCACTAGTATGCCTCAAAATAACCCTAACTGTACAAAACATTAGGTCCACAAAATCCAAGCTCGATGCTCCTACAAGATTGCCTGCTACCCAAGATGTTCTTGCATCACTCTTCTTGAACACATTGATTAAATCTCAAATACACTTCACAACACACTTAACTCTTATCTAGCTTGATTGCACCATTCACCGCACTTGCTCGACCACGATCATCAACAACAAACTATTTTTCCTTTACTAGTATATATTGGACTTTTAAGTCCATCATCTTAATCAAGCCTTAGAATTTGAAATTATTTTGTATTTCAAATGTCTCACTCAAATTCAACCACCATAAGACAAATGTTAAACCACAAGACATGTTTACACGGTCATACCAACCAATTCATAAAATTGTGTACTAGAGGTCAAATACATTTTGACCAAACACTTGCTTCCTCTTGAATCTGTTGCATACATTGTCATTGAACAATGTGATACCAGACGATCACCTCCAGGTGTGTATCCATGTCACCAGATCATGACTAAATCCATCCCAATTTTGATATCGATCACTAATCATCTATTTTCTAATTATTATGTAGAAACTCAATGCTCTTTAACATGTTCATCAACTTTGTGATTACTTCACCGATCACCTATTCATTTTGGCACAACTTCATCAATCATACTAATGAGTTGCGGACGAAACTATATCATCTTGATTGTCTTGTTTACATCATCCTAAGATCACTCCACTTTACTTGTCATAGTTTTGACAAACCAATCAAATCACTAATTACTTTTCTCTAATTGTTCTAGTGGCTACACTGTCAATTCACCTGATCATCCATTTCTTGACTTCAATCGTAGCAATCATATCATGGACTTTCAAAGACATCCCTAATGCTCTCTTAATGATCACAATAACTAAAACTCATCGCAACACTTTTATCATCATGTTTATGCTAGGCAATATACTAAGAAAACTAGGTCAATAGTCGACATCAATGACAACATAATAAAATATCATCATGCAATGAAATTTGTACCATTCCATTACTAACATTGCATGTTATTGCAGCATCAATTATGTCAACATTTAGTTTATAATTACTACAAAAAGAACATTGGTCGAGACATAGAATAATTCATTGACTCAATACCAATTTTCTTCTACCTATTTATATAACGGTTTATTAGCAAGAGAGAGATTACAAAACTTACACACTATAGCTCACATATTAAGATCTTGGATATGAGATTGTAGGTCTTCTTCTGAGAAAGTGATTCTTAACTCATTATTCTTGGCTTGCTTAAACTAAAATCTTTTATTGGCGGTGTTACTCTTGAATGAGAAGTTTGGGCTTTTAGAGCCCACATCTTTCTTTCTATGAGGAACGAACCAATCTTATACCCAATGGTTATTTTTTTGGAAAGGAGACATGAATTACTAAGTTTATGTTGTCCTAAGACATACACATGTCATTCCAAGGAAGATGATATTTACAATTATAATCTCTTCTTAAATACCTTCTCGTTTGAGCCTCATAAAAGTCAGGGACTTTTGTTGAGCCCTAGCATTAATAGAGATCCTTTTGGAACTTTTGGTGCATATAAAATTTGGGAATAATCCTAACTTTTGGTCCCAATGTTGATTTAACCCTATATTAAACTTGTTTATTGAAAGCTTTAAGATTACATCCCTTTCTTTTGAAATTTGTCAAATGTGGAACCAAAACTTATTAGATCAACTTGACTAGAAGACATTGTCACCAATCTATAGGGACAAAGTTACTATTTTACTTTTGTTGACTTTGATTTCGTGGAGAGAAAACACCATTAATGATCTTGCTTTCCTACAAACCACGGCTTCTCTATAATATTTCCCTTATTTTTTAGTTATAGTTTTATTGGTTAGTAATTTATTATTAATTATTATAAGTAAAAAAAAGATTGGCTTGATAATTTACTAACTTTTTAGTAATTATTTCTTATGTTTTTTTCTTACTATTATAGTTGTACAATTTTAAACTTTTATTAAAAAATCTTTGACTAGAACAAGTTAATAGTTTATTAATAGTTTAGAAAATAAATTAAAAATACTAGTGATTATCTTTAATTATTTTATTAGTTTATAATTACAAGTACTTGATTGCGGTTGCTTTTTTATTTTGTCTTATCATTGTATGATTATAAAATTTTACACTTATTTTATAGCAATCATCATCAATTATATATTTAAATGGCATATTAGTAATATTCAATAGACCCTTGGCCTCAAAGCTTATTTATTTCCATTTTTATCTTTTGTCGTAATTAAAAAAATTGCATAGAGCATTCTAATAGGTTAACTTGCATAGACATGAATATATGGAATTACCGTTTTTGTTTAAGAATTTTTAATTTTATTTTAATGATTTTAAGTTTAGATATATTTTTCTATTCTTTTAATCTTGTTATCAATATTTATAGTATATTAGTTGTATTTAGTGTTCTTATTTATCTTTTTAAAATTTTTTTTGAGCTACTATGTTTTATATATGGTTTGGATCTAGTATCACCTCCCCCCCCCCCCCCCTCTCTCTCTCTCTCTCTCTGTGTTTTCGTCTCTCTTTTTTTTGAGGAGGTCTAAAATGTGTTTCAATGATGGATTATAAATGTTGCTTCAAAAACTATTAAATGTTCTCACCTTCCACTCTAATTGTTGCAACATATAAGATACAATAAATCTAAAGGAAAATTTCACTAACCCTACATTTATCTGGCCAAACAATTACTACTTTATTCCACTTGGAAGGAATGTGAGAAATGATAACATATTGTAAAAAATCTACTCAAACTTAGAATATGTCTAATAATCATGACTAAAGTGTCAATTAGCATCATATAGACGTTAAAGATACACATTAATTACTTGGCAAGTTCTCTACTTAATTTTAATTTCTCTTCATATAGTCAAATATGACCAAAAAAATTCTTAAAAGATTAAAAATAATCTAAAATGAAATTAAACATCAATTCATATGTCCATACAACATCATATAATTCCTATTTTTCAACTCAAAAGAACTTTATTTATTTGAAGATAAGCATCAATGTAACACTCTTAATGCTCCACTTTAAGACTAGATTTGACCCCACTCTAATATAAAATTCCTCACCCTCATATAAACATATATAGTATGATCAATTAAACCACAAAACTTAGAATACATGTATGATGTAGCACCAAATTCTAACAAAGCATTTTATCTTCACTTACCGTTTGTTTGCTGGAATTAATCTGGAATAGGGAAACGGGAATAGGAAAATTGGAATAAATCTATTCCAATTTTGACCCAAAATGAGAATAAATCGAATTTCAAGTATTTTTGAAATTAGATTTATTCTTGCATTGGACCAAAATTGGAATAGATTTATTCCAATTTTCCTATTCCCGTTTCCCTTAATCAAGAATAGGAGGCAAAAGAAAAAAGCATCATTGCAAAACAAAACCTAGCATGATGAAACCTATTCTTGATGTTGTCAAATATCAAGTATCTTGTCTTTAATGGAGGACAATGTGCCATGTTGGGAATGGGAGGAACCATTGTTTTCTCCCCCACTCATCGTGCCTGCAACAGCCGGCAAATAAAAAGACAAAAATATCATATGCATTTGGTGGCCTCACGATATCCACTGCTTATTGTCCCCACTTCAAATGAGTAGTGTCCTTGTGTACGGTGAACCTTTTTCATTTTATTTGCTGCCCAAAGTACACAAAGAGATTTTTATTTGTATCAATTATTTCTTATTATTTATTTTTTAAAATATTATCAATTCTCAATTACATATTCATGTTTAAATTTATCAGTTTTGGTTCACCCAATCAATTTTCTTTTGAAAATTATTTATTTTTTATCATACAATTAAACTCAATATTTATAGTTTTCAGTCATAATCAATTTTTTTAATCAAATTTTTAAAAACAACACTTATTTTTTGTTGGGAATGAGAAAAATCAGCACTCTATTTTTATTAACTATTATTGGTGTAATATTCCAACAAATCTTATATTTGATGCACCTATTTCTTGCTCAAGAGATCAAATTTAAAATTGGTAATGGAAATCTAGTAGATTGTGAAAATCTCATTGCATTAATTGAACGGATTCTAGAAAACATTGTATTAATATCTTTGCTTTTTCTTTACAAATTTTAATATTTTGATTTTGTTTGTTTTTTAATAAAATATGTTATAAAAATTAAAAATTAGAGGTAAAAATTATTTTTACTTATTAATTTCAATTTAGTTATTTTTAATATATTAATAAGTTCAAAATTGAATGGCTAATAAGAGCTTAAGTGGCAATTTTAAAAATCAGTTTGAAATGGTTTGTTAGTAATAGTTGATTGTTTAAAGCTAAAAGTGGCATGTTGTGATGATTAAGTTGTGTTGCTACTTTAATCACATCCCTCATTTATAGTTTCACTTAATTCTAAAAAATTATTTTAAATTTTTTCATAACATATTTTTTAAATATTAAATTATTAAAAATTATAATTTTTATTTTATTTTTCTTATAATCATTTTTTAATTTTAAAACAATTAGATTACACATATTTTTATACAGTAATTTTTTTACATGTGAAATTATCAAAATACCATTATTATCCTAACAATCATATTTGTTTTTGTAAACAATTAGATTAGACAATTATTGAAACCTCTTTTTTCCTTTATTTAAAATTTTAAGCAAAAATCTATATTTTTTAAAGTAGTTTTATTTAAAAAATATCACATATCGTAGTCATTTAAATATTTTAAAAGATAAAGTATTCATTTTTTATAATGATTATATTTAGGTATTGACATAAACTGTAATCATATTAAAATATTATTTTACTGCTATGAGAATGTTAAGCAACCCCATTTTGCAAAACCTTCACCAAGTGTTGTGTCTTATGAACCATTCATTACAAAGCCCCTTAAGCTCATCACTTGATAAGTAGGAGATAATTTCTACACCAAGTCAAACTCATTGTTGCTTTAATAGTTTCCTTTAAGATTTATATAATTAATAAAATAAATAGTATCAATCAAAATATGTTTGAATGGAGGAAACATGTACAAAAATATTTATTAATATAAAGTTTGTCTTAGGCTATTTACTGATATATAAAATGTGTATGAACATTAAATTTGTAAAACTAAAGAAATTTATAATATTTTATCTAGTTACTTATTTTTTAACAAATAAAAGTTCAATAAAAAATTATCACATTGGTTTTAAATATTTTTATTTTTTTGGTTATGTAAAATCAAAGCTTGAGTAATAATGTCATAATTGGTGAATATTTAATGAAATGTTATTCATTTTTTTAATTAATAAGAAATTGAAACAAGGGTGTTGACCCCTTACATAATGACAACACAAGGGTTATAGAGTGATCAACACCACATTAGAAAATGTCTTACTTATTACAAGCCAAGGCCACAAAGAGCACACTTAAAAAATAGTTGCCTTCCTTAAAGAAGTCTATGCTAGATAAAAGGGTCACTTACAACACACTATAACAAAGTGGTCAAAAGAGGTCATTAATAGGAGAAAACTAGCACCTAGATGAGTTGATGTAGCCACAAAAGAAGGGTCCTCAAGGAAAAAAATTGAACTATGCATCAAGAGTCACACGGTGGAAACAACATTGAATTGAGAGAATGCAAGATTAAGAAATTCCCAAGTTCATAAATTCATTTTTGACTAGCCAGCGATGTGCAATCTTATAATGTAGAAATACAAGCCAATTACTTATTAAAATCTAGAATAACCTGTTAGAGGTATGTATTTGAATATAGGTAATATATCCATAGTATTTGGTAACTCGACTTCATATGCATTACCTGAATCAAACATCTTCAAGATCCTACAAGTTTCAAACTTCCTCATCTTCAATTTATTGTATGTTCTGACTAGAAATCTTCACTTTCTAAAATATACCAATACCTCATCTCCAACTTGAAATTCCTTATGTCTCCTCTTCTCATCTTCTTTTTCTGCATTCTTTCAATTTATATCTTCTAAATTTTGTTTCACTTGAATATGTAATGACTTCATGTGTTATGTAAAATTCTCTTCTTCTACACTTATTTCCTCGTGATTTATGTTTCTTAATTATAATATACCTTTAGAATTCATTCTTGTAACAATCTAAAAGGGTTTTTTTTTCCTATAGTATGATTTACAAAAAAATAATATGAAAACTCTACTTGTGCAAGAACCAAATCCCAACTTCCAATTTTCTCTCTAAACAAACATCTCAACAAATTCTCTAAACTCACGTTTACTGGCTTTGTCTGTCCATCTATTTGTGGATGAAATGTAGAAATAAACTTCAATTTTGTCAATGTCTTCTTCTTCTTCCATTGTGTCCTCCAAAAGTATAGAAAAAATTGTGTTTTGGTCGAAAATAATACTTCTAGGAAACCCATGCAATATCACAACTTTCCTGAAAATAGGTCTATTACCTACACTACATCTATTATCTTCTTACAAGGTATGAGATGTGTCATTTAGAAAATATAAATGTTCCCACACATATTAATCATTCCCCTTATGTGTATTAGGCAATCCAAGTATGAGATCCATGATTATGTCTTCCCAAGATCTATCTAGTACTATCAAAGGTTTATACAATCCCACATTCTACTACCTTCTTTTCGAACTTGAAAAATTTTACATTATTGAACACATTTTCTTACATCCTTATGAATTTAGGGCCAGAACTAATTCTCACTTACCAAGGCCATTTTCTTGTCGATGCCTACATGCACTACTATTTTTTTGCTATGATTTTCTTTGATGAGATTGTCTCACACAAAAATCCTAGGCACACACAACGTAATTCCCCTTAATAACATTGCGTCTTGATGAAATAATCCAACCATTTTCTATGGTCTACTACAATATGCACTTTACAAGATTTCCAAGGTTTAGCAAAATCAAGGTCTTTCTCATATAAATTATTCATTTAATCAAAACCTAGTACTTCAATTCTCATCTTTGTGAATAGATTTCTTCTCCTCCTCCATACATGAGAAACTCTATTTTACTTTCCACTCCTATGCTTCAAAATAAAAGTGTAATTTTGCAAGAACTCTACCCATCTCATTTTTCACTAATCTAACTTACCTTGACTATTTAAATATTGTAATTATTGATGATGATGATGATATATATATATATATATATATATATATATATATATATATATATATATATATATATATATATATATATATATATATATATATATATATATATATATATATATATATATATATATATATATATATATATATATATATATATATATATATGTACCATAAAAACTCCTTCGAAAACAAATAGTGTCTTCAATTCTGCAAGGCTTGAACTATGGCATGTAAATCCTAACCATGTGCTAAGTACCTTCTCCTTATGTCATTCAACTTTTCACTAAAATAGGCAACATTCTTTTCTTCTAGACTCAAACTACTCTAATTGCATTCCCACTTACATCACTATATACTTGAAATGCCTTACTTAAAATTTGGCAGGGATGACACATGTTTCTCAGTCACCTTTTGTCTCAACATCTCAAAAAAATTGTGTACTTTAGATGTCCACTGGAAATCTTCCTAGACTCGTCTCACTATCTCAGTCATAGGGATGCAAACCAAACAAAAATTCCTAATGAACTTCCAATAGAAACTAGTCAATCCTTAAAATAATATTATTTCTCCAATGATTTCAAGTGTAGGTCACTCAACAATTGTTCTTAATTTATCATGGTTCATCTTCATTCTCCACACAAATCCCAAGTATACTAGTTCTTCCTTCATGAAAATACACTTCTTATTATTTATCAATAACTTATGTTCTCTCAATCTCTGCAACACTCATATCAAATTCAAAAAATGCTCCACTTTTGCCTTACTAAAACCAAAATTTCATCCAAATACACAAACACAAACTTAACCAATAATTTATTCAATGCCTCATTCATCAATATTAAGAAATTACATGGTGCATTAGTCAGTCTAAAAGGCATCACCAACCATTAGTACAATCCTTCATTTGTCTTGAATGCAATCTTCCACTCATATCTCGGACTTTGATCTTCATCCAATGATATCCACTCTTTAAGTCTATCTTTGTAAAATATCTAGCTCCATTCAAAAAATCCATTATATCATCCATCCTAGGAAAATTACTTCATTATGATCCAGTTTATAGTTCTAGAGTTAGTACACATTCTTCACTCTTGATTCTTCTTAGGTGTTAATATTGTAGGTATTGCACAAGGACTCAAAATTTTTCTAATCAAACTCTTCCTTAATAAGTCTTGCACTCGTTTCATTGTTTGTTAGTGTCATCTAGTGGCAACTTTATTTGTAAAAATAGCTCCACAAATCAAATCCATACAATGACTAATACTCCTCACAAGTGGTAATCTATCAAGAAAATTTTATGAGATTGTGTCCTCATATTCTAATAGCAACTTCTTTATCTCCTTTGGTTATCCTTCACTTGGTTCTAAATCAAATTCATTAAGGAACCAAATAGAACATACTCTTATTTCTCAAACCATCCAGGCCATCCTTCAACCAAACAAACCCTAACACTAGCACAAACTTGACCCTTAAGGGTCTCTTATAAAGGAAACAAGACTTGTTTCATCTCCTTTTCTATGATAGTATATATATTATTTCTTTTATCATGCAATTCTTGTTTATTATGTTGTCATGGTCATACCCAATAGGATATAACATGCATCCATTGGCATAATATCACATAGAACTTCATCATGATAGGACCTAATCTTAAGTTTTAACAAACATTTTTTACTTACCAGTTTTTTATGATCATCTCAAATCCATGCTATCTGATAGGTCTTATGGTGCTTCAAGTACTATAACTTCAACTTCTTCCCCAATTCCTCAAAGTCTAAATTATCTAAACTACCATTGAACCTTACATCTTGTTCAAAATAAACTTTTCATCTGCAATGGCTTTTGTTGTCATAGGGATCTCCTTATGATCAAAGCTTCTCCATCTTCAAGTTGGTTTATGGATCCACTAGGTTCTTCCTCAACAAAAGAAACTCTTCCATTGTTCTCTTCCCTCTTACTTGAATTCCCTTGACTATATTTAAAAGCTCGGTGTCCTTTTCCTCCACACTGAAAGAAATTTCCTCAAAAAATATTCTTATCATCTCTCCTATAACCCTCATTTTGATAGCCACTATGTCCACCATTTTGAGGGAAGTTCTTATCATCCCTATAGTGTGAGTTATCTGCTTTGCCTTCTACTTTTCTTTTGTTCTTATCCACCTAATATCTTCCTCCTCTTCTCTATATCTTTTCTTATGTCTTTTGTTCAACTTTTCCTCATCATTCAAGGCATATTGATAAGCTTCTTCCACACTCTATAACTTGATTAAATCAATCTCATCATGTATATAAATCCTCAAACAATTAAGATATTGTGCAACAAGTTCAACATCATCCTCAGTATGTACAAGTAAGAACTTCGCCTAAAAATTATTCACCATCTTATCCCAAGATTTAATTTTCTCCTTATTGTAATAAAAATTAACAAGTGTAAAAAATTGTAGAGAAGAACAACCACACATAACACATAATTGACGTGGAAAAACTTGGTAAAAATATACTAAAAAAACCATGGGTCAATGTCTCCCAACCTTATTTCTCAGGAAATTCCACAGTTACAATAATGTTCAAGATGTATGAGAAATCATGACTTCGAGTTGCAAAGTTTGAATTACATAGAGCACTTACTAAATTTAATAAGTATGACTCATACAACTACATGTAATACACTTGTCACAGTTGCTATTTTTGGTATGTCACCTAAATGACTTACTATTTGTAGTAAGTCAATTCATTCAAAATTTCTATTTGTAGTAAGTCTCAAAAACTTTGATGAGCATTTGTGATGACTCGTCCATAACTAGATGATAAGTATGTTGACTTCACATTCTAACACTTACCTCTTATCTTTCCATTGGTATATAAATGTTCACACCATGGTGATGCATTTCCCTTCAATTCTATGCAAGCATACTTCACCTTATTATCCTCGTGTACCCTCAAAGTTAAAATACTTATACATTTATGTAACCCAATCAAGAAATTCACTTGATTTCAATTTTCCATCATAGATTGGTGGGTTAAAATGTGGTAATGTATTTATACTAGTTAGGGCTCTTAGGATTCTATCATCTCCCTAATCAAGCTCTATTTTCTCCTCTTCCTCATCACTCACATATTCAACATGTCAACCTCTTCTTTGGATAATTTCTATAGCTTCCAATCATGTTGCAATTTGTCCCAACATATCCATTACAACCGGATTTGCATCTCTTTGTGCTCCATCTCTACCATTTCCTCTTTGGCCATCTTTATGCATTTCCTCTATAGTTATAGGTTAGATCCTCACTTTGTCACCCCACAACAAATACTTACAAGACTCTGCAATTTCGAGAATGGATTTTTTTCTAATACCACTTGATGTAGCCATGGAAGAGGGGTCCTCAAGGAGAACAGTTTGAATCATACAATAGTTGAACACTATAGAAATAAATACAATGAATTAAGTGAATGCAATATCAATCTCCACAAATTCATAAATTCATTTGTGACTAGCCAACATCGTGTAGGTATATAGGCTTTAATTACCGATCAAAATCAAAATTACTCTCTTTTTGGATCTAATATCATTAGTATATAGCCAATATGTCCCTTTAAGGATTGTGATGCATCAAGTCACCCAAGAAAATCCACAATCCCCAAGGTGTGAAAACATAATATGAAAAATATAGGTCAAACCCAAATCATGAAGAACTCATCTACCATGATTAGAAATGAAGCATGAACCCATAGGGAGGTTAGAAAAGAGAACAAGAAGAGATCATCTAATCATAGTTGAAAGCCAAGAAAATGCTCTACAAGATCAAGATGCTCCAACTTAGTTGAAAACATAATGAACAAATAGGTTAGGCCAAAATCATAGAGAATTCCACCATAAAGAATCAAATTGAGTTGTGAACCCAAAGGAAGATCAAACAAGAGAAAATGAACATGCCAATCAAGTACAGAAGAGAAAATGAGAAAATGCATTAGGATGTCAAATGAAATTCAAAACATAATTAAACAAGAACACAACTAAAAGAAAATGTTTTTGGTTGATACAAGATAACTGTAAAAAAGGGATGCTCCTATGTCATGGGTGGGAAAAAAATAAATGAACTTTTGAAAGTCCCCTCAAGCCTTTTCAAAGGATACTAAAATGGCATCATCAATCATCTTGTAGCAAAGGACAACACCCTATCAATTGGATTACTTCTCCCCATCTTCAAAACTCCTTGTCATTGTAGTAGACTAGGAGCCCACCTTAATAGGAGAAGAAAAGGAAGAGAATAACAAATTAGAGAGCCAACTATAAATACATTCCATGTTCAAGAAGACATAGAAAGGAGAAGATTTTTCAAAGTTACCAAACTCCTTCATGCAAAAAATCCCCATCTCCATAGGAAACTCATCCACCTTGATAGAAATGGTGAAAGAGGAAGAAACATATTGAGTGTACCTACTCCTTACCATATCTTCCCTTGAAAACCATTAACAATCAATTGGTCATGAGAACAAACAAGACCATTATCCATACACACAAGGATAAACAATCTGAACAAAGACAAACATAAAGTTAAAAATTTTAAAAAAATTAAATAACCTAGTATTAATAATAACATTCATCACAACCCAGCTACAAAGGGAGAAGAAACTTAACCCTAGAACCCAAGGTAGGCACACGGAGAAGCAAAGAAAACCTTCTCTGGATCCCTTAAGAAGCTAAAGCTTCTCTTTTTTGTTAATTATAACACAACCCACCACACCTCCAATCATCATAGGAGGATTATTTTCATCAGTACAAGAGCCCAAAAAATCTTGATAGAAGCCTAAATAAATCCACAAAGGATCAACATTGTAAATGTGACACCTTCTAACAACACCAACACTTCCAAACACATAAGAAACATCAAAGCCCATTGGTCAAATCGTAAGGAAGAGAACCACCAAAAAATTGAAGGCAACATCCACAAAACCACATACGAAGACAATATCTTCATCTTCTAAAATCCCTAGGATAATGTGAATTAGAAATAACAGGGTTGAAAACCAAAAACTAGGAATAGCCTCACCAAAGGAAAATGAACCACCTCTACTCCCAAGTAGGGCACAGAAAATTCGTGCATAAGCTAACACATCGACAAAAAGGACAAAAGGAGTGATCTAGGATAAAGAGCCATTTGAATCAATACATGGAGTACACAAGAAACCCAAAACCTCATTGTCATGGTCAAGATAGTGTAGAAAAAAACATGGGGCGAAAAAGTTAATTTCCCCTCATAGAAGGCCAACCCAAAGGGTAGAAAACACATTTCCCATAGTAACCACTACTACAAAACATTGTCTCACATTCGCATATCAAGATCCATGGTTCATTGTAAGGGAAATATGAACCAAAAGAAGATTATTAAAGAAAAAAAAAAATTGTGATGGAAAAGTGGTTGGGTAGTCCAGACAGGTGAACCCACCACTCCATTTACCTCAAATGAAAAGAAAGCCATGTAAAGTTGTGACCGCAACAAGGCAAAAATGGTATTGACAAGAAATGAAATGTCATTTGTTATCTTAGTAATTTCAAAATTGTGCAAGATATTTTATATTAGAAGTCAATTCTTTTCCCATCAAGATGAGTTAATTTGTTATAAATTTTATGGAAATAAAAAAAATTATATAAAAAATTTAGCTCAGTAATAATAGGTATTTTAGTAATATTAAAAAAATTTACATATGTTTTGTTATCTATATTCAACCACCCATTAACCAAAATTGGGCCTGCATTTCAAATTGTTCAAAATAAAATACCTCTATTTCTAAACTAGTGTTTAATATCTATAATCATAATCACAAAATAGTCCTTACGTTTGGACAACCACCAAAATGTCTAATATACAGACCTATAAACCTTCATCCCTAAACACTGGCATGGAAAGGACCCAACACTACTCGAAGGACTTATACAAACCCTACCTCTAACACTACTTGGGTCTTCTTCTTACTTTCCTTATGTACTATAGTGGCAATAGACATCCTGTCTAGCACAGAAAACATGTCAACCTTGTGTTTTTGACTCACAAGAGGAGAGATGGAACAATCATTAGACTTCCTCAATGTCTTTTTTCCATTGGCTCAACCATGAATCTTGGCTTGATCAACAAGCTCCTTTTTTATGCACAAACTCCATAATTCTCACCCCTCTTTGCAATCAATTATTGTTACACTGTTAAATAGGCTACCTTAAATTTTGCTTCATTATTGGTCCTCTCTCTCAGCTCATTGGCAACTAAGATCAAGATATTACCATTCCAATCTTTGATTATGTAGCCAACACCACTTGGGCCTTGGTCACCCTTTGAGGCACTGCCAAAGCTAGCTTTAAGCCACCCATACTCCAAACATACACACTATTGCATTGAGCCCATACCACTCTAAGCCTTTTGACATGCCAAAATTATATAATTATTGACATTTGTTTTTCCTTTATTTAAAAACTTAGACAGTTCTCTAATTTTGTTTGAGTAACTTTATAAAATTAAAATCTCATATGATAATTCATGTGTGAGCATTTCCCCACATTCGAATATTGAAACCTATGGCTCAATCACGAGGGAAATATGAACCAAAAGAAGATTAAAAATAAAAATAGGCTGAAAAAAATGGTAGTACAACCCAAACAATCCAAAACAAGTCATACAAATTTGCACTGCCACAATAGTATCGATGAGAAATGAAATGCTATTTGTTGATCTTAGTTATTTCAAAAGTTTGTGTAAGATATTTTGTATAAACATGAAATTCTTTTCCCATCAAATTGAGTTAATTTGTTATAAATTTTATGAAAACAATAAAACAATATGAATATTAACATTTTGTTTTTTCTTTGTTTTATAACTTTCACAATTTTATATTTTTTTTAAAGTAAGTTTATAAAATTGAAATGTCATATCATTTTTTGTGCATTATCTTAATTTATGTACCCACATAAATGAGCTTTTCAAATATACCACAAGATAAATGAATTTTTTTTGTAATTACAATATTTTGATTCTCACATATTGACTATCATTCCTATAAAGATAATATTTGTTTTTGTCTCTAAAGTTTTTTCTAAATAAAGAGAAAATGATTTAAATTATAAGATAAATATAATATATTTCTATTTTGTTAAATTGTTTTTTTTGGCATAATGGGTGAAGATATTTTTCCCACCACAATTTATAAAGAATTTTTTATTGGAAGATTTCATATCACTCACAAAATCATTTGTGCTATCTTAGACTTGATACAAGCATGGTGTTTAGAATATCTTTGAGTGCAAGCCAAAAAAATTCTATCTATATAAATTCAAATCCATATATTCTCCAAGATAAATGGTTATCTTGTTGCAATTACTATATTATGATATTGACCTTTAAACTCATTCCTATTAAGATAATGTTTTTGCCCTCCCTCTACAGATTTTTTTGTAAATATAGAGAAAGTGATTTAAATAAATTATGTTTTATAACTAATTAGATTTTTTTTCAAAATTATTTGTGTAAAATATTTGACATAATGGGTCAAAATTTTTTCCTTTGGACTGTTAGCCAAAAAGAAAATTCTGTCTATATAAAACTTAAATCCATAACCTATTGTAAAAATTCTAATAATTAAATGTAAATATCTTGTGCATCTCTTAATCTTTCATACTTTATAATATCCCAAATATAACCTATAAAAGTTAAAAACTGATATAAATTTGTATTACATTTACATGTTCTATATTTTCAATAAAACTGACCAGATTATATTGCAATAAATATAGACTGATATAAATTTATATTACTTACAGCTTGTATTGCAAAAACTACAGCGATTCAGTACATTAAGAATGTAAACTCGGACGTTTATAAGGGATTTTTTGTAAACTCCACTTCCCCTAGTTCAAGAATCTTAAGCAACTGTTGAAATGCAACATCATCATGCGAGTGTACAACACTATAATGGAGCTTAAATGCCCATTATAAAACTCAGGTGCACATAAAAGAATTGTCCTCTGATAATTATGTGACTCAAATTGCCTAAGTTTATTTACAGGCATCATCTGGTGGAAGTCTAGAATATCCTAGTCTTAAGAATAGATACCAACTTCTACCAGTCTCTATACAGAGGAATCCTTGCTACATGGTAAGTGAGCCACATATTATATATATAGCACATAATGTTTCACCCTTAATAATCAACTGAAAATTGAAGTATTTCTCCATACTGAAGCTTCCCTTTCCACTTATATCCTGACAACGAAAGAGCCAATGGAAAACTTCTATCGTGATATATGCTAATGATCTCTTAACAAGGTTTAGAATGATATGTGTTGTTGATGATGATGCTGTCACATTGTATTTTGATTCTTACTCCAATAAACAAAATATGTATGTTATTAGAGTACCACTGCTTTTTCCGGCCTTCTATTTATTATATAAAGGTTATCATTTATAAATATAGACTTTGAGCTTAAAAAGGGCTGAATACTGCTATCTGCAATGGGTGGATGGACAAGAATTCAAACAAAGGGTACAAGCTATCAAACTTCCAGAATTATAACTTTCCTGGTTTTTATATTATTAATTCAGAAAAAATAAGAATCATAAATGACACTATAATGTGTGTTGACTGTCCTCATGCGTTCTTAACTCTTCAAGTTAATTTTCTAATCACTGATCAAAATCAATATTTTATTGGTCACTAACAAAATATACCGTATTCAGTCAGTATTCGAGTTTAGTTGATGTATGGAACATTTTGCAGTTGACTGACAAACATTTTTGAATGCGGTGGTTATTTAAGCTGTAGCAAACTGCCAAAAGACAGGTATTACCCAAATGAAAGAATTGCAGTATCTATGGCATATACTCTTTGAGATTTTATCCAGGCATGTGAATATGGATTAAACTTGAGATATTTCCAGAGTCATTATAAGCGAATGAGAGAGCATACTGAAAGCAAATGAGAATATCTCACAATAACTGCATGAATGTTTTAAATCAACATTTCAGACCACACTTTGTGATCCATTATTAGGATGATGACACTTTTATGAAATGATGTGATCTGAAATATTGATTCAAAAATAGGGTTAGTTGAAATCAAACACAACAATAAGTTGGGAAGAACATTGTGATAAGAAGAACATTTAAGCCTTACTCACACAGAACATTATCGTAACAACCTTGGTATACATTGAATGTAAATATCTCAAGGCTGAAAAACCCAAAAGGGAAAAACCGCTTGTAACACTTGAGTAGAGCTCATATGTACATACAAAGAGTTACCTGCCTTGTAGAAACCAAGACCCATAGGCAGGGGCAAAAAGCTTGATCACCTTTTAACTCCTATGATGGAAAGAAATCAAATGCAACAGTTTTGTTGCCTCCAACAGTCATTTTGAGGATGGGCAAATTTTTGCCACTACACATCAGTTTACAAATCTCCGTGAATGGTATAAATACTTGACCATAATGATCCTCTCCTGTACAAAAGGACTGGAAGACTCTTAAAAGCTTCCTTGTTTCTCTTGCTCTACTCATGTTCAACTTTCAAGCGAAAGATTGAATCTTGCAAGTTGTATAACATTCCCGCTTTTGTGACTGATGGAGATTTACAGGTGGAATAACTGTTTCTAATCAAGTTCAAAAGTTGAAATTTCCTACACCAAACTAGTTGTGGGATTAGGAAAATCTTGATAATTAAAATTCATAGGCTACTCCAGCAGACTCAGTGAAAACCATCAATGTTACCATTGGCATTAGCTTTGTTTTTCTCCCTCCAGTTAGCACCCCATGATTTGGCTTCAGCAACTGCCCGTTCACGATCTTTAGTGACAGCCAAAATTCTATGCACATCTCTAGCAGCTCTCCCAGTGGTTTTAGGACTATCCCTAATCCCGTCAGACCTGTCAGAATCTCCTGAATCCCTACCGCTGCCCTCTTGAGAACCTCCAGATTCACCCGTGTTATTCAATGCCCTGAGTCGAGCAGGGCGATGATCAGGAGAACCTTCCTCATGAGCCAATCTATACCTATTACTTCTATGTCTATTCCCTCTGTCCTTCTCTGAATCAGACCCATCAGTGTGCTTTCTTCCATTAGCTCTTTTCTCATGGGGAGGAGTGGAAGGTGCAGTGGATGGAGTACTGCGAGCATTTTGAACAGGATGAACATTTGGATCATATGTCTGAGATGCAAGGTAACCGAGAGCAGTAACTACATCACCAATCAGAGGACGTGTGGTTGCCTCCTCATGAAGGCACATTGCCGCAACGGCAAGAGCTTGATACAATCCTCTCATAGGATACCGTCCATGGAGCCTTGGATCAGCCATCTGTGGAAACTTTCTGCGGTCCTTGAACAAGGGTCTTGCCTGCACAGTCATTTGAAATTTATCTAGTTTAAAATGTGCATAAAAAGTGAATCAAAGTAAACCTAATTAGCAAATTAATGAAACACCGTACTTCACAGTTTCTATAAGAATGGAAAATTTGAACAGAGAAGGTTTCTAACAGACAATATACGTATTTGAAATTAGTGCAAAAGGATGCATTTTAGTGTGTGCTGTGAAAAAACCATTTGATTTCTAGGAACCCAACTCATACTTAAAGTCCATGTAAATCATCATTATTCTTACTCCATTGCTTATCCAAATATCAGGGAATTTATTGACCAAACAAGGTAACACGGAAATTATACAGCTGCGGTACAGAGCATACCCAAGCAACAAGATTGTGCTCTCCTGCTGACCTATTATTGTCAATAGCTCTTCTTCCTGTAATTAACTCCAACAAAACTACCCCAAAACTGTACACATCTGATTTTACAGTCAGCTGACCTGTCATGGCATACTCTGGTGCACAATATCCGTAAGTTCCCATCACTCTTGTGGAGACGTGTGTCTTATCTCCAGTAGGTCCAAGTTTAGCCAGTCCAAAATCCGATAATTTAGGATGAAAATCTTCATCCAGCAAAATATTAGAGGATTTAAAATCACGGTATATGACTGGAGGGTTGGCTTTGTCATGTAGATATTCCAACCCTCTTGCTGCACCTGTGGCTATTTTCATTCTTGTGCTCCAATCTAAAGCCTCCTTATCGGGCGGGAGATCTGCAAAGCCAAATTATTGTGCTAAACTTATCACTTCTGATTTATCGCATAATACTTGAGCTTTTCTATTTCAAAAGGATAGAGGTAGCAACCATTATGCTAACAGACAACAGACTAAGCACAAATTAAAATAAAGCAAGCACACGTATTTACAGTACAATACCATGAAGATGGTCTTCAAGTGATCCTAATGGCATATACTCATACACCAAAAGTCTCTGATCTCCATCAGCACAATATCCAATAAGACTAACAAGATTTGGATGATGAAGAAGACTCAGCATCAAAACCTCAACAAGGAACTCCCTGTTTCCTTGTAAGCCATTCCTGTCTAGTTGCTTGACGGCCACAATCTACACACAATAGGAATAAAGATCAATTAAAAAAAGTGGATTCAGTTTCTTTGTAAAAGTATGAACTCTAGCCATGTAAATGATTTCAACCAACCAATTCTTTCTTATATTTCAACTGGATGCTTGCTTTTAACAAAACTATCTAAAATAATTTGGATTTAAAAATGACCTGCCCAGTACTCTCAAGCTTCCCTTTGTATACTCTTCCAAAGCCTCCTTCACCCAGAAGGCAATCTGGCTTAAAATTCTTTGTCGCTGCAGCCAATTCTCGAAAATGGAATGTCTGAGCCGCAATAGGTTGATCTCCAATTTTAGGGAGCTCATCTTGTTTTCTCTCTAGGGAGGGCTTTGGCTTAAATCTATCTGTACCATGCGGCAAAAAAACAGTGAACAAACAGGTAAAAGATCCAGACGACTCCTCTCCTTTCTTTCCAATAATCCAAAAAAGCTCAAAACAGATGAAACCACAAAAGAAATGGGACCTGATAGAAATATTAATTTCTACAAATTAAAAAAATATCAACGAGTAAACTCACAGAATCTTTATTGGTGGACACTATTAAAAAAGCGTATAAATATATTTTGAAAGTTGCTGTATTTACAAATGAGTCTCCATTAGTTTAATAGTTAGGTTCAAGTTAAATCTGGGGTAAACAAGTATTCCTCTTCTATTTCAGATATTAAAAAGAAACCGATAACATATAGGAAAACGACCAAAGCATCCCCTACCACTACCTTCACAAAAAGGAAGAGAAGCCATATAACATGCCACTGTAAACCTCATTCATAGAATTGCCCAATATGTGTTATCAGTTTCACTCCACTTTATGCTAAGACTAGTTACAACTTTTCTCCTGGTGATGGATCAAGAAGTGTGCTCCAAAACATTGATACAAAATATTCTACACAGTTTTCTGCCAGAAGCATTACAGCACATTTACACGGGATGTGGAAATATCATGTCTTTAATGGTTGATATTCCATAGAACCCTCTATATAAGATTTCGATTAAAGAATGAAAATTAAGGAGCACAAAAGCGGCCATAGAACCCTCTATATAAGATTTTGATTAGAGAATAACAATTTCAGAAGAGCGTCTATGTTAAATCAGCTCTATGCAAAAAATAAATCTAACTAAAATATTTGAGCGGAGTATCTGTCTGATACTTCATCTGTCATCGGAGTACTATTTCTTAACTAGATTATATGGGATCACTAAACCTAAAAGTAATAGATTAACAGACTCCTCGACCTAAAGGTTCATAGATAGAATAATTCCTCCACCTAAACACACGAGTTAGGTTAAGGAGGAGCAATGGACAGACGAGGTAGAGGATCTATTCTTCGCCTTCCCTCTACCTTCCAACAATAAAAGAGTCTTAAACTTGATAAAAGCCCTACAAAATCAAGGCCAATACAACCTGAAAGATTTGTCATATAAATCTCTTGATAAACAAAAAAGAACCAGTCCCATAAATCCTAAAATTGGTCACTATCCCGTGAGTTCCAATATTCAAAAATAAGCTTCAATGGGCCACAGAAAAACATGCTCAAAGAGAGACAGAATTTCTATCACAATTTTGGCGAATTCACGAGTGGGCTAAAGTCAAATGAGCTCCGATTCATGAGTTCATATAAAACTAAAATATAAAAGCATGGATTCTAATCTGTCATAGCTGCCAGTCCCTTTGAGATTATAAAACATCAAAATCTTGAAAATCTTCAACCAAACAAAAAAAAATGAGACCAGTGGCCTCTGTCAAATCCACGCATTCAACAAACGAGCCCATGAAAAACCAAATTACGAACACATGGGTATCCATCTATCATTACTGATAATCAAATGAAAACCCCCATAAAAACTGAAAAAGATGAGAAAAAACAGAGGGGTCTCAGTCAAATTAACACCTTAAACAAGTGGGTCCGTGAAAGATTAAAATTAGAACACATGCATTAATCCGGCATTGCTAAAGCTCAATTTATAATCAAAAAATACCAAAAATCCTCTTAAAAGAAGAGGAATAAACAAACAAACAAACAAACAAACAAAGACCGGAGGAAAAAAAAGGGGCAGACCCACATACCTGAAGAATCCCTTCCATTTTGATTGAGAGAGACACGAGGCGACTGATGATGATGATCGTCAGTGCTCTTCTTAATACTACCAGTTTCAGGCCGCTTCACAATCTTATCGTCTTTTACAGATCCATAGCATGTAAAACAGTTCATCTTCCTTCTCTATGAACCAGACCCAAATCAAACAAAACCAAATATAATAAATAGAAAACAGATCAGATTCCTTCTATTCCCGTATATGTTTTGACTTGTGCTTCTCTTCTCTTTTGTTCTTGTTCTGTTAGAGATCCATGGTATGTGGGAGTGTTTTAATGGTGTGAAGAGCTAATAAAAGTTCGTGTGTTGTGAAGCATGCTTTCCAAATTCTCTTTCGTCTCTTTTTCCTGTTGGACAACAGCCCACCCCCACCACCTCCACCGCGTTACAGAGTAACTGCACTGAGTAAACCTCTGGTTTACTTGCCACGTGTCACCTGCAGTTATAGGTATTTTAACCTTGGTCAGGAGTAGGGCAGGCTAGGTCAGCTTGTGTGGATTTATTAATTTGTTATTTTGCTTTAAAGTTGGTCTCGGGAATCGGACTGTTTGCGTATGGTATTTGACCATATGGGCTTTGATTTTACATTGTAGAGAAAACTCTTGTTTCTCTATCTCTCTAGCCTATATGTCCATATGATAAATGTGTTTTCTTCTAACTTCGTTGAATGTAATGCTCGCATGTTGATTTAGATTTGTTTTTTCCTTCCTGTTTTTGTGGGGCAATGGACAAGATTTTTATAATCTCATGGTTTTAGTGCAATCATCTATCTTTGCAATAGTGTGAACACAATCCTATAAACCTCAAATTTGGGTATGTCATATGGAAAGATGGAAAAGGAAATTTGGGTTTGGTGTGAAGGTGTGATTTTTAATTTTAGTTTTGGGTTATATTTAGTACACTTATATTTGGATGAGGCACATATTTTTTATTGTGTGAGTTCAATTTTGGAGAGCTTTTTGTGATAGGTGTAAGGTCGAAGTTTCAATCTTCTTAATCAATGGAAGAATATGTTTTGTGAATGTTGTTCACCTAAGTCTTAAAAAAGTATATTTATGTGTGAGATTTGATTTATGTGTGGATTTTTTCGGTTTTCTTAAATTATCTATAATTATTCTTTTGTGAGTGTGGTTGCAATTTAATTTAATGATGTTTTTTTCATACATGTGTTCATTTTTTCAAGTCAACATGTCCATGTTAAGTGTTTTTTGGTCATTCATGATTGATCTTGCAGCATGAAAGAACCTTACATGTAACATTCCGCTAAGGGATCCAAAAGAACTAACCTAAAATTTTACTAAGTTTGCCAAACATTTTTTTTTTAAATAATAACATATAACAACAGTCATAAAGTAGCGGAAGCAATACATACAATCATACATAAGCAAACATAACAAATTACATTCCTTAAGGATCCCAAGATGTTGAATCACATTTAAATTTAAATAATACTAAGTCTTACAATTAACACATCCACATAAAAGAATAACTATGAGTTCCGTCCATTTAAATATTTTACATTTGTTCTAAATGCCACTTGGCAATAAAATTCAGAATGCACAATCATCCATTGTACATGTCACAAGGTATGAAAGGCTAAAAAAATATACATTTATAAAAATAGATTACATCATCCCTTTTGGAACCATGAAACAAAGTACAATACAATAAGTGAAGTCATCTATCGTAAGATATAACCATCCATCATAATACACAAAGATAGAATGAAAATGAAATCATCCATCATAAGATATAACCATCCATCATAATACACAAAGATAGAAGGGAAAAAAAATGGAACTCCAGCCATGGCATCAACAAACAGATCTCAATGGTAAAAGTAAAAAGCGCTATCACCCGACCTCATGGTAACCCAAAAAGGTTCACTCCCACCGCGTTAAGGAGATAGTCTTAAGTCCCAAACATGATATCAATTCCAAAATCAAAAGTAATATCTATGTCAAGGAAACCCTACAAGTAATCTAACTCAAAGGTTTCAAGATAAATCGACATCTAGACCTAGAGGCAAACAAAGACACGTAAGAAATCTATATTGCTAATGGGCAAAAGTCATCACATGAACCAACTCTAGGATTACCCGGCTAGTCTTTTAATCCTCTAGCCCCCTAATGACTCTATGTGGCACTAGTATCCTTCCATATTTACAAGGCATACTAATGATGCAAAGTCGCAACCAAGCATCCTCTCTACTCTCATCCTAGTCTGTACTAGCACTTGAGGCATGGGCTAGGAAAGACAAGACTCTTATTAGGTTCATTTTACTCTCATTTAGTGTAGTGTTTTCACTTTTAATTACTTACAATGGGTTACCCTGGCAACCACTTTGGGCCCCAGCCTCCATTGCAAGCCACTTCCCAACTTAACATATAGATTACCTACCCTAAGCTCATAAAAGTTCAAATTAAAGAATCACAATTTTCACCTCATCCCTATATAAGCGACTAAAAATCATCAAAAGATAATTCACAATAACACCTCAATCCTTTACAAGCAATTGGAAAACATCCCAAAAATAACTGATTGAAGACTCTAAGGTTAAGTCAAATAGGTCATACCATTCACCTCAGCTTCATACAAGAACACTGGAAAGCAATAACG
The DNA here is from genome assembly GCA_028749045.1 of Cupressus sempervirens. Lineage (NCBI taxonomy): Eukaryota > Viridiplantae > Streptophyta > Pinopsida > Cupressales > Cupressaceae > Cupressus > Cupressus sempervirens. Next base: position 165,087,224 of record CM053792.1, on the reverse strand, counting down.
AACAATAAATCCAAACTCATCATAGAGAATACCAGACACATCACCATGGTTGAGTTTAAAAGATCGAGTTCAAATCATCATCATGACATCACAAACACAGAACTCCTGAGCCTCTAGCAATATCCTAACACTAGTCAAGGCTAAGTCAAACCCCAAAAACCAAATCATAAAATATGCATCACATATAGAACACGCAATGTAACTTTCTCAATACATTACATTTTAAAACACAAGGGTTAAATTTTACTATAGGTTTCAAGTTTACATTTTCGTATAAATTCATCTAGGAAAAAAAATCCCAAGTTCACCCATTAATCATTCACAACTTACAATTCTAATTTATTTTAATAATAATTTAATTAAATATTATTAAAATTCAATAATCATTTTTACTCTCCAAATACATTTTAATAATAATTAATTAAAACTTTTATTTAAGTATCATTAAAATTCAACCAAAAATCATTAATTTATTAATGATTATAATCACCTGATTAATAACTTATTTTAGATTATTAATAAAATAACCCTTGATCTATTAATAAAATCATAATTAATATTAATAATAATTTAATTAATAAATTATATCAATTTAAATGAATTATCATAAAAATAAAATGAAACTTGAATTAAATTATTTAAAGTTTAATTAATTTTTAAATATATTAAATTAAATATAAAAATATTATTAAAATTTATTAAAAATTTAAAAAACTATATTGAAACTTTACAAATGCAGCGCTTAAGGCCCACACGGCCAGCAGGGAGACTGTCGCAACAGTACTCGCTACGATGTGGGAGGTAAAGGTAAGAAGGGGGGTGGGGAGGTTGGTGGCCCCCCGCTCTCCCAATCATTTTTTTATTTTTTATTTTTATTTAAATTTTATAAAATTTGTTTTAAAAGAATTCCTCGATGAATTATATATATATATATATATATATATATATATATAATTCTAACAATACTCTGATAGGGAAAGTACGACAAACCAGTCTAATTTCAATTTAAAATTTCTATTTCATTTCAAACCCTTCCTGATTAAAAATACTAATTTCTTTAATCTACAAAACGAGGGTTTCTAATTTTCAACCTTACATATGCAGAAGAAATTGATAAGCATGCCAGTAATTTCAAAATGAAATATTGAAAGATTTGTCACAATGAAATTTGGACAAGCAATCTAACAAGCACAATGAAGATAGGAAATTCAAAGAACCATAATTTATTGGGTAAATAAAACACGAGGCTCTACCTAGTTCTGATGCTAATTCGCAATTACCTGAAGATTGTGGGAGAGTTCTCTTTTCTCTCAAAACCTTTTCTCTAAAAATTCCCTTCTCCAAAAATTCTCGGTCCCTAGAAAATGGACCCTCAATTGCTGATAAGGAGTTCTCTCCTAAATTTGGGGCACTAATTGTGCAATCACCCGAGGGAACTCCTTGATCACAACTTTCAACTCTTCATTAACTTTTTTGAAACTTCATGCATACTTTATGCAATTTTAAATATCTTTAATAAATTAATTTCTTTTTCACTCTTTAATTTATTTTTGAAGCGTTTAATTGATAAAATATTTATTAACGTAAGTAATAATAATATTTAGCATTTATTTAAAAATGATCTCCTAAATATATTATTATTAAATTAAATAAATATTATAATGCTCTCAAACTAGACTATAACTTTCTCTTTAAATTTAATTCTTTTTATTTAATTAGTTTCCCAATTAATTAAATATAATAAATATTGAAAATATCATAATAATTTATCATTAAATTAAATCATTAATTTAACCTTTTAATCTGACTTAATTAATAGAAAAATCACCAAAGACCTATAAGACAAAATACGAAAACCTATCATAAAATACCACATACAAGATCAAACTCTAGGGTTATAATCATGAATTTACATTATACGACGCATTCAAAAGGGTAATCATCTCAAATACCACATACAAGATCAAACTCTAGGGTTATAATCTAGCTTGCCAATGGCATTAATTTAAGAGAATTGAATCACTCATTGAGTTATAGATCTCAAAGGTGTTTACAAATAATACTTCAATGAATTCAAATAGTAGGGCAGAATCCAAATATGTTTCTACGTACACATTCTATCAATTCATTCTCAAATGGTCTAGTTCTATTTTGTTTATTAAAATACAACCACAACACAAGTTCAAGCATAAGGTACTTGAATCTAAACCATAATATGTTTTAAACTAAACAAACATGGAGGCATTCCTTGGACTAAGCAAATCAAATTATGTGCAATAGTGAATGATTCCAATATGGCATCATCAACATATTTCCATCATTGATCCTAAAACATATCAAATCTTCTTAACTTTCAAAAGGATATGTTGGAGTCTGAAAAATGGTAGTACATTTATGTGTGAAATTTGATTTATGTTTGGATTTTTTTTTTGTTTTCTTAAATTATCTATAATTATTCTTGTGTGAGTGTAGTTGCAATTTTATTTAATGATATTTATTTTCATTCGTGTGCTCATCTCTTCAAGTCAACACTTCCATGTTTAAGTATTTTTCTTCATTCATGATCGATCTAGCGGCATGAAAGAAGTTCACATTTTAAATTCCAAATTCAAATTTTAAGGTTTCTCTCGCTTTCTACTTATTGTTATGAGTTGAGTTGTGCCTATTTAAAACCTTTAATGTGTAATCAATTCATATGGAATAATAAGATGAAAGTACTAAAGAATTTAATTTCCTAAAGGAAAAAGAACCATATCTCCATTAGGGCATATGTGTGTCAATGAATAATGTCTTTTAGCTTTATCTATTAATAATCTAGCTTGTCAATGGCATTAATTTGAGAGAATGTAATCACTCATTGAGTTATAAATATCCTCAAATGTGATTACAAATAATGCTTCAACGAATTCAAATAATAGGGTAGTGAATCCAAATAGGTTTCTACATTCTATAAATTCATTCTCAAATGGTCTTGTTCAATTTTGTATATTAAAATACAACTACAACACAAGTTCATGCATAACTTACTTGAATCTAAATTGTAATCTTTTTTGACTAAACAAACATGGAGACATTCCTTGGACTAAGCAAATCAAATTATGTACAATAGTGAATGATTTCAATATGGCATCATCAACATATTTTCATTGTTGATTCTAAAACTCATCAAAGGTTTTTTATACAAGAGATCTTGGGTGTAAGGAAAATCTTGCATCACCCAAAAATATTAGATGTTTTGTCAATAAGGGTTATCTTAGCGTAGAGATGTTATTTCTAGAAACTTAGTATTGATGTAGGAGCATCAAGCTTGGATTTTGTGGACCTTATGTCTTGGGCAATTTGGGATGTGCTCAAGGCATTTTGGTGGACCTTGTTCTATGTGCGCATAAGGATTGGAGTTATCGTATTAGAGTGTAATGCCCTACCTGGAGATCCTTGGAAACAAGGATAAATATAAGCCAAGATAAATATTTTTTTAAACGAGCATGAATACACATGACAAACAACATACAAGGATCACAAAGATCATAATAGAAGACTAACCAAACATCTTGACACCAACAGATCTCCAAATGCCACTATTGACCAAAATGACTGACAACTGAAGATGCAAAATTGAATTCGAATCAAAACATTTTGAATTCAAAATGCGATACCAAAGAATTGAAGAACACCTAAGAGGGTACCTAAAACACTTCTCGAGAATTTGGGTCTTATCGAAAAGTGCTCGTTGTCTGCCCGGATAGGTTTTTACAATTACCAAGTGATACTTTAAATCAGCATTGGGTGATACTTTCCAATATCGCACGACATTTCTCAAGAAGGGATGCAACACTGTCAGGGATTGGGCGACACTTCTCTCTATAGAACAAGATTTTAGTATGCAAAGAACATTAGCAATAAGAGAAACATTCACAAACTAAAACTATATTCACATATGAGATTAGACAAAGGAAACAATTAAGGAATGCAAACCCAAAAAAGGAAACACTCCATGCTTCCTTGATTTTGTAGATGTGTCCTTTGATGTGGATGTATGCTCAATTTGCTTGCTCAAATGCTTCGATGGATGGGAGTGGGTAATGGAAAATTGGTAGCCTTGTGAGCTCTCAATTTGGCATTATAAGGTTAAGATTGATGGCTTGGCTTCTCAAACTAGCATGGTAACTTTAGCTCAAAGATTGTTATTGAAATGGCTTGGGATGGGATTCAATTTATAGGCTAAGGGCTTGAGGGATGGAGGGCTAAGATTCAAGGATGGGGAGATGGTTAAGGAGGGCTAAGATGCACTCAAAGGGGACCACATGGATTGTGCTTGTTTAGCACCAATGGAAATGTGACACTTGTCACAAGGAGGATGAGTGTGAGAGGGTAGGGTAAAGGGTTGGTTAAAGGCATGATGAGTGGGGTTGAGTATGTAAGAGGGATGTAAGAGGAATGAGTGTGGAAGAGGGAAGAGTGTGCAAGATGGATGTAAGAGTCATGAGTGGGCTTGTAAGAGTCTTTTATGGTTTGTAAGAGCACTCATGACTTGGTGGTTGGGATTTTTGAGGGGAGACTTTGATTTGGTTTAGGAAAGTCTTAAACTTGTTTAGGGAATGTGACAACATTAGGGAGTGGATTAGGCTTGGGTTTAGGATTAGATTAGGGATGTTAGAGATGTGCAAGTGGATGGCATTAATGAGGGTGGGTGAGTTAGTGGCTAAGCTTGGTTAGTATGGGTGGATGGGGTGGATTAGGCTAAATGGAGGATTAGAGATAGGTTAGGGGTTTTTGAATTTGAGGATTTTATTTATCAAATAGATTTATTTAATAAATGGGGATTTTTGGAATTAGATAGAAGAATAGGATTAATTGATAAATAATAGGTTAATTGATTTATCAATTAGGACTATAGATGATTAATTAAATTAATCAGCTAGGGGATGGCAAAGGATTAATTAAATAAGAATTTAATTAATGATGCCTTTAGAGATAACTAAATAGGATTACCAAAGCGGTGTAATCAAATTTAGGTGTCTACACTCTCAAGGGCATGCGATACTTTACAAGTATTGTACAACACTTCCTCAAAGGGGGTGTGATATTGGAAAGTATCACATGACATTTCTTCCTAAGAGGTGTGATACTTTCCAGTATCGCATGTCATAACTCTAATGGGCATGTGACACATTATTGTATCACCCCATGCTGACACATGGTCGCCCAAGAAAACAAGAAAACTCTTAAGGACAAACAAAAAGGGTAAAACAGAGTTCAAAACCTCCACACCAAGGAGTATTATATCCATAATTTGAGGAAAAGGACACTCGAAAAAATACTGAAAGACGAAAATAACATCTAACCATCTAACAAGCAGTGAAGGGAAAATAAAGAAGGAAACATCATAGTGTATTAAAACAACATTGCAATAAATAGAAATAAAATCGCAATGAGCAAAACAACCAAACTAAGTATGCAGTTCCTCCCAACCATAATAGCATTATAAGACTATCGTGGGCCCTAGCCATCCCCCATGCATAACATCCCAAGCTATCAACCAAATCATCAGTACTATTAGATAAGGATGTCACTACTAAAACATACTACAATGAAAGCATGAGGAAATCTAACATGCTAAAAGGAAAGCATAAGATAATCCTATGAATACAAATAACATCATCTATCATATGCTAATCATCAATATAAGGAAATGCATCAATAAATAACATCATCTAAACATGATATACAAGCATCCCAATGAAAGCATAAATCACAAGAAAGCATACTTTGGAACCCAAAGCACCAAGTGAAAACATCCAACAACGGTCGCACTAGGACAATAGACTGTCTTTGTACATTGGTCCCTAGCAGTGGTATAGGTAGCTACGCCTCCCAACCACATGGAACTTGCAAGCCCACTCCCATTGTGTTGATGGAGATAATGACCCAACCACAAAAACACATAAAGCAAACGTCCATGGCCTACACTCACACCAAACAGTGTGATGACTGAGACCAAGACATAGATAATGCATAAACTATAAGTCTTGGTCAGACACTCAATGGACTACTAAGTAGGGTGCTGACATCATGGAGAGTCGCTTGGCATCGACAAGCCCAAGCTTAGATCGTGTGTTTCAACTCCTCAATGGAGGGCCTTGCACACACATTTTATTATCTTAAGTTTTATTACCACCTAGTGTTTTCTTTAGTTATCACTTAACTAAAACTTATGCATGCCAACCCTTGAGAAATAGGCATCAAGTTGCAGAAAAGAAGCCCCCTCCATATGCTACCCTAGCCTACCCATACTCATCCAACAATGAGTGCCTGTAGACATGCAAATTCCCAACCCAACCCCAATAATCATAACTTTTAGAAGTACCATGGAAGATCGGGACTCTCAAGTCACCCGAGAATGTATGCCCACGAACTCATGTGTGGTGCACCACCATCATGAAGATCATAACACAAAGCAAAAAGTCACTCAGCCAAAAATAGACTCAGGAGGATGAGTGCAACACGCATCCCAATGAAACATAAAAGTGCAAAAATGATACGACTGACATCCAAACGGATGATCCAAGTCCATGACTAACATTGTGCCAAGAAAACTCAAGAAAATAGGGTAGCACATAAAACGAGGTAAAAACCCCAAAATTGAAAATTTTCAAACTTAAAACCCATTTGACCTTTGGGTACAAAAACCTCAAAAATCTACTAATATTTGAGTTTGGGCACTGTATGCAAAAATGACCAGCATAATGGTGTGAAACCCCAAACCCCCATCCCAAAAATAGGGAAAATGTTCATACCCCACCAACCAGGCAAAACTAGAAAATAGAAACGAAGGGGAACACTAGTTCTTAGCCTTCAAACAAATTGCTACAAGAAACAAAAGCTGAAATGAAGTAGAAACAAGAAAAATGGAAAGCCCTACCTAACAACAAAAGGGACAGAAACTGAAATTAGGCTAATAAAATAAATAATCCGTCAAAACTATCGAAAGTAATGACAAAGCAAGGTATCCCCGAGCCACTAGATCCAATGAGACTGATCTCATGAAAATTCCATGCTCATAGCTCCCAGAACAAACAAAATTCAAATCCTTCAGAAAAGGATTTTAGAAAAGCTCTTCGAATTTCTAAATTCCAAGATGGAAAAAAAGAGGAATTAAATTCCTCTTTCCAAACTTATCCACTTTTCAAGTAAATAGTTGATTTGGGTAAATAGCCAGTTGGACTAACTAGACTTTGAATTGACCCAAACGAAAATAGGTTATTCCTCGTAATGGAAATTCACCTAAGGCAAAGCTGCCAAAATTAAATTCAAGAAGATTTAAAGCCCGAAAACCCAAAATCACAGAAAATCACTTAACAATTTTCATGACAATGTGAACCTCTAAATGCACAGACATGCTTACTGGTCTAATCACATAATGCAGATGAGTTTGGATTTAATAATCACTAAAAGGATTTAATTTAAATAATTAAATAAGGATACATCGACCATATAGGGACAAAATTGGTAAAATATGAATAGCTGAATCACTAACTCCATGTGACATTGCGAGGCATATAATTCATGCACACTAAAACACACAATCAAGTGCAATTGCATATAAAATCATAGTCGAAGCAATAATGCACTAAATACCTAATTAATCCATTTACATCACTCATGTTCACATACAACATAAAGAGACAAGAATAAAGTAAATAACCATGGCATAAAATCCATCACATAACATAATTAGAAAACATGTATCCAAATACCAGATAGTCAAATATCATCATAGATCTACTCTCATCTCAAAATGACATCAACATGCAAATATGATAAACTGAATAGCATAACACTAAAGCGTCTATGGTACTAAATCAAAGTATAACATTCGACCCTTAGGTCATCTCAAAGTACATATAATAACAGAGTATCAAGTATCTCTCGAATCAAAATATACTAGGTACTTAGAGTCGTTTTGGTGGCTGATGATAGTGTGTTCCTACTTTACTAGCATCCTTTGGAGATTGTATTCATGAGCTTCAATCTGTGGGAGTTGGCATTTGCACTCTTGGTTTTGGATCATTGGATGACATGTGGACCTATGTCTAAGTGTGTGTATTCTTATGTAGCCTTTTGAGTTAGTTATGCATTATAAACTTGGGGCTTATCCTAAGTATTTAATTATTTCATGTATTTAATATGTGTTGCCAAGACAACTTGTGGCTAGAGGGTGTATTTAATGAGAGTGTTTATTTAATGTCAATTATGATAGGCCTACTTGTGGCTTGGTTTAGTATAAGTAGGGGGTCTTTTGATGCCTTGAGTCATTATTCATCTAGCATGGAGGAAGCAAGGAGTAGTTGAGACGAGTGAAATTTGTTAGCAGAGCTAGTAGTTGAGACTTGGGAAATAAGGAGGTTGCTTGGTGGCTTGCGAGCACAATATAGATTCTTCTTGAAGTTCTCTACTAGATAGTGGATCTGGACTAGCTAGGAGTTGGATCTTGTGAGGTCTTGTAGAACTACGATTGCAATTGCTTATGTATTTGGTTATAACCTAGAAGGCTAATCAGTTAGGCATGTTGGATGTAAATATTATGATTCTATTATGACAAATAGTGTTATTTTGGATCTAAATCTTTGTTTTATGTTTATATTTTGTTTTGTGGCTAATTTTTGGGGGTTAGGACATCTCCTTTGGAGATTTCTAGCCTTGCATTATGTCAAGTATTATTTGGTAAGTTAGTCATTGTATCTCAGAATATTCTAATTTCTTCCTTAGAGGTTCACTTTGGATATATCAGTTTTCCAATAAAGTTACATTGCAAGATCAAGTCCACTTTTGAAGATATTGAAAAAAATTGGTGTTGGCAACAAAGTACATAAACTTCAAACTCAATTTTGAAGGCTTTAGATGCTCCAAAAATGAGTCGAACATTGGTTGACTAAAGCACACACTAGTGAAGTTTTGTGGAGTACTTTGCACCATTTTCAAAATAGGATTATAGTAGTCAATCAAGTCAAGTAGCAATGACTTGTGGTCTCCAAAAGTTGGACTACCTAAAATAGAAAAAATGAAATTCTTTCACAAGTTTGTTTGAGTTTTGAAAGTTGTTTGGGGCCTATTTTAATGTAATAAAATATAAATAATAATATCTTAGTGATGGTTGACCTCAAAGTTTAGGGTTAAATTTATAAAACCTTCTTGGGTGGTTAAAAATTGCTTGTATAATAAAGGTTCCTAGGATTATCTATGGCACATTTGACTTGCAAAATATTGTAAAGAAAATGCTCATTTGGTTGTACATGTTACATTTCTAAATATTATAATTACATTTTATTGGAGATAATAGAAATAAAGTTTCATGTTGTAATTCCCAACTTGGGAACCCAAGAGATATTAACCTACTATGTTGTACAATGTTTTACCGAACTTTTTTTAAAAGTTTGTACAACACAAGATAACAATGCATAAGCAATATACACATACACATCAAGTACACATAAGAAATTACAAATATAGTTTCCATTCATCAAAGGTTTCTTTACATTGAGTCACATTTAAGAAAGTTTTATTAATTAATTTTAAACTTAAGCATAATGTCCACAATCATAAATGAATAAAAAACACATAATCTCATAAGCAAATACATAAATACAAAGGATATGATAAAGAATATCTAGACAAGAACATTCACCGCACATATCACAGGGTATGCAATAATAAATATAAGTGCATCAATACAATACATCAACCCATAAGATCTCAAAATACAAGATACATAATTACATAGATACAATATCTAAATAGAAATATCCAAGATAAGAAAAAGAATAATAAAGGTACAATTGCATCAACAAACATCCAATATTTGTCAATTTGTGAGGGAACAAAATGATGAGAAGTCAATACCTCTCTATCACGTGGTCACCTAGTTAGGTTCCCACTCCCAACATACAGGGAATATAATGAACAATCCACATACAAATAATCAAACCATAAAATCAATCATATTCAAGGATCCTAATAGCCAAGTCTACCTAAAGGGTACACAAATTATTGATATAAAAAGATAACCAAAGTTGAAAGAACACTCATCCAATACCAACATCACATACCAAGTCAGCATCCAAATATCAAATAAAATAAAGTATCAAAACCAAAGAGATACAATCACCGAAAGAATACTAATTTCTAAATCAATGTCAAACGTACAATAACAAATAGATGAACAACTATCATAAATGAGAGTAAATTACCAACAATAACTCCAACAATAAGAACTCACAAAAAATACACCACCAAAAGTAACATCCAACAAGTACACCACCAAAGGAAAATATAAAAACCATGAAGGAGACTTAAGATACATACTAGGGAGTTTCATCACATGGTCAAACTACTTGAGATACCCTCGACTAGTATCTCACTAGATCCTGGACCCTCAAGCATTGAGTTACCCAAGATTGGTCTCTCTGGTACCCAGACCCTCAAGATGACACATACAAAACTATAATGCCCTCTCATGAAGATGAGGAAAACCAGTCCTACCTCTCACTAGGTATCATTTGATTCCTACAAGTACTCAAGGCATGGGTGAGGTAATATCTCTAACTTATCTTTTTAATGTGTGTCTAAATATTTTATTTACTATGTTATCACTCATTACACAACTTACAATGAGCTACTCTGATGGTGAGATTTCCAAGACAACCCTAATCACTAGGGTTTGTCTTAGGCCCTTCCTCTACGCCTACTTCAAGATAACTTCTCTAGTCCCTAGGGGTCCTCTAGACTTCCCTAGCCGTTAGGATATTTTTTCTATCTCCCCTCTACAAGAAATCTATCCACCAATTCAAAGGTCTCAACTCCACTCTAGCTCATTAGGGTCACAATGCATTCCAAGGACTCAAACTGAAACTTGGCTCCCCCAATGAATGGATGGGTGTTAGAATGTGTCAACACTTCATTCTTGGAAGGTTCTAGTTATTATAACCTTTAGCTTTAATACAATCTTTGCAATCCCTATAAAATAGACCTAATAGACCTAATGGTAATTAGCCCTCCAAAACTAGGGTTTTTACTCTAACTTACAAACTTCCTTAATAGTACCCCAAACAAGTCACCAATCCTAATACCCTTTTTATTATTCCTGAAAAAATTCTTATTCTAGGGTTCTTAACATGCCTGTATACCCCTAAACCCTAATTAGCTTAGTTTACAAAGGAAATCAACAACTTAGTGGATTTGGCTATGGATTTCATGGGTTTGATCACACACCATCAATCTAATGCTTCTAAATCCTTCTAACATCCCTCTAAAGAACATCCCAACTCCATTTTTATGCTCTCCAATCCAACCATGCTCACAATCACTTATTGTGATGCTTCTTGTGTCTTGTTGAGACCATGTTGTCTCGCATAGGACAAGAACTTAAAAGTAGCTATCTAACTCTTTTCAGCCCTCAAATTTCATATTTACACTATAAATTTATTTCCCTCGCATGTCCCAATAGGTCATGATGATCCCATAATGGGATTTATGGGAGGAGCAAGTTTTCCATGTTCAGTCAAAACCTAACCAATAAAATGGTTCTTCCCAAAATATTTATAAAACTAATGAAAATGAAAACTTCAAATCTTAAGCTATTAAGAAGAATGAGTAAAATAAAAAAATGTATATAGATACCAAGATCAATCCATTGAGGACAAGTTTCTCATATTACAAATAGACCATGACAAGAAAAGTGCAAACAAAACCAATAACTTCCTATTGATTTTTTTTCAAAACACCAATCAACCACTACAATAGGTTGTATTTGGTCTTATATACAACTCCTCCTCATGATCCAATAGTTGTGGTAGTTCCATAACTACCCATGCTTAAGAATGCAAATTGTGCAAGAAATGTTGTCATTGACAACCTTGACAGCTTTTTGCTATTGTCAATTTCACTTGTCCAATTGTCTTTCTAACCTTTCCTCATGCCTTCATTAGACCTATGGACCACATTCCACCTTCTTCCAACACTCCTTCAATTTGGGTGCTAAGACCAAGTTGACACCATAATTGCACTAGAGCAACTTTTTGCAACTTTGGACAATTGTGCATTCTAAGTTGACAAAGTGCAATTTATCACCTTGTTGGATCTTCCTATCACATACTCACACTTTTAGGAACCCAAGTGTTCCATTATTCACTAGTGGCTTGGATAGAGCCACTACAAGCCAAATTTTAGTATGAGACCTAGGGTTTTCAATGCCTTACCTAGGTGCTCCTACACCATTCTCCCCAGAAATGAAATAAAGTTACCTCTAAGGGTAATAGGTCTTCTCCAATGTCCAATTTCTTGAATTCATTGGCTGCAACCCAAGTGGTTTCTATCTCTAGTAATTTTCTCCACTTCATTAGGTGTTCCATGTACACCCCATGCCTTGTCCTCTTTCTCACTCTAGAATCCAACACTTTTTCTGCCTTGGGTTGTTCCTTTTGTGGTTTAGGTGCCTTGCTCAAGTCCTTATTTGCTTGTATAGTATGATATTCCTTTCCTACATTTAGGCCCTTGTACTTAACAAGGTCTTGCACATTGTATATTGGTGATATGGCTAGTTCTATGGGCAATTTCATTTTGTATACATTTTGGCCATACTTGGCTAAGATTTTCAATGGACCTATCCTCCTCAATTGTAGCTTTCTTGGAACTCCCTTCTACAACCTAGCCTTGTTGAGATGTTCCATCACCAAGTCTCCTACTACAAAATGCGATTTCTTTCTTTCATTTGCCTTGGCTTTCAATTTTTGGTTGGCCTCTACCAATGTTTTCTTGACTTTCTCATGGACCTCTTTCATGGACTAAGAAAAATCCTCTGCATGACTACTTTTTCCTTCCATGTCTCCTAGATCTCTTAGCTAACATACACCCCTTAGATGTATCCCATAGACTACTTCAAATGGGATCTTTCATGTGAACTTGTTGACACTATCATTCTAAGAAAACTCTACTTGGGCTAAGACTTGGTCTCATACTTGTCCATACTCCTTGGTCAAACACCTTAGCAAGTTTCCTAAGATCCCATTTATGACATCTATTTGGCCATCTATACATGGGTGGTAAGTTGGTCCAAAGGAAATATTTGTACCCAATTTCTTCCATAGGGTCTTCCAAAAATGTCCCATGAATTTGACATCCCAGTATAAGACAATACTTAGTGGCAACCCATGCATTCTTACCACCTCCTTGAAGAAGAGTTGAGCAATGTGACTGGCATCATGAGTTGTCTTGTAAGGGATGAAGTGGCTCATCTTACTAAACATGTCTACAACCACAAACACATTGTCAGAACTAGAGTTAGTTTTAGGTAATCCAACTATAGAGTCCATGTTGATGCATTCACATGGCCTATTTGGTATTGAAGTGGTTGGTATAACCCTACATTGGTGGTAGACCCTTTTGCTCTCTAAAAAACATCATACTCTTCCACATACTTCCTCACATCCCTTTGCATTTTAGGCCAATAGAAGAACCTCTAGAATAACTCCAATGTCTTATTTAGGCCAAAGTTCCCACTAAGACATCCATTTTGCTTCTCTTGTATCAAATTATCTCTCATGGATCCCCTAAGTATACACAACTTTCCACCCTTGAAGAGAAATCCATTCTGTAAGGTGTAATCTACATACTCACTATGAAAATGGTTGTGAAATCCATACACACCTTATAGGCTTCTATAAATTCTTCATCCTCCTTGTATAGGTTCTTGAAACTCTCCACTCCTATACTCTACAAGTGCACTTCATTTGTGATATAGGAGCATCCTAGGTGTAAGAGCAATGTTGCATCACGCAAAAATATTTCCTTTTTGTTTCTTGAATAAGGGTTGTCTCAGTGTAGAGTTGTTGTTTGTGAAGGCTTGTTTCTCAGTAAGCTCAAAATGTTCTAGTTTTAGTGATGGATATTTATCTTGGATATATCAGCCTACCCATTGAGGCTTAGTGTCATATCATGAGTATTCATGACTTTATTATAGATTTTTGGTGTGCAATTTTGGTATACAAACTTCATGCTCGCCATTGAAGACCTTATAGGCCCCATATGGGATCCAAAATGGGGTTAAGTGGAACTTGAGCAAGTTGGACTTTGTAGATCATGAGCTGAGGAGTTTGAAAAGTGGTTATAATAGCCAATTAGAGCAATAGTTCAAAAGCTATGGCCTTTCGAAGTTGGGCAAACCAAAATTTCCAAAATAAGTGTCAAAGGTGTATTTGGCCAACTCTATATGTACTCTTAAAGTTAGACGGTCTCAAGGTTTAGGGTTTGATGTCTAGAAACTTTCTAAGTAGTGTAAAAATGCTTATTTAAGGAATTTTCATACATTGTCTAGGACAACTCTAGGTGATAGTTGTTGAGACTATGTGTGTTGCACACATTACATAATATTGTTATATCATATTATTTTATTTATTATGTAATGTTGCACCTAGGAGAACCTAAATGAACATGCAACATGTAGAGATTCCCATGGGATATACTTGATGAGTTGTATTGTAACATTGTGATAATATTTGATGTAATTATTTAATATTAGGGAAAAGAATTAAATGCCAAATATTAAATGTGGGCTCAATGTGTGAGCTAGCACATGGTTTATGTAATACCACTTGGTGGTTTTGTGGGATTTTCTACTATATAAGAATCCACAAGGGTAGTTGTAGAGACAAGACAAAAAAAGACAAAATGCAAAAAGGCAAGAGTTGGTAGGTTAGTCAAGGGAGCATTTGTGAAGGTTGAAAGTGTGACATGAGATGTGTGGATTCATGTTTGTTCACATGGATTTTTTTGTTATGGTTATGGATTTGAAGGCTTCCATGATTGTATTGCAAATGGTATTTTTGTTGAATAATTTATAGTGATGGATGCTTTTGGAGACTAGGTTTTTCCTTCAATGAGGGTTTCCCAAGGTATATCTTGTGTCAGATTTTGTGGGTATGTTGTCTATTCTCTTGTATGTGGATTTTAATTACATATTTATTTTAGATCTATTATGGGTTATGTGGAAATGGTTATATTTTTTGTTGAAAGTTTCCTTACAAGTGGTATTAGAGTTATGGTTTTCTTGTTGTAACACTAGATTGAATCCATGGGAACGTATGAGAAGATAAAAGAAAGGGCAAGATATACAAATTTTGTAGTTTTTTTATTGCACATCTAAGGGTGTTGGGTTTTTTTTTTTTTTTAATGGTGGGATATTAGTAGATTTTGGGTGTGTGAAATTGTTGGAAAAAAGGGTTTTTTGAATAGTTAATTTTAAAAAGGTTTATATGGGGTGGCTTGCAGTAATGACCTTCTAGGCAAAAATAGACCTCACCATTGGATTGGGTTGGTTTTTCCATAAATTTTGATATATAATATGCTCTAGTTTGGCCACGTTAATAGAAAATGCAAAAAGTTTTTTAGTTGCAACCTGTGATAACCGTCAAATTTGATCTTGTCAGGAATTTCATCATAAAAAAGAATATTGTAAAAAAAATTGCAATGAAAATGATAAAAAGATTGTCTTAGTAAAATGGACATAACTTTTACTCATGATATTGGATTTTAGACTTCTTACAGTTGTTGGGAAGTTGATTCAATGCACTACAACTTGGTTTAGGTTTGAGTCTATGATTTTAAAATTTTGTCAAGTTTTAAGAGCCTGAAAGTCATATGTTTTTTATTTTGAGCACAAATTTGGGCATGCAAAGTCATCTTTTGGACTTTGAGTAGTCAACAGAAAACTCTTGGAGAGCTCTATACATTGGTTTAGATTTGGTGCACATTTGGCATAATTTGTTTAGTGATATATTGATATGAATGGTTTATGATATATATTGACTATGGTAACATTATGAGTTTATGACATTGTATGTTTTGAAAATTTGAGATTTGATAATATTGATTGGTCTCATGATGATATGGTTATTAGTGTTTTATTTGGATATGTATGATGACTTGTTGGGTCTACAAGTTGGATAGTGTTCTAAGTTGTCTATACTTATAAGTTGCATTTATGGTTTGATTATGGGTTGTCTTTGCCCATTAATCTTTCATTATTGATACATATTCATATTGGTGGCTTGGATTTGGGTTGTCTATTCCCTAATCACATGATTTGCTAATTTTTATTTATGCAGAAGAGATGAGATGTTGTTATTAAGTACAGTCATGGTGGAGGATTGTGGTTGACTATTTTATGCTGACAAGATGGAAATTTTAAGAATTAGATGCTTGGTTCATGGATGTGATCATGGTGCCATGGATTTTGGCATGATATGATTGGATATACAAGTACATCCTTAAATTGCATTAGTTTGGATTCTTGATTTGGTTATGGTGGTATATTATCTTCTTGGTTGAGGATCATGGTAATTTGATTTCTTTTGAGGAGCTCATGATGTGCACTTTGAGTTCTTTAATGTTTTGATGCCTTAGTTGATTCTCATTGTTAGAGGGTGCTTTTTTTTATCATGATGTCATGGATAACTTGGATACACGGTTTAGTGGGAACTTTTGATAGTGATGATGTGGCAATGTCATATTAGTTCCTAGTTTGGTTTATATCTTCTTGATTTCACTTGGTACTCACGCTTTAGTTGTATATGTGTAGACCTAGAGGATATTCATTTAGGAGATGGATATCATGACGCCATGAGTGACTCAATATTACAGTTGGGTGGGAGTTGTTGGTATTGATATACTTATTGAGTGTTTCCAGATGTTTGAGGTTTTTCTTAGATCCTGTTGTTGCAGGAGTGTCTTTGACATTTGCATTGTGCACTTGTTATCTTCATGGTATGTGGATATAGTTCTTCATGGTATGTGGAGATGGTTTTCTTCATGGTGTGTGAATAAGGTTGCACTTGAGGACTCATCGGGTTCCTAGTAAAGGTGTGGTTTATGCTTTTATTTGACATGTTATCCCTGGTGTTAGGATAGTCTCATTATTATGTCATAGTACACTCTTGATATGTGTTTAGAGTTGTGAATGTTATGGTATGTTCATATGGATCATGTTGTCTCTTTGGTTGATATGGTAAGATCATGTTGTCATGCTTATGTTCCTAAGGCCATGGTTGGAGCTTTGACATTGATCTTGGTATTAGGTACATTGACCATTTGCTAGATACTTCATGATATTGCTATGTTGCATTTGGAATTGGCATGGATTGATTGGTTATAGGTTGTAATGGATACTTAGAGATAGTGATGATACTAATTTCGCTTGGATTAGAGAAGCATTTGTTGGGATGGTTGATGGTTTCAATAGGAATTCCGAGGGGTATTCACTTGATATGGACTTGAGAGGAGATTCTTCTTAGATGATTCTTGGTTGGAGACTCGGATATCTTGATGAGCATTCTCATTCCCCATTCTTGGTCTACTTGAAAATTTACTAATTGAGAGGTATAAGTCATTATTTCTCTTAGGTACATTATGTATATGCGTGTCTTTCATTGATATGGATCTTGAGTTATGGTACATCAGTTAGTTCTAGAGGGTTCATTTGAGAGATGGTTTAGTATTGGTTATCTTCATGTGCATATATTTTTATTATGCTAGTTGAGTTTGGAAGATGGTTTTATATTGGGCATATTCCTTGGATTAGGAATGGATATTCCTTGGTTTAGGAATGGTTTATGAGTTTAATATTCTTGTGAAATACTTACATCCATGATTATTTATATGATATGGTTTGGGTGTTGTTATGGAATCTTGGTTGGGGTTTTATGGAGGAGATCATACTTGCGCAATTTACATATAGAGGTGTGTGTAGAAGGACATGATGCAAGTTATGATTTGCATGGTTTCTATTTGGTCTTGGTTATCTTCCTGGATGTTTGATTTCACTTACATTGGATTTTAGATTGGCTGGGGATTGTGATCACTAGTTCATGCTCATGTATGTCATATGAGAGATGGCATGGTTATTCCTTCATCTCTTTTGTTTTTTAGTTGTGGAGAACTTGGAGAGTGTTGGAGATTTGTTATGAGAGTTATTCTTGTAGATTATTGGTTTAACTATTGTGGATTTCCTTGATACTACATGGATTCACTTCTTTGATATGTTGTGAGTGTATTGGTTATAGATTTAACATTTCTTTTGCAGCTGAAGCTTCTTGGTATATATGTGGCAAGTATTTCTCTCGAGGCTTATGATTGTAGGTTACAAATTGGATATGTTGATAATGTGAGATTCACTTGGTATACCTTTGGAGGTATGGATAGTTGGATGAGTTGACACTTGGTGTGGGCGTTATTTCAACTATGGAGTTTTGACAACTATGAATACATGTGATTACCTTTGGATTAGGTGTCTGTGCTTGACATTCCAGTTGGTACAAGATTTTATAATCCTTACGTGACAGGTTGGGTGACGTTCTCTTTGGATGGCTTCTATGCATGTCCAGTGGTAGTGGCATAATAGGAGGTGTGATCATTCATGTTTGAGATTGTGGATACTTTGATTTTGTTGTAGGTACCAGGATGGAGCACATGGTGTACTTTAATCCATGATGGTGGATGTGCTAGGACATATTGTTCTCTTGTTCATTTATGTGGCTATGGATTAACCCTATGTAATGTATACAAGTGGGAGATTGTTGAGATTATATGTGTTGCAGCCATTGCATAATATTGTTATATTGTATTATTTCATTTATTATGTAATGTTGCAAGGAGTACCTAGATGGATGTACAACATGTAGATATTCCCATGGGATATACTTGATGAGTTGTATTGTAACATTGTGATAATATTTGATGTAATTATTTAATATTTGAAAAAAAAATTAAATGTCCAATATTAAATGTGGGGTCAATGGATTAGGTAGCACATAGTTTATGTAATACCACTTGGTGGTTTTGTGGGACTCGCTACTATATAAGTAGCCACAAGGGTACTTGTAGAGACAAGCCAAAAAAAGACAAAAGGAAAAAAGGAAAGAGTTGAGTGGGACAAGACTTGATAGGGTAGCCAAGAGAGCAATTGAGATAAGATCTTTCCATGGATTTGCTAGTTTTTACAAAAAAAATTATCAGAGGTTTTAATAGTATGTGTGGGTCTTTGACTGAAACAATCAGAGGGGTAGGAAAGAATTTAAGTGGACTATAGGAGTAGATAAGAGTTTTAATCTATTGAAACTAAAAGTTATAAAGAAGCCTATTTTAGCACTTCCTTATTTTAACAAGGTGTTTCAAGTAGACTGTGATGCTAGTGGTACTACAATAAAAGTTGTTTTGAGCCAAGAAGGTAGACCTATTTCTTATTTCAGTGAGAAGTTGAATGATGCCAAAATAAAATATTATATTTAAGATAAGTAATTTTATGCTATAGTCCAAGCATTGAAGAAGTGGAGACACTATCTTCTTCCTAAGGATTTTTTTTTGTATAGTGATCATCAAACTTTGCAATATTTGAATAGTCAAGGAAAATTGAACAAAAGGCATTTGAAGTGGGTTGAGTTTTTGCAGAGTTTAAAAAAAAAATTGAAACAAAGGAGTGGGAATTCTAACAAAGATGTAGATGCTCTTAGTAGAAGAAAACTTTTGCTGACCACGATACAAATTGTGGTAGTTAGATTCAAGGAACTAAAGAATTTGTATCCAAGGGATCTTGATTTTGCAAAATCTTGGAAGGCTTGTACAGAACCTGTTACACTTGACAGGACCAAGTGGTTGGATTTTGTAATCCAAGATGGTATGTTGTTTAAAGGATTTCAATTGCGCATTCCTAGAAGTTCTATGAGAGAGAATCTCATCCAGGAGAAGCATAGTGGACGGTTGGATGGACACTTTGGTAGAGATAAGACCATTAGTTTGGTTTCTAAGAATTATTATTGGCCATAGTTACAACAGGATGTGGAGAAGTTTGTGTAGAGTTGTAGAGTATGTCATATGGCAAAAAGCATGAAGTAGAATGTTGAGTTGTATCAGCTATTTCTTGTACCAAAGAAGTCGTGGGAGGATGTTAGCATGAATTTTATTCTTGGTTTACCAAGGAAACAATGAGGATATGATTAGATATTTGTAGTGGTTGAATTTTTTTAAAAAGTTGCATATTTCATCCCTTGCAAGAGGACTAGTGACAATGTTCATGTGGTGGAGTTGTTTTTTAGAGTAGTGAGACTACATGGTTTTCCAAAGAGTCTAGTTTCATATCGAGATACCAAATTTTTTGGGTATTTGTGGTGTACATTGTTGAAGAAATTGAAGACATATTTAAAGTTCATCTCATCACATCATCTATAGACTGATGGACAAACACAAGTTGTGATCCAAAATTTGGGTAATTTAATGAGATACTTGGTTGGAGATAAACCACAAAGGGTTGGGATATGATTTTACCATAAGATGAATTTGCATACAATAATTCTGACCATAGGAGTACTGGTAAATCACCATTCTAGATTGCATATGGGAATAGTCCCAAAAATGCTTTTAAGTAGAGATAATTGTGTTAGTGTAATTATTTAATCATTATTAAAATTTACTTAGGTTAAATGCATTATTTTATTATATATCATATAGACACCTAGAAGTATGCATAGTTAGATGGGTTGTCTTGTTGACAACATATGATTTTGCATAATCATCTGAGTTGTCATGTAGACAACACTATTGTTTGCACTCTAATTAAACACATGGTGTTTACAAAATCTCTTTACGAGATACACCTATGTAAGCTTATCCTCTTATCATTGCACTAACTTTTGCACTCAATGGAGGATAATCCACTCTTGGTGGACATATGCTTAGTTGTGAGGCTTATCACTTTGCTAACTCCTAGTAATTCTAGAGGCCTTTATATATAGGCACTTCTAGTGTGTATGTACACATATGATATTCTCATTATTGTTATCTTGATCACCCATTATTGGTCCATATTGCGCTAGTATTTCAGCTTCTTGATCTTGGTGTTATTTTTCCCTAAGGAAAATTCTTACATTGTATCAGAGCTGAGGGAGCTTCTCTTCACATAGCCATTGGAGACCATTTTGCTTCACATCTTGGAGGACCACGATTCAGATCAAGAGTATCTATAGTTCTTGGGAGCGTCTAGAGCCAAAGTGAACCTCACCATTATGTTTGGAGGATCAATTCGGTGAATTTTGACTATAGATTTTCCTAACCTAGGCCATAGTCAAATCTGAGGCAAAAAATTTTGCAAATCAGAACCTGAAGGCCCAATTTGCAAAATTGGTATGATCTCTTTAGATTTGTGCAATTAATTTTTTAGATCAGAATATTTTTGCATCTCTACATTTTTTCTTTTCATATTTGCATTTTATTTCCAAAATACTATGAAAAAATTGGCCTTTTACGCCAGTAGGAGAGATTTTATTCATAGGACAAGATTGGAGCTTGCTAGTGTAAATTAGATATTGGCATCATATTCAAAAGGTCAAAAAACCCCCAAATTGACTTTTGTCTCATCAAAATTGGACATCTAAGGTGAAATCTAGAGTTAATTGATTTTTGGAGGTGCGACGGCGGCAATTCAGGAAAAATAATTGTAGAGCTAATTTTCAAACAGCGATATCTCCCTCATACAAACTCCTTTTTCTGAGCAATTTTTTTTGTTTTTGGGTAGAATTTCATGTTAGAAATGCTTTAGAATAACTAAGAGGTGGGGGGGTTAATCAATTATTCAAGGTCCAAATGTCCTATTCAAACTTTTTCACTAAGTGTAGTGAGCCCATTCAACTATTCATTCATCCAAGCTTTAACTTTTTTAATCAGCAAGTTACTGTAAATCAACATGCAAGCATAACACATAAAAGATCAACACATAATGCATTGATTTATGTGGAAACCCAATTTGGGAAAAACCACCAGTAATATGCTACTCAATTCTCACTCTTCTGAAGTGATGCCCTATTAAAGGCTTACAACATGCTATTAAATGTGACCTTGTTAGAGGATTTAATCAGCTTGTTAGAAGTAGGCCTGGTTAGAGGACTTTAGAACATTCACTTGGAATGCCACCCTATTAAAGGATTTGCAAATGGT
This sequence comes from Cupressus sempervirens, assembly GCA_028749045.1. Classification (NCBI taxonomy): domain Eukaryota; kingdom Viridiplantae; phylum Streptophyta; class Pinopsida; order Cupressales; family Cupressaceae; genus Cupressus; species Cupressus sempervirens. Next base: position 165,065,192 of record CM053792.1, on the reverse strand, counting down.
TGTTAGGCCAACCTAAGTCCATAGGATTTTTCTACATAAAAGATCAACACATAATGCATTGATTTATGTGGAAACCCAATTTGGGAAAAACCACCAGTAACATGCTACTCAATTCTCACTCTTCTGAAGTGATGCCCTATTAAAGGCTTACAACATGCTATTAAATGTGACCTTGTTAGAGGATTTAATCAGCTTGTTAGAAGTAGGCCTGGTTAGAGGACTTTAGAACATTCACTTGGAATGCCACCCTATTAAAGGATTTGCAAATGGTTGTTAGGACAACCTAAGTCCATAGGATTTTTCTTCTATCCAACTGATACAATTGCTAAAGAGTAACAATTAGGGATTTTGACTTGATTGCATAATACAACTTAACTTGCAGATCTCATATCACTTCTTTGCTCATACCATTGCTTGGCCTTCAATCTCTGCAATTCTGACAACTTTCCCTCCTTTCAAGCTTTGTCTCCTTGAGTCTCCATGCTTAATGTACCAATGCAATCATCTCTTCTTGACCACTTGTAGAAGCAGAGCCTCTATGCTCTTCCTTCTCCTAGATGCCTTCTTCTTAACACCCTTCTAACCACTTTGCAATTTGGCTCTTTAGCAGCAACAACATCAACAACATTTGCTTCTTGGTCTGTGACTCCTTAAATAGAAGTCTTGGAGTTCATTTTCCTACTCGAATCTTCCATTCTTTAATTTCAATTCATATGGATTAGGTAGGATTCATTGTATCTAACCCATATTTTGTTTCCTCTAGAAACTTCTTGAATAATCCTTTTGAATTCACTCAAAAATGGTTTACATAGAATTCTGTGCCACTAGCTCATCATCCTTATCCTTCATCTAGTTCACAAAATTCAAGGTAACAACTATGTCAGCTCAAATTTGGTGAATCTTCATCCTTTAAAATAATGCAACAACTTGGCACTATTGAAATATTGGTGCTCAGCACATACTGTGTTACTTGGCACCTTCTACATTTTTACTGATGCTCGGTACCTGAAGTTTACTTGACACCATCTAAGATTTTCTGATGCTTAGTACCTAAACTTCACTTGGCACCTGAAGATCACTCGACACACATTGTATCTTCCTATTGCTCAGCTCCAACTGAGAATTTACTTGGCTTCAACTAGCTTGCTCGGCACCTACTAACAAACTTAGTTTAAGCTTTGCAGTCAACCTTGTTACAACTTCTTCCTCCAATGTTTCTAAGTGTGACCAACCTCTATATCTTTGAGTATGTTATCAATACATCATTTAACCATTGTCTTAATTGATCCTTGCACTTCATTACAACATCATAACATACTTAAATGATCTCAACATTCTTTTAACAACAATCTCCCTCTTTGATCTTCAACAATGAGCTTTTTAATCAGATTTCCAACAATCTCCCTCTTTGGCATTGATGGCAAACCAAACTGATAAACTATTAGACTAAAATGCCAAAAAGAAAATTGTGTTTTTATATCTCCCTCTACTATCCTAATTGCTTCATTTTTGCTTCTCACTCTTAGCTATTGTATCCTTTCTTTTCTTCTCTTCCTCTATATGCATTGCTTATCTTCTGCTATACTCTGCTATACTCTATTATGATCAGCTTCTTCTTCTTTTCTACTGTTGATCATTTCTATCTACTTCTCCCTCTATCTTCATTTTATCAGTTTCTACATTTTCTTGACATTTCTCGCTCATAATTTTTATCAAATGTTGTTGATCAGTTTCTCACTATTTCTCCCTCTTTGACAACAATGCCAAAGACATATTAGCATCTTACCATGCAAGTGTAGCATTTGCAGATTCATTCAATTTCTCCCTCTGTCACCTTGCTTGTGACTAATTTGTAACTTTTGCACTTTGATTACTTTAGGCATGAATCCTAAAGTAAACATCCTCTACATCAATGTGTAAAACCTTCAACAATTAGCTCGTTTCATGTAGGGCAGTTTTTCTTTTTCTTCAAGCAACCTTGGCTACAGGTATCACCCCTAACTTACCTCTAAGATACTCAAAATTATCTTTAGGTAGTTCTTTTGTGAAGATGTCAACAATCTATTCCTTTGAGCTAACATATTCTATCTTCACTTGTTTGTCTTCCACCAACTCTCTTGCATAGTGATACTTAATTGCAATGTGTTTAGTTTTAGCATGCATTACAGGGTTCTTTAATATGTTGATAGCACCTGTATTATCACAATAAAGTATCACAGGCTCTTTACTTCTTCCTTCATACCTTGCAACAAATGTTTGATCCATACAATATTTGTGCAATTTATAGTAGCTGCAACATATTCAGCTTCAGTAGTGGACTATGAGGAACAACTTTGCTTTTTGTTGGTCCATGTAATCAACCTTTTTCCCAAGAAAAGTGCTCCTCCACTAGTGCTTTTTCTGTCATCAATGTTACCTCCCCAATTTGCATCAGTGTAGGCTTTTAGTTCAAACTTTTCAGTCCTCTTGTAGTACAATCCAAAGTCATCAGTTCCTTTTAGGTACCTTAGTATTCTCTTTACTACCTTTAAATTATTTTCTCTTGGGTTTGCAGAAAATCTTGTCACTATTCCAATAGCTAATGAAATGTCTGGTCTACTATGTATAACATAATGCAACTTTCCAATCATTGATCTATACAATGTCTGATTCACTTCAGCTGACTCATCATTCTTGGATAACGTATGTCCTATTGCCATTGGTGTGCTAACTGATTTTGACTCTTCTAATCCAAATGTCTTGAGTATCTCCTTGATATATTTGGATTGGGCCACAAATATGCCATGCTTCAATTGATGTACTTGCAATCCAACAAAGAATTTGATTTCTCCAAACATTGACATCTCAAATTCATGTTTCATTTTATTAGCAAAATCTTTGCATAGAGCATCTTTTCCTCCAAATATTATATCATCAACAAAGATTTATGATATCAAAATGTCTTTACCTTTTTTTAGCTTTGATATACAAGTTGTTGTTGTCATCTATTCTTTCAAATCCTATTTTCACAAGATATTTGTGCAGTCCCTCATACCATGCTCTAGGTGCTTGCTTCAATCCATAAAGTGCCTTGTGCAGTTTGCAGACCATGTCCTTGTTCTTCTTATCAAAAAATCCCTTTGGTTGTTCTATGTAGACTTCCTCTTCCAGTATACCATTTAGAAAAGTAGACTTGACATCGATTTGGTACACTTTGAAACCTTTGTATGTAGCATATGCAAGTAATGTCATTACTTTTTCCATTCTTGCAATAGGGGCAAATGTTTCCCCATAATCTAGTCCTTCTTCTTGTCCATAGCCTTTGCAAACTAATTTGTCTTTGTTTCTTGTTATCTTAGTATTCTCATCAAGTTTGTTTCTAAACACCCATTTGGTACCAATCGCATTCTTATTAGCTAGTCTAGGAACTAGGGTCCAGGTTTTGTTCTTCTCAATCTAATCTATCTCCTCTTCCATAGCTTTATACTAGTCATCATCTTGTAGTGCAACTTTCATTGTTTTGGGTTCAACCTTGCTCAACAGACATGATTCATTCCTGAGCCTATTCCTTGTCATTGGTCTGGCATCCCTGTCACCAATGATTTGATCAGCAAGGTGATGTCTTCTTACATATTTGGCTAACCTTGGTTCTATCCTTCTTTCGATGTTTGATCCTTCAGCTTCACAGACATTTTTCTCTTCTCCATCTAGTATTTCATCATCTTTTTCATGTACACTGATTTCAGAGTCAGAATGTGCATTTTCTACATTCTACAACTCGACATTCACTGGTTGTGACTCGGCCGATACTAAAATTTGTTGTTGATTCCCAACTTGATTTGTAGCATTGTCTTCAACAGTCATTCCTTCATAGAAGTATACAAAAGATCTATAATCCTCTGATTTCTTAGTTCCATCAACCTAAACTTTTGCATGCTCATCAAAATTTACATTTGCACTCTCCACAATCTTGTTAGTGTTAGTATTCAAACACTTATATGCTTTGCTTCTAGTGGAGTATCCAAGAAATATGCCTTCATCACTTTTTGCATCAAACTTGTCATTTCTAGTATCTTTAAGAATATAACATTTACAACCAAAGACTTTGAAATATTTTACATTAGGTGAGTGACCATACCATAATTCAAAAGGTGTTGCATTTTTACCTTTCTTGACTTGGACTCTCTTCAGGGTGTAAACAACAGTACTTACAGCTTCTCTCCAGTACTTTAGTGCAACATTTTTCTCCATCATCAAGGTTCTTGCACAGTCAATCACTAACCTATTCCTTCTTTCAACAATACCATTCTATGGTGGAGTCCTTGGTGTTGATGTTTTTCTTTTGATGCCTTTGTCATTGCAAAATATCTCAAACTCTTTTGATGTAAACTCACCTCCTATGTCTAACCTTAAGCATTTCAAATTCTTTCCTATTTCCTTCTCAACTCTAGCCAAATACCACTTAAACATTTGAAATGCATCAGATTTTTTCTTTAAAAACATAATAGTCATCATCCTAGAATAGTCATCTACAAATAGCATTATATATCTATCTCCTAGGTAGCTTTTCACTTCTATTGGACCACATAAGTCTATATAGACTAGCTCTAGTACTTCTTTGGAAGTGTATGTTTTACTTTTGAAACTAGACTTAGTCATCTTCCCTAGTTGACATTGTTTGCACATTGTGTTTTTAGGTTTCTTCAATTTTGGCAACCCTCTAACCTTCTTCTTTTTGCTGATGCTAATCAGATTATCAAAGTTAACATGACACAACCTTTTGTGCCATAACCACACATCATCAAGTCTAACAACAAGACAAGTTGCATCCTCCATATCTAGGTAAAACAGATTACTCCTAGTTTGTTCACCTTTTCCTATCAGATTTCCATCAGTGTCATAGATCTTGGTAGTTTTGTTTCCAAATTCTACTTTGCAACCTACATTGCCGAACTGTAATACACTCAACAAGTTGTAGTAAAATCCTTCAACATAGTATGCATTATCACATGAAATTTTCTTAGTGATTTGACATGGAGCATCATTACCAAATCTAACACTATTTCCATCATAGTGAATAAAGGTAATGAACTTACTTTTATCTCCTGTCATGTGATGTGAGCATCCACTGTCTATGATCCATTTGTCATTCTTGTTCACATAGGTAACCAATGTTGTTGCTTCATCTTCATCTTTATCTGAATCATCCTTCATGGCCACATAGACTACTTCATCATCATTCTCATCAAATTCTTCTTCAAAAATGTAGCACCTTTTGCCTTTTTTCTTGTAGTCCTTTCTATCATCTTCTCTCTTGTTCCTGTACTTGTTTCCTTCTTTGTAGTTCTTCTTCTATGTACACCTTACTGTAATATGACCTAAGTCATTGCAAATGAAACATATGATAGGGAGCTTACCTTTGAATTTACCTTTACCTCTATGGAATCTCCTAGCCTATAGTGCTTCTAACTATTCCACATCTTCCTCATCTGTACTACTATCACTGGATGCATGTTTTCTTTTTCTTCTCTTCTTGCTTGATGTCTCCTCCTCAGTGTCTTTTATTGTCATCTTGGCATTGAAAGTAGATTCAAGGTTCTTAGGTCTGTAGTTATCAAAGTTGGACAATTCAAACACAGTAAGTCTTCCCACTATTCCTTCAAAGGTTAGTGTATTTCCTTGTACACACCTTAGCTCTTGGATGACTAAAACTCTAATGGCATAGATAGGGAGTAGAGTTCTTAAGTATTTGTTAATGACGGTTTCTTCTTCCAATTGACCACCTAGACTTCTTATTGCACTTACCACTTCTTTTATTCTAGCATCATATTGAATAGCATTTTCACCTTTCTCCATTTTCATGTCATCAAACTTCCCTCTGAGGCTTTCTCTCTTTTCTCTTTGGACATTCTAATCTCCTCCATAGATATCTAATAGGGATTTCCAAGTCTTGAATACAATGTCACAATCTTTGGTATCATCATATTCTGCATAGTTGAATGCAGAGACAATCTCCAAAATTGCTTGATTATACTCCTTCCTTTTGCTCAAATCATCTGTAGCAAGAGGTCCTATTGGATTTAAATGTTTTGTTCCAATTGAGGTTTGTGCATAGTCACCTGCTGATCCAAGGTGCAATTTCATCAAACTCTATCATGCAGTAAAGTTGTCTTTGTTGAGCTTGGGAACTTCTCTCGTGGACATCTTGATCTTCATGCTTCTAGTACCTTGAAACTAAATTAGCAAATGACTTTGATACTAATTCTTAGAAATTCTTTAGAATAACTGAGGGGGGAGGGGGTGAATCAATTATTCAAGGTCCAAATGTTCTATTCAAACTTTTTCACTAAGTGTAGTGAGCCCATTCAACCATTCATTCATCCAAGCTTTAACTTTTCTAATTAGCAAGTTACTATAAATCAACATGCAAGCATAACACATAAAAGATCAACACATAACACAATGATTTACGTGGAAACCCAATTTGGGAAAAACCACTAGTAACATGCTACTCAATTCTCACTCTTTTGAAGGGATGCCCTATGAAAGGCCTACCCTGTTAAAGGCTTACAACACACTGTTAAATGTGACCTTGTTAGAGGATTTAATCACCCTATTAGAAGTGAGCCTAGTTAGAGGACTTTAGAACATTCAATTGGAATGCCACCCTGTTAAAGGATTTACAAACGGCTGTTAGGCCAACCTAAGTCCATAGGATTTTTCTTCTATCCTAACTGATACAATTGCTAGAGAGTAACAATTAGGATTTTTGACCTATTTGCAGAATACAACTTAACTTGCAGATCTCAACTCACTTCTCGGCTCATACCATTGCCTGGCCTTCAATCTCTACAACTTTGACAACTTGCCCTCCTTTCAAGCTTTGTCTCCTTGAGTCTCCATGCTTAATGTACCAATGCAATCATCTCTTCTTGACCACTTGTAGAAGCAGAGCCTCTATGCTCTTCCTTCTCCTAGATGCCTTCTTCTTAACACCCTTCTAACCACTTTGCAATTTGGCTCTTTAGCAGCAACAACATCAACAACATTTGCTTCTTGGTCTGTGACTCCTTAAATAGAAGTCTTGGAGTTCATTTTCCTACTCGAATCTTCCATTCTTTAATTTCAATTCATATGGATTAGGTAGGATTCATTGTATCTAACCCATATTTTGTTTCCTCTAGAAACTTCTTGAATAATCCTTTTGAATTTGTCAAAAAATGGTTTACATAGAATTTTGTGCCACAAGCTCGTCATCCTTATCCTTCGTCTGGTTCACAAAATTCAAGGTAACAACTATGTTAGCTCAAATTTGGCAAATTTTTGTCCTTTAAAATAATGCAATAGCTTGACACTATTGAAATACTGGTGCTCAACACATACTATGTTACTCTGCACCTTCTACGTTTTTACTGATGCTTGGCACCTAAAGTTTACTTGGCACCAACTAAGATTTTTTGATGCTCAGCACCTAAACTTCACCCAGCACCTGGAAATCACTTGACATACACTGGAACTTCCTATTGCTTGGCTCCAACTAATAATTTTCTTGGCTTCAACTAGCTTACTCGGCACCCACTAACAAACTTAGTTTAAGCTTTGCAATCAATCTTCTTACAACTTCTTCCTCCAATGTTTCTAAGTGTGACCAACCTCTATATCTTTGAGTATGTTATCAATACATCATTTAACCATTATCTTAACCGATCCTTGCACTTCATTACAATATCTTGTTGATCAAATCCTCTTCATCAATCAACTAAGTGATAGTACTTGGATCTTATAAGCAAATTTCATTCCTAGAAATAGTAGGTTTGACATCAATGACAAAACAATGATTGAAAATATTCTTTTAACAATAATCTCCCTCTTTCATTTTCAACAATGAGCTTTTCAATTAGATTTGCAACATTTCATTATCTTCACATTGGTGCATGATTTTTGAGATCTTTGTTCCTGATAATCTACAAGTTGCAAATCCTGATTTTTGCAACCTCAAAGACTTAGTTCGAGCTCATCTGGACACATATTCAGGTTTCATTTTTTTTGAAAGTGCATAATTTTTTGTCTACTTTCCAAATCTACAATCAGATTATAGGCTTGTGTGGACAAAAATACCACTTTTAGAAATAGGTCCTTTTTGGCATTGTATTACTTTGATTAAACTTCAAATTTGTTCTATATCTGACCTACATTGCTAAGTACCATATTTGAACTCCAAGAGGAGGTTGTAATCAAAAAAATCAAAAGTAAACTTTTGTCCATTTTGAGAAGTGGCCTATTGTAAATTCACTACATTTAAAGTGCCTAAAACATTCATTTAGGGGGGGGGGTTCTTTGATTGAGTGAAAGGTGGGGTGTGTCTTGTGTTCTTGTGTCTCCTTGATATTGTGCTCTTTCTTTTGCATTATGGGTTCTTTATCTAAGTTAACACCACATAATTATTCTACTTGGAAAGAAAAAATAAAGGAACCATTGGTTGAAAAAGGTTTACAACATTATGTAATTGGTGCATTAAAGAAACCTGATGATGATGTTGATGAGTCTTGTAAAGAAGACTAGGCATCAAAATAAGAAATGGCCCTAGGAACCTTGTTAAGGAATATCTCAAATCTTATCAAATATCACATCAAGAACCTTAATAATCCAATAGAAGTCTAGGATAAACTTGAAGCATTGTATGGGATAGTAAATGAAGATATAGCCTACACCATTGAGGACAATCTTCTCAAATTGGATCCTAGGAATTTTGACACCATCAAAGATTATCTTACCTAAGTAGACATGTATAGGGCACAACTTAAGGATTGTGGTGAACCCATCAAGGATGGAAAGTTGATCAAACATGCAATGACTCATCTTCCTCTTGAATATGTAACTTTTGTTTCTAGTTATAATACTCATAAGTTAACAATGGGTAGTGCCTTCACCAAGCCTTCATTCGAGTCATTTTCAGGAATGCTAGTCTTAGAACCTAAAAAGTTAGTGAGTATAGGAATTCTCCAATCTTCCAAGATCAAAGCCTTGGTAGTTAATCAAGGGAATCAAGGTGGTAAAAATTCCAACAAGAAGCAAAAGCAGTGGAAGGCTAAGCCACAAGATGACACACAACAATCTTCCTCTTTGCATCAATCTTCCTCTACACATCAATCTTCTTTACAACAAGGCAAGTCTTTTTCCAAAAATAATAAAAAGGGGAACAACTTCAACAAAAGGGAGAAGAAAACTTGTGCCTATTGTAAGAAGAATGGTAATGATGAACATGAGTGTAAAGATAAGCAAATTGATGAGTTGCTAAACTTAATGAAGAAGCATAAAATTGATGTACCAAATGCATATAAGGATAAGGTATCTTCATCCACTTCAAAAGGAAAGGGACAAGCTTTGGTAGCAAGTACGAACAACTATGAGGAATGGGTTCTTGATTTAGGAGCTATACATCGTATGGGTGCTTCAAGGGAGCATTTTTCCTCTTTTGAAACTATCACATGTACCTTACATCTATGTGGGAAATGACACTCAAGTGGAAGTTGAAGGAAAATGAAATGTTGAGTTGGACAATGGAGTCTTCAAGGATGTTCTTCATGTTCCCAACCTTAGCACCAACCTTATTTCAATCTACCAAATAACTCACTATGGATGTGGCAACAAAGTGGAATTCCTTCCTAATTCGGTTGTCATAAAAAATCTAAAGGATGATTCTATGATGGCAATTGAAAAAACTAATCATGAGACAAGACTTTATTCTCTTTCTCATTTTGTGCCTAAGTCAATTTCCCTTGCCTTTTTGACCCACTCAAATTCACAAAGTAAACTATGGCATGAGAGGTTTGGACATCTCAATTATCACTACCTTCAACAACTTAGCAACAAGGATATGGTAATTGGTCTACCTCAAGTCAAGTATTTAGAGGGTGAATGTTCAAGTTGTAAAGCAAGCAAGCATCTTGAAGAGAAATTTGACAAGGGGAAGTCTTGGAGAGCTATTGTTGTTCTTGAATTGGTTCATAGTGATGTAGCTGGCCCATTTCCAATAACATCATTTGGAAAGGCTTGCTATGTTCTCACCTTCACTGATTACTTTTCATGTTACACTTGGGTCTTCTTTCGTGCTCATAAGAGTGAAGTGTTTGATAAGTTTATCACCTTCAAAGCTCAAGTTGAAAAGCAATCAGGGAAAGCCATCAAGATTTTACGAATAGATAATGGAATAGAATATGTGAACTCAAGGCTTATAGACTTGTGTACTCATAAGGATATTGATCTTCAACTTTAAACTACATACACTCCACAAAAAAATGGTATTGTTGAATGGAAGAATAGAACCCTTAAGGGAATGACCATTTGTTGTTGACATATGATTAAAAAGATCATTTGAGTAGAAAGATTGTTATTGTTGTAAGAAGTGTTTTCAATCATTGTTTTTTCATTGATGTCAAACCTGCTATATGTTGGTAAGACAATTTCTTATATGTTTCAAGAACTATCACTTAGTTGATTGATGAAGAGGATTTGATCAACAAGATGTAACAAAAGTACCTAGAGTAAAGGTTAAGTTATGATTATGTATTGAAGTGTAAGAACCGGTTAAGACAGTGATAACATAATGTATTGATGATCTACTTGTGGTTACAAAATCATTGGCTACACTTAGAAAGTTTAGATGAAAAAGGTTGGACAAAGTTCATTTGCTAAGCTTGACCAAGTTAATAAAAGGTACCGAGTAAAGTTAGTGCAAGTTGAGAAAAAAGTTAGTTTGAGCCAAGTGAAAGCAATTTCTAGTGGATGTTGAGAAAACTAATAGGTGTCAAACAAGTTAATAGATGTTGAGTGATTTTCAGTACGTGTCAAGCACCAGTAAAATCTAGTTGATGCTGAGTGATTTTATAGTAGATGCCAGGTAACATAGTATGTGTCGAGCATCAATAAATTGATAATGTCGAGTTGTTGCATTATGAAACAATATCGAAGATTCACCAAATTAAAAGTTGACAAGTTTATTTTTAATGGAACTTGTGAATCAAGAGGAAGATAAGATTGATCAGCTGGAGGCACAAAATCTTATGTAAGCCATTTTGGAGGTGAATTCAAATGGATTCTAGGAGAAGTTTCTAGAGAAGACAAGATATGGGGTAGATACATTGTATCCTACCTAATCCATCAAAAACCCTAATTTTTGAGATGGATAATGAGTGGGAAATAGAGTTCTAATTCCCTATATCTAGGGATGCCTAGTCATGAAACAAAGGTTGAGAGGTCAGAGAGTTTTTGGATGCAAAAATATGACAAGGTGAAGGAAGAGGGTTTGCTTCATCAAGTGACCCAAGAAGAGAAGTCTGTAATGGTAAGCTAAGAAAGAAGGCTCAATGAAGATGAATGCTAGAAGGGTGAACAAGCTATCAGAATTGCAAAGAATTGAAGCCAAGAAGAGTTGAGGACTGAATAGTGATTTGTAATCTACAAGTAAGGTTGTAAGTTGTATTAGATCAAACTCTACTGTTACTCTCCAGCAATTGTATTAGATTAGGGTAAATCCTTTGGAGAAAGGTTGACTTAACAATCATTGGAAAATCCTTTAATAGGGTGGAATTCCAAGTGAATGACCTAAAGTCCTCTAACAAGGCTCACTTTTAACAGGGTGATTGAAATCCCTTAACTAGGGCACATTTAATAGTGTGTGTTGTAAACTTTAACATGGTTGGCCTTTAACAGGGCATCACTTCAGAAGAGTAAGAAAGGAGTAGCATGTAACTGGTGGTTTTTCCCAAATTAGGTTTCCACATTAAATCATTTTGTCAAATGTGTTGATGGATGTGTTGTGTTTTATGCTTTACATTTTTTCATGTTAGTTTAACAGTAACATATCAATTTTGGTTTACACACAATGAATGCATGCATGGTTAAGAAATTTTTATGGGTTCACTGAATTGTTAAAAGCTTTATCTAAACATATGGACCTTAAATAACTAAGTCATCCCACCCCCTCTTAGTTATTCTAAAGAATTCCAACAATTGGTATCAGACACAATTGCTTAAGAGGATTAGTTTCAAGGTACTACAAGCATAAAGATCAGGATGTTAAAGAGAGAGGTACCCAAGCTGAATAGAGATAACTTTCCTACATGGAAAAGTTTGATGAAGCTACACCTTGGAGGACTTGGAGATTTTGCATAAAATTTCATTATAGCAGAACATGTTGATCTAGCAGGAGCCTTAACTGCTAAATATTTGAAGAAAAAGAAAGAGCACAATCAGGCGATATTGGAGATTGCCTCTGCCCTGAGCTATGCTGAGTTTGATGATATCAAAGACCTTAAAAATGCAAAGTAGATGTGGGATGCCCTAAAAATCATCTATAGAGTAGACAATTTTTTTTAAAGAGCCAAGTTAGAGAGCCTAAGAGGTAAGTTTGATGACATGAGAATGGAAGAAGATGAAAACATTGCTCAATATGTTGCTAGAATAAAAGAAGTTCTAACCCTTGAAGGTCTGGCGGGAAGACTCACTACATTTGAATTATCTAATTTTGACAAATACCATCCATAAAGTATTGAATCAGCCTTCAAACAAAAATTTTTACTGAAAGATTCTAAAGAGGTAAATCTAAAGAAGAAGAAAAGAAAGATAAAGTATGCATCCAGTGACAACAGTATAGATGAGGAAGACATTGAACAATTGGAAGCATTACTAGCAAGAAGATTTTAGAAAGGAAAAGGTAAATTTATAGGTAAGTTTCCTATCATTTTTTTTAATTACAATGAAGTTGGTCATATTGCAGCAAGATCTACATAGAAGAAGAACTTCAAAGAAGGGAACAAGAACAAAAATAGAAGAGAAGATGATGGAAGAGACTACAGAGATAAAGGCAAGAAGTCATGCTACATTGCTGATAAAAACAACACTAATGAAAATGATGATGAAGTGGTATATATTGCAACAAAGGATGAATTAAATGAGGATGAAGCTACTACACTTATGACTTGTGTGAACAAGAATGAAAAATGGATCATTGATAGTGGATGGTCACATCACATGACTAGAGACAAAAGTAAATTCATTACTTTAACTTGTTATGATGGAAACAATATAAGATTTGGCAATGATGCACCATGTTTAATAAAAGGAAAAGGGTCTATTAAACTTACAGACAAGATCTCATGTGACAATTCTTATTATGTTGAAGGATTAAATTGTAACTTGTTAAGTGTGTCACAATTGAATAATCTAGGGTGCAAAGTGGAGTTTGAAAAAAAATCAGCCAAGATATATGATACAAATGGAAATTTGATTGGAAAAAGTGATCAAACTAGGAGTAATCTATTCTATTTGAATATAGAAGATGCTACTTGTCTTATTGCAAAATTTGATGATGTATGGCTTGGCACAAGAGATTATGTCATGTTAACTCTGATAATTTGATTAGTATAAGTAACATGAAAAGAGTTAGAGGTTTTCCTAAGTTGAAGAAACCAAAAAACATAATGTGCAAACAATGTCAACTATGCAAGATGACAAAGTCAAGCTTTAAAAGTAAAGCTTATACCTCTAAGGAAATACTTGAAATTGTTCATATTGACTTGTGTGGACCTATTGAAGTTCAAAGCTACAAAGAAGATAGGTATATAATGCTACTTGTTGATGATTACTCTAAGATGATGACTGTCATGTTTCTAAAATAGAAATCAGATGTTTTTCAAATGTTTAAATGGTACTTGGCAAGAGTTGAGAAAGAAATAGGTAAGAGCTTGAAATGCTTGAGATCAGACAGAGGAGGTGAGTTCACTTCACATGAATTTGAAGTGTTCTACAATGATAGAGGAATTAAAAGATAAACATCAGCACCAAGGACTCCCCCACAAAATGGAATTGCTGAAAGAAGAAATAGATCTATAATGGATTGTGCCAAAACACTAATGATGGAGAAAATTGTTGCCGAAAAATACTAGAGAGAAGCTGTAAGTACTATAGTATACACTCTGAACTATGTGCAAGTAAAGAAAGGTACTCACTCAACACCTTTTGAACTATGGTATGGTCATCCACCTAATGTGAAATATTTTAAGGTATTTAGAAGAAAATTCTATATTCTCAAAGATGTTAGGAGTGGAATGTTTGATGCACAGAGTGAAGAAGGTATATTCCTCGGTTACTCCACAAGAACTAAAGCTTATAAGTGTTTAATTACTAACACTAACAAAATTGTGGAAAGTGTAAATGTGAATTTTGATGAATTTACAGAAGCACATAAAGCTAAACCTGTAAAAGAACCAGAAGACTACGAGACATTTGCATACCACTATGAAGGAATTCCTACTAAAGAATGTGCTGCAAATCATGTAGCAAATCAGCAACAAGTTTCAACAACTGCCGAGTCACATCCTGTGAATGTCAAGTTGCATTCAAATGCTGAGTTGCAGAATGAGGAGATTGCACAATCTAACTTTGAGATTGGCACACATGAAAGAAATGTTGATATACCTGATAGAGATGCACATAGTGATACTAAAGCTGAGAGATAGAATGCAGCCACAAGAACTGAGCCTAGACTATCCAAATATGTCAAAAGACACCATCCTGCAAATCAAATCATTAGAGACAAAGATGCAAGGCCAATGAAAAGAAATAGGTTAAGAGGTGAATCATGTCTGCTAAGTATGAAGGAACCTAAGATAGTAAAAGATGCATTGGAAGATGATGATTGGTACAAGGCTATGGAAGAAGAAATTCAATATATAGAAAAGAACAAGACTTGGAGCCTAGTTCCTAGACTAGAGGACAAGGATGTAATTGGCACAAAATGGGTATTCAGGAACAAGTTAGATGAGAATGGTAAAGTAACAAGAAACAAAGCAAGACTAGTTTGCAAAGGATATGCACAAGAAGAAGGAATTGAATATAGTGAAAAATTTGCCCCTGTTGCAAAAATAGGAGTAACAATTCTACTTGCTTATGTTGCATAAAAAGGTTTCAAAGTTTATCAAATGGATGTCAAGTCTGCATTTCTGGATGGAATATTAGAAGAGGAGGTCTACATAGAAAAACCAGAAGGATTTGTTGATAAAAACAATAAGAACATGGTATGTAGACTACACAAAGCCTTGTATGGATTGAAACAAGCACTAAGAGCATGGTATGAAAGACTTCATACTTATCTTGTTAGGATTGGATTTGAAAGAACAGATGATAACAACAATTTGTACATGAAGACAAATGAAGAAAAAGGTATACTGTTATTTGAAATTTTTGTTGATGACATTATATTTGGAGGACAAGATGCTTTCTGTAAAGATTTTGCAAATCAAATGAAGCAAGAGTTTGAAATGTCAATGTTTGGTGAGATCAAATTCTTTGTGGAACTACAAGTATATCAAATGAATTATGGTGTATATATTACTCAGTCAAAATATATCAAGGAGATATTGAAGACTTTTGGACTTGAGGACTCAAAATTAGTAAGTACACCTATGGTAACAACACTCAAACTATCAAAGAATGATGAATCAGTTGAGGTCAATCAAACATTGTACAGATCCATGATTGGAAAATTTCAATATGTAGTAAATAGAAGACCTAATATTGCATTAGTTATGGGAATAGTTGCTAGATTCTTTTCTAATCCTAGAGAGAATCACATGATGGCAGTAAAAAGGATAATGAGATACTTGAAAGGAACAAAAGAGTATGGCTTATACTATAAGAAGAATAAAAAGTTTGAACTGAAAGCCTACACTGATGCTGATTGGGCTTGAAATATTGATGACAAAAAGAGCACCAATGGAGGATCATTTTTCTTAGGTATAAGACTTGTTACATAGACAAGCAAGAAGAAGAGTTGTACTTCTTAATCTACTACTGAGGCAGAGTATGTTTCTGCTACTATCAATTGCACAAACATTGTATGGATCAAACAACTGCTAAAAGGAATGAAGGAAGAAATCATTGAACCAGTGACATTTTATTGTGATAATAGAAGTGCTATAAACATATCAAAGAATCCTGTAATACATACAAATACAAAGCACATTGCAATAAAGTATCATTATGTAATGGAGTTGATTCAAGACAAAGAGGTGAAGATGGAATATATCAACACAAAGGAGCAAATTTCTGATATCTTTACCAAAGAATTATGTAAGGATGCCTATGAGCATCTGAGAGGTAAATTAGGGGTGATACCCATATCAAAGGCTATGTAAAAGATAGAGGGAGTACCCTACATCAAACAAGTTGATACTCATTTGATACACATTGATGCAATGGATTTTACTTTAGGAAGTTTCCTAAAGTAATCATAGAGCTAGAATTTCAAATTGGTCACAAGCAAGGTGACAAAGGGAGAAAATTAAAGAGCTTGCAAAAGCTCATATCTGCATATGCCAAAGATGCCAAGTGTTGAGCACATGTCTTTGGCGTTGTTGTTAAAGAGATAGAATGTACAAGAAACTAATCAAGAAGGAGATGATCAAAGTAGAAAATAAAGTTAGGAGGAAGTACATTGCAAAAAGTACATCATAAGATCAGAAGACTAAAATAAAGAAAGAGGGAGAAAGTAGAAAAACAAAGGAGGGAGATATTTTGATATTCTAATGATCCATGAAAGAAGAGAATGTTATATTTTGTAACCTAAGAGGGAGTTGCTGATAGAGGGAGAAGCTTTATTCATAGAGCTTTCTTTTTGGTATTACCTCACTATTTTAACCTAGTTAGTTCATTAATTGTTTGATTGGTTGATCAATTTGGTTTGCCATCAATGCCAAAGAGGGAGATTGTTGACATATAATTGAAAAGATCATTTGAGTAGAAAGATTATTATTGTTGTAAGAAGTGTTTTCAATCATTGTTTTTTCATTGATGTCAAACCTGTTATATGTTGGTAAGACAATTGCTTATATGCTTCAAGCACTATCACTTAGTTGATTGATGAAGAGGATTTGATCAACAAGATGTAACAAAAGTACCTAGAGGAAAGGTTGAGTTATGATTATGTATTGAAGTGTAAGAATTAGTTAAGATAGTGATAACATAATGTATTGAGGATCTATTTGTGGTTACAAAATGATTGGCTACACTTAGAAAGTTTAGATGAAAAACTTGGACAAAGTTTATTTGCTAAGCTTGACCAAGTTAATAGAAGGTGCTAAGTAAAGTTAGTGTAAGCCAAGTAAAAAGTTAGTTGGAGTTGAGTGAAAGAAATTTCTAGTGGATGCCGAACAAACTAATAGGTACCAAACAAGTTAGTAGATGCCCAGTGATTTTTAATATGTGCCGAGCACTAGTAAAATCTAGTTGATGCTAAGTGATTTTACAGTAGATGTCGAGTAACATAGTATGTGTTGAGCATCAGTAAATTGATAATGTCAAGCTACTACATTATGAAAAAGATCAAAGATTTGCCAAATTAAAAGCCAACAAGTTTGTTTTCTTGGAACTTGTGAATCAGGAGGAAGATAAGATTGATGAGCTAGAGACATAGAATCTTATATAAACCATTTTGGAGGTGAATTCAAATGGATTCTAAGAGAAGTTTCTAGAGAAGACAAGATATGGGGTAGATACATTGTATCCTACCTAATCCATTGAAAACCCTAATTTTTGAGATGGATAATGAGCGGGAAAAAGAGTTATAATTCCCTATATCTTGGGATGCCTAGTTATGAAGCAAAGGTTGAGAGGTTAGAGAGTTTTTGGATGTGAAAATCTGACAAGGCGAAGGAAGAGGCTTTGCTTCATCAAGTGACCCAAGAAGAGAAGTCTGCAATGGCAAGCTAAGCAAGAAGGCTCAATGAAGATGAATGCTTGGAGAGTGAACAAGTTGTCAGAACTATAAAGATTGGAAGCCAAGCAAAGTTGAGGACTGAATAGTGATCTATAATCTACAAGTAAGGTTGTAAGTTGTATCAGATCAAACTCTACTGTTACTCTCTAACAATTGTATCAGATTAGGGTAGATCCTTTGAAGAAAGGTTGACTTAACAGTCATTAAAAATCCTTTAACAAGGTGGCATTCCAATTAAATGACCTAAAGTCCTCTAACAAGGCTCACTTTTAATAGGGTGATTGAAATCCCTTAATTGGGTCACATTTAACAGTGTGTTTTGTAACCTTTAATAGGGTTGGCCTTTAATGAGGCATCACTTCAAAAGTGTGAGAAAGGAGTAGCATGTTACTAGTGGTTTTTCCCAAATTGGGTTTCCACATTAAATCATTGTGTCAAATGTGCTAATGGATGTGTTGTATTTTATGCGTTACATTTCTACATGATAGTTTAACAATAACATATCAGTTTTGGTTTACACACAATGAATGCATGCATGGTTAAGAAATTTTTATGGGTTCACTAAATTGTGAAAAGTTACATTTGGACATATGGACCTTGAATTACTGATTCACCCCCCCACCCCCCCCACTCCTCAGTTATTCTAAAGAATTCCAACATTTGTATGCTACAACATATGTCTCTAGATCAATTTTTTTGGGCAAAAGTCGTGTGTTGTGCCAATTACATCCAAAATAGAAGTCCCCATAAGGCCTTAGATGGAATTACACCTTTTGAGGCTTGGTGTTGAAGAAAACCAAGTGTAAAACACTTTAAAGTTTTTGGTTTTCCAACATGGGCAAGGATACCTCCATAAAGACGGAAGGCATTGGAACCTCAAAGAAAACCTTCTATATTGGTCAGATATCCTGACCACATTAAGGCATACAAACTCATGGACATAGACACATGAAATCTTCTTTGAGAGGAGTGTTCACTTTGAAGAAACTTGTCCAAGTTTGGCTCCTTCAACTCCTCCTTCCTTCGTCATGGAAAGTGATGATAGTGACTTGGAAGATGATATTCCTTCAACTTTGACTCGCAGGACACTAGCTTTGCAAGGTCCACAAACAGTTGAGGATATTCCTTCTTCTTCTTCCACTAGGCCTCGTTGGGCACAACAAACACTTGATTTAGAAAGTTCATTGGTGGGGAATGTTTTAGATACTAGGAGGAAAAGGTCACAAAACAACTCATTTCCACATGCATATATTGCCATTTCTTCTGATCCACAATCATTTAAGGAAGCATTAGGGATTCTTGAATGGGACAAGGCCATGGAGGAAGAATATAACTCTTTAATGAGAAACAACACTTGGGACTTAGTTCCTCTTCCTAAGGGAAGAAAGTTGGTTTAGTGTAAGTGGATCTATTAGACCAAGTTTGTATTGGATGGAAGTGTGGATAAGCATAAGGCTAGACTTGTTGCCAAAGGTTTCTCACAAGTTCCTAGTATTGACAATACTAAGACTTTTGCATTGGTAGCTAAGATGAACTCCATTAATTTGACACTAGCTATTATTGTAGCTCATCATTGGGTTGTTCATTAGATGGATGTAAAGAGTGTGTTCTTGAATGGTGATCTTCTTGAGGAGATTTATATGGAGCAACCACAGGGGTTCATACAGAATTCTACATTGGTTTACATGTTGAAAAAGTCTATCTATGGTCTTAAGCAAGCTCCTCAGGCTTGGTTTTCCAAGATAGATTCCTTCCTACTCTCAGTAGAATTCACCAGGTGTCATTTAGATTCGAATGTCTACATTCTTTAGAGGGATGACTCACACTTGATACTCATGCTTTATGTAGATGACTTGATCATTACATGAAGTAATTCATCCATCATTGCCAGTGTCAAGAATTCTTTGCAGGATAGATTTGCTATAACAGACTTGGGTTTACTTCATTATTTCCTTGGTATTGAGATCACATAGTCTTTAGCTAGGATCACACTTTCTCAACCCAAATATGCTCTTGATTTATTTGCTCAATTTTGCATGAGTGATTGTAAGCCTACTCCTACTCCCTTTCTTTCAGGTGTTAAGTTAGAGGCCAAGTGTTCCACTCCACTTGTTGATGCTACATTATATAGACAAATGGTTAGGAATCTTATCTACTTGACACATACATGCCCTAACATAGCTTTTGTAGTTGGGATGGTTTCTCACTTCATTCAAGAGCCACATGAGCTTCATTGGAAGGCTGCCAAACACATCTTGCACTACATACAAGGTATACATACACATGGGATACACTATGAAAAAGGTACTAGACTTTAGTTGGTTGGTTATACAGACTCAGGCTTTGTAGGGGATCTTGATTCTCACAAGTCTACTTAAGGTTACATGTTTCATCTTGGTTTTGACCCCATTTGTTGGCAGAGTAAGAAGCAAAACACTATTACTCTATCTTCAACGAAGGCTGAGTATCAAGGAGTTGTCACTGTAGCTATAGAAGCTATTTGGTTACAACACATTCTGAAGGAGTTTGGATTTGACATACCTAAACCCATAGTCATTTATTGTGATAATAAAAAGTTCTATTGAGAGCTCAAAACATCCAATTCAGCATCAACAGACCAAACATATTGAGGTTCATATGCACTACATCAGAGAGCTGATACATGCACATTTTATTGCATTGTAGTATTGTCCTACAATAGAGTAGGTTGTAGATATCTTAACCAAACCCTTTACTAAGGTCAAGTATATCCATTTGTGAGATCTCTTGGGGGTGCAAAATATTTCACTAGGGGGGTCACATGACTCTTCTCTTCTTTATTATACTTCTCTCTCTTTTTGGGGGAGGGTTTTTCCCACTAGTTTTTCCCTCTTTCTCTATTTTTTGAGATATTTCATTGCATAATATTACATGTAGAGAATTGCATTTGTACATGGGTACCTAACATGGCCTAGTAGTTGGGACCCATCATGCATTTTCATCCTAGCTTTTGTGAGCTTAAGCGCACTCCCCTAAGTTGCACTTAAGGGGGGTGTTAGTGTAAATAATTAATTATTATTACACTTTACTTAAGTTTACTTAGGTTAAATGCATTACTTTATTATTTATCATAAAGAAACCTAGAAGTATGCATAGTTAGATGAGTTGTCTTGTTGACAACATAAGAGTTTGCATAATCATTTGAGTTGTCATGTAGACAACATAGTTGTTCACACTCTAATTAAGCACATATTGTCTTCAACATCTCTTTACAAGATACACCTATGTAAGTTTATCCTCTCATCATTGCACTAACTTCTGTGCTCAATGGAGGATAATCCACTCTTGGTGGACATGTGCTTAGTTATGAGGCTTATCACTTTGCTAACTCCTAGTCATTCTAGAGACCTTTATATATGGGCACTTATAGTGTGTATGTACACATATGTTATTCTCATTATTGTTATCCTAATCATCCATTATTGATCCATATTGTGCTAGTGTTTAAGCATCTTGATCTTGGTGTTATTTTTCCCTAAGGAAAATTCTTACAAATTGGATAAAGGAGAAATAAGTAGTATTGAAGTAGAATAATTTGTTGAGAATTTGAAGAATATTCACGAGGAGGTGAGGAAGCACATTATTAAGATGAATACATAGTACAAATGTAATGAATATGTGAAAAGGAGGTATAAGGAATTTCATATTGGAGATGAATTTGTGTTTCATTTAAGAGAGAAGCATTTTCCAGTGGGTACATATAATAAGCTGAAAATGAAGAATATTAGATGATGCAAGATAGTGAAGAGGCATGATTTTGGAAATGCCTATGAAGTGGAGTTTCCTATTAAATTGAATATTTCACTAGTATTTAATATTTTAGATCTGATAGAGTATTATGAAGGAGATGATGGAGATGAATTTGTAGAAGCAAAGTGGAGTATTCCAATAGCTAGTTTGTCTAGAAGGAGATTGAGGAGCTACTGGAAAACCATGTTTAAAAAATTACAAGGAAAAAAACTTTTGAAGAGTACCTGGTCAAATGGAAAGGGAGGCCAATAGAAAATTGATCATGGCTAGCAAGGGAGGAGGTTAACTACCTTGGTTGTTCTATGAACACCTAAGACATGATAGGGTCACTTCTCAATTTACCTTGGGTGTCTAATGCAGGAGCATCATGCATGTAGGAGAAATATTGCATCACCAAAAAATATTTCCTTTTTGTTTCTTGAATAAGGTTTGTTTCAGTATGGAGTTGTTGTCTATGAAGGCTTGCTACTTAGTAAGTCAGTCATATGAGCTCAGAATGTCCTAATTTCAAAGGTGGATGTTCATCTTAGATATATCAACCTACCAATTTAGGCTTAGTGCCATATCATGAGTATTCATGGATTTATTGTTGATTTTTAGTGTGCAATTTTGGTATAAAAAATTTAGGCTCATCATTGAAGACCTTAGAGGCCCCAAATGGGCTTCGAATGAGGTCAGATGGAGCTTGCGTGAGTCAAGCCTTGTGGATTAGAAGTTGAGGATTTCAAAAGGTGCTTGTAATAGCTACTCAAAGAAACAATTTGAACATTATGGCCTTCCAAAGTTGGGCTTACCAAAATTTCCAAAATAAGTATCAAAGGTGTACCAAGCCAACTCTATATGTAATTTTAGAGTTAAGCAGCCTCAAGATCTAGGGTTTGATGTCTAGAAATTTCCTAGGTGGTGTAAAAATGTTTATTTAAGGAATGTTTGTACATTGTCTAGGACAACTTTGGGTGATAGTTTGTAACTCTACATTGTAAATTATTGTAAGGAAGGTGTTCGTGTGGGTTTGCATATTGTATTTCAAAATTCTATGATTCTACATTTGTGGCAATAATAAGAAGCCCATATTTTGTTTTTGCCAATTATTTGTATTTATTTTTTTCTATTATGTGTTTGTGGTATTAAGGGGACCATCCTTCATCAATTCACTATCAAAAAACTCCTATTGAGGGCATCTATAGCCTTATTGTCTTGAACCTTCTTATGCTTAATGGTAAAGGTGTATGATTCTAGAAACTCTACCCACTTAATGTGCTTATGACTCAACTTATCTTGAGTGTTGATGAATCCTAAAGCTTGGTTGTCAGTAAAGATTACAAACTCCTTAGGCAAAATGTAATGCATCCACTTATTGAGGGCTTGGACTAAGTCATATAACTCCAAGTCATATGAAGAGTATTTCTTCTGAGCTTCATTTAACTTTTTAGTGAAGAAGGCTACTAGTCTTCCCTCTTGAGTAATCATTGCTCCTACCACCAATTTATTGGCATCACATTCTACTATGAATAACTTGGAAAATCTTGGTAGAACAAGAATAGTTTGAGTAGATATCCTTTTTTGAAGACTTCAAACCCCATATTGGCTTCATTAGTCCACTTAAACTTAGTCTTACTCACCTTTTATGGTGTCTAGAATAAGTGCACATATCTCACTAAACCCCCTTATGAACTTTCTATAGAATTGAATTAGTCCACAAAAACTTCTCACCTTAGTTCCTATCTTGGGAGTGGTCTAGTTCTAAACTTTACTTGGATCCATCTTTACGTTTTCTTGTGAGACTACAAAGCCTAAATCCATCGATTCCTGCTTTATAAATTCACACTTTTCAAGGTTAATAGCCAATTTTTCTTCATGTAACCTTTTTTATTCAATTTATAAGTGCTTTAGGTGTTCCTCCTTGGTCTTACTAAAGATGAGTATTTCATCTAAATATACTACTACAAAGACACCTATGTAATCCTTAAGCACTTTATTCATTAATTTCATGAATGTCCTAAGTGCATTACTAAGCCCAAATGGCATGACCAACCATTTATATAATCCCTCTTGGTTTTGTAGGACTTTTTCCTCTCATCACCCTCCTTAATTCTAATTTGGTGATATTCACTTTTTTAAGTCTCTCTTTGTAGAGTACCTTGTACCTCCTAAACAATCCATAAGGTCTTCAATTCTAGGAATAAGAAATCTATATCTATTAGTTATTCCATTTATTTCCATTTATTTCTCTAGAGTTAGTGCATAATATCCACTTACCTCCCTTTCTAGGGCTAGCACCACTAGTAATGCACATGGTCTAATTCTCTTTCTAACCAACCTTTGGTCAAGCACCTCCTACACTTGTCTTGTGATTTCCTTGTTTTTCTTTGGGGTCATCTTGTAAGAAGATTTGTTTGGTAAAGAAGCTCCTAATATGTAGTCAATTTGATGACTTTTGGCCCTCTCAGGTGGTAGGGTAGTTGGGCTACTATCATTGACTGTCTCCTTGAACTCATCAAGCAACTACTTCAACTCCATGGGTATGGACTCCATCTTGGATTTATCATCCTCTTTGGGCTTCACCACTATGACAAACTTGATATCATCTTCCTCCTTCTCGAGGTCACTCAAGAATTATTTCCCATTGACCAATAATACATTAGGTGTTACTATTTTTGCTTCTTCATCATTTTCTAGGGATTGGATGTGATATGTAACTCAATTTTTCTTGAAGGAATAGGAGTTCTTCTCTCCATTATTCATGGCTTTCCTATCATATTGTCATGGTCTGCCCAAGAGTATATAACAAGCATCCATAGGCAATATGTCACATAGAACTCTATCCTTGTAGCCTCCTATAGTAAATTCCACCCAAGTCTGCTCATTGACCAAGACACTTTGTCCCTTGTTCAACCAAGTGACTTTATAGGGATGAGTGTGGGTGATCCTCTTCAAACTTAGCTTGCTCACTACCTCTAAAATGATATTATCATTGTATCCTGAATCAATAATCATTTTGTACATCTTATCAAAGATATTGTATTTGATCCTAAATAGGGCTCTCCTCTATCTAGGTTCTTCCTTAACTAGCTCTTTGATGAGGATCCTCCTAAACATCAAGTTCTATCCACTCTCTGAGTCCAATTTAACCTCATGATACTTCACAATTCCTACATCGTCTTGGATGTAACTCACCCTTTAATCTAATTGTGAGTTGGATACCTTCTCTAGACACCCTATAGGAAAGATGCCCAAGTTGCCCACAATTGTAACACTTTATGTTTGTGAAGTGATAACCTCTTCCTCCTCATCCTCTATTGCCACTAAAATCTGTACCTTTGTTCAATCCACCTCTTGTACTAGAATCATTACTCTGCTCCACAAATTTGGAGTCCCCTTGTGACCTACTATCACTACCTCTATCACCATAACCACCTCTGTGGCCTCTAGTATCTTTGCCTCTTCCTCTACCCTTTGGTTGGGTATCCTTCTTCTTATTTCCTTTCTCTTCCACCTTAAGGGAAAGTTGGAAGCACTTGCAAATAGTATTTTGACTCGAGAGACTAAGCTCTTCTTGTATGTTCTATCTTAGACCATTAAGGTACCTTGCTACTTTGAGACTCTCATCTTCTTGAACTTGAGACCTCAGGCTTAGTTTATAGAAATCCTCTTTGTAGGCAATAACATCAAGATCCTTCTGCCTCAAGTTATGTCTCTTCTTGTACAACTAGACCTCATAGTCCAATAGTAGGTAGTTTTCAATCACCTTAGCTTCCATGGCCTTCCATGAGACTATGGGCTTCCTACCCTCCTTTTCTCTTTTCACCTACAAGAACTTCCACTAAATTAGGGTTGATCCCCTCATTCTAGACTTGATCACCTTCACCTTTTGTGTCTTTATAATGCCCTCACACTCAAAATGGTTCTTCGTCCCTTATAGCCACTCCATGACCAACTCTGGCTCCACTTTTCCATAGGGCAAGGGAACTCCTTCCAATTCCATTCCTCCTAATGCCTTAAGTTCCTTCAAAAAAGGTTATTCCTACAATGGTGGGCTTGGTTTAGGAACTCCATCCTAAAGGGCTATGTCTTTATCCTTGCCATCACCATCTTTGAGTTTCTCGCTGGCCTTATTAGCCTTCTCCTCAACTTCCTCTAGTTTTTTCTTCAAAGCTTCTAGAGCTTCCTTAAGGAGTCTATTCTCCTTCTTGTATTCTAACATCTCTTTTTACAACTCAGCATTTGTCACCATGCTTGCTTCACCCACTGATTTAGACATAAACTATGTCTAGCCCAAATCTTTTTAGGGTTGTGATGCCACTTTGATGGGGAGATTTCAAAGATAACCCTGATAACTAGGGTTTCTTTTAGGTCCTTCCTCTAGGCACACTTGAAGACCACTTCTCTTGTCCCTAGGGGTTCTCTAGCCTTCCTTATCCCTTAGGAGATCTTTTCTATCTCTCCTCCATAAGAAAGCTCTCCACCAATTCAAAGGTCTTAACTACACTCTAGCTCATTAGGGTCACTATGCATTCCAAGGCTTCAAACTATAACTTGGCTTCCCCTATAGATATATGGGTGTTAGAATGTGGCAACACTTCATTCCTTCAAGGTTCTAGCTATTACAACCTTTAGCTTCAATTTGATCTCTGTAATCCCTATAAAATAGGCCTAATAGACCTAATGGTAATTAGCCCTCCAAAACTAGGGTTTTTACTCTAACTTGTAAACTTCCTTAATAACACCCACAATGAGTCACCAATCATGATACCATTTTTTCTATTCTTTCAAATTTTCTTGGTCTAAGGTTCCCAACCTAACTGTACACTCCAAAACCCTAACCAACTCAATTTGTAAAGGAAATCAACAACTCAATGGATTTGGCTATGGATTTCATGGGTTTGATCATAAACCATCAATATAATACATCTAACTCCTTCTAATAACCCTCTAGAGAACATCTCAACTCCATTTTTATGCTCTCCAATCCAACCATGCTCACAATCACTTATTGTGATGATTCTTGTGCCTTGTTAGGACCTTGATGTCTCACTTAAGACAAGAAGTTAAAAATATCTATCCAACTATTCTAGCCCTTAAATTTCATATTTACACTATACATTAATTTCCCTCCCATGTCCAAATAGCCCATGATAATCCCAAAATGGTATTTTATGGGAGGAGCAAGTTTTCCATGTTTAGTTAGAACCTTACTAGTAAAGAGGTTCTTCCTAAAAGATTTATAAAACTAATGAAAATGAAAACTTAAACTCTTAAGGTATTGTATTGAATGAGTAAACACACCAAAATAAATAAATAAAATGTACAAATACCAACATCAATCCATTGAGCACAATTTTCTCATGTTGCAAGTGGACTGTGACAGGAAAAGTGTAAACAAAACCAAAAACTTGCTATTGAAAATTTTTCAAAATGCCAACCAGCCACTGCAATAGGTCATAAATGGACTTATATACACCTCCTCCTTGTGATCCAATAGTTGTGGTAGTTCTATAACTACCCATGGCCAAGAATGCAAATTGTGTAAGACATGTTGTCATGACAACATTGCCAAATTGTTATGTTGTCATTGACAACTTTGACAAATTTTTGCTATTGTCAAGTTGTCTTTCTAACCTTGTCTCATGCCTTCATTAGACCTATGGACCACATTCCACCTTCCTCTAAAACTCTTTCAATTTGGGTGCTAAGACCAAGTTGATCCCCAAATTGCACTAAATGAGCTTTAAACAATTGTGTATTTTAGGTTGGCAAAGTGCAATGTTGTAACCTTGTTGGATGTTCCTATCACCTACTCACACTTTTAGGAATTTAAGTGACACATTATTTACTAATGGCTTGGTTAGGGCCACTATAAGTCAAAATTGACTAGGAGACCTAAGGTTTTCAATCTCATACCTAAGTGCTCTTACACCATACTCTAGCAGCCACTTTGGGACCCGAGCCCCATTGCAAGCCACTCCCATAGGATGCTCCTAGACTACCTTCCCTAAACTCTCAAACTAAAATTATATCCCATACCACTAAATTACTATAATAAAATTTTGTTGCATAATAGGAAACCTAAAAATATAAGTTGGTTCTCAAAACCCAAGTCATCATAAATGTTCATCAAATAAATCTCATAAACATAAGTCTCAATTTTGAATCATAAAGTACATCATGACATCGAGTTAAATAATCATTAAAAAAATCTCAAAAGTTCCTTGTACACATCCTAGTTGGCTAGCTAAACACTAGACAACTATGAGGCCTCGCCCTGATCCATCATAGCAATTCTAATACATTTTAAATTTGA
The DNA here is from genome assembly GCA_028749045.1 of Cupressus sempervirens. NCBI lineage: Eukaryota > Viridiplantae > Streptophyta > Pinopsida > Cupressales > Cupressaceae > Cupressus > Cupressus sempervirens. The sequence goes on along the minus strand of CM053792.1, from coordinate 165,037,347 downwards.
TACATTATGGCTTGATATGTCAAGACATTTTCTAATGGACTAGACATTATTATATTATTTTATGTCATGTGATGCTTTACTTTAAAATACCTAATCATGTTACTTGATATTTTATAAGCCATCAAATGATGGTATATTATGGTAAATGAATTCAAGATTATGAATACGTTAAATGCTTTAATCATACAAATTGTGATGATCAAATATGTGTACAAAAATAAGGAAAAAGTTATTTGAATGAAAGATTGATTTTTTGATTAATGTGATTAGCCTAATGAGTTTTAAATATATAGATGTGATTTTTCTCAAACTACTAATGTGTGAATTGAGTTTGGAGGATTATCAACCATGGGATCTTATGGAGAATCGATAATTGACCCTATGTTCAATCTGTGAAACTAAGGCCGAGTCTAGTGAATAGATGCAGACCTCATTGTTTTGTATTTTATTTGTATCATAATCTGAATATGGGTATCATTCTGTAATCATAAAATTTTTAATATTACATAATAGTGAACCTTATAGTGTCACTTGACACTCGTAATTCATATATGTGTATTAGCATGTTATTTAGGGTTAGTAGAGTAACCCAATAATCTGAGATTTATTAAGTTAAGTAACCTAAGGCTAATTAGTTGGTAACTTGGATTAATTACCCTAATTAGGGTTTATTGAAAATGTGTCATTCTTAAGGTTTTTAGAAAGTTCAAATATTTCAAGCTAATTAATAGTCCTAAAATGATCCTAGAAGCAAAAATTGATGCAAACCAAGTGCCTAGGGGGTATGTGTATGGGTTGGGGACATTTTCCACCCTTCTAGATCCTTCTATTGACTTTTATGACCTCCTAAATATCTCATTTTCCCTTTATTACAAAAATTGAACTTCTACATGAGTTTGCCAAGTTTACACTCCACTAAAAAGGTTTTCATAATGGTAGGATCAAGTTGGAAGACCCTAGAAGGCCTTAGTCAAGTCTGGAGTTATTACAATTTTAGGTGAGTGAGTTTAGAAGCCTATTTAGTTGCAAATTTGAGGGTTGAAGTGTATTCACCCATTCTCTACATTTAGAGAGAGTAAAGCTAGGATTGAAGGAGGAATAAGGATTAGCTCTTCTCAAAAATTCCATTTTCCATAACCATTTGTGAAGGTAGGAATCCTTTATGGTCTTGTTCTTCATGCTATATTTTTATTGCTTAAGTAGACTTTTTGCATGTGTGTGTATTCGTATGTATGATGAAACATGTAAGGGATGGGTTATTATGGGTTTCTTAATTATTTTTATTTGCATGTTTTACATTTTGTTTTGTGAGGGAAACTATAAGGGTTGTGTTGGCATTACTCACCCTTGGATAGGGTAGAAGTGGCCATGTACAGGAGGAGGGCCTCAATTAGACTCCGAGTCAGTGCAGAGTCTCTCCTCATGATGAGAAGAGGGAGAAAGTAGGGTGTTATGGGCCCCTACTTTTCAATAAAAACCATTTTGTGTTTGGGGAGATAATGAGTGAAAGAACATATGTTCTTGTGATTATTAGCCTTGGAAGAGGCATTTGTTTTGGTGTTGTGATTGACATCTCCTACCCTAGAAAAATACACCTTCTCCTTAGTCTTGGTTTGATAAGGAACCTATTGTGAAAACCTAGGATGGGAGTAATTGGTTTAATGTGTCTATGTGTTCAATCTTTTTGTCACCCAGTCAGTTTCGATTCTCCATGGCTACCTTGATGTAAATTGTAGATTTGCATAGTTGATACCTTGATATGGAGCCAAACTGGATTCAAAATTTTGGTGTTCTTGATTTAAAAGTTATGGAAACTTCTCCTTAGGATAATGATCCTAATGTAAAATTCATTGTTAACCTTATTTTTGAAACGACAATGATATCGAGTTTTCTTCCTGATTCTTTCCCAATGGAGTCCTTGAATGAAGTTTTTGAATAAAATAAATATGAAGTGGCTAGCCAACATATGTTTTAAAAAAAGAGTAATTCCTTTCTTATGGAATTCTTTATAATTCATTTTATATTCTTATGATCAATTGTGATTAGATACAATGACGTTACAAGAATTTATGAAATTGGATTACGATTAGGTGTTAGAGGAAATTCAAATTAAATGAATGTTACTTATTATTGCATTCTTAGTTACTGTCTATCTATCTCTGTGTGTGTGTGTGTGTGTGTGTGTGTGTGTGTGTGTGTGTGTGTGTGTGTGTGTGTGTAAACACTCCTACTCAAATGCATAATATAACATCAATAATCTATCCTAGAAAATGACCAAAATATTATTCTCCTTATGCCATGTAAACAAAATTGTATGTGAAAACTCAACACTCAGTGAGAAAAGATCTTTAAGAAATTTTATCTTTTTTAGAGAAAAATGCTCTCTGCCTTTTGTATGTAGAAGCTTTTAATCCTCTTTTGGAATAGAGAATATACTTTAAATGATTCCCTTTTAAATCTTTATCATAATTTATATAATAGACTTGTAATTTTAAATTGCAATAAATAAATAGCAAAGCAATTAAAATAAACCTATATCCATCCTAACCTTACCCTTTCCACCTAATAAACTTTACAACCATAACTCTACTATGTTCAATTAAAAAAAACTCACCTTGCATGCGTTCCAAGGTAATGAAGTCACCTCCACTACATTTAATACTTCTTCACTTAAGTTTGGATGCAAGTCTACAAGTCTACGTTAATGCACACAAAAGGAAAATCCTAATAAATTCAACTTTATTGGGTGGGTGGGGGGTGTCATATCTTATGTGGGAATCATCGACCAAGCCCCATGCTCCAACTTCATTCATGTCCAAATATCCTTTCCACCCTCTCTTGCATTGGAAACTACACTTCCCTCTCCATGTTGGATGCACCTTTCGAAAAGGGTTGGCAAGAAGATAAAATGTAGGCATTTAATGAAAACATTCCTTTGCAAACTCATGGTCATATGTACCCTCTTGGTGAGAGTTGTCTTGGGTAGTGTATGTCTACCTTGCGGCAGTGTGTAGTCCACTTGGGAAGAGGCCCAAAGGATGTGATGGGAAAGTAGGGTTAGTGGCCAAGTGGCCAAGTTGTGTCAGGTGAGTTAGATGTTAGTTAGGTAAGGGTTAAGTGGTTAGTTAGTTAGGTTAGTTAAGTTAATTTTTTTATAAAGTGTTAATTAAAATTAGTAATTTAACATAAAGTAAGTAAGTTAATTAATTTAATTAAGATTGTTTTATTTTAATTTATTTTGCAGTGAATCATTTATCTCATTTTTTTTAAAGGTAAGTTAGAGGTGATTTGAATAGTTAAGGAGTGGTTAGTAGTTAATGGTTACGTGTTTAGAAAAAAAAGTAATGTTATTTTGATTTGTTTAAATTATATGAATGTTTTAGATATGTTTAATATTGGAATAGGTTTGTAGATTTAATTATTAGTGTTTTGTTTTAGTTATTTAAATTATTTAATTAAGTTGTAAATGTTGATATTTACTTTATTTTTAAGTATAGTAATTATTTTTAAAATGAAAGTGGTAGATTAATAATGTATTGAGGGTCACATTTTATAAGTGGTAGTGGTATAGGGTTTAATGTAATACAAATACATGTCAAAATTGATTAAATAATGCATGCTTAAATGTAATGGTTTAATCCAACACGATTAGTTATAAACTAAGACGAAGTGTTAAGGTATTGTTAGGGAAACCTATGTATGCATTTCAACACACCTATAGTTTTAACTTGTAAGATGAATTTATTCAATCATGTCAAAATTGAATATGACTTAGGTAATTAGTCAAGCATATCAATTCAACTGTGACCCAAGCACCAAGGAACCTAATGCTTTGCCCAAATTATGATATCACTCTCTAACTTAGATGTCGGGACTGCATCATGTTAAATCACAACTGAAATTCATTTCTAATCTTCTAATAACCTTTTTAGGTAACATGTATTAATTTAGTGGATTAATTATCCTTTTTTAAAAAAATTAAAAAAAATTTGTGTCTTTTTGCCCTGATATCTTGGGCATGACAACAACTCACATAAAACCATCACGAAATAAATATGACAAGACTTTAAATAAAATATAAAGAAACACATAGTTTCAACCATATGATTCAATTTTTATTGTTTAGTTTGGCCATAAGGATATGTTTAGCAATAAAGTAAGAATAAATGTATTTATATAGATTATTTCATTTATATATTTATTTAAATTAATAAGTATCCTTTGCGCATATAAAATATCATGAAATATTATCCTATTATTAATTTAAATTATCTTAAATAATATTATTAGATTAAATATTAATATCAATTTTATTTCTAAAATATTAATGTGACTTCTATTTAAGTCTAAAATTAACATGTAATTTTCTTTTAATTCATAATGCAGCTAGAGATAACTCAAACTTAAAAATTATAAATTTAATTAAATTATTTATAATTTCTCTCATAAAATTAAATATTTATAATTGTGTGATTACAAAGGGAACTACGTCATAACTTCCTTAATTCCCACTTGCATTAATAAATATATAATAAAAACTTATATGCAACTAAGAGTTTAATTGAGCTTAAGAAAACATTAATACTAGCATCCTCTTTACAAATAAACGGGTAATATTTATTTAATTTTCAAAATTAATAAATAATATTTTTTTCAATTTTTTAATCGATAAATGACCAAAGCCTTATGTACTATATTAATAAAGATAAAATTACAAATGTCTCCATTTAAATGGGCATTGGTAGGAAAGAACAAAGAAGAAAACCTCCAGTCTTGCCTGGGACCTTAGTCCTTTACAAAGTACATAAACAAAAGGGGCATTCCCCAATTTTAGAGTTTGATTATCCTATTACAACCTTTCTATGCTAAATTACTCCTTTATCTATGATTCAATAACTAATTCTCTAATACAATTATATTCTGGAAGAGCATTCTTCCTTGTCATCTTTTGTGGAATTATTTTTTAAAAATATGCCAGTCTATCTGATCAAGGTCATGAACATCCTCTTAAATATCTATTATACTTTATGCTTCGTTGATGAATTATTTCTTATTGATTCTCTACAACCACAAACCATTCAACACTTGTTTTTTACATTTTAGTACTATCTATCAATAAATAATTTGTTTCTGATTATTTAAAAAAAAAGAAATCTAGATTTAATGCAGGACTAATTTTAAACTTGATGTTTAAGAGCCTAGCCCATATTAAGTTAATTTAATATTTCATTACTTAAAGGTTGATATTTATAAACTAAGCTCTGACCTATCTTCTACATTTTCTAGAATCAAAGGATCTAACTAACTTGGATTAATTATTTTATCCTTATATTAATTCTATACTTCTTACTAAATTATATTATATGATATCAGTTAGTATTCCTCACCACTTATAATCTAAAGACCTACTAAAATTGAGAAGAAAGTATACTTAAATTTCCACTTTAAAATTAATGACTAAATGTTTAGGTCTATTTATTGATTTTAAATTTTATATTGATGGCGTCAAGGAGAAAAGATGTCGGGAGGGATAACACAATGTGTTGTCCTCCCACAACATGCAGGGTTGACCATAGGGGGAATCTAATTTCCCCAAAAATAAATGTTGGCCATCAACGAAGATCCTCCCCTTGACATAGATGACCTAGATGCATCAAGAATCTCCCAATGAAGGATTAAAACACAACCATCGACATAGATGAGCATTATTTCCAACAGATGGCTAAGATGTCTGAGTAGACTCCTCCCAACAAAGGAAATGGATAGAAAAAAAGGTGGGGACCCCCACCACGTGGAGAAATTCTAGGTTTTGGAGCCTCACAGAAGCACTATGGAGTGAGGAAATGTCAAAAAGGTGACATGTGGCAACATGATGCAATTCTAGGCTTCAAAGCGATGAAGAAGTAATGCAACATGGGGAGGCATCAGAATGGAGACATGTGGCAACATCACACATAATTTTAGGCTTTGGAGTCTTTCGAAGACAATGGCGTGTGAAGAAATGTCAGAATGAAAATGTGTGGTAGCATCTCATGCAATTAGCAAGATGGGCAGATAGCTCATGAAAATATGAGAGTCATTGATCACCACAACATGAGTCAACTTGACCAAGAACAAACTAAGCTAGCTCAGTCTATGAAGAAACCGAGTCAACACAAAATGTTAGCTGCCAACTTTAGCAATGTTAACCCTCTACAAAGAACCTAGCCCATTGAAGGTCTCTCAGATTAGATATCAATGGTGGGCTAAATGAGGGGCAAAAAATTACCAACACGAATTTCCATTGTATGATTTAGACAAATGGTAGAATCTATTCTCCCCCTTAGACATAAAACACCTAACAAGCTCTAATGAAAATGACATAAATAAGCCCAAAGTTGAATATAAAATATTTAACTCAAAGACCCTAGAAAGATCTAGAAGAACATAATATCATATGTCACCTATTGATCATCATTAAAAATTGTGACTTTTCTAACTGTCTAGTTCATAATTGCAAGTCCAGATCTATATTGTGATTTTATTAATGTGATTTGTTATGTTATATTACTATGATTTGTTAGAGTTTAAAATGATCCTAAAAATTATTATACTTATAAAAGGGGAAACAAAACCACATTAATCTTATAGGCTAAGAATAACTAAACGATGCATTGTATATATAACCCAAATAGTTTTATAAACTAACAACCATTGCCTAACATTTTAAATATAATAAAAGCTATAGTTGGAGAAATGTCAAAGATGATAATTTGAAGCTTGAGTGATGAATTCATCTCCTTATACACCTTTGTTTTCTAGAATATCTACTTCTGTGTTTCTTTCCCAATAAATGTGTTCTATTCTAGTTTCTTCAAATTTATCAATGATGCTAAGAACATTCTCTAGCTTTGAGTTCATACTCAAATTAGGAGTTTTTCTATTTCTTAGAGAATTTAGAATAGTCTATGAATTTCCTTCTATGATTAGTCTCCTTATTCTAGATTGAAGGCTCAGCTTCAATCCTTTCTGTAAAGTTTCTAGTTCTGCCATATTATTGGTTGCAATTCATAGTGGTTTGGCTCTCTTAATGGTCTAATTTCCAGAATCAGAATATATAATACATCACATGCCTGCCATACCTAGGTTACCTCTAGATGCTCTATCAATGTTTAATTTCATCTACCCAAATGGTGGTGGTTCCCATCTACATACTTCTCTTGATTTCTGGTTTTTCTTATGATAGACTAATGGGGGATTGATAAGGTTGACACAATTCTTTCTCATTAAGGCATCCCATTCATAAAAGGTTCCTTCTTCTTTTGATGATCTTCTTAGATGATTATACATGACTTTTGTTATTCTTGCTTCTACTTTATTAAGGAGTGAGGAATTACTAAGCTTAGTGTCACTAAATATCTACTTATTCCATTCTTTCCAAATCTCCCACATCAAAATAGATGGAGATATGTTCCATAATTAATCTTGGAATTATTACTGTTTGGCCATCCACTTAGATGACTATTTAGGTCCCCACCTATAGGAGAGGTCCAACTTAGCTTTTGATGAAACCAATATTAGTATTCTTTCACATAGGGGCATTGAAAAAGAAGGTGATCAATTGTTTCCACATTTTCTTTGCATAAGTTGCATCTTGAAGGGCCTTCAATACCCATGTTTCAAAATCTATCATCTGTTAGGATACTTTTTGTGAAGCTACCCATAAAAAGATACCTACCTTTGGCAAGCATGCTTGATCCCAACATAGTTTAATAGGCATACTGATCTTTTCTCATCTTTAAGAGTTGATTATAATGTTATATCCTTTCTTTATTATGTACTACCCATCTTTTGAAGCTCCCCATATAAGTCTATCTTCTCTATGACCTTTTGTTTAAAAATTTGATCGAAGGCCTCTTTTTCTTCACAAGTCAAGACTATTCCTTCTAGAGATTTCCATGACCATATATCCTCCACATTCACACTCGTTAGTTGTTCATAATTAGCTACATATTTACCCCATTAATTTACTAAAGTATTTTCTATGTTAGGGGAAATGTTGAAATTGTCTAAAATTGGAAACCCATCTCGAGAGTCTTCCCAAAATAGGGCTTCTTCCCCTTTCCTTATATCCCAAGTTACATATTTATTGATCAAGGCTGAACACTAGATGATAAAGTTCAATTTCTCCAATCCTTTGGGTTGATTCTTAATTCTCAATAATGAGGATGGATCTTCAATATTCAAGTATTTATTATATAATAATTTTGCCCATTTACTATCTCTGTCTTGATACATTTGCCAAACTAGTTTTTCTCCTAAGGCTTCATTCTACCAGTTAAAATTCTTAATTCCTAAACCACCTAATTCTTTTGATCTACAAATATTTTCCCATTCAATTAATGTATATTTCTTTTTATCCTCAGTTCCACTCCAAAAGAAATTTATGAGTTTCCCTTCTAATTTTAAATTGATGTTTTTGGGCAATGGGAGACATGAAAATTGATATGTTGGAATAGCTAAAAGGATAGCTTTGATTTTTGTTTCTCTTCCAACCTTAGTTAACCATTTTCCTTTCCAACTTTCTATTTGTTTGTCAACTCTATCCAAAATGTTGTTCCAACTTTTAGTTTTCCTTGTCCCTTTTTGAAAGTGCATTCCTAAGTATTTGCATGGAAAGGATCCTTTCCTATATCCCATGCAATTGTAAATACAATCTTCCATTTCAAGTGTTGTGTTGAGAAAAAAAAATTCTGATTTCTTAGTGTTCACATTTTCCCCTGATGCTTCTATGTAATTTTGTAGAATTTGTTTAAATTTTAGTACTTCTTCTATTGTACTCTCTCATAGTAAGATTGTGTCATTGAAAAATTATTGATGAGTAACATTTGTGGTGTTTTCTACTACAATGATACCTTTAATCTTACCTTCATCTTGGGCCTTCTTTGTTTCTCTATCGAAGGCTTCTACCATTATGATGAATAAAAAAGGGGAGATTGGATTGCCTTGGTGAATTCCTCTGGAAATGTTGAAAAAGCCTTCTGGAGAACCATTTATTAAAAGTGAAAATTTTGGAGTTGATATACATTTGAATATCATATTAACCCATTGATTAGAGAACCCAAAGGCTTCTAATAGTTTACATAAAAATCTCCAATCTACCATGCCATAAGCTTTTTGTATATGTAGTTTCATGTGCATACATGCTTCCTTGTTCCTGATTGTTGAATGAATAGTTTCATGAATGATCAAAATTTTGTCTATGATAGATCTACCAAGGACTAAATTGGTTTGTTCTTTTGAAATGAGGGTAGGAAGAATGTTTTTGTGAAAATATGCTAGTGCTTTGGATATGATTTTTTAAATGGTATTACGTAGCACAATAGGTCTAAAGTCTCCAGGTTCTTCAAAGATATTTTTCTTGGGTACCAAAGTTAATAAGGTATGATTAATCTCTGATAATAATGATCCTACATTTCTTGAAGCTTCAATTGCCTTCTAGAGGTCTATTCCTATGATTTCCCAACATTTTTTAAAAAGAAGGCTTGGAAGCCATCCAGTCTTGGTGATTTGTCTGGGTTAAGTTTGAAAATAACATTTCTAGTTTCTTTTAGAGTGAAGGATTTATTCAAAAAAAGATTATCTTGTACCATTACCAGTTTAGGTATTACTTTCAACATCTTTTCTTGTGATGTTCAGTAAGAACCATCAAAATTATTCAAAATAGTTTTATAATAATCCACTAAAACTTCTACTATTCTAGAGGGGTCTTCTTCTATATTTTGTTCCTTGTTTTTAATTTTGAGTATTTTGTTTTTTGATCTCTGATTAAGAGTGTTGTTATGAAAGAACTGTGTGTTTCAATCCCCTTCTGCTAACCATTTATCCCTTGAATTTTATCTCTAGAATATCTCTTCTTTCACTAATATATCTTCCTATTCAACTAATCATATTTTTCTTTATTATACTTTTTGTTATCCATACCTTTCTAGATGACTTCTTCACTTAATTTCTTAAGATTTTCTTTGTTGTTTAGTTTTTCTTTAAATATGTTGTTAAAGTATGTTCTATTCCATTTTAATTTTTTTCCTATAAGTATTTTTAGTTTGGAGAAAAAGCAATAAGGTCCTTTAAAGTTTCCTTCCTATCACCATTTTTTTATATTATCCATGAATTTGTAGTCTAAAAATTGCATTTTTTTACATTTGAATGGATATCTGGATGTTTTATGGGTTCAACTAATTCTATTCTAACTAGATAATGATCTAATTGTGTATGTGGCATAATCCATGATTGAAGCAACAAATCTATATTGCTTAAATCTCCTTTGAAGAAGAACCTGAATAATTTTTCTTTAATGTAATTCAATCCTTTTCTTCTGGTGTTTCACGTGTAGATAATGTTCCTAGTTGGTATATCCAATAAACTATTTTCTTTCCACCCGATTTCAAAAATCTATAACTACTTGCAATACCACCTATGAACTCCCATAATTTTACTCCAAATTTAAGATTGCATTAAAATCACCTCCTATAATAAAGTTGTCTATTGGGTTTGCTTCTATGAAAGTGTTAATCTCATCCCATACTCTTTTCTTATATTTTGTTTGAGTAGGCCAATAAACATTGATCAAAGTAATTTGAAGATTATGCATGAAGTTTTTTATTCTATTTTGTTGGTCTTAGATTGGTTTTGACAATTGAGTGTCAACACACTTAAGAAAATTCTAAAGTTGATGCTGAGTATAGTATAGATGCCAAGCTATAGTATGTGTCGAGCCAAAAATCCAATAGGTGTCAAGCAGATAGTAAGTGTCAAGCAAGTTTCAAGTGTCGAGTCACTATAGGTGCTAAGAAAAATATAGATGCTAAGTGAGATAGAGTTACTATAGGAGCTAGGCAAGACAAAAATCCTATATGTGTTGTGTATCAGTAATTAGTAAGTGCTAAGTAACACAGAATCAACATATGAGTTTGTGCCTTCACAAACTTAGATGTAAACTATTTTTAAGCTGGCTCGAGATGAATTTTGAAGGATCTAAAAGATAAGATCGAATCCATTACATTCCCTATGTAATAAACATGCAGCCAATCAGAAAAATGGAGAAAGTATGCAACCAATAAGAAAAGTGTAATGAATTGAGTAGGAAAAGAAGGATGAATCTCGATCGTAGATTCATACCTAACCCTAAGTCTTGAAACCTTTATAAGGAGGTCAAACCCCCATAATATAATGTTGAGTGGAAGTGTAAGAGGTTGTGTGGAAATGAATGAGTAAAGGCTAGCAAAGTTTTGAAAGGGGTGAGAAGACTTAGAGGAAGAACAACATTGCAAAATTTAGTTGATCAGATCAAAGCATCATAACTATGAAGTAGAATTATATCAGATCAGGAAGGATTAGATCAGATTGGACATCAACAATTGAAGATTGTAATTCATCAAGTCAAAACATTCTACTATACTTTCTAACCATTTTATTAGGAGAATGAAAATCCTATGAAGATAGGTTGGCTTAACAACTATTATGTAGAACCTTCAACAAGGTGATAAATCCTTTAATAGGGTGACATTCCAAGTGAATGTTTGTAAATCCTTTAGACATGTCACTTTTAACAAGGTAGGCCTTTCATAGGGTAGACCATTGTTGATGGTCAAACTTTGTAACCTTAACTAGTTACATATTGTTGTAGTGATAAGTTGTGGGTGTCATCCCCACCCCAATTTTACCTTCTCATTTTGGAAGGTTTCTAGGTGACCAAAATATTGTGCATGTCTCTACTTTCATGTTAATTAGATGTATTATATGCATGCAAAAAATCTCAGTTAAAAGTTTTAGAGGGTAAAGTTTGTTACTTTTGATTCACCCCCTCCCCCACCCCCCACCCCCCTCAAAAGTCAATCTTCCCACTTGTAAATTCCAACAATTGGTATCATAGCCAAGTTCTTCTAAGAAGAAGCCTTACAACTTGAAGAAAAGATCTAAAAATGGAAGTCTACAAACTTGGGAAGATCATAGAAAACCAGGAAATTGAGATACATCTCATTCTACATTCTTTGGAAGAAGTCAAGGAAGAACTGAGAAAATCCTTAAAGAGAAGAAGAGAGATTGCCATAGCTAAGAATGATACATAGTACAAGGAGATTGACACCTCAAAAGTATTTGCAAATGGAGATTCCAAAGAGTTTGATGCAACAATAGTAGACCTGATGGAAAAGAGTAGATCTCAAGCAGAAGAGATCAAAACTCTCAAGATTGAACAAGAATCTCAAGCCATGATGCTTTGTGAAGTGACTGAACAAAGAGCTATTGAAGATAAGGCTATGATAGAAGAATACAAGAGAAAACTTGCTAATGGATTCGAGGAAAAGTCAGTTGACCTTGCAAGAATTTCCAAAATGCAGCTAGACACCCTAAGCCAGATGATGAATGCACATCATGAGCTGAATGTCAAGGACAACTAGATCTCCACACTGAAGATGCAAAATGAACAACTAGAAAATGATTTGAGAAGAAAGAAGGAAATTGTATAAAGCTTCAACAAACCAAATGAGGCTATCAAGTACTTTAAATAGCTACTAAAATCACCAAGATCCAGTAATGACACTACAGGACTAGGATACACCAACATTAAAAAGGAGAGTCATCCAAGAATGCAGAAGAAAGAAGTGACAAAGGTAAGAATACTAAACCTACTTGACATTTTTTTGGTAAAAAGAGGCATACCTCTAATGTGTGTAGGAGAAAGAACCCCCATCAGCATGACAAATGTAAGAATATGGGTCACTGTCATAAGTGCAACAAGCAAGGACATCAAGCACATGACTACAGGACAAGAACCATCAGAACACCTAGATTTGAAGGTCACTATTACAATTGCAAGAAGTATGGAAATAGAGCTTTTGAGTGTAGATCAAAGCCTATGTGCACACCTAATCAACCAAAAAAGGCAAATAATCATGGACATCACTACAATTGGGACTACAACACCAAACAAAGTTGTCACTATTATCAAGAATATGGACATATCCCACAAAATTGCATAAAAACACATTTCAGTGGAAACTACAATAGATGTTTGAGCCAAACTACATGCTTCAGTTGTTTAAAGACTGGTCATATTAGCAAAAATTATCCAACAAGGTCAAAGACTCCAAATTCAGAGTTCAACAAAGGAAAAGAGAAGGTAGATGTTGAACACATCAAAGGAGAGATGAATAAAACATGGAAGAAGAAAGACAGAAGCAACACATCCAATGAAGGGATCACTTCACCTAAAAAGTCAAGTGGTCACACTTCATCCAACTAAGCAAAAGAAGGTATGTGGAATTGATATACAAAGCTTTATCATACATTAGGTTTAAGACAAGTAAGTACTGAAAAGGAGATATCAACATGATTAGAGATGCAAAGTTAAAACTTCAAGTTTTCACAAGTGTTGCCGAGTAAGAAAAAAAATTCCTTCAAATGCTAAGTAAAATCCTAATACATGTTGAGTTGTTTGCCAAGGTCAATAGAAGTTGAGTGTCAGTTGCAGCTGAGTTAATAGTCGATGCTGAGTGAAGGGAAATTTTAGTTGAAGCCAAGTACGGGAAACTCCATTATATGTTGAGTGATTTAAAATAGTGGAAGCCAAGTAGAGTAGAAATGCTTAAAGAGCCGAGCAAATAGTTGTAAATGCATTAAGCATTAAATATTGTGAAACAAGGGTATATGATCGCATTTTGAATCATTTTTCACCATCACAAGAAAAAGAAAAAAGACAAGAAGAGAGCAGAATGACTTCCAAGTAGAGTCTGAAGCATTTGATCCGATTTCAACAAAGATTCAGCATAGTTTCTTTGAATTCAAGGTATTTATACTAGTGCCAAGTTACACAGTTTCAAAATTTCTTCATGATTAAATCCTAGATTGCACAAATAGCCTCCAATTCTAAGAAACCCGATGATAAAGAGTTCACAATAAAGTAAACATTCACAAACGAAAACTAAGTTCACATATATGCTTAGAAAAAGAAAACAAAAAAAAAGATGCAAACCTCAAAAGATGAAGCACCTCATTGCTTTCTTGATTTTGTAGATGTGTCCTTTGATGTGGATGTATGCTCAAGATGCTCAAAAGCTGCTTCAATGGAGGTGGGTAATGGAAAATTGGTAGCTTTGCGAGCTCTCAATTTGGCATTATAAGGGTATGGGTATGGCTTTTGGCTCTCAAAAGGGCATGGTAACTTTAGCTCAAAGATTGTTGTTGAAATGGCTTGGGATGGGATTCAATTTATAGGCCAAGGGGTAGAGGGATGAAGGGCTTAGATGCAAGGATGGGGAGATGGTTAAGGAGGGCTAAGATGCACTCAAAGGGGAGCCCATGGATTGTGCTTGTTTATCACCAATGGGAAGGTGACACTTGTCACAAGGAGGATGAGTGTGAGAAGGTAGGGTAAAGGGTTGGTTAAAGGCATGATGAGTGGGGTTGAGTATGTAAGAGAGATGTAAGAGGAATGAGTGTGGAAGAGGGAAGAGTGTGGAAGATGGATGTAAGAGTCATGAGTAGGCTTGTAAGAGTCTTTTATGGTTTGTAAGAGCACTCATGACTTGGTGGTTGGGATTTTTGAGGGGAGACTTTGATTTGGTTTAGGAAAGTCTTAAACTTGTTTAGGGAATGCGACAACATTAGGGGGTGGATTAGGCTTGGGTTTAGGATTAGATTAGGGATGTTAGAGATGTGCAAGTGGATGGCATTAATGAGGTTGGGCGAGTTAGTGGCTAAGCTAGGTTAGTATGGGTGGATGGGGTGGATTAGGCTAAATGGAGGATTAGGGATAAGTTAGGGGTTTTTGGATTTGAGGATTTTATTTATCAAATAGATTTATTTAATAAATGGGGATTTTTGGAATTAGATAGGAGAAAAGGATTTAATTGATAAATAATAGATTATTTGATTTATTAATCAGGACAATAGATGATTAATTAAATTAATCAGCTAGGGGATAGAAAAGGATTAATTAAATAGGAATTTAATTAATGATGCCTTTAGAGATGGCTAAATTAGATTACCAAAGTGGTGTAATCAAATTTAGGTGTCTACATTTTGCCCCTCTTTGACATAGTGTTGAGACAACACTATTTCAAAGAAGTTCGAATGAAGATGACACGAAGAAGACATTTTGGCAACAAGGTTGCCCCAGTCTCGGATAAGAAGAGGAGAGACTAGACTTAGATGATGCCCCCTCAAGAAGGCAGCAGGGAGAGAAAGAGGCTCGACAACTTCTTGAAAAGTACAAGAATCCGAGATGAGCAAGGAGACTCAGATTGGCTTAAGAGAAGAGGTTTAGTTAGCTCAAACTCTCACTATGGGAGAATGATAAAGGAGAATCAGAGGCACAAGAGTAACTCAAGCTTAAGACATTCCAAGATTGGGGGGTGTAATATCCTCCCCTGATTTGAACTTTGACTTGTAGAAATTTAACTTAAGGAATATTGTCAAACACTTTGTATGCAAACTCATAAAGCTGATTTCCTCAATAAATTGCTTTCTAATGAGTAGATTTACGAACAACTATGAAGTGACATTAAAATGCATAATACACATCATAACATTTTCACAAACACTTGGTACACATTCAACAATATATGAAAAATCTGGAAACTCTTTCAATCTGCTGATAAAGAGTGATTTTTAAATGTAGATGTGCACTTACAGCTGCCTTAAAGGCTGCAACAACTATTTAGACTTGTATTCAACAATTATTATGCAAAGTATCAAAATTTGATAGAAGAAACCTGGAATTAGTTGCCGTAGTATTTTGCAGATGTAGTCGATAGCCTTCCAAACTTCTAATCAGCCGGAAAAAACAAGTAAACTTGTTACCAACACTGTTCACGCCGTACTGTAGCAAAATATTGTTCATGCGGCACTATAGCAATAACTAACTTCAGATCTGCACCTCAAACCCTTGTAAATTTCTTTATGCGAACGCCCCAAATGAAACCCAGTGTGTTTCTTGAAGTGAAAACACCATTGATCCTCCTGACTGTGTCTTCCAACAGTGAAGAGAATGCTAGCAAAGAGGGATTTCGTCCTCCAAGCCTGATAATCAGATATCCAACAACATAACATTAATCTTCATCCAAGCATACAATAAAAAGCTCTTCCATTTCTTTTATAGTGTTCTCACAAGAGCTCAATCCTTCATTTTCTCAATGTGGGATAAAACATAACTCCCTTTATGTACCTTATGTCTCCAATGTGTTATAAAAATAAAGGGAACTCTTTTAATTTAAATATTTCCCACAAACTATAGTCTATGCATTAATAAAGTTAAATATTTAAATTTAACTTTATAAAATGGCTTTATCAATGCATAACAAATCTTATCAATGATAAATAAGTTTTCCTGTCGATTTTAAACAATTACCATCGACATACCACTGTGACTGAATGTCCGGCCATGTCCAAGATGACTTACTATAAATAGTAAGTATGCCCAAAGTTGCCTCAGAACCCCTCAGAAAGACCTGCAACTGAAACTGTCTAGGCCAAATGGCCTCTAAGCCCCTTTAATGTCCTAGTTAGCCTATGGGACTGTGGGGAAATAGGCTAACGACAACATCATGCTATTAATACTAGAAAGGGGACATTACAGGGGGGGAGATGGAGGAGCGGAGTGCTATAAAAATGAATCCAGGATAGGGAGATGGATGATGGAATGATAAAGCTGATGCAATAGGATTTCAAAGAGTCATATTGGTGGAAGATGGGTTTTTGGAGATCCCTATTACTAGGATTGTGGATCTCAAAAGATAAGGCTTGGCGGATTGATTTGATTGGTGGATCCCTAAGACTAGGATTGTGGATCCTTAAAGCTAAGCATGAGGAGTGATCCAAAGAGATACTGATGCATAAGCTGGGATAGGTGCTGGATATGGATGGGATAATGGAGATGAAGGGAATCCATTGAAGCTTTTTGAGCAGGGGGATACTTCAAAGAGAAGTACCACCATGTAGTTGAGCACTAGATTTGCTATAGGACTGTTGGTTAATTGCCAAGGTTACCAAGAACATCAAGGCCTTTTCACCAACCATCCAGAGGACTGACAAACTGACTCGAAACAAACATGAAAGGATTGCCCCAATATCACACATGAATCCAAGAGGAAGCAGCGTGGAAATGACACTAGGAGAACCCACAAGCAGAAAAGAAAAACAAATGAAAGACCTGATCAAGACCTTACGCTCTAATTGCCCCATTTGCAACATACCATGATATGGAAGATCGTGGCAACCTTGACGAGGGAACAAGGAGATTGCTTGGAAAAGATATTTCAAGACCCAAAATAAAAGATTTCAAATCAAAAGAAAGTGAAAATCCAAAAGAGAACTGCTTGCCAACAAGATGGGTAGGACGAGGTACTAACGGACCAAGATCAGACATGAGGAAAGTTATATCCTGCAAGGACCTATCGGAGAGCACCTAATCTGGTGGATTTGGATGAGTGATGCATCTGGCAAGCTAAACTAAGAAGGATAACACTTTTGTGACAAGAGATCTAGCTAGAGGATGCATTGGAATAGCTAACCAAGGGTTGTGCGATGTGTGCAAGATGTTGATCAAGGAGGAACTGACACGAAAGCTGGATAAATAAAATGGTAATAAGCTAAAGAGGATGTACAAGCTGACAGACTAAGATATTTACAAGCTGAAGCTGACCAAGATATTTACAAGCTGAAGCTGACCAAGATATTTACAAGCTAAAGCTGACCGAGATATTTACAAGCATGCAAAAGCTCAGGATGATAAGATAGCAGGATGGTTCGATGCTGTGCAAGATGCGAAAGCTAAGGATGGGGTGATAGCAGAAGATATGGATTTGGGGAGGATGCATCCCAATGATGATGAGAGATTTTGTGACCAAAGATAGCTAGAGGAGCTAGATGAGATGGCTAGATAGGACGGTAGATAGCTAAGATTATGATGGATATAAAGAGATGACATTGGGTTTGCATGAGGATAGCCTAGAGCTAGATACCAATGACAAGGGAGGATGGACAAGAAAAGATCTCCAAGGAATACAATGCCCCTAGTCAGAAGATGACATGTGGAAGGAGGTCTTACAATGGATGTGATAGGATTGAAGCTAGGATGGAAAAGCTGAAGATGCTATGGAGATGGATGATAGCTGTGATGGTTGGCTGAAGCTGCAGGAGATAAGTGGATGGTGTGAGATGGAAGTTGGAGGGTGGAGGATAGGTGGATAGATTGGAAGATGGAGCTGGATGACAAGATGTAACCAAAAGCATGAGGATGATAGGCTAAGCTGGGGATGGCTGGATTACGCATGATGCTTGTTTGCCAAGTTTTCATCATGGTACTTGTCCAAGGCGCTTGAATTGCCAAGTTTTCACCAGTGGACGCTTTATTTTTCTTTATTTTTGACTTTGGACTTTTTGAATTTTTGACTTTAGACTTAGCTGGAATGATTTTTGGCTTACTCCAACTATTTTTGGCTTTTTCCTTGGGATTTTTCACTAGCTATTGGAATGTTCAATTTTGTTGCTAGCTGTTGGTACACCGGATGTGTGATTTATACAATAGATTGGATTAGATGGGATTGATGGTAGAAGATGGAGGGATGAAAAGGCTGAAAAGGAGCATGAGATGGCGATGCTTGCAAGATCAACATTGGCACATGTTGGGACAGGTGTGAAAAGAGCATATGGGGGATATATGGTAGATGCGGGCTTGATGGTGGATTTGTGGAAGCGCGCTTGGGGATATAGACACCCAAGATGGATTTAGGAGATGGGGGACATGAGTCACTAGATGGAGGATTAGCAATGGTGGATGCCATTATGCATTGGGTTTCAACTTTTTTCTTTGGGACCCACATGGTTTTGGATTTCCTTTTCATAGGCTTTTGCATTGTTTTGCACTCTTTGATTGGGTTTTGACTTTTTGGAGTATGCCTTTTAGAATAGACATATGATTGCCTAGGATGTGGATTTTTAGCTTTATGCATTTTGAAGTTGGCATTTACATTGCTATGGTAAGCTTTGGGAAGATGGTTAGGAGAAGCTTTGTGAGATGGAGAGGATATGGAAGAGCATGTATGGGGATGATGATGGATGATGCGCCCTAATATGTGCCTTTGTTGATCTTGCATAGGAATGGATGGAATAGGATTTGAATGATGGCTGTTAGGAGGATGAAGGATGGTAGATTTTGGGACATAAGGACCCAAAATGGATTTAGCAGATGAAGGGGGGATATGGTAGGTTGTTTTAGGTTGCAAAGATGGTGGAGGGGGGGTGACATAAGATTTCTTGAAGGAGTGATGGGAGGCTGGCATGGTGGGTTTGGAGATAGGCTTGGTTTAGGGGTGTGGTGTACCAACACCTTTAGATGGTGAGCCTTTGGATACATATCCAAGACCATGAAATCCTGGATTCTTTTGTGCAATAATAGGCTTTATGATTCCTTGCTCTTGTGGTCCTAAACCTTGACCTTGATAATGCCATCGATTGAGCATTTGAACTAGCTGAGGATACTTTTTGCTTGCAGAAAATGGTGGAAGTGCTTTATTAGATGTACTCCAATGGGGAGATACTATTCTTAATTCTTCTGCTGAGAGGAGGCCACCATGGATGAATGTAAGTGAACCAAGAGGGTAGATTATAGATGGTGGAATAGCTTGAATAGGTGGTAAGATGGAAGCATGGAGTGGAGGAGATGGTAGGATAGGATCTTGATTTAGCTGATGGGATAAAAAGATATCCTTTAGTAGAAGAGGTATGGCTTGATTTTTTGGAGATGGAGGGGATGGTGACTGCGCTATGGATGGAAGACATGGTGCGATGATATCTTCATTTATGCTTTGGGGGATGTCAACATGCTTTTGGGTAGGATCTTGATAGGATTGGATTGGGATGGATGGTGCGATAGGAGGTGAAGGGATAGATTCTTCAAAGGTAGTGGATGGATAGATGGGAGATTCAGTAGTGGAGATGGGTGAGTAGAAGATGAATGCATAAGGGTCATTATGGGAGATTTGGGAAATGCTTGGAGGGGATGTGGATAGGATTTGAAGGGATTTGACAGGTGGTGGGATTTTGATGCTTGTGGGAAGTGGAAGAATTTTAAGCAATTTGATGGATGGTATGGGGATGATAGGTATGGGAGATGGAGACGAAATTATGGATGGGGAAGCTTCATCATTGACTACTTCACATGGTTGAATTAGATGACATGGCTTATCGACTACTGGAGGCTGCTTTTCTTGTATTTCCTCTGGGAGATTCCTTGGAGACTTGTGTTTCGGAGGTGGAGGTGAATTGACAGGAATAGCTAGTGTGATGGGGGTGGAAGATTGGAAGCTTGGTTGATTGGGTGATGGAGAAGAAGCTAGGATATCAGATGGCATGACTAGGTAGTTTGGAATAAATCTTGGATTTTGGGTGATGGTTGGTGGAATGTTTCTAAGGCTCTCAAGATACCCTTCATAGTCAACAAGATCTTCCTCATCATTGGAATAGGAGGTGGCAGGAGCCAGGACAATACGACCGAATATATCATGATAGGATTGGTACTTCATGCTTTGACGATGAGTTTGATGGGGATGGGGCCTTGCATATGGATGAACATGAAAGCTCATGGTCAGATTTGGATTAAGCTCAAATTTTGGATTGGTTGATGAAAGATTTCCTAGGGAGAGTCAAAGCTGTATGACAAACCTAAGGAGGATTGGCTGGAGATTTTTGGCTTTGCTGTGGATGGAAGACTTTCAAGGGTATGCTATCAAAAGTGAGAGTTTTGCTTTCCTTTGTGCAGGATTGGTGGAGATTGTGTCAACTTAAGGATAGACTAATGATCCTATGGGCATGACACGAGATTGACCACTTGTGGATCCCAACCTTTAGCTCAAGGTGATGAGGGATACAAGTGATAAAGCTAGATTACCCTAGACAATGCTTTGTTAGAGGGATAACCTTGGTGAGATTGGTTGATTGGTAGGATTGGTTGGATAGCAAATTCTAGCAGAGTGACAACAACTCTTTAAAGGCTTGGGTGAGATTTTGGATTGGGTTGCTTAGTTGGCTGGGGGGGATGATTTGGATGGACTTTGGATTTTGGATTGTTCTAAAGCAAAGAACTAAGGGAGCTTGGATGATCTTCTGATGAGGCAGTGACTACGCTAAGTATGCCTTGAGCTGGGAGGTTTCTGCTTTTCTGGGATTTTGACCAAAGTTGGCAAACATTCATTCAAAGGCTATGAACAAACAAGCAAATAAAATTTTGGAGCAAGCATGTCAAACACACCAACATCCTAAGAAGCTTTCTAAAAGGATGAAATTTTAGCTAGGGAGTCCTCGATATACGCAAGGTACGTGAGGCTCATATCTGTAGATGAAACCAAAAAGATGTCACACAGCCGAGAGGAGTGGTAACCCACTTCTCCTCTTTCACTTCTAAGGGTATAAAGTTCCTTGAGGCTTAGCCCGAGTGACAAAATCTTGATTCCAAGAGAGGTGTCTTTCGATTCACCTCCCGATTATTATACTCTGCCAGAATGCTAGAGTTGAGGTCGTCCCAAGGGGTGATGAAATCCCCAAGCAAGCCTCCTAAAAAAAGAAAAACAAGGTTTTGGATCCTAATCTTATGCACCCAAGATGGCCTCAAAAGACGACAAGGGGAGAGAAGACTTGGATGACCTTGGGCTAAAAAGAAGAGTTCTTTTCCAATTGATGATTTAGATTTTTTTAAGCTATGATTGAAGACACTTGTGATTATGGCATACAATGTTCATTCCAACTTGACAGCGTCGTCAACATAATGGAAATTGAGAATTCATCAACTTAAAAAAAGGGAGCGTCATTGAGATGCATCAAAACCATGCAATGTTCATTGATTGTTAGGCATTCAAGATTGTGTTAGAGTGTTTTAAGCCCAAATTGGAAGTGTGAGATATTGCAATGGTTAATTGATCCTTGGCATTCAAGATTGGATTTGTTGTTTTAAGCATGCATTCCAAGAAAGATTGATTTTAAACCCTTGCATTCAAGAGTGTGTTTTTGAACAACATTCATTCAAAGAAAAATGCTTTAAACATTCAAGTTCATTCCACAAAAAACCTAAAAAAACATGATTGAGTTTGTTGCTCCAACCCGCAATAAGACAAAAAAGCAATTTGATTAGTTACCCAAAATTTTCAAAAATGAAAGATTAACTATGGGAAAAAAATTTTAAACTTTTTTTGTTGTTTTTCCTACGAGTAAAAATTCTTAGAATGGTCTAAATCTTACGAAACCACTAAAAGTCAAATTTTGATTTATAATCTTTTTTTTTTTTTTTTGGTGTTCTTAAACATACAGGTTCATTTGTTAGAGTTTTGAAAGCATGCAAAGATAATGACTTGGACAAGACAGCCAAAAGTATGCAAAGAACATTAACAATAAAGTAAACATTCACAAACCAAAACTAAGTTCACATATATGCTTAGACAAAGAAAACAAAAAAAAAGATGCAAACCTCAAAAGATGAAGCACCTCATTGCTTTCTTGATTTTTTAGATGTGTCATTTGATGTGGATGTATGCTCAAGATGCTCAAAAGCTGCTTCAATGGAGGTGGGTAATGGCAAATTGGTAGCTTTGTGAGCTCTCAATTTGGCATTATAAGGGTATGGGTATGGCTTTTGGCTCTCAAAAGGGCATGGTAACTTTAGCTCAAAGATTGTTGTTGAAATGGCTTGGGATGGGATTCAATTTATAGGCCAAGGGGTAGAGGGATGAAGGGATTAGATGCAAGGATGGGGAGATGGTTAAGGAGGGCTAAGATGCACTCAAAGGGGAGCACATGGATTGTGCTTGTTTAGCACCAATGGGAAGGTGACACTTGTCACAAGGAGGATGAGTGTGAGAGGGTAGGGTAAAGGGTTGGTTAAAGGCATGATGAGTGGGGTTGTGTATGTAAGAGAGGAGGAATGAGTGTGGAAGAGGGAAGAGTGTGGAAGATGGATGTAAGAGTCATGAGTGGGCTTGTAAGAGTCTTTTATGGTTTGTAAGAGCACTCATGACTTGGTGGTTGGGATTTTTGAGGAGAGACTTTGATTTGGTTTAGGAAAGTCTTAAACTTGTTTAGGGAATGTGACAACATTAGGGGGTGGATTAGGCTTGGTTTTAGGATTAGATTAGGGATGTTAGAGATGTGCAAGTGGATGGCATTAATGAGGTTGGGTGAGTTAGTGGCTAAGCTAGGTTAGTATGGGTGGATGGGGTGGATTAGGCTAAATGGAGGATTAGGGATAAGTTAGGAGTTTTTGGATTTGAGGATTTTATTTATAAAATAGATTTATTTAATAAATGGGGATTTTTGGAATTAGATAGGAGAAAAGGATTTAATTGATAAATAATAGATTATTTGATTTATCAATTAGGACTATAGATGATTAATTAAATTAATCAGCTACGGGATAGAAAAGGATTAATTAAATAGGAATTTAATTAATGATGCCTTTAGAGATGGCTAAATTAGATTACCAAAGTGGTGTAATCAAATTTAGGTGTCTACAATACCAAGGGTAAGATGCTTAGACCACTTGGGTATGAGATAAATATTGATGAAGCATCTGTAGCAATTATACCTCTACTAGCAAAAGAAGTAGATAAAGATGCCCAATATTTTGACACATATGATGTAGTGACATCCAATGTGGATATGGAGCTAAAGACTACTTCTACATTGAAGAAAAATGACAAACTAGTGAAGAATCTCAAAGCAAAATTTGGAGAAGGCACAACAGAGGAAGAGGAAGAAGAAGAAGAAGAATAGGGGCAAGGACCATTAGCACTAACCCAAGGCATGGGTGAAGATGTAGAGGAACAAGAAGAAGCACCCAAGGTAGAGCCCAAAAAGAGGAAAGCACACAAGCAACCTCCTACATAGCCTAAAGGCAAGAAGAAAATAGCCAAGCCAAGCCTAGCAAAACCCTCGACAAGGGAAGATACAAGGGCTACAGCTAAGGTGGAAAAAGAACAAGAAAAGAAGACAGCTATAGAATAGGGAGGGCTAGTAGAGAAAAAGAGGAGAAAATATGTGGCACCTCCAGAATCAGATGAGGAGAGGACAAAGTCTAATGATAATGAACAATTCAAAGTGGTAAGTCACACCACGAAATCAGATTTGGAAAACATTTGTGACAATATTAGAGATAATGCAGACTTGTTAGGGCTTAAAGGAATTAATTTTAATAAGTTGACAAGAGAAGAGAAAAACATAGTGGAAGAGTCAATTTACACTATGATGGCCAAGTTCAAGAGTACTCCACTTGAACTAGATAATACTATGCCTAAGGAGCTTCATACAATTGTAGAAAATAAATGGCATTATTTCCCAAACATGGAGAAAGAAATAAGAGAGTCAACATTGGCTTATGTGATGCCTGAACTCACTAAAGGTCAAATAAGCAAGGCAATTAAGAAATATGGGAGAAAATTTGCACCCAAATATAGAGCCTTCAGCATTCTGCAAAATAATATTGAAGATGTTGTGAAGAAGTCCGCTCTCATGTGGAAAGTGATTTATGGCCTTCAGATAGTCAAGGAAGGACAAGAAGATCCCTTTGAGGGAAGGAATAATGATGAGGAAGAAGAAGAAAATGAAAAGGAGGAAGAAGGAGAGAAAGAAAAGGAAGAAGTTACAGTGGAGAAGGAAATAAAAGAGGGTGATATGGTAATAGCTAAAGAGCAACAATAGGAACAAAGTGTGTAAGACACACAACTGCCACCACCTAGTCCTCCACATGCAACATCTACACCTGCAAAGACAATAATTATGAAGGATGTTCCTGACACCTCTGTTCAGAACATCAACCCACTAACTACAAAGGATCTTAGAAAGATCCTTCACCAGACTACTTTGCAAGCACAATTGTGTACTAATCCAATCTTGATGAGTGTAGAGGAACTACAGAAGATAGTAGCTAAGATAACCAAGGAGAAGTTCAATCCACAAGAACCACCTTCACAAACTCCAATAGTTACAAGTGGACAACCAAGAGCAAGCAGCATCTATAAGGTTGACACCATAGTCACAATGACTTCAACTATCGAGGAGAAAGTAAAGGAGCAAATAGGATAGAAGGATACCCATGTTCCTACAGCACAAAAACAAGGTGCACCTCCTTAGATAATGATCATTGATCAAGACAGAACTAAAGAGGAAAAAGAAGAGGAGAAAGAACAAGAGGCAATACAAATATTGGTTAATTTTCCTACAACAGGGACTCCTACAATGCCACAATAGTCAAGCACTAATGTAGTACCACTGCAAATATCAACACCAGACTCAAGCTCTACCAAGGTAGCAAGGGTACTTCACTATGGAGACCTTGCACTTGATGAGGAGATAGTCATACCAAGCTATGAATATAAAACAATGAACATAGAGAAAATCAATGAAGTGCAAGAGGCATTGGAGAAGAAGAAAAAGCAAGAGATACTCAGGAATGAGTATAGGCAAAGGAAAATATTGATAGAAATCAAAGACATCTTTCTAGATGCTTTCAGCCTACAAGTACCAGATGAGACAAAGCCCATCATGGAGCAATTATCTAACTTAGTGGACCAAGTACAAAATGAAGACCTAGATACCAATGCTAAATTTCTTGAATGGTCTAAAAAAAAATTCTAGATGAAGGTAAATGAGAAAATATCTGGTGAGATAGCACTATCATAGGTGGAGCTTGCTAAAAAGGTTGAGAAGGTCAAAACAATACTTGAGAATATATTCTCATTGTACTCCAAACTATGTGATTCCTCATACTTCACAAAAGAAACAAGCCAAAGGATATTAAGCTTGGAAAGGAACCTCAAAGTATCTAGCACATAGCTACCAAAGGATCCAACTGAAAGTGAGAAGCATTTTGTTACAATGCTTCACACTCAAAAGGAATTAATTGTACTCACAACAGATGAGGCTAACACCAAGGCCAAATTAATACAAATTCAATCTACAATAACTGTAAGAATTTTCCTAAGGGAAAAATTCACGCAGGAACTAAGAACTCAAACACAAGCACACAGTAGACCAAAGAGAGAGAGAGTATGATTAGAATAACAATGTATTCAATAACTGGTTCCTGATTAAGAGTACACTAGGAGTGCCTGAATATAAAGGCCTCAGGAGAGCTTCTAGAATGTATAGAAGTTAGCATCATGATGTGTCATACAACCAAGCACATGTCCACCAAATATGGGTTATCCTCCATTAAGCACAAAAGTAAGTGCAATGACAAGAGGATAAGCCTACAAGGGTGTGACACGCAAAATAGTGTCTCACAAATAAAAATAATAAAATAATGCAAAATAATTAAATAATGCATTAACCTAAGTAAACTGAAGTAAGTGTAAATAGTAAAGTACGTATTTACACCAACACCCTCCCTTAAGTGCAACTTAGAGGAATGCCCTTAAGCTTACGAACTAGGATGAAGATGCATAATGGGTCGCGGCTACTAGGCCATATTAGGTACCCATGTACATAATGAAGATACAAATCTCCCATAAAGCAGGGAAAGAGGGAAAACCTCATGGGAAAAACCCTCCCTCAAAAAGAGAGATAAATATGGATGCATCGATGGATGGAGTAATCAAGACCCCCCCATTATGACATACATCTAGTATATACAAAAGAGAATGAAAGAAGGAAGAGAGACAGAATAGGCTCTCCCCCCAAAAGAAGAATGCCAACAAGTGAAAGCTGCTATGATGAAGAAGTTGGTCCATGAATGCAGAATGTTGTTCCTCCCCTTAGGAAGAAACAAAGGCAAAGGTACACTCCTGAAGATGTGTGTTGGCCCTAAAACTTGCTCAAGTATCCCTATACGGATGCTGAAGTTCACCCCTTCCAACTGTACTAAAAAGAACGAATGCAGATCTATAAAAGATGTCTGTTGAACCTATTCCACTGAACCATCTGTCTCCTCAATTGACAAAGAGACCTCAACTAATTTCTCTTCATAAGTATCCACAATCACACCAACCTATGAAGATTGATCATGTAGAGAATGGACATGAGGGTTAGAGTGAGCCCTCACAACAACTGTAGAAGAATCATCATCAATGAGAAGATGTAAGTCCTCAAGTCTATCTCCCAAGTCAACTAAAGCTAGAGCTGGAAGATGAGATGTACCATGCTGAGATGGACCTTTCACCATGGCAATATAAGCACATGGATTGGATTGATGTGAACTCTCACTACAAGTGTTGATAGAACCCCACGTGTCTAAACCTGTTGAAGTACTATCGCTGGTGTCACCATCAATTTCCACTGTGTATGAAGTGCGGAGAGGAGTAGAGGACAAGCTAGGAGAACTTTCTTCAAAGTGAACATCCTTCTCCACAAAGATCTCATGAGTCTCTAGATCCATAAGTATGTAAGCCTTCACATTGTCTTCATATCTGATGAAGGTACAAGGCCAAGGTGTCGGTGCCTTGCAACTCCTCGAAGAAAGGTTTGATCATGCTGGACAACTAAAGAATCTAAGGTGACTCACAACCGGTTTTCTACCACACCATGCCTCAAAAGGAGTCTTGCCATCTAAGGCTGGATAAGGAGACCTATTAAGTATGTGAGTAGCATTGCTAATGGCTTCAACTTCAAGTGTAGGATCAAGAGACTTGGCCTTTATCATGCAACTTGCCATTGTCTTGAGAGTCCTAATCCTCATAGCTGTAACATCTATCTTGTGCGGACTGAATGATGGTGAGTTCTGAAGATCAATCTCGTCAATTCTACAAAAGTTCTTAAGTCTTCTGTCAACATATATGTTCTCATTGTCCACCCTTAATACCTTGATGGCTTTCCTTGACTTGTGTTCAACATGAGCCTTAAAGTCTTGAAGCTTATGAACTACTTCATTCTTGTGATGAAGGAAGAAGACCCAAGTGAATCTTGAAAAGTCATCAACAAATGTGAGTATGTAGTGGCCTTGGCTAACTGAAGTCACTACAAAGGGTCCTGCTAATACCATGTGAACTAGCTGAAGAACAACTGGAGCTCGAGAAGAATTCCCTTTATCATACTTCTCCTTGAGGTTCATATCCATTGAACAAGATGAACACTCTCCCTTAGAAAATTTGATATAAGTTAGACCTTTGACCATGTGTTTTGAGAAAAGTTGCTGAAGAGAGCAGATGTCAAGGTGACCAAACCACTCATGCCATAAGTTGATGTTTGAAGTAGAGTGAGTTAACAAGGATTGAGAAGAACTCTTATGCACAAAGTGTTAGAAGGAATAAAGCCTCTTGTCATCATTGACTTTCCCCACTGCTACTAAGGAATCATCTTTAAGACTTCGCACCATCATTGAATTTGGAAGGAACTCAACCTTATGACCATCTCCAAGGTGAGTGATTTGGTAAACTAATAGGAGATTAGAGCTTAGATTTGGAACGTAGAGAACATCTTTGAATTCCCCATCTTCCATTTCAACATGTCCTTTCCCTTCAACTTCCATTTTAGTATCATCTCCCATGAAGATGTGTGGTACCTTTGACTGCTTCAATGAAGAAAAGTCTTCCCTTGAAGAACCCATGTAGTAAGAGGTACCTGAGTCAAGTATCCATTTTGAAGAAGAATTTGTGTTTGCCATAAGTGCTTGACCTTTACCCTTTGAAGAGGTAGGAGTAGAATCTTGGGAAGTACTTGGCACTTGAATCTTATTTTTCTTGAGTAAATTTTCTAACTCATCGATTCTTTTTGTCTTACAATGATGCTCATCATGATGTGGCTTTTTGCAGTATGCACAAAAGAGTTTGTCCTTCTTTTCATTACTTCCCATCTTGTTTGAAGAAGAGCCGCCTTGTTGAGAGGAGGATTGTTGTGTCTCAGATTGTGTTTTCTGCTTCCATTGCTTCTTCTTCTTGTTTCTTTTTCCCCCTTGACTAGATTTGGAATCACCACTAGCCACCAAGGCTTTGGTCTTAGATTACTTGAGAAGTCCAAAATCCACCAAGTGAGATTGTTCAACAATCAACATGTCTGTAAATCCATCAAAGGAAGGCTTCTAGTAAGTAGATCCCATGGTTAACCTATGAGTATTAAAGCTCAAAACAAAGTTGGCATACTCAAAAGGTAGCTTCTTTAGGATGTGATGAATTAACCTATCATCCTTCACGGGATTTCCACAATCTTTTAGAAGTGCCCTATACTCATTGACTTTGATGATATAATCCTGAATTGTGTCATATTCTTAGGATCCAAGAGAAGTAGATCATCTTCAATCTTAAATCCCTTTTCTTCATCCACTTTACCATACAAATGTTCAAGTTTATCCCAAGGTTCCTTAGATTCTGAATAATTTTTAATGTGAAAGAGAAGATCCCCATGTACACAACTCCTAATAACACCTAAAGCCTGTTGGTCTTGTCTTTTCCAATCAATGAGTTCTTTAGCATCAATAGGTTTAGTGATTGTACCATCAACATATAAACTATTTCTTTTTTCCATTAATCTACTCCATGCAATATCTTTCCATGTAGAATAGTTGCCTGAAGTTAGAGGACATTTAAAACCCATGATGCAGAAATGAAAAGAGCACAATAGAGAGACACAAAAAACACTATACACACCCCACCTTTTCACTCAATAAAAAGACCCCCCCAAAAAAGATGCTTTGGCACTTTATAAGTAGTGTGTTTACCATGTAAGAATTTACCTAAGGGAAAAATTCACCCAGGAACTAAGAACTCAAACACAAGCAAATAGTAGACCAAAAATGGATATGATCAATTAATCAGAGTATGTCTGAATACATTGCTCTGTTTAGAATGTGATGAGAAAGTCTCCAAGTTGATCTAATACCATGTAAGAATTTTCCTAAGGGAAAAATTCACCCAAGAACTAAGAACTCAAACACAAGCACATAGTAGACCAAAAATGGATATGATCAATTAATCAGAGTATGTTCAAATACATTGCTTTATTCAGAATGTGATGAGAAAGTCTCCAAGTTGCTCTGATACCATGTAAGAAATTTCCTAAGGGAAAAATTCACCCAAGAACTAAGAACTCAAACACAAGCACACAATAGACCAAAGTGAGAGAGAGTATGATTAGAATAACAATGTATTCAATAATTGGTTCCTCATTAAGAGTACACTAGGAGTGCCTAAATATAAAGGCCTTAGGAGAGCTTCTAGAATGCATAGAAGTTAGCATCATGATGTGTCATACAACCAAGCACATGTCCACCAGATATGGGTTATCCTCCATTAAGCACGGAAGTAAGTACGGTGATGAGAGGATAAGCCTACAAGGGTGTGACACCATAACAGTGTTGTAGACACCATGTGCTTAAATAAAGTTGCATACTCCTGTGTTGTCTACATGACAACTCAAAAGGTGTGCAAACTCCTAAGTGTCTCACAAATAAAAATAATGCAAAATAATTAAATAATGCATTAACCTAAATAAACTTAAGTAAGTGTAAATAGTAAAGTATGTATTTACACCAACAATAACCCCTCACATGGAAGTTCTACACAAAGAAATGGCCTATATAGAGAATGTCTTGAAGAAATATCCCAACCTTTCTACATTGGAAGGCTTGGTACACCTTGCAGCAAAGAAAAGCATCCAGCTTAAAGCACTAGAAATTGCATTAGACAATTGGGATGCTTCTCTGAAAATTGTAATGGAGGTAAATAAATATTTTTTGGCTAATTATTCAATTCATTCATAAGACCCTTTCACATCAGTGTCAAAAAGGGGGAGATCTAATAAATTGTGGAGATAATTGAAACCCAAAGGGGGAGCTAATAAAATTTTGAGTTTTGAAGAGAGATAAGGAGATAAAGCCAAAAGGATACAAAAACTACAAGGGAAGATGTGTGAAAGGGTATGGAGATAACTAAAACCCAAAGGGGGAGCTAATAAAATTTTGATTTTTGAGGAGAGATAAGGAGATAAAGCCAAAAGGATACAAAAACTACAAGGGAAGATGTGCAAAAGGGGGAGTAAAAACAAAAATAGAGCAGATGGAAATACGGTAGATAAAGGAGAGGAATGACAAGGAAAAGATAAAGAGCATTAGAATAATCAACATGAGACAAATTTAGCATAAAGAGTTTTGGATACAAAAATGGCACATCATCTTAGGGGGAGTTACAAGTTTTGAGGTATATAGTCTTCTACAAAATTTTGAACAAGTTTTTGAAGTTTTGTACATATGCCAAACAAGTTACATATTGTACTCATAGAGATCATATTCATAATGTTTAGTTAAGTGTTTTTGACACTCATGTCAAAGGGGGAGATTGTTGGTCTCATATTGGTTTTGACAATTGAGTGTCAACACACTTAAGAAAATTCTAAATTTGATGTTGAGTCTAATATAGATGTTGAGCTACAGTATGTGCCAAGCCCGAAATCTAATAGGTGCCAAGCTATTCAAGTACTGAGTAGATAGTAAGTGCCAAGAAAGTTTCAAGTGATAAGTCACTATAGGTGCCGAGAAAAGTATAGATGTTGAGCGAGATAAAGTTACTATAGGAGCCGAGCAAGACAAAAATCTTATATGTATCGAGCATCAACAATTAGTAAGTGTTGAGTAACAAAAAATTAGCATATGAGTTTGCACCTTCACAAACTCAAATGTAAACTATTTTAAAGCCAACTCAAGATGAATCTTCAAGGATCTAAAAGATAAGATCGAGTCCATTACATTCCCTATGTAGTTAGCATGCTCCCAATCAAAAAAATGGAGAAAACATGCAACCAATAAGAAAAGTGTAATGAATTGAGCAGGAAAAGAAGGATGAATCTTGATTGTAGATTCATACCTAACCCTAAGTCTCGAAACCTTTATAAGGAGGTTGAAACCCCATAATATAGTGTTGAGTGAAAGTATAAGAGGTCATATGGAAATGTATGAGTAAAGGTTAGTGAAGTTTTGAAAGGGGTGAGAAGACTTAGAGGAAGAACAACATTGTAGAATTCAGTTGATTAGAACAGAGCATCAACACTACAAAGTAGAATTATATCAGATTAGGAAGGATCAGATCATATTGGACAGAACAAGGATCTGGAATCAGCAATTGAAGATTGCAAGTCATCAGGTCAACACATTCTACTATACTTTCTAACCATTGTATGAGGAGACTGAAAACCCTATGAAGATAGGTTGTCTTAACAACTATTTTGTAGAACCTTTAACAAGGTGATAAATCCTTTAACAAGGTGACATTCCAAGTGAATTTTTGTAAATCCTTTGGGCATGTCACTTTTAACAAGGTATAAAGCCTTTAACAACGTAGGCCTTTCACATGGTAGACGATTGTTGATGGTCAAACTTTATAACCTTAACTAGTTACATATTGCTACAATGATAAGTTGTGCATGTCATCCCAACCCCAGTTTTACCTTCTCATTTTGGAGGGTTTCTGGGTGACCAAAATCTTGTGTTATCTATTTTCATGCATGTCTCTACTTTCATGTTAATTAGATGTATTAGATGCATGTGAAAAATCTTAGTTAAAATTTTTAGAGGGCAAAGTTTGTTACTTCTAATTCACCCCCCCTGCCTCTCAGAAGTAAATCTTCCCACTTGTAAATTCCAACATGTTTCCCATCTAATTGTTGTTCATGACCATTATACTGAGTGCTAGTTTCCTAGGGTTCCAAATGAAACCTATGCCTCCTGATGCCCCATTAGATTCTACAAATGTCATTTTCCAATTACCCAATTTCTTTTCTAATCTATCACCTTCTTCTTTATTCAACTTAGTTTCTTGAATTAATATGATATATGGTTAAAATAAATTAAGATTGTGTTTTAATAATCATTTTTTGCTATGGTAATTGAGTACCCTAGAATTCCAAGTTATAATCCTCATTTTTCTATGGGAAGGCTCTTCCCCTTCCCTGCCTTTAAATTTCCATTAATTTTTTTTTGTTCATTTGCTTTCCCATCCATAGTTCTTAATTCCTTAAGTGATTTCCTTCCACACTTTGTTTTATGTTTACCACACTTTGGGGGTTGGAAGCCTTCCTGGTTGATAGATATACATAGATTCTCCATATAGTGTTGTGCATTATTGATACTATATAAACTGAAATCTTCTTTCACCTCTTCATCCTCTTCTGCTATTTCCTTAAATTTTTGTTCTTCTATTTATATTGCCTCAATCTCTTGCTCCTTCCTTTCTCAAAACTATTGCTCTGTCTCTTTTTTCTTAACTATTGTGTTTTTTTTCATTTAGGACCCCAAATTCTTCCCATATCTAACAATTTTCATAATGTATATCCTCTTCATTCCTTATTTCCTCACAGTTGTTTTGTGTTGAAAATAATTGGTTAAATGTGTATTGTCTTTGATGTTACACAAAATGTCATATCTTTGCCAGTTAGTGTATGTCGAGCTCACTCAGGTGATGAAGATAGTTTCCTATATCTACTGAGCATTCCAAAGTTTGCCAAGTTTAGAAGACTATGTCTACCAAGCTCACTCAGGAGACAAAGAGAAATCATAAAAATTGAGTGTTAACTGAGCTCACTCAGTTAATAAAGGAAAAGTTGGATGGAACCAATGTTAACTGAGCTCACTTGGTTACCAAAGGAACTTTATGAATATGCAATGTTAACCAAGTTCACTTGGTTAACATAGGAAAATAATTTCTATGTTAGTGTCTACCAAGCAAGGTTGGCTAACAAAGGACTTTCTTGTTTTGGCATATTAAGTTGAATTGATTTGTTTGATTGTTCTAGCCAAATGAGGAGATGAATATTAAGTATTTTAAGTTGTATTCAAGAAAACTTGACAATGTGTAAGATATAAATATAAGGTCAAGTTTAAGTTTAAATGTGTGTAAGGAATAGAATATTTGAAGATGCTTAGAGGAAGTGAATTAGAAGGATAAGAAGAATATCCTTGTTGAGCTACAAATACACATTCAATTAGAAAGGATCAAGTATACAAGATAGAATTAAGATTTGTAATAAACAATTGGGATTGCACCAAAAATTAGGTCATCTCATTGTTACTCTCTAACCATTGTAGCAGTGATCTAAATCTCTTAATAGAGTTGGCTTAATAGCTATTTGTAAATCCTCTAACAAGGTGGCATTTCTAGATTGAAGTGTCTAAAGACCTCTAACAAGGCCACTCCTAATAGGGTGATTAAATCCTCTAATAGGATCACACCTAACAACATGTTTTGTAACCTTTAATAGGGTTGGCTCCTAACAAGGCTCACTTCAGAAGAGTGAAAATCAGTAACTAGTTGCAATTGGTGGTTTTTCCCAAACTAGGTTTTCTCATTAAATCTTGGTGTCACTTGTGTTCGTGCTATTTCTTTTATGTGTATACAACTAAGCCAAGTAAGGATAATATTAAATAATATCTTAACATTTTCATTTGTCAAGTTACAATTGTTATTTTACTATTTCCTAAGTTACAACATTTATTAGTGTAAACCGAGTGCCTGTGTGTTTGTTGAGCATCAATATTTTCATTGAAGTTTATAATCCATGTTTAAATCTAAGGGATTTGGGATTTATTTTAGTGGTAACTGATTCGCCTCTCCCCTCTTATTACTCCCCTTATATTTCCAATAGTTTTCATCGTCTAGATTTAATGTCTTAATGTAGGTGTTGACCTCCATAGGTATTGAATACTCCTCCAATCCATTCCTTTTCTTAAATATAAATGTTTTTTTTCTTTGTCACTATTTTCAAAGAAGTCTTTCCCATTATTAGGAGTCTACCAAAAATTTTCTATTCTTTTCTTAGTTTTTTTTTGGATAGTAACATTACTCCAATATTCTAATTCTATTGGAAGTATACTATCTTCCTTACCATGTTCTTTAGATTGTATATTTGTTGCTCCGTCTTTTTGACATTTCTTATTTGCTTCTATCTCCTCGTGTTCTCTGATCTCATGTTCTATTATCCTTAATGTGAGTTCTTTATCCTCTTATTCTTAGATATGCCTCTTCTTAAATATACTTTCCAAATTTAGTCTTGTTATACATTTATTTTATGTCCCTAAGTTTTCTATTTGAATTGAGACTTCATAATTTTTTGAGCTTTCATTTTCCTATCTTAGTTGCTTATTTATTCCTGCTTCTCTTTTTCTATTTGAAGATCTTTTATCTTCTCTTTTATTTTTTGAGTTGCTGACTTCCTCTTCTTTCTTTTCAAGATAGTCTATCTTCTCATGTTCTCTATATTTTTTATCTCCTAATATTATTTGACCTTCAATATCATTCTTCAGGAGTTGAATGTCCTGGGAAAGTCTGGTAAGATTCTTTAGACTATCTACAAGCTCTTCTAGATATTCATTTTCTCCTTGACATAATTCACACTATTTAAATGTTAAAATTTTATTTTGAATGTCCTTATTTTCCATTTCTTTTGTTTCCTTCATTCTTATCTAAATTGCCTCTTGTTTTTCTAAAATCTTTCTTCCTATTACTATCATTTATTCTTCTTTTGATACCTCTTTCTAAATTCCTTTATGTAGTTTTTGTGTGAATGTTTTAGTTTCTCTCTCTTTTTTTGTCCCATATTTTAATTTTTCTTTCCTTATGTTGATGCTACTTAATTCCTCCTTAATATTTGTGATTTTATGTTCTAGATTAAGAGTGGGTTTAATGTATCTGTTGATTACTCCTTCAACTTTGCTGAAAACTAATTCATATATGGATCTATTTTTATGAGCCTTTTTTTGTTAAATACCTTTTGACCTTATTTTGTTTCCATTAAAAACTTGGCATTACTGGATTTGTGAAAATCCACTTTAATGCCAATCGAATTTCCTAAAGATTTACCTATTTTTATGAGGGTTTGTATATGTTTTAGTTTAGGTGGAAATTTTTTTAATTCAATCCAATTAGGAGCAAAATATTTCCTAATATTGTTTTCACTCCAATTTGGTTCCCAAGCTAAGAATTTAACTAAATAACATTTATACAAGCAGTATGCATTTGAGATCAATTTATTCCTAATATATTTGCTTACATAATGTAAATACAATAAATAGTTAGAATAAGTTATGATACGTACTTGATATTGATAGATTCTTTCTAATCTTCTTACTAGTTTTGATATTAGTTTTTTTGGTCCACTCCAGTATGTGTATATATCTAGATCTAAACACTCCAGCCACTTATCGTCTATATGTTGATCATTAATAATCTAGATATTTGGATAGTGCTCCTATTTTTCTATGTTTCTTACAGTTAGAGGCTATCTAAATATCTCTAATTCATTTTCTTTATCCTTGTTTTTTAGAGGTATTTTATGGGGAGCGATATAAGATTGCAGGTTTTTGTTGAGGGTTTTGGGAAACCTAAGTAGTGGTACAGATGAACTATTATGTCTTTTAATACCTAAGGGGATATTATAAGTTACTGAAATAATTTCTGATCAAGGTTTACTTCCAAGGTTGGGCTCTTCATTCTTCTACTTAGGCACTATTGGATCCTACTTCAATATTAGATTCCTTGCATATTTAGTTTTGTTGAAGAAAACCCTATGCCCTTTAATATGCTCATCTTCCTTCATATTTTGCAAATTGGAGCCCAACTTCTTATGAACCATTGTCCTCCTATTTTTTCTTTTTATCACTCATTGCAAATCGTCCCCCTCTTTTTTAGAATTAGGAGGAAGTTTAATCGGTTTGTTCTATGATTTATGCATTTCCTTAGCCCTAGCATTGTGCATTTTTACTAAGGATTTGAATGATGTATTTCTCTGTCCATAGCTATCTTCCTGAATTGAAGATAAAATATATATATATATATATATATATATATATATATATATATATATATATATATATATAAATTCTTTAATATTTTATTTCTTTTTATCCAATTTTTAAAATTAGACTTTTAAATTAAAGTAAATATTTAATTAGTTTTCAATTAATTAAATATCATCATATTTTTAATATTTTCTTTTTAATTAATGCTTAATATTTGTAATATCATAAGATTAATCCAAAACTCATAATAAAGTCATTTATCAAGCGAAACACAAAGTCAAACCCACATAAAAGCAATATAAGCAAAACTAACCAAAGTCAAAATCAAAAAGCACAGGCAAAGAAAAACTCATCGGTTTCAAAAAGGGTAAGAAGTTAGATACATGTCCTCCTTCTCAGGACAAGTGATTAGGCATTAGTTGGGATTGGACCTAATCATTATCTCCTTATTTTTACCATTGAGTTATTACAATAGGACATGCTCATCTTGGCAATTCAGAAAACAACCTGCATAAAAGATGAGTACATATACATGTGCATGTACATGTTCATATATATCTAAGCTAAATAGGAAATCATGGGGAGTGGTACATCATGTAGATCCTAACTAGCAGGTGACTATGACTCCCTCCCCTAACCACATTAGATACATGAACCAAAAATATAAAACAAGCATGCATGCCATACACATGCAAATAGAGCTTGACAGAGAGTATACAATGATAGCAAAAGGGATGGGGATTACACATTTTCTTCTAATTTGTTGTTATTTCTCCATTTTTTTGTGTGTTTGTATTAATAAGGGGGTACCCTTTATCACTTCCCCTCACATATATTTTCTAAAAATAATGTTTTAATTATATATTCTAACTCCACTATCTAGGTCAACTTGTGATTTATTGTTGAATTTTTTTAATTATCCTAGATAATTAATGTAGGTAGTATTTTACTCTTAGATATAAAGCTATTGTAAATTTTATCTATTTATTTTAATAAAATTAATCAAGGCCTTGGTCGTTTACCGATCAAAATATATATATATATATATAAATTCTTTAATATTTTATTTCTTTTTATCCAATTTTTAAAATTAGACTTTTAAATTAAAGTAAATATTTAATTAGTTTTCAATTAATTAAATATCATCATATTTTTAATATTTTCTTTTTAATTAATGCTCAATATTTGTAATATCATAAGATTAATCCAAAACTCATAATAAAGTCATTTATCAAGCGAAACACAAAGTCAAACCCACATAAAAGCAATATAAGCAAAACTAACCAAAGTCAAAATCAAAAAGCACAGGCAAAGAAAAACTCATCGGTTTCAAAAAGGGTAAGAAGTTAGATACATGTCCTCCTTCTCAGGACAAGTGATTAGGCATTAGTTGGGATTGGACCTAATCATTATCTCCTTATTTTTACCATTGAGTTATTACAATAGGACATGCTCATCTTGGCAATTCAGAAAACAACCTGCATAAAAGATGAGTACATATACATGTGCATGTACATGTTCATATATATCTAAGCTAAATAGGAAATCATGGGGAGTGGTACATCATGTAGATCCTAACTAGAAAGTGACTATGACTCCCTCCCCTAACCACATTAGATACATGAACCAAAAATATAAAACAAGCATGCATGCCATACACATGCAAGTATGGGGTAAGTACCATAAATAAATTATGAATACAAATAACATCATATTTCACTATAACAACTCATCATCATGAAGATACAATAATCATCATTTAAAGACATGTCATTTGAGATCATCCAAAAAAAATTACATTTACATATTGAAGTATTTGCATTCAACTATCAATTAAGGGCTAACATATTTGTAAGAGATCAAATAGAGCTTGACAGAGAGTATACAATGATAGCAAAAGGGATGGGGATTACACATGTTCTTCTAATTTGTTGTTATTTCTCCATTTTTTTGTGTGTTTGTATTAATAAGGGGGTACCCTTTATCACTTCCCCTCACATATATTTTCTAAAAATAATGTTTTAATTATATATTCTAACTCCACTATCTAGGTCAACTTGTGATTTATTGTTGAATTTTTTTAATTATCCTAGATAATTAATGTAGGTAGTATTTTACTCTTAGATTTTATGGTGGAATTACACTATTTTAAAGTTTTTTCTTTCTCATTAGGGTTTTTAGATATAATTTTTCTAGTTGGTAATCTTACATGTTAAGTTTGGTTAGGACTAGAGTTCATTCACATTCATGCTTTACTATATTATCTTGATTAGAGTTGGTGTCTATATTTATGGTTGTATGACAAAGTCCCACATTAGGACACATTTTCATACTAAGTTGCATGCAATTCCTAATTTTGTTACACATGATCCATCTATCTTTGTTACTTACATACCCATCCTCCATAGGTTTGGCAAGTGCTTATCTTTTTATCTTGGATATCCTTGTGTCATTCATCACTGAGCTTCATGATGACACGGTGATATGTCATAGTGATGGTTATACATCTAGGGATGTCTTATTTTATGGTACACCTAATGTGATGAATAATGTTGATGAGATTACATCTTATTTATCTTATCATGACATGGTTACATTTTATTGAGCTATTGCTCCTACATGTAATGATATCCCTACATTCATAGATCCATGTTCTTTAGCTTATGTTTTCACTTTTATGCATCACAATATGCTTCATACTACTCAAATTTCTCCATCTCAAATTTTTTTTATAGATATGTGAATCTCCTGTGAGGGTGACATGTATTACTTTTTTACCTTTTCATGTGGATGCATGTGCTAACTTTTTTACATGCTTATTTATTACATAATCATAGTAATAATCTTTGAAAGGAGTCATTCATGATTAGTATGGTGGTAATGTAATGTTTTTTTTAAAGTTTGAAACCATTTCTACTTACTAGTTGTAAATAAGTAGATGATGACATATATTATTGATTTATAAGTTTAGACTTACTTTAGATATGAAATAATTATAAGTATTTGATTTTATGAGTGCAATGAATCTGATTACACAATTAAGTAACCTAATCTAGTTCTCTTCTAGGACATTACTAGTTTTAAAAATAAAAAACTAATTTATGTTACCTCCCAATTAATTATTTTAATTAATTAACTATATTCCAATTAATTATCAAAATGGAAAATACTAGTTTGATAATTAATTAAATCTCAATTCCTCTTTTAAATTGAATAAATACACAATATTATTTAATTTAATTCTCAAATTTCTATTTTGATTAAATAATTCCTCTTTATTCAATTTTAACCCTAGCTTAACCCCTAACCAAACCCTTGACCTTATTAGAATAATTAGAATAATTGGGAGGAGGGGTTGAACTAGTTATACTCAGTTCCAAATGTAGCAATTCAACT
Organism: Cupressus sempervirens; assembly: GCA_028749045.1. Lineage (NCBI taxonomy): Eukaryota > Viridiplantae > Streptophyta > Pinopsida > Cupressales > Cupressaceae > Cupressus > Cupressus sempervirens. The sequence continues at coordinate 164,997,215 of CM053792.1, read as the reverse complement.
TTCACTAACTCCAAACAACTTTAAAAAAACTCACTCACTCCATATAGAAGTATATGTCAACCGAAAATAAAATAAACTACAATAAATATCATGCACCACACACAAACATTTACACACATAAGACACCAGTATTTATCATAGAAACCTAATTTGGGAAAAACCATCAGGTAATATGCTACCACTTTTTGACTCTTTTGAAGTGAGCTCAATTAAGAGCTAACCCTGTTAAAGGTCATAAAACACACTATTATGTGTGACCTTGTTAAAGGATTTAATCCCCTAGTAGAAGCAGTTTGGTTAGAGGACTTTGGATCATTCCATTAGAATGTCACCTTTATTAAAGGATTTACAAAATAATTGTTAGGTCAACCTTGATTAATGGATTTTGACTATTGCAATGGCTAGAAAGTAACAACAGTTTTGATACATAAAACACAATGCACTTTGTGAATTTAGCTCACCTTAAAACTTATTTGTTGGTTCATTTACTAGACTTCTTTAATATCTCCATCACTAATCTTATTGGTATCCTTTCAAGAAATCACACATCATCAATCTCCTCACTTCACTTCTACTACTCTATTATTCATAGGTTCTCCTTAAGATCACTAATCAACAAAAAATCAACCTTAGAAATCATCTCTTATGCATCCTTAAATAGGTAATTTTAATATTTTTCCACTTAAACATCACTGTAGATCTTGGTTAGGTTAGAACCATTGAATCGATCCATCATTTTTTTCTTCTTCTCCTTTCTAGAAACTTCTCATCAAATCCTTTCCTTTGATCGCTGATGCAGGAACATCTATTAAAAAAGGAAAAGGATCCATGATAATGAAAGAATTTATCTTTTAAATATATTTTTAATGCATTTAATTCAATATGTAAGGGTAACTAATTCCATTACTAATAGATTGTCAAAAGTTTTCAAATATGTAATAAAATATTATCATAAATGTGACAATATGAAAAAGTTGATGTAAGAGAGAAGATGAAAGGTCATAGGAGGTAATTAATTAGTTATAGAACTTGAAAATTATTTAAAATATAATGTATTGGTTATTATTTAAAGATGAGAATGGTTGGAAATATTTTTGAGAAGAATAGAAATAAAAGGAGTTTGGTTTTTGCAAGTTTTATGTTAATTTTCCAGAAACATGACTGGTGTTTCTATTGGAATAAACTCATATGAAAAGATATAGAAAATTATATTTTTGGAAATTTATTTGAGTTATCTTTCTTTTGGTTTTGTTTTTATCAAATTTCATTAATTTTTGCAGAAGTTATGGCCATTTTGGTAACTACAGGTCTGAATCTGTCCTAGTTTGTTGATTCAATTAAAAGTTTGTAAAAGTGTGTAATATTTACCTTATAAGTTATGAAGTTGTGATTATGTAATTTGAGATTCCTTGTACTAATTGAATAAAATTGGTATCAAAGCTCAGCAAAAGGTCTGTGAAAAGGTGAGTTTGTGAATTTGTGTGGGTTGTGACAGGTTGAGGAGAGAACCTATAGAGTGGCCAAAATACTAGGTTGAGTGGAGAGAACCTAGATAGGATAAAATGGTCGCAACAGGAGATTTATCTCATGATAAGAGGATACTATTAGATGCATGGGTTTCATATTGGGATTTTCAAAAAAAGAAGGAAGAGGCAAAGAAAAGAGAGGAAGAGAAAAAGAAAAAAGAAAAAAGAGGAAGCTAGAATAAAACAAGAGATAGAAGAGGAAATAAGATTCCTAATGAGGGAACTTAAAAAGGGGGAAGAGAATTTAGAGAAACTAAAAGAATAATTGAAGAAAAATATGGACAAGGAAAATAGTGATTTGGAGCAGCCATTCATTAAGGATACAATAGCATGTGAAGATGGAATAGAGAACTTGGTTACCAATGAAGATAAGAGTTGTCCATTGGAAGGACAAAGTGAAAAAATTAATGCTGATATAAAAAATTTACAAAAAATAGTTATTGATGAACCTTATGATAAAAAGGTTCTTGAAGATGGAAAAGAGATTGAAGTGGTAGTTTTTCATGAGCCTTCTGATGAAAACATTCATAAAGACATTGAAAAAAAGGATACAAAGGTTCCTATAGTAAACAAAATTGATGAATTCATAAATGATGAGGTCCCATTTATTTTTTCTAATCCATTTATCGTAGGTTTGCAGGAGTTATACTTGAATTCTTATGTGGAAGAGATCTATGAAGATATGAAATTTGACTTGGGTACTTGGCAAGAGTATAAACAACAAATACCAAAGTATTGGAAGACAAGAAAGAGGAAGGACAATCCAAGGGACTAGAATTTTTTTTCCATGGGAGTAAATGCAGGAGAATCTATCAAAAAGGAAAAGGATCCGTGATAATGAAAGAATTTATCATTTAAATATATTTTTAATGCATTTGATTCAATAGGAAAGGCTAACTAAAGCCATTTCTAATAGATTGTCTATAACTAATTAATTGCCTCATGTGACCTTTCATCTTCTCTCTTACATCAAATTTTTCATATTGTACGACTTGTATCAATCACATAAAAAGATCAATTCATGCATTAAATATTTCATCTCATCAATCCTTATCATCCATGCATTTTGACTAATCCAAAAATTCAAAATTCTTTTACAAACTGTAACATTTTTTGACACTTCTCCAACACTATGTAGCTTGGTCTCTATTGTTCTATCTCACTCAGCTTTCACTGGCTTGCTCAATCATCACTATACTCGGTTGCTACTATGCTTCACTTCTTTAAATTGCTCAGTCATAACTATCACTCAGCTAATACTTGTATTCTTAGCTAACTCTTAAGTTCCTTAATCTTTTGTTTCAACTCCTTCATTGACTAACCACATTACACTAATATTTTCTTATGTTCAACTCTAAACTTCTACACTTCATATCATGGTTGAACAATACACCATCTTGTCAAAGACTATCTAATCAAGTTCTCATTGTAATTCCATCGTAATTTGCTCCTCAAATCTCAACAACATCACCAGTTCATCTAGTCATCTTTCTTTTCAAATCCTCTTCATCAATCAATAGATATGACACTCTACACTATTAGTAAATCTCTCTCTAGTAGGTTTGACATCAAGGACAATATAACAATTATTCTAATTGTAGTTTTCGACAATCTTCCTCTTTGGCATTGATAGAAACATCTCTAGTTACCATGAAAGTACAAAAGACATTCTTATGATTTATAAATAACAAATCCCTCTATGATTTGATACAGTACTTCATTATTATCCTTAGTTTCATTCTTATTCTCATCTTTCACTCTCTTACAATTCTCCCTCTAAGATACCAATTGTAAATTTCTTCAATGCTAACACCAATTGTATTACCAACTATATTGGCAACACCTCTAATGTTCTATTTACCCTTTGATATGAATCCAAAAACATGTGTTTCCCTTATCATATGAATGGTAATTGAACACATATCCCTCTTTGGCAGTAATATCAAAGACATCAACCATTCACATATCATCTTCAATTTTTCACTATCCAACTCGTATAGAAATGACATTTCCTTTGTCATGTTTACCTTTACTCCTTGTAGTCTCATCTACTCATACTCTAATCCACCATTTCATAACATTTAGACAACTACTAAAGTGTGACCTCTACATCAATGTGTAAGATATTCTAATCATAATATTTGATGCAATACAACATCTCTTCTTAACTTGTGTCAGATAGGGAATCACCCCTAACTTACCTCTTAAGTACTCAAAAAAATCCTTAGCCCAAGCCTTGGTGAATATATTAGCTATATTCTCCTTTGTGTTCACATATTTCAGTCTTACTTCTTTGTCTTGTACCAACTCCATCAAGTATCATCACATGATTCTTTGATATGTTTACAACACTTATGTTATCACAATATATCACAACAAGTTCAATAATTTCTTCCTTTATGTCTTTCAACAATTTTTTGATGCACATAACATCTAAACAATTGACTATTGTAGCAACATACTTAGCCTTTGTTATGGATTGAGATATAAAATTCTTCTTCTTTCTTGTCCATGAAATCAATCTTCTTCCTAAAAAGAAAGTGCCTCCACTTGTACTTTTTTTGTCATTAATGTTTCCAACCTAATCAACATTAGTATAAACCTTTAGTTCTTTTTGTACCATAATTCATAGTCTTCTGTTCCTTTGAGATATGATTGGAATTAACAATGGGAAAGTAAATTATGAGAGGGAGCAAAACTTTCATACGGTAGATCATAGTTTATGATCAAAACTTTATAGCCACAATAGGCTACACTTTACAATTGTAGTAGTGAAGATTTGTGGGTGTCATCCCCACCCATGTTTTACCTTCTCCTTGGAGGGTTTCTAGGTAACCAAACTCTTATGTGTTATATGTTGATTTATTTCATGCTTTGGATGTGATGAATGGTTACTTATTTCCATTTACATATTAAGTTATGAGATGGACATATGGTTAAATGTTTTAGAGTCAAAAGTTTTAAGTGTTGATTCACCCCCCCCCCCCCAAAACTTACTTTACTTTCCCATTGTTAATTCCAAAAATTGGTATCAAATCTTTGTTCTCTAGAAAGGAAAGTTTGATAGATTTGGAGGTAAGATCTTGAGGATGGAAGTCTACAAATTGGGAAGGACTATTGAGAATCAAAAGATTTCCAGATCCATAGACGAGACATTCTTAATAAGCAAAAAAGTAGATTTCTATAATTAAAAAATGAATTAATCTCAACTAAATGTTTACAATGAGAGATCATCCTTAATAAGGAGATTGAAACCCTAAAAATGTCTAACCTAGGTTGCATAATAATAATTAATAAAAGAATTAATTATTAGATGCCTAAAGTTTAACTTAAGCAACTAGAGTTAAATAGGAAATATCTAATTACTCTAACACCCAACCCCCCCCCCCCCCCCCAATAAGATAAACTTTAAACTTAGGGAGTAGCTAAAAATCTAGAAAACTACTACTAAAAGTAGAATTGGGTCCTGAAAATAATGCCTAATGAGGTACCCAAGCACAATTAAATCTCTTAAAAGAGGATAAATAGAGAAAACCACATGGAAAAAACCCTACTCCAAAAAGAGATGGAAAACATGATGAAAGAGAACTAGTGAAGGACTAAAGAAGCCTCCAAACTAGAGAATGTTCTAGAAGATAGGAACAAAAGATGATTATGAAGAACACCACTAAAGCATGAATTAGTTGCAAAACTCTATCAAAAGTAACTGTTGATTTGAATAACCTCCATTGAAATAGAACTTAACTAGGTAGAGAAGACTGTAATCTACATTGAATTAGGAGGCACACAAAGGCAAATGACTAAATTTGAAGATATAGATGGCATGGAACACCAAAGCCTAAAGAGCTAATCAATTGAACCAAAGAAGTATGAGAAACAATATAAGAACCCCCCAATGCAGAGAAGGGTGAGGTGATAGGCAACTGGAAAAGTGGGCCAAAGGAACTGCATGTCAAAGAACCACGATCAACATGTACAAAAGAATGCATATGTGTGTACTGAAGTGATCAAACTCAAACACGTCACAAGACTAATGTCATGAAAGGGACACTCACTGGAAAAAGGAAGATGGAAAAAAAAGGCAAAACATCAACCCCCCATGGAACTTTAATCATGGGTAGTGCATGTACAATAAGGCACAAGATATGGTGAATCTCAAGAATACAATAATCTACATGAGTGTCCTTAGATGACACTACTCGAATCAGAAGGCAAGATAAGGCAAAACTACTAAAAAAAAATACAGATGCAATATGGCACTTTATCTCAATGCATTTGAGACATAAAGACTGATACAAAAGATAGTACAAGTCATGAAGAATCATCTAAAGCAAGAAAACTGATCTACAGTCCTAAAACAACCAAGATATCCTCCAAAATGCAAAAATGCAAAAAAAAATTGAATAGAATATGCCTAGAGTAGAATCTAGAAAATAACCGGTATTACTAGAAAGAACTTGGAAAGACCTTTCCAACAATATAAATAATTCCCAAATGAGATCAGATGCTCAAGATATGTCTCCCAGAGTGTAAAATTGTACCTCTTAGTTTGACAATAGAAAACACTATCAAAAAAGTATCAAAACTAAAAACTAAGTAAACCACTATGATGGCCTTGGGACCAACTTTTTGGTGATATCTCATTTTTGGAAAATGAAGTATGTATGCCCAAGAAAAAATGTGAAGGTAGGTCCAAATAGAGTCTGGAGAGGTGACAGAAGTGATAAGGCAGTACGGACATGGCGTTAGTGTCAGAAAGTGACGAGCCCAAATTTGATGGGCAATGGCCGTTGAGTCAAAAAAATGCCAAAAAATTGATGACTCCTACCAGAAAAAGAATATCTAATCACGAGGAAAAAGACAAAGATGAAACAATGTCGTTTGTAAAAGAGCTGGTGCTAGATTAAAAATTGGTGGCCAAAAAAATATCATGTGGTAAAAATAATTTTCCATTTCTTGCCATAAAACCTCACTGGACCCAAAATAAAAGTATGTGGGAATACCATAACCAATGTGCTATGGAACTCTAATGATCATGCATGTAAAACATGTGGATGCCATAGGGAGGGATTGTGGAGTATGATATGCACCATAAAAGGTGCCTCATACACATCTTTGAAAAATGTGTGGGAACCTGAGATCACACCCAAAAATTGGTGCTTGTGTGATATAAAATCACATTCTCCATTTTTCAAATGATATTGATTGTACATGCCCATGTGACATTGATTTGCAGGGGGGAAAGTATTTAAGAGCAAAAAAGTGCATCACCACACATGAAAAAGTATGCCCATGTTGGGAAAAAAAAACCAATGTATCTTGAAACCACTTCCAATACTAATAGCACAAAACCTCCTCACAAAAAATGTGAAAGTTTCTCATAGTTGCCAAAAATTTCAGAGAAAAAAATACCAAAAAAGTGCACATACCCAAAATATTTTTTGAGCTAACACTTGTCCTACATGGAGATTTCCATTGAAATGAAAATATTAAAAAATTCAAGCTAAAGTCCTTTTGCGCTAATGGAGTAGGAGCTCCCATGTACAAAGAGATGCACCACAACAAGCCTCACTCCATCCTCACTCTCATCATGATCACCATAGAAGTAAGATCTACAATATTGCTTGTTGCTTCCTCCATCACTAATTTGCAAGTGGGAGATCGAAAAAAATTTTAGTAATCACCAGAATCAAGGCAAAGACACCAAATAACCTAAGAAGTGTGCCTTCAAAGGTGCTGAAGACCAAAAAAATTGCATCCTTTAGTGTTCCTAGCTGATAGGTGACTCCCTATTGACTTGTGCATCCCAATGGTCCCAAGGCGTGAGATGGCTTTGAGTTCAATGTAGCAACCAAAGGTTGTGTGTTGGGCAACAACCACAAAAGCCCAAGTTGCCAACCATGTGGTGTAAGAGGATGTTGATGGTGGAAGGAGAACCAAAGGCCACTAATGTGGCACAAACACTATTACTAAGGTGAGCCACAATCCAAGGCACAAATGTTTGCATGTAAATAAATTTCCCTTCCAATCATTAAGAAATTTCTGACAATCCACCAACAGAGGCTTGGAAAACGCTTTAGGTTCTCATGAAATATAGTGCTAATATTGGCCCTTCCAAATAAGACACAACAATCAACCCCCATTGATATGGGAAATCTAAACAAAAAATTGTAGTCTCTTCTAAATTATCTTCCCGCCATAAAAAGGCACTAGAATCCAATCTAAAAATAAGCCTAAGTGCCTTAGGAATCATTGTATATGTGCTCTAAGCTCTTCATTTGAAGTGGCTCCCCTCTCCACAATCACCCAGTGAACTAGTTTCAAGGCCTTCATAATTCCTATCAACAAAGACCAATGGGTTTGAAGTGCCTCCAAAAAATAACGCATATCCCAAGTCATGGGCAACACTAAATCATGCAGATTTTGACAGAGTTGTCATCGCTTGTACAAGGAGTTGAAAAAGAGTATGACTTTGCAAAGTAAGTGGACGTGGCCCAAAAAAATTCATCCCAACTCCTTTTAAAAAAAATTGCCTCCTCCAATTTTTTTGAAAAATAAAAAATAATTTTCGCCTCATTTTTCAAGTCCAATTGTTGTCTTGATTTGCATGCCCAGGTCAAAATAGCCAGGGTGGAAAAAAAATTGCCTCAAATTTCAACAACATCCAAATTGGATGTATTTCATATGGAAATGGGGGTTTTCAAGTGCTCTAAGCTCAACAATGATGTCTATTTTTTCTCAAAGTGCCCCAAAAAATAGTGACCCCCCAGATCCATTAAAAAAATCGTTGAAAGCTCAGCTCTAAAAACCAATGTCAAATATCTCACAAATAGAATAAGGACATGAAGATCTGGAGCTCTGGTACCATGTTGAAGTTGATGAAAGATCAACCCCACAACTCCCAAGAATCACCTATGTACAAACACCTATTACACAAGAGAGAAGAAAAAATCTATGGAGGCAAAAATTGCCAAATCCATAGACGAGACATTCTTGATGAGCAAAAAAGTAGATTGCTATAATTAAAAATGAATTAATCTCAATTGAATGTTTAAAATGAGAGATCATCCTTATAAAGGAGATTAAAACCTTAAAAAGGTCTAACCTAGGTTGCATAATAATAATTAATAAAATAATTAATTATTAGATGCCTAAAGTTTAACTTAAGCAATTAGAGTTAATTAGGAAATATCTAATTATGCTAACAGGGAATACTTATGATTGGGATTATAATACAAGGTACAATTGTCATCATTATGGTGAGTATGGTCATATTGTTGTAAATTGAATTAGGACACATTTTAGAGGTAATTACAATAGATGGTTGAATGAGGTTGTATGTTTTAGTTGTCTTAAGATTGGTCATGTAAGAAAAAATTGTCCAACTCAGTCACCTGGACTAAGCAATGAATTCAGCAAAGGCAAAGAAAAGGTAGATGTTGAAAAGGCAAAGATGCAGATGAACAAGACATGGAAAAAGAAAGAATATTACAACACATCAAGTCAAGATGAGCTCACTTCATCTAATGGATCAGGTGATCACACCACCACCAACTAGGCAATCAAAGGTATGTGTGGAGCTAACATTTGAAATGATATATTTTGCATTAGCTCCAAGAATTCAACTAATGGAAAGAATATATTAGCATATATTAAGATGTAATAAAGTAATTAGAACAAAGAGATATTATATTATTATTTGTTGTTGTCAAGTATTGGAAGGATTGTAGTAAGTGTCGAGTAATGAGATATTGTAGAGACTACTGAGATACTATGATAGCCAAGTGAATTGAAAACTCTATAGCGATCAAGCTTATAGTTGTATATGCATAAAGCATTAATTGCCAAGTTTTGAAGGCTATATACTCAATTTTTTGAGTCATTTTCATTTACCAAAGATCAAAGAACATGAATACAATTTGAGAAAGAGATTCCAGAAACTACATTCTAGATTCAACTACTACATGACATTTTTACATTGATTTGAAAGGCATTTCACTTGTGTTGAGTTATATTGTTTCACATTTTGCAAACTCTAGCAAGTGAAATATGGCAACAAGTTCATTGTTGGGAGTAAGGAAGGAAGGTAAAGAGGTTACCAATGTACAATTGATCAGCAATGATGTTCTACAACCAGCATTTCACACTATTTCAAAGATTGCATACAAAGGAGATCCATCTAGTGTGTTATCAACCACTCTGCCCAAGGTTTTAATGATTCAGGATGTTAGATGTTGTTATACATGCAAGGTTGGAGAAGTTGGTGATTTAGAAATTAGAAAGACTTATCAAAAGTTGTGTGAGAATGGTGTTTTGAAGGAAGAGAACAAGATTGTAGAGTGAAAAGCATTAATACATGCCCTAGATTTTTTGCAAGTTTTCAAAACTAAATAGATAAAGATCGTATTGAGTTGAATATATGATAATCAGCTATAGTTGGAGAAAGCACCCATTAGAATATGAAATAGGGTCATTCATAGTAATAGGGTATCCTATCCTAGATAGGCCAAAGATATTGAGAAGCGATGCAAAAGAAGTTATTAAGAAAAATATTGGAGTTGTATGGAACACAAGGGGAATGTCAATCGATACAATTGAAGACAATATTGTTGCATTCATAGTGAGAATGATAGCACATAGATTCTACCAGTTGAGTTGACTCAATAGTGTTCCATGCATTGTCATTGACCTAGGTTACACGATCATAAAGAAAGATCATTCTTATGACCTAGCTAAGTTACAACTTCAACAACTTTTAGAAAACCTAGAAGCTATCATAAAGGAAAAGAGTTTTTTATGTAAGTTTGGTTAACTCCTTGTCTGTACATTCTTTTATGTGCAAAATACTTTTCCTACATTTGGCAAGGTAGTTTAGAAGTCTAATCAATATGTTACCCAACATATAGGTGAATTCATTGAGTAATTAGGAGAGGATTTTGATTCAATTATGACTAGTTATTTTGAATATTTCAAGAAATCTATGAAGCAGAGGTCAAGAATTCTTGTGTCTCTAGTGGAGAAACATTATAATGATATTTTTTTCCTAGTAGATGCTGACTATACTTATGTTTAGGCAGAAATTCCAAGGGTAAGATGATTGAGACCACTACCATATGAGATAAATATTGATGAGGCATCTACAACCATCACTACATTATTGGTAGAAGAGATTGACAAGGATGTTACATCCCTTGGGTGTTAATCTTAGATTGGTTTTGACATATGAGTGAAAATATACTTAAGTCGTTTACTTAGTTCATGCCAAACAAGTAATACATGTCGAGCATAAGTTGTTAGATAGTATATGTCAAGTGATAAATATTTAGTGTGAGCGAAGTAACTAGTAAGTTTCAAGTCACTCAAGTGTCGAGAAAATGGTATGTGTTGAGCTATTTAGATGTTAAGTTATTAGTGGATGTTGAGTCATTTAAAGGCCAAGTTATAGCATTGAAGTAGTAGTTGATGTCGAGCATCAAGGACTTCAAGTGTCAAGTTACACAGTTTTGACATAGTTGTTTGTAATGGAAAACTTCTATGTAAACCATTTTTGGGCTGACTTAAGGATTTTTTTATGATTTTTGTTGATAAGGATGAATCTCAAATGTGAATTCCTATGCATTATATGCATCCAATCAGAAAAAGAGAAGGTTTAAGTGGCAATATGGGTGAATCACAACCCTTGATTCATACCTAACCCTAAGTCACCTAGGTCTACTTAAGGAAGACAAACCCTAAACTTATTTAAGGATGCTAAGGAGAATTTAAGAGAGTTTACATGCGCAAATAAAGCATTCATGGTGATTAAGGTGTTATGAATTGAGATACATTACAAAATTAGTTAAAGGAGAATAAAGGAAAGGAATCAGAGGACATAATAGATACATTTGATCAGAAAGGATCAAGTACACATTAGTATAGAGTGATTTGACATCAAGAAATAGAGTGCTAACTTAAGGATCACTACTGAGACACTTTAATAGGTGAATCAATTAAATCTCTTAATAGTGTAGTCTTAACAAACTATTGTAAATCCTTTTATAGGGTGCTTACTTCATTGTAAGTTAAAGTCCTTTTACTAGGCACACTTTTAGTAGGGTTATTAAATACTTTGACAAGGTATGATCTAACAATCTTGTAAGCCTTTAATAGGGTAGATCTTTCACAAGGTAGATCATGTTTCATGATCAAACATTGTAACCTTAATTGGATAAATTTTATTACTATAGTAGTGGAGATTTGTGGGTGTTGATTCACCCCTCCCCCCCTACCCCCTAGAGTTTACTTCCCTATTGTATTTCCAACAATTGGTATCAAAGCACAATTCCCTAAAAGAAAAGCTTTATAGCTTTGACGAAAGATCTTGAAGATGGAATTTTACAAGTTGGGAAAGATTATTGAGAACGAGATGATTGAAATGCAACTTGCCCTACATCAGCTAAATAAAGCAAGAGATGAGTTAAAGAGATCATTTAAAAGAAGCAAGGAAATTGCTATTGAAGATATTGACACTAATAAATTATTCACAAATGGAAATTTTAATGAATTTAATGCAACAATTGTGGATCTAATGGAAAAAAATGGAATCCTAATTGAAGTAGTCAGAAATCTAAAGAGAGAACAAGAAGTCCAATTAGTATTGCTATGTAAGGTGACCAAGTAGAAAAATAAATATGAAGAGGACAAAGTCATGATTGAAGATGACAAAAGGATTTTGACCAACAAACTAGAAGAGAAAAAATTAGAGGTAACTATGATTGCTAACATGCAATTGGAAACTTTGGGTCAAATGATGATTGCAAATCATGAACTAAATGTAAAGGATATTGATATCACAACACTAAAGTTGCAGAATGAACAACTGAGAAATTATCTAAAAAGTGAAAAAGAGTTTCCTAATAGTTTCAACAAACCTAGTTAAGACATTAAGTACTTTGAACAATTGATGAGATCCCCTAGATCCAACAGTAATACTTCTGAATTGGGTTACGCTACTACTGAAGAAGGAGAATCATCCAAAAGTGGTGAAGAAAGAAGTAACAAAGGTAAGGAATATAAACCTACTTGTCATAATTGTGGTAAGATAGGTCATACTACTAATTTTTGAAGAAGCAAGATTGCAAATCAGAATCCTAAGAAAAAGTTCATGGTCATTGCCATAAATGCAACAAACAAGGACATCATGCACATGAATGTAGAACCAAGACCATAAGCACACAAAGATTTGAAGGATATTGCTATAGCTATTAGAAGTATGGACATAGAGGATATGAGTGTAGATCCAAACCTAAATGGTCATCAAACAAGTAGACAAAGGTAAAGCACAATGGAAACTCTTATAATTGGGATTATAATACAAGCTATAATTGTCACTATTGTCAAGAGTATAGACATGTTGCTGAAAATTTGCATAAGTATACATTTTGAAAGTGACTACAAAAGGTGGTTGAGTCAAACCAAATGTTTCAATTGTGTGAAGACTAGTCACATAAGAAAAAATTGTCCAACAAGATCAAAGGCACCAAGCAATGAGTTCAACAAAGGTAAAGGAAAGGTAGATGTGGAGAATGTTAGAGATGAAATGAACAAGACATGGAAGAGAAAGGAAGATTGCATCACATCAAGTTTAAAAGGGATCACTTCACCCAATGGGTCAGGTGATCATACTTCCTCAAATTAAGTAATCAAGAGGTAAGTGGGATTGATATTTAAAAGGAAATATTGCACATCGGTTCCAAGGATTGAGCTCTAAAAAGATTACATCTGCATGAAGAAAGATGAAAAGTGTTCATTATAATCTAGAAGAAATCCTTAAGTTGTGGTAGTTTCCATGTTATTTCCAATCATGAAAAGTTTCACTATGGTTGCCAAGTGAAATTTTAGTAGATGTTGAGCTATCAAAGGTGATAGTGTTGACTAAGGTTGTAGTGGTTTTCGAGTGGAAAGGAAACTTCATGGAAGCCGAGTGAGTCAAAATATTTATTGAAGCTGAGCTTATAGTTGTGTAAGCACTAAGCATTAAATGCAAGGTTTTAAGGTCTATATGATAGGTTTCTACTCATTTGACATCATTCAAATTTGAAGGAGAGAACAAAGAGTGAGAGGTGAAACAAAAAGAGTTCATACCAGCATTTGCAAGCCAAATTCAACAATTTCTTGATACCATTACAGTAGATTCACAAATGTATTTATCGAGTGCCAAGCTCTATTCAATTTGAATTTTTGCAAACCCTAGTTTACATTATGGCATATAGTTCTTTAGCTACTAAGGCTAAAGAGGGTAAATAAGTTTTGAATGTGCAATTGATAAACAATGAGATCAGACAACCAAATTTTAGAGTCATTCTTGATATTGCTTACAAGCAAGATCCATCCAGTGCATTGTCAATGATTCCACTTCAAGTTTTGATGATTGAAGAAGTAAGATGTTGCTACACATGCAAGGTGGGTAGTATAGAAGACATGGAGATTAGGGAGACCTATGGGAAATTATGTGAAAATGGAGCATTGAAGGATGAATTCAAAATAGTAGAGAGAAAAGGGTTGACCCGTGCTCTAGATTTTCCAAATGTTTCCAAGTTTGAATGGATTAAGATAGTCCTAAGTAGAATTCATGATAATTCTATATGGTTGGATAATGGACCAATGAAAAAAATAAAGAAAATTTTATATAGAGTAATAGGGTATCCAACACTTGACTGAACTAAAACCATGAGAAGTGAATCTAAAGAGGTTATTGAGAAGAGTACAGGGGTAGTGTGGAACAAACAAGGGATGACAATTAATACTACCTCAGATCCCCTAATTGCATTTGCAATGAGGATAATAACACATAAATTCTATCAACCTAGCAAGATCAATAGTATACCATGTATTGTTGTTGACATGGGCTATAAGATAGTAAAGAAGGATCATACCTATGACCTTGCCAAGTTGCAGATGCAATAGTTGTCAGAAAATTTGGGAGCTATAAGGAAGGTGCACAATGTAAATTTGGCTCAATTCTTATATGTATGTTCTTTTATGTATAGAATACATTCCCCACATTTGGTAAAGTATCCTAGAAAACAAATAGATCTATTGCAATGTAGATGGGTGAGTTTATTGAGCAACTTGGAAACAATTTTGAGTTAGTCATGACAAGCTATTTTGAGGACTTCAAACAATCAATCAAGAAGAGACTAAGGATACTAGTTTCACCAGTTGAGAAACATTTAAATGATGTTTTCTTTCTAGTTGACACTAATTTTACATATGTTCAAGTTTTTGTTCCAAGGGTAAGGTGGCTAAGGCCACTAGGCTATAAAATCAATGTTGATGAAGCTTCTGCAACAATAACAACACTACTTGCAGATGATGTAGATGCTAAGGCTACTACCTTTGGAAAATATGACATGGCCAAATCAATGATAACTATAGATTTGAAGACCATCTTAGTCATTAGGAAGAAGAACAAAATTGTGAAGATGTTAGAAGAGAAATTTGGTGAAGGGGTAGATTATGATGATAAAGAAGAAGATGATGATGAAGATGAAGAGGATATACCAGCTCAAGCACCATTGGCCTTAACTCAATGTCAAGGAGAAGGTCAAGTAGAATAAGTAGAAATTGAAGAAGGTGTTGAGGGAGAAGAATCCAATAAAGCACCTAAGAAAAAGAAGAGGAAAGCTAAGACATTAGCTGCTAACAAACCTAAGAAAGTTGCAAAACCCAAGCCTATAGTTCCCTCTACAAGAGAAAACACAAGGGATACTACAAAAAGACTCAAGAATAAGTCAAGCCAAAAGAGAAGAGAGCTAGATGAACTAGCAATGAAGAGGGGCCTAAGAAGAGATCAAGGAGAAAATACATTTCTCCAATTGAATTTGATGAAGAGAAGAAAAAATCTGATGACAACAGCCAATTTCAAGTGGTAAGTCACCATCCTTCTTCAGATTTAGACAATATATGTGAGAATATAAGAAATAATGCTAATTTATTTGCTTGCACACATGTTAAATTTGATACACTTGGAAAAGTTGAGATGAATCAGGTAGAGGAGTCAATTTATGCCAGGATGGCAACATTTAAACAAACTCCAATTGAGATTGCCAAATCTCTACCAAAGGAATTATCTGATATAGTTGAGCAAAAGTGGCAGTATAGTCTAAACATAGAAAGACAAATCAAAGAGACTACATTTGCACAAGTAATGCTAGAATTGGATAGAGAGACAATGGCCAAGGAATTGAAGAAGCATTTTGAAAAATTCACACTGAAATATAGGGCACTCAACATATTGAATAATAAGGTTGAGGATGTTTTACAAAAGACAACTTTGATTTGGAAATCACTAAATGGTTTGACAACACCCAAGGCAATTATGCAAGCACCTATTGAGGTAGGTGAGGAAAAATTTGAGCAGAAACAGGTAACTGAGGTAATCACAATTAACATTGAGATAGTTACACAAGAGGAAGGCACTAAAAAAAATGAAGAAACACAGGCACCAGCTGAGAAAGAGTAGCAGATAGAATAGAGTGTACAAGATACACTATTATCGAGTGTCAGTCATCAAAATGAGGTGAATATAGAATGTGGTAATGTAAAGATTAAAGATTTTTCTGATACTATCACTCAGAATAGCAATCCTTTCATAGAGGATGACTTGAGAAGATACTAGTTGAATCCACTACCCAGGCCAAACTTTGTGAAAATCCTATACTGGTGAGTATTGATTAAATTGAGAAGGCAAAAAAAGTATCTATAGGGGAGAAAGTGCATTCTAAAGAGACATCTACAACACCTCCTCAATTCACATTAATGCAATCTATATTACTTGTTGTGGTATATCAAAGGAAGGATACAACAACTTCCACTGTTAGTGCATTGATGCAAGATACTCCAGTCTCAGTTAATATTCAAGAAAATGAAAATGATAAGGGTGAGACATTTGGAGAACACAAAGATGAGATAGAAAAGAATGAAGAAACTCAAGTTCTAACAAGTCGGGTAGATACTCTTGCACCTACAACACAAGATCAAGGTGTGTCTATTAATTAGAGAAGGCAAAGAAAAGACTGAAGAGCTAGGTATGACTACAAAACCCAAGGATAAAATTGCAATACAAGCACTAGTAACTTTACCACAAACTGCTACTCCTAGTTAAGCTCTTCATAGGCTAAGTATAGAATCTATACCCCTACAACCATCACAGTTGAGTCCAAGAACATCTAAGGAAGCTAAAGTCAAATCATTTGTTAATGTGAACTTGGATGAAGTGATTGAGTTGCCCAAGATTGATTTTGCA
This sequence comes from Cupressus sempervirens, assembly GCA_028749045.1. NCBI lineage: Eukaryota > Viridiplantae > Streptophyta > Pinopsida > Cupressales > Cupressaceae > Cupressus > Cupressus sempervirens. The sequence continues at coordinate 164,980,403 of CM053792.1, read as the reverse complement.
ACTATCACTATAGAATAGATGAGCATACTCTAGGAAGCTCTAGCAAAGAAGAATCAAGAAATGCTCAAATAGGAGCATAGGCAGAAACAAGCATTGATAGATATCAAGGATATTTTTCTTGATGTATTTAGCCTACTAGCATTAGAAGCAATAATGCTAATCTTAAAGCAGCTAACCAGCTTAGTGGAGAAGCTAAATGACACAAACCTAGATTCAAATGTTAAACTACTTGAATGGTTTGAAAGGAAGTATTAGCATAAGGTTGATGAAAAGATATCAAGTGTTATTGCACTACCACAGGTTGAGTTAGAAACCAAAACTAATAGTGTGAAGAAGGTACTAGAGAACATTTTCTCTTTGTACACCAAATTGTGTAATCCCACACTCTTCACACAATAAATTTGGAGTCACATACTGAGTTCAGAGAGTCATATATAGTCATCTGGTATTACTCTACCTGAGTCTCTAGCCCAGAGTGAGAAACATTTCATAAACCTTCTCAAATCCCAAAATCAGCTAGTAGTATTACACATAGATGAAGTTAACATCAAGGCTAAATTGATTAGCATCTAGTCTATTTTGACTCCACATATGGAGATATTGCACAAGGAAATAGCCTTTGTAGAAACATTCGTGAAGAAAGATCCATATCTTTCTACTCATGAAGGCTTAGTTCATGTTATTGTTGAGCTGGCCATCTAGATCAAATCATTGGAGGTAGCTTGTGATAATTGGGATGCAGCTTTAAAAATAATGCTAGAGGTCCACAAATGAATAAGAAATGAGAAATGGGAAAAATATGAAGGGAAAAATATGAAATATGGGGGAGATACAATTTTTGAAGAAAAGAGATATCAATGATAGAAACACAGAGTTTGTCTACTTAGTAAGATTAGCACAATCAACTCAGGAGGAGTTATTGAATTTTGAGGTATGATTGATGAGTCATAAGCTTTTGAAAAATTTTGAAGTTTTGAAATTTTGTATGTATATGGATATTATCTTAGTTATGCTTGAAAGGCTAAAGGTTATCCATACATGATCAAGTATTTTGCCACTCATGTCAAAGGGGTAGGTTGTTAATCTTAGATTAGTTTTGACATATGAGTGACAATATACTTAAGTCACTGACTTAGTTCATGTCGAACAATCAATACATGTTAAGCATAAGTTGTCAAATAGTATATGTCGAGTGACAAATATTTACTATGTGCTAAGTAACTAGTAAGTGTTGAGAAGATGTTATGTGTTGAGCTATTCAGATGCTGAGTGATCAGTGGATGGCGAGTCATTCAGACACTAAGTTACAACATTGAAGTTGCAGTTGATGTTTAGCATCAGGGACTTCAAGTGTCAAGTTACACAATTTTGACATAGATGTTTGTAATGGCACAAACTTCTATTTAAACCATTTTTGGGTTGAATTAAGGATTGTTTTATGATTTTTGTTAATAAGGACGAATCTTAAATGCGAATCCCTATGCATTACATGCATCCAAACAAAAAAAGGGAAGGTTTAAGCGGCAATATGAGTGAATAACAATCGTTGATTCATACCTAACCCTGAGTCACCTAGGTCTTCTTAAGGAAGACAAACCCTAAATTTTTTAAAGATTTTTAAGGATAATTGAAGAGAGTTTACATGTACAAACATAGAATTCATGGTGATTAAGGTGTTATGAATTGAGTTACATTGTAGAATCAATTAAAGGAGAATAGAGGAAAGGAATCAGAGGATAGTAGAGATACATCTGATCAAAAAGGATCAAGTACACATCAATATAGAGGTGATCTAACATCAAGCAATAGAGTGCTAACTAAAGGATCATTGCTGAGACATTTTAATAGGTGAATCAGTTAAATGTCTTTAATAAAGTAGTCTTAACAGTCTATTGTAAATCTTTTAACAGGGTGCTTACTTCATTATAAGTTAAAGTCCTTTTACCAGGCACACTTTTAGTAGGGTTTTTTAATCCTTTAACAGGGTAAGATCTAACAATGTTGTAAACCTTTAACAGGGAAAACCTTTCACAAGGTAGATCATGTTTCATGATCAAACATTGTATCCTTCATTGGATACACTTTATTACTCTAGTAGTGAAGATTTGTGGGTGTCATCCCCACCCTAGTTTTACCTTCTCCTTGGAGGGTTTTTGGGCAACCAAATATCTTGTGTCATACATGTGTTGAATATTTTACTTTCATGCTATGGATGTATATGCTTAATTTGGTATTTCAATTTATATGCATAGATTGTGAGATGGATGTGTGTTGAATAGTTTTTGAGGTTGAAATTTTTAAGTGTTGATGCACACACCACCCCCCCCCCCCTCGCCGCCGCCTGCTCTCTGAGTTTACTTCCCTATTGTATTTCCAACATTGGGAATTATGATGAAGTAAAATCATGAATAACTATAAATTTGTAGACTACCACTATCATCAGAAGAAGAATAAGATGGTGAAGAAATTGAAAGAAAAAATTGGTGAAGGAGAGGAAGAAGTAGAAGAAGAAGAAGAAGAAGGGGAAGGTCAAGGACCTATACAGCTTACACAAGGACAAGGTGAAGATGAAGCATTTGAAGATGAAGCATTTGAGGATGAAGAGGAAGCCAAGCCAGAACCAAAGAAGATTGATAAGAAGAGGAAGGCACCACATAAGAAGGTTGAGAAACCTAAGAAAGTGGCTAAGATAGAGCAATAGAAGCCAGTTGCACCTTTGAAAAGGTCAATCATAAGAGTTGCCACTATACAAGCCAAGCTTACATGCTAAGAGATTGAAAAGGGGTTTGAAACTTTAGGAAAAATTAGATGAGGAAAGGACTATGTTAGATGACAATAGTCAATTCAAAGTGGTAAGCCACAATCCTTCATCTGATATTGAAAACCTATGTGACAACATAAAGAGTAATGCAGTTATGTTAGGTTTTCAACATGTTGATTTTCATAAGTTAGATAATGGAGATAAGCATAATATTGAAGAGGATATTTATGATATGATGGCCACATTTAAAACCACTCCATTGGAGATTTCTAACACATTACCAAAAAGCTTATATGAAAGAGTTGAGCAGAAATGGAAGTTCAGTATGGAGACTAAAAAATAAATTAGGGAGGCTAATTTAGCTCAAGTTATGCCTAAATTTGATAAAAAAGCAAATTGCAAAGGTAGTAGAGAAATAGAAAGGGAAATTTACTCCAAAATATAGAGCCTTTCATATCTTGAGAAGTAGAGTTGAAGACGTGGTAACCTGAAGCAAGTTATTATGGAAAATAATTTATGGGTTGACCACACAAGCCATGGAAGAGAAGAAAGGAGCAGAGGTAGAGAAAACTAAAACATAACAAGTTGAGACTACTTAGGATGAGACAATTGAGGAAGATGTACAGGATGTTAATGTGCCAAGCACCAGTCCTACACATGGTGGGAAAGAGAGTCAATAAGACTCAATGACCATTGAGGGCATTCCTGATCACTCTACACATAATGTAAATCCATTGAGTGAGGAATATTTGAAGATACTACAATAGGAATTATCTAATACTATTATACCATGCACAAATCTTGTATTGGTAAGTATTGATGAATCTCAAAAGGCTAATATTGCATCCACTAAGATACAACAAGACAAATATATGGTGCCTCCACATGTTTTAGATGTTAAAGAGAAGGAACCCTATGATCAAGCAATGTATCAAGTGTAACCCTCAAATAAAAAGGTAAGCTTAACCAAGCACCATTTTCAATGCCTATTGTTGTCATTGAGATGAAAGAGGAGGTAGCTACTATAGCTACATTACTGTTGACTCTACAAAGCTCAAGTTTTCCAACATTTTTCATAATTGATAATAAGGGGAATGACGAGAAAGAGGATAAGGAAAAGAATCGTACACTCACCTCACAAAAACCTATTGAAGATTAGACAGAGGTTGAAAAAGAGGAAGAGGATAAGATGACTGTTGTGACTGAGGACCATGTAGCTATATAGACACTAGTCACTTTACCAATCACTACACCTTCTCCCAGTAGCCAGACTCTTCAAAGGTTGAGTACTCAAGCTACATCATTGCAGATATCAAGGTCGAGTACCGATACACATAAGAGTGATGAGACTACATCATTTGAGGATGTGAGTCTGAATGAGGTGATTATTCTAACACAATTGATCCCATAACAATCACACTTGAAGAAATGGTTGTTCTTCAAGAGGCTCTCCAAAGGAAATCAAGGCAAGAAATCTTGATAAGGGATCACAAATAAAAGTAGGTTCTAAATGATATTAGAGATATTTTTGTAGATGCTTTTGATATTTTAGAGTAATTTTCCAATAAGCCTATCTGAGAACAACCTATATATATAGTTCATAAGATTAAGGATCAAAATATAGAGTCAAATGTAAAGTTATTAGAATGGTGTGAAAGAAAGTTTCACACTAAGATTATGGACAAGATGTCTAGTGCCATTTCACTTAGACAAGTTTATTTATCAACAAAGATGGAGAGTGTGAAGATAGTTTTGGAGAACATTTTCTCTCTACACAGGAAATGATGTGATGTTGATATCTTTACCAAAGAGACTCAACAATCAATTGACCAACTGTAAGGAGATTTACAATTAATAGGTACTACATTCAGACAATCTCCTAACACTAGTCAAATTCATTTTTAGAGATTACTAGAAATACAAAGTAGGCCTACTGAGTTGCAAGAAAAGGATGAAAATATCATATCAACTTTGATCAGCATTCAATCCATGTTGACTCTGCACATGGAAGTTTTTTAGAAGGAACTAGCCTATGCAGAAACATTGATGAAGAAGGATTCTCATCTGTCTACTCAAGAAGATCTAGTAGATGTGGCAATGAATCTAGAAATAAAGATTCAATATCTAGATGTTGCCAATAATAATTGGGATTCCACATTGGGAATCATAATGGAACTTCACAAGCCATTTTTGGACAAACACGCTATAAGTGTACCAACCAAATGACATAAGTGTCAAAAAAGGGAAATTTTGAAAATTTTGAAGACTTTACAGAATATTGTCAAGGCATATATCTACTTAGAAGGAGTTACAAAATTAAAATGAGGTATTACTTAAGGGGGTAATAAGGTATGGGTGATTGCATTTTTTTTTTGCAAATTTTGAGATTTTAAAATTTTATATTTAAGTCAAATAGAGATGATATATTACCTGACTTATGCATACAATAACATTGTATATACATGAAAAAGTGTTTTTTCCACTCATGTCAAAGGGGGAGATTGTTAATCTCATTGTGGTTTTGACAAAGTAGTGACAAAAAACTTAGTCATTATTTAGTAGAGAATAGTGCAAGTCGAGTACATAGTGGATGTCAAGCATAAGCCTCTAGACAATACATGTTGAGTAATATGACTAGTCAGTGCTAAGCACTAGTATGTGTCAAGAAGTCAGTGCATGTCGAGTCACTCAGGTGCCAAGAAAACAAAAAGAGCCAAGCAAATAGAGTGTGTCAAGTGATTCAGGTATCAAGTAAGAGTGAGTGTCGATCCATTCAGAAGTTGAGTATTAGTATATAGTGCATAGTGAAGGTTGAGTATCAAGGTCTATTGATGTTGAGTTTCCAGTCTTTAACATAGATGTTTTTATGGCACAAACTTATATATAAACCATTTTTGGCTGACATAAACATGAATTATTTGATATTAAGAAATAAGGATCCAATCATATTACAAATCCCTATGCAAATACATGCAGTCAATCAAATAAAGGGAAGAGTTAGTTTGAAATAGGGATCAACCACCGCCATTGATTTTAACCTATCCCATCTCTATAATGCCTAAAAAAAGAAGTAAACCCTAAAGAGCATAATGTATGTGAAGGAGCATGCAAAGAGAGCATTTCAAGGTGGAAATGATGGCTAAGTTATGGAGCTACAATGGAGAATCAGTTTTAGAAGAACAAAGATAGACAATGAAAGGATAGAGAAGATAGATTTGATTAGGAGTATCAAGAAATAACCAATAAAGAGGAGATCTGACATCAAGTAGCAAGGTGCTAACTGAAAGATCAGAGGCTAAATCATTCTAACAAGTAATACAAAGTAAATCTCTTAATAGAGTAGTCCTAAAAAGCTTTTATAAATCTCCTAATAGTGCGCTTACTTAGTTGTGAGTTAAAATCCTTTAATCAAGGTGAGACCTAATAGTCTTGTAAACCTTTAACAAGGAAAACCTTTCACAGGGTAGATCATAGTTTATGATCAAAACTTTGTAGCCATAATAGGCCACACTTTATAACTGTGGTAGTGAAGATTTGTGGGTGTCATCCCTACCCTAGTTTTACCTTCTCCTTGGAGGGTTTCTAGCACTACTACATTTGAGCCTGAGTTGTGATGGCCATGATAGTAACCCATCTCCCAATCGACATCAGTCAAAATTGTCTCTCATTGGATGAGTGCCATAATTTTTCTATTGCAAGTTGAAACAAAAAGAGTTACCGTTGCAATTGTGATGGCTATAGGTGTCATAAATTGGGCTACCATTCTAGCAAACCATTCATTTCCACCATAAAAATTCTGACAAAATTCTCTCAAAGAAACTGTCATAATTGTGATGTTTGTATGACATAAATGCTATGGGTCCCATGGTAAGCCATTGAAAACCTCCATCACAATTGGGATGGGCATGTGGTAGGAATGTTGTGGGATAAATAGCCAGTTATCACAATTGTGACATGATGTTGTATTAATAATAAAAAATTGGCAACAAATGTTGAATAGCTATGATGTAATCATAGGTTGATATTGAGCTTCACTCAGTTTCTAGAATAGTTTAATATTCTCTACTAATCAAGGCCAACCACATGAAGGTGGAAGCTCATTTCACCCTCCCTCCAACATCTAAATTCTTTGTTAACATCTAAAATATTTAAGAAATTATCAATGTTTAAAGTACAAAAAAATGTTCCAGACCTACAAAATTGAAATCATTTTCCCATCTTCTGGTGCATGTCATTTTTTTGTCACATCCAAAATAAGATTTTGCCACTCTAAATTGAGAATGCATGTACAATTGTATTCCTTATGCATGGACAATAGGTGGAGCTCAAAAAATGGAACATGATTATATTTATTTAATAGGTCTATTAAGTTTTTAAAATTATAGGCCATCATCATGAACAATGTTCGTGATGGTCTATAACTTAAAATACCTAATTAAATACCTATAATGAAAATGCAAACCTATTGCATTTTTTCAGCTTTGCCTAATGTTGTATGCATATGAATTGACATTATATATTGAACTATGGCATCCTTCTACATTACCTAAAACCAAGAGATTTACACAATTATTTGTCATACAATCATAGGTTATTATTGATCTTCATTTGAGAATAGCTTAATATTCTCTACTAATTAGGGCCAACCAAGTGAAGGTGGAAGCTCATTTGTGCCCCCCCGCCGCCCCCCCCCCCCCCCCCCCCCCCCCCCCCCCCCCCCGCCCCCCCTGCCCAACATATAAATTCCTTGTTAACATCTAAAATCTTTAAGAAATGATCAATCTTTAAAGTACCTAGAATTTCCTCGTCACCTCCTGCTACTCTCAGGGGAAGTTGAGAAGTCCATCTTCATTGCTCATGGGCAATTCATCACATGGGTACATCCAAGAATGTCCTTATCACCTCGCACATAAAATTAATGCAATATTAGAAAATTCCCCCTAAGAAATAATAGTTCAAGTGAAATAAACACATGAAAAATGAGAGAAAGAGAGAGAGAGAGAGAGAGAGAGATGAATCTAATTACCAATAGGCATTTCCATAGCATCTGTGGCCATGCTACCTATTGAGTGAGTTTTTTTATTTTTCTATTGTGCCAAGATCTTTCTATTTATATACACACATACATATATACATACACACATATACAGAGATCACAATGACAACGAGATGCAAAGATCACAAGGGCATGGCAATGAAATGCAGTGATCACAAGGGCACATACATACATATATGTATATATGTATGTATATATAGAGAGATCTTTTATAAGGTGCAAAGTGAGTTACCTCAAGATCCTCCACAAAAATAATGCAGATCAGGAAATATGGGCAGAGTTCACAAGAAATTTTACAAAAACATATCATAGTAGATATTTGTAGAAAGAAACAAGCCATAACCCAATTAAATGGTTCTAGTTCTGAATTAGCTAGGTTGATGTGTGTGTGTGTGTGTGTGTGTGTGTGTGTGTGTGTGTGTGTGTGTGTGTGTGTGTGTGTGTGTGTTTAACTGGGTTATGACTTCTACAAGGGAATGAGCCTCATGATTATGGCATTTACACAGAAGTAGAACTTGCTTCTTCAACTCCTTATACTCAACTTTTCAGTGAAGTTATTCTTCTAGCAGTGAGAATAGCTACTAAAAATTCTTGGGAGCCAAGGGACCTTGAACCTATGCTACATTTTTTGGAGACATGGGAGAAGTTACTACCGACTTTCGTACTTCATAACATTCTGGAGCATAAAGTGATGCCCAAATTAACAACAACAGTAGATACTTGGGATGCAAAGATTACAAGGCCAGAACAAAAAATTCCTATAGAACTATCATCATGTTAGGTACAATAAAATGAATGATATGTGGAGATCACAAGGGCATGACAATGAAATTCCATGATCACAAGGGCATGACAATGAAATCCTAGATCTCCACATGATACATACATATACATACATACATATACATACATACATACATACATACATATATACATACATATACATACATACATACATATACATACATACATACATACATACATATACATACATATATATATACATACATACATATACATACATACATGCATGCATACATATACATGTATGTATGTATGTATATAGCGAGATCTTTTTTAAGGTGCTTATTACATCTTAGCACAACAACAAAATTGATCCAGCTGCATATATATTTCAAAATCCCAATAATTAAACAATAAAACTCACTTAAGCCTTGCTAAGTGACTTAGCTCAAGATCTTGCACAAAAATAATGTTGATTGTTCCTTTTATTGTACCTAATCTGATGGCAATTCTACAGGAAAATATAATCAGCCCAGGTGACCAACAACAAGACCCATTTAACTAGGTTATAGCTTGTATATATACATATATTTAACTAAGTTATGGCTTCTACAAGGGAATGATCCTCATGATTATGGCATTTACAGAGAAGTAGAACTTGCTTCTTCAACTCCTTACACTCAATTCTTAACTGAATTTATTCTTCTAGCAATGAGAATAGCTACTACAAATTCCTGGGAGCCAAGTGAACCTGAACCTATGCTACATTTTCTAGAGACATGGGAGAAGTTACTACCAGATTTTGTACTTCATTACATTTTGGATCATATAGTGATGCTCAAATTAACCATGCCTTTAGATACTTGGGATTCGCATAGGGAGAGTGTGCCAATACATGCATGGTTACATCCTTGGCTTCCATTGTTAGGCTAGCATATGGAGCCTTTATATCCAACCATTCATTATAAATTGGGGAATGTGGTTCATCCCTGGCATTCAAGTGATGCATTTGCATATGCAATTTTATCACCTTGGAAAACTATATTTGATCCTGCTAGCTAGGAACAAGTGATTGTTCATTTTATTGTACCTAATATGATGATAGTTCTACAGGAATTTGTAATCAACATAGTTAATCAACAACTAGATCAAATTAACAATAGTAGTAGATACTTGGGATCCTCGTAGGGAGAGCATACCAATACAATTCAAAACCTGTAAAATTTAAATCAAGTTATTTATTTGCAATTCTCTTAAGCCTTTAATAAGATAGGCATAACATACTAAGTCTGCTAGATCCAGACATTCCAATTACATTTGCAAGCAAACATAGAACAATTAATAACATAGTCCACTATGTTTCCCAACATGTTCCTAATTGTTAATAGCTTGTCTTAGCTAATTTTCCTAAATCTAATTGAAGTCAAATTGGAATTTCAAGAACTTGTATTTCTTGAGCACATAGAAAACATAGTTATAATTAAGAAGCACAGAAAAATAAATATATTTCAAACCCCATTGCAAAAGAAAGCAATCATTAAATATAGATGCTCTTTAAAAAGATATAAAAAAATTCCCTTAACAAAATTAGACATTTTCTAGGATTTCTATATGATATTTCAGCTAGATTTTCTTATTAGAAATCATGGAATTTGGAAAAGAACATAGATTTGAAATAAAACTTTGTATTAGCCAAAACCAAATAAAAGTCAACTCAATTTTTCCACGTTGTTGAACATATCATTTGTTCCTACATTGTCAAAACTTTGTCTCAGCTTATTAGGCAACAAATTATCTAATGGGGTTTCTTCTTTGGGGGAAAGTTAGATGCATCTTAGAGAGCATTCAAAGTGGTATTGTTGAAATTTTTATACTATGCTTAGAATTGGTAGAAGAAAGGAGAGAATGAATAGAGTTCCTATTTTCAGCTGGGAAAGCAATTTTCAGCACTAGTAAATTAAATGGGCATCAACAATTAGAATGTGGATAAAATATTGACCACCTATTTCACTTAATCCACGTTGATTGATGTTGCACAAGATCAAAAATATCTAAACTTTCTTAATTTATCTTTATGTTCTTCTTTATATCTGAGCTCTTGTAATCTTAATTTTGATAAGCTAGTTGTTTATAATTTGGAAAATCTTTTCTCCTTCAAATAGTTGATGCTTGATGCCAACTTACAATGCACATTCATAATGAAATATGCTGATTAATCTCTGAGTCATGGCATTCTTGGGGTAAGAAATGTCAATTCAAGAATCTCTTTGGTCACAATGTCAAACAATTGTAGAAGATTTCATAATGCACTTGGGTCAAGAAAGATTACATCCAAGAATTGTCTATGTGGTATATTTGCTTTTGATAACTAAAAAATCAATATATAATTATAATCGATGTTTTTATATAATTATTATTAACTAAAGAAACAAGTCTTATCACAAGACACGGGTCTTATCACCTACATGATTAGTTTGGAATTTTGTTCTCACCAAAAATCATAAAATGTAAGAATTAACTATGCCAAAAATAATGTAAAAAGATGATTATTGTGCACAATCATTTTTTTTAGCTCTTTTGGCACAATAGTTCTTACAATTTTTTGCCTCAAGCTCCAACTAGTCAGTATGTGTTTTGAAAAATTATTATTGGACTATGAGTCAGGAAAAAGAGAAATATTAAACTTGAAAAAAGGTACATAAATGCAATTAATTTTTAAAATTCAATTTTATAAACTGACAAAGAGAACCATGGAATTATAAGAAACTATTGTGGTCTGTACAATTTGAAAATTATAGTTACTAGTGATAAAGTTATATACCTTTGATTCAGAGAGTGAAAATAATGGAAATGAAGTATTGCCAAAGGTGCAAGCTCAACTTCCCCACCCCCTCTCCCCCACACATGTGGATGGAACTATTAAGTAGAAAATAGTTACATACATCCATACATACATAGATGGTTAAGTACTACCTAACTATGTCCAAGGCATTTGCACACTAGAGGCATACTCTACCTACCAGGCTACCTATATACCTATATCCATGGGATCAAGACCCTTAAACTACTCACTCTAACGAATATGTAGTTCTAGTTTGTAATTATTTTGATTTAGTTATATTCCTATAACCATTGGTGAGCTTTACTCACCTAATACAACTCTTCACCATCATACATCCACTTGGGCTAATCAGGCAATTTTCTATAATTAAAATACTATAATACCCTAGTGCAACCAATGTGTTTTAGTTTATATTTAATGTAAGGTTAACCTATATACATCCTAACTCACTCCTTATATAGTTATGTTTAAAATCTTGTGACAATACCCATGGCCATGCTACTTGTTGAGTGAGTTTTATTATTTTTCTATTGTGCCAAGATCTCTTTGTTTATATATACATACATATACACATATATATACATATACATATGTATATATATATATATATATATATATATATATATATATGTATGTATGTATGTATGTATGTATATATAGACATACATACATACATACACATACAGATGTCACAAGGGCATAGTAACGAGATGCATAGATCACAAGGGCACAACAATGAAATGCAGTGATCACAAGGGCACGACAACGAAATTCTAGATCTCCATTGATCTCCACAACCCAAAAGATCTCTCTCTATATATACATACATACATATACATACATACATACATATACATACATACATATATACATATACACATACTTACATATCTTCAATTCCTTGCATATGCAATTTTATCACCTTGGAGAACTATATTTGATCCTGTTAGCTGGGAACAACGGATGGTTCATTTTATTGTACCTAATTTGATGATAGTTCTATAGAAATTTGTAATCAACTGAACTAATCAGAAACTAGACCAATTTAACTAGGTTATGGCTTGTTTCTTTCTAAAAATATCTATTATGATATGTTTTTCTAAAATTTATTGCCCATTTTTCCTAGTCTGCAATATTTTTGTGCAGGATCTTGAGCTAAGTCAATTAGCATGAGTTGAGTGAGGTTTATTGTTTTATTATTTGGATTTTGGAATATTGGCTTTGTTTTATCATTGGCTTTGTTCAAGTCCCAATTTTAATGAAGTAACAAAGTGCTTTTTAGGGTGGAAAGGACTATATAATGAAGAGGAAACTTGAAAAATTGAATGTTGAAATGCTAAAATGAATGCTATCAAGGATCAAACACCTATTTTAGAGTTAAAACACATTGTGAATTTGATTTTAGATATTAACAACAACAACAACAAAAATATGACATAAATCATTCCCCATTTGTTTTGATTGTGGAGAGCTACATGCAAAAGAAGGTGGAGAGCTCCCAACAAGGGTGGAGAGCTTTGAACATAGGTGGATATTTCATTATCATGCCCTTGTGATCATTGTAGTTCATTTTCATGCCCTTATGATCTCTACATTACGTTGTCATGCCCTTGGTGGACATCAATAGAGATCTAGGATTTCATTGCCGTGCCCTTGTGATCTCTGCAGTTCATTGTTGTGCCCTTATGATCTTCATTTTGTTACTTTGTGATTTTTTTGTCGTGTCATGCCCTTATGATCTCTGTGCCCTTTGTAGCACTACAATATTTGGGGTCAAATTTTGATGATAATTTGAGACTATGGTATAATTTGTGGTGTTTGGGCCCAAATGTAGTAGTGCTTGCTTTGGGATTTTCTTCAAGGAGATAAGAGGTACCTATGTAAATGTTCTTTTCTTTTCCTTATAAACATGTATCTCTATATATTTTCTCTAGCAGGTGATTAGAGAATCTTATCTTTATATATATGTATGTTTATATATACATACATACACACACATATGTGTGTGTGTGTATGTATATATACATATATACATACATACAAACATACATATACAAAGATCAGAAAGGTACATCAACGAGATGTAGAGATACATGTATACATGATACATATACACATACATACATATACCAAGAGATAATATAATTTATAAGTACAAATTTCTACATACTTATTTTGGTATGAATAATTTTGATTGAATTCATCTAAAGAGAGTGAGTCTACTTATGATGATAATGGCTCCATGTGTAAGTGTGATTTACTGATGTTTGGTTTGGGTTGACTTAGTGTTTGACCAATCAGGTTGTATTACCAGAGGCTTGGGGAGTTTGTTCTTTTATGATGTTATGTATCTAATCTTTTATACATGACCATTGTGATGTAGTCACATGTCTTATTTGATGATCTTGATTTATTGGTTGTTATTGCTTCCCAAATTCTTGTGTAGAACTAAGGTGAATGGTATTACTTTTCTAGTATAACATTTGAGTCTTCGATCAATTATCTTTGGATTGCTTCCTAGTTGCTTATGTAGGACTGAGCTTATTATTGTAGTTTGTTTTTCATGATGTCATGGTTTTGTATATGTTTATTTGTTTTTGGATAAGTCTTGTTAGGATGATTGTATTGGTGAAATCTGTGATATTTCAATACTTTTTAGTTGCTTGTTTAAGAACTAATGTGTGGTTTATGGTTGTATGAGACCTTCTAATTTTACTGAGCTTAGGATAGGTTATTTGTATTTCATGTCAGGAAGTGGCTTGCAATGGAGATCAGAAACCTAAAGAGGCTTCTTGGGTAACCAAGTGTAGGTTGTTTTAATAAGTGATAACATTTCATTAAATGGGCTTAAAATGAATTAATAAGATACTATGCCACATAAAGTCACTAGGGGATCGGAGTCCTGAGAGATTGCCAAGGTAACCTTAGAGTTGATTCTTTAGTATGTCTTATTTGTATGAAAGGATACTGATGTCGCATAGAGACGCTAGGGGGCTAAACTCCAACGAGGCTACCAGGGTAACCTTAGAGTTGGCTCATGTGATGATACTTGCCCACTTACATAGTAGATTTCCTACATGTTTTTGTTGCCTCTAGGTATAGACGATACTTGTGTCTTGGTACCCTTTGAGATAGTTTGTTTTCAAGTATTTCCTTGACCTAGATGTTGGTATTACTTATGGATTGATATATGTTTGGGACTTGATTTTATCTCCTCAGTGTGGTGGGAGTGGGCCATTTAGGTTCCATGAGATTAAGTGGTAGTGCTTTTTTATTATACCATTGGGATCTGACCATTGGATGTCATTGTTGGATGTATCTATGTAGTTGATCCTTTCTTTTTGATCTTGTATTTGTGTTGGATGATTATTCCCTAATGTATTTTACTTGATTATCAAAGATCTTATGAGATGTTGTATATTATTGATGATGTATATTCTTTTAGCCTTTCATACCCTGTGACTTGTACAATGGATGATTATGCATTGTGATTATTGCCAAGTGGCATATTATATAATTGTATATTATTTAAATGGAATGTACCTTTGACTATTTCATTATGTGGGTTTTGGTTATGTATTGAATTTAGTATTTAATTAAACTTAAATGTGATTCAATGTCACGAGACCCTTAGGAGATGTAATCTATTTATGATGGTTGTATGTATGTGAGTTATTGCTTCTTCTATTTTATCTCTTGTTGTTATTGCTTCCATTGTATTATCTATTGTTGGTTATTATCTTCTTCTTTTTTAAATATTTGACAAACTTAGTGAAACTTTAGGTTAATTTCTTTTGGGTTCCCTAGCAAGGTGTTACACCATGTATTGGGTCTTTAGAGGAGAGAGACTTCTAGAAGTTTAGATGTTGTTTATGGATATGGGATGATTCATATGTGTGAATGGCTGATCAGGAAAGTTATAGAAAATTAGGGTATCAATTGCAAGTAGTTTCATTAATTAGATAAGGGAATCAGCTTTGAAAGTGGGATGATCAAAATTGGCATGTCCATCTTTATGATAGATGTCTCTATCCATAATAGAAAGTTACCTCAAATGACAAGTGACAAATTATTAAATATATGGAAAATCAGAAGAACATTCACCTATAATATTTTTGAAGAACAAAAATATAATTTGGTGGGAAAAGCCATGAGCTATGTGACTCCACATTGTGTCTATTCCACTATCCAATAGTGGAAACTCTTTATGTTAAATATGAAAATCTTGAAATTAAAAAAGATAACTATCAGAGATCTATATTTGTGTTTTAGTGATAACAAATATACAATCTAATTTTAAGAAAAATAATAGCCTTAAATGTATATGATTAAATAAAATAAACAAGAGTACTAGTTTTAGTTGTATAATTCTAGTATTACTAATTATGTAAACAAAATGTTTAATAAAAAAAGTATGAAGTAACGTAAATGAATCATTTGCTTGATCCTATTATGACTTAATGTGAATGCATCTGATTATTACTTGGATGATATTATGCACAAGATCTTTACTCGATCACCAAGAGATAATATAATTTGTAAGTACATATTTCTTCGAGCTTTATTTTGAATAAATTTGATTGAATGCAAGGATAATTGCTTATGTGAATTCAAGACATGAATGATTAATTTAGTTTAGCACAAGTACTATGCAAGTGTATATATATGCATGTAAAGAAGTTCACATAGTGAATTGATTTACATGCATACATGCACATATGCATACAATCATCATAATCAATTATCCTTGAATTTGACCGAAGCTATTATATGAATAAGAGATACATGTTTAGAAAGAAAAAAAAAGATTGTTTACATAGGTACCTCTTCTCCCGTTGAAGAAAATTGTAGAGCAAGGGCACAGAGATCACAAGGGAATGACAAAAAAATCCTAGATCTCCACTAATCTCCACCAACATTTAGAGCTCTCCACGCTCGTTCAGAGCTTTCCACCCTCTTTCATGCACATCTCTCCATAATCAATCAAATCAAATGGGGAATGATTAATGCCATGTTTTCTTTTCTTTTTTGTTTATAATCCATAATCCACAATCCACAATATCTCTCTACATACATACATACATGCATATATACATAAATATATATACACATATACATATATATGCATACATACATATATGCATACATGAAAGTGAAAATGCATTTCTAAGAGTTCACAATTGTTCAACAAAATTAATATTTTACAAGAAAATGCATCTAAAGAACTGTTAGCTTAGAAGAAAGAACATGGTGTTGAAACAGTACAAAAAGTGCTTGACATGAGAGATCTACAAGTGAGGGTGTTGACCAATCTTAAAAATTTAAATGCTGAAATGAAAGCTATCAATGATCAAACACCTATGCCAGAGTTACAACACACTATGAAGTTGATTTTAGATAAGGTAGAGGTAGATATTTAGAAGTTTGATAACCAAAATTTAAGGCACTAGAGAAAATGAGAATGAGAGGCTTTAGAAAGAGTTTGTAGGACAAAAACAATAGCTAGACAACATAGAGGATAATATGAGAGCTACTGGATAGAATCTAGGAATGTCTTGTAGTAAGTACTATGACATTGGAATCACTTGCAAGTGTCTTTGAGAATTTACAATCCAAATATCAAATGCCTATAAGAGTGTTTCAACTATTGGCATAGTCTCCCTATGATGATCCCATTTATCAAATGTTTATAAGAGTGTTTCAAGGTTGGGAACCACTTCAACATCCTTTGCATGGTTTAGAGGTAATGTCATTATGGTAGAGGCTTCTATAAGGGAATGAGCCTCATGATTATGGCATTTACACAAAAGCATAACTTGCTTCTTCAACTCCTTACACTCAACTCTTCATTGAAGTTATTCTTCAATTCCTTGCATATGCAATTTTATCACCTTGGAAAACTATATTTGATCCTACTAGCTGGAAATAGTTATTTGTTCATTTTATTGTACCTAATCTAATGATATTTCTAAAGGAATTTGTAATCAACCTAGCTAATTAGCAACTAGATCGATTTAACTAGTTATGGCTAGTTTCTTTCTAAAAATATCTGCTCTAATATGTTTTTATAAAATTTATTGTGAACTCTACCCATTTTTCCTGTTCTACATTATTTTTGTGGAGGATATTGAGGTAAGTCACTTAGCATGGGTTGAGTGAGTTTTATTTTTTTAGCATTTGGATTATGGAATATGTATGCAACTGGATCAATTTTTTTGTTGTGTAGCTAAGATGTAATAAGCACCTTTAAAAAGATCTCTAAATATACATGTTCAAAATGAGATATAAAGAGATACATGTTTAGAAGGAAAATAAACCAACATTATATACCCTTGAAGAAAATCATAGAGAAAGGGTACAACATGATAAAAAATTTGTAGAGCAAGGGCACTGCATGGCAACAAAATTATAGAACAAGGGTACGACACTGAAATCGTAGAGCAAGGGCACAACAATGAAACACAAAGATCACAAGGGCATGGCAACCAAATCACAGAGCAAGGGCATGACAACAAAATGTAGAGATATATCTCAAAAAAGAAATGCACCAAATACATATGCATAATCACAAGGCTCATTCCCTTATAGAAGCCATAACCCAGTTAAATATATGTATATATCAACCTAGCTAATCGGGAACTAGACCCATTTAACTGGTTATGGCTTGTTTCTTTGTAAAATATCTACTATGATATGTTTTTGTTAAAAAAATTGTGAACTCAACCCATTTTTCATGCTCTACATTATTTTTGTGCAGTATCTTGAGGTAAGTCACTTAGCATGGGTTGAGTGAGTTTTATTGTTTTATTATTTGGATTTTGGAATATGTATGCAGCTAGATCATATATGTAATAAGCATCTTGAAAAATATGTCTCTAAATATATTAAAAGATACATGTTTAGAAGGAAATATAAAGACATACATGTTTACAAGGAAAAGAAAAAAATATTTACATATGTACCCCTTCTCACCCTTGAAGAAAATCATAGAGCTAGGACACGTAGATCACAAGGGCATGACATGACAATGAAATCACAGAGCAAGGGCACGAAATGACAATAAAATTGCAAAGCAATGGCACAACAATGAAATGAAGAGATCATGAGGGCACAATAACCAAATGCACCAATCACAAGGGCCATGACAATGGTCATAGCTCTCCACCTCTTTCACATACAGCTCTCTCCAAAATCCAAACAAATGGAAAATGATTGTTGTCTTTCTTTTTTTTTGTTTTATTCATGTGAGGGCATCACAATTATGATGACATCGGGGACCATCGCAAAAAAAAAATGAAAATGACCACAAATTACACCACCATCACAAATTGTCGTCACAATTTAACCCAAAATGTTGTAGTATGGGTAACCAAAATCTTATGTGTTATGTGTTGATTTATTTCATACTTTTGATGTAATGAATGGTTACTTATTTTATTTTACATGTTAAGTTATGAGATGAATGTATGGTGAAATTTTTTAGAGGCAAAAGTTTTAAGTGTTGATTCACACCCCACCCCCCCTGCCCCACCTTAGAAATTACTTTCCCATTATTAATTCTAACAATATCAATATACTTTTCACAACCATCATATAATTTTCTCTGGGATTAGCAAAAACTCTAGCAATAATACCAACAGCTAAGGCAATATCAAGTTTTGTTTGTACAATATATTGAAAAATTTTAATTATTGACATGTATATTGTTTGATTCACCTTAGTTGAATCATCATTCTTTGACAAATTTATGACCAATAACCATAGGTGTACCAACATGTCTTGAATCTTTCATTCCAAAAGTCTTTAATATCTCCTTAATATACTTTGATTGAGTAATATAAATTCCTTTCTTCATTTGATAAACTTGTAAACCAACAAAGAACTTGATCTCACCAAACATTGACATCTCAAATTCCTTCTTCATTTCATTAGAAAATGACTTACACAACACATCATGTCCTCCAAATATGATATCATCAAAAAAAAATTCAGCTAGTAATATCTTACTTTCAAATTCACTTTTCAAATACAAATTGCTATTGTCATTAGTTCTTACAAAACCAATTTTCACCAAATAAATGTGTAACCTTTCATACAATTCTCTAGGAGCTTGATTCAAACCATATAAAGCTTTTTTTAGTTTGCATACCATATACCTCCTGTTGGGTTCAACAAATCCTTTAGGTTGATCAATGCAGACTTCTTCTTCTAAGATTTCATAAAGAAAATGTAGATTTGACATCTGTTTGGTATACCTTGAATCCTTTAAAGTAGCATATGCAAGAAAAGTTCTCACTAATTCCAACCTTGCAACTAGGGAAAATGTTTCATGATAATCAACTCCTTCCTCTTGTTTACATCCCTTACAAACTAGTCTTTCCTTGTTCCTTGCGACTTCACCTTTCTCATTCAACTTGTTTCTAAAAACCCACTTGGTTCCAATCAAATTCTTACCCTTTGGTATGGGTACCAATGTCCATGTCTTGTTCTTCTCTATTTGATCAATTTATTCATTCACTACCTTAATCCAATATTCATTCTTTGAATCATCTTTAACTATTTTAGTGTCAACTTCACATAGTAAACATGTGTCATTCTTCAACTTCTTTTCATGACTCCTGAATCTTTTCTTCCAATGATTTGGTTTGATGTATGATTTATCCTTACATACTTTGCTAAGAAAGGTTTAGATCTACTTTCATCTTCATGTGTTTCACTTGGTTCTACATTCTCTTCTTCTACAAGTATTACTAGTTGTAACTCAACTTGGTCTATTTGATGTTTAGTTTCTTCTCTCTGATGCTCGACTTCTATTGTTTGTGACTTGGATCCTATAGCCTAATGCTCAATATTTTGTTGATGCTTAGCATAACTCCTCTGTTGGACCTTGGCAATTCCTATCTACTGATGCTTTTCTATGGTTCATGTAAATTGCTACGTTTTCTTTCATATACATAGAAAAAATTCATGCAGTCTTCATGTTCCTTTTTGCATTCGTCCATATTTTTTTCTACACATTCATCAACTCTATTATCTGTATTTTTCATAATTTTTTAAGTGTTAGAATTAATACCCTTATAAGCCTTTCTTTATTATAATATCCTCAAAATATGCCTTCGTCACTTTTCGCATCAAGTTTACCTTTCCTTGTATATTTTAATATGTAACATTTGCTTCCAAAAACTTTGAAATGATTGACATTAGGTGCATAGCCATACCATAGTTCAAAAGGTGTATTGTTTGTGTCTTTCTTCACTTTAACTCAATTCAAATTATAAACTATATTACTTAGAACTTATCTCCAATACTTTTTTGAAACATTCTTCTCCATCATTAGTGTCCTTGCACAATCTATGATTGATCTATCCCTTCTTTCAGCTATTCCATTCTATGGTGGTTTCCTTGGTGCAATAATTTTCCTCTTTATTCCTTTATCATTTCATAATATGTTGAACTTGTCTAATATGGATTCACCTCCTCTATCTGATCTCAAGCACTTCAGAATCTTTCTTGTTTCTTTCTCAACTCTAACCAAATACCACTTAAACATTTTCAATGCATCATATTTTTCTTTTATAAACATCACTATCATCATCCTAGAAAATTCATCAACCAACATAATGAAATATTTTTCACCATAATAGCTTCACACTCTAATAGCACCACATAAATCAGTACAACCCAATTCCAAAATATCATCAAAACACTAAGTCTTGCTCTTGAAACTAGACTTTTTTATTTTACCCATTTGACATTGTTTTCACATCACTTTATTAGGTTTTTTGAATCATGGTGATTCTCTTACTCTTTTCATCTTACTAATGCTTACTAAATTATCAAAATTCATATGACATATCCTCTTATTTCATAAACAAACATCTTTAAATTGTGCAAATATACAAGTATCTTCAATAGGTCTAGATAGAAAAAGTTACCTCTCATTTGATCACTACTTACAATTAGTTTTCCAATAGCATCAAATATCTTTGCCTTCCTATTTTGGAACTCAACTTGATAGCCTAAACTAATCAACTATGCGACACTCAACAAGTTATATAATAAACTATCAACCCAAAATGCATTGTCACATTTGATTTTATCATTTAGTGTAATTGATCCTTTACCTTTCACATGATATGGTGCATCATTTAAAAACTTAACACTACTTACATTATAATGTTTTAACTTTTCAAACTTACTTTTATCACCAATCATATGATGTGAACAACGATTACTTCCATTTTTCATGCTTGTTCACATGTGAAATCAATGTAGTTTTCTCCTCTTCATCATATTCATCTTTCATTGTAACATAGAAAACTTTTTCATTATTTTCATCATTATCACTATCAAAACCATCTTCTTTAGCAATATGACAAGATTTATTATATTTGCCTTTGTAGTCCTTATTACCTTAGTTGTCTCTACCTTCTCTTCTTCCTATATATTTTCTATCCTTCCTTTCTTCCTTCTCATCCTTGTTAGAGAATCTTGCAACAAAATGACCAACTTTGAGCTACATGTAAAATAGATAATAGGGAGTTTACCTTTGTATTTTCCTTTCCTTCTTGGTAGCTTTATTTCCAATAATGCTTCAAGATCATCAAGATCGTTATCTAATTCACTATCACTATCCACATGTCTTCTTTTCTTCTTTCTCTTAGATCCATCAAGGGCTAGTTGAGACTTGAAAGAACATTCAACACTAGTAGAGGAACAATTATCAAAGTTTGACAATTGAAATGTAGTATGCCTACCAATTAGAATATCCAATGTCAGATCATTACTAGGTGTACATCTTAGTTCTTGAATTGCAAATGCTCTAATTGCATAGATGGGGAGAAAAGTCCTCAATACCTTACTTATCATGGTCTCATCAGATATGATGACTCTAGCTCCTCTAATAGCATTCACAACCTCCTTGATTTTGCCACAACACTAAGGAACAGTGTCACCTTCTTTCATTCTTTCATCATCAAATTTACCTCTCAAGCTTTCAGACTTAGCTCTCAACACATTTTTGTCTCCACCATGGATTTGTGCCAACTTTTCCCACATGTTCTTTGCAGTAGTACATTCCTTCACATCATCAAATTTAGAATAACTTAGAGAATATTATATATATATCATTAATTAATTGTGCTTTTTCTTCTCTTTCATTTGTTCAATAGTCACAGGTCTAGGAACTTCAATGTATTCATCCTCTAGATAGAATAATGCAAAATCTCCAAGTCTAGATAAATGTAGTTTCATTAGTCATTGCCATGCTCAGAAGTTCTCCTTGTTCAACTTAGGTACCTCTCTCTTGTACATCTTGATCTTTAGCTTAAGTCCTTAACAATTCTCTCACAAGCACTCTTGCTCTGATACCAATTGTTAGAATATTTAGAATAACTGAGAGGGGGATGAATCAATTACTCTCATGTCCAAATGTACTAGTTCAACTTTCACTAACTCCAAACAACTTAGACAAACTCATTCAATCACTTGATCCATACAAAAAATCATTAGCAACTTAAAATTTTGTTCATTACTAAACTCTTTGTACAGTAAAATAAACAACATTAAATAACATGCATCGCACATATATAACACCAGTATTTAACATGGAAACTCAATTTGGCCAAAACCACCAAGTAACATGCTAACACTTTTTCACTCTTATGAAGTGAGCTTGGTTAAGAGGAAACCCTTAAAGGTTACAAAATACACTATCAGGTGTGATGTTGTTAAAGGATTAATCACCTTGATAGGAGTTGCTTGGTTAGAGGACTTTGCACCATTCAATTAGAATGACACCTTTATTAAATAATTTTTAAAATGGTGTTTAGGTCAACATTTATTAAAGGATTTTGATTGTCATAATGGTTAGAAAGTAACAATAGGTTTGACCTATAAAACATAACTCACTTTGCAAATTTAGATCGTCATTCAACTCATTTTCAAGTTTATTGATTGGACTTCATTAACATTTCCATCATTGATTTTTTTAGCATCCCTTAAATCAATCACAGTTCATCAATATCTTAACTTCACTTCTGCTACTCTATTCTTCATAGGTTCTCCTTAAGATCGCCAATCAACAATGAACCAACCTTAGACAATATCTCTTATGCCTCCTTAAATAGGTAATTTTTATCTTTTTTTCCTTAAACATCACCGTAGATATTAGGATTAAGTTAGATCCATTGAATCAATCCATCATTTTGTTCTTATTGTCCTTTCTAGAAACTTCTCATCAAATTATTTCCCTTGATCACATAACAAACTCAATTCATGCATTAAATATTCCAGCTCATCAATCCTTATCATCCACATGTTTTGACTAATCCAAAAACCCATCTATTTTAGCCTCAAACTTGGTTCTTTCAAAAACTGTAACTTTTGCAAGCACTCAACCAAAACTATGTAGCTTAGTCTCTACTATTCTATCTCACTCAACTTTCACTAGCTTTCTCAGTCATCACTACGCTCAGTTGCTACTATACTACACATCTTCAACTTGCTCAGAAACAACTATCACTTGGCTAATACTTGTTTGCTCAACTAATTCTTGAGTTCCTTAATATTTTGTCATCTCCTTCATTGACCAACCATATTATACTAAGCTTTTCTCATGTTAAACTCAACACTTCTACACTTCATAGAATTATTGAACAATACACCATCTTGTCAACTACTAACTGATCATGTGCCCATTGTAATTCCATCATAATTTCCTCCTCATCTCTCAACAATATCACTAGTTCATCTAGTCATCTTTATTTTCAAATCCTCTTCATTAATCAATAGATATGGTACTCTACACTATTAGTAAATGTCTGTCTAGTAGGTTTGACATCAATGACAACATAACAATTGTTCTAATTGTAGTTTCCAACAGACCCTTGGTTCAAACTCAACCCAACCTATTCACCCATTATAAGCCCACTTAATTAATTAATTAAATATGATTAATTAAGTGGCACACTTGTATTCTTCATAAAGTCCCACTTGCATGCTAATCACATCATAATCCAAGCCTTATTTTACCCTAATTATTTGCACAACCTTAATCAAGAAGATTAAGAAGTCCTACCCCAACCCAAGTCAACTCTCATGTCAAATCCTCTTACTCCCCAACTAAGTGCATTAAGTGTCAACCTTTAATGCACTTACACATCCCTTATGTTATTGCCCCTACTCATATCTTTCAAAATAGTTAAGTTCCCTCACCCTCCCAAGTCTCTCTCCTTGTGACACTTATCACAAGGAGAGCCATTTGAGAAAGCAAGATCCATATTATCTCTCTCAAATGCATCTTAGCCACTCTTAAATCTTTTCCATGAGTACATCTTAACCATTCATTTCACCTCTTCTTTCCTATAAATTTCACCCTTTACAATTCAACCACCTTTTTATGAAAATTTATCATGTCCATTTGAGATTCAAAAGCAAGACTTATACCTTCATAATGCCAAAATCATTCCACACTCAATCCATCAACTATTGAATCTTGAAATTAAGAGTTTAACTATTAATCAATGAGTTATCTCACTCAATGTAACCAAGATAGAGGTGATTTTGACTAATTACAGGTGGCACCTAAAAAACATTAATTAAAGATCAATTAGGTAACGGTGGTAGTTGTGTACCTCAAGCTAACATAATCACATGTCTTTATAATATTCTTGAATGAGAATAATAAAATATCCTACATAAAAATAATTAATAGGTACAATATGACACTTAGGAAGTGAATAATACACTAGAATAATTTAATAAGTTAATTTCATTTATTTATGAATGTGACACATGTTGTTATTACTTATTTTCTATCCCTAGTCCACGTTATGATAGTATTGATCTAGTAAAGTCTCCTCATGTTTTGTAATGTGTGTTTCTTCATTTTCTATTGATGTAATTATGCACCTGATAGATATACATTTAATTTTACCCCATCCTTTATGTATAGTACCCTTATTTTATATTCAAGGATACAAACATGGTTTCCCATATTGGAAAATGCACGCATCACAAACTAAGAGATCAAGATATTCCATTGATATTATCATGTTTAGTATCTAAAATACTTGATCTTACTTTTTCATCTAAAATCATTTTAAACATCTATAAAATTTAAATTTATTTCAAGACATAGGTGCTAAGGCATCTTTTTAGGACCTTTGTAAAATATGTCAATACTCTATAATGGTAGCATCTTTTCTATAATATATTATTCATTAGAAACATATATTATCTCATGTGATAATAAATAAATCATACACATAAAAATTATTAGAGAAAATAGATTTTTGGGTAATTGAAACTATTTATCAAAGCCATAAAATATGTTTTGATTCCCAAGGCTATGGGAGGTCAAGAGAAATAAATGAAAATATGTGATTCGATAAGATAATGTTAAGAAGTAAATTTCACACACCAAAACTAAGAGTTGAAGGAGGGGGGTTGTGTGTGAATCAGTTGTGTGCAAAGATAATTAATTTCAAACTTATATAACTAATCACTAATAATTAAAACAATATGAACAATAGTGAGAAACCATGCAAGTCATAACTCAATTTTTTTGGTTCTTAAGGAAAACCCTTGATCAAAGGAGAAAACCTCAGTGGGGATGGCAAACCCAAAATAGTGTATTAATATATAAGTTCCTTGTAAAAGGATGTGACCCTGTCAGGAGTCTAATATAGTGCATTTAGTATATTAGTCCATGTTAACGAATAAATCCATGTTAAGAGCATTTAAAACCTTTTAGAAGGTTATAACTCTATTAAAGTTAATGAGAACAAAAGGCACTCTTCCAAAAAAAAGTATTTTGATTCCCAAGGCTAGGGGAGGTCAAGAGAAATAAATTAAAAGTTGTAAAAAGACAAGATAATGTTAAGAAGTAAGGAAACCATACACCATATCACCCTAATTTTTGTTCTTAAGGAAAACCATTGATTTGAGGGGAAAACCCCAATGGGGATGGTGTTGATTCACATTCTAGTGATTATACTAAGAGGGGGCAGATGAATTAGTATAATTTTAATAACTTCAACTTTTAACACTCCACCTATCTACTAACAAGCATGCCTCTAGCTCTATCAGTTATTAGATGAACAACAAAATATTCAACACAAAAGGTAGCATCACATAATACTAATTTATCTTGTTGGAACTTAACCAGGGTGAAAACCATAGTTGTGAGGTGATGATCACTAAGCTTGCAACCTTCTAGAGTGTGACCTATCAAGAGCCTATCCTTACTAAAAGATTACAAAGACATTGTCAAGTTCTACCTAGTTAAGAGATTTAGTGAAGACTGGTTAAAGTCTTTTACCTAGTTACAAGTTGTCTACTTAAAGGACTTAAAATACAAACAAACATGTCTCCTTATTAAGGGACTTAATACATAATACTTGCTAGAGTCCATCCTTGATGGGATTTTCTACTGCAATAGTGATAAAATAACGAAGTGTTTGATCTAAGAAAGTGGCTACTTGACTTAGCTTGGTTTAGATCACATTTATGTTTATTTGATCAATCTACAAATTACTTTTCTCCTCCTTGGATTTGAAACTCAAATACAACCCCTTATGTGTTCAACTCTTCTAGTCTTTTGCACTCCTATGCTCTGTGTTTTAGGCTTGTTGACATCACCCTACACAGTTACCTTTAATACTCTATCTTCATGTTCATTCTATCCACCTTTCACCTGAGATTGCACACAACCTAGCACTCTCACTTTCAAGCTTCTCAATCTGAAATCTCTCCTTCTCTATATGAAAATAAAGGCCTATACACCATCCTTTCTTATTATTTATTCATCCCTTATCTATGAATTCAAATTTTGAATTCATCTATCTCCATCTTGTGTATTTTCCTTCTTTTGACTTGCATAATTTTCATGGGTTATGTGTATCATGTGTACTTAATATTAATGGAAATCCATGGGTTTCCTATGACCCTTAACTACTTGTTGGGAGGAATTCAAATTTAAATTATCCTACCTACCTTCTCATTTAAACTTGATGTGATAGTTCTTCTTATGTTTTTATAAGGATGTTAAATCAACTCACCCACTTAGTTATGTGTATAGTCACAAGTATCTTGTCTTAATTCTGCAATCATGAAAGGTTCCCTTCACCCACTCTAAGTTATTACTAGTATCTTTATCCTATCTGCCTATTTACCTATCTTATCTATTTACTTAACTTCCATCTTGTACTTAGTCCATCTTAACTACATGGATTGTGAAGACCACTTTGTCTTCACTAATCTCATTTGTGTCTTGCTCTAGTCTTTTCCTATTGTGACTAGGATGAGCTCATATTTTTTACTTGTTTCACCAACCCCCTGTCATGCACCAATAAGTGCATTGACATCAATAACACTTTCTTTCACTTGTCTCATCAATAAGCTCCATCAATCTCATAACTTGGCTCCTTTATTCAAATATTCCAGCATATGGTGCACATAAAATAATGTACTAATATATAAGTTCCTTATGAAGGGATGTGACCCCATTAGGAGTCAAATATAGTGCATTTAGTAAGACAATCCATGTTAAAGGATAGATCCCTATTAAGCTACCTTGAACCTTTATTAGAAGGTTCTAACTCTATTAGAAGTTGATGAGAACAAAAGACACTCTATCAAAGCTCACTTATTAGAGGATGAAAGGTTAAACCACCTTTACAAAAGGATAACAAATATAACAATATGAACTAATTAATATGTAGCTACTTTCCAAAGTAGTTTCTTTGAAGTCCACTAGGAATGATAGGTTCTACTCATACCTCTTCATAAGCATCCAATAACTTCTCTTCTCTTCTATGATAATCCAACATCAAGGCTCACATATATACTTATCTTCCATACATTCCATATCTTACAATGAGGAAAATAAATTTACTTTATACCCATTACAAATAGTTAATTACGTTACTCTATAAGGGACTCCCAATGAAAAATTAATTACATAAGGCCTTGCTAAGGCATATATGCCTTCGCAAGTATCTATACAAGCATTACATGAAGTATCCCATACACTACAATGAAAAATTAACTCTTGCTAATAATATTTTACACACTATATTGATCCAGTTGGCAAGCTAGTAAAATGCATCACAGATTATGCAAAAGTGGCATTCCTATAGTAAGCCAAATGAATGAAAATACATGCATGAACAAACATTCTACCATCTTGCAACCTCACCAAAATTAATTCATGCTCGCCATATAGATATAAAAAAAATATTACAACTACCTCTGGCATATTTTCTCACATGTTGGTCCATTACCAATCTTTGCAAAACAAGTCGTAACTAATCTAGAATATCACATAAAGTATGTAATGAACATAGACATGATGTCTAAACTCGTTCTTCTACAAAAATGTAAGTTTGCATATCCAAATCTATCAACATCTTCTTGCATTGAACTAATCAATAACCTATGATATACTAAGTCTAAGTCTATCATAAAGTAAAGAACATATGTTGACATCACTGACAAAAAATGTCATTAATGCAAGTTATCTACAACACTTCCAAGTGCCACCAATATCTCTTAGTCACAATAATCTTTTCCTTAAGCATTGATGGCAACATATGGTAAAAACCATCAATCCAAAAGTAATCATCAAAGTATATTTTTTTGAATATCCTCAACATATAAAATCTTTGATATTCTCATATATATACCCTCCTTGATGAAATATTTTTGACAGATTCCCTCCCCTTTGACATCAATGACAAAGGGTTTCAAAATATCAAATAAAATCCTTATCAACAATCTCTCCCCTAAAGAAATATCTCTCACTTCCATATTCATTTAGTTCCTTAAGAAAGACATGAAACACTTATTAAAGTACATGTATTATATCAAGCCAATATGTAGCCAAAAAATAATCTCAAGTGCCAACAAACATTGTTATACAAAATCTCACCACATAAGAGCTCTTGCACTAGCTCTGCACCATGTGACAACTCCCCCTAAGGTGTAGTACCTAGCATCATATCCAAGTGAATGAAAATGATCAAAAAATATATACTAGAATAATGCATTCTTTCATAATTACTCTTGAAAAGGAGGGCTCATCACCCTAAGCATGCCTCTGATATAACAAAGATGTCCTTAGGAAAAGGCTTCATAAATATATTTGCTAGCTACTCTTTTGTACTCACATATTCTAATCTAGTTTTTGTCTCGATAACTCTTCTTTCTTAGAAAATGATACTTAATAGAAATATGTTTAGTCTTTGAATGTAATACTATATTCTTTGACATGTTAATTGTACTTATATTATCACAATGCATTATGATAGGTTTAGAAAAAAGTATATGGATATCTTTTAGCATTTGTTTCATTCATATCAATTGATTATAATAATTTGATGCTTCCACATATTTTTCTTCTATAGTAGATTGTGATATAACCTTTCTTCTTATTTGGCCATGAAACCAATCTTCCTCCAAGGAAAAATGTACCTCCACTTGTACTTTTCTTCTCATCAACATTTCCTATCTAATCTGCATTAGTATAAGCATATAATGTGAGATCACTTGATCTATCACATCATAAACAATATTTTCAAAATTTCCTTTCAAATATCTAAAAAATTATTTTATTACAGTCAAGTTTGATTCTTTAGGTTATGTATGATATCATACCACAATACCAATTGTACTTGTTATGTCAGGTTTAGTGTGAGTTAAGTATTGTAAACCACCATTAATAGAACTTGTTGGAAAGTTGGTAGATATGGATGCATATAGATGTTGTCACTTATGGAAATACTACATGAAAGTAAGATCACATCAAATTAAGTTCAACTTTGGTTTTTGGTTTATATAAAAATTTCCTAAGTCAAGAATATAGACAACAAAGATACAGTTTTAGTCAACAAGCTTCATAGGATTAATATATGTGGCCATAATTTATACTATGGTAGAATGGAGAATGTATATGATGTAATATGTTAGCAGTTATTATGATAACAATTGGAAATATATGTTTTGGTTGGAAAACATGAAGACATGCCATTATTAAACTGAATAGATTGCAAGGTAGAGAACATGTGTTTTGACCTAAGGAATTGAATTTCATTTTCAATTCAATTACTTGGTCCCTTAGCTAGAAAGGTTTGATAATATGTTTTGTATATTTTTTTACATGTTTCATAATGAATGTCGACTGGACAAGATAATTACAAGGATATATAAGAAGGACATTTTGAATATGTGAAGAAGAAATATGCTATGTTTATGTTATGTGAGATTCATGTATGATGGTATATTGATGTGTTGATGGTTATATGTAATCATATGTTGTATGGGAATGATCAATGGGAGATACACAAAAGGAATAATAAAATATTAAAGACATTAGAACAATCAGATTTTCTATACTATATATAACTCTTGTATAGATTGTATATCCTTATATGAGTAGTGAGCTTCATTTTAATACAAATCCTAACAAGGTTAAGACCTCTAAAAAAGTATAGTCCTCTAATAAAGACTCATGTACTAAATATTTGTATTAGACTCCTAATAGAGTATTTCAAATTAGTGCATTTGTTGTGGGTACCATCCCCACTAGGATTTTCTCTTAGCCAAGGTTTCCCTAGTTAACAAACATGGTGTTATGAGTTTCTTTATATTATATACTTTACTTTTTAATTTATTCATTTATGCATGTTGGTTTATTCCCCCACCCAAAAAAAAACTCCATTTCTATCCTATCTATATTTTATCTGAAGAGTGCTACGAAAATCATCAATAATAGTCAATTTATAACCTATAATCATAGGTGTCCCAACTAGTTTACAAATTTCCATACCAAACTTCAGTATTAATTCCTTAAGATAATTAGTTTGAGATATAACGATACCATATTTAGTGTGACTTGTTTGTAATCCAAGAAAATAGTGCACTTCTCCTATCATAGACTTTTCAACTTCACCTTTCACTTCATCAGAAAATGTGTACTTCATTATTTCCTCCAAAAATAATTTCATCCACAAATATTTCAACCATGAACAATCCATATGAAATAACTCTTAGTTATAAATTACTATTTGCATTTCCTTTCCTAAATCCCAAATGTAACAAGTGTTTATCTTATTGGATAACTTGGGGGGGAGGGGATAAATAAATTATCTTCGGGTCCCTTAACAAATTACAATCTTAAAACCTTTTCAACAACCAATCTTATTTATCATATTTAAGCATTTAACCAAGTACATCAATATGCATATGAAAATCAGAAAATAACATACAAAATATTCAATCACATTTTAACACCAATATTTAACGTGAAAACCCAATTTGGGTAAAAATCATTGGGGTAATTATCACCCATAAATAATTCACTCTTCTAAAGTGAGCTCAATTAAAATCCAACTCTATTAAAGGTTACAAACATATTTTCTAGATGTGACCCTGCTAGGTGATTTTCACTAAAGATCAACTAGATCTATTACCCTACAATGAGTAGCCTTGTTAGAGGAATCAGTAAATTCATTATAATGCCACCTTACAAAGGATTTAGAAATAGTACTGTTAAATCCACTCGGATAAGACATTTTTTGCTACAATTGTTAGAAAGTAAATCTAAAATCATCTAATAAAATGTGCAACTAACTTTGCATGCTCAAATCTCCTTTATGATATCTTATCTTCTTGAAATTCTTCCTTTCTAGTTGATCAACACATAATATTCATATCATCACTTGATTCACTCTTTCTTTCAAATTTTTTCTACTTAGTATACCCTTTTGTACTCACTTGGCTATCAACAATGAAATTCTTCTTGTTCATTCTTTATATAGGTAATTCTTTTTGTTAAATCACATTCATTAGAGTTTCTTTGAATTTATCTCATTCATTCAATCAAATATCTACTCACATTCAATGTATTTGTCACTCGAAAGAATGTTTTATGAATCATGCTAGCTTGATCTCACCCTGGAACTTGAACTTTCTTGGATCTCAAACCAATCATTAAATATTTACTATGCATATGTATCTAACCTATTTCATCGCTTGACTTTTCTAACTAACTTAATTCCTTCCTTAGAATCTTCTAGATCACTGTAGATCATCACTCAATGCTATCCTTTGATCAATTTTTCCAAAATTGTTTCTCATTATTGACTTGTGTTCTTGTTTAACCAAACATCTTCATTTCCTTTGTTAATACTTATTCACTTGGTTAAAATTATGTTCTTGGTGACATTATTTTCTCGGTAGCATTAACACATCCTTGATTTAGTAATGCACTTTCAATTTACTTCAATTGAACTATATCTTTGCTTATTGACCACCATTTCTAGCTTATAAACACACATTAATTCCTTTTATTTTCACTTTACAACTCTAATACTTTATTATTGACCAATATAAATTACTTGTTCATCATTCTAACACTTCATCAAATCATGTAAAACAATAAAACCAATGTTACATTGTCAAAGATTGATTCATTAATTGCCCATTTAAGCTCATAAAAATATTACTTCTTCATCTCATCTTGTATCTTTACAAACAATTCTTTAACATTACTCAATGCCACATTTCATATTGATATGACAACTTAAATAAATTAGTATGTTAATAGGCTTGACATCAATGACAACATACCAATTGATCTAATTATCCTACATACCTTGCATTACTCTATTATCTGGCCTTGTTCATCATCAACATAATTTTGGAGTAATATTATTAGTTGGGATAATAGTCTCCCTCTTTGGAATTGATGGAAACACATCTAAAATATACCATCCAATACCAATAGCCTTCATCATCAAATTTATTGTGTCCGTTCTTCATTATCTCATTCTCTTTGTCATTGCATATTCTCCTTTGGTTTTTCCTCCTTCCTTCCTCTTTCTTTTCATCTTCCTTTACCTTTATGATACTCTCCTTTGTTGATTTTTTGGTCTTTATTGTTAGTTCTCCCCCTTTGAATATTCTTATCCTTTTAATCTTCTCCTCCTTGGGATAACTTCTCTCCCTTCAAAATTTCTTCCTACCTTTCTTAATCTTCTCCCCCTCAATGCCACTAGTATTTAAAAAACTTAATCCAAAACTAATTATCCTTGCAGTTTTACCTTTCTTGTACCAATTACTTTGATTTTCTCATAACTTTATCACAATCTTTAGGCTACTCCTAAAGAGTGAGCATATGCATCAACTCACAGATAGATTATTTGATAAAGCATGAATTGATTCAACTTATATCCTTCTCTAAAGAACATTAGATAGAGTAATGACCCCTAGTTTACCTCTCAAATACTCAAAATCATCCTTAGGTAATGAATTTGTGAATATATCAGTAATTTTCTACTTGGATTTCATGTATTCCACCTTTACTTGTTTCTCCTATACTTGCTCTCTCGAATAGTGATACTTAATTGATATATGTTTTGTCTTGGAATTCATCACTAAGTCCTTTGAAATGTTTATAAAATTGGTATTATCACAATAGATTAGCATAAGACCATTCACCTCCTCTTGTATCCCTTCAAGTAGTTATTTGATTAAAAAATGTCCGAATAATTGATTGCAACAACAATTTTACCTCAATTGTTGACTATGAAATACAACTTTTATTTTTGCTTATCCATGTCACTAATCCTTCTTCTAAGATGAAATATCCCCCATGTGTTCTTTCCCTATTGTCCACATTACCTACCCAATCATCATTAGTATACACTTTCAATTAAAAATCTTTGTCCCTCTTGAACCATCAATCATAGCCCTTAGTTCCTTTTAGATATCTAAAGATTCTCTTCACAAAAGTCATATGTGTCTCTTTAGGATTAGAAGAAAATATTTCCATGACACCAAAAAAATTTGAAATGTCTAATTTGGAATGAACAACATATTGTAGGTTACCATTTATAAATCTAATAAAGTTTCATTCACCTCGGTGGAGTCATCTTATTTAAACAATTTACATCCAGTTATTATCAGTGTACCAACTAGTCTTGAGTCTTCCATCTCAAAAGTTTTCAAGATCTCCTTAATGTATTTTGACTATGTTATATACATCCCATCGTTGATTTGTTGAACTTATAATCCAATGAAGAATTTTATCTCTTCAATCATTGACATTTCAAATTCATTTCTCATTTCGTCAGTAAATGATCTACACATCAACTCATTTCCTCTAAATATGATATCATCATCAAATATTTTAGCTATTAACACCTTATCTTCATGCTAATTATTCAAGTACACATTTTAGTTATCACTAGTTCTAATGAAACATGTTCTCATTAGATATGAATGGATTATTTTATACCATGATTGTGGTATTTGTTTCAATCCATGTAGTACCTTATGTACTTTACATACCATGTTTTCTAAGTTTTATCAATAAATACTTCCGGTTGCTCAATGTACACTTCTTCTTCTAGATTCAATTCAAAAATGAAAATTTTATATCTATTTGATATATTGTAAAACCTTTATGTGATGCATATGAAAGTAGAGTTCTCACACCTTATAATCTAGCAATAGGGGCAAATATATCACCATAGCCAATACCTTACTCCTAAGCATATCATTTGCATGCTACTCTTTCTTTGTTCCTTATCATATCTCCATTCTTGTTTAGCTTATTCTTAAAAAACTATGTTGTACCAATAACATTTTTATCCTTGGGTCTTCGTACTAGCAACCATGTGTTGTTCTTTTCAATTTGATCAATCTCTTATTTCATTGCATTAACCCAATCTTAATTTTCTAATGCATCCCTAACTAATCTAGGCTCAAACTCAAAAATCAAACATGCATTTTCTCACAAACTACTTTTTATCAAGACCCATCCGTTCTTATCTCCAATTATTTGAATCATGAGTGGTTCCTTCTAACATACTTGGCTAGCACTACCTTGGTTCTTTGTTCTTAAACATTTTCTTCTCTCAATGGGGATTTAACTAGTTCCTCGGTTTCTTCTTGCTTCATAGGTAAAGTACTTGAAACTCTTTCTTGTACATATACAAGTCTTTGATGATCTTTTGGTTCCCTTTTGCTATCTCCTTCATTCTTATCTACAAACTCATCAATCCTTACATTTTCACTTTCCACAATCTCATCAGTAGCCTTATTCAAATATTTATAATATTTTCTCTTTGTGGAATATCCTAGAAATTTGGCCATAATTTTTTATGCCATTTTCTAGCGACATGGCACATTTTAATTTATTTATTTTAATGACCTCCCAATATCATCACAATACCAAATAAAATTTTCATGGTCATCAAAATTTTGACAATAATGTGCTAACATTAAAAAGATAAAAAGACAAATTCATTTTTATATTTGTCAACATGGGAAAGGCACGTTCGGCTAGCATGATATTTGAGCGCCAACTTCCCATGTGAGTCGCTCAATGTTGTAAGCCCACATATCATCGACACTACTTGGAAAAGGATGTGTCTTGATTCAAGTTTATGTGATTTGAAAATTAAATTGCCTATCTTAAAATCTAATTTTATTTGAAAATGAAATTGCTTGAAACTAATAAAAATCTATGCAAAAATGCCTTCAATTATGCCATAATAATATTGTAACTCTTGTAAAATTTGAACACAATTAGTGGCCACAATATTTTTGGGATGACTTCCTATTAGCACTGAGTTGCAGCACACATGCAACACCCTACCCCAACTATATAACACACTAATTCCCATGGCATTCTATATTCATTTAGTATATTTGATGACCTTGATTACAGTTTCTTTTTTTTGGTTTGTGGTGTTTTGATTTATAAATCTAGGTGGGATTGATGAAAAATAGATGATTTTTTCTAAGTTGAGTAAGAATATAAATAGTCATGAATGACCAGGCACTAAATAATGCATTTTCTTGACTATGATTGTAACTAATAACTAGGCCTGGGCCTATTCATTCCCATCATGGTGTAGGAGCCCCTAAGGATTGCCTAGGCAATCTAAGTTTCACAATTTTGTTGTGAATGTGTGAGCCTTAGGAAATTTTTTATGTGAATGATAAGGTCATGTTGACCATAGTTGGAGTACATTGGAGGGTTTTGTTCATAGGTTCTTAGGCCTTTTTACTAGGTGCATTTAGGGGCTAGGAAGTTGTGAAGCCCTCTGATTGGAACAAGGCATGATGGTGACATCATCATGAGGTCATTAGGATATAGGAAGAGTTAGGGTAAGGTTTTTACCATAGTTGGGGTTTGTGGTTAAGTTTGAGAAGTTAGGAAGGTCATTTGACCAACTTGGTGAAAAGTTACAAGGAAGATGTAAAAGTTGCATTGTGCGACTTTGCAACTTTTTGAAAAATAGTTGTAGATCAATGGAGAGGAGATATAATGACTCTATAACCACCCAAACACCCTATATAAGCTCGATAAGACCTATGAGTAGGTTTGGAAGTCCATTGTACAGATGGTGTATTTTTTCAAACAACATGCTAAAGTATTTTCTGAGTATTTGTTGAGTTTTTTATGACAGTAGGTAGTTAGGTGTGAAAGATTCATATTTTTTCTTGATTATCTTCTATTTTTCATGTTTTCTTAAGTCTATAAATTTCTAGATAGAAGTTTTGTTTAGTTTTATTAACTTTTGGTACATTACTTTGATCATTTATTATCACTGGGTTTGTCCAATTCTTGAAGATGGAGCTCTGACTCGCTTTCCCACCATTCAATTTGTTCAACCTCTTGGGGATAGTGAGTAGGATCCATGTGCTTAATTTGAACATAAGAAAGGGCCCTCAAATGCAAAGCAACCATTTTTAACATCTTTCCCTAGGCAAGCCTGTGGTGAGTTCAACTAGGGAAGACTACACTGAAGTGTGCAATGCCACAGAGGAAAAAAGATAGGGTTCAAATTCCTTTTGTAAATTTAAGGAGAAGATCTTACCATCATCCCATGAAGGAGATAGGTTCATACCACTCCCAAGACAACCTTTCTTGCTAGACCAGCTAGTTAAGTCTAAAAAGCCATATTTTCACCTAATTTGAGTTAGAGTGATGGGTGGAAGAGTATGAACCCAAGACCCCAAAAATATTTAAGGGGATGAAAAATAGACTAAGAAACCTAAAAAACATCATAGGGTTACTTTGGAAGACATAGGAGAAAAATCCTATTTACTCTCTATAGGAGACCTAATTGGGGTTCTTAGCCTATTCGGCCTAATTGTGAAGAAACTAAGAGATTGAATGAGAAGATGAACTTGGTGAGACTTCAAACATACCTAATCGGTTGAGTAGAAGTGGTTTTTTTTATACCTCCATACATCTACAAGGCCTAGTTCAAGGTTTGGAGGTTGTGTGTCTTATTGTTTGATTAAGGGCTAGAATGAAGGAAATGGGAATGAATCAAGTGTTGTCTTTATGGAATGATATTTCTTGATAGATAGGTTGGGTAGTGAGATCAAGGGATCCTTAGGCAAGTTAAGGTCCTATAGGTGGCAAGTGGTGTGGAAGAGACACTCTAGAAGTCTTGTAACAAAAGTAGGAGCATGAGTCAGTGAGTGATTCATCCAACCTCTTTATCAGAGTGGTATTAGAGCCACAAAAGATTTGGCTTATGGATAGATGTTTTAGGCTAAAGAAGAATCAATAGGAGAAACCATAATTCTTACCAATGTAGAATTGGAAAATAAGATGCATGAGCAAGAGGAAGAAAATAAATCTCTCAGAGAGAGATTATCCCAACTCGAGGATAAGTTGGATCAGGTGGAAGAAAAGACTGATGAAGGCAAGGAAAAGGTTGATGAGAAACAACCAAAAGTTGTTTTAGAGGATGAAGTTCCTATACCAAAACCTATTATCACAGAGGAGCCTTTTGTGAAGGCAGTGAAGGCTATGAGTGGGAAGGCACTTGAGGAAATTCCATTGTTTAGTGGAAATATAGAGACAAATCTAGTCATGGACTAGATAGAAGGGATGGAAAACCATTTTGAGTGTGCTAGCATCACAAAGGCTCGATGATTCAGAGTGAAAAAATCAATATTGAGAGGCTCTACTTTGACATGGCGGAAATTCATTTAGGCAGAGAGGGTGAAAGAAGGAAAGAAACTTATCACATCATGGAAAGGAATGGTTCTTAAG
This sequence comes from Cupressus sempervirens, assembly GCA_028749045.1. Taxonomy (NCBI): domain Eukaryota; kingdom Viridiplantae; phylum Streptophyta; class Pinopsida; order Cupressales; family Cupressaceae; genus Cupressus; species Cupressus sempervirens. The sequence goes on along the minus strand of CM053792.1, from coordinate 164,941,915 downwards.
GTGAGAGAAGCATATATGCTAGAAGACTATGAAATTTAGTTGCATCAAAAGAGGAAAAACCTAAAGCAAAGGGATCTTGATGTAAGTTCCTACACTAAGAAGTTCCAAAAGCTTTGTATGAGGTCACATGTGGCAGAGGATGAAAACCTTAAGGTAGCTAGATAGCTTAGTGGCCTAAGATAGAATGTTCAAGAAGAGATGACTCTTCTCAGCCCTAAAATATTGCATGGGAGTGAAATTGCACCAAGAGGAGGTCATGGAAGAGGTAGAGGATCTCAAGGAGGTTCTAATAGAGGAAGGGGTTTGGGTAGAAGAAAATATTTTTTTCTAGCATGAAATTCTATAGTTGTGGACAATTGGAACATCCTGCTTATAGGTGTCTAGAGATGGTATCCTCTTCTAACAGTGAGAAAAGGATTGGATATGCTCAATAAGAAATATCAAGTATCAAGTCACCTGAGATTAACCATATTGAGTCAGAAATGGGGGAAAACCTAATATTTAGTAAGTTTTTGGTTAGAAAATCTATGAAGGAGGAGCCAAAACAAAGGAGAGCCTTATTCAGAATAAGGTGTGAGATACTTAGTAAAGTATGCAAGGTTATTATGGATTCAGGGTTCATAGATAATATCATCTCTTAAGAGGCGGTGAAAAAACTCAAGCTTGAGAAGATACCCCACACTAATCCATACAAAGTGAAATGGTTGAACAAAGGGAAGAGTGTCCTAGCGAATGGACAAGCATGGATAGAGTTCTCTATTGGTGGATACAAGGATAAGCTAATTTTTTCTTTTGGATGCATGATATCTCCTATTGGGAAGACCATGGTAGTATGATAGAGGTTTCTTTTATGATGGGAAGGATAATACCATTTCTTTGAAAAATAATGGTAGGACATTCAAGATACAGTCATTGATGGAAGATGAGAAACCATAAACAAAGACTCCTATTTTATTGTTGAGTAGTGCCAAGGAGTTTGTAAACATCCTATAAGAGGGTGGTGAAGGCTATGCTATCATGGTGTAACCTAAGAAGGAAGAGAAGATCATGTCAACACCTATACCAAAGGAGGTGCATAATTTGTTTGGTAAGTTCAAAGGCATCATTAGTGATGAAACACCTACCACACTACCTCCTAAAAGGGTTATCAATCATCAAATTGACTTTATCCTAGGAGCCTCACTACCTAACAAGGTAACCTACAAGCTCACTCTAGAGAAGAACCAAGAAGTGGTTAGACAAGTGCAAGAGTTTCTAGACCAAGGATTGATAAAGAAAAGCATTAGTCCTTGTGCAGTACCAGTGGTGTTAGCATCCAAAAAGGGTGGTAACTAGAGACTTTGTACTAATTCTAGGGATATCAATAGAATCACAATCAAATATAGGTTTCCAATACCTAAGATTGAGGATTTGATGGATTGTATAGGAGGATCTAGGTACTTCACCAAGTTGGATTTAAAAAGTAGCTACCATAAAATTAGGCATTAAGAGGGAGATGAATGGAAAAAAACATTCAAGACCACTAAAGGGTTATATGAGTGGAGATTTATGCAATTTGGGCTTTAAAATGCCCCTGGTTGTAGTGCCTCTCCCATTTGACTTTTGTAAGTCATCCTAATGGATGCAACCCTATTGATCTCTCCTCAAGAAGGGATCATGATTGGGACCATGAGTGGTCTACACCCTTGGGGTGATTTGAATTAGGTTATTATTTTAGTTACTTTATTTATGCTTATGGCTGATTTATGAGATTATGATGTGATTTATGGTTCACTAAGGTTTATGCCAGTGGTTACCAAGATCAATGTGGTACTATGATGTTATTCTGTGATTACCCTAAGATGTGTGCAGAGATTGCACTATGTTCTATTATCATGCTATACTAGACTAGATTCCTATAGCAATGGTTAGTCATGTTATGACTGTGTTCACTTATGTGTTTTAAGTGCTTTTTCATGTTGTTTTTACAACCATTATTAAATGCTTAAATGATTATAAATGGATTGTCTACCTTGAAATATTTTGATCCAAGAGATACTTGTTACTCATGATATGATTTACATTTGAGATGACCTAAGCGTCAAATTTTATACTTTGAGTTCTGTATCATAGATTTTAGACTACTATGTTGTTCAATTGATCATAATTGCATGATGATGCCATTTTGAGATGACAGTATACTTTATGATGATATTTGGTTACCTAGTATTTGGACATATCTCTGATTATGTTATGTAATGGATTTAATGCTATGGTTATTTACTTCATTATGCCATATGTGATTATGAGTGATGTAAATGAATTATTTTGGTATAATTGAATAAATGGTTAAATTAGGTATTTAATACGTTTATTGCTTTAGCTATGTTATTATATGCAATAGCACTTGATCATGTGTTTTAGTATGCAGGACTTATATCCCTAGCAGTAGCATATGAAGTTAGTGATTCAACTATTCATATTTACCAATGGTGTCCCTATATGGTTGACGTATCTTATTTAAATGTTTAAATTAAACCTTCCACTAATTTAATAAATCTAGACTCATTTTCATTATGTGATTAGACTAGTAAGTGTTTCTATGCATTTAGAGTTTTACATTGTCGCAAAAGTTGTTAAGAAATTTTTTGTGTTTTTAGGTTTTCGGGCTTCATTTAATTGATTTTTTATTTTTGGAAACTTTTCCATAGATGAATTTCAATTAATTGGAATAGCTTGTTTTTGTTTTTTCGATTTGGGGTTTAACTAGGTTGGCTAGTTATTTTCCCTAATTGATTATTTGCTCAAAAAGGGAATAAGTATTGAAAAAGGAATTTAATTCCTCACTTCTCACTTTTGAATTAGAAAGTTTGAGAGTAAAACCCCAAAATCCTCTTCATGAGGAAATATTGTTTTGTTCGTTGTGGGAGCTATGGGAATGAGATAATTGTGAGGTTGGCCTCATTGGATCCAGCTCAGGGAGGCCTTGGAGTGTAGTAATTTTAGGCTACTTCTATGGAATTTTTATTTTATGGTTCAAATTCTTATTTTTGCCCTTTTGGCTGCAAGGTAGGGTTCTGTCATTTTATTGTTTCTACTATGTTTCAACTTCTATTTTTGGTATCCATTTGTTAGGAGGTTGAGAACTAGTGTTCCCCTTCATTTTTATCTATTGATTCTACCTGGTTGGTCAAGTATGAACATTTTCCCTATTTTTGAGATTGAGGTTTGGGGTTTCACATCATTATGTTGGCTATTTTTGCATATAGTGTTTGAACCCAAATTTTATTGGATTTTTGGGGGTTTTGTGCCCAAAAACCAAATGGGTTTTAATTTTGAAGTTTTCTAGTTTTGGGGGTTTTTACCTCGATTTGTGTCACCCTATTTTCTCAAGTTTTCTTGGCATGAGTTTGGTCATGGACCTATATCATCTATTTGGATGTCAGTCAGACCATTGTTGCACTTTTATGTTTGCATTGGGATGCATGCCACATATGTACTCCTAACTTTGTGTTTAGTTGAGTGAATTTATACCTGATGTTATTGTTTCATGGACACTAAGATTCACGTAGAATCCATACTCCTAGATTGAGGTCAGTTGAGTGAGTTCATGATGTTTGGTCTTTTTATATCATTGGGATTCATGAAGAATCCATACTCCAAGATTGAGGCTAGTTGAGTGAGTTTATAATGTATGGTTTTATTGTTCTTTGGGATTCATATAGAATTTGTCCTCCCGAGTTGTTTTCAATTGAGTGATATTTTTCTTGTGTTATGATCTTCATGATGGTAGTGTGCCACACATAAGTACGTGTGTGTACCTTTGTTGAGTGACTCGCAAGGCTCAATCTTCCATGGTAATTTTGGGAGTTATGATCTTTGGGTTTGGGTTGGGAATATGCATACCTGTGGGCACTCATCATTGGATGATCATGGGAGGGTAGGGTAGTACATGGAGGGGCTTCTATCCTGCAACTAGTGACTATTTCCTATTGTTTCATAGAAGAAGTTTTATATAAGTGATAACTAAATTAAAAAACTTGGTAGTAATAAATATAAGATAATTAAAAATTTGGAAAGTGTACCTTCCATTGGGAAGGGTTACCACCTGGATTATGCACATTCTATTGGGGAGTGTAGCTACCAAACTAGCTTGGGCTTGTCAATGCCAAGTGACTCTCCATGATTTCAACCCCTATTTATTAGCCCATTGAGTGTCTAAATAGGACCTATAGTTTATGCATTTTCTATGTTCTTGGTTTCAGTCCTCATACTATCTAGCATGAGTGTTAGCGATGGACATTTTCTTTATGTGTGTATACAGTTTCATCATTATCTCCATCATCATGGCAGGAGTGGACCTACAGGTTCCACATTTTTGGGAGGCATAGCTACCTATACCATTTCTAGGGACTGGTGCATAGAGATGGTTTATTGTTTCGGTATGACTATTGCTAGATGTTTTCACTTGGTACTTCAGGTTCTAGAGTATGCTTCCTTGTGATTTACACTTTCATTAGAATGCTTGTATGTCATGTCTAGAAGATGTTAGTTTTGACACATTTCGTTGTTATGATATTTAGCATGTGTAAAATGACGAGTTTGATTTGTAAGATTATCTTATGCTTTACTTCTAACATGTTGTAGCACATTTTAGTAGTGTTGTCCTCATAAGATAGCATTGATGATCTGGTTGGTAGTTTGGGATGTTATGCATGGGGGATGGCTAAGACCCACAATGGTCTTATGATGTTATTATAGTTGGGAGGAACCACATATTTAGTTTGTTTGTTCTATTCATTGTAATGTTGTTTTAGTTTATTGTGATGTTGTTTGAGTACACTGCAATGTTACCTTATGTTCTTTCCCTTCACTGTTATGTTAGATGATAAGATGCACTTTCCATCTTGTAGCTATTTTTTGAGTGTCTTTGCCTCGACTATGGATCCAGTACTCCCCAATGTAGAGGTTTGATTTTCTATTTTATCCCTTGTTGTGGTCCTTAGAGTAATTTTTTCTTTCATTGGGCGACCATGCATCAGCATTGGGAAATATTTTAAAGTATCGCACAATCAAAGGAGAAGAATCATACAATACTAGAAAGTATCACACACCCTTGTAAACTTTATCATGAGACACTCTATTGTATCATACACCTCTTGGAGAAAGGTTGTACAATACTGGTAAGGTATCGCATGCCTTTTTGAGAAGTGTCACCCAAACCCTTATTGTATCGCATGCCTTCATTAGAAAGGTTGTATGATGCTGGAAAGTATCATATTGTGTTGATTTAAAGCATCACCTGGGTTTTAGAAAAAGCTTCTCAAGTAGGTAGTGGGCACTTTTTTATTTCTCTAAAAGTTTTTTAGAGCTGTTTGGGATACCCTTTATGGTGTTCCTTAATACCTTGGAATTGCATTTTGAATTCGATATGTTTTTAGATTCCTATTTGTTTGTGTCCTTCTGTGGTTAGTCATTTTGTTTGGGTAGTGATGTTTGGAGATTTTTTGGTCATTGGGATGATGGTTAAGTCTTCCATTGTGTTCTTTTTGATCCCTATATGAAATTTTTGTGTACACTCATACTTGTAAAAATAAATTTATCTTGGCTTATATTTATCCTTGTTTCTAAGGATCTTCAAGTGGGGCATTACACTAGCATTTTCATGAGGTTGATGAATGAAGTGCTTAAGATTGGTAGGTTTTTAGTTGTGTACCTAGATGACATCCTCATCTTTATCAAACATAAAGAGGAGCATATAAAATTTTTGGAGATTGTTCTCAAAAGGTTGTAGGAGGAGAAGTTGTCTATAAGCTTGGAAAAGTGTGACTTCCTCAAGCAAGATTTGGTATACCTAAGGTTTTTTATATCACAAGGTTCAATGAATATGGACCCAAGCAAGGTTGAGGCTATCTTGAATTGGAAAATACCAACCACAGGGGTAGAGGTAAGGATTTTTCATGGGTTATCTCAATTTTATAGAAAGTTCATTAGAAACTTTAGTGGTATTTGTATGCTAGTTTTGGACACTATTAAAGGTGGATTGAAGACAAAGTTCAAGTGGACACTTGAGGCAGGAAAATCCTTTGAAAATTTGAAATAAGAAGTAGCTACCCAACCTCACCTACTCTTGCCCAATTTTGACAAGTTGTTCATAATGGAGTGTGATGTAAGTGGGATTGTAGTAGGGGGAGTATTGAGTCAAGAAGGTAGGCCCATTTCTTTCTTCAATGAGAAGATTAATGAGGCTAAGAAGAAGTACTCTTCTTATGACTTGGAGTTATATGCTCTAGTATAGTCATTAAGAAAATGGACACATTATCTCCTACCTAAGGAGTTTGCAATGTTCATTGATAATCAGGCCCTTAGCTATATCATCACTCAGGAGAATTTGAGCAATAGGTACTTGAAATGGATGGAGTACTTACAAGCTTTCACATTCATTATCAAGCACAAGAAGGGACAACTAAACAAGGTAGCAAATGCATTAAGTAGGAGAATATTGACAGTAAAAGAGGTACAACTATAGAGCATTGGCATAAAAAAAATTCAAAGATCTCTACAAGGATGATGAAGATTTCTCTGAAACCTATAAGGTATGTGTTGATTTCCAAAATCACTTACATAGTCAATTCTCTGAATATACCTTACAAAGGGGCTTTTTGTTTAAGGGGAATCAATTATGTGTTCCTCAAGGTTCAATGAGAGAGAACCTTATTCAAGATAAGCACAATGGTAATATTAGTGGCCATTTTGGTGTTAACAAAACTTTAGATTTGGTTTAGAGGTTCTACTATTGGCCCAAGTTTCCAAGAGATGTCAAAAGGTATGTAGAGAAATGTGTGGTGTGCATAAAGGAAAAAGGGGGAACTAGTAATGCAAGTTTGTACCAACCCCTACCTATTCCTAACAAGTCATGGGAGTGCATTAGTATGGACTTTGTGGTAGGTCTTCCTAAGACTAAAAAAATGTTAGATAGTATCTATGTGGTGGTAGATAGGTTCAACAAGATGGGTCATTTCATTTCATGTAAGACCACTCATGATGCTAGCTACATTTCCCATTTGTTTTTCAAAGAGATTGTAAGGATCCATGGATTACCCCTAAGCATAGTCTTTGATAGAGATGTGAAGTTCATGAATCATTTTTGGAAGACTCTATGGAGTAGGCTAGGAACTAATCTATCATTTGGATCAGCTTACCATCCTCAAACTGATGGTCAAACTAAGGTGCTCAAAAAAGTGTTAGGGAACCTTCTATGATGCCTAACCAAGGATTATTGACATACATGGGATTTGATCATCCACTAAGCTGAATATGCCTACAATGATAGTGTGAATAGGACAATAGGGAGAATTCCTTTTGAAATAGTCTATGGTATTCACCCAAGAGGAGTGTGTGGACTCAGAGATTTCAGAGCTATGGAGTATAGAAGTGGCCATGTAGAAGATTTCTCTTAGACCATGAAAGAGATACAAGAGCAGGTGGAAAAGACAATAACAAAGGCTACTCAAAAACTAAAGACAAAGGTTGACATGTCATGGAAAGACATATAGTTTGAAGTGGGAGAGTATGTTATGGTTCACTTAAAAAAATCTAGGCTACAAAAGGGAGTGCCAACCAAGTTTCAGATGAAGAGAGTGGATCCATGCAAAGTGTTGGCAAAATATGGACATAATAAATACAAGGTAAAGCTTCCCACTAATTTGAATATTTCACCAGTGGTCAATGTGGTTGATCTAGTCAAATACAAGGGTTTGATGTTAAAAGTATGTCAAAATAGAAAGGGGGTATTGGAAGATGTTAGTACTGTAGTCCAACCTCCCAAGGGGAAGCAACAAGCTGAGAGGATCTTGGAATCCAGGGTCAAGAAGTCTAAAAGGTACAAGATCTACATGGATAAATTAATCTAGTGGATAGGACAACCAAAAGCTAAACCTACATGGGTAGAGGAAGAAAATTCCAAGAATTCAAATATAGACATGTCTCTAATTTCTCCTCATGTTCCTTGAAAGTTGTGGAGAGGGGGAGAATGGTGCAGGAGCACCTAAGGATTGTCTAGGAAATCTAAGTTTCACATTTTTTTTGTGCATGTGTGAGCCTTAGGATATTTTGGAAGTGAAGGATAAGGTCATGTTGACCATAGTTGGAGTACATTAGAGGGTTTTGTTCATAGGTCCTTAAGCCTTTTTACTAGGTTCAATTAGGGTCTAGGAAGTTGTGAAGCCCTCTAATTGGCACAGAGCATGATGATAACATCATCATTAGGTCATTAGGATCTAGGAAGAATTGGGGTAAGGTTTTACTATGGTTTTTTTTTTTAGTTAAGTTTGAGAAGTTAGGAAGGTCACTTAACCAACTTGGTGAAAAGTTGCAAGAAAGATGTAAAAGTTGCATTGTGCAACTTTGCAACTTTTAAAAGTTGCTTGAGAAACTTTTTGAAAAATAGTTGTAAATAAATGGAGAGGAGTTATAAGGAGCATATAACCACCCAACCACCCTATATAAGGCTAGATAAGACCTATGAGCAGGGTTGGAAGTTTGTTGTACGGATGGTGTGTTTTTTCAAACATCATACTAAAGCATTTTCTGAGCATTTTCTAAGTTTTGTATGAGAGTAGGTAGTTAGATGTGAAGGATACATATTGTTGCTTGATCATATTTTGGTTTTCATGTTTTCTTAAGTCTGTGCATTTCTAGATATAATTTTTTTTTAGTTTTATTCTCTTTTGGGAAATTACTTTGATCATATATTGTCATTGGGTTTGTCCAGGCAGTTCTTGAAGATGGAGCTCTAACTCACTTCCCCACTGTTAAATATGTTCAACCTCTTGGGGATAGTTATTATAATCCATGTACTGAATTTATATATAATTAAGGACCCTCAAATGTATAGAATTCATTTTTAAGGTCTTTCTTTAGGCGAGCCTATGGTGAGTTCGGCTAGGGAAGACTACACTAAAGTGTGTAATGCTTGCAGAGGAGTAAAGTTAGAGTCAAAATTCCTTTTATAAATTGGAGGAGAAGATATTACCATCATCCCATGAAGTATATGGGTTCATACAAATCCCATAACAATCCCAAGACAACCTTGCTTGTTGAACTAGCCAATTAAGCCTAAAAAGCCCTATTTTTGCCTAATTTGGGTTAGGATGATGGATGGAAGAGTATGACCCCAAGACCCAAAAAATATTTAAGGAGATGCCAAATGGACCAATAAAACTTTTTAAAAATTAGGGCTACTTTGGAAGACATAGGATAAAAATCCTATTTTCTCGCTATAGGAGACCTAATTGGGGTTCTTAGCCTATTTGGCCTAATTGTGAAGAAAATAAATGATTGGATGGGAAGATGAACTTGGTGAGACTTCAAACATACCTAATTAGTTGAGTAAAATTATTTTTTTTAATACCTTTATACCTTTGCAAGGCCTAGTTCAAAATTTGGAGTTTGTGTGCCTTATTGTTTGATTAAGGGCTAGAGTGAAGCAAATGGGAATGCATCAAGTGTTGGCTTGATGGAATTATCTTTCTTGATAGATAGGTTGGATAGTGAGACCAGGGGCAAGGCCTAGTTCAAGATTTGGAGGTTGTGTGCCTTATTGTTTGATTGAGGGCTAGAGTGAAGCAAATGGGAATGCATCAAGTGTTGGCTTGATGGAATTATCTTTCTTGATAGATAGGTTAGCTAGTGAGACCAGGGGATCCATAGGCAAGTTAAGGTTCTATAGGTGGCAAGTGGTGTGGAAGAGACACCCTAGAAGTCTTGTAGCAATACTAGGAGAATGAGTTAGTGAGTAACTCATCCAACCTCTCTATTGCATCATATGATCATGCATTAGGAAATCCAAATCACCATTTATTGATCTTAGCTACAAACCCACAAACTCCTTTATGTTCTCCTGTGACCTAATTTTGCATTCACACACTTTCTACCATTACTGAAAACACACAGATTCACTTACTTGCATTTGTATTCATCTTTGATATGTTTATCTCCACACACCCCATCCCATCTTGTTTTATCACCTCTCTTAACACCCATATAGGGAGTCAACACAACATTTCTCCACAACCCACATATCAGATTTTTCAAAACCCAAAGTGGGAATGTTGAGAAGAGATTTCTATAATGGAGGCTCTTAACTTTGGTTATAGTCATGATAATGATGATCCACAATTTATTCCTAGGTTCAGGTTTCATCCCACTAATGAATATCTAATAACACGTTATTTCATGAGAATTTTTTTAGACTGTAACAGTTTCACAAAAAGGGCCATTACTAAAGTGGACCTCAATAAGTGTGATACTTGGGACCTCCTTGGTATGTTCAGTTCCCTCCTTTATTGTTTGCAATGTGTATGATCCCACACACCCATTTTAGTGAATGTTGAGTATTTGTATTAAGTACTCCAAAATCATCTATTTCATACCTTCATCTTTACACAATATCAATCTAGTTTATTTCTACTCACACACCCAGTTCATTTCATATGATCATCTAAGAATTGTGTCAATCTAATCTCTCAAATATTTCCTCTCATTTAAACATCTCATAACTGCTAAATGATGATTATTGTAGATTAGTTACAAATTTTAAGAATAATGATCATTTGGACCTATTAAGTTGAAATGTTAAATCATGATTATTATAGATGAGTTCTTTCTAAATGTTGATGGATATTATTGAAGAGTGGCCTTGGGGTCTTTCCCTTAGGTCCTTTGACTAGGGTAGACTCATGGACTTGACTATTGGTCCACATGACCTTATTGGGTCCAAAGTAAAACACATCAAACAACATGATAACCCTAGAAACATCAAACATCTTGTTTGGTGCTAATTATGTTTCTAGAAATATAATAGGGTGAACCCACAATAGTGGGTTACACATTTTTGGAGGAAGAAATCCCTCCAAAAAAGTGAATCCACTTATTTTTAGTCATAGAGTTTTGATAGAAACTCCTCTAATGCTTTCGATTGAAACTTAATGACTTTCTATCAAAAGTACTTTTTTGGTTACTTTCAATCAAAATTAAAGTGACTAGGTAATTTCAATCAAAAGTACTTAGTTACTTTCAATATAAATTACCTAGTTACTTTCGATTGAAAGTACCTAGTTACTTTTGATCGAAAGTACCTAGAGAATAATGGGGTTCTTAACCCCATGGTTTTCACTATTACTGCAACTAGTTTCGATCAGAAGTGAGATTTGTCAAGTGTCTGACTCACCAACCATCGTTCTAAGTTGGTATTTTTTATTTTATTTTATTTTTAAACTTTTTTGGCATATTTTTGTGCTTTTAATGTATATATATCAATGTATTTTGCATATATATACATATATGTGTGTATATATACTATGTGTATTTATATACATATTGTGTGTGTATATATGTGTGTGTACACATATATGTGTATATATACATATTTACTCTTTTTTCATGTATACATGTACATGTGTGTGTGTGTGTGTGTGTGTGTGTGTGTGTGTGTGTGTGTGTGTGTGTGTGTGTGTGTGTGTGTGTGTGTGTGTGTGTGTGTGTGGGTGTGTGTGTGTGTGTTTTTAATGTATAGATATGTTTATATTTTATAATATTGCACGAATCTGTATAGATAGATAGATGGATGGATATATGGATAGATAGATAGATAGATATACAAATAGCTATACACACATATATACATGTGTGTGTGTGTGTGTGTGTGTGTGTGTGTGTGTGTGTGTGTGTGTGTGTGTGTGTGTGTGTGTGTGTGTGTGTGTGTGCGTGTGTGTGTGTGTGTGTTTTTGGAAACTACAATTGGAACAATTATCATGTTGTCATTGATGTTAAATCTACTGATGAGACATATTTTTATCTGATCTAACTATCATTTCTATTTAATTGATGAAGAGGATTTGAGAAATTGCTCATAACAAAAGAACCTAGAGAAAAGATTGAGTTATGAAAAGGAAGCTACAATGGACATTTGATTAGTTAGACTTTGAAAATAAATGTGATTGTTTAAATTGTGTTGATGTTCAAGACTTGACAATGTAAGCCAAGATAGATCACTTATGTAAGACTTGACTGAGAAACAGAGTAAAAGATCAAGGAACTTTGAAGTGAATGCCAAGTGATGCTAGTGTCAACTGAGCCATAGTAAGTGCCGAGAAAATTTAGTGTTGACTGAGCATCAATATTGACTAAGAAAACTATACTGATGCTGAGATAGAAGTACTACAATGACCGATCAATTCAATGATGACTTACTCTCAGAATTTAGTAATGGCCAAGTGATAGTATTTTGAATGGGTATGAAAAATCATGATTCCCAGCTGACTCAGTTGATTTCTTGGGATATGGAAAGTGTGTTGAAGATAAGGATTGATGAGTTGGATCATTTAATTCAAGGAAAGGATTAACTAAACAATCTAAGAGATGAATTCAATGAGAAGTTTCTAGAAAAGAAGGAGATGAACATATATAATGAACTTGATGAATTGAATCAAGAACCCTAAGATCTATGATGATCATGAAAATGGAAAAGGACCTGGCCTATTTAAGGAGATATAGAGATAAATTCCATATGATGCACAAGAAATGGGGTGAGATGAGCACAAATGAGATATGCAAAGAAGAGAACAAAATAGAGAAGTTGTGTGTATTTCCAGTAAGATGGAACAAAGTTGCTGAGGTTGTAAGCGAATCTAAGTAGAAGGTTTATGTTTGTTTTGAAGAGAAGGGTGATTGCTCAAAGGGTTTTCAAACAAATCAAGAACAAAGGTGACAAGGAAGGCTTATTAGGGAATCAACACATGAACTAAATTGAGATCTAAAACTACAAAGTGAGTTGTAATCATATAGACCAAAACCCTATTGTTGCTTTCTAATCATTGTAAATAGTTTGTATTGAAATCCTTTTAATCAAAGGTTGACCTAATAGTCATTGAAGGACTTAACAACTTGTGTAAATTATTTAACAAGGTAACATTCTAATGGAATGTTCTAAAGTCCTCTAACAAGGCCAATGTTAGTATGAATACTGGTGGTATTCCTTTGGGTGGTATCCTAAGTATTATCAAAGCATGTAGCATGATTGATCTCTTGTACTCATGACTATGTTTGTCATTGATGAAAACATAGTATAGTTTCTATGAAGGCTGGTAAAGTAGTAGATAGAGAACAAGGTCATATGAACAATGTATGGATGGTCAAGTGAAGCATGGTTAAGGACATATTCTATACTATGTCCTAATGATGATGTTAAGTGTGCATCAAGTAAGTCAAAGCCATACAAAAGATATGCTTGATTTATAGAAAGTAGTACAGAGATAGAATACTTGATAAGCAGTTTCTGATGATTGGATTGTATCTCCTAATAGAGATAGAATTAGCATATGCAAAGTTATATAGTGAAAAAGGACATTCTAATGATGATGTCAGTGAGTGCACAAGTTTTGGAGTCACACATGTGATAAGTTGTAAAGACTGTGAGCTGACAATATTTTGCGATTGTGAAATAATTAATTATCTTAATGTGGTCCTATTATTATTAATTGGGAAAGCGTCAAGGCCAACTTAGGTAAATCTTTTGTGGACATGGTATAAAGGAAGGTATTTTCCTTGATTATAAGTATGCAATTATGATTGAGATCTGTATATGCTACTTTAGTATGTTAGAAACACTAAATTAAAACAATCAAAAAGCATTTGCATACTAATTTAACATAGCTTCATGAGAGACAAAGTGAAGTCCTCAAATGAGAATATGAGCCATGGATAGGCTCTCTCAATGAGGATGATCACTTGATGTAGAGGTGTGTCTAATAGCTAAGATGGCTTGATTATGTATGTATGCTCAAATGCGCAAATGGGCTTCAATGGAGGATTTTTGATAGATTTTGATGAATGGATTTGATGTAAAAATGGCTTCTCAAAATGGCATTATGGCTTTACTTTCTAGATTGTGTTAAAATGGCTTGGGAGAGGATTTCTTAAATAGGTAAAGGGATTGAGGGATCAAGGGCTAGGATACAAGGATGGGAGAAAGCTTATGGAAGGTTTAGATTGAATGAGAGGAGAGCACATGGATTGTGCTTCTTTACAGCCAATCAGGGAGTGACACATGTCACAGGGTCATTGGTTAGAGCAAGAGGAGTTGAGGGGTCAACAAAGGAGGCTCAAAGCTCATAAAGACCCTCATAATGGCTTGTAAGAGCAATGAATGGGCTTGTAAGAGTTATTTATGGCTTTGTGGGCTTCATAAAGTTTTATGGTTGGTATATTTGTGAGAGAGTTGGGATATTTTGACTTGAGCTGGATTAAGAAAGTCTTAAGGTTGACTTAGGAATGTGCAAATGATTAAGGCTTGGATTAGGCTTGGGTTAAGATTAGATTAGGCTTGTTAGAGATGGGCAAGTGGATGGCATTTAATGAGGGTGGATGAAGGAGGAGATATTTGTTAACTTTGGCTTGGGTTAGCAAGTCTGAACCCATGTTTAGGGTATGTGACAAGGTTAGGAGGGGATTAGGATTAGGATTAAAGATAAGGATTGACATCTTCTAGAAGAGTCTAGGCTTTGGATGAGGATGAAGACTTTCTAGAAGAGTATAGAACTTCCTAGGATGAAGATAAATAAGGTTTTTAGGACAATAAATAAAGTTTTATTTATTTCAAGGGTTTGGGTTGAGGAGATATTTATTAAAATATTTTTAATAAACATGAGGATTAATATTTAATCTTAATTAAATATTTTGAGTTGGGATTAGGGGTAGGAAATGATGGGATTAGCCTTTAATCAAAATTAAAGAAGGATTAGAAGATTTTGGAAGAGGTTAGTGGTCTTAAGGAAATTGGCCAAGTTTTGGGCAAAAAATAAATTAATTATTTTTTGGGATTTTTGGTCAATTTATTAATTAAATAATTAATAAATAAGGAAATAATGTTTAAATAAGATTTAAACATTTTTGGGAGATATTCCTTAATTAAATATTTTTAATTAAGATAAAGGGATTTAATGGCATAAAAATAAATTAATTAATTAATAAATGATGATGTCATCAAGGACTTTTTCATAAAATTAAAATACTTTATTTTCTAAAGGATTTTTAGGTGTCTACATTTTGCCCCTCTTTGATGTTATGCCACAAGTGGCATGGCATCAAAGATAAGAAAATAAGATGCCCAAGGCTAGAGCAGAAGAGGAGAGAATGGACTACGAGATGCCCCCTCAAGAAGGTGGTAGGGAAAGAAAGCGAGGCTCGATGACTTCTTGAAAATTACAAGAATCTTGGTGGGTGGGAGGATGAAGAGTGGTTTAAGAGAAGAGGTTTAGTTAGCTCAAACTCTCGCTATGGGAGAATGATAAAGGGGAAAATCAGAGGCACAAGAGTAAATAAGCTTAAGACTTTTAGGATTGGGGGGGAGGATGAAGGAGCAGAGTGCTATAAAAAGGAATCCAAGATAGGGAGAAGGATGAGGGGATTATAGAGCTGATGCAACAGGATTTCAAAGAGTTAGATTGGCGGAAGATGGGTTTCGGAGATCCCTAGGACTAGGATTGTGAATCTCGAAAGATGAGGCTTGGTGGATTGATTGGATTGCTGGATCCCTAAGACTAGGATTGTGGATACCTAAAGCTAAAATTGAAGATTGATTCAAGGAGATACTAATGAATAAGTTGGGGTAGGAGAGACAAACGTTGGATATGGATGGGGGATAATGGAGATGAAGAGAATCCATTGAAGCTTTTTGAGTGGGGGGATACTTCAAAGAGAAGTACCACCATGTAGTTGAGCACTAGATTTGCTATAGGACTATTGGTTAATTGCCAAGGTTACTAAGAACATCAAGGCCTTTTCACCAATTGTCCAGAGGACTGTCGGACTAACTCAAAACAAACACACAAGGATTGCCCCAGCATCACACATGAATCCCAGAGGAAGTAGCGTGGAACTAACACTAGGGAACCCACAAGTAGAAAAGAAAAACAAAAAAAAGACCTAATCAATACCTTACGCCCAGATTGCCCCATTTGCAGTATACCATGATATGGAAGATCGTGGCAATGTTGAGGAGGGAACAAAAATATTGTTTCGAAAAGATACTTCAAGACCCAAAAGGGAAGATTCCAAATCAAAAGAAACTGAAAATCCAAAAGAGAACCATTTGCCAACAAGATGGGTGGGACGAGGTACTCACGGACCAAGATCAGACATGAGGAAAGCTATATCCTACAAGGATCTATCATAGAGCACCTAAGCTGATGGATCTAGATGAGTGATGCGTCTGGCAAGTTGAACTAAGAAGGATAACACTTTGGTGATAGGAGATCTAGCTAAAGGATGCATTGGAATAGCTAACCAAGGGTTGTGTGATGTGTGCAAGATGTTGATCAAGAAGGAACTGACACGAAAGCTAGATAGATACAATGGTACTAAGCTAAAGAGGATGTACAAGCTTACGGAGCAAGATATGTTACAAATGTACAAGGTTGTTCATGTTGTGGTTTTTGTGAGATGGAAATTTTTGTGAAGGGTGGGATGTCTATAATAGTTGATAGGTGGATAGGTAGATGGTTTGTGAAAAGCTTAAGTGAAAATGGGGTTCTTTGTGTGCATGTGATAGGATACAAGCTTTGGTATATAATACAAGTTGGAATATGGTACAAGCTTTGGACAAGATTTGGATATACAAGCTATGATACAAGGGATGATACAAGATTTACAAGCTAAGGTACAAGATTTACAAGCTGAGGTACAAGATTTACAAGCTGTATAGGATTTACAAGCTTCATTAGATGTTGGATATTTGGTTGGAACACCAAAGGAACAAGCAGGTGTTTTATGGGATGGTGAGTGGATGGATGAGGGATAGGATAGTGATAGATAATGGACTAGTCTTAGTACACAAGGCACCTGAATTACCAGGTTTTCACTAAGGTACCTATCCAAGGTGCTTGAATTGCCAAGTTTTCACCATTGGATGCTTATTTCTCTTTACTATTTTTTTTTTTTTTGTATTTTTTCAAAAGCTGGGTATACCAAGGATCTTCAAGCATAGAACTTCTTGAGATGAATGATGTTAGTAGGATCATTCAAGAGTTCTCCTTTCGGTGTAGATAGCAAATAGGATTTGGAGCCAAAGGAAGCAGTGACAACATAAGGACCAAGCCATGTAGGTTCAAACTTGCCCTTCTTTTCTCAATCGACTTGGACTTTCATATTTTATTTGAGGACCATGTTGCCCAGTTGAAAGTGTTGTGGGAGCACCTTCTTGTTGAAATTCCTTTTGAAATGAGTTTGATAGACTGTGAGATGATCATAGGCTTTTTGTCGCTTCTCGTCTAAGAGATCTAGCTGGGTAAGCCGAGCTATTCGATATTCTTCATCTGATATTTGCCCTTGCAAAGATATGTGCAAGGAGGGAAGTTCAACCTCTATGGGTAGTACTACTTTGGCACCATAGACTAAGGAGTATGGAGTTGTGCTTGTGGATGTATGGAAGGAATTTCGATAGGCCCATAGGGCTAGATTTATTTGTAGGTGCCAATCACGGTCGAAATCATTGACAACTTTCTTTAGGATTTTGAGGAGGGTTTTGTTAGTTGCCTCTGCCTGGCCATTACCTTGTGGGAAATATGGGCTAGAAAAGTGGTGATGGATGCGGAGGGAAGTGCATAATTCTTCCATGTTGAGATTTTCAAAGTTACCTCCGTGGTCGGTGAAGATGGTGGATGGGATGCCGAAGCGGCAAACAATGTGGTACAAGATGAACTTGGAGAACTGAACTCCTGTAGCTGAGACTAGGGGGACTGCTTCCACCCACTTAGTGAAATAGTTTGTAGTTGCTATTATATATTTATTTCCATTAGATGAGAGAGGTGTGATAGTTCCAACTAGATCAAGGCCCCAACAAGCGAAATGCCAAGGTGGTGCAATAGGTTGTAAATCTTGTGCTAGAGCATGCACAAGATTTGTGTGTTGCTGACATGGGAGACACTTTCTGACAAAGTCATAGGAGTCTTCTTCAATGGTAGGCCAATAGTATCCTTCTCTAAGGATTTTTTGTGTGAGGACAATACCACTCGTGTGGGCACCACAAAGTCCAAAGTTTACTTTTTTTAACGCCATCACGGCCTCATTTTCATATAAACATCGAGAGAGAGTATCATGATAACCCCGACGATATAGGGTATTGGCTATGATAACATAGCGGGAGGATTTTTGGATGAGGTTTTGGCATTGGGTACGTGTGAGGTGAGGGGAGATGATACCATCTTTAAGGTAATCATGAATCTCATGGTACCAAGGGGATTGGGGACCAACCAAGATATAAACATGGTTTGAGTCATCTTTCGCATAGGCAGGTGTGAGGAGCTACTCAACTAAAAACTCATACTGCGTAGCCACTTGGGGGATTTCCAAGAGCGAGTCGATAGTAGCCATAGCATCTGCTACTTTGTTCTGCATTTAAGGCACTTGTGTAAACTGAAGCTTTGTAAAATGCTAAGTTAGTTGATCAACTAGCTTTTTGTACGGTAATAGCTTTTCATCTTTGGTTGGATATTTATTTAGGGCTTGCTTGATGATGAGCTAAGAATCACCAAAGATTTGTAACTCAGTGATGTTCCATTCTGCAACTATCTTTAATCCTACTATGAGAGCCTCATATTTATCTATATTGTTAGTGCTATGGAATTGTAGCTTGAAGGCTTTTGGAATGTAATCTCCTTGAGGTGTGACCAACAATATTCCTGCCCCTGATCCATGAGATGTGTATGAGCCATCAAAATAAAGTTTCCATGGGGGTTGTTCTTCAATTAGACAGATATGCTCATCTAGAAATTTTGTGATCAAAGGATGTGTATCTACTAGAGGTGCATCAGCTAGATGATCTGCTATAGCTCACCCTTTGATTGCCTTTCTGTCCACATATTGGATGTCAAATTTGCTAAGGAGCATAACCCATTTGGCCAAACGGCCTGTAAGTGTTGTTCTGGAGAGCATATACTTGAGAGGGTCGATCTTGGAGACTAGTTGGATGGTATGACTTAGCATGTAGTGGCGAAGCTTTTGAGTTGAGAAAACAACTGCCAAACAAGCTTTTTCCATAGGAGTGTAATTGAGTTCATAACCAACTAGGGTTCTACTGATATAGTAGATGGCTCTTTCTCTGTCGTAGTCATTGTGTTGTGTTAGAAGTGCCCAGAGAGTAGTAGGCATTGCTGATATGTACAAGATCAAGGGACGACCAGGAACTGGTGGAACCAAGATAGGGGATTGATGAGATACTTCTTGAGATGATCGAAGCTGCATTGACATAAAGGATCCAACTTGAATTTTTCATCCTTCTTCAGTAAATGTACAACTGGTGTACACTTATCTGCAAGCTGGGAGATGAAGCGTCGAATGGATTAAAGCTTTCCCTGAAGAGTGTGAAGCTGTCGTAGTGTCTAGGGAGGAGGCATTTCTAAGATAGGCTTGACCTTCTTGGGGTCGATCTCTATACCTTGTTTAGAAACTATAAAGCCTAGAAGCTTGCCAGATGTTACCCCAAAGACACATTTCTTGGGATTCAGCATGAGATGATATTTGGCTAACCTATCAAAGACTTTCTCCAGGTCAGCAAGATGATCCATTTAGGTGTGAGATTTAACCAAGATATCATCCACATAATGCTCCAAAATGCTATGGATAAGATCATGGAAAATGGTTGTCATAGCTCTTTGCTAGGTAGCCCCAGCATTCTTTAGGCCAAAAGGCATCATGTTGTAGAAAAAGGTTCCCCAAGGGGTAGTGAATGTTGTCTTATACTAATCCTCTTCTGCAATCTTGATTTGATTATACCCTAGAGAATCCATCCATTAGGGATAGAATTTCATGTCCAACTATAAGGTCTACAATCATATCTATGTTGGGTAAGGGAAAATCATCTTTTGGACAAGCTTTGTTAAGATCTTTGAAATCAGTGCAGATTCTGATGCCACCGGAAGGCTTAGTGACGAGGACCATGTTGGAGATCCACTCTGAGTAGTTGATAGGTTGGATAACCTTAGTAGCTAACATTCTTTCTAATTCAACTTTGACTAGTAATGCCACCTTGGGGTGCATTTTTCTAAGCTTTTGTCTGATGGGCTTGATCTTTGGATCGACTGCAAGATGATGAACTACAAGCTTTGGATCAAGTCCTAGCATGTCCTGATATGACCATGAAAATTGGCCAACATTGTCTCTTAAGACCTCAAAGAGGAGGTCATCTTGGTCTTGTGATAGGGATGCAGCAATGTGAACAAGTATGGGGATCTCTGAAGAACCGATGTTGACTTCTCTAGTATCCTCAATTAGAATAGAAGATACCTCTAGTCGATTATCTTGAGGAGGCAATGCTAAATCCTCATGTTCTACTTGTGACTCTAGATTTTCTTGCTGAGGGGTTCTCTTCGCTACCTTAGCTAGTCCCAGATTCACCTTAGTTCCAATTTTGGGTGTATCAGAACTAGGTTGGGGATTTTCTCCAAAATACCCCTTGGGATCTAGCTTATAGATATAAGCATAATCTAGCTTTTTTTGCTTGTGAGGAGTTTCGGCTCCCATGAATCTCAAAAGTGCTTCCTCTGATGTGAACTCATCAATGTGTATGATGCTTGGTTGGTCCCAATCTATGAGTTGTGGATGGGCAAGTGGTAGGTCAATGAAATGGATGGATAGTTCTTCGAGAACAGCGTCTCCGAGGAAGATTTGGTCTGGGATATCATCGTAGGCTCTCTTTTTGACTTCCTCAAGAATGTCTTCAATTTTAACAAGGTCGTGGTGAATGTTTGAAAAAATGTAACCGTTCTCATTGGTGCCCCCAGTTGTGGGTATGCCAAAGCCAAGACATGACTTTGATTCTCACTTGTGTGTGTCGATGGGGCACTACATGCCTCTTTCTTCTAGTCCTAGACCACCACCTTGATAGTTCCATTTGTCAATGATGAGCTTATGTTCTTGGGGATACTTCTAGCTAAAGTGATCAAGGCATGCTTGATTTCTTGGAGGTGCATCCTTATGTAACCAATTGTTGATATATGGAGTGAGCTCCTCATGAAGAGGGATTTTTGAAGATACAAAGGTTGTTGGGAAAAACTATTTGTATCTAGGAGGTGGAATCTACTTAGCTTTGTGATATGTCGATCATCCATGGGTGTTTGGATCAAGTGGGAGTGCCCCAACAACAAATGCATCTGACAGACTATACTCTCCACAACCTTTGTTATTGATCTTAATGGTAGATAGGGTGGAGGCGAGGATGGTTTCTGGGTCATTACAAGTGTGGGATGAGCTGGTGATGGTTGTTTCAATATCAATTCTAGGGAAATAGTTTTCGTATGAAGCTTCAACTGCATTGCAGTAAGCAAAGGGTTCTGGATCAGCATGGATGGTTACCTTAGTGCCCCGATGCAGAAATTTGATGCATTGATGGTAAGTGGATGGAATGGCTTTCATGGCATGAATCCATGGGCAACCGAGGAGGATGTTAAATGGTAGGTTTAGATCAATAACATGGCAGAGTGCTTCTTGGATGACTAGCCCAACCTTGATTGGCAGCAAAATAGTTCCTTCTATGGTTCTTTCCAAGTTATCATAAGCTTTGATGGTGATAACCTCACTGATGATATCTGCCTTAGTATACCCAGCTTGTTTTATGAATTTTAGGGTGCAAATATTCAAGGCTGATCCATTATCTATCATTACTCTTTTTACAGCAAAATTGGATACCATGATGGCTATGCAAAGCGGAAGGGTGTGATCTGGCTCGACCATGGGTATGTCGGTGGGTTTGAATGATAGGGCACATGAGGAGGATAGGTGTCCAATGAGATTACAAAAATTAGTAGCGTTGATATCTGAAGGGACACAGGATTCTATGAGAGCACTGTCAAGGATGTTTTTGTACATAGGACTAGTGCGGAGGAGGTCTAAAATGGAGATTTGGGCTGGCATGTTCCTAAGGTGTTCCAAGATATTGTATTGGCTTTTGGATGGAGCTGATGGGATTGATGGGGTTGCAATGTTCAATCGCGCTCTTCTGGTGGTGACTACACACTCATTGTTTGGGCCTTGGATATTGATAGCATTGATAGAAGGCCACTTTTTAGATATACAATCAATGAGGCTACCATAGTCTATGTAGGATGAAGTGTGGTCATTGTTCTTCCCATGCTGTTGGTTTGGCTGGCGGTTGTTGGTGTTGTTGTTGTTGGTTTGGATAGGTGCTTTTCTAGGATTTTGGTTGTTATGAGGAGGAAAAGTATTTTGATAGATCTGTAAGCTTGCATTGGGAGAGGTTTGGGTACCAATAGTGATTTCTTTCCGATCAATGAGGTCCTGCACATAATCTTTCAGTTTCATGCATCTAAGGGTGGTGTGACCTTTTACTCTATGAAATTTGCAGTACTCATTGTCTTTGTACCATGCAGCTTTGGATTGGCCTAGGTCAATTTGCTGGGTAGGAGGAAATTTGATGAGGTTTTCCTTAGTCAATTTCTCAAAAATGACATCCAATGGCTCACCAAGGGGTGTATAATTTCTAGGTGCAGGTTGGAACTTGGGCTTTAGTCCTGCAGCTACATTGATGGCATTAGCTTGATTGTTAGACCTTTGAAAGTTGGGTCTTGGATTGTGGCTTTGATAGCTTTGGTGATTCTATTGTTGGTAGTTGATATCTTGTTGATTGTTTGGTTGATACGGTGGGTTGGGCTAACATTGGGAAGGACCAACAATATTCACATGTCTTGTATCGGTAACCCCATCTATTGCAATGTGCTTGTTTTTGTTCCAATACCTAGACTTGTCATTGGAATGTGATTGATTTTGGTTGGCCTCCTTGTAAATCTTGACCACACCATCTTTAATGAGTCCTTGCTTGAGGATCATTCCTTTCTCTTTGATATCCTTATAGGTCTGCAAATAGTTCATGGTCATGTGGTGAGCCAAGCTGGGATGGGCATTATCAATAAACATTTTCACCAAATGGTGCTCTGTCAAGGTGCAGGTTATGCGGATGGTAAGGGTTTGTCATCTTTGCAGGTATTTGGCAAGGCTTTCTCCACTATTTTTCTTTCTATGGACAAGATCAACTATTGATAGCTCTGTTTCAACAAGATGGGCATATTGGGCTACAAATGCCTCAAACAATTCAGCAAAGTTTTTAATTGTGCAATATGGGATTCTATAAAACCATTCAAGAGCTGGTCCGGCCAAGCTTTTGGGAAAGAGGCGCAAGAGGAAGACGTCACTATATGCCACTTCTCGGTAGTGCATATAGAATTCTTTGATGTGGGTGACTGGATCTCCTTTTCCTCTAAATTTTTCAAACTTGGGTATCTCAAAATGCTTGGGGAATGAAGTCATAGTAATGGCTCTATCAAATGGATAAGGACACACAGTCTCAAACTTGAATGTCTTCATATCATTCCCTTCTTGGATGGCTTTCAAAGTTGTGTTCATTTCTTCTCATTCTAAATTGATGGATGATGGTTGGGGTGCCCCCAATCTAGGAGCACTCTGAGGTTGGTATGTGCTAGATGGGGCTACTAAATAGGGATGGCTTTGGGGGATTTGTTGATAGGGATTGTACACTGCTTGGGCAACTGAATGGTGGATGATGGGTTGCTAAGGTGGAGATGGCACATATTGCTGCATGTGTTGCAAGGCTTGCTATTGATATTGGATTTGAGGTTGGGATTGAGGAACATAAGCTGGTTGTGGGATAAATGGATTGCTTTGTGGAGGTAAGGTATAAGATGGTTGTGAAGCTTGGTGAAAGGATTTGGGAACTTGTGGAACTTGTGGAACTTGACTTTGGATTTGAGGAGTTTGACCAATATATGTGGATTGTGCCCCCATTTGGGAAGGTATCTACATGGCGAAAGAGGCCAAGTATTTGGTGTTTGGTGGTGGTGGATTTCCTCCTAGAAGTGGCATAGAAAAATAGTTGGTAATAGGAGGTAATGGATTAGTTGGTGGTGGAGGTGGTGGGAATTGAAAGCTTGGGAATGGAACTAATGGGGTTTGATCGCTTGGTGGCTAGATTTGAAAGCTTGGTAGATTGGTGGTAGGAGCTTGGGTCACTTGAGAGCTTGGCAGAACATTGGTAGTAGCTTGTGTGGTTTGATAGCTTTGTGGAGTGAGGGTAGTAGCGTGTGGATTTGTGACTGATGGCACTGAGCTCCAAGGACCTAGTGGAAATGATGGGATTGTGTTCTAAGCTGAGGTAAACAATCTGGAGGTGATGAAAGGTTGATTACTTGGCCCCATGGGTGGCATCCCTGTTGTATATTGTTGAGGTTGGCCAAAGATGCTAGCACTGATTTGGGAGATGGGTGGATTTGGAAGACTGGGTTGGAGAGCAATAGCAGCAATAGTGAAGGGAGTTAATGGTGAGGTGTTTTGGGCAAAGATAGTTTGGAGTGGTGAGGTATGAACCAATGATGGAGTGGTGGTGGCTAGATTGGCTTGCGGAATGGAGATTTCAACTTGGGTGGAGGATGGTATGTTTGGGTCTATTGGATCATATGGATTGGCTTGAGGCTCTTCTTTTGGCACATATTGAGGATAATTTGAATCATAAGAGCCTATTAGGAGTGGTAGTTGCCCAAACAATGGGTGAGATGGATCTGATAAGGGAGGAGGTCTTCCAAAGTTGAAGGTTCCTATGTTGTCCCTTCAAAAGTTAGCCATGATTGTTTCTTTGTTCTTGTCTATAATGGCGTTCACCAATACTGCATTTCCTGGTTGGTTCATGAAAGCTTCAATGTCAGTAGGTGATGGTATAGCGTTGTCTAGGCTGAAAGATGGTTGAGTGCTCAAGGGGAGCGATGCTATTTGATCCAAATGATATGGCTCCATTTTTTCTTTCTTCTTCTTGGCTAAGCGAGTGACAGGTGGCATGAAAATGCAAAATGTTTCCTAGGGATGAGATGCAACAATGCTGATGGAGGCAAAAGCGGGAAGGATTTTCTATGCAAATGATTTCCTAGATTGAGGCAAAAGCTATATGAAAAACCTAAGGAGGATTGGGTTGGGGATTCTAATTTCAAAGATATGTTGCCAAATCATGAAAGGTTTTCTTTCCTATGTGCAAGCTTAGTGGTGATTATGTTCAACTTAAGGATAGACTGATGATCCTTTACGAAAAACACAATATTGACCACTTGTGGATCCCAAACTTTAGCTCAAGGTGATGAGGGATAACAAGTGACAAAAGCTAGATTACCCTAGACAAAGCTTTGTCAAAGGGATAAACTTGGTGAGATTGGTGGATTTGGAAGATGTTAGGAATGGCAAACTCTTGGCAAGGTGACAACAATTTTGAAGGCTTGGATGTGAGATTTAGGCTTTTGGGATGCTAGCTAGGCTTGAGGGGATTGGTTTGATTCTAAGGCGAAGATCTAAATGAGATGGATGAGCTAAAATTCTTAATGGAATGACTAAGGATGGTTGGCTTACCTACAAGGATGACTCTAAAGTGAAGCTTATGCAAGAAGATGTGGAGAAAGAAGGGGGTCTAATCATAGAAATCATGCCTAGTTGGTAAGACATAAGCAGGGTTAACTCTTGGATGCTTGCTAAATCTGATAGTGCAATCTAACCAGGTGTCTTGATAGGTTTCGTTGGTTGCTTTGTCTTCTATTTTGTGGAGTTTGGCAATTTGAGTGCTTGGTGTTACTTCCTTTCTCTTGGCTAAAATTTCTTGGTATGCCTAAGATGGCTTAAGTTTGGCTTTGTGAAACTTATATTTGGGTTTGGGTTGTTCTGACATAAATTCTTGAATCTGCTTGGCTTTGAGAGATCTTGGTTTTTTTGCTTCAACGTGTTCAACTTCTGAAATAGGCAATGACTATGCTAAGTGTGCTCTAAGCTAGGATTGACCAAGTTTGGCAAACATTCATTCAACAAGTAAAAGATCAAGCAATAGATAGAAACAACCAAATAGAAGTTTGTGATTCTCAGAAGATAGTAACTCTGTCGTGGAGTATGTATGTTTTACAAATGTTTCGAGCAGTCACTTAAAACACATTAACATCCTAGATGGTTGTCTACAAGGCTGACAGTTGGTTTAGCTAGGGAGTCCTCGATATACCCAAGGTACGTGAGGTCCAAATCTATAGATGAAACCAAAATAATGTCACACAGCCGAGAGGAGCAGTAACCCACTTCTCCTCTTTACTTCTCAAGGGTATAAAGTTCCTTGAGGCTTAGCCCGAGTGACAAAATATTGATCCCAAGAGAGGTGTCTTTGGATTCACCTCCCGATCTTTATACTCCGCCAAAACGTTGGAGTTGAGGTCGTCCCAAGGGGTGATGAAATCCCCAAGCAGACCTCCTAAAAGCTAAGACAAGATTTTGGATCCTAATCTTATGCACCCAAGATGGCCTCGAAAGATGACAAGGGGAGAGAAGACTTGGATGGTCTTGGGCTAAAAGATAGAGTTCTTTTCCAACTAACGCTTTAAGTTTTTTGATCTAGACCTTTTGAAAACACACATGATTTAAGATGCAAAGGTTCAATTCCAATTTCAAATGCTCCAACAAAAGAGAAGTGATTGAAGAATGAATACACCAAGAAGATTTAGGGTCAACAAAAAGTAAACTCGCACACCCGGAGGCCCTCCACATCAAGTATCGATTGATTTTCTTTAAGGCATTCAAGATTGAGTGTGAGTTTGTTTTAAGCCCAAAACTAAGATGTGTGTAAAGCTTGATTTCAAGCATGCGCTCGAAGGCCCTCCACATCAAGATTTTTTCAATTTTTATGCCCAAATGAAGTGTTAGCAAGACTAATGTGCATTCAAAAAAATTTATATCTTAGAAAAACCAATAAAAACTCAAGTGAGTGAAATTTGATTTTTTTGGAGCACTTAACACGTTCTTAGGTAAACCCATCCCCATTAATGGCGCTGATATTGCAACTAATGGTTAGAATGATGGGTGATTAAAGAGGGTGAGTCCAATAACAAATTCACTCAAAGTGTCTTTATTTGTTTTTATAACTTAGAAAGTTTCTAAAATGTGGATTCTTTTTATGCTCAAAAGATGATTATTTGATCTATGGCATTCAAGATTGGATTTGTTGTTTTAATCATGCATTCATAAAAATAAAATAAAAACTTGATTTTAATCCATGGCACTCAAGAGTGATTTTAGCAACATGCATTCAAAGACAAGTGATTAAACATTCAAGTTTTTTCCTTTGAGCATTCAAGATTGAGATTTTGCGTGTTGTTTTAAGAACTTTGAAGTGCTTTGTTTTAACCTTAGATCATTCAAGATTTTTTTGGACTCAAAAGTGAAAATGATTCTTTGGACTTTGGTTTTCATTCAAGATTTTGTGTTCTAGTTTGCATGTTTTAAGCCCAAAAATGATATTCCTAGATTGTTTTGATGCATGAAAAACTTAAGAAACATTCAAGATTTTGCAACAAGACATTTGTTTGGAACAAATAACAAAGATTTTAGGACAATTTTGGCAACCATTTAGGACACTTAGTTTAATGAGATTTTTAAAAGAACTTTAAAATATTTGCAAATGAGGTTCATTTTATCCTTGATTGATGCTTTGAGTTTGATTTAGATTTTAGTGTGCACTTAGTGTTGATTTTGGACCTTTTGAAATGGAAACTTAAAGTTCTTTTTAAATTCCCAAAAATGAAGTGTTCCTAACTTTGCATGAATGCATCTAAAACCTTGATGTTGCAAGGATGCAAATGATTGGATTGGTTTAGTTTCACTTGTTAAAAGATTTTTTTTTTTTCAAATTTTTAGTTTTTAATGGATTTAAGTATGATTTGGGGGTTCATTTTAAGCACTTTGAAAAAAGTGTGTATGATTTTGCTTCCTTAAAAAAAAAAAAAAAAAAAAAAGGCCAAGATCCCTCAAGAAGAAGAAGAAGTAGTAGATGGAATAGAAGAAGAATATAGACAAGAACAGGAAGAAGAATTCCAAGTGCTTCGTCCACCTATAAGTTTGAAAAATCTGCAAACACTATGAGATAGACTATGAGTTCCTTTGTCTTCTTCATGCTCATGTGGACCTACAAAACCAATTTATACAATCCTACCAATCACAAAAACAAGCAAAATTAGCCAAAATCATCAAATGACATACAAAACTTGACTAAAAAAGCTAATGAAGATGACCCATACGGGGTCCCACCGGGCATGTCAAAATGTATATGCTACTTTAGTATGTTAGAAACACTAAATTAAAACAATCAAAAAGCATTTGCATACTAATTTAGCATAACTTCATGAGAGACAAAGTGAAGTCCTCAAATGAGAATATGAGCCATGGATAGGCTCTCTCAATCAGGATGATCACTTGATGTAGAGGTGTGTCTAATAGCTAAGATGGCTTGATTATGTATGTATGCTCAAATGCTCAAATGGGCTTCAATGGGGTATTTTTGATAGATTTTGGTGAATGGATTTGATGTAAAAATGGCTTCTCAAAATGGCATTATGGCTTTACTTTCTAGATTATGTTAAAATGGCTTGGTAGAGGATTCCTTAAATAGGTAAAGGGCTTGAGGGATCAAGGGCTAGGATGCAAGGATGGGAGAAAGGTTATGGAAGGTTTAGATTGAATGAGAGGAGAGCACATGGATTGTGCTTCTTTACAGCCAACCAGAGAGTGACACATGTCACAGGGTCATTGGTTAGAGCAAGAGGGGTTGAGGGGTCAACAAAGGAGGCTCAAAGCTCATAAAGACCCTCATAATGGCTTGTAAGAGAAATGAATGGGCTTGTAAAATTCATTTATGACTTTGTGGGCTTCATAAAGTTTTATGGTTGGGATATTTGTGAGAGAGTTGAAATATTTTGACTTGGGTTGGATTAAGAAAGTCTTAAGCTTGAATTAGGAATGTTCAAATGACTAAGGCTTGCATTAGGCTTGGGTTAAGATTAGATTATGCTTGTTAGACATGGGCAAGTGGATGGCATTTAATGAGGGTGGGTGAAGGAGGAGATATTTGTTAACTTTGGCTTGGGTTAGCAAGTCCTAACCCATGTTTAGGGAATGTGACAAGGTTAGGAGGGGATTAGGATTAGGATTAAACATAAGAATTGACATCTTCTAGAAGAGTCTAGGCTTTGGATGAGGATGAAGACTTTCTAGAAGAGTCTAGAACTTCCTAGGATGAGGATAAATAAGGTTTTTAGGACAATAAATAAAATTTTATTTATTTCAAGGATTTGGGTTGAGGAGATATTTATTAAAATATTTTTAATAAACATAAGGATTAATATTTAATCTTAATTAAATATTTTGAGTTGGGATTAGGGGTAGAAAATGATGGGATTAGCCTTCAATCGAAATTAAAGAAGGATTAGAAGATTTTGGAAGAGATTAGTGGTCTTAAGGAAATCGGCCAAGTTTTGGGCAAAAGATAAATTAATTATTTTTTTTGGAATTTTTGGTCAATTTATTAATTAAATAATTAATAAATAAGGAAATAATGTTTTAATAAGATTTAAACATTTTTGGGAGGGATTCCTTAATTAAATATTTTTAATTAAGATAAAGGGTTTTAATAGCATAAAAATAAATTAATTAATAAATGATGATGTCATCAGAGACTTTTTCAAAAAATTAAAATACTTTATTTTCTAAAGGATTTTTTGATGGGGACACAACCCACACACAGAATGGACACAACAGGAAAAGGGAAATTGTATTAACTGTGGAAATAAGCTAGTACATTCAGTACAAAGAAAATAGACTTCATAACATGCCCTACGGGCTTACAATAACATAAATCTGGAGATAATTTCTCCTTTCAGTACCTCCTCTCAAACTCCACTCCGAACTGCCTTTTACAATGCCAAAAATGTCTTTAAATAGACCCCGGAGGGTTAAGGACTAGGAATACATTCTAGAAAGTGCTAGTAGGCATCCACCGACCAAGTAGAAGGCTCCAGAAGCCACATTAGAAGTTGGTGCAAATCTAGAAGAATCCAAAAACGGTAACCGAACTTTCGGGAGGCATAACTTTTGAACCGTAGCTCCAATTGACGAACCGTTTACATTTTCGAAAAGCTCTTGAAGCGCTCTATAGCCCTATGGACCAGCTTCACTTGTCTCCCATTTTTTGGCCCTTTTTGAGGTCATTTAATGCCCCTAACTTGACTTTGAAGCATTCTTAGGAGGTCTCCAAAATTTGAAAAACTGCGATAACTTTCAAACCGTGGGGCCTTTTGACCTGATTCTTTTTTTGCAATGCTCTAAATTATAATTACATTCATCTGGCCAATTTACACCTCCTAGTTCACCAAAATGATGACTCAATTACATACTCCTATTTTTTAGCATTTACACGTATCCCAAGGTGTTCAAATACTCTATCCTAGAACACTGATGGTGGAACTATGAGAGTTGGAACCTTTATTTGACCCAAATGGGTATCCAAAAATGAAAACACATGAAACAGAAACTAAGTCTAAGTTCTTTTTTTTTTGGTGACACAAGATTGCCCTTATACCTCTAGATGCTCCTGCATCAGACACCCAGGGTAGATTGAAAAGTGACCCTGTCACTTTATGAATGGTAGAGGAAATCCCAAATGGGGAACCTTAGCTGCTGAAATCCAAGTTGAGTCCTCTATCGATCGTCCTTTCCACTTGACCAAATACTCTTCATACTACCTATTTCTAGTGCTCCTACCCACACGATGATCTTGAATGTCTTCTATCTCCTCCTTCTTAGAAGCAGGAATTGGACATGGCTCTAACATCAGTTCCTCATCTGCACCATCATCATGATACTCTGTTAAGTCTGCAATGTTGAAAATAGGAGAAATGTGAACACCATTTGGCAGCTCCACCTTATATGCATTTTCTGAGTCATGTTTCTTTAGAATTTTGCATGGGCCAAATTTCTTCATTTTCAGGTTGTTGTAAGTACTGGTTGGAAATCTTTCTTTTCGTAAGTGCACCATGACTAGATCCCCTACTTGGAATTCCTTATGTCTTCTCCTTTGATCAGCCCTAGCTTTATACTCTTGATTCATCTTGGTAATGTGTGCTTGAACCTCCCTATGTAAACACTTGATATGTTCAGCAAATTCTTTAGCTTCAGCACTTGTCCTTTCCCCTTGCCCTATCTTCCTCAATTCTGGCACAGTCCTTGGGCTACTTCCATATACAATGTGGAATAGTGATCTACCAGTACTCCTATTTATAGAGTTATTATAAGCAAACTCGGCTTGTGGTAGAATCAAATCCCACCCCTTGGGCTTATCCCTAACTAGACATCTCAGCAAATTGCCCAAACTTCTGTTTACCACTTCTGTTTGGCCGTCAGTCTGTGGGTGATGTGTGGAACTGAATTTCAAGTTTGTTCTCAACTTTTTTCACAATTTCCTCCAGAAATACCCCACAAATTTAGTATCTCTGTCAGAAACTATACTCCTTGGAAGACCATGTAGTCTTACCACCTCTCTGAAAAACAAGTCTACAATATGGACAGCATCATGAGTCTTGTGGCATGGAATGAAATGTGCCATTTTGGAGAACCTATCAACCACCACAAATACTGAGTCATTACCCCTTTGTGTCCTTGGCAATCCAAGAACAAAATCCATACTTATATCCTCCCATGGCCTTGATGGAATAGGAAATGGCTGATATAGTCCAGTATTGTGACTAAATCCCTTGGCAACTTGACAAACTTGGCAACTCTGTACAAACTTCTTCACATCTTGTGAAATCTGAGGCCAAAAATAATGTTCTCTAAGAATGGAAATGGTCTTATCTCAACCAAAATGTCCTGCCATCCCTCCACTGTGTTTCTCTTTAATTAGATTTTCCCTCATGGAACTCCTTGGAATGCACAATTGTTGCCCTTGAATAACATACCATCCTGAATCAAATAGTCTAACCACTTGGTTCTATCTACAGCAACAGGCTCTTTACAAGCTTTCCATGCTTTAGCAAAATCAAGATCTTCAGGGTACAGATTCTTGAGTTCATCAAACCCAACTACTTCAGCCTACATTACTGTAAGCAACAATTGTCTCCTACTTAGTGCATCTCCAACCCTGTTAGATTTTCCACTTCTGTGTTTCAACACAAATGTATAACTCTGCAAGAACTCTACCCACTTCATATGCCTCTGATTCAATTTACCTTGGCTATTTAGGTACTGTAATGCCTGATGATCAATATACAAAACAAATTCCTTTGGCAACAAATAATGCCTCCATTTCTTTAAGGCCTAAACTATTGCATAGAACTCTTGATCATAAACAGAATACTTCTTCTTTGCATCATTCAATTTTTCACTAAAATATGCAATAGGCTTACCTTCTTGGCTTAATACAGCCCCAATAGTGCTGCCACTAGCATCACAATCCACCTGGAACACCTTTCTAAAATCTGGAAGTGCCAACACAGGTTCTTCTGTCACCTTCTTTTTCAGTAATTGAAAACTTCTCGTAGCTGATGCAGTCCATTTGAACTCTTTTCTATCCCCTCTTATTGTGTCAGTTAGGGGTGCACATATGCCACTAAAATTCTTAATAAACTTCCTGTAAAAACTAACCAGACCATGAAATGATCTTACCTTAATAGCAGACCTTGGAGTAGGCCATTCCAAGATGGTGTTTACCTTCTCTGGATCCATTTTGAGACCTTCAGGTGATATAACAAACCCCAAATAGACTAACTCCCTTTTTGCAAAGATACACTTCTTCAAATTAATTAATAGTTTCTCTTCCCTTAACCTTTCAAGGACACTACGAATATGCAATAAATGTTCTTCCAAAGTCTTGCTAAAAATTAAAATATCATCCAAATAGACAATAACAAATTTTCCCAAGAACTTCTTAAGTACCTCATTCATAAGCCGCATGAAGGTGCTTAGGGCATTTGTCAATCCAAAGGGCATGACTAACCACTCATAAAGACCCTCCTTGGTCTTGGAGGCTATTTTCCACTCATCTCCTTCTCAAATCTATATCTGGTGATAACCACTCTTGAGATCTATCTTTGTGAAGTACTAAGCTCCACTCAAGCAGTCCATAAGATCATCCATTCTTGGCAAAGGAAACCGATATTTGATGGTTATCCTATTTATAGCTCTAGAGTCTGTACACATCCTCCACCCTCCATCTTTCTTTGGTGCCAATACTGTAGGTACTGCACATGGACTCAAGCTCTCCCGAATCAAGCCCTTCCTCAAGAGCTCTTGAACCTATCTATTTAGCTCCTCTGTTTTAGTAGGAGTCATCCTGTGAGCAGCCTTGTTAGGCAAACTAGCTCTTGGAATTAGATCTATCTGATGACTGATTTTCCTTACTAGTGGCAATCCTTTTGGAACATTATCAGAGATAATATCTGCAAACTCACCTAGTAAATCTGAGACTTCAAGTGGTATTTCACTACTACCTTCTTTTTCTTTCCTAGGAATCAAAGAATAGCACATACACTAATGTATCATTCCATCTAAAAACTTTCTTCCATCAACAAGACAATTCCTAGCACTGCTACATACCTTTTCACCTTCCCTTTTCATGGGCTACAGTTTGTGGGAAACTCCATCCTTTGTTAGAGAGTATGTGTTTGCATGACCATCATGTATTGCATGTCTATCAAACTGCCATGGTCTACCCAACAATAGATGGCAAACATCCATTGGAATAACATCACAGAGAACTTCATCATGGTAACTCCCAATTTTGAATTTCATGAGACATTGTTCACTTACCAGGACCTTATGATCATCTTTTACCCAAGCAATCCGATAGGGCTGGGGATGTCTCTCCCTCTTGAGCTTTAGCTTAGAGACCATCTCCTCTGACACCAAGTTGTCAGTGCTACCACCATCAATGATCACATCACAACATTTTTCCTCACATTTGCACCTGGTATGAAACAAACTCCTCCTTTGTCCTGGTTCAATCTCACCACTTAATAGGACCCTTTCATTTACCAAGGTCTCTCTCTTTCTGCATCCTCTGAATGTGATAGTTGTGCATCCTCATCCACATGAGCAACCCTAGCTTGACCCTCAGCTCTCCTATCTATCCTTCCTTGTCATTGAGGGCATTCAAAGGCATGATGACCTTCTTCATTGCAATGGAAATAGGTACCATAGAAGCCTCCTCTTCCTGTTCCACCTCCTCTACCTCTTCCTCTCTTATTTCTAAAGTCTTGATCACAGGAGCAGTTGAAACCCTCATTCCTCTGGTTCCTGCTAGTACCCACATCTTCATTTTTCTTTTGGGTTTCATTTTGAATTCCAGATGACCTACCACTTCCCCTTCCTCCTTGACCATGCCCTCTTTGTCTCCCTTCAAACCTCTTATTCAGCTTCTCTTCAACTCGTAGGGCAAACTGGTATGCCTCTTCAATGCTGGTCATTCTTACCAAACTTAATTCCTCCTGGATGCTAGGTCGCAACCCACTAATATAACAAGCAACCTTCTCCTGATTTGCTTTTGCATGCCCTGCTCTAATCAAAAGTCAATAAAACTCCTCTATATATTCTTGGACTGATCTTCCTACTTGTTTTAGCCCATGCATCTTCTTAAACAAATCAAGCTCGTAGTCCACAAGAATGAACTGCTTCTTTAATTTGTCCACCATGCGATCCCACCTTGTGATCTTCTCCTTTCCTCTTCTATTTCTTTCCAATTGAACCTCTTGCCACCAAATTTTGGCATGGCCTTTCAGTTTTGCCTTTGCAAACTTAACCCTATCTGGGTCCCTGATATCCTCATACTCAAAGTATTCTTCCAGTTCATTGGTCCAGTCGATCAACTAATCTAGTTTCAGATTTCCTGAAAATACACCCACATCAATTGTAAGTCTTTTCCCAAATTTAGTAATGGCCCTAAAAATCCTTTCCTCTACTTGATTTAGAACTTCCCCATCAAATTCTCATTCTGGTCCAATTTCTTCTTCTTCATTGTCATCCTCACTATCGTCACCTGCGACAATATTTGTTCCTCTATAGAGCTCCTCCTACAATGCTTGTACCTGCCTTTGGAGGGCTCTAATCTCCTCATGATTAATAGCTCCGGCCCTTCCACCATGCTCTCTTCATGGGGGCATCTTCTTAACTCAAACCCACAACCACATAGTCCTAGTGCAAATTGCCTCACAGTCGGCACTCTGTCTACACACTCAGGAAAACTAGCTCTGATACCACTTGATGGGGACACAACCCACACATAGAATGGACACAACAGGAAAAGGGAAATTGTATTAACTATGAAAATAAGCCAGTACATTCAGTACAGAGAAAATAGACTTCATAACATGCCCTATGGGCTTACAATAACATAAATCTAGAGATAATTTCTCCTTTCAGTACCTCCTCTCAAACTCCACTCTGAATTGCCTTTTACAATGCCAGAAATGTCCTTAAATAGACCTCAGAGGGTTAAGGACTAGGAATACATTCTAGAAAGTGCTAGTAGGCATCCACTGACCAAGTAGAAGGCTCCAGAAGCCGCGTTAGAAGTTGGTGCAAATCTAGAAGAATCCAAAAATGGTAACCGAACTTTCGGGAGGCATAACTTTTGAACCGTAGCTCCGATTGACGAAACATTTACATTTTCGAAAAGCTCTCAAAGCACTCTATAGCCCTATGGATAGCTTTTCTTGTCCCCCATTTTTGGCCCTTTTTGAGGTCATTTAATGCCCCTAACCTAACTTTGAAGCATTCTTAGGAGGTCTCCAAAACCCAAAAAATTGTGATAACTTTCAAACCGTGGGGCCTTTTGACCTGATTCTTTTTCTGGAATGCTCTAAATTATAATTAGATTCATCTGGCCAATTTACACCTCCTCATTTACCAAAATGATGGCTCAATTACATACTCCTATTTTTTCAGCATTTACATGTATCCCAAGGTGTTCAAATACTCTATCTTAGAACACTAATAGTGGAACTGTGAGAGTTGGAACCTTTATTTGACCCAAATGGGTATCCAAAAATGAAAACACATGAAACAGAAACTAAGTCTAAGTACATTTTTTTTTGGGTGACACAGGATTGCCCTTATACCTCTGGATGGTCCTGCATCATTTTTAGGTGTCTACAAGATCAAGTGAATAAGAGTAGAGGATTTGGTAAATGTGAGTAAGTGATCCAAGAGATTATTGGTTGCAAAGTTTTTGATCTAGTATCGAGATTGAAAGAAGAAGAGCAGTAATCTAGTTGAGAGGAAAAAGGAAGAGGAAGTAACAGTATAGATCATTTCTATTATTTTGCAAGGAATAATACAAAGATTTTTTGAAAAGTGGGTCCATTGGTCTTTCCTCCAAAGGTATTTGGACAATGGCTCCATCTACCTTATACAACTCCTAACAAGGTTGGAATCTCCTAACAAGGATTCAAAGTCTCCTAACAAGGACTGATATATATTGAATGTATTTCGTAGACTCCTAATAGAGTCCACTCTCTAACAAGGAATATTTATATTAGTACATCATCTTGTGGGTACCATCCCCACCATGGTTTTCCCTTTGATCAAGGGTTTCCCTAGTTAACATTGTTGGCATTAAGTTAGTATTTCCATTAGTGACAACACTTATCCATATCAGTATAGCTATCGAGCTCAACACTTAATTCTCTACTCTCACTAAGCATTCCAATATTAACCAAGCTTTGAAGAGTTCAGTAGTTTATAGCGAGCAGACAATGGGTACCGAGTGAATATAGGCAATATGAAGATCAATAGTGTCTACCAAGCTTCACAATGTCTAATGATCAGTAAGCTTGTGTCATGTAGATTTTGTGTAAACTGAACATTGGGAGCATTAGTGTTTACCAAGTGAAGCAAGGTAAAGTCAGTATCAACCGAGTGACACTACATCTACCGAGTCACCAGTGGTCACCAAGTTCAAAACTACATCGAGTGATTAGTATGGACTGAGCCTTTACTTCTACTAAGTAATACAGTGAATGTCGTGTATCAGAAGCTCACCGAGTCAATTCAGTGAACCCGAGTTATTTACTATTGGGCTGACTTTGTAATGTATGTGTTCACTTATGTTTTGGCCAACCTTGCAAATTTGTAAATTTGAAAGGTATTAATGTAAGGTGTATTGTAAGATATCATATGTATGAAGAGATAGTGAAGTAATGAGAAGTATATGCGAAAGATTATTAGCAGCAGTTCAAGGAACACAACAAGGTCAATACAGAGGCAGAAAAGTTATGTCTATTAGCTGAGGTGATCAATGCAAAAAAGATCTTATCAATAATCAGTTGTAAGCAGATCCACTACTTCATCTTAATAGGTGAATCAATTTTCTAAATCCTCTAACAAGATAGACTTAACAGTCTTTGTACAAATCTCTTAATTGAGTGCATACTTCATTGTATGTTTGCAAATCCTCTAACAAGGTGGACCTAGCAATCCTTTGTGCTCCTAATAGGGAAGATCACTAGAAGTGGTCAATGTAAGCCTTAACAGGCTAGCTTTATGCTACAGTATTGAAGTTTTGTGGGTATCATCCCCACCCTAGTTTTACTTTCTATTTGGAAGGTTTTTGGGTCACCAAAATATTGTGTTCTTTTCTATGATGAATATTTTAACTTTTAGTATTAATGTATACAGTAGCATAGATTGGTTTGTGACTAATTCAAAAGAAGTATTTAAGGTTACTGATTCACCCTTCCCCTCTTAGTAACCTATCATATATTGAATATTTCCAAAAAACATATCTAGTGTTATTGTGTATGAGTATCTTTCTATGGTTGTTGATTATATTGCTCATATGGTTAAGAATTAATAAGGATGATAATTATTGTAATAGTTGGATAACTAATTCACTCCCCCTCCCCCTCTCAATTATATTGGCAAACTTTATATTCTAACAATTAGTATCAGAGCATCAGGTCCTTGAAGAGAAAGCTTAACAACTTTGGGAGTTTAATGACAAGTCACTTTAGAAAAGAAAGTCCTAAGTTTTATGGAGTTAACTATGAAAATTGGAAGGAAAAGATGAAGACTTGTTTTCTATGTATGATTCCATGATATTGGCTTTTGACAAAGAGTGATAAAGATATTGTGAAAGAAGAGAAGCTTGAAGAATGCAGTGAAGTAGAAAGAGATTTGTTTATGTGCACTATGAGAGCTAGAGAAGCCTTACTAACAACTCAACCTAAAAATGAGTACAGTCAAGTAAAATCACTACATACATCTCATAAGATTTGGAAAACTTTAGAATCTACTTTTAAACAGGATAAGAATACTAAAAGAATTAGATTGCATAATTGGATATATGTGTTTCAAGATACTAAAATGTTGGAGGATGAATATGTGAGAAGCTATATCAGTAGGATATCTGAGATAGTTGTGGGAATTAAGTCTTTTGAAGGATCTCAAGAAGAGATGAGATTGTGTGGAAGATTTTGAAAACTTTGACACCACCATTCAAGCAAGTAGCATAGATGATTGAGCTTTTGATACCCTGCAATAAGAAGTTTACCAGAGAGACTTTACTTGGAAGATTAGAAGCAATGGAATCAAGTTTGAGATAGTCTAGAGAATTAATAAGAGTGGAGATAGATTTTATTACCTTAAGCATTCATCCATGTTTATCTAGAAGTGCAAGCACCCATGGATATTATGCTAGCAGCAGTAAGACCAAATCTAAAGAAGACAAAAAAATTGAAGAAGGTATAGCCCTACTTGTGAGAAGAGAACTAGATGGTAAGAAATTTTTTAAATTTTGGACTTGTAATGAATTTGGTCATTATGCATCTAATTTTCCTAAAAGAGATAAAAGGTATAAAAGATATTTCAAGCCTAGAAGACCTAGAGATTGTTTGTGTGCTAATGAATATGATGAATCTGAGGAAAGAGTTCAAAGTGAGAGTAATGATGAACTAGGATTTGTGGCTATAAAAGAAGCAAGTTCTAAAATTGAAATTAGAGAATAAAAAGGCCTAGTTTCTCAAGTTGTAAAGAAATTTGGTTGGATTATAGATAGTGGTTGTTCACATCATATGACTGGTGATATGAACAAATTTTTTTAATTCAAGAATCATGATAGAGGTATTGTTAGAGTTGGTAACAATGCAGTCTATCAGATCACAGAGATAGGATATATTTCTTTTTTTATGGTTTAAAGCATAACTTGTTAAGTGTTGGATAACTGGTGGATAAATGTTATGAGTTGTAGTTTACAGACAAGACTTGTATTATCAAAGATAAGTATGGTAAGTTTATTGGAATGGGTACAAGATCTAGAGCTAATGTATTTCAATTGAATCCTAATGAGATGACATGTTGGTTGAAAAGGTGGATAATAGTTTGTTATGGTATAAAAGGTTTTGTCATATAAACTTTGATAACATTGTGAAGGCAAGTAGTACATTTGCAGTTAGAGATTTTCCTAAGATCATGAAGCCTACTAATGTTGTTTGCAAAGAAAGTATTATGGCTAAATAGAAGAAGGTATCATTTCCTAGCAAGAAGTGCACTACTATAGAGAAGCTCGAGATTGTTCATACATATCTAAGTGCCCCTACAAGAACAAGAGGATTTTATAGAGAAATATACTTTATGATTTTTGTTGATGATTTCACTAGAATGGTGTGGGTAGCATTTCTTAAAGAAAAGTATGAAGCATTTGAGAAGTTCAAGATATTCAAGAATGTAGTTGAAAATGAATCTAATGTAAAGATTAAATGTTTGAGATCAAATAGAGGTGGAGAATTTACTTCTAGAGAGTTTAATATTCTTTGTGAAGAAAATGGAATTAAGAGACATTTATCATCACCTAAGACTCCTAAGTAGAATGAGATAGTAGAGAGGAGAAATAGATCAGTATCAGAAGTAGCAAGAATAATGATATTTGAGAATGATGTATCCAAGATATTTTGGAGATAAATAGTTAATACAACAGTAAACACCATGAATAGAGTGCAGATTAGAAAAGGTAAAAGCAAGACTCCCTATGAATTGTGGTTTAGTCATACACCCTCAATAAAGTACTTCCAAATTTTTGGAAGTAAGTGTACATAAAGAGACTGATGATATTGTTAAGTTTGATCTAAGAAGTGATGAATGTATGTTCCTTGGTTATTCATTGAAAAGAAAAAATTACATATGTTTTAACCATAGAGCTAAGATAATTGTTGATTGTGATAATGTGAAAGTTGATGAAAAGTTTGGATTGATGAAAGATTATAATCATGATAAGGAAGAAGAAAATCCTAGAATTGTTAGACAAAATGCAAAAGTTTTCTTTGAGACTAATAATGACTTGTAGAATGGTGTACAAATTATTGAGAAAAGAGGTGAATAGAGATCTGAACTAAGAGAAGATATAAGAGTTGAGGTAGCAACTCCTATACCTAATAGAAACATGATAAAAAATCATAGACAAATGAGTGATGACAAGAAACAGAGTAAATGAGGAATTATGTTTTATTTCTCAAGTTGAACCTAAGAGTGCAGATGAGGCATAAAAAGATGATCATCGGACTCAACCAATGAAGGAAGAACTTGATTAGATTGTGAAGAATGAGACATAGGAACTAGTTCCTAGACCTAAAGACAAGAATATAATAGGAGCTAAAGGGGTATTCATAAATAAGATGAATGAACAAGGTGGAGTTATGGGGAACAAAGCTAGACTGGTGTGTAAAATTTATTCATAGAAAGAAGGAATAGAGTATGAAGAAACATATGCCCCTATAGCCAGAATGGTAGTGAGAATGTTTTTGGCTTATGCAGAAAGTAAGAAGTTCAAGGTGTATCAGATGGATATCAAATTATCCTTTCTAAATGGAGAACTTGAAGAAGAAGTTTAAATTGAACAACCTGAAGTATTTATTTTAACAAAAGATAATGATATGGTATGTAGATTAAAGAAAGTATTGTATGGTCTAAAGCAAGCACCTAGAACTTGGTATGCAAGATTGGATAAGTATTTACCAAAACTTGGATTTGCTAAAGCTATGGTA
This sequence comes from Cupressus sempervirens, assembly GCA_028749045.1. Lineage (NCBI taxonomy): Eukaryota > Viridiplantae > Streptophyta > Pinopsida > Cupressales > Cupressaceae > Cupressus > Cupressus sempervirens. Next base: position 164,900,984 of record CM053792.1, on the reverse strand, counting down.
GGTGCTAACTTATAATTGAAAGAAATTGAGAATGGTTTGTTGATCATTGTGATATTTTTTGGTGACATAATCTTTGGAGGTAATGATGAAGTAATTGATAAGTTTGCTAAAGAGATAAAGAATGAATTTGAGATGAGCATGATTGGTGAGATGAAGTTTTTCTTGGGATTACAGATTGTGTAAAACAATGATGGTATTTTCATATCACAAGCTAAGTACTTGAAATACTTATTGAAAAGATTTGGTTTGGAAAGTTGTAGGCCTATTGGTACACCAATGGTAACTAGTCACAAGTTATCTAGCAAAGATGAGATGCCTACAATTGAGCAGAAGAAGTATAGATCAATTATTGGAGGTTTTTAATATATGACTCACACCAGAATAGATATAGAAAATATAGTTGGGATTGTAGCTAGATTTCAAGTTGATCCTAGAGATTATCATTATGCAATAGTAAAGAGGATATTCATATATTTGAAGGGTACATCTGATTATGGTTTATGGTGTGACAAATCAAGTGATTTCACTTTGTGTGCTTATACAAATGTAGATTGGACAAGCCATGTGGATGATAGAAAAAGCACCAGTAGTGAAGAATTTTTCCTTGGAGGAAGATTTGTTTCTTGGTTGAGCAAGAAACAAGATTGTATTTCATGGAGTAGAGCTAAAGCAAAGTATGTAGCAATAGAAAATAATGTTGATATGAGACTATCTTGAAGTGAAGAACTTGTAATAGAACAATCATTATTTTTTCATTGAATTCAAACCTACTACCTGCTAGTAAGATAACTACCTAGTTGATTTGAGTATTATCATTTGTTTTATTGATGAAGAGGATTTCATCAAATGAGATAACAATATCACCTAGATGAAAGGTTGAGTTATGGTATGAAAAAGGAGTACAAAAATTAGTTAAGATAGTAATGATATAGTGTATTATTCATCTACTTAAGGCTAAAAAGGTTGGATAAACTAATTAATTCTAGAAGAACAAGTAAGAAGAATTGAGTCTACCAAGCTTGACCGAGTGCACAATAGGTGCTGAGAAAAGTTAGTGCAAGCTGAGTAGAAAATTATTGGAGTTGAGCAAAGTGAAGATTTAGTGTATGTTGAGTGAACATAGTGTAAGCCAAGTAAAGTTTAGTTGATGTTAAGCATCAACAAAATTTAGTTTTTGCTAAGTAAACTAGTTGAAGTCGAGTGGAAGAATAGTATGGAAGCTAAGTGATAGCATATTGATGTTGAGTGCTAGTATTCATGTTAAATCAAATATTTGACAAATTTGAGCCAACTATTTTGTTTTTTTGAATTGTATGAAACATGTGGAAGATAACTATGATGAGCTAGTGGCACAGAATTCAAGGTAAACCATTTTGTGGTAAATTCAAGGAAGATTGGGAAAGAATTTTTTAGAGGAATTGAATGGAAAATTCAGTAGATTCATTGTATCCTACCTAATCCAACCTAACTCTAAAATGGATGGTTATGGTTAAGCAGAAAAATATCTTAAATCTCTATTTATAGAGAAAGTTGGTCATAAGAAAAGGTTGTCATGTGTGAGAACCTAACGAAGAAAAGGAGTCTAAGGTATTGCTTCATTCAATGGCCGAATAGAAGAGACTGCATTTTTCATGCAAAGCAAGAAGGCTTAAGAGTTTGAATGCTTGGAGGGTGAAAAAGCTATCAAAGTTGAAGTGTGTGAAAGCCAATTAGAATGGAGGACTGAAACAAAGATCTATAATTTGCATGTGAGTTATAATTTGTTATTAAATCAAGCCTTAATATTACTTTCTAATCATTGTATTAGTCTAGGGTAAATATTTTGGATTAAGGTTGACCCAACAATCATTTGTAAATCCTTTAATTGGGTGACATTCCAAGTGAATGATCTAAAGTCCTCTAATAAGGCTCACTACTACGAGGGTGATTGAAATTCTTTAACCAGGTCACATTTAATAGTGTGTATTATAACCTTTAATAGGGTTGACCTTTCACAAGGGATCACTTTAGAAGAATGAGAATTAGTAGCATGTTATTGGTGGTTTTTCCCAAATTGGGTTTCCACACAAAATCCTTGTGTCAAATGTGTTATTGAATTTGTTAAGTTTCATGTTTACATTTTTGCAAAGTTGTTTTGACCTAACATAGTAACATATAAATTTTAGAGTATCGTATGATCTAATGGATGCATGCATAATAAGGTTTTGTGGATATGGATCTAATAACCTTTAATAGGGTTGACCTTTCACAAGGCATCACTTTAGAAGAATGAGAATTAGTAGCATGTTATTGGTGGTTTTTCCCAAATTGGGTTTCCACACAAAATCCTTGTGTCAAATGTGTTATTGAATCTGTTAAGTTTCATGTTTACATTTTTGCAAAGTTGTTTTGACCTAACATAGTAACATATAAATTTTAGAGTATCGTATGATCTAATGGATGCATGCATAATAAGGTTTTGTGGATATGGATCTAATAAGCATTGAAAATTTTTATTTGTACATCTACACCTTGGATAACTTATTCACCACCCCCACCAGTTATTCTAAATAAGAAGGATATTGGCATAGAATTTTTAGATCCTTTTATCATACATTGTGATAACATAAGTACAGTGAGTATGTCTTAGAATCTTTTATTTCATTCTAAGACTAAGCATATATCTATTAAGTATCATGTTTTGAGAGAGAATGTTAAAGAGAAAGAAATCAAATTATAATATGTAAGTACAAAAGATCAAATTACAGATGTCATTATGAAGCCTTTTCCTAAAGATACATTTGAGTACTTGAGAGGTATGCTTAGGGTTATGCCCCTCCCTACTTCTGAGTAGATGATGTAGAGATTACATCAGTCCAGTGGTACAAAGCACTATTGTTTGACAAGACTAAATGTTGATGATTCCTATATGGGGGAGTTATTGAAAATATATGATAGGCTAAGTTACTAAGAGGGGAGGGGTGAATCAGTAACCAATAAAACTTAATATTTATTCACCAACTAATCCTTCATATGTATTCTAGTCTAATTGCATGCATGAAAAACTAAAAGCATTAAAATATTGATAACACTTTGGCACACAATATGGTAAGCCAAAAACCTTCCAAATAGAAAGTAAAACTTGGGTGAGGATGATACCCACAAGCTTTAGTACTATAGTATAAAGTTGGCCTGTTAAGACTTACAATGATCACTTCTGATGATCTTCCCTATTAGGAGCAATGAGGACTGATAGGTCCACCTTGCAAAATTATTTACAAATATACAATGAAGTATGCACTTCATAAAGAGATTTACAAAAGACTATTAAGTCTACCTTGTGAAAGGATTTAACTATTCCACCTGTTAGGATGAACTAGTGGTTGATCTCTAATATGCAACTTGATTTGTTGAATGAGATTCCTTTGAGTGTAATGATCACCTTGTTGTGATAGATAAATTTGTGTTGCTCCTTATAGTATTGTAGCCTTTTACTTTGCACTTATGATCTTTTTTTATACTTTGATACCTCTTTGGATTTGATTCAATACATTACATATCTACCAATCCAATTTACAATTTAACAAAGTCGACTACAATACAAGTTTCACCAATATACACAAAGTCGACCCAACTACAGGTACACAGGTTCTGAAGATAAACTTGGTGAGGTTCTAACACTCAAAAACCATTATCAACACTTGGCATTGTCATACACTTAGTAGAAGTAGAAGCTTGGCTCATACTAATCACTTCCAAGTAGTATGAACTCAGTCTGCACTGGTGACTTAATGAACACTGTGAAACTCAACATATAAATTGAATCACTTGGTTGATACTCCATAGCTCAATCAACACTATCACTACAAGCTCAGTATAAACTGAATCACTTGGTTGGCACTGCATAGCTCGATCAACACTAGATTCATATCACTGAAGCTATGAACTCAGTAAGCACTAGAGAACTCAGTTTGCACTGAGAAACTTGGTAAACACTATGAAGCTCAATTTACACTGATAATCACCAACTTAGTAGAAACTAATCAATGCAAAATGAATATTATTCTTGGAAATTGATAGCAACTGTAGAACTTGGTAGAGCCTGAATTACTTGGTTAACATTGTTAACTGTACAATAAGCTTAGTAGCTACTAGTTATCTGAGTGTGTGTGTGTGTGTGTGTGTGTGTGTGTGGGTGTGTGTGTGTGTGTGTGTGTGTAACTAATAAAAATACTTGACTGAAATGTCAATAATCTCCCCCTTTGGCATTAGTGACAAAAATACTTATCAATCAAAACTAAATTCTCAAAAAGTTCAAAACAATCTTTAGTCTCCATCTTGTGTCTTCAACTTGGTGACATATTCTATTTTTGAATTTTTTCAAAATTGCTTTTGTAAGAGATGTTTATCTGAATATCTGTACATGTATATTATTATGATGCTCCCCCATACATATATATATTCAATATACTTTACATGTCATATACATCTTATCATCTTCTCCCCTTTTATATCAAATCCTCTCCACCTTTACATTATACTTTTCATGTTATATATATCTTCTCCCCCTTTTTGACATAAATGGAAAAGGTGTATGCTACATGGTTATTTCAAAATGTGACAAAAAGTCAGAATGTACCTTTAAAATTAGTGACATTGTCTTGTCCCAGTCTTCTTACAACACCTTGCTTGCATGCAATGCAATCTAAACTTTTGCTGATAATTCCATCATATGATCAGCTACAGAGAAATTTTTATCATGGATGAGTGTTTTAGCATGTGCAATATGTTTTTGTAATGTGTCCATGTTCAAAAAGAATCATGCCTTGTATATCTACAAGTGTAGCCCTTATCTTGGCTTCTTCCCTTAGCAATTCTTCTTGCATATCAGTCAAAAATTTGATCTTTATGTAATGAGTAGAACTATAGCTCAAACCAAGTGACAACTGGTGTACACTTCCCTTTAGATCTTCATCTATTTTGGAGATTTTATCTTTGATTTCCTACATGAAGATGGGTGTATCACAAAGTTTACAAAATAGAGAAGTGACATTGTTGGCAGAGGTTTCCAATGAGCTAAGAATAGTAAACAAGTCTACTTTGTATAATGCAATCTTCTGTGCAACTAGCTCCAATACTTTATTTTCAAATTTATTCTCTGCTCTTTACAACAATTTCTCTTGTCCATTCAAATATTCATTGAATTTTTGGACCACTTCTACTAATAGAGTCAAAATAGGTTGAGAAGTGTCAACCTCAATACTGAGTACCCCTGCAAGAATATTCTTTGCATCTTCAAGCACTTGATGTTCTTTCTTTCTTTCTTCTCTAAGTCTTTATTGCTTAGATTTCTTCTACAAAAGCTCTCCTACTATATACATTTGATCAAGATTCAGAGGAGAGATATCCCAATGTGGAATAATTGTATCCTCATCAAGATCAATGTCTTCTTCCTTATCTTTTCCTTTGCTAGAAACTTTTGCACTTGGTTGAGGCTTGCTCTCAATTGTCTTTGTACTTATTATTTGCATGCTTGGAATGGTAACAATAGTGGAAATGGAAGGACTAGCAATAAAATTAGATATTGCACTTATTGAAGGAATACCTTGTTACTGAGTATCCAAAATTGATGAAGGAGGAAGCATTGACTACTTGGTAGATGAAGTGATGGTCACTTCAGTCAATGAAGTAGTAAGATGAATAGGTGTATAGATTGGTTGAGTGCTTGGATTTGCAATGTTTGACACAACCAACTCAGTAGTATCTTTCTCTGAGCTTGATGGCATTAAAGCTTTTCTCAAAGAGTGAGGAAGTGAGGCTATAACTATTGTTGCAATCTTCTCAGGGTCGGTCCCCTCAATGCTCTGAATCTTAGGGAGATTGTTCTCGATGGCTTCATGTTCTTTTTCCTCGTCATCTTTATTCTCATCATTTGTTTCTTCTTCATCATCATTGTCTTCTTCTTCCTTGTCATCTTCATAATCATCCTTGTCACTGACATGAACAACAAGATCACTCTGCTTATGAAGATTGTAAATATTCTTCCATGTATTAGTGACATTCCTTACCACATGTTCAATGTCATTGATCAATATCAAATAGGTGTTAAATTTCAAAGTTATTTTTCCTTCATTTTGCTTGATGGACTCTTTTACTTGTTTGTCACTTAAGGTCAACATGAGTTGCCTTAGAGTCTTCTCATATATTTCCTTGGAAATTTTCTTGGAATGTTCCCATCTTGGCTTAATTTTCTCCATTAATTCAATGGGAATCTATTGTGCAACTTGATGTGGTGAATATTTCCATTTACCTATCTTACACATAACCATGTCTTCAATTTTCTTCTTCTCTTCTGCATTTCTAGTTTCATACCTTAATGATTTAGAATTTTCCATGTCGACTTCAAAATTAATCTCTTTCAGTTTCTCTTGAAATGTGGGTGGAGGCCATTTGAAAATCACATCCTCTACTTCTTCACCCAATTTTAGTTTCATTCTAGATGCTCTTCTTGTAAACACTACATTAGATGACTTGGCAAGTTTGGTAAAGATAACCTTACCTTTCTTCTTGACTGGCTCTTCTTTTTTTGATTTTGTCTCATCTTATGCATCATCTTCTACATCATATTCTTCTATATCATCCCCTTTACCTTTTCTCAATAGGAAAGTAGAGTTAATTTGTCTCAATTTAGCTATCCTTTTCTTTCCTTTGTTGACAGCCTAAGGAAGTTTTATCTCCAATTCAAATTTGGCTTTAGCTTCATCATATGTACCAAAATATGTAGCCTTTGTATCCATAGGTTAATTTAACAATGCTTTAATAATATCCCCGGTGTCATCTCTCATAACCTAGAGGCTTGACCCATACAATTATCAATTTTATTGCTTGTATATACACTTTGTCACAATCTACCATAAAAAAAATATCATCTATGTAGTCTTCTAAAAGTTTCTTTGGAATTCTAAATTTATTATTCATCTTATTCTTGAATGCATCAAAATAGTTGTCCATGATACTAACATAATTTTCACCCATTTCTACTATATACTCATTTATTTAATAAAGAATAGGCACATCTTTTCTCCATACAACTGTACCTTTTAAGGGGGAAAACTTTTGTAAAAAGAAAAATAAATAGGTTAAAAGTGAACTAAACTTACAAGGATTATTCTTGGATGTCCTTATGCTTTCCATTTTTTTGTTGAATTGGCTCAACATCAACTTGGCGAGGTTGAAGGACATGTTGTTCTTCACCACCTTGAAAGCGAGATCCACAACATCACATGATACACTATTGAGTCGATTGGAGCTATATATCTTGTGTGCAATTAAATGAATTCTAAATTTCAGCTCCATATCAATAGCACAACTAATCTTCATACCCCTTCCATCCCAATTGGCAAGGGTTTTCTTTTCTAGTTCCATCTAACTTAGAGTTTTGGTGGTTTTTCCTTTGACAACATTGGAAGTCCTGTAATCTGGTGAATCATTTTCTTTGTTATCAAGATAGGGTGCTCCAACCATAATTACATGTTATGCATGCAGCTAAGGATAAACCTTATCCATTTTATCTAAAATTCTTAGAGCATGTGTGGAATGTGGGTTAAACCCTTGGCTTCCAGGTGTTGATACTCTGGTTTTAACACAACTTTTCCAAAGTTTCATCCATTTCTATGGTTCCTATATCTTGAATCAAACAATGAAAATGTGAGTGAATATCATTTACTAAAAGTACCTTAGATGGAATTTGTGATTGAGCTCCAGTAGGATCAAGAGTTTTTGCAATTTCCAGACTCAACTTGAAATCTAGTACTTTCCATTCAACTCCTCAAACTAACATCTCAGACCCTTTCTTTGTCTTGCTATTGGTGGAAGCCAATGCTTGGTAGGGTTTGTAAAAACACAAAAAAAACTTCAACAATAATTTGCACAAATTGCTTAGATGCACAGAAATCACTCTTCACAAATAGCTCTTGAAAATTTGTAGTGACAAATGAATTTGATTTTGCCCTTCTTAAAAAATTTCACCTTTAAATTTCCATAAATGCTTGGTATGTTCACTTGGTTGATGATAGAATTTCTTCCACTTAGCTTGAATTAATTGCTCGGTAGAGTCATTCATGATTCGATGTCCACACAATGACTTAGTTACTCCTGACCTTGCTTGGCAGAGTCTTTCAACCTGACCTAGCTCAGTAAGGTCTAGAATTTCTTTAGATACTTGGTGATCCCTTTGCATGTTGAATGCTAATATGGATCTTTCTTATTAGCTTAACTAGAACTGATGTAGAATGTTTCCTTTAGAATCTTGGTTCCAGTTGTCCTTGTGGTAGATCAAGTAGAAATGCTTGATTCACCCAATTCTTGAGTGACATGTGCTTCATTGCTCAAACTTGTATTCTTAGAATATTTAAGAATCCACTATTGTCTCATTTTTTTTCTAATTTTATCAGCCTTGGCTTTCTTTTCATCTTCAATTCCTCTAGTATTCATACAATTCTTGGCAAGATTACCAAGTTCTATACAAATGAGACATCTTCTAGTGGTGTCTCTTGTCCTCATGTGATGTTTTACACAATTTATTCCAATGTGCCCAAATTCTCCATACTAGTGACATCTACACCAAGTGTTGTAGTCCCAACCAAATATATCTTTTACAATCTGTTATGCTAGATTCAATATCTTAGTTTTGCTTTAGAAGATTTGTGCCCATGCTTCTTGAATTTGTGACATTTGCCTTCAAATTTAGATTTTTCTTTGTAGTCATTAGCTCTATGACCATGCTTATTGCAATTGTAGCATTTTCCATTGAATTTAGCTTTAACATTGCTCCAAAATTTGTTTGATGTATGACCTAACTTATCATAGTGATTGCATGTAGGTCTTTGATTCTTTTGAGCTCCTAACTTGGATGATTCACCTTCTTATGTGTATCCAATTCCTACTCTTCCTTTCTATCTATGTTGGCTTTTCTCATTCAATTGATTCATGTCTACTTGAGATTTCATCATCCTCTCATTGGTTTTCTTTTTAGCGTTTAGATCATTCTGTAATATTTTTTCCTTTGATCTTAAATTCATGATTTCTTCATTTGCATTAGTAAGTTGATCAATGAAGTTTTCTTGTTGAAGGGGTAGATGTTGAATTTCATTATTCTTACCTTCTAACTCTTCTTTTATCTTGTTTTTATCTTCCATGATTTCACAATCTTACTGACTAAATTTCTTGTTCTCTTTTCAGCTTTCTTATTTCTTCTTGAAGTGTACCATTCTTTTCTAATAGTTCTTTGATTGCTTCATTAGCTTCATCTGAATTATTTTTTTAATGCATATCTTCAATTCTTTGTTCAATGAAATTTTTTTCATTCATTTGTAGTGCAAGATCTTTTCTTCTTTTCGAGGATTGAGAGAGTTGTTCCTTTGCTTTCTTAAGTTTCCCAATAGCCAATTCCAAATCTAGCTTTTCATTGTCAATAGCCTTATCAAGTCTGAATACCTCCATAGCCTCTAATCTTTGCTTAAGCTATTAAAAATTTTCTCTGAGAACCACAAATCTCTAATACTAATTGTTGGAAATATATGATAGGCTAAGTTACTAAGAGGGGAGGAGTGAATCAGTAACCAATAAAAATTAATCTTTATTCACCAACTAATCCTTCTTATGTATTCTGGTCTAATTGCATGCATGAAAAACTAAAAGCATTAAAACATTCATAACACTTTGACACACAATATGGTAACCTAGAAACCTTCCAAATAGAAAGTAAAACTGGGGTGGAGATGATACCCACAAGCTTTAGTACTACAGTATAAAGTTGGCATGTTAAGGCTTACAATTATCACTTCTAATGATCTACCCTATTAGGAGCAATAAGGACTGCTAGGTCCACCTTGCAAAAGGATTTACAAACATACAATGAAGTATGCACTTAGTAAAGAGATTTACAAAAGACTATTAAGTCTACCTTGTGAAAGGATTTAACTGTTTCACCTGTTAGGATGAACCAGTGGTTGATCTCTAATCTGAAATTTGATTTTTTGAATGAGATTCCTTTGAGTTTAATGATAATCTTGTTGTGATAGATAAATCTTTGCTACTCCTTATATTGTTGTAGCCTTTTACTTTGCACTTCTGTTCTTTTTTAATACTTTGATATCTCTTTGGATGTGATTCAATACATTACATATATACCAATCCAATTTATAATTTAACAAAGTTGGCTACAATAAAAGTTTCACCAATATACACAAAGTTAGCCCAACTGTAGATACACGGGTTCTAAAGACAAACCCGATGAGGTTCTGACACTCAACAACCATTATCAACACTCGACATCACCATGCACATGGTAGATGTAGAAGCTCAGCTCATACTAATCACTTCCAAGTAGTCTAAACTTGGTCTGCACTGGTGACTCAGTGAACACTGTGAAACTCGGCATATAAATTGAATCACTTGGTTGAAACTGCATAGCTCGGTCAACATTATCACTACAAGCTTGGTATGGTTGACATTGCATAGCTCAATCAACACTAGATTCACGTCACTAAATCTACAAACTAAGTAAGCACTAGAGAACTCAGTTTGCATTGAGAAACTTAGTAAACACTATGAAGCTCAGTTTACACTGATAATCACCAACTTGGTAGAAACTACTCAATGCAAACTGAATATTGTTCCTGGAACTTGGTAGTAACTATAGAACTTGGTAGAGCCTAAATTACTTGGTTAACACTGTTAACTATACAATAAGCTTGGTAGTTACTAGTCATTTGAATAAATGTGTGTGTCACTAATAAACAAACTTGACTAAAATATTAACAGGAGTATCTAAGATGAGAAGAGTCATCAAGGAATCTTGATAGTTGGTTTTGAGTAGTGTCTTTGGATGCTTGAGCTAATTAAAGACTTGGAGAAAATGATTGACATAATGAAGCCTTTATCATTGATGTCAATAGGGGAGAGAAGTGTGCATGAAAAATATCTCCTTAGCACTATGGGGGAGAGATTGCATAGAGAAACACCATGTCTAGGGGAGAAGATCCTCTAATGGAGAAAATATTAAAGTATGGGGAAAAGATTGAGATCTCCTATGTATAAGAGAAAAGTATTGTTGATGTCAATGGGAATATATACATACATGTGTGTGTGTGCATATACCATAATACTATGTCTAGCCCTAAAATTTAACAAATAACAAATAACTCGACCCTAGGTCCCTTGACCAGTATAAGAACTCTAGAACCTAATAACTATTACCAAAACCCAAACCCTTTCTATGTGATGTATAATTTAGAACATATGTATGTCATGATTACTTCGACATGTGCATGATTTAAATAAACATTCACGTATAGAGTTAGATTCATATCTATTGATGTTTAATTTAAACATGTGTGCATAGAAACATCCTATTAGAACCATAAGTTTCCATTTAGAATGATTAAAATATGTGATATACTCATCTAAACAATTAGATACTCCCTCTAAGTTATCTTATAGGATCCCTTTAAATGTATGCATTCATGAACTAGATACCATGACATGTAGTTTTGAAATTCATGATGTATTGATGTTTGACTTTGAAATTTTGCACATGCTATCCTAAATTAGGACCAAAAATCACTATGTAGACCCTTATATAAACACACATATGAAGTATGTATAACTATCATGACCTAAGTTACCACATGATATATTGACTCTTGAAACTTTAGATAATCCCCTTAAGACATCCTAGCTAGGATCTTACTAAACATGTTTGTGTGAACTAGAAACCATGTGATCTATCTAAGAAAATTATGATCTAGATTTCAGATGTTTGATTTTATATTTTCTCCTTAAGTCATCATTTTAGGATCACTTCAACATTTTCATAGATTGCAATGTTCAATTATAGATTCTCCTAGGTTAATGAACATCCTAAATTAGGACCCCTTCAAACACATATTTATGAACTAAATACAAGGAACATACAATAAATTATGATAGATATCTAATAATGTTTGATTTCATATATTCTCCCCCTCATCCATTCTTTTAGAGCCCTTTTCAACATTAATGATAGGTTGATGTTTGATTTTAGGCTTTCTCCTTAATCCACCCTAGTAGGACCCCTATAAGCGTAAATCCTTTTAATCCAATCCTTTTAGCACCCCTTTCAACATTATTATTTATCAAACATTCCATTTTACATTTCACATTTCACTCCTTAAGACATCCTCATGGGACCCCTTTATATATGTACACATATATGAACTATCTAGATGACCTAGCTTAGAAAATTATGGTAGATTAAAGTTTAGATACATGATATAGCTCAATACATGTTCAATTTTATATTATCCCTTTGAGTCATCCTATTAAGACCCCTTTAAATATCCATGTGCACTATAAACTAGAGATCATAATGCTTAGTTTGGAAAATTGTGATCTAGATTGATAGTTTATTTTAGTTTTTCCCCTTAAGTCATCCTTTATTGAACCCTTTCAATATTATGATATATTTAATTTATATTTTATATTTTCAATTTAAGACATCATATTGATACCCATTTATGCACACATGTGCATGATATGTGTATGTTCATTTTATGTTTAGGAATTATATGTTGATCTCAGATTGGTTTTGACAAGTGAGTGTCAACACACTTAAGTTATTTACTTAGTTCATGCCGAACTAGTAGTAAATGTTGAGCACATGTATATATTAGACCATTTTGAGTCATAGTGAGTGCTAAGCCACTCATGTTTCAAGTCACTCAAGTGTTGAGCAGATAGTATATGTCAAGTGACATAGGAGCTAAGTAAACAATGGATGTCGACCAATACAAGTGTCAAGTCACAATAGAGAGATTAGTGTATGCTGAGCATTAAAGACTTCAGATGCTAAGTAAAAAAAAAATTGATATTTTTTTTTAAAAGGCACAAACAACTATGTAAACCATTTTTTAGCTGACTTAAGATTGAATTTTGATATTTTGGAGATAAGGACAAATCTCTACTTGGATTCCCTATGTAATTACATGCAACTAATCAAAAAATGGGAAGGATTAAGAGGCAAAATGGATGAGTCTTAGTCATAGATTCATACCTAGCCCTAAATCACTAAGTCTTCTTAAGCAGGACAAACCTTAAACTCTTGATAGAGAGAGAATAATCAAGTGTGTAAGGAATTTAATGAGCAAAGAGAGAAGTTGGCATGCACAAACAGAGAATTGATGGTGGCTTAGAAGTTATGAAGTGAAACAACATTATAGAATCAGTTAGAGAAGAATAGGGAAAAGGAAAAGGGTATAGCAAAGAGACATATGATCGAGAAGTACCAAGAAGACATCAGTTTAGAGGTGATATGTTATCAAACAAGCAAGTGCTAACTGCATGATCAAAGCTGAGACATTCTAACAAGTGATTTCAGTCAAAATTTCTTAACAAAGTAGTCCTAATAGGCTATATGAAATCCTCTAACAAGGTGCTTACTTAGTTGTAAGTTAAAGTTCTTTAGCAAGGCACACTTCTAATAGGGTTTTGAAATCCTCTAACAAGGTGAGACCTAATAGTCTTTGTAAGCCTTTAATAAGGCAGACCTTTTACAAGGTAGATCATGTTTCATGGTCAAAACATTGTAACCTTCATTGGATGAACCTTATTACTATAGTAGTGAAGATTTGTGGGTGTCATCATCACCTCAGTTTTACCTGCTCATTGGAGGGTTTTTGGGTAATCATATATGGTGTCATATGTGTATGATTGCTTATGTGTTTACATGATTTAGATGTATATGTTTTACATGTTATTTTAGTTTACTCATTGAATGTATGAGATCAATGTGTGGTTAAAGTTTTTATGGGTCCAAGTTTAAACTATTGATTCATCCCCCTATCAGAAGTTTACCTTTCCTATTGTAATTCCAACAATTAGTATCAAAGCTTTGTTCTTTGAAAGAGAAGATTTTTAGCTTCAAGGAAAAGATCTTGAAATGGAAGTCTACAAGTTGGGAAAGACTATTGAGAATCAAGGAATTGAAATACAACCCATTCTACATCAACTAGATGAAGCAAGAGAAGAACTAAAGAAATACTTGAAGAGAATAAAGGAAATTGCTATTGCGAAAAATGACACACAATACAAACAGATAAACACTAGTATGCTATTTTTAGATGGAGACTCCAATGAATTTGATGTAGCAGTTGCAGATCTAATGGAAAAGAATAGAGCTCAAGCTGAGGAAATCAAAAATCTCAAGTTAGAGCAAGAATCACAAGCTATATTGCTATGTGAGGTGACTAAACAAAAAAAGAAAGCCATAGAAGACAAAGCCATGATTGAAGAGGACAAAAGAATTTTGGCTAACAAACTAGAAGAGAAATCATCAAAACTAACCAAGATTTCAAACATGCAATTGGATACTCTAAGTCAAATGATGAATGCCAACTTTGAATTGAATGTCAAGGACATTCAGATAACTACATTGAATTTTTTGAATAAATAATTTTAGAGTGACCTAAAGAGAGAAAAGGAATTTTCTAAAAGTTTCAACAAGCCAAATGAAGCCATCAAATACTTTGAGCAACTATTGAGATCCCCTAGATCCAATAATGATACATCTAGACTGGGATACACAAGTATTGAAGAAGGAGAATCATCCAAAAGTGTAGAAGAAAGAAACAAAAAAGGTAAGAACTCCAAACCTACTTGTCATAATTGTGGGAAGAAAGGACATACTACTAATGTGTGCAGGAGCAAGACTATAAATCAGAATGTCAAGCCTAAGAACATAGTTCACTGCCATAAGTGCAACAAGCAAGGTCATCAAGCACATGAATGCAGAACCAAGACCATGCAAACACAAAGATTTGAAGGATATTGCTACAATCTTCAGAAGTATGGACATAGAGCCTTTGAATGCAGATCCAAACCCATGTGATCATCAAATAGGTAAGCAAAGGTAAGGAACAATGGCATCTCTTATAACTGGGATTATAATACAAGATATAGCTATCATTATTGTCAAGAATATGGACATATTCCTAAGAATTATATTAGGACACACTTCATAGGGAACTACCAAAGGTGGTTGAGCCAAACCACATTTTTTAGTTGTTTGAAGACTAGTTACATATGTAGGTATTGTCCAACTAGATCAAAGGCACCAAGTTGTGAATCTAGTAAAGACAAAGGCAAGGCAAATGTTGAACACATCAAAGATGAGATGAATAAGACATGGAAAAAGGAAGATGATTACAACACATCAAATGGAGAAGGGATCACTTCACCCAATGGATCAGGTGATCACACCTCATCAAGCTAGGCAATCAAGAGGTGCATGGGACTAATACTTAAAGGTTATATCATACATTAGTTATAAAATGACTTAGCACTAAAAAGATTACATTAGCATGAACAAAGATGCAAAATGTTGTTAGAAATCCAAGATGAATCTTTAAGTTTTTCATTTTGTTTTCGAGCATGAAATATTTCCTATGTGTATCGAGTGAAATGTTAGAAGATGTCGAGCTTACAGACTGGCTAGTTGATACCGAGCTCGTACTGGTTGTCAAGTGATTGAAATGCCAATGGATGTTGAGTGAGCCTAAAATTAGTTGATAATGAGCTTACAACTATGTAAGCACTCAACATTAATTGCAGGGTTTTCAAAGGGTATTTGATCAATTTTAGCTCATTTGTCATCATTTAAAATTTGAGAAAGAGAGAGTAGAGCAGAAGGCAATCTAGAAATCCATTCCAAGCAATTGCAGAAGATTTGAGTAGTGATTCTACACTAGTTCATCAGATTTCATAAGGTATTTATCAAGAGTTGAGCTAAGTAGTTTAAATTTTGTAAATCCTAGTTTTACATTATGGCATTTAGTTTGAAGACTATAGAGGGAAAGGTAGTTTTTTAAATGTTTAGCTAGTGAGTAATGAGGTCAAGCAATCTATTTTCAAAGCTATTCCTAATATTGTATACAAGAAAGACCCTTCTAGTGCATTGTCAATGATTCCACTCAATGTGATAATGGTGCAAGATGTAATACAATGCTACAATTATAAGATAGGAAGCATTGGTGATATGGAGATTAGGGAAGTATACAACATACTATGTGATAATGGTGTTTTGAAGGAAGAGTTTAAAACTATTGAGAGGAAGGGATTAACATGAGCCCTAGATTTTTTGAATGTATTCAAGATAGAGTGGATTAGGAAAGTGCTTAGCCAAATTCATGATGGTTCATTATGGCTAGACAATGCACCTATCAAAATTACTAAGAGAATAATCCACAGGATTACTGGTTACCCAACCCTAGATCAGCCTAAGACACTAAGAAGTGATTCTAAGGATGTGATTGAGAAGAATACTAGAGCTATCTGGAACAAGAGAGGCATGAAAACTGGTACAATTATTGATCCATTGATTTATTTTGTTGTAAGGGTGATTTCACACAAGTTTTACCAATCTAGTAGATTGAATAGTGTGGCATGTATATCACACATATGATCTAGTAGAGCTACAATTGTAACAATTGATGGAAAACTTTGGAGCAATCAAAAAGACAAAGTGCACAATGTAAGTTTGGTTCCATATTGATTTGCATATTCTTTTATGTGCAAAACACATTTCCCTCATTTGGCACTGCAGGATGGAAAACCAACAGATCAATAGTAGTATAGATTGGTGAGTACATTGAGAAATTATGAGAGAATTTTGAATCTTTGATGACAAGTTATTTTGAAGACTTCAATAAGTCAATGAAGGAAAGATTGAGAATACTAGTATCCTTACTTGAAAAACACTATGATGATGTATGTTTTCTCGTCGATGCTGATTATAAATTTGTACAAGTTACTACACCAAGGGTGAGATGGTTGAGACCCTTAGGTTATGAAATAAATGTGGATGGGGCCTCTGCAGCTATAACAACATTACTGGTAAAAGAGGTAGATAAAACTATAAAGATATTTGGAAATTATGAGATGGCAAAGTCCAAAATTACCATGGAATTGAAGACTACCTCTACCATGAAGAAAAAGGAGAAGATAGAGAAGAAACTAAAAGCTAATTTTGAAGAGGGTACTAAGGAAGAATAAGAAGAAGAAACTCAAGAACAAGCACCACTTGCATTGACTCAAGGTAAGGGAGAAGACCAAGAAGAGGAGGAGACTGAAGGTGTCAAGGGAGAAGAACTTGAGGAAGCACCTACTCGTACTGAGCCAAAGAAGAGGAAGGTTAAAGATCAACCAATGACTAAAGCTAAGAAGGTAGCTAAGCCAAGTTAGCCCAAGCCTACTGCACCTACTACAAGAGCTAGTACACATGCAACAACCCAAAGGCCAAGGAAAAAACAAAATCCAATTTAAGGTGGTGAGTCATAATCCTTTGTTAGATCTTGAAAATTTATGTGAAAACATTAAGAATAGTGCAGACCTATCAAGATTTACACATAGATTTTGATAATTTGGGTAAAGTAGAGAAAAATCAAGTGGAGGAGGCCATATATGCCATGATGGAAAAATTCAAGACAACTCCACTAGAGATTGCCAACTCAATGCCAAAGAGTCTATACGATAGAGTTAAACAGAAATGGCATTATTGTCTAGACTTGGAGAAATAAATTAAAGAAACATCTCTAGCCCAAGTGATGCCTAAACTAACTAAGGCACAAATTACTAAGGTTGTAAAGAAATATGTAGTTAGGGTCACACCCAAATACAAAGCCTTTAGCATCTTGCAAAACAATATTGAGGGTGTTGTTAAAAAGTCCACACAGATGTGGAAGCTCACTTTTGGGTTGACTACAGTTAAGGAAGGAGAACAAGCACCCATTGATGTGAAAGATGATGACAAAGCTGACACTTTTGGAGGAGGAACAAAAATTCAAGTAGATGACATGGTAATAGCTAAGCCAAAATAGCCAAAAGAATAGAGTGTGCAAGACACACAATTGTCGAGTGTTAGTCTTCCACATGTCACAAGTGAGACTACTGAAATAGTAATTGTTAAGGATGTTTCTAATCTATTAGCTCAAAACATCAATCCCCTTACTGAAGATGATTTGAAGAAGATATTAGATTAGTCTACACTGTAGGCCAAACTTTGAAATAATCTTATTTTGGTCAGTTTGGATGAATTACAAAAGTCATTGACTAATGTTGCAAGGGAAAAGGTTAATCCACAAGAACCACCTTCTATCATCCCTCTAGTCACTAATGTATAGCCTTTGGTCCAAATACCAGAAGATACATCTAATAAGGTTGATAAAATTGCTAAGATTGATACTATAGAGAAGATCATAGTGGAAGCACAAGTTGCTACTGTACAAATAGGTCAGATAGACTTATTCGCACCTACAACACAAGGACAAGGTGCAAGTCAATTCATTGTGGAAAAATAGGGCAAGCCTAAAGAGAGTGAGATAACACCACAACTAAAGGATAAAATTGCCATCCAAGCCCTGGTAACCTTACCAGTATCTGGCACTCCATCAAGTCATACTCTTCAGAAGTTGAGCATAGATGCTACACCACTGCAGATCTCAGTGTCGAACCCGAGTTCATCAAAGCCTAAAGAAGTAATTCAATATGTAGATATGAGTCTTGATGAAGAGATCATTTTTCCCAAGTCTTATTATGATACCATGACTATAGAACAAATGGACATATTGCAGCAAGCCCTAGCAAGGAAAAAGAATCAAGAAATGCTTAGAAGGGAGCACACACAAAATCAGGCCCTATAAGATATTAAAGATGTCTTTTTAGATGCATTTAGTTTGCCAACTCTAGATGAGACCAAACCACTAATGGAACAACAGATAGATATAGTGGAGAAGGTCAGTAATGAAGACCTAGATACTAATGCAAAATTGTTAGAATGGTCAAAAAAGAAGTTCCAAAACAAAGTGAATGAAAAAATATCAAGTGATATAGCACTAACACAAGTTACATTGGCAACTAAGGTAGAGGATGTGAAGAAGGTACTTGAGAACATATTCTCATTGTACACTAAATTGTGCAATCCCTCACTCTTCACCCAAGAGACTAGAAGTCACATTCTGAGTCTGGAGAGCCTAATTATTGCATCAGGTGCAAAACTACCAATGAATCCAGCTCAGAGTGAGAAGCATTTCAAGGCATTACTTCAAACATAGAGTTAGCTAGCTATATTGATAGCAAATGAGGCCAACATCAGGGCCAAACTGACTAGCATCCAAGCAACTCTCACCCCCATATGGAAATTTTGCACAAGGAGCTAGGCTATTCCAAAACCTTAATGAAGAAAGACCCAAATCTTTCTACCTTAGATGGTCTAGTCCACCTTGCTACTGAGCTAGCAATCCAAATCAAGTCATTAGATGTAGCATGTGAGAACTGGGATGCAACTCTTAAGATGATATTGGATGTTCATAAATCCTTTTTGGACAAACATACAATAAGTGTATAGCCCATTTGACATAAGTGTCAAAAAGGGGGAGAATAAGATAAAGGGGGAGACATCTTTTGGGGGAGAAATAGAGAAAAGGGGAGAATGAAATAGAAGAATGGGGGAGCTATTACTTTGGGGAGATATAAGGAGAGTAAGAAATAAGCGAAACAAATTAATGCCAGAATTAGCTAAGGGAGAGCAAGCATCAAAATATATCAAAAGTATTAGATGAAAGAGTATCAACAAAACAACATGAAGTGAAAGTGTATTAGTAGAGACATATTTACTCAACAAGAGCATAGAATTTTGGATACATAATAGACATATCAACTTAGGAGGAGTAGAACATGTATATATTAGACCATGTCGAGTCATAGTGAGTGTTGAGCCACTCATTTGTTGAGTCACTCAAGTGTCGAGCAGATAGTATATGTCAAGTGACGCAAGAGCTAAGTAAATAGTGGATGCCAAGCAATACAGTTGCCAAGTCACAGCAGAGAGATTAGTGTATGCTAAGCATCAAAGACTTCAGATGCTGAGTAAAATAGTTTTTGAAATATTTGTTTGTAAAGGCACTGTACGAATTTGCCTAAGGCAATAATTCAACACCAATATTAAGAAGCTCAATAGATAGCACAAGAGAGACTAATGATGATCAAATGAAAATCTCAATAATGATCAAAATGATAATCGATATCTGATGAATACACACTAGAAGTACTTGTATATAAAGGCAACTAGAATGACTAGGAGTTAGCAAAGAGATAAACATCACAACTAAACACATGTCCACCAAGAGTGGATTATCCTCCATTGAGCATAGGATTTTGTGTGATGATGAGAGGATAAGTTTGCATAGGTGTATCTCATAAAGAGATATTGTAGACACCAAGTTCTCAAATAAGTTGCTAACTCTTGTGTTGTCAACAAGACAACTCATATGTTTATGCATATTCCTAAGTAAACTTAAGTAAAGTGTAATAATAATTAATTATTTATACTAACACCCCCCCCTTAAGTGTAACTTAGGAGAATGCACTTAAACTCACAAAGCTAAATACAAGATGCAATGTGGGTCTCGAGTACTAGGCCATGGTAGGTACCCATGTACAAATGCAATGCTCTACATACAATGCTATGCAATGCTATGCAATCTCTCTGAAAATGGAGAAATAGGGAAAACCTCATGGGAAAAACCTCCTTCAAAAAGAGAGATAAGTACAATAAAGAAGAGAAAATTCATGTGACCCCCCTTGGTGAAGTATCCTACACCCCTAAAAGATCTCGAAAATGAAAGTACTTGACCTCAGTGAAGGGCTTGGTGAAGATATCTGCAATCTATTGTTCTGTAGGAAAATACTGCAATGCAATAACCTTCTCATGAATTAGAGCTCTCATGTAGTACATATGAACCTCAATGTGTTTTGTATGTTGATGTTACACTAGATTTTTTGAGATTTCAATAGCACTCTAATTATCACAATGTATGACTATGGGTCTAGGTATGTCAAAACCAAACTCCTTTAGAATATTCTGTAACCAAATAGCTTCAATAGCTATAATGATGGCTCCTTGATACTCAGCCTCAGTAGATGAAAGAGAAATAGTGTTCTACTTTTGACTCTACCAACAAATGGGGCCGAAACCAAGATGAAACATGTATCCTAAAGTGCTTTTTCAAGAATCAAGATCCCCTGCATAGTCTGAGTCTGTATAGCCCACTAACTATAGTTCAATACTAGCTGCATAGCATATCCCATATGTATGTGTACCCTAGATATAGTGTAAGATGCATTTGGTTGCCTTCTAGTGAAGTTCATATGGCTCTTGCATGAAATGAGAAACCATGCCAATTGCAAATGATATGTTAGGGTGTGTATGTGTAAAGTAGATGAGACTTCCAACCAACTATCTATAAAAAGTAGCATCAACAAGTGGAGTGGAACACTTTGCTTCTAACTTAACACCTAAAAGAAATGGAGTAGATGCAGCCTTGCAGGAACTCATGTGAAATCAAGCAAGTAGATCAAGAGCATACTTGGGTTGAGATAATGTGATCCCTAATGAAGATTGGTATATCTCAATACCAAGGAAATAATGAAGTAGACCCAAGTCTGTCATGGAAAATGTGTCCTACAAAGTAGACTTGACACTATTAATGATGGATGTTGTACTCCCTGTAATGATTAAGTCATCAACATAAAGCACAAGTAGCAAGTGAGAATCATCTTGGTGAAGAATGCAGACATTTGAATCTAAATGACATCGGGTGAACCCTGCTAAGAGAAGGAAAAAATCCATCTTGGCATACCAAACTCTTGGAGCTTGTTTTAGTCCATAGATAGACTTTTTCAACTTGCAAACCAAAGTAGAATCTTGAATGAAACCCTATGGCTACTCCATATAAATCTCCTCATAAAGATCACCATTCAAGAATACACTCTTCACAACCATCTGATGAACAACCCATCTCTGAGTTGTAGCTATAGCTAGTGTTAAATGAATGGAGATCATTTTTGCAGCTGGGGCAAAGGTCTCAATGTAGTCAATACCAGACACCTGAGAGAAACTTTTTGCAACAATTCTTGCCTTATACTTATCAATACTTCCATCTACTACAAACTTGGTTCAATAGATCCACTTACACCAAACCAATTTTCTTCCCTGAGGAAGAGAGACTAAATCCCATGAGTTGTTTCTCATAAGAGAATTGTATTCTTCCTCCATTACTTAATCCCATTCTGGAATTCCTGAAGCTTCTTTGAACGATTGTGGGTTAGAAGCAACTACAATATAAGCATAAGGGAGTGAGTTGTGTTGTGATCTTGTCCTCCTAGTATCTAAAGGATTCCCTACCAATGGTCTTGTTGCATCCAATGTTTGTTGAGCCCATTTTGGTCTAGTGGAAGAAGATGTAGAATTAGAAGGGATTTCCTCAACCTTATCTATCTGCTACCTCTATTTGGGTCGTGGAAGGACATCTTCAAGGTCACTATCATCACTGTCACTCTCTTCAATGAAGGAGGAGTTGAAGAAGTAAAGGTTGGACAATTTTCTTCAAAGTGTACACTCCTCTCATAGAAAATTCCATGTGTCTCTGGATCCATCAATTTGTAGGCTTTATGAGAGTCTGCATGACCAACAAAGATGTAAGGTTTACTTTGAGGTTCTAATGCCTTACATTTCTATGGAAGTATTCATGCCCATGTCTTGAGTTCCAATGTCCTAAGGTATTTGTGCCCATGCCTTATATTTCTGTGGAAGTATTCATGCCCATGTCTTGAGGTATTCATGCCCATGCCTTGCATTCCAATGTATTGAGTTCACATACTCCCTTCCATTATCTGTTTGAAGAAACTTGATGGCTTTCTCTAATCACTTTTCTACTTGATCCTTGAAGGTGAGAAATCGTTCAAACACTTCACTCTTATGAGCCATGAAGAATACCCAAGTATAGCAAGAATATTCATCAATGAAGGTGAGTGCATAGTGAGACTTTCCAAATGATGGCACTGGAAATGGGTCTATCACATCACTATGAACTAGTTCAAGAACACTTTGTGCTCTCCAAGACTTCACTTTGTCAAAAAAAAATTCTAGATGCTTCCCAAGTGTGCAACATGAACAAACACCGTTTGAGAACTGGACTTAGGTAGACCATGAACCATGTTCTTGCTACTAAGTTGTTGAAGATACCTATAGTTGAGATGTCCAAACCTCTCATGCCACAATTTTCTTTATGTATTCAAATGAACTAAAAAGGCTTGTGCATTAGATTTAGGCCCAAAGAAAGAGAAAGTGTAAAGCCTTGAATCATGTTTAGCTTCACCTATTGCAACCATAGAATCATCTTTGATGCTTTTCACAACAACTAAATCTGGAAGAAATTCAACCTTGTTTTCACCTCCATAGTGAGTGATTTAGTAGAATGAAAGAAGGATGGAGATAATATTAGGAACATAGAGAACATCTTTGAATGCTCCAATTTCCATCTCAACTTCACCTATTCCTTCAACTTCTACTTTAGTATCATCCCCTACAAAGATGTGAGGTACCTCTAAAGGTGTCATCAAAGAAAAATCTCTCTTTGAAGCCCCCATGTGATGTGTGGCACCTAAGTGAATAATACATTCCCCTTGACTGACAATGTGTGTAAGTAAAGCTTGCCCTTTGCTCTTAGAATTTGAAGATGAAGACCCATTTTCCTTATAAGCATTAGGCAGTCGTACATTGTGCTTCTTTGTGATGATTTTCAATTCATCAATCTTCTTGTGATAACACTCATGTTCATCATGACCAATTCTTTTACAATAGGCACACTTCTTCTTTTCTTGATTATTGTCACCCTTTTTGTTGGTATTAGTAGAAGACTAACCTTGCTATTGATTTGAATTAAGTGGTGACTTTTATGTGTCCCCTTATTTGTTATCTTTCCTCTTCTTCTTTTTACCCTTGCCTTTGTTTGAATTTTCACCAGTTGGATTTTTTGAGCTCCCATTGTTAGCCACCAATGTCTTAGAGTTTGAAGACTTGAGAATCCTCATTTTTATCAACTTAGCTTGTTCATTCTCTAACAACTGGGCATATTCAGCAAAAGTGAGTTTCTGATAAGAAGCCCCTAAGGTTTCCTTTGAGGTGTTGAAAGTAGAGACAAATGTGGAGTAGTATAATGGCAGCTTATTCTGAATTAGATAAATCAACTTGTCATCCTTAATGGGACTACCACAATCATTAAGTTTTCTTCTCAACTCATTCACCTTAATGATAAAATCCTGGATGGAATCAAATTTCTTAGGATCTAGGGAAATAAGTTCATCTTCAATCTTCTAGATATCCTCCTCATTCACTTTCCCATATAGCTTTTTAAGGGCATCCCAAGTTTCCTTGGATGTATCATATTTTATGATCTAATTTCTATCTTCCAATTCCCAAGCATGGATATCACTTTGAGTTACTTTATCACCTGTGGGTTTTGGAAGAGATCCATCTACATATTGAGAAACTTCTTCATTCATTAATTCACACCATTTTTTAACTAACCATGTCGCATAATTATGTGGTGTTAATTTTGGAACCTTAATGTTTCCCATAATGCAAGGAAAGAAAGATAACAACAAGAAGAAAGGAACACAACACCAAGAGACACTCTTGCCTTTTCACTCAATCAAAGAACCCTCCCTCCCTCCCCCAAAATGAATGCTTTAGGCACTTTATACTTAGTGCGATTACAATGGCCACCCGCCAATTTAGGGCCTAAGTGGATTTATAATTTTGCTATTTACAACCTCCTCTTGGAGTTCAAATATGGTACTTAGCAATGTAGCTTAGATATACAACAATTTTGAAGTTTGATCAAAGCAATACAATGCAAAAAGGGACTAATTTCTGAAAGTGGTATTTTTGTCCACACAAGCCTATAATTTCATTGTAGATCTCGAAAATAGACAAAAAATTATGCACTTTCAACAAATGGCACCTAAATATGTGTCCGGATGAGTGTGAACAGAGCCTCTAAAGTTGCAAAATGTGGGATTAAATAGGTATAGTCTCCAAGATCTACCTATTCTACAAAATTTGCTCACCAAAACTAGCAAGTGGTTGCACCAATGCAAAATTTAGGAATTATAACCCAAAATCAAAAAAATTGTGCCTGATTTGGAGTCAAAATGACCAAGATATGGCTCTTTGAAGTTAGATTGTCAAATAAAAAATGCATATGAAGAGGGGTCCCATTTTCCAATAGCTGATGACATCAACAAATTTCAATGCTAAATTTGATGGTTTGGGTCCTGTCAAGGCAAAATAAAAAGAACCTTCTAATCTAGCTACAAGAGTATGTCAAAGGGCTCAAGACTTTGGAAGATCAAATGGCCATTGTGGAGCTCGACACTTTGGGTATGTGCACTGATCTTTGTGTGATTGAATAGTCAATTCAGGCCCAGATTGATTTGTAGAGGAAATGTTTATTGTCACTGTGATAATTGTTCATGTGCATCATGCAGCAAAATTGGGCCTCCAATGTCACTCATAGATGATAGATCAAAGACCCGACAAGAGGAATTTGTGGTTAGATAAATGATGCCTCTGAGAAGATCTTAAGGCCACGTGACTCAATGAAGATCTTGCTCAGGTTTTATAGACTTGTCGATGAAGCAGAAGTTATACTTGTGTTGTAATGTCTTGCACTTGACTTTAAGTCAAAGCTCAAATTTGCCTCCTTGACTGATCAATGTGTCTTCCTCCAACGATTTCCTTTTGAGGGCACAACCACCGATGATGATGTAGCTAATGCATCATTGATGATGATGAGTTATTGATGATGATGTTACGGGTTGAGGGGAGCTTGGATGAAAGAGCATTGAGAATGCTTCAATGCATAAACTACAGAATATGGGTAACGATCCAAGATGACCTTCAGCTAGTGGGCATATTCATGGCCTTTGACTGCTACATGAATCTCATCCTCAGTGACTGCAAGGAGTTTAGGAAGTTGTTCTGTCATTGCAATCTAAGGGTTAATGCCAATGCTGACTACAAGCAGATTGCGCAAGATGTGCAGAGAAATCAGCTTTGTCTCTGATAAAATGGGTCTTGATGCAGACAAATGCAGAGTGTTTGTACACCTAAGGTGGGAAGGACCCTCTGTAATGTGAGCTCGGTTGCTAAGAAAGTCTCATTCAGCCTCTAATGGTGAGATCGATGCCCAAACAACTATCAATTTCTATACTCAAACAATGGATTGGGCTTGCCAATTTGTAGATCTGGGTTGTCATACCATAGTGAGCTTAATCCTGTGAAGAATGATACTAATCAAGCTTTCAAGTCTAATTTGCAAAAAAAAAATTGCCACAATTTTGTAGAATAAAACAGCTCAAAAAGCTTTGAAATAACAGAGATTCGAAAATATGCACCAAATAATGCCAAATATCCAAAAAATTGAATATATGCAAATTTGAGAGAAAAAAATAGTTTTAAAAAAAAAAAACTCAAATTTGTACCACCAAGATTTTGCCTCAGATTTGACTTTTGCCCAACATAGGGAAATTATAGTCAAAATTTATGGAAACAGCCACCCGGACATAATGGTGTGGTCAGATCTTGCTCAAAACACACCCAATTTTTGTGGATACTCTGGATCTAAATTATGGCCCTCCAAAATGAAGCAAAATGAAGCTCTCCAATGGTTATACAATGAAGCTTTGTCACTCTGATACCATGTAAGAATTTGCTTAAGGCAATAGTTCGACACCAAGATCAAGAAGCTCAATAGATAGCATAAGAGAGACTAATGATGATCAAATAAGAATCTCAATAATGATCAAAAAGATAATTGATATCTAATGAATGCACACTAGAAGTGCATGTATATAAAGGCAACTAGAATGACTAAGAGTCAGCAAAGAGATAAACATCACAACTAAGCACATGTCCACCAAGAGTGGATTATCCTCCATTGAGCAAAGGAGTTTGTGTGATGATGAGAGGATAGGTTTACATAGGTGTATCTCATAAAGAGATGTTGTAGACACCATGTGCTCAAATAAGTTGCTAACTCTTGTGTTGTCAACAAGACAACTCATATGTCTATGCATATTCCTAAGTAAACTTAAGTAAAGTGTAATAATAATTAATTATTTACACTAAGAGGCACAAACAACTATGTAAACTATTTTTGAGCTGACTTAAGATTGAATTTTGATATTTTGGAGATAAGGATGAATCTCTAGTTGGATTCCCTATGTAATTACATGCAACCAATCAGAAAATGGAAAGGATTAAGTAGAAAAATGGATGAATCTTAGTCATAGATTCATACCTAACCCTAAGTCACTAAGTCTTCTTAAAGAGGAAAAACCCTAAACTCTTGACAAAGAGAGAATGAGCAAGTGTGTAAGGAATTGAAGGAGCGAAGAGAGAAGTTTGCATGTGCAAATAAAGCATTCATGGTGGCTTAAAAATTATGGAGTGAAACAACATTGCAGAATTAGTTAGAGTAGAACAGAGGAAAGGAAAAGGATATAGCAAAGAGACATCTAATCAAGAAGGATCAAGAAGACATCAGTTTAGAGGTGATATGTTACCAAGCAGCAAGTGCCAATCGCATGATCAAAGTTGAGACATTCTAACAGGTGATTTTAGTCAAAATCTATTAACAAAGTAGTCCTAATAGGTTGTATGAAATCCTCTAACAAGGTGTTTACTTAGTTGTAAGTTAATGTCCTTTGGCAAGGCACACTTTTAACAGGGTGTTGAAATCCTCTAACAAGGTGAGACCTAATAGTCTTTGTAAGCCTTTAACAGGGCATAACTTTCATAGGGTAGATCATGTTTCATGGTCAAAACATTGTAACCTTCATTGGATACACTTTATTACTTCAGTAGTGAAGATTTGTGGGTGTCATCCCCACCCCAGTTTTACCTTCTCATTGGAGAGTTTTTGGGTAATCATATATGGTGTCATATGTGTATGATTGCTTATGTGTTTACATGATTTAGATGTATATGTTTTACATGTTATTTAATTTTACTCATTGAATGTATGAGCTATATGTGTGGTGAAATTTTTTATGGGTACAAGTTTAAACTATTGATTCACCCCACCCACCCCCCCCCCCCCCCCAAGAAGTTTACCTTTCCTATTGAAATTCCAACATTATATGTGTTTGTCCATTTTATTTTTATGAATAGTCCCTTTCTATTAATAAAGTAATAATGTATGTATAGCACTTGTATGTGTATGTTCATTTCATGTATGTATAGGACTTATATGTACATATGTTCATTTAATTTTTTATATGAATGATCTATGTGTATGTTAATTTTCAAGTTTAGGAAGTTTATGTACATGTACATGCATATTTTCATTTTATGTTTAGGACTTATATATGCATGCTCATTTCGTGTTTATATAAATTTTATATTTGTATGTTCATTTAGATATCCTAAATTACATGTGTATGTTCATTTTATGTTTAGGAAAATTTGTAATTGTATGTTTAGGACTTATATCTGTATATTTATTTCACATGTATATGACTTATATGTGTATGTTCATTTCATGTTTAGGACTTATAGATCTACATACATGTTGTTATTTAGTTTTTAAAATGTCATTTTAATAAATTTAAAGTTCACACATAAAAAAATTACATACTAAAGCTCGACATCCTACTCATCACATGGAAAATCAAACTATTCCATATTAGAAGCCTATCTGGTGTAGGAGCACCTAGGTAAGGCTATAGGGTAACCTAGGGTTCCTAGTCAAGTTTTGGCTTGTAGTGGCCTTATCCAAGCCACTAGTGAAATAAGGGGGGCTAGTGAGTCGTAGTAAGTGTCTTATTCTTTAGGAGGTCTAATTAGGTCCTTGGAAGTACTCAACATTACATATTTGTCCAGAGTTGTTGGGTAGTGGGCAATTGTTGTCAAAGTTGTCATATATGACATTTGGGCATTTAGAGGGCTAGATTGGACAAAGGAGGGATGGAATGATGATTTTGTGTCCCAAGTCCTATCATGAAGAATTTGATAGAATTTCATGAGGCTTTGACTAAATTTGGTCTAGATATGCAAAAAGTTGTCAAGTTGCATGACGACTTTGCTAAATTGCAAAAGTTGTCATGACAAATTTTATTGCAAAAGTGCATTTTAGAGTAGAAGATAAAATAACCACATCAAGGTGATTAGAACATGTGTTTTGGACCTATATAAGGCCTCCCTCAACTTGTAACAAGGGTTGGATGGCATTTGCAGGAAAGGTGATTAATGAACAAACAATTTTGTTGAGCATTTTTACCACAGTCAGAGTATTTTCAATTCATTGAACCATTGAATGGATTGAATCCCACACTTTGACCTATGAATGAGTTAGTATATGTGAATAGTAGATTCTATGTGTGATTAGATAAGTCTTTTAGTTTCATCTCTTTGCATTTTAGAAAATTGTTTGTTTCCTCATTGTCACTGGTGTGAACTAGGCAATTTTTAAAAAATGGAGTCATAACTCACCTTTCCACAATGGTATTTGTACAGTCTCTTGGAATGTGTGAGATGACTCCTTTTACTATAGGTGTAAAAATGTGTGGGTCCTGGAAAGTATATTTGTCATTTCTACAGTGATGCCCTAGGCAAGCCAAATGTGTTAGTTTGTGGTGATTGATCAGGGAATTGTTGTACATACTCCATAATTCCTCTGTGGGGTTTGAGGCTATTTTATTGACATTTTATTGCTGACAAGTTGTAACTAATTTTAACCCTAAAGTGGAAAAATACTTGTATAAAATGGCTTATGGTTAAGAATTTTTCTATAAGGTGTGATGCAAAAATTGCTTCTTGCGACGATATTGAGTTGTATGGGATTACAGATTGTCATCAAGTTGTAATCACTGGATTGTAATAATATTGGACTCATTGTTTGTTGGACGTAGCCTAGGGATTGGGTGAACCATGTTAAATCTTGGTGTTTTGTGTTCTCTTCTGTGTGATCTATTATTTTCTAATATTTTTTATATTTGATTGTAATTGTTATTTCTATATGTGGTTAATCCTAACAAAATGAGCATGGTTAGGGATCATAGTGATTAAAACAACACTTGATGGGATTGAGTGTATTCATTTCTTCAATCCAAGTTGATGGAGAGAAGGATATAAAGGTGGAGAATCCCTATACCGCTAGGAAGTTCTAGTGACATGTTTTGTTAGGGAATTGATCAAACCCTTATTAATGTTATCAGTACATTGGTGAAACCTTTAATTTAAGGATTAAATATAGCACCCCTACTATATGAATAGCTTGGAGAAGTGAGACTAGGTGAATCTAAAAGACTTCCAGAAAGGGTATCAAATAATGAAGCTTTGTTGCCACCTTATTAAGTCATTTTCTAAGTTATGTGCCAAAAGGTGAGTTTGGAGGCCTAATTCCCTAGAGCCCTATTAGGCCTAGGTTGAAGCAATTTCATGAAATTGATAGAGATTTCTATGTATTTTTGGTTGACGTGTATTGGATTGGTTCCAATGCCCTAGAAATAAACCTCTCTCTCCACTATGGGGTAGTTTTGAGCATGTATGGTCATCTGGTGTGGATGATCCTACAGAGCATCTGAGGAGTATTGTTTGGATTGACTTGATTCCTTGATTAGTGTGGGAAAGTTAAAGGAGGGAAGGATTGTGAATGTGATTCTTCCAAGCTAGGGTTGGAGAAAGAACCTTAATAGGCTAGAGAGGTAACCTAGAGACCCTAAGAGAATGTAGGGTTGATAAGCAAGACTTGTTCTTACAGTAGAGTGGTATCAAAGCCCCAAAAGATTTTGGGTTTTTGGATAGATGTTTCAAACTATAGAAGAATTAGTAGCGAAACAATAATGGTGACTAATAAAAAGTTGGCCAAAGAAATGGGTGATCAAAAGGAGAGAAATAGAGTCCTTGAAGAAACCCTAGAGAAAATGAACACAAAGCTAGAATAAGTTGCTAAAGTAGCCAATAATAAAGACAAAGAAGGTGGAAGTAGTGATAAAGGCAAAGAAAAGATTGATGAGGAACACATCATACTTGAACTATACCCAACACTAAATGAAGAACCATTCTTGAAGGCCATAAAGGAACTCAAAGAAAAATCCATAGAAGAAATCACATTATTTAGTGGGAAAATGGACACTGATACAGTGATGGAATGGATTGAGGGGATGGAAAATCATTTTGAGTGTAAAGCTGTCATAGAGGCACAAAAGGTAAAGATTTCAAATTCAAGACTAAGAGGTTCAACATTAACACGGTGGAAGTACATGCAATATGAAAGGGTCAGTATGGGTAAGAAGCTTATAGCTAACTGGAATGCCATGGTGACTAAAGTGAAGGAGAATTATCTGCTAGAAGACTATGAAGTACAATTACATAGGAAGAGGCAAGGTCTAAAGCAAAGAGACTTAGATGTGGCCTCTTATATAGAGGAATTTCAAAAACTATGCCTAAGGTCCAAGATTCAAGAAGAGGAACCTGTTAAAGTGGCAAGGTATTTGGGTGGACTAAAGTGGAACACACAAGAAGAATTAAGCCTATGGACCCCTGCCACTATTCATAATTGCTATTAGTTGGCTCTTAAGGTGGAATAAAATAATAGGAAGAAGGGGGAGCCAAATTTCAGAGGTAGAGGTAGAGGAAGAGACCAAAGAGGGCATAGAGGTGGATACCAAGGCAGAGGCAATGATCAAAGAAACCAAGGGGAGAATCACTTAAAGAGTAGGTTACACAAGAGGAAGAGGCACTCAATGAGGCTCCAATAAAGGGAGAGGTGTAGGTAGGAGTAATTAATACTTTTCAAATATGAAGTGTTACACTTGTGGTCAGTTGGGTCACCCTGCCTACAAATGTGTTGACCAACTGACTTCTTCAAATAGTGATAAAGAGAGTTGCATATGATTATTAGGACATAATAAGTTCCAAGGCATTTGAGGTGGATCATATTGAGTTAGAGAGAGGAGATAACTTAATGTTTAAGAGGGTGTTGATTAGACAACCAGTGAAGGATGAACCCGGGCATAGAAGGGCCTTGTTCAGAATTAGGTGCAAGATTTTGGGCAAGATATGTAAAGTCATTATGAATTCAAGCTCCACACATAACATCATATAAGAAGAAGTAGTGGAAAAACTCAAGCTGACAAAGATACCTCATGTTAACCCATACAAGGTGACATGGTTGAACAACTAGGGCATAGTGTGTTGGTGAATGAGCAAACTTGGCATAAGTTTTCAATTGCAGGCTATAAGGACAAATTACTATGTGATGTATTGCCTATGGATGCATTCCATCTACTATTGTGAAGACATTGGAAATATGATAGAGGAGGTGTCTATGATGGAAAGGAGAATTCTATTTCTTTTAAGAAGGATGGAAAAACTTTCAAGATTCAGTCTTTGTTGGAGGAAGATGAATCACAACCCGAGACTCCTGATGTATTTTTGAGTAGTGGGAAGGAGTTCATCAATTCCCTTAAGCATAAATAAATTGAAGGGTATGATATTATTCTTAAGCCTAAGGAAGAAGAGAATAATAAGCAAGAACCCTTACCAACTAAGATCCAATTGATGCTTATAAAGTATAAGGATATTGTCAGTGATGGGATTCCTACAACTTTACCTCCAAGAGAAGAGTGATAATTCATCAGATTGACTTTGTACCTATTGCATCATTGCCTAAAAAAGTAGCCTATAAACTTACTCCAGATCATAACATAGAGGTAGCTAGGCAAGTGCAATAACTTCTAGATCAAGGTTTGATAAATAAGAGCATCAACCCTTATGCAGTGTCAGTAGTTTTTTAATCTAAGAAAGGAGGAAAATGGAAGCTTTGTATAAACTCCACAAAAATGAAAAATATCACTATAAGATATAGGTTTCGCATACCTAGAATTCAAAACTTGATGGATTGCCTTGGAGGAGCTCAATATTTCACAAAGTTGGACCTCAAAAGTGGTTACCATCACATAAGGATAAAGGAGGGTGGTGAGTGGAAGATAACTCTTAAGACCAGAGGTGGATTGTATGAATGGCTTGTGATGTCATTTGGGCTCTCCAATGCTCCTAGCACATTCATGAGACTCGTGAATGAAGTATTGAAGGACTATAGAGGGAGATTTGTGGTAGTATATCTTGATGATATACTCGTCTTCAGTAAGACAAGAGAAGAACATCTCAAGTATGTGGAGATGGTGCCAAGGAAGTTGCAGGAAGAGAAGTTGGCAATCAACTTGGAGAAATGTGAGTTTTTGAAGCAAGAACTTTTATACTTGGGATTTGTAGTATCCAAGGGATCTTTGAAGATGGACCAAGACAAATTTTTGGCTATCCCAAACTAGCCACCACCCACCACATCAATAGAGGTGAGAAGTTTCCATGGGTTAGCTCAATTTTATCAAAAATTCATTAGGAACTTCAGTGGTATTTGAGCACCATTTCTAGACACCATTAAGGGTGGGATGAAGACCAATTTTAGGTGGACTTTTGAAGCAAGAAATGCATTTTAAAGTTTAAAGAGCGAGTAGCAACACAACCTATCCTTAAACTACCTAGTTTTGACAAATTGTTTACCCTAGAGTGTGTTGCAAGTGGAATGGCAATAGGGGGTGTGTTAAGCCAAGAAGGTAGGCTAATAGCCTTCTTCAGTGAGAAAATAAATAAGGCCAAGAAGAAATACTCTTCTTATGACTTTGAATTGTATGCTTTAGTGCAATCTCTTAGGAAGTGGAGGCATTACCTTCTACCTAAGGAGTTTGTAGTGTTTACTGAAAACCAAGCCATTAGCTACATCAATAAACAAGACAAGTTGAGCAATACACATTTGAAGTGAATAGAATATCTTCAAGTATTCACATTCACCATTAAGCACAAGAAGGGACATCTAAACAAGGTTGCAGATGCACTAAGAAGGGCGATATTGACCATTCAAGAAGTTTAAATACATAGAATTGGTATAAAGACTTTCAAGGACCTCTACAAGGATGATGAAGATTTTGTTGAAGCCTGCAAGGTATGTTCTAAATTTCAAAATCATTTTTGTAGTTCTTTTGTTGATTATACCTTGCAAAGTGGATTGTTGTTCAAAGGAAACTAGCTATGTATTCCTAAGGGTTCTATGAGAGAGAACCTTATTCAAGAAAAACATAATGGAAGCTTAAGTGGTCATTTTGGCATCAATAAGACCCTAGAGTTAGTTCAAAGGTTCTACTATTGGTCAAAATTGTTAAGAGATATGACAAGATATGTGGAACAATGTGTAGTGTGCATGACGACAAAAGGAGGAGCTGGAAATGTAGGTTTGTATCAAACTTTACCAATCCCTAATAGGCCATGAGAGTGTGTTAGCATGGACTTCATTGTAGGGTTACCTAAAACAAAGTAGGGTTGTGATAGCATCTATGTTGTGGTGGACAGATTTAGCAAAATGGGTCATTTTATACCTTGCAAAACTAGCCATGATGATAGCCACATTTCACATCTATTCTTTAAAGAGATTGTGAGGATCCATGAACTACCCCTAAGCACTGTGTCAGATAGGGATGTCAAATTTATGAGACATTTTTGGAAAACTTTGTGGAATAGGTTGGGAACTAACCTATCTTTTGGTCCAACTTAACACCCTCAGAGTGATGGGCAAACTGAGGTGGTTAATAGGGTGTTAGGTAAATTTTTGAGATTCCTAACCAAAGAGTATGGTTAGACATGGTATGTGGTTATTCCTCAAGTAGATTATGCTTATAATGATAGTGTGAACATAACCACAGGCGAGAGCCCATTTGTGATTGTTTATGGGATGCATTCAAGGGGTGTGTGTGAGCTTAAGGACCTTGGAGCTATAGAGTATAGGAGTGGATGGGTTGAGGACTTTGTAAGGAAACTCAAGTGCGAAAAAAATTCCTACACTAATCCCTTAAGGAGAGTATTGTGCAAATTCCTATTAAATCCTTACAATTTTAGATTTGATATAATGTAAAAAATAATATTGTAGTCAACCATGAATACATAAAATAGATAGAGAAAGAAAACACATAAACACAAAGATATGTCGGTGGGGAAAAACCTTTCAGTAAAACAACCCCACCCCACCAAAACCTTCACAATGTATTATCTTCAACATAGAAGGTTACAACACACTTGCAATGCAAGTTCTTTTAGGATAAAAATGAAGCAGAAAACCAATCCAATAGAAATATACCATACCAACAATTCACATTTTATCTCTCCTATTTGCAACCCTAAAAATGCTTATATCACATGCTTTCCCTTTTAGGGAGACTTCCATAGAACAACCATATTAGGGTTTTTCCATTCTCTAGAAAAATAGGAACCCAAAAATATTTCAATTGCCACATGTCTTCACATCTTCACCCATCATCAAATCTTCCAGAGATAGCTCTTACACATCATAGGAATCCATCATAAACATTTTAGCCATGATCTCCTTACACACAATTCAAGATGCCAACACATACAAGTGGAGTGACACATCAACATGCCAACTAGACATGTACACTCACACTTAATTACATTATTTGCAAAAAATAAATTTACAAAACAAATAATAAGAATAGGAATTATCCAAGGTTAAGACACCTTATTCCTAACAAACTTCGCTCAAACCATGAAGGAGATTCAAGAACATGTGAAGAGAACTATTCAAGAGACTACACAAATATTGAAGGCTAAAGTAGATGAGAAGAGAAAGGATGTAAAATTTGTAGAAGGTGATTATGTCATGATCCATTTGAAAAAATCTAGGTTGTAGAAAGGAGTACCTACTAAACTACAAATGAAGAGAGTGGGACCATATAAGTGTTGTAATATCTTATTGGAAAGAATGCTTCTGAGAGCGGGGGGATGAATCAGAAGTACTAGCTTTTGACATGTTTTAAATCCTTAATAGCATATCTTTGAAATGAACATGCATGCATATAAACATTAATGAATCGTGAGAAACAAATATGCATCACCACATAACACTTGAAATTTTGGTAACCTAGAAACCCTCCCGGAATAAGAAGGTAAAACTGAGGTGGGGATGATACCCACAAAAATTACTATAGCAATAATGTTTAACCACTTCTGATGGTCTACCCTGTTAAAGGCTTGCCCTATTAAAGGCTTTACACTATATCAATAGTGACCTGGTTAGAGGATTTACAAACGATTTACATGAAGTGCCACCTTGTCAAAGGATTTAATCACCTATTTAAAGGATCTACAAAATAGTTGTTAAGCTAACTTATCATCATAGGATTTCCTTTCTAATACAATGGCTAAAGAGTATTAGGTATAATAAACCTGATAGCTTACAATCCTTGATTGTTGAATACAGGCACTAGATCTGCTTTCTTCTGATCTTGATCCTCTGAGATATGATATTCGTTTGTATCCCTTGCTTTTGTTCTTGATTAAATCGATATTTAACTATTGATCTCTTCCTCTAAGTCTTTTATACTTCACTCTAAAAATAGTTTACCTTCCACACTTTTGTCCCTCTATATACAATGAGACTTAATCTTCCTTATAAAGACATTCAAAGACTTAGGGTTAGAGGTGGATCTATGATCCACATTGAATCTCTGATTCTCGCTTATTCTTTGCACATTTACTATTGGTTGCATGCCTTCTCCATTTTTCTTATTGGCTGCATGTAGATTGCATAGGAAAAACAAAAGATTCATTCTTATCTTTTTAATCCTTCGAGATACGTCATATGTCGGCCATGAAAATGGTTGACATCTAAGTTTGTGAAGTTACGAACTCATATGTTGATTCCGAGTTACTTGACACTTACTGCTTCCTAATGCTTGACACTTATATTAAACTGGCTTACTCGGCTCCTGTTGTATTTCTCTATTGCTCAGCATCATCTATAACTTGACACTTGTATCATGCTCAGCACCTAAAGTCATTTGGCACTTGATCTTCACTCGGCATCTAATCTTTACTCGACACCTGAAGATCACTCGGCACTTGTTGGCTTTCCTGACTCGGCACAACCTGTGGCTTGGCATACATAGTCTACTTGGATTTAATGTAGAAAGTGGTTAAGTGTGTTGGCACTCAAGTGTCAAAACCATTCTTAGTCTAACAATAAGATCCTAGCTATATGGAGCTAATGCATAAAAAGTGGATCTACCTAGTGATTTGAACATCTCACCTATCTTCAATGTGGAAGACTTAAAGCTAAAGATCATGATGTACAAAAAGGAGGTGACAAAGTTGAACAAAGAGAGCTTTCCTGCATGGAAAAGATTGATGAGGATAGTTGGTATTAGTGATGTTGCACTAGAGTTTGTGGATAATTCATATGTGACTATTATAATAACCCCTCTAATTTCTTAACAACTAAAAGAAAAGAAAGAGCACAATCAAGCAATGTTGGAGATTGTTTCATCCCTAAGCTATGTTGAGTTTGATGACATAAAAGAATGCAAGAATGAAAAGGAGACATGGGATAAACTAAAGGATATATGGAGGAGATGACAATGTTGAGAGAGCCAAATCAAAAATCTTGAGAGGAAAATTTGATGAAATGAGAATGTCAGAAGGTGAGAATATAGTTCAATATTGTGCAAGAATTAAAGAGGTTGTTAATGCTATTAAAGGACCTAATGGAAATATTGAGGATGAAATAGTAATAAGAAAGATATTGAGAAATCTACTTCTTATTTATGCTATTAGGGTTTTTGCAATACAAGAACTAAGATGTACACCAAGTAATACCCTAACTCTGGAAGGTGTGATTGGTAGGCTTACTACTTTTGAGATGTCTAATTTTGGCAATTACACTCCTATTACTATTGAATCTACTTTTAAATCACAGTTGGTTCTTAGAAAGAAAGGAAAATGTAAACATGTGAAAAGTGACAATGATACTTCTGATGATGAACTTGATGAACTTGAAGCACTGATGGCTAGGAGACTTGGAAGAGGCAAGGGAAAATACAAAGGCAAACTTCCTATAAAAAAAAATTCACGTAACAAAGTTGGTCATATTGCTACAAGATGTCCTGGCAAAGAAGACAGGGATGAAAGGAAGGAGAGAAAGTAAAAAGGAAGAAGGGATGACTGAGACAACAAGATGAACGAGGACTACAAGGATAAAGGTAAGAAATCTTGTTATATTGTTGAAGAAGAAACCTATGCTAAATCTAAAAGTAATGATGAAGAAGTAGTCTATGTTATTATGAAAGAGGATTCTGATGAATACGTGAAAACTATATTAATCTCTTATGTGAACAAAAGTGATAAATGGATAATTGATAGTGGTTGTTCTAATCACATGATTGGAGATAGAAGTAAATTTGAGAATGTTGGACCATACAAGGGTATCTATGTTAAATTTGGTAATGATGTTCCATGGCTTGTGAAAGGAAAAGGAACAATACAACTTGACTGATAAGATCAAGTGTGACAATCTTTATTGGGTTGAAGGACTTAATTATAATCTGTTGAGTGTTTCATAGTTAAACAAATTAGGGTACAGAGTTGAATTCCATCATAGGAAGGCCAAAATATTTGATGTTGATGCTAAACTAATTGGAAGTGGTGATCAAACAAGAGGTAATTTGTTCTATCTAGATCTATTTGATGAGACATGTTTGTTTGCATAGTATGAAGACATTTAGTTATGGCACAAGAGGTTATGTCATGTAAATTTTGACAATTTGGTTAGCATTAGCAAATGAAAAGATAAGAGGTTTGCCAAAATGGAAGAAACTTGATAATGCTATATGTAAACAATGTCAATTGGGAAAAATGACAAAGTCTAGTTTCAAGAGCAAGACATATTCATTGAATGACATTTCGGAATTAGTTTATACTAACTTATGTGGACCTATTGGTGTTCAAAGCTATTGTGGAGACAAATATTTATTGAATACTATTCTAGAATGATGACTATGATGTTTCTTAAAGAAAAATTTGATGCTTTTCAATTATTTAAGTGATATTTGGCCAGAGTTGACAAGGAGACAAGGAAGAGTCTAAAGTGTTTGAGATCAAACAAAGGTGGTGAATTAGTTTCCAATGAATTTAACATAATCTGCAATGACAAA
This sequence comes from Cupressus sempervirens, assembly GCA_028749045.1. Classification (NCBI taxonomy): domain Eukaryota; kingdom Viridiplantae; phylum Streptophyta; class Pinopsida; order Cupressales; family Cupressaceae; genus Cupressus; species Cupressus sempervirens. The sequence continues at coordinate 164,862,011 of CM053792.1, read as the reverse complement.
GGAATCAAAAGATAGATGTCTACACCTATGACCCCTCCTCATAATGGAATAGGTGAAAGGAGAAATAGATCAATCATGGACTATGACAGAACATTGATGATGGAGAAAAATATGGCACAAAAATATTGGAGGGAAGTTGTAAGTACAATTATTTATTTCCTAAACAAAGTGTAAGTCAAGAAAGGTACAAATACTATACCTTTTGAATTATGGTATGGTTATGTTCCTAATGTAAATTATTTAAAAGTTTTTGGAAGAAAATGTTACATATTTAAAGATAATATAAATGGAAAACTTGATGCCAAAAGTGATGAAGGCATATTCCTAGGTTATTCCACTAAGAGAAAAGCTTATTAGTGTTTGAACTCTAACACTAACAAAGTTGTGGAAAGTGCAAATGTGGAATTTGAGGAATATACAAAGAGGAATGAAGTTGAATGCAAGATAGAACTTGAAGACTATAGTTCATTCATATATTTGAATGATAGTGCTCCAAGCACCCCACTTGATCATGAAAACAAAGTTGCAGATCTACAACATATTGGAAATGTCAAGTTATAACAAGAAATTGTTGAGTAATAGGCTATGGGTGTCGAGCAATAGGGAAATGGTTTTGAGTCACAGATAGAGGAAGCCTAACATTAGGAAAACAATGTAGAGCATGTAGAGCATGAACTAGAACCTGACCAAGAGAGATATAATGAGATTGAAATCAATTTTCAAGATGAACATGTTGAAGAACAAAGAAGAAAAGAGCCTATATTAATGAAATATGTAAGAAGACATCATACAGCTAAAAAAAATCATTGGAGACAAAGAATCTGGTGTTATGACAAGAAAAAGACTAATTAGTGATACATGCTTAGTTTATGAGTTTGAGCTCAAATCTATGAAAGGTGATTTGGAGAATGAGGATTGGATAATAGCAATGAATGAAGAAATTGAGAAGATAGAAAAGAATAGAACAAGGACCCTAATACCTAGACCAAAAGACAAAAATGCTATTGGAACAAAGTGGGTATTTAGGAACAAGCTAAATGAAAATGGTGAGGTCACAAGAAACAAGGTTGGATTGGCATGCAAGGGATATGCCCAAGAAGAAGGTGTTGATTATGGGAATACATTTTCTCCTGAAGCAAGACTAGAAGGAGTTAGAATACTACTTGCATATTCTTCTTACAAAGGATTTAAGGTATATCAAATGGATGTCAAATCTACATTTTTGAATGGGATACTCGAAGAAGAAGTGTCCATAGAGCAGCCTGAAGGTTTTTGGATCCCAACACCAAGAATATGGTTTCTAAGATGAATGAGGTTATATATGTTTTGAAACAAGCCCCTAGAGCATGGTATGAAAGACTGTGTAACTATTTGGTGAAGATTGGATTTGCAAGAATAAATGATAACAACAATATATACTTGAAGATTGGCAAGAACAATGAGGTATTACTATCTGAAATTTTTGTTGATGATATCATATTTGGAGGCCAATAAGCATTATGCAAAAACAATTACTGATGAAATGAAGAAGGAATTTGAAATGTCAATGTTTGGTGAAATCAAATTCTTTCTTGGCTTACAAGTGTATCAAATGAAGCAAGGTATCTTCATTACTCAATCCAAATATATCAAGGAGATACTAGAAACTTTTAGACTAGAAGATTCAAAACTAGTAAGTACGCCTATGGTTACTGGACACAAATTAACTAAGAATGATAATTCTACTTATGTGAACCAGACATTATACATATCAATGATTGGTAAATTGTAATATGTTGTTCATAGAAGACTTTATATTGCATTAGTAGTTGGGATAGTTGCAAAAAATTTAGCAAGTCCTAAGGAAAATCATATGATTGTAGTGAAAATGATACTGAGACATCTGAAAGGAACATAAGACTATGGATTGTATTACAAGAAGAATGATAGGTTTGAACTAAATGTGTTCATTGATTTTGATTGGGTGGGAAATGTTACTGACAGAAATAGCACAAGTGGTGGTGCATTCTTTCTAGGAAAAAGACTAATTTCTTGGACAAGAAAGAAACATAACAACATTTCTCAATCAACAACTGAAGCTAAGTATTTGGCAATAGTACTTGTTCAAATATCATATGAACCAAGCAATTTTTGAAAGATATGAAGGAATATATTATAGATCTAGTGGTTAGCTACTATGATAACACAAGTGTTATTAACATATCAAAGGACCCTATAATGCACACAAAGACAAAACATCTTGCTATCAAGTATCATTCCTTGAGAGAGTTAGTTCAAGACAAAGAAATGAAAATGGAGTATGTGAACACTAAAGAGAAAATAGCTGATATATTCACTAAATATTTCCCTAAAGATGTTCATGAATATCTTAGAGTTAGATTGAGAGTGATTTCCCTAGACAAAACAACTTAAGATAAAGTGAAGCATTGCATTAAATGTGTTGATCATACTATCTTACAAATTGATATAGAGAGTTCTACTTTAGTAGATGCCTAAGGTAGTAGTAAAGATGAATGACAGAATGATGGATCAATCATATGAAGATGACAGATGAAGAATTTAGAACTAATATGAAGGTATCTACATGAGAAAGATGCAAGAGTTAAAGATGTATTTGGTATTGTTGTCAAAGAGGGAGATATTATTCAGTTACCATAAGACAAAAAGAGGTGTTATCCAACAGATTAAGAATTACTCAAAAGAAGAAGGATCAAAATGAAAGAGGGAGATAGTGAAAGCTATTACAAGACAAAAGAGGGCAAAATTAATAAGAGGGAGCTCATAAGACTTACTTGAGGTGTTAGATGAGAATCAGAATGAGATGACTTAGAGGGAGTTGCTCATTACAATAAAAGTTTTGGATTGTATGGTAACTAGAAGTATTCTAGAGATGTCTAGAGGTGTTTCCATTAATGCCAATAAGGGAGATTATTGGAAACAATTGGAACAATTACTATGTTGTCATTGATGTCAAAATTATTGGTGAGATAATTCGCTACCCGATCTAAGTGTCATATCTATTTGATTGATAAAGAGGATTTGAGAAGATATTCATAACAAAAGTATCTATAGGAAAGGTTGAGTTATGAAGAGGAAACTACAAATGGACACTTGATTAGTTGAACTTTGACAAGATAAATTGATTGTTTAAATCATATTACAAGTGGAAAAGACAACAATGATAAATCCTTGGAGATGTGATCAAAGACAAATCAAATGCATAGGCTTGACCGAGCAATATAGCAGAAGATTACAAATTTGAAGTATGTGACAAGTGATGCTAGTGTTGACTGAGTGCCAGAACAAGCTGAGCAAAATTAGTGTTAACTAAGCATCAATATCGACCAAGTGATAGTATATATGTCAAGAAAGAAATTTAGTAGCGACCAAGTAACCTAGTGATGACCGATTTTTAGAACTTAGCATTGGTCAAGGAAAAACAGTTTAACTGTTTATGAGAAATTGTAATTTCCAACCGACTAGGTTGATTTCTTGAGATATCAAAAGCACGTTGAAGATAAGGATTGATGAGTTGGATCTTTTAATTTCAAGAGAGGATTAGGTAAACAACCTAAGGAATGGATTCCAAGAGAAGTTTCTAGAAAAGAAGAGGAAAAATAAAATGATGATCAAATTCATTGTATGTGGTGAATCTAATTGTAAACCCTAAGATCTATGGTGGTGTTTAAGTGGCAAAATATCAAAATTACCTATTTAAGGAGGTATAGAGGCAAACTTGAAGAGTGTGTGAGAGATGTTCCAAAAAGTGTGAAGATTGGAATATTTGCTAATGTTATTGATAGGCAAATCTAAGAAAAAGGCTAAGAAGAATTGAAGAGAAGGAGAGAGATTCCTTGAAGGGTTTCCAAGTGAATTAGAGAGAGAGATGAGAATGGAGGCAAGATAGTGAATTAGTGCACAAGAGTTGAGCTGAGATCTGTACCTACAAAGTGATATCTGTTGTTACTTTCTAACCATTATAAACAATATTTGAAATCCTTTAATCTAGGTTGACCTAATAGTCATATGTATATCCTTTAATAGGGTGACATTTTAATGGAATGTTCTAAATTCCTCTAACAAAGCCACTCCTAATTAGGTGATTAAATCCTTTCAAAAGATCATATTTAACAATGTGTTTTGTAACCTTTAACAGGTTTGGCTCCTAATAGAGCTCACTTCATAATAGTGAAAAATTGGTGAGATGTTGCTAGTAGTTTTTCCCAAATTGTATTTCCATGTTAAGTCCTAGTGTCAAACTTGTGTGGATGTTATTGAGATATTATATTGATTAATGTTTACATTTTGTAAGTCTATTATTTTAAGACAATGAATTGCTAGTTGATGTTACTAAAAGTTAACTGTAGAGACCAAGCTATGGAATGAGTAGATCTAAAGTTGTTTAAGTGATTGTTTGTTCAATTGGTACATCTGGACCATGGATAATTAATTCACCCCCAACCCCAGTACTCTAAATATTCTAACATATATAGTAGTATTTGCCAAAGTATTTTACATAGTTTAACTTACATTTGGGATGAGATTCATGTTAGAGTGGGGTTAATGTTGCACCAAAAGACTAATCTATAAATTCCCAATACAACCACTCAACTTATAGTACATAGGAGGTTATTAAGCCCTTGTTAAAAATCCCAATGGGAACACTAAACAACTTTCCAATAATATCACCCTTAGCATTACCAAAGGGTCTAAAGATTTGAACCTGTGACTAAGATCTGATACCACTTATTAGAGTGGGATTTCCATTGCACCAAAAGACTTATCTATCAATGCCCAATACAACCACTCAACTTATGGCATACAGAAGGTGGTTAAGCCCTTCTCATGAATCCTAAGGGGAGAACTAAATAAATTTCCAACAATTTTTGGTGCTTCTCCATATGTTGCACATACCATATAGATAGTACTTGAGAGTAAGAGATGAGAGGTCTCTAAAGTTCTTTCTTTGTATGAGGTACATGGCTTAGTACCCAAAGACACCCTAAAGAGGGATTTTTTCCCTCATGACATGGATCAAAAGTTTGTGAAAGGGTATTAGGTTACTAAGTGTACACATCCATGTATGGCTGAATTGATATACCTACACTTCCTTATTGCTCATGTTCATTATCCAAATAACAATCAAGTTCCACTCTATTATGCACAGTGACTTTTTCTTGATGTTCTCTTAGAAAGGGTAGTGAATTAAATTGATTTACTAAATCATTTAGCACAGGGGCATGGTATATTAACATATAGGGATTCTTTTTTATAGGTGAATCATCAACCATCGATACATAGGATGATTCTCAGAAAGAGGGCACTTGTTATTGATCCTACATTGGGTCCCTTAGTCAATGAGGCTATGTGTAGCACCCAACTATAGGGGTGATTTAGGGAGTTGGAAAAATTGCAGTAATTATCATTTCTATATCTATTGATGAGGTTGGTTAGTACTTGATGTGTCACCAACATTCTAGATCATCATATGCTTCATCAACAAAATACATGTATAGTGCAATGGGCATCCCTTCACTAGCCGCATTAGAGGGTCTAACTAGAGTATTAGCATAGGACACATTGACTAGTTTGGATAACGATCTATTGGATGTATATACATTCATAATAGTTGAGCTTGGTATATCCATATCAAATGTTTGAGCTCATGTACGTACTACTAGGTCACATCCCTAGCTACATTCTTCTCACTACTTGAGTGGTAGCGCACATCATGATCCACCTACTAACCACTCTATTTCTACAGATGGATAGAAATATACTATAGACCCTTTAGCCAGTGTAGGGCATGGTCAGAGTCCAAATATGGGCCTTGATCATGTTGATTTCATCTTGTCAACCACATGATGGAAGAACTTATTGATGTTGTTGGCCTAAGTGTTGAAGACTAACTAGTAGATAAACTAGTAGACTCAGTGATCAAAGGTATTTCCATTGTTGGCAACACATGTGAAAGAATCATGATCGACATAGAGGCTCAATTGAAAAGGTACATAAATGAATCTCCAACACATAAGGGTAATCAAAATAAAGGAGTCATGAAATTCCAATAAAGGCGACAATAGAAGTGTTCCACTTAAACAAAGCATGCTAAGTGATGTCTGTGTAAGAAGAAGGAAGAAAAGTGGAAGGAACAACAAGTTAACTCAGCCAATTTAGCATGGTGAACATGAAGCAAGAAACCCATCAATGCCTAGTTATGTAGAGAGCAAGAGTGCACTTGACCTAATAGTTAATAGTGATGGGAGAAAGGATCAAGGAACACTTGAAAGAATTCAATTCAAATTCTTTCCAACTAGACCAAGTCATCTAGAACACATGGAACCTATGACTCTTCTATGAACAGGCCATAGCTTGAAAACAGTGATATATTATTGCAATGGGAGGTTGATCAAGTGAGTAGGGAAGGAATTCAAATTTTGAATTCTTATATAAACGCTTTCAAGTGAATCAAGAGAAGATTTTAAAATCTAGCATAGTGGAAAGGGTAAAGGTTATATTGTCAAGCGATTAGCCAAAGAGTCAAGAGATCTGAGCTATGGTGCAATCTATAAGAGAGAAGAAGAGTCATTAGAGATATCATCTTCAAGGAGTGATTGTGTTGAGAAGAGGAGAGTGTTCTTGAATAGCATAAAGCATATTATGCGCACAAGAAGAGAAAGATTCATCACAAGTGATCAGTGAATGAAGTAGCAGAGCTAAGAGAAGGCAGGACAAAGTTCCATACTAGTCAAGAAAGTTGAAAAAGGATATATACCAAGCTCAGTTTAGTAGCTAAAGTGGTAGATTATTTATCTTTTTTTTACTTATCTTTGCAATAGAAAATCTCATCGAGGGTGGACCTTAATAGGTTGTTTGTATAAATCTCTTAACAGGGTGAAGCATTAACTTGTGTTCCAAAGTCATTTAGCTAGGTTGCTCCTAACATAGTAAGATCTTAATAGGTCTTGCCTAAATCCCCTAATACAGTGACACCTCACACTATCATTGTAATATTTTAATAGGGATAAGCTCTTGATTGATCATACTTCAAAAGATTGCAAACTTGTGAGGATCAACTCACACACCATGGTTTTACTCTAACTAGTTTTCCACAAGAGAAATATGGTGTTATGCATTGATACATTCATGTGATGTGTTTTTGGTTAACCCTAACCAATTGTGTTATAGCTTGTACTAATCCATAGACCCTACAAGAGGTGCCACCCCTTGAGCCCACCTAGGGTGCTACCCTAGGAACATGCAAGAGGAATTTCTCCTTGACCCCTAGAGAATGGGGGCACTACCCTCAAACCATCATAGTAAAAATCTAGGGGGAAACAATGCTAAATGAAGTGGGGAAAAATTAACCTTCAAGTCTAATTAGGCTCCAAATCACAACAATATCCCACTTGGAGACTAGTTAGACTCCACAATAATAACCTCCCAATTGGAGACTAACCATAACACCTCTAAACAAGTAGCTCTCATTGGAATGTAAAACAACCTCAAACTTTGTTGATCTTTTAATATGTTTGTCAGAGTAATAAAGTTTTTTCTTATTAATTAAATCATATTGATTTAATTATTAAGTCACTTATTATCTCTAGTTTACTCAAGTTAAATTTGGGCATATAATAAATAATTCTTTTATTAATTATTATCATGCAACCTAAGTTTTACCTTTTAGGGTTTTGATCTTCTTTATAAGGATGATCTCTCTTTGTAAACATGCATTCACTTTTGATAATAGCAATTTCTAATTTTTCTCATCAAGCATGTCTAATATGTGGATTTGGGAACTCTAGCATCCATAGCTTTTGTTTCTCTCTTTCTGTGATAGATGTTTGCATGTAGGTGATTCTTGGGAGCTTTGAGGTTGATCTTTCATGAACTTCAACATGGTATCAAAGCTCCAGATCTTCGTGCCCTTGTTCTGTTTGTGAGAGATTTGGCATCAATTTTCAAATATGTGTCTTTCAGAGGATTTGTATTGGATATGGGGAAGACCTATTTTTTGGAGCACTTTGAGCCCCAATGGACATCACCATTGAGCTTAGAGTGCTCAAAAACCCCCATTTCCATACAAAATACATCCATTTTCAATGTTGTTGAAATCTGAGGAATTTTTTTTGCACCTAGGCCATATTGACCTAGGCACAAATCCCAAGGAGGAAATATTTTTTTAATCAAATTTATTTTGGTTAAAATAATTTGTACATTTTCCTAGAGTGCATGCATGTTAGGATATGCATAAAATTTTTAAGGGGAGGCATTTTTGTATATTGACAATGTAGGAGGAATCTTTTGAGGGACATGCAAGTCTCTTCTCTCGTAGGTCTATAGGACCCTAACATGACGAGCCCCTTATTCCTCCTGCTATGTCACCTCTTTGATGTGCTTCTAGAGGTCTATCTTGGATGGCATGAAAAGTCCTAATTGAGCACAATTTTTCCAACTTCTACATGCAGATTTTCCCATACCAGTGCACTTTTTGCAGTACACCTTTTTTTTGGGCAATGCATTTTGGGGGAGGCTTTTGGCAGCATGTTTTACTATTGGAGGCACATTTTTTTAATTTCCTCTGCCCCACTATCACATGCAATCACTATCAGCCATGCCTGAGACATGTGCTCTTCTAGCCTTGCACCACAGATTGTGTTATGATCTATGCATTTGATTTTTGAACTCACTGGTTTGTTTTTTGGATTTGTAATGTGCTTGTTTTAAAAGTTGTTCCTTGCAAATTCATCCCTCATGAGCATGGCACAAATTTGCCAAATTTTGCGTGCTATTTGCACTTGGTGACTATCCTTTGAATGCATCATTTTTTCCTTTGACAATGACAGTCTCATTTGATGAGAGTTTGGACTCATTTTCTACCCCAAAATCGTTGGTGATTTTTGTGAAGCTTCGCCTTGAAATCTTCCCCCTTGACATGCACTTTTTTCAAGTGTCATTTCTCTTGGCCCTACTTGGACACGTGGCCAATTGCATAGATTTTCAAGGCATTTTTTGTTTACTAGCTTCTACTATGAATTTAGATAGTGGATTTGGTGGAGTGGTTTCATGCCACTGCATGGTGGTTTTGGGTTTCTTCACATTGTGGTTTCCAGCAAGTGGAAGAGCATTTTCCCACCCATGGTCCACTCCTTAGCCCTAGTGGTCCCTCTAATGCATTTTTTTGCTTTAAATTTGAGTTTCACCAAGACAAGCAAACTTCTAGACATCAATGGTTTATTATAGAGCCTACACTTAGTTTTTGTTGGTTCTTCATTGGATGCACAATTCTTTCTTTGAGACCACTCCATGACCCTTTTCAGTGATGGATATGGGAATTTGTTTTGCCAATTGTTGGCCCCCATCCTTTGGAATTGTTTTATAGGTGATATTTTCAGAGATATTTTTTCTAGCATGTTTGACTTTATTTGGCACATGCTTATTTTGGCCACTAGATTTTTCTTCCAGCACCAACCCTTTGATTCAACATAGTATTTTCGATGATCAGATATGTTTTCTGGTAGGGGTCATCTTTCTAGCATTTTTTTGCCTCAATGATTGTTTGACTGTCAAAATTATGCTCATTAATTACTAACATCAGCATTGCATTAGCACTCCTATCACCCCTTCAGGCCTTATTTGGATCTGCCTTCAATTTTTTGTTCATATCTTGGGCATACAAACTCTTCTTTTCACAAATGAGATATTGTTGAAAATCTAGTTGCAAGCCTATCACAGTGGTATACGTATTTTTTATTTTTTATTCTTTTTTGATATCCCTTTCTGCTATCAAAGTCAAGGGTACAATTTTGCACTCCAAGAGACATCTTAAGCATCCAATCTTTGATCTGGGAATTCTTTATATTAGTGGAAAGGTCTTTTAGAGCTCTCTCCAATGATGTTGGTTGTTTTTCCAAATTCTTCTCCATGCACATTCTATTCAATTTCTTTGCATTTTTGCATTCTAATGGATATTGTAATACCCCAAATTTGGCTTATTGCCACGATCACCAATTCTGGTCTATTTCTGATCGATTCTAAAGTCCTATGTCACTAGGCAATTCTTATTCTGCTACTCACTACTTGACTTAATTGTCAAATGCAGAAAACCTAAATCTGCATTAATCAGACTCTTTATTTAATTCCTATATTATTGATTCATATTAGTCGCATTAAACCTATTGATTAAGATTTAATTTAATTATTAAGTATTTATACTTTAATTAAATTAAATTATCTCCTAAGGCTAATGTGCTATGGAATTTAATTTATTTAATTTAATAAATATGCATATTTTAATTAATTAAATAAAATTATTTAATTAAATGGAGAAGCTACTTATAATTAATTAAGCAAAGTTATTTAATTAAATGGGAAGCCACTCCTAATTAATTAAATAAAGTTATTTAATTAAATAAGAAAAGTGTCTCTAATTAATTAAATAGAATTATTTAATTAATAAGAAAATATATTTATGAGAGCATATCTCATTTTATTAAATTAAAAATCTCTCCAAAATCTCTCTTTAGTTCAAAAAAGGGAAATTCCTAGTTCAATACTGATCAAATTAGAAATGACTCAGATCACTAACTCTTACACTCAGATCTAAGTTAGTTAACTCCCTTTAATTTGGGAATCTTCCTTTATGACTGAACTTCATCTTCAATCCTGACCATTGATTGAAATTGATCTCAACCATTGATGGATTCCAGGAAAGTCTATTTAAGAGACCCTCATCTCTTCATTTTGAAGAGAGGAATTAGAATTTGCATCGAATTGTTGCCAAATTGCATACTCATTTGAAGCTTATTGCATTTTCAATTGATTCTCATTTAGCTTAATTTTCATATAGAAGTAATATGCATACATTTTAGCATAGTTTTCTTTTTACATGTTCTTAAATTAAACGTGCATACTCCATTCTAGATTAATCAGCATTCTCATATAGATTAGTCGCATTTTCTTTTAAATCCTTCATTTGTAGAGAGTCTGGTTGCTTAAAACCTCAAATCTGAGGATATCTAACAAGAAATTCCCTTTAGATAGAAGGCAACAGGTCGCCTTGCCGGCTGATTTTTGGATGAACAATCCAATGTTCATTCCGAGATGAATCCACAAATAAGGACCATGATGAAGTGTGTGTGTGAAGCGTAAGGCCATATTCCACATATACATTTCTGGCGCTCATCGTGGGGCAAAGAAAATCAACTTTTATGGCCTCTTTCTACATTTTTTTAATCATTTTCGTGTTCTTTGTCCGTATTGTTTCGTACAGATTCGGGAATCTTCACGTGAGACTGTTCATTTTCACGCAAGAATCCAAAATCTTAGCGCAAATATTATCTACGTGTCGCATGAGAAAGTGCCTAAGTGTGCGAAACTTCACACAGCACATGTTTCTTCGTGTGAGTCGTAAATAATTTCGTGCGGCTCTATCAAAGATCTCGCGCTAGATCTTGTAACAGCAACTTCAGTTTTAAGCATTTTTCAATTTACAGATTATATGATTTTACTAACATATGTTATTTTGAATCTATTTCTCTAATTTCTTGCAGCTTAACTGTTGTTTGCAGGATGTTTGCCGAAGATTCTTTTTTAAAACCCACTTGAAAATGGACTGACTGTTTGCTTGCAGGACGCTTGTCAAAGATACGCCTGTCAAAGACCATATTTCAAACCCACAAAATAATGTGTGTCTTCTTTTTTTGCTTTCAAAACTAGTCTAATTAGGGGCTTGTGAACTTCCTAGGGTGCAAGACAGAAGAATAAGGGAATATGCTCTTCACTTCTTGGAGGTCATGACCAAGAGTGAATCAAAAACCTAGACGCTTTTGAAAGATGACATTCCAAAGAAGGCAAGTAGCTTGGTGGTTCTCCAAAGCTTGTTCTCTTCTATGATAAGACAATGATTTCCTTTAAGGGAATCGAAATCTTTAAGGAAGAATGAGTTTGGATTGATTAAGCCAAGTCGATAATTAATTTGTCTTGTGTGTTTGGGCAAGGAAATAAGGTAGAGGATTATGCTCTTTCCCCTTGAGGGAAATCAGAAACTCAAACCCTTAGATCTAAACCACCAGTCTGTGTCAATCCTTTAGAGGACCTGCCAGAGTGATCCAACCTTCGGGAATGACCCAAGTGAGCACACTCCTTTCGCCGGAGATTCCACCTCACTATAATCAAGATGCTTTTTAGAGCAAAAGACTCCAAAGCCAGATTAATTTCTTCCCCTTAATTCTTGATATCCCATATCAAGGGGAAGCTCTGTCTACACACTGGTCAGTGTTGGCCCCTAGCTTGTTAAGCAAGTAGTGTGCACTTTCAGATGTTGGTGTGGGTTGTTGGCCTCAACTCTGCTTGCGGAGCCACTGGGGATCAATTCGAATGGAATCCAAGTAAAAACCTCTTAGTTAGAAGCCACCTGGTTTACCTTCAAAAGGAGGCATAATCTTTGTGCAAGGAGGGTGAAGAATCTCTCTTGTAGAACTCACCATAGGCATGCTACTGGATGTTTGAAGGTGGTATACGCGCTCGTCCCCTACCACAAGGGTGCTCATTTAGGGTATACTATTGAGTCCTTTGAATATACCAAAAACATGGGTGTCCTCCAGGGGGTGACACGGTTGTGTGAGGTACACGCATGCGCATAAGATGTGGGACAAAGGTTTTGCCTTCTCTACCAATTTTTCTTTCTAGGGATAAAGTGTGTTCGTTATCAAGTCATCAACAAAGTCCAAACCAATTACAACAAACAAAAGTCAAGACTCCCTTATCCTGTCGAGTTGCTTTGTCCTCGGAAGGACTATTTTCAACTACTGCTTGCTTCCCACTGTCTTGTTTAAACACTTTGTATGGATTGAAAACTTGAAACTTTTCCCAAATGTCTTACTCAGTCAACCTTGTTTTCTATCCAATCATATTTGTCTGATAAATTTGTCTATTATGTTCAAAAAAGTCCAGAAATCTTGTCAAATTCAATTTTTGTTATAAAATTGGTCTACCTTCTTGCGCAAAAACTTTTTCAATATCGTGCAAAATCATATTGTCCTCGTGCAAAATTAAACTGTTGTCATTAGTCTTTGCGTAACCCACTGAACTTCCTCGCACAAAATTAAATCACTGTCACTAAATTTTGTGTGATTTAGGAAACTTCTTTGCACGGCCTGTAAAGGTTTCTCGCGTGAGATCTTGTGTCAGCATTTCCACTTTTGGTCTGATTTAGCTATTTGTGGCCTGCACGTTGCCTTTTTCTGCATCCGTTTATCACTTTCTATCTGTGAACATTCTTGAAATAGCGGTACTTTTCTTTGCTAAGGGCTTGTATCTTTCACTTTGACTAGTCTCATCTCATAAGTTATTTTTGGTCCTCGTCTTAATGCTTGTCATACTGTGTGTCACATTGGTCATAATCTCTAGCTATTCTAGCCTTTAAATCAGACCATTTGTGCCTTAGTGAACATCATTCTTACTATTATCTTGTCCTTTCTGAGACTCAGTCTATGACTGTCGCAACCAGAAGCAGCAATGTGTTTTATCCCCATAACCTTAAACGTGGTTGTGCTAGGGGTCATAATCACGGTAGAGGTCACTTACCTTTCATTACACAATTTGTATCTACTTTGGCTAGTGAGGCATCTTCACGATTCCCCTCACCTGCCAGGTCACCTCGAAGTCAGTGAACATTTTCCATAAACCTACAACAAATTAGGAATCCTTTATACCAAGAAGATACTGAGATAGGTAGAGATCCTACATTACCAAACACGATGTCTAATCCTTTTTACAGAGGATCTTTTGAAACACAACACACTGAAACTAAACACATTCCTATAATGACTAATCGTGAACCTGAACATGGTAGTCATAGTCGACATCAAGAAATACCTAAGAATGACAAAGAGAAAGAGAAAGAATATGACACCAATGAGGAACAGGAAGAGGTGGAAATACTCCCTGAACACATAGTAAAATGTCGAAGAGACAAAACTTCCAAAAGGTCATGGGAATCCTACTCAACAAAGAGAAAGAAAAATACTTTCTCAAACTTGCCCAAGAGGGAGCAAAGTTACCTTATCATTTCAATGTGGAAACTATTGTCACACTTGAAGAAGAAACTGAGACCTCTAAACTCCAAAAATAATTGAAAATTATGCAAGACCAATTGGCTCAGATGATGCATGAGAAAGAGAAACCCACAAATACATACACATTGGATGCTCTTTGTCCATTTCCATTTGACAAAAGCATAAACATGTCACCTTTACCACGAGGCGTAGAACTACCCAAATATGATAAGTACTTTGGTACTACTGATCCCCAAGATCACTTGTGGGAATTTGGTGCTTTGTCTATGGAGTTTATACACGATCAAACATACCTCATGCATTTATTCCCTAGAAGCCTAGGTGGTCAAGCTTTGGAGTGGTTCTCACATTTACCTCCTGGTATCAAGACATTTGATGAAATTGCCAATCTATTTGTTCAGCAATATTCTCATAACATACAACACCTTGTCAATATTCGAGATCTATGCAACCTTAAATAGAAGGTTGGTGAACCTTTCCTCACTTTCCTCCAAAGGTGGAGACAACTATACACTAAGTATTCTCGTAAAATCCCAAAAATGGAAAAGCTTGGCATTTTCACTGATAACCTCTTACCTAATTTCGGGTATAGAGTCCAACTACAAGGTCCATGTACCTTTGAAGACATGATTACATAGCCTATCTGTATCAAAGAATTTATGGTTAAGAAAGGTGAACTCACTCTTTAGAGAGACATAAAACAAGGTTCCACTTCCAACAGGGATAAAACCAAACATGTCAACAAGAACTGAGAAATTGTGAATGATGGAGTTGTTGACAATGTCACACCCAAACCTGCTAAAGTTGCATTTAATCTCACAGATGGCCTCAAAGTGGCCAAAAATGCTGAGAAACCTTCTCTTGACAATAAGACATATGGGAACAAAGCGAGAAACTCTTGGACAACATGCCCCAAATGAGAGTATACACCTTTGGGAGAACCTTTGGATGTGATTTACAAAACATTGCTACAACAAAAGCTTATTTCATCAATGGATAACCCTCGTCCCTATGATCCACAACCACGTCCACCATGGTGGAATGATACATCATTCTGTGAGTATCACCAAAACAAGGGACACAAAACTAGCAACTGTATAAACTTGCGCCATAAAGTCTAGGATATGATTAATGCTGGTGATCTCGTGGTAGGTGGACATAACAAAAACTCGGATCACAAGGCGTTCAAAGAACCTTTTCCAACTTATGAAAAAGGAGAGACTTCAAAACCACAACCCTCCAATAAGGTCAACTATACATATTCCAATGATGACAATGTCATTCATATGGTTGAACCTATGGATTCTAAATACTGTGACGTTATTACCATTAAAGGCAAGCTAGATAATGACAAACCCAAGACACCATTTGTCTTGAGGGGCCCTACTTCAATTGAAATGGATAATACGCCTTCACAACACTATGCTAACGCTATTACTCACTCACGCGCCAAGTCGGTGCTCAAAGGCCCTGTGCCTCCTACTTTAGATCTTGAACAACACAAAGACAAAGCCCTTGTTGGTCCATCTGGAAAAGGTGCAAAACCCACAACGAACTTGACTGCAACCAATTATAGTGTTCTCGATCAGTTGAAATGAACTCATTCTTAGATTTCCATCTTTGAGCTACTTAAAATCTCACCTACTCACGGGCAGATTTTGGATAAAACCCTCGCTAAGGCAAATGTTCCTCAAGATCTTGATCTTGAGCAATTTCAATCTATGGTAGGTCACTTGACCTCGCCATATCTTATGACTTTTTCTAAGGAAGATGACAACTCGCTAAGTCACCCACACAATCAACCTCTACACATCGAGGTTATGGTCCATCAAACACGTGTTCGTCGGGTACTCATTGATAACAGTGTTGGCCTAAAAATTGTCTCTGCTACTCTACTTAGACAATTGAATTATTTTGAGGACTTTATTGATCCTCGATGAAAGATCACTATCAAAGCATATGACAAAGTGGAACGAAAGTCTTAGGTCTTGTGGTTTTACCAATTTGCGTTGGTCCTGTCGAAAGAGATGTCACCTATCAAGTGCTTGACATTCCCTTGGCCTACAACATTTTGTTAGGATGGCCATGGATACATGAGATGCGCATTGTACCATCCACATACCACCAATGCATCAAGTTCCCATTTCATGGCTCTGAAGTTACTATTCCTACCACTACTAGCTACACCTGCAATATGCTCAAAGCTGCTAAAACTTTCGTCCCTGCTAACCGTGAGTCTATTGAATATCATGACAATAAGCTGAAACAAATTGAGCAATCATTCAAACTGAAAGAAATTGGTATGGGAGAGTACCACATTGAACCAGTGTTGTCATTAATGTCTCTCCCAGAATCTCCTCAACATTATGGGAGACCCTTAGAGGCAAAGAAGTCATTCGTGTTGACACCTCAGACCAAATATAATGGTACTTTTGTCAAGGCTACAGTTCCCTTAGAAGATGACATTGAAAATAGAGCCATTGCTGCATGGCTTTACAGAGAAGAGGCTCCAATGGACCTAACAGAACAAGCTCAAGAAAGCACTCCTAAGAAATATGGACCTGGTCTTAGGCTTATGAAGAATTTTGGTTACAAGGGAACTAGCCCTATTAGGTGCAATAACAATGCTCTAATTGATCCTATCAAAGCAAGAGCTCAAAGCAACAATGATACAACTGGCCTAGGATTTAAGAAGGTCCCTTTCCATTTGGGATCAAATAAATTCATCCCCAAACCTGAGAGTTCATCTAAAAATGAGTCACAAGTTGAGTCAAATACTCAAGAGGAAGAATCTAATGATGAGGATTCCTATCCTCATCCTATCCCTTATGATCTCGCTAAATTCTTTGCTGAGCCAGATGACTTTGTGCCACGTGTTAGCACTGTGGATGATATTAGTGATTCTTTTGAGGACAATACTGAGCAATTCAAATATCATTCAGAAAAGGGAGAATCTAGTCAATCATGTTGTGTTGAGTATTTGTGTAAGAACCCAAAGGATGAAGGTGACTATGTCCCTATCACTGTTGGGGAGTTCTATAATCTCTTGCCATGTAGCACTGATTCTAAGGAATATGAGTTTGACTCTCTTTCAAAAGCAACAACTGATAAAGACATTGACCAAGTGCATGTCTATGAAAACCAAATCGAAGTGGGTGAAACGTCTAGGATTAGGTCACATGGGTTGGATCCAACAAGTGTCCTAGAATCATCAATTACTAACGTTCGTACTCTGAGACATTTGAACACACCTGTGGACGAAGTCATCGTAGGTCTCAAATTGCTGGTCCAAGCACTTAATGACTATACTATGAACGCAATTGACCCAGCCACTACTCTCTCACTCACACATCTTGAGCTTATAGACTGGAACCCTAATACATCTAGCGAAGTCCCCACGTTCCAGAATGACTATGCTCTCGCCTGTTACCTAAACGTTATCTAACCCATAACATCTTCCACCAATGAGTAGAGCATAAACATGACTGAGGTTGACATCAAATATCTCAGTCATATAATTAAGAAGAAAAAATGCAAAAGGTCAGATGGTGAAAACCACACTGTGGCAGTGTTAGAATCGAAAAAAGTAAAAACAAAAGATGTATCCAAAGGTGAAAACCTCTCTGAGGCGCCCGTGGATGAGATATTTGATGTCCTCCCCAATCACTTTTAGGAGAGATCATCAGTGTTGATAGAGCAGACATAGCCAATTAACTTGGGCACAGAAGAACATCCTCATATGATACATTTGGCACAGTCATTGTCACCTGAAGAGAAGGAACAATTCATTGCCTTTTTCAAGAAAAAGAAAATAAATTTTGCCTAGACATACTTTGACATGCCAGGATTGGATCCTGATCTTATCATGCATCATTTTTCCATAGCACCAGGCATCAAACCAGTTAAACAGAAGCTTCAAAAAATGCACCCTCACGTTGCATTGCTCGTTAAAGTAGAATTGGAGAAACTCCTAAAGGCTAGTTTCATCCGTACAATTGATTATGCTGAATGGATATCCAATATTGTTCCAGTTTCTAAGCATGATAAATCTATCAAGGTTTGTATAGAATTTCATGATCTTAACTTGGCATGTCCTAAAGATGACTTTTCGCTCCCTAAAATTGATACGATCGTGGATATGACATCTGGCTATGAGATGTATTCACTTATGGATAGTTTTTCTGGATACAATCAGATAAAAATTGTGCTAGAAGACCGGGAGAAAATGGTTTTCACATGTGCATGGGGAACCTTTTGTTGGAATGTGATGCCATTTGGATTGAAGAACATTGATGCTACGTATCAATGAGTTGTTACTACAATTTTCCATGACATGATGCATAGAACCATGGAGGACTATGTTGACGATACCTTGGTCAAAAGTGCTAAACGCAATACTCATCTACAAGATTTGGGTCTCATCTTAGATCATATGGAAAAGTTCAATCTTCAGCTCAATCCTAAGAAATGCGTGTTTGGTGTCACATTAGGGAAGTTGCTGGGATACATTGTTTCTGCAAAAGGAATTGAGGTAGATCCGAAGAAAGTACAAGCAATAATGGACATGCCACCACCTCGAAACATCAGTCAGATGAGAGGACTACACAGAAGGCTTCAATCTATCTGTAGGTTTATTTCACAATTAGCAGATAGATCACAACCCTTCACAAAGACCTTACATAAGGGCATGAAATTCAATTGGGGCCAGGATTGAGAGAAAACCTTAACACAGATCAAACAATATCTTGTCAATCCACCCATCCTGATCCCTCCTATTCATGGAAAGCCCTTGCTTTTATACATCTCAACAACTAAAACATCTTTGGGAATCCTGTTGACTCAAGAAGATAAGGACAACAAAGAAAGAGCTATTTATTACTTGAGCCAAACATTGGTCTCTTATGAGAAGAACTACAGGATTATTGAGAAAGCTTGCTTGGCAATTGTCTTTGCTTCCCAGAAGTTGAGACACTACATGCTCGCCCACACTATGAGGCTTGTGGCTAAAATAGATCCACTAAAGTACTTGCTCAGTAAGGCAGCTCTCACAGGAAGATTGGCTAAATGGGTTATGATACTCAGTGAGTTTAACATCCAATACGTTGAATGCAAGGCTATCAAGGGACAAGCAATTGCAGACTAGCTAGCCGAGGCACCCATACAAAGTCTTCTGCCAATGAACATTGATTTCCCAGATGAGTCAATTCTGACACTCACACACCACACATGGTTTATGTTCTTTGATGGGTCCTTCACACAACAAGGATCAGGTGTTGGATTACTCTTTATTACACCACAAAGATACTCATTTCCCAAAGCATACAAGATTTTGTTTCCTTGTACAAACAATATTGCTGAATACGAGGCTTTGATCAATGGCATGAAAATTGTAGCTGAATGGAGAGTGGATCAATTAGATATCTTTGGTGACTCTCAACTTTTCAACCAGGTTAATGATGTGTACCAAACAAAGGATGAAAAACTAATTCCTTACAAGCACATGGTTGATGACTTAAAGAAGTATTTTGCACACATCACTTTCCAGCAAGTTCTTTGAGTGGATAATAAAGTGGCTGATGCCATGGCCACTCTGGCCTCCCTGCTACAAATGCCTGAAAATGATCTCTGACATGAGTTCTTGGTGGAAGTGTTACACTGCCCAGCCTATGACACCCCTGATTCTAAGATGATCTGTTCCAATATAGGACAAGAATCATCTCGCTACCATCACATTTATTCCTACCTTCGTAATCAAACCATTTTGAAAGGTCTGACCCGGAATGAGAAACGTTACCTAATTCGTAATGCTTCACATTATGTCATTATTACTGATGATTTGTATAGGAGAGGTCTCAACAGAACACTCCTTAGGTGTTTAGAACACAAAGAGTCCAAATGCACACTAATTGACGTTCATGAGGGCATTTACGGATCTCATTCCAATGGCCTGACACTAGCTCTCAAACTCCTCCATGCTGGTTATACTAGCCCAAAATGGAGCAAGAAGCTATCAAGTATGCTAGGTCCTACAAGCAGTGTCAGTTACACAGGAATCTCATCCACGCTCCAGCTAGAGAGTTGATTCCCTCTACTACAACATAGCCATTTCAATAATGGGCCTTCAACTTGGTGGGACAGATCCACCCAACCTCCTCTAATGGACATAAGTTCATTATCACGACTATAGATTATTTCACGAAGTGGGTAGAGGTAGTACCTCTCACAATTGTTGATGGAAAAATTGTAGCACTTTTCATCACAAACTACATCATTTTCAAATATGGTGTATTGTCCTCAATCATTACTGAAAATGGAGGACAATTCAAGAATAAAGACCTCAAGGAATTGTGCAAGAAATTCAAG
The DNA here is from genome assembly GCA_028749045.1 of Cupressus sempervirens. Lineage (NCBI taxonomy): Eukaryota > Viridiplantae > Streptophyta > Pinopsida > Cupressales > Cupressaceae > Cupressus > Cupressus sempervirens. Next base: position 164,841,570 of record CM053792.1, on the reverse strand, counting down.
ATTACACAACATTGGTCTTCCATTTATTACCCCAAAGGTAATGGCCAAGTTGAGGCATCTAATAAGGCAATCCTCAAAATTCTTCATCGAACAGTCAGTAAGTCAAGGAGAGACTGGCATCTCCAGATCAACCCAGCCTTGTGGGCATATAAGACAAGCATCAGAACTCCAATGGGCACAACTCCCTTTGCTTTGGTGTATGGAGTGGATGTTCTTCTTCCAATAGAGGTCGAGATTCCTACCTTGAGAATCTCTATGAAGGGCCTTATCACTGATGATGACTATAGGATAGCTCAACTTCAAGAGCTTGTTTTATTGGATGAACGACGACAAGTGGCATGTGATCATCTGCGAGCATATCAACAAAGAATGGCCAGAAGCTACAATCAGAAGGTCAAGCCCCATGACTTCTAACTGAGTGATCTCATCCTGAGAGAGAACCCCAAGAATCAACAAAAACGAATACAAAAGGGAAAGTTTGAACCAAACTGGTTCGGTCCGTACATCATCACTGTAGTATATGGATCTGGCACTTATCAGCTTTCCACAACTGAAGGAGAAGTGCTTAAAGAGCCTATCAACACTCTCCACCTGAAGCAGTTTTACAGTTGATCTGATATCAGTAAGCTCTTTGTAGATATCTATATGTCCTAAAAAAATCTAAAAATCAAAAAAAGTCCTAAAAAAAATTATTACCCTAGTGAAAACCTAGTAATATGCGCCTTGGTAACACTAAAAAAAAAAAAATTTAAAAGAAATATACAAAAAAAAATTGAAAAACAAGAAAAGTGCCATTGGTGAAAACATGGAAACAGGCATCATGGTAGCAAAAAAAAAGGAAGATCTTGCCAAGAAGGTGAAAACTTGGTAAACAAGCACCTCTTGTTCCCAACGCTCCATCCTACAGCGCATCTGCTGGCTATTCTGTACAGTTGCTTTCATGCTTTCGCTTTCTTTCTTTTCCTACTTTCTGCTCATGTATCCATGGATTGAGTCTTGTCACAGCTTGAGGGCATTCCTCTCTAGTGTCACTCATTTTGAATCCTCTTCATAGGATCTCTTTCGTAATAATCACCAGTTGTTCTAGCTGCGTCTGCCTACTGTCGCTAGTGTCACTCTTTTTGAGATTCTCCTCATAGAATCTCTTTCGTGATAGTCACTAGTTGCTCTAGCTGCATCTACCTACTGTCGCTAGTGTCACTCTTTTCGAGATTCTCCTTATAGAATCTCTTTTGTAATAGTCACTAGTTGTTTCAACTATGTTTGCCTACTATTGCTTGAGTCATGTCTCCAGATTCCTTTATGGAAGATCTCTCTTGCATCAGTCACCAATCGTCCTGGCTGTGTCTGTCTACTGTCGCTTATTCCTCTTTAGGTTCTTCATCATGAAGTTTCCTCTTTGACCTCAATCACCAATTGTTGTGACTGCGTCTGCCTACTATTGTCACCTTACTGAAGAGATTTCTTTCAAACATGTTATGGACACTAACACTAGACATCAATCCCGAAAACATTGAAAAAAAAAAGACATACTTGTTTGGCTATGCTGAGCATTTGCTTTGTTTGCTTTATTTTGCTTTATCATATCTCCTCAAGCAACTCGATGATGTCATCTTTGACTAGAGAAGTAATGACTGGGGGCACGATCTTTTATTTGCTTTCTGTTTGTAGTTTAGTTCCAATTTAGTTGACATATTCTTATAAGAGGGGTGTCCACTATAAGAGCCTCCATCTCGTATTGGATGGTCGGGTGTACCTCGACTCCTTTTATATGAATACATCAATAACATTGGTTCTTCTCCTTGTTTGTTGGAGTGAACTCTTCATGCTATAGTAAATACTGATACTTGTCCTGCTAAGTGAACGTACGGGTATATCTAGCACACTTTTGTCTAAGGTTAGGAATGCAAGGGTTGTTGCGGATAGAATAAAACTGAATACTTAGCATAAGATGGATCTCCTATGTGTCTAGTGTGTCTCTCATGCAAGCAACATTCTAGTCATCCTAGTGTTTATGCTTTGATGCTTATGTTAACTTGCTACATTAAAAGGGACAAATGTTCTGGTCATTCTGGCTTCTTGTGCCTTGAATGCTTACATTTAATCCCAACAAACCAATAACGTATGTTATATTCATATTTCCATGATTGCAATGTCAATGGGAATTGTATGACCTACAAGCTTTGTTCTATATCCGGTGATGATTAAATATCAAGGCTTGGTAACTAGACCTAGGGTTGCATTTAACATAATCTTGCATTACATACTTCATTTGCATAAGCATGCAATTCGATGGTCATTCTGTTCCTACCCTTTGTAATGAAGGATTGGGGGCATCTCCACATGTATCAGGTTTGTCCATGACTGCACAAGCGTTTGGTTCATCGACTCTCGCTCCTTAATGGAATACCTGTCACTGTCAGGCAACAAACATGCAACACTACGTGAGATGTCAGTCCTTTTCCATATGCATTGCATCCATATACTCATAATATCTACTCTACATGCTCATAATCACATCACATCACACCACATCACAATACATAGACATCATAATCAAACTCAAACATACATCTCATCATCATCATATTAACATCTCATGTACATCAAAGTAAAGCAAAACAGACAATGACATGTACACAAGGATACTTGACTCAAGATCTCATATATATATATATATATATATATATATATATATATATATATATATATATATATATATATATATATATATATATATATATATATATATATATATATATATATATATATATATATATATATATATATATCAAAAGAATGGATTAGTACAAAAATGGGTGCTACTCGAGTGCAATTGATCAAAAATGATACATGTGGTGCTGGCACACCAATCGATACATAGCCAGAGATCAAAATCATAGTCAAGCACAGAGCATCTAACTCTATCCCATACCCTTGCCTCTAGGAGGAGCAAGAGTAGCAGGTGGCGAAGGCAGCGGCGGCATATCTGGTCTAGTAGGAGGTCGTGCACCTCCAGACTCTCACGCGTACTGAGAAAAGCACTGGACCTGCAAAGTCTCATCTGGTACTACACTCATATATGCAACATAATATTAGGCAGACCGAGCTGACTGAAAGCGGATCTCATCCTGCGCCAGCTCTAATTTTTGCTCGACAGTCTTTGCGCACTCTCTCCATCGATCTATCTCTCGTTGTCTATCCACCACCTGTGCATCCTGAACTACCACTAAAATTTGTAGATCCCCCAACTGTCAGGAGGCTTGATGAATCCACTCTCGGTACCACAGTACCATGTCTTGTACCCTAGCTGCAGGCTGATCTGGCATGTCCTCATCAAGCATCTCAGGTGTCTAGCGCTATGGTGGGTACCTGCTGTTGTGGTGACGCCTCCTATTGTGGTGGCACCTGCTGCTATGGAGCCTCCTCCTGAGGGGCCTCCTCCTCTATCCTCTGTCTCTACCACCAACTGTGTCTTGTCCCACTGCCCCTGACACCTGGGTCTAATCCCATCTGACGTGAATTTGCATCTATTGTACCTGGTGTTGGACTCGTGACTGTTGTTGTGGCTGACCTAGAGCCTATAACTGTGCCTACTGCTGCTGGGGCACCTACCTCTATACCTGTGCTACCATCCCCACTAGATCTATAAAGCATGCGAATGGATGGCTGATAAAAAATGCTTGATACGTAGGCATCATCCCTGCATCTACTACCTCTGGAAAGTAGTCCCACTGAACTGCAGCTAGGATGAGAATATCTATGATGGACCACCGTGGATCCATCTGTGCTGGCCATCCTTGCTCAACATCCTTCTACAACCTCGCATAGGTGCAGTACTCAACAAAAATGTCTTGTGGTCGGCCATACTACCACCACACTCGTGAAATCACAAATCTCTCGATGATTGATGTGGTCCTGCCCGCCAGAGGTCGAGAACTAAACATCCATGGTAGCTCTCTGGGGGCATCATCTCAGTCCTTTATCTCTCACCAAGGTTGCCATACAATGGACACTAGGTCATCAAGACGTATCCTCTACTGCTCAGTCTTACCCAGGTGGACCTGGGTAATGTGCCCTCGATATCTGCATATATAGGGCTCCATAGATTCTCTGGCATCCTCAAAAATGGGCCTGCATACGGGAAGGTGCTCCTATGCCCATACCTGTAAGACGTATACTCCAGTTGCCATCATCTTCTTCTCATGGAAGACTACCTCGTGCATCTCATGGAAAAATATGGGCCAACATGCACTGACCCCACCCAAAGATTTCAGGTGCCTTCAACATCTTGCGAAGCATGGCTCCCCACCTGCACTCCAAACCATGTTGTCCTCTGTCAGGACATAAGAAATAGCTCAAAAATATAGCCAGCACAGATGCCAACCTATGCGTCAGTCCATAGGTGTGCATCAGCTCATCCCAGCTGATGGCCTTGCCCCTCGGTAGCTCTCTCCCAAACACAATGGATAGAACCTCTGTCCCTGCTCTGGGCATTGTATCATTAATAACCCAAGCAACATGAAAGGGGATCCTCAGTATCCTCCATATATCCTCTGGAGTGATCATCATCTCACCCATCAAAAAATGAAAAGTGTTCGTCTTTGAATGGAAATGCTCCACAAAAGCTGTCAACAAGTTGTGATTCACCATCATGGCTAGAATCTGGCACAAAGAAGACAAACTCAATCAAGCAATGTGTGCCCGATCAGCATCATCAAGACTCCACAATAACTCCCTATATGGCGGGTAGTGTGATCTGAAAGCGACATCACTAAATACCTCCTACAAGCACAACAAAAATGAAAAATGAAACGGTTAGTATCAAGTCGAAACAATACACCAAAACAAATTAAAATGTAATTTTTGAGCATGAAATTGAAACTTTTAAACATCACTGTCACGGGATTTCGCATGAAGTTCGTGAAATCTGGCGCAAAGTCAAGAAATTTTGCGTGAAGTTCTCTAAGTCTCGCGCAAAGATCTTAAATCTCATGCAAAGAATTAGGTCATCATGCGAGAAAAGATCTTTGCGTGCATCTTGTTCTTCACGCGAGAGATAAATGCCTCCTGCGCAAAGATCCTCCCGTTGCGCCCAAAGAAACAGTGCACCTTGTTTCTTCACGTAAAGAAAGAAGATCTTCACGTGAGAGATGGTAGGTCTCACACAAAGATCGATTGGACCCACTAAAAACATACTAAAATATGCAATAAATGACCTCGTAAAGCATGAAAGTGAAAGTACGAAGATGAGAAATTGATGACTCACCGGTGGTCTGTAGTCTACTGGTCGACTGTGTCGTCTGGAGTGCTCAAAACGATGGTATCTCATGTTCACTGCCATATCTCTCTCAGAGCTCAGAATCACTAGAAGACAAAAGCACAAATGATTTTGAAAATGACACTTTGGACCCTTATATAGCTATTGACCAAATTTTTCAAAGTGCTCCGATCTGCACAAAAATACCCCCTGGCTAATTGGACCGTTCTAAATCCATTTTCGAGATCAAATTCAAAATTAGACACACCTAAGTGCCTCAAAAATATGTCTTAAAGTTTTGGAGACTAACGCGATCAAACGATTGTGCAGTCTGAATTTATCTAATATCTTGGGACTCCTAGAATCCTTTCAATTCTAAATTCTTCATATTTTCAAAATTCATTTTGAAAATCTTCAAATCAAGTCAACTTTTCTTAATTCCAGTCAACTCTGGTCAAATATGGGTCAAACTTGGTCTTCTCAACCTCAGAAGCACGCTAAACTGACTCAGAATCATCTTCTGATCATTCTGATCTCTTCCATATTCTACTGAATCTTGGATTTCTCAAATATCTCTTTATGCTGCCTACATCATATTTCTGGTGTGTCATCTTTCGATTTCGCTCCCGAGGGGGCAGGATGATTACATCATTGAACTGAATATAACTCAATCTCAATCTCATTACTTGAAGTAGCTAGTTCCCATCTTATGTCCTTATCACTTGGGGCATCTCATCACTCAGGGCATCTTGCTCCCTCTTATTTGGCATCTTTTCCATCTATCTTATCTTTTCATCAAATTGATCAATCTTATAACAGCTCTTGTCAGAGTTCAATGGATAGGTATTTGGACAGTCTAAACCCCAACTCCTGAGAATCAAGCCTTGTTTTGGGGATGACTCTACGACTCATGATTGGACCTTGTTATCTTTTATCAATCTCGGATATCTAGGTGTTCTATCTGGATCCTTGAAGGTTAAGCTTTATTCTGGAGATAATCTTCTAAATGCTTATTAACTCGGATAGCTAGGTGTTCTATCTGGATCCTTGAAGGCTAAGCTCCATTTTGGAGATAATCTTCTAAATGCTATCAATCTCAGGTATCTAGGTGTTCTATCTAGATCCTTGAAGGTTAAGCTCTGTTCTAGGGATAACCTTCTAAATGCTTATCAACTCAAGTATCTAGGTGTTCTATCTGGATCCTTAAAGGTCAAACTTCATTCTGAAGAAACCTTTTAAATGCTTATCAATTTTAGGTATCTAGGGATTATGCTTGGATTCCTTGGGATTAAGCTCTGTTCTAGAGATAGTCCTTAAAAAGCTTATCGATTGGTCTTCATATCATCAATTTCAGAATCAATCTCACTTTTTGATCCTCGCATCATTCTTTTTGATTTTTCTTTGAATTGAACGTGTTGCACGCACATTCATTCAAAGAGGGGCAAAATGTAATACCCTAAAATTGGCTTATTGCCACAATCACCAATTCTGGTCTATTTCTGATTAATTCTAAAGTCCTATGTCACTAGGCAATTCTTATTCTGCTACTCGCTATTTGACTTAATTGTCAAATGCAGAAAACCTAAATCTGCATTAATCAGACTCTTTATTTAATTCCTATAGTATTGATTCATATTAGTCGCTTTAAACCTATTGATTAAGATTTAATTTAATTATTAAGTATTTATACTTTAATTTAATTTAATTATCTCCTAAGGCTAATGTACTATGGAATTAAATTTATTTAATTTAATAAATATGCCTATTTTAATTAATTAAACAAAATTATTTAATTAAATGGAGAAGCTACTTATAATTAATTAAGCAAAGTTATTTAATTAAATGGAAAGCCATTCTTGATTAATTAAATGAAGTTATTTAATTAAATAAGAAAAGCGTCTCTAATTAATTAAATAGAATTATTTAATTAATAAGAAAATATATTTATGAGAGCATATCTCATTTTATTAAATTAAAAATCTCTCCAAAATCTCTCTTTAATTCAAAAAAGGGAAATTCCTAGTTCACTACTGATCAAATTAGAAATGACTCAGATCACTAACTCTTACACTCATATCTGAGTTAGTTAACTACCTTTAATTTGGAAATCTTCCTTTATGACTGAACTTCATCTTCAATCCTGACCGTTAATTAAAATTGATCTCAACCGTTGATGGATTCCAAGAAAGTCTATTTAAGAGACCCTCATCTCTTCATTTTGAGGAGAGGAATTAGAATTTGCATCAAATTGTTGCCAAATTGCATATTCATTTGAAGCTTATTGCATTTTCAATTGATTCTCATTTAGCTTAATTTTCATATAGAAGTAATATGCATACATTTTAGCATAGTTTTCTTTGTACATGTTCTTAAATTAAACGTGCATACTCCATTCTAGATTAATCTACATTCTCATATAGATTAGTCGCATTTTCTTTTAAATCCTTCGTTCGTAGAGGGTTTGGTTGCTTAAAACCTCAAATCTGAGGATATCTAACAAGCAATTCCCTTTAGATACAAGGCAATAGGTCGCCTTGCCGGCTGATTTTTGGATGAACAATCCAATCTTCATTCTGGGATGAATCCGCAAATAAGGACCATGTTGAAGTGTGTGTGAAGCGTAAGGCCACATTCTGCATATACAGATATCTTGGTTGTTTTAGGTTTGGGGATCAATTTTTTTATTTAGATGATTTGTCGTGGGTTTTACTATCTATTTTTTTAGCCTTAAGTCTCTTATGGTCAACTTAGACATCATTTGTATGCATTCTTGCAAATACACTAAGATAAAATGTCAAATTCCATATGTATTTTTACTTTATTTATTTTCCCTTGTTTTGACTTTTGATTCGAGCAGTGTCATCTAAGGACACTTGTATAGATTATTGTATTCTTTGGATTCACCATACCTTGTGCCTTATTGTACATGCACTACCTAATTAAAGTGCCACAAGGGGTTGATGATTTTCCTTTGTTTGCCATCTTCCTTTATCTGGTGAGTTTTCCTTCTCTGACATTAGCCTCATGACGTGTCTAAGATTGATCACCTCAGTACACACGTATGTATTCTTGTGTGCATCTTGATCATGATTCCTTGACATGCAATTCTTTTGGCCCACTTTTTTAGTTGCATGTCATCTTAGCCTTGTCTACATTGGGGGGGGGGGAGGGGGGAGGGGGTGGCTTCTTCAGTTGTTTCTCATGCTTCTTTGGTTTCATGGAGTGGGCTATGTGTTCAATTTTTCTTCCTATGTATTAGGTAGATGCATTGGTTTTGTACCTATGCATTTCGGTGAGATGGATCATTTACTATATTGACACTTTCCTTCTGGTTCCTTCTTTGATTGCAACCTTCCATGTTCAATTGATAATCTCTTCAGGCTTTGGTGTTTTATGCCATCTATATCTTAGAGTTTAGTTGTTTGCCTTTGTCTGCCTCTTGATTCAATGCAGATTATAGTCTTCTCTACCTGGTCAGGTTCTATTTCAGTGAAGGTTCTTCAAATCAACAATTACTTTTGATAGAGCTTTGTAGCTTCTACATGCTTTAGTAACATTCTTCATGATAATCTTTTAGTCCTATCTTCTGGGATGTTCCCTAGTTTGGAGGCTTCTTCAGTCCTTCACTAGTTCTTTTCAATATTATTTCCATCTCTTTTTGGAGTAGGGTTTTTTCCATGTGGTTTCCTCTATTTCTCCTCTTTTCAGAGATTTGGTTGTGCTTGGGTGCCTCATCAGGCCTTGTTGTTAGGACCTAATTCTACTTTTAGCAGTAGTTTCTAGGTTTTTAGCTAATCCCTAAGTTTATCTTAAGGGGGGGTGTTAGAGTAATAAAGTTTTTATATTAATTAAATCATATTGATTTAATCATTAAGTCACTTATTATCTCTAGTTTACTTAAGCTAAACTTTGGACATATAAAAATTAATTCTTTTATTAATTATTATCATGCAACCTAGGTTTTATATTTTAGAATTTTTGACCTCCTTTATAAGGATGATCTCTCTTTGTAAACATTCATTCACTTTTGATAATAGCAAATTATCTTTTTGCTCATAAAGAATGTCTCATCTATGGATTTGGGTATTCTAGTCTCCATAGCTTTTGCTTCTCTCTTTTTGTGATAGGCTTTTGCATGCAGGTGATTCTTGGGAGTTGTGGGGTTGATCTTTCATCAACTTCAACAATGTTCAATCTAGACGACCAACCGAAGTTGAAGATTAGTTCAACTTTTCCCTTCTCACTCCCTCTATCAACATGTATATTGGATTATCATCTATATGTATCTTGTCCAACTTTAACCACCCATCATCCAAAATTGACTGAATGAAATGGTACTACAGTTGTATGTACTTTATCTTTGAATGTAGAGAAGAATTATTCATGAGATGAATGACTCTTTGGCTACTTGTAAACAAATAATTATCCCTTTGTGGATGTCCCAATTATTCCATTAAGAATTGAAGTCATATCATCTCCTTGGCTTCCTCTATAGTAGCAACATAATCTGCCACTGTAGTGGATAAAGCATTTACCTTCTGTAACAGAGAAATCTAACACAATATTGTTCCACCAAAAGTAAATAAATAACCTATAGTACTTCACCTGGTATCAAGACCCCTACCAAATCTTAGCCAACATAGCCTTGGAAATAAGTAGTAGAGCCCCAAAAATGTGAACATTTACTAGATATTCCTCTCAAATATATGAGAATCCATTTGATTGTATTCCAATGCTCAATCCCAGGATGACTCATATACCTACTAACAACTCCCACTATATGTGAAAGATATGTCCTAATACATACCATGGCATACATTAAGCTCCCTACAAATGAAGTATAAGGTACCTTGGACATCTTATCCTCCTCTTATTGTGTCTTTGGACACATCTCTATAGTCAATTTTAAATGACCAAGCAAAGGTGTGTAGACACCTAAATTTGATTACACTGCTTTGGTAATCTAATTTAGCCATCTCTAAAGACATCATTAATTAAATTCTTATTTAATTAATCCTTTGTCATCCCCTAGTTGATTAATTTAATTAATCATCTATAGTCCTAATTGATAAATCAAATAATCTATTATTTATCAATTAAATCCTATTCTTCTATCTAATTCCAAAAATCCCCATTTATTAAATAAATCTATTTGATAAATAAAATCCTCAAATTCAAAAACCCCTAACCTATCTCTAATCCTCCATTTAGCCTAATCCACCCTATCCACCCATACTAACCAAGCTTAGCCACTAACTCACCCACCCTCATTAATGCCATCCACTTGCACATCTCTAACATCCCTAATCTAATCCTAAACCCAAGCCTAATCCACCCCCTAATGTTGTCACATTCCTTAAACAAGTTTAAGACTTTCCTAATCCAAACCAAAGTCTCCCCTCAAAAAACCCAACCACTAAGTCATGAGTGCTCTTACAAAACATAAAAGACTCTTACAAGCCCACTCATGACTCTTACACCCATCTTCCACACTCTTCCCTCTTCCACACTCATTCCTCTTACATCCCTCTTACATGCTCAACCCCACTCATCATGCCTTTAACCAACCCTTTACCCTACCCTCTCACACTCATCCTCCTTGTGACAAGTGTCACCTTCCCATTGGTGCTAAACAAGCACAATCCATGTGCTCTCCTTTGAGTGCATCCTAGCCCTCCTTAAGCCTTCATCCATCCTTGCATCTAAGCCCTCCATCCCTCTACCCCTTAGCCTATAAATTGAATCCCATCCCAAGCCATTTCATCAACAATCTTTGAGCTAAAGTTACCATGCTATTTTGAGAACCAAAGCCATCAATATTACCCTTATAATGCCAAATTGAGAGCTCACAAAGCTACCAATTTTCCATTACCCATCTCCATTGAAGCAAGCTTTTGAGCATCTTGAGCATACATCTACAGCAAAAGGACACATCTACAGAATCAAGAAAGCATGGAGTGCTTTTTCTTGTGAGGTTTGCACTTCTTGTTTTCTTCCTTTGTCTAAGCATATATGTGAATTTAGTTTTTGGTTTGTGAATGTTTACTTTATTTGTTAATGTTCTTTGCATACTGATTCTGGTTCTACATTTTGGCACGCCCGGTGGGACCCCACTATGGGTCATTTAATTATCTATTTTCATCTATATGTCATTTTTCTAACCATCTAATGTTTTTTTTTGTTTGAGTGTGTTGTGAGGGTGTTTTGCTTGTTTTTGCAGGTTAAAGAACGCACTTAGGAAGAAGAAATACCATCTAAATTTATTTATTTTTGCATTTTTCAGCTTTTTTGGCGCAGTTTTGGCCTCTGCAACCTATTTTGTCTGCGAAAATCGACATCTGCGCAAATCAACATCTGCAAAAATCCGTGTTTGCAAAAATCGACGTCTGCGAAAATTGACATTTGCAAAAATCCGCGTCTGCGAAAATTGTCGTCTGCGAAAATCCGCATCTGCGCAAATCGGCGTCTCACCTGTGTTCTGTGCTGTAAATTTGTTTTGTCCTCTTCATATTTTTGCGTCTCTGTATTTCAACGTCTTCGTATTTTGACAGACTGTCTTCTCTGCTTGCTTATGTTCCATTTCTGCTTTATTATTTCTGCACTTTGTAGCTAAAATTTAAAAAAAACAAAAAAAAAAGTATAAATCAAAATTTGACTTTTAGTGGTTCCGTAGGATTTAGACCATTTTAAGCATTTTTACGCGTAGAAAAAACAACAAAAAAAGTTTAAAAAAATTTTCCCATAGTTAAGCTCTCATTTTTGAAGATTTTGGCTAACTAACTAAATTGCTTTTTTTTTTTTTTTTGTCTCATTGCAGGTTGGAGCATATATGGAACCACTAACCATGTTTCTTGCAGGTTTTCATGTTGCTAAAAAATGAACTTGAATGTTTAACCATTTGTCTTTGAATGCACGTTGCTAAAAAAAAATGGACTTGAATGGTTAAACACATTTTCCATTGAATGAATGTTGCTCAAAACACACTCTTGAATGTCATGGATTAAAATCACCTTTCTTTGGAATGCATGCTTAAAACAAAAAATCCAATCTTGAATACCAAGGATTAATTAACCATTACAATATCAAACACTTCATTTGGAGCTTCTAAAATTGAACAAAACAAATCTCTTTTTCACATGCAATCTAGGTAAAGTTTGATTTTTGGACATTTAAGAAACTTTGTTAAGTTAAAATACAAATTTACAAAAATCAATTTGAGTAGTTCCTTGGACTCACCTCTTTTCTAATCACCCATCAAATATTAACCATTGGTTGCAATCTCAACGCCATTTATGGGGATGGGTCTACTTGAAAAAGGTGTTAAATGTTCCACAATCTAACTCACTCACTTGGTCTTTGAACGTTTGCTTTAACTTTATCAAAATTCTTAAATGGCCAAAACTCTAGATTAAATCGATCACACTTCAAGTTTGGGCACTAAAATTGAACAACAACTGACGTGGAGAGCCTCCGGGCGCGCGCTTGAAATCGAATCTCACACACTTTTGTTTTGGGCTTAAAACAAACTCACACTCAATCTTGAATGCCTTAAAGAAAATTAATCGATACTTGACGTGGAGGGCCTCCGGGCACGCGAGTTTGCTTTTGTTGACCCTAACTCTTCTTATTGTTTGCATTCTTCGATCGGTTTACTTTTGTTAGTGCTTCAAGTTGGAATTGAAAATTGTCTCTTAAACATGAGTGCTTGCAAAGTCTAGATTAGCACACATAAGAGTCAGTTGGTAAAAGAACAAGCGTGTTTTTTAGCCCAAGGTCATCCGAGTCTTCTCTCCCCTTGTCATCTTTTGAGGCCATCTTGGGTGCATAAGATTAGGATCCAAAACCTTGTTTCTTTTTAGGAGGCCTACTTGGGGATTTCATCACCCCTTGGACGACCTCAACTCCAGCGCTCCGGCAGAGTATAAGAATCGGGAGGTGAATCGAAAGACACCTCTCTTGGGATCAAGATTTTGTCATTCGGGCTAAGCCTCAAGGAACTTTATACCCTTGAGAAGTGAAAGAGGAGAAGTGGGTTACCGCTCCTCTCGGCTGTGTGACATCCTTTTGGTCTCATCTACGAATTTGGGCCTCACGTACCTTGCGTATATCGAGGACTCCCTAGCTAAACCAATTGTCAGCCTTGCAAAAAACCATCTAGGATGTTAATGTGTTTGGAGTGACTGATCGAAACATTTGTAGAACATACACACTCCTTGGCGCAAGTATCACATTTTGAGAACCACAAACTTCTATCTGGGTGTTCCTATCTATTGCTTGTTTTTATTTTACTTGTTGAATGAATGTTTGCCAAACTTGGTCAATCCTAGCTTAGGGCACACTTAGCGTAGTCACTGCCTATTTTGGAAGTTGAACAAGTTGAAGCAAAACAACTGAGTTTTTTCCCAAAGCCAAGCAAATTCAAAAATTTATGTCAGAACAACCCAAACCCAAACAGAAGTTTCACAAGGTCAAACTCAAGCCATCTCTAGCATACCAAGAACTTTTAGCCAAGAGAAAAGAAATAACACCAAGTCCACGAATTTCCAAACTCCACAAAGCAGAGAACAAAGCTACCAATGAAGCACTTCAAGAGGCCTGGTTAGAGCGCACCATCAAATTTAGCCAACATCCAGGAGTTAATCCTGCTTATGCCTTACCAACTAGGCATGATTTTTATGATTAGACACCCTTGTTTCTCCACATCTTCTTGGATAAGCTTCACTCTAGAGTCATCTTTGTAGAAAAGCCAGCCATCTTAGGTTATCCCCTTAAGCATTATTAGCTCATCCATCTCATTTAGAATCATACCATCTAGCTAGTAATCAAAAATCTGCACATCTAAGCTTTCAAAATTGTTGTCACCTTGCTAAAAGTTTGTCATTCCTAAAATCTTCCAAATCCACCAATCTCACCAAGGTTATCCCTTTGACAGAGCTTTGTCTAGGGTAATATAGCTTTGTCACTTGTTATCCCTCATCACCTTGAGCTGAAGGTTGGGATCCACAAGTGGTCAATCTCGTGTTCTTCCTAAAGGATCATCAGTCTATCCTTAAGTTGACACAATCACCACCAAGGTTGCACATAGGAAATCAGACCTTTTGTGCTTTGACAACATATCTTTGAAGTTAGAATCCCCAACCCAATCCTCCTTAGGTTTTTTCATATAGCTTTGCCTCAACCTAGGAAATCATTTGCATAGAAAAGCCTTCCCCCTTTTGCATCCATCAGCATTATTGCATCTCATCCCTAGGAGCATTTCTCATGCCACCCGTCACTCGCTTAGCCAAGAAGAAAGAAACAATGGAGCCCTATCATTTGGATCGAACAGCCTCACCCCCCTTGAGCACTCAGCCATCCTTTAGCCCAGAGCAAGCTATGCCATCACCTACTGACATTGAAGCTTTCATGAACCAACCAGGAAATGCAGTATTGGTAAACGCCATTATAGACAAAAACAAAGAGACAACCATGGCTAATTTTCGAAGGGACAATGTAGGAACCTTTGACTTTGGAAGACCCCTTCCATTATCAGATCCATCTCACCCATTGTTTGGGCAGCTGCCGCTACCCATAGGCTCTTATGATCCAAATTATCCTCAATATATTCCAAAAGAAGAGCCTCCAGCCAATCCATATGACCCAACAGACCCAAACATACCATCATCCACCCAAGTTGAAATCTCCATGTCGCAAGCCAACCCAGCCACCACCACTCCATCCTTGGTTCATACCTCTCCGCTCCAAACCCCCTTTACTCAAAATACCTCACTGTTCACCCCCTTCACTATTGTTGTTGCTCCCCAACCCAGCCTTCCAAATCCACCCATCTCCCAAATCAGTGCTAGCATCTTTGGCCAACCTCAACAATATACAAAAGGTATGTCACCCATGGGGCCAAGTAATCAACCTTTCATCACCCCCAGCTTGTTCACTGCAACCCAAAACACAATCCCATCATTTCCATTAGGTCTTGGGAGCTCAATACCATTAGCCACAAATCTACAAGCTACTACCCTCACTCCACAAAACTATCAAAACCCACAAGCTACTGCCAATCTTCTACCAAGCTCCCAAGTGACCCCAGCTCCCACCACCACTCTACCAAGCTTCCCAATCCAGCCACAAAGCTATCAAACCCCATCAGTTCCATTCCCAAGCTTTTAATTCCCACCACCTCCACCACCAACTAATCCATTATCTCCAATTACCAACTACTTTTCAATGCCACTTCTAGGAGGTAATCCACCACCCCAGCCAACCACCAATTATTTGTAGATACCATCCCAAATGGGGGCACAACCCACATACATTGGTCAAACCCCACAAGCCCTCCGATCCTTTCCCCAAGCCTCACAACCACCTTATACCTTACCTCCACAAAGCAATCCATTTATCCCACAGCCAGCTTATGTTCCTCAATCCCAACCTACAATCCCATATCAACAGCAAGCCTCGCAGCACATGCAGCAATATGCGCTGCCTCCCCCTCAACAACCTGTCATCCACCATGCAGCTGCCCAAACAATGTACAATCCCTATCAGCAAATCCCTCACAGCCATCCATATTCAGTGGCCCCATCCAGCACATACCTACCTCAAGGCACTCCTACATTGGGGGCACCCCAACCATCACCTATCAATTCAGAGTGGGAGAAAATGAAGACAGCTTTGAAAGCCATCCAAGAAGGGAATGATCCAAAGACATTCAAGTTTGAGAATGTGTGTCCTTACCCATTTGACAGAGCCATTACCACGACACCATTTCCCAAACACTTTGAGGTACCTAAATTTGACAAATTCAGAGGAAAAGGAGACCCTGTCACACATATCAAAGAATTTTACATGCATTGCCAGGACGTGGCATACAATGATGTCTTCCTCTTGCGCCTTTTTCCCAAAAGCTTGGCTGGACCAGCTCTTGAATGGTTTTATAGAATCCCCTATGGCACAATTAAAAACTTTGCTGAATTATCTGAGGCATTTGTAGCCCAATATGCCCATCTTGTTGAAACAGAGCTATCAATAGTTGATCTTGTCCACACCAAGCAAAAAGGTGGAGAAAGCCTTGCCGAATACTTGCAAAGATGGCAAACCCTTACCACCCACATATCTTGCACCTTGCCAGAACACCATGTGGTGAAAATGTTTATTGATAATGCACATCCCAGCTTGGCTCACCACATGACCATGAACTGTTTGCAGACCTATAAGGATATCAAAGAGAAAGGAATGATCCTCGAGCAAGGACTCATCAAAGATGGTGTGGTAAAGATTTACAAAGAGGCCAACCAAAATCAATCACATTCCAATGACAAGTCTAGGTATTGGAACAAAAACAAGCATGTTGCAACAGATGGGGTTACTGACACCAGACGTGTGAATATCATTGGTCCTTCTCAAAACTAGTCTAACCCACCATATCAAACAAACAACCAACAAGCTATCAATTACCAACAACGAAATAACCAAAGCTATCAAAACCACAATACAAGACCCAACTTTCAAGGGTCTAACAATCAAGCTAATGCCATCAATGTAGTTGCAGGGCAAAAGCCTAGATTCCAACCTGCACCTAGAAACTATACACCCCTTGGTGAGCCATTGGATGTTATTTTTGAGAAATTGGCTAAGGAAAACCTCATCAAATTTCCTCCTACCCAGCAAATTGATCCAAGCCAATCCAAAGCTGCATGGTACAAGGACAATGAGTATTGCAAGTTCCATAGGGTAAATGGTCACACCACCCTCAGATGCATGAAACTGAAAGACTATGTGCAGGACCTCATTGATCGGAAGGAAATCACTGTTGGTGCCCAAACCTCTCCCAATGCAGGCTTACAGATTTTTCAAAATGCTTTTCCTCCACACAACAACCAAAATCCTGGAAAAGCACCTATCCAAAACAACACCAACAACCGCCAGCCAAACCAGCAGCATGGGAAGAACAATGACCACACTTCATCCTATATAGACTATGGTAGCCTTATAGGTTGTATATCTGAGAAAGAGCCTTCTGTCAATGTTATCAATATTCGAGGACCAGATAATGAGTGTGCGGTCACCACTCGAAGAGCGCAATTTAACATCGCAGGCCCACCAGTTTCATCAACGCCATCAGCTCCATCAAAAAGCTGGTACAATATCTTGGAACACCTTGGGAACATGCCAGCCCAAATATCCATTTTAGACCTTCTCCGCACTAGTCCTGTGTACAAAGACATCCTTGACAGTGCTCTCATAGAATCCTGTGTCCCTTCTGATATCAATGCTACTGATTTTCGTAATCTTGTTGGACACCTTTCATCCTCATGTGCCCTATCTTTCAAACCCACCGACATACCCGCGGTTGAGCCAGATCACACCCTTCCGCTTCGCATAGCCATCATGGTATCCAATTTTGCCGTGAAAAGAGTAATGATAGATAATGGATCAGCCTTGAACATTTGCACCCTAAAATTTATAAAACAAGCTGGGTATACTGAGGCAGATATGATCAGTGAGGTTATCACCATCAAAGCTTATGACAACTTGGAAAGGACCACGGAAGGGACTATTTTGCTACCAATCAAGGTTGGGCCAGTCATTCAAGAGACAGTTTGCCATGTTGTTGATCTAAACCTACCATTTAACATCCTCCTCGGTCGCCCATGGATTCATGCTATGAAGGCCGTTCCATCCACCTACCATCAGTGCATCAAATTTCTGCATCAGGGCACCGAGGTAACCATCCATGCCGATCCAGAACCCTTTGCTTACTGCAATGCGGTTGAAGCTTCATATACAAACCATTGCCCTGGAATAGACATTGGCACAGCCATCGCCAACTCATCCCACACTTGTAATGATGCAGAAACCATCCTTGCCTCCACCCTATCTACTGTAAAGATCAACAACAAAGGTTGTGGAGAATATAGTTTATCAGATGCATTTGTTGTCGGAGCAATCCCACTTGATCCACATACCCATGGACGGCCAACATATCACAAAGCTAAGGAGATTCCACCTCCTCGATACAAACAGTTTGGCCCAACCACCTTTGTGTCCTCAAAAACCCCTCTTCATGAGGAGCTCACTCCAGATATCAACAATTGGCTACATAAGGATGCACCTCCAAGAAATCAAGCACGCCTTGATCACTTCAGCCAGAAGTATCCCCAACAACATAAGCTCGTCACTGAAAAATGGAACTATCAAGGAGGTGGACTAGGACCAGAAGAAAGGGGCATGCAATGTCCCATCAAAGCACATAATTGGGAAATAAAGTCAGGTCTTGGCTTTGGCATACCCACAACTGGGGGCACCAACGAGAATGGTCACGCTTTTTCGAACATCCACTGTGACCTTGTCGAAATCGAAGACATTCCTGAGGAAGTTGAAAAGAGAGCCTACGACGATATCCCAGACCAAATCTTCCTAGGAGACTCTGTTCTCCGAGAACTATCCATCCATCTCATTGACCTACCACTTGCTCATCCACAACTCATAGATTGGGACCAACCAAGTGTCATACATATTGATGAGTTCGCATCAGAGGAAGCACTTCTAAGATTTATGGGAGCTGAAACTCCTCATAAGAAGACAAAGCCAGATTCTGCCTACATCTACAAGCTAGATCCCAAGGGGTATTTTGGAGAAAATCCCCAACCTAGTTTCGATACACCCAAAACTGGAATTAAGGTAAATCTGGGACTAGCTAAGGCAGCGAAGAGAACCCCCCAGCAAGAAAATCCAGAGCCACAAGCAGAACATGAGGATTTAGTATTGCCTCCTCAAGATAATCGACCAGAGGTGTCTTCTATTCTAATAGAGGATACTAGAGAAGTCAACATTGGTTCTTCAGAGATCCCTAGAATTGTTCACATTGCTGCATCCCTATCACAAGACCAAGCTGACCTCCTCTTTGAGGTTTTACGAGAGAACATTGGCCGATTTGCATGGTCATATCAGGACATGCCAGGACTTGATCCAAAGCTTGTAGTTCATCATCTTGCAGTCGATCCAAAGATCAAGCCCGTCAGACAAAAGCTTAGAAAAATGCACCCCAAGGTGGCATTACTAGTCAAAGCTGAACTAGAAAGAATGTTAGCTGCTAAGGTTATCCGACCTATCGACTACTCAGAATGGATCTCCAACATGGTCCCTGTCACTAAGCCTTCCGGTGACATCAGAATCTGTACTGATTTTAGAGATCTTAACAAAGCTTGTCCAAAGGATGATTTTCCCTTGCCCAACATAGATATGATTGTAGATCTTACAGCTGGACATGAAATTCTATCCCTTATGGATGGATTTTCCGGGTATAATCAGATCAAGATTGCAGAAGAGGACCAGCATAAGACAACATTCACGACCCCTTGGGGAACCTTTTGCTACACCATGATGCCTTTTGGCCTAAAGAATGTTGGGGCTACCTATCAAAGAGCTATGACAGCCATTTTCCATGATCTTATCCATAGCATTTTGGAAGATTATGTGGACGATATCCTAGTCAAATCTCACACCTTCATGGATCATCTTGCTGACCTGGAAAAAGTCTTTGATAGGTTGGCCCAATATCATCTCATGCTAAATCCCAAGAAGTGTGTCTTTGGGGTCACATCTAGCAAGCTTCTAGGCTTCATAGTTTCTAAACGGGGTATAGAGATCGACCCCAAAAAGGTCAAGGCTATCTTAGACATGCCTCCTCCCCAGACACTGCGACAACTTCGCTCTCTTCAGGGAAAACTTCAATCTGTCCGGCGCTTCATCTCCCAACTTGCAGATAAGTGTACACCATTTTCACACTTGCTAAAAAAGAATGAGAACTTCAAGTGGGATCTTTTATGTCAACACAGCTTCGATCAGCTCAAGCAATATCTCACCAATCCCCCTATCTTGGTTCCACCAGTTCCTGGTCATCCCTTGATCTTGTATATATCAGCAACACCTACTGCTCTAGGGGCACTTCTAGCACAACATGATGATTATAGCAGAGAGAGAGCCATCTACTATATCAGTAGAACCCTAGTTGGTTATGAACTCAATTACACTCCTATGGAAAAAGCTTGTTTGGCAGTTGTTTTCTCAACTCAAAAGCTTCGCCACTACATGTTAAGTCATACCATCCAACTAGTCTCTAAGATTGATCCCCTCAAGTATATGCTCTCTAGAACAACACTCACAGGCCGGCTAGCGAAATGGGTTATGCTACTAAGTGAGTTTGACATCCAGTATGTGGACAGAAAGGCAATCAAAGGGCAACCTATAGCAGATCACCTAGCTGATGCACCTCTAGTAGATGCATATCCTTTGCTCACAGAATTCCCAGACGAGCATATCTGCCTAATTGAAGAACAGCCCCCATGGAAGCTTTATTTTGATGGCTCATACACCTCTCATGGATCAGGGGCAGGAATATTATTAGTTACACCTCAAGGAGATTACATTCCAAAAGCCTTCAAGCTACAATTCCCTAGCACCAACAATATAGCAGAATATGAAGCTCTTGTAGTAGGATTAAAGATAGTTGCAGAATGGAATATCACTGAGTTACAAGTCTTTGGTGATTCCCAGCTCATCATCAAACAAGTCTTAAATGAATATCAAACCAAAGATGAAAAGCTATTACCCTACAAAGAGCTAGTTGATCAACTGACCCAGCATTTTACAAAGCTTTAGTTTACACAAGTGCCTCGAATGCAGAATAAGGCAGCAGATGCCATGGCCACTATCGGCTCGCTCTTGGAAATTCCCCAAGATGCTGCACAGTATGAATTTTTAGTTGAGCAGCTCCTCACACCCGCTTATGCGAATGAGGATTCAAACCGTGTTTGTATCTTGGTTGGTCCCCAATCCCCTTGGTACCATGAAATTCACGCTTACCTTAACGATGGTATCATATCCCCTCACCTCACACGTACCCAATGCCAGAACCTCATCCGAAAATCATCCCGCTATGTTATCATAGCCAATACCCTATATCGTCGGGGTTATCACGATACTCTCTCTCGATGTTTAGATGAAAATGAGGCCGCGATGGCATTAAAAGAAGTACATTTCAGACTTTGTGGTGCCCACACGAGCGGTATTGTCCTAGCACGACAAATCCTTAGAGCAGGCTACTATTGGCCTACCATTGAAGAAGACTCTTGTGACTTTGTCAGAAAGTGTCTCCCATGTCAGCAGCATGCAAATCTTGTGCATGCTCCAGCACAAGATCTACAGCCTATTGCACCACCTTGGCCTTTCGCTTGTTGGGGCCTTGATCTAGTTGGAACTATCACCCCTCTCTCATCTGATGGACATAAATGGATAATAACAGCTACAGACTATTTCACTAAGTGGGTGGAAGCAGTCCCCCTAGTCTCAACTACAGGAGTTCAAGTCTCCAAGTTCATCTTGTACCACATTGTTTGCCGCTTCGGCATCCCATCCACCATCTTCACTGACCACGGAGGTAACTTTGAAAATCTCAACATGGAAGAATTATGCACTTCCCTCCGCATCCATCACCACTTTTCTAGCCCATATTTCCCACAAGGTAACGGCCAGGCAGAGGCAACTAATAAAACCCTCCTCAAAATCCTAAAGAAAGTTGTCAATGATTCCGGCCGTGATTGGCACCTTCAAATAAATCCGGCTCTATGGGCCTATCGAACTTCCTTCCGTACATCCATAGGCACAACTCCATACTCCCTAGTCTATGGTGCCGAAGCGGTATTACCTATAGAAGTTGAACTTCCCTTACTACGCATATCTTTGCGAGGGCAAATCTCAGATGAAGAATACAGAGTAGCTCGACTCACCCAGCTAGATCTCTTAGACGAGAAGAGACAACAAGCCTATGACCATCTCACGGTCTACCAAACTCGTCTCAAAAGGAATTTCAACAAGAAGGTGCTCCCATGACACTTTCAGCCAGGTGATATGGTCCTCAAAGAAAATATGAAAGTCCAAGCAGATCGAGAAAAGAAAGGCAAGTTTGAACCTACATGGCTTGGTCCCTATGTGGTTACTACCTCCTTTGGCTCCGAAGCCTATCAATTATCTACACCAGAAGGAGAACTCTTGAATGATCCCACTAACATCATTCATCTCAAGAAGTTCTATGCTTGAAGATCCTTGGTATACCCAGCTTTTGAAAAATACAAGAAAAAAATAGTAAAGAGAAATAAGCGTCCAATGGTGAAAACTTGGCAATTCAAGCGCCTTGGATAGGTACCTTGGTGAAAACCTGGTAATTCAGGCGCCTTGTGTGCTAAAGACTAATCCATTATCTATCACTATCCTATCCCTCATCCATCCACCCACCATCCCATAAAACACCTGCTTGTTCCCTTGGTGTTCCAATCAAATATCCAAAATCTGATGGAGCTTGTCAATACCTCCTGTACAGCTTGTAAATCTTGTACCAAAGCTTGTATTATACCTTGTAAATCTTCTACCATACCTTGTATATATTTGAATCTTGTCCAAAGCTTGTACCATATTCCAGCTTGTAAATAATCTTGTATCCTAGCCTGTATCCTATCACATGCACACACAAAATCCCATTTTCCTTAAGCTTTTCACAAACCATCTACCTATCCACCTATCAACTATTATAGACATCCCATCCTTCACAAAAATTTCCATCTCACAAAAAAACCAAAACATGAACAAACTTGTACATTTGTAACATATCTTGGTCTGTCAGCTTATACATCCTCTTTAGCTTAGTATCATTGTATCTATTCGGCTTTCATGTTAATTCATCCTTGGTCAACATCTTGCACACATCGCACACCTTGGTTAGATATTCCAATGCATCCTTTAGCTAGATCTCCTATCACCAAAGTGTTATGCTTCTTAGTTCAGCTTGCCAGATGCATCACTCATCCAGATCCATCAGCTTAGGTGCTCTCTGATAGATTTTTGCAGTATATAGCTTTCCTCATGTCTGATCTTGGTCCGTTAGTACCTCCTCCTACACATCTCGTTGGCAAACAGTTCTCTTTTGGATTTTCACTTTCTTTTGATTTGGGATCTTCCCTTTTGGGTCTTGAAATATCTTTTCCAAGCAATCTCCTTGTTCCCTCCTCAAGGTTGCCATGATCTTCCATATCATGGTATGCTGCGAATGGGGCAATTAGAGCGTAAGGTCTTGATCAGGTCTTTTGCTTGTTTTATTTTTCTGCTTGTGGGTTACCTAGTGTCGTTTCCATGCTGCTTCTTCTGGGATTCATGTGTGATACTGGGGCAATCCTTGTGTGTTTGTTTTGAGTCAGTTCGTCAGTCCTCTGGACGGTTGGTGAAAAGGCCTTGATGTTCTTGGTAACCTTGGCAATTAACCAACAGTCCTATAGCAAATCTAGTGCTCAACTACATGGTGGTACTTCTCTTTGAAGTATCCCCCCACTCAAAAAGCTTCAATGGATTCCTTTTATAGCGCTCTGCTCCTCCATCTCCCCCCCCCAATCTTGGAAAGTCTTAAGCTTGCTTTACTATTGTGCCTCTGATTTCCCTTTATCATTCTCCCGTAGTGAGAGTTTGAGCTAATTCAGCCCCTTCTCTTCGCCAACCAGCGTCTTAGCTCGTCTTAATTTCTTGTACTTTTCAAGAAGTCGTCAAGCCTCATTTCTCTCCCCGCCGCCTTCTTGAGGGGGCATCATCTAAGTCTAGTCTTTCCTCTTCTTATCCGAGACTGGGGCAACATTGTTGCTAAAACATCTTCCTCATGTTGTCTTCATTCAAACTTCTTTGAAATAGTGTTGTCTCAACACTATGTCAAAGAGGGGCAAAATGTAGACACCTAAATTTGATTACACTGCTTTGGTAATCTAATTTAGCCATCTCTAAAGGCATCATTAATTAAATTCTTATTTAATTAATCCTTTGTCATCCCCTAGTTGATTAATTTAATTAATCATCTATAGTCCTAATTGATAAATCAAATAATCTATTATTTATCAATTAAATCCTATTCTTCTATCTAATTCCAAAAATCCCCATTTATTAAATAAATCTATTTGATAAATAAAATCCTCAAATTCAAAAACCCCTAACCTATCTCTAATCCTCCATTTAGCCTAATCCACCCTATCCACCCATACTAACCAAGCTTAGCCACTAACTCACCCACCCTCATTAATGCCATCCACTTGCACATCTCTAACATCCCTAATCTAATCCTAAACCCAAGCCTAATCCACCCCCTAATGTTGTCACATTCCTTAAACAAGTTTAAGACTTTCTTAATCCAAACCAAAGTCTCCCCTCAAAAAACCCAACTACTAAGTCATGAGTGCTCTTACAAAACATAAAAGACTCTTACAAGCCCACTCATGACTCTTACACCCATCTTCCACACTCTTCCCTCTTCCACACTCATTCCTCTTACATCCCTCTTACATGCTCAACCCCACTCATCATGCCTTTAACCAACCCTTTACCCTACCCTCTCACACTCATCCTCCTTGTGACAAGTGTCACCTTCCCATTGGTGTTAAACAAGCACAATCCATGTGCTCTCCTTTGAGTGCATCCTAGCCCTCCTTAAGCCTTCATCCATCCTTGCATCTAAGCCCTCCATCCCTCTACCCCTTAGCCTATAAATTGAATCCCATCCCAAGCCATTTCATCAACAATCTTTGAGCTAAAGTTACCATGCTATTTTGAGAACCAAAGCCATCAATATTACCCTTATAATGCCAAATTGAGAGCTCACAAAGCTACCAATTTTCCATTACCCATCTCCATTGAAGCAAGCTTTTGAGCATCTTGAGCATACATCCACAGCAAAAGGACACATCTACAGAATCAAGAAAGCATGGAGTGCTTTTTCTTGTGAGGTTTGCACTTCTTGTTTTCTTCCTTTGTCTAAGCATATATGTGAATTTAGTTTTTGGTTTGTGAATATTTACTTTATTTGTTAATGTTCTTTGCATACTGATTCTGGTTCTACAAGGTGTACTAACAACTTTTGCATTCTCCATAGAGAAAAATTGCAACACTTTCTCAATATAATCAGGGTAAGATAATGTCAATTTTTTGTTCTTCCTATCTCAGCAAATTTTCATACTAAGGATTTATTTTCTTCCCCTAAATCCTTCATAGCAAATGAATATGTTAAATGTTATTTTGACCCCTTAACATGATCCATGTTAAACCCAATACAAGTATATCATCAACATATAAACATAAATTATTGTAGTTGTTATCATCCAACCTCTTAAAATAAACATAATGATATGAATGAAACCTAGTGTATTCATGCTCATGCATAAAACTATCAAATTTAAGATACCATTGTTGAGGCATTTATTTCAAGCCATATAAATTTTTCTTCAATCTGCACACTAAATTCTCCTTTCCTTTGACCTCAAATCCATGTGGATGTGTCGTATATATTTCTTAATTCAAATCACCATGAAGAAAGGATGTTTTAATATCAAGCTATTCCAAATGCAAATCTTTTATAGCCACAATACTTAAAACAATATGAATAGAAGTCATTTTAACAATAGAATAAAAAATCTCATCAAAATCAATACCCTTTTTCTATGTAGATCCTTTGACAAGTAACTTAGCTTTAAATATTTTATTACCTCCATCCTCTTCTTTCAACCTGTAAATCCATTTACTCTCTAAAGTCCTTTTACTTGTAGGTGACTTACATAAATCCCAAGTCTATTTTTTTAGAAAAGAGTCCATTTCTTCTATCATTGTAGACTCCCATTAAAGCTTTGTATCCACATGCACAACTTCATCATATTATTCAGGTTCACCAAAATCTATTAATAAAATAAAATACAAAGAGGGAGATAATATTTCTTGAGGTCTACTTAGCCTTATTGATCATCTAAGATTCACTAGCATGTTTGGTATTTATTGTTGTGGTTGATGTGAAGCATGAGGGACTCCTAGAACATCATTCTTTTGAGAATCATCCAACACTACATAATCATTTTCTTTCTTTCTCATGATGTCGCAACAAATCTTTGTTCAACACTTTCTCATTGAATATGACATCCCTACTTCTTATAATTTTTATGATTTTCAATATCCCAAATCCTATAACCAAATTCATCAATTCCATATCCAATAAATATACATTTCTTTGACATAGCTTCCATCTTGGTTCTATTTTCAGAATCTATATTTGCAAATGCTTCACAACTAAAGGCTCTAAGGAAAGAATACCTCACCTTCTTACCAATCCATGCTTCCTCTAAAATACCATAGTCCAAAGAAGTAGAGGGAACTATATTGATCAAATATAAAACAATATCGATAGTCCCCCCACACGTGTTTAAGGGCAGCCCAACATTCAACCTCATACTCCTTACACGCTCCATTATTGTCCTATTCATCCATTCAACCACTCCATTTTCATGTGGAGTCTCTGGAATAGTTTTTTACCTACGAATAACATTAGTGGAACAATAATCTTCAAATCTATTGCTACAATACTCAGCACCATTATCAAATCTAAGATATTTTAGCCTTTTACCATTCTCATTTTCAACCAAGCTTTTCCATTTCTCAAAAGTAAAAAATACATCATATTTTTGTCTACAAAAATAAACCCATAATTTTCTAGTTGCATCATCAATGAATATAACATAATAATGAGAGTCACCAAGGGAAGATACCTAAGATAGTCTCCATACATCTGTATGCACAAGCTCTAATTCCTCATTTTTATTTTCCTTCCCACTCTTCACAAAAATAACTCTCTTTTATTTTCTATACACACAACTTTCACAGAAATCCATATTGACACATTTCAGACCTGGTAAAACTTTCTTTCAATGAAGTAATTTCATACCTTTCTCACTCATGTGCCCAAGTTTGTTGTTTCGTAGTGATGTTTCAACATCTACAACAATTATTTGTTCTCCCCACTCAACTGCACCAATTGTTCTTGAACATTTTTCTTTGAAATAGTTAAAGTAGAAGGAACAATATGATGCATACAAAGATATAATGTGCCTACTTTCATACCTTTTGCTACTATAAAGGAACCTTTTGAAACCTTCCAATTTTTTTCATTAAAAGTAACTTTTGACACAAAATTTGGCACCCCTGCTTGATGTGTTATCCCCAGGTGACCCTAAGTAATATGGAAATAATGACAAAAGTATGGGACTTTGCAATCAATGGTTGAATCTCTGGAGAAGGTCAACTTCCTCACAATCTAGATACACCTAACTAAGTCTGGGAAGGAAAAGGGAAGGAGAAAACAAAAATGTAAAATGTTGAAAGGGAAAAGCAGTGATGCACCAAATACATTGTTGATCTACTTCTTTCCAATAACTACACTAAAATCCAATAGAATTCACAAGACATACCACTATCTATATTATTTCAATCTTAACACCATAGAAAAGCCAATAAATAACATAACCATGCAAGGAATACAACAAATTCACTTAACGAATTAGTTAATTGAAATCAACATAATCATACGATGTTGTAACTGCTAAAATACATCTAGGAAAATGAGGCATACCAAGTTGCACAAATTTAACTAGCTAAGAATGGATGTAATAGTAGTACTTTATATTTAAAAAAAGGCAAGAGCATTTACAACAGAAATCTGCAAAAGACTAGAGAAAAGAGATCCCCAGAATAACAGGAAAACTTGTCTTTATAGGGTGTAGGCATAACCTAGATACAGCCTTGAGTTAAAACTCCAAACAGGTGGAGTTGACTTGCAAATGAGAACAATAATTGAGAATCAAAAAGAAAATATGACCATGAAGTTCAATTGCCCACTGGAAGTGATAAGATGAGACAAAATAACTGTACCCAGTTGCAAGAGATCAAATCACTAAAATTTGATCATTATATGCATTAAAGAGGCATGGAGTGCATTGTGTCATGCCAATCAAGGCCCAATAAGTAGGTGGGCATTGAAGAACTGGCCCTGATTATGTGCCAAATGGAAGAGACTAATTCATGCCACTGGTAGAAAAATGTGGGAAAGGATAATAGGATGTGTTATCCACCCACAACATGAGGGGTTGAGTGCAGGGGGGAACTGATTTTCCCAAAAAATGAATGTTGGCCATCAATGAAGGTCTTCTCCTTAAAGTGGATGACCGAGATGTGGTGAGAATCTCCCCAATGATAGATTAAAACATAATTGTCGATGCAGTGAGGAGACCCCAAGATGCACTGTATCCAATGGTTGTCATGTCATTTCAGTCTTTAAAGTCTTGTGGAGACTCTACAACATGAAGAAATGCTAGAATGGTGATATGTGGCAGGATCTCACATAATCCTAGGCTTTGGAGTCTTGTGGAGACTCTGTAGTATGAGGACTCATCAGAATGGCAACTCTTGGTAGCATCTTGCACTTTCGTGAAAATGGTTAGATAGCTCATGAAAGATATGGGGGCCATTAGATTTGCAAGTCAGTCAACCCAACAAGGAATAAATTGAGCTAACATGCAATTTTAGCCACTGACCTAGTGCGATGTTAACTTGAAACAAAGAATCCATCCTGTAAAAAATCTCTCAAATCGATTATCAATGCTAGGAAAAAATGGTTAACAGTAAATTTGCAACCCTCATCACTCAATTGTCCTACTAATATTAAATTCCTACTCAGCCTTGAAACATTTCTTACCTTTTATAGCAATCAATGATTCCCATTTTGCAACTTAATCTTATTATTTCCCTTTACAACAATCTGACAGGGTTCATTATCTCCCAAATAAACTAGCCCAAAATACCCTTGGACATAATCAAGAAAATAACCTCTATGGGGAGTAGCATCAAGTGAAGCCCCTAAATCTAAAACCCATGAAACATCAACACTTTCTAATGAAAGAAGAAAAGCATCCTCTTTGTATTTGTTACTGACCACATTTTCCTACTTATTTCCTTCTTGTTTATCACCTTTATATTTATTTCAAGTCTAGCAATCTTTCTTCTTATGTCCTAATTTCCCATAGTATTGGAAATCTTTTGGTCTTCTAGATTGAGACTTCTTTTCCTTTGATTTTCCTCTTGATTTCTCATCATTTTTAGAATTTTTTCCTCTCCCATTCATTCTACCTCTACTTTATGCATTTAAAAATCTTCTTGATGTAGATTCACTTGAGCTTTTCTTAGGAGTTTCCTCACTTAGAATAACACCAATTGCATCATCGAATTTTAGGGTATTAGATCTGCAAACATAATTACTCACTGCCAATACTAAGTCATTCTAGCTTTTAGGAAAAGAACACAAAATCAAGAGAGCCCTAATTTCTTCATCAAAAACAACATTTATAGAAGATAATTCATTAGTAACCATATTAAACTCATTTAAATGATCTCTAATAGATCTGCCTTTTGCCATCTTCATATTAAATAAATGCTTCATCAGAAATATCTTATTCAAAGCAAAGGGCTTTTCATACAACTTATCTAGAGTTTTCATCAACCCTTTAGTCATCAACTCTTTTGTAATATTTAATGCCACTAATTGTGCCAGACATAAATAAATACTTCCAAGTACCTTTCTATTCAAAATATTACAGTCCTCATCTATCATAGCAGTCCATTTCTTAGGATTTCCTTGTAATGGCTACCATAAATCCTTCTAACAAAGATAATACTCCATTTGTATTTTCTATAACTGAAAGTTCTTCCCATTAAACAATTGTAATGTGGATCCTAATCAAACTTAGAGGTTAATTTTTTCCCACTTTATTCAGTGCAATTTTGCCCATATTTTACTACATGGGTTTAGGGGCATTGCTCTGAAGCTCTAGAGGTCAAGGGGCAACACCCCTTGTGGGTTCCTAGGGCAACACCCTGGGTGGGGTCAAGGGGCAACGCCCCTTACAGAGTCTTGGGGTTAGAAGCCTTAGGAGCGATACAAGGAAGGGTAAAATGAATTTAATATATATTATTTTTTTACTCTTTTAATGCGTCGGGTAAACTTTTTAACATGACCGGTAGCGCTGGCGCGACACGCCCATCGGTACCACGGGGATACGGGAGACTAGAACCCGTGACCAACCCCTTGCAACAAGGAAGATTTAGCCAACCGAGCTAGGGCCCCCGCCCTTATATTTGAACCCATGACCTCCCACATGAGAGGCTCACAAGTTACCATTGCATTGTAGGCTTTTGCCTAAAATGAATTTAATATTGTAAAAGGCGTCAAGAGTTATATTTTTTCTATTAGATGGCTTATTCTAGCCCTAATTTTGTGACCAAAAAGTTCTTGTATTAATGGCTTAGAGTTAGGGATTTTATTATGTATGATGTGATTGTAGCTTCTTGTGGTGGTATTGAGCTATAAGAGATTATATATTAGGTAATAATTATATTGGACTTGTTCTTGGGTAGACGTAGCCTAGGGATTTGGTGAACCACATTAAATCTTTGTGTCTTGCATTCTCTTTTGTCTAATTTATTATTTTCTGATATTGGTTATATGTGTATGTAATTTTTATTTCTATCTCTTTAATCCTAGTATAAACTTCTTAACCTTCAACTTACCCACGTCTGTCATCGCTCCCACTCAACTATGAGGCTCCCACTTGATCGTGAGACCTTCCTATAGTGGATAACTGAAACAACCTCACTTTGATACCACTTGTTAGGATTAACAAGACATAAATAATAATTACATGCAAATATACTCAATATCATAACATAATAAATCACACAGAAGAGAACACAAGACACAAAGATTTAACATGGTTCACCCAATCCCTAGGTTACATCCACCAAACAACAAGTCCAATATTCTTATTATCTAGCGATTACAATTTTTAACCCCTTGCAACTTAATACCACTACAAGAAGCTACAATCTCATCATACAATATGAAATCCCTAACCCTAAGCCATTTTAAACAAGCTTTTTTTTTAATTACAAAATTAGGGCTAAAATAAGTACACCAATAAATATATATAACTCCCAATGTCTTTTAAATTAGTAAGTCATTTTTGGCTTTGGAGGTGCTTCCCTTGACCCTGCCCTGTATCGCGACAAAGAGCGCACCTAGGGTCATTAACTCCAGACCCTGCAAGGGGCGCTGCCCCTTGACCCCGCCTAGGGTGTTACCATATGAACCCACAAGGGGCATTGCCCCTTGACCCCTAGAGCATGGTCGCACTACCCCTAAACCCTTGTAGTAAAATCTAGTGTGAAAGTGTAATGAATGAAGTGGGGAAAAAATAACCTTTGAGTATGATTAGGCTCTACATCACAACATAGTAGACTAATATAATAATATGAGTGCATAAGAAAGATGTTGACGACCTTGTTGCCCAAGTATTTTATAAGGGTGTTAGCCATTCAAGAGATAAGAGCCATAAACAAGTTAGAGGTATTGCTTAATGTCTTGATAGGAAAGTTCATTGTGTTTGAACTTTGCAAATTCGACAATAGTCAACCACCAAAGGTTGAAACTACATTCAAAGTCTTAGTTTCACTAGATGTGACACTAAGGGAAAAGCAGAACCAAGATCATCTAGATCCATAAATGATTTGGAGAGCCTATATGTTGAAGAACATGAAAAGAAGAGTTGGAGGCTTTGTTCACAAAAAGAATGGTTAGAGGAAAAGAGAAGTACAAGGATAAACTTCCTTTCAAATGCTTTAACTATAAAAAGGTAGGATACTATGCTGCTAGATGTTCAAAGTCTATTAGAAAGGAGACCAGTGATTGGAGAGAAATAACAACTGGAAAGGTTCCAACCAGAAGTGGTCAAAGGAAAAAGAGAAGAATCGATGTTACACCACTGAAGAAGGTGTGACAAATGAAGAATCAACCAATGATGAGGAAGATAACAAATATGAAGTATCCTTTGTTACCATAATAGAAAAAAGGGTGGAGAGATCCCTGATAACAAGTACCCGTATCCAAGAAATCCAAGGAAAAGATGGTTGCGATGAGGGCTCTCGAGCATTTGGCTTGTGTCTCAAGCTAGGGCACTCATGCCCTAGCTCTATTTTTGTTTCTTTTGAGCATTACGACAATGGGAGATTGGTGTTTGAAGGGTTGCAGATTGGGGAGGCTCTTCCTGCTGAGTCATGGATTGGGCCATGCTCCAGAGGAGGAGATTTTTGCCATGCATGGAGAATGCTTCATGCTTACTTGCTGACCTATGTTTTATGTGGGTAGTGGATGCTATTGTTTGGGATTTGATAACCCATGGCCTTGGTCTGTTCTCTGATGTGGAGGACAAGAGAGTGAAAGTGTAGGTTTGAAGTTGGAAGGGTTTGGATTAAGGATGGGGGGTCTCCCTTTCCCATTCTATGGTTCTTGCAAATGGCTAATGCTAAGGGTGAGACACCAGTGAGGAGCCCTCGCATGGATTTTTGGACAGCTTTAGGCCCTAAGTTTTCAAATCAAGGGATGAAGACTTTTGACAACAATCTATTTGCTCCAAACTCTGAGACTATTGATTTGGGGTTATTTGATGGCTTAAGGATTACGAAGACCAATGGATGTCTCGAGAGGTGTAAGGAGAGGCAAAAACTAGTTGTTCCAATTGAAATGATTGCAGATGATGTTGAATATTATTCGCATCATTCCCTATATTGTAAGTTTTTAGGGATGAGGGTTTCTTTGCAATTCTTGGAGGTTTGGGCTCGGAGGACTTGGGAGCCAAAAGCGAAAATGGAGATAATGTTGTTGGCAAATAGTTATTTTATAGTTACTTTCAACTGTATTGCTGATTGCAATAGGGTCTTTGAGGGAGGTCCTTATTTCCACAATAAGGTTGGGTTGTTTATCAAGCCATGGCATGTTAGCTGCAACCCCACAAAGGAGCTACCTAATTGTGTCCCAGTATGGGTTCATTTATCAAGGTTCCCGGTGGAATGTTGTCGAGTGGATATGTTGCATCTTTTGGCCTCAGTGCTTGGAAATCTTATAGGGACTTCATCACAAACCTTGGGAAAAAAAGGTAATGATTTTTGCATGCATTTGTGTTGAAATTGATCTTAGTAGACCTTTACCAGATGCAATAGAGATGTGTGTGGGTTCTTATTCTTGGGTGCAACAATTGGACTATGAAACTCTTCCTTTTCATTGTTGCCTTTGTTGAGAATATGGTCATTTGCAGCGAAGATGCCCAAGGAATAAACCTTGGGAATCCAATCTATCACAACTTGTGAGAAATCCTCATGAGATAGATAAAGGGAAGAGCATATCTCCTAATGAGGCAGGTGCTTCTAATGGTTTTATTTTAGTCAGGGCTCAAAATTAGAACAGGGGTCAAAAGAGGTCTTTTAAAGAAAGGTAGGATGATACATTTAATAGGTTTGAGGTTTTGGATGAGATTAGCCAACAGGAGGTAAACCTAGTTTTGATCAATTTGGATCATGGGCTTGTGGGCTTAGCTCAAGAGGATCCTATTATCGATTCTACTATGGATCCCCTAAAGGATGAGTGTTGGCAATTGGATGTTGATCAACAAAAGGGGACTTCTAAGGTGCAGGAACCCTTGGCCATTGTTACAATATCAAGTGTGGATTCTCCAACTATTGGGTAGCACATTGGTTCAAGTTTGACAACAAAGATTAAGCCTCCTCCCAAATTGGGCATTCTACAGAAAGATATCAAGAAGGGTGGGGCAGAGAAATTTGTTAAATCTGGCTGAAAAAAGGATGTGGAAAAGATTAAATTAGCTGGTGAAAATTTGGTGGAGTCGAGGCAGTTAAGCCTTTGGATTCTATTTTTTCATGCCCCTTGAAATGATTGTTTTGCCATGGAATGTGTGGGGCTTGAACAATGGCCCTAGGCAAAAAGTGGTTCATGAGTTAGTCAGAAGACAAGGTCTCGATGTTCTCTTTTTGCAAGAGACTAAGTTATCTATGGAGAGTATGCAAGGTTTGAAGCCTAGGTTGTGGAGAAGTGGGGAATGCCAATGCATTGGAGCTCATGGTGCTTCTGGGGGTTTAGCTTGTTTATGGAATCCTCAAAAAATCTAGCCTCTTTGGTGGGTTTCCTCTAAATCCTCTCTGTCCATGATTGCTACTAGCCTAGAGACAGGGAACATCATATTATTTTGCAATATTTATGCTCATACTAATTTCCAGGGTAAACAAGCTTTGTGGTCCCACATCAGGCTGATTCGTAGCATGTTGCCTTTTCATCCTTGGATCTTGGCTGGAGACTTCAATGTTATTTGTGAGTTGGCTGAGAAGTGAGGTGGTACTGGAAGATTGGAGCCTTCTACACTGCTACTTCAAGACAATATCAATACCTTCAACCTTGTGGATATTAAACCTAGCAATGGTCAGTTCACCTAGAACAATCGTCGAAGTGGAGAGTTTTTTATTGCAAAAAGGTTAGATCGGTTCCTGGTTTCTTGTTATTGGATTGGAGGGATGTGGTCATCTTGCTCTAAGATCTTGGATTGGAGAGGATCAGACCATTGGCCTATTAAAATTTCTACAGAGTCAACTTGGGTGCTTTGGAAGCCTTCCTTTAGGTTCCAACTTATGTGGCTTCGAGACTCATCTTTGAATGATTTGGTCTCCGATTGATGGAAGAAAGATAGACCAGCCTATGGCACTTCAATGTATATTTTTGCTAAGCTTCTTCAATATGTTAAATTTGAGATCAAATGATGGAATTGTTTGCACTATGGGAATGTCTTCCATGAAAAGGCAGGGGCCCAAGCAGATTTGGATGATATCACAACAAGGATAAGAGAGGAGGGGGTAACAGATGAATTGCTTCAAGACAAGGTTCAGGCTATGAAATTGCTTGAGGAATGGGAATTGTGAGAGGAAATGTATTGGAAACAGAAGATGCGAATTGAGTGGCTTCAGTAAGGGGACAAAAATATAGCTTTTTTTTCAACTCTGTGAAAGTCAGGAGACATGGTAACTCTATCTCAAGGTTCGTGAATGATAGGGGAGAGCATCTTTCTTCCTTTCTAGAAATGTTTAGGGAGGCAATATAGTACTTTGAATCTCTCTTTAGAGAGGACTCGCAAGGGAGGTCTCCTAAGGAAGCACAAGTTCTTTCTTGTATCCCCTCTCTTGTGACTGAAGATATGAATCAACAGCTCATGAGGGATATCTCACTTGAGGAGCTTGAAGGGGTTGTTTTTAATCTGAAGAAAGGGAAGGCACTAGGTCTAGACAATTTCCCAATTGAATTTTTTCAAGAGTTCTAGGATATCATCAAATTTGATCTCTTGGCTGTGGTTCAGGAGTCTTGACTCAATAAGCAGATGTTAAGGGCTCTAAATGCTACTTTTCTTGCTCTTATCCCCAAGAATGAGGGGGTTGATAGGTTGATCCAATTTCGGCCCATCTCTTTATGCAATGTTATCTACAAAATTATTTCCAAACTTATTACAGACAGGTTGAAGAAGGGGCTTGTTGATTTGATCTCCAAGGAGCAAAGTGGTTTTGTTGCAGGTAGGCAAATTTTGGACGGGATTGTTATTGTAACTAAGGTCATTCATTCTATGGCCAGATCAAAAGAAAAAGTGATGTTAATCAAATTGGATATGGCCAAGGCATATGATAGAGTAAGGTGGTCCTTCCTGCGGCGGGTTCTTAGTGCCTTTGGCTTTGTAGAAGATTGGATTCAATGGATTTGGAGTTGTGTTACTTCAGTCTCTTTCTCGATGCTTATTAATGGGAGCCATTCTGAGCTTTTTGGGGCTTCAAGGGGGCTTCGTCAAGGAGACCCTCTCTCCCCTTATTTGTTTATTCTTTTGGTTGAAGGCTTGGGGAGATGGATTAAATAGAATGTGGAGTATGGTTTTATTCAAGGTTGGAGGTGGGGTGGAGCCTTACCCTCGCATACTCACTTGCAATTTGTAGATGATACTACTTTGATGGGGATGGCTACAATGAGGGAGGCATCTCATCTTTGCAGGGGCTTGGATGTGTACCTGACTGCCTCAGGACAACAGATTAATGAAGGAAAATCTTCCATCTACTTCTTTAATACTCAAGGCTCTATTCAACATAGCATTGCTCACACTTTGAGATTTCAGATTGGGAATCTTCCATTGAAGTATCTTGGCATTCCTATCTTGGTGAGTAGGCTTCCCAAGGAGTCTTGGCAGGTTATTTTGGACAAATTTTGGGTGAAAGTTAATCACTGGACTCACCATTGGTTATCCTTTGTTGGTCGTGTCCAATTGATTAAGTCAGTTGTGCAGGCTTTGCTCATACATGCTCCAGGTTGCTCCTATGAGCTTTCTTAAGGCCCTAGATTATGTGATGCACCAATTTTTATGGGCAGACTACTTGGAGACCTCCAAATGGAGTTTGGTTAGATGGGAAGTGGTGTGTAGTCTGAAACATTACAGGGAACTAGGCTTGAGGCAGTCGACTTTGACAGGAGAGGCGTTGGCTACTAAACTTTACTGGCGGTGGTGTAATAAGCAAGATAAGAGCTGGGCAATGGTTCTTTCTTAGAAGTATCTTCTGGGGATTCCTCATCTTGATATTTCTAGGTATCCACTTGGGGGGAAGGGATTTGTGATTTTGGGTACTCTAAAGAAAGGGGCTAAGCTTATTAAGGATGGATTATTTTGGATTTGCAAGAGTGGGGCGGAGGCCCAATTCTGATCAGACTCTTGGGATGGATATCACCCAATCATTTCTTAGTTTCATAACCTAGTGTTTCTTTGTCAATGATTTCTGGAGGCTGGTTGGTCACGAGTGAGTGATTTTAAGTCCTTTTTCCCCTATGGTAAAATGGAATTGGCTAAATGGAAGTCCCTAAAGGAATGGTCAGTTGCTAATTTACAAGAGGAGTGTGTTGTACTGCAAAATATCCTCTCTAGTAGAGGATATTGTTCTCTCTATGAGGACGATGTGCTTGCCTGGTCTCCCAATTCTAAGGGGACCTACACAGTTGATTGATGTCTCATAAGATGGTTATACTTGAAGTGCATTGGTGGAAGAAGGTCTAGAACAAGCTATCTTGGCCAAAATGTAACTATTTTATCTGGATGTTGGCTTGGAATAAGTGTTTGACTTGGGATAATATTCAAAAGAGAGGATTCCACTACCCTTATATTTGTGTTATGTGTGGGGCTAATGAGGAGGACTCTTCCCATTTGTTCTTTCATTGCTCTTTTGCCCTATAGCTTTGGCATTTTCGGTGGGGAGTTTGGACAACTCCTTGTGTCCACGCTTTCTCCTTGATTGAGTTTTGGCAGGGGATGGGTCGACCCCCTTCTATGGATCCTTTTTTGTAGGAGGTGTGGTTTGTGGGGCCTATCTTCTTATTATGGCAGATTTGGCTAGAGCGCAATTGAAGGATTTTTTGTGGAGAGTAAAGGCTAGTGCAGCAAATTTGGTAGAGGTTATTGGGCATGATTCAAGAGATAGTGGAGGCTAAGTGTGAAGTGGAATTACCTTTGGGGAAATGAGATACAGAGTTGGTGGAGCGATTGCAAACTTTGGGGTCTTCTTTGGCCTTAACGAGGGCTAAGAGATTGCGTCATGAGTGGCAAAAAATTGAGAAGGTTAGCAAATGGCAGCTTCCCCCCTATGGGGTCTTGAAGATCAATAATCAATACTGGTGGATCTTCAAGGAGCAATACGGGTTTGGCTGGTATTGGTGGGATTGGTAGAGATGCTATGGGCTTAGTGATTTTTATCTTTTCAATCTATGATGGGATTCAGACCATTAACCTGGTGGAAGGGTTGGCTATTCTTGCTACTCTTGAGAAAGCACGCTTTAGGGTGGAGAAAAATAGTTTGTGAATCTAATTCCCAGGTTTTGATCAAGCTGCTTATTGAACAGAAAGTGGCTGATGTTAATTGGCAATTGGCTAGGATTGTGCAACAAATTTTGCAAATTAGTTCTTTGATGGAAATGGTGACTTTTTCCCATATTCCAAGGGAGTGGAATAGGGCAGTTGATTGTTTGGTGAAATGGGCTTTCGAGCATGCTGAGGGATGGAGAATTGAGGAATGGGAATTGGTTCCTCAAGAGCTCCGTTTTGACTTAAGGAGCATTCTTGAGGAGGATAGGGTTAAAGTGATGACAAATGATGGTGTTGGTTGTTTTATCTCTATTTGGGGTTGTGCTTTTGTTTCTTCTTGGGACCTTAGGTCCTTGATCTCTTTGTATTAGTGCTTTCTGATCTTTAATAAAGTTTTTACCCCTTTATTTAAAAAACAAGTACCCGTATCCACAAAAAATGGATAATACATAGTGGTTACTCACACCACATGTTAGGTGATAGGAGCAAGCTCTATGAGGTCAAGGCCTATAGTGGAGGAAAGGTGAAGTTTGGCAAAAAATTGTCATGCATGGTGATAAGTAAGGGTATTGTAGCCCTAGATGAATCCACCACATGTGCATATATGTATTGAGTGGGATGATTGAAATATAACTTTTTGTGCATGGCTAAACTAATGGATAAAGGTTATAAGTCCGAGTTCAATAAAAGGTCTTGCAATTTTTTTGAGAAAACGGGCAAGTTGTTAGCTACAAGAGAGAAAAGTAGAGGTAGTCCCTTTTACCTCAATATTTCTAGTAATACTTGTGTGGTATATAGAAATGATAATAGATGGTTATGGAATAGGAGGCTATGTCATGTAAATTTTGAAGGCATTATCAAAGTGGGAAGGAAGAACTATATAAGGGGCGTACCCCCTATTACCAAACCTGACAATGTTATGTGCAAAGAATGTCAAATAAGAAAGTTGACAAGTTAAAGTTTCTCTAGAAATTCACTTACTTCATAATACATATTAGATCTAGTTCATACTGACTTGTGTGGTACAATGAAATAAAGAGTGTATCTGGTGATAGATACTTTATGTTGTTTATTGATGATTTTTTTCTAACATGATGTGGACTATTTATTTAAAAGAAAAGTTAGAAGCCTTACACATGTTCAAAGTGTATAAGGAAAAGGTGGAAAGAGAGACCTGCGAAGCATTGAAGTGCTTGAGATTAGTCTAGGGATGTGAGTTTGTCTCACAAGAATTTGAAAGATATTGTAAGGAGCACATAATGAGAATGCAAATGTCAGCTCCCAAGATAGCACAACAAAATGGTGTCGCTAAAAGAAGAAATTGAACATCAATGAACCAAAATAATGTTGCATAGATCTACTAGAGAGAAGTTGTAATCACAATAGTGCACACCTTAAACAAGGTACAAGTAAAGAAGGGGACAAAGAAGACTCCCTATGAATTGTGGTTTGGTCACACACCATCTGTTAGTTAATTTAGGGTTTTCGGAAGAAAGTTATATATCAAGAGAGATGAATACTATGGGAAGTTCAACTAAAAAGTGACAAAG
Source organism: Cupressus sempervirens (assembly GCA_028749045.1). Lineage (NCBI taxonomy): Eukaryota > Viridiplantae > Streptophyta > Pinopsida > Cupressales > Cupressaceae > Cupressus > Cupressus sempervirens. The sequence continues at coordinate 164,802,094 of CM053792.1, read as the reverse complement.
GTATCTTTTTTAGATACTCTACCAAGAGTAGAGCTTATCGGTGTCTAAATATTTAGACAAACAAAATTGTAAAATCTTCAAATGTAAAGGTGAATGAGTTCTCATAGAAGAATGATGATAACAACATAAAGGAATTATAATATTACAAAAAATTGAGTACATTCCACTAAGTGATACAGTGGAAAGAGTACTCATTGAGGTAGAACCTGTATAAGAAATTGTATTGGCTCAAGTAGAAGAAGTTAGACCTAAAAAAAAAAGAGAAGAAGCACTTGAAGGTGAACTCATACTATCCAATTATGTGAGAAGACATTATTTATCACACTAGATCATTGGGGATAAATATGCTAGAGTGATAACTAGGAGAAAGGCAAGAGAGATGGTGTGCCTAATCTCACACATAGAGCCCAAGCCTAAAAAGGAGGCCCTAAAAGATGAAGAATGGAGAAAAGCCATGGAAGAAGAAATAGATCAAATAGTGAAGAAGGGTACATGGACCTTAGTAGCCTAACTAGATGACAAGAATTTCATTGGCACAAAGTGGGTGTTCTGAAACAAAATATACAAAGATGGGGAAGTGGCTAGAAACAAGGCTAGACTTGTTTGCAAGGGGTATGCACAAGAAGAAGACATAGAATATTGAGAAACCTTTGCACCAATGGAAAAAATATAAGGATTCAAGATACTCCTAGCAATTACAACATACAAGAACTTCAAGGTATATTAGATGGATGTAAAATTTGTATTCTTGAAAGGATTTATAGAGGAGGAAGTCTACATTGAGCAACCTAAGGGATTTGAAAATGAAAAAGGAAAGAACCAAGTGCGTAGATTGAGAAAAGAAAAATATGAAATAAATCATTCACTAAGAACATGGTATGAGAGGCTACACTCATGCTTGATAAAGATTTAGTTCACAAGAACCAATGATAACAACAATCTATACATGAAGCAAGACACAAGAACAAGCTTGTTGATTGCAGAGATCTTCGTAGATGATATCATCTTTGGTGGAGATGATAAGATGAGTATTGATTTTGAAATGTCTATTATTGGAGAAATCAAGTTCTTCATTAGACTTCAAGTGTCATCTTCGTAGGGTAGAATAAGTTTGTTAGAGAAATACTTAAAACATTTTTTATGAAGGATGCAAGACCAGTAGGCACTCAAATGGAAACTAATTGCAAGCTATCAAAGAAAAATGTAAGCCCATAAGTGAATGAGACTCTTTATTGGTCCATGGTTGGTAAATTGTAATATATGTTGCACAACAAACCAGACATAGCACAAGAAGTTGGGTTAGTGGCTAGATTCTTGGCCAACCCAAAGGAATCACACATAGTAGTCGTAAAGAGATTCTTCAGGTATCTAAAGGGTACTGAAGAATATTTTCTATGGAACCCTTGCAAGGATAAATTTAAACTTCATGTCTTTACAGATGCTAATTGAGCAGGAAACATAGATTACAAAAAGAGCACAACTAGAGGTGCATTCTTTCTTGGAGGAAGATTGGTTGCCTAGACCAACAAGAAACAAAACTACATATCACAGTCAACCACTGAAGCAAGATATGTTGTTGTAGCTATTAATTGCACTCAAGTCATTTAAATCAAACAATTGTTTGAAGTAATTTAGGAGAAAATGGATGAATCGATAGTTATCAACTGGGATAACATTAGCGCTATCAATATATACAAAAATCCAATTATGCACTCGAAGACCAAGCACATATTCATCATGTACCATTTTCTGAGGGAATAGGTGCAAGAAAAAGAGGTTAGGTTGGAATATGTACCAAGGATAAATTGGTTGATATCCTCGTAAAGCCACTTCTGAAGGATACATTTGAGTATCTAAGAGAAAATTTAGGGGCCTCACCCTTATCCAGCCAAAATTAAGCCTAGCCAGGGAGACAACTATCAACGACTAAAGAATGAAGCAACCTCAAAGTGTATTGATGAGAACAAGGGACTAATCCATAAGGAGAGTGATAAGAAAGCAGCATGCAAGAAAAGATGGTCACTTATTAAGCTTTACATTACAAGATTCAACAACTCATTTATAATGAATTTATTTACATATCTCCTTATGATGAGCTCTATCTCAATCCTTATTTCTTTAAATAATATCTAAGTCCCTATTATATTTCTCTATACCATGTAGCATTGCTAGCCTATCTCTTAGGGGCTCATTTTCATGCATGGTCTGCATTACGAGTAGCATAATAGATCTTTTTTTCCTTTGTTCCTATACTTGGGGTGAAATGGAATCATATCCTCCTTTTTCATTCTCTCAAGATCCACTACTTCCTTGGTTATGTATTATTTATCATGTGATATCAAATCTTGCATCATTCTCTATCGGGTTTTCGTGGTAGATGGATCATTTACTTTGGAGCCTCATAGTAGTGTTTTATCCCTTGCAAGGATTTCCTTCTTTGCTTCTTGCATGAAATCTCACTGAATTCCTCCCTTACATGGCCTCATAGGAGTTGTGATGTCTTTGGATTAGGCTAGGTGTTACTTGTGGATAGTATCTTGATGTTGAAATTGCTTTATCCTTCTTCACTACTTCCTTAAGATGCCAACATAACCATTTATTTTTCCATCTTAAGGGTGGGGCATACATGATCTCCTTATTTTCATATTTTTTTAAAAAATAATCACAACATATAGATTATACTAGCATAATACAAGTGTTGGGGCTAACTACTCTTCCTCTTTTTTTACATGTCTTGGATTGGTTGAATATCATGCCACATTTACTTTCTAGACCCTTTTACCTACCCTAGCACATACACAAACCATTCTCATGGTGTATGAGTACTATATCATGAGGGTGTAAAGGCACTACAAGGTGCAAAGTTTGTAGGATTGATTATTAAGCACATAAATGTTTTAGACCATTCGATCCTATCCCCTTTTTTCTTTGTGGAATTGACTATTGGGCACACAAACCTGTTGGACCATTTGATCCTACCCCTTTTTATCTTCATGGATTTGACTACCAGTATGTAAATTTGCTAGACTATTGAATCCTATCCCTTTGGTATGGTTTAGAATAAGGAAAATAAACCTTATTGGGTGAGTTTATCACACACCCCCTCTCTCTTTCTCTCTTTTTTATCAATGGCATCTCTCTTGTTATGATTCTGGATATAATGAAGACTCGAGTCTATTGGGGGCTTGGTAGTTTCTTTGTCTCCTTAGTCATGACGAGATCAACTCTCTTTTTTTATCTACATTACCGTGAGTATGAGGTAGCTCATACTCCCACTAAAATGGGGGCTACATGTACCATCTTAAAATAGACACACCATTATTTAAGACATTTTAGCTCCCATTCTTTAGTGACCTTACATGGACTATGGATGGATTTGTGCTCAATCACCTTGTTCTCATATTCTGACCCATATCTTCCACTTTCACCAATGCTGAATAAAAGAGTTGATGTTTATCTCCTTATAGGCCACCCCTAGAACATGTCAAACAAGTCAACCTATTATGGGCCCTATTCTAGGAACACATCAACCAATTTGATTTGTTCCCCAAGGATTTTTAATCTTGGGGCTAGTTTTGTCCCAACAAGTTAATTTTAATAGTCAGGTGATCTTGTTGGCTTTCTTTGTTTTCACACCCAAAAAACAATTGAATAGAAAGAAAATGGAAACCATGTTCACAACCCTAATTTCCAAAAGGAACTATCCAAATTAATTAAGCACAATAAAATGTTCAATGCATAAGTGGATCAAGTGATGGAAAATAGGGAGACAAGGGGGGTTATATGATCTTTCTATTGTGGGGGTGTATGTGCTTAGATCTTGAAATAGATAAAAGCTAAATAGTAACCTTGAATCTGGAAAATGCTATTTTTTGATGTTTGTATGTAATTTCTGGAAAATCTGCAACCTATTCTGGACTGGAAATGTCTTGACGGAGAAAACAAAGAAATCTTTTATCTTTTTGAAGGGAGGTGGACCTTGACCCTGTTGGCAGGGCACAATCTTACCCTAGGGTACAATTGTACCCCAAAAATTTGAGCTTGACTTGCATTGCTTTGATGAAATTTATGTTCGCGGATCTCACAAGTTTGACAAAGGTATCCAAATCTACTCTCCAATTTGTTGTTCCACACTTGTATCTGCAAGAAAAATGGTTTGTTTGTTGGATGGGGGGTTTGACTCAGTCATACCCAAGTTTGGAATTAACCTTGAAATATAATTGAAACAATATAAGCATAAACAAAGTAAATGGAACTATTCACCTTGCTTATGTGGAAATCCTTTTGGAGGATTCAATCCTTGAATCTGCAAGTACGAATGCTCCAAATGTATGTAGAAATGGATGTAGGATGTCTTAAATTTATGTCATTAGATCTTCAACACCAATCTTGAATGTATCTTTGCATAGAAGAAGGTTTGGATGAGTGTGGATGAAATCTTCAACAAGAGGGCTCCATAGAGATTGAATCCTTCAATAGCTAACAATGGATCTCCTTGATGAATTGGATGCTTGAATACTTGAATGCTAGTTGATCTTCACTTCAATGATCATAAGTAGATTGTAGATGGCTTGTAGATATGCGTGGATGGAAAAAGTAGATTGAAAGTAGACAAAACGAGGGAAGAAGGCTTCCTTATATAGAGATCTAGGGCAAAAACTCCTAGAGAAGGTCAATATAGGAGTATTAAATCCCATTTAATCTTAAACCCTAGGAATAGACCAAGATTGAATGTAATTTAAGAATCTACCATTTTGAAACCCGAATCAACTGACCCAAAAGTGGGAAGAGAAACTTTTTGAAGCTCGAGATCCCGAAACTCTCAAAAATTGAAAATGGGACCTGGTGTCAGGGATGAGGTCAACCCTACCCTAGGTCAGGGTAGAGGTTGTGCGTGACCTAGGTCAAGGTCAAGGTTGACCTTGATCCAAAAGGTCATCCTTGACCCAAAGGCCAAAGTCCTTAGTTTCACAAAGCATTTTATTAGAAATAGGCTAAAGAGAGAGAGAGAGAGAGATAGATAGATAGATAGAGAGAGAGAGAGAGAGAGAGAGAGAGAGAGAGAGAGAGAGAGAGAGAGAGAGAGAGAGAGAGAGAGAGAGAGAGAGAGAGAGAGAGAGAGAGAGAGAGCGGGGGGGGGGGGGGGGGGGGGGGGAGGGAGGTAGAATATGGGGAAAATAATCATATGCATGCAAATACCCATTCAAGGTGCTTGACATGACCCCATGCCACCTACTCGAAGGGCTAAATGCTCTTAACATGGAAGTGCTTCCATTTTAAGACAATATAATAATATCAAAGGATATATGGAAACTCATTTTCATATCCACAATCATTATAAAAATCTCACATGAAAGTTCAAGTATTCAAGCAAATAGATTTCCTTCAAGTATTCAAAGATTCAAGAATCTTTTGTGAGCATTTCCTCTTCAAGATCTAGCATTTTGTTGGCCATTAAGGGAGGATATCTCCATGAAGACATTCACTGCACTCTTTATTGATGCACATTTACATCCATGGCTCCATGATGTGGTTTTGGTAGATCTATTATAATTGTGGATATTTCCTACATTTGTTACCATTATTTCAAGTTCAACATCATCAACATACAACCATTGCAAATCCTTATTGGTAATAGTTTCTACTAGTAAGGTGGATACTTACATTTGTCTTGCTTTATTTGACATAATTGCATTTCAATTTCAAGGTTGATTTCTCAATCTAGGACTTGACCAAGTAAATCCCTCATCCACCCAAAACAAAACAAAAAAAAAAAGATTTTATGTGTGCGAGAGCTGGATAGTAAAATGGCAACCACAGATTTGAAAAATGTTCACTAAACCATTTATGAAGAAGTTGAGTTAAAGTTGTTAGAATCTCTTAGAAACATGGTAGATTCATCATAATATGTTTGGGAACATGATGAATTGGTCGATGCCTTCTTGAGGCCTTGAGAAAAGTAATATTTTCTACATTTTATGTTGTGATTGCAAATTTGTAGTTGGAAGTTCCCTCACAATTTTAGATCCACAATTTTCAAAGTGAAAAAACATATTCCTCTACACATTTCAAGCTAAGTAATTTATCATTTATTTAATCATTTAGTCTATACATATCATAATTGGGTTAATTGCTTACATTTAGCACCTGGACCTATCTTACACTTCTGATTAAATCAATTAGCTCAGTTACACATTTGCCTTTTCATATCTTTAATTAAAACCTACATTACATGCAAGAGGACTTGTGTGAACACTTCTTTGATGTAGTTTGGGTTTAGTATTAGCATCCATTTATCTCCTTGAGTTTTTCTAATCTAACTTGGATTATTTTGAGATTTATATCTGGAAGGACCTCTTTCTCTTGTAAGTTAATGAATTTATCTCATCTAATTGACATTATTAAATTCATTACATATATTTTTCCTCTAAACAGGACCATAAATACTACCAACATAAATTTATAGTTTAGATTTGATGCTTTTGACCATTCCTATCATCTAGTTATTGTTGTTGTTGATCTGGGTGAAGGATACTCATCTAGGATTTGAAATGATGGTTGTACCACCAAAGGCCCCTTCTACATCAACACCTAAGATTTTCCATAGTCCTAACTTCTTTTGTAGATTGTCCAAATCACCTAATTTTTTTTTTCCTTGGATTATTAATTGGTTTGGTTTATATTTAGAGATAAATTGTTTTAGGAGTCTTTGTTTGTTAGCGGCATTTAAGCCCCTAACATTTCATGATAATGTTTACATGGCACTATGGGAGGGTGCTTCCCCCTCCTCACATCAAGTAATGAAGTTATTTTAGGTTGGTCATCAGCCTTACCATTCATTTCCTTAAGTTCTGCAAGAGATTTTCTCACTTTCATCTTAGGGATATTTGCATAATCTCAAGTAGATGTTTCAAAATTAGTAATAACAATGCTTAAATTTGTGATTTTCTCCTTTTGACTTAATTTTATCATTTCCTCTTCTAGGTTTTGATGCAATTTAAAAAAAAATCTAATTCCATGATTTTTTGAATGAACTCTTCCTTTTCTTTGTTGATTTCCTCCATATTTATACAGTCATCAATCACATTGTTATAGTAATTATTACAAAGTTTGTTAGTAATGTACTCAACCTATATGGAGTTAAGAGTTTAAATGGTTTTCTCATGTTATGTTTTATGTTTTAACTATTTGTACTTGGTCTAGGTCATAGTTTGATTCGTTCCTTTCATATTTGAAATTATAGGGATTCATAAGTGAATTATTACTAGTTATTTTTTTTTAGTTTCAATACATAAGTTTTCTTGTGTTTTGACTACATCCTTGTTAAACTTGTCAGGTGGGGTTTAGTGAGTTATCTTTTGCTTGGTTAGTTATAGCTAGGGTCTCTAAATGATTAGAGTGGTTATTTATTTCAACATTTACCTCCTTACTATTTGCTACCTGAACTTGTTTGAAGTTTTCTAAACCATTATTTGTCGTGGGGGGCATCCTATCCTCCTTGTTAACTTCATCCTCTAATTATTTTGTCATTCTATTAACCACATTTCTAATATGTAAATGCTTAATCTTTGGATGCTCTCTTCTATATTACCTCTCATTATTCTTGCTTCTTTCATAATTGTTTTCTTATTAAATATATCTAGATTAAGGTTTTGAAAGATGTTAGTAGGAGGAATTAATATGTCTAAATCAATAAGGGATACTTTTTTCTCAGCCCTATCATTCTTTTGACTATCTTCCTCCAATATTTCTCCATCATCAATATCTAATCTAATCAATGGGATATCTATTTGTTTCTACTCTCGAAGCAAAGGAGGTGCTTGGGTAATAAGAATTAATAATTTGCTTGATATTAGTTCCAAAAAGGTAGAGTTTGAGAATTTGTGTAATATGAATCAACCTTCACCTTGGAATTTAATCAAAATCTCTACTGGAAATCTAGATCTAAGATTCATGTTTCTAGTAGCTAAATTGTAAAATGAGCCCAAGCTATTTTCTTTAGATTCCTCCCTAAAGATGGCTATGTTACCAATATCTCCTTGATAGAACTTTGGTCTGAGTACATATAGTGATCTCTTGGTTATGATTTTAATCGGTTTAGAAACATAGTATCATTCCTTATGTTTATTAAAAACTTAACCATGGGTGTGTCCATTTGTAAAAACCTATTTGGGAATTAAAGTCAAGAAATTTTTTTTGGATTGAAGTTTGAATGTCATTAGAAGAATGTTATGCAATTACCTTCATAAAAAGATATTGGGTCTTTTAATGATGTTTGTTTGAAAGACTCCATTTTAAAATCAAGATAAAGCAAATTGTTAGCAAGAATGACTACACTTACCTGGCTTCTAAAGCCTTCTTTCATCCATCTGACAATGCCAATCATGGAGGAGGAAGGGTCAACCCAAAATGCATATAGGCCTTTTTTCCCTACGATGCTAGATTCCTTCCGTGTATATCTGGCTCATGATAAATGTTGAGAGGTTATTTTCCATTCCCCTATGGCTATTACTAGTATATGGATGCTTTTGCATTTTAAGCACTGGAGATATGTAGATTTGGGTGGAATCTTATTCGAACCCTAGAATTTTAACTTCCTTCTTAAAGGTTTTTTTACTTGGGGCTAACAATTCCTTGCTTACCAGACTTTTTTTGCAACTTGGTAAGGGTTTATCTCCTCAAAGTGATTCAGTAGAGGGTTTGGATGAAGGATTTTGTAATGATAATTTAGGGTTACATGGCATGGTGGGGTTTGGATAATATGAGGGTAGGTGGTCAAACTACTTCTAGGGTTAATTTTGAGTGGGGGATCCAATTTCTACCCTAATTGGAGTTGAATAGCTCTAGAGGCAAAGCTAGGAGTCAAGGATGTAAGGAAGATGACCCAAATCCTTTTATTGTTGCTTGATGTGTCCTTGGATATCTTAGTTTTAGTGCTTGGGAATCTTCTCTTCATCTGTAATTCGTTGATGGTTGGCTTTGAAGAGGAAGATGAAAGGTGGGACAAAGTTCTTTATTTGGGAACAATTTTTTCCAAGGGTTGAAGGGTGGGCATATAGAGGGGTCATGATCTCTATCTTTCTGCGGTTCTCCTCATTCTTGCAAATCCTTTGAAGTTGCAAACTGGTTTGCTATGCAAATGGGATTGCCTACTTACTAGGGTTTTGTTGGAGTGTCTGTCTTAGAAAAATAATTTATTTTTTCTTTTTTCTTTTATGACTTGGACATTATGCGCTTTGACAAAATTTGCAAATTTTGTCATTTTCAATTTACAAAATTTGATCAATATAAGACTTTTGAAATTTTCCTAGTGAAACACATTTAAAATCATAAATACTAGTTTAATTAGACCTTATTCAAGTCATATAAGTATTTATTTCTCTTATTAAATTTTATCTAATAAATGTATTTTTTTGTATAAAATTACATACAAACTAATAATCTTATTATTACTAAAAGAGTTTATTAAAATAATTCAACAATATTTATAAGTATAGAAATGTAAAATTAATATTATAAAAAATTAAGTATTTTTATAATTAAAAATATTAAGAGAAAAAGATATTTGGTAAGTGATTATTATAAGGTGTGTAGGTTAGGATATAATTCTTACACTAATCAAGTAACTATTTTTCCATTAATCTATTTTTTTCTAAAGCTTCGATTTTTTTATTAATTAAATATATTATATAAATCACTTTTCTTATTACATTTTTTATGGCAAGATTTTTGGGAATTATTTATTTATTTTTAAATGAATTATTTGATTTACATGGGCACCACCAAATCAATTTACAATGTAGTGTTGAATTTTGTATATAAATATTAAATTTAACTAAATATAGTTAATATTTTAAACTACTAAATTGGATATGGATATAATTTTTATTACATTGTTTTTTTCGTAAATGAAATAATTGATTACTAACACACTTATTTTCTAAGAATATATGTTCAATTTATTTAAATTATTAAATAATGTATCAAACTTAATAATGTGAAAAGGCTACTGTATGAAAATAATTTTTTTTCACAATCATAAAGAAGAACCGATGAATTGATTTCAATTCTTGATTGTGAATGATGATTGATTGATGCTTTAATGTTTAATTGAATCTAGCTGAATGTATAAGTATTCTCTTGTAAGAACTGATAAAAAGAAAACAAAAAACAAAAAAAAAAGGAAAATGCCCAACTTTTATTTTATTTATGCTAGGTAACTTTCACTCGAAATATTTGATTTTTGAATGTGATGTGCTTTCTTCTTAAAGTAGGTCCCATGCTTAACTTTTCAAAGCATAATTTGTAGAACCAATTACTCCATGCATCAAAGATGACATTAGAGGGAAATACATAAAAGATAAACAAATGACACAAAAGTACAAAATAGATAAATACAAAAAAAGTGATAGTGCATAATTTAATAAATAAAATTATGTTAAATTAAATAATGAGAAAAAAGACTTCATTAGTCCACACCAAGCCAAATTTATTTAGATCCACAATCTAGAGTAGACCTAACATTTTCTAGGTTAAGTGGGTTAACCGTGCAAATAAGAGGACATAAATTACAATGAGATTATGTTTGCTATTATGTGTCTTCAAAGTGAATGTGTTCCTTATATGTTTTTTTTTAATATTTAATTAAAATTTCTTTTTTGAAAAGTTAAATTAACAAAGGTATATAGTGATAGGATGTAGAATAGAAAATATAGTAAGAAATATGCGTCATACAATATTTTTGTATTGATAAAATTTGTAGTTTTGAGAGATACTAATTAGTATTAATTTAGTGTTTTCAATAAAATAGTGAGTTTAAGAATGACATAAAATCATATATCTAAGTGAAATTTTGTATTTACATTTTATTTTGTTAAGTTAAAGATAAATCATTGTAATGTATTAAAAAATAAAATGCTTGGAACTTAGTAGTAGAGTGAAGAATGACATATTTTTTACTTTAATTTAAATTTCATCATTATGATGTGATATCTTGAAAAATAACATTAAGATATAGTGTTTCCTAAGCATTGTGCAGATTGAAAACATTAATCACTACTTAATATAATGAAGACACACATGATTTCTTCCCTAAATGCTATTTTCAGCTATTATTTTTAAAACTTTTTTTTAAATTTTAAGAATAACTACTTTTTCTATAGTTAAAAAAAAAAAAATTAGATAGAACCGCATACAAGAACATGGGTTAATAAACATTGTGATGTGAATATCAGGATTTAACTGTGTGATTTTTGAGTCAAACTCGATGACCCATGTTTCATGAGTAGTGATTCAACATGAATCCATCTCTCATGAGAATAAATGAAACACTTAGCACTCATTGGATCTAGGTGATGCTCACAGGGGTGAAGCACCGGGACTTCCCGGGAGGTCACCCATCCCAGTACTACTCCAGCCTGAGCGCGCTTAACTACGGAGTTTCCTCCACAATTAAACCCAAAGCTTGCAACCCCATTTGCAAAACCTTCACCAAGTGTTGTGCCTTATGAACCATTCATTAGAAAGCCCCTTAAGCTCATCAATTGATAAGTAGGAGATGATTTCCACAGCTAGTCAAATTGTGATGTGAATATCAGGATTTAACTGTGTGATTTTTGAGTCAAACTCGATGACCCATGTTTCATGAGTAGTGATTCAACATGAATCCATCTCTCATGAGAATAAATGAAACTTTGGGTTTAATTGTGGAGGAAACTCCGTAGTTAAGCGCGCTCAGGCTGGAGTAGTACTGGGATGGGTGACCTCCCGGGAAGTCCCGGTGCTTCACCCCTGTGAGCATCACCTAGATCCAATGAGTGCTAAGTGTTTCATTTATTCTCATGAGAGATGGATTCATGTTGAATCACTACTCATGAAACATGGGTCATCGAGTTTGACTCAAAAATCACACAGTTAAATCCTGATATTCACATCACAATTTGACTAGCTGTGGAAATCATCTCCTACTTATCAATTGATGAGCTTAAGGGGCTTTCTAATGAATGGTTCATAAGGCACAACACTTGGTGAAGGTTTTGCAAATGGGGTTGCAAGCTTTGGGTTTAATTGTGGAGGAAACTCCGTAGTTAAGCGCGCTCAGGCTGGAGTAGTACTGGGATGGGTGACCTCCCGGGAAGTCCCGGTGCTTCACCCCTGTGAGCATCACCTAGATCCAATGAGTGCTAAGTGTTTCATTTATTCTCATGAGAGATGGATTCATGTTGAATCACTACTCATGAAACATGGGTCATCGAGTTTGACTCAAAAATCACACAGTTAAATCCTGATATTCACATCACAATTTGACTAGCTGTGGAAATCATCTCCTACTTATCAATTAATAAACATTTTCAAAACCGCGAATGTGATCAAACGTTGGGGTGATAGAACCGCATACAAGAACATGGGTTAATAAACATTTTCAAAACCGCGAATGTGATCAAACGTTGGGGTGATAGAACCGCATACAAGAACATGGGTTAATAAACATTTTCAAAACCGCGAATGTGATCAAACGTTGGGGTTTTCGCACTCCACACTCGCATCTTCAAAGCATTTTTACCCCAAATGACGATTTAACGCGTAAAACATTTGAGACTACTCACTTTGCTCATAGAGCATCAGCGAGCGAAACACAATCAGTACGATTAACCATTCATATTTTTAATTCGGAAGGAGTTACATTGTACACCAAAAGAATAGTGGCTCTCAACTGGATCACATACCTCGGGTATGCAGAAAACAACAACAGTCTCATGTACTTCTCCTCTGTGCAAACCAGACCTATTCATCTGGTTTTTACAAGACTATTTTTTCACCTGAGGTAGGCTTAATGCTTTTAAGTCACATTACACAGTATTTTGGTTTAATGATTCATGTCATCTGGCATTCATGGCCACATCTCAATAATAAACTGCTATTTAATGAAAATCACGTGTCGGGTCTATGTCTGGGCAATGTGCGTTTAATTTATATATGTATTCGATTGGCAACATCTCGTCTTATCATTGTCGATTTATACTACGCTTTTCAGGGTAATTGTCAAAACCTAACCTTCACAATTGAAAAAAATGGAAATATCTTCTACGGCGGCTACTGATTTATTCAGAAACTTTTTTTTATGGGGTAATCTGTGTTTTTTTAAACGCAAAATTATATAGCACAGCTATCCTTAACACAAATGTTCTTTACTGAGTAATCTTTAAAGCTCACTGTTTTTCTTTTGTTTATTCTGTTATGAAAATTTCTCCTATGGGGACGGTCTTTTTAAACGTAAACTTCATTTTAGTGGGCACTCGTCAAAGCCCATTAAACTTTTGCTTTTTGGTTTTTAAATGGGAATATCTTGTACCACTATTATACATTTGATGGTGAGCTGCCACATATTGGGTCAATCTTTAAAGTCCCTTTAAACTCCAAATAAAGGCATTGCAACTGTCCGTTCAATCCAAATGTGTGTTTAAGTGGGCAATCCAGAAAACCTTTTAAAAAAAAATCTTTTTTTTTTTTTGAAAACTGTAGGAATAGGGCAGAATTTTCATAATAGATATATTGCTCTAGTTAGGCAGGAATGCTTTTTAAATTATGGGGTAAAAATTTTCATATGCAGAATAGCCTTTTATTTGCACATCTAAAATCCAAATGATTCAATTGAGCAGAATCCTCATTGAGGTTTCGGCTTGGCAAGATTTCTGGTTTTAACCATGCAATTATTTTTTATCATACTTTAGGATCCATTGCTTGGTTGAGATAGCCAGAGATAGAAATGATCCTAATCTAGGTTGCCTTTTCCTGAGAGAAATGTTTCAGTAAGTAAGGAATGCCCTTCATGAGTTGCACATCATTTTTACTTTTCTTTTTGACCCAGTGAATCTCAGATGGAAATGTTGTGGTTTACCTTTACTATGGTGTTTGGTATGTCTGGATTCGTCTTAATAATTGTACACTTAGGTCATGCATGAATGTACCCCATTCTTTTTGCAGTTCAATTTCACTTTATGCATCATGGAGGTTATGTGCTGCACCTACTGCAATAGGGGATTTGAATTTAGGTATGATCCTCTTACAAGGGCCTTGAATCACTGCTACACTTGCATCATAATCTTGGAGTCTGTCTGTCACTCTTTATTGTTTGTTTTATGAGGATTGGTAGAGAGATAAGTTTTCTATAAATTTTCCTAGAATGTGAGGATTGGTGACTAAGAGTTGTTGCGATTTGTTTTGTTGGAGATTTTGTTGTCATTTGCATGGACACTATACCTTCTAGGCAAAGTTTTCACGTGGTGGCTCTTGTGTTCTATAAAAAAAAAGTTTCATCTGGGACAGAGTCTTTAACTTGGTCATTGTGATGTGGAATAGTCCATCGGAAGGTGAGGCATCAGTAGTAGTCTAGAAAGCACTGTTGTTGTTTGACCTCTCTCATTCGTGTTATTAGCACCACTGGGATTTTCCTTTTATGATCAGCATAATTCCTTTTTCACAAATGAATAGTCCTTTTATTCCTGGTAAATTATACATCTAACTGTCTTTTCTCCTTGCAAATACTTCCGATGGATTTTTTTTTGTTCATTTTCATATTGGCTGCTCGACCATGTTGGTGTACCCCCAGCGGGGTGTCATATGTTCACACTCAACTATGGATTTTCTTAGCAACTTTGCATCCAAATTTCCAATTTTGTTTTTATAGCATTGAAGCGCACATATTTAAGAACTGTATATGTTGTCAAATACATATATTACTCAAGCTTGCTCCCTGTTCACTGCACACAGACACTTCACCTAGCCTTTTTATTCACTACAAAGACATTTCTGAGCAGTCATTATGGAATGTTCAATTTGGCCTGTCACCTTATGGCTTCATTGCTGATTAATAGCATGTATGTTTCAACAAGGCTACATCAAAAGCCAAATAATCCCGTGCTAGCTCTATTCATTTGCACCTATTATCTACTCTCAAATTTAATCCTTGTTTGAGTCTCTTGAATTCTGTGCTGTACATTAATTGCCATTAAACCTTTGAAGATATAATATGTTCACAATCCATGAGATTGCAATAGTTAAAGCTTCTGATAGTAAACTGTGTAGAAGTTTTTTGAGTTGACATTTCAGAGACATTCAGAAAATCATCATCAGGAGACAAGATGGTTATTGATATAATTTTTATCTTTATAAACCTTTTAGACACTTTTAGCTCCTTTAAGTTTGTCTGATAAAGTTGTTGTTATATCAGCTTACTCAGTTACAATGGCAAGGGAATATGAACAGTGGAGAGAGGGTATCCTGAGAATGTCATGCCTTTCTTGCAAAGACGAATATAATATGGATGCTGTGGGAACCTGCAGAGAATGCTATGAGGAGGCAAGTGAAACGGAGGAAGAGCTCAAGAAAGAGATTGAAGAGTTGAAAGCACGGATTGCTTTCCTAAAAACATGGGCACATGAGACAATGCTTGACCAATATACGGACATTGTTTTTGAAGTTGGAGATGGTTCTAAAATAAAAGCTCACAGAATTGTTTTGGTAATTCTACATATTCCTTCTGCTAAAAGAATTCACTTTAAAGGAAAATAATTAGTCAGAAAGAAGCATGCTTAATGAACTTTATTTATATAAGAGATGTATTTGTATTGTTAAACAATATGAGTACAAGTTTGATGATAGCTGAAAAAAGTAGTCCATGTCATTCCCACCATGAATGTTAATTGTCCCACTATAGCAACTTGACTGTGATGGTGTATTCAAAACAATTTATTTAAAATAATCAGTTTTATGGGTTCAGCATTATATGATTGTGAGTCTTGCAACCATGTATTTGTATGGCACCAATTTAGATCTTGCAATGTTGAGTCTATTAGCAGATATTATCAAATAAAATATGACTTCTCATGTTGGTCTTTCCAATCGTAGTAACAAGACTATTGGCTTGGTCAGGGTTTGCCCCTAGACTCAAGTTTTACTTGAATGCCCCAACTCACATAATGCACCTGGCTTGTGAAAGGCTTGGTGCATCTCCAGAGGATTATTCTCTCCCCAGCTTGCTCCTTCCCGACCCCAGCTTGGCAGCAAGTAGACCAAGGTAAGGCAGGTTGGGCATTGGGCTGGGTTGCGGGGATACCTTTGGCACAAGGTTAAAAAAAAACTATAACATACTTTAAAAATTGGATCTACTAAATCTATAGAAACAGGAAACCATCTGAGAGCTTACCAATGTTTGTCGTAAAATCTCTGGTTGGGAATATACATTTTATTTTTCTTAGAATTCCACAAATCAGTTATGTTCAGGAATTTGTTGTTCATCAGTAGTATGAGATTAGATTCAACTCTCAATTGTTGTTAGGAACAAGTGCACTACACATGTGCATACACATTAAAATTGTTTCTCACTTGCTCAGGTGTTTGAGATAATGGATTAATTGCATAAAATAAAAGTACACTGTAAGGAAACCAAACACATTAGCAAAACTTAGAAGCAGTCACCCTAGAGAAACCTAATATGGGGAAACCTTAGAAGGGTAATGAGATTAGATTCAACTCTCAATTGTTGTTAGGAACAAGTGCACTACACATGTGCATACACATTAAAATTGTTTCTCACTTGCTTAGGTGTTTGAGATAATGGACTAATTGCATAAAATAAAAGTACACTGTAAGGAAACCAAACACATTAGCAAAACTGAGAAGCAGTCACCCTAGAGAAACCTAATATGGGGAAACCTTAGAAGGGTTAGCATTACTTTGTCATCTTCAGTACTTTTTTTTTGGAGTATTATTGCCTTTTTGAAAATCCAAGGACACAAATATTCATTATAGCAATTAACCACTTGCAAATGCTTTCTGCAATCTACCATGCATGACTTGCTTTCTTGGCCAAAATGACACCTTCCTTCATCTTAGCTTTGTTGTTGTAAATGTTCACAATTCACTCTTTACCATGTTTTTGATGTCTCATGAATTTCTTTTGCATACAATGCCTTAATTAGATTTCCAGTCACCTTCTCTAACTTCTTGAAGTTTTTGGCAAACATACAACAGGCTTTAGTCTCAAACAAGAACCCCAAGAGCCTGGAACATGAAGACAAAATATTTCCTAATTGCTTCTCCTTCCTGTACATTTCATTGGGACAAAACTACCACTTTACCTAAACACAAAATCACCACTGCCAGAAGCATCAGTTGTGAAAGCATTGACAAAAATAAAACTACCTCTTAGCTGTTTCATGATTCCTTCAACTTGCTGAGGTCATAACTTGTGCTCACAGAATTGATATCAAGTGCTATTTTTAAAGTGCATAACATTTTGAGAGGAATCCAAAGTGTAGTGATATTTCAGTTTAGGCACTTAGCACATGATGCTTCTTCCCCTGAAACAAGCTTGCCTTACTCTCTTAGCATGTTGCAAAAACTTCCGATAGTCAATAATGGTTATTTCGTTTCATTGACTTTGAAATCAATTGCCATTTTTTCAAGTGCATATATTTTTGAGAGGAATCTGTAATTTTGTCTTTTTGGAATGATTTAATAATAAACAATAATAATAAATTCAAAAAATTTAAGAATACAAATAAAATTAAGATGAAAAGTATAAAGGAATAAATATAACAAAATTAAAATTTAGTTAAGTTAATGAATGGTCAAAAGGCATGAAATGAAAAGTTGTGACTCTCTCAAACATGAGATATGAAAAGGGAGAAGGGAGTTTCTATTGGAAGTGGAGAGAGGAAGGAAGAGAAAAGGGAAGGTGGGATTCTCTAAAGAATCAATGGAAGAGAAAAGTAATAAGAAGAAAATAAATAATTGGCTCCTTCAAAGGGAAAAAGTTACTAAGGATTATAACACTTTCAAAGAGTGACAATAATGAAGGTTTGTGATTCTTTCGAAGTGTAGAAATGATTGAGGGTTGTGAGTTTTCTAAAGGGTGGTAATTGTGAAAGGTTGTGACCACTGCAATGGGCAGCTATGATGAAGAGGTGTGACTTCTCCCTAACATTGGAAGATACAAAGTGGAGAAGGTTTGATTTGAGGAGGATCTAGGGGAGATCAATTTGGGGGAATACTGTATTATTCTCGTAGGCAACAATGAAAAATGGTGACTCAATTCTCATGAAGGGTGGTGACCCTTTTACCAATAAATTATAAAGGAAACATCATTCAAGGATTCAAGGGATTTATCATCACTCTCCAATGCATTAAATCAGCACTCCCACTCTATGAATTTTCATTTATTCAATTGCCATTCACTAATATATCAAATCATTAAATGAGAGCAAATCATTCAATCATCCATCAAACATCAATTGGGAACAAAGCAAACAAACCAATGGTCAATTCTTTCATCAATTTAATCAGTCTATATATTAATCATTCAAACATTGAACCGATCAGATCTGTCTTATAGCAACCACTCCAGCATAGAGAATCTGAATTTTATCTACATATTAGTATGAAGTATCAATTCTTATAATAAGCAGCACAATGGTCTTACTTATGATTTCTTGCTTATGGATAATGGTCTTATCTCTGATTTCTGTTATGAATGATGTACATGAATAAGGATCCTGTATTCGAAGAATACATGCAACAATTTGTAACTCTTTTTTGCGTTTTCCGTAGTTAATTGTGGTAGGGATAATAGGGGAATACAATGAGGGAGTAACTGTTATGAGGTCCTCTTCTAAGCATGCCATGTCATGGTGGTGACAGGTTGCCCGATGTGGCCAAGGGTGTGCAAGGAGAGCCCCAGTTTTGTGCCTAGAAGAGAAGGAGAGATGGGTATAAAAGGAGTTGAAGCCTCATTTGAAGGGGATGGAATGATCAAGAACAAGCAGATAAGAAAATAAGAAATCAGATCTAAATCAAGAGCAGAAATAAATATTGAATATCAGCAAATAGATTTTAAAATAAATTTTGTGAATAAAGTTAAACTATAGGCATGTACATGTGTTCATGCCATTGTAATATTTGCAGAAATTAATGTTTTTTGTCAGTAATCTAAATGCTTCTTTTTATTATAAATGTGTTTTGGAAGATTTGTATAATAATCCATTTTGTATTTAGAGAAACAGATTGCAAATAGGAAGGACAGCCAGCCTTCCAAGCTCATGAGAGGTGAAGGAAGACTAGCCTTCATGCTCTTATCATGTATACCACCCTCAGATGGAATGAATGACAGGCATTCCATGCTTTTGGGCTTGATTGAGGATGATAACCAGCCTCCAAGGTTAGGGATGGAAGGTTGTCCCACCTTTCTTCTTGTTGCATTACAAGGGCAACCAACCTTGAAATTGTGGTTACCAATGAGACTATTCTAGGAATCTACTTTGAAATGGTTATTGCATGTTTGATTTACAATGCGAGTGATGTTTATGGATATCATGATATTTACTGATGATTAGTAAGACATGTTATCATGACTTACAATTTTGACGTCAATTCCTCGTGACTAATATGGCGTGTAGGATGTGTACTAGGATTTCTGTTTCAAAGAGTATTTTCAATTGGTAAATTTGCATTCTTAAATGTAGTATATATCTTATTTTAATTCAAATTGTGGTTTTAGGGAAAAATTTAGGAATATTCCGATAAGGGATATTACATTTGGTATCATTGTTCTTACCAGCCTGCAAGTTATGCAACTAAGCCAAAGGGCTCAAAGGGCATTGGAAAGCGAAAGCAGATGACTTGCATAAAGAAATAACTCTACTAAGATTACTTGCATAAAGCAATAACTCTACTCAAAGTAATCAAATAGGTGAACAATTGGGAGATGAGTTGAGGGATTTCATGCAGCACAATGAAAGAATAAGCTGAGCTTTTATGAAGCAAAATGAGATGATAATGAACCCTTTGAAATATGAGCAACACAATTAACACTCTTAGATCTAACCATAGTAATGGGAGGGATGCCACTTCTACTTATTCAAGATATTATACTAGAGCTCCACTAGGGTCAACACCTAGGGCAACTAGATCATCTTTCTTACCTAGAGAAGGACAATCAAAAGAGGAAGAAGAAATCAATACAATAATTAATATTTTAGATGAGTATGCAGAAGCTTATTCAAAAATTGACCCTGAAATCAGGAGGAATATTCCCTTTAAAGAGTATTGTGAGGCTAGAACAAGAAGTAACTCTAGAAGAGAAAGTGATCAGCATAACAAAGATTCATGTTATAAAATAAGTAAAATGAATATTCTAACTTTGATGGATTAGGGAAAGTCACTGCCCATTCATGTATCCAAAAATTGGACACATTTTTATCTCTTAGTCTCATTGTTGAAGGAGATGCCATCAAATTTTCCATCTTAAATTTGGAAGGGCTGCACATAACCAGTGATACCATGGTTTGATTGCTCTAGAGCACCAAAACATAACAGCCTATGACAAATTTATGGAAAGGATTGTAAACCTATTTAACCAAAATTACCCTCAAAGGCACTTTAAAGAACTAACTTAATTAAGACAAAAGGGATCCATAGAAGACTATGTAATTGAATTGTAAAATATTTGAGTCATGTTACTTGGGATTGCAAAGAAAAGACAAACATACTAGTTTGTTGACAGACTATCAGAGTCAATTCATGACTGAGTGAGTGCTTTTGACCGTACATCTCTTCAAGATGCAATTCAAAAGGCCCTAAGGTTGAAAGCCACATCATCAAAGGAAAAGAACCAATCTAGGAACATGCCTTCAAGATCAGGAAATCAGCCTTCGTACAAAAGAAACTTGGAACATAAGACTTAACTTTCTGAGGTGCACACATTGGAAGAAAGGACAAAACTTTGAAAAAGTGGATTATGTTTTAAGTGCAAAAAAAAGTGGGGGTCAGGACACATAGGTGCATGAAGAGAGGAAAAGCACACAACATAGAAGCTTTTGCAAATGAAGAAGAGTTTAACTCTCAAAGTAAAAGAAGACTTGGCAATGAAGAAAAGGGTCCTTTGGCAACACTCTTAGAAGCACCTAAATATCACCCTTTCAGAATCTCGATTGTTCTAAAAAGACAAAAAGTGATGGTTCTAGTGGGTAGTGTGAAAGATCCCTGATGGATCTCTTCTGCTGATCTTCTGTAATTTTATATTTTTCAATTTGCTTTCCCTATTTATTAAAATTTTCTTACAGAGCTAGACAGAAATTGCAGAAGGGTTTGATTGTTTTATAGTTTTGATGATTTTTCAATAAGTAATAACAGAAGTACAATAACATGAACCAGTTCTAAGAATGTATTCCAAATACATTTAAAGCAAAGTCGCTTCAAGCAATTTTTTTTGAATGTTTGCCTAATATGTAACCAAATGAAGATTTACAATAATATCCAGATGATTACACCCAAGAATAAAGCCAACTTGAAGGCATGAAGGTGAAATATGAGCCCAAAAGGAAGCTACGGCCAGAATCCAGCTCTCAAATGTTGTATGTGGAAAAGTAGATGGCTGCCAGGCGCGGCTGTACAGCTGCAAAGTGCCTACACGTGGGTAAAATACCGAAACCCCAGCTAAAACTCTGACTTAGTATTGTGTTCCCCAGAAGAGACAATACACAATCTCCATGATGCTTCTGACTGCAAGAATCCAAACCACTGTTTTGGGGGCTACGTCCCAAACAGGCAAAGCAAGTGGGTTTGGCGTCCCAAATGCTGAAAGCTCAATCAGAGCCCAAAACACAAATCCAAGATGTAATATGTCAATAATACCTTCGAACTTTGTCTTTACCTCCTTATTACCCACCAAACTTAGCTCGAACCCTAAAAGTGTCCCCATGTGGAGTTGGGTTATAAAATAATATATGTCTCATTTATAAAGTGGTCAAGTATTTAAAAAATGACCCTTTTCCCAATAAAAAGAAATCCATTCACTAAAATGCTTTGAGTCAAAAGAGAAATATTTAGAAAAGTTCAAGACCTTTCCAACGAGCTATTACACCAAGGGATATTCACCCAAATGAGGCCAAAAACCCCCTTATTACTCCAAAATGCCTATAACTTAGCCTTATTTAAATTATTAAAATGCTAACTTAGGAGAATATTTAAATATATTAAATTTTTTTCCAAATAGCGAACTAATAGCCAAAACACCTCTATGAAGTGAAACTGAACTCATCACCTCCTATGACTGATGCCGGATAATCTGAAATAACTGACAGTCTCATCCCTCAAAATTAGGATACTCCTAAAAAATAGGAATGTCTTTGAATCTCCCGAAATAGAAACTATAGAATGATCTCGTAGAGACTCAAGAATGTAACCCATCTCCACCTCCTAAAATGTAGGAAACTCCTACAATTAAGGAACTGCTCTCAATTGCTCTCTTACTGTCTGAAACTCTAGATCCGAACACTGTGTACCCTGACTAAGTCCCTAAACACTACTATCAGCCTATGAGACTCTAATAATAGGCCAACTCTATCGTCTCTGATGTCCACTCTAGAAAGGGGACATGACAATCCTCCCTTCCCGGAGATTGTTTGTCCACAAACAATGAACAAACTCCTGTTGCGCCACTCTGATATACACTCTTGGGTGTGTGATATGAAGCAACACATCAAGGATCCCTCAATCAAATGCACTGCATAGGATAATACTAGGATCCCACACTGGATGAGAGTGTTCCCACAACCAAGGTGGTAACATACTGGTATCCTTGTGAGATAAGGCGTCAAACAAAACAACACCCGAATTCCAACACCATTTGAACCAACACCCATCCATCAGGTATAAACAGGGATAATTGGAAACCTCTATCATGCCATATCTCTTTGCAACTATTGTGATACCAACATGAAAGTAATAATCATCCAAAGCATCATGTCTACTAATACCCACATCATCCTGTAACCATGATCCCAGATGAAGTCTCTGTGATATAGATGTGATAGCCCATGTTGGAAATCGGTTAACATAATGTTGGATCGTTTGTTGGTCCCACCAACCAATCCTCCCAAACTGCTGAGTCAAGTGCCTATAGTCAATAACTCTATCCTCTGAAGATGGGAGCGCACTATCGCAACACGGATAGTATAAGTCCTGCTTCAATATCCCTATAGCCTTATGAAGAGCATGGAAATCTGCCATGGAAAATCCTCCACTATCGTACCCATCAGTCATAAGAGCACTCCAACTGAGTGTAGATAACATCTGTCGAGTGACATCAAAGTGCTCAACCACTATGTCTACCCTCCTGTCATCAACCTTGAGTTGTCTAATCAAGCGATGAGGAGTCTGAAAATGATAGTTCTTAGGCATGTGTATTACCTCTGAATCTGCGCTATGGTAGAATACTATGTCGGAGTCATGTACATCGCTGTAAGGAGTATCCAGTATGCATTCACTAATGCATGTATCCTCATTTATGGTAGTGCAACTTTGTACCTCTGAGACCACCTCCTCTGTCAATGATGAAACTGTTGTCACCACACTATGCTCACTCTCATCAGCTCCCCATGTGTTTGCACATACAACCAAATCACGATCTTGGGATTTAGTGTCACTATGAGTACACACTACTTTGATTTCTAGGGTGTGGTCTAAGAAATCAAACTCATCATGACATGAAGTCTCATCACCCAATGCCTTTGAAATACTTATGTCCGGATTACTCTCTTGTGCAAACTCACCAAAATAATCCTGACCCTCTGTATTACTTGTTGTTCCATCCAAATCAACGTTGGCCTCTTCTTCCGTTGGAAGAAATAAAGATCTAATGGATGATTCTCTTTGTTTCCTTGCATCATCTATTTGATTATGGCATTCTTTGACTCTTTGGAGACCTTGGCTTGCTTGGGCAGCAAGTATCTTTGCTTGCATAGTTCTATCTAACCAATATTTATTCAACCTTTGACAATGTTTTATATCATCTACCCCAAAGTATACAAAATCAGGCTTATGATGACTTGTACCATTCCCATTATCACGTCCCATGCTTGCACCATGTGTACCCTCAAATATAGAATACAAATCATTGTTCGCTTCTTGACCAAAGGATGCCACATCTTGAGGTAACGAAGTTGTGTCACTGCTGTTATGAACTTCAGAATTATTATGATGTGTTCTAGTTATATTTTTGACCCCTTTAAGTGTATTATCATAGAAAGCCTCATGGCCACCACTTGCATACAGGCCTTCATGACTATTCCCAAGTGAAAGAGTTACCATATTACAAGAAGGAGGGTGTAAGTTATCGCTGCCCCAAATCAGAGCTGTGGGAGCCTCCTCCATGCTTTCATTCCAATCATTAAACAACACCCCATCTTGATTCTTCACATGCTTAGATAGGAGTGGCTCAAAGAAGTCTTCAACTTGGCTTCTATGAGATTCAAAATCAGACTGCCTGCATACTAAACTTGTCATCCCATTCTTAAGTTGAATACCATCATCAACATCATTACCTCCATTTGAAATAAATGTTACCTCATGATTTGAATTGCTGTTGCAAATTTCAGAATAGGCCTCACACCTTGGTGTCACATTTCTAACATCTCTAATATTTTGCCCCCTGATTGTAATCTCTTCCAATTTGTGACCAATGGCTTTTTTATTATCATTTAATATTTCTTTCTCTTTTTATTGCTGAAAGGAGCTTGTAGATACCCAGTTATCATCTGCTTTAGGTACACCCATAAATTCTATAAAGGAAAGGAGGTTGCGTATCTCCTTAGGAAGAGAACAATACTAATGGTAGTTGCTTATAACTGCAACATTGAATGTCTTGACAAGAGACATCTTACTTGTGCTTGTTAACGAAGATGAAACTTTAGAGCACCCATTTTTATTTCTAGCCATGATATTGGCCTGTAACTGAATTGATTTCTTTCCCAACAGGCTGGCAGGTTCTAGGCTCTGATACCACTGAAAGATCCCTGATGGATCTCTTCCGCTGATTTGCTATAATTTTATATTTTTAAATTTGTTTTCCCTGTTTATTAAAATTTTCTTGCAGAGCTAGAGAGAAGTTGTAGAAGGGTTTGATTGTTTTATATTTTTGATGATTTTTCAATAAGTAATAACAGAAGTACAATAACATGGACCAGTTCTGAGAATGTATTCCAAATACATTTAAAGCAAAGTCGCTTCAAGCAGATTTTTTAGAATATATGCCTAATATGTAACCAAATGAAGATTTACAATAATATCTAGATGATTACAACCAAGAATCAAGCCAACCTAAAGGCGTGAAGGTGAAATATGAGCTTAGAAGGAAGCGACAGTCAAAATCTAGCTCTCAAATGCTGTACGTGGAAAAGTAGATGGCTGCTAGGCGCAGCGGTACAGTTGCAAAGTGCCCACACGTGGGTAAAATACCCAAAACCTAGCTAAAACTTTGACTCGTTACTGGGGTCCCAAACAGGCAAAGCACGTGGGTTTGGCATCCCAAGTGCTGAAAGCTCAATCAGGTCTCAAAACACAAATCCAAGATTTAATATGTCAATAATACCTTTGAACTTTGTCTTTACCTCCTTATAACCCACCAAACTTAGCTCGAACCCTAAAAGTGTCTCCACGTGGAGTTGGGTTATAAAATAATATATTTCTCATTTTTAAAGTGGTCAAGTATCCAAAAAATGACCTTTTCCCAATAGAAAGAAATCCGTTCACTGAAATGCTCCGAGTCAAAAGAGAAATATTTAGAAAAGTTCAAGACCTTTCCAATGAGCCATTGCACCAAGGGATATTAACCCAAATGAGGCCAAAAAACCCCTTATTACTCCAAAATGCCTATAACTTAGCCTTATTTAAATTATTAAAACGCTAACTTAGGAGAATATTTAAATATATTAAAATATTTCTCAAATAGCGAACTAATAGCCAAAACACCTCTACAAGGTGAAACTGAACTCGTCACCTTTTGTGATTGATGCTGGATAATTTGAAATAACTAACAGTCTCATCCCTCAAAATTAGGGATACTCCTAAAAAATAGGAATGTCTTTGAATCTCCCGAAACTGAAACCATCGAATGATCTCGTAGAGTGTAATGTCCCCGTCATAAAATAAATGTTCTCATTTAATCTTTGTAATGGGCCAATTGATTTATTTTATCTCGGGCCCATTTTTATTTAGTTTTCGTAGTTTGTGTCGCCATCGGCTAACTTTGTACACCCTCGAAAAGTTTTTCCCGATGGGTATTTAAGCGAGGCTTGTAGAAGTTTGTAGGCATGTTTTTGGATTTCATTTCTTTGTACTGCGGATTCCTGTTGGAGTTTGACATTGTTCGCCATTTCAGAAGTGAAAGACCTTCCCTATTTGGCTTGTACGGTTTCGGTGGGATTCAACTCTCACCCTATTCCGTCGGTGTTCAACTAGTTTGTATTCGGCAAATTGGAGTGCTCATATTACTTGCAAATTCATATCAATTTGACGAATATTCTTCCATACTTGTTCGAGTAAGATTTAGTGTTCGAAATCTTCAGTGTTATGCTTTTGTGTTTGTTTGCATCATCGTGCTTCCATCGTGATTCAACATTGTACGGCTTCCATCTCCTCTTTTTTGTACACAACATCCTATTCACATAATTGACACCGTACGACCTTAAGTGTGCACCGTACGACCTTCTGGGCTCATTGTACGACCAACTGTGCTAACTGTACGGCTTATTGGGTGGTCACCGTACGGTCACTGTGGATTGCCGTACGGATTTCACACACGACGTACGAACTTCCAAGTTAACCGTACCTCCTGCTCCATAAATCCCATATGGTCATCTGCCTACTGTATCCGTACAGACTCTTTCTTGAGTTTGTTGTCACCATACTGTCCTCACACTTCTGTACGGACTACCTATCATAGTGCAGACATAATATTCACACGGTACGGCTTCAGAAACACTTCCCTAGCCACCGTACATCACCTCCTGATAGCCTCTCTCATCCGTACGGATCTCTTCGAGAAGCAATTTGGTATCCATTCCGGCCATAATCTGCCTACGAATCACCCATTGCCAGTTGGAACATTTCATAGAGGCTCAAGAATGTAACCCATCTCCACCTCCTAAAGTGTAGGAAACTCCTCCTACAATTAAGGAATTGCTCTCAACTGCTCTCCTATTGTCTGAAACTCCAGATCCAAACACTGTGTACCCTGATTGAGTCCCTAAACGCCACTGTCAGCCTACGAGACTCTAATGATAGGCCAACTCTATCGTCTTTGATGTCCACTTTAGAAAGGGGGCATGACATAGTGACACTGCTCATAACTTCATTGATAAGGATTGGTAACAAGGATGAAATTAGAAAGTGAAGACTTAGAAGGATTCAAGGTGGTCATGGCAGATGGGTTCGCCACCCCATGCATATAAAGAATTCAACATTTAAAATTAACTTTTGGATTTAAATGATAATTGATAGACATATTCGATATTAAAAAATGGGAGGAATACTCCTTAAATAAGCAATAACAAGATCTTTCTATAACAAAAATGATTGAGAGCTGAAAACAAAATAGAAAGTTACTAGACTAACTAAGCAACCTAAAGAACAATCTTTTCCAAAAACTGACTGACTTAAAAGAAAGTTACTTACAAGACCCTTATACTAAATATTACAATACTACTTTAGTTCTCTTCCTCGATGGTCATTCTACTAACTACTCTAGAAAAGACTTGACTGAATTTGCAAGTTATTTGGCCATGAGTGCGTAGAAGGCTAATTCCTCTTTAGAACACTCTGCAACATAAGTCTATTGTTGAGATCCTCCTTGGTTGGACTTTTGATTAGCCAATCACTTTCTACTGAACTTGCTCATATGACCAAGAACAAAAACAAGTTGAGTGTTTTCCAACCTGTTGGGCAACAAAACCATCACTCTCTGTAATTATGTCCAATTGGGACTGGACTTGATTTTTTCCTTGAACTTCCCAACTAGGGCTGAATTAGGTTTGGAATTTGCTATTCACTTAGTTTCTATACTGTTCCCTTGTGATATTCTGTTTCAAAAAAATCACTGGGAATGCCTTCGTGATATCTGTCTAGTTGTTGCAGTACTTACCTTCCAAGATCAATAAGTTAGATCACCTGATATGATCGTGTTGTCTTGGAACTCTTTTTATCTGGTTCTCAACTCATCAACTAAGATTAGTCATCTTGATGAGTCATCAATTACTGACCTCTCTCTTCTGTGATCTATTCGCAATGTGGAATATCTTTTATATTGGTAGCGTTCTCACTATTTACATTTTATGATTGATTTCACTAATTGCAAGTTGAGATTAACTTGTTAATCTCTATTACTCATCATATTTATTTTCATTATTATCAAAGAATAACATGGAATGGCAATACTACATTGAGTTATGTTTCTTAATCATAGTGTTATGCTGTCATCCATTCTTATTAAGATATATACCTAGTATTGCTGGCACATGGCCTTAGTAATATATTTGCACTAGATATGTTGTTTGAACCTGCTATATAGAAATGACCAACATAATCAAATAAATTGGTCACTTAAGTTCCTAATATCTATCTAGGTCAGTTCACTTCCATACTCTATCGCTTGCTTTACCAATCTTTTCATTTCCTTCAATCTAAATCATGATAATGACATTCTCCGATATGTGCTTAATACTTGTCTTTGTTTAATTTTTGTTTCCTCTTCCTCTACGCCTAACAATGTGTTCCAACTTGCT
Organism: Cupressus sempervirens; assembly: GCA_028749045.1. Classification (NCBI taxonomy): domain Eukaryota; kingdom Viridiplantae; phylum Streptophyta; class Pinopsida; order Cupressales; family Cupressaceae; genus Cupressus; species Cupressus sempervirens. The sequence continues at coordinate 164,773,478 of CM053792.1, read as the reverse complement.
CTTGGGATGCCAACATTATGAGTGCTTGTCTTAGATGAATTTGCAAATTGTCACTCATGAACATTATTAGTGGTGTATATGTATGATGACCTAGATGATGATACGAAGAGATGCTAATATTGGCACTAAAGGTAGAGGATGTTCACATCAACGACAGTATCAAGCCATTGTACCTTATGTATTATTCATTGCCATCAATATCAATTCAAAATAAACCATTGGCCATATCAAGAAGTGATTAGAGAATACAAACAAGGAGATTCTTTGAAATATCTTTCTTTCAATCAATTTTCCTTAGTGTATGTTGATGTTTGGTAGCTTCAGTTGGATAATCCTATATATATATATATATATATATATATATATATATATAGAACTATGATCAAGTTTTTATTCTATTAATTATCTAATTAATGAATAGGGGACATGTCTCTTCATCGCTTATTTTCAATTTAAATAAGAGGTCGCTGCCATTTGGAAACACATGCCAAACAATATGGCAGTGCTTAGTACTTTTGCAGTGATCCTTGAAATTCAACATGGTATAAGAGCAAGGTTGCAAATCTAAAATAAGAAATAAAAGATGACAACAATCTGTAATTGTTATAATCTCGTATCTTTGTTCTTACAGTGAAAGAATGCTGACATGTGCAGAAGTTCATAGGATGAAGATTTGTATCTAGCATAAATGAGTTTCTGAGAATAGTGGTTGTCTCATTCATATATTTCATCAGGGGCCAGAGTGATGTGGCTACTATTATCTGGGCACGGAACTGTCTTATTGAACAAAGGGTTCTCTTTTTTGAGTCATGAGGTCTCCAAAGAAATCAGACAAACTCTCCAGTACGTTTTAAGAGATGAGTTCCAGCTAATCATAGATCCTTGAACCCTGAGAGGAAGCATAGAAATGCATCGAGCAGTCTGTCCTCACCAAAGATGGTGAAGCCTGTGATTTACAGGCAGTTAATGATGTTTGATCCCTGAATTTGATTGACATAGTCAAACGGAAAAAGGTGGTTTCATGGGTGTCTTCGGTTGTTAAATACTCAGATCTGACAGTGAGTGTCTAACAAACATGCTAGAGAAATGGCTGCAACTGGAATCTACACGTTGTTAATAGTATTTGGTTGGTCTGTTTGGACTGTAATCGATATTGTTGGGGATGAGATCACTGGTCTCTTATTAGTGCCGCCGTGGGAGAAAAAAAAAAGGTTGAGATCGACGATATTTGAGATGAAAGAGTTATGGGAGTTGCTTTCTCGCTTGTCTATGCTGATGTGATCTTTGAAAACAATGGTTCTACGAGTCAAGATTGCACGTGCCCATGTAGGGATATAGGAGATCTTCTGGTGATTCTTTGTAGACTCTTGCTAGGGCAATGAGCTGCATGGATCTCAACAAATTGTCACTGGAAAGAGTTTGGCCAATATTTTGCCCGATTTGGTTGATTGAATATTTGAGTCAGTGTGAATCTTGTGAGGGCACTACCAGAGTATATCTGTTGATCTCTCTTCTGATAATGTCCCTTTGACCTGTCCATACTTAGAAGACTAATATATAAGAGTTCAAATTCACCATGTATTAATGGAGGACCCACCACATAATAGTAGATGGTGGAATATAGACTGATTCACGGTACTCAAGGAAGGCAATAAACTAAAATCCATGCTATGTCGATAAACAAAAATGTAATAAGGTGATCACCGAGGTATTAGGTGTAATGAAAAAGTATGTCCCACCTCCCTTCAACAAATCACGGGCCCTATCAAGAGAGGGAATTCCAAGGTGTGAGGTAGGTCATCAAGAATTGACTGTGTAGTGCTAGTAGGTAAGATTAAAACAATGAAGGACAAGCCCTATCAAGAGAGGGAATTCCAAGGTGTGAGGTAGGTCATCAAGAATTGACCGTGCAGGGCTAGTAGGTAAGATTAAAACAATGAAGGACAAGCTACGATTATCAAGACCACCATTTACTTCATAAACATTGATTAAACGTGTATGAAGGCTCATAGTTATTAAAAGAAAAAGACTGGAGAGCCAACCCAAACAAGTTAGCTATAAAGATTAGGTACGATTTACTAGCAAGTTGGTCATGTGGATAAATATAGCAAGTGGATGAAGTCTATATTGTTATAAAGGTATATATAAGGTAATTTAAATATTGTAAATATTCTTTCATAATTAGTCTTATTGAATGGGTCAATATAAATGTGATATTATATTTATTAAAGATGATTTTTATTTCTATACGAGCTATTTTTCGTGATCGTTTCTCGAGAATGTTCTTGCAGGAAAAGGGAGATTAATATTAGATTCAAAGAGAAACTGACACTTATTCAAAAGTAAAGGAGCTTAGTAGATTGTTGTTTAGAGGGAATTTGACACATTTGTTTGAAGGAGCGAATATAGGATATGTTTCAATTGAATATTTGAAGATCTTGATAATATTAGAATAAGAGGGAGTTTTGACTTCCTGTAAACTTTTTGATATCATGTTTGTGATTGCATAATTTAATGGGCCTACCCCCTGTGTACGTCATGAGGAAGTGACGGCTTCCAAATGATGTCACTTGTATTTGTAGAAGTTATTGAAAGGTGACGATCTTACAATAACTTAATATTTTATTATGATGGATATCTTACGATGTCTATGCAAATCATGATAGATTATACTTTGCATGGTGGATGTTTATATGGTACACATTATGAGAATGCATGTGCACATACCTTATAAACATTACCGAGTACTTGGTGAATATCGTGCATACTGGAAGATCAATACTCATGATATCAAATGTGATGTCAAACCTAATTTCAGCACATGGTGAATGTTATGCAAATTGATGTTCTGGGAGGCCTTTACACACAATACTTTGTGAATATCATGCAATTTGATGTTCAGGAGGGCCATTACTAAGTACTTGGTGAACATCTTGCATCTCGACATTTTGGAAGGCCATTACTCAAAGAGTATTTGGTGAATATCATTGATATTCTGGGAGACCAATAGTCATGATATCAGACGTGATATCAAACTAATGCGTACTTGGTGAATATCAGGTGTCGATATTTTGGGAGACCAATACTCATGATATCATATGTGATATAAAAAAATGTTACTTAGAGTTTTTGGTGAATATTGTTGAAGCATGTAGCTTCGGTTTGACATTGACTGTGATCAGCATATATACATATGTATATATGTACAACAGTATGATGCACATACTATATATATATATATATATATATATATATATATGCATATATATATTATTGCTATATGTGAATCAATGCACAGTTGGAACCGATGATCATATATATATTTTTTGAGATCATTTAAGGCATGATGGAAACTTATTCTGATTCCTTTGATAGTTGGATCACTATCGATCTTTACTTTATATCGGGCTGCAAATCATAATGTTTGGTAATACATTGTTAGACTTGTGTTAAGTCTGTAACAAATCGAGCATGATTAGTTAACATCCAACAGGTGTGAGGATGAATGTCCATGTCTCCATTCAGAGACATGACCATTCACCCCCACACCCTTCCACGAGATATCTGCCGGAATAAACTATTGACGATTGTAGCTGCAATAGAGATCTTTATCTCTGGAAATATGGACGTCATTATCGTTATTGTCACCTTCAACAGCTGAAATGGACACTTATGTTTAAATTGTAATATTAAATGTAATGACATGTGCCATTTGACATGCATAGAGGCATGGAAATTCAAAGAGTTGTTATTGTAAGTGTAGTAAAGATTCTCGTTTTGGGAATTTGGAGAGACTTTCAGTTGGAATGTGTAGAGTCTCTCCTTAAGTTATTTATATCACATCAAGTGATAGGCATTGTACACTTAATTGTATTTATCAATAAAATCCTATTTTTGTTGTGTGGCTGGAGCTTTCTCTTCATTCTAGAAGGGTTTTCCGAGGATATTTCTGGTGTTCTTATTGCTAGTTATCTTCATTGTTTTTTTGGGACCTAGTTTTAACATGTTATCAGAGCTAGGTTGAGGATATCAGTCTCTTCATGCAGATAACATGCATGGTTTGTCGTTGCTAAGGAATTCAGTCAGGTTATTACTTTCATCTAGAGCATTCTATTATTTATGGATTATATTTTTTTGTTTCTTGTCTTCATCGATGTCTGTGATGGCGCTTGCATTAGTGTAGTTGAGATTTATGATAATCATATTGTATTCATGCAAAACCTTATCGTAGTCTATGTCTGGTCGTTCGTGGATTTCGTGCAATTCTGTTGGGTGAGCAATTCTTAAGTAGATGCATATGAGTAATCTCATTTGTTCTATCAAATCCCTATTTCTTGACTAGTATTAGTGTATGAAAGTGACATAGATCCGCAGAGCAAGAAAAAGCCCTCTTGTCATGATTTGTTGAATCACCAAGAATGATCTCGAGCTTAGTCGTTTGTGAAAGATTTTTATAGCACTCGATCATTTGCAATATCTGGAGCATGCCTTGCCACAATGTATTTATCGTTCATGGCTCCGTTTCCATTTGGCATCATGCTTTTTTGTATTTATGGTTGTTTGTCCCTAGTGGTATTATCTATTAAGATAATATGTTATACTTTCTATAATGATCAACTACTTGTCTGTAGTCCATCTTTCAATCTAGATAGGAATGTTTTCTATCCTGTCTCTTTTGTCTTCAGTCCAGATAGGAATGTTTCCTATCCTGTCTTCAGTTTTGTTTCTAATTTCGTCTTTAGTCTACGTTGTTTCTTTTAGAAGAAACAACGTCCTTGTAAAGAATTACAAGGAACACATTTGTTCCTCTGTTAATCAATCAATCATTTGGAAATCTGTTAATCTGCCAATTCTTGAATCTTGTAACATGGTATCAGAGCAAATACTTCAAATTTCTGAGATTGTTCACATAAACCCGGCTAGGGTTTTAGTTTTTTTGTGAAGAATTCGTGTGTTTTTTTTTTTGGGTTTTTTTATAGAAGAAATGTTTGCTGAAAATCGCAGATCTGTAGGTTGTTTTTCAGCAACTCGCATCCTCATCACATATGAAAATTGCGATTTTTTTTTGCTCTGGTCGTTTTTTCTGCTCACATTTTTTTCAGACATTTTGACTGTTGTGTTTTTTACAGTCTTCATTTTCGTGTCTTCAGCCTGCACCCACGTGATTTGGAGGCTCACATTGCAATTGCTAGGGTTTGTATCTTCCTACCAAAACATGCAAAATCCATGGTTTTGGTCTAGATCATTATCTAACACTTTTTTTTTTGAGATTGTTTCAAGAAGTCGTGCGATCAGCAAACTCGCGATTTTAAGGAACAGAATCCGCGTGTTTTAGTATCAAATCTTCTTCCCAACTATCGTCTCAGTCAAGACGCCCCTATTCTGAAAAAAAAAAGATAGTTCTTCTGCTTGCAACCACCATTTTCCTGTTGTTTTTGACCTCCATGGTTGCCGACCTGGTTCTTTTCTCAAAACCCTAACTTTTTGGCTAAGAATTTTTTTTTGATCATATATTCTTGGTGGGTTTTCCGAGATCTCAAATGGGTCTTCTTTAGATTTTTGTGGGTGCCTTGTTTTCCGTGCCTCAATTTTTGAGCCGATGGATTTGAAATCTGACTTCATATTCTTTTTGGGTTTTGTATCAATTGTTCTGGGTACTTGTCAATTTTTTTTGGGGTCAGCTAGGAATTTGCCTTAAAATTTGCGCCTGTTGAATTTCAGTCTTGAAGTTTGTACTTGAATTCTTTGAAATGGCATCTTTGACTAATTTGATGCTGGAGGGCAGTCAACGATTCAATGACCGCAATTACAACACTTGGAAGCAGTGCATGCTGATTGTTTTCGAGTACCGTCCCTTGGATGAGCTTGTTTTAGGCACAAAGACTTGTTTGACCTTCAACCAAGCAGAACAGGACAAGTTTGATGATCGCAATCAAGAGGCTGTTATGCTTCTCAACCTCTTTGTTATCGATGATCAACTACTGCAGATTCCTTTCGGCAAGTTTGTTGCAAAAATTTGGAAATATCTGAAGTAGCAGCATGAAACAACAACACAAGTTGTTGAGCTTCCTGATCAAGGCAAAGCTGCATTTTTCACCTTCTGAATCTGTTTTTGTTTTTCTGGGTATGTTGGTTTTCTCCTTAAAAATCATTTCATGTTGTTTGTAATGTGCAAGGTTGCGTGAGATTCTGGGTTTTACCGTTTTTTCCACAAAAACGAAGTTTTGTAATTGCAATCTGTTTTGAGTCATAGCACTCTTCTGGCAAAACTTCTTGGTTTCAGCATTCTGTAGATTCAGGGAGGGTCTCAATTATCCCAAACTATTCCGACATCCGTACGTTGACCATTAAGGGAGGGTATTAAGATAATATCTTATACTTTCTATAATGATCAACTACTTGTCTGTAGTCCGTCTTTCAGTCTACATAGTATCAGTTGTAGCATTCACATTTTAGGAAAGTTTTCTTCATATTCTTTTGTGATATTCACCTATAGTCTTCAGATTTTGATAAAAGATCAATATTGAGGAGTAATTTATGAGTATTTTTTGTAAAGTTTTTTTTGTGACCTTGATTCTGAACCTTTGAGCGACCTCTGCAAAACTTAGGGTCATTTCAAAGGTGGAACATGGCAATATAGGTCGAACTATTCTAGGATGCATACTTGAGGAAGCTCTTTTTTTTTTTTTGACAATAAGAGGACTGCCCTGGCTGAAAGAAGAATCACTCAGATTATTCATTTGGGATTATAATGGAGTTTGCTCAAGAGGTTTAGTCAAGAAGATAAATATCTCTTGATGACATGCATGGTGTCTTCCTGCAATTTAGTTTTTAGTTATCGTTTCACTAGGAATAGTGAATATTCTAATATTGGTCTCTATTAGAATTAATATTATAAGTTATTAATAAATACTTTCATTGTAGGAGAAAAGTAATGATTAAGAGGGAGATGATTTAGCATAAGAGGGAGGCTTCATAATTAAGGAGTACTTATGGAATCCCCATCACTCTCATTTATGCTTATGATGCTTGTGGTATTTGTTAAAAATGAGACTTACATGGAACTAAGTCTTATTTTGTTATGCATATTCTTCTGTGAATAAATGAGATTGTAAGATCAGCTATGATAACTCTTTCAATGCGATAGTGAACATCATGTTGAGAGAGTCCATGATGTCATCACGTTGAGAGATTTCGTAATGGGAGTTGGATGTCATATTGAGAGATTCAATGACAGTTCACATTGAGAGAGTCCGTGATAAAAGGCTTAGCCGAGCCTTACAAATCTGTCACTCATACAAATCTGTCATGTTGAGCGATTCCATGATTATTAACAATGAGTAATTGTTACAAGTTTTCATTTTGACTGATTCCATGAATATGAGTAATTGTTACAAGTTTTCATATTGAGTGATTCCATGATTATTAACAATGAGGAATTGTTACAAGTTTTCATGTTGAGTGATTTCATGAATTTTATAGGATCTATGTGATGAGATTTTATCATTAGCATTTTGGTTGTAGTTTTGTGTGATTGTTCAGGCAAAGATCTCTCTCTGGCTAAGAGGGAGTGTTGAAGATTGTAGCTGTGATAGAGATCTTTATCTTTGGAAATATGGACGTTATTACCGTTATTGTCACATTCAGCTGAAATGGACACTTATGTCTAAATTGTAATATTAAATGTAATGACGTGTCATTCAACATGCATAGAGGCATGGAAATTCAAAGAGTTGTTATTGTAATTGTAATGAAGAGTCTCGTTTTGGGAATTTGGAGAGACCTTTGGTTGGAATGTGTAGAGTCTCTCCTTAAGTTATTTATATCGTATCAAGCGATAGACATTGTACACTTAATTGTATTTATCAATAAAATGATATTTTTGTTGTGTGGTTGTGTTTTTCCCTTCATTCTATAAGGGTTTTCCCTGAATGTTTTTGGTGTTCTTATTGCTAGTTATCTTCATTGTTTTTTTGGGCCCTAGTTTTAACATAAACAAGGCATCAAAATCAATTAATGCTAGCACATCAAAGGATCAAAGGACATTTCAAGTGCAAGAATATTATATTATCTTTGTACTAACTTCTATAGATTCTGGAGCAAATCTATCCTTTGTCAACAGTGTTCATACTTGCAATAAAATTGTGCATCAGCGAGCCACGAATTTGAAATCTGGCGAGAAACTTTACATGGTATTAAAGCTTTGTTAAGGAGAGATCTCATTAAGTTTAAGAGATTAGATTTCACATTAAATTGCAGTCTCTCATTTCTCTGCAAGACGACAAACATGTTAAGATTTGAACACCACCTACAAGTGCTGATAACTTCAAATCTTGGAAATTTCTTATAACAATGTTATTAAAAGAAAACAAATTGGAATCTTTTGTAAGAGAAGAAAAAGAAGAACCTAAAGATGATCCAGAGAAAACTGATTGGATAGAAAATAATGAGAAAGCTATGAAGATAATCGTGGATGCAGTTCGAGATCACATAGTGCCTATTGTGGCAAAACATCCTATAGCATATCACATGTTTAAAGCTCTTGAAAATGCATTCATAGTAAATAACACTAGCAGAAAGCTTGCTCTTAAAAGACAAATGAATAATATCAGTATGAATAAAGGAGAAACAGTGAATGCCTTCTTCATGAGAATCACATACTTGAGAGATTAATTATCTTCTGTTAATTATGAGATTGACAACCATGAGTTATCACTAATAGCGTTAGGACTACCAAATTCTTGGTAGTCTTTTGTACAAGGTATAAGTGCAAGATCTAAAATGATTGCCTTCAAGAAGAATCAAGATTAATGATTAAAGGAAAACATAAAACCTTAGATGAAGACATTCTAGTTCTTAACACCAACTCTCATAGAAGGGACAGAAGAAGAACAACAAAAGGAAAAGAAACTTTCATGAAAAAGGACTATCAAAACAAAAGAAATACTTGTCCAAAATTCAATGTTTCAGATGTGATCAATATGGCCTGATCAATCTAAACTTCAAGCGCCATTTGCCAAAACTGATAAATCAAATGAAGATCATGAATATGAGAAGTATGCCTTCTTTTCAACATTGTCTAGTCAAATATCAACCAAATCCAACACTTGGATAATTCACAGTGGATCTTCAAGACACATCATTGGATATTAGGATAACCTAGAAAGCATACAAATGGAAACAGATGAAGAAGTTACAATTGGTGATGATTTTGCACATTCCATAAAAGGAATTGGGACCTGCACCATCAAATTGAAATTTGGAAATTCTGTTCAACTTTCTAGAGTTCTTTATGTACCAGGTTTTAAAAGGAATTTAATATCTAAATCTGCACTTGAAGATGATGATTATAGAATTGCATTCATGGAAGGTGTTGGTTATCAAAATCACCGGTTAGAAACCTACGAGCCTTGCCTACTCGATCTGGGTATCTAACTGATTTTGGCCAACGTGACAGGATTAAATCCTCTGCGCTTTAGGTTCCGCTGGACCAAGGCCTGTTTACCCAAATCCAAAACTCAAATGCAAGATGTGTTACAGCGGATCGCAAAACAAATTCCTTCAACTGGCAAGTGTTAAAGAAAACTTCTATATTTGTAAATAACTTCAAACTTGGACTGCCTATTAAGATCGTAATTTGCTGAAATAAAAATAAAATTAAAATGAGTTACAAAGCGAAGTTAAATTTTCAAAGAAAAATGATGAGGAAATGCAAGTCCTGGATTCAGAATTTAAGAGCAAGGTTATGACCAGTGCCAGATTCTAGTTGGGTAACAGAGTCAATGCAGATTTCTTACATGCAACTTTATAGTGTTAATGGAATACCTGCTAATAATTTAATTAATTCGATGCCACAAACTGTTATATTTCAGCATATTCAAATTAGTCTATTACGTTTTTAACCATCATGTGGACGCAGTAGATACAAATAATAGAAATAGAATGATATCCTGTATTATTTGTATTAATCGAATTTGAACAGCATCGAACAATTTAATGTTCCAATCAAATTAATAAATTATAGACAAATAAATAGGTGAACCATAAAGGACGAGAATACAAGCAATTTAACTCTACAACAAATAAATCTCTTACTGGTTTATTTGTGGGAGAAATTGTACTGAAAGACTTCAGGTCTGTGATTATCGGTTCAATACATATCAGCCCCAAAACATCCAAATTTAAACTCGAAAATCACTGTTTCCTTGGCTTTGTTCAAATCCTCAAAATTTTTATTGGAAGAATTTTGATAATATGTATGTTTTTTGATAAATATGCAGGGAGTTTTTCAATAATATATACTGTTTTTCAGAGAAAGAAACCTGTCCTCCTTTGCTACATCACAAGCCTTACATTTATAAGAAGTGAAAGGTTGCCTACTGAAGCAGCACACCTTTTCACACCAACTAATCACAATCTTAATAAGCAACCTGACTAATAACTACATAACCGACAGGTATAATATTTAGTGTTTAAATAAACTTTCAAATCTTTTTTCAACTGACATCCGATGATTTGTCTTGACACATGATTACATTTTCGTCCTGGACTATAGTTTGAGAAAATAATTTCCCATTCTTGAGGCGAAGTATTTCATCATAGTGAAACCTGCACAGCATGCAGACCTTTGAAGCAGGTGAATATTTTATAACTTCCTCCGTGGGTGATCTGATGATTCTTTCTTACATACTTCATCGGGCCTTCTTATCGTGATTGGTTCCTTCTCTGCTCATACGCTCACAGGCCTTTCTTTTCCTTCCACGGACACTCTGAAAGAGTCTTCGCATTTTCAATATGCATGATCGCACACCTGATGCGTTAATCTGCCCTCCATGTGAAGTCTATTTTCCATGCTCTCTCCCATCGCCCGCTCTCAACACTTAACACAGACCTGCAAACAAACAAAAACTAAATGAGCGCGCATAACATCAAACTGCTAAGTATCCGGGGGAAACTCCCTGCTCAAGCGACTTCTCAGGATCATCTCTAACTCCATGCCAACCGCAACAGCATGTATAATGCATATGAGATGGTACATCATACTGTCCTGAACTGTTCCTGCAGATTGAAAAAAAAAACTTCCAAGTTGCAACGCCTGATTCTGAATACCTTAATATTTTGCTAACTTAGGCAGAGCATGTTCAGATACATTTTCACTTCCATAACATTATCGCAATCAACTCTGTTTGCCGTTGCTTTAAGAACATAGTTACATATAAGGGAAACAAAAGAAATATTGAGGGGGATCTCAAGAGGATTTCTGAACTCAAACTCTTCATCAATCCTTTCTCCTGCAATACAGATATTAATACTTTTTGCTTTCCTAAATGCCAAAAACCTGATAGCAGTAAAAGCCAACCAGTCATGACCGGGCATAGTAGAAATGTTCATGAATAAAACCCAGACAATGGATGCAAAGTCCTTCAAATAATCCTGAAACTCTTCTTCATTTTCCCCAGATAAGGGTCCTGGTGCTGTAGGCAATGTAGACAGGCCTACTTCAGTGCTTGCAATTACCTTTTTCGGAACAAACACCTCTTTGGCAGAAGATTTTGTTTTTTGTTTTTTGACCACTGGCAACATTTTCAGATACTCAGCAAGCATGCACTTCTCCATGTACTTAGAATTTATACGTCACTGACCCTGATACGAGGATTGAATTTATGACTTTGTATGTATCTTTTAATTCATTTCAAAACACCCCTCAGCACATATTCACCAGCAACACCACTTTTATTCCATCAACCTCAGTACCAAGTTTATTTGTATCAAATGACCTGATTATAATTGTATCATGCTGGGCAACAAAATTTTATTCAGAGATAGGAATCCTCTCTCGTGCCGATTGTTTACTGCATATTCCTCAAATGGAGATCCCAAAATTTGGGCTCCATCAGAAGGTAAGGTACTAGTATGACCTAAGAATTCAACTATAAAGAAGGCTCTAACAATAGGGGTACGACAAGGGCTACTATATGAGCTTTGCACTAAGAAAAATCTTGCACTTGTTCACGAGACTTCAGATTCAAATGAAATATGGCATAGAAGATTAGGTCATATCAACTTCCGTTCTCTAACATCTATGGAGAAGTTGGTAACTGGAATGTATTAAGTCATATTCACAATGAATCCTGCAAAGGTTGTGCCTTAGGGAAAAACACTAAAAAGTCATTTCCTCATAGTTTGAGCAAAACTAAAGATGTGTTAGAACTAGTGCACTCTGACCTATGTGGACCCATGTCTACACCATCCATAGGAGGGTTCTTGTACTATGTGATATTTGTTGATGATTTTTCAAGGAAGACATGGATATACTTTCCTAAGTTCAAAAATCTGAAGAGATTCTTTCTAATTTTAAAGAATTCAAAACTATCACTAAAAACTCCTCAAAAAAGAAAATTAGAGCTCTGAGAACAAATAATGGGAAAGAATATATTTTTGAAATATTTAAAGAATTCTGCGAACTTGTTGGGATTAAGAGGCAATTCACAGTTCCCTACAATCCTCAACAAAATGGAGTTGCTGAAAGGAAAAACAAAACTATTGTAGAAGTTGCTAGGGCTATGAGTTTTGATCAAAACTTGAGCATGTCATTTTGGGCTGAAGCATCTAATACAACAATCTATATTCAGAATAGATGTCCTCACTCATATTTGGACAACAAAATTTCCAAAGAAGCATTTTCAGGAAAGAAACTTGACATTAGTCGTGTAAGGATATTTGGATGTCCTATGTATGTTCATGTACCTAAAGAGAAAATGACAAAGTTAGAACCTACTGGAAGAAAATGAATTCTTATTGGTTTTAGTGAAATAGTAAAAGGATACAGAATCTACATACCTAGACAGAAACAAATAGAACTCAATAGAGATGTCATCTTTGAAGAAGATATTGCTTTCAAAAGAGCTAAAACTTTAGATGAACTAGATTCAGATGATTTATCGTGTTCTTGAGAAGAGGCTCCTGCTCTTGAGATTCAGAGGGAGTACCTTGAAGAGACGTCAAATGGAATTGAGATTCTTCATAGGACTCAAGAAGAGAGTCTTGATAATTCTAAAAGGCCACTTTGAGCATGAAAAATTATACAGGAAGGAGATGAATTTGCAGCACCTTTAGGGACTTTTAGAGAAAACAAAAGACCTCGAAAATTAACATACAATGCATTCATGTGTGAGAGTCCAAATCCTGAACCTTCAAATGCTTCAGAAGCACTCAAACATCAAGCTTGGAAAGATGCAATGGTAGAAGAATATTAGTCAATATTAAAAATGATGTTTGGGATATAGTTCCTAGACCTAAAGGAAAATTTGTTGTTTCTTCCAAATGGCTCTTCAAAATTAAGTATGCTGCAGATGGTAGCATTGAAAAACGAGGTTTTTTTCAAAAGGAAGGAATCGACTTTGAAGAAATTTTTGCACCAGTTGCTAGGTATACCTTAGAGCTGTAATAGCCATTTTAGTAGCCAAAGGTTGGAAAATCCATTAAATGGATGTAAAAACTGCTTTTCTAAATGGAACAATTGAGGAAGAAGTATACTTGGAACAACCAGAAGGATTTGTGATTCATGATGCTGTCTCTTATGTGTTTAAATTAAAGAGTGCTCTATATGGACTCAAATAGGCTCCTCGAGCCTAGTATGAAAGGATTGATAAATACTTGTAAGTCTTGGATTCACCAAGAATATTGCTGATCCAAATCTTTACTTTAAGGCAACTAAAGGTGATATGTTGATTCTAATTCTTTATGTTGATGACCTTCAGATTACAGGGGAAGAACATCTCATTAATCGGTGTAAGAAAGATTTGGCTTTTGAATTTGAAATGAAGGACTTAGGAATTCTTCATTATTTCCTTGGTTTGGAAGTTCTTCAAAAGTGTGGGAATATCTTCTTGCATCAAAAGAAGTATACTATTGATATTTTGAAAAGATTTGGAGTGTGGGACTATTGACCTATGTCAACACCTATGGAAACCAACTTACACAAAGGAAGCAAGTGCTGAATCCAGACTAGTTGATCCCACTTTATATAGACAGATAATTGGGTCTCTGATGTATCTTATAAATACTTGACCTGATATCTGCTATGCTGTGAATGCATTAAGTTAGTTCATGTGTGGACCTCGTGAAATTCATCTTGTTGCTTAGAAGCATATATTAAGGTATCTCTAAGGCACTATTGGGTATGAACTTAAATATGAGAATACCAGCTTGAAGTTACATGGATATATTGATTCTGATTGGGCCGGAAATGTAAAAGATTGGAAGAGCACATCAGGATGTTGTTTTAGCTTAGGATCAACCATGATCTCTTGGATTTGCAGAAGCAAGCTTCAGTTGCTCAGAGTTCTACTGAGGTAGAGTATATTGCAGTAGAAATGGGCACTAGAGAAGCAGTGTGGCTTCGGAAGTTGCTTTCTAACTTATTCTGTAGGCCTATGAAACTTACCACTATTCAATGTGATAACCAAAGTTGTATCAAGTTATTTGTGAATCCGGTTTTTCATGATAGATCCAAGCATATAGAAATTTCCTTACCACTACATAATAGACATGGTGGAAAGAAGAGCTATTCAGTGTTGGAATATATTACAAGTGATCAAACAACTGACATTCTCACCAAGGCTCTTCCTAAAGTGAAGGTTGATCATTTCTGAAAGAAACTTGGCATGGTTGAAATGTAAGTTTATGAGATTGAGTCTCAACTTTGTAAATTTGTATTATTTTAATAAAGATGTTTAAAGTGTAAACTCTTTTGTGATATGTGTGACTCTATGACTTATGGGCCTACCCTATGTACATTATTAAAAGGTGATAATCTTTTATAATGAAATGTTGATTCTAATAATATAAGGTGATGACTTTATAATTATTAGAGTACTATCATGACGAATATCATGTGACTTGATATTTATGAAAAAATCATGATAGTTAAAAGAGCATGTTGATAGATATCATGCGACTTAATATCTGCTGAAGATCAATGTGTTCAAACTCATGGTGGATATTATGTGACATAATATCTATAGATATACCATGAACTTTTATGGTGGATATCATGAGACATGATATTTGTGTACACAACATAATTGGAAAGAATATCACGAGATTTGATTTTCTTAAATATATCTAGATGATATCATTTTAAATAAGTAGAACTTATATTATTAGTTGGTTCTAATAATATAAGGTGACAACTTTATAATTATTAGAT
Organism: Cupressus sempervirens; assembly: GCA_028749045.1. NCBI lineage: Eukaryota > Viridiplantae > Streptophyta > Pinopsida > Cupressales > Cupressaceae > Cupressus > Cupressus sempervirens. The sequence goes on along the minus strand of CM053792.1, from coordinate 164,758,267 downwards.
TACTATCATGATGAATATCATGTGACTTGATATTAATGAAAAAATCATGATAGTTAAAAGAGCATGTTGATAGATATCATGCGACTTGATATTTGTTGAAGATCAACATGTTCAAACTCATGGTGGATATTATGTGACATAATATCAATGGATATACTATGAACTTTTATGGTAGATATCATGAGACTTGATATTTGTGTACACACCATAACTGGAAAGAATATCACAAGACTTGATTTTCTTAAATATATCTAGATGATATCATTTTAAATAGGCAGAACTTATATTTATGCACTTTGTCTTCCCTAGCTAAGAGGGAGTGTTAAAGCATGTAGCTTCGGTCTAACATTAACTGTGATCAGCATATATGCGTATGAATATATATGCAATAGTATGATGCACATGCTGTTATATATATGCATATATATTATTGCTGTATGTGCATCAATGCACAGTTAAAACCGATGATCATATATATATTTTCTAAGATCATTTAAGGCGCGATCGAAACTTATTCTAATTCCTTTGATATTTAGATCACTATCGATCTTTACTTTATATCGGGTTGCAGAGCATAATGTTTGGTAATACATTATTAGACTTGTGTTAAGTCTGTAACAAATTGGGCATGATTAGTTAACACCGAACAGGTGTGAGGATGAATGTCCATGTCTTCATTTAGAGACATGACCATTCACCCCCACACCCTTCCACGGGATATGTATACTTGATCAGCCCAAATAAACAAGGCATCGAAATCAATTAATGCTAGCACATCAAAGGACATTTCAAGTTCAAGAATATTATATTATCTCTGTTATCTCTGTACTAACTTCTACAGATTCTAGAGCAAATCTATCCTTTGTCAATAGTGTTCATACCTGCAATAAAATTGTGCATCAGCAAGCCACAAATTTGAAATCTGGTAAGAAACTTTACAAGTATCACGTGTTGATATTCTGGAAGACCAATACGCTTAATATCAAATGTGATATCAAAATGGTGGACATCTTCTGATCGAAGATATGCTTAAAATTTGTCATTCCTAATATTACCAATAGTGTAATATTTGTCTTGTATTGATCCTCCCTAGCTAGGAGGGAGTGTTGATGTTTGGCAGCTTCAATCGGATAAACCCATATATAGTTATATATGAGATATAATTTTAATATATGTGTGTGTGTGTGTGTGCACGCGTGCGCATCATATATGAGATATAAGTTTTTATTAGATGAGAGAAATTAGTATAATACATATGATTAAATTTTATTATATTAATTATCTAATTATTGAATATACACGGGACATGTCTCTTCATCGCTTATTCTCAATTTAAATAAAAGGTTGCTGCCCTTTGGAAAACACATACCAAATATTATGGCAGTGCTTAGTACATTTGCAGCAATTCTTGAAATTCATTGAATGGTTTGATATGTGAAGTTGCTGCGGCGAATGACTATAGTTGTAATCAATGATATCCTTCCCCATAGTTTAGTTGATATTTTTCCCCATCCTCCATCTTCTACATTCCTCTCATTTGTACCTACTCAGGGTGGGAGAAGAATTGACTACTATGTTTGTGTCTTAAGTTGCTTGCTTAGTATTAGTGTTTAACATATTTTATTAATGTATAATATATTTTTATAATAGATATGCCTTAGTGGGTATCCATAAGACTTGGGAATCTCTTCCCAAGATTTCTAAGGATGGATACTACAAATGAAGGTTATCTTGGAGGGCTTCGGAGAGACGAATAGTAAGCAGAGGGTAGAATAATTGAGGACTGTTTTGAAATAGTCATAAAGCAATTAGAGGCCCAGAGGTTCTCCCCAAGAGCTAAGAACCTAATTATGAACTCTTCCTAAAGATCAAGTGGGAATTAACATAGAAGTTAGATATATTTACTTTCATTCATGTTTATGTATATGTATTGGTATGAAACCTACTAACTCATGCAGTTTCATCCATCAAGGGCTAATGTAAACCAGGACAAGTTGGTAATTTGGCTAAGAGGATGACTTTTGGTTGTCATTTATGGAAACATATAAGTTGTATGTAGAAGGCAAAACATATTATGAAGTTCTATAAACTAAGACTTAGAAAATTGTCTGTGTCATTAAGGAAAATGGTGAACAGTCGCAGAGATTGTTTTGTGCACTTCATTGGAGGCATTTGAGCATTTCCGCTCTTAGATGGAGATAGTACATATAGTATAGAGCACGTGGGTAACAGCGCTCAAGTTTTGGATATGTACGAACAAAGTTATAAGCATTTTACCAGGTACATGTCAGATAATTAGAATAGAGTAAAAGGTGGAGTAGAGGCATTTTGCTTACCAAAACGATGACTTAACAATGTTGGGACAACATCATAGATGTTAACCTACACGCGGCAAAAGATGATTCAAAAGATTTAGCAAAGTATCAAGCAACAAGGCCCACAGGATGAAAGGTTTTGGTGTAAAGGAAGAGCTTTTTGTTTATAATAAAGTGTGGCATTGTAATGTAATGTTATAATGTTATTTTGGTGTATGATTGTAAAGAATGCGAATGTGATGCTAGAGTAGAGCTGTGACAGTGTATGCATAGTCTTGTGAAGTGGAACTCAAAGGACAAATCAGATATTGCAGATATCAACACCGTCATAAAGGTTTTTGTATACACACCTTTGCATACATATTATATTGTTGTATATGCATGTTCGGGCAGTGGGCTCAACTTGCACTTTGTATTGTAATACCAACTCCTAATAGGGTTGAGGCTTCTAATAAGGCCTAGTCCTCTAACAAGGACATATACACTATACAGATGTAATAGACTCCTAACAGGGTCAATATCTTTTACAAGATACTTTTGATTAGTGGATCATTGTGGGTACCATCCTCACCGGGTTTTCCTTAGGCCAGGGTTGCCCTACTTACCAAATAATGGTGTTATGAGTTGCATTGTGTTATGGTTATGTTTACTCTTCAATTTGATCATTTATGCAAATTTAAAGATTGTATCTTTGATCTGATCATGTCACCTTGGTAAGTTTGAATTTCAGATCTGTGTTCTCATATCTCAAATCTCATTGACTTTTCTTTTCATCTTCCATCATGCCCATCTTCAAGTTTGTAATCTAGATTAAAGATACATTATCAACTTTTTGAGTTATGGTGGATGAACAATTAATGCGGATGAGAATTAAAGTAGATTTAAGGATTAAAATTAGATTAATTGATCACCATTTGATCATTTGGAGCTTAGAGAAACTTGTGAGAGTTTTTGGAGCAATTTGGAAGCAAATTCAAACTAATTTCCATCAAGCCCTTATTTTACGATGTCAAGGCATATAATCTATCATTGAGGTTATTTTTTGGAATCAATTTGAGGTTAAGAATGGATCCTTCATTATTGCATGATATTATGGAAAGACCAAGGTCTAAGTTAAAAAGGAACTCTATTGCAACTTTGGAAGATGACCCTGTTGGGGCATTTTCACAAATACCAGATAGAGTCTTGATAATGCAAGACGTTAGGTCATACATCCACTGTAAGATTGAGACCATAGGAGATTTTGATATTATCAGTGAATATGAAAATGTGTATAAGCAAGATATGACCTTTAAGGAAGGATTTGAGCACCTCGAGCAACTTAAGGTTTCGCAGTATATATTTTGCCATGAATTTGCCAATAAGGAATGGACAAGGATTATTCTGAGCTGTGTGCATGATAACAAATTCTGGATTTGAGATCAAACCATTGAAATTATATTTGACCTAATTCATGAAGTGATAGGTTTGAGCAAGAAATGGATAATACCATTAAATGAGAAGAATGTAAAGAAAATTGTGTTACAAAACACATAAACTAAGTGGAATGATAGAGGTATGATGTTGACTCTGATTAAACAAAATGATGTGAGATTTGTCAACAAAATCTTGGCCTATTAAATGAATTCTAGTGCTAGAGATGATGAATCGTCATCCGGATTCATCAATGCAGCCTATAAGATGTGTGCGGACAAAATAGAAGTAAATCTTTGTGAGATTTTGAGACAACAACTAGTTGACAACCTAGAAACGATAAAGAAGAACAAGTATGCTACTTTCAGATTTGAATCACTAGTCACCTATCTATTCTTTCATGTTTTGAAGAAATTTCCCAACATGCCTTTATCTGATAGGAATTTTGATAAGTGTACAATGGAGTTGATGAGCCACTACTACAGGAAAACTTCTGAGGATTACATGACTAGTAGTATAACAGGTATGATAAAGTCATTCCAGACAGAGATGAAAAGGAAAATGAGGATTTCTAAATCAGTTGTGGACAAATACAAGGATGATATTTGTGTCATGATTGAAACTGACAAGACATGCATGGAAGCTGTTGAACCAAGAGTTATGCTTGTAGAACCTTTGGGTTATGAAGTTACAACAGATAGGGTAGATGGATATGGAAAAGAAACTTTGGAATCTGATATGAATGATGACAATGATAGATGGGATACAATTGAGGAAAGATTGGCAGAAGTGCAAAAGGTACATATATATCTAAAACAAGAAGCTGAAAATGTAGTAAAGAAGACGCTCAAGGATACCCAAATGACTAAAGAAGAATTTGTTGACGCCAAGCAAACAACATTAGAAATGAGAGCAAGTGGACAGTCAAAACATTCTATTGGTCCAACCCTTGTCAATAGCACCATCAAGCACTCCACCACCTGCAGTTTGACCACCAACAACATCTACACCTGCAACACCCTTGGCAGATCAGCCAACAGAGGAAGAAGAAGTTAGAATTATTGATCAGCCTGCACCTTCTACAAGGAAGTCTTCAAGGACTTCACCTGCAACAATACTCACACCCGAGGTTACAGCCAAGCAAGATAAAGAGGAGGTAACTTCTAAAAGGTCAAAAACGATTAAAGAAATGGCTATTGGACCAGGTCCTAGAAAGAAACCAAAAGTAATAGCCATTTGTGTTGGAAAGAAGGATAAAGCACAGGAGAACAAAGATACATCAACAAAGAAGATGAGAGGACAAATTTCTTCACCCCTGGTTGAACCTGAAGCTAAACCACAACAAGAACAAGGAGTTGAAAAGAAAAAGAGAAGTTGGAAGTCATAAATAAGCAGAATGAACCCAATGATCATAAAGGATGACAACATAACACAATTAAACAAATATTATGATATGTATGATCCATTATAGAAAAGACAATTGGAAAATGCAATAATTAGATGCATAATAGATTCCAAACAACTATTCTTACACCTACATGGAAACATACCAAATGAACTATATGAGAGATTGAAAGTAAAGAAGAAGAGAGCAAATGAAGAGGAAAATAAGATAAGAGAGAATGCCATATAAAAACTTTTTATTAAAGAAATTAAAAATCAACTTGAAGTTATTAAGGAAAGATTGGATCCTTTATTGAGAAAGAAGACAAGAGCTATACAAATTATGGGAGGCCTATACGAGGATGTGACAAAAGAAACAATTGTGAAAGTAATGAAAGAGCTTGCTAAAACTGTGGATCAACGACAAGATATTACTGAGATGAAAACAAAGGATGACACCCTTTCAGTAGAACAATTAGATAGCACAGTTATGGACACCAATGATGCACAATTTGAACAAGATGACAGTATGATGATAGGGGGAGCAACAATCACAATTGATACCAGTGAGGACCCTTTTGCTAGCACATCAGAGAATCCATTTGTAAATCAGCAAGATTTCAATGTTGGCAATTTGGTTATTGATAACAGTATAGATTGCTCCAGCTTTGATTAGTGCAGGGCACCTAGGTGACTTGATAGGTCATCTGATCAACTTGAAGGAGACTCATGATGGAAGACAAAGGGTGATGATTCCCCTCATTAATATGTTGGTTTTTGCTTATTTGAATAAGGCTAATCCTTATGTTAGGTCAAGGAATTTAAGGTAGCTATATAAGCCTAAGTTCACTTAGTACTAAGGATCTTGCTTTTTGGTTGTTTAGCTAATAAAATGACTCTAGGTGTGTTTATGAGTCATTACACTCTATTAGGACCCTAGGAGTTGCAAGTGTCCAAGTGTTTAAGTCCTACGAGGCAATAGTTGAAAAATTACTTTTTGCAAGAAAAATTCCTGACAACTTTTTGACAATTTTTGACAACTTTTGCAAAAAGATGCAACTTGTCTGGTACCGTTCTAACCACCCAAGTATCGGTTGGAAATGATGTATTTGGATCCTAACACCCTCAAGGAAGTCAGAGGAGTGATGTGGTGTACGTTCAACCAATTTTGCATTAGGAATACACAGATTTTCTGAGCATTTGTTGGTTGTATGGAATAGTATGGATTGGGAGATCAAATCCAATTGTATGAATTGTTAGGTCTCTGAGACTTGGCTCCATTGCACTTGATTTCATCTTGATTGGTTTAGTTTGAAGCAAGTTATAGTGTTTTTGCTGCAATTAGTTCAACAAACCTTGACATTGAGGGTTTTCAAGAAGATGTGGCCCTAACCTGCAATTCTACGGTTGGTTTTCCACGACCTTCTGGAATTTGCAAGGTTAGGGCATGTACTTTAAGATTCCAAAGTGGTGAATTTTTCTCAGAGGATCTAAGGGTCCAATGAATGTGCCCTAGGCTGAATATTGCTATGTTTTCAGTGAAGAAAGTGCTGATGTTGTGGATAGGGAAATGAGGCCATAGAACTTGGTGAGTGGTCATTTCATGGTGGAATAAGATAGGTAAAGCCTTTTGCACCAATAAACCAGACCTAGGTACCGATCCTTGTTCATTTCCAAGGCTTGTGAGGCTTGTGTAGGTTCATGGGTGCTAGAGCAGGTTGGAGAGTTTGTATTTGGGGGATTGATAGAACTTTGAAAAGGGTATCTGAAACCGTAGCTTGTTTGCCAAATTCTGTGGAGAAATAGTAAGTTACTGTCCTAAAACCAGTAAAAAGGCTACAAGGAGAATTGGGCCTCTTAAGAGCAACTTTGCATAACTAGAGTTAAGAAAGCCAAATTTTAGTAAAAGTCTAATCCTTAAGTGTCCCTTGGAATGTTCCAAGTGTTGGTTTGGTTCAAAGAATAGGTTAGAGCCCATTTCCTAGTTTGTGCTCATTTTCCCATTGTTGATCTCCAGAGTCACTAGAGGGGAAGTTGTTTGGAAGGTTGAAAGATTGTGGAGAAGTTTGTGATTGTATTGAAGGTTGTTAGAAGGAATCTTTTTGGGCTCAAGAAGGTAAGGTGGAGTTACCTTAGGATATTGAAGGTTGTGGTCTCATTAACCTTTTGTTGTGCTTACTCTGCATCACTGATGATGAGGATGAGAAAGATGGTAAGGAAAAGAACAATGAACTTGAGAAAAACATTCAGTGCAGTAATGAGCCAATTCAAGGACTATTCCTGATTTGGCCACAACCAAGTTTGATAGCAGTGGCACCAACTATCGAGAGCATGGAAACCAGTTCCACACCACAAGTAGAGAAGGAAGAATAAAAGAGAGAAGAGGAGCAAGAAAGGCAAGCTTTGATGGATACACAACCATCACGAACACTAGTTGAATAGAGACCTCAATAGGAGGATGAAACTAACAATGAAAAGCAGATAGCAGTATTGCACACCCCTTCTAAGACAACAAAAACTACACCTGAAAGCACTTCAAAGTCACCCTTTGAAGCACTTTTCTTAGGTTTTCCATAGGACATAACAAGTATGTTCGAAGAAAGTAAAGACATACAAAAGTATATTCAATTGACACCATTCTTAATTGGAAAGATTGTTGAAGAATTAGAAAAGCTGAGCAAGAATGCAGAAAAGTTATTGGACCTTTCTATTGAGAAATTGCAGAGCACTTTACGTTCATTTGTATAGATAAATGAGCAGAACATTGAGAAGAGAATTGAGAAGGTTATAAAGGCATTTGACAGTCATTTTGCTACACTTGAAGAGGCAGCAAATTTAAAAGCACAGATTGAGAAAGTTGCAAATTTGTTTATCATAGTATGTGGTAATATTAGAATTGTTCACTGCATTAGACATATGGATCAAAGAATTAAGTGCACAATCAGAAGGAAAGGACCTATTTGCAAAGTGTGCTCTTGCACACAAGTACCCAAAAGAGATCTTCAAGAGCATTGAAGAAAAAAAGAGATGAGTTGGAGAAAGTAGTGAATGAATTAAAGGATCCAAAGGCAAGCATTCTGGGCATAGATTAGAAAACGAGTCAGACCAATGATGAGTCAAGGACCCTTGGGCTGAAAAGAGAAAGAATCCTAAAAAGATTCTCATTAATGAAGGATCATCTCACACTGAAGATTGACATTGTGAAGAAAGAGTTGGATATCTATCTAGAAGCAAAAGAATCATATGCAAAATTTATTTTTTAAGATCTTCAAGCAGCAGAGGTAGCATCTTATGGACTGTGTGCCTTAACAAGTATAGATGATGCAATAAAAGATGCATGGGACAAGGAATTCGCTAGCCTGAAGAAGAATTTTGCAGACTGCATCACTCTTCTATCCAACCAATCAGCTTGAAGACATCAAGGTAGATGAACAATATTGACATGTATATATCTTTTTTGACTCACCTTTGTCATTGATGTCAAAGGGGGAGATAGAGCAGTTTTATGGAAAATTTTAATGTATTAATGTAAAGGGAGTTATAAGCATAATTTAACAAGAAGCATAATATATGTAGAAGATGGTAATGAATAAAGATGATCCACATTTTTGAAATTTTGTTGGCCATGTGAATTATTTCACAATTTTGAGAAGTTTTGCAATCTTGCAACTTAGCCGATTTCCCCACATGTTGCCATCAATGCCAAAAGCGTACATTGTTGGCAATTTGGCTAAGAGGATGACTCTTGGTTGTCATTTATAACATATACCTTGTATGAAGAAGGCAAAACATATTATGAAGTTTTATAAACTAAGACTCAGAAAATTGTCGAAGTGTCATGAATGAAAACGGTGAACAGTTGCAGAGATTGTTTTGGCACGCTTCACTGGAGGCATTTGAGCATGTGTGCTCTTAGATGGAGATAGCACAGATAGTATAGAGCACGTGGGTAACATCGCTAAAGTTTTGGATATGTATGAACATAGTTATAAGAATTTTTCTAGGTACAGGTCAGATAGGCAGAACATAGTTGTTAGTAAACAGATTTGTCTTCTTTCAAAATCCTTCACAGATAACTCTTAAACGTTCAAATTGAAAGACAAACTCTGAAACAACCAATTGAGTCACTTGCAATTATTTTGTCAAGTGCTCTCTGAATTTTGAAATGAAGGTACAACTCCCTTCTCTTGATTCACAATGAATGATTTCTGGTTATGCATTTAACCAAAAGGCACATAAGGAACACTGACATCCACTTATCAACATGAAATGAATGTGAACATTGATTTAAATACCTTAAAAGAAAATGAAAAATATAGTGCACAGGGTGTTTATTGTATAGGGTAAAGGGATACTTAACGCATCTAGTATAGGAAGATATAACACAAAACAAATACTTTATTTATATATGCAATATGCACATTACAATTATTCCAATGATTATAATGATGATGTTTTCAAAGTCCCTTCTAGATGGTGTACATAAACTTTTCCGAGGGGGTGACTCAACTGTCACGCGCCCATTCGGATACAATTCTACTTGTCAACTACAATATAGAATTTACCAACATCATCTCCCTCAAAAAGTAAAGTCGTCTCCGGACGACAATTACAAAATATCCAAGACAGATTAACAAAATGGAATACATTAATTGACTAACTATAACAAGATAGATTTGTTTCCATCACATCACTTTCACGTTCCTCTCGTGCCTGCACCAAGCTGGTCTCCAAAACACATTGCATCTGTAGCCTCTACTAGCACAATATTGTCACCTTAGCTAATTTGACCTTGATAGCCATCCGTGCCGCTTCTCTGCTTCCAACTCCTGAGTACATTGAGCCAAGTGTTGCTCTACTTTCTCCAACTGGATGATCAGTTCCTCTCGAGCTCTCTATGCATCCACCAAGACAGCCTCACGTCCAACACCTACTCTGAGTGCCTCAAAGCGTAGCACCCCTCTCGAAAGGCTTACTCCAATGCTCTCTCCACCTTTGGAACACAAACACTCTATGCCTGCAGCAGCTCCAAGTCTCATCAACTGGTCACACTTCCCACGACTGATAACTGAACTGACTGGGGTCTTGCAGGTAGAGCCCTAGGCGCGCTCCCTGTCGTGATACAGGGTGGGGTCGAGTGGTAGCGACCCCACTGCCAAGACCAAATTAACACCCTCAAACTCACGCAAAAGTCCATGTAACACACCATTTCTGTGATTTTCTTTCGATCCCATACTCTTCATGCCAACAACTTATGTTTTACTACTTGTTTATGTCTTTCCCTTCCCTTCGGTATCATACGTTATTCATTAGGGACTGTTTTGATTTGTTGTCATTTTTTTTAAGAACCTCCACGAGTTTCTGCTACTCAACTGTATAGTATGCACTTATTGCTCCTTCAACTGTTTTCTAACTATACGGTGTATGACAATTGCTTCTAATACATACAATGCTTTTCAAACAATTGGATGGCCATACGGTATCTACAACATTACTGTCTCCTAACAATCCTCATTGCCGTGTGACGCTTTTCCTCTGCTCTTTGGTGGCCGTACCTTCCTTAGGCTGTACGATTACTACTTCCCTCCTTATGAATGCTTTACAGTGGTTTACCATGGTTATGATGTGAGGCCGTATGGTTATTCCCTTTTCTCCCTACTGTACGGTGATTTCCTGCTGCCTTATGTTGTTCTTGTCCCTCTTTCGTTGTTTGCAATACGATCTTTACCAATAGCCACTAGTGTTCCTTCCTCGACGGTATAGTTTTTTGTGACTTTTTGTTGCTCTTCAGTGCTCCGTACGACACTTTCCTCTCATTGTGCTCGTACGATCGTATGGTGTCTTCCAGATGTTTATTGCTCAAAATACTCTCTGTTCAACAACATTTATCATAGTCTCCCTTTTTTTTCTGGTAGCCGTACTGTATGTACCGTATAGTGGTGGATTCCTTGGTTTTCTAGCTGTATGGTACAGAGATGATTCCTTTGACTAATTTTCTTCTATTTATATCTTATTACGTCTATCCACTTAAAAATGAAAAAAAATTATTTTACACTTAATTTACATATATACACCAATATTTTCTTTATTTTTAGAGTCTCTTAGTTGCTCGTCCACGGAGGTGTGTTAATTCTTTCATGATAGAATCTCAGCTTGAACCCATTCATTGCATCGGCTTCTTTCTTTCCGTCGAGCGTCCATAATTTTATTGCTCTATTATCGCTCACTTTTGCAGATTTTATATGGCCCAACCCACTTTATTTTAAATTTGCCCAGTTTGATCTCATTGCGACCATTATACTTCAGCATTAGTTGTCTTGATTGAAATCTGTTCAACTTTAAGTGCTTGCTGTTCAACTTTAAGTGCTTGTTGTGCCATGCCTTATGCCTGTTCCTGTATAACCTTCGTGGCCCATTGTGCTTGCAATTGTTTATTTAAATTATACAATCTCTCCCTCAGACTTTCCATATCTCCAAGCTTGTTTTCAATCGCAATCCTTGAACTTGGTACTATGAATTTTGTCGGTTGGCACTCCTTGCCATCAATAACTGTATTTTTGATTTTAGAACCTTCACTCCGTGCTGTTGAAGTTTTTATCAAGCCCTTCCTCTTTGTTTCCTAAGCAGACTGTATGATGTGTTTTCCTTGCCGCCGATACCTTTCTACTAAATCCATGGTGCAATGTAACATTTTCTTCCTGCGCGGTCCATTCATCGTGTACCGTACAGTGGAATCTTTCCTTTTGCTGGGTTCGTATAGTATGTTCTTCCCTTCAGCTTCAGTCATAACTGCCTTTCCTTCTTCCGCTTCTTTGTATTCCTTTGGACATTTATTTTCCTCTCCTTTCTCACCTTTGTCGACCCTTAACATATTACAGCTCGGAAAGAGCTTGTAATCTTCTATCTGCCAATGGAATAGGCCGTTCATGGAGTCTAGGTCGTCATCATTTGACCCTCCTAATCTCAACACTCCTTTGTCTGGTTCCATTCTCTTCTTTCCTTCATCGTCACTCTCGCCTCCACCTGAGTCTGACGACGTTGCCTCCTCCATCATCTGTGTGCAGGTCAATTATAAATTTTTTATCTCCGCGTTCCATGGATAGGGTATTTCGTTTCCAATCATGTTTCACTTTTGCTTGTACCAACCAATCCCGTCCAAGGATAGCGTCATACCCTTTTCTTTTCAGTGGAATGACCACAAAATCTAATAAAAATGGTTGCGTTCCAATAGTTACCGGTTGTGCCATTAGGGTTCCCAACGGTTTGATTCCATGTTGATCTGCCGTGAGTAACTGGAATGTAGGTGGCCACAGCGTGGGTTGTCCTAACTTTTTCCATATATCTTCGGGTAACACGTTCATGCTTGACCCTCCGTCCACAATTGTGTCTGTTAGTATAGTTCCCAGAATACCCATCTCGACTACTGTCGGATGCCTTCCCGTCGTGAGTGCTAGTAACATTGGGTCTATTGTTGTCGTTCCACTATCGTCCTTGATTCCTCTGTTGCTTTTGGAAGCAGTATCATATTCAGAATGGCCGTCTGCAACTGTGGCATTGGGAGGTCATTTAATTTAATAGGGACTTCCATGTGCATCACCTGCCTTATCATGTTTTGTTCAGCTAAGTTCCTTTTCGAGGTATTGGCAATGACATTTACTTACAACTTCCTTTTTTTCATCTGTCTTTCTAGCTCTGTTTGTGCTTGCTGCAACATCTTATTTTCTTCCTCTGCATCAGGGTATTTTGCCTTCTTAGCGTGCTCACGTGTAATGGCTAGTACCTTCTCATCACATGCTTCGATGCTTAACAAATTTACCCCTTGTTTCAGGCATTTTGACTCTTTGTGGTCTCTCGGACCACACCATCGGCATAACAGTTGCGACGTCTCCTTCGTGGTACAATCTCTGGCGAAGTGCCCCCAGAGTTTGCACGCATGACACTGTATCATTGGTCGTCCACTCGTATCGTATTGAATCTGACTCCGACCTCCATTATTATTATTGTTATTATTATTTCTACCCCTTCCACGTCGGTTATTGTTGCAATAACCTCTCGAGATTGCATCGTTGTTCATGTTATTTCTGGTGGGCACTTCCTGCATCAGTAACACTTGCTGGTGTCCTTTCGACTTCATATTAAACGAGCACTCCTTTATGGAATGTCCTGCCACCTGACAGATATCACAGAATTGTTTCTTCAGACATGAACCCTTTGTGTGGCCTTCCTCTTTACAGTCTGTACACCACAATTCTCCCTTCATCGAGTCTGGATTCTTTTTCAAATTTTCAAATTCTTTTATCATTCGTAGCATATCCTTCTGTAACGCTTGAACTTTCTTGCTTGATTCTTCATCATTGCTGCTACTTTCAGATGATGAATCGTTTGAATCCGACGATTTATGCTTCTTACTTGTCTTCTCTTCGCTTTCCAGATCCATCATGCGATTATACGCATCGCCGTACAATGCTGGTGGTACAATCTTCATCTTCTTTTTCAGAGCCAATCATAGCCCCTCAACAAACCATCGTTTCTTCAATCCATCAGTTGGTTGACTCTCCATCTTCCCAACTAGCTCTTTCAGCCGTCTTGCATAAGCACAGATTGTTTCGTTCTTTCCTTGCTTGGTGCTATATATCTTTGCTACGATTTCATTATCGTCCCTTAGCAATCAGAACTCTGCTATGAACTCCTTAACTTTTGCCTATGTAGTTAGCTTTTGAGGATCCGTGCCTGCAAACCAATCAATTGCCACACCTTGCAGGGTTGCTGGAAATTGTTGGACCCAATCATCCTCATCGGTTACACCATTTGCCGTCCATATTGTTTCACACGTCTTGCAGTTTTTGATTTGATTTGTCGTTCCGTCACCATTAAACTTTGGCAACTTCTCCTGTGGTCCTGCCATTACTACTTTCTTCTGATTTTGAGGTACCTGCTATGTACTCGCGCTATTTTGCACACTTGCGCTCTTTTGAGCACCTGCGTTGTTCTGCACACCTGTGTTGTTCTACACACCCTCGCTGTTTTGTACAACCACGTCATTTTGCGCACCCGTGTTGTTCTTTACACCCGCATTGTTCTGTACAACAACGTTGCTTTGGACAACCGTTTTACTTCCAACAATCACGTTATCTTTTGAAAGAAGATCTTCCTTAAGTGAAGTTGTTCGATTCTCTACATGTATCTGTTCGTCGAGTGTATTGGGAACAAAGAGTTCACTCTACGCTCGTGCTCCCTCGGCACTTCGAGCCGTGCAAGTTGCTTCCGTTTGAATGTTTTACACTCGGTGTATACAGGTTAAGGAACTCCTCCCTTGTTTCTTCCACCAAATTCAATCGCTATCGAGTCTCTTCCAACAATTTCGTGACGCTCCTCAACTTGCTAGGTGAATGCACTCCCTCCGTCTGTGCCCTTTCACCCCCTCGGTGTCCGTCGACAATCTGCTGAAGCTTTTGTCTGCGCTTTGCCTGTTGTGCTAAAATTAAAACTTCTTGTGTTGCAAGCTTTGGGTTTAACTGTGGAGGAAACTCCGTAGTTAAGCGCGCTCAGGCTGGAGTAGTACTGGGATGGGTGACCTCCCGGGAAGTGCCGGTGCTTCACCCCTGTGAGCATCACCTAGATCCAATGAGTGCTAAGTGTTCCATTTATTCTCATGAGAGATGGATTCATGTTGAATCACTACTCATGAAACATGGGTCATCGAGTTTGACTCAAAATCACACAGTTAAATCTTGATATTCACATCACAATTTGACTAGCTGTGGAAATCATGTCCTACTTATCAATTGATGAGCTTAAGGGGCTTTCTAATGAATGGTTCATAAGGCACAACACTTGGTGAAGGTTTTGCAAATGGGGTTGCAAGCTTTGGGTTTAACTGTGGAGGAAACTCCGTAGTTAAGCGTGCTCAGGCTGGAGTAGTACTGGGATGGGTGACCTCCCGGGAAGTCCCGGTGCTTCACCCCTATGAGCATCACCTAGATCCGATGAGTGCTAAGTGTTCCATCTATTCTCATGAGAGATGGATTCATGTTGAATCACTACTCATGAAACATGGGTCATCGAGTTTGACTCAAAATCACATAGTTAAATCCTGATATTCACATCACAATTTGACTAGTTGTGGAAATCATGTCCTACTTATCAATTGATGAGCTTAAGGGGCTTTCTAATGGATGGTTCATAAGGCACAACACTTGGTGAAGGTTTTGCAAATGGGGTTGCAAGCTTTGGGTTTAACTGTGGAGGAAACTCTGTAGTTAAGCGCGCTCAGGCTAGAGTAGTACTGAGATGGGTGACCTCCCGGGAAGTCCCGGTGCTTCACCCCTGTGAGCATCACCTAGATCCAATGAGTGCTAAGTGTTCCATTTATTCTCATGAGAGATGGATTCATGTTGAATCACTACTCATGAAACATGGGTCATCGAGTTTGACTCAAAATCACACAGTTAAATCCTGATATTCACATCACAATTTGACTAGCTGTGGAAATCATGTCCTACTTATCAACTTCTTGTGTTGTACGTATTTCATCCTTATCTTTTATCTTGTTCCTATCCTTGTTAAACAAATTTGGCATTAATCTTCATAACATTTCCTTCGTCCCAGGTTTGTCTGGCAATCATGCCAAATGTTTACTGTACAGGGTAAAAGGATACTTAACACATGTAGTCTAGCAAGATATGACACAAAACATATACTTTATTCATAAACGCAATATCCACATTACAATTATTTCAATGATTACAATGATGATGATGATGTTTTCAAAGTCCTTTTTGGACGGCGTACATATACTTTGCCGAAGGGGTGACTCAATCGTCACACGCCCATTCGGATACAATTCTACCTGTCGGCTACAATATAGAATATGCACATTACAATTATTTCAATGATTACAATGATGATGATGATGTTTTCAAAGTCCTTTTTGGACGGTGTACATATACTTTGCCGAAGGGGTGACTCAATCGTCACACGCCCATTCGGATACAATTCTACCTGTCGGCTACAATATAGAATTTACCAACAACACTGGCCGTCTAAACAATCTCCTCACTTACAGAGAAATGAAATGGAGATATGATACACACTGCATATATGGTGCATAAAACCACAAGATTTCATGAAACAAAACTCTTGATAAATGAGAGCAAGATAATATTTCAAATATGATCAGAATAACCACAAGATCATTTCCAACTAGAGAAACATAAATTCAAACCACAAGATCTAAAAGTAAATTTCCCTGCATTCCAAATATGTAAACAAAACAACCATATCATCATTTTATCCTTGCACCATAAACAAGTTTGTAAGTTAAATACAATCCCTTCCTTTCCTTTCTTAGTTACAAATATGAAACCTCAAAATGTCTTCCTTTTCCTTTGGAAATGCACAGGCATGTGAAAGAGGACAAGAACACCTTTACAATAGAATTTTCCCTTTTTAATGAATTCTTACCCAAGTAGTTCCTAACTGCCTGTAACTTCCTAAAGTTGATTTTTCCAATTATTCTTCTTGTACAAATCCTTCCACAAATGTTTCAAATTACAATAATAATTAATTCTTTTTGAAGAATTATTTATTTCAAATTCTTTTTGCAATTTATTCCACACCCATTAGTTCACCCAATTTATTATTTTACTTTCACGGTCAGATTACGATAGTAAAATTATGTAAGAAAATAATGTCACCTTAAAGTAATTTATCATTTAAATGTGATAGCATTTTAATTCTTTTGAAGAATTAAATATTCTATAATGCAAAATAATTTATAAAGATTTACTTAGTAAGTTTTCTTTTTTTCCTTTTAAGTTCTGAGAAGAGAATACTTAGGGTCTCAAAACCCTACCTAACAAGAGTAAAAAGCAAAAAAGAGGCATTGTGGTTAATGGATTGTTTTGGTTTACCAAAACAATGACTTACAATGTTGGGACGACATCCTAGATGTTAACCCACATGTGGCAAAAGATAATTCAAAAGATTTAACAAAGTATCAAGCAACTAGTCCGACAGGATGAAAGGTTTTGGTATAAAGGAAGAGCTTTTTGTTTGTAATAAAGTGTGAGATTGTAATGTAATGCTATAATGTTATTTTGGTGCACTATATGATTGTAAAGAATGCGAATTTGATGCTAGAGCATAACAGCGATAGTGTATGCACAATTTTGTGAAGTGGAACTCAAAGGATGAATCGGATAGTGCAGATATCAGCACAGTTGTAAAGGTTTGTGTATACACACCTTTGCATATAGATTATATTGTTGTATATGCATGTTTGGGTAGTAGGCTTAGCTTGCTCTTTGTATTGTAATACCAACTCCTAACAGGGTTGAGGCTTCTAACAAGGGCATAAACACTATATATATAACTCCTAACTAGGTCAATATCTTTCACAAGATACTTTTGATTAGTGGATCATTTTGTGGGTACTATCGCCATCAGGGTTTTCCTAGTTAACAAATAATTTTGTTATGAGTTGCATTATGTTATGGTCATGTTTACTTTTCAGTTTAATCATACATGCAAGTTTAAAGATTGTTATTAATCACCATAGTGGGCAAAGGTTTGTGAAACACTGATTCACCCCCTGCTCGGTATTCCCTATTTCTAACAACACGTACTTTGCTAACTAGGACACTTCAAAATTCTTAATCAAGGACGTAAGGAGGAAATAAAATTATGTAAGAGGAAACTCATTAATAGTAGAGTTGCTCAACGGAAACTACTCATTAAAAGATAGGTATAGAAATTGTAATTGCTTAAGGACACAATTTTGGGAAGGGTGGACGGTGACATCCCCTGTTTCCTAAGTTGAAATTCATAGATAATAACCAAAAGAATAACAAACAAATAATTAAGACATTGAAATAATGGAGTAATAATTAAATAATAAATAAGTAAATTAATTAATAAATTATAACTACCAAACAAATTTAAATAATTGCAAGTGATAGTCAAATAAGGTAATCATTTTCATCTAAAGAAGCTCATAAAGCAAATAAAGAAGATAACAATATGAATATATGGATATCAAATGGAAATTAATAAAAGCTAGGAATTTTGTGGTCTACCATTTGTATACACGAGGAGATTAATTTATGATAACAATCCAATGAATATATTGATGAAAACCATATATAGCCGGATTGATATAATAACTTGAATAAAATCAATGTGATACACTAATTACAATATAATGTAATATATATGCTAATTTTTTTAATCAAAAATTGACAATTTGAGATATATTATACATCAATAAAATATACTATATAATGTATACTAGACACTAATACGTAGCAAGTGACTTAATATGCAACCATAGTAGTCATTGCTTTTCCCAACCCACATGAGGGGAAAGTAGAAGATGATGGACAGGGAAAAAACATCAACCATAATATGGGGAAGGATATCATCAATTTTGAATATAGTCAGTGACTGCAACAAATTCACATATCAAACCATGCATTAAAGAAGATCGATAAAAAGGGAGACATTTCACATAAGCTTCCTGTTCGTACACTCTAATCACATCCTAATTTAGCCAACGGTCCATTTTGAATCAATATTAGAAGGTGGTGAATAATATGCAAGGTACAACTTGATAACTATCATTGGTTTGAGCATCCTTTACCTTTAGCGCCAATATTAGCATCTCTCAACATCATATTGAGTTCGTCATACTAATACGCTACTAATAATGTTCATGTACGATGATGTGCATATTCATGTAAGATTAGTAGTTATATTGTTGGCACAATGTCAAGCATAAAGGAAGAGGAGACTAAAATTAAACAAATAAAAGTATTAAGAATAAGGCGAAGAATATCATTATCATTGTTCGGATTAAGGGAAATGAAAAGACTAGAAGAGCAAGTCATAGAGTATGGAAATGGACTAACCTGTAGTAGATGTCACAAACACGTCACCAATTTATCTAATTATGTTTGTAACATCCACGTTCATCGGATCTTAACTAACAACCAGTCATATCAAAGAATACAGTTAATACTTCAAATTCATAGGAAGATAGTTATAATGGATATTTTCATGTGAATGAGATTAATGGGTACAATCGGTTAAACGGAAATTTTCATAACTAACAATTGAAGACACTATCAATGAATTTAAATCTACATACTGTAGAATTCAAAACTGAAATTCGTCTATGGATACTTCTACAAAACCTAGGTTAGTCCATATATACTGCTTAGGAACAGATAGTTATACTACTCTATCAAAATGACAAATACCATCAAATACCACTATCATTTAGGGCATTAAATACCACTGTATCAATTAAGGCATCAAATATCATTGTATCATCCCTTCTCTTTCCATTGCTAACTATGGCAACAACATATAGTTAAAAGATACGCTCATATTCATTATTCACATAAATGGCAGACTGAAATAACAATCCATCGGATAAACCTATCTCTTGCATATAGATATATTCCATGTTTAGTTGGAAGATCAACCAATCTAACTGGTAACTAATTACATTGATGAGAAAAGTTGCTTTCATTAAAGGAAATAACTGAATCGATGATATAAATCAATCCATCATATCTTCTACTTGTATAAACATCATAAAAGTAAAATACTAGTTACCAACAAATGTTCGAATGCATAACTTATCTTTGTCTGGTGCATGTCTTGACATCTTGTGGAGAGGGGAAACATTGTTAGGGGTTTAACCTCCCAACCATGGACCCTCAAAATATTCTCACATAATCTCATTCGAGAAAGGCTCTCCCTACCCATAATAGACATGGAACACTTTGTCCAGCCATTGAGCATCCCAATACTTAATTCCACCACTCGACTTGACAAGATGGCACATATTGGACAAACATGATGTAATATCCCTAATTTTGACATATATTTTAATAATAAATAGATAATAATAAATATTATAATTACATTATGAAACCAAAGAAGATTATAATATATTCACATTTGATTATATATATGATATTAATAACTAATGATAATAGTAATAAATTGATTAATAGACTAATCAATATAATATTATATATATTAATGATACAAGAATTAATATAAACAATAATACAATATGGTATTATATTTATAACAACATATATTTGAATATGTTATAATAAACATATAATGTTATATAACATATTTAATACTTATATCTTATAAAAAATATATATATCAAATACTCTTTGAATTAAATGTAACTCTTATATAACTATATTACAAACACCTTTATATATATTCGACATACATATATGCGATAAATGAATAAACTCAATAACAAATTGAATCATAATAAATATAATAATAATATAACCATGCGTCTTGTCGGTTCATCCGCACCTCTCCAAAATCGATGCAGCTTACTTAAGATGGTAAGGACATGGATCGAATGACATGGAGGAATCAGATTGGTAGGAACACATTAATAGTTGAGTATTCAGGACCAACTACACATCAACGAAGGAATCGTATTTAAAAGTGAAGAACACAAGGATGGAACGGAACGAATTAAAAGAAAGGCAGTAGCATAGAGAAATACCCAAACCATTTAAGAAGTGCGAACCCGACACATCGTAGGGACGTGGATGAGGACGATTGGGTGATATCACCGAGGGCAAGAATATACAAGTAAGGAGATACGAAGAATATCTAATTTGGATATATTCGGTTACAAGTGAATGAGAATCGATACATCCCTTTTGGCTAAAACCGTGGAGCGCCATGCATAATATCATGCTTAAGGAGGAACAATACAAATGAAATGTTAAATACATTAGTGGTAAAGTAATAACGAGGACCATAGGTAAGAGCAAGTCAATTAATTTATAAACTGAATTACCCATACATAAAGAGGAATAAAGCTCTAAGTAAGAGAGGAGAACAACTTGATATGTTATTAGAATAAATTATCAATTTCAAATATACCTTATCTTATAAAAATCAAGAAATTGGAATTGATTGAAAATAAATACAAATTTTACACATTTCCAAGCAAAGAATGGACACTTGAAGAGATTCACAAGACACTAAATTAGAACTGGGATTGATTTGAAGTTCATCCCAAATTGGTTCATTACAAGTGGTATCAGAGCTTAATTCTGCGATCCTAAAAGATAGTAAATGAAAAAAGGAGCAAAAATGAGCAAACAACTATCTAATGAAATTAGGAATGCTATGGAATAGACAAAGCAAACTCTAGCAGAGCGGATAGAGAAATCAAACCAAGCACTCCTTCAAGCATTGCAAAACGTGGGAAATTCCATAAACAATCTAAGAAACCATAATGCTAATGGAAGAGACGTAAGTTCAAACCACTCAGAAAATAATGGAGCTTCATCATCTCGGGTGCCCAAATCCCCTTTCTTACCTTGGGAGGACCCCTCGATAGAAGGAGAGGGACAAACAACCAATAATGCTATTGAGAATGCAAGAGCTTATGCCAGCCTTGCATTAGAAATCAGAGAGCTAGTAACATTTAGAGAATTCTGTGAAGCCAACAGGCAAGAAACTCCTAGGAGAGAAAGAAGACCGCAAAATCAAGATCTTAAAAGCAAGGTAAATAAAGTAACACTTCCAAATTTTGATGGATCGGAAAAGACCACTGCACGCGCTTGGCTACAAAATTAAACACTTATCTTACCCTTAGCCCAATGATAGAAGAGGACGCACTTCAATTTGCGATCCTTCACTTAGAAGGCATGGCACATGATTGGTGGCATCATGGCCTTGTTACTCAAGGACACCAAAATATTGCTTCTTATGAAGAATTCTCTCAAAAAACTCATTAAAAGGTTCTATAGGAAGCACCCTCAAGAAGACTTTAGAAAGTTGACTCAAATCAAGCAACAAAGATCAGTCGAAGGTTATATAGCCCAATTTCAAAAACTCTCAGTCAGAGTTACAGGAGTAGATAATGACAGACTCACTTGTTCGTGGAAGGATTAAAATATTCACTAAGAGGGTTGGTCAGTGCTCTTAAACCCACATCTCTTGACGACGCCATTGAAACAGCTTTGAGATTAGAAATTTCATCATCAAGTTGTAGACCTTCAAGCAACCATAGCAAACCATTCCATGATATGTGTGAAAAGCACAAGCAAGAATTCCCAAAAAGAAAATGTTTTCACTGTGGTGAGGACTTTGAAAAGGATCACCTATGCCAAGATGAGAAAGCTCGAAAACAACGAGAAGACTTAAGAAGGAAGAAATTATGCTTCAAATGCAAGGAATCATGGGAACCAGGACATAAATGTAGGAAGGAAAGTCAAGTTCATAGAATAGAAGAAATACTTGACCCAGAATTAGAAGGGACAACACCGAAGAAGATGAGATATGATCAAGGGAACATCAATAACATTCAGTGAATGAACAAAGAGGGAAGCCAATGGAGCTTTGAGGAAGTTCAACCATAGTTAAAAATATGAAATTGTAAGTTTTCTTAATTAATGTAATCATAAAGGTGTAAAATTGATTATTTGAGAAATGATTTAGGGATTTCAAGTAGCTTTCTTATGGAGTCTACAATCAAGGAAGGTCTATAAGACGCTTTATTGTAGTACTAGTTAAGGGAAAGACTATATAGAAACCCTACTGTATATAGCTTTCTTATGGAGTCTACAATCAAGGAAGGTCTATAAGATGCCTTATTGTAGTACTAGTTAAGGGAAAGACTATATAGAAACCCTATTGTATATAACTTTCCTATGGAGTCTACAATCAAGGAAGGTCTATAAGACGCCTTATTGTAGTACTAGTTAAGAGAAAGACTATATAGAAACCCTACTGTATATAACTTTCCTATGGAGTCTACAATCAAGGAAGGTCTATAAGACGCCTTATTGTAGTACTAGTTAAGGGAAAGACTATATAGAAACCCTACTGTATATAACTTTCCTATGGAGTTTGCAATTAAGGGAGGTCTGTTAAGACACTTTATTGTAGTACTAGTTAAGGGAAAGGCTATATTTAACTTTCTTATGGAGTCTGCAATTAAGAGAGGTCGGTTAAGACACCTTATTGTAGTACTAGTTAAGGGAAAGGCCATATTTAACTTTCCTATGGAGTCTTCAATTAAGGGAGGGTTGTTAAGACACCCTATTGTAGTACTAGTTAAGGGAAAGACTATAAGGGCATCTATCCTTCCTATGGAGTCTACAATCAAGGAAGAGCTGCTATGATACCCTATTGTAGTACTAGTTAAAGGGAAGATAGTAAGGGAACCCTACCACTTTCCTATGGAGTCTGCAATCAGGGGAGAACACCCTATTGTAGTACTAGTTAAGGGGAAGATAGTAAGGGCACCCTATCAACTTTCCTATGGAGTCTGCAATCAAGGAAGAGCGGTTAGGACACCCTATTGTAGTGCTAGTTAAGGGAAAGATAGTAATGACTCCTTTTCACAAGAACCTTTCTAGCCAAACAAGCAATCCACTAAACCACCTCGTGTGGATGCTTAACACCTACCACCGAGGCCAAGGGGGCCAAAGTTCCCTCTTGGGCTTAGCATGGAACTGGCTTGGATTAACTTATTAATTATTCGAGTTTCTTTGAAGTTTATATATTTATATGCATGTACTGATGCTTATTTTGTGGTTGCAGGATGAAGAAGTATAGTCATTACGCATTGTTAATTTTAGGGTCTAATCAAGGTTATGTATGATGTGTCTACATCGTGTCTACTTCGTGTCTTCATGCATCAATGTGTATGCCTCGTGTTTTCTTTGTGTCTTCATACATTCATATGTATACTTTGCATTCAAATGCATACTACATGTGTGGTTTTTTATAGGATAGAATGAAATAATATTACAAGTAAAAATTTGAATGGGATCTAGTAGTCAATTTCGTTAGATAAGGTGAAACCAATATGAAAATGTTTATTGCTTGAGGACAAGCAAATTCGAGAAGGGAGGGCTGTAATAACCCTAATTTTGACAAATATTTTAATAATAAATAGATAATAATAAATATTATAATTACATTATGAAACCAAAGAAGATTATAATATATTCACATTTGAATATATATATGATATTAATAACTAATGATAATAATAATAAATTGATTAATAGACTAATCAATATAATATTATATATATTAATGATACAAGAATTAATATAAACAATAATACAATATGGTATTATATTTATAACAACATATATTTGAATATGTTATAATAAACATATAATGCTATATAACATATTTAATACTTATATCTTATAAAAATATATATATCAAATATTCTTGGAATTAAATGTAACTCTTATATAACTATATTACAAACACCTTTATATATATTTAACATACATATGCGATAAATGAACAAACTCAATAACAAATCGAATCATAATAATAATAATAATAATATAAACATGCGTCTCGTCGGTTCATCCACACCTCTCCAAAATCGATGCAGCTTACTTAAGATGGTAAGGACATGGATCAAATGACATAGAGGAATCGGATTGGTAGAAACACATTAATAGCTGAGTATTCAGGACCAACTACACATCAATGAAGGAATCGTATTTAAAAGTGAAGAACACAAGGGTGGAACGGAACAAATTAAAAGAAAGGCAGTAGCATAGAGAAATACCCAAACCATTTAAGAAGTGTGAACCTGACACATCATAGGGACGTGGACGAGGACGATTGGGTGATATCACCGAGGCCAAGAATATACAAGTAAGGAGATACGAAGAATATCTAATTTGGATATATTCGGTTACAAGTGAATGAGAATCGATACATCCCTTTAGGCTAAAACCGTGGAGCGCCACGCATAATATAATGCTTAAGGGGGAACAATGCAAATGAAATGTTAAATACATTAGTGGTAAAGTAATAAGGAGGACCATAGGTAAGAGCAAGTCAATTAATTTATAAACTGAATCACCAATACATAAAGAGGAATAAAGCTCTAAGTAAGAGAGGAGAACAACTTGATATGTTATTAGAATAAATTATCAATTTCAAATATACCTTATCTTATAAAAATCAAGAAATTGGAATTGATTGAAAAATAAATACAAATTCTACACATTTCCAAGTAGAGAATAGACACTTGAAGAGATTCACAAGACACTAAATTAGAACTGGGATTGATTTGAAGTTCATCCCAAATTGGTTCATTACACATGAGCTTACTTGGAAGTTCTTAAGAGTTTAATTGTAAAATTTATCATGTATGATAATTCTAATTTTCTATTCTGCCTTTTTACAGGTATCTCCTTTACCTCTATGATAATTCTGATTTTTTGTTCTTCCGGATAGGGCGAGTCCTTGGTATTGGATCATTAATGGAATTCTGCCATTAGCAGTTCATTATTGACACTCAGCTGATGCAAAGATGATAAATCAATCCTGGCGTTAAGCCATCTTTGTGAATCAAAAGTTCGCACTTGTTTAATCAAGAATTTTGTATCATAAATAAAGGAAAACTGTTCATTATAAGAGACACATTGTATCTTTTGATTTAAATTTGATGCATAATAGTTTACCGTAGATATTGAAGAAAACAAGGAGGATTGGCAGACATGAGTCGAACATTTATAATTCGATTTGTAATGTGGATACACGTTTGATGGAAGAAAAATGACATATTTAAATCCACTATCGTATATACTTGCATCGAATTTCTGATATAAAGATACGAAGCAAAGGTATCAACATAACCTGAATGATAATAATGTGACTCGGGAAGTCCCGACTGACTGGCTCACAATGGTTTGAATTGTAGAAGGCCAAAGCTAAAATCTGATATAGAGAATTTGTGTGACAATGATGCTCGGTTTCACATACAACAATAGGAGCCCAATAAATAAAAGGAGCCGAATGCCGTCCTTGGCAATGAGAGAAGTCTTGAACTTAAGCCGTGGCCCAAGGTGGCAGTTTCGATCAAGACCATCAGTTTTTAAGCTCACTGATTCAAAAGGAAAGAGTTGCGCCAAGTGTACATGTCGCCCCTCGTAGAGAATTACTAGTTTGAAATATTAAAGAGCTCCATTGAAAATCTATTAAATAAATATCTATATATATGCATATATATATATATATATATATATATTATTTTCAAATGACTCCATCATGCTATTATTATGTTCAAGGTCGTACCCATTAAAATACGTATATCTATATACGTGTGTAATTCGAAGAATTATGATTTATTTTAACCTCATATCCTCTTGATATATACACATGTATATATTTATACATATATTAATAGGGACGAACTATAGATACTATTTTAATATCATGGTGGCATCATACATATATATAGATATATGCGTATATATATAGGTGATGATGAAAAAACTGGAGACGCCATAATAGAACAACAAAAGTAATGGTTCTAAACATGAATTCTGACTATGATTAAATATATATATGTTTGACCAAGTAGCTCATGGTATTACCCAGCGTACACTCTTGCTTGCCTGGTCGTTTACCCTTAACCATGGTGGTTCAAGATTCATACCTATTTGCCCAGTGATGGTGGTGCTCCTGTGTCCAATTCTTTTCTGACAATGCTTCCACCCCTTTGACGTGCTCCCTACAAGGAAATTTTCCACAATTAATTCATATTACCATAACAAGTTATTAATCATAAAGAATCATAACGGCTAACCGCCTTTTCAATTCCCAGGAATTCATAATAAATAACCAACTTTCCAAAAGAGCATTAAAATATCATCATAACGGTTAACTAGCATGCCAACTTCATATGAGATTATAACGATTAACCATCTTACCATTTTGCATGATTGTAACTAATTTTACCTATCAATAGACTTCACATAATACCTCAGCCGTTATATGAACGTTTCGAATGGAGCCAAAAATTGGGATGTAACAATGTTGGCCGTCTCTATATAGCATGTTCGAACAACATAATTGATGCAAATTCATAATTAGGTCCCTAAGGTAGCAACATTGGGTACATTCCTTAATAAGAATGGTTGTCAACACAACACTGTGATTAAGAAACATAACTCACGATGTAGTAATGCCATTTAATGCTATTTATGATCAAGAATAGACGTTGACAAGTTAATCTCAACCTGTAATTAGTACAATTTGTCATAAATTGGGATTAGTGCTAACACTACCAATATAAAGAATACTCCGCATTGCAGAAAGAGATCACAAAGGAGAGAGTTTATTCATCGACGACTCATCAGGATGACTAATTGTAGTTGATGATCTGAGAAACAAATAGAAGAATTCCTAGGCAACATGATCGTATCAATGACTCTTAACTCATTGATCTTTGAGGTCAAGTCTTGCAACAAGTAGACAAATACCATGGAGGCATTCCAAGTGATCTTTTTGAAATAGAATATCACAAGGGAACAATCTAGAAACTAAGTGAATGACCATTTTCAAACCTAATTCAACCCTACTTGGTAAGTTTAAGGAAAAAATCAAGTCTAGTCTCGATTGGGGACATTACACTCTCTTTATCGAGAGACACAAAAACTAAGATCAACTTCAAAAATGGTTGATTAAAAATCGGCAAACAACTGTAAAACCACAATTTTGCAAAAAACCATCAAAAGAATATGTTGCAAAACATCACCACGATTTTGTAGAAAAAAATCATCAAACTTTCAATTTAATGCTGATATCATACATGATATTGTGAAAAATTTGGGAAAAACTTCGTAGCTCTGAAAAGAATTTTGCAGACCCAAATTTTTGTTTCTAAAAAACTTGGAAAAAACTGTTCTAGATTTTTTCTCTAAATTCCTAGGTAATTAAACCACGAATTTTATTGGAAAATTTTGCCCAAAACCAACCTCTACTTTGATACCATGAAATTACAATTGATTGAGATATTCAATATTAAACAAAAGTAGAGGAATACTCTTTAAATAAGCAATCACAAGATCTTCCAATTAATGTGTTGACCAGAATTTAAGATAAACAACAAAAACAAAATAATGAACACTAAGACACAACAATTTATCCTTGGAAAACCCTCCAACATGAGAGAGAAAAACCCAGGCACAAATATATTATTTTATTTATTCAAATGATGTTATCTTCATTTGGACAATTTTCCTATTGTTTTAGGCTACGATAGATCCAAGTGACTAAATTTCTTGTGTGATCTATTGCATGGTCTAGGCATCATGGAGTTCCTATGTCTAGTTTCACATCTTGTTCCAAGGTTTCCAAATGATGTTATCTTTCGATTGGTTCGACCCTATATTGGGTTTCATGTTCTAATAGTCAGGGTGCGAATTGCGGCCCACTATGAAGATTCACAACATGCGATGCTTAATGGTACGTTGTTCTATGTTGTTATATGATAGATCAGCCCTCTTGTATGTTCACACAACATGATGCGTTTAATTGGGGTTGTTCTTAAGGATTTGGGACCTGACCTATCTGTTTGTAAAATGTTTCTTGTAATTTAATGATCAGATAAGTCAACTTGTGGCTGACAATCCTATATATATTTAGGGTTGTGGTTCTTGCTTAAGAGAGAAGAAATGGGGAGAAACAATTGGGGTAGCTAGTGTCGATTGAAGTATCATAATTTTTGAGGGTTGATCAATTGCAAATAGGTTGCTAAATTTAGTGAGTGTATTTGACTTGCTAGTAGTCATATATTGACAACGGTAATGTAATATCTACATTTGCAAGCCAACTTGATAATAATCTAGTGATATTTATTCCTTTGGCGTTCATTTCTTATAGTTTGTTTGGGCATTTCCATTGTGGCATATCTAGTTATGAAGTCAAACATCTTCTTTGGAGGTTCTTTTTGCTTGATTGTGTTAAGTGGTATCAAAGCATAGTTCTACATCAAAGCAGAGCAAGTATTGATAACCTTGTGACTGAAGAAATGATACAAAAATTAGAATTGAGGAGACTCAAATATCTTTTTCCTTATAGGATAAGTTGGTTTTAGGATGATCATATGGTGGAAGTGCAAGACCAATGTTTGGTTAATTTCAACATTGGACCATAACAGGATGAGGTATTATGTGATGTGGTTAGAATGAGTGCTTGCCAAGTTTTTTTGGGTAGCCTTTGACAATATGATGTTGGTGCTATTCATGATTGCTGATTGAATGTTGTTTCTATTGTGAAGGATGGCTATAGGTTTACTTTACTTCCATTAAAGGAGGAGGGAATGAAAGCTAAGAACGTAAGTATGATGAGGACTTAACCCCATAGGAGATTAAATTGCTTTGGATCAAGAGGTGATGGATTCGCGGTAGGTGGTTGAAAAGGTTACTAAGGTGGTACAGTTGTCGACGAATTTGATGAGTGGATATGAATTGGTGACATTGAAGTCTAGTGACAATTGGATGATGTTACAATAGGTTATTGGTGAAAGGGTACCAGATGAGTAGCAGAGTCTTGTGACTGGAACAAAAAATGAGAAGTTGTTGAATGATGTCAAAGGTGGAGTCAAATGACAAAAGTTGAAGCAGGCATTAGTTGGTGGCTGTAGAAGTGCTTATGGGATAAGTTGGTTTCAAGATGATCATAGGGTAAAAGTGAAAAACCATGGGGTTAATTTCAACATTGGATTATATCATGATGAAGTATTATTTGATGTGGTTAATATGAGTGCTTGCCATGTTTTGTTGGGTAAACTTTGGCAATATGATGTTGGTGTTATTTATGATTGCCAAAGGAATGTTGTTTCTATTATGAAGGATGGTCATTGGCTTACATTACTTACTTTGAAGGAGGAAGAAATGAAAGCTAAGAACCTAAGTATGAGGAGGATTTAGGAGATCAGACTGCTTTAGATTAGAACTAATGGATTTGCAACAAGTTGCTGAAAAGGTTATGGAGGTGATCTAGTAGTTTAGAAATCTAATGAGCAAATATGAACTAGTGAAATTGAAGACTAATGACAACAGGATGATGTTAAATCAGGTTACCAGTGAAAGGGCACTGGATGAGCAACACAATCTTGTGAATGAATTATAAAATGAAAAGTTGTCGAATGATGTTAGAGGTGGAGTCAAACAACAAAAGTTGAAGCGAACATTAGTTGGTGTTGCAAAAGTGACAAAGGTCGAAACACTAAGTATGGTGAGATTGATCATAGTAGAGGGTGTGGAAGCAATTGTAGTGCGATACTTGATGATGAAGGATATTCTTTTGGAGTTATGCATTTGTAGAGTCAACACAATCATTTCCTTCTTGATGAGGAGGATATGTGGGTCAAGAATGAACATGGGATTTATGTTCCGAATCTTGTCAGATTTTCATAAGCTCCTCTTATGGAACATCTTCTATTCACTTAGGGTGACTGAGATGCAAGACAATCCCTGGGTCATTGGTAATCTTGCATCACCCAAAAATATTTCCTTTCGGTTTGTTTGTTTCCAATTCATTTGGATGGTTTACCTGTTGTTTTAGGTTTGCGATTGATCTAGTAGGCTCGTTTTCTTATGTGATCCTTATGGCTCGGTCCATGCA
Organism: Cupressus sempervirens; assembly: GCA_028749045.1. Taxonomy (NCBI): domain Eukaryota; kingdom Viridiplantae; phylum Streptophyta; class Pinopsida; order Cupressales; family Cupressaceae; genus Cupressus; species Cupressus sempervirens. The sequence continues at coordinate 164,727,695 of CM053792.1, read as the reverse complement.
TCATGGAGATCCGATGTCTAGCTTCACATCTTGTTTTGAGGTTCCCAGATGAAGTTATCTAACAATATGCTTGATCCTATATTGGCTTTCTTGTTCTAACAGTGAAAGTGGCAAGTTGTGAGGTGTAGCATGCGATGAAGATTCATGACATGCGATGCTTAATGGTGCATTTTTCTAGGTTGCTATATGATTGATTGACCTTGTTCTATGTTCACACGACATGATGTATCTATTTGGGATGGCTCTTATGGATCTGGGTTCTAGCCTATTTGTTTGTAATACATTTCCTTTGTGTTGGAATTTAATGATTAGATAAGCCAACTTGTAGCTGGCTATCCTATATATAAGTAGGGTAGTAGTTCTTGTTTAAGAGAGGAAATGTGGAAAAGCAACTAGGGTAACTTGTGTTTGTTGAAGTATCATAACTGAGGGATGATCAACTGCAAATAGGTTGCTAAAGGCAGTGAGTGTATCTGACTTGCTAGCAGTTGTATATTGACAATGGTGATGCATTTTCTGCATTTGCAAGCCAACTTGATGATAATCCAATGATATTTCTTCCTTTGGTATTCATTTCTTATAGTTTGTTTGGGCATTTCCGCTATGGCATATCCAAGTCTAAGGTTAAGCATCTCCTTTGGAGGTTCTCTTTCCTTGATAGCGTCAATTTCTCCGTCCCAGAGTAAAATGTTACATGGGCCTTCACGTCAAATTTCTCTTTTCACCTCAAATTTCTTCATCTCAGAGAAAAATGTATTATAACACATAATAATAGTAACTGATGCCGAGACCCCCTCTCAGCAAGGGCAAGATTCTTACAACTTAGATTATTACAATAATTTATAGTTGACTCCAATGTTTGACCATACAAGGAGCTTTTGAAGCCATGCTGTTTCACAATCTTGTTTATTTGTAAAGAACTTGACACTCTTCATCTGCCACTCATGCTCCCTTTGAATCTCTAACTCGATATGAAGAAAGAGTCCTTGCAGAGTATTTGCATACTCAAACTGAGCAATATATTGGACATGCTTTGCCCAATGCAAAGAAAGAACCTGTAGGGTTGTAGTCACATTTATATAGAAGTCCATTGCCCATTAATTCTTGCCCAAAACTCACATAAGATGAATATCAACGAATATCTCCTTAAAGAACAGTTCCCTCAATCTTGAATGATCATAACTGAACCAAGAAGACCTTTCATTGACTTGCAAGAGTCCAAGAATTTTCATTGTAACAACAATCATAATGACCTCCACATCATACACAAGATGATACCTTCCAATTTTTCTTTTTGTGACTTTTAAATGAATCCACAGAGTATTCAAAGACTCCATCACAGGTAATTAAGAAACTTCGTTCACAATTGCTTTGGAACTCCAGTTTGCACAATATTTAAGACACATTGAAATTACTTACAAAATCATATCTGAATGACGTTTGGTGCACTAATACAACTCCCCTTTACCATTATTCTCATTTACTATGGGATGACAAGTTTATAAAGCACAATTTCTTAAATGCCAACAATTTTATACAATACTAGTTGGAGAAAAATGATACATGTAATCTCCACTCAGTTTACATTTGCTTGACAATGTCATCTAGTGGTCATTCATAGTTAGTTCAACACCTTGTTGATGCAAGCCGCAAACTTCTCAAATGATAAGAATGTTATCAAGTGATGGGGAGTCCACACTGTCTCCAGAGCCCTCTGGCTCTTCCTAAGACCTATTCTTTGGTCTTGCCAAGGTATTCCTCACTACCCTACTTAGAGATCACTTCTAGGATCCCTAACTCCATATAGAACTCTCCACCAACTTCAAACACTCAATTATGCCTTAGATTCCAACTATGCACTCATGGGCTCAGTTAACCATTTTTCTTCCCAACCTGTTCTTGGACCTAGGAATAGGTATCCCCTCTATTCCTTGCTTGTTCTCAATCCATTTTGACCCATTCTGATGGATTCTTTCTTAGGTTTTCTCTCGAGTTCTTATTTTGCTACTTTTAGGCCTTTTAGCCTTTTTTGCCCCCAATTAGGCCTCCCAAATTTAGTTTCCTTGGGATATCTCCCAACTTCTTTAAAATAACCCCCAACCTAGTTAGGGATTCTTCCTAAGATCTCCCTAGGCTTCAAGATTCCCTATGTCTTAGCCTCCCAAAGTTTTCATACATAGGACTTTCACCAAACCCCTATTTTCAAGGGTTTTAAGGGCATGTGACACTGTTTGGTTTCTTTGCTCTCAAAAAGTGCTTTAATGGTCTCCTCTGCACTCCTTGCATACACACGTCTAGGACACATGCTGCTTCACTTCTACACTCCTTGATTGGCACACCCAATCCATTAAGCAAGACCTCTTGCTTTTGTTCTGTCAAGCACCCAGCCAGAATGCCTCTGCACTTGCCTAGGGCTGATGGCAAATATAACTCTCTTGCAAACAATGACTCCACAGACCATATTTACAATATATACAAGGCCTCCTACTTGATTCCAAGAGGGCATGGAAGTTCAGCCACGGGAACTCAAGTAGGATACATATTTACAAAATTGGTTCTAAACCAGGCAGTGAACTAGTGAAACACAAGAAATTAACAAAATGCTAACTAGTCGTACAAAACAACTAAACCAATGCCACACAAGGTCAATGCGCAACACAAATTGAAGTCTCAAAGCATTAGTTTAGTCCTTTTAATCCATTTCATGACTAGATGAAGGCTCTGTTATGAAAATACAATTAGATCTTGTTCTTTCCAAACCTCAGTCCGTACAATGCCACCCTCAACTGTCAGGTTAGGATTTTTCTGACCTGATATCCCCTATTACCACATGCTTGGACCCTTAGGTAAAGCTTAGAACACCATTAAGGTCATTTCCTAGTTTTTAGGAAATGTTGTCATGACAACTTTTGCAAATTTTGCTCATTCAGCAATTCCCTCTTCTAACTTGCATATCTCAAGCTAGAATCCACTCCTTGGATCCCAAACATCTTAAAAACATTTTAATAAGTGTCACTTCATTTTGGGATTTTGGTCAACCTTTGACCCTTTTGTCGACTTTCCTAGGACTTTGACTCTAGAGCCCAGTTGAACACACAAATCACAAAACTGTAAACATCCTTATCTCAACCCACACACCAAATCAACCTTGGGACTTCATGACTAGTCCTTATTGTTATAAGATTCAAGAAGAGTTGGCAGATTAACGGATTTCCGGATGATTGATTGATTAACAGAGGAACAAATGTGTTCCTTATAAAGAATTACAAGGACGTTTTTTCTAAAAGAAACAACGTAGACTGAAGACGGAATTAGAAACAAAACTAGAGATAGGATAGCAAACATTCCTATCTGGACTGAAGAAAAAAGAGACGGGATAGGAAACATTCCTATCTAGACTGAAAGACGGACTATAGACAAGTAGTTGACTATTATAGAAAGTATAAGATATTATCTTAATACCCTCCTTTAATGGTCAACGTACGGATGTTGGAACATTCTGTGATAACTGAGACCCTCCCTGGATCTACAGAATGCTGAAACCAAGAAGCTTTGCCAGAAGAGTGCTATGACTCAAAATAAGTTGCAATTACAAAACTTCGTTTTTGTGGAAAAAACGGTAAAACCCAGAACCTCACGCAACCTTGCGTATTACAGACAACTTGAAATGATTTTTGAGGAGAAAATCAACAAACCCAGAATCTCACACAACCTTGCGTATTACAAACAACTTGAAATGATTTTTGAGGAGAAAATCAACAAACCCAGAATCTCACACAACCTTGCGTATTACAGACAACTTGAAATGATTTTTGAGGAGAAAATCAACAAACCCAAAATCTCAGAAACAAATTCAGAAGGCAAAAAATGCAACTTCGCCTTGATCAGGACCAGGAGAAGTCGGACGCTGCGTAACACCCAGAACAAGTTGATCGGTGTTTCGATATTCGAAGATTGCGATGATGCACTGCTTCCAGGTTCCATAATTGCGACCATTGAATTTGGAATTATGTTCGAGTAGAATATTTGTCAGAGATGCCATGGCATGTTTTTCAATGAAAAACTGTGAAAATCTGTGAAGGCACGTTCTTCGAGGCAAAAATACGAAGGACCCGGAAGAATCAGAGAATGACCTAGAAGAGAGCTCGAAAAACCTAGAAGGAATCTGCTGCTATTTTTTGGATCCGTTGGCTCAAAAATCGAGGCACCCAAAAAAACGGACGACAACCCAGTTGAGCTCTCGAAAAACCCACCAAGAATTTGCAAACAAAATATTTTTTCGACTCCAAAAATTAGGGTTTCGAAAAAAAAGGCCCTGGCTGAAAAACGCTTGAAAAAACTTCAGATTTCTTGATAAAAATGGCAGATTTTTTTTCAGGGAGAGCGCAAATGATGAAGAATGCAAAAAAAACGAACTAATCCTTGACCCTACAATCGTGATTTTGCTGTCAAATGAGCTGGAAAATATATGGACGCGAGTTGCTTCAAACGTGTGTGATTTGGACGCAATTTGCAGAAAAAAATTGCGAGCTTTCCCAAGGATACAGGCACAGATTTTGCAGACTAGGAGGCTGCAAAAAGAGACAACTGTCGTGGTGTGCAGATAATTTCAAAAGAAATTATAATTTTTTTGAAAAATTCCTTATCATGGCTCTGATACCATGTTACAAGATTCAAGAAGAGTTGGCAGATTAATGGATTTCCGGATGATTGATTGATTAACAGAGCAACAAATGTTTTCCTTATAAAGAATTACAAGGATGTTTTTTCTAAAAGAAACAACGTAGATTGAAGACGGAATTAGAAACAAAACTAGAGACAGGATAGGAAATATTCCTATCTGGACTGAAGAAAAAAGAGACGGGATAGGAAACATTCCTATCTAGACTGAAAGACGGACTATAGACAAGTAGTTGACTATTATAGAAAGTATAAGATATTATCTTAATACTTATTACCTTGGTGGTTGGCTAGAACCACCTACAAGCCAAAATTGTAAAGATCTTCCAAGAAGACCTTAAGGTACTTCTGCACCATTCTCCCCCTGCAACAAGGAAGTTAAGGAACCTGTGGTGTTAAGAACTCCTCAGTGATACTAGACTTTTTTAGTCACTCTCTGCTATCCAGGTAGCCTCTGTCTTTGGTTGGTGTCTCCATTTCACTAGGTGCTCCATGTATGTCTTGTGCCTAGTCTTCTTCTTCACCCTTGAATCCAAAATCTTGTCAACCTGTGGTTTTATTTGATCTGGTACCTTGAGTTCTTCCACATCCTTACACATCTCAGTACTGTACTATTCATCATTCATCTCTGGTCCTTTATATTTGATCAAGTCCTTTACATTGAAGATAGGAGAGATGGACATCTCCTTGGGTAATTCCACCTTGTAGGCATTTTGACCATATTTAGCCAACACTTTACATGGCCCAATCCTTTTCATCTGTAACTTACTTGGTATGCCCTTTTGTAGTCTAGCCTTGTTCAAGAATACCATCACCAAATCACCTACCTCAAATTGTAGATCTCTTCTCTCTTCATCTCTCTTAGCTTTCAACTTCTGATCGGTCTCCATTAGGGTCTTCTTTACTTGCTCATGTACCTGTTGGCGCTCAAAATTGTAGTCCGAATTTTGAGGCCTATAAATGCTTTGTGAAGCCTATGTACCTAGCTGTACCTTTGAAACCCCATGAGGTGTTTTATGCTTCTAGCAACTTTCATTTAGTGCGTCTAAGTGTTCCATGAAGTTAAAGCATCATTTTGAACCATTCTGCGAAGTCTTGTTTTGAGTGCATTTCAAATCTGCATTTTTCCCCGAGTGTCAAACAGCGACAGGAGGCTGTGTTTGCCATTGAATATTTCGAACCCAAAAAAGTTTTTGTGACTTTCCACTTTGAGAGTGTCTAGTGTCCATACCTAGGAACCTATATTCCAGATTTTGAATCATTTCAAATCCATTTGATTAGGTTTTGAATCCCTCGAAGTTGGTCAGTTCCTATTTTCATGATTTTGCACTTTGCGCATATTTCTGGGTAGGCCTGTTTGACGTGCTATAACTTTTGACCAGTTGACCAAAATGTTAAAATTCCTGTTGCATTATATTTTCGACGTCAGAGACTTGTTATGTTTCAAGTTTCAACTCTTGACGAATCCGTTTGAGTGGTTTTCAAACGCGATTTCAAATGGAATTTCTAACTTTTCACTGGTGTCAGTATTTACAGATTGATTGGTAGCCCTGTTTGAGACCTCATAACTCCTGATCTGCGATTGGTGAGATCGAATGGATTATACCCCTGTGTTGTCCTCTGAAAATATTCCAAGTGTGTCAGTTTGCAAGCCATGACGAATCCATTTACACACTTTTTCGGGTCAATTCCATTTGCAAAAATCGCTTTCAGTCAGTGTTCCTAATTGCAAAATTCTGAGTAGCCCACTTTGAGTGTCCGCCATTTGTGTCCTGTGATTCGTCATGAGCCCAAATCGCATATCCATAATGTCCTCATGACAGAGATTTAACGCCCCAGTTGTTGTCTTCTCATGTGCCCATCTGCCTAGTTTTCTGAGCCAAATCCAAACCTAGTTTATGGTATTCTGACATGTTTTGGCGCAGGTAATTCTGAAGGGGCGACTTTGATGGTCAATATCTTTTGACCTTGAATTCGTCATGAGACGAGATTCGACGGGGTAGAAGTGTGTGGAACAGAGAATCAATATGCTAGTTTTCAGAGCCCGATCAGGTGTTTGGATCAGTTTCCAAAGGTAGTCAACAGACCTCCTAGCACCACATTCACAGTCTGCAGTTAAGTTGTAAAATGAGTTTTAAGTGATGATTTATCATTCAAATTGAATTCCAGTCAGTTCAAGGATGTCAATGAATCAATTTGCAAATCAGTTGTTCGAAAACGAAATTTTTTTAGCCGGACCCACTTTGGGGCCCGACTGAATCCAACAGGATTGATAGAGCTCGAGGGAATTTAAAGATGTTTTTGAAGAAAGAATGATAACAGTCTTAATAATAAATACATATTATGTATCTGTCATTCTGTTTCAAAAGGATAAATGTAGGGCAACATTTGATATACATTTATTATCATTGAGTAGGAGCATAAGATGGTTAATGCTAGCAGAATGGTTCATCATGTTGGAAGTGTGATGGGCCGTGAATATTTCTCTACAAGGGAGTATGGAAATGCCAAGAAATTCTTTGATTCTGTTGCAGGATTGTACAAACAAGAGGCTTGGGTAGCATTGCTCTTGGAAAGTCTAGGTTACTTGAAGGAATGTACAAGAAAACTGCATTTGTTCAAAGAGTATGTTGAGTATTCTCTTGAGATGGCAGCTTTACCTATATTATCTGGTCTTGAGGTGGATGGCCTTACTTCTCAATATGAACATATGCCGGCAGGTCCACTTTCATATTTACAAAGGGTCAATATATATGAAGAGGTGATTGGAATCTTGCGAGGAGAAGTCCCTTTTTCATTGGCTCAGGAAGAAGAATAGCCCAATTTTTTTTTTTTTTTAAAGGAGTGAAATGCATGTTTTAAAAAGGGGAGTCAGCGCCATGTCAAGGAGTAGTCAATGTATTGAAAAGAGAGCATGTAGGCCGCAGATGAAGCCATGAGTGGGAGATTAAAAGACAAAGCCACCAACTTAGAAGTCGCCTTTTGAAACAGGGAGCTCCCACGCAGTCAAAGTTGAAGAGCTGCACATTGAGACAGGGGATGTGACTCAAGCAGCCATAATGAAAAATGAGTTTTCATAGAACCCGCAGGCACATAGAACAGACGCCAACAGTCAGAGACCCCAAGCATTGATAAAAGAGAGGCTTCAACAGTAAAATTGATCAACAAGCCTCACGTGAGACCCAGGCAGCACCATGAGTGGGCCATAAGAAATATCATGCGATAAGGATCAGTAGCAGGCGTTAAGGAAGAAAACCATGCATCCAAAATTGCAGGTGAAACGCAGTTCAAATAGACCAAGAAACACGAAAAGATGAAGAATACTCACAGTTTCTATTGATTGTAGGAGCAGATCCATGCTAAAAAATGCCCATGCATGATCAGAAAGTCCACGCAAATCATTAAGAAACCGCAATTATGGTATTATCCCACATTGGTGTGGGTAAAGATTTTTTAAATCTTTAAATATGATTCTAAACAACATAAGCAATGTCCCAAAAGAGATGGCTTTTGAAAAGCCGCATGCCATGTTGTGGGTCCCAACTTAGATACACCAACCGGAGGTGACGTTAACACTATCAAAGCAAAATTTTGACGGAACATGCCGAGAAAAAGGATGACGTCAGCAGGAGGTAACTTGCCGGAATGTTCCAAAATCCGGCGACTCGCTACCTCGCCACCGAAAAGTGGTGAGAAATTCCGACTAGCGAGGTAGCGACTAGCCGAAAAATTTGCAAAATCCGGTGAGAGTCAAAATGCTACGTTGATCCCATTTACAGTGCCATCAGTGAATCAACATGTGACATGTGGCAGCGAGTTCCAAGGTAGATGATGATGTGGCATAAAAAACTCAAGAGCGCACCAAATTGCGCCACGTGGCAGATCCGACGGTTCTCGTTAACTCGCCAAGCAGAAGATGCACGAGTTTTAATATAGCGAGGTAGCGACGATGACGTGGCGTGAGTGACTAGGCAATGACTATGCATTGAAGGAGCGAATCAGTAAGTGACACGTGTCACTCGGTCAAACTTTAGGTTGACCCGGATGGAATGAGATGGAGAAACATGATATGTTTGAAAAATAATATTTTTATTATTTTTCCCAAAAGGAAGTGACGTGCACATTCTTTTAAATCTAAAGGGGCTTATAAGCTAAAGTTAAAACTTTAGCTTATTTTAAATTTTGAAATTTAAAATTTTAAAGATGTGCAACCTGAACTTTCAACCGGAGGAGTGTTTTTCAAATCAAGTTTCTAGGCATTTCTGGAAGGCAAAGTATGCCTTATCATATATCGCCGGAATCGGGAGAAGATGAATTTTCCGATTCTGGAGTCGGTTTTTGCACAGGTATCAGTCAGTTTGAGCTACATGAGGTTTTCTATCAGGTACTTGAATTGCAACCATATTCAGACCAGGAAGTTCAGTTTTGTTTTTTGTCAAGGTAATGACCTGGATATCAGTAGAAGGCAATGGAAATGCAGTTAGGGTCGAATTTGTTCTGATTTACTCAGTAAAAACTCATTTTCACTGGCTTTTTCATGGGAAATCAGATTTTTTGGCAAGTAAAGGGTTTTCATCATTAGGCAAGGATATTTTGCAAGTTTGTTACAGATTAATGATGAAACAAAATCGGATCAGAAGGGATGAAAGAAGAAAGAGGTTTTTCAGTTACAGAGGATTGGATTTCAAGTGGACACCTGGCAATTGCATATCAGATCCGGGAATTCATTTCTTGCTATATCTTTCTTTCTTTTTTCATTTGTATGGGTTCCAGTTTTTGGAGAAAAACCAGTCACTACTGAGATACCAAATTTTGGATCCAGTTTTGATATGTTCCCATACTGTGATACCACATATTTCTTCAGCAATTTCTCTCATGTGAACAGCAGTAGAAATAAAAATACAGATAGTCTGATCTGTTAGGTAGCTTTGCATTTAAATTTCATGCATCTTATTGTAATTTGTTTCAAGGAAATGAATGATAAGGCAGCAGCAAGTCAATCTTCATTCTGATATCTTGTCTCTCATTCATGCTGTTTGTGATCTTTTGTGTTTTGTAAACAAAGAATTTGAAACTCAGTTGCAACTTATTGGTTGTATATGTTGATTTATTTTGCTTATGACTCAAAGAGTTATGTAAATGCTTGATTCCTCATCATAGGATTGCAGATTTCATGAAGGGATAAGTCGAGTATGAGGTTCAGAAGGATGCAGATGTCTAGTTCACAAAGTGGTTATATAGATCAGGAAGTCCTGATGTATGGCACATATCAGTGATTTTCAGGGATGTGTGTTAGGTTTTTGTATGAATTGCCCAATAGATAAGGCACTGATCACTTATAGGATCACCTGTTATACTGTTGCATATTTGAGGTTTTACTGAGATGAACATCAATAATCGAACGCTTTTCCCCTTTCATGTTGAAGAGCTATAATAGAATGCCCTCACTCAGCTCATGAGATTCCTAGATCTGCATTTAGCTACTGTAGATGGATGTCATTTCATGAGTTATTAGGAGAAATAAGGGTTTTATCTGCTTCATATTAGATTCAGTGTATGCTTTGACAACTGGTACCATATAAAGAATCTGTAGGTCCACCCGCCTAGGTTTTGCAGAGCCTGAAGAAGAAGAAGGGTCATGCCTTATAGTTGGCCTGGTCTCTGAATGGATGTGTTGATAATGGGAGTTAGCTACCCCTAGATGTGTCATATTCTCATCAGGGTAATTGGAAATGGGTAACGTTTTCAAGCACCAACAGTACCTTTCTCATTGATTGAGCCAAGTCATCAGTATGACGATTGATCCCTTCACATCTCTTCAAGTTCCTGAGCTCAAGGACTCCTCTTGGATGTAATCCATACACCACTTCAAATGAGCTCCTGCTAGTAGTTTTATTTGTACTGTCATTATAGGCAAATTCTACTCGAGGAATGACTTGTTCCCATCCTTGTCCATACTCCTTAGTCAAACATCTCAGTAGATTACCAAGTACCCTGTTAATTACCTTTGTCTGCAATCAGTTTGGAGATGATATGTTGAGGTATGGGACAAGTTGGTTCCTAGCCTCCTCCAAAGGGTCTTCCAAAAGTGTCCCATGAACTTCACATCTTTGTCTGCAACTATGCTTACTAACAACCCATGTATCCTTACTATCTCTTTGCAGAAAAGGTGGGCAATGTGACTAGCATCATGTGTTGTTTTGCATGGGATAAAGTGACTCATCTTACTGAATCTGTCCACTACCACAAACACACTATCCAAACCAGTTGGTGTCCTAGGTAACCCCTCTACAAAATCCATGTTGATGCACTCCCAAGGCCTATTTGGGATGGGCAATGGCTGGTAGAGACCTGCATTTGATGATGCCTCTTTTGCCTTCTGACATTATCCACACCACTCCACATATTTCCTTACGTCTTTTTGCATCTTAGGCCAATAGTGGAACCCCTCTACTAAGTCTAGTGTCTTGTTCAAACTAAAGTGCCTACTCAAACTCCCATTGTGTTTTTCTTGAATGAGATTCTCCCTCATAGAGCCTCTTCGAACACACAACTACTTGCCTTTAAACAGTAACCCATTTTGTAATGTGTAGTCAACATATTCACAATGAAAATGATTATCAAATTCAGTACATACCTTGTGGATCTCTGAGAAGTTTGCATCTCCTTTGTAGAGGTCCTTGAATTCCTCAACCCAAATTATCTGCAATTGTATTTCTTGGACAGTGAGCAACCTCTTGCTAAGTGGATCTGCAACCTTATTATTGACTCCCTTCTTGTGCTTAATGGTGAAGTTGGAGGACTGTAGTAATTCTATCCACTTGATATGCCTCAAACTTAGCTTATGTTGAGTGTTGATGTAACTTAGGCCTTTGTTATCCATGTAAACCACAAACTCCTTAGGCAATTGGTAGTGACTCCACTTCTTAAGGGCTTGAACTAAAGCATATAGTTCTAGATCATAGGATGAGTACCTAGACTAGGCCTGTTTCAACCTTCAACTAAGGAGTGCCACTAGCTTGCCTTCTTGGCTTAAGACCGCACCCATTGCAATGTTACTTGCATCACATTCCACTATGAACGGCTTATCAAAATTTGGCAACACCAGTATAGGTTGGGTAGCCACTTCCTTCTTCAATCTCTCAAAACCTTCATTGACTTCCTTGGTCCACAAACTTTGTCTTGAGTCCTCCTTTTATGGTGTCAAGGACTGGTGCACAAATTTCATTGAATCTTCTTATAAACTTCCTATAAAACTGAGCCAACCCATGAAAACTTCTGACTTCAGTCCCTATCTTAGGAGTAGGCCAACTTAAAATGGCTTCAACCTTGCTCTTGTCCATCGTCAAGTTACATTGCTAGGTAGACTAGTTCTTGTTTCATAAACTCACTCTTTTGAAGGTTTATGGTGAGCTTCTCCTCTTGGAGTTTCTTCAACACAAGTTCTAGGTGTTTCATGTGTTCCTCCTTTGTTTTACTAAAGATGAGGATATCATCTAAGTAGACTACCACAAAGACTCCTATATAGTCCTTTAGAACCTCATCATTACCCTCATAAAGGTACTAGGTGCATTTGTAAGCCCAAATGACATTACTAGCCACTCATATAACCCCTCTGTGCTCTTAAAGGCTGACTTCTACTCATCACCCTCTTTCATTCTAATCTGATAGTATCCACTTTTTAAATCAATCTTGGAGAAGTATTTAGCATTTCCTAAGCAGTCCATTAAGTCTTCTATTCTAGGAATAGGAAACCTATATCTAATAGTTATCCTAACCTATATCTAATAGTTATCCTATTTATTGCCCTAGAATCAATACACATTCTCCACTTACCTCCCTTCTTAGGAGCGAACACTACTGGGACAGCGCATGGGCTTATGCTCTTTCTGATCAACCCTTGGTCCAATAGCTCGTGGACTTGCCTTGCTATCTCCTTGTTTTGTTTTGGTGTCATCTTGTATGCTGCCTTGTTAGGCAATGATGCCCTTGGCACAAAGTTATCTGATGGCTGATTGCTCCCTTTGGTGGTAATGTAGCTGGCGTACCTTCACAAATAATGTCTTTGAACTGATCTAACACTTGCTTTACCTCTTCTAGCATAGGTGGCTGTTTAGCTTACTCCTCCTCCCTTGGTTTGACCAATATAGCATAGTCAAGTCTGTCTTCTCTTGTCATATCTTTTAGGAACTCCTTCCCACTTATCAAAATTGTATTGGCCTCTGCCTTCTCTACTGCATCTTCTTCTATCAAAGACTGAATCTTATAAGTTACTCCATTCTTCTTGAATGAGTACTTGTTCTCCTTGCCATGGTGTACTGCCTCCCTATCATATTGCCATGGTTTGCCAATCAACAGATGACTTGCATCCATGGGTAGCACATCATAGAGTATTCTATCTTGATACTTGCCTATGGTGAACTCAACCTACACTTGCTAATTAACTAATATGTTTTGCCCCTTGTTCAACCAAGTGACTTTATAGGGACATTCATGAGGTATCTTGGTAAAGTTCAACCTCTAGATTGCCTCCTCTGAGATGACATTATCAGTAGACCTTGAATCAATTATGACCCTGCACACTTTGCCTAATATCTTGCACATGACTCTAAAAAGCACTCTACTTTTGCTTGTGCTCATCCTTGGTAGGTTCTTTGATCAATATCCTCCTAAGCATCAGATTCTCACCTTTCTCTGAATCCAAACTCACCTTTGAGTGTATAGGGCAGTCCTCTTGCACATATGCTATCTTTTTCTCCCCTTGTGAAGATGATGGTTTGTCAGGACACCTATAAGCAGGGTGACCCAATTGCCCACAATTGTAACACTTCATGGAAACAAAGTGAGAACTTCTTCCAAATCCACCTGATCTTCCTCTTCCACCACCGGGAAAACTTCTTCCTCTACCATAACCACCCCTACTATTAGGTTCATGTGCTTGTTCAACCAACTTGGAGTCTACTTGGCCTATGTTCTCATGGATTCTCCCATTAGAACCTCCTCTGTATCCACCTCTTGAATCTTTGCCTCTTCCTCTACCCCTAGTATTGGAATCTTGTTTCTTTTTCAACTTTCCTTCCACTTTAATAGCCATATGATAACAGCTATGGAGGGTAGTAAGCGTAAAGAGACTCAACTTTTCTTGCATATTCCATCTAAAGCTATTCAGATACCTAGCAAACTTGATGCTTTCTGTAATGAACCCATTTTGAGAGTCATTCGTTTATTTCAATTTTTTATTTTATTTTTGTCTTTTTGCCATCTTTTCTCTCCGATGTTTATATCACCTCCTTATTGTTCATGGCTGAGTCAGATATTACAAGCTAAATCCAAGATGATATCATCATGCTTTAGATCTATGACAGATGTGAATGCCACACAGTTCTTTATCATTTTCCATGTCCTTTCTTTCTGTTTGAACCGCCAATAAGAATCATATAAGCCTCCTTATCCGCTGCTGGATAATCCTCGCCTATGTGTATTGTCTGTACTTCATGGTTGTACGTGGGTTTGTGGATGAGAGTTATTCTTCTAATTTCCTTAATGATAAACTTCCACGGCGTGTGTCAATGTTTATGTGACTATGTTCATTGTATTTTGAAGAAGATGACGACACGTACAAAAATTTGTGGATGAATACTTCATTCTTTTTCTCGTCTCGTATTTATGCACATTCTTCCTATTCTCTTTTCTTGTCTGTCATTTCCGAAATTTGAGAATGTGAGGTATATCCCATGCTCTAATATTTATGTGACTTTTATACATTCCGATCTGACACGACCCTTGATATGTGGGTGCCACTTCACTCTTTGTCTAATCCATCGATTTGAGTAAATGAGTTTGAGTGGGCCAATTAATTGAATGATGCACTTGGTTAATTGGATGATTATTGTTATGCTATAGAATGGTCAGCTATATTAATTAATTAATTATTATTATTTAAGCTACATCAATGTTATATATGTAGACATATTTGCAAGATTAAATAGTCAATAATTAATGAATGTAAATATGTACATGAATAAGATGATAGAATAATCTATTATTGATTTTAGATTATGTTTATACATCTTTAATAATTATTATATTATATCACCAATCATATTAGTTTATATTCTATTATTTATTTATTTTAATATTTATTAAATTATAAATATGGTAAATTTTATTGAAGTTGATAAACTTTTAAGAGAATATATATATATATATTTTAATTTGAAGAGTTGTGACTTTTCAATATAAAAATTATATTATAATAATATAATTATTTATTTATATTGAATTTAATATTTATATTAATATCACATAATATAAAATATATATTAGTTTAGTAATATATCAATTATAATACTCTATTAATATAGTATGTTGCTGTATTAGATTATTATTATTATAACACGATATGGATATTATTATATAATTAGAATGCAATATTACTTTATAAAAATATTATTATTTAATATTACTTTATATAAAACATTTATTTATTAGTTAAATTATATACTAATATGGGGACATCACACTGTCACTTTCTTGCACTCTAGACCTAAGGCTTAGTTTTTGAAACTCCTCAATATATGCAACCACTTCTAGGTCTCCCTATCTAAGGTTTTGTCTCTTCTTGTCTAGTTGGATGTCACAATTCTCTGGTAGGTAGTTTTCCTTCACTTTAGCCACCATAGTCTTCCAATTGACTATTGGCTTCTTGCCTTCTCTCTTTCTTCTTGCAAGAACTTCCACCAAGTTAATGCTTGTCCTCTTAATCTTGATTTGGCTATCTTCACCTTTTGTACCTCTATTATGCCATCGCACTCAAAGTGGTTTTCCATACCCTCAATCGATTCCATAACTAACTCTGCATCCATTCTTCCAGTGAAGATAGGAATGCCTTCTAGTGCCTTGCCACTTAGTGCCTTTAAGGCCTTGATGAAAGGTTCCTCAGCTAATGGAGGGTTTGGTTCAGGTTCTATTTCCTCTTCTACTTGACTTTTTTCCCTTGTCTTTATCTACTTCTAATCATCTTTCCTACAGTGTCAACAATTTCTAGTTTTTTCTTCATCTCTTCCACAACTTCCTCAAGAAGTCTATTCTTGTCTTGTTGTTTTGTCAAATCTCTTGGCAACTTTGCATTGGTCACCATGGTGCTTTGGCATATGCACCTCACTTCCCAAACCTTTTAATGGCTCTAATAACACTTTGATGGGGAGTCCACACTCTCTCTAGAGCCCTCTAGCTCTTCCAATGACCTATTCTTTGGTCTTACTCGGGTATTCCTCACTACCCTACTCAGAAATCACTTCTAGTATCCCTAACTCCATATAGAACTCTCCACCAACTTCAAACACTCAATTATGCTCTTAGATTCCAACGATGCACTCATGGGCTCAATTAACCATTTTCCTTCCCAACCTGTTATTGGAGGTAGGAACAAGTATCCCCTCTATTAACGATGGATTCTTTCTTAGGTTTTCTATTGAGTTCTTCTTTTGCTAGTTCTAGGCCTTGTAGCCTTTTTTGCCCCCAATTAGGCCTCCCAATTTCAGTTTTCTTGGGATATCTCCCAACTTCTCCAAACTAACCTCCAACCTGGTTAGGGATTCTTCCTAAGATCTCCCTAGGCTTCAAGATTCTCTAGGTCTTAGCCTCCCAAATTGTCCGTACAGAGGACTTTTACCAAACCCCTATTTTAAGGGTTTCTAGGGCATGTGACACTATTTGGTTTCTTTGCTCTCAACAAGTGCTTTAATGGTCTCCTCTGCACTCCTCCTTGCATACAAATGTCTAGGACACATGCCCCCTCACTTCTACACTTCTTGATTGGCACACCCAATCCATTAAGCAAGCCCTCTTGCTTCTGTTTTGTCAAGCACCCAGTCAGAATGCCTTTGCACTCGCTTAGGGCTTGATGGCAGATATAGCTCTCTTGCAAACAATGACTCCACAGACCATATTTACAATATATACAAGGTCTCCTACTTGATTCCAAGAGGCCATGGAAGTTCAGCCATGAGAACTCAAGTAGGATACATATTTACAAAATTGGTTCTGAACCAGGAAGTGAACCACAAGAAATTAACAAAATGCTAACTAGTTGTACAAAACAACTAAACCAATGCCACACAAGGGTAATACACAACACAAATTGAAGTTTCAAAGCATTAGTTCAGTCCTTTCAATCCATTTGATGACTGGATGAAGGCTCTATTATGAAAATATAGTCAGATCTTGTTCTTTCCAAACCTCAGTCCGTACAATGCCACCCCCAATTGTTGAGTTAGGGTTTGTTTGATCTTATATACCCTATTCCTACATGCTTGGACCCTTTGGTCGGGCTTAGAACACCATTAAGGTGATTTTCGAGTTTTTAGGAAATGTTGTCATGATAACTTTGCAAAGTTGTCATGAGCAACTTTTGCAATTTTTGCTCATTCAACAATTCCTCTTGCTAACTTGCATATCTCAAGCTAGAATCCATTCCTTGGATCCCAAACATCTTAAAAACATCAAAAACATAAGTGCCACTCCATTTTGGGATTTTGGTCAACCTTTGACCCTTTTGTTGACTTTACTAGGACTTTAACTCTAGAGCCCAATTGAACACATAAATCACAAAACTCTAAACATCCTTATCTCAATCCACACACCAAATCAACCTTGGGACTTTATGACTAGTCCTTATTACCTTGGTGGTTGGCTAGAACCACCTACAAGCCAAAATTGTAAAGATCTTCCAAGAAGACCTTAACGTGCTCCTGCACCATCAAGGAAAATCAATAGGGATCGACATGAGCATCGGGCTCCTCCACAACCCCAGGAAACATCCCTAGCCTTAGGCCACATTAGGCCTCTCTCTTCCATTCCTTGGCTGCTAGCTTCTTTGCCTCCTTAACTACTATTTGCGACATATTTGCTGATTGATTAAAAGCCCTGTCCAAAATCCCTCTCTCTTAGGTCATTTGCACATTTAGATTAAGGGCACCCAAGACCACATCACGCAAAGTAGTACTATGCAACTTGCTATGAATAATTGCCATCATGCCTCAAGGAAGATGCATGCCATGGTTGAGCTGCTCATGTAGAGCACAAAGCACCCCTGTGTCTTAAATGTGCGCCTTTCCTTGTTTCTCTAGGCTTGGTGAGTTAATTCTATAAGTTCCAGATGAAAAGAGAATATTGCCGATGCCCAATACTAATTACGTTCTCCTTGCTGGCCCCAATTTTTTTATCTTCTTGGGAAGGCTATGACAGAATACAAGAAAATATTGTTAGCTCTATCATATTATTGACAAAAGAAAACATTTGCTATAAGTAACTTATATCGAACTAATCTAATCCAAGTGCAACTTATACAAGTTCTAATAGACATGGTTTTAAAGCAGTGTAACTCGGGTGCGCACACCCGGGTCAGAAACCCAAAGCACACGGTGCAAGTATGCACCTAGTGCGGGTGCGTCATGCACCCAAGTATCCCTGTTGGCCGAAAAAGTGCCACCGCACCTTGGCCGCATCGATTGAGCACCCGGATGGGACACGAGACTTAGGTGCATCACAGGTGCTTAGGTGCGGGGGTGTGTGCATGGGTGTGCATGGGGTGCTCCCAGGGTGCTCGCGGGGTGCAGTTGACTGACTGGCCCAAAAAGATTAAAAAAAAACACTTTTTGCATTTCTTTTTTAATTTGTTTTTTAAGCAAGCTAACCCTTGGGATGATAAGGACTTCAGTATAGGGGATGATTAGAGAGCACTTGGGAAGATTCCATTCTCATTATTGACATTTTGTCATTTTGTTGATTGTACTCACTTTGATATGGCTATGATACATTATTTCATTTCAGTGTTTCATGCTACTCGGCTCATTGTCATCATGAGCATCTTTATGATATATGATATTCATAATTGAACAATGAATTTTGAATCTTGCATCTTGAACTAAGTTAATTTGTTAAATGGTCATTGGTAATGGTTATGAAGTTTCAAGTTTCAAGTTTGAACTTTTGGTTTGTGAATTGCATTTCAATTTTCTCTATTCAACTATATTCGGTATGTTATATAATATATTGAAGTATCATTTCATAATTAGCATTTTTAGTCTTATATATATACACTATGCAATCCCCTCCCGCCCCCTCCGCACCCTCGTCATCCCCGAATTGAGGCCCTTTTTTTTTTCCCGTAGTTGAAACTCGTCCCGACATCCCACCGCACCGCCGCACCCCTGCGCCGGTGTAACACTGTTTTAAAGGTAATATTTAGATTATAAGATGGGTGTTGGGAAATCAAGAGAAAATCCATATACTTACAGGTTGCTTATACTTATCTCTTGAATGTGCCATTAAGTCTTCCCATTGCACGATGCTCCATTTGATCAGTGCCAACTAATGACTAAATATATGGTCCTTTATTTGCTGTTATCCAACCTACTCTAATACCATGTTAATGTTTTGACCGGATTTGAAGATAACCAACAAAACCAAAATAATGAGACATTGAGACATAACAATTTATTCTGGAAAAATCCTGCAACTTGAGGCAGAAAAACCCAACCACAAATATATCACTATATTTATGAACAAGCTTAAGTCAAATACAACATGCCCAAACACAAGGCTCAAACTGAATTGATATTATGAAATAGAAGATATCAATGTGTATATCATACGGATTCCTACTAAAGAATATGTAAAATTGCCTTGACCCTGCATTATCTTGCCATTACAAAACGAAGATGCCTTCGTTGTTTTGACCTCCATTGTCTTGACTCTTAATGTCTTGTCCCTTCAAAGTGAGGACCCTTTATTGCCTTCAATATAAGATAATTTATTTAAATATTTAAAATCTAGGTAAGAAAGATTGCTCTTGACGCTATAACTTCAATACTTTGCATAACAAAAACTATCAAGAAATAAAGACTGATTAGAAAGTTACTAAATTAAACAACTTATTGAGTAAAAAGTTACTAAAAACCAATTGAGTAACTTAAAACAAAGATTACTCACATGATAATTACAAAAAATATTACAATATTACTTCAATGGTGAAGACATCTAATAAAAAAGAACTTCTATGTGGTGAAAATGGGCAAATACCAAAGCAACATTACATTTGATGGTTGCACTTCTTAGGGAGATATTATTGAGACTTGCAAAAGATGTAGCCTTGTTTTCATTGCAATGACAAAGAGGTGATCTTACAAGGTTTAGTAGTTGAGATGCCAAGAGTAATAGTATCATCCAAAAGTACAAAGAGAGCCTTTTAAGCATGGTCAAGTATAATGGGCTGTCCAATGTATGATGCTTGACAAGTCTTCAATCAAAGGAAAACCTATACATGTAGAAATCCAATCTATTCCAAACAAACATAAAAAGGTTTTTGGTGACATTTCTCTAGTACTTCCACAAAAAACGGGTTTCAAACACATTTTGAACTTGAAGAAGGGTCAAAATCTGTTATCACCACACACTATCAACATCCAAGAAGACATAAAGAAGAATTTGAGAAAACCATGAAGGAATAATTGGAAATGGGACATATTCTGCCTAGCTCTAGCCCCCTAGCTTCCTTTGTACTATTAGTAAAATAGAAAGATGGTACCATGAGGGTGTGCATTGATTATAGGATGCTTAACAAGAAGACCATTAAAAACCGTTTACTAATTACTAGGGTGGATGAACTTCATGGGTGATGTACTTTTAAAAAATTGACTTTTGTTTAGGATATTACCACTGAATTAGGGTGTGGATGAAGAATGCTCACCAATAACTTTTAGATGTCATTTTGGGCACTTTGAGGTCCTTATCTTGCCTTTTGGACTAACCAATGCTTGTGCTACTTTTCAATCGTGTACAAACCACCCTTTTAGCAAACAAGTAATTTCTCTCTCTTGGTATTCTTTGATGACATTCTAAATTATAACAGAACTTGGGGAGAACACTTAAGATACCTAGATGAAATATTGGGGATACTTGAACAATAGCCATTATTCGCCAAGATATCGAATTATAAATTTGGATTGGAGGAGTAGGACACAAAATTAGTGCCCAAGGAGTTACCATGGATAAAGATACTATTGAAGCCATAAAGGATTGGTTGACAACAAGGACATTAACAAACCTAAGGGGATTTTGGGACTCTACAACTACCACAAAAAATCTGTCAAAGGCTTCTTGAAGTTAACCACCCCACTAAAAAACTTAATTGAGAAAGGTGCACTGTCATGGAGTATAGAGGCCCGACAAGCCTTTGAAAAGATTAATAAAATAATGAGCTCTTGCCCAATTTTGGCATTTTGGACTTCTTATTACTTTTGAGTTTGAATGTGATCCTCCTGGAGAAGGTGTTGGAGCACTACTAATGCAAAACAGACATCCTATAGCTTTTGAGAGTAGACAACTAAAAGAAACCAAAAATAACTATTCCATCTATGACAAGGAAATGCTAGCAATCATGCATGCCTTAGCAAAATTTAGACAATACCTTGTTTGTCAGAGGCTTATTTATAAAAACTAATCATACTAGCTTGAGATTATTCTAAAACCAAAAGGATCTAAATGGCATACAACAAAAATGAATGAGCTAATTACAAGTCTATGATGTTGACATCGATTATATGAAAGGGAACAATAATTTTTGGAACCAATGCCTTATCATGAAGATCCCTATGCTCCATGATGGATATCTCCATCGAATGGGAATGTTTCATAATTGTAGAGTATGGCGAGGGCACACTATTAAATGATATATTAGGAGGAAAGCTACAATATGAAAGTTGCAAGAAAAAAAAATGTCACTTTGGGGTCAAAGATGAAGGGAAAATTATTGAAGCTTATCATGCCACCCCTTTGGTAGGACACCAAGTGTAATACAAAACTTCCAAAAAAATGAGAAAGAGATTCTCTAAGAAAGGTCTCAAAGGAGACATCCTAAAACACATTAGAGAGTGCGTGGCATGTTAGAGGAGCAAAGAACATATAGTTTTCACAATATTGCTTCTACTCTCACCAATTAGAAATAGGATTTATTTTCAATGAACTTTGTTTGAGGATTTCTAATGGTACAAGGAATTAGATTATATGGTGTGGTGGACCATTTGGCTAAGTGTCCACATTTCCTTGCAATAATCATTTATTATAGTCACTCAAGTGGTCATTGCGTTTTTGAAAGAATTTTTAAAATTGCATGGTTTACCCAAAAATACTGTCAATGGTAAAGATAATAGATTCCTTAGTTTGTTTTGGCATGAGGTTTTCAAATGAGTGGGGGATTAAACTAACCCCTAGCACACCTAGTACAAGTTACCACCGACAAATTGATGGACAAAGTTAATTTGTCAATAAATGGTTGGAGGGATATCTAAGAAACTACGTCACCAAATAACAAAATGCATGGATCAAATGGTTACACCTTTTGGAATATTCTTATAACACCACCCATCATATGTCAACATGAATGAGTCCTTTCAAAGCCTTGTATGTGTATGAGGCAACCTCATCTGGAGATTAATTTCACCTAAAGTTGGGTGCCAGGAGCTGGAGACTTAGTCCAACAAAATGTAGACATTATGAACACAATTAAAGATAAGTTGCACCAAGCACAAAATCAACAAGAGATATTTGTTGATCAACGAATTGAAAGGACACTCAAAGTTGGGGACTTAGTCTTCCTAAGATTGCAACCCTATAAGCAATCATCAATTAAAGTAAGTTGGATGGAAAATTGAAACCGAGACTCTATGGGCCTTACAAGATTATAAGGAGGATTGGCGTGGATGCTTACGAGTTTGGAATCATTGGCGAGTAGCATAATTCATAATGTCTTCCACATGTCTTGCATTAAAAAGGTGCTAGGATGACATATCACACCATGTTTGGAAATACCCTTGCTTAATGATGAAGGCAAATTGATTTTGGAACCCGAAACCATTATCAATATGTGAGTAGAAATTCCGATTAAAAAACTATTCCCGAGTATTTGGTTAAATGGAATCATTTGCCTATGGAAGACACCGGTTGGTAAGGAACCAAGATCTTTTGGTCATCCCTATTTAAAATTTCTTGAGACCAAGCAATCTTTGGAAGGGTGGACTGTCATGCCTCCCCACCGTAAGAGAAGATGATAAAAATATAACACAACAAATTGCCACATAAGAAAGAAGCAAAGAACAATAAATAAGGGGTTGACATCTCCCTTGAAAACATATTAATTATTGCTTTGGGATCGATGCTTTCCTTGATTGTTGATTATCATCTTTAGCAAGGGGCAGTGGGTGTTAGTAAAAAGGCAGCAGGTGCACAAGAAGAGGGGTATCTGTTCAAAGTTATAGAGATGTGACCTTTCCCAACTTGTGGGGTATAAAAGGAGTTGAAGCCTCATTTGAAGGTGGATGGAATGGTCAAGAACAAGCCAATAAGAAAATAAGAAATCAGATCTGAATCAAGAGCAGAAGTACATATTGAATATCAGCAAATGATAAGTGTTAATGCCATTGTAGTATTTGCAGACAATAATGATCTTTGTTAATAATCTGAATGCTTTTTTTCATAAAAATGTATTGGAAGATTCATATGATAATCCATTTTGTATTTAGAGATACAGATTGCAAATAGGAAGGACAGTCTTTGTACTCTTATCAACTACACTACGCTGAGATGGAATGGATGACCAGCCTTCCATGCCCCTGTTTCAAAGCTTCTATTTTAACACAAACAGGGAGGATGGTGGAAAAGGTTGTGAATTTTGGCTTTACGCCTAGCAATTGCATTTCTTCGAAAGTTTCTAAGTCTTTTCATCAAATCTATAATCTGTAAATCTGTAGTCATTGCATTCTTTGAGATGAAAGGTCAGTAGTAGCCGCAAAGGAAGCCATGGCAGCCAAGTATGGCCTGGCCATTGTTTTTTAAGTTTTTTAAGTAGATGTAGTTGGATTGAAGTTAGCAGAGCAGTGCGCTGAGTCGGAGAATAAGGAGAGTTTTTTAATGTCGTTTCAACAAATTTAGTAGATTTCAAATAGTTTCCCTTCCCAAGATTCTCTCAAATTCATTTGGTTTGATTAGGCACTTCTTCCATTTGTTTGAAGATATTTTATTTGAATGTTTAAATGGTGCATTCAAAAGAATTCTCATTTCATCCATTGAACTTTGAAGTTGAAATTCTAGTATAACAAGATAAAAAGTTAAACTAGTTAAACCTACAAAGAGTCTAATCAAAATTAGTGAGAATTACTCCTCCATGGTGTGATTGTGTTTATCCTTTTATTTCTTCTCATAATAATTTTTATGAAAAAGCGAGTGATATGACAAAGCTTTCTTTTTTATTACCTTTGGATAAATAGAGGCAATATATATTAATTTCAACTAGGCATGATTAGCCGTCAACAATTGTTTAACAGAAAAATAATGATTTATGGATAGTTAACTTTGCAATTATTGTTCCTTAAACTTTTTCTAATAGGACATGATCATTAGTTATGATGAATATTGACTTGTCCTAGTAATTGAATTCATGAGGTTATAAATCGTAAGGTAATAATATTATTATTATCACAAATATATCCTCATTCGGCAATTTAACAATTAAGTGTTTCATACCGAGCATAGTGTTCACCATAATTATACTTAAAAGCAAATTTATCATTAGTAATGTCAGCCTCCTTATAGACAGATAGTGCAGTATAATATGCATGATGTAGTCATCTTGAAGACAACAGTTAATAAGATGACAATGTTATATGAGATGAAATTGTATATAATGCATCCAAGTATAAGTTAGTGGACAAGTTTTAAATACGGGTTCTATATATCCAATAATCAGATGAAAGAATCCTATAACAAGGTGGATATTCTACCATGTTGATATCCATAATTACGAGAAGCATTTATTTATAGGTGACAAGTGCTAAATCTTATCTAGATGAAAAGGCTAAGCTATTATAAGGGAAATGAGTTATGTAAGGAAGACGAAACTAGAATGTTAAAAATATCTTTACCATTAATACATGAAGATACAATCGTGGCGTTCTCACTTATCTCGGTTGTGGCTCAAACATTAATAATTCTTAACATGTCTTTGAGGATCCAAAGGAATTTGTATATGTTTATTAGGATGATGTCATATATCTTATGAATCATTGAACTATATTGAAGTGGCACCCAACTAAAGCCTTGTTGGGGTGTTCCTAGTGGCCTTACTTTATAGAAATATTATGACCACATGATGTTTATAGACCTCCCAATTACAATAATCTGATAGGAGAGTTATCATGCGATGCATTGGATGATAGTATGATTGTATGGTTGTGCAAGAATCATTGCTAAGAATAAACTTAAGATGTAGGAATTATGATATTTTATATACGTGTGATATTGAAAATATTTATGGAGCACTATATTGAGCAAATGTTAAGATGGATTTACTCTCTTGTCCTAATTTAATAGTAAGACATGCCATTTAATTATAGAATGACATTTGAGCACGGAAGTAAAGAATTCTATATGACTACACGATATCCATTGTCTGCTTAAGTATAAGAACATCATATGGAATCTATTATGTGAATTCTGAATGGAAGTGTTTCCAATGTGCTTATGTAAATTGAGGTAATGTAATACGGAGTAATAATCTTAACCCTATGTTTGTAAAGCAACTTTGGGATGATCAAGTTGGCTTATGAATAATAAAAGGGTGAAATTGGTTCAAGACCTCGATATCTTTAAAGTAAGTGTGATAGTACAATTTGTTAAATTGTGATTGGGATTTCCTATTTGTTGCTAATCACCATTAACTATGATGGAAAATATTAATGAGCCTTTGGTTTTGGTAACTTGTCTGTAGGTCCTTTGAGAAGCCTAGTGAGGAGAACTACATGTAACTTTGACTCATTTGGAAGTGGGAACATAGGCAACACTTGAGTGAAGGATACCCTTGTGATCTCAAGTCCGTAGGGGAGAGTTTAGGCGGGGATAACTCTAGGGATCGGGGTTAATCTTTGATTAACCTTTCCTCTATTGTAGTCTACAGTTGAGATTGGAACAAGTAGTAATGGTTATATAAGGGATGAGAAACCCAATAAATATTTAATGCATAATGTGCTTGAATAAAAATATAAAGGAAATGATTTGGGATGAGTACTTTATATTCAATATCTACTTAATGTCATGTGTTGTGTCGAGGCCCTAATGCATTGTTTTGATATAATAGTTATGTGTTTGAGATATTTAAGCCCAATCTTGTAAGAATTTGTGTATGACCTTGTAGATCATTCAATTATTATCTACTTGTTCTAAATTAAGAACTTTTATTCCATTTATAATGCTAAGCCAAGTACAGGCGCTGACTTTTACAAATATGGATGGAGTTAGGACCCTATGAGGGCATAGGTAGAGGTAAGTATTCCTCTAGCATGTAGACTAGTTTGTCTGTTCGAGATGATCACTGAATGATAATCCTATGACCTGCTTGAGATAAGCTTATCCGTTTGAGATTGACAGTAGTCAAGGAGCATACTATGTTGATTGATTGTTAGTCGTACCCCCTAGGTAGTGGATGGTTACCTGTAGTTGTATGCAGGCGAAGGATACCCGTGTTGATCGAGGGAATTGGACTGATTACATTAGGATCATGTGGGTCCAGGGGCCAATATCATGTTGGCAATGGATGTCCTCATTGCTTACTTATGTGATGGACTGCAGGGAAGAGAAATTATAATGAGGAATAGGTGGGTGATAATCGGAGTGGTCTCATGGTATAACTTTGCACATAGTTTGCTGTGAAATGGTATACTTCACCCTATTGGGTTGAGGATAGACCCTTGGTGTATAAGATGCACCAAGTTCTCTTACCAAGTATATGCTAGTGCAAAACCCCAGGAAAGGAATGGGACCCAAGGTGTAGAGTACAATACACCAATATGCCTTTTTTTTCTAGGATGCACTATGGATGAGGGATGGTTAGCCATTGATTATGACCCAATCATCATATTCTTTGTGATGCTTATATAAGACAATTACCATGCAGTTCATTATGCTTATATCAACCCATAACTATTGTCTTATGTTCAACTATGAGTTGAGCACTATTGTTATTGTGATGTATGTTGGAGCTACTTTCTATATATGTGATGTATGGAAAGCTAGTCATCTTGTGTGCTTATGATGTGTATGAGCTAGTCCTTGTGTGAGGGAGGCATGCTCGAGATAATTGCTATGTGATATTTTGACACGAATCTCATGCGTATGCATGGAATTGGTATACCAATTAGTGATGATGATGGGTATGGAATTATCAACTAATAATGGAAAAATCGATATCTTTTTTGGGATTGACTCAAGTTCAAGGGACCTCTTAATTAATAGACATTATTAAAGCGATCATAGATCTTGTCAAGAGGAGAGAGTAAGTTCCCTCCATGTGCAAACTACGAAGCCTTCGACTTCCCATGAGAGGATACATAAGTAGGGTCATTAGGAGTGATCCCTCAAAGGCTTAGGTTTAGGTCTAGGACGATTCTAGATATGGAAGTTAAATGCCATCATAAGACGGCTTAAAATGGGAAATTGAGTTGTTGCCACCATAGTGAATGGAGGGGATTAAAATTCGCCACTTCTAAATTAAATAGAAGATGAATGGTTGATTAAGTTGATCATTGAAGTTAAGAAAAAATAATTCAACTAAAGTTGGTTGTTACAATTTTACCTTTTCAATCATTGTGTCCATACCATCATACATTTACCCAAAACAAGGTTGATCTATATCAGCAAAGCATAGCATAGTCATCACGGGCTTGGTAAAATCTAATACAAATTGCACATGAGCCCGCTAACTATCATCCAAGACCAATGCATTCACCTTTTGTGCCCTCTTTGAATTTGAAGCCTTCCATATACCCCACTGGTTATAAATAATCATTTGGCTCAGTGCCCCTTGCACCTTGACAAATCATCTCGTAACAATAGTATGAGATGCAAAGCATATCTCAACAACCTAAGCAAGCTAATAACAATTTGTCCAAATATCAAGCAAAGTTCTATACAATTCGTTAATTAAACATGACATAAAATTTATTCAAACTAAATAAATAAATTAAATTTAGTAATTACAATTTACCTTCAACAACTCCATTTTGGAGAATGCTCTGAATATTGATTGTGATGTGTGATGGTTCATCACAAATATTTGTATCTCCTCCCCCTTAGTATATTTGCTTCACCCAATGTATTTGAGTGCCAATTTGTTGCATGAGTTGAGGTGTACGGTGCATGATGTCCAAAAAATATGGTCATAAAAGCCCTTAACCAAAGCACCTGCATTGTCTATAATCATCTAGACCACATTCTCACTACCCACCATCTCAATAGCCTTAATGAGAATTCTGGAAATGAATTCAACTACCTTGAAAAATATTGCCCCTTAGGGAACATTGCAATCACATTAATCAATGGCCTTTTTTTTGTATCTTTCCATCCATCAAAAACAATAGAAACACTAGGTTTCCAAGAATATTTAATTGGTTGAATAACTCTCTTTATAGAAGTCTTCTCTTTTTGGAATAGAATGGTACACACCTTTTCATTCTTAGGACTTGTGTAATTAGTCGGTGCTTTATTGATGGTTGCCGCCATTTCCTTCTAATATGGTGATCTCATCAAGTTGAAAGGAAGACCATTGGCATAGAGGCAGTGTGCAATGGCTTGATCAACAAGCTCTCTTGCCTCCATTTTAAACACAGTGTCCAATGGACCTCTTATGCAGGATGCAATTTCTACTTCTTTCTCCTCCTCTTGGGTACAAGTACTTGCAAGAATGGATGTCTAGAAGATACAATTGGTTCAGTTGGAAAATGTATTGTTTCTTTTCGGATGGAGGTTGATAAAAACTTTGTTTTGATTTTCAACCAATTTATCAGCAGCTTCTTGTTCTTTTACATATGAAGCTATTTGTCCTTTATATATCCCCTTCTCATATGTGCCTTTGCACATTGCCATTTTATGGCCAAAAGGGCCCATAAAATGAAGTTTGACTTGGGAATATCAGCTATTGAATGGTTTGCGTTTGTTACTTTGACATAATCTCACTTTCAAAGATATGAGTCACCTCTTGAAACTTGTGACATTCTTGTGGCATGTCTCCATAAAGGAGATCCTACATCAATTTTGAAACTTTCTGCTTCTTGCCCTCCCACTGAACTTCGACTGCTGGCAGTGTTTACTGTATGGGGTAAATGGTTTACTAATGCATACAGACAATAGATAAGAACATGTAACACAACAATACTCCTTTTATTATTCGCATATATGCCAAAGAGATTACATAGTGCTTCCAATGATGATTACAATGATCTCGGATGGTGTACATATACTTCCTGAAGAACCTTCCCGAAGGGGTCCGTCGGCTACATAACAATTACCGACTAATGCTAATCTACGCGTTGGTTGTTTTATAATTTTACCAACAACATCATCCCCCCCAAAAATAAAAGTCGTTCGTGCCGATGCTGATCAAATTCACTCCTAATTTCGGGCACTTGGCATCTTCATGATCTCTAGGACCGCACCATCGCCATAACAACTTTGGTGTATTTGCTGATGTACAGCTTCGTGCAAAGTGGCCCCACAAACTGCATGCTCGACATTGAACCATCGGGCGGCTGTTTTCATCGTACTGAATTCAGCTGTGGCCCCCATTATAATTGTTGATATTATTGTTTTGCCCTCTTCTATTATTTCTGTACCCACCCGAAGTGGCACGATCATTGCTTGTGTTTCCGCTCCCTCTTGATGTAGAAGCCTCCTGTGTTAGGAGCACTTGTTGATGCCCTCTTGTTTTCATATTGAAGGGGCATTCCTTTGTGGAATGTCCCATAATTTCGCAAATATCACAGAATTGGTTTTTCGGGCAAGATCCCTTCGTGTGACCTTTTGTCTTACATTCTGTACACCATAGCTCATTTCCCTTCGTCTCTTTCTGCATATTCTTAAATGCCTTCATCATTCTGATCATATCCTTCTGGAGAGCTCAAACTTTCTTATTGTCTTTTTCGTCACCACTGCTATCTCCTTTTGAAGACGAGTCATCTGAGTCGGATGAGCTACTTTTCTTCTTCTTTTTCGTTTTCTATTCACTCTCTAAGTCCATCGCTCAATTGTACGCTTCGGTGTGTGATGATGGTGACACAATCTTCATTTTCTTCCTTAACTCCGAGTGTAGTCCTTCAATGAACCATCGCTTTATCAGCCCATCTGTTGGCTTACTTTCCATTTTATTTATTAATTCTTTTAGTTTTTTGGCATAGACATAGACTGTTTCATTTTTCCCTTGCTTTGTGGTGTATATTTTTGCTACGATCTATTTGTTGTCTCACAGCAATTGAAACTCGGTGATAAACTCTTTTTTAATTGCTGCCTAGGAAGTTAATTTCTGGGGATCGACGTCGGCAAACCAATCAATTGCTACACCTCTCAAGGTTGCTGGAAATTGCCGGACCCATTCATCTGTGTCGGTTATGTCATTCGCCGTCCAAATTGTTTCGCATGTCTTACAGTGTCGGATTGGATCGACCGTTCCATCACCATCAAACTTTGGCAATTTTTCCTTTGGTCTAGCCATTACTATTCGAGTTGGAGGTACTTGTGTACTTGCGCTGTTCTGCACACCTGCGCTGTTCCGCACACCCGCGTTGTTCTGCACACCCACGCTGTTCTAAACACTCGTGTTGTTTCGAACAATTGTCTTATTTCCAACAACTGCTTTACTTGGCGAAAAAAGGTTTTCCTCAAACAAAGTTGGAAGTGTATTGTGGACGAAGAGTTCACTCCATGCTTGTGCTGCTTCGGCACTTTGAGCCGTGCAAGTCAATTCCCTTCCATCTAGATTCTCTTCCCTTGGCATATACAGGTTAAGAAATTCCTCCTTTGTTTCTTCCACCAAATTCAACCGTTGTCGAGTCTCTTCCAACAATTCCTCGGTGCTTTAGTGTTCGTCGGCAATTTGCTGAAATCTCCGTCTGCGCTCGGCCTATTTGTCCCAAAAAAAATTCTTGTGCGGTGCGTACTTCATTTTTTTCCTTTAGCTTATTCTTATTTTTGTTCAGTTGATTCAGCATTAGTCTTCATTCTTCTGCCTTCGTTCCAGGTCCATGGGCAATGGTGCCAAATGTTTACCGCATGGGGTAAATGGTTTACTTATGCATACAGACAATAGACAAGACCATTTAACACAACAATACTTTTTTTATTATTTGCATATATGCCGAAGAGATTACATAGTGCTTCCAATGATGATTACAATGATTTCAGATGGTGTACATAGACTTCCCGAAGGGGTCCGTTGGCTACATAACAATTACCGACTAATGCTAATCTACCCGTCGGCTGTTTTATAATTTTACCGACAACAAGTGGCGGCCATTCTTGCAGAATACAATCTAATTTCTTACTATAGTAAGAACTTAAATAAACTTAAATTAGAAAAAACTATGAACATCAAGCATACAAGTGCAAAAAAAATAATACAAAACTACTAAAATTGAAAGCTAAACTTGTTTCTTATTTCTTAATATATATTTTTTAAATTGAGAAATTTCTCTACAAACTTTAAAAAACTCATTAAAAGACTCAAGAATGGGATCAAATGCTTACCTTAGATGCTTAAAACTCTTTTGTGGAAGCTATCTCTTGCCCCATGAATGATCTTCAAAAAAATTATCTGGCCTTCAAAATGCCAAAATGGAGATCAAATGAGAAGAGAGGCTAGCTGCAAACAAAATGAGATGAAATGAGAAGAATAAAATATGTTTATTAGCACATGTTTATATGTGCTTTAAGAGGGAAAAAAAGTTAATTTTTGTTTTCTGGGCATGTGGATTCTGTCAGATGCGTCTGGGTGCCTGCCAGAAGCTCACCTTGGGCTTCCAGATGAACATCCCACAAGGCACCTGGGCCCGCATGAACATCTGCAGGAACTTGCACCTGCATCCTGTGTTCTAGGAGGAGCATCAGTAACCTAGTAATTATTTATGTAACAATTCTGTGTTTATATTGCTTTTGAAGTAATAAAAATATCCTATAATAACTTATAATTTTTATTAAATATATGTGAATGTGTTTTTCATTAATATCATATCCAGCTGTCGCCATATTGGAGGTCTCCAAAAATGGCCATATCCGTAAGCAATACCATGTTCTTCTGTATCTATATTTGTGCCCATAAAAGTTTGGATTATATTAATAGATTAAACTAGCGTCTTATATAATAAAATTAGCTGGCATTTATATGTCAAACAGAAAGACAAGCTCCCTTTATATTGATCTGATTTGAAGACTTTTCAAACACCATAAGTTTTATTAAATAATAGAGGGCTTCTTGCGTTTAGTTCAAAATTGAGTGCTTTGAATGATAGATTTTGAGTAGAATTAAAGAAGGCATAATGTCATTGGTTTTAATGAAAACTTCCACAATGATATGTCTCACATACTACAAACTTTTTACCCATGGTTAAATAGAAAACTAAAACATGTCATATAAAGACAATTACAGAAAAAAAAAACTGCCCCCTTGGGTAAGACATGCATTTTACTTTGCTGTTTAGACATTTCCAAAGTATTTTGTTACGATTTAGGGTTAGTTTCGCAGGGCATGAAAAGGTTTGTATTCACAATAAACTAGTGTGAGTGTGCGAAGGTTATATGCATAGTCAAGCTTATAAACAGCCTGCTTTATTAGCGGTAGGGAACCATCTGGCGCGAAGCCTATTTTATGGGAGTACTGATGCTTTTATTAGCTGTAGGGAACCATCTGGCGTGAAGCCTATTTTTATGAGAGTACTGATGTTTTTATAAACTAAATTGGGCCTCTTATTTTTTTCATTTAGATGTTTGAGCAATGTTGTCATAGATTCGTAAGCCTACAACATGTATGTATTGTGCTGTCTATAGTTTGAAGCATTCAGTGACTTATTTTGTTTTCATTCTAATGATAGATCAGCAAGTCTCCTGTTTTCAAAGCAATGCTGGAGAATGAAATGGAGGAGAGCAGGAGTGGCACCATCAAGATTACTGATTTCAGCTATGAAGTACTTAGGGCTTTTGTACACTACCTGTACACAGCCGAGACTTTTCCAGATGAACATATGGCCTTTGACTTGTTAGTGCTAGCAGAAAAATATCAGGTCAAGCATCTTAAAACTGTATCTGAGAAATTCCTAATGTCCAAGGTGAACAAGGACAATGCCATCATGACTTTTGCCTTTGCCCATCAGCATAATGCCAAGCATCTACGTGAGACTGCACTTTCATTAATCATTGAGAATATGCATACTTTGACAACAAGAGAGGAGTACCATCTCTTGGTTGACAAGGACCCAAGACTCGTTGTTGAAATCTACGAGGAATATCTATCTAAACAAGTGAATACTGCAGGGAAGGAATCTTCAAACTCATCTGTGAGATATTAAATGTATTGGTGGCAAACTATTGCTAACTGAATTGTGACTAAAAGCTTCAGAGCCTTGGAATTATCAATTGTATCTCCAGGCAATGAATTCTCTGCTTATTCATGTTTAGCACTTCATTACTTCTGTGGTCTATTTTATGTCATGTACCATATTAATATCATTTTCTGAGTCATTTAACAACTCTGGAGTATCCTAGTAAATGTGATCGTAATTTAGTTATATTTCCTGTGCATGAAGAGCTAAGGTTAATAAATCCTCCTGAATTTTTTTACAGGGCTGCAGGTATAATGTTCACATTGTACTGTGTGAGTATATGATTTTGATGCATTATTGTTCATCTAAGATGCAAATTCAGTTTTACTAAATTGCTAAGTTACCGATCCTGGTTCTGATGCTGATGTGGGTGTGGAGTGCTGATGTGCGGATTTTTTTTGGGGGGATTTTGGATGTGTTTGGGTGCGTCCATATATATATATATACACACACTATAGTTTATGTATGCAAATTTAGTTTTTGAATATTATTGCTTGCTGTGGCAGTCCTAAAATGATGGAGACATAACATGGGAAATAATCAAAGACTTAATCGAAATTATTTTGTATGAGCTAATATTTTTCAATAGCGACGCAGTATAGAAGGAAAACAACAAAACACATGGTACACTTATACTTGGCTTCTAGAATGATGAGAGTTTGTGAGAAAATTTGAAGGCGTAAGTATAGGTAAGTTTTTGAATAAGCCTTGTTTGACTAATTTGGTGTAACATTCAATAAATCTAATTGTTTTCAGCTACATTTGTATAACTAAGTATATTGCCAGTGTCAATGACTGAAACAGTTCATCTTCATGACATTATAATACTGCAAAAAACTGATTAAGTCTCCCCAAGTGTTCTAGTCAGTTTGGCAGTGTATATTGACTACATTTCAAAACAGTAAGCTTCAGACCAGTAACCAAGTGTTCTAGTCTCCCATTTGAGGGAGGGGGAAGATTCTGATGGAGAAGCACAACATCAGAAGAAAGGGATTAGGAGGAACAAAATAGGGGATCCAGTCAGCCATATTCGCAAAGGAGAGTTTACAGTCAGGATGCTCTGCGGATTCGCCCGGATGCTCCGCGGATTCTCTGTGGATGCTTTCCCAAGCATCCCGCAAGCTTCCACAGGCAGAAGCCACGCTTCCTGCCCACCTCCTGCCTCTTCCAAACACATCCGCACATCCCCGCGCATCTGCATCCACATCCTGGCCAAAATGCCATGCATCGGTATCTTAGCTAAATCACAAGGATGGAATGATTTTCATCTCTCTTCTGACATGCCCAATCATATATTGTGAGTTTCAATATTAAGGTTCTGTCTAGGTGCTTCATTATATCCCAGAAGTTTGCAAGTTGAGTTGATGGATCATGCTCTTGTTTGAGATGGTTGTAGCTTACAAAACACAGTCTAGCTGGCTTTATGCAATGGTTCAAACTCCAACTTTACATTTATGGGCATAATTGGCAATATTCAACTGGATTGCCATGCTCTATCTCAAATTCTATTTAGATTTCCCTATTGGTTATGTCATCAGATGTTTAATGCATCAGAGCTGAGAGGCTAATGGTCCCTATTTCCCTGTTTAAATTATGCGTCTCATCCAAGGAGAAAGCAAAGGTGATACTAGAGAATGATTATATTTAAAATCCAATTTCAATTAATTAACTGGAAAATGGTTTTGGACCTTTGATTGCTGTAGACTGCTACATTTCCATTCAAGGCACATTCTTTGTGAGTTTTGTAGGATTTCTTTTTGGTCTTTCAACCATTCTACTCAGTACAAATAATTGCTTTAATTGGGTCCAGTTGCACTCAGATTGGTCTGACATAAAGTACTAGGTTTCTGAAGAACCGATGTATTATCTGAAAATAGTGCTTTCTGTGATATGGCCATGAAAATTTGATTCTCGTGTTTGGAAAAGAGTCTATATTATGTCATTTTATTATATCTTGTTCTTACAAGACTCTGGGTTGATTATCTTACTGCTCATTGTAAATGGAAGGCATTGTGTTCTCAATCCTGAAAGAAAGGGCAAAAGTTTGAACAGGCACTGCCACGGAAACTCATAATTGAAGAATTGAGTCAGTTTTTAAATGTTGATTCAAATTCTTAGAACTTGGAATTGTCTCTATATACCTTTAATAATGCTTTGGAGGATAACTACTGTTAGAATTAAACTTTGGAAGAAAAATGCTGTTTGAAATAAGCTTATTTTTATTCTGTGCTGTCAATATGTCAATTTGAGTGCCTTAAGTTCCCGTTACTTTACACATCATAGTAACACGGAGATGCATCCCCCCCCCCCCCCCCCACCTTTTGTCCCACGTCCCAGAGACTTTTGGACGCACTAGGGACTTGGGGACTCCGTCCCCCCGTCCCCAGCAGCGCCACCAGATTCCGCCACCTCCGCTGAGGATGAGGGACGTCCCGATGTTGACTATTTGTTGATTCAACTATTTATGTTTAATGTTCAATGTTCCAATTCCATCCAATGTTCAAGTATTTACTCTTTAATATCTTTACATCTTATATTGCAATACATCTTTTGATAACTAGCAATTTAATGTATCATATGTATCTATACACGCACCCCTCCTATCCCCCACCACTGTACCCCCGCCGTCCCCCCACCGTCTCCAAATTAAGGCACCTTTGTCCCTTCGTCCTGGAAACTTGTCCCCCTGTTCCGCCGTCTCCCCGTCCCCCAAGATGGTGTAACTATGTTACACATACAATTATTGGTGTTCCATAAACCACAGTCAGCATTTGGGTCAATAACCAAGTCCTCCAGCAAGTTATTTTTTGTTTACATGTTACATCCTCCACAAGGCAGGCACAATATTAATCACCAGAGAAACTTTAAGTGGAATCTCTGGATAGAAGCAGCTTGCATAGAAGAAATGACAAAGTGAACAAAAGCTTTCTGCATTTCCTAAAGTGGCGAGGCTTATAGCTTCAGGAACATCACCAACAAATTCAGGTGTGTATCAGCAAAAACCTAGCAGAGATATATATCATCACAGCATAGACAGTCAAGATCTGTGCATGGAAAATTCATTTGCAAATTTACAGAAAATGAAAGGATGTTTTTTCTACATTCTTTAACTCATTTATCTTTGTTATCTTTGCGTAGAGGATCTTGGTAGAGTTCATGTGCTGTCTTTAAGACTTTGAGGGTCAGCTTTGATCACACTCCTTAAATTTGGAAGCATGAGTCATGCTTGTTGCAGTGTGGGGTGGGAGTTCAAAACTGAAAGCATTCTGCATTTCCTAAAGTGGTGAGGCTTATATCTTCAGGAACATGACCAACAAATTCAGGTGTGTATCAGCAAAAACCTACCAGAGATATATATCATCACAGCATAGACAGTCAAGATCTGTGCATGGAAAATTTATTTGCAAAATTTTACAGAAAATGAAAGGATGTTTTTTCTACAGTCTTTGACTCATTTATCTTTGTTATCTTTGCATAGAAGATCTTGGTAGAGTTCATGAGCTGTCTTTTAAGACTTTGAGGGTCAGCTTCGATCGCATTCCTTAAATTTGGAAGCATGAGTCATGCTTGTTGCATTGTGGGGTGGGGTTTAAAACTGGGCCAGCCATTCACAAATGTCTTGCAGCATACCACAATTTCTTGGAATATAGATGTGATAACAACATTAGCTACAGAGAAACTTTTGTAATTTATGGTTAC
Source organism: Cupressus sempervirens (assembly GCA_028749045.1). Classification (NCBI taxonomy): domain Eukaryota; kingdom Viridiplantae; phylum Streptophyta; class Pinopsida; order Cupressales; family Cupressaceae; genus Cupressus; species Cupressus sempervirens. Next base: position 164,690,844 of record CM053792.1, on the reverse strand, counting down.
TCTACAAGAAACCTATAAACCATTGCACTGCATGGAAATGAATATCCCAAGCCCATGTTTTCAGCCTGTGCATTTTGTGTATTTTTGCGATTTATCTTGAAGAGGATGAATGATGACAAAATCCCGTCCTTATTCTGAGGTAATTATGAAGAATTAATAAGAATGGTGACTGACATCCTCATTGCAGATTTGTCTTCTTTCTGTCACTATGTATTTTTTGTTTTCTTGGTAGATGTTGGGTGAGGTTTTGGGCTGCCTTTAATGTGATGAGATTCTTGTGATGCACATTAGTGTGCTACACTTGAATTTAAAACATAGCTGTTACATGACCTTGCTACATATTGAAATTCTTTGAATTTTGAAATTCTTTTATGCCATTAACTTTAATAAGAGGATGCTCCAGCATGAAGAATTTTTTAATCTTTTTAATCTGGAAAGCTGCTGAGTGTTTTCTATTAAGAAAACAGGTTTTGAAAGGCCCCTGAAACCTTGTACATTTAGATTCAAAGATATAACATCAAGCCCAGTAGACAAAACTGAGCGAAAAAGAATAGAGCCAACAACTGAACAAAGGCCAGCTACAAAAGGACAGCACACCGACCACTGACCACAAACAGAAAACACTTAAAAATCAGAGAAAGGACACCATATGTGACTTACCCCATTTTCTTTATCAGCTCCGCTGCCTGCTTCTCCAGCTGGCCCATCTTCTCTGCAGCTTCCTTGATCTGATTGATGTCCGAAGAGGCCCTTGCTGTCATTTTCCTCATGCTGGCTCTGGTCCTCCTCCCAATCCCATCCTTGCTATTTGCGGCAACACCTTGATCCTCAGTGACAGTAACAATGATCCTCATACTCATCAGACAAGATAACAACTTTGGCTTGTTTTTTGGACACAAAGGTCCTACCATGCTTCCAGGCCGACATTATCCTCTTCTTATCCACTGCCTTCCCTTGCTTTTTCTTGCTGTGGCCATCCTCCTCCTCAAATAGTCCTTGTCTGACTCCACTATTTTCTTAGTCTGCTTCTTGCTAGGAAGGGCACTTATATTCTTCTTTCGGGTCTTCAGAGATGCTTTCACAGGGGTCTTGAGGGCAGAACCCTTATCCTTTCCCTTGCTTTTAGGCACCACCTCCTCGCCCTCCGAGTGCAACCCTTCACTGTCCTAAGTTTTAGAGAGACCCTGGGATCCCTCTGCGACATCGTCCATGCCTTTCACCTCATGAAATTTCTCCATAGAATGGACTTTAATGTGCTCATAAATGAGCAACGTTAAGCCATCATGGAGCAGAGGGTTAGTAAGAATGGAAGCTGCTGAGTGTTGAGTTTGAAAAGATTAGGTGATTTTGTCCATTTTTATGAAAGGGTGATATCCATCTAAATCTCAACAGTGGTATAATGCTAAAAGATTATAAGAGTGATATCCATCTAAATATTAACAATGACATAAGGTGAATATATGTTTCGGGGATTGAGCATGTTGCCTTGTGATATCAAAGTACATAATGGGATTGTTGAAGCCATTTAATCCCTCTTTCAGTATTGGAATTATTATTTGTTAGGCATTACTGGTATAATACCACTGCAAAGATATTGATTACAAGGAGAGACTATTAGGATTAGTTCCTCAATGGCAACATTATGAAAATGACCTTAGTTCCCATTTTTGCTCATAACCAACACAACCCACTCTCATGTTAAAGTCCATTGCATTAAAGAAACTCAGATGTCCTCCATCAATGGTCAAGTGCATGCATATGGTAACCCTGATCTTGTGCCTGTGGATGTGGTTCCGTAACTAAAAGATCAAAGCAGTTTGTTAAAAATACCTAAATATCTCAGATATTAGTATTTTGAGGTCTGTTTAATGAAAAACCAAATCTGCAGTTCTGGATATGATAATCATTTCATTGGTTTTTGGTATTTTGTGGCTTGCTAACCAAGAGATGTGAGATAGAAAATGTTACATACCTCCATGAACTCTTAATTTAACTGTTTGAATTGCATAATTAGAGCAGTGATGTTGCTATTTGAAATATGTTTTAAATATATGTTGATGGATTAATGGGTTTATGATGTAAATGTTAGAAATTAATATTTTATTTTATGGACACCTCATACTCGAGGAAAGGTCAAAGTTTCCATTTGGCCTGGGATAAAGAGATAAGTTAACCCTTGGGTTGTTTGGTTACCCTAAAGTCATAGAGCTGAGTTGTGGTTGGTTCTAGGTAAGTCATTGATGCTTCAACCTTGTCTAGGTTGGGGGTTTGCTCTCGCCCCAATTCCTTTCCTCGGGTCTATTGGGTGTCCTGCATCTAGTTATGGGTGTTTTTATTGTTGTTCCTTACATGCTGGTGGAAGGGTTCTTGTTGGAGTGGTGCTCATTGGACACTCGTCTTAGAGACCTAGTACTAGTGGAGAGATTTTTTCATGTTGTCAAATTTGTTGTTGGTCCTTCAAAAGAGAAATTGACATCTTGCCTTTACCAAGACATCCCTTCTGGTGGTGTATAACTATGATGCGGTGGAAAATGTGGATTTTTAACAAATATGTAGGCTAGTTTGTAGATTCGTTGGTTTCTAGCCTTCTTTTCTAGATCTTTATTGTCGAGAGACAGACTCTTGGAGACTTGTTATCCTTGTTAACATTGAGTTTTTCCCTTATGCAAGTGGTTCTTTTTATTACTTTGTTTACTTCTTTGCAAGAACGATATTTGGTGCTAAGAAGTTTTATGTTTGGGAGACTCTCTCAGCCAATCCTTGTACAATCTCATTTAACCTTCTTACTGAACCACTTATTGTGCATCCAACGTGGGTTTGTCTCCCAAATCTTTCCCTTAATTTTTTAGATAATTCTTGCTTTGAGACCATTGGCAACTGTATAGGTCATTTTCTAAAGGTGGATGAGACTATGACTCGTATGAGCCTCTACATTTGCATACATTTTGGTTGACATTGATAACTCCACAACTCTACTTAAAGATGTAGTTCTCATGGTGGGGGATAAGCCGATGGATTAGCCATAGACTCAAACGGTGGATTAAGAGGGCCTTCCATTTTGATGTCATTGATGTTTCTCTACTCGTCACTTGACAAATGATTGTTCTCTCCTAGTGTTGTCACTTGGTGGAAGGATGCCAGTGATGAACATTTGGCTGTCGTAGCTTTTGATTCTTCCACAAATGATGAATTCACAAGTTGATGATGTAATGCCTCACCAGGGAATGCATGAGAAATCAACCTAACTTTGCATCGTTGATGCAATATTTTGTTTTCTTAAATGTTAAACATATATTATGCAATGAACATTCAACATCAAAAATGTGGAAAAAAGTACAACATAAGTCTAAATGTCAATGTTAACATGTGATGAAACATGATACCAATTTACACATCTCGATTAACTATCTAAAGGGTTCCTAGACATAGTTACTAAACTACTACGATCCATCATAACAAAATCACATGATATATCCCAAGTTCATTTAATAACCCAATTGAAATATTCCTAATTCTTTAATTAGTTGTAATTAAATGAATACATATCAAGAGGGTTATTAATGCATACACATGACATAGAAGGGATCAGGATGCATTTATCATATCCATATAAGTAAAGGTACAATCCATAAGATATAATAATGCATCATGGCATATACAATAGCACATCTTCCATTATACATATCACAAGGATAATAGTAATAATGAGTCGAGTCATAATACAATACAAGTACAAATATATATCTCCTAAATTGATGTCACATAACGATATTGATGATTTTATTAGTATCACGGCAAATGTAAAAGCACTATTGTTATTCTTCGTATGTGTTTTTCAAATGCAACTATCAATATATTTACATGGAGAAAGAGTTATGAATAGACTTGTCTCTTTAGGAATGTCTATTCATAATATTAACTATTATAATTTTATATTCTCTTTCTCTAATATATAAATAAAAAAAAAATAAAAAAAAAATTATATATATATTTTCACTAGAGTTTATCAAAACGAAGCTGCAAAACATTAACACTCCCTCTTAGCTAGGGAGGATAGACACAAGACATATATTACACCATTGGTATTGCATTCAATATCATGAATATTGGTCTTCTAGAATATCAACATATGATATTCACCAAGTACTCAAATAAGATTTGATATCACATTTGATAGCAAGAGTATTGGCCTCCCAGAATATCAATGATATTCACCAAGTACTCAAATAAGGTTTGATATCACATTTGATATTAAGAGTATTGGCCTCTCATAATATCAAAGATATTCACCAAGTACTCAAAAAAAAAGAAAAAAAGTTTTGATATCACATCTGACATCAAGAGTATTGACCTCCCAGAATATCAAATGATATTCACCAACTACTCTTTGAGTAATGGTCTCCCAGAATGTTGAGATGTAAGACATTCACCATTTACTCAAATCTAGATCTCATGATACAAGTTATTGTAAGATCGTCACTTTATAGTAACTTCTGCATATAGAAGTGACATCATTTGAAAGTCGTCACTTTCTCATGATGTACATATAGGGTAGGCCTATTAAAATTGCATAGCCACGAGGTATATTCATGAATCACAACCCTCGTGACTGCTACAAATTATTGATCGCTGGAAAATCCATTTGAACATGGTTTACTCCCTCTAAATCAATATAGCTAAGATCGTTGAAGGTTGACTGAATCATGTCCTCTATCTGCTTCCTCTGTTTCAAGGTTGCCTCTAATGAAATGACAAGCTCCCTTTGAATCTCAATCTCCCTCTTTTTCCTTATATACTTATTGTAATAAGATCTTTGTGTTCAAACATATGGATGACTTCTTATTTAATTGTCCTTGTCCCATCGGCATGGCAGATGAATACCATATTTTGACCACCTCGAAATTGGGTTTTCAGGGAAGATATTAGATGAGTTGTAAGACTGCATCATCTCTTCCTCCTTAGGCAAAGGTAGTAACATCAGAACCCTCTCCTCAAATGATATTTCTTTCAGAGATTGTAGCAGATATTTTATTTCATTAGCCACACACACATCTTGTTCTCCTTAATTCCATAGTATATGGACCATTAACACCTTGCCCAACATAGTTTGACCTTTCTCTATGACCACTGTACCACACCAACTGCGGGTCTGGCATTTCTTGATGAGTATGTAGATAATGTGTCTTTGATGGATAATATAACCCGCACATTTCCTCCTTCACAGTTATGGTATGGGTGATATTTGCTTCACAAATATTGAAGTGGTCTTGATTGGCAAAAAAATTGACCACCGTCAAGCTATATAGAATATCGATCACCCATTCTAAAGCTTATGGATTTTGGTGCAAGCAACAAGAGCATGCAATCATCACTCTATGACCAGTCGACATTCCTCAATGACGATTCCACATTTTACATGTAATTCACCACTCGATATTACATACTCTTAGACATTAATGAGTTGTTGACATCTTTTGCATAGTGTCTGGATGGAATCCGCCATTTAGGGACAAGCATGGAGGACGCTGGCAAACAATTGGTGTCTTTTATGTACCTCTGCAATGGAACCTTTGAACCATACTTCAAGTAAATTATATTATCACTTGATAATGTGATTGCAAGGCTCAAAAGGTCTTACATCCACCAAGACAATGTCAAAGTCATCCTTATTCAAGAAAATTGCTTCAAGGGCAGCAGCAAACGCTACTACTTCATCAGTGTTTACCAATTTACAGAACTCCTTGCCATTTAAGAAATATCAAACTATTTCCTGTACCTTTGGTATTTGCAAGGAACTACTCACTAATACAATATCATCAATTTAAGGCTCTTACTCAACTCTTCATACTTTATCTTACATTTGCAACTTGACTCTAATAACATGCTGATTTTATAAGTATTGCTGCAAATGTAATATCACTGCTATTATTCTTGGTATGTGTTTTTCAAATGCAACTATCAATATATTTATATGGAGAAAGAGTTATGAATAGACTTGTCTCTTCAAGAATGTCTATTCATAATATTAACCATTATAATTATATATTCTCTTTCTCTAATATAGAAAACACTCTTTCAACTCTATGGGGTAAGTATGTGAGTGATTATAAAATTAAAATTAACAGTGACCAAAATAGAGGATGGCAATGGAAAACCCTAGATGAAACTCCACTTTCATCATAGAAAAAGTGCATAATTTTTAAAAAGTAGACATGCAAATCATAAAAATATGAAAGATAAATTAATTTGGGAAGCTTTGAAGGACGGTAATTATAAAGTCAAACTAGAGTATGAAAAGTTAATCAATTCTCAATAATGGGATAAGATTGACATCTCTCTAAATCTATGTTGGGATCTAACTTGTCTTCCAAAAGCATCTTCCTTTGGCTTGTTCTTCAAAAGAGAATTCTAACAGTCGATAGGTTTATCATGATGGGTTTTGAAGGACCATCTAGATGCCCACTTTGTGAAAAAAAATAAAAATTGAAACTTCTGAACACTTGTTTTATGATTGTTCCTTTGCTAAGAATTATTGGTATTGGTTATGTAAGAAATTAAACTGGCAAACCACATTCCTTGATAACCTATTAAAAATAAATTAAAGTTGGCTAAAACATGGTTGTTCTAAGGTTTATAGTAATTTATGAAAAATATCCCCTTCTATACTCCTAATGGAATTATGGAAAGAAAGGATAGGAGAATTTTTTGTAATGAAAAGATGGATCTAACATCTTTTTTAATAAATTGGAGGCTTGTATTATTGAAGTAGCTATCGGTAATTTCAGAAACTTGTATAAGGAGGAAGGTTCCTTTTTAGATTGGGATGCAAATAAATCGGTATAAATTAATTAATCCACCAATAATATACACAAAACCTAACAAGGTCGCTAGGAAAGAATGTAAATGGAAACCTCTTCTTGCAGGATTGTCAAAGTTAAATTTTGATGGGCCTCTAGAGGTAATATAGGACTAGCAAACTTAGAATGTATCATTTGTTCAAATAAGGGAGCCCATGCCATGAATCTTCCCAAAATAAAACATCATGCCCTAAACTGATATTCCAAGTTAAGTTATTAGCTATTAATGGGCAACATTTCAACATGAAGTTCCAAATTCTTGAACTTTTTGGAGGATTTTTAGTTCTAAACAAAGACAGAGGATTATTATTGCTTAATTATTTATGATACAAAATTTTGGCACATTTACTATTGTGTTCTTTAAACATTCTCCAAATAAGTTTTGTCCCTAACACTTCATTTTGCAAATTCAATTTTTTTATACCTAGGCCTCCAAATTCTTTAGGTCTACATATTTTTTCCGATTTTATCAAAGTTTTTTTCTTATATCTAGTACCTTGCCAAAAAGAAGTTTTTAAGTTTAGAGTCTTAATTTTATTTTTACACCTTTGGGTAGGGGAAGACATGATATATGATATGTGGGGACAATTGAAACTATTGCTTTGATCATAGTCATTCTACCGGCTTTATTTCACTATTTCCCTTTCCAACTTCTCATTTTTTATCCAATTTTTCTAAATTGTATCCGAAGCATTACTTTCTCTAATGCCCTTTTCAAGTTGAATACCAACATATTTGCATGCAAAGGTTCCTTTTTTATATTCCATTATTCTACAAATTTCTCTCTCCACTTCCTCTTTGGTATTAATAAAAGAAATCTTTGATTTATTAGCATTTACTCTTTGACCTAATGCTTCCATATAATTATTTTTTATTTGGTTAAAATCTTGAACTTCTGTCAAAGTGCTTTCTCTTGGTAGAATTGCATCATTTACAAATTGTTGATGTGTTATTTTAGGGACCTCCTCAGTTATTATGATTCCTCTAATTTTCTTTTAAGTTTGAGCCTTTATTATAGCCCTACCAAAAGCTTCTACCATAATAATGAAGAGAAAATGTGATAGAGGATCCCCTTATCTTATTCCTCTAAATATGCTAAACAAACCTTCATGAGTACCATTTATTAGAAGGAAAATTTTAGTTGTCTAAATGCAATTATATATTAAGTTGGTCCATTCATGAGAGAATCCAAAAGCTTTGAGTGTTTTACATAAGAATCTTCAATCCATGTTATCATAGGTTTTTAAGATATCTAACTTCATTAGCATACGGGATTCCTTATTAATTTGTACATAATGAATTCATTTTTGAACAATGATAATAGCATTGAGAATTGACCTATTAGGAACAAAACTTGTATGTTCCTCTAAAATGAGCTTTGGTAGTACTTTTAAAAAAGTTTGTTGGTTAGTGCTTTTAAGAGTATTTTGTAGATTGTGTTACATAAGGCTACAAGACTAAAATCTCCTAGACCCATATGTTCAACTTTGTTTGCATTTAAAGCTAGGAATGTATTGTTAATTTCAGTTAGAAGGGATCCATAATTCCTAGTTTCCTCAACAACCTTCCAAAGGCCATCTCCTAGAATTTCTTGACATTTTTGAAAAAAAAAGGGTTGAAAGCCATTAGGGCCTAGAGCTTTGTCAAAATTAAGTTGAAAAAGGGGATCTTTGATTTCTTCTTTGGTAAATTTCTTAGTTGAGTTTTTATTATCTTTTGCATTTATTATTCTTGGAATAGATCCTAAATCTTATTCTTGGCTAATAAATTTGATGATTCAAATTATTAAGGATATTTCTATAATAATCCACAAATGTTTCTGCTATCTCATTTGGGTTTTCAATTACCCTTCTGAATTATCCTTGATTTTTGTTATTCTATTAATTTTTCTCCTATAAATAGTACTATTATGGTTTTTTTTTCTACCACCTTTTAACAACTATGTTTCTCTTGATTTTTGTTTCTAGAATATTTCTTCTTTTGCTAGAATATTTTCTTGTTTCACTAGGAGTTACTTTTCTTTGATAGATTTTTTATTATCCATTCCTACCCTAACTATTTCTTCATTAAAATTTTTTAGTTCTTCTTCATTCTCTATTTTTTCTTAAAATATGTTATTAAAATGATCTTTATTCCATTTATTTTTTATTTCTTTTAATAATTTAAATTTCGCTATAAAACAAAACATCCTCGATCCTTCAAATTTCTTTTCGTGCCACCTTTGATATATATTATCAAGAAATTTTTAATCTAGAAACCACCCTTTTCACACTTAGATGGATTGCTTGATGGTTTTTGCGATTCACCTATTTATAGTCTAATTAGATAGTGATCAAATTCTCAACTAGGGAGAATGGTTGTATTGAAAGGATGGTGAAAATATATAAAATTTTCTTTACATATAAATCTGTCCAATCTCTTTGCTATATTATAAAAGCCATAAGCCATCTCGTCTATTATTCCATGTGAGGACCTTGTTAAATGTTGAAATGTCAATAGGGTTATCTTTTGTGAACCATGCTGTGAAATCTAACTTAAGTTGGTTAATGATCATGGATTTGCTTGCTTTTTCTCATGGATCTAGAATTGCATTAAAATCTCCCCAAGTGAAAAGATTTTCTTGTAGATTTAACTCTAAATAATTGCTAATTTCATTCCAAATTTCTTTCTTATTCGTTGTTGGTGTTTGTCCATACACGTTAATAAGTAGAAATTGAATTGCACTTTTGAAGCTTTTAACTCTCCCACACCCCCCCACCCCAAATTATTTTTGGATACAAGTGAAGTGAAACCTACCCCCCTTGGATCCCATATAATACCAATCCCACCTGAGGCCCCTAGAAATTAACTGCTTCCATTTTCTAAGAACCTAGTTTTCTTCTAAATATTTCTCCTTCTTTGTTAAGTTTCAATTATTGTATTAATACTATATCTAATTCAAATAATGTTAAATCACACTTGAGTAAGCACTTTTTATTAGGGGCATTTAGGCCCCTAATATTCAATGTTGTTTGCTCCATGGCTCTATGGGAAGAAACTCCCCCTTCCTTACATTCAAAAGAACGTTAATCTTTTCCTAGTTGCTAGCCAGTCTTGTAGCTTCTCTAAGTTCAACTAAAGATTTCCTTTCTCTCTTTTTGCTTTGTTTTCCACATATCAGATGTTCTAAACCTTGTAAGTTTTCCATAATACCAAGATTGTTTAGATTTTACTAGTGTTCTACACACTTGCAACAATATATTCATCTTCCATTTTATCTAAATGTTCTTTTTCTAATTTTTTGATAATTTTGTTACTAATTCCTCTATCATCCTTGTCCATTTCTCTGCCTATTATTTTCTTAATTAGTCTATTTTCACCATTTATTTTATCTACATCTTGTTGAAATTCTTTTAATTCCTAGATCCCAAACTCCTCCCAATTTTGAAGTTTTCCCACTTTGTTCCTATCTAGATTATTCAAGCCTCACTTATTTGGTATTTCTTCTTGATTTATCAATTTAGTTTCCCTTAGAAATATCTCCACTTCAATAGGAATATATCTATAATCACCTTCTCTTTTCTCTACTTTTTCTTGAGAAGGTGAATTCGATTTTGTTTCCTTCTGTTTTACATTATTATACTCTTTTATTGTTACTATATCCAATTGTTTATCTTCCCATGTTCATACTAAAGTTCATAAGGTTGTTTTTTAATCTAATATTCATACACTATTTCCTTTGGTTTCTGTTAAATTGTGTTTTGCTATGTTATCCTCTAAATCCTTATCTTCAAATTCTTCCTTATCCATTTCCTTGATTTTTTGAACGAACGATCTTTTTCCCTTCATCACTTATTCACTTTCTTCATCTTCTTCTTCATCGTCGAGATCCTCAGGGAAGTCTTCTTCATTTAAGTCAATTTCACTAAAGGGAATGGGGGATTCAAGTTGATCCTCTAAATTTACTTTGTTCAATGTTATTTTCTCAGCTTCTTTTAATTGATTTCGAACATCTTTTGTTCTATTTTCACTCTTTCCAAAATTAGAAGCCAACTTTTGCTCCCTTTTCCCTTGTTTTCCTTATTGGTTACCAACCATATTTTCTTTTTCGAGGAAATGTCTACCTTCTTTTGGCATTTTCCAGAACTTATACAATTTTCAATTCTTTTTTAATTTTTTCTTATTCAAATTAGTAGCCTTATTATCTTGATGTCTTTCTATTTCTTGAGTTTCCTTGCATTCTCTACTTCTACATTTTCTAACATTAGATTAATATATTCTATACCAATCTCTTGTTCTAACACCCTGGGTTATTTTATCATTTTTGGCCTTTTCTGTCCAATTCGTTCCCCTCTTACCATCTCTTGTAATGCCTACCCCTACTTGACTTTTTTGTTGTAGTGCCAGATTCTTTAGGTTAGTTTTTTGATTATGTTTTATGATTATCGGTGCTTGGTTACCGAATTTGATTAGATGTTGTTTTATACTCAGTTGATTATATGTGTGAGTTACTAGTTATTTAATGTGTTTATGATTATTTCAATGATGATATAGGTATGCTCAATCAGTCATTTCAGTTATCTCATGATGGTTAGATATATGGATTTATTATATGCAGTTTTAATGGTTACTTACCCCATACTTGCATGTGTATGGTGTGCGTGTACGTTTTATTTATGTTTGACATTTCTGATGTGGTTGAGGGAGGGAGTCGTAATCACCTGCTAGTCGAGATCTACATGATGTACCACTTCTTGCCATTGCCTGTTTAGTTTAGAATATATGTGTATGTACATGTGTGGATTTTATGCTGATTGTAGGTATCCACGCATGTACCGGTTATCAACTTCCTTGAATTGATAGGATGAGTGTACCCTATCGCAGTATTTCAATGATATAAGTGGGGAGATAACTCTTGAGTCCAAATCCTAACCTAAGTCAATTGTCCTAGAAAATAGGACAAGTATCTGAGTTAGTTTCACCTTTCCGAATTTGTCAAGTGACATAAATTTGTGACTTTGACCCTGGAGTTTGATTCTGTTCTTTGTCTTCAATTGAGTTGTCGTATTTAGTTTTGTGGGTTTGTGATAATTTTTTGTTATAGTTAAATCAAATCAAAAGATAATTTAATGATTTAATGTAATGAAAATTTTATAAAGAAATTCGATATTTAAATATATTTAATTAATTGAGAAATTAATTAAATAAAAAAAATTGAATTTAAAAGATCTTATTAAAGTTCTAATTTAGGCATATTTATATTTATTTAATTTAATAATTATTATTTAGGAGTTTTATTTTAAATAATAAATTTTAAATAATATTATTAGTTGAATTAATAAATATATTATTAAAACATCTCATAATTAACTAGCGAGATAAAATATAAATTTAATAAAATTTATTTTAATTAAATTGCATAAAGTTTATGCATGAAATTAAAATACAACAAATTAATTAAAAAGAGAAAGAAAAATTAATTAAATGAAGATATTTTAAATTGTAAAACGTGTGCATGAAAATGTAAAAGATAATAAAATATCAAAAGAAATTGATCAACGAGTTCCCTTGCGTGATTGCACAATCAAAGCCCCAAAATTAGGGGAGAACTTTTTATTAGAGATCTAGAGCTCATTTTGCAAGGACACAGGTTTGGAGGAGCCGATTTTCAAAGAGAGGATTTTCGAAAGAGAAGAAAATTCTTGTGTGTTTTGTGCACTTGTGGTTTTAGCATAAAATCTAGGTAGGATCTTATGGGTTTGTGCAGTAGTTGCTTGTTCTTGATTTATCAGTCTTCTCCATGTTTGCGAATCAGTTTTCAAAATTGAATCGATTAGAAAACCTTTGTATGTGATTTTATCGTTCTTCATTTGAGAAACCTTTGTGTATGTGAATTGAATCTGAAACTCTTGTTTGTGATATTATTGTTCATCATTTTGAGATCATCAATATGCAAATTGGAAATTTGAAACCCCCGTGTTAAAATTGTTGCTCTTCGTTTCTTGAAAATATCGGTGAATGAATCTAGTCTTGAAACCCTTGTTTGATGATTTTGGGATTTGTATATGGATTTGTTAAAATCGGGATGTGGGTTTTGAAAAGAAAATCAATTTTGTTTGTTTGAAGTTTTTGGGTGTTTGAGCCGAGTTTCTATACTAGGCTTATTTTGCAAAAATTATCATATATATAATTACCACGATTTATAATTAGTGTTATAATTATTAAAATATAAAAATTTTAAAAGAAAAATTTGCATGGTGATATATTTCTTTGCGAAAGGGGAACTTTTGTTTTTTTATTTTATATATATTAGGTGGGCGGAGGCCATCATCCCCCCACCCCCCTTCCTCCCCCCGGTTTTCCTTACCCTCCTAACAACAGTTTGGCCATGGTTGCATGCGATAGGTGCTACGGCAATAGTCCCGCCCTTTAAGGGCCAACCAACAACATTTGGTTTAAAATGTTTTTTTAAAAAAATTTATTTAAAAAAAATTAAATTATTTAAATTAAATGGTATTTAATTTTTAATTAATTTAAATTTTAGTTTAATTAAAATTTAATTATTAATATATTTTATGAATAGTTTTCTTTTAACTATTAAAGTATGTTAATTTATTAAGTATTTCCTTAAATTTTTTATGTTACTAGCAATTAATTTATCAATTAATTAATTTGTTAATAAGACGCGAGAAGGAAATTGATCAATGAAATTTATTTTATTATTTAATATTATTAAATAATTACTAGTTAATCATTTATTAATTATTATTTAAATTTATGATCCTTATAGAGGCATCGATTTGGTGAGTTAGTGATAGATAGACATTCGATTTTAAAAGTAAAATGGGGATTTTTATAACTTTATCGAGTCAAAAATGTTTTTATAACCCTAATTGAAATCGAAAACTCTGTAAACAATCATACTTGGAAAAGAAAACCAAAACCTAGGTTTTTATTGAATCTTTGTGTTTGAAAGTGAAAATGAAAACTTGAAAATTTATAGTGAACATTGAACTTATGTATTTTCAAAACCTAATGAATTATGAAAAGTTACTATTGTATGTACTATATGCAATGTGTGGTTATTGGTGTTGGAATTTTGGGGTCGACTTAGCTTTGACCAGTTAGGATGTTTACCAGAGGCTTGGGGGTTTGTTCTGGGCTATCATGATGATGTTTTGGTTACAACCTTTTATATTTGACCATGGTAATGTGTCATGTGTATTTTATGAGGAATTTGTTTAGATGGTTGTTATTGCTTTCCAACATCTCTTGTGTAGAGTTGAAGTGAATGATGTGACTATTCTAGTATAACCTTTTGAGTCTTCGATCATTTATTTGTGATTGCTCCTCAGTTGCTTGTATATGACTAAGGTGATTAAATGATTTATTTTGGTGATGTCATGTTGTGACATGGATTTGGTTTATGTGTACTTGATTTTGGATCAATACTGTTAGGATGATCATATTGGTGGAATCTATGATTATGATCAGTAATATTTTAGTACTTTTTAGTTGCTTGTTTAAGAATTGATGTATAGTCATTTGAGATCTTTTTCTTTTGCTAAGCTTAGGGTAGGTTTTCTATATGTCATGTTGGGAAGTGGCTTGCAATGGAGGTCAAGGCCATAAAGAGGCTAGCGGGTAACCCATTGTAGGTTATTTTAATACGTGATAACATTTTATTAAATGGTTTTAAAATGAATTAATAAGATATTGGTACCGCAAAAAGTCACTAGGGTGCTGAAGTATTAAAAGACTACTAGGGTAACCTTAGAGTTGACTTGTTAGTATGCCTTGTCTGTATGAACAGATACTGACACTGCATAGAGACACTAGGGGGCCAAAGTATTAAAAGGCTGTCGAGTAACCTTAGAATTGGCTCATGCGATGACACTTGCCCACTTGCATAGTAGATTTCCTACATGTCTTTGTTGCCTTTGGGATTAGTTAATACTTGTGTCTTGGTACCCTTTGAGATAGTTTGCTTTTAGGTGATTTCCTTGACTTAGATGTTGGATTTGATTTTTGAGTTTGTTATCTGTTTGGGACTTGAGTTTATCTCCTTAGCACAGTGGGAGTGGACCTTTTTTGGGTTTCACGAGGTCGGGTGGTAGTGCTTTTTACTTATACCATTGAGATATGACAGTTCAATTTCGTGGCTGGAGTTCCCTATTTTGTACTCTTTTTCATTCAGTTTCTTATGTTCTATGATGGATGGTTGTACTGTATTGTATTGTATTTGATTTCATGGATCTTAAAGAGATGATGTAATCTATTTTATGATGTATATTCTTTCAACCTTTCATACCCTATGAATTGTACAATGGATGATTGTGCATTCCGATTATTGCTAAGTGACATTAGGTATAATTGTATATTATTTAAATGGATATGTGTTTGAAGTTATTCTTTACTATGGATGTGTTATATATTGGTTTTTAGTATTAATTAAACTTAAATGTGATTTAATGTCATGGGACCCTTAAGAATTGTAATATGTTTTATGGTATGCGTTTATGTGTATGTTATTGCTTCCACTATTTTATATCTGTTGTTGTTAAGTTATTATCTTTTTAGAAAGAAAAATGTTTGGCAAACTTATTGAAATTTTAGGTTAACTTCTTTTTGGTTCCCTGGCGGGGCATTACATCTCTATTTTTGATGAGTAGATGATTTAACGCCCTATAATTATTTTCTTTTGTGCCTCCTTGGGTTGCTAGATGCTTGGTTTTTCATATATGTCTATTAATACCTTCTTGTTTTGGTGAAATTAAAGGTAGAGCCTTATCCATTCTTGGCTCAAAATTAGTTTCAGTATTATTATACAATGCATGTTTCAGAGGCTCTATAGATTCTCTCTATACATATGGTTGTTAGAAAGTATAATTTGATTATCTGTCCTAGAGATTAGATTTATGTCTAATCGATCATAACCTATTTTTTTACTTCCACATACTGTACTCCCTAACAATGATGTTTCTAGAACTAACCTCATATCATTTTCCCATGTACATATATTACCTTCTATTACATTTTCCTTTAACCTTTGTTCTTTGGTAACACTTTTGTTTATCTCATTTAATTTGTTAGTTTCTACTCCTTATTCTGTAACCTTCTCCTACAGATTGTTCCAATCTACAACTTTGCCCAATCATGAAATAATGCTACTCTCTTTAATTATCTGGGATTCTGATTGTATATAATTTGCATCTCCTTCTTTATCTACTGTTAATATAGTTACCAAAAGGAAAGTTATTTCTTGCTTGTTGTGAAGAGGATTCAACTCCATTTTTTCTTTTTGATCTTGATTATCCTCTATTGCATGAAGGTCATGGTTTTCAATTGTGTTCTTATTCTAAATCCCTTTACCAGTGCTCCAAACTTATCAATTGATTTTTCCTATTTAAGCGATTTTTATGTACTTCCTCACATAAAACTATTTGGTTACTTAAATAATTCCAAATTGTTGGAATATTCAAATGAGAAGAGTACTTCTGAGGGGGGGGGAGGGTGAATCAAAAGTACCACACCTTGTTAACCTTTTTTATCTTTCAAACATATAATTGGAAAACAAATTGCATGCATGTAAACATATAAAAGAACATAAAATCAATCACATGCAATAACACACAACACCAGAATTGATAACCCATAAACCCTCCATGAATACGAAGGTAAAACTAGGGTGGGGATGATACCCACAAAAATCATTGCAGCAATCAATGTTCAACCACTTATGGTTTTCCCTGTGAAAGGCCTACCCTGTTAAAGGCTTTACATTGTGTCAATAGTGATCTGGTTAGAGGATTTACAAACACTTACATGAAGTGCCACCTTGTTAAAGGATTTACAATAGGTTGTTAAACCCACCTAATCTAACAGGACTTTCATGACCTTCTCTAAAGGTTCTCCTACCTAGCTGTTAAGCTAACCTATCAACATAGGATTTCAACCTCTAATACAATTGTGAGAGAGTATTAGAACATTTGACTTGATTGAATGCAATCTCAAATTGCTAGATTCAGGTACTAGATCTGCTCTTCTCGTTCTGATCTCTTTTTGATCTGATCTCTGAATGTATCTCCTGCTTCGTTCTGATCAACTAGATGTATATTTGTAGTCCATTTCACTAAGTCCTTTACCCCTTTGTTGATTGCTTTGTTTTGCAATTTGATAACTCCATCAATAACCTTCTCAACTCTTGTCTTAGCGATCTCAACATTCAACACGGTGTCGTGGTCTCCTTATAAAGATATTGTGGACTTAGGGTTAGATATGCAATCACAAACTTAAAATTCCCGCTCAAATCCTTTGTTTTCACCTATTGGTTGCATGCTGTCTCCAATTTTCTAATTGGCTGCATGCTAATTTCATAGGTAATTGTAAGGATTTGATCTTATCTTCTTATCCCTTCGTGAGTCATGCAAAAACTGTTTTACATCTTAGTTTGTGATGGCACAAACTCTTATCCTGATCCTGAGTTACTCGACACTCATTACATTACTGATGCTCGGCATGAACTGATTCCTGGATTGCTTGGCATCCATTACTTTCTTGGTTTGCTCGACACTTGTTAAACACTGTATTGCTCGGCACATGTATGTTCTGTATTGCTCGACATCTGAACATATCTGGATTATTCGACACATGAACTTTTTTGGATTACTTGGCACATGAACTTTCCTGGATTACTTGACACACGCTACATTCTGACTTGCTTGGCACCAACTATGGCTCGACACCTATTGAAATTCTGGCTCATCATATGTTGTGTACTTTGCATACATAGTGAAAATGGTTAAGTGTGTTGACACTCAATTGTCAAGACTATTCTTTTGACCAACAATCTCCCCCTTTGACATGAGTGTCAAAAACACTTAACTAAGCATTTATGAACTTAACCTTATTGAGCACATTCTTTATTTGCTCAGCATACATGAAAAAATTTAAAAATATTGTGAGTAACAATATACCTTATGACTCCCCCTGAGTTGATTATGCCTTGTCCATTCTTGAGACTGAAATTCTGTGCTAATGTACCTGATTCTCTATGTCCTTTGTCTTGTTTCTACATTCTGAGCCTATGTGCTGTATCTGATCTGTGTGAAGTTCAAAATTTTGCATATCCCCCTTTCTCCTTTATTACTAGTCTCCCCCTTTTTGGCTATTTACAAAATTTCCACTTTATTCTCAAAATGAATGAAAGAATGTAATAAAAAATGCTTCAAAATTAGGTATTCTCACATAGTATCTGCATATATACATATCTCCCCTTATACATATATCTCCCCCTTTTTGACACTGGTGTCAAAAGGTTCTATGGAGTAATACCATGCTTAGCCAAAAATGTGCTATTTACCTCCAAGAGTATTTTCAAAGCTGCATCCCAATTTTCTAGTGCAATGTCCAATGACTTATGCTGGATGGCAATCTCTACTGCTAGATGTACATGTCCATCTGAGGTAGAAAGGTTTGAATCTTTCTTGAGGACTGTTTCTGCATACATTTGCTCCTTATGGAGTACCTCTAAGTGAGGGGTTATAGAGGACTAGATTTGCATCAACTTAGCTTTTGTATTTGTCTCCTCTGCTATTAATACAACCAATTCTCTTTGTGTGTGAAGCGTGTGAGCAAAATGCTTCTCACTCTGAGCTGGATTAGTTGGGAGTTGCATACTAGAAATCTTTAGATTTCTCTACAAGCTCAGTATCCTCTGGCCAGTCTCCTATGTGAAGTTGGAAAAATTACACAACTTGTTGTACAGGGAGAATATATTCCCAAGTACAATATTTTCTCTTTCCAATTTCTTAGCCAGCTAAACTTGAGATAGTGCTATATCACCAGATATTTTCTCATTTACCTTTCCTTGGAACTTCCTTTCTGACCATTCCATTAATTTTGCATTTGTATCATGGTCTTCATTTGTCACCTGGTCAACTATGTCAGATAGTTTCTCTACTATTGACCTTGACTCCTCAAGTGTCTGCAAGCTGAAGGCATCCATAAAGATGTCCTTTATCTCATTTAGTGCTTGCCTATATTTATATTCTTTCCTCAATACCTCTTGTCTTCTTCTTCTATCCAATGCACTCTGTATTTCATTAATCTTCTCCTCAGTGAGAGTGCTGGATTCATATTAAGGTATTGTGATTTCCTCATCAAGCTTAAGAATTCCATACTGAATTTTCCTGGCTACTTTTGTTGAGCTCGAGCCTGGTGTTCTAACTTGCAATGTTAGCATTTCAGTGCTCAACTTCTGAAGAGTTTGAGTGGAGTACCTATTTTGGGTAGTTGAACCAAATTTTGTATGGTAGTCTGCTCCTCATCTTGTCTCTTCCTTCTCTTCAACTTGTTTCTCCTTTTCACTATTAATGGTTGGGGGTGTGCTTGCTGGCTGTTCTATTTTTCCTATTTCTACCTCTGCTGTTGCACTCGACACTTGAAGTGTATCTGTTATTGTTTTTGGTGGAGATGGAGGTGGAAGCAATAAGAGTCCGGTAGTTTGAGTGGTTGAAAGTTGTTCTTGTGTTTGCACCTTGACTTCTTTAGATTCTACTATTGACTTTTGCAATTCATCAACACTGACCAATATTGGACTTGTGCATAGTCTAGCTGTTTGGGTTGATTGGTCAAGGATCTTTGTGAGATCCTCTGCAGTCAATGGATTGATGTTTTGACAAGTAGTGTTAGTAACATCCTTTATTTTGATACTCTCTGCAGGTGTGATAATAGCATGTGGAGGGCCAGGAGGTGATAGTTGTGTGTCTTGCACACTTTGTTCTTGCTGCTCATATGTACCATTTTCTTCCTCTTTCTCCTCTTTATCAATGGATTGATGTTTTGACAAGTAGTGTTAGTAACATCCTTTATTTTGATACTCTCTACAGGTGTGATAATAGCATGTGGAGGGCCAGGAGGTGATAGTTGTGTGTCTTGCACACTTTGTTCTTGTTGCTCATATGTACCATTTTCTTCCACTTTCTTCTCTTCCTCAACCTTCTTCTCTGTCATTTTTATTTCCTTTATCTTGGCACTTGCTTCTGCCTTGTATTCCTCATCAAAAACATCATCAATTTTCTTATAAATTATTTTCCACAACTGTGTGGATTTGCTCACAACATTTTCAATTTTAGTCTACAATATACTAAATGCCCTATGCTTTGGAGTAAATCTACTATTGTGCATCTTGACTGCATTAGTTATTTGACCCTTAGTCAAATCAAGCAACAATCTAGCTAAAGTAGATTTCCTTATTTCCTTTTCCATTTCCAAGCAAAAATGCCATTTGTCTTCTACTATTTTATACAACTCCTTGGGCATTGAGCCATCTAGCTCTAGAGGTGTGTGCTTGTACTCTTCCATCATAGCATACACATATTCCTCTATTTTATTTTGCTCTTCCTTAGTGAGCTTATTAAAATCTAAATTCTTTAAATCTTTCAAGTCATCATTTCTAATCTTTGTACACAATTTATCTATGGCAGACTTGGGTGGACGACTTACCACTTTGAACTAACTATTATCATCTGTCTCTATCTTTTCTTCATCTAAGTCAGGTTGAGCTACATATTTTCTTCTCTTCCTTGGCTCCTCATCAGTCTTCTTGGTAGTTTTCTTCCTCTTCTCTACCTCTTTTTTGGCCTTTTGTGTTGTAGCTTTGGTGTTGGCTTCTTTGGTGCAAGTTTTGCCACTTTCTTTGCTTTGGGTTGAGGAGTAGGTGGAGTTTTAGCCTTCCTCTTGGTGACTTTAGTTCTGGTAGGTGCTTCCTTGGCTTCTTTTTCCTTGGCACCTTCCTCTTTATCCTCACCTAATGCTTGTGTCAATTGTAGAGGCCCTTGCTTTGGCTCTTCCTCTTCATTTTCATTGTCATCATCTTCTTCTCTTGCTTCCTCTTCTTCAGTAGTACTTGCTACTCCAACTCCAAATCTTTTCTTGATCTTCTTGATCAATTTGTCCTTTTTCACTGCTGTGGCTATCTTAAGGTTTGTCACCACCCTTGATTTGACAATGTCATAAGTTCCAAAATGTTTTGTAGCCTTGTCAATTTCCTCTGCAAGTAGATTTTTTATTACTATTGAGGCTTTATCAACATCAAGTTCATAGCCCAATGGCCTAAGCCATCTCACTCTAGGTATGATTTCTTGTATATAAGTGTAATCAATATCCACTAGGAAACAAATGTCATTTACATGCTGCTCTACCAGTGAGACTTGTATCCTCATCCTCTATTTCATGGACTTCTTAAAGTCCTCAAAATAGCTAGTCATTTGGGCATCAAAATTCTGACCCATCTGCTTAATGAATCCATTTATTTGCTCAACAATGGTCTTATTCTGATCCCATTTCACCTTGCCTACTGAAGGGAATTCTTTCATAATATAGAAAAACATACAAACCAAAACTAAGCCAAATTTGCATTGAGCTCCCTTAGACTTCCTTATAGCTCTCAGATTCTCATTGATCTGCTGTGACACGAGCTCTGCAAGATCAAATGTATGATCTTTCGTCACCAATTTATAGGCTACATCCACTGCAATACATGGTACACTGTTTACTTTGCTTGACTGGTAGAATTTGTGGGATATGACTCTCACAACAAAATCTAGTAGGGGTTATGTAATGGTGCCTATTGTCGTTCCCCTATTATTCCATTTTGCACATGTATTCTTCTCTATGGCATCCCTTTTGTCGCTTCTTAGGGTCTTTGGCCGATCTAGGGTTGGAATACTAGTAACCCTATGAACAATTTTCTTCGTAACCTTCACTGGCCCTATTTCTAACCAGAATGACCCATCATGAATTCAACTCAACACTATACAAATCCATTCAGTCTTAAACAAAGTGGGGAAAACTAGGGCTTTAGTTAAACCCTTCTTTTCAACTATTTGAAACTGGTCCTTCAATATACCTTTGTCACACAGCTTATCAAAGGCATTGAAAATATCTAAGTCACCTAGGGTTCCAATCTTACAGTTATAGCATTTTTTGACATCTTGGACCATTTCAACTTTTTTTGGAATGACTGACAAAGCACCAGCAGGGTCATTTTTATAGGCAACTTCAGGGATGGGCCTGAACTCTGGCTATTTGACTTCATTACTAACAAGTTGAATTTCATGACTTTCCTTCTCCTTAGTGGTTTTTGACCCAAATGCCATCATTTATCAAACTAGGGTTTAAAATTAAATAAGCTTTCAAACTCTGCATAGTTCGACACTTGAATGAAATACTTGTGAATTGATGAAAACGAGTTGAATCATTGTTGGAATCATTGCAAATCACTGTTTGATCATTGTAAAATCGCCTCTTCGCTCTGCTCAACTTTTCTTTGTGTTCAAATGATTCAAAAATGAATGATTTTCAACTTTATTAGGTTCAAAAACCTAGCATTTATTGCATTTGTGATTACAGTTGTACACTCGGTATCCACTATCACATCTTATTCAGCATCAATTGAAATTGTCAATTGCTCGACAACCACTAACATGTCTTACTCGATATCCACTAGACTGTTCAACTCGGCATATATTGGAATTTCACTCGGCAACTGTTAGTTGACTGGATGGGTTCGGCGGTGTTTCTGTAGCCGACGGATTGACTGTCGTTGGTGTTTTGTAGCCGACGAGTAAATAGTTTGTAGTGGATGTAATGTTGTGGCCGACAGAATCCTTTGGGAAGGTTCGGCGGTAGTATTTATATCCCGTCTGGGATCATTCTAAATTATCATTCATCTACTATTGCAAATATAATTCTGCTGTTCGTGTTCATTGTCTGTATGCGTTGATTTCTTTTTTTTTTTAAAGAAAACCCCACACACCCACAAAAATTGGCCCAGACCACAAAAACTGTCACGACAGTGCCATGCACTTCTGTAGGATGAGACAGTGCAGAGGCGAGCACGTATTGAAAATGCCGTAGCAAGTAAAGTATGCGGCAACCAAACCTTTCACCTGCCCCTCTCAATCTCAAGACTACCGATCGGCAAACCACTCTTAATGCACCTGTGCAACCTGCCGAAGTGTTCTGCTGGCCTCGCCTGTCACGTGGGTGACCCAGGTTCGTTCCCCGGCAACAACGCCAAATGTTTACCATACTGGTAAAGAAATCAATGCATACAGACAATGAACATGAACAACAGAATTATATTCGCAATAGTAGATGAATGATAATTTACAATGATCCCAGACGGGATATAAATACTATCGCCAAACCTTTCCGAAGGAGTTCGTCGGCCACAACATTACATCCACTACAAACAATTTACCCGTCGGCTACAAAACACCAATGACAGTCAATCCATCGGCTACAGAAACACCGCCAGACCCATCTAGTCAGCTAACAACAACCAAAGGTAGCTTAGCATCATTTTCTAACTTTTAACTTGGCATCTTTTCTCATGTATATTTCTTCTTTGCAGTACTTCTATGTTTTCTTGGGCTGATGTATGATACATCTTTATATGTATTAGCCCCATGTATCTATCTTGTGCTTAATTGGATGAGGTGTGATCACTTGACCTCTTGGATGAAGTGATCTCTCCATTTGATGTGCTACATTCACCTTTTTTCTTCCATGTATTGTTCATTTGTCCTCTTATTTGTTCAACATCAATCTTCTCTTTTCCTTTGTTGACTTTAGTCTTTGGTGCTTTTGACTTTGTAGGACAGTTTCTGCTGATATGACCAGTCTTCAAACAATTAAAACATGTAGTTTGGTTTAGCCACCTACTGTAACTTCCCTTGAAATGTGTCCTTGTGCAATTTTCAGGAATGTGTCCATACTCTTAACAATAGTGACAACTATACCTGGTATTGAAATCTCAATTGTAGTGATGTGCATGATTGATTCCTCTGGCCGGCTGATTAGGTGTCCACATAGGCTTTGATATGCATTCAAATGCTCTATGTCCATACTTTTTGCGGTTGTAGCAGTGACCTTCAAATCTTGGTGTCCTCATGATCTTGGTTCTGTAGTCTTGTGTTGAATGTCCTTGCTTTTTGCACTTGTTTGCATTTGTAGGCTTATCATGCTGATGGCTATTCTTGCTTCTGCACACATTAGAGGTATGTCCCTTTTTACCACATAAATGAAAAGTAGGTTTAGTGTTCTTACCTTTGTTGCTTCTTTCTTCTACAATCTTGGATGATTCTCCTTGTTCCCTGTTGATGTAACCAAGTCCTAAAGTATCATTACTAGCCCTTGGTGATTTCAGCAATTGCTCAAAGTACTTGATGACCTCATTGGGTTTGTTGTAACTTTCTGCTATTTCCTTTTCTCTCTTCAATTCATTCTGCAATTGTTCATTCTACATCTTCAAGGTGGAGATCTCAATGTCCTTCATGTTTAGCTCATGATGAGCATTCATCATTTGGCTTAAGGTGTCTAGCTACATATTTGAGATCTTTTCAAATTCAATTGTCTTCTCTTCCAGCCTATTGGTGAGATTTCTCTTGTCATCTTCTATCTTGGTGTTGTCTTCAATAGCTCTTTTCTTTTGTTTAGTCATTTCACAAAGCATTATGGCTTGTGATTCTTGTTCAAGCTTGAGTAATTTGATTTCTTTAGCTTGTGCTATGTTTTTCTCCATTAATTTTGCTATTGCTACATCAAATTCCTTGGAATCTCCATTGGAAAACACTTGTGTGGTGTCAATCTCTTTGTAGTGTATGTCATTTTCAGCTATGGCTATCTCCTTCCTTCTTTTCAAGGATTTTCTCAGTTCCTCCCTAGCTTCCTCTACTTTATGTAGAGATAGTTGCACATCAATCACTTGATTGTCAATGATCTTCCCAAGTTTGAAGACTTCCATCTTCTGACCTTTTTCTCCAACCTGTTAGGCTTCTCCTTGTTGGAACCAGCGCTCTGATACCAATTGTTGGAATATTCAAATGAGAAGAGTACTTGTGAGGGGGGGGGGGGGGGGGTGAATCAGAAGTATCACACCTTGTTAACCCTTTTTCTCTTTTAAACATATAATTGAAAAACAAATTGCATCCATGTAAACATATAAAAGAACATAAAATCAATCACATATAATAACACACAACACCAAAATTGATAACCCAAAAATCCTTCATGAATAAGAAAGTAAAACTGGGGTGGGGATGATACCCACAAAAATCACTGCAACAATCAATGTTCAACCACTTTTGATGGTCCGCCCTGTTAAAAGCTTTACACGGTATCAATAGTGACCTGGTTAGAGGATTTACAAACACTTACATGAAGTGCCACCCTATTAAAAGATTTACAATAGGTTGTTAAACCCACCTAATTTAATAGGACTTTCATGACTTTCTCCAAAGGTTCTCCTACTTAGCTGTTAAGCTAACCTATCAACATAGGATTTCAACCTCTAATACAATTGTGAGAGAGTATTAGAACATTTGACCTAATTGAATGCAATCTCAAATTGTTGGATTCAGGTACTAGATCTGCTCTTCTTGTTTTGATCTCTGCTTGATCTGATCTTTGAATGTATCTCTTGCTCCGTTCTGATCAACTAGATTTATATTTAATGCAGTCCATTTCACTAAGTCCTTGACCCCTTTGCTGATTGCTTTTTTTTGCAATTTGATAACTCCATCAATAACCTTCTCAACTCTTGTCTTAGTGATCTCAACAACTTCTTCAACAACTTCAACATGGTGTCGTGGTCTCCTTATAAAGATATTGTAGACTTAGGGTTAGCTATGAAATCATGAACTTAAAATTCCTGCTCAAATCTTTTGCTTTCACCTATTGGTTGCATGCTGTCTCCAATTTTCTGATTGGCTACATGCTGATTTCATAGGTAATTGTAAAGATTCAATGTTATCTTATTATCCCTTCGTGAGTCATGTAAAAACTGTTTTACACCTTAGTTTGTGATGGCACACTCTTATGCTAATCCTGAGTTACTCGACATTGATTACATTACTGATACTTGACATGAACTGATTCCTGGATTGCTTGACATCTATTACTTTCCTGGCTTGCTCAGAACCTGTTAAACACTGTATTGCTTGAGACATGTAGGTTCTGTATTGCTCAGCATATGAACATTTCTTGATTACTTGGCACATGAACTTTTCTAGATTACTCGACACATGAAATTTCTTGGATTACTTGGCACACGCTACGTTCTGACTTGCTCGGGACCAACTGTGGCTCGACACCTATTGAAATTTTGGCTCAACATACATTGTGTACTTGGCATATATAGTGAAAATGGTTAAATGTGTTGACACTCAATTGTCAAGACTATTCTTTTGACCAACACAAATCAAATTTAACTTCTAGGCCAAATGCCCACATTTGTTTAAATTTTCTCTATGTCCTCTAGATACAAATTATGTTGCATACAATGTTCACATTGTTGGAGGTTATTTAAATTTGTAGTAATGCTATTATTTTCTATCTCATTTATGCTATCTCTTTTTTGAATGCTATTTATAATCCTTTCTTGATCTCTGCTGATTTGTTGCTCCTCAACCTGAATTGTATGCTTTATGAGACATGTCCTATTGTCCATATCTTTCTCTAATATTTCCCCTTACTCTTCTTCCCCTTTAGGTTAGAAAATAATGCTAGCGATTTGAGCCCTCTAGATACTTTTAGTTGTCTGATTGGGTTGGCCATTTGATGTAATTTGTTTATTATCGACATTCTTTGTTGGTTGGTTTTCCATTTTATCTTTTCTCTGTTTTGTAACTTTTGGAAAAACTATTTTTTTTTTCTACTAAAGTGGAAATACTATTTTTATATTTGAACTGCTATCAATATATTTATAGCTTATCTCATGTGAATCTTTTTGAGATTCTAGGAGTATAATTTCTTATATTTGCCCCTCAAAATTTGAATATTCTATATTGTATATTGACATGTTTGTAATAATCTTCCTAAACTTAAGCTCTTTCTGATCTATTTCTATACTCACTAGGATTTTGATATCATTGATTTTCTTTTATAGCTAGCATCAATCCCTAAAAAGTTCCTTATAGAATCCCCTATTAGTTTAATGATTCAAAACTGTAACAATTCTACATGTAAGGATTTAAGGATAATGCATGTTGGTAAACATAACTTATTAACACATATCTCGCTAAAGTTAGGAACCCATTTAATAAAGTTAACACTGTATCCCTTATAAAAGTATAACAAACCTTACAACAAGTAATCTCTTATTACTATACTATTTCAATGTAAATAAACTAGACGGTTCAAGATAACTGTTATACTTACTTGATCCTTGAAGAAGCCACTCAACCATTTTTTTGGTGTGGATTTTTGGGTTTAGGGTCATTCCAAAAAATGAAAAATGCCTAGGTCTTGGCACTCAAACCATCTTCTTTAAGTATGGTTGTTTCTTATGATTAAAAAGTTGGTTGAGTCTTTGTTATAGTTGCTAGGTTGATTTCTTATTCTATATGGATACTTCAATCCTTTTTGAACTTACAATATGTTATTGATTTTTCTTGTGATCCTTTGAAAGGAGAGTTGGTAGATTTATTTGGGTAAGGGATATTATTTGAAGAGGGTTGGATGATCATGCTACTATGAGAATGAGGGTTAATGGCAAGTCTATGGGGAGGAGTATACACATTTTCTAATAGATTTATATTGGGGGATTCAAAATTGATTGGTAGTGAGGGTTCCTTCTTATCTACCGAAGGGTTCCTTTCAATTTTATTTGCTAGAGGAATCTTGTTAGGCACCGAGATTTGATTTGGTCGATGGTTCAAAGGGGCAGATGATCTCGGGTATGAGGAGTTTTATGTTTTGAAATAATTTTTACTAGTAACTGTGATCCAATCTTCTCCTTTTTTAATTTCTTTACATCATAATCTATGAATCTAGGGTTTTGTTCTTTATTATGTACCTTTTTCTTATAGTGTTTGTGTTTCCATTTGCCCTATCCAATCAGAGACTATGCTTTCCTAGACATTTGGTTCCTGAAAGTATCATGCCAAAAATTTTGAGCAATACACACACACATACTGATCAATTTAATTTTTGAAACATTTTAAGAAATCATATCAAATCATTTACAAATTATTTCTTTAATAAAAAATGCATTTAATCATATCTAGGGAAACAATTAAAGTGACATGCATATACAACAATGGAATTTATGTTTTCTACTATTGCAAATACATCTGGTACTTTCATCAAAATACAATTACATCAATGAATATCTACTTATGATCTTTTACAATACAACAACTTTAAAAGATTCATAATATTTCATCTTGAAAACTCCATAGAAATGCAAACATCAAGTGTTTTCTTTCAATAGGATTCTACATATTAACCTGTAAGAACAACAAACGAAACCATGGAGAGCTCACCTCCCAACCTAGGCCTCTACAAGAGCACCCACCGAGCTTGGAGAACCAAGACCAACTGTGTAACAATCAAGAAAAAATACATCATACAACAATTACATGATACAACATTTACACCCTTTTCAGCTTATGCAATAGGTTACCATGGCAACCAATAAGAGGGGTGAGGGTGTGCCTAAATCGAGAGGAGAAGCCACATACAAAATCTAATTTTCCTTAACAAGGCATACAAAATAAAATACCATCTCTTACAAATATTATTCCCTTATCACCCCCAAAATGCAATACAATGTATTGGCACATGAAGCCCATACTTCATGCTTATCCCTCTTCCTTGGAAGGAAGAGACTCTACACTAAAGGAAAGGGCCAATTAACCCCTTCACCCGAAGTTCACTACTTCCCTCCCAATGGTGAGTGATGTTTTTCCACACCCATGAACATCATACTCTCAAAATCAAAGTAAAAAGATGACAACAGAAACTCATCCACACCCAACAAAACAACAAGGACAATAAACAATACACATGCATTTGTAACAAAATTTACACAACTTTTATATAGGAAAAAAATACAATAAATAATTCTTAAAACATGGCGAAAACTCTAACCTTTCCCCAAACTATGGAAAATGAATGATTTCAGAAGAGCCCTATATCCTTCCTTGATGCAATCTCTGAACCAGAAAATCTTTAAAACTAGAGATTGGGTGAATGATAACTCTATTTTCAAATTCCCCTCTAATAGGAAACTAAACTTATTTTTCTCCATCGTAAAAGAGAACAATCACTTTAACTCTACCTAACTTTCCCTATTTTCTTGGACTCCAACTCACTGAAGACAAGGTGGGAAGTTGAGTAAGAATTCTATTTTCGCAATACTTAAAAAATGAGATTTTAAAAGGGTTAGAAAAGTGATTTAAACTAAACTAAAGTCAAAATTAAAGCCCTAACATATAGTACTAACATGTAGGTAACTTAATTTCACTAAAAGAACACCCTAAGACTCTAATAAAGCCCTCTAAAGTCACCCTAAACTTTAAGTTCTCATTTAATCTAATTAAAGCCTTCATATGAAAACATTATGCAACATGATATAACTTAAACATCTCTAATTGGTTAAAATTAAGGTTGGGTGTCTCTTGCCAATATCTCAATCTGACATGCCACTTAAACACATAACAACACAAGTGACAACTGACACTATCAAATATACACTTAACATTACGAGTGGCAAATCAATTTCACAAAATTAATCTAATCTAAAACACCCATTCACATTACATTCACAAAGAAAAATATTTAATAACGAGGTTAAGATGTCTTCATTAGATCTAACCTTGACATTCTCAGTTAATACAAAAGTATAGTCTTGGTTCTCCATTTTACCATGGTTATCTCCTATGCAGTCAAAATGCATATTATTAGTCCAAGATAAATAAATCATATGCATATATACATCCTAAATCAATTCTATATCTATAAGTGAATCAAAACATAAACCATTTCTCAATCGAATTTCAAATAACATTTTTCCATTTCTAAACCATTGTGCATATATAATACTATCATAATCAAATTGAACATGATATGACCATTTGCAATATTTCATGATTTTGAAAT
This sequence comes from Cupressus sempervirens, assembly GCA_028749045.1. NCBI lineage: Eukaryota > Viridiplantae > Streptophyta > Pinopsida > Cupressales > Cupressaceae > Cupressus > Cupressus sempervirens. The sequence continues at coordinate 164,661,058 of CM053792.1, read as the reverse complement.
ATATAATCCATCTAACCTTTGCATTCAAATATAATTTCACACTTCTCAATAATATAACCAACCAACTACATCAATACAACTAATCATCAAACATCATCAATAAGTTCTAACATCATAAATAACCATCCTAAAAATAAAGCATCCCATAGTATCAAATAGTCTAAATAACAATCCAAAATAAATCCAATATATAACAAGGTCTCCAACAATAAAATATGTAAAATATAAATAAATTGCTATGCTATGCTATCAATATGTACCTTTTTCTTGTAGTGTTTGTGTTGCCATTTGCCTTGTCCATCATAGGCTATGTTTTCCTAAACATTTGGTTCCTAAAAGATTCACCACGGTTCTCCTTTGTGTATTTTGTTCTTGCAAAGAAACTCTTGTGTCTTTCTACATTCACGACTTATGTTTGCTTCAAGTGACATGGTTTATGAATATCTAGGGTTTTTCGTTTCTCACTTCTTTCCCTTTCTACCAAATGATAATATGTCATGGAACTTAGGGCTTCAAAATGATTAAATATTGACACCAGATTTGAAAATTACATATTTAGTTTTCTTGAAATGAGTGACACTTGCAACAAATTTCACGTTTTTGTGCAGAGCCATCATTTTTATAAACAATACAACTAGTTCGGGGATTGTAGTCTTATGATCAATTTTCCTGCCAATAATTTGGAAAACTTGCCTCCCAAATTAGAGGAATTTGTTGTGTAATTATGAGAAGCTCATTGCCTTATTTGAAGATCTTAATTGCTGCCAAAGTCTAGAAAATATGTTAGTTGAAAAATCACTCTCCTTGGCAAGAATTACTGCTAAATGAGGACCTTACTCATTGCCAAAATGATAATGGAAATCATAGCTAAATCAAGAAATTAATTTCTGCCAAAATAATGGAATTCACTACTCAAGGGAGAAGCCAGATAGTTGGTAATTTGAAGGAATCACCACTTAAAGTTGATGTAATTTTTTGTTGCAAAGATATTATTTGCTAAGTGTGAACATAATTTTGTACTAGGTAGAATTGACTAGATCCAAGGGGTATGCTTTTTTTGAACAAAGAATCTTTTCAATTTTAAATTGCCAAATAAAGAATTTCCCCCTCTAAATTGAGAAGAGAACCCCTGCTAAATCAAGAGCAATTCAATTCCTTAGGTGAAGAATTTTGTTGCCAAACCTTTCAGTCAAACTTGCCGCCAAAGAAGGAATATCAAGTGGCAGATGATTTTAATCCCGATTGCATTGATCAAGGTTACTGCCAAGTTGATTTTGATTTTGATTTCATTGATTTTGGTCCAAAAAAATGCTTGTGTGACTAGACAATTATTTACAATATCTTTCCCAAATCTACTATTTTGGGCCCTGAAGTTGAAATAAATGCATTAGATGATATCTAAAATCTTTATGTATGAGGAATTGAATTTATTGTTGCCCCAAAATTAGGGTTTTCTAGGCCTAAAATTACCCCTCAATTTTTTCAACAAGCTCCCATAGATTATCAAGAGTTTCTTGACTTATGGATTCATTATTCATTTTGCATTTTTGCTACCTCAAAGTTTAAAAATATTTTGTCTTCCTTTTAGGGTCTCACTACCTCAATATTTTAAAAATGTTCCTTCTTCTTTCTGTCGTTTTTCTATGATCATCTAAATTATTAATTATATAGTAACAAAATTTAATTATATATTATTAAATAGTAATATTATTAGTATAGTAATTATATTTTTAATTAATATAATATATAATATAATTATTGTATTGACAATAAGTATATTATCACAATATCTATGTTATATTTAATGACTTCAACCATAACTATAATAACATCATTATGAACAAGACTATAGAAGCAAGAACATTGATCACCCAATAGCAATAACACGAACATCATATTTCAATGGTAAAAGAATCACTACCACTCAATCGTGTGGAACCAGAAATGGCCCACTTTGGTTGTGTTTAGGAGATAATACCAAGCCTCACTCAAGGAACAACTAAACAAGTAAGACTAATGCAAATGGTACATTAGATAAAATAGTCATGAATGATTATAAGGTAATCAAGTATAAATGAATGAGGTATAAATCATGAGTAATGGACCCGACGTAGGAACCTAAAAAACATATAGGGAAGTGTCATCAACATACGTCTCACCCTCGAGTCTCATCCTAAAAGCCTTTCTGGACCCTATCACTTAAGTGACCATATGTAGCATTAGTAAACCTCTCATACAAACAAAGTAAACTAACTACGTGAGACCTCAATGCAACATCTTCTCTCACTTCCATTCTAGACTATACTAGCACTCAAAACATGAGTGACAAACACAATTATATTATTAATGTTTTCTCCTAATAAATTTATTAGGTTACCTCTTTATTAAGCTACTTACAATGAGTGATCCTGACAACCACTTGAGAGCTCCAATACTCATGGCAAGTCACTCCCCTCTATGTTCTTAGATAGCCTACCCTAATGCTCCAAGAAAAAGAAACCAAAGACAAGACAAATCCAAAACCACAAAGGATTTTGTAACGCCCCGCCAAGGGATCCAAAAGAATTAACCTAAATTTACTAAGTTTGCTAAACATTTTTTTTTATTTTAAAGTAAGAATGTATAACATACACATCAAACACATAGTAGCAGAAGCAATAACATGTAATCATCGACAAACATACATTGCAAGTTACATTTCTTAAAGATCCCAAGACGTTGAGTCACGTTTAAATTTAATTAAATCTAAGTCTAACAACTATCACATACATATGAAAGAAAAATCAGAAAGTCCCATGTCCATAATATACATTTGTTCCGAATGCCTCTCGGCAAATTAATTCGGAATGCTCAATCATCCACTGTACAAGTCACAGGGTATGAAAGGCTTAAAAGAATATACATATGTAAAGATCAAGATACAACATCCTCAAATCCATGATACAAAGTACAGTAAAAATATATGAAACTATTAATTTTGTTTAAATATAAATATGCATATATAAATATATAGATTTATAAATATACTAATTCAAATCCTCTTTCATATATATAAACGTATAAATATATTAAAGAATTGCCTCCTTTTTTATATATATTGGTATAGAAATAAAGTCAACCATCCAAACTTCTAATCTAGAATTTCGGTATTAGATTCAACCCTTCCCATTTAAATCTCATGTATACAGAAGTTTATAAACAAGTTTATATTTAACCAAAATTATTAATAAATTAATATTTACAAACTATGTTAAATGCATTATTATTTAATTATTAAATATTAATAAAAATTAAAATCTTTATTAATTAAAAAAATATATATTAAAAATTTATTAATTAAAAATTTTAAATAATAATAAATTTTGCTTTTATAAATTATAAAAATTATATAAAAAAAACCAAAAAAAAACATATTTAAACATACGTTTATAGCCTATCGGCTGAAGAGACCTCTGCGGTCTGCCGCAGGCCTGCGGTCGCAGGGCCTGCGGCGGCAGGTACTCTGTACCTGTCGTTACAGTACCTACGACGCAGGTACTATCGGCTCGCCGACAGTGGGGGTGGGTACGGGGTGATTCCCTCCCCCCCACTAAATACAATTTTTTGTTTTATATAATATATTTTTTTATTGAAATTTAATTTTGTTTAAATATAAATATGCATATATAAATATATAGATTTATAAATATACTAATTCAAATCCTCTTTCATATATATAAACGTATAAATATATTAAAGAATTGCCTCCTTTTTTTTATATATTGGTATAGAAATAAAGTCAACCCTCCAAACTTCTAATCTAGAATTTCGGTATTAGATTCAACCCTTCCCATTTAAATCTCATGTATACAGAAGTTTATAAACAAGCATCTGAAATTTAGAAAATTAATTTTTGTTTAACAAACTTGTAGAAAAATTTGAGTAGATTTTCATCTTTGAGGTTTTGATCTTGTATATGTAAATCTAGGATATTTTCCAGGAAAAGGCATCCCTTTATTTAGGTAAATTTTAGTGAAGAAAAAATTAAGCTTAGAGTTTTTTAGAAATTTCTCTTAATTTTAGGGTTGCTTTTTCTAAATTTGACTTCTTTTGAATTATAGAATTAAGTTTTTCAGAGAAAAACTAATTTTATTTAAAAGAAATGTTGTGTGTCTACATGTAAATAAATATATTTACACATATGAAAACGTATATATATGTAATGTCAAAAAAATAAGTATATTATTTTGGTATGTTTTTAAAGTACATAGGTATGTCAAAATAATAATTTATTTAAGTATAATTAATTTGAAAAAAAAAATTAAAAAAATAATTGTTTTTTTTTTTAAATTGATCAAAATATCAATTATTTTAAATAAATAGATATTTATATTTATATTTATATTAAGTCTAGCTACTTGTTAGATGGTTATAATTTATCATATTTATTAAAGCAAGTGTAGTTTTAAGTTGATAAATATATATTTGTGATTTAGTTATTAAGACCTCTTCTCAAGAGGATAAGAAGCTTGCAAAATTTAGGTAAGGTATCACTAGGTTGGATTAGATGCAACTCTTGTTTTGGTTGGGGTGAAGTTCTTATTTGTAATTTTTCTCTAGAAAAGGCAATGGTTGTTCATCATGTTAGTTCGTAATAGAAGCCTGCACTGGTGGAAAAAAAATCTAGTCAAATTATAGTGTTTATTGATTATGATCAGTATAGGATTGTTAGATTTGTGACTCGCAGCTCTGACCAAAGAAATGTCAATGTTATTGTTATTGCCAACTTTGTCCAACATAATGCTATTGTGAATGTTATTGTTGGAAATTTCCAACGAAATACTAAAGTAGTTCCTCTGGTAGAGGTTACCAATGTTGGTCTTGTCTAGAATTTTCTTTCTAGTTCGGTTGTTGATGCCTCTTGTCTTGTTATGGTCTTAAGGTCTCAGTATTTTGGTTCGGATTCTCAAGCCTAGCAAGATAAGGTTGCTATGATGGAGGAGGGTTACATCTTGGTTATTGGAAAACATTTTAAGAAGTCTCCTCATTTGGACATGACTCTACGCTCCCAAAAGAAGGAAGGTAAACTTTTTTTAAAAAAATTCTTTGGTTTTTAGGTTGTGGGTTCATGGTTTTAAAACCCATTGGGACAGCTTGGGCTTAGTTTTTATTTTTCTATATTTTTATTCTCTTTTGGTCTTGGGTAGTGTTGTCCTTTGTAGTATGCCACCCCCCCATTCTATTTTTTTTGGTTGCTAGACATTTAATCATTTTCTGCGACAACGGTGTGCCTATAGTGGGGTTCTCTTGTCCACAATTTTTGTAAATGGGATATGAGTCCCCTTCAAAACTTTTCTGTCATTAATAAAAAGGAAGAGTTATAATGGAGTTTATTATATAATCATTTAGTTATGATTATTTGATATTATTAAAAGAATGATAAACAATTTAAGTAAAGTATAATTTAAAGTTACTATTAATAACTTGGATTATTTATAATTGCATTACAAATTAATGGAGAAGGGAATATTACTATTGGATTTAAGTGAAAGTTAAATTATTATTCTAATCACGCGATATATGTTATTTAAAAAAGATAATTTTAAGCATAATGATGTTATAAATTAGATTTAATAAGATGTCAAATGCATGCATGTCTTTTGTCATTTGAGTATGGTGTTGGTTATATGTCAGTGTAGGTAGAGAAATGCTCCAGGTGGATTTTTGATATTTAAGACTTGAATTAATTTATAAATTTATACTTTTGACTCCTTGGATTGAACTATGGAAATTTATACCCTTTTCATGTCATGATTGGTTCATGAATGACTTGGGGCACATTTGTAAGTGATGTCATGTTTTTATTTAGTTTTGATCATTATGTTGTGACCAAAAAAGGTGATGATCATTATTATATTGAGGGTCAGCTTGTTTATTCTATTGTGGTTGTTCTATGTTATATTTGATGGCATTTTTATTATTTTTAACCTATCTTTGGAGAGAGACATTTGTGATGTTATAGATTATCATGGATTTTGTAATACGAGGTTATGACAATTGGTATTTGATTTATTGAGATATTTGTCATGTCTTGGACAATTTGAATTATTGTATAGGATGTGATATTATTTTTATGCTCCAACATTTGTCTTGCATGAATTTTGTGACTTGATTATTTGTGAGAAATCTGTAACGCCCCGCCAAGGGATCCAAAAGAATAACCTAAAGTTTCACTAAGTTTGCTAAACATTTTTTTTTAAAAAAAGTAAGAATGTATAACATACACATCAAACACATAGTAGCGGAAACAATAACATGTAATCATCGACTAACATACATTGCAAGTTACATTTCTTAAGGATCCCAAGACGTTGAGTCACATTTAAATTTAATTAAATCTAAGTCTAACAACTATCACATACATATGAAAGAAAAATCAGAAAGTCCCATGTCCATAATATACATTTGTTCTGAATGCCTCTCGGCAAATTAATTCGGAATGCTCAATCATCCACTGTACAAGTCACAAGGTATGAAAGGCTTAAAAGAATATACATATGTAAAGATCAAGATACAACATCCTCAAATCCATGATACAAAGTACAGTAAAAATATATGAAACTATTCACCATACATGATACATCCATACATCCATAATGATAAAACATCTATCATAAAATCTAACCATCCATCATAATAATCCAAGAACATAGTGAAGGTAAATGCCAATCACGAAAAAAGCTCCAACCACGGTGACCACGGAACAGATCTCAATGGTAAGAGTAAAAGCACTACCACCCGACCACGTGGAACCTAAATGGTCCACTCCCACCGCGCTGAGGAGATAGTCTCAAGTCCCAAATAGGATAACAAAACCTATAATCATAAATACTCTCTAAGCCCAGGAAATCCTATAAGTATGCTAACTCAAGGGTTCCTAAAAAGATTGACATCTAAATCCCAGAGGTACCACAAGACACGTAGGAAACCTAATATGCAAACGGGAAAGTGTCATCGCAAAAGTCATGTAGAAGTTACCCGAGCAATCCCTTAGGAATCCTGAGTCCCTACTGATCCTACGGCCACTAGTATCCTCTCGTACTGACGAGGCCTACTATGGAATGCAAGGTCGTAACCAAGCGTTCTCTCTACCCCATCCTAGTCTGTACTAGCACTCAAGGCATGGGAGAAAATATACAATTATCTTGTTAGGTTCATTTTCTCTCATTTAGTGTAAGTGTTTTCACTTATTAAAAATGACTTACAATGGGTTTCTCAAGGCAGCCTCTTAGGGCTCTGACCCCCATTGCAAGCCACTTCCTGACTCTACACATAGATAACCTACCCTAGGCTCATGAAATCATAAATCAAAGAATTATAATAAAACCACATCAGTCCTATACAAGCAACTGAAAAGACATCATAAAAGGATAAGCCACAAAATTATATCAGTTCTTCATGAGCAACAGATAATATCAAATAGTAATCACATGATCACGACAATTCTCTATCAGCAACTGAAGGTATCAATGATAGATCACAAAATCCAATGGTTCTCCAATAAGCAACCAGAAAGTATCCGAATAGTAGATTACAGTACTGATCGAAGACTCCAAAATGGTCATCAAATATAACTGATCGAGACTTGAAAATGGTTAAGTCAAGTATCTCAAATACGTACATCTCAGCTTCACACAAAGAAACTGGAAAGCAATAAAAAACAGTAAATACAATCATGTCATAGAGCACTTCATCACATTACCATGGTCGGGTTAAGAAAGATCGAGACCAAATCATCATGACATCACATTCACAACCTCGAGCCTCTGGTAACAACCTAAACTGGTCAACGCTAAACCAACCCCATAACATTCAAAGCACAAAGACAACATCAAAGTCTCAGAGATTGGATTTGAAAGTATATTATTGAGTTAAGGTAAGGTTTATGTTTCAGTTTAATATCGAATTTCAAGTAACAAAGTTTTCATATCTACCCCTTACGATTAACCCATTTCTATAATAACTTCCATTAAGTCAATCTTCCAAATCTACTATTTAATCATATAATATTCATTATTAATTAACTTTAATTAAACTAATTTTAATTAAATTAATCAATAATCATTTGATCTAATTACTTATTTTAATCTATCCATTAATTGTTAATTTATTAATATTTAACCAAAATTATTGATAAATTAATATTTACAAACTATGTTAAATGCATTATTATTTAATTATTAAATATTAATAAAAATTAAAATCTTTATTAATTAAAAATATATATATTAAAAATTTTAAATAATAATAAAAATTGTTTTTATAAATTATAAAAATTATATAAAAAAAACCAAAAAAAAAAACATATTTAAACATACGTTTATAGCCCGTCGGCTAAAGAGACCTCTGCGGTCTGTCGCAGGCCTGCGGTCGCAGGCCCTGCGGCGGCAGGTACTCTGTACCTGCCGTCGCAGTACCTGCGACTTAGGTACTGTCGGCCTGCCGACAGTTGGGGTGGGTATGGGGTGATTCCCTCCCCCCCACTAAATACAATTTTTTGTTTTATATAATATTTTTTTTTTATTGAAACTTAATTTTGTTTAAATATAAATATGCATATATAAATATATAGATTTATAAATATACTAATTCAAATCCTCTTTAATATATATAAACGTATAAATATATTAAAGAATTGCCTCCTTTTTATTTTATATATTGGTATAGAAATAAAGTCAACCATCCAAACTTCTAATCTAGAATTTCGGTATTAGATTCAACCCTTCCCATTTAAATCTCATGTATATAGAAGTTTATAAACAAGCATCTAATAAATTCCAATATCGTAATGTTTAAGTATTCCTCACAGAGAATTTCAGATTTACAAACCCCAGACACAAAGAAGATAGGAAAGGATAATTGCGTATTTAATCGATAATCAACAACACAAGACCCTACCTGATCCTGATGCTATTATGAAATCCCCAGGAACTGTAAGAGAATTCGCTCCTCTCAATAACCTTCTTCCCAAAATCTTTCTTTGGTATTCACCTTCTGAAAATCGCTTCCAAAAGATGTCTCCCCAAAAATTCCCGTCGAACTTCCTCTATCTCAAAAATGAACCCCCAAAGTTGTGATAAGCAATTTCTCCTCAAATCGGGGCACTAATTGTGCATTTACCTGAGAAGACTCTTTGCACAACTCAGTTAACTCCAAATTAACCTTTATTATCTTTTCTTTTATTTTGAATTCAACTTTCATGCACATTAAAGTTGAATTATTAAATAACTTTATTTAATATTCTACTTGACTTCTATTTTAAATTACTTTATTACTTTAATCTCATGTGCACTTTATGAAATTAAAATAACGTTATTAATTTCTATTATTTAATCTTTTAATTTAATTCTCATATTTAAACTCATGCTTAGATCATGTGATCTAGAATTCTTAATAATTTAATATCTTTCAACTTTTAATTTATTTTAGAACTTAATTGATAACATATTTAATTAATTTAATTAACAATAATATTTAGCATTTATTTAAAAATGAACTCTAAATATATTATTATTAAATTAAATAAATATTATCCTATTCTAAATTTATCTTTGGACTTTAATTTCCAAATTTAATTCTTTTATTTAATTAATTTCTCAATTAATTAAATATTAAAGACATCATATTAATTCTCCATTAAATTAAATCATTAATTAATCTTTTTAATTAGACTTAATTAATAGAAAACACAGCAAGGACTCATATAACATCATACGAAAACCCAACATAGAAAAACACATACTAAATCAAACAAAAAGGGTTATAATCACATAATTACATCCTTTGATGCATTCGAAGGGTACTTAACTCAGATACTTGTCCTAATTATCAATTAGGACAATTGGCTACAGGGTTTAGGATTTGGACTTAAGAGTTTATCTCCCCTCTCTTACCATTGAGACAATGCGATAGGGTACGCTCATCCTGGCAATTCAGGGAAGTCGATACCCGATACCTGCAACCTGCATAAAATCCACGCATGTACAAACATAATATTCTAATCTAAACAGACAATGGTAGGAAGTGGTGCATCGTGTAGGTCTCGACTAGCAGGTGACTACGACTCCCTTCCTTAACCATATCAAAAACACCATACATAAATAAAACAACACGCACACCATACACATGTAGTATGGGGTAAGTATCCATAAGAAGCACATGGAATAATAAACCATCTAACTAATCATCATCGATAACTGAAACCATTGAATAATCATCATACATGCATGAAATATAGAGTACCAAGTAATCTCATCATATAATAAACTGAGTGTAAACATCATCTGATAATCTCTAAAATAATAATACTAATCATCAAACATAAATTGGCCTAAAAGAGTTTGGCAATAATATCAGAAATGTAGCTCGAAAATGTAAACTAGGGGAAGGCACTACATCCACCCCCCCTAGACTTAGGCTTACTCCTGGAAGCCTATAAATAAATAGGGATATAAATCTCGTAATCTAGATGCATCCTCCCATGTAGCTAAAGAGTCATCAGTAGGGTCCCATTGGACCCTTACCTGCTCTATGGTTCGACCCCTGAGGGTCAACTCCCGCTGCTCCATAATACGTATTGGCTCCAAAGCCAGCTGCCCGTCCTCTACCTGCAATGCATTCCAATCAAGAATATGTACAACATCAGGGATATATTGTCTAAGTACTGAAACATGGAAAACATCATGAATGCGAGCAAGGCTGGGCGGTAAAGCAAGACGATAGGAAACTGGACCAATCCTCTCAAGAATATTGAATGGTCCCACAAAGTGAGGTGCTAGCTTTGAGCCCTTTCCATAACGGATCGGACTCTTACGCGGACGCACTCTCAAGAAAACCTTCTCTCCCACAGAAACCTGCTTATCTGTCCTATGTGCATCAGCATACTTTTTCTGCCTATCCTGTGCCGTTGTCAAGTGCTCTTGGATACGCACCACCTGTTGCTCCATGTCACAAAGCATCTCTGGACCCAACAGGATGCAATCCTCAAGGCTATCCCAACTCAAAGGTGTACGAAAAGGGCGTCCATATAAGGCTTGGAAAGGTGCCATGTTTAATAATTCAACTTTAATGTGCATGAAAGTTGAATGCAAAATAAAAGAAAAGATAATAAAGGTTAATTTGGAGTTAACTGAGTTGTGCAAAGAGTCTTCTCGGGTAAACGCACAATTAGTGCCCCGATTTGAGGAGAAATTGCTTATCACAACTTTGGGGGTTCATTTTTGAGATAGAGGAAGTTGGACGGGAATTTTTGGGGAGACATCTTTTGGAAGAAATTTTCAGAAGGCGAATACCAAAGAAAGATTTTGGGAAGAAGGTTATTGAGAGGAGTGAATTCTCTTACAGTTCCTGGGGATTTCATAATAGCATCAGGATCAGGTAGGGTCTTGTGTTGTTGATTATCGATTAAATACGCAATTATCCTTTCCTATCTTCTTTGTGTCTAGGGTTTGTAAATCTGAAATTCTCTGTGAGGAATACTTAAACATTACGATATTGGAATTTATCAGATGCTTGTTTATAAACTTCTGTATACATGAGATTTAAATGGGAAGGGTTGAATCTAATACCGAAATTCTAGATTAGAAGTTTGGATGGTTGACTTTATTTCTATACCAATATATAAAAAAAAGGAGGCAATTCTTTAATATATTTATACGTTTATATATATGAAAGAGGATTTGAATTAGTATATTTATAAATCTATATATTTATATATGCATATTTATATTTAAACAAAATTAAATTTCAATAAAAAAATATATTATATAAAACAAAAAATTGTATTTAGTGGGGGGGAGGGAATCACCCCGTACCCACCCCCACTGTCGGCGAGCCGACAGTACCTGCATCGCAAGTACTGTAATGACAGGTACAGAGTACCTGCCGTCGCAGGCCCTGCGACCGCAGGCCTGCGGCAGACCGCAGGCCTGCGACAGACCGCAGAGGTCTCTTCAGCCGATAGGCTATAAACGTATGTTTAAATATGTTTTTTTTGGTTTTTTTTATATAATTTTTATAATTTATAAAAGTAAAATTTATTATTATTTAAAATTTTTAATTAATAAATTTTTAATATATATATTTTTAATTAATAAAGATTTTAATTTTTATTAATATTTAATAATTAAATAATAATGCATTTAACATAGTTTGTAAATATTAATTTATTAATAATTTTGGTTAAATATTAATAAATTAACAATTAATGGATAGATTAAAATAAGTAATTAGATCAAATGATTATTGATTAATTTAATTAAAATTAGTTTAATTAAAGTTAATTAATAATGAATATTATATGATTAAATAGTAGATTTGGAAGATTGACTTAATGGAAGTTATTATAGAAATGGGTTAATCGTAAGGGGTAGATATGAAAACTTTGTTACTTGAAATTCGACATTAAACTGAAACATAAACCTTACCTTAACTCAATAATATACTTTCAAATCCAATCTCTGAGACTTTGATGTTGTCTTTGTGCTTTGAATGTTATGGGGTTGGTTTAGCGTTGACCAGTTTAGGTTGTTACCAGAGGCTCGGGGTTGTGAATGTGATGTCATGATGATTTGGTCTCGATCTTTCTTAACCCGACCATGGTAATGTGATGAAGTGCTCTATGACATGATTGTATTTACTGTTTGTTATTGCTTTCCAGTTTCCTTGTGTGAAGCTAAGATGTACGTATTTGAGATACTTGACTTAACCATTTTCAAGTCTCGATCAGTTATATTTGATGACCATTTTGGAGTCTTCGATCAGTATTGTAATTTACTATTGGGATACTTTCTGGTTGCTTATTGGAGAACCATTGGATTTTGTGATCTATCATTGATACCTTCAGTTGCTGATAGAGAATTGTCGTGATCATGTGATTACTATTTGATATTATCTGTTGCTCATGAAGAACTGATATAATTTTGTGGCTTATCCTTTTATGATGTCTTTTCAGTTGCTTGTATAGGACTGATGTGGTTTTATTATAATTCTTTGATTTATGATTTCATGAGCCTAGGGTAGGTTATCTATGTGTAGAGTCGGGAAGTGGCTTGCAATGGGGGTCAGAGCCCTAAGAGGCTGCCTTGAGAAACCCATTGTAAGTCATTTTTAATAAGTGAAAACATTTACACTAAATGAGAGAAAATGAACCTAACAAGATAATTGTATGTTTTCTCCCATGCCTTGAGTGCTAGTACAGACTAGGATGGGGTAGAGAGAACGCTTGGTTATGACCTTGCATTCCATAGTAGGCCTCATCAGTACGAGAGGATACTAGTGGCCGTAGGATCAGTAGGGACTCAGGATTCCTAAGGGATTGCTCGGGTAACTTCTACATGACTTTTGCGATGACACTTTCCCGTTTGCATATTAGGTTTCCTACGTGTCTTGTGGTACCTCTGGAATTTAGATGTCAATATTTTTAGGAACCCTTGAGTTAGCATACTTATAGGATTTCCTGGGCTTAGAGAGTATTTATGATTATAGGTTTTGTTATCCTATTTGGGACTTGAGACTATCTCCTCAGCGCGGTGGGAGTGGACCATTTAGGTTCCACGTGGTCGGGTGGTAGTGCTTTTACTCTTACCATTGAGATCTGTTCCGTGGTCATCGTGGTTGGAGCTTTTTTCGTGATTGGCATTTACCTTCACTATGTTCTTGGATTATTATGATGGATGGTTAGATTTTATGATAGATGTTTTATCATTATGGATGTATGGATGTATCATGTATCGTGAATAGTTTCATATATTTTTACTGTACTTTGTATCATGGATTTGAGGATGTTGTATCTTGATCTTTACATATGTATATTCTTTTAAGCCTTTCATACCTTGTGACTTGTACAGTGGATGATTGAGCATTTCGAATTAATTTGCCGAGAGGCATTCAGAACAAATGTATATTATGGACATGGGACTTTCTGATTTTTCTTTCATATGTATGTGATAGTTGTTAGACTTAGATTTAATTAAATTTAAATGTGACTCAACGTCTTGGGATCCTTAAGAAATGTAACTTGCAATGTATGTTAGTCGATGATTACATGTTATTGTTTCCGCTACTATGTGTTTGATGTGTATGTTATACATTCTTACTTTAAAAAAAAAAAAAATGTTTAGCAAACTTAGTGAAACTTTAGGTTATTCTTTTGGATCCCTTGGCGGGGCGTTACAGATTTCTCACAAATAATCAAGTCACAAAATTCATGCAAGACAAATGTTGGAGCATAAAAATAATATCACATCCTATACAATAATTCAAATTGTCCAAGACATGACAAATATCTCAATAAATCAAATACCAATTGTCATAACCTCGTATTACAAAATCCATGATAATCTATAACATCACAAATGTCTCTCTCCAAAGATAGGTTAAAAATAATAAAAATGCCATCAAATAGAACATAGAACAACCACAATAGAATAAACAAGCTGACCCTCAATATAATAATGATCATCACCTTTTTTGGTCACAACATAATGATCAAAACTAAATAAAAACATGGCATCACTTACAAATGTGCCCCAAGTCATTCATGAACCAATCATGACATGAAAAGGGTATAAATTTCCATAGTTCAATCCAAGGAGTCAAAAGTATAAATTTATAAATTAATTCAAGTCTTAAATATCAAAAATCCACCTGGAGCATTTCTCTACCTACACTGACATATAACCAACACCATAATCAAATGACAAAAGACATGCATGCATTTGACATCTTATTAAATCTAATTTATAACATCATTATGCTTAAAATTATCTTTTTTAAATAACATATATCGCGTGATTAGAATAATAATTTAACTTTCACTTAAATCCAATAGTAATATTCCCTTCTCCATTAATTTGTAATGCAATTATAAATAATCCAAGTTATTAATAGTAACTTTAAATTATACTTTACTTAAATTGTTTATCATTCTTTTAATAATATAAAATAATCATAACTAAATGATTATATAATAAACTCCATTATAACTCTTCCTTTTTATTAATGACAAAAAAGTTTTGAAGGGGACTCATATCCCATTTACAAAAATTGTGGACAAGAGAACCCCACTATAGGCACACCGTTGTCGCAGAAAATGATTAAATGTCTAGCAACCAAAAAAAATAGAATGGGGGGGTGGCATACTACAAAGGACAACACTACCCAAGACCAAAAGAGAATAAAAATATAGAAAAATAAAAACTAAGCCCAAGCTGTCCCAATGGGTTTTAAAACCATGAACCCACAACCTAAAAACCAAAGAATTTTTTTTTTAAAAGTTTACCTTCCTTCTTTTGGGAGCGTAGAGTCATGTCCAAATGAGGAGACTTCTTAAAATGTTTTCCAATAACCAAGATGTAACCCTCCTCCATCATAGCAACCTTATCTTGCTAGGCTTGAGAATCCGAACCAAAATACTGAGACCTTAAGACCATAACAAGACAAGAGGCATCAACAACCGAACTAGAAAGAAAATTCTAGACAAGACCAACATTGGTAACCTCTACCAGAGGAACTACTTTAGTATTTCGTTGGAAATTTCCAACAATAACATTCACAATAGCATTATGTTGGACAAAGTTGGCAATAACAATAACATTGACATTTCTTTGGTCAGAGCTGCGAGTCACAAATCTAACAATCCTATACTGATCATAATCAATAAACACTATAATTTGACTAGATTTTTTTTCCACCACTGCAGGCTTCTATTACGAACTAACATGATGAACAACCATTGCCTTTTCTAGAGAAAAATTACCAGTAAGAACTTCACCCCAACCAAAATAAGAGTTGCATCTAATCCAACCTAGTGATACCTTACCTAAATTTTGCAAGCTTCTTATCCTCTTGAGAAGAGGTCTTAATAACTAAATCACAAATATATATTTATCAACTTAAAACTACACTTGCTTTAATAAATATGATAAATTATATCCATCTAACAAGTAGCTAGACTTAATATAAATATAAATATAAATATCTATTTATTTAAAATAATTGATATTTTGATCAATTTAAAAAAAAAACAATTATTTTTTTAATTTTTTTTTTCAAATTAATTATACTTAAATAAATTATTATTTTGACATACCTATGTACTTTAAAAACATATCAAAATAATATACTTATTTTTTTGACATTACATATATATATGTTTTCATATGTGTAAATATATTTATTTACATGTAGACACACAACATTTCTTTTAAATAAAATTAGTTTTTCTCTGAAAAACTTAATTCTATAATTCAAAAGAAGTCAAATTTAGAAAAAGCAACCCTAAAATTAAGAGAAGTTTCTAAAAAACTCTAAGCTTAATTTTTTCTTCACTAAAATTTACCTAAATAAAGGGATGCCTTTTCCTGGAAAATATCCTAGATTTACATATACAAGATCAAAACCTCAAAGATGAAAATCTACTCAAATTTTTCTACAAGTTTGTTAAACAAAAATTAATTTTCTAAATTTCAGATGCTTGTTTATAAACTTCTGTATACATGAGATTTAAATGGGAAGGGTTGAATCTAATACCGAAATTCTAGATTAGAAGTTTGGATGGTTGACTTTATTTCTATACCAATATATAAAAAAAAGGAGGCAATTCTTTAATATATTTATACGTTTATATATATGAAAGAGGATTTGAATTAGTATATTTATAAATCTATATATTTATATATGCATATTTATATTTAAACAAAATTAAATTTCAATAAAAAATATATTATATAAAACAAAAAATTGTATTTAGTGGGGGGGAGGGAATCACCCCGTACCCACCCCCACTGTCGGCGAGCCGACAGTACCTGCGTCGCAGGTACTGTAACGATAGGTACAGAGTACCTGCCGCCACAGGCCCTGCGACCGTAGGCCTGCGGCAGACCGCAGAGGTCTCTTCAGCCGATAGGCTATAAACGTATGTTTAAATATGTTTTTTTTTGGTTTTTTTTATATAATTTATATAATTTATAAAAGCAAAATTTATTATTATTTAAAATTTTTAATTAATAAATTTTTAATATATATTTTTTTAATTAATAAAGATTTTAATTTTTATTAATATTTAATAATTAAATAATAATGCATTTAACATAGTTTGTAAATATTAATTTATTAATAATTTTGGTTAAATATAAACTTGTTTATAAACTTCTGTATACATGAGATTTAAATGGGAAGGGTTGAATCTAATACCGAAATTCTAGATTAGAAGTTTGGATGGTTGACTTTATTTCTATACCAATATATAAAAAAAAGGAGGCAATTCTTTAATATATTTATACGTTTATATATATGAAAGAGGATTTGAATTAGTATATTTATAAATCTATATATTTATATATGCATATTTATATTTAAACAAAATTAATAGTTTCATATATTTTTACTGTACTTTGTATCATGGATTTGAGGATGTTGTATCTTGATCTTTACATATGTATATTCTTTTAAGCCTTTCATACCCTGTGACTTGTACAGTGGATGATTGAGCATTCCGAATTAATTTGCCGAGAGGCATTCGGAACAAATGTATATTATGGACATGGGACTTTCTGATTTTTCTTTCATATGTATGTGATAGTTGTTAGACTTAGATTTAATTAAATTTAAACGTGACTCAACGTCTTGGGATCTTTAAGAAATGTAACTTGCAATGTATGTTTGTCGATGATTACATGTTATTGCTTCCGCTACTATGTGTTTGATGTGTATGTTATACATTCTTACTTTTAAAAAAAAAAAAATGTTTAGCAAACTTAGTAAATTTAGGTTAATTCTTTTGGATCCCTTGGCGGGGCGTTACAAAATCCTTTGTGGTTTTGGATTTGTCTTGTCTTTGGTTTCTTTTTCTTGGAGCATTAGGGTAGGCTATCTAAGAACATAGAGGGGAGTGACTTGCCATGAGTATTGGAGCTCTCAAGTGGTTGTCAGGATCACTCATTGTAAGTAGCTTAATAAAGAGGTAACCTAATAAATTTATTAGGAGAAAACATTAATAATATAATTGTGTTTGTCACTCATGTTTTGAGTGCTAGTATAGTCTAGAATGGAAGTGAGAGAAGATGTTGCATTGAGGTCTCACGTAGTTAGTTTACTTTGTTTGTATGAGAGGTTTACTAATGCTACATATGGTCACTTAAGTGATAGGGTCCAGAAAGGCTTTTAGGATGAGACTCGAGGGTGAGACGTATGTTGATGACACTTCCCTATATGTTTTTTAGGTTTCTACGTCGGGTCCATTACTCATGATTTATACCTCATTCATTTATACTTGATTACCTTATAATCCTTCATGACTATTTTATCTAATGTACCATTTGCATTAGTCTTACTTGTCTAGTTGTTCCTTGAGTGAGGCTTGGTATTATCTCCTAAACACAACCAAAGTGGGCCATTTTGGGTTCCACACGATTGAGTGGTAGTGATTCTTTTACCATTGAAATATGATGTTCGTGTTATTGCTATTGGGTGATCAATGTTCTTGCTTCTATATTCTTGTTCATAATGATGTTATTATAGTTATGGTTGAAGTCATTAAATATAACATAGATATTGTGATAATATACTTATTGTCAATACAATAATTATATTATATATTATATTAATTAAAAATATAATTACTATACTAATAATATTACTATTTAATAATATATAATTAAATTTTGTTACTATATAATTAATAATTTAGATGATCATAGCAAAACCACAGAAAGAAGAAGGAACATTTTTAAAATATTGAGGTAGTGAGACCCTAAAAGGAAGACAAAATATTTTAAAACTTTGATGTAGCAAAAATGCAAAATGAATAATGAATCCATAAATCAAGAAACTCTTGATAATCTATGGGAGCTTGTTGAAAAAATTGAGGGGTAATTTTAGGCCTAGAAAACCCTAATTTTGGGGCAACAATAAATTCAATTCCTCATACATAAAGATTTTAGATATCATCTAATGCATTTATTTCAACTTCAGGGCCCAAAATAGTAGATTTGGGAAAGATATTGTAAATAATTGTCTAGTCACACAAGCATTTTTTTGGACCAAAATCAATGAAATCAAAATCAAAATCAACTTGGCAGTAACCTTGATCAATGCAATCGGGATTAAAATCATCTGCCACTTGATATTCCTTCTTTGGCGGCAAGTTTGACTGAAAGGTTTGGCAACAAAATTCTTCACCTAAGGAATTGAATTGCTCTTGATTTAGCAGGGGTTCTCTTCTCAATTTAGAGGGGGAAATTCTTTATTTGGCAATTTAAAATTGAAAAGATTCTTTGTTCAAAAAAAGCATACCCCTTGGATCTAGTCAATTCTACCTAGTACAAAATTATGTTCACACTTAGCAAATAATATCTTTGCAACAAAAAATTACATCAACTTTAAGTGGTGATTCCTTCAAATTACCAACTATCTGGCTTCTCCCTTGAGTAGTGACAGAGTGTAATATGGGCATTAAAATAAGTACTTATTAAATATCTTCATATTTGTTAATTTTTGGATCTCTGACAGAGTGTAAACTATTATATTAGAATAGAACAATTGCAGCTTTACTTGATATCTTATACTTTAGAAGGGAAGATGCAAACCTATGACTTTGTATATCAAATAATGCAATCTTCAGATTTAGTTGTTGTCTAGTAATCTTTAGAATTGTTCAACAATGAAGTATTTGCAATGTTAGTTGTAATAATCTATAGAGAGGAGAAGTAGATCGTTGGGGCTTGTATGCCTTAGATTAATATTTAACCCTATATATATATATATATATATATATATATATATATATATATATATATATATATATATAAACACAAAGAGTCACGTCTCCATATAGACATGACTCTACATGACCAAAGGTCTCATAGGGTCATGCCTCTATGTAGGCATGACTAATACTAACTAAATATAATGACCACCATATAACACACTTCTTTGTAATCGTCGACATGTATGGAAGTTACTTGTTAATCAGTGGCAAATACAAAGCCTCGATAACCTTCAAGACATAAAGATGATACACATGTAGTATAATTTGTGAATATTTGAAGACATCTATCTATCTATCTATCTATCTATCTATCTATCTATCTATCTATCTATATATATATATATATATATATATATATATATATATATATATATATATATATATATATATATATATATATATATATATATCTATGTATGTATGTATATATTTTTCAGTAGTAAATGAACAAAATTCATTAAATCATAATTTCAAGTATGCAATATTACTTCAACTAATGCTATACATCAACACTCCCTCTTAGCAAGGGAGAAGTACTGGAACTCCTTAATAGATACCAGAGTACAAAAAATGTACATAACATATTATTTGACTTTAACACTTGAAATAGTGACTTCTCAAATAATTTAAATCACCATGCTATGAACACTATCATAACATATATTATAATCTCTAATTGTCCGAAACAATATCTAGAGTAATCATAATGCATTCATTATCAATGACTTCCAACATAACTAGAACAAAAGATCATGATAACATGCCTATCATTTGCAAGATCGTCCTCTTACAAAAGATTACCTTCTGAATATATATGTCCATGAAAGATCATCACCTTTCATTACATATCTGATGCAACTAAACAACCATAGAAGCAAACACACACATAAATTAAAAATTTAAATCCAATATCCAATATTACAATTTAATCATACCAAGTTTTTCTCTGAAGTATTCCAACTTCACTTTAGCAAGAGGCTTCGTAAAGATATATGTTGTTTTCTCATTAGTACTGATGCACTCCATACATATAACACCTCGATCCACCATATCTCTAATGTAGTGATATGGGATTTCAATATGCTTAGAACGATTGTGAAAAAATAGATTAACTGAAAGCTTGATACAACTTTGATTGTCACAGTGAATCATAGTGGGCTTCAAAGGCCTTTTGAACAAATCAACTAGCAACTTCCATAACCATACAACTTCTCTAGCTCCCAAAGAAGAGGCAATGTATTCTACTTTAGTAGAACTTAATGCAATTGAGGATTGTTTTCTAGTAAATCGGGAAACCATCCTAGATCCAAGATTGAAGCAACATCCAGAAGTAGTCTTACGTTCAATAGAGCTGCCTGCCCAATCAAAATCTAAATATCCATGAATATTGATGTCCACTTGATCATATCTAATTCCTATGCCAATAGTTCCTTTTAGGTATGTCAAGATGTATTTAGCTGCAAGTAGATGTGTCTTCTTTGGTGCACACATAAACTAGCTTAAGATGTTAGTAGCATAACATATGTCAAGATGTGTATTCACTAAATACATTGAGGATCTAATAATCTTCCTGTAGTAAGTAGGATCCATAGATTCAGATTTGATCATATCATCCTTTAGCTTGTGTAGATTGACTTCCATAGGAGTAGTAGTTGGTTTACATTCCATCATTCCAAATTTTTTCATAATATCGACAATATATTTTTCTTGGTTTAGAAAAATGTAGTTGCCCTTTTGCTAGACTTCCAGTCCTAGGAAGTAGTGAAGAAGACCTAGATCTTTCATATCAAACTCTGTTGTTAGTTCTTATTTTTATTTCTTTATGAGATGTTCTTCACTTGTTATCAAAAAATCATCAACATCTAATATAGGAATAGTCATATCATCACCATCTATCTTGAAGTATAAGTTAGGATCAACTTCAATTTTAGAGTATCCTAACTTTGTTAGACAATTGTCTATTCTTTCATACCACGCTCTAGGAGCTTGTTTGAGACCATATAGTTCTTTTTTTAACTTACATACATGTGATTTTCTATCATGAGTGTAGAACCCTTCTAGTTGTTCAATATAAAATTCTTCTTCAATTTTATCATTTAGAAATGTTTTAACATCCATTTGATGAACTTTCCATTCTTTGGATGCTGCAATAACCAAGATAGTTCTAACTAAAGTGTATCTAGGAATTGGAGAAAATGTTTCTTCATAATCGATACCTTCGTTCTTTGAGAAACCTCATGCTACAAATTTGGCTTTGTACTTTTCAATGCTGCCATTAGGTGCATGCTTGATTTTGAACAACCACTTAGAAGAAGCAATTGATTTATTTTTAGATCTGGGTACAACATCCCATACATCATCTTTTAGTTTAGAATTATATTCTTCAATCATTGCTTCTTTCCAAGGTTGGCTTGTTAAATCTTCTTCAATATTAGAAGGTTCTATTTTTATAAGTTTAGTTAATAATGCAACATAACATGATTGGTTTTTTGTTCTTTTACTTTCTCAAATTACTTTATTAGGTTCAACGTGATTCTCTTCTATCATTTTCCTAGCCCAAAGTGACCTCTTTTTATTAGTAACATTTTTAGAATCCTTAGGATTTGAAGCAGTGGTAGAAGATGGTTCAATACTATTCTCCCTCTTAATTTTTGCTACGTGATTTTCATCTATTTTAGAGACAGGTTCTGTAAGTGATTCATCACTATTTTTAGAAAGATTGAAGGTGATATCTTCTTTGAATTTCACATCTCTACTAATCTCAATTTTTATTCGACCTAGAACACAAACTTTGTAGCCTTTGGTTGTTTCACTGTATCCAATGAGTATCCCCTTCTTTCCAGATGGTTCTAGTTTTGTTCTTTTCTCTTTAGGAATGTGAATATAAACTGGACACCCAAATATTCTCAGGTGACCTAGATCTAGTTTAATAACCATAAATACTTATTAAGAAGTGGTGTTCTCTAATAATAAGTGTGGACATCTATTTTTAATGTAAACTATAGTGTTAGATGCTTCATTCCAAAAAGAACCGTGAAGGTTTTGATTGTGCATCAATGTTTTGGTTGATTCAACAAAATTGATCTATTTTTACATTTTGCAACTCCATTCTGTTAAGGATTACGTGGTACAAAAAACTCCCTCTTAATCCCAACAATAATGCAAAAAGTTTTTGAAAAATTTAGAGATGTACTCACCTCCATTTTCTGACCTTAGTATTTTTATTTTCTATCATGACTAGTTTTCAACTAGAGCTTTGAATTCTTTGAATTTTGATAATACACTAACTCATTCCTTCTATTTTAGAAAGTAGATCCAAGTTCTTCTAGAATAGTCATCAATAAAAATTACATAAAAGAAACACCCATTTAGGGAAGGTACAAACATAAGACAACAAAGATCAGTGTGGATAAGTTCAAGAATAGATTTTGATTTGTGAACACTTTTAGGAAATGATTGTTTAGTGTTTTTTCCTAGGGCACATTCGTTGCAGATGCTTAAGTGATTAGTTTTGAGACTACGAAATCCTTTTACAATTTTTCCTATGGACGACAATGCACGATAGTGAAGATGACCTAGCCTTTTATGCCAAATTTTGGTAGAATTTGAAGTTTCATGACTTAGGGTTAAATTTTGATTACTGAAAAGTTTATATAGACTTCTATCTCTAAATCCAATAGAAATGGATTTCTTGATATTAGAGTTCTTTAGCCAAGATAGAACTCTATCCTCTTGAAAGGTGACTCTAAATCCTTGATTAGCAAGACCAAAAATATAAACCAAATTCCTTTTTCTACCAAGTACATATCAAACATTTTTGAGTTGAAGAGTAATTCCTAAATTTAGGTGAATTGAGAAGGAGCCAATAACTTTGATCATATGAGTAGAATTAGCTCCAATTGTGACTTCTTCTAAGGAGTAATCTAAGAAGCTTTCAAATTTATCTCTAAAACTTATTATATGTTGAGATGCACCACTATCTATAATCCAAGTGTTTTTGTTTGAGTTTAATTCACTTGAAAGAGTTAAATAAAATGCATAGGTTTCTTTTACCTCTTTCTCTACTTTCTCTTCTTGATTTCTGCTAGGGCTACTTGAATTCTCTTTCATTTAGGGTAGAAGTTGTGAGAGTGACCAATTTTGTCACATTTGAAATATTTTATTTTAGACAAATCATGTTTCTTATATGGTTTGTCAAACTCCTTCTTAATATGTTTGAATTCTCTTTTCTTGTTTGAATTTGCATGAAGAGCTTGAATATCTCCCTCTTCATTTATACTTAGTCCTCTTGAGACCAATCTCGATTCTTCTGGTGTGCATTCATTTTTTAGTAATTCCAATTTAGGAAGCTCAGGTTGGGAGCTTAGACCTAGAATAAATGTTTCCCAAGATAGAGGAAGCCCTCTTAATGCTATCATGCTAAGTTCTTTTTCATCAACTCAATTTTTAATTGCTACAAGTTGATCTTTTAATTTATAAATTCTTATAAAATATGACATAATTGACTCCCCATTATTCATTTTTATGTATAATAGGTCTTGTTTTAGGGTTAGCAGTCTACTAGTATTGTTGCTTTCAAAAATGTCTTTAATAGTAGTGAACATCTCAAATGTAGTCTTAAGATTGGATATACAAGGAAGAGTATAATCCTTCACAGAGTCTATTATAATTTTCTTGGCCTTGTTATTATGTCTTTTTCATGTCATTTTATTTGGATCATAATTAGGCATGGATTTGTTTGATTCTATGTACTCTTCTAATTCTATTTCTCTTAATATTATCATGACTTGAATTTGTTAGAGTAATAAGATATTTCCTAATTAACTCTATTTTCTTAAGCTAAACTTTAGGCATCTAATAATTAATTTTTTTAATTAATTATTATGATGCAACCTAGGTTAGACCTTTTTAGGGTTTTGATCTCCTTTATAAGGATAATCTCTCATTATTAACTGATTCATTCAGTTTTGATTATAGCAATCTCTTTTTTTCTCATCAAGAATGTATCACCTATGGATCTAACAATTCCTACCTCTATAGCCTTTTGCCTCTCTTTTGAAATAGGTGTTTGCATGCAGGTGATTCTTGGGAGCTGTGGGGTTGATCGTTCATCAACTTCAACATAGTATCAAAGCTCTAGATCTTCATGCCTTGTTCTGTTCTTGAGGGATTTGGCATCGATTTTCAAATTTGAGCTTTCAACATTTTTTTATTGGATCTGGGTGGTCACTAATTTTTGAGGCACTTTGAGCAAAAATAGACATCACCATTGAGCTTAGAGCACTCAAAAACCCCCATTTCTATATAAAATTTATCTAGTTTGAATGTTGTTGACATTTAAGAAATTTTTTTTTTACACCTAAACATTTTGACCTGGGCACACAAACCCAACCAACAGTTTTTTTTAATCAAAATATTATTTTTTGATTAAAAGCTTGCACAATTTTTTTTGTTGGTTGGGCACCCTTCTGGACTCTCTATGCAATTTGCACTTGTGTTTTTTGGGAGATGCACTTTTTGGAGGTCCCTCTTAGCATCTTTCTTAAAGGCTTGGGCCCCACTCTCTATACTTGTGGCTCTTTTTGAGCCCTGTGCCGATTTGACCTTGGCTTCAATGTGATCTTCTTGAATTGTGCCTTAGTCTAGTGAATTATGGATGGACTTTGGAGTTCTTGTTTTTAGGCCTTCCATATGCTCTGCTCATGACAACTCTACCTAGTTTGACACACGACTTCAAGCGAAGGTATATGCATGGTGATTAGTGGGGAATCCTACTTGGGCATAAGGGTTTGGTGGCAATGATGATATATCTGCTACTGTTCTTGTGAGGTAATACTCAAAAAAACTTGATGAGAATGAGAGAGCAGGGCCAGATGACAGTGCCCACACGGTGGTGCCTACATGCATTGAGCCATCGTCTTGCTTGATACAAAGCACTTATCCACCCACCAGAAGTTCTACAACCTATGATCTATGGTTTTGTATGCACTCTTTTTTTTGGCACAAACCTCTTGACTTGGGCCTTCGACTTTTGTTTTGGTGGGCATGCTGACATGACTTTTAGATCTATTTGCTCTCTTTGTTCATCAAGGAACATCAAATTGTGCAAGTTTTATTGGCCCCATCACCTAGGCATTTTTGGAAGCCCAAAATGCACCTTTTCTTGGTTATCCATGCACTCATTGGAGATGTCTTAGGCCCATGCCAAGTCATGAAACTTTACACTTTATTTAAAGCATTCAATCTGCATTTTTTTGTGGAGTGTGAGCTATATTTTCCTAAGTGATGGCCCTCTTTTTTTTTTCACCAGTGATCGCCAACTTTCAATGCATCTTTACATGAGTGAGCACTATAATGGAGAAGATATTGTTTTGGTGTCTGCGCCAATAAAAATGGAGTGATTTGCCAATTAATTGGTGGTTTAAGCAGTTTTTTCTGCTTCATATGGTGATTTGCGCATATTTTTTTTTCTTTTAGCTAGATCCTAAAGCTATATAGAAATCTCTTTTTTTCTCATCAAGAATGTCTCATCTATGGATCTAGAAATTCCTACTTCCATAGCCTTTTGTCTCTCTTCTATAACAAGTGTTTACATGCAAGTGATTATTGGGAGTTGTGGGGTTGATCATTCATTAACTTCAATAGAATTTTCCATGATAAAAAGTTTAAAGCTCCCTCAAGTATATCCTCTAAAATTACGTGATTAACCATTTTGATTTGAGGATATAATTTAAATTTTATAAATATGAGATTTCAGATTTAATTCTGTATAATAGAGTTTCTTATCAAAATGGCTCTGATACCATGTTAATTTTAAGATCTCTGACAAAGTGTAAACTATTATATCAGAATAGAACAATTGCAACTTTACTTGATATCTTATACTTAAGAAGGGATGATGCAAACTTGTGACTTTGTATATTAGATAATGCAATCTCTAGATTTAGTTATTGTCTAGTAATCTTCAAAATTGTTTAGCAATGGAGTATCTACAATGTTAGTTGTAATAATCTGTAGAGAGGAGAAGTAGATCATTGAGACTTGTATTCCTTAGATTGATATTTAACCCAAAAATCTCTTATCATATATATATATATATATATATATATATAAACACAAAGAGTCATGTCTCCATAGAGACATGACTCTATGTGACCAAAGGTCATGTAGGGCCATGCCTCTATGTAGGCATGACTAATACTAACTAAACATAAAAACCACCATATAACATGCTTCTTTGTAATCACCGACATGTATGGAAGTTAATTATTAATTAGTGGAAAATATGAAGCCCCAATAACCTGCAAGATATAAAGCTGATACACATGTAGTATACTTTGTGAATATTTGAAGATATACATACATACATACATACATGCACACACACACACACACACACACACACACACACACACACACACACACACACACACACACACACACACACACACACACACACACACACACACACACACACACACACACACACACACACACACACACACACACACACACACACACACATCATTAGTAAATGAACATAATTCATTAAGTCATAATTTCAAGTATGCACTATTACTTCAATTGATGCTATACATCAACAATATTAATATCTCAAAACTCTAGAAGGTAATTATTTAACTTTTATAGTTAACCTTTAATTAGTCTTTTAATTGACACCAAGACATCATACCACATTGCCTACATCCATGTATGAAGAAAACTAACCACATCAAAATTCATAAAAATGCAAGAATATAAGCCTACTCAAACAAGGGTTTTCAAATTCATGTGACCTTGACTATTTGATTAAGGTAGTCAATCATATTTTTGTCCACTTTTTTAAAGAGAAATGATGGTTTAGGTTAGGATTTGAAGCTAGATGTTATCTCCCCTCTCTTATCATTGAGATAATGTGATAGGACATATTAATCCTAGATATTTGGGGAACTTGATGCTCTATACCTATAATCTACATAAAAGTCAAGAATGTGCATACACATACACACATACATACATATAACATACAATGGTAGGGATCAATATATTCTATAGATCTCACAAGCAAGTGACTATGACTTTGTCCATCAACCACATCAACCATGTGAAATAGAAATACAAAACATACATGACAACCATACACATACAAGTATGGGATTGGTAACATCATAAATATAAATATCATTAGATGCCACATGCCAATAATCATCATTAACCATCTAACATGATATATAACAAATAGTCTCAGAGTCAATATTCTACATCATCCATAGATATTGTAATAGCATTAAAGCAACATCAAATATCACTAAAGATCTAACATGCTCATGAAAATTAATATAAAGGATTTTAACATCATTAACATAAATTCTATTAGATAGGTAGGTGTTAGATCCCCACTACAACTAGGTTCTCTTGGAAGCCTATATATATAACCAAGATAAACTAAAAGCTTAAATCTACTATCTAGTGAGTTATACAAAGAATAATACAAGACTTCACAATTTTCATTAGAATCCCTTTGTGACTATAGAAAGCTTAGGAAGAAGGAATTCCACAAATAAATCTCCTTTAACAAACACCAACCTATAGAGAGAAACTCCCAAAGACTGTAATTCACTACACACATATATAAGGTAAATAAAGGAAGGTACATGCAATCTCATAGTCACTATGAGGAAGGCATATAAGAGACATAAATGGACCTTACAAATAATCACACTTCACACAAGAACTAATACAAATCATCTTATTTGTCCACTCTCACAAGGAAATGCATATCCAACCATTAAGAGCAATATGATTCTATTTTAAGCATTAACCAAATATCACATTGGTCAATCATTCATCATTTACGAGTTTCTTAAACAAACCTAGAACTTTTATTCATTCAATATCATGAAAGAAATATAGAAATTTATTGTAAAAAAAATACATTTGTACTTATATCAAATAGTAAATTAAAAAGCTTGTGCAATTCTAGTTAATGTGATACTCATGCAAACATGTGTGATACATAATGCATTTCATCTTCACATATACACATGATACAATATTTGAGATATCCTCCCTTACACATACTATTTGTGGTCCATAATGAAAATGATAGAAGCAACACTAATCACATAAAAAGGACAATAATACCAAACATTTAGAATAGTCACCAAAAAATTCAAAAATGAAAAACCCAAGCAAGGGAATGCTAAATCCAACATTAAATCATAGAATGCTCAAGAAATTTCAACAATAAATCAAGTGTGACCATGTCACAAAATTGATAGCAAAAAAAGAGTTAGGTGACTAATCAAGATAGAAGAAATTTTAAAAATTCAATGCTAGCCAAAATACAACACCAACAATTGATCAATAATTATGAAGGGTGTTGATCCCCTTAATACTGTAAACTCATAACAGAAACAAAGAAACAACAAAAAATGCAAGGAAAAAATATGGACTTCTTATTTTTGCTGCAATTGTGGGATTATAGAATTCACAAGTACAATATGCTAACCCACACAGGTGCCTTCATTATAGTAATTTGCAAGACAATGCTGCAAACTACACACAAAGTTGTCATAGACAATGTTTGAACATTTCTTAAATAGGAAATTTTATGGTACTCAAGAAGGTTCTAGACATTAAACTTAATACCTAGGGCTGACAGACCTTAACAATACATACAGAGTCAGCCAAATACATCTTTGACAATTATTTTAGATATTTCGAGTAGCCCAACTCTGAAAGACTATAACTCACGAACCATTACTCCGATTGGCTATTATAACCACTTTTCAAAAATGTGAGCTCATGATCTATAGGCTTATAATAATGCAAGTGCCCTTCCCTTGAGTTTTCAATCCTCATCCGGGCACTCTAAGGCATCCAACAATGAGCCTGACGATTTTTTTGCAAATTTTTCCACCAAAAATCCACCATAACTTCTCTAATACTTAAGTTGGAGAAATGATATTTTTATGGTAGGCTTATAACTCTAAAATGAACCTTCATGTAAAAAATTTGAACATTCCAAGCTTGTATGACAAACTTACTAAAAATATCAAGTTCCCATAAATAGTAACCACCCTGTCTACTAGTCCTTATTAAAATAAAAAAGATTGAAAATAAAATATTTTTGGGTGATGCAAGATTGTTCTAACACCCAGGATGCTCCTGCACCAAATAATAAAAATAAAATATCAATCATAAAACATTTCACATAACAAGGTGACTAGTGTCAGCCACACTCAAGGGAGTAACTACTTCACAACATCTAGGGATCTAGTATACTGGATGCATTAGAGAGTACAACCAAACACAATAGCTAGACCAATTATTTCTACTTTGTTTCAATTATATTTTATATAATTATGATTATTTCTTACTTGTAAACATTTACTATTTAATTGTTACTCTTTGATTTATTAATACACGATAATGTACACAATGAATCTAGTGCAATATAACTAACTCAATTTTGTAAAATTTTACAAATAGGGACTGAAAATTAAATTGCTCTCTTGAATGCAAGACACAATTCAATTGAGGAATTAGGTCCTTAACCCAATTGACCTACTATGCTAAGGTACACATCCAAATCTATAAATACATAATACATAATACATTACTTTAAGTTGATGTACAATGCATTTCAATGTAAATGAAAATACTATTAATTATTTCCTAATTCCTAATTAATCCTATCTTTTCACATTTGATTAGAACACTCACTCAATACAATATGAAACACTCAAATATGATCCAATAAATAATATAAAAGTCTAGCCACAAAAACAAAAATAATATCACACCACTAAGACATAAGGAATAGGGTCATAATCTCTAATCAAGGCATCTCACTTATAGAAAGTGTTGGGGATGAACCTACCTGAAGAGCTCAATCCAATATCTCATATGAGTCAAAGTTCAATGATCTTGTAAAGATAGTCAATAATATTAGAGATCCCATTTAGTATTAAAAATACACTTATTAGAATATGATTGAGATGACTCCTTTAAATGCCGTAAAATAGGAGTTGTGTCACCAAACCTAGGGAAAGGGTTAGTGAACAAAATTGAAGAAGGTGGAGCCTACTCTAATATAAATATTGAAGAAGAAATATAGGGGAATATACCAAATTCTTAAAGAAAACCTCTAAAACAAGGCACTACTCAAACTTGTTCTTATGTGTTTAAAACAAAATATTTATATCAACATGTTAGGTTGACAGATCCCAATAAAGACAAGATGAAGATGTAGAAAAGAGGCAAGATTATATGGAGCCTCATTGGGAATAATATTTGTATGAAACATATCTACCATATGAGAAAATTGAGAAATATCAAGAAAATAAGTGATAAGAGGTGGATAAAGAGAGGGTGCAATTGACACTTGAACACTCTTAGGGTGAGGTTTATTGATATCTCCTAAAGAAAAAGGAAGAAAGATAAAATGAGAAGAAAAAGAGTAAATGATAGTGGGAACAACATAAACCAAAACCAAAACAAACTATTTTTGAGTTAAGATATATTTTTCCCTTGTGATGTGGTATCTTCTCGCTTGAAGTTATTGAATCGCAAACATCGTATCATTTTTATGGTCGACACTCCTACCACAATCAGAGTGGAGTCTAAAATTTTCTCTGTTGAGGTTTTTCTATGTAGATTAGGGGATGCTCTCCTTGTGCCTCCCATCAGGTCATCGACTTCACAAAAGGTGTGATTAGTAAGTGGCAGGATTGGTTCCCTAGGTGTGGGGGTGGTTGTCACTTTATGTACATTATCACTGCTATATTTATCCAAGGGATTAATTTTTTTTTGGTCTAAATGAGGGAAAAGTTTCATGTTTTTTCACTTGTCTAGCAATTAGGGATTCTACATTTTATTTCCCAAAGGGTCTAGTGACTAGGGATCCTTCATTGGATGGTAAAATTTCTTCTACTTTGGTAGGGTTTCATTATTTTAAGGCTCTAGTAACATATTCATCTATTTTAGGTAAAGAGGTTGGTGGAGGCCCTTCAAAGCCCAATAAAATCTTATATGCAAAGAGAGTCACAAGTGGAAGTGGTAGGATTGAGTTTGTTCCACTCCTAGTTTGGCAATCTATTGCCATTACATTGGAAGAGGAGATTGTGGTAGAGATTAATCAGGAGGCTCTGATCTATCCTCTCGTGCTATAATTTGTAGATTTATGGGATTTGGGCCCTCTCTCCCTGGGATTCACTAGTGAATTACCAATCAATAGGATCATATTATTATGGATCCAATTCACATATTTCCTTTAGCTAGGGTTTTTTTTGTCACCAAGTTTGAAAATATTTTAGATTGATAAACTATTCTATGCAATAATTTATTTACCTTAGAGAACCACTTCCATTTTATGATAAATCCTTGAGATGAGGATTTAAACCCTTCTTCATAATCCTTTTGCAAGATTCTTGTATGAGTCATACTTCTCTACCTCCCTATTCATCTTTGTGTGGATCTTGTCCTTGAAGAAGTTAGCGATGCACTTGAAGAATTTCTTGTGGTAGATTAGGAGTCCTCTATGTTGGAGATATAAGATAGGAAAGGTTACTAAGAGGGGAGGGGTGAATCAAAAACCAATAAAACTTTATCTTACTTCACCAATTAATCCTTCATACAATATTCTAATCTAATTGCATGCATGAAAGAATGAAAGAAATAAAACATTCATAACAATTTGACACAAGATATGGTGACCTAGAAACCTTCCAATTAGAAAGTAAAACTAGGGTGGGGATGATACCCACAAGCTTTAGTACTGCAGTATAAAATTAACCTAATAAGGCTTACAATTGATTACTTCTGGTGATCTTCCTTATTAGGAGCAATAAGGACTGTGAGTCCATCTTATTAAAGGATTTAAAAACATACAATGAAGTATGCACTCAGTTAAGAGATTTAGAAAAAAAGATTGTTAAGTCTACTTTGTTAAAGGATTTGACTGATGCACCTATTAGATTGAATTGGTGGCTGATCTCATATCTACAAATCTAATTTGCTGGTTGAGATTCCTTGTATTACAATGATCACTTGATTGTGATAGATAAACCTCTATTGTCCTTTATACTTCTTGTAGCCTTCTTTAATTCAAACTCATGTACTTCATAATATTCTTCAATTGTATATTTGGATATGAAACAATGCATTACATATATACTGATCCAAATAACAAATTACTAGAGTTGAGTACAATACCAATTTCATCATAATTCACAAAGTTGACCCAATTCTAGTAACTCGAGTTTAGAAGAAAAACTCGATGATATTATGATACACGACAAAAATTGTCAATGCTCAAAAATATTTGGCACTCGTTTGAACTTGAAGCTCAGTCCATACTAATCACTTCCAAGTAGCTCAAACTTGGTCAACATTGTGTGACTCGATGAACACTGAGAAGCTCGGTAGCTGCTGAATCACTACATGACTTGGTCAACACTAGATTCGCATTGTTAAAACTATGACCTCAATAGATATAGTAGAACTTGGTTAACATACCAGAGCTTAGTTAACTCTATGATCTTCTTCACTTCTACTGAATAGCTTGGTAGCCTCTACTACACTTAGTTTGCACTATACATATTCTTCGAATCTTGGTAAACACTGTGTGGCTTGGAAAACACTATAAACTGACTTAGGTGCTTAGTAGACATTGCATTTTGAATACTTGGCTCGGGAGCAACTAAAATAGTTTGTTAACATTGCTGAGTCAATGCTAAACTTGATAGCAACTATAGAGCTCAATAGTAATGCAACCATTTGACTAAGTGTTGAGTCACTGATAGACAAATTGACCTTAGTGTCAACAATCTCCCCCTTTGGAATTAGTGACAAAAACACTTATCAAACCAAAAATCTAAACATTCAAAACTATAAGTCAAAAAACTTCCTTCAGCATCATTCTAAGTCTTCAACTCAGTTTTGACTTCCTGCTGCTGTTGCTCAGTAACATACTCTATTTTTTTGATTTTTCAAAATTGCTTTTCTAAAGATACTTTCTTCTTATATGTACAAGTATCTGCATAATACTATACTACTCCCCCATACATATATCTCTCCTATATACATACATCTTGAGTATAGTATACTTCTCCTTCCAATTTCTTCTCCCTCTTTATGAAATAATACAATGTACAATATACAATATCTTCTCCCTCTTTTTGACATAAATTTTAAAGGTGTATAATATCTATATGTTAATACCAAAATGTGACAAGAAATTAGAATGTACCTTCAAAATTAGTAGCATAGTCTTGTCACAATTCTCTTGTAATACCTTACTTGCATACAAGGCAATTTGAACTTCTATTGATAATTCCATATGTGGTGAGCTATGGAGAAGTTGTTGTCATGGCTGGGAGTCTTTGATGTGAAATTTCTTTCTATAGTTCATCCATGTTTGGAAGAATCATGTCCTAAATTTTTGCAAGTGTGGCACTAATTCTAGCTTCTTCCTTCATTAATTATGCTTACAGACTTGTTAGATATCTAATCTTGGTGAAGTGTGCAGAACTATAACTTGGGTCAAGTGATAACTGGTGTACAATTGCCTTCACATCTTCATCTATCTTGGACAATTTATCCTTGATCTTCTTTGTGAAGATAGACATGCCACTCAATTTGACAAATAGTGAAATGACATTACTTATAGATGTTTCTAGTGAAACAAGAATGGTAGATAACTCTACTTGATCTATAGTAATTTTTTGTGCAACTTGATCCAATACTCTATTCTAAATTTTTCTTTCATCTCTTTACAATAGTTTTTCTTTTCCATTCATATCTTCATTAAATTTGTCAACAATTTCAGTTAGCTGATCAAGAATATGTTGTGTACTATCAACCTCAATACTTATAGCATCAACAACTATGCTCTTTATGTCCTCAAGGACTTGATTTTCCTTCTTCTTCACTTCTCTAAGCTTCTATTGCTTAGCTCTCTTCTTTAATAGTTCTCCTAGGGTATCCATTTGATCAGGATTGAGGAGAGAGATATCCCAATTTGGAATAACAATGTCCTCATCCAGACCAATTTATTCCTCTTATTTACCCTTTTCTTTTAGAATGGTAAAAATAATTTCTTTACCCTTATTTAAAACTTCAATGCTCGGTTGAGACTGATTCTCAACTGGCATTGCACTAGTTGTGGATACACTCAGAATATAAATAATTCTAGAAATATATGGAATAGAAATAAATGTCGAAATGACACTAACAATAGGAATGCCTTATTGTTTCCTAGTCAAGCCTGATGATGGAGGAACTTGTTGCTTGATAGATGAAGTGTTGGGAGTTTGAGTCAATGTAACACTCGATAGACCAGATCCAAAGCTTGGTTGGGTGCTTGGTGTAGCAGTGGTATCCACATCCAACTTGGTAGAAGCTTTCTCTGAGCTTGATTGCACTAAGGTTGTGCTCAAAGAGTGAGGAAATGAAGCCATGGCTACTACTACAATCATCTCTGCAGCTATTTCCTCAATGCTTTGTATCTCTTGAAGGCTTTCTCTAGTAGCTTCATGTTCTTCCTCCTCCTCATCTTTTATTTCTACTTCTTCTTCCTCATCTTCACCATCTTTTTCATCAATGTGCACAACAAAATCATTGGGTTTGTACAACCCATATATATTCTTCCATGTAGTAGTAGCTGTATTCACCACAGATTCAATATCCTTAAGCAATATCATACATGTATTTAACTTGAGAGTGAACTTTTTCTGATTTTTCTTTAAGGATTCCTTCACTTCCTTCCCACTGAGACTCGACATGAGTTTCTTCAAATTTTGTTAAAAGATGTCCTTGATAGTATTCTTTGCATTCTCCCATCTAGGTTTTATTGCCTTCATAAGTTCATTAGGAATTTGATATGAAATCTCATCTAGTGAGTACTTCCATTTGCCCAATTTATTCACAAG
This sequence comes from Cupressus sempervirens, assembly GCA_028749045.1. NCBI lineage: Eukaryota > Viridiplantae > Streptophyta > Pinopsida > Cupressales > Cupressaceae > Cupressus > Cupressus sempervirens. The sequence continues at coordinate 164,625,316 of CM053792.1, read as the reverse complement.
AGTATCCTTAATCTCCCTTTTCTCTTATTCATTCCTTGTCTCATATTTGAGAAACTTAAAACATGCCATGCCAGTTACTTCTTCCATCCTCTTCAATCTTTCTTGGAGTGTAGGTGTAGATCATTTGAAGATAATCTATTCAAATTCATCTTCACCTAACTTCAACTTCATTTTGGATTTGGCTGCTCTCCTTGTGAATACTATAGGGGAGGATTTGGAAGGTCTAGTTATAAAGACCTTCCCCTACTTCTTGGGAGGCTCTTCCTTCTTAGATTCAGATTCCTCTGCTTCATTTTCTTTGTCATCATCTTCTACATCATCTCCTTTTCTTTTTGTTAGCATGTGAGTACAACTTGCTTGTTTTGTGTTTTTTAATAAATTTTCTATCCTCTTCCTTCCTTTGTTCACTGCTTGAGGTAGCTTGATCTCAAGATCAATTCATGCCTTGATTCATCATATATTTTGAAATAGGTGGCTTTGGGATCCACAAGATCATTCAATAGAGCTTCAATGATATCCTTAGTGTCATCAATGTTAACCTCATATTCCAAAGGCTTAACCCATGCCACTCTAGGTTTGACTGCATAAATGTATACTTTATCACAGTCAACCATAAAACATATATCTTACTCATAGTCTTCCACAAGTTTCCTAAGTCTCCTAAACCTATTTTGCATCTTTTCTTTTAATGTCTCAAAATAATTATCCATGATGCTATCAAAATTCTCACCCATTTTTGTTATATATTCATTGATTTGATATAAAGATGGAACATTCTTCCTCCATACTACAAAACCCTTGGAAGGGAAAATTTTTTTGAACAAAGAAGAATAAACATGTCAAAAGGGAACCAAACTTACATGGGTTGTTCTTTGACACTTTGATGCTCTCCATGTTCTTGTTGAATTGGTTGAACAACAACTTGACAAGGTTAAAGGATAGATTATTCTTTAGCACCTTGTATGCAAGATCAAAAGCTTCATATGATATGCTATTCAACCAACTAGATTTTTAAATTTTGTGAGCAATTACATGTATACCAAACTTCAACTCTATGTTTGTTATGCCATTAAGCTTCATGCCTCTTCTATCCCACTTGCGAAGAGTCTGCTTAGCCAATTCAACCCAACCTAGGGTTTTGGTGGTCTTTACTTTGTTTAACATTGGTAGTTCAATGATTCTATTAATCATTTTCTTTGAAATCTGAATGGGTTGTTCCAACCATAATTTCCCATTACGATCATGGCTTAGAATAAGTCTAATCCATTTGACTTGAAAATCCCTTAGCATATGTGAAATATGTGTCAAACCCTTGGTTTCCAAATGTTGATGTTTAAGTTTCAATGCACCATCCACACATAATTCATTGGACACCTTATTCATTTCTAGAGTACCAAGTTCTTGAATAGAATAGCAGTAGAATGAATGGATGTCGTGGATGAGTAATACCTTGGGAAAAATTTGAGATTGAGCACTAGCTGGGTCAAGCACCTCTGCAATCGTCAGACTCAACTTGAAAGTAGGTTCCTTGCAGTCAACTCAACATACCGAAATTTCAAAACCTTTCTTGATTTTTATGCTTGATGATGCCATTGCTCGGTAGGGTTTTTGAAAATGTGAGAAATCTTCAACAAAAATACTCAAATCACTCGAGGACTCTAAATTTGCTATGAAAATTTGCAGTGAAATAATGCATTCGATTTCTTCCTTTTAAAGAATTTCCTCTTTTTAATTTTCATTAATGCTTCATACGTATACTTACTTAGTGATAGACTATCCTCCACTCAATTTATCTTTTAATGCTTGAGAGACATTCATAGCTTGGTAGAGTTTCCATCACTCAACATTTGCATCCAGTGTTCTAGAGTATCTCGACCTTGGTCGATAAAGTCTTGCAACCTAACCTAGCTTGGTAAGGTCTTGATTTTACATCATTATTCATTGATCCTTGTGCATCTTGAATGCAGATTGGATTGTTCTACTTGCTAGATATAATTGATGTTAGATGAATTCTTCTAAATCACAGTTCCAGTAATCTCCATATGAAACTAAGTTGAAATGATTGTACCACCCAACTCATTGACATGGGGTTCAATCACTTCATGATTTTGGCTTACATTCTCTGGAGATTTTGGTACTCATTTGTGCCTCATTTTTTTTCTGATACTTTCAACTTTGGCTTTCTTTTCATCTTTAATTCTTCCTGTGTTCATACAATTCTTAGCAAAATGTCCTATTTCTATACAAATAAAACATATTTTTGTAGTATCTATTTTCCTCATATGATGTTTTACACAATTTTCTCCAACGTGTCCAAACTCACCACAATAGTGACATCTACACTATGTGTTGCATTCCCATCCAAGTATTGCTTTCACAATTTGTTCTCTTGGGTTCCACTTCTTGGTTTTGGACTCTAAATATTTGTACCCTTGTTTCTTGCAATTGTGACACTTTCCTTCAAATTTAGGTTTCTCTGTGCATTCATTTGCTATATGACCATGTTTTTTGCAAATCTAACACTTTCCATTGATATTTTTTTTCCCATGCTCCAAAATTTGTTTGATGTATGAGCTATCTTACCACATTGATTGTAGGTATGCTTTTTGTTATTTTGAACTCCTTGGTGAGATGATTCACCTTCTTCTGTATATCCTAATCCAGCTCTGCCTTTGTGTCTATACTGACTTTTCTCATTCAATTGATTCATGCTTTCTTGAGATTTCATCATTCTCTCATTGGTTTTCTTTTCAATGCTAAGATCATTATGCAATCTTTAATTCTATTTCCTTAGATTGTGTTGGATTTTAAATTAAAAGCTTTTGAAAAACCTAGTGGAAGAATATTTGCACCTAGGGGCAGCTAACTCCCATCCTTAATGCACCTATTTAGATACCAAGGCCAACTACAAGGAAATTTAATTATCCTTCTTCTTCTTTAGACTCTGCAAGACCTAGGTGGGTGGACCTTAGACTCTTTATATGGTACTAGTGTAAAGGCATATAACTGAATCTAAATAACAGTTAAAAACCCTTAATCTTCTATGTTTATGCAAGCATTCATGGTCATGAAATAGCTAATAACAGAGTACACGAAATTGATAGACCAAGTGAGGGAAAACTCTTTCAATTATTTTAACATAAAGGGAAAAGGTATTCGATTAATAATTGAATCATTAGCATAACCTAGGTATGCAACAACAAAACATGTAACCTCTAAGCTGACCAGTCCCTTATCAAGTTGATATCGACTAAATCTTAACATACAAATGGATACCTGAAACATAGTTATATATTCAAACATATGATCTATCTATCTAGCTTGTAAATAGACATCAATCTTCAAATGAAGTCTATACTTATCACATCCTCTTATGACCCTTGCAATACTATCAGTGGCATATCAAGAAAATTACTCAGGTTCTTGACCCAACAACAAGACATACAATGACATACAAATCAAGCATAAGTGGAAAATGGACAATATGCACTTTGGGCATATATCACATAAAACTACAAAACTCACATAAAACAAGATGAACTTCAAAATAAAATTTCTAATAAAATTTTTGTATTCATTCCTTGAAATCAATACATCATCTATATGTCAAAACTTATAAAATATACAAAGGATGATTGTATAGTATAAAAATACTTAAAAAAAAAAAACATTGTTGTTGTTCATAATAGAGGAATATTGAGGAGTGTGGAATCACAACTCTAGAACTTGAGCCAACCTTGTGGTCTCACAATCATAAAAATTGGAACCTATACAATGAGTAGAGAAGAAGAAGTTTTTGGATCTGTAATCTGATTTTGAAATGTGTCCCTGCTGAAATTGTCTTCATCCTAATATTGTTGAAACTAATATTTTTCATCTGCCAATAATCAAAACCATAAATGTTGTTGCACAAAATCTATATATATCCCCTTAAAGTAATTAGGAAAATATCTTTGAATAAATATTAGATACACATCATAATATGTGCTGGAGCTTCAAATCTGATCTTGGTTTGTCATGTTCTGCTTTTGCCATGAAACTCAACTATACTATTAGCTAAAACTTGTCACTTGCAATTGCTTACTTTAAAAAAATTAGTTCATCTTTAAAATGGTTAGTGAAATCTAATCTTATGAAAATTTGAACATACCTAATTTCATTTCAAACTGAAAACATCAAATCTGCACTTTAAACTGAGGATGCCCCAAATTTACAAATATGCTTGTAGCTACTTCTGGTGAATACCTGTGTAAAAACCAACTACATAAATGGAAAATTTCATCTCTTGCCAATTCCAATATTATATTATAGTATAAATTTTGGATAAGATTCATGCCTCTAAGGTCCATTTGAAATTTTAGGCCCCAGGCTATGAACAAAGTATTAATATTTGAAAATTTTAAAAATTACATAGTTAAAACTATATAAAATCTTAAAATCAATTAATTTTTTCACTTTTTGAAATTATGACACATTAAAATATCTCTAGACTTTATTATTATTTTATATTTCCTTTCCCTTCAAATTTTGTAGCATCGGGAGTTCACTATTTTCATCTCTCAATCTCCTGAGAATATCATAATATCTCACTTTTGAAATCACCACCTTACAATCCCCTGAATCATGTTTGGCGTAGCATCTCCACATTAATATTTGACCCATACAATCATACAATAATGATGAGCACATTAATCTTCTCGTCATAGCATTATATAAGTTTAAATTTATCTCCCTGAACTTACAAATTTCATAAGATTGTAAACCTTTAACCTTGAACCTCTGACCTCCTGACATCATACCTTGGCATATCATCAGATCTCTTTCTCTCTCCTCCAATTTCATGACAACCCATAGATGAATTCCACATGGCACTCCATATCATTCTTCCTATTGTGCTTGTAAGGTCAAAATTTGTTGACTGCCAACAGTATGGGCCTCTTAAAGAAAGTTACATGTCTCAAAAGCTCTGAGCCTTTAGACACTAATATTTTGTGTACTATTTCTTAAAAAAATTACAAATATCCCTCACATATCCAATGTGGGATAATGCGGAAGGCACCTCCTAAAAAATAAAAGGCCATCCCTCTATCTTTTTCTTGGGTGCCCCTATTTTCTTTTGGGGATGATCGACTATGTTATGCCATGACATCCATGACTTGTCATGTTCATCGATCATCACAACAGTGCCCCTTATAACTGGTGGTTTTCATGAATGAAAATATTAGCTCACATGCCACAACAAGGGATATTTCCTTATAAGAGGTATGGGGTTGGAACTAGATGACATGCCACAACAAGGGAGATTTCCTTATAAGAGGTATGGGGTTGGAACTGGATGACACACCACAACAAGGGACTTTTACTAGCGGGCCTCCTCAATGTCATGGGTGTTTTCCAATTCATGTACTACAGGGTGGAGCTCATCTTCCTTTTCTATAGGTGTTTCCTGTAGCCATCCTCTTGTTGTGGGAGATCTCCTTCCTTTACCTTCCAATTCCATGGTCTCCTCTCTCTTGTGCATGAAGTTACTCTATTTTTTTTGCTGCCAACGTGGAGATGGATGCTTTCTTTGATCATATACCATTTGTATTGCCATAGATTTCTCCCACTTATCTTTCCATGGATGAAACTCTGTCCACTTCTTGTGGTGGATGGATGCTCTTCCATTAACATGGGCCTTCCACCTTTCATGCTGTCATGGACATTGCTTCTCCAACAAAGGGAAAAGCTCTAAGTTTTTCATTTGGCCTACTTCAATACAAAATGTTACTAAAGATGTTGTCATGGGTGATCTTCCCTTTTTCTTCATGATGGAGGTTTTCTTTACTATGATCTGCAACTCCCTCAATGCTAGTTCCTCTCTATCATGCCAAGTTTTGGATGCTCTTTACCTACCATGAACTTTTACCTTCCTTTAATGTTGTGGAGCTCAGCTCCTTGGAGTACTATGTCTCTAATTATGCTCTACTTATTGTGAGTATATGAAATAGGGAGTAGGGGTAGGAAAGTAGAGTTCACCTTTTCTATTGAGAGAGGCTCCTACATTTATACCCAAAATGACCTTTACTAACCCCATTCATTATGTGGTATGTCATAGTTTACAAAATTCTACCTTTATTATAACATGCCTTATCTTCATGCTTGTGATTCACAATCACCACTATATGCAATTTCTTTGGCATCCTTTGCAATCATCTTATGATCCACTAATAAGGGACACATAACACAAAATCTATGTTCAAAGAATGATGTTTCAAAACATGAGTTGTAAGAAACTCATTGGTCAGTCACCACCTAGATCAGAGGAGTCATAAAAATATTCTTGCAAAAATGAATGACATGCACCAATATTGAAACATTTTAATGATTAGAATCATTTAAAAAAACTTTACAATCTCTTCAAACTTAGCCAACTCTTGTCAACCTAAAGAAATTAGTCGGACCCCAAAGTGGGTCCGGCTAAAAAAATATTGGAACTCAAATACCTAACCCTAAAAAATCACTTACTGACCTCCCTGAGCTAACTAAAATCAAATTCAATCACTGAATCACCATTTTAAAACTCAGTTCTCAACTTATCTACAAACTATGATTTTTTGCTAACATGGCCTATTGGCTAGCTTTAAAAACTGATACAAACACCTAATTAAGCCCTAAGATCTGACATACTGGTTCTTTATTCAACATTCTTGCATCCTATCAGATCTCAACAAATGAAAACCACTCAATCAAAATATATTGATATTCAAAGTTGCCGAGTTAAAACTATCTGCAAATAAACATGTTAAAAAAAACATAAAACACATTTGGTTTTAGCTTCAAAAATTGGGCAAACAGATGCTTGAAGCCTTAAAAATTGGGGAATCATTACTATGAGGATAATATAATTATTTTATTTGAGCTTAGGAAAAATAATAGGATGGATTTGGAAAGTGTGTGAAGTTAGGCTACTCAGAATTGTAGGATTGGAAACATTAGTAGAAAAGTGTTTTTTGCAAATGAAATAGACCTAGGAAAGTGTGCAAATGGATTCATCAAGATTTAAAAACTAGCACACTTGAAATATTTTTAGAGTATAAAGTAGTGGTACAAACCATTTTATCTCATCTATTATGGATTCAAAGTTACGACATCCCAAACATGGTTACTGACCAATCTGCATTTTATGATGCCAGTAAAAAGTTATAAATTGCATTTGAAAACTGATCAAATAGATTCTTTACAAGCTCAAATCTGAAGCGTCACAAGTGTGTGACCTGTAGAATGTAATTAAAATGAATTTTATCATTAGGATCAATTGGGTCAAAGTTATAATCTATCAAATAGGGCTTCCTAGATTTCTGAAAAATATGCATCAACATGATAGAGATAAGTAACCAAATTTGAGGGACTCAAAACTTGATCAAAACATATCAAATGACTCAAAATCTAAAACATAGGCTCATCAATATGCATAATAAATAATCTCAAAGTGGCGAGTCATGAAACATTACTAAGTACAAGATATTCAAATTCAAACTAGGCCTCCTATCACTATTTGACACTTGGGCAAAAATGTAGAACTGAACATTACTCAAAATGGAACTTCATAAAATGATTTAGAATGATAGTTTATCATTATAGGACACATGGACATATTGAATGTAAGGTGTTAGAAACATTAAACACTCTTAGACCTTAAAATGATAGCAAGGTACATTTTGCGAGAAAATGTGTTTAGAGGGCTCAAAGTGACTCAAACTTTTGGAATGGTACTCAAAATAGGAAAACAATTTTGAGTGACACCATATTAATAATCTCTTGATTTGCATCATTAAGTTGATAAACAAAGTCTACTTGCTGAAGGGATAGTTTTTTAATCTCATTATCCTTCTCTTTTATCACTTCTTTGGCTGTATTTTTCTTCCATGACTTCACATGTTCTGAATGATTGGATTTCTTGCTCTCTTTTCAGCTTTTTGGCTTCTTCTTGAAGATTGGATTTTTCCTCTAATAGTTCTTAGATTGCTGCATCAACTTCATTTGAATTTTTTTTTTAGACATAAGTCTTCAATTGTACTTTCACTATAGAGATTGTCATCCATTTGTACTGCAAGATCTTTCCTTCTTTTCAATAATTGATAGAGTTTCTCCTTTGATTTCTTTAGTTGTCCAATGACCAATTCCAGATCCAAATTCTCATTCTTAATAGCCTTATCTCATCTGTATATCTCCATTGCCTCTGATCTTATCTCAAGATATTAAAATTTTGAAGTGAGAACCAAAAGCATTGATACCAATTATTGGAAATATAAGGTAGGCAAGGTTATTGACAAGGGAGGGGTGAATCAAAAACCAATAAATTTTTATCTTACTTCACCAATTGATCCTTCATATAATATTATGATCTAATTGCATGCATGAAAGAATGAAAGCAATAAAACATTCATAACACTTTGACACAAGATATGGTGACCCATAAACCTTCCAATTAGAAAGTAAATATGGGGTGGTGATAATACTCAAGAGCTTTAGTATTGTAGTATAAAGTTAACTTGTTAAGGATTACAATTGACCACTTTTGGTGATTTTCCCTATTAGGAGAAATAAGGACTATGAGGTCCACCTTTTTAAAGGATTTACAAACATACAATGAAGTATGCACTCAGTTAAGAGATTTAGAAAAAGACTGTTAAGTCTAACCTATTAGAGGATTTGAATGATGCACTATTAGGATGAACTAGTGGCTGATCTTAGATATGCAACTATGATTTTCTAGTTGAGATTCCTTGTATTACAATGATCACGTGGCTTTGACAGATAAATCTCTATTGTCCCTTATACTACTTGTAGCCTTCTTCAATTCTCACTCATGTACTTCATAATCTTCTTCAATTACATATTTCGATATGATACAATGCATTACATATATACCAATCCAAATAACAACTTACTAGAGTCAGCTATAATACCAATTTCATCAAATTCACAAAGTTGGCCCAACTACTAATACTCGAGTTCAGAAGAAAAACTTGGTGATGTTTTGATACATGAAAGGCACTATTAATGTTTGGAAATCTTTGACACTCAATTGAACTTGAAGCTCGTCCATACTAATCACTTCCAAGTAACTCAAACTTGGTCAACACTATATGACTCAGTGAACACTGAGAAACTTGGTGGCTGTTGAATCACTCGATTGACATTGCATGACTCAGTCAACACTAGATTCACATTGTTAACACTGTGAGCTCAGTAGATATAGTAGAAGTTGGTTAACATACTAGAGCTTGGTCAACACTATGATCTTCTTCACTTATGTTGAATAGTTCAATAGCCTTTTCTACGCTTAGTTTGCACTGTACATAGTCTTTGAAGCTCGGTAAATATTGTGTGGCTTGGCAAACATTATAAACTGACTCAGGTGCTCGATAGACATTGCATTCTAACTACTTGTCTTAGGAGCAACTCAAATAGTTGGTTAACACTACTGAGTGAATGATAAGCTCAATAGAAACTATAGAGCTTGGTAGAAATGCAACCATTTGACTAAGTGTTGAGTCATTGATAGAGAAATTGACCTTAATGTTAACACTCTAATATCCTCCACTCTACCTTTACTAACATTTGAGTTGACGTTGATGCTTCTAAGGGTTTTCCTATAAAGATTAACCTCAAGTATTCAAAGGGTTCTTGGACCCAAAATTTTGGACTATGATGGAATCCCTTGTAGATGTAGAAAGTGTTTCAAGACTAAGAATGTTTTGGATAAATGAAGGGTACAGAAAGATAAACCAAAATAGTCTCCCTCATGGTGGAAGGGTATCTCTACTCATCATTATATAGTTCTCAAGGCATCTCCTCATTTGGATGGGAAAACCAATGAATTAGAGCTAGTCTTTGATGGTGAGTCTTCCTTAGATATTTTACAATCGACAATTTGTTCAAATTTAGTCACAAAATAGGTAGACCATCCATAATATATGAGATAGACTCTCTCATACCTTTAAGGGAAGGCCCCCCTTTCTCACCATCCCTTGGATCAACTCAAGATACAAAAGAAGTTGAGATATTTTGATAGGGGTTTTATCGATATTATTTCCTCTTATCTTTTAGGAAATAATCCACTTAAATCTAACTACACTTCTATCTAATAGTTGTAAATGGTGATACTTATACAAAACACCAACTCAAAGGCTAGTTGAAGGCATATTTGTTTCTATCTAATTCCTTTTTAAATCTATTCTATATGAATAACCTCTACCATACTTCCAAAAATAGGGAATTCTAACTATATTTTTGAATTAAGATGACAATACAAGCTATAGTCAAAACTTCTAGTCTATGTACCACAACAATCACTCCTAGTCAAATCTTTGATTCCAATTGCTTCTTAACTCATTATGCTCTATTATTAAACATACAATAACAACATGAATAAAAGATAACATATACAAATTATAGTCAAAGCTTATAATTTGCACTATTGCAATTGTTGTCAATCAAAGTTTCAACTCCAATTGCTTCTTTGTATTCACTTTTCCTCAAAATAGTACCATAAAATCAAAGTTATGAATGCAAAATTTTATCAAAGCTTTCATGCATACAATAAAAGATAATTTTTACAATGGGGGGAACTTATTATATAGGAAAATAAGTGCGATAAAGAAGGAGGAAAATGTGGGAGCAACTCAACCACTTTGAACTAGTAAAACTAGGTAAGAATAATTGTTGGATTACATGTCACAAGGACATCTAATTGAATTACATGCAATTGCATCACATATAATTCATATTCTCAAACTAAAAAGAATGAAAATACACTTGAAGAACAAGTTGAAACTATCGATTCTGAATGAATCAATCCTATAGATAATTGATAAAGGCCTTTTACTTGGTGATGCAATCATGTCAAAAAGTTCCTTTATTTGGTGTCACTCCATTCACCTTGATGAATTTCCAATTGTTATTTGAAAATCTAAAGTAATCAAGATTTTTGTCATTCCAAGTTGTTGTAAACTCTCCTTTGTTAGATTTGCACATTTTAGATTTTTTTTGAAGACTTTCTTAATGATGCCTAGATGTAAACCCAAATTAACTTTTCCATTTTAATATCTCTCTCTCTCTCTCTCTCTCTCTCTCTCTCTCTCTCTCTCTCTCTCTCTCTCTCTCTCTCTCTCTCTCTCTCTCTCTAAGTTCTTTGAGACATTCCTACACGAACTCAGGTTCTAGGCTAGCCACTAGGAAAGTGAAGACCAAATGGGTTATTTATTCCTTAGATTCAAAGCACATCTTCTTTATTAGATGTCTCTATTCTTTGAAGAAGTTATGACATAGCTTGAAGAGTGTGTCACAACATGAAGATAAAAAAATCTTCTAATGAGATTGGATCCATGAAAATTTTGGGATTTGAGGTACAATGACATATCCATGAGGGAAGGGTATTTGAATTATGGATTAGATACTTATTGAAAACTTGTGATGGATGCAAACAAACATAATAACATGTATTTTGGGAAAAAAAAGGCCAAAATTGGAATTAAGATAGTGGATTGCATGTGGGAAACAGAAGGCTTTTGCTTCAGGTAACCAAGAATGCAAGTTGGAAGCATATGGATATGTAAAAAATGAGAGCTTTGGCAATTTAAAATTTGATTTTCACCCAAATTGATTCTCTAGATGTCATTGCATGTGGTAGAAACTCCTCATTTTACATGATGTAAACTAGATAATTGGGTTTAGAGAGTGTAATTACATGTATTTATGGTAAAGAGGAAAGTGAATGAGTTTGGAAAATAGATGAAGTATGGGATGTTGAAACATGGAAATGTATTTGCATTATTGGGTGTAAATCTTCAACATTTCTCTAAAAACAAATTAAAAACAAGCAACAAACAAGAAAGAAAAACTAAAAACAAAACAAAAATTACCTTTTTCTTTTGACTCAAAGTTGACAAACTTTAAAATCTTTCCTTAGATGCAAGTTTTTTTTTGGGATTAAGAGACTTTTGCATTTTCAATAAGAATATTTCAAACTTATTTGAAGACTAAATGAAAAAGATATGGGTTTTATTTGAAAAAATAGACAAAAAAGAGCCAAATAATACAATAATATAGCAAAACAAGTAAGAAATACAAGAAAATTCAAAACCTTCTACTTACTTGGAGCTCAATGAGCCCAAAATAGAGGAAAGAGATGTTTAAATGAAAAATTCTTCTCCAAAATTAGGTTCTCATAGTGAAAATGCATGCAACAACTAAGTACCTTTGACAAATTCAAAGTTTCAAATATTGATCTCCAAGGTCAAATGCATGGAAATTTTTGCATGTGGATGCAAAAATGTGGTTTTCAAGCCCCTTTAAATACAAAATATTTTGGTAAAATACATGTTCTTGGGCCATTTTGTTAAAAAATGTGCCCTAAAAATGCATTTACATGAGTTGTTTTTGCTTGAAATGGTAAAAAATGTGGACATTAAATGCATTTACATGCATGAAAATGCTAAAACATGACCTTCAAATGCAAACACATGGGCAAAAATGAATGTGTTTGGGAATTTATGGAGAAAAAAATGCCCTTTGGAGGCCTTTACATGTGATATTTTGATGTATAATGAGAGAAAAAATCTCGTTGAATGTGTTTACATGCATCTAAATGCCAAATTTCACCCTGTAGATGTGTTTACATATTTTTTTCTTCATCAAACTCTAATGTTTTATCTTCGAGAGAAAACTTGCATTCTCAACATGCAAAGACATGTTGCATTTTGGTTAGGAAGAGTCAAATCAAACTCTAGAGAAGCCATTACATGTTATTCCCACATGTAGAAGGCACTTTTTATGCCAATCAGACTCTAGACATACAAACCTATGTTTTATTTTTTGCTTTTTCATTTGTCTAAGTCAAAAATATGTCTCCAACAGAAAAATCACATTGTCCAAGTGCATTTTCATGTGTTTAAAATATTCTTTGAATTTACATGCTTTTTTGTTGTTCCAAAGAATGGTAAGAAGGGGTAACCTTCCCTTAAAGGTAGGAGAGACTCTGTCTCATATGCAATGGCTGGTCTACCTATTTTACAATTGGATTTTAACAAAACTGTCAGTTGCAAAATATCCACCCAACACCACCATGGGTTCTTCCCCTTCAATTTTTTTTTCCTTCTAATGCTAGAGCTGAATGTGAAACAAATTTCCTTGATTAAAGAAACTATGTTTATTTGATTGATTGATTGTTGTCTATAATCCTCCTCCTACCCCTAAGGAGCTTGTTTTCCCTATCTCTACTAGAGGCATTGTGTCTTATGTTGGTGTTGGTTCTCTATCTATCCCTACCCTTGGAGAGCTTTTTATCCCTATCATTACTACTTTTTATAATTTTGTGGACTTGTTGGCTTGACAAGTTGGGGCTGCCAAGGTTGAAGAAGGATGGATTAAGGTGAAAAGAAAACACTCAAAGAATACCTCTTCTTCTTTTGATATGACCCTTAGATCTCACAAGAAGGGATCTAAGGGGAATCATAATTTATGTTATTCTTTTACTTTTTGGGTTGTTTGATAATTGATTTTCTTATTGTTTCTAATTTACATGTGGAAGAGAAGTATTAATCAATTAAAATGAAATGTAATACATACATGGACCTTAGTGTTGAAATGAACACCTTTCCAATTTTTGCATTAGGAGAAGGTAAAGATTTAGGTGTTGTACCTAAAGGAATTACTAAGGAAGAACATTTTACCTTGTCATAATGAGTAGTGTGAGGGATTTTAAGAGGAATAATAAGCTTGAATGCATGGGGTTTCAACTTTGTAACATAGGTCCTTTTTATTTATTGTTCTTGGCATAGTTGAAAGAAAAAGAGACACCACTAGAAGTTGTGAGGTCTTGGAATAATGGGGGGTTTTACTCGTGAGAGTTTTCTTGTGCTTATCCACTCATGAAGTAGTAGATAAAAAAGTATCTTGTGGATTAGTGAAAAATCTTGAAGAGGAGGTATAGAAGGAGGGGCTAAATAAAAAACAATTTAAACTAACACTAATGTTAAGTACCCAATCTTATATTTACAATAAGAAATATATGACTAATCATTAGAAGAAAAAAAGGGTCCAACTAGAGTAGTCCACAAATGGTATAAAGATAATCCTCCACATGAATCTAGTGGCTTGTATCTAATGTCCCATATAGTTTTGACAATGCCATCATGAGGAAAATTTTAAGCACTTGTGGACAAAAAATGTAATTATGATATCCATTAAAACTTTCCAAGGGATGCCTAACTTCACTCTAAACAAGTATGACTCTTAAATAAAAATAAATGTCATGGAAACAACCTTAGTTCCCAAAAGGACAACAAATAAATAAACCCAAAAGGAAAAACATAAATATCATCATGTCTATGGTTGGTGTATTTTAACTCATTATATCTCACCCTATATAACATATTGATGAAAAGATAATCCTCTTTGTCCAAATTGACCTTATACACAAGATAAAAAATATTAATATCATTAATCCAAGAGATTAATGTACATGGAGAGAGGCTCTCTATGTATTAACATGTCATTAGGTATAAAATGTATGTTAGGTATATTGACATTTTGACTTGGAGAGAAGTTTAGAGTGATTATCACCATGTTTGCATATGTAAAATTAGTAGGCAAAGAAGAAGATGCAATGATGAAATTGATACAATAAGGAGGAAATAGATTTGTGTATATCTAGAGCCCATTGTTAGCCTTAACCATAGATTTCTTATAGTAATATTTCCTATCACTAACCTAGGTAGTCTCACTATTTATATGGTCTTGGATGATGTCTTAAATGCACACAATATTGGGCTTCATGTCTAGAAAGCATTTCAATGAGTCTAGTAGGCTATATCAAACTGAAGGTATGTTAGGCCTTAATCTCCTAACTATGTTTTGAAAACTCATATGCTGAGTTATAAAGCTCATTTAAGAGTATCACAACATATAAACTGTTAGAATTCTTTAGAATAACTGAGAGGAGGGGGGGGGGGGGGGGGGGGGGGTGAATCAGTTATTCAAGGTCCAAATGCCCTATTAATACCTTTTTACTACTTTTAATGAATCCATACTTAAATCAATCATATAAGCAAGTTACAGTAAATCAGCATGCAAAGATAAAACACTCAAGATCAACACATGACACAATGATTTACGTGGAAACCCAATTTGGGAAAAACCACCAATAACATGCTACTTGATTCTCACTCTTCTAAAGTGATGCCCTGTTAAAAGCCTGCCCCGTTAAAGGCTTACAACACACTGTTAAATGTGACCTTGTTAGAGGATTTCACCAAACTATTAGGAATGGGCCTAGTTAAAGGTCTTTAGAACATTCACTTGGAATGTCACCCTGTTAAAGGATTTTTCTAATGGCTGTTAAACCAACCTAAGTCCATAGGATTTAGACTTATAGTTACAATTGTTAGAAAGTAACAATAATGATTTTTTGATCTGATATAACTTACAACATACTTTGCAGATTTTAGATCACACTTTTAGTTCAATCCTTATGCTTGGCCTTAATCTCTTTAGCTCTGATTGCTTGTCTTCCTCTCAAGCTTTGTCTCCTTGAGTCTTCTCACTCATTCTGCCAATGAAATCATCTTTGTGGTCATCTATACAAATAGAATTTCTGCGCTATCTTCTCCTAGTCACATTCTTCAGCATTTCATGCTTTTATGCTTGACCACTGTCTCCTTTTCTTCTATCCCCTCTCGCTCTCTCTCTTTTATTTTGTTAACTTATGTCTTCTTATATAGAAGTCTGATTTGCCTTTACCGCTCAATTTTCCCTCTTCAATTTTAGGGTTTCAAAATTGATTAGGTAGGATACAATGTATCTACCCCATATCTTGTTTTCTTCTTGAAACTTCGCCAGTTGTATCTCAAAAATGTTCTACATGGTGTTCTATGCCACCAAATCACTATTCTTATCTTTCTTTTAATTCACAGATTTCTAGATAACAACCTTGTCGGCTTAGATCTGGCAAATCTTCAATTTCCTAAATAATGTAGCAACTCGACATTATTGAGTTACTAGTGCTCGACACCTCTGTGTTACTTGGCACCTATACTAGCTTGGCACTTGAACTTGCTTGACACTTGAACTTACTCGGTACTTGAACTTACTTGGCACTTGAACTTACTCGACACTTGAACTTACTCAACACTTGAACTTACTCAACACTTGAACTTACTCGACACTTGATTCTACTCGGCACCACTCAGCATCTAAAGTTTACTCAGCATTAACTAGAACTTGCTTGGCTCTTACTAGCTTGTCCGACTCCTTCTCTCTAATGAACTTAGTTTGAGCTTTATAAAAGACTTAGTTAAAACCTTAAATCTTTGATATGTTTCAGTGTGCCCATTCTTTGTAGTATGTCATCAAATACATTCTTTCATCAATGGCTTAGCTGATCCTTGTACTTCATTTCAACATCATAACTTCAACCTTTCTCTAGGTATTTTAGTTACATCTTATTAATTGCCTCCACCTTGACAATCAACTAATTGATAGCATTTGGATCACTAAAGCAATTGTCATCCCTACAAGTAGCAAGTTTGACATTAATGACAAAACAATGATTGAGGAAATTCTTTACTAGTTCCATATTTTATTCCAAAAATCTCCCTCAACTTTTCTTATGATTATTTCAATCATTTCCAACAATCTCCCTCTTTGGCATTGATGGAAAACCAAACTGATCAAGTAATCAATTCAGTTACCACCAAGATTGTATATGTTGTCTTGTTGTATTTCACTACTGATCTCATATATCTTCCTCTTTCATATATATATCTCCCTCTTTCTTTGCATTGATCAGTTTCCCTGCATATTTCTCCCTCTTTGACATAAATGCCAAAGATGTAGCATTTCTATCATGCAAAATATAAGCTTTGGCTTCTTGTTTTTTTTCTCCCTCTGTCACCATGCTTGTGACTGATTTGGAGTTTCTGTACCTGCTGTCATCCTTTGCATCAACCTATTAATATTTCAATGATGTGTTCCTGTTGATGCAAGGCAGCTTCCTTGTTGCCTTAAACTACTTGGGTTAGGGGCATGACCCCCAATTTGCCTCTAAGATATTCATAGGCATCCTTGGGCAATGGTTTGGTGAAGATATTTATAGTTTGTTCCTTTGTGTGAATGTATTCCAACTTCACTTGTTTGTCTTCTACCAATTCTCTGACATAATGATACTTGATTGTGATATGCTTGGTTTTTGCATGCATCACTTGATATGTTTATAGCACTTGTATTGTCACAATACAATATCATCGGTTTTGTTACTTCTTCTTTCATTCCATTCAATAGATGTGTGAGCCATACAATGTTTGTATAATTGACTGCAGCTGCCACATATTCTGATTCTACAGTGGATTGAGATATGCATGTTTGTTTCTTGCTAGTCTAGGTAACCAGCCTTTTGCCTAGAAATAATGCACCTCCATTTGTGCTTTTTCTGTCATCAATATTTCCTCCCCAGTCTACATCTGTATATGCATTGAGTTCAAATTTTCCATTCTTTTTGTAGTATAGACCAAAAACATTAGTCCCTTTGAGATATCTCATTATTCTTTTTACTGCTATGAGATGATTTTCTTTAGGATTAGCGGAAAACCTAGCCACTATTCCAACTGCTAATGCTATGTCTGGTCTACTATGCACAACATATTGTAGTTTTCCAATCATGGATCTATACATTATTTGATTGACTTTAGTTGACTCATCATTTTTGGATAGCTTATTTCCTGTGGCCATTGGTGTGCTTACTGGTTTGGATTCCTCCAATCCAAACATTTTAAGAATTTCTTTGATGTACTTTGATTGTGTAACAAATATTCCATGTTTAAGTTGGTGTACTTGCAATCCAACAAAAAATTTGATTTCTCCAAACATAGACATTTCAAATTCATGTTTCATTTTGTCAGCAAAGCTTTTGCAAAGTACTTCCTTACCACCAAATACTATGTCATTCACAAAAATTTCAGATATAATAATGTCTTTACCTTCTTCAGCTTTGATGTACATGTTGATGTTATCATCAGTTCTTTCAAATCTAATTTGTACTAGATACTTGTGAAGTCTCTCATACCATGCTCTAGGTGCTTGTTTCAAACCATAGAGTGCTTTATGTAGTTTACACACCATATCCCTATTGTTCTCATCAACAAATCCTTCTAGTTGTTCAATGTATTCTTCTTCTTCTAGTATACCATTTAAGAAGGAAGATTTTACATCCATCTGATAGACTTTGAAATCTTTGTAGGCAGCATATGCAAGTAATGTTCTTACTCCTTCCATTCTAGCAACAGGAGCGAATGTTTCTCCATAATCTATTCCTTCTTCTTGAGCATAACCCTTGCAGTTCTGGCTTTATTTCTGGTAATCTCACCATTCTCATCTAGTTTGTTTCTGAATACCCATTTGGTACCAATCACATTTTTGTCAGTTGGTCTAGGAACCAAACTCTAGGTTTTGTTTCTCCTTATTTGATCAATTTCTTCTTCCCTAGCTTTATACCAGTCATCATCCTATAATGCACCATATACTATCTTGGGTTCAAATTTGCTGATCAGACATGATTCATGTCTTAGTCTATTCCTTGTCATTGGTCTTGCATCTTTGTCATCAATTATCTATTCAGCAGGGTGATGTCTTTTTACATATTTGGATAATCTTGGCTCTGTCCTTGTTTCCATGTTTGATCTTTTGAATTTAGGATCACTATGCACTTCATTGTTAGGTTGTTCTTCATTATGTGTATTGTCTTCCGAATCAGATTGTGCATTTTCTTCATTTTGTAACTCGGCTTCTGAATGCAACTCGGCATTCATTGGTTGTAAATCGGCTGAAATTGACACTTGTTGTTGATTTTCAATTTGATTGTCATCATCCTCATCAGCAGTCATTCCTTCATAAGAGTATACAAAGGTTCTGTATTCTTCCATTTTCTTTGGTTCTTCAGGTTGGACTTCTGTGTGCTCATCAAAATTTACATTTGTAATTTCCAGAATTTTGTTAATGTTAACATTCAAACATTTATAGGCCTTACTTCTAGTGGAGTAACCAAAAAATATACCTTCATCACTTTTTGCATCAAATTTTCCATTTGTAGTATCCTTCAGGATAAAACATTTGCAACCAAACACTTTGAAATGTTTTACATTGGGTGAGTAACCATACCATAATTCAAAAGGTGTTGTATTTTTACCTTTCTTGACTTGTACTCGGTTCAGTGTATGAACAGCTACACTTACAGCTTCTCTCCAGTATTTTAGAGCAACATTCTTTTCCATCATTAATGTTTTGGCACAGTCAATCACAGATCTATTTCTTCTCTCAGCAATTCCATTCTGTGGGGGAGTTCTAGGAGCTGACGTTTTTCTTTTGATCCCATTGTCATTACAAAATATCTCAAATTCTTTTGATGTAAATTCACCACCTCTATCTGATTTTAGGTATTTTAGGCTTTTTCCAGTTTCCTTTTCAACTCTGGCCACATACCACTTAAACATTTGAAAATCATCATATTTTTGTTTTAAGAACATAACAGTCATCATCCTGGAATAGTCATCAACAAATAGCATTATGTATTTATCTCCTCTATAGCTTTGTATTTCCATTGGGCCACATAAGTCAGTGTGAACTAACTCAAGTATCTCTTTAGATGTATAGTTCTTGCTTTTGAAACTTGATTTTGTCATCTTTCCTAGCTGACATTGTTTGAACATGATATTATCAGGCTTTTTCAATTTTGGTAGACCTCTGACTTTCTTCATTTTACTAATGTTTAGTAGATTATCAAAATTGACATGACATAATCTTCTGTGCCATAACCATTCATCATCAAATTTTGCAAATAGACAAGAAGCATCATCCATATCAAGGTAAAATGAATTACTCTTTGTTTGATCTCCTTTTCCTATTAGTTTACCAGCAATATCATAGATTTTTGCAGTTTTGTTTCCAAATTCCACTCTGCAACCTATATTGCCTAACTGTGAGACACTCAGTAAATTGTAGTTTAATCCTTCAACATAGTATGCATTATCACATGAAATCTATTCTGTGAGCTTAATGGAACCTTTTCCTTTGATTTGACATGGAGCATCATTACCAAATCTAACACTATTTCCATCATACTGAGTAAAGTTGACAAACTTACTTTTGTCTCTTGTCATATGATGTGAGCATCCACTGTCTATGATCCATCTGTCATCCTTGTTTATACATGTCACCAGTGCTGTGGCTTCTTCTTCATCAGATTGGTCCTTCATGGCTACATAAACAACTTCATCATCATTGTCATCAGAATTTTCTTCAACAATATAACACTTCTTACCTTTTTCTTTGTAATCTCTTTTGTCATCATCTCTTCTATTCTTGTATTTATTGCTTTCCTTGGAATCCTTTTTCTGTGGACATCTTGCAGCAATATGACCTACTTCATTGCATTGAAACAGATGATAGGCATCTTACCTTTGAATTTTCCTTTGCCCCTGTGAAATCTTCCAGCGAGCAATGCTTCCAATTGTTCCACATCTTCCTCATCAGTGCTACTATCACTAGATACATACTTCATTTTTCTTCCTTTCTTTGATTTTACCTGTTCGACATCTTTCAGTGATAACTTTGCCTTAAAAGAAGATTCAACATTTTTAGGTTTGTAGTTGTCAAAATTAGATAACTCAAATGTTGCGAGTCTACCTATTATACCTTCAAAGCTTAGATTATTTCTTGGTATACATCTTAGTTCTTGTATTACTGATACTCTAATAGCATAGATAGGGAGCAGGGTTCTTAAGAACTTACTATTAACAATATCCTCATCCAGTTGACCATTCAGGCATCTTATTGCACTTACGACTTCCTTTATTCTTACACCATACTGAGTAGCATTCTCATTTTCCTCCATTTTCATGTCATCAAACTTTCCTCTGAGACTTTCTCTTTTTTCTCTTTGTACATTCTAATCTCCTCCATAGATGTTTGATAGTGCTTTCCACATTTTGAATGCAGTGTCACATCCTTTGATGTCATCAAATTCAGCATAGCTGAGTGCAGATGCAATTTCTAGCATTGTCTGATTGTGTTCTTGTTTGTTTTTCATGTCTTCTGCAGTAGGAGCACCTGTTGGATCTACATGTTTAGTGACAATTGAATTTTGGGCATAATATCCTATGGATCCAAGATGTAGCTTCATCAAACTTTGCCATGCAACAAAGTTGTCTTTTTTGAGCTTGGGAACTTCTCTTTTTGGCATTTTGATCTTTTCTGCTAGTAGTCCCTTTAAACTGAATCAGCAGTCAGGCTCTGATACCAATTGTTAGAATTCTTTAGAATAACTAAGAGGGGGGGTGAATCAGTTATTCAAGGTCCAAATTCCCTATTAATACCTTTTTACTACTTTTAATGAATCCATACTTAAATCAATCATATAAGCAAGTTACAGTAAATCAGCATGCAAAGATAAAACACTCAAGATCAACACATGACACAATGATTTACGTGGAAACCCAATTTGGGAAAAACCACCAGTAACATGCTACTTGATTCTCACTCTTCTAAAGTGATGCCCTATTAAAAGCCTGCCCTTACAACACACTGTTAAATGTGACCTTGTTAGAGGATTTCACCAAACTGTTAGGAATGGGCCTGGTTAAAGGTCTTTAGAACATTCACTTGGAATGTCACCCTGTTAAAGGATTTTTCTAATGGCTGTTAAACCAACCTAAGTCCATAGGATTTAGACTTACAGTTACAATTGTTAGAAAGTAACAATAATGATTTTTTGATCTGATATAACTTACAACATACTTTGCAAATTTCAGATCACACTTTCAGTTCAATCCTTATGCTTGGCCTTAATCTGTTTAACTCTGACTGCTTGTCTTCCTCTCAAGCTTCATCTCCTTGAGTCTTCTCACTCATTCTGCCAATGCAATCATCTTTGTGGTCGTCTATACAAATAGAATTTCTGCGCTATCTTCTCCTAGTCGCATTCTTTAGCATTTCATGCTTTTATGCTTGACCACTATCTCCTTTTCTTCTATCCCCTCTCGCTCTCTCTCTTTTATTTTATTAACTTATGTCTTCTTATATAGAAGTCTGATTTTCCTTTACCGCTCAATTTTCCCTCTTCAATTTTAGGGTTTCAAAATTGATTAGGTAGGATATAATGTATCTACCCCATATCTTGTTTTCTTCTTGAAACTTTGCCAGTTGTATCTCAAAAATGTTCTACATGGTGTTCTGTACCACCAACTCATTGTTCTTATCTTTCTTTTAATTCACAGATTTCTAGATAACAACCTTGTCGGCTTAGATCTAGCAAATCTTCAATTTCCTAAATAATGTAGCAACTTGACATTATTGAGTTACTGGTGCTCGACACCTCTGTGTTACTCGGCACCTATACTAGCTCGACACTTGAACTTGCTCAACACTTGAACTTACTCAGCACTTGAACTTACTCATCACTTGAACTTACTTGGCACTTGAACTTACTTGGCACTTGATTTTACACGGCACCACTCGGCATCTAAAGTTTACTCGGCATTAACTAGAACTTGCTCGAATCTTACTAGCTTGTCCGGCTCCTTCTCTCTAATGAACTTAGTTTGAGCTTTACAAAAGACTTAGTTAAAAACTTAAATCTTTGATATGTTTCAGTGTGCCCATTCTTTGTAGTATGTCATCAAATACATTCTTTCATCAATGACTTAGCTGATCCTTGTACTTCATTTCAACATCATAACTTCAACCTTTCTCTAGGTATTTTAGTTACATCTTATTAATTGCCTCCACCTTGACAATCAACTAATTGATAGCATTTGGATCACTAAAGCAATTGTCATCCCTGCAAGTAGCAAGTTTGACATCAATGACAAAACAATGATTGAGGACATTCTTTACTAGTTCCATATTTTATTCCAACAATCTCCCTCAACTTTTCTTATGATTATTTCAATCATTTCCAATAGAAACTTCATAACTTCATAAAGTAGGAGAAGAGAAAAAAAAATGTTTCTTGAAATGACATAATTTTTTCCAAAGGTTTTATGTGAAATTTGAGTTTACATGAGGTTCACAAAAATGTAGTTGATGAGAAAATAACTAGTTCAAAGGGTAGTGAAACCATTAAAGGATTTGAATCTCAAAACTCCATTCTAGAAAAGCCTTCAAGAAATTACATTTTATTTTGGCACTACTTAGATAAGTGTGTGTTTTAACCAAATGCATAAATTAACTAAACAATTTGGGTTTGCAAAAACTCAAAACACATATCATTTAGGTATCTTGAGTAGCTTAATGAGATATATGTCTAAGATGAACGTACAATTCATAGATGATAGTGTGACACACTAGCATCCTATATGATTAAAGAACCAAAAATACAACAAAGAAACACAAGATATTTTGTGTAGCAACTAGGAACTAAAAATTATTAAAATGAAAAGATAAAATATCCATAAAAAATGAAATTTGAGTACTAGACAAGATTAAAATGATTAAATGACAAATAATAGATTAAGAGTGTCACCCATATATTTTTTAGTAGCTCCAAGGAAATTTCCATTTAACACATTTTCCATTTGTACCTACACACAAAAGAGAAAATTTTGGGAAGTTTTATAGGAGTGTGTCTCATTCAAACCTCCATTTTGGTATTTTTACCTCCATAAGATTCATTAGAAAAATAACCAAAATGGATTTAAAATAAATGATAAAAATATCATGATGATAAGGTTAAGATAATATATGAAATTTAAAATCCTAAGGAGTTACCATACATGAAACCATTAACAAGACATCCTTCCTAAGTGATGAAGAACATTGGCAATTCTCAAGATGATAGAGCTTCATAAGGCATCAATATGATAGTAATAATAGGAAAATAATGAAATGGTGAATATTTTGTGAGTAGACAAATGAAATAATGTATTATTTAATTGCAGAAGAAGAAATTCAAGAGTAATAGATAGTTAGGCTAAAGTTTAAAATATGGAAATAAAGGAAAAATGGGAAGGTTTAAGCAATAGTCAGTGATCCATGATAAACTTATAGGTTGGTAGGGGCATTACAATGCCAAAATTCAACGAGTATAATATTTAAACTAATACAATAATAGACATTTGGGACGAGTGTGGTATAAAGACGTCCACATGACATGTATACATCCAAGAAAAATATAAACCTAATAGTCAAGGAATCAATAATGCAAGGTGGGAAGAGGTACTTTAGATTGGGATTGAGTTTTAGAATGCAAGATGTCTTAAGTGAAACTAAAGAAAATGCTTATGCATTATGAAATTTTATAGAGTGTGATTTATGACATTAGAAATATCAAAAGTAGGATTAACATTATGAAGTTATGATGTAACATGAAATGCATTAATATTCAAATTTTTATTTACATGGTCATCTATACCAACATAAGAAACCATATAAATAAAAGAAATGATTTACAAGGTAAAATGTATGTTGAGAAACCAAATCTTATGATGACCTAAAATAATTCCTAATTGGTCTTTGAAAAAAATAAAAAGAGTGCTCAAAGTGGAAAAAAAACTATAAAGTGGAATCCATAAAAAAAAAACCTATAAAGTGGATGGATATAAAAATAGATCTCGCTTTTGTTGCTTAAAAACTACGTATAAATTGATCATTCAAAACCAACAACCTTAAGTGGAAGAGGGAAAATATGCATGATTTCAATCTCATTTAGAAATTATAAATTTTTTCATGAAATATCTAAGGCTTCAAATGATATCATCCCATAAATCTTGATCTATTAATGGATTTCTCTAGCTTCTAAGTTTCAAAATTATTTCTAACTTTTTTTCACCTTGTATCATAGCATTGCAAAAAGAAACTAACCCAATATATTTTTTTTATTAAAGAAACCCTCATATAAAAAACCACTTGAATCACCTCATTGGCTTAGTGAAAAAAGTTTTTATAAAAAAAATCCCTCATTGGTTGAGTTGTCTCACTAGACAACATGTCTTACTGACAAACAAAACCTTCATGAACTTACAATGCCTAACTAGACTTACAATGTCTCATTCAAGAAAGAATTAGTTACAAAGAATTTTTGTGTTTCACTATTTGATATTTCACTTTGCAAACTAATACATTCTATATCCTAGCGATTAATTAGATCTAGGATCCTTAGAATATAAAATATATTATTTCATACAACTTTTTTCTCAAATATGCTTGCAAGACATCATTATTTGAATGTGATTATTCTTAATTCACATACACTCTCTATAATAATAGAGGAAATTGAATCTCATTTATTTAATGCTTCTCTATAGAATGAAAAAACAAATAGAACTACAATATGATAGTTTAAGAGTAACTTCTACATTGCATTTTTAAATGGCCACCACTTTTCAATAATATTTCTAATATGAAAATACCAAAATAATAATATCCAATTGGTAACCAAATGAGTATAGTTTAATAATATTTTAAAAATCTTTTCAATAGCTTCCTAAAGTATTTTCTCCAAAAATAAACTAGATCATATAGTTGATACTCAAAGTATAACTATATAAGTTTATCGCAACTAATTTTTGAACTAATTTAAACAAGTTTACCCATTCTTCTATACTCAGATAGGATATTTAATATAATAAACCTAAAAAGACCAGTTTAGGAAGAACCAAATTGAACTTAAACCTAATATTCCCAATTAGGGTTTAACCAAATAGAGCTTGGGTATAAACAAAGGCCTTTTCAATTTTAAGATAAGACAAAAAGATATTAACTAAATGAAGTAAATTTGGTCCTTGCCTTTTGAAGAAATCAAAAAAACCTAACTAGTATTTTGAGATTTCTAAAAAGAACACAAAAAAATATTTTTCATTGTGAAAAACAATTCCAAATTAAAGACTATAATGTTGGAAATATTCAAGATTATGCTAAGTTACTGAGAGGGGAGGGGTGAATTAGTAACTTTTGAAACTTGAACAATTTCAACTCTTAATGCAAAAATCAATTAGCATTTAATCCATCACATATAATCTAATCTAATTGTGTGCATAAGAAACTGAAAACATGAAAACATTCATAACACTGTGACACAAAGATTTGGTGACCCAAAAACCTTCCAAATAGAAAGTAAAACTGGGGTGGGGATGATACCCACAAACTTTAGTACTATAGTATAAAGTTAGCATGTTAAAGCTTACATTGATCACTTCTGATGACCTGCCCTGTTAGGAGCAATAAGGATTGCTAGGTCCACCTTGTGAAAGGATTTTAAAATATACAATTAAGTATACACTCGGTAAAGAGATTTACAAAAGATTGTTAGATTTACCTTGTTAAAGGATTTGACTGATCCACCTATTAGGATGAAATAGTAGATGATCTCTAATCTGCAACTAGGTTTGTTGAATGAGATTCCTTTAGGTACAAATCACCTTGCTGTGATAGATATGACTTTATTGCTCCTTATACTATTTTAGCCTTTGTAATTTTCTCTTTCTACTCTTCTTTGATTATATTAGCTTACAATACATTCACATCTTCATCATACTTGGATATGATACAATACATTACATATATATATCAATCCAATTATACAAATTACAAAGTCAACCACAATACAAGTTAACACAAATATTACAAAATTGGCCCACATGAAGACACTCGAGTTTTGAAGACTGACTCGGTGAGGTTCTGATACTTGGCACCCACTGTCAATGCTTGACATCTTCATGCAATTTGTAGATGTAGAAGCTCAATCCATATTGATCACTTCCAAGTAGTCTTGAACTCAGTTTGCACTGTTGGCTCAGTAGATCCTATGAAACTCATCATATAAACTAAATCACTTGTTTACCATGGCAAGTCTTGGTAAACACTATTACCTCAAGCTCAGTATAAATTGAGTCACTTAGTTAACACTGAGAAGCTCAATTAACACTAGACTCACATGACATACACTATGAACTCAGTGAACCTGCATAGCTCAGCTTGCACTGGTAAACTCGACATACACTGAGATGCACAATTTACACTGCTGATCTTCACTATAACTATGAATACTTGGTAATGAGTAGGATTTGTCCAAAGGACTTAGTAGCAATTATAGAACTTGACAATAACTGAAATTCTTGGAAAAAATTGATAGTTGTATAATAAGCTCAGTAGCTATATACAATTTGAATAAGTGTGTGTCACTAATAAAAAAATTGACTGATATGTCAACAATCTCCCCCTTTGGCATTAGTGACAAAAACACTTATCAGCCAAAACTAAATTCAAAAAGTTTCCTGTATACCCTTGTATCCATCATCTTGTGATACTAGCTCAGTAGAGTATACTATTTTTAAGATTTTTCAAAATTGATTTTGTAAGGTATATATCTGTACATGGTAAGGTTCTTTCATACATTATACTATACATTTGCTTGCTATATACAATATATATTTCTGTACATAACTTACTCCCCTATTGTTTTTACAACTTATTGCATTTTCTCCCCCATAACATATGTCTTTCTCCCCCTTTTTGACATTAATTTCAAAGATTTATTCTATCTATTTACATAGTAACACCAAAATGAGATAAATTTTTTTAATGTACCTTGAGAATGATTGCCAAGGTTTTAACCCAATTGTCTTGCAAGACCTTACATGTGTGAAGTGCAATTTGGACTTCTGCTAACAATTCTATCATATGGTCTGCTATGGAGAAATTATTGTCATGGATGAGAATTTTTGAATTGACAATATGTTTTTACAATGCATCCATGATGGGAAGAATCATGTTTTGTATATCTATCAGTGTGGATCTGATTCTTGTTTCTTCTCTGAGCAATTCTATTTGCATATCTGACAAAAATCTTATTTTCCTAAACTACAACTTGAACTAGGGTCAAGTTGCAACTGCCTAGCACTAGCCTTCAAATATTCATCTATTTTGGACAATTTGTCCTTTATTTCCTTAGTAAAATGAGAAACATCACATAGCTTTCCAAAAAGTGATGACACATTTGTACAAGATGCTTCTAAATTTCCCAAAATTGTAGAAAGTTCTACTTGATATATAGCTATCTGCTGAGCAATGTGCTCCAATATTTTATTATCAAACTTCTTTTCTGCCTTCTGCACTAGCTTATCTTGTCCATCAACATCTTCATTAAATTTCTAGATTGCCTCTACTAGCTAATACAAAATTGGTTCAGAAGAATCAACCTCAATACCTATGGCCTCTACCAAAATGTTCTTTTCATCTTCAATTATTTTAAATTCCTCATCTCTCTCCTCTCTTAGTCTTTTCTATTTAGCCTTCTTCTGGAGGAGTTCACCAAATGAATGCATTTGGTCTGGAGTAAGCTTGGAAATGTCCCAATTTGGGATTACAATTTCCTCATCTAAATCAATTTCTTCCTCTAGCTCTTTTCCTTTTCCAAAAAAATTTGTGCTCGGTTGAACCTTGGGCTCAACTATCCTTACACTTATTGCTTTTGTACCTAGAATAGAAATAATAGTAGACATGCTAGGACTAGTTGTAAAAACTGATACTGTGCTTATTGAAGGAATATTTACAGAAATACTTGAAGAATCCAAAATTGATGTGCTCAAAACTGGAGTACTCAAAACTAAAGTAGCCAACTTGGTTGATGAAGGAAGAGTTTGTAGCTCAGTAGATGAAGTGGAGGTCACTTATGTCAATGATGTGTTGAGCTGAGTAGGAGCAAAGAGTGATTGGAGGTTTGGATTGGCACTGGTGGTCACAATCAAAATTGTTGGGGCTGTCTTCATGCTTGATGTTGTCACTAGTTTTCTTGGAGAGTGTGGAAGTGAGGCAATAACTACTATAGCTATCTTAACTAGATCAATCTCCTCATCATCTTGCTTTGCTTCCTCAGTAGCCTCTTGTCCTTGATCCTCTTTAGCTTCTTCATTGTCAAAATGAGTTACTTCTTCAATATTTTCTTCTTCATCTTTCTCATCATCATCATCATCGTCATCATGTTTAACATCAACTAGAAAATCACTTGGTTTATGTAATAGATAGATATTTTTCCAAGTTTTTTTTGTATTCCTTACAACATGCTTAATGTCTTTAATCAAAACTAGACAAGTATTGAACTTTAGAGTCAAATTTTCTTCATTTTTCTTCAATAACTCTTTTACCTCTACATCTAATATGCTTAGTATTAGATGCCTCAAGGTTTTCCCATATATGTCTTTTATAGTTTGCATGGCAAAATCCCATCTTGTATTGATCTTCTCCAACAAAATATTAGGGACCTAAGAAGTAAGCTGGTCTAGTGAGTATTTCCACTTACCCATTTTGTTCGTCACTAGGTCTTCAATCTGCTTCTTTTCTTCCTTAGTCCTAGTCATTTTAATGCTTTAAATTTTTTTATACCTACTCCTTCATGAAGTTCTTTTAGTCTATCTTGGAAGGTGGGTGGAGGTTTTCTGAATATAATATCTCCTCCTTCCTTGAAGATCCCCTCATGAATACTGCAATGGATGACTTTTGTGGCTTGGTGATAATCACCTTACCCTTCTTCCTAATGGCTCTTCTTCCTTGGATTCTGCCTCATCCTCTTCTTCCTCATCCTCACCTTTTCCCTTAGTCAACAAAAGGGTTAAACTAGATTTCAATTTTTCAATTCTCTTCTTTCCTTCCTTTATCGCCCAAGGAAGCTTTATTTCAAGTTCAATCCTAGCTTTTTCTTCATCATATGTGCCAAAATATGCTACCTTAGGATCAACTAGCTCATTCACAAGAGCTTCAATAATATCTTTAGTTTCATCAATATTAACCTCATAACCAAGAGGTTTTACCCACATAATTCTAGGCTTAACTACCTGAATGTGCACTTTGTCACTATCCACCATGAAACATACATCATCCTTATAATCCTCAACTAGTTTCTTGGGGATTTGGAACCTATTGTTCATTTTCTCTTTGAATGCATCAAAAAAATTATCCATAATACTATTGTAGTTTTCACCCATTTCAACAATAAACTCATTTATTTGATATAGCATAGGCACATCTTTTCTCCAAACAATAGTGCCTTTTGAAGGGAATAATTTCTAAACATAAAATAATAGACAAGTTAACAAGGAACCAAACTTACACGGGTTATTCTTTGATGTCCTTATGCTTTCCATATTTTTGTTGAATTGTCTCAACAATAGCTCTGTAAGGTTGAATGCTAAATTTACTACATTGTATGCCAAGTCCACAGCTTCACATGACACACTGTTCAACTTGCTAGAGTTGTATATCTTGTGCACAATGATGTGAATACAAAACTTCAATTCCATATCTCAAACACTGCTAATTTTCATTCCTTTGACATCCCATTCTGCTAGGGTTTTCTTTTCAAGTTTTGCCCAACCAAGGGTTTTTGTTGTTTTGGCTTTGGCTAGCATTGGGAGACCAATGATTTGATGAATCATCTTCTTTGTGATCAACACTGGTTGTTCCAACCACAACTATCCATTATGCACCTGACTGAGGATAAACCTAATCCATTTAACTTGAAATTATAGATCATGTGAGGGATGTGAGTTAACCCTTTGGTTTCTAGGTGTTGATGCTCAGGTTTCAAAATTCCATTCACATAAAGCTTATCTAGGGCATCATCCATTTCCAATGTACCAATCTCTTGAATAACACATTTGAAATGAGTGCAAATATCATTGATCATAACTATCTTTGGAGCAATTTGAGATTGCACTCCACTTGGATCTAGGGTTTTAGTGATTGTAGGAGTGAGCTTGAAATTCAGTGCTTTCCATTCCACTCCATGAACCAACATGTCAAATCCTCACTTAACCTTGTTGCTAGATTCCATCTTTACTTAGTAGGGTTGAAAGAATTTGAAAACTTTCATTGTCAATTTGCTCTTGCTCAAATTTCTTGAAAGCTATAAAGATCGCACTTTGCAATAGCACTCAAAATTTTACGGTAACAAATGACTTTGATTTCATGCCTTTGTTAAATTTTTTTGTCATAAATGCTTAATACAAAAGGTAGATTGACTGACATCATGTTGACAAGCTATCATCCACTACTTTGCATTGATCACTCAGCAAAGTCTTCGTGACTTGGTAACCATAAGCATCTTTATTACTCCTGACCTCACTCGGTGGAGTAGATAACTTGGTAGACACTTGTACTTAGTGATCCCTTTGTATCTTGAATATAGATTTGGATCATTTTATTCTTTCAATTTGGAATTGTTTTGGATGTCTTCTTTGATAGCATAGTTCTAGTTCCTTCCTTGATAACTTAAGTAGAAATAGTAGAGTCACTCAATTCTTGAGTAATTTGATCATCATTTCTTGGACTTGTATCCTCGATAGACTTTCAAACCCATTGCTGCCTCATCTATTTTTGGATTTTATCTACTTTTTCTTTTTCTCATCTTCAATTCTATCAATATTTATGCAGTTCTTGGCAAGATGACCAAGTTTTATACAAATGAAACATCTTTTAGTAGTATCTCTTTTTCTCAAATGATTCTTTAAACAATTTATACCAATGTGTCCAAATTCTCCATAGTAATGACATCTGCACTAGGTGTTGCAATTCTAACTAAATATTGCTTTCACAATTTGCTCTGCTAGATTTAATATCTTGGCTTTGCATTCTGATGACTTGTGTCCATTTTCTTGCATTTGTTATATTTGCCTTCAAATCTTGGTTTCTCTTTGCATTCATTAGCCTTATGACCATGCTAATTGTAATTGTAGCACTTTCCATTAAATTTTTCTTTTTTATTGCTCCAACATTTGTTTGATGTATGACCTATCTTACCACAATGATTGCAAGTAGGTCTTTGATTCTTTTGAGCTCCTTGCTTGGAAAATTCTCCTTCTTCTATATATCCAATTCTTGTTTTTTCTTTTTTCTATAGAGGTTTTTCTCATTCAATTGATTCATGTTTGATTGGGATTTCATCATTCTTTCATTGATTTTCTTTTTAGAGTTTAGATCATTTCCCAATCTGTCATTGATTTTCTTTTCAAATTTTAGATCATTTCTTATTCTTTCATTTTCAAATCTTACTCATTTTCATTGGAGAGCTGATCAATAAGGTCTTCTTACTAAAGGGATTGGTTTTGGATTTCATTTTTCCTTCCATCTATCTCTTCTTTTATCTTGTTCTTTTGCTCCATGACTTCACATAGCCTTATTAATTGAATTTCTTGTTCTCTTCTTAGTTTTATTACTTCTTCTTGCATGGATCCATTCTTTTCTAGGAGTTCTTTGATTGCTTCATTGGCTTCATCTAAATTTCTTGAATGAAGGTCTTCAATTCTTTCTTCAATGTAGAGATGATCGTTCATTTGAATTGCAAGTTCTTTTCTTCTCTTCAGGGATTGAGAGAGTTGCTCCTTTGCTTTCTTTAGTTGGGCAATGGCCATTTCCAAATCTAGCTTCTCACTATCAATAACTTTATCAAGTCTGAATATCTCCATGGCCTTGATCTTTGCTCAAGCTATTAAACTTTCTCTTGAGAACCACAAAGCTCTGATACCAATTGTTGGAAATATTCAAGACTATGCTAAGTTACTAAGAGTGGAGGGGTGAATCAGTAACTTCTAAAACTTCAACAATTTCAACTCTTAATCCAACAATCCAATTAGCATTTAATCCATCACATATAATCTGATCTAATTGCATGCATAAGAAACTGAAAACATGAAAGCATTCATAACACCGTGACACAAAGATTTGGTGACCCAGAAACCTTCCAAATAGAAAGTAAAATTGGGATGGGGATGATACCCACAAACTTTAGTACTACAACATAAAGTTAGTCTATTGAAGCTTACATTGATCATTTCTAATGATCTACCTTGTTAGGAGCAATAAGGATGGCTAGGTCCACCTTGTGAAAGGATTTACAAATATACAATTAACTATGCACTTGGTAAAGAGATTTACAAAAGACTATTAGGTCTCTCTTGTTAAAGGATTTGACTGATCCACCTATTAGGATGAAACAATAGATGATCTTTAATCTACAACTAGATTTGCTGAATGAGATTCTTTTACGTACAAACCACCTTGCTGTGATAGATATGACTTTGCTGCTCCTTATACTATTTTAGCATTTGTAATTCACTCTTTCTATTCTTCTTTGATTATATTCGCTTACATTACATTCACATCTTCATCATACTTGGATATGATACAATAAATTACATATATATACCAATCCAACTATACAATTACAAAGTCAACCACAATACAAGTTAACACAATTATTACAAAGTCAGCCCACATGAAGAAACTTAGGTTTTGAAGACTGACTCGGTGAGGTTTTGATTCTCAACATCCATTGTCAATGCTTGACATCGTCATGCACTTGGTAGATATAGAAGCTCGGTCCATACTGATCACTTCTAAGTTGTCTTGAACTTAGTCTGCATTGGTGACTCTGTAGATACTGTAAAACTCGTCATATAAACTGAATCACTTGTTTACCATGGTAAAAC
This sequence comes from Cupressus sempervirens, assembly GCA_028749045.1. Classification (NCBI taxonomy): domain Eukaryota; kingdom Viridiplantae; phylum Streptophyta; class Pinopsida; order Cupressales; family Cupressaceae; genus Cupressus; species Cupressus sempervirens. The sequence goes on along the minus strand of CM053792.1, from coordinate 164,591,804 downwards.
TTGGTAAACACTATTACCTTGAGTTTGGTATAAATTGAGTCACTTGGTTAACACTGAGAAGCTTGGTCAACACTGGACTTGAATGACATACACTACAAACTTGGTGAACATTGCATAGCTCAGCTTGCAGTGGTAAACTCGACATACACTGAGATGCATGATTTACATTGTTGATCTTCACTATAATTGTGACTACTAAATAACCACTAGGATTTGTCCAAAGGACTCGGTAACAATTGTAGAACTCAACAATAACTAAAATGCTTGGCAAACACTAATAGTTGTACAATAAAATCAGTAGCTATATACAATTTGAACAAGTGTGTGTCATAATAAAGAACTTGACTGATATGTCAACATATAATGGCAATGAAAATAAAATCATGAATATTAAAGCCTCTTACCACATTTAAACAAAACAAATTGATGAAAAAACAATAAGACCATGAAGGTATAACACTTGGCAAAAACCTTAGGCTAATAATCTTTTCAATATCTCATAGTCTCCATGAACAATATTTCTCAAATTATTTTAAAAATACTTTCCTAAATTAACTATCAAAGTCCATATTTTCTTCGACTACCTTGGCGGCTATGCAATGAGTCAAAGTTCCTACAATTATGATATTTAGTTTATAAGATGTAAAATAAGAGTTGAAGATAGAGGGGGATATGAAGGGGTAGAGAAATTGGTAGATCAAATGTAACATTGATGTTAAAGTGAATTTTATTTTGTATTGAGTCCCCCTGTCACCATAGAGGCCATTCTATCAATCTAGCTTAGACATACTTATTGTGGGTGAAGGAATTCCAACACATACCTACAAAATTTTAAAAAGAAAACTATAAGCATATTGTTTTTTAATGATAGAGAAATAAGTTCACTAAGAAACAATGGTTTGTTGAATAAAAATCCTTCTACCTATTAAAAAAAAATTGCACTTTTTAAATGACCATTTATTAATTAATTAACTTTACATAATTGCATAAGAAAAATATTGACATTATAAAATTAAATTATTTAGAAATTCAAATTATAAACTATCTTAACGAATTAATTAAAAAAATACATTAAAAATGTGTTAATTAAAATAAATCAATTTGCATTTATAATAAAATAATATATAAAATACACGCGGAAGAAATAGGCACTCTATAAAAGAGATAAAATTTTAAAACCAACCTACAATATTGTAACATGACATTGAATCCAACACTATCACATTAAATGATGGGATGATGTCACTCTTTATTATGTAAACAATATTATGGTTGTCGTCACTATAAAATGAATACATGGCAAAACTTATTCTTTTTGTGCGACAACCTCCTTGATACAAGCAAATTATGTCGAAGATGATTTAGATAAGATAATATAAAGAAGGTATATAACTTCTTTATATGGTTTACCATTCCTATTATTAAATTTAGGATAAACTTCTTAAGAAAAATCTCGCCATTAATTATAAGGAGATATTAACAAGATTAAGATAAAGACAATAATAATCTTGAGTATTTTTTTCTAATAATATGGAACTATTTCAATAATTAATATTTTTATTTTAATATTATATGCATCATGTTGGTCCCTAATGGTACTAAGAGGAGGGGGAGGATGAATCAGTACCATCCACAAAATTGGATGTTCTTCTTATCCTTTAAGTTGTACTTATCATAACTCACTTTGCACTTAGACATAAGATAAATGCAGTAAAGTATAAATAAATTAACTCACACATAAAAGCATTCATCATGTTGACAAAAATATTTTGTATGTGGAAACCCTTGATGGCTAGAGGGTGAAAACCATAGTGGGAATAATCTTCCCACTAGCCTTTATAATGCATGTAAAGGGGTGCCCTATTAAGAGCTACAAATTCTTATTCTAGAAACACATCCTTTTAGGAATGTGTGTAACCTATTAGGGTCACTACAACTTTGTTACAGCTACCCGGTTAGAGGATTTTTCAAATCTCTTTCTAAGAGAAACCTTGTTAGAGGATTTTACAATAATATTCCATATGAAGCTATCCCTATTAAGAGCTTACAAGTAGGTGCAATGATAAGAAAAATACACTAAATGTTTGACTTGAATGTGGCACTGACTTTTTGTGCATATGCTCTATCTCCTTTGAAGATGCACTGATATTCTTTCTTAATTGGTGACTACATTGACTTGACCTATCCCTTTGTTTCCTAATTCAATTCATCACTTCACTTATTCTTCTTTACCTCTCTTTCTATAGCTTCCTCTATGATTGTGTCCTTTTTTTAAACAATTCTTCTCTCTACTCTTTTCTTGATAGAAACACCAACCCTCTCTTTAATTTTGTTGAATATATCCCTATTTCGATGTCTGGGAACAATTACCCATAGTTGTAAGATCATCCCACTTGATTTTTAATTCAAAATTTTAATTCTAATCCTACTCTATTCATGGTAGTCCCGTGAACCCTATGCCTAGGGTCTCAACTAGTAGCATTGCTAGTTCTTTGTAGCAAGCCAATGACAATCTTCCATCCTTGTCTACTTGCACAATTTACCTTTTTCCCTTATGCCACATCAATGGTGAATCATCATGTTGATAACTCATATTAGCTCATATATATTTATGTCTTCTTACCAAGTGTGCTAGAGTCTATGTCAGTGCTACTTGACTAGTAACTGTAAACATCTCCTTTTTGACTAGTTGTCACACATTTTGTCAAACAATTTTTTTTGGCCATCAATGAAAATGCTAAATATTGCTTCTTATTCTACATGCTAATGATGTATGTAGGGTCAATAATCTCCCCCTTTTGCATTGATAGAAAAACATTGTTTACCACCATTCTCCCCCTTTCTTCTTTACGAAGTCCTTCCCCTTTTTGCTTGTATCAGTGAACAGTGCCAATATATGGACTTTGATAAAAATGTGTTACACTACATCTTCTTAGTTCCTATTTCTACCTTCTTTTATTTATTCTCCCCCTTTAATGTTTGTCTCCTTCAATTCTCCTCTCTGGATCACATGGATACTTCATTTTCACTTCTTGTGTATTCTCCCCCTTTTTGTCATCATTGACAAAGGTGTGACTATTTTTATATTCTCCATTTTCTCCCCTTGTGTATTTTCCTCTTTGTTGTTACTATATGGTGTGAAACACATATGGGTATTCTATTTGGAAGGTGACAAAGATGGAAATTCCATGATTCATGCAATATTGTGAGAGCAATGATCACATGCTTTATTTCTCCCAAAAGTGTCTCCACTTTAGTCTTGCTTGTGGTGGGAAGTTAACTGAAAACAACTTTTTCACTTCTATTTGTCTTTGGATGATGCCTATAAATAGAGATAATTTGCATTATGTTTCTATGATCCTGAGTGCTTTCTTCTCTTGTTCATTCTTAAGCTCATGTATGAGATGTAGTGTCCCTTGTGTTTTGCATAGATAGCTAGCTACAAAGTCAGTAACTACATTGTAATTATCTTTCAAATTATATAGCTCTCACTGAGCTTGTTGAAGTTTATGCTCCAAATCCAATGATAGGTTTTGTGGATCAAATGACTTCTTTAGGACCAGGGATGTGGCCTGTAGAGTTTCTTTAATCTTTTAGGTAATTTCCTATAGAGTGGTCCAATTCTTGGCCACTTGTGCTTATAAAATTCTTATCCTCTTGGATTTAATCTTCTACTCGACCAATGCTTCTACACTTCCTTGGTCATATTTGACTTTATCCACCATTTTGGAGAGTTGGTAGATGATATCCGTGTTTGGATCATATTGGATGTCAGAGGCTAGTTTCAAAAATATAATCTTGTTTATTACCAGTGTACTGGCTTGTTGTTCCTTTTTGAGTTCTTGTCATTTTAGTTGATGCTTGTATTCATTGATTTCTTCTAGATCCATGCTTTGTATTTTCTATTTCTTCTTAGTGATGAGTGCATATAGCTCATCTTTTTCCTTCTACTAGTCCAACATATTTTTCAATAAATTATCTTTCATCTTCTAAGCTAGAAGATGATGAATATGATGAGGATAATGATGTTGTTGAGTATCTAGCTGATTTTCCTCTTTTTCTTACTTTTTCTCTACTTGTTGTCCTGGATATGCTTGGTGATTTTATTTCACTATCCTATTTGTGTGTCTTTCTTGTAGACACCTTTGATTGTGACACTTCTAGTCTAGTTGTTACTTCATGTCTCCTTTTTTGATTTACCTTGATGTGCTCCTATCTTAGATATAAACACTACGTCCTCTTCCATAGCTGGGGACTTTTCCTTTAGAGGTTCCTCATCTGTAATCTAAACTATGACAATTGATTCCTTCCCCTTTGATGTAGGCAATGGGTGAATAACTAGGGCCAAAGGCTCACCTAGCTATCCAAACCACCCTACAATGGTTAACACAATGGAAGCAAACACAAGGAATAACAACCAAAGTAGGAAAAAGAGAAAACACTTTTATTGATTCATCAAATAATCATCGTACATGCCTAGCTTTAAGGCCTTCTGGGTTCCGACTAGATATAAAATACAACTTCCAGATCCATGATCTAGCTTTAAATTCACATTTCTAGACAAATATGCCTTCTCTTCCTAAACTCCCTAAAATTTTCCTAACTCTAAGCCTAAACACCCTATTTATACTTGCCAAAATGCCTTAGAGAACATTCTAGAACATAGAGAAGCCACAAGTCAGCTCTTAGCAAATATAACTACCTATACCAAATTAAATGCAAGAAAATTTGGCCCAAATAGGAACCAGACAAAAATTACTCGGTAAAAGAAAGCTTTCCAAAATGGGCACTCGACATCCACATGAGCTCAACATCCAAAGGGATTACACAGAAGCAACTACAAACTCGGTAGCAACTAGAACTCGATAGCAACTAGAACTTAGTAGTAGCTAGAAATTGAAACTCGGTAGCAACTAGAGCTTGATAGCAACTAGAACTTGGTAGAAACTAGAAATTGGAACTTGGTAGCAAGTGGAAATTGGAACTCGGTAGCAACTGGCAAAATGAACAAAAGATGCAAGATTACAAGGAAAACCTAGGATGCTTCTGCATCAGACAACTAGAGTTGGAGAAAAATGATTCTCCTGAATCACACAAGTGTCACAACCTAAGCTGAATCCAACTCAGATTGAGAAATCCATGTAGCATCTTCAATAGGTCTATTCTTCCACTTCACCAAATATTCATGGTAATATTTTCCTCTTGTTTTCTTACAAATTCTTTGACTCAATATCTATTCAACTTCTTCAATCTGCTTCTTAAGATAATCACTACGCATAGCAACTTCATCATTTGACTCATGATACCTATACAAATTAAAAATATTGAATATAGGAGATATATCCATGTCATTAGGCAACTCAACTTCATAAGCATTACCACTGTCAAACTTCTTCAAGATCTTACAAGGTCCAAATTTCTTCATCTTCAGCTTATTGTATGTTCCAAATGGGAATCTTCATTTCTTTAGATGAACCATCACCTCATCACCAACTTGAAAATCATGGTGTATTCTAGATTGATCAACAAAATCTCTCAAATTTGATATACCTCTAGGATACATTCTAGTAACAATCTCAAAAGGTGTCTTCCCTATACTTCTATTCACAGAATTATTATATGCAAATTCAGCTTGTGCTAATACCATCTCCCAATTACTTGGCTTATTCCCAACTAAACATCTCTGCAAATTACCCAAGCTTCTATTCACAACCTTTTTTTATCCATCTGTCTATGGATGGAATGTAGAACTAAACTTTAGCTCAATACCCATCTTCTTCCACAAAGTCTTGCAAAAAATAACCAACAAACTTACTATCTCTGTCTAAAATAATACTTCTTGGTAATCCATGCAATCTCACAATCTCTTTAAAGAAAAGTTCATCAACATGCTCATCATCTGATGTCTTCTTACATTCTATGAAATGAGCCATCTTAGAAAATTTTTCCACTACAAAAAATATAGAATCATACCCCTTCACTGTCTTAGGCAATCCAAGAACAAAATCCATACTGATGTCAATCCAAGGTTTCTCAGGAATAGTAATAGGTGTATACAAAATAGTATTTTGACTCACTCCCTTTGTAACTTGAAAAACTCCACAACTCTTTACAAATTTTTGAACATCCTTATACATTTGTGGCCAATAATACTTCTCTTTTAGAAAACTCAATGTCTTATCAATTCCAAAATGTCCAGCTAATCCACCACTATGATTTTCCTTAATCAGATTCAATCTCATAGGACTTCTAGGAATACACAACTAAATACCTTTGAACAACATACCTTCTTGAATGAAATATTAATCATACTTACTTATGTGGTCTGTCAGATTCGGTGCCCTGCACTCTCTCCACGCCTTAGAAAAATCAAGATCAACATCATACAATTCTTTCATTTCATCAAAACCAAGAACTTCAACCTTCATTTCAGTCAACAAAGAACATCTTCTACTAAATGAATCAACAAATCTATTAGTAATTCCACTCTTATGCTTGATCACAAATGTAAAACTCTGCAAATACTCAACCCACTTCATATGTCTTTGATTCAATTTATGTTGACTTCCAAAGTATTGTAAAGCTTTATGATCAAAATACAACACAAACTCTTTAGGAATCAAATAATGTCTCCACTTCTTCAAGGCTTGAACAATAGCATAAATCTCTTGATCATACATAGAATATTTCCTTTTAGCATCATTCAACTTTTCACTAAAGAAAGCAATGGGTTTACCTTCTTGACTTAATACAGCTCCTATTGCATTACCACTAGCATCACGTTCAATTTGAAATACTTTGTTGAAGTCAAACAAAGCCAATACAAGTAATTCAACAACCTTTTGTTTCAAAGTCTCAAAAATCTTATCAGCTCCATGTGTCCACTTGAATTCCTTTTTATCTCCTCTTATTATTTCAGTCATAGCATTACAAACATCACTGAAATTCTTTATAAATTTTCTATAAAAACTAGCCAAACCATGAAATGATCTTACCTCACCCAAATTCTTAGGTGTAGGCCATTCCAAAATTGCTTTAACCTTCTTAGGATCCATCTTCAATCCATAAGCTAAAATCATAAATCCCAAATACACAATCTCCTCTTGCATAAAAAAATATTTTTTCAAATTAACCAACAACTTTTCCTCTTTCAACCTTTGTAATACTTGTCTAATATGCTTGAGATGTTCTTCCTTGGTCTTGCTAAATATCAGAATATCATCCAAAAAGACAATCACAAACTTACCCAAGAATCTTTTTAGAACTTCATTCATCAACCTCATGAAAGTACTAGGTGCATTAGTCAAACCAAAAGGCATAAGCAACCATTCATACAAATCATCTTTTATCTTCAAAATAGTCTTCCATTCATCACCTTCACTGATTCTGATATGATGATATCCACTCTTCAAATCAATCTTGGTAAAATATTTTTCTCCACTCAAACAATCCATTATGTCATCCATCCTCGGCATAGGAAACCTATATTTCATTGTGATCTGTTTAATAGCTCTGGAATCAATACACATTCTCCATTCTCCATTCTTTTTTAGGTGCTAACACAATAGGTACAACACATGGACTCAAGCTTTCTCTAATCAAACCTTTCTGTAACAACTCATGCACTTGTCTGTTAAGTTCTTCATTCTTTGTCGGTGTCAATCTATATGGTGCTTTGTTTGGAAAACTAGCTCCAGGAATCAGATCCATACAATGACTTATACTTCTTAATAGAGATAAACCATTAAGAATATCATCAGTAATAATGTCTTTATACTCATTTAGCAATTCTATAATTTCTACTAGTACTCGACTATCACTAGTTTCTATTGTCACAGAGTCACCACTGATTGGTACTCGGCTAACACTATTTGTTGGCACACAACTTGGTCCTCTAGGAACTATAGCAAAAAAAACTTTTTTTGCTTTTCAAATTGTTTCCCATTAACCATGCAAATTTTCATAGTAGTACAATTCACCTCATCTGGACTTTTTATCAAAGGAAACAATATTTGTTTCTTCCCATTCACCCAAAGAGTATATTGATTCAATCTTCCATCATGTATAGCATATCTATCATATTTCCAAGGTCTACCCAACAAAATATGACAACAATCCATGGGCATAATATCACACAAAACTTCATCAAAGTAATGTCTAATTTTGAACTTCACAAGGCATTGCTACTTACCAATATCTTATGCTCATCTTTGATCCATGAAACATTATAAGGTTTGGGATGTTTTAGCCTCTGCAATTGCAACTTGGTAACCAGCTCTTCTTATGCTAGATTTGTAGAAATTCCACTGTTAATGATCACTTTGTAGCATTTTCTAGCCATATTACATCTCATCTTGAAAAGACTTCTCCTTAAAATAGGTTCCTCATCACTTTCATTATTACATAAGGTTCTTCTCACCATTGAATTTTCTCCAGCCTTAGGTCCACTTGGTGAACCCTCATCATCCTCTTGAATCACAACATTTTTTTTACCTTTCCTACTTTCAGAGGATCTACATTCAAAAGATCTATGTCCCTCTTTACCACATCTAAAACAATTACCATGAAATCTACCTCTAGAATAGGAATTACCTCTTCCTTGGTAAGAACTAGTGCCTCCTCAGTAAGAATTACCACTTTTCTATTTGGTCTTGCCCTTGTCATCATTATTCCATCTAGATTTACCTTTATCCCACATAGAACTATAAGATTTTCCACTTTCTCCATAAGATCTACCTTTGCCTCTCTGGAATCTACCACCTCTACCTCTTTGTCTTTGTTCATGCTTCTTTGTCAAGATCTCCTCATCTTTCAAGGCATATTGGTATGCTTCTTCCACACTTTCCAACTTCACAAAACTTATTTCATCTTGAATTATAGATCTCAATCCATTTATGTATCTACCAATTTTCTCAACATCATTATCTACATGTTCAAATATAATGTCCAATCTATAGAATTCCTTGGTATATTCTTTCACAGTCATGTCCTTTTGTTTCAAATTTTACATCTTTCTCAACAAGCTAAATTGGTAATCAACATGAAGGAATTTTTTCTTTACCTTGTTCACCATCTTTGGCCAAGTTATGATCTTCTCCCTTCCTCTCCTTTGTCTATCAATTTGCAAGGGCTTCCACCATAGTGATGCATGACCTTTCAACCTAGTGACTACAATCTTCACCTTTCTATTATCAGGAGTGCTTTCACACTCAAATAACTTCTCCATATCAGAGATCCAATCCAACATAGCATTAGTATCCAATTTTCCATCATAAGGAACAACTTCCACAACAAGCTTTGAATTTTCTGTAGACAATACTCTCAACAATCTAGCTTCATCTTGATCTTCTTCAGGTTCTAGATTAGGGTTTGGTGCTACTGCTTCATCATCACTTACTTCGTCAAAATGTGCTCCTCTCCTCTGGGCTATCTCCACAACATCTAATCTGGCTACAATTTGTCTCAACTAATCCAATATAGCATTATCAACATTATTTCCTTACCACATACTATCTTTAGAAATCGAGTTCCTACATGATCATAACCCTTTGCAAGTTATAGGTCAAATCCATAGATCTAGAACCCTACCACCAAATCCAAATCAGGGTTCTACACAATCCAATCTCCACAAGAATGAACCTCAAGCTCTGATACCAACTGATACAGGAAATGGGCGAATAACTAGGGCCAAAGGCTCACTTAGCTATCCAAACCACACTAAAGTAGGAAATGGGCAAATAACTAGGGCCAAAGGCTCACCCAACTATCCAAACCACCTTGCAAGAGTTAACACAATGGAAGAAAACACAAGGAACAACAACCAAAGGAGGAAGAAGAGAAAACACTTTTATTGATTCATCAAATAATCAACATACATGCCCAGCTGTAAGGCCTTTTGGGTTTTGGCTAGATACAAAATACAACTTCCAAATCCATGATCCAACTTTAAATTTACATTTCTAGACATAATTGCCTTCTCTTCCTAAACTCCCTAAAATATGCCTAACTTTAAGCCTTAACACCCTATTTATACTTGCCAAAAAAGCTTACATAACATTCTAGAACATAGAGAAGCCACAAGTCAGCTCTCAACAAATATAACTACCTATACCAAATTAAATATGAACAAAGTTAGACCAAATAGGAACCAGACACATATTACTTGGCAAAAGAAAGCTTTCCAAAATTGGCACTTGGCATCCACACAAGCTTGACATCCAAAGGGATTACACAATAGAAACTAAGAACTCAATAGCAATTGGAACTCAGTAGAAACTAGAAATTGGAACTCAATAGCAACTAGAAACTAGAACTCGGTAGCAACTGGAACTCGATAGCAACTGGAACTCGGTAGCAACTGGTAGAATGAACAAAACATGCAGGATTACAAGGAAAACCCAGGATGCTCCTGCATCACCTTCACCTTCTTCCTCCTTTTGTCATGAAACAATTGAAATGGTCACAATATTAATTGTCTCTTGAGTGTTCTATTAAGTCAAAACATCTGGTGAATTGAATTTCTCTTTTTCTTTGTTTTGTTTAGTTTGTATGACCAGTGGGGCATCTCTCAGTTGGCCATTATTCTTTACTCCAGATGAAAATTTTCCTATAATTGTTTCCTTGGATGTCACTATCTCCTCTTGGGTTTCTTTGACCAATTCTTGTTCTTCCTTTGATACATCTTCCTCCCTTTGAGGACTAGGAGTTCCTTGACTCCTTTCTATTCTCTCTACTTCTTCCCTTGGGTGGATCATTGTGCATGTTTTCTTTGGCTTATCTACTCCCTTACTTGCTTCACTTCTTGGTAGTTGATTTATTTTCAAGTTTGCATCTATTTTTGGTGTTACCTCTTTTATATTTTGACTGATAGTTTCTTTTTCCTAGCTCCTTCAACCTATTATGAGGTTGATTATATCTCTTATGTTATTGAATTTTCCTTTATATGCCCTATTATGCACCTTTTCTGAGACTCATTCATCTTGGGTCTCATTTTCATTAGTGAGTATTCCACCATCTTCTCAAAATATTTTACTCCACTACTCCTTTTATCATTTAATGATTTCCTTAAACATTTGTTAAATTCCAACCCAATATTATATGGCATTCCATTCCTAATCCTTAGACTAGATTAAACAACATTTATAGCTTTTTCTTTCTTTTCCTTAGTGAAGTATGTAAATTTATCCTTAAGAATAGTGTAACCATGGTTCTTCACAATTAAGTCTACAATCTTACTAATAGGAATTGGTTTATAATTTTCCTATCGGGTCAGTGCAAGAAGTTGGGTCTCACTTTTGGCCAAAAAATGGAAGTGTTTTTCCTGCTTTTGAAATTTTTTGTCAATTGATGTCAAAATTTGAGGTATTTAGAGATTGAATATAAAATAACTCTAGAAATAAAACTTTTAGTGTTCAGAATCTAGTTTTTGAATATGTAATTTATTTGTGTACCCATGTGATAGATTATTTTTTTGGTATGGATCTTTAAAAGCCACTTTTTCAAAATGCCTATTTTAGGACCATACCACGCTTGTGTACAGACACCATAATTTTACACAAATAAATGAATTTTCACAAATCCTTTTAAAGGGTGTTACCTAATATAGCTAAGATTGATGACAATATTTTTCCTTAATTTTTTATTGAATAAATTTTTATTATTAATTATTAATTGGCTATAAAGGTAAATTTTAAAACCTCTCATGTACGGACCACATAATTTGATCAAAATCTCACTTTTTTCAATTTTTTTTTTAAACATCAAAATAATTATATGTAGATTGATGACATATAAATTAATTTCAGAAAAATTCTAAAATAAAAAAGTTATTAAAGTTTTAGTGAATGTCACTTTTTAACGTTTAGGAGATAATTTTGATTAATAAATAATGAAAAAATAGAAAATAAACTATTAACACTATAAAACTTACATTTTTGAAATCAGAACAGTAAGACCTATAATGGGTTTTTGTCTCATCAAAAAATTCAATGGGAATGACTATAAAAAAATTACAACAATACCAAAAATTGTCGATTAAATGCCTTAGAAAAAAAAGGATCATAAAGGCATGGCTTGGTGGGACCAAGCCTATGCCATGCCTTTCCCCAAGGCAAAACCCCATGTAACAGTTGGGAGCCATACCAAATTCCCACTCATGTCTCAAGAATCAGGCACCTGATTTGTAATTCAAAAATTAGGTGCGCGATTGCTTTCAACTGTTGTATCTGATTGTTTAAAATTTGGGTACCTGATTCATTTTGAAATCAAGTACCTGATTTATAAACGAATACCCAATTTTTAAAGAATTGAGTACTTGATTTTTAAGAAATCAGGTACCCATTGGGCACCAAAAGCTACCCCGCAGACCGAGTTTCAATGATTGAAATGATTGAATAATAGTTTCGATCTGCAACAACGAATTCTGTCATGCTTATTCTATTTTCTTGTCCTCTTATAAATTTGCAAGCTACTAATTCAAATTCAAATTTGGTGCAAACATGGGATCATAACAACGAAGAAAGAAGAAAGAAAAAGTTCTGATAGATGAGGAGATTACAACAAATAAAGAGAATGAAGCACGATGTCAATGAGAGAGAAGACAAAGAATTAGAGACTTGAACAACGTTTCAAAGGAGAAAGACATTGAGGATACCACAATGGATGAAGAGGTCAAAGAAGAGAACCCAATACAAAAAAATTCAGGTGCACATTCTAATCATGCATTCAATACAGGTGTGTCTCCAAACCCTTGAATTTTCTCTTGTGATGAAATTGGTGATTTTTTAGAAGCAGGCTACAATTTAAATGATTTAAATTTTCTTCATGAGAAGCAATTGTCAAACGATCATGCACAAAACACTCCAATTGAAATGCATGCCCTGAAAGAAATACCAAGAAAATTTGAAATGATATTCAGATCCCAAATAACAATGAAAATAGTAAAGTGTCTAAAAATAAAAATTGCATGAATGTAGACATAGAAACACCAACTACTGAACAAACATGTCAAGATGATAGTAAAGTGTTTGAACATAATTTTTATATTCCTAATGATGTGTTAGATAATCTTGAGGGGTTGGTTTCATGGAGACAAATTAGGATACATGCTAATAGATTGTATAGGCATTTTTTTTTATAATAAAAAATTTGAATTTTAATGTCAGCTAATGTGACAACTAATTAAAATGTCTAAAATGCAAAAAGTAATGAGAAGGTTGGGAATGTATGCAAAACCCAAGAATAAAAATGAGTCTCTAAAACAAGTTGTATCCACTGTTGCTAGTGCCTTTGATGTTATCAAAAAGAGAAGTTGGTCTAAAGATAAGAATGCAACATGACGAGCAATAACAATAGCTTTAGTTAACAAATCAACATCTAACAAAAGATTGATTAGCAACATAAGTGGATATCTTAATGTGAATCGTAAGACTTTAAAAAGAGTTGCAAAGAGAAGGATTAACTTTGAATGTGATCCATCAAATATTTTATGGACTTCTAGTGGTAGACTCCCGAGATGTGATATGAAACTTACTAGTGAAGTCAAAAGTTTGATTGAAATTTTTTGGCATGATAATACAAGAGTATCACCTAATTCAAGATATGTTCTTAAATTGAGAATTGGGTAAAAAATAAGTGATCCACATCCTAAACACCTTTTGCACATGACTGAAACTGAATTGTTTAAAAAATTTGTAGATGGTAAGGTATTAAATATTACCATTAGTCAAAGATCTTTTGAAAAGTGTAAACCATGGTATGTAAGGATTAACAAGGAAAGAATCACATGTTGTTGTAAAACTCATATTCAATTTCATTACCATTATGATGTATTTTGATCTATACGTGGTACCATGCATAGTAAAGAAATGTTACAAGAATGTGGTATAAAAATACCACCTCAAACTATAAAAGATTTCATATTAGGTTTGTTTTGTAAGCCACCTAATGATCAATACTTTCTTTTCAATGCATGTCTTTCTAGTACATGTGATATTTGTGGCAATCTTTCTTTGTTAGATGAATGTTTGCATTAAAATGCTTTGACTACTTTTGGACAATAATTAGTTGAGGTAAAAAGATTCAAAACTATTGAATATCCATTGAAGGATGGGAAGATTGGAAGAAGGTGTGATCTAGTTATAGATAAAGTTAGTTGTCATTCATTTATGGATGAGTTTAAGGGTGTGATCATACCAAAATATGTTAAACATTCAATATTCTAGATGGCTTGATGGACAATTTCACATATGTAAGAATACATTTCCAATTGGTACTATACTTTTAGTTGTTGACTTTGTAGAGAACTACATGCTTGCACCACAAGAAGAGGTACAACCACAATATTACAATTCAGTGCAAGTAACAATTTATGTTTATATAGTTTATAGGCATGCACCTGATAGTACAGAGGAGGATCAAAACATATTGAGAGAGTACCATTTTTATATAAGTGATAATAAACTCCATTCATCTGAGTTTGTCCAATATTGTTTCAAGGTCTTTTATGATAATTTAAAAGAGAGACAAATTCAAAAGACACAACATTGGATATGGTCAGATAATTGTACAGGACAATTCAAGAATGCTAGAATGTTCTATTGGTTGAGTAGGACACATAGGTAAACTAACATCCAACATGTGTGGATTTTTTTGAAGCTGGACATGGTAAAGGGGAACATGATGGTGCTGGTGCATGCATGAAGAGAGCCCTTAGTAGAGAGCAATTACAATTTGAGGAAAAAGCTAAATTCAAAAATGCACATGAGATTGTTGAATGGTGTAACAAATATTTATACATGGGATCAAGTCAGAACTCTATAATCAAATGTTTCTTCTACCTAGTTGAAGAAAATAATATCCCTTCAAGATATGACTATGATACAATTAGTGGGTCAGCTAAATGGCATTCATTTAGGAGTTCAAATTCTAACACTTGGACTATATGGACTAGGGAGCTTGCTTGTTTTTGTCAAATTTGTCTTGCAGGTGAATGGGAAGAATGTGAGAATACAAAATGGGTTGAAGATTGGAAAAAAAGATCATTAGCACCTATTGACACACATTTTGAAGATGATATAGTAAATGAAGGCCAAAATGTTACTTTTGCATTAGAAGACTATGATCATATTTCAGACCTCATAGAACTTGGTATGCACAATGTAATTAGATTTTTTTGTGATCTCATGCTTTAATTTATATAATTTGCATATGTACACTCATGTGATTAAAGTGTTTCTATACTTTATCTTATCTTGTAGGACATGTTTATGCTGTTATTGCACCTAGTGATAATGATGAATAGACTAAGTATTGGATAGCTAGATGTGTGGAACCTAAGAAAAAATTGTCATGTCATCAAGTAGATGATGATGGTTTTGAGTATCCAATTGGGTCTGTCATTGTAGCTGGCACCTGGCTACATAGATACCTAACAAGAAGAAATGGTTTGCCAAAATTTGAAGACTACCAAACCAAAAAGAAGATTTTACACTATTCTCATTTGGTTGTGGCAACAAATATCAAATTAGAAAGATACAAAGGAAGACCCGCCGATAAGGTATTATGGAAAATTTCAATGGATGAGCACGAGCCAATCATAGATGCATTAAAAAAGAGAGAGGATGCAGATGGTATAGTGGGATGACTACATTTAAATCAAACACATGCAAGTTTTTTCATTATTGTATTATTTTATATATACGTACTTATATAATTTAATCACATGTATGTTTGTGTTTTCAATACCAATTTAGAGAGCTTATATACCTCTTATTCAGGTCTCAATTACAATTTATGCAAATTTAAATGTTAAAGTGGATCGAACATCAACATCTTGTGCAATTTCACATAGTAAGTACATACAAATTACACATATATTTACATAGTTTAGATACCTTGAATATTAATTTATGTGTTTATTAACATGTGTTTTTTTTATACAATTTTATTTTATAGGACCTCATTTGAAGAGATGTGTTGAACCAATTTTATGTTTTGAGTTCACTGAACTATAAAGATATCATTGACATTGTCTTACATATATTGTGAAATATGTTGTACAAACTAATTCAAAAATGAGAGTTTACTTCTATTTGAATGTTAAAGGTATGCACTTGATAAATTATAAATTAATTGTTAATTTAAGTAATGACCTCCTATTTTGTTCCATTACTTTTACATTCAAGCATGTTTAAATTAATGTTTGTTTGAAGTTTCAAATTACTATTGATTGTAATACTAAAAAAAAGTCACTTGTACATGATAATTTAAAGATCATT
This sequence comes from Cupressus sempervirens, assembly GCA_028749045.1. NCBI lineage: Eukaryota > Viridiplantae > Streptophyta > Pinopsida > Cupressales > Cupressaceae > Cupressus > Cupressus sempervirens. The sequence goes on along the minus strand of CM053792.1, from coordinate 164,575,527 downwards.
ACTCATTGTATTGATTATATGTTAGATCATTACTCATTGTATTCATTGTATTGATTATATCTTACATTACCAAACAACACATTAAGATCACTTATGATACATTGTTAGGTAAATTATCCATACATGTGTGTCTTAAGGGGACATGGGAGTCCTAATAGGTCATAATAATTTCTATACACTTTAATAAGTCTTAATATGTTTACTAGCACATAATAGGTCTTATTAGGTGATAATGAGTCTTACATTACCAAACAACACATTAAGATCACTTATGATACATTGTTAGGTACGTTATCCATACATGTGTGTCTTAAGGGGACATAGGAGTTCTAATAGGTCATTATGTCTGTTATAGGTTATGATAGGTATTCATATGTTTACAACCACATAATAGGTCTTATTAGGTGATAATGAGTCTTACATTACCAAACAACACATTAAGATCACTTATGATACATTGTTAGGTATGTTATCAATAGATTTTTTTCTAGTAGGTCAATTTTATTTGTATGAATCTCAATGCATAAATTTGATGTGATATTTATCCAAAAATGCTCTATAGATAGTTAAAATTATTGTTCATCTTGCATATACACTTACAAAATGTGTCATATGTTCGTGAATAATATATGTCAGAATAAAGAAAATGGTTTGAATATACTTAAAACATGGTGAAACATAATAATATATACTACATACACAAGCATGATAAGAAGCCATAAAAAAATAGTACATGGTCTAACATACATCATAACATGATCTATGAAGTGAAAAAATACATGGTCTAACATAGAATTTTAACTATTCTAACAAAAAGTGTATACATCATAAATAATATACATCATAAAAACACAATCTACAGGTGCCAACAAGACCTAATCTATCTAGTCGAATGACTTAGATGGATCATCATGTGTAATATGAATCATCTTGTCATGTCGAACACCCTGTGAGGTAGATGGATCACCCTGTGTAACATGAGGCACGTCTCATCATGTACATGCTTAATTGAAATGGGTCTTAAAATCTAGCTTGCAAATAAATTAAATATTCACTACATAATAAAATAAATACCACATGAGATGGGTGTCCCTTAGCAATGGGAGGAGGCACACTGTCAAAACTACCAAATGCAACAGTGGTGAGGTCACTAGTACATTTGAGACCATTTTTGGACCATTATTGGTCAAAATTTAGATCCAATTTTTGACCAAACTTTGATCAAATTTGACCAACCCATTGGTCAAAAATTTTTCGATCAAAATTTTGACCAACCAGCAGGCTGGTCAAAAATTTGACCAATACATTGGTTGAAAAACTTCCATAGCCATGGTGCAAGTTCTGCCAGGAATTGGTCAAAATTTCAACCAATGAAGGTAGAAAATTTTGACCAATGAAGGTAGAAATTTTGACCAATGAAGGAAGAAATTTTTGACCAATAAAGGTAGAAATTTTGACCAATGAAGGTCACAAATTTTGACCAATGAAGGTAGAAATTTTGACCAATGAAGGTCAAAAATTTTGACCAATGAAGGTAGCAATTTTGACCAATAAAGGTAGAAATTTCGACCAATGAAGGGCAAAAATTTTGACCAATGAAGGTAGAAATTTCTACCAACACTTGGGTGTAAATTTTTTTCAGGCATTCTATAAAACAATTCACATGCCTTGCGTATGATATGACATTTTGCATCCATCCTGCACTCTCTCATCCGACTGATGATGGATTATGGAGAGTGATCTGAAACCATGATGCTAAAAAACACACGCAATCAAATCCAAAATGAACTTGCATTACAAATGGATTGTGGAAATATGATATTGTTAATTTTGCATGCATGTCTACCAGGACAATCACAACTTAAACATGTCTATTGATATGTTTAAGTTGTGATTGTCCTGGTAGACATGCATGCAAAATCAACAATATCAGATTTCCACAATCCATTTGTAATGCAAGTTTTTTTTGGATTTGATTGCATGTGTTTTTTAGCATCTTGGTTTTAGATCACTCTTCGTAATCCATCATCAGCTAGATGAGAGAGTGCAGGATGCATGCAAAATGTCATATCATATGAAAGGCATGTGAACTATTTTATAGAATGCCTGAAAAACATCGACAGTAACTAATCAAACTGTCGTAAACACCGACAGTAACTAATATGCTTCTTCATTAATATGCCCGATACAATAAGTGAACTTTGCAACTATGCACAACAAGTTATATGCTAAAAGGAAATCATTTAGGAGATACAAAATTTGAACAACCATATGTTCAGATTTTAAAATTTGTATCACTTGCCTAAGTCTAACTGTTGAGAATAAGTTTGTCATCCTCCCTGCAGTATGCTCTGATGGCTTGCACATACACAAAAGTTCTAGCATCTCAAATTTGTAGAATATTAATTGTTTGGTGGCAAATGGACATGATTGGAAATAAATTATCATATAAAAAGACTCCAATGTTGTGACCTAGATGAATAAAGTCATTGCAAAAAGTTTGTACATCCATGACTTCCCCATCTGTCAACCTTCAAACAATGCCAAAGTAGGTTAGTGCAAATTTTCCTAGACTGCAATGGGAAACTTCAATCATGGTTATTGTGATTGAATTAGTCATCTCTCACAAGCATATAAATAAATTTTTAGTTCAATTATAACTCATTACTATTACATTAGATGCTACAATCACATTGAGAAGGGCAAGCCAAATGGCAAGGGACACCAACTACAACATCTATGTTTACTAGAAATGCTTATTTGTGCAACATCTATGTTCACTAGAAATGCTTGTCTATGCACTAGATACCTCTCCCATAGAAAGTATTTCAAGAGCCTCTTTATATTGTGACTTTTCAAATAAATGTCGACCTTTTGCATGAAGCATTAGTCCCATCATAACAACCCTATTCAAGGAAAAGCATCCTTTAATTCAATATGGTTCACAAGAAAAGACTTATACAAGTTTATACAATTAGGATGAAAAACATTAGTAAGGGACATTGATTGTGAGCACAACAAATATATTGTTGAAGAAAATGGCAGTGAACTGACATTTGTATTTGTGCCAAGTATAATTAATTATGTTATGTATCACCACATGGGTACCATATGCAAAAGAAACATTAAAAGTCATCATAAAATACTACCTTTGATCAGTCTCTGAAATAGATGACATCTTTTCCCCATGCTAATTCTCGAGTTCAATGCAAGGCCAGTGATTCAATGCTCTTCTATCCATCTGACACTTCAAGCCAAAGATATGTAGCTATTCCCGTGACACTACAATAAAACCTAACTTGCACATAGAGATATATTCTATATGCAAGTTAAGTCAAATACATTCTACAAGCTAGGTTGATAATAACACAATTCTCTAACAAGTTATTCTTCGCCAATATATTGATATGATAAAAAAAAAGACAAAGTGTTAACCATGATGAGATACTAGGTGTAGACAATGGAGAAATAACATAAAGAATAAAACTAAAGTGCTCTAATTACAAAGCATAAGACTGATAGTCCATGTTAAGGCCCGAAGAACACACACACAAACAAGAAGGCATACCTCAATCATGCTCCTAATTTGATTAAATCTTCTCTCAATAGCCTCCTAAGTCATTCCATCACTAACTATTCTAAATAATCTTGAATCTAGATATTATGTTGTATATGAAAAAAAATAGTAAAGTAGTTCATTCAGAATCTGAAATCTAATTGTAGATGCACAAACAAAGTATATCTCAAACACATTTACTAACACAAAGAATCAACCTTGTTAGAGTACTTGTCAACAAATTACTAAACACCAAAAGTGTCATTTAATTCAATTGACAAACACAATTTCCAACATAAAATGTTAAAAAACTCACAAAAAACATCCAATCCACTATAAAATCTAATGAAAACTCATCCACAATAAAGTGTTGAGGAATTAAACAGACTTTCCAGTCCATGGAAGAGTTTTAAAATAAAAAATAAAAAGCCTATTTCTATCATGTTTTTAAAGTTTTAATATCACAAGTACAATAATTCATTTGAAAAACAATTACCCTCTTTAAATGTTTAAAAACTCACACAAACATTCAACCCAACAAAATCCAATGAAGACTCATCCAAAACATTATAGAATCATTGTGCTTATTGATAAATATGCAGTATCTCTAATTGTGAAAAAATATTTGACTACTAAAACTCATGACACACATCCAAGAAACACATTTTCATCTTGAGATGTGATAGTTCTCAATTTATCATCCAATGCACAATACTTCAAAAATTGTGGCAAAACATTCATGTGAGCCAGTATTTCTATATTAAAAATGTTACTCAACATTTTGACTTTAACTAGCTTTGAGGATGAGTCTATTTAAGGAAAAAGGCATGTTGTGTGCCCAGAATAGTCTGACTAATGGATGCTAAAGTGAGTTCCACTTGTAAGAAGTTGATGTCCTGTTTGATGCAGTGAATGAGAAGGGTGTCAAATCTGTTGAATGGAAACATCAAACAAAATGTTGAAGGAGAGTTTTAACACATTGGAGCAAAATGCAGAACTTGTATCCAACTGTTGAGAAACTATCAAAATCAGGTAAATGTTGATATTTGTTGTTGCCTATTTGTCCATGTAAATCCTGATCTTTATTGTTGCCTTTCTACCTATCTATCTATGTGACTCAGATTATGTATATGATCCATGCACACTCCAGCCTATGTCAAACACAAAAAAGTCACTACCATTGTATAGTTCAGAGGAAGTATAAAGTATTGTTGGTTCAAGATTTTTGCTGGGTTGTTTAAAAAGAACATTGTGATTTTTGAGGATTTAGAATCTAGAGTACAACATTGTAGGTAGAGGTAGAGTAGGTGCATTTGAAGTTTTTCTAAAGCATGTATGTTTTATTGAAACTTTAAACCCAAATTTCATTGCCACATTTTCTTGTCAATGAGGACACTCAAAATACCCAAATTAAAGTGAATTCAAAAGAACACAAATGCAAAACTTAATCATTTTCACATTAACAAACATTTAAAAGTTCATTGATCAAATCCCACTGGTTAAGGAGGCATGCAAACAAGACCCTGTGAAAGGAAGCAGTTTTGAATGGAAGTGATTTTTTTAATAAATATTTTCAAATGAGTGAAGGGAGAATTGGACGTGAGGCATGGAAATAAATAATCACACTATCATTTATACATATAATAGAGAGGCATCCTCTAGCAAGTACATATTAATATCACCCAAAAGGGTTGTATCAAAAAATACTTAGGTTTTGTGTTCTATACTTTCAACATTTCGGCCAATACAATGGTATTTATATAGATAGAGATGAGATAAATATTGAATAAGATATCTCATTGGAAGCTGCACGAGCTTGAACATTGAAAGCTAGAAAATTTTCAGTGGTTTCAAACTATAAAGTTGTTCCCTTCTTCAATAAATTTTCACTGATAGCAACAGATGAATCTGTACATGGAGAAAACTTGAGCAACAATTTGTTGCTCCTCTTCTTCCACTTGTGTTGATTGACCTATTATAACCATCATTTAATTACTCGTATATGAAATCTGCATAATAGGGACTGATATGTAATAGGAATGTGTAAGATGTGCAAGCTCAACTTACACATGCTAAACAATGATAATCTGTCTAAAAGAGCTGATAAAGTTTATATTGTTGTTGCATGTGCTGAAATAAATGGCACTAATGCAAGTCATTTCCTGACTTTGCTCAAATACATTAAACCAAAACCAAAATGAAAACAATAATGATTATACCTCAAATGATGGAAGAGTAACAAGTTGCTATAGGTTTATATGGATAAGGAAAGATGTTTCAAGGTAAACTTTGACAGGCCATCGAAGCAAAACCTGAATCTATCGGGGTCAGGTTATATGGCATGAGATCAGGTTACATGGCATGAGATTCAAATAGTAATATCACTGCTATAGGAGCCAAAAAATTGCAAGATGGAACAAATAACATGGAAAAGATGTTAGGCATCAAAAAGATACATTTAGAGGGGAATTGATGATTATTGTAAATGTACTTAAGCAAAAGAAAGGCCTGGCATAGAACATTAATAAATATATTTTACCAACTTGTGAAATTTTTAATTCTCTAAAGGATTTTAAAATCTCCCATATTTACTGATTAGGCAATGTGATGGTGGATAATTTATCAAACTAGACAAGATGAAGATATATCTGCATAGCCATAGGTACAGATCGATGATTTTAAGTAAGATAATGTGTTGTCAAGTACATCTCGAACACAAGTTTTCACCATTTTGTGGAAAGCCAGTAATTGAAGTGGCATTTGAATTTGTGTATAAGAATAATGGGCTGTGGTGTGGCAGGTGCATGGTTGTTTCACTTTCATTTGGATGCACACATTGGATGCGGTTTAGCCATGGCTTTTTTGGTGCACGATGGACCTGACTACTCCTCCACTCTCTAGTAGCCTCCTCCCGATCTTCCAAAATGTTGAAAAATAGAAAAATGGAGTTCTTGAGTTTACTTTATATTGAGAATACTAGATCTCTATCCTCTGTTTGTGTTCAAGTAGCTTTATGCTTTGTAGTTTAAAAAATCACTCAAAATTCTTATAAATATTCTTGAAAAGTCTGTATATGCTTGAATCCTTAGGTTTCCCTTTTAGTTTCTTTGAAGGAATTTTGATGGCTCGTTGAGAAATTTAGTCTAAAAGACCAAAATTCATACACTAAGCTATCTTAATGTCCTCCTCAATAATATTACTGCCATTATTTCTTAGAAAATACATTGTTCAATGATCTTTTGTCAATTCAGATAATTTGCATATTTGCATGCTCACCACATAATTTTCATAGATTATGGAAAGTAGTGTTGAAATTTGATGACATTTGTTATTAACTACTAAACTGTTTGATTTACTTCTGTTATGACTAAAAAATGTAGATAGATCACTAACCAGGAAGTAGATATGTATGAACAAATTTATTATTTAAAATACTTTTTTTTTGCGTACGCTATTTTGGGTGCATTGAAAGAAGTCACCCTACATTCGAGTGCAACTAAGCATTATTTGATTCGAGTACAACTAAGCATCATCTAATGATAAATTTTTTTCATATGGATTCTTGCATGATTGGAAAAATTCTAGATAACTTTTACTTTAGTTGTTCAGTCCTCTTCATACGATTGATATACTTCTAAAAACTTCTATATTTATTAGTTGAGTAGCACATTGAAATGTATTTTAGATGAACAAAGAAACAATATGTTGTGTTAGTCAACATTCATTACACTAGTAATGAATTGTGCTATATTCTAACACACGTTTGATGATAATAAGCAAGCCTTGAATCCATTTGGTGAGTTTATTGTTCAATTTAATTCACTGCTTGGCTGTAGCAGTCCATTAAATAGGGATTTTGACAATTTTCTTTATTTAATCATGGTCATTCCATGAAATGTCTTCTATTTCTTCATGGAATGGAAATTCTCTAACATGTGCAGATGATTCTAACCCTTTAATGACAATCTAACTTCAATAATTGGTGGCCACCAAGCATTTAAAAGGTGAAAATACGAGGAAAAGTGCATTGAAGGGCTGCCATAGGTGTAGCAGTAGAGAATCTACCTTAAGGAGGTAGGGTTTTTATGTTGGAAAGAGTTAGGGGATGATGAATGAAAGGTGTTTGCTGAAGGAGAAGTTTTGGAATTGAATTTTGAGGGTTAAACAAGCTGCCATTTTAAGGAGGGTTTTGGAGTTCGGGTATCTAGGAGTGTCACTAGGACTTAGAACCTTGAAAATCCTTGGTTTTGGAACCTAACTAAAGACTGTGTAAAAGGGTTGTGTCAGATTTTGAGTTTGAAGGGTACTTCCTTCACAAAGGGTGCATAATTAGACCTCTTGGAGAGTGACAACAGCATGTTTTTGAAGCCCCTGTTGCAAAGGAGTCAATACTAAAATTTTGATATGTTATAAAACTCTGAAAAGGGTATCTAAAAAGCCTATTTATTTTCTTGGCGTTTTCAAAAGTTTGGGAGAAAAATCAAGAAAATAGGGTCTGCTGATCCAAAGAAGAGAATAGCCTAGTAAAGGGCAAAATTGGTCTTTTTGTATCTACTGAAGATTTGTGGGTTTGGAAACCTTAGAAAAAATTTGGTTGAAGTTTTTAAAGGTGTGTAGAGGTGGAGGAAACACTTGGTGAAGGCAAATCCAAGTTTGAGCCTTTGGTGGCATTGTGTGCATTTGGGAACACCATTGAAACATAGGGGTTTGGGTCCACATTGTGCTTGAATTTGCAAGTTTGTGGTTAGATCCTCCTTCCTCTACATCATATACGCATTCCATGTATAGAATTTACCTACCAAATGATTGTCTTTGTAACATGAAAGATGCAAGTCCCTGATATGGCTGGAACACCACAATCATCGATAGACCTAATTAGACCTTGTGGCAGATGGTTGCAAGAAGCACTACCAGGGGCTTCCATGGAGCCATAGAATGGTCTGCAAAACAAATGAATGTTCCTTGGCCCCCATCCACATTTTATCCAGCTACAACAACCATGTTTCAGCAATTATTTTTTAGGTTGTTATGGGGGCACTATATCAGAGGGGCATAGTTTGAAATCAATCAAGTCTTATAGTTTAGGTGAGGAAGCCTCAAAGCCATGAAGAGGATGAATGATATAATAACCCTAGCTAGGTCATTAATGTAATAAGGACTCCAAGAGGGTCTAAGGGTGTGTTTAATTAGGGTTGTGTGTCAATGTGTGAGTTTGGGCACAAGTTGCCAAATGTTGTCAAGTGTTGGCCAATAGTTGCCAAGGTTGGCCAAGGTCAACTAAGCATTAGAGACAAACACACAAACCAAACCCATAAACCTAAACTAGGATCTGAACTAGAACTAGTGGATTAGTTTATAATCAATATCACATGCACAAAAATTCTTTTATGCCCCTACTAAGCAAAGGAACAGCCACAAGCTTCATCACATCTTTAAGCAATGTCCTACATCTACTCCAGAAGTTGTGGACACAAGTTACATAATAGCCTCTTAAAAAAACTAAAATAAATAATCTCATAATACAAACCTCCATATTCATGTACATACATGTATGATGAATACATATATTAGTTGAAGAGAGAAATAAGCAAATATTTATTGGCAGCCCTAAAAAATTCATAACAAAAATTAAGATTTAAAGCTTAGCATAGAGATAGGTCTTTGTAGTCTAATTTAATGATAGCAGAGTTGAATAACTGTTGTTGATGTTGGATAGTGGGGAGTGAATGGAAGTCTGAATCTAGAATTGTAATTACCCTATTTATTGTCACTGAAAAATAATTCAAGTCAAATGACTATCTAGCTCTTAAGATATCTAAACAAATAGAAATAATGTACATAGTTGACTATATGCAAAAACTTAGAGAAAACATTAACAGTCAAACTCTTAAAAAAGGAAACACGTCCTTCAGATAGCATATCAACAAGTAATAACCATTAATAAAAGCATACCGATAAGTTGAGTAAGAATTATAAGCCCTAACAATGAATGTTACAACCAACGTTTTGCATAAGCTTCAATATAAAACACATTGTGTAGCTAAAATGACATTTACAGTAGACAAGAATTAGAAATAAGCTTTTGCATGTTCAAATGTTAGACCATGCAAGTCAAGAAACATGCATTTCTAGTTAAAACTATGCCATATTTTTCATGGCTTGGAAACATGAGTCACTGCTGCAGTTTAGTTTCTTATTGTAAAATCTGAGATAGAACCATAGCAGGAAAGGATTTAACTATCCATAACAATCAGATTCATGAACTCAAAAGTTCTTGGCCACCATGGAAGAGTGTGCTAAGCAGTCCCATAAATTTTTCATTTGCAAGAACATATATTTCACAATATAGGATGACTCCTTAAACTGGCCCTCACAAGCTATCACAATTTTTTAACATTCAACTAAGAGAATGACCCTTTGTCTTTCAAAGTCTTTCAAAACCTGTCGCAAAACTCTATAAGACAAATAAAGATTGGGAAAGGCACAAGTACAACACCCAAAAAACATATAATAGATCTTGCCTTGTGTGATAGCAACACTAACCTCTAGGTGAACTAGAGGTAAGATAGTTGGTTATAATGTAATACTTAAATTTCATGTGCTCATCTGCAGATTAATGGGAGCTTGGCCTACCATTGAACCAATAGTAGGGTATGCCAAGGAGATGAGCCTACATCTAGAAGATGGGAATAAGTACAAAAGATGTCCCTATAATACTTTGTACAGATTGAGAGACATCCCTTGACATTTTTTTGACATTTCTTGTAGCAGAAGAGTGTCTTACAAAACGGAATGGAAAAAAAACAAAGCAAGATGAAAAAGAGTTTCCTAAACCTTAAGGTGATAGACTTCATTTAAGCCATTTCTCCATCACTAAAAAAGAGAAATGGTGGCACAATCAAAGAATATGAAATATGCACCAAAAAAATCCTCTAGAGAAGAAAAAATAAGAAAATTTAATATACAATGTAGACACACATTTGCACAAACTAGAGTCAAAAGGAATGCTTGCACAGGTCAGTTGAGAGGAATGGTCTCTCTCATTTATGATTTAAAGTGTATGATTTGAAAATGACACAATCATATTAAAATACGATAGATACAAGTGCAGAAAAGTGATGAAGCTGCTAGTACCTAAACCAAATTTGACAATCTAGAAAGGCTTGTTTCGAGAAGCAACAGTCTTTGCCGAATTCCAAATTCCAAAAATATTTGATGATATTCAAATAAAAGTTACTATGGAACTGTGAATGTAGAAAGATCACTTTATACGAAACTAGTGATGGGTAGAGGAATCTTAACAAGTAAGTAAAATTTTTTTCATGGACTTTCAAAGGGTATCTCACCAACCACTAGCTCTAGAACTATTTTGTGTGAAAAAATGAATACAAGGATGAAGAATAAAAATAGAGAAAGAAACACAATGAGTGACACACATTCATCTGGACATCCACTCAAATATGCTTGATCTTTCCATGATACTGAGGAACAAAAATAAGGGTATTTTCCCTTTGGATAATGTATCTAAAAGGTGGGAAATATTAATTTTGATATCATTCTAGCTATAATGAAGTTTTAGCTTAGGCTTTATAGGCTAGTTTTGGGATTGTTGCTCTCTAGATTTCTAGCTACTTTGTGGTGTTTCATTACTATCTCAGTCTATAATGTTTTATCTAATTGGGTCTAGGATTTATGTTTTTGTTGTTTAGAATTATGGATCTCTAGTCCTTGTAAAACCAATTTTCTTCTAATAAAAATAATAGTCACCGATTGGGGATAAGGTATTGAAATGAGAGGAAAAACCCTCTTTTATAGGCATAAGATTGATTATGTCACCTATGTTAGGATTTATGGAGGTCAACCTTCAGGGGTTGAGGCATCAATGTGTCATGTATTGGTGGTCTCGAAACCTCAAACCCTAAAAAAACCTCAAACCCTAAAAATTGAGTTCCAAAGCTTCAAGGTTTTGGTGACCTATTGATCTACCTTAGTACCTTTGAATCCCCAAAGCTTGAAAACACATCAAAACCCAAAGTAAGAAAAAAAAAAGAGAAGAAAAGAAGAGAAAAAGGGTCTCATTGACTAGGCATCAAAATATTGGAAACTACCTCTCTATCTAACTTACTTGATCCCTTGGCTTGCAAGGTCATCAAAAATGAAAATAAAAGGCAAAATAGAAGACAAAGGTGAAAAAAGAAAGAAATATGGAAAGTCATCAACATGATTGTTAGTCTTCCACTCACTCCATGTTACTTGTGCAATGACAAGGTCTTGTGTAGCCATTCTTTTGAGCTATAGTGTTCTTGTAGCCACATTGTAGTATGTATGTGATATGACATTATTGTCGTATTTTTATTGTTTTGAGTTGTTTAAGAAAAATTTTCTTCATCTAAGTTTTGCCTTCATCCTTAAGCAAAAAATCAGAACAAATCAAAACATCAAATCAATTTTATTTACCTTTCAATTTATAGAGAGGGACAAAGATGCCAGCTAAATTATTACTCATATTTGATGTAAATAAAATGCAACTTTCAACTTGATACTTTATGAAATTTCTTCAAAGCTTAGCTCATCTTTCATCTTTTTTTGAGATGATTTTCCAACAATTAGCTCTCTGATTTGAGTAAGGTTTTCTTGTATTTCTATAATCTGTTTGTATGATGAGACTAAGCTCATTTTTTGAATGATGTTATCATCCCTTAGGCGATGAATTCTTTGTAGAAGTGACTAGTGCTTGTTTTTGGGCTCAGATAATGTGTTTTCATCATGGAAGATATTTAAGAGTAGGGACTTCACAAATCGGGGCCTCTGGTAATTTGCAAAGCTAAACATCAAAGGCGATGATGACACTACATGTATAAGATTGGTAGACACCACATTATTTTGTTGCTTAGGCAGGAATGACATAACTCTAGGTGGAAGTGTTGTGGAGTATATCATTCCAAGATGACTTGATTACACATGTAATGTGATATTGTTGTTTAACAATATATTGCTATCATGATGAGATTTTTTTGACTATTATTCCTGTCAAAGAAGTGTAGAGATATTTCTTTAATCTCATAGATCTGAGATGGAGGCCTGCACCATGTTGATGATGGTGTATACACCTTAGCCTAGAATAGTTGCCTCTATCTTAGCTTAGCTTAATTCATTTGAATGCCACTTGCTCTGTGGTAGTTTTCACCACATATCTGTTCCTTGTAGGTTCTTGTTTGAAGAAGGCTTTGATAGGTAGTTGTTGTGACATTTTGAATCGGATGCCTTGTTCATTGAATTTGAATCTGAGTTATTTTAAAACTATACCCTAATCTTGTTTGCCTAGAAGTGGGCTTGTTCTAGTATCCCGAATTCAAAAGTTTACAAAAAATATTGGATGTAGAGGCACAAACCATAATAAGGATTTGTTTATTTAAGGTACAATCTAAAAGAAAAGATTACAATATTGTTTTATATATCTATTGAGTAGCCAGTGTTTAAGAATTGCAATGCTTCCTAGCACAATTTAATCGTCTTAGTGGCCTTCTGGTTGCAAAATTATCCACAATAGAAAAAGAGATTTCCATGCTTTTCTTTTTACTGACATTGAGGTAAGCTAGTAATAACAATGATAAAATGAGATGAGAAAAGTTTATTTGTCCATTTATCCATAAAATCTTTTAGAATCCTTGTGAGAAGGGGAAAGGAAATAGGAATAATAGATGTGCTTTGCTTATGGGATTTTATAAGCAAGTACAGGTTTCTTCACCTGAAAATAGAGGTTTTTTGTTTTTGAAATGTTGACATTATCTTTTGACATCAATTGATAATAGAGATCTAAATACCAAAATGGATACACAACTGGAATTTCTTGCTTGCTTTGTAATTTCTCACATGGCCTACAGAAAGCAATGAATTTTTTCACTTAACAGCTTACAAACCTTTTGACTGGCATTACTTTTTTCCTGTCACATTTAATTCTATCATGACATAAGGCTTTTTCTTGAATTCCTTTATTTTGACTTGAGGTTTTAACTGCTACCACATTTTGAGCACATAGCAGTAGGATTCTGCCAATATCCTAAATTGTAGACATTATTAGATGTAGAAACACAAACAACCATAGTGATTTCAATGTTCAGAAGTTATTATTGAATATAATAATAGGCTTTCTATTGGAGCCACTGCCCTTGAATAGAAGAATTACACAACTATTTATTAACATCGAAACTACAGATAAAAGTTAAGATTTATAGGTTTTCCTAGTTCTTGAACACATACTAGTATCAATTCTGCTTGTCTCCTAAATTCTAGACCTATTACATGTTGAAGCACAAACAACCATAGTGATTTCAAAATTTGTGCTTGACTGTGATAAACACTAATTATTTTTTTTTAGATATAATAGTCAGGATTCTATAGGGGCCTGTGCCCTTGAAAAGATGAATAACATAACTATTCATCAACATTGAAAGTACAGAAAAAGAAATCTTCCAGAAAGTACATATAGCTCATACAAATAGAAAAGATATATTGTGGCCATATAGAACCAGTACCCAAATAGTCCACTAAACCTATCAACCTACCAACAACAAAGAAAAAAAGATGAAGCAAAGATTAGAGACACAATGTACTAAACCACCCACTACTACTCTCTTCCACCATGCAGGAGCCGATTCCTCCACCTTAAGAACATTTTTTTTTGTATTTTGACAGATGAGTGTAACCAACACTTCCATTAGCAACTAAGAAAAGGGAAATGAATGTTGTCAGAAATATCCCAATCTTGTGGAGGATTGTGCATAGACAACCCACAAAAAATAGGGAAAATCTAATCACCACCAACCTTCCAGGCGACTATGGTAGTGATGGTTTAGAAGGCACACATTCAACACCATAGTTTTCTCCTCACAACATCTACTACATCACACAAAATCATCTCGTATAATGGTGAAAACATTGAGCCTACACTCTCCATCTCAACTATGTACTCTATGCCGAATCACTTGTTTATGTCAAGCACCAACATGTTCTCACTAATACAAAAGGAAGATTCTAAGAAGTCATCTCTACATCTCTACGTTAGAAGAAAGCCTAATTAGCAATGAAATGCTTTTTCAAAATCATTTTGGAGCAACAATAATTTTCTATGCCAGCTCATTGAAAATGGATTTCATAAACTTAACCATAGTCGGGTCTCTGCACTCAAGAACTCTTTTCATCAAACTGCGACTTAAAATTAGCTCAAGATTTTGGATTTCTCGTCCCCTCAAGGCACAGTCATGAATACCAATTGTATTTCTATGTTCTACTTTGCAAATTCTTTTACGTAGTGACAAATTTAGGTAAATACCTTTTTCTAAGTGTTGTTCAATAAATTCTATTGATAGATTTAGGCGAAGTATCTCATTTTGTAAGTTCAATCTGCAAATTCTATCACATAATTTAGGGTTGCTGATGGCCTTCCTTTGCAGCTTTTGAGTCTACACCACAGATGGGAAGGCTATCTTGGAGATAAATCTGATGGTAAAGAACCTATCTTTATCATAATGAAATCATTCATACTACCTATGAAAGAGTGCATGAAATCATAGCGAGGACAGATCTTTCAGCTAGGCCTTCAGAAGAGCAAAAGGCATGTAGCTCCTGCGCGCGGTAAAATACATAACAATGAAATAGAAAAATCCTTTTTTCATTTTAAAGTTATTAAGCTCGTGTTGGTCAAAATTTTGACCAACACGGGCATGGATTTAAAAAAAATGATATTTTTTCTTCTATATTCCGACCAATCTAATACATTTTCATAGATGGTCAAAAATTTTGGTCAAAAAATGGGGTCAAATGTACTAGTGGGTCCTGTAATTTACAATACATACATTTTTTAAATTTGATTTTAGAGCATAATGAACTATACATTATGTACATAAATCACAATATTGACCTCAAATGACAATGTAGGTACTTCCATCTTGCTAAGTCCTATTCTCTTAGCAACACTCATGGTGACATAGTCCTAAAATTATGGATACATAAACGTTTAGTCAAAATTAAATATACATGAATAATTACAAAGTACATAATTTGTACACTACATTTTTTATACACTATAAATTTAACATGTATGTATATATATATATATATATATATATATATATATATATATATATATATCATACCTGAGTGGTAGCCAATGTCACAAATGTGTCTATAGGTATGCTAGCACAATAATCATAAGATGGAGTTGAAAATAGACTATATCGAGGCCTGTAAGGATGAGTATGATATGGCTCCTATTCATAAAATCAAAACACATAAAATATATATACATGTGAGTCAAAATTGTTCAAATTATAAGTTAATAATAATGTACATACATAAAAATAATACAAATTATTTGTCTTTAGTCAAAAGTTCATACCGCATGTATTTGAGGTTGTGCCTTAGTGGTAATTGGAGTAGGACTAACATCAATTTGTGTAGATGCAGACAATCCCTACAAAATTAGATAAAAAGAACATATTAGCACATGTTATTAAATTTGAGTTTGAATGTACATTTTTATAGTGTAATTCAAAGTGCATACCGTATAAGGGATGCCAACATTAGTAGGTCTCAGAAAAAGACTATACTGTCTCCTAGGAGGAACAATATCATCCATCCTCTATTATTTCAAAAGTACAAACTAATATAGTTAATATAATTACACATGTATGTAGAAAGTAAATAATTATGTGTACTTCATATTTATATTAAAATTAAAATTTTACCTGCTGCTCTTGACTCTCCCTGTTGCATGAGGTCAACAAATGATGACACATCTATCTCGTCACTACCATCACCACGGGTAGCATATAAATCAGCATCAAAATCTACACCCTCAACATAATGGCCATCGTGTGCTACATCAGGATCACTCTGGGGGCCTATGCATATGCCTCCATAGCTAGTACAAACATGTCCAAGTGGAGGAGCATGTACCATTTGCATCCACTACTATACTAAATTGCCTGAAAGGGCACTCAAATGGGTAAAAGCAGATGAAACTACTTGATGATGGTGAGGAGTAGGCACAACAAGTGCAGGAAGAGGTACAAGGGGCTTAGCTCACCTACAATTTCTCATTCTATCACTCAGCTTTGCCCCAAGCCTATCCTGAGGCATCCCTCTACCAACCCCCTGAAATGCTTTCATATCAAAATAGTTGGGTTTCAAATCCAACTCAAACTCAGCCCATAAATTCCTAAGAAAGTACATGGGCACCTCATGGTTAGCATGTGGTGGATGGTCAAATACTATCCACCACCACTCCTAAAAATGTGCTGCTTTATGTGGATGTGTACACCACCTAATGGAAATGCGAGGCTTCTTATCATTAATCTCTTCACCCATCTTAGGGTTTACAAAATAATGTTAAAAATTCCCTTTACCTATATGCAAGTTATAAACCTCTCTATATGATAAGCCATCAGAGTAGAAGACACACATGCTTTCCCTCCATGATCTAATGAATCAATGTCTGAATCAAAATGATGCATGGAGTCAATCATGTCTTGCATGCTATCTGCAAGACATAGTAAGTGAGGGGGGGGGGTGCCTCTCATGTCGGATAACCTCTATATCAAGCATGAGGTCATTGAGGTTATGACTCATGGTCTCACGAAACTCATTTGCGGTGGGTGGTGGAGGTGGAGGGGGTGGAGGTGGGGGTATGGGAGGGGGAAGGGGTGGCGGTGGGTCCATCAAATATAATCTGCATATATGTTTAAACAGCATAAAACATAAAACATGACAAAAATACATCACAACATAAAACATGAAAAAATTACTATTTAATAAAATTTAAATCTAGAATTTATCAACTAGATCTATATAAATGCACATATCTTTATTAAAATAATATCAATTAAATAAATAAAGTTAAAAACTTAAGTCAAATTAAACATTAAATACTGAATTTTTAAGTCTAATCATAAAATAATACTCCAAAAAACTATATCTAGGTTAGTTCAAGGTTTCTTTTCTTAAAACAGGAGCCACCAAGCTAATTTTTCTTTCATGTACACTTATTTTGTGACACTGGGGGATTTTATGAACTCATTATGGATTATATGTTCATCTCAGGATGAAACAAAGTTAAGAAGACAAGGTTATGGTTTACAATTTTGTTATGTTAACAATTTTCATGATGGCTAAGCTTAAGATTATTATAATGATTATGCTTTTTTAATGTTAGGGAACTTACCTAGGATTATGGTTTTAGCTAAAATTATATTTAGGTTTCAAATATTTATTATGGTCCTATTGTTTATAGGATATATAATAGATGGTGTTAGGATGAGAGTTAAGGTTACAATTAGAATGAAAGCTTAGAGATAGAATTATGATTTGATTAAAAATTATTTATGATTGTAGTTTGAATCCTAAATATTATCTACTTTTTAATGCAAACTATAAGTGTAGATCATGTCAGGTAATGAACTAATACATGTGAACCCTATCCCTAACCATATAATAATCCTAATTCTAATCATAATCCATAATTCATTACCTTATGAAGCTTTGACTATCCATTTTATTGCCAGAGTAATCCCTTGAACTTTCTTAAAGTTTTCATTCCAACTTAGTAATCTCCTTTCTTTATGTGAACTACTCCTGGTAGCACGATTCTTCATATTTCCTTTTCCATGTGACCAAAAAATGTTCCTAATAGATTTATATAGAATACCAAACTGATTTAAATAAAATAAGTAGGAAGAAGAGAAGTACACCCAATATGAGGAGAGAATCTTTTTACATACTTGAATTCTACCAACCAAAGTGAGATAATTAGAGTTCTAGTTGTTGAGTTTTCCAAAGATTTTTTTGTTGATATAAAGACACATTTCATTTATGTGTTAGGGTTTACTACAAATGGAATCCTTAGATACCTAACCACTTAATTATGACATCTCCATCCAATAACATATTTACTACACAATGTAGGGGACTCAATATTTAGCCCCAATAAGATAGATGTAGAGACATAAATCTTACTACCTGATAAAAAGACAAGACGTCCAATTTGAGCATTAAATGACTCGTGTTGCACTTTTCTAGCTTAAAAAGAATACAAATATTATCAACAAACTATACATTAGATACTTATTAATTATTTGGAGAGTAGATCCTCTAACTTTTAGAGACAACTAGTTATCTCTAAGAAGATAATGTAATGAGTCAAAAACAATAAAAAATAAAGAGGATGTAAGAGGAAACCCTTTCATAATTGATCTAGAGAGTCCTAAAAATTATGATCTAACTCCATTAATTTCTTTACTAAAACCCTGACACCAATCATAGGAGAGGACACCATTTGACATAATATTGGATGGAATCCTGGGCTTGCAACATCATCATAGTGAAACTCCATTCCACCCTTTTGTAGACATTTTCATAATCAATTACTTGAGCATGCCTACACTCTATCCTAGAAATGTTTCCCAATCCAAAGTTTTCCAATAGGTTATCAAGTTCTCCAATATGCATAAATATCATTAACAAAACACTTTTGTGTAGGGTTAATGATCTTGGGTAGGATATCTTCTAGTCTAGAGGCTAAGACCTTGGCAATAATTTTGTATGATATGCATTTAGGAGTGTCCTATCTCTAATTTGTAATGAGATTCTTATCTCCCCTTGGGGATCAATTTTATAAGCCCTCCATTGATTACTTGAACTAGGGATTTTATGAGCCCTCCATTGATTACTTGACATAGGGATTTCTCATTACTAATTTTTTGGATGGAGGAGTTGATTTATGATAGAAATGGGTTTATCAAGGAATAATACTTCTTCATTCTAGGAATGATGGTTCTCATTTTATCCCTATCTTCTAAATCATTTTGAACTATCATCATCTTCTAACCAAAAAAATTGATAGTAAAATTAGGAAAAAGATCTTACTATATATCACTAGGGGGTGGGTATTTCTGTTTATAAAATAAGGCAATATTTTTTTATGTGGCCTTCCATTCTGCAAAGGCAATAAACATTTAGGCTACCCATACAAAAAAATAGGAAATAAATAGGGGAATCTCCATTCTCCAAAAAAAAACTTTTAGGCACTTTCAACCCAAGATAAATAGAAATTAGTCCACCCTAACATAATTATCTAGCTAGGGATTGGGGTGTTAGAGTGCTTCAATACCCTCCTAATTAGATATTACATGATGAATACTCACTTAGGATACAAAGGTTTAGGCATCCAGTGGAAAAAAAAGTTATTCACTTCTTTAGATATATTCTTAGGCATCCAAGGGTGTAATTTGGGCTCCTACTCGCACTGATGTGGACACATCCACCTCTTAATGGTGAGGGAGGGTTACTTAATTAGATGCCTGATTCGTTCAAGTCTCTTCTAATTTTTTTATGATGTATCATTTTGAGACCTTGATATCAATGTTTAATTAGTTTTAGGATTAGGGTTCAATTTGGTTTGTACTGTTTGATTAGGTTTACATGCTTAGGTTTCAATTAGGACAAGAGTTACTAAATTGAATTAAGTTTTAAAGTGCTAAATTTGGTTTTAGATATAGAATTATAGTTAGAGCTTTTAGATTAAAAATGAACATTAATTCAAAAAAGTTAGGTTTTAATTTTGTTTTAAAGTGTTGAATATATTATTGAGCTCTAGTTTAGGGTGATTTGGTTTAGTCTTAAGGTCAACATTTAACTTGGTTCAATCTTAGGGTAATGGTTCAATTTGGTTAATGGTTGGGGAAAGGATTCAAGGTTAAATTCAAGGTTTCTACTATTAATTTGGGATACATAATTAGGTTTATGATCATGGTTTAATTCAATTTGGTTTATAAGTATAATATTAATTAGTTAAGGGCCAGGGTTACCTTTCAATATAGTTTGATATATTCAATTTGGTTTAGGGTTACCTATGGGTTAGTTTATTTTAGTGTTAAATATTAAGATATAATGCTTTGATATCACTCATTTTTTGATATTTTGATTATATCACCCCTATACATTGATAACTTATATGCAATGAATCTTACAAATATTATTTGATCTCATTACATGTGTCATGGTAATTTTTTTAAGTTTATGTACATGAGATGCTCCCATATATGGTGTTTTTCTTTTCTTATAATATATAGTGATATATATATATATATAAATTTACCTAAGTATCGTTATTCATTATCTATGATGGACATGTCGTAAATGACATATGTCTATATGATTCTTTTGATATGATATGCATGGATAATATATATAATAAAAATTTTAAATCCTTCTTATGCAATAAATGATGTAATTAGATATGTACAAATGTTTTTAGATTCACATGTACATGACATGTAGATGTAGATATGATGCTCCTCTAGGATAATTTAGTTTATCATAAATAAGGTTACAATTCTAGGGTTTGACATTTATAAAATTAGTACTCAAGGTAAGATAGGAAAGTTATTTAATTATTTATATATTACCTAGTGTAGGTTTTAGCAAATTAAGATTAAGGTTAAGATGATAGTAAGGGTTATGATTAGAGTTAAATTCAATACAAATTGACATTATAGTTAATCCTAAATGATGCCCAGCCAAGGGATCCAAAGAACTAATCAAAAGTTTTACTAAGCAAGCAATAACATACATACAATAATGTACATTTATAAAAAAAATAAGAGATTGCATTCCTTAATGAGCACATTTACATTTCATTTAAAAATAATTATAAGTACTAAAAGTAAAATAAATAACACATCCACATGAAAGAATATTAACTACTTTAGTTCAATCCATTTAAATAATATATACATTTGTTCCGAATGCCACTTGGAAAATTAATTTGGAATACACAATCATCTACTATACATGTCACAGGGTATGAAAGGTTGAAAGAATATACATTTAAAAAATAGTTTACATCATCCATTTTCGATCCATGAAACAAAGTACAATACAATTTAAGTAAAATCATTTTAAATACTAAGTTTTTTGTTTGGATCCCTTGGTGGGCTATTATGTGAATAAGTACTTAATTATATATGTTTAGGGTTTTATTGTACATAACTATATGGTTAGGTCGAGATTATAGTTTAAACAATGAATATAGGTTGAGATTATAGTTTAAACAATGAATATAGGTTGAGATTATAGTTTAAACAAGGTTGAGGTTATATGGTTCTAGGTCGAGGTTATATTTATTTGTAAAATTACATGTTTAAACAATGAATTTACATCTAATCTAATCATTCAAAATTGTAATAAATACATAAATTAAATACATTTCAAAACATCTAAAATAATAATTTTTATATAAACATTTACGAAACTATATTTTAATTAATAGATACAAAAATTTAAACATCTACTCATTAACAATGTAAATTTACAATTTTACGTATATTAAAACTAAAAAAAATAATAAATTAACATACATATAAAATTGAAAATTGAAAAAAATAAAGTAAAATAGTACAAAACATATTAAAATACCTGGTATATCAAAAATTAGTAGTAGGGGGGTGGTCAGTAGGGTTGAAAATCGGACTCCCGTATGCGTCTCTAATCGGGCTCCCATTTTTTAGGTCATGAAAATGACTTCAAAAAAGCCAAAAAAGGGGGTTTAATTAAGTCTTCCAAATTGGGTACTCGATATTTAAAAGCAATTAGGTGCCTGATATTTGAGCGCCTCGAGCACCCGATCCGCTATTGAATATCGGGTACCTGATTTTTGAATTTTGGCTCGAGAGCTCAAAATTTTTGATTTTTGAATATTGGGTACCTTTTTTAGGTGTTGTTATCA
Organism: Cupressus sempervirens; assembly: GCA_028749045.1. Lineage (NCBI taxonomy): Eukaryota > Viridiplantae > Streptophyta > Pinopsida > Cupressales > Cupressaceae > Cupressus > Cupressus sempervirens. The sequence continues at coordinate 164,553,190 of CM053792.1, read as the reverse complement.
CTTTCTCTTTAGTAATTTCAATAATAATAGTTTCTCTAGTGATATCATCATTAGATTTAGTTTCTTTAGCTTCTAGTTCCTTGGAAGATAATTCTCTCCCTTTCTCTGTTGCCTGACCTTGTTATCATTGGTGGAGTGGGCTTTCACATTTATTATGCTCCAGTAAGAGGTAGTTTCTAATTTCTACATATGCACTAGACCTTGGTAGATTGATGCTTTCCTCAAAGGCCAAAACCCTTTCTATGTGGTGTCTAGCTTCCTCATCTTTCACCTCGTAGCCAAAAGTTATCATCCATACATCTTTGGATTGGGTTGAGCACACAATGCATTTATCTACATTTTCCATAAAGAATGCCATATCCTTTTAGCTTTCTACTAGTCTTGTGGCTATTCTTTCTCTCTGATTAATTTCCTTCTAGAATTTTTTCAAGTAATCACCAATTTCCTTTGCCTTCTAATTTATTATATAATTATCCTATTTAAGTCATGACTAGTTGATCTTTGATCCAATTAGTTTTTGGAGGTTTGGGGAATTCTCCTCTAATATAGAAGAAGATACATATAGTATGGATATGTATCATAATTCTTGACTCTGATGATTAATCATTATTTTTCCAATATTTTCCAGTATCTTCCTATGAAGATACTTGCATAGATCAACCTTCAATTTGGTGTGGATTATTTTAAATGATCTATAGGTGATTTGGCATGAAATATTATAAATTTTTTTGTTGTGGCATAACTTGTAACCTAGCACCATGATCATGAGCCTCAACTTAGGATTTGGAATGTCATTTGTGGTGCAACCCATTCCATCTTGTGTGATCTTTCCTCTAGTAAATGAAGTTGCTTATTTTTCTGAGACAACATTCATGGAAAAATCAATACCAGATGCATTGATCCTAGTTACCCATGTGAGTTTTCCAACCACATATGTTGATCATGGATTCTGCATAGGACGAACCTTGCCCATTCCTCATGGAAAAAAATTGGTATTTCCACCACTTCGTTTAGCATGGACTCCACCAGATCCTTGTGTTCTTCTTTTAGGGCTCCTTCTAAGAAGAATTTCCTATATAGCTAACTTATCTCCTTGTCACCAATTTCTTGTATCTCAACTTTGAGGTACACAGTCACATCTTCCTTGGGTAGGACACATCATGTAGCAATGATAATGCCAATTCATTTTCAACATCTCTTCCTCTTGCTATGATTCCTTTGTATTTTGGGTGATTGTGTACCTTGTTATAAATTAGGTTTATTTTGTTTATTTTCTTTGCCATTTTTTTCTTGATTTGAGATTCTTTATGGTACATACAAATTTCACAAGAGCTGCTTCCTGCAGACAATATTTTTCATAGTCTTTCACCTTTGATCACTTAGGGTTTTTATAGTATGGAAGCACAAGTTCTCTCACAATGCAAAGTAACAAATGAATCATAGTTCTCATATTTAAGTCATAAAAATTTCACTATTAGGGTTATAATAGTCAAAAAATACCTTACCTACTAGATGACATATATTGTAAATCCACTGAGTCATTTTGCAATGGTCACATGTTCTTATTTTTTGATCAATAGGTTACACATAATGTTTATGTTCCTTCTTTACATAGATATTGCTACTAATTTTGAATTAGGATACCAAATTTAGATTATTTCCTTAGTCTTCTAACCCCTCTAAGTTGTATGAGCTTAGTTTGTTTGTGAGGTCTCATCAGTGTCTATTGAGTTCTTTTCCTCAACTAGATTTTTCTTAGTTGCTTCACTCTTCTTTGTATACTTAGTGACAAAGTCTTTTTTGTTGTTGTTCTATAGTCATGGTCTCCTCCTTTCTTATGAGAGGCTTACTACCTCATCTTCTATTACATCTATAATATGTTTCAAGATGTCCAATCTTCTAGAAGATACAATAGGTCATTCTAGTACTTTTTCATAGTCTATAGATTATTATTCCTTGGATTCATCCCTAGCTTGTAGTGAGTTGTTGAGTGTCCTTCATTTCCACAAGTCATGCATACTGGTGTAGGAAACTTGTCTCTTCCAACTAGATTTGTTGCCGTAGGAGGTCTATCTTTGATTGTCTTGAGCTCTGGTTCTTCAATATTTTCCCCTATGTTTAATTTGTTGTATTATTAGAAATGCCCATGAATTATTCTCTCATTAAAATGAGACACACTACTTTGTAGTGTGGCCATAAAGATGATAGTTGTTATAGTACCCTTCATAGGTATACTAATGAAGTAGTGCTATCTTAATAAACCAACATATACCATATGTGTGCCCTATCTTACCACAAAAAGTACAAGTGGGTTAGTAGTACCCTTACCTTTTGGAGACTTGCTCCCTATCTTCCACTGTTTGGGTTATTTCCTTCAGAAGTCTTTCCTTCTTCAATCTTTCTATCACCTTGGTAACCAAGAGAGACTATACTTTTGTTTATCCTTTGAGACTTCAATTGCCTATCAATATTCTCAGAGGTCTTGTTGAATCTCCTCAACTTTTCATTTTATTAATTTATGCTTCTTAGCTCCTTAGTAAGCTTGAACACTTTCTCAGTCAGTTCCATAAATTGTTCCATATTTGGGTGACTACACTCTTCATTCTTTAGTTCAATCACTCTCCTTACTGCTATAATGACTTCATCTCTAGTTAGGATTGGGACATCTCAGTCAACCTGAGATTTGGAAACTTCTTTAATTAGCTCATCTTTCTCCTTTCTTAGATGAGTAGAGTCTCTATTAAGCTATTGTATTTCAACCATTAAATCAGAGATGACTTCTTCCAACTCTTTAGAGCCATTATGTTTTTGTTCAATGAGTTCTTGGATTTCACTGAGTTTTTGTATCAGCTTATTCCTTTTAGCTATGGACTTTCTTAACTTCTCTTTCATGTCCTCAACCGTATCTAGGGCTTAATCTAGTTAGTTTGTATCGATGTCATTTGATCTTACCTCAAGTTGTTAGACTTGTTGTAATAGGGATCTGCACTGTGATACTAATTGTTGGTACCTACTAGTACAAAGAGGGGGGTGAATTAGTACTATCTACAAAAATTAATGTTCTTTTTATCCTTTTAGTTGTACTTATTATAACCCAATTTACACTTAGAGACAAGATAAATTAGTAAAGTAGAAATATATTATCTTGTACACAAAAGCATTCATTAGGTTGACAAAGATATTTTGTAAATGGAAACCCTCAACGAGAGGGTGAAAACCATGGTGGGAATAATCTATTCACTATCCCTTAAAGTTAATGTAAATGGATGCCTTGTTAGGAGCTACAAATGCTTCTTCTAGAAGCACATCCTATTAGGAATACCTATAATTTGTTAGGGTCACTACAAATTTTTGATAGCTATTTGGTTAGAGGATTTTTCATATCTCTTTCTAAGAGACACCTTGTTAGAGGATTTTACAACAAGCTTCCCTATGAAGCTATCCCTATTAGGAGCTTATAAGTAGGTGAAATGGTAAGAAAAAAAATAAAATGTTTGACCTGAATGTGGCACTGACTTGCCATATAGATCTCTTCTCTATCTCCTTTAAAGATGTGTTGATATTCATGCTTAATTGGTGAGTGCGTTAACTTCACCTCTCCCTTTGCTGCTTGATTCAATTCCTCACTTCACTTCTTCTTCTTTGCCATTGTTGTTATAACCTCCCCTGTGATAGTGTCCTTTTAAAAAAAAGTTCTTCTCTCTACTTTTTCCTTGATGGAAAAAATAGCTCTCTATTCAACTTTGTTGAATATATTCCTCTTTCGATGTTTGGGAAAGTTACCCATAACTATAATCATCATGTTTCATTTCAAATTAAATTGAATTATAAGCCTTCTCTATTCATGGAAGTCTCATGGACCCTATGCCTAGGGTATAGATTGGTAGTATTATCAATTCTTCATTGCATAGAAATGATAGTCAATCATCATTGTCTACTTGTGTTGTTTATCTTTTCCCTTCTATCACATTAGTGGTGACTCATCGTGTTGATGAATTAGATTAGTTGATATCCATTTTTGTCTTATTACTAAGTCTGCTAGAGTATGTGCTTGTGCTACTCGACCAGTAACTCTAAACATCTCCCTTTTGATTGGTTGTCACACATTTTGTGAAATAGATGTTTTTGGCCATCAATAACAACACTTAATATTTATTCTTGTTCAACATGATAACAATGTATGTTGGGTCAACAAATTCATGTCATGGTTTGGAGATGGTGGGTGGCATGTTAGTTGGTACAAATCAACAATTCATTTAATGCATTGAAAGAATAAAAATTAAATAATTTTATAATGTAAACATTAGTTTATCTCCTTAGCTTTTTCCCTTACATCCAATACCATTTCAAATAATTAGCAATTAGTATAATTGAAAAATATGTAGAAATGCTAAAACTATATAACATGTTTGACACATTCAAAATTACTTTAATTCTATTGCTTAGAAAGAATATTACAATATATTTTAATTGAACTAAGCTATTGCATTAGTATTCCTACCATGGAAGGAGATAATAACCATCTCAAAGCATCATTCCCTAACAAAAGAAAATCCCTATAAGCTCTATCGAGATAAGGTTTCAAAATGAAACCAAAAACAATATTTCTAAATTTTTCAAATGTGAATGACAATTGGAATACCATATAATATCCATTTAGAGCCAATAAATATTTTACTAAACTCCAAATAGATGGG